>CM057753.1:5190947-7690947 GCA_030064425.1 Trapa bicornis | reverse complement strand
CGCGTGCATGTCGTCTTCCTCGCCCAACTACAGACCCAGATTTGCTCTATTTTGCCTGATAGATCACCGTTGACCCAATGACTCCATGACTTAAGAAATTAATTTATTATGAGCACCGCATAATATGCATTAATGAAAGAAATCTATGGATAGATTGTCACGGAGATCTAGATCACCTCCATATAAATTGGGGCTGCTCCCCACCTAGAATTTGCTTAGAATCCTTTATCAACCACTGATTACTCCCAACTCTGGCAACCTAATTACCGGAGAGAAATTCTCTATTGTCCGACCACCTCCGATGGCGTTCTTGATACACATGGAAAGATGATAACCTCTTTCCATTGCTACTTCTCTCGACCCTCGACTCCACCTCTACCGTTGCCGGCAAGATTGCACAATACTAGATCTCCAACAACCTAAAATAGAGCAATTGTTTTTTGGCTTAATTCTGATGGCCACGACAACCTTCATGAGTTGAGAATAATTGGACGAGTTCCTTGCACCGCTAGCTTTCCATAGCATCTGACCTTACTCGATTTGAGAAAGAAATAAATCTGAATTAAATCACTAAAGTCTTAGATCACAGGCAGTGTCCGAGCTAACTAAAATGTCAATTGAGAGAGTTGTAAACCACCATTTGAGCTGATTCAAGTAACCATAAAGTGTTGGGAGAGTCAAATATCTAGCTCCACTAGCCTTGATGGCCAACGTGCCACCTCTAGTGAGTTTTTGGCTTTGATCCTACTTATGGAGCAATTTTAGCCAACTCTGGCCAAACTAACTTTAAACAAGCTAGTGGAGGCGAGGGGGACCTCCCCACTTAATTTGGGAATTTTTAGAGTTTTGGGGTATTCCTAAGGAGAAAGATAAAATTTTGGGGCTATTAGAGAAGTTTGGGGATTGATTTTGCCTATTGGGAAATGTCTAGGGGTCTTTTTGCTATAAAGGTAAAGTTAGGGACTAAAGTACAAATGTGAATGTTTGCATAGCCAAAGGAGAACTTTTGGGCAGTCAAAGGATCTAAAATTAAATTTAATAAGTTTAGGGACCCAAATGAAAAGTTTGGGGGTCAAATGATTCTCAAAGCCTAAGTTCTCTCAAGGAGGAGGGCAAAAGTGTAATTTTACCAAAACTTGGGGGCTTGTTGAGAATTCATGGGAAGTAAGGTTTAGAATTGTTCCAATGCCTATTTGGATCCATGTTAGGGCCCAAGAAAACTTGAGGGACCCAATTGAAAGACTTGAAGATGTCTGTCTAAAAGGGAGAAATATTAACGTAGAAGGGCAAAGGGTAATTTTGCCTAAAATGGGGACCTAGAAGGGGTAGACAGTGAGACCGTTGAGAGTGTATAGTCGGATAAGTCATTACTGGTCAGTAGAGAGATTGACCATGGAATTGCTATACCTTATAGAGAACGCAAGGAACAGTCACGCGGAATCAAGAGTGGGATTCCAGACACCTCGCGGGACTAGCAAGTACCGTAGAAAATAGGTAAGTGGGATTTTGACGGCGAGTCCTTTTGGACCGATCAGGGCACTAACTAAACATGCTTGTGTGATTGTGTATTTTTAAGTAGCAATATGGCCTTAGAACTCATATAAGTAGTGTAAATGAATAACATCATGCCCACTTAAATCAAATATGAATTTTCTAAAGGATAATTAATATTCGGTCATAAGACCAGTGCATAAGTGTGTAAAACTAGTTCTGAGAAACTGGGGGAAAATGTGTTGTTTTTAAGCTTGTGTGAATTAGGGAGATTTCCATTAAGGAGTTGTGCTCTCAGCATGATTAGTATGTTGTTTTAGTTGATAGGGTTCCGGAATGAGCCGTGAGACCCGAATCTAAGGCTAAATGGCAGAATTGTGTGTTATGGTGAGATAGACTCACATCGGGCCGGACTCCCAGTTTTGTTTGTATGAAATGGGGGAGTCAGCTAGTAAGAGCTTGAACTCCCCATCATCTCCATGTATATCATGTTGAATTGTAACATTATTATGTGTGTGTGGTTTGGGGAAAGTTGGGTGAGATACACGCCGAGCTCCTAGTAATGAGATGCATATAACATCATTATAAGAGTGGTCATGGGTGCCACAGGTATGACCATGAGTCAGACCATTTATTTTATTGTTGTGAATACCAGTATAGGGGAAATGGAGCGATGAATGGACACCCAAGGGGTTGTGCTGTTGCCCAAGTAAAAAATGGAATGGAGATCGGGGAGTGCAATTGTGATATATTCCATGTTTTCCCGGGACACTCAGGTTATGTACGGGTATTGTCCTACTACACCGCTGTGATGAGATGACAATGGAATTGATTCACATGTGTAGGGGCCATGAGCCAATGAGAGGCGGTTAAGTAGCCATAACTCAGAGTGCTGAGTCACCCAACTCTGAGACGACATGTGAGGGTGTTGGTTGCGGTTAGAGGGTTCGTGACCCCCACACTCTAATTCCATGTCTAGTATCGTCCAAGAAGGACAATACATTCTAGGGAGTGTAATGTATATGTGTGGGGCCCGAGTAGCCCATTTGTGTGCAGGCTTGAGTGCCTAACGTGAGTGGGAGAGCAACATGAGTTCTATGAGAACCCTAGGGTGTCGAGGCACTAGACTAGGAGACTACACGAGTGGTGTGCCGGTTGTGGGAAAATTGTCATATGCCTCTCACACTCTAGTTTCCTGACATGGTATTGGCCAAGGGGTGATACATTTCAGGCGTATGTTTGTTTGCTTAAAGGCCATGATTGATTTAGGCATAAGTTGTCTGGTTTAGGTGTGAGTTGTGAATTCTCCAAACATACCGCCCAAGCGATTGCATGATTGTGTGTGAGACTAAGTCTCGATGATTGCATAAACACACTAGAGTAATGGCATAGAAATAGGGGATACCGATGATAACACAACCATAGCATAGACTATGGACCAGATGGCTCGAGACCTGGGTCTCGAAGTACAAATAGTAAACCACGGGACTCGTAGGGGTATTGCGAGTAAACGATATAAAAATCCATGATAGGTGGTTTATGGGAAAGATCTAGGTCGTGAGCCATGTACTAGAACGATGTTAGTATCCCACTCACTGACTGAGTTGTGAGATCACCCCTCCCTTAAACATATGTGTAGATAAGCTGAGAAAGCGCTGTAGGAAGCAGAAAGACATACCTAGAAATACCCCTACTCGAGGTAGCTTCACTCACTGCTTATGAAGGTTCAATTCTCCCTATCATGGTACGACTATTCCCATAAAATTTGAGAAGATATTCTCAGGGGCCTCCAATGGAACTTTGAAACAAAAGTTTGAAACTTTAGTTGCATTTTTAAAGAGTGTTCCAAAATTCTGAGCTTTTGTTCCGCCGGAGTTAACTTGGCGAAGGTACCCACCACTGTAATTTATCTCCTAGCTTTTCTGCTCCTCACCCATATGTGAGATCCCCATCCACTACAGCATCTACTATTAAGGGGTTTCCATCACCTATTCCTCGTATGGTTACTTGATCTCATGATGACACCTTATTTTCTCAAAGGTTCACTATTGAACATGTAGTTTTTATTGCCACCTCTTTCTAGGAACCCCATACATTTAAGTAGACTCGACAACACTTTCATTGAATGGATGCCATGTGTATTGAGTATTATGCTCTTCTACACAATCACACTTGGGAGCTAGTCTCCACTCTGCCCCGTTGACATGTTATTAGTTGTAAGTGGATTTACAAAGTCAAATAACAACCCGAGTGGTCCATTGCTCGACATAAGTCTTATTACTCATTGGTTCTCTTAACAAGAAGACATTAACTATGATGCTACTTTCAGTTCGGTGATCAAACCCTTCTCTATTTAGGTTATTCTCTCTCTAAGGGTCCCATTTTAGTGGCCTATTCCCTAGCTTGATGTGGATAATGTCTTTTTGCATGGTAATCTCACCGAGGAGATTTATATGGCTCAACCTTGTGGCTTCATTGATTAGACATATCTAGATAATGTATGTCTATTGTGCCACTCATTCTACTATCTCAAATAAACTCCTTGAGCATGGTTTCTTCGGTTGAGCACATTTCTTCAGACTCTAGGCTTTGTAGCATCCATTGTGAATACATCCTTGTTTATTCATCGAACATCAACTTGTGCTATATTTTTTCTAATTTATGTGGATGATATCATTTTCACTGGCTCACCATCAATACCCTTCATGCCCATTATTGCCTCTCACACCCAAGAAAATTTCCCTTAAGGATTTAGGCCAATTGCATAATTTCTTAGGCATTGAAGTTTTCCTCATAATTGTGGCATTGATAGCTCAATACTAATATATTGTGGATATTCTTATGCGAGCTTCTATGACTCACTGTAAGGCCATGCTCACACCTGTCACAACAAGACACCGACTCTCTCTTCACGATGGAGATCCCTTTGAGATCATGTATCTTTATTGATAAATTGTTGGTTTTTCAAATGCCTTAATCTGACATGGCCTAACATCTCCTATGTCGTTAATCACATTTTTTAGTTTATGCATCCGTTGACGACTACTCATTTCATTGTAGTGAAACGTATTCTTTGTTATCTCCATGGTATTATACATCACGATCTTTCTCTCTAGAGTGATACTACACCTCATCTGCATTGCTTCACTGATACAGATTGGGCAAAAAATTTGGATGATCGCTGATCTGTCGATGGTTTTTCTATTTTTATTAGCAACAATCTTATCTCATATAGCTCTAAGAAATAACACATGTCCATCCACCTAGCAATGAAGCTGAATACAAGAGTCTTGGAAAAGCTACTACTGAACTTATATAGAAGTCATTATTGCATGAGCTTCGTTTTTCTGCTTCAACTTCCCCCAACTTCTAGCGTGACAACTTAATTGTTATCTACCTCACAAATAATCCCATTTTTCATTTTCATACTAAGCATATCAGGATTGATTATTATTTTGTTATGGACCCGTGACTCACAAGTAACTTCTTATTCGCTTTATTAGGATTGAAGGGTAGTTAGATGATTTGTTTACTAAGGATCTCTCTTCCACTTGTTTCGGTGCTCTTCACTTCAAGCTCAATGTGAGATATCTCACATTGTACGTACATGAGAGTAATAGAAGAATTCCACCTATGTCTAGGCATCTACACCAACCACGGCCTAATCATAGACCCCAACCTACATCTAGGCATCTACACCTTCTATCACACCTTGACTCGATTAATAGGTCGAACCGACATAATAACTGCTACATTCTCTCGATACTATGGTAGTGGGTACCTCACTATAGTAGAACTAACAAACCAAAAGATTTAGATGAAGTACATCATTAAAAAATTCACTCAAAATTAAATCATTTATAAAATTGTATTTCAACATGCACAACGGATCATAAAAATAAGTCCTAGGAAATAAGTAGTTATTTTGAACCACTTGTTATTAACCCAAGTACTTTATCTCATGCTTCTTTCTCCATAAGGGTCCTCTTCCTTTGTGATCCACTCCTTCGTATGTCTTTGAAATATGTTAGGGGAATGGGGTGAGCAACACTCAATGAGTGTGAAGGCCGCTCATCGGGTCGTTCATGGTTTCGATGATGCCTATAAGCCCTTTCTTCCTTAGATAAAAGAATCGAGAATGAGAACTGGGAAATTTCGAAGGAAACTACAGTATCAATTGAACCGTAATTACATAATGACAATATGGAATGGAAAGAAACCCAAGAACCTCAATTGGCAAAGAAATCAACCAATTAAGACAAGAACCAAACCAAACCAAGCCAAGGTGAACTAGATAGAACCATACCGAATCGAGAGGAACCAATTGGAAGATTCATATATTAGGGTGATTCAAAAAAGGCAATTTGGTAAATTGAGATAACCACTATGTATAAAATTTAAATTTTTAAAGAATCTATCCAATTATACCTAAACTAATTGGTTTAAATCTCAATCATCAGAAACCAATTCAATTGAATTGGTTAACGATGAGACCAAGTCAACACACTAGATGCGAGGTCAGCGCTAAGTTAGTTTGCATGATGAATCAGCGTGCGACGCGCAGTGAGCCATGTAGTGGCCTCACATCAGTACTTCATTCACTAAGAATGAATATCCTTGCTAGAGTTTTTATATGTAGTTTAAGGTTGTAAGTCATGTAGTGGCCCGACGTCAGTACTTCATTCACTAAGCTATGTCCTCACCCCCAAACAATTATAAATGAAAGTCGAAGTTTTGCGAGGCACAAGTTGGGAATCATCTATAGAACAACACAACTTGAGATAGATCTCAAAGCTTACATCCGAAGGTTTCTAATTACTGCTTATCAATTGCTATATTTCGGGGTTGCTTGTGTAAACTATTTTAGGCACACTATGTTTCTAAGAAAAGTTCAAATTTCCTTTAAAAACTCAAGGCAACTATTTTTATTCCAAGCCTTGGTCCCTGCCATTTTATTTTGGTGAAGGTACCCACCATTGTAATATCAAGAGGGTTGGCGAGTTGCACGGGACCACCAGTCGGGAATCGAGCATGGGTGTGACATGGCTAATCAAATGGCGACATGTAGAAGGTGTGTTGAGTCAGCTAATGACTAGGACATCTAAGAAAGCTAGCCAATCAGTAGACAATACATGACAATCCATGGTAGAAACCCACAACCAATCCCAAGAGGACATGTGGCAAGGGCAAATATTATCAAAAAGGAATATTAACATATTTAAATCAGCTAATGAGAGCATGGCACGTGGCAATGTGTCAACAATTGTCTCACAACCAGATCTTATCAGCAACCCCATCAACTTTAATGACTAATAGGAGAACACCACGTGGAAAGTCAAAGAGTCAAAGGATGATAAGAACCATGAGTTGGATCCCATGTTAGCAAATCCAGCCAATCATTGTGTATCATGTGATAGCTCGCACGTGTGAAGAATGCACATACACATGTTGTCACACCCCGACCATGTTCGGTCAGAGTCCTATGATCAACCCGTCACCCTTCCTCGTACTAATTTAGTATTTCTACCAAATAGATCGAGGAAGGTAAAGGCATCAGAGTACCTATTTTCCATAACAAAGTTATAAAATATCTAAATGGTAATTTACCTATTTGTGGTACCCTTGACTTTCTCCTCTAGAGTATGTTCTTCTTAGTGATGTGTTTCTTTTGAAAAAGGTTTAATGGGAGGGGGCGAGTTTCTACAACTCATTGAGCGAGGGTTGGGAATTGAGTTTTTAGACAAACAATTTTATAAAAACATTTTATACTTTTAGTTTGGTTGTACTATGAATTCATCTCTTCTTGAGCACACCCCCTTGCTCGGGAGACGTTTCAGCAAACATTCACACGCCCTTTCTATCATTGAAAGGGATCACACATTCATAGAATAGTCCCTAACTATTCCACTTGTGGACTGGAGCGCAGTTACCATCCACCTAAGTTTAAGTGGACATTAATTGTCCGACCCTCAACCCCCCTGAGATTGAGTTGACATCAACAGTTTGACCTTCAAACCCTAACCATGTCCACTTTGTGGGACAAGACCTCATTTCTCCTCTGTCCTCAGTGTCACGCCCCGACCCGGTTTGGTCGGATCCTGATGATCAACTCGCCGCTCCCTTGGTTTAAGAGGGGTCTTCCCTTCCTTTAATCAAGAGGAGCTAGGCGTAAATTCAAATCTTGTTCCCTAGAATAACATAAATCAATCAAATTTAAGCTTAAAAGAAACTTTAAGCATATTTGACAAAGGGTACATCTGCACGTTTTCTTTTGTTATATTTCCTTACTCCTGAAAGGGGTAAAAGAGAGGAGGTGATTTCTACAACTCTGTGAGCAAATGTTGGGAGTGAGTTTTCAAAATATCTTTTGTTAATAAAACTATGCCAAGGTTATCATTTCCTTTAAAAAGAAATGTTTTCTCAAAGTTCAGCTTTCAAAACTTTTTCCCATTACCATATTAGGTGTGTTTAGCTCTTTTAGCCCATCTCTTTGCCTCGGGAGGCGTTTAGCAAACAAACACACACCCTTTATCAGAACGAGTACACACATTCGCAGGTGCAGCCCGTCCACTACACCCACTTATGGATTGGAGTGTCTTTACCGTACACCAAGATAGAAGCTTGTCCACTTCTACCCTGGGTCTGAGTAGATGTTCTCGACATCTGACCCTCAGACCTGAATGTCACTCTATGTCCGTATGAGGACAGGGACCTCATCCCGACCTCATGCGCAAGAAGCTACTCCTAGCTTCTAGACTGACTGGCACGACGAACTGCCCTTATCTCTACCATATCATCTAGTAGCCCTTAGGACCCATCACTACCCCTGTAGAGCGTCTTTATGGTCTCGTATCATAAGTGCATGCACAAATAATTGTTTTTCACATATGGCCATTATCTTCGGTGATAATGGTCCAAAGGTCTCGACCCTCAACCAGACCTGAAGCTATTTGTCTAGGTCGGTCCATCGACATGGCCATGACGCACTACCACTAGTCCACCGAGTACTGTCGGTCCTGATTCGATACCATGGCGAAATCACACAACCAATTTCATTAGAAATTTTCATGGATTTCTTTAATCAATGTTTATTTGTGAGCTCCTATTTATGCCCACTGCTTGTGTTTTTCCAAAAGTGGCCATTTAGCCATATGAGTTCAAAAAACTGAGGTCTCTGGCCTATCTAAGCTATTCTAGCTCTCGTCAAGAAGGTCTCCCAAATATTTTAAGCATTGGCAAACAGTCAGGGGATAACACTTCTGACAAAAAATTCATTTTTCAACTTTATCACACCAACTAGGTGTGATGATATCTCTGCTTACAACAGATAAGCGGGTTTCTCCTTTCCTTAAGGAAACTCATCATACCAATTGGGTATGATTATCTCTACTTATAACCAGTAAGTTAGTTTTAACCATTAAAGATAGTACTTCTCATCACAACCGTGAATGAAGTTAGATAATCCCTCTCGCCCGATGATTGTGACATGTTCGTCTCCAGTCGGTTTCTGAATCCAAGCTAGCTTTTCTTTGCTGGCGTTTCGGTCTCTCGCGTCCCTACATGATTTGGGAATCCTTATCAATTAAGTTTTGGGGTAACATCCATCGTTTTCTCACGTATGAGCGACTAGACTAAAAAATGTTGATTAATTGCACTTATGTCCCTAAAGTTCATTTTCCTTAACATTAGGTCCCTAATGCCAACGTTTTCCCAAATTAAGTCCCAAGGCTTCCAAAATCCCCTTTGAGTCTCAATTTACTCAAAATTGTATAAGGGGAACAAGTTTTCCAAATTTCAAATTTGGTCCCCAACTTTTCAAAAATTACAATTTTGCCCATACTTTCCTAAAATGGAAATTAACCCCAAATGTTCCAAAAATTGACCAATTGGTCCCTTAACATCTTTTTCATGGACAATTGGCCTTCAATTTTGGGAAATGGCAAAGTGGTCCCTCAATTTTTGGAAATGGCAAAGAGGTCCCTCAATTTTTCGAAATCTCCAATTTTTTGCCAAAATATTCCCCAATTTCTCCCCTTCAAACTGACCGAATTTAATTTATTAAAATTGGCCTTTCAATCGGGGTTAATTGCTCCAATTGAAGGTATGGATCAAATCCTACACTTCCATCAAAAATTGCAAAGGGGAGCCTAATTGGCTTACGTTTCCATCCTAATTTGACCGTGGGAGGGCTGAGGAAGTGTTGGGAGGGCTTGGTTTGGCCTGAGGAGGGCTCGAATTGGCTGATTTCAGCTCGATCGAAATAGGGCAGCTTCGATTCGTTGGAGCTGCTTCACTGTTCGATCACACCGGCGCTTCTCCAGCGACTCTCAGAACAAATGGAATTCACTACCATTTAGCTGACTTCTCCCCGGTTCTATTGAACCCGACCTCACCTTCTTTGCTCAGAAATGACCCTATATTGGAGCTCTGGTTTGACTTTCATCAGAAAACTAAGCAACTAAGAGAGAGTGAGCTTTTCAGGTGTGGAGAGGATGAATGGAGAGGGGCTCTTTATATAGGGATCTCAAGGACTCGTTGGTCGTCCGTTTGACACCTTTATGACAGACATTGATGGCCTGAAACGTATCGAACAAAAATGTTTCTTCTCCACCAGTGTTGCTTTGATTTTCTGGTGAGTGAACAGTGCTGTTGTCACACCTCAACCCGGTTTGGTCGGATCCCCATGATCAACCTACCACTCTCCCGGTTTATGAAAGGGTTTTCCCTTCTTGTAAACCATAACGAGTAAGGCGTCTTTTAACCAGCACCTTTTTCCAAGAATAGCATAATTAAAACTGCATGAAATTTAAAACTTTACATACCTGTCTTACAGGCATCTTAGTTGATGGTTTTTAAGGGGAGGCTTTACGGGACTTCCTGAAAGGGATATAAGGGAGGGTGTGAGTATGACTACTCAATGAATGGGTTTTTAAAAGCTTTTGACTTTTAAGAAAAATATTTATATGGAGTATGCCAGACTCTTTTGTTTTCAAAAATCCCTTCATTTAAAAATTCGGGTTTTTCTATTATTTCTTAGTTACCACGGTGTGTCATCACCCAACACACATCCTTCATCATGAAGGTTACACATATTCGCAAGTCACTATCAGTACTGAACCCGCTAGTGGCTTCAAAGCGACTTTTCCTGCCACCCGAATATAAGTACGACCACTTCTACCCTGGGAATGAGTGGATGTACGTGACGTCCGACCCACAATCTCGAAATCACTTCTTCGTGTCCGTATAAGGACAGAGACCTTATCATGTCCCCACCCCGGTCTCATGCACTTGGTGCTACTCCAGATTTCGCACAGACACCTGGAACGACGAACTGCCCTTATAGCCACCAGGTCGTCCAGTGCCCTTAGAAAACATCACTATCCCTCATGGGCGTCTTGATGATCCCGTACTCACAGTGCATGCACAAACAATGTTTTCTTATATTGCCATGTAATCTGTGGTGCCACTAGTCCAACGGCCCCGACTCTCAACTCAACCCGCAGCTGTTTGTCTTAACTAGTCCGTCGACCTGTCATGTAGCACTGCCGCTAGTTGACTGAGCATGTCGGTCCTATCTTGGTACCATGGCCAAACAATTCACTTATTAAGTTTTATGGCACATATATCATATTCGTTTACGAGCTCCTGCTCGTGCCAACTGGCCTTGGGCCCACTGTACGAGATTTTCAAAATCGGGCATTTAGCCCCCAAGTTCCAAAACCGAGGCCCTTGGCCTATCAGAGCTATTCGAGCTCTCGTCAAGAATGTCTCCCAAATAGTTTAAGCATTGGCACACAGTCAGGGGAGAACACTTCTGACAAAATAGGTTTTCACTGTCCATTATACCAATCGGTATAAGGACATCTCCATTCATAACCGATGAAGTCTCATCATACCAACCTGGTATGATCTACTTACAACCGGTAAGTAGTTTTTTTCACATAATTTTCACATCACTTTCTCTAAGTGGTGATGATTAAAATACCACTAAACAATGGGTTTTTATACCGAGGTACTTATCATCCCCTACCGGGTATGATATAAAATTTTCACTCACAATCGGTAAGTGGTTTTTAAATTATAAGGTGTGCTCATCATCCCAACCGGGTATGATGTTAGTAAACCACTCACCGGTTAATACCGTGAATTCCACTAGACTTGTTCTTTGTATTCACGCGAGCTTGTCCTTGCTGGCACTCCCGGTATTTCGCGTTCCTACACGATATGAACAACCTTGTTCATTATTACTCGGCATAACAACCTTTATTCATTTCCAATGAATGAGAAAACCCAAACTTTTAGTTATTTGCAATTATGTCCCTAAAGTTATTTCTCTTTAACTTTAAATCCCTAATGTCTGTTTTTCCTCAAATTGAGTCTTATAACTTTTAAAATTTATCATGGGACCTCAATTTATTCAATTTCACCAAAAAGGGGTTTAATTTCTCAAATTTCCAATTTGGTCCCCCAATTTTTCCAAAATTACCATTTTGCCCTTCTTTTACAAAAATGGTAAGTTTTGCCCCAAAAATTCCAAAATTCCTCAATTGGTCCTCCAACATTATTTTCATGCCCAATTGTCCCTCAATTTCATAAAATTGTATTTTGGCCCTTTGAATTTCGAAAATCCCTAAATTTCCCCCAATTTTAACTCTTCAACACTACCGAATTTGATTTCATCAAATTGACCGATCAAACACTTCTAATTATTGAAATTGGAGTTGAAATTGAGTTCCTGCATGTTTATACGATTCTAAGAAACTTTGAATCGTAGATTTTAACATTAGAACGAGCTCAAACGGAGCTTCGCCGAAAAATAGACTGTAGAGAGAGAAAGCTTCAATTACTCACCGGTGAAGGCACGGCGGTCCGAGCTTTCGATCTGGGCAGATAGGTCTCGTCCTGAGGTTCATCCTAGAATCAAGAATTGTATCAATTGATGCAGAATTGGATTAGAATTTCGTCATTGAAATTCGGTCGACTCTCTCTCTAGCACCGATCGAAAATTGTAAAGGGGAGCCAAATTGGCTTACCTTTCAGTCCTAATTCGATCGTGGGAAGGCTGAGAAAGTGTTGGGAGGGCTTGAAATGGCCGATTATAGCTTGGTCGAAATAGGGCAGCTTCGGTCCACCAAATTTGCTTCACTATTCCATCATGTGGGCGCTTCTCCAACAATTCTCGGATTGATTGGAGTTTGCTATTAGATAGTTATCTTCTCCCTGGTTCTAAAGAGCCCGACCTTTGTTCAAGTTGAAGCTCTGGTTTGAGCTTTACCGGGAAATGGAGCAGTAGAGAGAGAGAGAGAGAAATGTTAAGGTGTGAGGAGAATGAAATGGGGATGACCTCTTTATATAGGTGTAAAACCCGTGTATTAAATGGGCGAGATTTATTACTAGTATTAATATTGCCATAAATTATTGGTATTAATTCCAATAATTTAATTTAGGTATTAAATTATTGGTATTAATTACAATAATTAAATATATATTAATTTATGGCTATTTATGATAAGTCGTACGTTCGCATAAAAATTTTTTACCGAAATTTCGGGTTAAAAAAAATCAGATAGCTATCTTCTCATTGGTTCTAAAGAGCCCGACCTTTGTTCAAGTCGAAGCTCTGGTTCGAGCTTTACCGGGAAATGGAGCAGTAGAGAGAAAGAGAGAAGTGTTAAGGTGTAAGGAGAATGAAATGGGGATGACCTTTGTATATAGGTGTAAAACTTGTGTTATAAATGGGCGAGATTTATTACTAGTATTAATATTGCCATAAATTATTGGTATTAATTCCAATAATTTAATTTCGGTATTAATTCCAATAATTTAATTTAGGTATTAAATTATTGGTATTAATTACAATAATTTAATTTAGGTATTAAATTATTGGTATTAATTACAATAATTAAATATATATTAATTTATGGCTATTTATGATAAGTCGTATGCATAAAAATTTTTGACCGAAATTTCGGGTTACAAAAAATCATACTTCCTATGAGGTCACCCATACTCACACTACTCTCAGGCAAGCACGCTTAACTTTGAAGTTCTTATGGAATCTAATTCACCTAAACCAATTTGATTTTTATTTTCTAGTTTGTCTTAAGTTTCTTTTCCAAGGTTTAATGAACCCTTTGGATCACCCGAAAGTTGTAAATTTCCATATTGCTTATTCCCAAATGTAAACCAGCTTGGTTTTCTTATTCGGTTTGACCGGTTCCTTTCCCGGTTTTCCTTAACTCAAATGTGCGGGTTTACAGCTGTCATCTGAAGGATGAAGACAACACTGTTCCAAACCGGACTGGTTCGAACTAGGTTCGAAACTTAAATCGGTCGGTTCACCCCTCATTCGAACAAGTTTTTCAAATCTAAAAATTTCTAAATTCATTTTCTATCCAATGGTGGCCTCAAATCTCAAATTTGAATTATTTAAGCCATCTAGAAAAATGAATTTAGGATTTGGTTCAATAGTGGTTCAAACTGGTCCAAACTGGTTCGAATCCGATTCACCTAAACTGGTTTGGTTTTCATCCCCAATTCCTTCACAAGTCAAGTTCTATGATTTTTGTGACTATTTAGGTCACTTAGGGTCCATAATATTTCTAGTTTACCATATCTTTATCGATTTTGGTTCATAAACTGACTCGGTCCTTAAACTGGTTCAATCCGGTTCTGGTCCGGTTCACCCAAACCGGTCTGGTTTTTCTCTCCCACTTTGTTGTAATGTTCCTTCCTAATTTTTATAAATCTCTTTGGATCACAAGAGATCCATAAATTTCTTGGTTTACCCATTTTCTATCGGTTCCAGTTCACAAATCAACTCGGTTCATAAATCGGTTCTATCCGGTTTGGACCCGGTTCTCTTGAACCGATCCGATTTTTCTTCCCCATTTCATCGAAGGTTTTCTTCCCAAGTTTATGGACCATTTGAGTCATATGGGAGCTGAAAATTCTTAACTTTGCCCATTTCTTAATAATCGAACTTGTAGACCAATTCGATTTTAAAATTTGAATGTGACCGGTTCTTTTCCCGGTTTTCTCATTATCAAAGGACGGAGTTTACAGATAGCAGCCTCCATTTGATCCGAGGACTGCCGGAGAATTGTCGATGGAATCAAACAATGAGGCAGCTCCGGCAAATCGAAGCTACCCTATTTCGACTGAGCTGAAATCGACCAAATTCAGCCCTTATCCAGCCAAACCAAGCCCCCCCCCCCCCCCAACATCCCCAAAGCCCTCATATGACATCAATTGAGCTGAAAGGTAACCAATTCGGCCCTCCTTAGTCATTGCATGTTAGAGTTAGAGAGTGAAACTATCGAATTTCACTGATAAAATTCTCCAACGATTCAAAGTCAATTGTAGGAATTTTTTATCCTAGAAGGTACCTCAGGAAGAGAGCTACCTTCCCCGATAGAGAGCTCGGACCGTCGCACCTCCAACGGTAAGCTTTCTCTCTCTACGAACAATTTTCCAGCGAAGCTCTATTTGAGCTCAATTCAAACCCAAATGACGTGGTTCAAAGCTCAATTGAATCATATGGAAGTGTAGGAACTGATCCATACTTTCAATTTGAGAAATTAACCCCGATTGAATGGTCAATTTGATTAAATCAAATTTGGCTAGTTTGAAAGGGGGAAAATTTTGGTGAAATTTGGGGATTTCGTAAAATTAAGGGACCAAATTGTAATTTTCCAAAATCGAGGGCCAATTGGCCATGAAAAAGGTGTTGGAAGACTAATTGGTCAATTTTTGAAATAATTGGGGTCAAATTGCCATTTTTGGAAGGTAGGGGCAAAATGGTAATTTTTGAAAAGTTGGGGACCAAATTGGAAATTTGGAAAACTTGAGCCCCTTAAACAATATTGAGCTAATTGAGGACCCACAGAGAATTTTTGGCTTTTCAAGTCTCAATTTGGAGAAAAGTTAGCATTAGGGATCTAAGGTAAAGGAAAATGAACTTTAGGGACCTAAGTACAATTAACTGGAAAGTAGGGGCAAAATGGTAATTTTTAAAAAGTTGGGGACCAAATTGAAAATTTGGACAAATTGAGCCCCTTAAACAATTTTGAGCAAATTGAGGACCCAAAGAGAATTTTTGGATGTTTTGGGACTTAATTTGGAAAAAAGTTAGCTTTAGGGACCTAAAGTCAAGGAAAATGAAATTTAGGGATCTAAGTGCAATTAACTGAAAATTTTCAGCCTAGTCATTCATACATGACAAACAAAAGTTGTTATGACAAATATTAATACATAAGGATGTCGAAATTGTATAGGGACAAGTGTGATCGGAACGCCGACAAGAGAAAGCTCGCGTCAAATTGGAAAACCAACCGAGGACAAACACGTCACAGTTAACGGGTGAGTAAGATTACTAATGGCATACCCAGTTGGGATGATAAGCATAGTTTAAAGTTAAAAACCACTTTCAGGTTGTGAGTGGGAATGTTATACATCATACCGGTTTGGATGATGAGATTACTTTTATGAAATGAAAACCTACTTTTATGTCGTCAGTAGAGATGATCATACCCACTTAGTATGATGATTTTCCTTGAGGAAAGGAGAAATACGCTTGCTGGTTGTAAGTGAAGATATCATCACACCTGGTTGATGTGATGAAGTTGAAAATAACCTTTTTGTTAGAAGTGTTCTCCCCTGACTGTGTGCCAATAATTAAAAGATTTGGGAGATCTTCTTGACGGGAGCTAGAACAACTCAAATAGGCCAGAGGCCTCGATTTTTGAACTCATGGGGGCTAAATGCCCAGTTTTGAAAAATCACGTACAATGGGCCCAAGGCTAGTGGGCATGAGCAGAAGCTCGAAAACAAACATGAATAGGAAGAGCCATGAAAACTCTCATTAAAAGTGGAATTTACTGTGTGATTCACCACGGTACCAAGTCAGGACCGATAAGTCTCATTGGGTTAGCGGCAGTACGTCAGGGCTAGGTCAACGTACCAGTTAGATAAACAACTACATGCTTGGTTGAGTGTCAGGGCCGTTGGACCTTAGGCACCAAAGGGAATGGCTAAGAAAAATAAAAACTATAATTTGTGCATGCACTTGTGGTACAGGACCATTAAGAGGCCCTCGGGGGTAGTGATGGATCCTAAGGGCTACTGGACGACATGGTGGCGATAAAGGAAGGAGAAGCTACTGCGTTTGGGTTTCTCGTCGTACTAGTTAGTCATAGAGTTACTGTGTTTGGACTCCACGGAGTTGTTGTGTTTGGACACCACGAAGTTACTATGTTTGGACTTCACGAAGCAACTGTGTTTGGAGCTTCCTGAAGCTACTGTGTTTGAGCTTCATGTGCACGAGACCAGGATAAGGTCTCTGTCCTCATACAGACATGACGTGGCATTCGGGTCTGAGGGTCGAATATCGAGAACATCCACTTAGACCTAGGGTAGAAGTGGATGAACTTCTATCTTGGTAGACAGTAAATACGCTCCGATCCACAAGTGGGTGTAGTGAACGGGCTGCACTTGCGAATGTGTGTACCCTTCCTGATGAAGGGCATGTGTGTTTGTTTGCTAAATGCCTCTCGAGGCAAGGGGATGGGCTAAGAAAGCTTAAATGGTTTCCCCTTGTTATAAACCGTAAAGAGTATGGCGTCCTTTAAACCTACACTTTTCCTGGAATACATAAATCAAAACAGCATAATATTTTTATTTTATCATACTTATCTCGTTGGCGTCTGGATTAATGGTATTTAAGGGTAGATTTTTTAGAATTTCCTGAAAGGGATATAAGGGAGGGGATGAGTATGACTACTCAGTTAATGGGTTTTCAAAAAAAATAACTTCAAGGAAAAGAGTTATATTGGAGTGTGCCAGACTCCTTTCTTTCAAAAATCCTTTCATTTAAAATCTCGGGATATATCACCATTTCCTTATTTAATCATGGTCTGTCATCACCCAACACACAACCTTCATCATGAAGGTCAAACACACATTCGTAGGCCAGCACGTCCACTAAACCCACTTGTGGCTTCTGCTCATGCCAATTGGCCTTAAGCCCACTGTACGAGATTTTTAAAATCGGGCATATTAGCTCCCAAGTTCCCAAACCGAGGCCCCGGCCTATAAGAGCTATTCGAGCTCCTATCAAGAATGTCTCCCAAATTGTTTAAGCATTGGCACACAGTTAGGAGAGAGCACTTCCGACAAAAATATATTTTCAACTGTCCATTATACCGAGTAGGTATAAGGAAATCTCCGCTCATAACCGATGAACGAGTTTTCAACTTACTTCGAGGAAGTTTCATCATACCAACCGAGTATGATCTACTTACAACCGGTAAGTAGTTTTTCCGCATGATTTTCACATCACTCCTCTAAGTTTTGATGTTTAAAATACCACTTGATAGTGGGTTTTATTTTAAGGTACTTATCATCCCCAATCGGGTATGATATAAAATCCCACTCACCCGTTAATGTAGTGAATTCCACTAGACCGGTTCTTTATATTCACGCGAGCTTATCATTGCTAGCGTTCCCGGTAACTCGTGTTCCTACATGATATGAACATCTCGGTTCATTATCTTTCGGCCTAATAGCCTTCAATCATTTCAAATGAATCTGAAAAACTAAACTTTTATTTATTTGCAATTAGGTACCTAAAGTTATTTTCCTTAAACTTTAAGTCCCTAATGCCGATTTTTCCTCAAATTGAGTCTCAAAACTTTTAAAATTCCCCTTGGTACCTCAATTTATTTCATTTTACAAAAAGGGGTTTAATTTCCCAAATTTCCAATTTGATCCCCCAATTTTTCCAAAATTACCATTTTGCCCTTCCTTTACAAAAATGGTAAGTTTCACACCAAAAATTCTAAAATTCCTCAATTGGTCCTCTAACATTTTTATCATGCCCAATTGACCCACAATTTTAGGAATTTGCATTTCGGTCCTTCGAATTTTCGAAAATCCCCAATTTTCCCCAATATTTCCCCTAATTCCAACTTTTTAACACAACCGAATTTGATTTCATCAAAATGACCAATCAAACATTTCCAATTGTTGAAATTGAAGTTGAAATTGAGTTTCTACATGTTCATACGATTTTTTAGAAATTTGAATCGCAAGTTTTAACGTCGGGACGAGCTCAAATGGAGCTTCACCAGAAAATGAACTGTAGAGAGAGAAAGCTTTGATTACTCATCGGTGAGGGCACAGTGGTCCGAGCTTTCAAACTGGGCAAATAGCTCTCATTCTGAGGTTCATCCTAGAATCAAGAATCGCATCAATTAATGCTGAATTGAGTTAGAATTTCATCATCGAAATTATGTCAGTTCTCTCTCTAGCATCGGCCGAAAATTGCAGAGGGGAGCCGAATTGGCTTACCTTTCAGCCCTAATTCGACCATGGGAGGGTTGAGGAAGTGGGCTTGGTTTGGCCTGAGGAGGGCTCGAAATGGCTGATTTCAACTCGGCCAAAACAGGGCAGCTTCGGTCCGCCGGAGCTGCTTCACTGTTTCATCACACCAGCGCTTCTCCAGTGACCCTCGAGGCAAATGGAAACTATAGGCGTGTAGCTGACTTCTCCTTGGTTCTAAAGAACCTGACATCGCCTTCTTTGGCTAAAAAAAGATCCTATATTGGAGCTCTGCTTCGAGCTTCATCGAAAAGCTAAGCAACTAAGAGAGAGTGAGTTTTTCAGGTGTAAAGAGGATGAATGGAGAGGGATTCTTTATATAGGGAGCTCGGGGACTCATTGGCCGTCCGTTTGGCACCTTTATGATAGACATTGATGGCCTGAAATGTATCGAGTGGAAACATTTCTTCTTCACCAGCGCTGTTTCGATTTTCCGACAAGTGAACAGTGGTGTTGTCATTTGGAGGAAGAAGATGACACTATTTCGAACCAGGTTCAAAGCTTAAACCGGCTGGTTCACCCCTCATTTGACCAAGTTTTTCAAATCTAAAAATTTCTAAATTCATTTTCTATTTAATGGTGGCCTCAAATCTCAAATTAAAAATATTTAAGCCACCTAGAAAAATGAATTTAGGATCCGGTTCACCAGAACCAGTTTGGTTTTCATTTCTAATTCCTTCACAAGTCCATTTCCATGACTTTTGTGACTCCTTAGGTCACTTAGGGTCCATAAATTTCCCGGTTTACTATCTCTCTATCAGTTCCGGTTCATAAATCGACTCGGTTCTTAAACTGGTTTAATCTGGTTCCGGTCCGAAATCGGCTCGGTTCTAGGATTAGATAGACTTTCTCCGGGGTGAGTTTGAAATCCTCATTTGACGTTATGGCTTCTGGGGCGGTCTCATGTCTTCCATCCTCTCGAACCATAGTAGTCGAGGAGGTATTACTCTTAGGAGGTATTTCCATCCATTATGGTGGTGTGGGACATCTCCTTATCATGTGTCCTATTCCTCCACACCAATAACAGGTTATCTCGACACTAGCTCCTTTGTGGATCCTTTGGCATTTACGTGGTGGAGAGGCTTCCTCTACTCTCCTTTCCTTTCTCTTCCTTTCTTCATGTCCTTCCCCGCCCATGGTGGTAGTGCTCCTAGGAGTGGGTACCACATTCCTTAGTGGTTTTAGGCACTTTCGTGCATAGTGTCCCCTCTGTCCACAATTGTAGCAGGTTACTTCCTTGTGTGGACCATTATAGCTTCTTCTCCACCTTGGGCTTTAGGGAGTTTTTCTTGGTGGTTGTTGGGGGCCTCGATGATTCACCATCCTTGGGTGTGTACTTCCTACGGAACAGTCCCCCTTCCTAAGTGTGAAGTAAGGTTCCCCAAATATCTTGTCGAATTTTTCGTAAAGTCTCAGTGGCTCAAGGGACGTCCTTGGTGGGTTGGGTCCTCCTAGACTCCTGAGCTCCCAAGCTACTTCCCTTGCACGGGGTAAGATTTCTTCCTGGTTCTAGGGTGGCCGAGACAATGTGGGTTTGTTCGGTTTCTATAGGAGTGATCATATCTATTTGACAGAAGTTTATCGTGGGTTAGGGTTATAGGGCTTTTAGTTTGAAACTTTGTTTGGAAAATCATTCTCTGATACCACTTAAGTTGTCACGCCTTGACCCGATTCGGTCAAATTCCTGTGATCAACCCGCCACCCTTCCTCGTACTAATTGAGTATTTCTTCCAAATAGACCGAGGAAGGTAAAGGCGTTAGAGTACCTATTTTCCATAACAAAGTTACAAAACATCTATATGGTAATTTACCTGTTTGTGGTACCCTTGGCTTTCTCCTCTAGCGCATGTTCTTCTTGGCAATGTGATTCTCCTAAAAAAGGTTTAATGGGAGGGGGTGAGTTTCTACAACTTAGTGAGTGAGGATTGGGAAGTGAGTTACAAACAGTTTTATAAAAAACATTTTATACTTTTAGTTTGGTTGTAATATGAATTCATCTCTTCTTGAGCATTTCCCCTTGCTCGGGAAGCGTTTCAGCAAACATTCACACGGCCTTTCTATTATAGAAAGGGATCACACATTCGTATAACAGTCCCTGACTATTCCACTTGTGAACTGAAGTACATTTACCGTCCACTTGAGTTTGAGTGGATATCAATAGTCCGACCCTCAAACCCCCTAAGTTTGAGTGGACATCAATAATCCGACCCTCAAATCATAATCATGTCCTGTTTGTGGGATGAAACCTCATTTCCCCTTCGGCCTCGGTCTCAATACTTCATCATGTCCGCTTTGTGGGACGATACCTCATTTCCCCTCTGGCCTCGGTCTCCTATCAGAGCTTCTCGACATACTGGACGCCAAACTACCCTTATGTACCTTTGGGTCATCTAGTAGCCCTTAGGACCCATCAACTACCCCCTCTTGGGTGTCTAGATGCTCCCAAAATCCTCATGCATGCATATAATAGTTTTGAATCATTAACCATGATCTTTGGTGCCAACGGTCCAACGGCCCCTACACTTGACCTAGCCTGCAGTTGTTTGCCTTGACCGGTCCGTCGACCTAGTATGGGCACACTACCACTAGCCCATCGAGCCTTGTTAGTTCTATCTTGGCCCCATGGCAAGTCACACAATAATTCCAATTTTATGAGTTTTTCATGGTTCTTAGGATCCTGTTTGTCTATGGGTTCCAACTTGTGCACACTGCCTTGGGCCCACTTTACGAGTTTTCCAAAACTGGGCCTTCAGCCCTATCATTTTCAAATCCGAGGCCTCATGCCTATTGGAGCAAGTCCAGCTCCCATCAGAAACGTCCCCTAAAATGTTTAAGTAGTTTTACACATTTAAGGGTGACCATTCCTGGAAAAGTGATTTTTCAAACTTAAAAGTGGTTCTCATCACCTCTAACTGGGTATAATGCTAAAAATCCCACTCACCCGGTTACAGTTGGCCGTCCCATTGAGATATTGATTTGTGGTGCGCATTCTTGCACCGGTACTTGAACAATCAGCTCCTGCATGGTTTGAGTACCCTTATCAAGAGAATCGACATAAGGGACCTCATAATTTCGGGTATTTGCACATAGGTCCTTACATTATGACTTAATTGCATTTAGGTCCCTCAATGTTTATAACCTTATGTTTGGATCCCTAATCTTCATCTAATCTCAATTAAGTCCCTAGGACTTCCAATTATCCCTCATGGGTCCTTAACTTTTCCAAAATTATCAATTGGTCCTCAATTTTCCCAAAATTTCCAATTGGTCCTTAATTTCTCCAAAATTGCTGATCGGTCCTTAATTTCTCCAAAATTGCCAATTGGTCCTTGAATTTTTAAAAATTATCAATTGGCCCTCCATTTCATCCAATTGCTCAATTGGAACCCAATTGGAAGTTAATTTCATGAAAATGCCCCAATTTTCCTTAAATTACAATTCAGCCCCGAATTTTTCAAAAATCCTCATATTGCCTAATTTCTCAAATTTTGTAATTTGGTCCCCAAATCACAATTTTGTTCAATTGACCCCCAAAACTTAGTTAATTGCCCAAATTCATGATCTGGATCATCTTCCCTATGTTTCCCTCATCATTTCAAGCTTTGAACCGCTCGATTTGGCACAGAAATAATCTCAAACGGAGCTTTGTTGGGAAATGCAGTTTAGAGAGAGAAAGCTTTGATATCTTACCGGTGAGGATCCAGCGACCAAAGCTCTTACTTTCTCTAAATTGCTCTCCTCCCAGGGATCCTCCATGGATCAAACCATGCCTCAATTGGTGGCATGAGTAGTGTAAATTTCTCGGTTTAAAATTTCACATAATTATGTCGTGAACAGTATTTTCCGACGAAATCCGTGCTTGCGTGGTTGTTGACTGGGCATCATTGACCATTGACTGGTTCGGTCTGACCGGCTTCGATGACCTAAATTCGAAAATCGGTCGGTTAAAGCCCGATTCGACCAATTTTCTGAAATTTATCTAAATTTATTTTATATATAATGGTTGCCTCAATTTCTCAAATTAACATTTTTAAATTATTTAGAAAAATTAATTATTGAATCGGTTCACTATAGTTCAATCTGATTCAATCCGATTCACCCCTAACATGTCTAGTTCTACTATCCAATTCACTTTATAGTTATTCACCATAATTTTTGTTAATTTTTCATCACTTGGATTTTTTTAATTTTTCATACTATCCCTTATTTATTATTTTTTATTCTTTTTTTAGCTCGATTTTCTCAAAACAGTCAATTTTTTCTCCAATTTATTTGATACTAGGGTCGAGTTTCACACATGTAATGTTCAACCTTGTACCTCGCACAATTGACAAAATAAAATATACGAATATTTTCTTTCTATTTCTATCAAGCAAATATTGCTCTAGGAGAATAGTACGCTTGTTTACCGGACCCGAGCCCATACCCAACCCGATGAGAATGGTCGGGTTTGCTTGGGTCCAAGCTAGTGGACCCGAAGGAGGTTACAGCTAGTGGGATGAGCTTGCGAGAGGAGGAATGATGCAAGGTGGAGTGTGGAAGGGCGATGGAGGAGATATTGGCGGGAAAGGAGGCAAAGGAATCTGGTGAGGGCGGCGACAGCGGTGGGAAAGGGTAGGTGAGGAAGAATGGAAAATTATCAAGAGGGCGGATGAGAAGACGAAGATGAGATGGAAGAGGTGAAAGGGTACTTGGGAGAAGAAGGAGGTGAGGGAGGAGAAGGAGAAGGCGGCTGAGAAGGAGGGATGGAGTTGAGAGGAGGCTATGAGGAGCCAAGGGAGGATGAAGAAGAAGGGCATTGTGGTTTTGGGCAGGGGACTCATTGAGTACTCTAAGACGCTCTCTTCCCCACTCTTAGTGGGCAAGCGTGTATGAGAGAGTGTTGTAATGGCGTATATGATTTGTGGGGACTTGAGTTTGACAATCGGTGGAAGATAGAGATGGTGAAAAGGTTGAATCGGTGAAGGAGAAAGGAAAAAAGAAACAGAGAGGGATAGAGTTTATATTTAGGAGATAATTCTTTTTTTCTTAATTTATATCCTCGTACTATAAATAATTCCCTTTATATTCAGTTCTTCAAATTTATTTTAAATGAGTATTAATATTAATATTAGTAATCTTAAAAGATATAGTAAAAAAATTTATTAGTCGGAATTGTATATACTATTTGAGTTTGTACGATAAACCAAACTTAAACTTAAATTAATGTTATCGAATTCAAATATAATTTAAGTTTAGATTTGTACCTGAACAAATTAATTACGATAGATAAAAATTTAAGATATCTGAATATTATTTAATTTCGAATCAAAACACAACTTATGTTCAAATTTATACTAATAATCCTATTCTATGCACAATTATTATTAAAAGAATCCCCTCTAAGTTTCAAGATAAAGTAAGGAAGTGATTAAAATTCATGATAAAACACCGTGAACTATGGATGTTAGAGGTCACTCGTCCTTGACTGGCCATCTTTCCCTATAAATAAGGAGATGGTTGCCAGCTATCAATTATCCATAAACATAAAAAAAATATGGTCACAATTTAATATGAACAGGCATCAACAACCTTTAGCATAAAACAACGGACTTTGAAGCTAACAACGATTATCAATCACAATATTAATAGGTCCTATAGAAAGTCCATCTACCCCCAATCTCCAATAAAAATCAAAAAAATTGATCCATTTATAATCCTCTGCTAATTGAGTTAATGGGTCGTTCAATTGGAAATGAGAACAGAATGTATAGGTTGTTAAAAGAAGCTCTAATATGTATATACATATAGTATACCACCTAATTACTTTATTTCCTCTACGGGGAAAGGGGCTCACTAATTACTTGACTGTTGGCGGGTTTTTAACTAACTGAGGAAGAATTTGTAAATTAATAAATCCGGGTGGGCGAATTTTCCATCTCCAAGGAAAACCACTCTGATCTCCTATTAAAAAAATTCTCAATTCCCCTTTGGGGCTTCAACTCTTACATATAGTTCTTGCTTCGGCAATTCAAAGGTGGGGAGGTTTTTTTACTAATGAATCAATAGTCAAAATCATTCCATTCTGGATCCTTTTCTCTATCAAAGGATCGAATTTCTAAATTTTCATAGGGTCCCCCCAGGAATTCCTTCCAGAGCCTGTTGAATAATTTTTATACATTCTGTCATTTCACTGATTCGGACTAAATAACGAGCTAATGAATCTCATTCTTTTTGCCACTGGATTTCTCAATCAAATTCGTCGTAACATTCATAACAACGGCTACCATTCATTTATTTGATGATTTGGAAAATAATAATTTGTATCGCGAATAAATTACTTATTTGGTAAAAAAATAAATTAATTTAAAAGGTGGAAAATCACCTCTAAATTCTTTAATTTACACTAATATTGTATTTAAATTAAATGGTTTATAGGAATTTGAAAAGTAGTGATTTATAGGGTGAAAAAATCTTTAATTTAATAAAAAAATATAGAAATTTAAATAGGAGAATCACAAACTTAAATACCACTTCATTTATAATACAATAAAATTTATGTTATTTATTGTTTAAATTACTTTAATACACTAATTTACTGTTTATATTATTTATTTTTTTCTTATATATTTTAAATAAATTTATATATTAATAATATTTTATATAATATAAATGTTATAAATAAAAAATATTTTAATATAATTTAATTATATATAATAGCTAATAAATTATTTAATTTAATTAAAATAATAAATTTATATTTCTAATTTTTTAACTAATAATCATTTATCTCATTTTAATTCCATCCAAACAACATAATATTAAAAAATTTTAAAACCTCCAAATTAATCAATTTATTTTCAGTGTAAGTATGAACACTTTATCTTCAAATTCCTACAAACTACCCCGTTCAAACGTAGCATATCTTGAGGTGATTGTACCATTTATTACTTAAATTATTTTAATAAATTTAATTATTATTTATATTTTATATTTTTATTATTATATATTTTAAATAATTTTATATATTAATAATATTTTATATAAAATTATATAATATAAATATTATAAATAGAAAATTTTATTGTGTAAAATGTATTTAATATAATTTAATTATATATAATAACTAATAAATTATTTATTTAATTAAAGTGTAAATTTATATTTCTAATTTTTTTATTAATAATTATTAACATTACTTCAACTCTATTCAAATTACTAATTATTAAAAAAATTTAACAATTTCAAATCAATCGGTTTACTTTTCCACCCCAACAACACCTACAAACATTTTAACTACAAATTAATCAAAATCACTAAATTCAAAAATAGTATTAACTTTGTGAATTAAGTGTTGATGGTGATTTATGGATGAAGTTTTGAAAATAATATTTGACAAATAATTAAGTGGGGAATAAAATAAAGGAGAGTAAATAATGGTTAAAAAATATTTGAAAGCAATGTTAATTAACCTCTCGAGCAAAATGACTGCCCAAATCCTTTTCACAAGTATCCCACTAGCATGCTTCTTTTCTCATTTTAATGGTTCTAAAATTTTAGAAAATAAAAGGAAAATGGTTAATATATAGCAAAAATGTAAAGATTATTGAAATTATAATATTTTCATCACTAAAATATTACTAATTTATACACTTGTTCACCGGGCATATACCTTTCAAGGACAACTTATCCCACCCAAGAGTTTAAGTTTGGAGTCACGTGGTAATCAAAGCTTAGATCAACAACTGTTTTTGGGCCGATGGTCACAACACTATGATAAACCGGAAGAAGGGGGCGACGCACTAGCCAGTTGAGATGTAGAAAATTATATATTAAAGGAAAAATCCATACCATAGCCAGCTCCCTTCAGTCTGTTCACGCAGGCAATATGATCATGAAACAGCAAATCTCCACAACCCCATATAGAAAGAAACATTTGAGAAATTGGAAAAAAGAAAACGAAAAAAGAGTAAATCGTTCATCTAAACCCCATTCCCTCGAGTAGATATGGCAAGGTCAGGCCACGAAAAGCAATCTCCTCCTCCCTCCGCTCCTCCGTCCAGCTGCCAGGTGCCGCCCATCCCGAAAGCCCCACCAACGTGGCCACCTTCAGGGGCGGTGCTACCACCGTCCCCCACCCCTGGGAAGGGCCACGCGGCGCCTCTGTCAAGCCCAAAGGCCATGTCCTCGAGACCGAGACCGAGGCCGAGGCCGCCCAGTGCCAGGAAGCTGGCGGCGGGGCCCTGAGTTGTCAGCAGAGAAGTGAAGCTCCCGCAGGCGGGATCCAGAAATTCAGCTGCCGCCGCCCCACTGTTATGTACGGAACCTGTTTGAAGAAGCTTGTGAGTATTGGAGTTATGTATAAGCTTATAAAAGTGGATATTTTTTCTAGATTATTTAGTGTTATGAAATGTTGTTATGGGTTTCGGTGGCTAGCTTTTAAACCACACTTAGGTAATGTGGACCCGATTATCCGAATTTTGAATTCTAGGCGTGCCAAAGTAATGACGACTTATTAGCTTTATTGTCCTCGTGGGCAAGTGATTCAACCCTGGCTGTTGACTAGGTCGCCGCAGATCGAGGCACCCAAGTAACAACTCTAGTTGCAAGTTGCAGTAACCACACACTAGTACCTACCCTACCCATAATATGGTAGATATAAATATATATTTAAATATAAATAAATCATTATAACAATTTTTAAATTAAATTATTTTAATGTTCAAAAAATATGTATACATTTTCTAGTTAATACCCCAAATTCAACCTCTGTATATCATGCTATGTCATGCATAATATAGAGTATATGCCCTAATTCCACACTTATAATGTTGCATGATTAAAACAGTCTAAAATGGATCAACAATAAGAAATAAATATTGGCATAATTGTTATCAAATTGATATGCTCTCAAATAAAACTTGTGCATGTGACAAAATGCCAATAAGCCATTAATCCGCATCGTACTCGCATTTACAAGTTTTATAGATTTATTAATAGCACAATAACTTGATACTAATTATGGAAAAAATATGTTTTTTTTTATTTTCTATATAATAATTTGATACTAAATTACAGATTTTATCAAATATTTAAAGTAAAAAATAACTGATACTAAATATATATGAGAGAAATATCATTGCACCACATGGGCTTAGCGGGCTTGATAAATTCTAAAAGGGATTCATGTATATGAGAGAAAATAGAAGAGGGTTTAATGGAGGATAAGCTCACAGTGGAAAGCAGAAGAGCCTTCGAGTGGCTGAGGGGCCGGAGCCGGGGCCGGGCAGGAGGCCGCAGCGGAAGCGCGAGACCGCTTGGAGTTCTTGCGGGTGCCGCCGCCAACGGGAATGTCGCGGAGGGTCCCGCCTCGGGTCCAGTAGCGGCGGCAGGACTTACAGAAGTGGCGGGGCTGGGAGAAGTTGTAGTTGTTGTAGTAGCAGAACTTGGTGTTGGTGGAGTCGCAGCGGGGGCAGGGGAGCTGCTCCTGCTGCTCCGGCGGCGGTGCCTGGCCGTGCTGCTTCGGGTACTTCTGGCGGTCAGCGTACTGGGACGGCATGGAGCAGAGATCAAATAACTTGCTCTCGAAACCGAATATATTATCAATCGGTGAGACTCAGAAACAAGAAAATGAGATAAGTTGTATCAGTCTGGTTGCCTGGGTAGGTGTAGAGGGCCGTTTTATGGATGGTTAGAGAGAGAGAGGAGAATGTTACAGAAGGGAACAGCTTCTGTTCTAAGACGAAAAAAATACGCGCTGAAGGCTAGTAGACAGAGGAGAGAGAAAGAGAGAGATAAGAGATCTCTGTAGACAGAGATTAAGGCTGCAGCTTTTTCCCGATAGAGGGGAGAGGGAAAACGAGGGGTAAAGTGCGCTGTCTAGCGATACATGTAATGTAATGACCCTTGTTTGGTTTTCAGTCGGCGGTAGGAGAAGCTATTTTTTCCTACTATAAAAGGATTATTTTTTTTTGGCCGGAAATTATAAAAGAGTTCTGCGATTTTAAAAAATACAGGAAAAATAAAAAAAAGGCTAAAATCCGCGCCTAATAAATATAACATTATTCTACACATTATTTACAAAATTATAATACATGAATTTCAAGACAAAAAATAAACTCGGATAACCTTAAAATTGATAGTATTGAGTTAATTTCTTCCTACTCCCCGGCGCAGTTGTGTTTTCTTATCCGCCTCTGTATTCGGCCGAGGTGATCCTAGTAGCATGCGGCCACTGTGTCCTATCGGGCATATCCGTATCTTATTAGATTTATATATATATATATATATATATATATATATATTCTAGTAAGAAACCGTTTTTATGTGAATTTTATCGATTTAATGATGTCCGTACGCTAGAGTTTTTTAGGAAATAAAATATCAAAATGCCCCTGAAAATACGTAATAACTATTCTCCTTCAACTTGGGCGGATGGCAACTTGCATGGTTGGAGAGCTTACCGACAAAATGCTGTTTTTTTAGTTTTTTTTGGTTTGAATATAATAGAGAATTTTTTTATTTAATTCCCGTTGCGTGTAATTACATCACTAGAATTAGTTAACCTAATAATAGTATTGTAACATTTATAGTATTAAAATGAGTTCTCGTATTCTTACAAGCTTTACAAAATGAATATAATTCATATGGGTATCTAACTCTACTATACCGTTTTTTGTTACATAGGTCTAGAATGCAAATGATAAAATGAATAAATAGGCACGTGATCATTTATAACGACAATTAAATGGATAATATTTTATTATTATTTGGAATACAATTCTATTATATAAATATTTTTTCAATTATAGTTGCCTATCAAATATATTTAATATATACATGACATACAACCACAAGCTCTTAATTATTATGTAAAATATTATATTTGTGCACCACACATAGGCTTAAACCCTATTTACTATCCACATATATTTTATCAAGCACTCCCATTACATTTATTTTATTTTTCATCTAAAGTCCTAATATGTGAGGTATCTAGAAGTATGTATTAACGTAGATTATAGTGCACATTCAAAGATAAAAAATGATCACAACATATTTTTTTCTCTATTTAATAGAATATTGTACAAATAGTATAGGAAATTAAAATATAAAAAACACTATGATATAAATAAAAAATGTAACTGTGTTTTTTTTAATTGTCCGTGAAGTATTTATTATATAATTATATTATGTACTTAAATTCTAATATTATTTAATGATAAGAGGTGTTCAATATCTGAAGTCTCAATCCAATTCCTTTGTTTTTGTGGAATTGCTAGTCGTGCTTAGATATTCAATGATTTCAATAGTACACCATTGTGGGTATAATGATTAAGATGCTATAAATTTAATTTTTATTTTGAACATGTTCATTTATTTATGTTTTTTGTGTACTAAAATTTATGTGCAAAATTCATTGAATAACACATCAGAAAATAAGGTTGCTATTCTCTAAAGTTAAATTTTTAGTCAAAATATGAGACTATCTATAACTATAATAAGCATATGAAAATTCTACACGTACAACGTGGTGCAAAAGGAAAAGAAAACATATATGTAGCATAAAGAGCAAGACTGTTCTATTTCTTCTGCATACCAAATAGACAGCATGTTTGCCAATAGCTATCACACTCCCACTCCCAGCTAAAATGATTAAACTCATAGTATGTCCTAATCCCTCGGTCTGGTGGGAGTCGGAGCGAGGGTGCGTGAACGGGAAGAATGATTGCGAGGAAAAGCATGCGACGTTGAATTGATTTGAAGGGCACGGTCCATGTGCTGGGTAGTGCGCTTTGATCTTCTGACCATAATGTGTCGAGAAACATTAGTTACATTACATGTCGCCCCATCCATTGCCTCTAACCCTAAATCTCAAAAAATAACGAACTATAAATAACATTAAATTACTTGAATTAAACGTATATTTTATTTACTAAATATATATAATTATTATATTTAAGAATTCAGATATTATTATTATAATTTTGTACCATTTAGAACAATTTTTTCGATTTATATATTTTTACTTTATTATCGTACATAATAGCAATTGAATTTGGGTATTGGTACAGGTAGAACACGCTGAATATAGTATAATTTGAGAAATTATTTTGTATCAATAAATAATAAGAGTTATATTTATTTAAAAATAATAATTTAAAAATAATTTATTATTTATTAGTTATAAATAAATAATATTTATTTATTTTATAAAGTGAATCATATTATTAATATTGAGATTTTTTTTATGTTAATAAATCATTTAAATCTCAAATTTGGATTAGTAAAGATTAATGAATTTTTAGATATTATAAATTTGACCGTACAAGAAAGAAAGGTGGTGGCCAAATGAAATCTTACCACTTAGGTTAGAGCAAGCCAAGTGGACCTCGCATGGTTTCTCTTATTACTCGTGACTCGTGACCATAATAACAAGTGTGGTCTCGTGGTGTGCTGCACTAGTTGGTAAGGTTACTCATGCACATCCAGTAGACCTAGTGATCGATAGATAGATCCATGAGGGCATGTGACTTAGAGTGCCTTCGAGGAGGAGATCTCGCTGACTACTTATAACCTGAAGGCAAGTTGGTTTGCACCACTTAATAATCATGAGGTCTATGGATACACTAGATGTGTTGCTATATCGTCACTTTATCTTATGCAATTGTTGTTTTTTTCTTTCTTTTTTTGGCGATTGCCCTATTCTCTTATGAAAAAAAAAGTAGTAGTGTAACTAAAGGAATGGTCTTTTCCTTTGTTCGCATCTCCAATTTTTTATGTGAATGATAAACTTGGGTCATATTTGATTCAATGGTCAACTCATGTAAACCATTGAAATATATTGGGCATAAGAATAATATAACAATTAAAGTTTATATTTTTTTAACTCATGAAAAATTATGCTAAAATTGAAAACGACCTAAAATCGATGTGTTGTTATTCCTAAATGTTTCCAATTTCAATTGGCTATAAATGAACGGCACCTATTTTATTTATTTGGGCTAATAACATAGTAAGGAGTTGAATGTTTTATTAATTTTATACTAACGTTTTTAATATTCTAATAGAATAATTTACCATTTGATATAAAATGATAATTATGAGATTATTGTATGATAATAAAATATTCGATTAATATTTATTTAAAAATGTATGATATGTTTGGTATAAAAACAGATATAAGTTATAAGGTATAATACTTCCAATTTTATATATTAAAAATATTTTATTAAAAATTTTGTCACATTTAATTTTACATGCATTAATAAAAATTATATACAAATAAATTATTAATTTTCTTATCTAGATGAGTGGGAGGAGTTGAATATTTTTATTTGATACCATAAGGAAAACAAGAGTACAATTTTGGATATCAAGTTTGACACTAGTCTAAATTCATTAGATCCGATATTATATAAAATAATATTATAAGTAAATAAATTATTAAACTAATATACATTTAATAATAATAATTTTTAAATGTAATTTTTATAAACTTATTTATTTGATTAAAAATTAGATTGTTATTTCACAACAATAATATTTTAAATTATCACTAACATAAAATATTAAATTATTATACGTAAAATGTAATAAAGTTTAGAAAAATTAATAACCCAAAACAATAATATTTTAAAATTATCCCTAACATCAAATATTAAATTATTATATGTAAAATATAATAAAGTTTAGAACAACTAATAATCAAAAAGTTTGACACTGATATTATCTAATTGTATTAATGAAATCACCTGATTGAATGTTATAGTATAAATATTTAACATAAAATTTATATAAAGAATTAATTTTAATTAAAAAATTTTTATATAGTAAGTAAACAACGCAACAAATTTATTAATTATAGAAAAATAATAATTATAAGATAAAAATAATGTAATATATAAACTAACATGGTATGACCAAGTGCGACGTGATCTTGCGGTCCTCATGGCGAACCGCGAATGAGTCAAATTGTAAAGAACGAATAATTACGGGGCCAAAAAAGGAAACAGAAGTTGGAGATTGCGGCATTCGGCCGGCCGACCGAATGATGTCTGTCGGAGCAGCGTGCCTATTGGGCCCCTCGGTGCGTCTCGTCCATAGCTAATTCCTCTGTCCAAAATAATAAATGTTATAATTTTATAAAATAATTAAATCGCATCACAAGTATTCACTCACCGCTTTTCCCGCTTCACCGTTCCATCTTACACTTGCCTTTTTGACTGACCCTTCAAGGAAACGGACGGCTGATGTCGTGCGCTCAGAGTCCTCCTCGCCGTACGATTGTCGATATGACTTCCTTGATGGATCATTCTGAGCTGGTAGGTGGCGACGGTTCTGGTTGAGCTACCCGCGCCCTAAGACAGGCTACAGGCAGTACTCCTACTGCTATACACATAGCACCTCAGGGTTCTGTGTGACTTGAAGGATTATTCCCTCGGGTAAACGTGAAAACAACAGTGTCGGGATCTCGATATCGATGCCTCGTTAGATCAGAGGGATGTCTGCTCGTATGGCCATAAAGGGTCAACAGAAACTTGAAAAGGTCAACAGTCGAGCATCTTTATCATTTAGATAATGTAATCGTTTGTTTGTTTGTCCTACTGATCCCTTAGGAGTCAAGGGCCACGTGGGATCAACAGATGGCTATATGTTCCATGAGATATTTTATTATTAGCTAAATGGTGGAATGTTGAATTATTTTTATGACAAAAGAATATTTTCTTTTGGAATATTTCCAAAAATAGCAAATACATTCTAGAAGCACACCAACTATTCAAAAGAAATAGTTGAACAAATCCATAGGGTTTTCTTTTCTTTTTCGTGTAATATGGAAGATACGTGAGATTTGAAAAAATAAATAAGCATATACACTCATATAATAAAATTAAATTTATAATATTATAATTTATATTAATGTTTTAAATTATCTTAATAGTCCACATTGTAGGGTTGTAATATCAAATAGTTATATTTAAGTAAAAATTTCATAGTGGATAAGATTATAATAATTGTATAATAGTTCAAATAATAATTTAATTTTTATTTGATATAAATGGAGTCATATATATTTTAACTTTACTCAAACAATATTATAATATTTTTAAATTATATCAAATATGATCTTAACATTTATCATCTCTCACATTATTATTGATCAACAATACATATATAATATATAAACTTTAATGTATGAAACGTTTTATTTAAAATATTATACAAATATTAAAGTATTATTTTTTTTGCACAAGTATTACATGAATTATTATGTATATGCAATAAATTTATTTATTTTAATAAAAAATAGAGGATTATTCAAGAATGAAAGTACAACTGGACATGTGAAGAAGGTAGCGGCACGCCCCTCCACCACAGTTTGAAGCCATCAAATTGTCTCCAGCCACTCCCCATTTTCCCCATCAGTGGTCGCTTTCCAACTACTGTAACTTTTTGCTGTATACACACCATACCGTACAGCCCATCCTCTATTGGCCTCCATGCCCACTCTCCTAAATTCCTTGTCTAGGCAAAACTACTGAGGTGTTAAGGACTAATCGAACTGATCCTAACTAAATAGAATTAATATAGTGATTGAACCGTCCCAAATAGAATGAATATAGTGAATAGGGAGTACTATCTATTGGAAACTTGTTAGTGAGTACAAACTATTGGAATCTTGTTAAGAAAATTTCTATATAATTAGTTTAACATTTTATTGCATTAGTTTAACTCGATACGATTTTGTATTGATTTAAATATGGGCTCCATCAGTATGTACTATAACTCAAATTTAAATAAATTTGAATATTAAATTTGTACGATTAATCTTAACCTAATATTATAAAATTTGATCATACATCCTCAAATCTAACTTACTAAATGAGAAAAGTTGAGTTTATTTTAATATAAATCAGAATAAGCCCATGTTAATGGATGATACGTTGACCAATACAAGTATTTATAATTTGATAATACAGTATAACCAATATCATTAATCAGTAGACTATTATTCATCGAATATATTGAGAAGAGGTTATTATTCATGATTAATTTTTTAGGAGCCTATTGTATATCTCACTTAATATTCATATAATATGATATGACATATAATTATGTATATAGAATCAATACTATTAAAATGGATGAAAATGTATTTCTAAGACACAATTATAGAAGATTTTATACGGCTTAGACACATATCATAATTTTTTGAATAATAATGGTACGGGTGATCCTATATTTTTGGAGTTTTTAGTATTTTAATTTTAAAAAATTTAAAATAGTTTTTAAGTACTATATAGTTGCAAAAATGAAAATTTTATTATATATATTTTAAAATTTATATATTTAATAAAAAATATTATTCCACTCCTAAAAAACATTTAAAAATGAGAATAAAAATATCACTTTTAAAAATATATAAAAAAATATTTTTAAATATAAAAAGTAAAAAAAATCAATAAATAAATAAAATAAATATTTCTATATAAACTTAAAAATTTCATAAAATTTTATATTTTATTTAAAATTTTTACCATTTTATTATATCAAGACTCAACTAAATTGTGGATAAAAGTCACTTATAATGTACGGGTTAATTTAAAAGAAAAAAAGAGAAAAACATTATATTTATTTCATATCAGTATTATCTAAATATGGGAGTACTACAATTTAGGTGATGCCATTTCATCTAAATGAATTAAACTGGAATATATTTTTAATTTAATATTTTATTAGTCGAAGTATATCAGAATGCACTGCAGTGATTTTGATCAAGTCCAACCAACCATAACGCCTTATTTCTCTTCTCCATTCAGTACTATTAATAATTTGTAGTGATTATTGAGCTGGGTCGAATCGTTTTACAAGAACTTTGTGCCTACTTGGGCTTACGACGGATTGCAGTATGCTCACAGCATAATATGATTAGCCACAACTGATACAGTTTTACTGTGCAACAATATTGATTCTAATCATATCATAGCAATTAGGGTTTTAGTGACTTGTGAGGGCCAATGCGGATTGGTGAAGCACTTAAGCACATCTTCTTAATAAAATATTTCGAGTTCAAATATTGACAAAGTAAATAATTCACATTAAAAAAAATAAATTGGGTTAATATACTAACTTTACTTTTTTTTAGCACAAAATTTTTCGTTATCGAGATTAAGACTAAAATTTTGTATTTTATTTGACACGATTTTCATGATTTAATTGAGTAATATGAATTCTTGTAGATAATGTATTTTGCTATATCTTTCAATTGATCTACAAGTATTATATTTTATATGTCACATTAAATTACAAAAAGATAATAATGCTTTTAATTTTTTTATGAAAATTTAAATTTTGTGCATAATGTGACACAAAGCTAAAAGTTTAGTGTTAATCAATTTAACTAGTAAATGTTATGAGAATAAGAAAAAAATGAGCAAATTTTGTCATTATTTGGTGAAAAAAATTGTCATTTTAGGTAATATTTTATGGTTTTAGTGGACTAATTTTTGGATCCAATAAATTTTGTGGTTACTAATGGTGTTTTAGTGGTAAGGATTTTGTAGGGTTCTCCCCTCTCTTCCAACTAACAAATAATAGAATTTAGAAGTTAAAATCAAAGCTTATTTTATAAAGGGTAAAAAATATTTAAATGGTGGGCTAGATAGACTTTCTCATCCAATATCTTATCTTAAATTAGGAATAAAAAATAGTTTTGTATAAAATTTTGAAGGGAATGTTATAAATTTTTCATTAAATAATGAATTTAAGAATTTGTGATAGGCTACCATAGAATGAAAACCATAAATGTCACTTATTTACATAAATTCATTTCATATTCTCTCCACCAAATTTGGAGTTTTGGCTGTATTTTTTATTGTTGTATTTATAGTTTTTGACGTTGCCTATACCGACGTTGGCAAAATTAAATAATATCGGATACTATCAGCAAAAAAATAAAGTATATTCCTGTGTGGTCATTTTCGATAGCCTTGACAACCAACAAAAACTACAAAAAATTAAGTATACTACTTTTGGGTGCAACTTTTGGACAACATCAACCTCATATGATTTTTATAAGTAGTGAGGTCGAATTAATTCTGAGAAGTGCTAGTTAGCTGTAGTTGTAACAAAGTTTAATAAAACGAACATTAAATGTTGCTTAGACCCCCGCTTGAGGTGTTTTAAGTGGCCACAGACTACTTTGAGAGCCAGCTTTTGAATCGCATCAATGCCACTGATTGAGTCACCATCTGCGGTGAGATTTAGACCTTGACCCGACTTGTGCTCAATAAACTATTAGTTTAAAATTAATATTGATCATCACTATTTAGGCCAACTCCAACCGAAGAGAGACTACGACGACCTAGGGGACGACCAAATGAACCTCATATCTGAGTTTGAGAATTTTTGGGGATTATTTTATTAGGGAGCATAGGTCGGAGAGTAAAATATAAATATGGATAAGTTGGGGAATCCATTTGAGAATAAGTTTTCTTTGTGATTTTTTTAAGAGTAAAAAAGTTTTAGGACCATTTGCAAAGACTGGTGAAGTTTTGAAACTACAATTACATACTTGAAATGCTTAATAATCTACAAATAATAAAATAAAAAGTTTAGGTACTAAAGTACAAATAAGAAAGTTTGTGCGCACAAATGTAATTTTTAGGAAATTTAAAGACCTAAATGAGACCAAAGAAATTATAGGGACTCAAATAGAATATTTGGAGAATCTAAGGTCCATAAAAATAATTTTTAAAGAGTAGAGTTAAAATGGTAATTTTACCTAACATAAGGACTATTTTGTAAATAGTGTGAAATAAGACTTAGAAAATATTCTAAACTATTTTGGAGGACCAAAATGAGACTAAAAAAACTCAAGAACCCAAATAAAAGACTTGGAAAAGTCTAGGATCCAAAAAGGAAGGATTTTAAATTATAAAGTACAAAATGACAATTTTACCCAATTTAGTGACCAAAATACATTTTTTGGGAAAGTAAGGTTTCTAAGTGAAATATGTAGTATGTCTAAGCACGTAGACAAATATAACCACAAGGGATTATGACCCTAAACAAGTACTAACTAACCTTAAGGGAAGGTTAGTTCGAGAACTGTCCTTCGACACATAAGTCGAATGAACCGAACCCGAGGTGTAAAACCGTAATTTCTTAGAAAAATTATGAGGTAGCAATTATGTGTTGATATTAGTACTTAAGATTGACCTCTATACTTATTTGACTCTCTTAGAAGGAATACATGCTAGATCAGGCAAGGACCTCACACACCAAGCCAAATCGAAAAATCCGCCAAAACAAAAAAGTTCTAGTAGTAACTGTGAGTGAGAATAATGACGACAAGTCCAATTGGACTGACTGAATGTGCTTTATGTTTTTGATAATACTTTAAATTCTATGATGAATGATTTAGAAAATTATTTAAGAAAGTGAAAAACGACATGGATACATTATCACTAAAGAATACTGTGTTCAAAATTAAGAAATGGGTTAAGAGTCATATAGACCAAAACAAATGAACCATAGTCACATGCTAGGACTCTGTGAGTTGGGGCCTTATGCCTTTGGTAACATTTATGATTGGAGTGGGTCATGTGATCACCAAACTCCACGTGATATGATTGTGCATATGATGTTTGATTACTGAATTAGTACATGCATCCAAATAAGTAGTTGGTCGAAATATGGATCAAACTAGCTTTGAAATATTGGTACATGCATACTATATGCTATGTTCCTACATGCACATGAACATAGAAGTTCTAAATGAGGATTACACTAAATGAAAAACTAAGATAGACATGATTATTACCTGAGTGCATGTTTGTGAATATATGTGTTTGTATATTGTATACTGGTAGTAAATGGGGGCATTGACAGGACAATTGTCAAGATAGTGTCGACACCTAGGAAAATTGGAAGGCTGGATAAGGAGAGAACGAAAGCTTACTTCTAGATTTCCTGGGACCCCTGGATAATGTATGGGTGTGGTCCAAGTGTTACACCACTACGATGAGAAGAATTAGGATTGAGTCACATGTGTAATGTGCATTGTTGGGGTCTGTCAGTGGGATATTGGCATGACCTCGGATGCTAAGTCATCCAAATGAGAGATGAACCTAAGGGGTGTCGGTTGTCGAGAGTACACGTGACTCACACACTCTCATCTTATTTAATTAGAGTTATGGCACAACTTTCATGCATGGCGAGCCATGAGTTGTCATTATGTGTTATTGTTTACATAGCATGATATATTGACATGCCTCGACCCAGTTTGATTGGAACCCCGTGAGCAACCGGCCACTCCTTGTGGTCTAGGAAGATTTATTACTTCCAAAACCACGAGGAGTTAGGCGTACATTCTGTCATTGTTCCCTATAATAACATTATACAAAACTGATAATCACAAAAATAATTTACCTGAGTTTGTAGTCTTGATGTGAGGTTTCCTTACAAGGTCATCTCTTTCCCGAAAAAAAGGTTTAAATGGAGTGGGTGAGTTTCTGCAACTTAGTGAGTCGGTTTTAGGGTGTATTTTCAAAACAAAATTTATAATCTCTTTCTTTAGTTGCAAATTTGTGAAAAGAATTTTTCAACTTTTTTTATATTTTCCCCCTTGCTCAGGATGTGTGTAGCAAACATTCACACGCTTTTTCTCATAAAGGATTCAAACATTTGCGAGATGCAGTTATGCCAACTACACCCACTTGTGGATCGGAGCGTCTTTACCATCCACCCTAATAGAAGTCCTCGACTTCTACCCAGAGTTTGAGTGGACATCAATTGTCCTACCCTCACACCCAAAGATATTTCGTGTCCGCTATGTGGGATAATACCTCTCCTAACCCTGCCTCAGTCTCAATGCGTAGGAAGCTACTCCGAGTTTTGTGACTTACTGGATGATAAAACTACTCTTATTGCATTTTGGTCGTCTAGCTGCCCTTAGAACCAACACTACCCCCTAAACTGGGCATCTCGATGGTTCCATATCATAGTGCATGCACAAGCAAAAGCCTTAGGATTCTTATATATTATCTTTGGTGCTATCAACCCAATGGTTAAGACTCTCAACTTTGGATCCATAACTACTAGCCAAACAGGTTCGTCGACCAGGATTTGGCTCAGCAACTACTGACCCATCGAGTTTGTCGGTCTGGATTCAGCACGGTGGCAGTTCACAAAAATAACCGATTATGAAAATTTTTATGGCTCATAATCTTATTTCTCTATGGGCTTCAGCTTGTGCCCACTGGCATTGGCCTACTTCACGACTTTTCAAAATTGGGCCTTAGGCCTTATAAGTTCAAAACCGAGGCCTCTAGCCTATTGGAGCTGTCCCAGCTCTTATTAGAAAAGTCTCCCAAAATTTTTAAGCAATCTTACGCAGTCAAGGGAGATCATTTATGGAAAATGATTTTCAACTACAAAGAAAGTACTCATCACCCCAACTCGGTATGATGTCGAAAAGTTTCACTTATAGTGGGTTTTCAATTAAAGTATGTTCATCATCCCAACTGGGTATGGCATCGAAAATTCCCACTCATAGTGGTTTTTCAATTTAAACGTGCTCATCATACCAACTGGGTTTGATGTAAAAAATTCCCACACACAGTGGTTTTTCAATTTAAACGTGCTAATCATCCCAACTATATTTGATATAAAAAATTTCCACTTACCCGATAATTGTAACGTGTTTATTCCAGTCAGATTTCCATTCCTTGTTGTGCTACTCTGCACACGTACTCATACAACTCATTCATACATTGTTCAAACATTCTCATAAGGGAAGGTTTGGCATGAAAGGTGTGGAACTCGTCCCCTCGGACCAAGGAAACCGGGAGGAGAACCGACACTATTGTAAAAAAATCGGGCCAATTTAATCAATATAATTGTAAAGAAAGGTTAATGGGGGAAATTGGAAAATCCCAAGTGACCAAAAATTCACAAAAATTGTGAGGAAGGACCGAAAAGTGGAATTGAGGATAGAATTAGACCGGTTTGGGGTGAATTGGATCCGAATCGGATTGAACCAAGATGAACAATAGTGAACCGGTTCACAAATTCATTTTTCTAGGTGGCTTAAAAATGTCAATTTGGGAAATTGAGGCCACCATTAGATAGAAAATAAATTTAGAAAATTTTAAATTTTAGAAAACCGGTCGAATTGGGTCTGAATTGACCGATTTTTGAATTCGGGATAGTGAACCCGGTCAGACTGGACCAGTCAACGGTTTGACCGGTCAATGAACCAAACCGGTTAACGATCAACGATGCCCCGTCAGCAACCATTCAAACACGATGTAAACCACATCCTTTATATATAAAGAAACCGGGGAAAGAACCGGTCAACTCAAGAGAGAAAACCGAGCTAGTTCATGAACCTTAACCAATAGAGTAAGGGTAAAATGGGAAATTGACAAACACCAAGTGTCTCAAGGAGTGATAAAAATCATGGAAAATGACACTGGGATGAATTGGAAAAGAAAACTAGACTGGTTCAAGTGAACCGAACCTGAACCAAATTGAACCAAATTGAACCGGTTTGAACCATTATTGAAGTGGTTGCTAAATTTATTTTTCTAGATGGCTTAAAATATTCAAATTGAGGAATTGAAGCCACCATTGGATAAATAATGGATTTAGATGAATTTAGAAAATTTTAATTTTGAGAAAATTGGTTGAATCGGGCTTGAACCGACCGATTTAAGCATTGAACCCGGTCAAACCGATCCGATTCGGAATAGTGTCGTCTTCTTCCTTCAGATGACAACACTGTTCATTGAATACAGAAAACGGACAGTGCCGACAAAGGAAAAATGTTACGCCTAACTCGGTTTGGTCGGATCCTCGTGAACAACCCGCCGCTCCCTTGGTTCAAGAGGGGTTTCTCCCTTCTTTAATTCAAGCGAAGCCAGGCGTAATCTCAACCTTGTTCCCTGTAATAACATATATCAATAAAAATGTAAGCTTAAGAAAATTAAGCCTACTTGACAGAGGGTAAAGCTTGGTGTTATCCATAGTAATTCTCTATTCTTGAAAAGGGATAAAAAGGTGGGTGAGTTTCTACAACTCAGTGAATGGGTGTATGAAACATGAGTTTCAGAAAAATAGTTTGAATTGGAGTGTGCCAGACTCCTTATTTTCTTTAAAACAATTTCTTCCTTTTCAAAATCATTACTCATCATTAACCATAGTTGGTGTGTTTAACAATCAACACACGCCCTTCATCATGAAGGGATCACACATTTGTAGGGTAGCCCGTCCACTGCACCCACTTGTGGCATCAAAGCGACTTTATTGGTCACCTAGATAGAAGTCCGTCCACTTCTACCCTAGGAATGCATGGATGTACGCGACATCCAAGCCTCAAACCCAAAAAGAAACTCCATGTCCATATGAGGATAGAGACCTTATCCCGACCCCACCCAGGTCTCATGCGCATGAAACTCTATCGAGCTTCCTTGACTCCTAGCACGATAAACAACCCTTGTAAACCCCACACTTTTGAGTTAAGGAAAACCGGGAAAAGAACCGGTTAAACCGAGTAAGAAAATCGAGCCGGTTTACATTTGGGAACAAGCAATATGGAAATTTACAACTTTCGGGTGATCCAAAGGGTTCATTAAACCTTGAAAAAGAAATTTAAGAAAAATTAGAAGACAAAAACCAAATTGGTTTAGGTGAACGAAATTCCATAAGAAATTTGAAAAGCGCCTGAGAGTAGTGTGAGGATGGGTGACCTCCTGGGAAGTATGAACTTTTTTGTAACCCGAAATTTCAGTTAAAAATTTATTAAATTATTGGAATTAATAAAAATAATTTAATAGCCAAATTAAATTATTGGAATTAATACCAATAATTTATGGTAATATTAATACTAGTAATAATTCTCTACCATTTAATACACGAGTTTTACACTTATATAGAGAGGTCATCCCCATTAATTCTCCTCACACCCGAACACTTCTCTCTCTCTCTCTTTACTGCTCCATTTCCCGATGAAGCTTAAACTAGAGCTTCGACTTCAATATATTTCTTAACCTCGAAAGGAGAGGTCGGGCTCTTTAGAATCGGGAAGAAGTTAGCTATCTGATAGCAAACTCCAGTCAATCCGAGAATCACTAGAGAAGCGCCGACATGATGGAACAGTGAAGCAGCTCTAGTGGACCGAAGCTGCGCTATTTCGGTCGAGTTGAAATTGGCCATTTCGAGCCCTCCACAGGCAAAACCAAGCCTTCTCAACACTCCCTCAGCCCTCCCCCACGACCGAGTTACGACTAAAAGGTAAGCCAATTCGACTCCCCTCTACAATTTCTGATCGGTGCTAGAGAAAGAACTGACAAAATTCTAATAATGAAATTCTAACTCAATTCGGCATCAATTGATGCGATTCTTGATTCTAGGATGAACCTTAAGATGAGAGCTATCTGCCTAGATCGAAAGCTCGGACCGTCGTAGCCTCACCGGTGAGAAATTGAAGCTTTCTCTCTCTATAGTTTGTTTTCCGGCGAAGCTCCGTTTGAGCTCGTTCCGGCATGAAAATCTGCGATTCAAAGTTTTTTAGAATCGTATGAACATATAGGAACTCAATTTCAACTCCAATTTCAACAATTAGAAGTGTTTGATCGGTCAATTTGATGAAATCAAATTAGGTAGTGTTGAAGAGTTGAAATTGGGGGAAAAATTGGGGATTTTCGAAATTCAAAGGGCCAAAGTGTAATTTTATGAAATTGAGGATCAATTGGGCATGAAAATAATGTTGGAGGACCAATTGAGGAATTTTGGAATTTTTGGGGCAAAACTTAGCATTTTTGTAAAGGAAGGGCAAAATGGTAATTTTGGAAAAATTGGGGACCAAATTGGAAACTTGGGAAATTAAACCCCTTTTTGGTGAAATTGAATAAATTGAGGTCCCAATATAAAATTTAAAGGTTACGGGACTCAATTTGAGGAAAAACCGACGTTTGGGACTTGAAGTTAAAGAGAAATAACTTTAGGGACCTAATTGCAAATAACTAAAAGTTTGGGTTTTCTCATTCATTGGAAATGAATGAAGGCTGTTATGCCGAGTAATAATGAACAAAGATGTTCATATCGTGTAGGAATGCGAAATACCGAGAACGCCAGCATGGACGAGCTCGCGTGAATACAAAGAACGGGTCAAGTGGAATTCACTGCGTTAACGGGTGAGTGGATTTACTAATATCATACCCGATTGGGATGATGAGTACAACTTAAAGATAAAAATCACTTACCGGTTGTGAGTGTAAATTTTATATCATACCCGGTAGGGGATGATAAGTACCTCGGTATAAAAACCCACTGTTTAGTGGTATTTTAATCATAACCACTTAGAGAAAGTGATGTGAAAATTATGCGAAAAAAACTACTTACCAGTTGTAAGTAGATCATACCCGGTTGGTATAATGAAACTTCATCGAAGGAAGTTGAAAACCCATTCATCGGTTACGAACGGAGATATCCTTATACCGGTTGGTATAATGGATAGTGAAAACCTATTTTGTCAGAAGTGTTCTCCCCTGACTTTGTGCCAATGCTTAAACTATTTGGGAGACCTTCTCGACGGGAGCTCGAATAGCTCTGATAGGCCGGGGGCCTCGATTTTGGAACTTGAGGGCTAAATGCCCAATTTTGAAAATCTCGTACTGCGGGCCTAAGGCCAGTTGGCACAAGCAGGAGCTCGTAAACGAACATGATATATGTGCCATAAAACATAAATTGTTTGGCCATTGTACCAAGATAGGACCGACATGCTCAGTCAACTAGCGGCAGTGCGACATGACAGGTCGACGGACCAGTCAAGTCAAACAACTGTGGGTTGAGTTGAGAGTCGGGGCCGTTGGACCAGTGGCACCATAGATTACATGACAATATGAGAAAACATTGTTTGTGCATGTATCGTGAGTACGAGATCATTAAGACGCCCATGAGGGGTCGTGATGCGTCCTAAGGGCACTGGACGACCTGGTGGCTATAAGGGCAGTTCGTCGTTCCAGGTGTTTGTGCAAAATCTGGAGCAGCACCAAGCGCATGAGACCAGGGTGGGGACAGGATGAGGTCTCTATCCTCATACGGACACGAAGAAGTGATTTCAGGATTGTGGGTTGGATGTCGCGTACATCCACCCATTCCCAGGGTAGAAGTGGTCATGCTTCTATCCGGGTGGTAGGAAAAGTTGCTCCGAAGCCACTAGCGGGTTTAGTAGTGATACTGACTTGCGAATATGTGTAACCTTCATGATGAAGGATGTGTGTTGGGTGATGACACATCGGTAACTAAGAAATAATGGAAAAACCCAAATTTTTAAATGAAGGGATTTTTTTGAAAAGAAAGGAGTCTGACACACTCCATATAAATGTTTTTCTTAAAAATTAAAAGTAGACCTTTGAAAACCCATTCACCAAGTCGTCGTACTCACCCCTTCCCTTATATCCCTTTCAGGAAATCCCGAAAAGTCTACCTTGAAAGACCATCAACTAAGATGCCTGTAAGACAGGTATGTAAAGTTTAAAATTTCATGCAGTTTTGATTATGCTATTCCAGGAAATGGTGCAGGTTTAAAGGACGCCTTACTCTTTACAGATTATAATAAGGGGAAACCCTTTAATAAACCGGGAGAGTGGCAGGTTGTTCACGAGGATCCGACCAAACCGGGTCGGGGTGTGGCAACTTGAGTGGTATCAGAGCTTGTTTCCTCGAATACATAATCAAGACTAGAAAATATAGTAACTAATAGGATTTATCCTAAAATTTTCAGATGGCTCCTAGGAGAGGAACCAAGAAAACTTGGAATGGCTCTACTTAACACCCTACCTCCGTAGGGAGACAACCTTAAAAGCTTCCCAAATGCTTGAGACTGGGATGAAATGTCAAAAGACCAAATGGGGAAGTATCCTGGAGAATGGTGCTAGGACCTATTGGTGGCACAACTCTAAGTATGGAGGAAGACGTTTATCAAGAATTCCATAGCTCCTTGGTTATTTTGCAACCATTTCCTGTGATAGGGTTGAAAGCCTAATCTTTTGTATCCCCCTATTAGTAAAATACTCAAATTCTCAAAACTCTCTCTCTTGATGATGCAATCGTGTTGGGAATATGGCCTAAGGAAAATAAAGCAAACCTACACTATCCTGGAAGCTAAGGAAAAGTTACATCCCGGTTATGGAAGATGAATCAGGGAATTAAGAAATCTAGGAAGACTCTTACCATGAACCTTTAGCAAAGGAGATTCAGTAAGAAAACTGTCAAAGTGATCATACTCAAAGAATGGTAGAGCACCAAACCAATAGTAACCCTGGAAATGCCCTACTCGAAGGAAAGAAGGGACCACAACAATCCATGTAAAGGAATAACCTATTACAAGTATGAACGATTGAGACATTACCTGAATAAGTGCCCAACCCTACTAAGGACAAGTACCAAGATAAACTATCATAGGTGTAAGGAAAGAAGGGGTGTTTCACACCTCATAAATTCAGGGCAATAACTCATCAAAGGCCACGAAGGACTGGAGACCGAAACCATGGAGCTAGCTAAGTAAGTGGTTCACCAAGAGGTCAAGAAATGATGAGGTAAATGCAAAATTTAAATTTCTTCTTAAGAAGGTCAACCCAAGAAAGATACCTTAAGAGTAGGGATAAATTACATGGGAAGTATATCTATAACCCTCTCATAAGGGGCAAACACAGAGAAACGTCCTCTGGAAACTCTAGAGATGGGCACAATGAGAGTGAAGAAGAGAAGGAATATGTTAGGAAAGGGAACTCTGGAGGGATGCATACAACTAAGTACCTTGGAGGAATCATTGGATTGGCAGATGGACATAACGTGAAGTGCAAGGCACCGACCCACCGTTAGAAACTTCTTGATGGAAGGATGTATTGGAGGCCAATTATGACCTGCCTTGGAAGAGTAATAGAGCCAAATAACGGGATGGATTGGAATGAATCACCTTGGAAAAAGTAATGAAGCCAAATAGGGTCAAGGAGAATAAATGACACCCTAAGAAGGACTACACCCTAAAAAGGTCAGTGAGATGGATGTTAAGGACAAGAGGACTCAAGAAACAGCTGCCCTAAGAAACTTAGACCAAACAAATGGTGGAGGCAAAGCAGTTAACGAGCAAATACTCGAGAAAGCAATAATGTAAGTTCCGACAAATAAAAGAGAGGCGGAAAGGTCAAATACTTGGGAAAAGAAGGATGCAAGAAATCCTTAAAAGGACCAAAGGCCAATTAACGACTAAACTCAAGCCAAGAAAGGAATAGGCAAGCCTCTCCCATAATGATCCTGAAACAAGGAAGATTTGTACGCTACCTAAAGAAATCGATAGGTACTAGGTACGAATAAGGATGCAGATAGAGCATAAAAGATGTGCCTACAAGATTTGAGGAGTAAAGGTAAATAGGAGATGATGACATCAAGGGATGTCATTTAAGGGTAGAAATCCCCTAGAGCAAATGTAAGAAAAGAATGTCAGGGGAAAGACAAAGAATCCTACCAAGGAAGGAAGCCCCGGAAAGACATGCGTATCCCAATTAAGAGGAAATGAAACCAACCCTTATTTAGGAAATGTTTCCAAGGAAGGAAGTATCGTAATGGCTCATGCTGACCTGTTTGGAGGGAACAGGAGATCCAAGTAGAAAGAGGAAAAATAATATCGACAGACAGCCAAATCGAATAAACAAAACCCTAAGAAGGAATGAGATGTAGTAAAGACTACACTCTATGATGGATAATAGGATGGGCATGAAGAATGAGTGATATGAACATCCTTGTTCATTATCTTTTGGCCTAATAGCCTTCATTCATCAAGAATAAATAAAATACCCAAACTTTTAGTTATTTGCATTTAGGTCCCTATAGTTCAATTTCTTTAAATTTAGGTCCCTAATGCCAATTTCCCCCAAATTAAATCCTGAAACTTCTAAAATTTCCTTTGGGACCTCAATTTATTCAAAATCACAAAAAGGGGTTCAAGTTTTCCAAATTCCCAATTTGGTCCCCAACTTTTCCAAAATTATCATTTTGCTCCTACTTTACAAAAATGGCAAATTTCACCCCAAAAATTCTAAAAATTGACCAATTGATCCTCCAACATCTTTTCCATGGCCAATTGGCCGTTAATTTTTGGAAATTGCACTTTAGTCCCTCAAAATTTTGAAATCCCCAAAATTTCCCCAATTTTTTCCTAATTTCCCTTTCAACCTAGCCGAATTTGATTTCATCAAATTGACCGATTAATCGAGGTTTATTGTTGAAATTGAAGGTGAAATTGAGTTACTACATATCCATATGGTTTAATTTCACTTTGAATCGCATGAATTGACGCCAGATTGAGCTCAAACTGAGCTTAATCGGAAAATTGGACTTAGAGAGATAAAGCTTCAAAAGCCTACTGTCAGGGGCGTGGCAATCCGAGCTTTCAATTTGGGCAGATAGCTCTTGTCCCGAGGTTTCTCATAGGATTAAGAATCACATCGATTCATGTCAAATTGATGGGGAATTTGATCAGTGAAGTTTCGCTGGTTCTCTCTCTAACACTGATCGAAATTTACAGAATGGAGCCAAATTGGCTTACCTTTGCGCTCTAATTCAGTTGTATGAGGGCTGTGAAAGTGTTGGGAGAGCTTGCTTTGGCCTGATAAGGGCTCGAATTGGCCATTTTTAGCTCAGTTGAAATAGGGCAACTTCAGTTCGCTGGAGCTACTTCATTGTTCGATCACGCCGGCATTTCTCCGACGATCCTTGGAGAAAATGGAGACTACCGTCGTATAGCTAACTTCTCTCTGAATCTAAAGAACCTGACCATGCCTTCTTTGGCTTAGAAAAGAACCTATGTTAGAGCTCTAGTTCGAGCTTTATCGGAAAAATGAGTAGGTGAGAGAGAGTGAAGTTTTCAGGTGCGTGGAGGATGAATGGAGAAGGGCTCTTTATATAGGGAGCTCGTGGACTCTCCGACCGTCCATTTGTCACCTTAATGGTAGTCATTGATGGCCTGAAACGTACTGAATGAAAACATTTCCTCTTCATTGGCGCTATTCGATTTTCTGGCAAGTGAACAATGTTGTCATCTGAAGGAAGAAGATGACACTGTTCCGAACCATATCTGATTGGTCTGAACCAGGTTCAATGCTTAAATTGGCCAATTGAGGCCCGATTCGACCGAGTTTTTCAAAATTAAAAATTTCTAAATTCATCTAAATTCATTATCTATCCAATGGTGGCCTCAATTCTCCAATTTGAATTTTCTAAGCCACCTAGAAAAATGAATTTAGCATTGAGTTCAATAGTGGTTCAAATCGGTCCAAACTGGTTCAATCTAGTTCGAATTTGACTGGTTTTCTCTCCCAAATTATCACAAGGTCCTTTTCCAAGGTTTTTATGACTCTTTGGGTCAGTCAAGAGTTGTAAATTTCCCAATTTTCCCGTTCTCTAGTGATTGGGGTTTGTGAACCAGTTCGGTTTTCTCACTCGATTTAACCCGTTCTTTCCTCGGTTTTCCTTAACTTCAAAAGGGCGGGGTTTACAAAAAATGTCTTTGTTTAGGCCGTTTGAGGGTGAGTATAAGCCTAACTAAGATGTGAAATAGTATGGTAGAGAGTCCCTGAGCTCCCTTTATAAAGAGCTCATCTCCATTCATCCTCCCCATAACTGAAATCTCCATTCTCTCTCAACTACTCCATTTTTCAGTAAAGCAAAAAATCAGATCTCCGACTTGGACAGTTTTCTCATCATCGGAAGGCAAAGTCGGGTTCTTTAAACTTCAGAGGAAGTCATCTACCTAACAACAACCTCTGTTCGATCCGAGGACCGCCGGAGAAGCGCCGACAGAATCAAATAGTGAAGCAACTTCGAAGGACTGAAGCTGCCCTATTTTGGCAGAGCTGAATTCAGCCAAATTTAGTCCTACTCTAGCCAAACCAGGCCCTCCCAACATCCCCACAACACTCATACGACTTCAATTGAGCTGAAAGGTAAGACAATTCAGCTCTTCTTAGTCGTTGTAGATCAAAGTTAGAGAGAGAAACTACGAAAATTTCACTAACAAAATTCTCTCTCGATTCAAGGTCAATTGTAGAAATTCTTGATCCTAAAAGGTACCTAAGTAAGAGAGCTACTTCCCCGATTGATAGCTCGGACCGCTGCACCCTCAATAGTAAGCTTTCAAAGCTTTCTCTCTCTACGAGCAGTTTTCTGACGAAGCTTCGTTTGAGCTCAAATCAGACCCAAATGCTGCGGTTCAAAGCTCTATTGAATCATATGGAAGTGTAGAGTTTGATCCATACCTCCAATTTGAGCAAATAACCTCGATTGAATGGCCAATTTGATGAAATCAAATCCGGTCAGTTTGAAGGGGAGAAATTGGGGGAATTTTTGGGGAAAATTGTAAATTTCAGAAAATTGAGGGACCTCTTTGCAATTTCACAAAATTAAAGGCCAATTGGCCATGAGAAAGATGTTGAGGGACCAAGTGGTCAACTTTTGGAACAATTGGAGTTAAATTTCCATTTTGGGAAAGTAAGGGGAAAATGGTAATTTTTGAAAAGTTGGAGACCAAATTGGAAATTTGGAAAATTCGAGCCCCTTAAACAATTTTGAGTAAAATGAGGACTTAAAGGGAATTTTGGAAACATTGGGACTCAAATTTGGGAAAAATTGGCATTATGGACCTAAAGTTAAGAAAAATAATCTTTAGGGACCTAAGTGCAATTAATCGATAATTGGTGAGCCTATACTTTTATGCCAAAATGTAATTAACAAGGCTGACCAAATTGTGTAGGGACAAGTGTGATTGGAACATTAGCAACAGAATGCTTGTGTCGACTTGGAAAACAAACCGAGGATGAACACGTCACGATTATCGGGCGAGTGAGCATATTTACACCATACCCTGTTGGGATGGTGAGCACTTTAGAAATGGAAAACCACTTGTAAGTAGGATTATAACATCGTACTCGAATGTTGTGATGGGCAATTTAGGCTAAAACCTAATTATCAGTTGTAAGTAGGGGAAATCATACCCGATTGGTATGTTGGAGTTCCTTGAAGGAAGGAGAAACCCGCTTGCCAGTTGTAAGCAGAGATATTATCACACCCGGTTGATGATATAAAATGAAATAATATTTTTGTCAGAAGTGTTCTACTCTGACTATGTACCAATGCTTAAACTTTTTGGGAGAACTTCTTGACGAGCGCTAGAACAACTTAAATAGGCCAGAGGCCTTAGTTTTGAACTTGTGGGGCTAAATGCCCGGTTTTGGAAAATCACGTGGAGTGGGCCCAAGGCCAGTGGGCACAGGCAGGAGCTCGTAAACAAACATGAGTTATATAAAGCCATGAAATTTCTAATGAAATGGATGTGTTATTTCGACATGGTTCTAAGACAGGACCAATAGTACTCGATGGACTGGTGGTAGTGCGTTTGGGTGAGGTCGACGGATCGGCCTAGACAAACAGCTGCTGGTCGAGTTGAGGGTCGAGGCTGTTGAACTAGTGGTACCAAAGATAAATGGCTATATGTGGAAAACTATTGTATTGTGCATGCACTTGAAGTACAAGACCATCAAGGCACCCAAGAAGGGTAGTAATGGGTCCTAAGGGCTACTGGATGACATGATGGAGATAAAGGCCAATTTGTCATGCCAGTCAATTGTGAAGCTGGGAGTAGCTTCTTGCACATGAGACCAAGGTGGGGTTGGAATGAGGTTGTCTATCCTCATAAGACATGAGGTTGTCATCTGAGGGTTGGATGTAAACCCCATCCTTTGATAATAAGAAAACTGGGAAAAGAACCAACAATTTCCAAAGAGAAAACCGAGTTGGTTTATAAATTGAAACTAATAGAGAAAGGGAAAAACGGGAAATTTATGGATTCCAAGTGATCTAAAAAGTCACAAAAGTCATGAGAAATAACTTTAGGATGAATTGGAAGAGAAAACTAAACTAGTTCAGGTGAACCGGACATGAATTGGATTGGACCAGTTTGAACTACCATTGATTCGGTTTCTAAATTCATTTTTATAGGTGGTTTAGAAAATCTAAATTTGAGAATAGAGGCCACCATTTTATAAATAATAAATTTAGATGAATTTACAAATTTTTAATTTTGAAAAACTCGGTCAAATCCGGCTTGAACCGGCCGTTTTGAGCATTGTACCCGGTTCAGACCGGTCCGGTTTGGAACAATGTTGTCTTTTTCCTTCAGATGATAGCATTGTTCATTCGCCGAAAAATTGAGCAAGACCGACGAAGATGAAAGTCTCCGACCAGGGAGTTTCATGCAATGAATGATCACTATAACGGCACCAATCGAACTACCAAGAAGTCCCCAAGCTAGATATATAAAGAGCTCCTCCTCATTAATTCTTCTCACACCTGAAAACTCCTCTCTCTCCCTACTGCTCCATCTTCCGGTGAAACTCAAACCAGAGCTCTGACTTGGGTATTTTTCTAAGCCAAAGAAGGCGAGGTCAGGTTCATTAGATTTGGGGAGAAGTTAGCTATCCAACGGTAGTCTCCATTTGCTCCGAGGGTCACCGGAGAGACGCCGATGTGATAGAACAGTGAAGTAGCTCCGACAAACCGAAGTTGCCCTATTTTGACTGAGCTAAAAACGACCAATTTGAGCCCTTTTAATGCCAAACCAAGCTCTCCCAATACTTCCACAGCACTCTTACAACTGAATTAGAGAGAGAACCGGTGAAACTTTATTGAAAAAATTGTCCATTAATTTGTCATGAATTGATGCGATCCTAATCATAGAAGGAATCTTAGGACGAGAGCTATCTGCCCAGATCAAAAGCTCAGACCGTCACACCCCCGACGGTAAGTTTTCAAAGCTTTCTCTCTCTAAGTCCAATTTCTTGAAGAAGCTCCATTTGAGCTCAAATCGAATCCAAATGACATGATTCAAAGTTCCATTGAATCGCGTGGAATGTAGAACTCAATTCTACCTTCAATTTCAATAATTAACCTTGATTGATCTATCAATTTGATGAAAATAAATTTGGCTAGGTTGAAAGGGAGAAATTGGGGAAATTTGGGAATTTTAAAAAATTGAGGGACCAAAGTGCAATTTCCTAAAATTGATGGCCAATTGGCCATGAAAAAGATGTTGGAAGACCAATTCGTCAATTTTTGGCGTCAAATTGCGTTTTTTGTTAAATATGGGCAAAATGGTAATTTTTTAAAAGTTAGGGACCAAATTGGGAATTTGGGAAAATTGAACCCCCTTTTGTGATTTTAAATAAATTGTGGTCCCAAAGTAAATTTTAGAAGTTTTGGGACTCAATTTGGAGGAAAATTAGAAATAGTGACCTAAAGTTAAAGAAAAAGAACTTTAGGGACCTAATTGTAAATAACTAAAAGTTTGGGCATTTTAGTCTTTTGTGATGAATGAAGGATATTAGGCAAAAGGATAATGAACAAGGATGTTCATATCATGTTAGAACATGAAGTATCGGGAACACCAACAAAGATAAGCTCACGTGAAGGCAAGGAGCCACATAAGAGGAATTCACTGCACTATTGGGTGAGTGAGAATTTTCACATCATATCCGGTTGGGATGATGAGTACCTTGGAATGAAAAACCACTACTAAGTGGAATTTTAAACATCACACGTGGATAGGGTTATGTGATAACTTCATGAAAAAACTAATTAACGATTGTAAGTAGATCATACACGTTTGGTATGATAGACTTCCTAGAAGGAAATGGAAAACCCGTTTACCTGTTGTAAGTGGAGATGTCATCACACCCGATTAGTGTGATAGATGAATGAAAAGATTATTTTGTCAGAAGTGCTCTCCCCTGACCGTGTTCCACTACTTAAACATTTTGGGAGACCTTCTTGACGGGAGCTCGAATAGCTCAGATAAGCTGGAGGCCTCGGTTTTGGAACTTGGGGGCTAAAATGCCTGATTTTTGAAAATCTCGTACAGCGGGCCCAAGGCCAGATTGCACGAGCAGGAGCTCATAAACAAAAATGAGATTAAGCCATGAAAAGTTTAATGAATGATGTGTTAGGCCATGGTACTAAGACAAGACCGCCAAACTCGATGGACTGGCAGCAGTGCGACAAGACAGGTCGACGGACTAGTCGAGACAAACAACTGCAAGTCGAGTTGAGGGTCGGGAACGTTGGATCAGTGGCACCAAATATTAAATGGCTTACGAGGAAAACTATTATTTTTTGCATGCACTAAGGTTGAAGACCATCAAGATGCCCAAGAGGGGTAGTGATGCATCCTAGGGGCTACTAGACGAGATGATGGAGATAAGGGTAGTTTGTCGTGCCAACAGTCAATGAAGCTCGACATAGCTTCCTGCGCACAAGACCGGGGTGGGGTCGGGATGAGGTCTTTGCCCTCATATGGACATGGAGTTTCTTTTCGGGTTTGAGGGTCAGATGTTGTGTACATTCATTCATTCCCATTGTAGAAGTAGATGGGCTTCTATCTAGGTGGCCGGTAAAGTTACTCCGACACCACAAGTGGGTGGAGTAGACGGGCTGCCCTGCGAATGTGTGATTCCTTCATGATGAAGGACGTGTGTTGATTGTTAAACACACCAACTATTTTTAATTAGGAAATATTAGTTTTGAAAATCGAGAAATTGAGGAAGAAATGGTTTTAAAGAAAATAAGGAGTCTGGCATACTCCAATTCAAACTATTTTTATAAAACTCATTTCAATAACCCATTCACTAAGTTGTCAAACTCACCACTCTGTTTACCCATTTTTAGGATACCGAGGGAAAAAGGGACCTATACACCTTTGGCTAGCAAAACCTACAAGACATGTATGTAAGTTCAAATTTTATGCAGTTTTGATTAATGTTATTCTAGGAAAGGTACAGTTTTAAAGGACGCCTTACTCCCGATGGTTTAAAGAAGGGGAAAACCTTTAATGAACCGGGAGAGTGGCTGGTAGTTCACGGGGATCTGACCTAACTGGATCAGGGCGTGACAACTTAAGTGGTATCAGAGCCTGTTTCGTCTAATGCATTATCAAGACTAGAGAACATAGTAACTAATAGGGATGATTTAAAAATTTTCAGATGGCTCCCAAGAAAGGAACCAAGAGAACTAGAGTCGTAGTCTCCGACACTGCTCAACCACCCCTACCTTTGGAAACTCCTCGAGGAGCCCAGACAACCCCACCTGGACTGAGCTCAGAACACTAGAGGTTGTAGGTGGAGTTCACCCATGTATTTGGGCAGCCTAACCTCATCCTTGAGGCAGGCACCAACTCTTGGGTTGAACTAGAGTAAGTACAATCCCATCCTACTCCTGTTAGCCATCCCTTTCCAGTTGACATTCCTAAAATTCTCAAGACTCTCCGTCAACTGGGGTGTAAGCATTTTCTCGTAGAGAAAGATGCTGGTGCCACCATGAATTGGCTAGCAAATGTCAAGAAGCTGATGGGGATAGTCAAGATATCACCAGAGGACATGGTGATCTTGACATAATGTTTCTTAGAGGGAAGTGCCCAAAGTTGGTCGGACAATGTCTGAAGCCTGCACACCTCCACCCCTACCTGGGAGCAATTTGAGTAGAGGTACGTAGAGGAGTACCTGACTCCTCATTTGATTAATGAAAAGAAGCAGGATTTCCTCTAACTTCGGCAAGGGCTTAACTCCATATCGAAGTATGAAACAAAATTCAATGAGTTAAGACCCTTTGCTCTTGACCTAGCTGGGCCAGCAGATATATGCCAGCGGTTCATGGATTGTCTCTATATGGACATACGAGACTGTATGGGAGTGCTAGGATGCCTCACAGACCTGGCGGCAGTAATCAGTATGGCTCATGAGTGTGAACGACTGGTGTAAACCCGATGCCATCGGATGGAGCTGACGACTCGGAAGGAAGATAAGGGTCAAAACCGTCATGGGGGGACTGAAAGTGCATAATGGTCCAAGATGGAAAAATAGAGTGGCATTTCAAAAGAGAAAGGACATGCCATCACCTCCCAAAAGAGTCATTCCCACCTTACCCTAAGGAAACCCTCACTATCCTTGGTGCCAAAGGCACCATGAGGTAGCATGCTTGAACTGATTTGCATATGGACAAGTGGAGCACTTTGCAAAAGAATGCCCCACTCTCATGGAGAACAAGTAGAGAATACACTTGGACCACCACAAGGGAACCCCATGAATCCTAGACCAGACGCTACAGTCAAAGTACTAGCTAGGGTATACAACCTCACCCAGGAAGAGGCTGGAAAGAACCTAGTACTGTAGCGGGTACATCCCAAAACCCTCCCAATTAGCTTAAGAAAAATCTTCTAATTGAAAATTTTTATCCAATAAAGAAAGCCTTTCCTCTAAAACTATACATTTCTTCCATTAGTGTATGTACATTTATGGGCACAACAGGTCTACGCCCTCTTCGACTTAGGAGCTGAGAGATCCTTTGTAAACCCCGCTTTTTGGAGCTAAGGAAAACTGAGGAAAAAATTTGTCAAACTGAGTGAGAAAAACCGAACCGGTTCACAAACCCGAGCATCAGAGAATGGGAAAATTGGAAAATTTACAACTCCCGAGTGACCCAAAGAGCATAAAAACCTTGAAAAGGGGCTTTAGGACAATTTGGGGAAGAAGACTAGAATGGTTCGGGTGAACTGGATCCAAACCAGATTGAACTAGTTTGTACCGATTTGAACCACTATTGAACCAGATGCTAAATTCATTTTTCTAGGTAGCTTAGAAAATTCAAATTGGAGAATTAAGGCCACCATTAGATAGAGAATGAATTTAGAAATTTTTAATTTTGAAAAACTCGGTTGAATCGGGCCACTGTTTACTCACTAGGAAATCGAGCAGCACCAGTGAAGATGAAAATCCTCAGGGCAGGGAGTTTCAGGCAATGAATGACTGCCATTAGGGCGTCAATCGTATGACCAAGAAGTTCCCTAGCTTCCTATATAAAGAGCCCGTCCTCATTTATCCTTCTTACACCTGAAAACTCTACTCCCTCCTTACTGCTCCATTTTTCAATGAAGCATGAACCAAAGCTTCGACTTGGGCATTTTTCTGAGCCAAAGAAGATGTGGCTGGGTTCTTTAGATTCAGGGAGAAGTCAGCTAGTCGACTGTAGTCTCCATTTGTTCCGAGGGTCATTGGAGAAGCACCAGCTTGATAGAATAGTGAAGTAGCTCTAGTGGACCGAAGCTGCCCTATTTCGGCCGAGCTGAAAATGGCCAATTAGAGCCTTTTTCAAGCCAAACCAAGGCCTCCCAACACTTCACCAGCCCTCATACATCTGAATTAGAGTGGAATGGTAAGCCAATTTGGCTCCCCTCTATAATTTTCGATCAGTGCTAGAGAGAACCATCGAAACTTCATTGACCAAATTCTCCCTCAATTCGACATCAATTGATGCAATTCTTGATCCTAGAAGGAACTTCAGGATGAGAGCTATCTACCAGATCGAAAGCTCGGACTGCCGCATCCCCGACGGTAAGCTTTTGAAGGTTTCTCTCTCTATGTTTCTTTTTTTCGGCGAAGCTACGTTTGAGCTCATTTTGGCATCAATTCATGCGATTAAAAGTGCAATTGAATTATATAGAGGTGTAGGAACTCAAATCCACCTTCAATTTCAACAATTAACTTCGATTGATGGGTCAATTTGATGAAATCAAATCCAGTGAGGTTAGAAGGTTGAAATTGGGGGGAAAATTTGGGGATTTCAAAAATTCGAGAGACTAAAGTGCAATTTCCTAAAATTGAGGGCCAATTGGGAATGGAAAAGATGTTGGAGGACCAATTGGTTGATTTTTAGAATTTTGGGGTGAAATTTATCCTTTTTGTAAAGTAGGGGCAAAATGGTATTTTTGGAAAAGTTGGGGACCAAATTGGAAATTTGGGAAACTTGAACCCCTTTTTGTGATTTTGAATAAATTGATGTACTAACGTGAATTTTAGAAGTTTCGGGACTCAATTTGGGGAAAAAATCAGCATTACAGACCTAAAGTTAAAGAAAAAAAACTTTAGGGACCTAATTGCAATAAATCGAAAAGTTTGAGTATTTCATCCATTCACGATCAATGAAGGCTATTTGGCTAAGGGATAATGAACAAAGATGTTCATATCGTGTAGGAAGATGAAGTACCGGGAACTCCAGTAAGGACAAGCTCGCCTTTAGACAAAGAACTAGTTAAGTGGAAATCACTACACTACTGGGTGAGTGGTATTTTTATATCATAACCGGTTGGGATGATGAGTAACTCGGAATGAAAACCCACTATAAAGTGGAATTTTAACCATAACACCTAAATGGAGTGATGTAGAAACTACGTGGTAAAACTAACTACCGATTGTAAGTAGATCATACTCGGTTGGTTTGGTGGACTTCCTGGAAGAAAGTGAAAAACTCGTTTTCCAGTTATAAGTGGAGATGTCATCACACCCGGTTGGTGTCATCACACTCGGTTATAAGTGGAGCTCTACCGTCATTGTGTGCCACAACTTAAACATTTTGAGAGACCTTCATGACGGGAGCTCAAATAGCTCAGATAGGCCAGAGGTCTCGGTTTTGGAACTTGGAGGCTAATATGCCCAATTTTGAAAATCTCGTACATTGGGCCCAATGCCAATTGGCACGAGCAGGAGCTTGTAAACAAATATGATATTATGACATGAAAACTTTAATGAATTATGTGTTTAGCCATGGTATCAAGACATGACTGACACACTTGATGGACTAGCGGCAGTGCAACAAGATAGGTCGAGGGACTGGTCGAGACAAATAGTTACAGGTCGAGTTGAGGGTCGTGGCCATTGAACCAGTGGCACCAAAGATTAAATGGCTTATGAGGAAAACTATTATTTTGTGCATGCATTGTGGTTTGGGACCGTCAAGATGCCCAAGAGGGGTAGTGATGTGTCCTAGGGGCTTCTGGATGACATGGTGGAGATAAGGGCAGTTTGTCGTGCCAGCAGCCAGGGAAGCTTGATGTAGGTTCATGCGCACGAGACCGGGGTGGGGTCAGGATGAGGTCTCTGTTCTCATACGGACACAGAGTTTCTTTTTAGGTTTGAGGGTCTGATATCGCGTACATGCACTCATTTCAAGGGTAGAAGTGGATGGGCTTCTATTTCGGTGGCCGGTAAAGTCACTCCAATGCCACAAGTGGGTGTAGTGGATGGGTTGCCCTGCGAATATGTGATTCCTTCATGATGAAGAGCGTGTGTTGATTGTTAAACACATCAACTATGGTTAATAAGGAAATAATGGTTTTGAAAACTGAGAAATTGAGGAAGAAATGGTTTTAAAGAAAATAAGGAGTTTGACACACTCCAATTCAAACTATTTTTTTGAAACTCATATTTGAAACACCCATTCACTGAGTTGTCGAACTCATCCCTCCCTTTACCCCATTTCATGAAACCGAGGGAAAAACTGACCTAAAGACCTTCAGCTAACTAAACCCACAAGACAAGAATGTAAGTTCAAATTTTATATAGTTTTGATTAATGTTTTCCAAGAAAGGTACATGTTTAAAGGATGCCTTACTCCCCACGGTTTAAAGAAGGGGAAAACCCTTAATAAACTGAGAGAGTGACAGGTTGTTCATGGGTATCCGACCAAACCAGGTTGGGGCGTGACAGCAGATGTCGCGAACATCCACTCAGACCTAGGGTAGAAGTGGCCGGTGAAGGCGCTCAGAGCCACAAGTGGGTGCAGTGGACGGGTTACACCTACAAATGTGTGTTCCCTTCCTGATGAAGGTCGTGTGTTTTTTGTGAAATACACATAATATGAAAATGGGAAAAAGATTTTGAAAATCTTGGAAAGGATCTGAGAATCCTTGGAAAAAGAATTACTAAACCTTGGAAAAAGGTTTCTAGAAAATAGATTGAAATTGAGGAAAACCTTTTAAAAGAAAATGTCACCCTTGGCCGGGTAAAGATTTTGAAAACCAAACGTTAAGGAAAAACCTTCTTTTTAAAGAAATGATAACTGTCACATGACTATTCTTAAAACTCACTCCCAACACCTGCTCACTAAGTTGTAGAACTCACCCCTCCTTTTTATTCCTTTTAGGTTACCGAGAAAAGACCCTCTCTAAAGACCTTACTAATTTGGAACAAGACAGATTTGTCTATTTTAAATTACTCAATTTTGTATAATGCTATTCCAGGAAAAATAGGTGAAAAGGACACCTTGCTACTCACGGTTTTAAAATGGAGAAACCCTTGATAGACCATGAGAGTGGCTGGTTGTTCACGGGGATCCGACCAAATCGAGTAGGGGCATGATAACTTGAGTGGTATGAGAGCCTATTTTCTCACATACATTATCAAGACTATATAACATAGTAACTGTAAACCTCGTCCCTTTATAGATAAAAATGCCTGTACAATAACTGGTCATTTCCAAAGAGAAAACCGGGCCGGTTCATGAACCTTAACCTAAAGAGAAAGGGTAAAATGAGAAATTTACAAATCCCACATGACCCAAAGAGTCATAAAAACCATGGAAAGGAACCTTGGGATGAATTGGAAGAGAAAACTAGACCGGTTTAGATGAACCGAACCTGAATCAATTTGAACCATCATTTAACCGATTGCTAAATTCATTTATCTAGGTGGCTTAAAATATTCAAATTAGGGAATTGAAGCCACCATTGTATAGAGAATGAATTTAGAAGAATTTAAAAAAAATTATTTTGAGAAAATCGGTTGAATTAGTCCTGAACCTATCGGTTTAAGCATTGAACTCGATCGGACTAGTTCGGCCTGGTTCGAAACAGTATCATCTTATTCCTTCAGATGATGACATTATTCATTCAATGCAGAAACTGACAGTGCCAATAAAGGAAAAACGTCTCTGTTCAGGGCATTTCAGGTCGAGGATAAGCTTGACCAAGATGTGAAACGGTTGGGCAAATAGTCCCCGAGCTCCCTATATAAAGAGCTCCTCTCCATTCATCCTCTTCACACTTGAAATCTTCATTCTCTCTCAATTGTTCCATTTTCTGGTGAATCTAAAACCAGAGCTCCGACATGGGCAGTTTTCTGAGATGGGGGAAGTCAGCTACCCGACAGTAACCTTCATTCGATCTGAGGACCGCTGGAGAACTGCTGACGAAATTAAAGAGTGAAGTAGCTCTGAAGGACCAAAGTTGCCCTATTTCGTCTGAGCTGAAATTGACTAAATTCAGCCCTCCTTCGGCAAAACCTAGCTCTCCCAACATCCCCACAAACCTCATACGACCTCAATTGAGCTGAAAGGTAAGCCAATTCGACCCTATTTAGTCGTTGTAGATCAAAGTTAGAGAGAGAAACTACGAAATTTCACTGACGAAATTCTCTCTCAATTCGAGGTTAATTGTAGAAATTCTTGATCCTAGAAGGTAACTTAGGAAGAGAGCTACCTTTCCCAATAGAGAGCTTGGACCACCGCTCCTACGACGTTAAGCTTTCAAAGCTTTCTCTCTATACGCATAGTTTTTCGACAAAGCTCTATTTGAGCTCGTTTCGGCCTCAATTCATGTGATTCAAAGCTCAATTGAATCATATAGAAGTGTAGGAATTGATTTACTCCTCCAATTAAAGCAATTAACCCCGATTGAATGGTCAATTTGAAGAAATCAAATTTGGCTAGTTTGAAATGGTGAAATTGTAGGAAAATTTTGGGGAAAATTAGGGATTTCGTAAAATTGAGGGACCTATTTGCAATTTCCCAAAATTGTGAGCCAATTGGCCATGAAAAAGATGTTGGAGGACCAACTGATCAATTATTGGAACATTTGGGTCCAAATTGCCATTTTTCGAAAGTAGGGGGAAAATGGTAATTTTTGAAAAGTTAAGGACCTAATTGGAAATTTGGAAAACTTAAGCTCCTTAAACAATTTTGAGTAAAAAGATGATACAAAGGGAAATTTTGGAAACCTTGGTACTCAAATTGGGCAAACATGGGCTTTAGGGACCTAAAGTTAAGAGAAATGAATTTTAGGGACCTAAGTGCAATTAATAAAAAATTGTGAGCCTAGGCTTTTATTTCAAACCGTAAATGATAAGGCTGCCCAAATTGTATAGGGACACGTGTGATGAGCACGCAAACAAGAGAAAGCTCGTGTAGATGGTGAGCACTTTAGAAACGAAAAGCCACTTGTAAGTGGGATTTTTAACATCATATTGAGATGGGGTGATGGCAAACTAAGCTAAAACTTACTTATCGGTTGTAAGTAGAGAAAACCATACCCGGTTGATATGATGGTCTTCCTTGAAGGAAGAAGAAACCCACTTGCCGGTTGTAAAAGGAGATATCATCACACCCGGCTGGTGTGATGAAGTGAAAATGTCTTTTGTTAGAAGTGTGCTCTGCTGACTGTATGCCAATGCTTAAACTTTTTGGGAAACCTTATTGATGTGAGCTAGAAATTCATAAATAGGCCAGAGGCCTTAGTTTTTAAACTTGTTGGGCTAAATGCCCAGTTTTAGAAAATCACGTGCAATGGGCCCAAGGCTAGTGGGCACGAGCACGAGCTCGTAAACAAACATGAGATATATAAAGCCATAAAATTTCTAATGAAATGAATGTGTGATTTAGCCATGGTACCTTGATAGGACCGATAATACTCGATGAACTGGCGGCAGTGCATTAAGGCCAGATCGACGGACAGGCCTAGGCAAACAACTACAGGTCAAGTTGATGGTCGGGGCCATTGGGCCTGTGGCACTAAAGATAAATGGCTATGTGAAAAACTTTCTTTATGCATGCACTTGAGGTACATGACCATCAAGATACCCAAGAGGGGTAGTGATGCGTCCTAAGGGCTACTGGACGAAATGGTGGAGATAATGGTGAAACTCTTCAAAAATCAAAGGAGTGGAGGGTTGCTCATGGGGATCCGACCTATAAAACCCGTCCTTTGGGACCAAAGAAAACCGGGAAAAGTACCGGTATAGGTTTATACCTGAAGGAACGAGCTGTTTAATGAACGAAAAATAGCTAACGTGGGAAATTAGAAAATCCCAAGTGACCAAAAATTCACCAAAATTACAAGGAAGAACAGGAAGTGGAATTGAGTAGAGAACCGAACCGGTTCGGGGTGAACTAGACCCGAACCGACATGAACCATAGTGAACCGATTCATAAATTCATTTTTCTAGGTGGCTTAAAAATGTCAATTTGAGAAATTGATATCACCATTAGATAGAAAATGTGTTTAGAAATTTTTAATTTTCAGAAAAACGGTCGAACCCGGTTTGAATCGTCTGATTTACGAATTTTGGGCAACGAACCTAGTCTAACCGGTCAACGGACCATGGTCAACGATCAACGGACAGCTAGCGCCCTGTCAGTTGCCACGCAGACACGGGCAGCCAATGGAAGGTTGCCACGTGTCCGATCAAGGGTCAGCTGGTGCCCCGTCAGCCCCTCACGTAGACACAAGCAACCAATGAGAGGCTGCCACGTGTCCGGTCAACGAGTCAATGGTTGACGTGGCGGCTGAGCTGGCACTCCACGTCTGAAAAACTGACCAATCACAGCACGTCATGTGGCACGACCACCACATCATCATCTTTAAACTTCAGATGCTGAGAGAGAAGAGGGAAGATAGAGAGAGTCTCTGAAAAAGCTGGAGCCTCCGATGACTCAAAAAACTCTCCGGTCCTATCGCCCGTGGCCGAGTCATATGTCGGCGGGTAGCCTGAATAATTGCAGAGCTCCCTATATAAAGAGGACCCCCTCATTCATTCTCAGGATCCTACAATCTAGCAAAGGAGAAGAAGAATACACTTTTCGGCAAGCTGCAAACCAGAGCTTCGACAACGAGAGTTTTCTCAACCTTAGAAGGCACATTGGGAGTCTTTGGAATTAGTAGGAAGTCCTCTACTTGGCCCTACCTTCCATTCAGCTCGAGAGCCACCGAGGAGAAACGAGGAAGCTCAAATAGTGCTGCCACTCCTCGGCCGGAAAACAACCAACCTCCTACCACCTACTTCGAGCCCTCCCCCAACCAATTGCGGTCAAGCCAGACCCCGTACAGCCAACCTGAAGGTGCCCTAACCTTCCCCTGAGCTAAGAAGGTAAGCTTCCTCCGCTGCCCTTTGCCGAAAAACATTGTTCATGGCCAAATTCTACAAAACCATTAACACTAAAATTTGCACTACCCAGGTCATCAATTGAAGCATGGTTTGATCTAGGGAGGATCCCCATGACAAAACCAACATGGTGGTAGCCAAAGCTCCGATCACCGGACCCTTACCGGTAAGATATCAAAGCTTTCTCACTCTAGACTGTATTTTCCGGTGAAGCTCCATTTGAGCTAATTTCTGAGCCAAATCGAGTGATTGAAAGCTTGAAATGATGAGAAAAACATAGAGGAGAAGATTTAAATCATGAATGAGGGCAATTAACCAAGTTTCGTGGGTCAATTGAACGAAAATGTGATTTAGGGGAAAAATGCAAAATTTGAAAAGTTTGGGCAATTTGAGAATTTTTTGAAAATTAGGGACTAATTAGAAAATTGATAAAATTGAGGGCCTTTTTATGCAATCCCTCCCAATTGAGGGTTAATTGGGCAAATTGGGTCAAATGGATGACCAATTTGCAAAATTTGAGAATTAGGGGTGAAATTGTAATTTTGGGAAAGTTTGGGGCTAAATGGCAATTTTAGAAAATAGAGGGACCCAAAGGCAGTGTTGATAAAGTTAAGGACCAGAAAGGATAATTGGAAAATCTAGGGTCAGAATTAAAGAAAAAGGGCAATTAAGGATGTAAAGATAAATGCACAAATCTTAGGGACTAAAGTGCAATTAGGGCAAAATATGAAGGCCTATATGAAAATACGCAAAAAAAAGTGTGATTCCTTAGTTCAATACTCTAATGAGGACATCCTTGCCATGTAGGAGCAGGCTACTCAAGCATTGGCTTCCAGCAAAGAGACTGCGAGGCCAGACTCCGTCTAAATCACAGGTGAGTGGGAACCTCTATAACGTCCATTCCGGTTGGAATGACGATTCAACTTTGAAAACTATTTTCTTGGAATTTGTATCTCCTGACTGGGTGACTCTGCTTAAAACATGTGGGAGCTAATTCTGGGCTTATGCTTGAGATGCTAGTGGGCCCAAGGTCGATGGATGCTAGCATTGACCTGTCCAGAACATATATGTGATATATGATGCTAAAAGACCTAAATAATGAGAACCTTGCGTGAAACCCATTGAGCCAAGCTGAGTTGTCAAGCTTGTTAGGCCAAACCGCTGCTTTGCCAAAGCCAGGTCGTCAAACATGTTATGCCAGTACGTGTGGTGGGCCAAAGCGAAGCCAATAGACCGTTGTGCTAGAGGGCCAAAGATAAAGGCTATAACTCCAAACGATTATTGATTGTGCATGCACTATGATGTTCGGGCCATTAGGACACTAGTCATGAGGTAGTGATGGAACCTAGGGACCACTGGACGACTCAACATAAGGGCAGTTTCGTCGTTCAGTAGGTCGTGAAGCCGATGAGCTTCCTACGCATGGAGACCAAGGTAGTAGGGGAAATTAGGTCTCATCCCACTAAGAGGACATGGTGAAATAATTGGGGGTTTCATGTGTTAGACTATTGATGTTCACTCAAACCCCTGGAAGAGGCAGCATCCCTCTATCAGGGTAAATGGTAAAGGCACTCTGGTCTACAAGTGGCATGGTTGGGGACCGTTCTACGAATGTGTGATCCCACCTATGATAGTAGGGCGATTGTTGATTTGAGAAATCCAAAAAAAAATTGTTGAATTATCATATAATTGAAATTTCTAAATTGACCCTTCATAAAAGAGTTTCCTCTCACTCACTGAGTTGTCAAAGTCATCCCTCTCCCTTGGAACATTTTCAGGAAGGAATGCAACTGTACTAGCTTTTTCTACCCAGATCCCAAACTAGGTACACAAATTTAAAAGTTTCAATTTTATTTAATGTTATCCAAGGAAAACATGATAGGTAATACGCCTGACTCTCTTGATCTCCCTAAGGAGTCCCTCTTGAGACTCGAGAGAGTGGCGGGTTGTTCATTGAACTCCGATCAAACTGGGTCGGGGCATGACAAATTTGGTGGTATTAGAGCTTATGTTTTCCTGGATATATTATCAAGAATGTATAACCTAAATACTAATTGAAGAAAATTTTATACCAGCAATGGCACCCAAGAGAGGAGTCAAAAGAACAAGGGCGACAACTATTGATTTTGTCGGAAATCCCCTCCTGGAGGCAGAAATCTCGGGAGCTACCTCCACCCCATAGGGCATCAGTTCCGAACACCAATGATTGTATGAGGAATTCATTAAGGTGTTCGGGGAACCCCACCTCAGTGATAAACCCCATCTGGACTCCGAATCCTAGACCCACCAAGAGGAGGTCCAATCCCAACCCCCTTCCACACCCCTTCCACCCCACTTCGACATCCCCATATACTTGAAGATGCTATGACAATGGGGGTGCAAGCCCTTCTATGGGGAAAAGAAGGCCAGGGTCGCCATGGATTGGTTGGCAAGCATCAAAATGTTTATGGGTATCATCACGATACCCCTAGAGGAGATGGTTACGCTGGCCAAATTCTTTTTGGAGTCCAGCGTAAAGAGATGGTGGAACAACGCCAGGAGCCTCTTCCCGACCCCACCGGTCTAGGAAGTGTTTGAAAGAAGGTACTCAGAAGAGTACTTGGCTCCTCACCTCATCAACGAAAAGAAGGTGGAATTCTTCCAACTCCGCTAGGGAGCTCGCACGGTCTCGAAATATGAGACCACGTTTAACATGCGGTGACCCTTTTCCCTCGACCTGGCAGGACCAGCTAACCTCCGCCATAAGTTTATTTACGGTCTCAATATGGATATAAGAGACCGAATGAGAGGGGGGAGGTGGGGGCGGGGGGGGGGGGGGTGGGTTGGGATGCCCCATTGACCTAGCTGCCCTAGTGGGTATGGTGCATGAATACAATCAGTTGGTCCAGACAACGCGCTGCTAGATGGAGATGGATGGACGTAGGGAGGATAGAGGGAAAAGTAGCAAAGGAGGCCCAAGGGAACATGGCTAGCCCTGATGGAGGAACCCACCAAGATTCCCTCGAAGGGAGGAGGGCCACCATGGCCATAGGGAGATGGATGCACTCCCTCCGACGAGAGGCCCCTGTTGCCCCTGGTGCGAGAGAAACCATGAGGGAGCATGTAAAACATGCTACAAGTGCAAATAGTTTAGGCACTACATTAGGAGTTGCCCGAGGGCACGATAAAATGCCCCGCAAAATGCTCCACCACCACCACCTATAAATTAGAGGGCACCCAACGAGGGACGAGAAGCACCTACAAGAGTTCTAGCTAGAATTTACAATATGACCTAGGAAGAAGCCTAGAAGGACCCCAGTATGGTGGCTGGTACGTCCCAACCCTCCACCTCATAAGTCGAGTCTGTAGTCAAAGTCTTGTAATCCCCTTTTGAAATTAATAAAATGCATTCCCTGAAAATTTTCGTTAATTCCCACTCAGGCTTCGTTCAAGTATTCAGAAAGGAGAGATACACCCTCTTTGACTTAGGGGTTGAGCGATCTTTCATTAAGGAAGCCCTAGTCGTGGAGCTTCCAAAGGAAACCTCCCCTCTCCTACCACCCCTCCGCATCTTCATCCCTCTAGGTGAAACACTAAAAAGGCATGCGTACGTTAAGGCCTACAAAGTACAGATAAGAAGGACCACCCTAGAAGTCGACTTGATTCCTCTTCTGCTGCGAGAAGTAGAAGTCATTTTGGGGATGGACTGGTTAAGCACGCGTCAAGCTCAAGTAGACTTTGGGAATAAGAGGATAACCTTTCATGCCCTTGGAAATGAAGAGGCTGTATTTGAAGGGGACAGAGGAAGAACCAGAATACACTTGTTGTCCTGTATGGAAGCTTAGAACTTACTACGAAAGGGATGTAAGGTATTCCTCGCACAGGTCACTTGCAAGGACTCACCAGAGAAGGGTCTAGAAGAGATTCCATTGGTCAATCGTTTCTCAAATGTTTTCCCGGAGGAATTACCTGGCTTACCCCCGGATTGCCAACTAGAATTCATAATTGAGATAGTGCCAAGCATCCACCCTATATCCCAAGCACCCTATCGTATGGCTCCCGCAAAACTCATGGAGTTGAAAGACTAGCTGGACAAACTTTTAAAGAAAGGATTCATACAACCAAGCTAGTCCCTATGTGGTGCACTTTGCATGGTGGAAGGATTCATACACCCAAGCTAGGATTCATACCCCCATGGTGGAAGTATGCGACTTTGCATCAATTACCGGAAATTGAACAAGGTAATGATTAAGAATAAGTACCCTCTCCCTAGGATAAATGACTTATTTGATCAACTTAGAGGGCCTACCTACTTCTCCAAGATAGACCTACGATCGGGATATCACCAACTGAAGATTCGTGAAGAGATATACATAAAAACTGCTTTCCGATCACGATATGAGCATTATGATTTCAGGGTAATGCTCTTCGGACTAACAAATGCCCCCATAGCCATCATGGATCTGATAAACCGGGTGTTCCAACCATATCTAGAGATATACTCATATACTCCCGGGCTAAAGAGAAGCATCAGGCACACCTAGAGATAACCCTGACTACCCTACGAGAAAACTAGTTGTACACCAAATTCTCTAAGTGCGAGTTCTAGCTTCCAGAAGTGGGCTTCCTAGAACATATAGAGTCCAAAGAAGGAGTAAAGGTGGATCCAGCCAAAATAGAGACCATATCAAATTGGAAAGCCTCAGGCCAGAGAGTTTTAGACAATGAATGACCACCATTAAGGCACCAATCGGATAACCAAGAAGTCCTCGAGCTTGCTATATAAATAGCCCCTCCTCATTCATTCTCTCCACACCTGAAAACTCCATTCTTTCTCAACTGCTTTAATTTCTGATGAAGCCCAAACCAGAGCTTCGACTTGGGCACTTTAATGAGTCAAACAAGGCGAGGTCAGGTTCTTTTGAATTGGGCAAAGGTCAACTACATGTCTATGGTCTCCATTTGCTCTGAGGGTAGCTGGAGAAGCGTCGGCGTGATCAAACAGTGAAGCAGCTCCGACGGACTAAAGCTGCCTTGTTTCAGCTGAGCTGAAATCAGCCAATTCGAGGCCTTCTCAGGCAAAACCAAGCCCTTCCAACACCTCCACAGTCATCCTACAGCTGAATTAGAGCTGAAAGATATGCTAATTTGGCTCTCCTCTACAATTTCTGACTGATGCTAGAGAGAGAACAGGCAAAACTTTGATGATAAAATTCTCACTCAATTCGGCATCAATTGATGCAATTCTTGATCCTAGGAGAAACCTCAGGACAAGAGCTATATACCCAGATCGAAAGCTCGGACCGTCGTGCCCCTGACGGTAAGCTTTTGAAGCTTTCTCTCTTGAGGTCCAATTTTTTGGCGAAGCTTCGTTTGAGCTCGTTCCGGCACCAAATTGTGCGATTCAAAGTGCAGTTGAATCTTATGAAGGGGTAGGAACTCCAATCTAACTTCAATTTTAACAATTAAACTCATTTGATTGGCCAATTTGATGAAATCAAATTTGACTGAGTTAGAAGGTTAAAATTGGGGGAAATTTGAGAATTTCAAAATTTTGAGGGACTAAAGTGCAATTTCACAAAATTGAAAACCAATTGGGTATTATAAAGATGTTGGAGGACCAATTGGGCAATTTTGGAATTTTTGGGGCAAAACTTACCATTTTTGTAAAGTTGGAGCAAAATGGTAATTTTGAAAAAATTGGGGGACCAAATTGGAAATTTGGGAAATTAAACCCCTTTTGTGAATTTAAATAAATTGAGGTTCTAAGATGAATTTTAAAGGTTTCAAGACTCAATTTGAGGAAAAACCAGCATTAGGGACTTGAAGTTAAAGAAAAATAACTTTAGGGACCTAATTACAAATAAAGGAAAATTTTGGTTTGCTCATTCATTTGGGATGAATGAGGGCTATTAGGCCAAATAATAATGAACATGGATGTTCATATCATGTAGGAACATGAAGTACGTAGAAAGCCAGCTAAGACAAGTTCGAGTAAGGACAACAAGCTGACTAAGAGGAAATTCACTGCATTAACGAGTGAGTGTGATTTTTATATCGTACCCGGTTTGGATGATAAACACGACGAAAATGAAAATCCACTGCTAAGTAATATTTTAAACATCACATCTGAGAGGAGTGATGCAAAAATCACACGAAAAAAACTACTTACTGGTGTAAGTAGATCATACCCCGTTGGTATGATGAAACTTTCTCGAAGGAAGGGGAAAACTTGTTCATTGGTTATGAGCGGAGATGTACTCATACTAGGTTGGTATGATGGACAGTTGAAAAATATATTTTGTCGGAAGTGTTCTCCCCTAACTATGTGCCACTGCTCAAACATTTTGGGAGATCTTCTTAACGGGAGCTCGAATAGCTCTGTTAAACTGGAGTCCTCAGTTTTGGAACTTGGGGGCTAATATGCCCAATTTTGAAAATCTCGAACAGTAGGCCCTAGGCTAGTTGGCACGAGCAGGAGCTCGTAAATAAACATGAACTTAAGCCATACAACTTAAATTAATGAATTGATTGGCCATGGTACCAAGACAGGACTGACATACTCGATGGACTGGCGACAATGCGACATGATAGGTTGACGGACCAGTCGAGACAAACGACTGCGGGTCAAGTTGAAGGTCGGGGTCGTTGGACTAGTGGCGTCAAAGATTAAATGGCTTTTGAGAAAAACTTTGTTTGTGCATGCACTTGAGGTCCAGGACCATTAAGACACCAAAGAGGGTTAGTGATGCGTCCTAAGGGCTGCTGGATGACTTGGTGGCAATAAGGGAAAAGAGAACCTACTAGGTTTGTGTTTCTCGCATACCAGTCAGTCATGGAGTTCTGTGTTTGTGCTCCATGGAGTTCTGTGTTTGTACTCCACGGAGTTCTATGTTTGACTCCATAGAGTTTTTGTGTTTGGACTCCATGAAGCTACTATGTTTGGGGGCTTCCAAAAGCTTCTATGTTTGAGTGTCATGCGCACGAGACCGAGATATGATCTCTGTCCTCATACGAACACAAAGTTTTATTAACAAGATTGAGGGTCGGATGTCATGTATATCCACTCATTCTCAAGGTAGAAGTGGACATGTTTCTATCTAGGTGGCCGATAAAGTCGCTCCGACACCATAAGTGGGTACAGTGGATGGCCTGGCCTGCGAATGTGTGTTCCCTTCATGATGAAGGGCGTGTGTTAGTTGATAAATACACTGGTTATGGTTGAGGAGGGAGTAATGGCTATGAAACCGAGATTTTAAAAATGAGAAATTTTAAAAGAAAATAACGAGTCTGACACACTCCAATTCAAATAGTTGTACTCACCCATTCACTAAGTAGTTGAACTCACCCCCTCCCTTATGTCCCTTTTCAAGTAACCAAGGGCAACCTACCTGCAAGAGGCCTCCTGTTAATCACACCTATAAGACAGGTATGTAAATTAAAAAGTTTATGCAGTTTTGATTTATGTATTCCAGGAAAGGTACAAGTTTAAAGGACATTTTACTCTTCATGGTTTATAAATAAGGGCAACCCTTAGTAAACCGGGGGAGTGGCGGGTTGATCATGAGGAACTGACAAATTGGGTCAGGGCGTGACAGGCGGGTTGTTCACCGAACCCTGGTCAAATCGGGTCGGGGTGTGACACTACCAAATCGAGTCAGGGCATGAGAGCAACTAAAAGAAAGTTTTAAAATTTTTCAGATGGTTCCCAAGAGAGGAACCAAGAAAACTAGGGCTGACGTCACCAACACCACCTAACACTATCTTCATAGGAAGACAACCCTAGAAGCTCCCCAATTCCCAAGGCATGGTAGAAGTCCCAAAGGACCAAATGGGGTAGTGTCCAATACCACCAAGGAGTATGGTGCCAGGATATGTTAGGGTCACATCCCTGAGTACGAAGGGAGCCAAGCTTGAAGCCAGAAATGCCAAAAAGGGGCGTATAACCTTACATAAGAGGATGCTTATCAAGAACCCCGTAGCTCCCTATCTATTTTGTGACCACTTTTTGTAATAAGGCTAAAACCCCAACATATTATACTACTCTATTAATGAAGTACTCCGAATTCCTAAAACCCCGTCTCTCAAATGATGTGATCTTGTTTGGAAGATAACCCCAAGAAAAGTAACAAACCTGCGCTACCATAGAAAATAGGGAGAACCCCATCCCAGTTAAAGAAACTAAACTAGGGTATCAAGAAATTTAGGAGGACTCTTAGAGTGATCCTTTGATAAAGAAGATTCTACAAGAAAACTCTCAGGGTATTCAGATTCAAGGACGGCGAAGCACCGGGCCACCAACAATCCCCTAGAAAGACCCTGCAATGCTCGAAGTAAAGGAGGAACCACATCGATCCATGCAAGGAAGTAACCTGTTATAAGTATGGACGATAGGGCCACTACGTTAAGAAGTGTCCAACCCCACTAATGACAAGTACCAAGATAACATGTTATAGGTATAGGGGAATAAGACAGGTAATAAAGGATTGTCCCACACACCATGGACTAAAGGCAATATCTCCTAAGAACCATGTTGACTACCGAAATCCAAAGTCATGAAAGACCGAAGACAAGAACCGTGGAGCGGGAGAGAAGAACCATGGAGCGGGTTAAGTAAGCTTTTTGAAAAGAGGTCAAGAAATATCGAGATAAAGGAAGGAAATTAGAACTTTTTCTTAAGCAGTCAACCAGAGAGGAATACCACAAGAATAAAGGTAAGGTGCATGGGAAATATACCTAGAACCCCTCAGAAATGGCATACATGGAAAACATCCTTCGGCAACTCTAGGGTAAGGACCCGGTAGGAGTGAAGAAGAGAAGAAGTATGTTGGGAAAGGGAACTCTGGCGGGATGTTTACGACTAAGTACCCCTCGAAGGGACCATTGATGGGCGGTTGGACATAACGTAAAGTGCTAGGAACCAACCCATAATCAGGAACTCCTCGAAGGAAGGATAAGGAACAAAAAGGGAATTAGAGGACGGGGAAGGATCAAGGGAGAATAACCATATCGATGTCAAATGGGTGTAAGAAAGAAATGAAGGAAAAGCCTTCAAGGAGCATTTGGGAGGTTGAACATGAAAATCCCAGGACGTAAGTCCCTAAGAAAAAGGATGAAGATAGGAAGTGAGACCATAAGAAGGAAATTTCCAAGCTATGGAATAGATAGGTAGATTATAAGTGGCTTAACTCGAAATAAGTAACCTTAAAAAGGGGCATAAGTGGTTAAGAATGTCTTGAGATGGCAAGTGAGATCTATTTTGGAAAAAGGTAGAGAAGCCAAATAGGAATTTCGGACCAACATAGCGGAAGGAAGCAAATCATAACAACAAGATAGTTAAGGAGAATAAACGACGCCCTAAGAAGGATTAGGAAGTAGTAAGGACTACACCCTCGTGAGACAACTGCCTCAAGATAATTAGACAAGGTGAATAGTAGGGACGAGGGAGTTAACAAACTAACCCTCGTGAAGGCCATAGATTTAAGCATTAGTAAAGAAGAGAGAGGTGGAAAGGCCAAACATCTAGAAAAGAAGGATGGTGGAAATCCTTAAAGAGATCAATGGCCAAGATCGAATTGACGACCAAACTCAAAGCCAGTAGAAGCTTAAGTAAGCCTCTCACAGCATGATCAAGAGATCATGAAAACAAGGTGAATTTGAGCTCTTCTTAAAAGAAATAGATGTATAATGTGGTACATGTAGGAATGGGGATGTGGTACAAAGGACATACCCGTAAGATTTCAAGAGTAAAGGTAAGTATGAAAGGATAACATCAAAGGATGTCCTTTAAGTTAGGTGCCCTCAAGGGTGAATGAAAAAAGAATTTTGGGAGAAAAGGGTTAGAATCCTCCCAAGGAAGGAAACCCTGGGGAGGGATACACATCCCAACTAAGAGGTAATGGAACCAAGCGACGAGGGATGAGGAGACGAACTTGCAAATGAAGTGCATGCTATGGTGAAAGGAACCAAGGAAAGCATACTTGGAGGATCCGAGGAGTGATTTAAACCCAAGGATTGAGTAAGTAAGAAAATAGCATCAAAAGATGCCATGACAAGTAAGAATAGGTGGACTATCCATAATAAGAAAATAAAGGAAAGAACGTTTGAGAAACCTTAGGGAAGCATGCCCTCCAATAAAGAAGTGGTTAAAGGGAACAACCACTAATATCAAGACTGGTTGTGGTCCACATTCGCCTAATGGAGCCTAAAGAGTGGACGATTGAGCATGGCATGGAGTACATGAAATAAGACCAATAACCAGAAGTTCCTCAGATGAGGAATAAGGGAAGAAATGGAAATTTTAAGACAATGGAGGATTGAAGGTGGGCAAATGCCCAATATAGAAAGGGTGTAAGGAGATGAAGAAAGGAACCTTCAAGGAATGGTAAGAGGGTTGAGCATATAGCTCCTATGGTGAAAGTCTCTACTTTGAAGGACATATTAGAGAATAAAAACCATAAAAGGGAACTCTCCAAACCAAGCAATCGACACGTAGATTGAAAGGAATCAACTTGGAATAAAGAATCGTGAAATGGTCACGAATGAGTAAGAATGGATTAAGGAAAGGGAAATTCCTTGAGTAAAGAACGCCACTGGAAATGAGAAAGGACATAAGCAGGGAAGAATCCCAGCGTGTCGGTAAGTCATTTGGGAAACCCAATGATTGGAACCGAAAAAATGCAATAAGGAAGTTGGGAAAAGATGAGTAGGTAAGGAAAACTGACTCAGTTATATTGGATAATAATAAAGGTAGTCGAGGAATACTACTAGACGAAGTTATACGATCCTCGAAAGGTTGGAAAGTCGAGAACATGTTCTTGAACATGTCATGCTGTAAGGGACATGTAAGCCCAACAGTTCCGGGGAAAAATGTGACTCATGTAAGGAAGAGTCAGTTAGTATGCATGAAAAGATCAAACATAAAATTTGGACCGAAGTTGTAATAAACAATTGTTGGAGAAAGGGTTAAAATAGGATGAAAATGTGATAAGACCAAAACTCATGAAAACAAGTATGAAATGCTCGAAAGAACACCGAACTAAATGGTTTCAACGATCAAAAGAATAACTAGACACGGGAATGATTGGGCATTTTGGAACTCCCAATCCTGAAATCCAGGGCAAAAACCCTCAAAAGGAAGAATCTTGCCCTAAGTAGAGGAGGAAGTGAACCTAAGAATGTACCTTTGGACAAGTGGGTAAGACATGCCTAATTATAATAAACTCAATGGAGTGAGTGAATAATGGAAAAGGAAAAGAAATTCGTTAAGTGCGTGATATAAAAGGGGCTAAGTGAAATAACAACTGAAGTGTTAGCATGGCAAGCAAACCCTAAGTTGACACCAAGGAAAATTATTCCTGATGTAAAGCATGCCAATTAAGTTTTGGGGACAAAACTCCTAAAAGACGGGGAGACTTGTAAACCCCGTCCTTTATAGATAAGAAAATTGGGGAAAGAACCAGACAACTCAAGAGAGAAAACTAAGTTGGTTCATGAATCTTATCCGATAGAGTATGGATAAAATGGTAAATCGACAAACACCAAGTGACTGAAGAAGTCATAAAAATCATGGAAAAAGACTTTGGGATGAATTGGAAGAGAAAACCACACTAGTTTAGGTGAACTAGACCTAAACTAGATTGAACCGGTTTGAACCATCATTGAACTAGTTGCTAAATTTATTTTTCTAGGTGGCTTAAAATATTCAAATTGGGGAATTGAAGCCACCGTTGGATAGATAATGAATTTAGAAACTTTTAATTTTGATAAAATCGGTCGAATCGGGCCTGAACTGACCGGTTCAGAATAGTGTTGTCTTCTTCCTTCAGATGATAACACTGTTCATTCAATGCCAAAAATGGATAGCGTCGACGAAGGAAGAACATCTCCATTCAGGCCATTTTAGGGCGATGATATGCTTGACCAAGATATGAAACGGTCAGGCAGAGAGTCCCCAAGCTCTCTCTATAAAGAGCTCATCTCCATTCATCCTCCTCACACCTAAAATCTCCATTCTCTCTCAACTACTCCATTTTTTGGTAAAGCTCAAACCAGAGCTCCGACTTGGGTAGTTTTCTCTTACTCAAAAGGCGAAGTCATGTTCTTTAGACTCTGGAGGAACTCAGCTACCTGATAGCAACCTTCCTTTGATCTAAGGACCATTGGAAAAGAGCCGGCGGAATCAAATAGTGAAGCAGCTCCGAAGGACCGAAGTTGCCCTATTTTGGCCGAGTTGAGTTCAGCCAAATTCAGCCTTCCTCCGGCCAAACCTTCCAAACATCCCGACAGCCTTCATACGACTTCAACTAAGCTGAAAGGTAAGCCAATTTGGCCCTCCTCGGACGTTATAGGTCGGAGTTAGAGAGAGAAACTGTAAAATTTTCACTGACGAAATTCTTACTCGATTCGAGGTCAATTGTAGAAATTCTTGATCCTATAAGGTACCTTAGGAAGAGAGCTACCTTCCCTAATCGAGGGCTCGGACTGCCGCACCTCCGACGGTAAGCTTTCAAAGCTTTCTCTCTTTAACAGTAATTTTTTGTCGAAGATCCGTTTGAGCTCAAATCGGACCCAAATGCTACGGTTAAAAGCTTAATTAAATCATATGAAAGTGTAGGAACTGATCCATACCTTCAATTTGAGCAAATAACCCCAGTTGAATGGCCAATTTGAATGGGATAAATTGGGGAAAACGTTTGGGGAAAATTGGGAAATTTAGAATATTGAGGGTTTGAAATTTCACAAAATTGAAGGCCAATTGGTCATGAGAAAGATGTTGAGGGACCAAGTGGTCAAGTTTTGGAACAATTGGGGTCAAATTTTCATTTTTAGAAAGTAGGGGCAAAATGGTAATTTTTGAAAAGTTGGGGACCAAATTGGAAATTTGGAAAACATGAGCCCCTTATACAATTTTGAGTAAAATGAGGACTCATAAGGAATTTTGGAAAACTTGGACTCAAATTTGGGGAAAATTGGCATTAGGGACCTAAAGTTGAGAAAAATAAACTTTAGGGACCTAAGTGTAATTAATTGATAATTGGTGAGCCTAGGCTTTTATGCCAATCCGTAGTTGATAAGGCTGCCCAAATCGTGTAGGGACAAGTGTGACCGGAACACAAGCAAGTGAAAGCTCGCGTCAACTTGGAAAACCAACCGAGGACAAACACGTCACGGTTATCAGGTGAGTGGGCATACATCCTACCCAGTTGGGATGGTGAGCACTTTAGAAATGAAAAACCACTAGTAAGTGGGATTTTAACATCATACCCGAATGGGGTGATGGGTGATTTAGGCTAAAACCTACTTATCGATTGTAAGTAGGGGAAATCATACACGATATGATGGACTTCTTAGAAGGAAGGAGAAATCCGCTTACAGAGATATTATTACACCTGATTGGTGAGATAAAATTAAAATATATTTTTGTCAGAAGTGTTCTCCCCTGATCGTGTGCCAATGCTTAAACTTTTTGGCAGACTTTCTTGACGAGAGCTAGAACAGCTCGGATAGGTTAAATGCCTTGGTTTTTAAATTTATAGGGCTAAATGCCCGATTTTGGAAAATCGCGTGCCGTGAGCCCAATGCTAGTGGGCATGAGTAGGAGCTCATAAACAAACATGAGTTATATAAAGCCATGAAATTTCTAATGAAATGGATGTGTGATTTATCCATGGTACCAAGACAGGATTGAAAGTACTCGATGGACTGGCGGCAATGCGGTAGGGCCAGGTCGACGGACTAGCCTGGACAAATAGCTGCAGGTTGGGTTAAGGGTTGGGGCCATTGGGCCAGTGGCACCAAAGATAAATGGCTATATGTGTAAAAATATTGTTTTGTGCATACACTTGAGGTAGAGGACCATTAAGACGCTTAAGAGGGGTAGTGATGGGTCCCAAGGGCTACTGGATCACATGGTGGAGATAAGGGTAGTTTGTCGTGCTAGTCAGTTAGGAAGCTTAGAGTAGCTTCTTGCTCATGAGATCGGGGTGGAGTCGAGATGAGGTCTCTGTCCTCATTCGGACATGAAGTGACATTCCGGTCTGAGGGTCGGATGTCGTGAACATCTACTCAGACCCATGGTAGAAGTGGACGGGCTTCTATTTCGGTGGCCAGTAAAGACGCTCTGATCCACAAGTGGGTGCAGTGAACGGGCTGCACCTACAAATGTGTGTTCCCTTCCTGGTGAAGGGCGTGTGTTGTTTGTGAAACACCCCTAATATGGAAATGGGAAAAATATTTTGAAAACCTTGGAAAGGATTTGAGAATCCTTGTAAAAAGAATTGGTAAATCTTGAAAAAAGGTTTTTGGAAAAGAGATTGAAATTGAGGAAAACCTTTTAAAAGAAAATGTCACCCTTAGCAAGGTAAAGGTTTTGAAAACCAAAATTTGACGAAAAACCTTATTTTTAAAGAAATGATAACCGTAGCCTAACTATTCTTAAAACTCACTCCCAACACCCGTTCACTTAGTTGTAGAACTCACCCCCTTCCTTTTACCTATTTTAGGTAACCGAGGAAAGACCCTCTTTGAAGACCTTACTAAATTGGAACAAGATAGGTATGTCTATTTTAAATTACTCAGTTTTGTATAATGCTATTCCAAGAAAGACAGGTGAAAAAGATGCCTTACTCCTTGCTGTTTAAAAAGGGAGAAACCCTTAATAGACCACGAGAGTGTCCGGTTGTTCACGGGGTTTTGACCAAATCGGGTCGGGGCGTGACACATTGGTAGCCAATGAGAGGCTGCCACATGTCCGGTCAACGGTCAGCTGGTGCCATCATGCCACATAGACATGAATAACTAATGAGAGACTGTCACATGTCCAGTTAACGGGTCAACGGCTGACGCGGTAGTCGAGCTGGACCTCACGTCAGAAAAACTAGACAATCATAGTGCGCCACGTGGCATGACTGCTACATTATCATCTTCAACCTTCAAATGCTGATAGAGAAAATGGAGAATAGAGAGATTCCAAAAAAGTTGGAGTTTTTGGCGACTCGAAAAACTCTCTAGTCAGGGCACCATCGACTGAGTTGGAGGACGAGTCTTACACTGGCAGATAGCCTGAACAGTTGTCGAGCTCCCTATATAAAGATCACCCCTCCATTCACTCTCAGCATCCCACAATCGAGCGAAGAAGAAGAAGAGTGCATTTTCTGGAGAGCAACAAACCAAAGCTCCGACGACGGGCGAAATCTCCACCAAAGAAGCTTTGGAGGGTGGCATTGGAACTAAGGAAGAACACTTGAGCTCCAAACACTCTCAGAACGAACCAAGACCAACCAAAGAAGTGAGGAGGGGATCACACAGTGAAGTCACTTCGGAGCTCGAAACAACGAGCTCCTAACCAATCAAGCCTCGAGTCTATCGGCCCTTCCACCGCACACATTGGCCATTCTGACCGTCTAAGACCCTCTGCACCATCCCTTCAGACCCCGGTAAGCTCAATTTCGCCTCCCCTTGTAGGAATTTATGAGTTTTAGAGTTGCACCCCCAAAACTACTCTCTTCAAATTCCCGTAGGATAGAGGCGAATTGCATCGGGATTCAGTCCTGATAGGTTCCCCTTGATGAGCACTAGCTGCACCCACCTCGAGCTCCGGCCACCGCCCCTCCGTCAATAAGATACATGAGCTTTCTCTCTCTATTATAAATTTTCCAATGAAGCTCCGACGAGGCCCAAAACTCAACTAAAATAAAAAAATTCAAAGTGTTGGATGATCGAGGGGAGCTGGAGGAGATGAATTGAGGTGAGAATTTTAGGAATTAAGGATTTACAAGCCACCAATTAGACAAGGTAAGATATGAAGGTACATATGCTTAAATTGGGGAAGAAGATAAAGTTCAATTTGGGGATTTTGGGGACTTTTATGCAATTTTTGAAAAATTGGAGGACTAAACGACAAATTCATGAAATTGAAGGTGCTTTCATGAAATTCACCCCAATTGAGGATCAATTGGGCAATTTGGGCAAAATAGGGGAAATTTTGAAAATTTCTAAAAGTTGGGGACAGAATTATAATTTTTAAAAAATTATGGACAAAAGGGCAATTTTGGTAAATTGAGGGCCACTTGGTGAAATTGAAAAAGAGTTAAGGACCTAAAAAGAATGATTGGAAACCCATGGGCTTAATAGAGATAAAAGGGAAACCAGGGACCAGAGTGAAATTAAAGCAAAGTACGGGACCCTAGGTGCAAATATGAGAAAGTATGTGATTTATTCATCACTGCGTCTTGATATGAACACTTGTACCCTGCGGGAATAGATTACCTGAGCGCTAGTCCCTAGAAGCATGCCAAAGAGAGAGACTTCGCTGGCGCGACCCTGCCGAAAATACTAGGTGAGTGGAAATCGCTATAATGTCTATTCCAGTTGGAAGGACGATTATTTTGAAAAAGATTTTCTCAAAATTAGCCTACTTTGACTGGGTGACTCTACTTAAACTATTTGAGAGCTAATTATGGGGCTTAGGCTCGGTATGCCAGTGGGCCCAAGGCCGATGGATACGGGTACGGACCCGTCCATAACTAGTATATGTGAATTGATGCTAAAAGATCCAAATAATGAGAAATTGTGTGTGACACCTATCGAGCCAAGTCTGAGTTGTCAAGCATGTTGGGCCAAACCACTACTCTGTCGAAGCCGAGCCGATAGACCGTTGCGCTAGAGAGCCAAAGATAGTGGCTATAACTTAAAAGATTGTTGATTGTGCATGCATTGTGATGTTCGGGCCATCAAGACACCTGGCATGAGGTAGTGATGGAACCCAAGGACTGCTGGATGACCCAGGGTGCATAAGGGCAGTATGTCGTCCAGTTGGTTGTGAAGCTCAAGGAGCTTCCTGCCCACTGAGACGGAGGCAGTAAGGGAAATGAGGTCTCGTCCCACTATACAGACATGATGGAGTGATCAAGGTTTGAGGGTCGAACTATTGATGTTCACTCAAACTCCAGGTAAAGGTAGTGCACCTCTATCAGAGTGGATGGTAAGAGTGCTCCGGTCCTCAAGTGGAATGGTCGGAGACCATTCTGTGAACATATGATCCCTCCTATGATAGGAGGGCCATTGTTGACCATGTGAAATGTGTGATAAATAAAAAAGGAATAATTTAAAGAAAAAAAAGATGAATTCAAATAAATGTAATAGTAGTTTCCCTTACTGAGTATTTGTACTTATTCCCCTTCTCTCCCCCTTTTAAGGATAGTACCAAGATGGAAAGTTCTCAGTCGCACTTGGACCCTCAAGGTACATTTTCTACCCCCAATATAAAGTAAGGGTTTGAACTAAACACACCTTCACCTTCCCTATCTCATTCACGTAAGAATACTCGTATGATGTTGGAAAGGGTGGCGGGTTGATCACGGACTCCGATCAAACCGGATTGGGGCGTGACAACTTGAGTGGTATCAGAGCATAACTTTCCTAATAAGTTTTTCTCCAACCCTTCCTAATCCCTAATTCCCAAAAACCCTTGTAGAAAACATGAATGGGAATGCCCCCAAAGAGTATATCCCTGGATACACACCATGGAACAAAGGGTAGAGATGCTAGAAGAGCCCATTCCATGGGATGCACCCCAAGATAAGACCCCTCTCTACTCAATAAAGGACGGAGTATCCCTACCTAGAGAACTAGATTCAAGCAAAAGTTGAAAGAAAATTTTGGGAAGCGCACGCCAATTATGTGAGGGTTTTTCACCGACTCCCCTCGATCCACAATAGTGCATGTACTATAGGCCCCACACAACCCGCCCACGACGTTGCTATCTTACGCCAATATGGGATAGACATAGCACCACCCGTGCAGGCCAGGAGGCCCCCTAGCATATCAGCATCCACGTAGGAGGAGAAGGTGAATGCCCACATAGGAGGAACCAAGCATGAACTTGTGCCCTCACTATGGAAGGTACCATGGAGGTGAATGCCCACGTAGGAGGAGAAGGTGCATCCAGACACCCGATGCAGAATCTTGCAACCCGCCTAGGTATAACTCTAGGTCGATAATCTGGAGGGGATAGGAAAGGGGCAATAAATTCTAGAAATTTTGATTGTAATAAACCCTGACCTGGGTTTTTCGGTCCAATAAATAAAGGATTTCAAGTGTTCTCATAGGAAGAACCCAAATTTCTTGACTGACCCTCGAAACCATGGAACTACAAAAAGGGGACACAAAGGCACTGAAAGTACCAAGGAACCCTAAGGAAGTAAGCAAGAATTGAAGCCAGCTTCGGATAGACTAGCCGACCCCTTCCGACATTTGTACCCCAGATAGTGAGACTAGGGTGACAAGAAACCCCGAGGAGAACCTTAAAGGACAAAGGAAATCTGGACCTAATGGGGTAAACCATGGCCAGTCCCGAAGGGCAAGGTAGGGAACCTTACAGAGTGGGTTAGGATGAGACACCACAAGCAAGGCAGCAAGGACCCTAAGATAGGATCAATGACCCAAAAGGAAGCCGTATCAAGAAAGAGGAAGGCAACCCCAAAGTCATGTTAAGATAGAAAGTAAGAACACGGACCAAGAATGGCATCACAATGAAGGACTGACACGAAAAGCCTAGAGATGGGAACCTGAGGAAAATGAAAGACAGGTCAAGGATAAATCGAGAAAAGACCTAACCGCCCCATAGGACCCTAGCAAGGAACATCCAAGATAATTGAGAGATAACAACAAAGTATCCTAATAATGGGGGATTGAGGAGTAAGTCCGTGATGAAGGTATGAAATATCTCGACACCAGAAATTAGGGAAAGGTAAAAAAGGAAGGAGCGTGCGAGCGTAGAGACTATAAAGTCGGATTAGGAAGTTACATAAGAAAGTTATATCGAGAGACTCGAAACTCAAGGGGGACACCGAACCAGAAAGACAAACCAATCCATAAGAAGGAAAGCACAGGAGAGGCACATACCCCAAACACGAAGAGGAACAAAAACCAAGGAAGGAAGGAAGGATCAACACGTAGGCATGACAACCTCAAGTGAGGAGTGGGTAGTCTGACGAGTTGAAATGGGACTATGATCCAAACAGAGCCACCGGGGACCGGCTAGGGAGGACCCATCCTCGAGTGCTCAAGGATGGAATATGAAACCATACCTCGAAACGAGTAGAGAAACCTCTGGAAACCCTCACCAGTCTCACATGAAAGGTGGATGTCGGAAAGGGGAGAAGCTCTTGAGGACGACTCAAATAAGAATTAATCTAGAAGGTAATCATAGAATTAAACACCAAGCCTATTCACCTAGAGTTAGAAAAAGGGGTAATTCCAAAAGAGTCAAGTCATTACAAATCAACAAGCGTAATGGCCCCTAGGCCAAGAGAGAGGAGAGGAGCAAGAAAAAGAAAGGGCCCCTCGCAAGCCGGAGAACACCAGCAACCATAAGAACAGATGGAGGCATGAGAACCAATAGGTCAATGGGGTCAACCTAGGGCTGGAAACATGATAGAGGAAGACATGCAGACTTAATACGGAGATCGAATAGAACGAATCAACACAGGATGCCCCAAACTTGTATAAGGAGTCTGACAGCTATATTCTAGGGACATCGGAACCCTTGAGTAAAATGGTCGAGTAACCATATAACTTAGATAATACCAAGGACGAGAACCAAAGGAAGTGCACCCTAATGACAAGAGCGGAAGGACGCGGTCCCAAGCATAAAGCACGCCGGGCCTCAAGCCCAGGATGGAGCAACAGGACGTAGGGTCCTACTGCTAGGGACAATTAAGTTCAACAACAAACCAAAAAGGGAAACCAGGCATGGAAGGGTGAAATTAAGGACCAAGAAAGGGAAATAACACCGAGAAGGATAAATGCAATAGCCCGAAGAGGGTGAAGTGCCAAAGAGTCCCAACGGACAAGGGAGTAAACAAACCCAAGTACGGTTAAATGTCAGAGCTCCAAGTCCAAACAAAATCCCTGGAATGCAAGCCTGACCCTAAGTTGCAAAAAGAATCGAACCCAAGGGACTTCGAGAACATTGGCTGAAGGGACGAGTCAAACTGACTAAGTCCCAAAGAGTAAAGGAAGAGAGGCAAAGGAAATGACCCAAAACGGTAAATTATCGAGTTGTACCCCAAGGGGGCCGTGCAGGGATTCTTTCCGAGAGAAAAGAGGAACAACAGAGTTTTGGGGACAAAACTCCTAAAAGGAGGGGAGAGTTGTGGAAGCCATCTCCTTGGACCAAGGAAACCGCTATTGTCGAAAAATTGGGCCAATTTAATTAATATAAAATATTAAAGAAGGGCTAACGGGGGAAATTGGAAAATCCCAAGTGACAAAAAATTCACAAAAATTGTGAGGAAGAATTGGGAAGTGGAATTAAGGATAGAACTAGACCAGTTCGAGTGAACCAGACTAAACTGGGATGAACCATTCAAAAATTCATTTTTCTAGGTAGCTTTAAAATGTCAATTTTGAAAATTGAGGCCACCATTAGATAGAAAATGAATTTAGAAATTTTTATATTTTAGACAACCAGTCGAATCGGGTCGAAACCAAAAAATTTTTGAATTTGGGATAGCGAACCGGGTCGGACCAGACTGGTCAACAAAACGGACCGATCAATGAACTGAATTGGTCAACGGTTAGACCAATCAGCGGACCAGACGGGTCAACAGTCAATGGTGCCCCGTCAATAGCCACGCAAACACGGGCAGCCAATGGGAGGTTGCCACGTGTCTAGTCAATGATCAGTCGCTGCTTGTTAGCATGCCACACAAATACAAGCAGCTAATGAGAGATTGCCATATGTCCCGTCAATGGGTCAACGGTTGATGGGGCAACTGAGCTAGACCTCCATGTCAGAAAAACTAGCCAATCATAGCATGCCACGTGGCACGGCCACCATGTTATCATCTTCAACCTTCAAACGCTGACATAGAGAATGGAGGAGAGAGAGACGCCGGAAAAGCTGGAGTCTCCGGTGACTTGAAAAACTCTCTGGTCAGGTTGTCGGTGGTCGAGACCAAGGCTGAGTCTTATGTCGGTGGGTAGCCTGAATAGTTTTCAAGCTCCCTATATAAAGAGCACCCCTCCATTTGTTCTCAACATCCCACAATCGAGGGAAGAAGAAGAAGGGTGCATTTTCCAGTGAGCAGCAAACCAGAGCTCTGACGACGGGTGAAATCTCCACCAAAGAAGCTCAGGAGGGCGACATTGGAATCGAGGAAGAACACTCGAGCTCCAATACTCTCAAAATGAACATCGTGATTTCATGTCCACGATCCAGCTCATACTCCAAATAGGGATTTAAGAAGGTTTGGGTAAAGCAGGGGTCACCATAGATAAGCTTATAGAGATTTAAAGAATTGACTTGTATTTGACAAGTTTGAAATCTATTCCTTTCATCAAAATAAAGTTATCCTTGATTCCTACATAATGGGTCTCGAAGGTTTAATTGTACTTAAAATGAGCAACAACTCACACGCCCAAATGTTCATACATACCACTTTTCCATACATTCCTATTAGTTAGGATTCCACTTAACAAGTCACCACTTGTTTGTTATTGAAAATCGTTTCACACCATCTCAAGTTATCATTTCACCTTACGTTTTAAATTTAGCACACATAATCATATTCCCTTTATCATCAAAGGAATCACACTTTTGTAAAACAGTCCCCAGCTATTCCACTTGTGGACCGGGGCGCCTTTACCATCAACCCTAATGGAGGTTAACAACCTCTACCATGAGTCTGAGTGGACCTCACGTGTCTGACCTTCAAACCCCATTCATACTTCATGTCCACTTTGAGGGATGAGACCTCTTTCCCATTGTTGCATCGGTCTCTGTACACTGGAAACACCAAGAGTTTCTCGACATACTCGACGACGAACTGCCCTTATGCTCCTTAGGTCATCCAGCAGCCCTTGGAACCACCACTACCCCATACCGAGCACCTCGAGGGTTTCAAACTCCTGGCATGCACAATCAATAGTCTTATTAGTTATGACCATTTATCTTTAGTGTTACTCGCCCAATGAACTTGACAGCCTGGCTTCGACTCCGTAACGACTAGCCCAACTAGTTCGATAACCCAACTTCGGCTCAATAGCTACTAACCTAACGAGTTCATCTATTCGGCTTTGACCTAGTAACTAATTCACATAATTATTCAATTTTATGTGAGTTTTCCATCACACAAGCCTTATCTTGTCGACGGGCCTACATCCGTTCCCATTAGCCTTGGGCCCACTTTCACAAGATTTCCAAAACATGGCCTTGGACCCACTTCTTTTTAAATATGGTGGCCTTAGTCCCATTGGGACATTATAATCTCCATACATAATATATTCCCCAAAAATTATTTTTTTAGCTTTGTTCACATAATTAAGGGGAAATATATTATGAAAATATTTCTCTTAATAAAGGGTAGCAAAACACAAGTACTACTGCATGATCGGTCCAATCAGTCCAATGTCAGAAATCTCTCTCACCGTTATCCAAGGACATGTTTATCCCAAAGGAATTCCTTAATCTTCGTGCTCCTCTAGCACGATTAGGTATGTTTTGCTCCCTTTATACCTTCCGCTCATAGTCCAACAAATTGAAGAATCTTGGTCAATAATTAAGGATCAAAATTTTCCTCATACTCCAACTATGCATTAAAAGATATTTTTATAATTTCGACATTTGGATTTACCATCTATCCAAACACATACTTTACCATGCCCTTTCTTTTCCTACTAAATACGTCATTAGCAAGCATTTTGGTAATTTCCCCTAAAACTTAAAGGTATCTACATAATTAAATTTGAAAATGACACATTTGAAATTTTAATTCCAAATACCGAGTTCACTAATGAAATTTTCATTTGCCTTCATGATCTACATTTTCTATTCTTATGGAAAATTCCCAGCTCACTCTCTCACTCTCTCTTTAAATCTATCTCTCTTTAAATCTAACAACCTCACCTCAAATTATGTCATCCATTGTTGTCTATAGTGCTCCAACCGCTACATAGTTTCTAACAGTATGATTTATTTATTTCCCTTAACGTCTTCATCCTTGAAAGTGTTGTCTATGGGAAGGTCGAGTAAATTTGTCTAGATGCAGAATTAATTCTTTCTGGCATGGCCAACCCCATATACCCATTCCTTTGTTACTGGTAATGACCGTACTTGTAAATGTTATCCTAAATAATCAGCCCCAGCCTATGGGAATCGTCGTGTTGATGCTACTGCTGCAAGAGTGAACTAATGAATTTGCTCGGAGAAATCGGAGAAGACACATGGACGAACTGGGAAGCGGAAAGACCAGAAATCACTCTCTGCTAGTGAGCGAGCTTTAGCAGTTTCTGTGCTTCATCGTAACTGCTCGGAGAGCCCGAAAAGGCCGAGACTGGACCCGATGAATCGTCTGCATGGTCGCTCCTGGTCTTATAGAAACCCCTCGCGAAATCACCGCACGGCCTACGCGCTATTCTGCCATAAAAGACGCCATCTTGAGGATTAAAACTTGCATCATTCCCAGATGAGCTCCCCCTACGCAAATGGGACTCGAAGGAAAAGCTATCCCTGGTGTCGTTAAGAAAGGGGGAGAAATCCCCCAATATACTGCTCCTTTGCAAAATCTCTAGACCTTCTACCACTGCCATTACTGTTTCCTCTATAAAATGAAGCTCTACCGATGAAGGAGAGGGAGGAATTCGTACTGGGACTGATGGGTCCACTCCATATAGGATTTCTCAGACTCCGTCCCATGTGAAGGTAGCTCCTCTATAGGAGCCTAGAGGACAAGAGCAGCATGAACTGCACGGTATCCCCTACTGGGTTAGAAGGGCGGGCTATGGAACTGAGGATAGGGGAGGGTGAATGCCTATATAGTTAAGTACCAACCTCAAGTAGAGGATATTGAGGGTTGTATCCACCCAGCCTATCCACAATGAGCCGTTGAGGACCATTCCATCGACCCCGAAGAGATGATTTAGCCTAAATGAACTTCTCATTCCCTCGGTGTACTTTTCTTTCTTCAACTTTGACTTCAAGGCAAGTTATTTCAGCTTCGTATGATCTGTACCTCATGAACACTTTTGTTCCGGCATAATCATAACGTTTGGGCCCCATCCAACTGTTCTCTCACTTTCTGTGATGACATTATCATAAAATCCATATCTTTGATGCAGAAGTTATTCACCATCTTACTATCTGCCTTATATCAAGGCCCACCCTTTTCCCTAGTACAACATGTAGTTCTGAAGTAATTGGATCTCGAGCCCCTATGGTACAGATCAAAATTCCATCAGTTGAACCAGCAGAATAATTCCAAGCCTAAATCTTTCATTTGACAGCAGGAAATTTGAGTTGCAATATTTTCCAGTGTAAGCACTGATGCTGGAGATACCCAGGACTTTATCAAGAGCAATGGACGCTCATCTTCTTCATGAAAAAAAAATCTTAGAAACAGGTTCATCAACTGAAAAATTTTCCCTTCCAATGGACTGAAGAAAATCTGCAGGAGTAGGTGGATAAGAAGCTTTATGCCTTGTAGACAAAAGTCCATTGAGAATTTCATTGAAGAAACCATCACCACCAACAGCCAAAACACCATCATACAACATTAGATCTTCATCGGTAGATCTCATCACATCAAAAGCATGTCCTAGTGACAATAACATTTGTCTGCACATTAGCTCTTAAGAATATGAGAGCAACTGTTTTTGGTCTGTCCATTTCTTTGCTTAGAGAGGCACTAACATGATTTACCCACATTCGACATCTGTAGATCCATATTACCAAATATAAACATTGTTGTAGACCATACAAAAGGTTGAGAATTTGATCTTTGGATGGTGTGCACAATAAAACGGTACATCTGTTATTTTTCACCCAATATACATCTTGGAGAACTTAAAAGAATTTGACCTACAAACTTATCATTGTCCAATCAACTCTATAACATAGATATTACAAAACTTGATCTCATCCGCATCAGATGGACCTATTTTAAAGCCGAAACAAATATTGTGATCCATTTTAGAGGATTCGAGCAATTTCCAAGATAGCCCATTAGAATCAAGGTGAAGGATCACTTCCCTGACATGATCCAAGAAAACACTTAGGGTTTGTAAAATGAAAAAAAAATGCTAGGGTTTCATCGTAAAGAGGTATTTATAGGAAGGTTCGCTTGTGGTGGGCTAGGTCTCACTTATTATTTATTTTATATTTATTTGAAAATTAAAATGGAATATATATTATTTATAATTAATATGCATCATCCAATTACATACACACATATATATATATATTTATATTCTTTAATTTCTCCTTCATATATGTAATAAATATTTATATTCATTTCTACCTAATTCCTCGGATTTACTTCGTTCCTTTGAGTTATTTAAATCGACTAAATTAGTTATAATCAATTAAATAAATTAGGTTCGTTTATATCGAATTCGAAATCAAATCAATCGAATTTTAAATAAATAAAATTCTGAAGTAATTTATGATCGATTTTTTTTTAAATATGGGTGTTGCAACAACTCTTCCCATCTTTTAGGAGTTTTGTCCCCAAAACTAGTTATGCATCTCTCCCATAGGGAATGGTTTTCCTATATGTCAATTTGTAATTCGATACGATATGATATCGTTGGTACGTCCTTACCCTGATTGCATCTTTGTTAGGCATCCTTCGTACTTGTCCACCCTCTGGGCTTCTTTCCTTTCCATGTCTCGAGTTATCAATTGTCTTGTTAATTATCTTTCCACAATTCTTGATGGTATGGTTACTTTACGTTTGAGGAGAATATTCCATAGCGGTCTGTCCCTTCCTACCATCTGATAGTATTTCTCAACTACCACTTGTGTTATCCAATCGTCCCATGTACTTAACTCTGTTGTTTGATCATTTAACACAATCTTCGAAATTTCTTCCCACTTCAAAATTCGAGCTTTCCTAGTACTGAATTCTTCCACTTCCTTCCCCCGATGGCATTCATATACTCTTCTTCTTACATTGTTAGGGTGTTACACTACTCGTTTCTAGTTCATGGATCTCCTTCATGCACATAGTTTCCTTTACATTAAATGTCATACTTTTCATGATCGTTTGGGCTTTTCCACATTTTCTCTTTCATTATTATCCTTCTTATTGACATTCCTAGTTCCAACCATCGGGTTTCCCGATCATTTCCTGACTCGACCAATATACTTGAGAATCTTTCCTCCCTCATATCGGGGATGTCCTTACTTAAGGGTTTCCGTTCCTTAATCCATCCTTACTCACTCGTGACCATTTCACGGTTGTTCATTCTGAATTATTTCCTCACATTCTACTTATTGACTCCTAGCATTCACTTAGAGGATTTCATTTAATTGGTCCAATTCTCTACTCGCTTACTTCGGGGTAGTGATTTCCACCTACAAACCCACATACAAGATCACACACATGAAACTGGGTCAAGCGAGGGATTGAGCTCGGGGAGAAGTTGGGAACCACTACCCCCTTACATGTGTCCTTATGGTTATCAGACCCTAAAGTAAGTTTATGACCATATTTTTATGTTGTCCTTCCAATTTACCCCTTTCTTTAGAAGTTTACGGGCACATTTTTTGTACCCTATCATTATTTCTACTTGTATCCCATTATAAGTTTACCTCCTTAGGAAAGAGTTCAGATCCATTTTGTTCCGAGATTTCTTGACCTCTTTATGAGAGACTTACTTAAGCCTTCCCATGGCTTGAGTTTGGTCACCCCCAATATACCAGTTAATACTAATCATTTCCAACTATTAGTTGTTTTAAGGGTTTCCTTCATCCTTCCTTCTTTTACAGTTGACCGACCTGTCCATTCTTCCTTTCTTTACTAGGGTTTAAATCCATGACTCTTAGGAGGATTAGTTAGTTAACTGCCCCATCCCTTATTACCCTTCTTGCCCATTGACTTTATGTAGTTATTTGCTCATGTCCATTTAGTCTTGGTGTATTTCCTGCCTTGGTTTAGTACACATGTAATCCTTACTACTTCCTCGCCTTTTCTTAGGTTACTATTTTATTCTTATTGGTCATCTCATGGTTACTAACCATTCCCCATCGTTAGGCTTGTCTGCAATCTTATCTAATCTCTCTTCCCCTTGCCTACAAAGGGTGGTTCTTTCCTTATGACCTTCCTTACCGGTCTTTATCTCTGTATGTTGTCCTCGGGGCCTTCCTTGATGTCGACTCATCATGCTTCCTATTTCTCCATCATGTTTGTCATTTTGCTAGTTTTCGGGCCTTCTCTGACCCTCTTATCTCCCTTTTGCGAGGAAGTTATCTTTCCTATCGTAGGCCAAAACTCACAGCCTTTACATGGGGAGTTCTTGATAACTCGTTTTAGAGGGAAGGTTGTTGGTTTTGAGACCCCTTCGTCCTATTGCAGAGTCTAATTCTTTGGATGTTCGTTAATTGAGTTTCAAAACTTGTCGTAAATAATTTGTTTTATTTATTCAAGAAATTTTCTTGCCAAAATCGTGCACTCGTCTCACTCTCCTCCTAATCCTTCATGTCCATCAATCGGGAATCCACCTTCGACTTATTCTGGGACTCCTTGTATGATAGCTCCAAGGATGACAAGCTTATATCCAAGTATTGTCCTTCGCACCCCTTGTATAGGTTCCTTGGAGCGGGGTGGGCAATGTTGTAGGGTGTCCTACGGGCTTTGACTTCGTGAATTACTTCAAGCCCATACCTCTCCAGCACTACAGATTCATACTCGTAGACTCGTCTCATCATATTCATGAGTTTAGGACTTACTCGGATGAGTGGGAGCTTGTGGAAAATTCTCATATAGTTTGCATATGCCTCACAATAGTTCTTCTAGGCCTCTTCTTATGTTGGGATTCTTTCCAATTGTTGTGGTGCCTAGGAAGGCGTTAGGTCCCTCTAAAGAGGTGCAGGTTCTTCTCTTTCTTAGGGAGGGTTTGTCCAGTTGAGAATTTTCATTAATTCCTTGTAAAGTGCACTACAATCCGCGGCTATTTCCTCTAGTTGAGCTCTTTTGAAGTCATAGGTTCCCTTGCCACTCTTCTTTCTTAAGGTAGCAATCCCTATCAACCCTAGGGTTGGGCGGGTTTGTTTGGAAAATTTTCTCAAATGAATTGTTCCTACAAAGTGAATAGTTAAATTTTTAGATTATATAGTATTGATAATGAATTCGTGGAAACCTAGTTCTGATACCATTTAAGTTACCACGTCCCTACCTGGTTTGATCAAAACACCATTAGCAACCCGCCACTCCTTGTGGTCTAGGAAGATTTACTACTTCCAAAACCACGAGGAGTCAGGCATACTTTCTATCATTTTTCCCTGAAATAATATTATACAAAACTGATAATCACAAAAATAATTTACCTAAATTCGTAGTCTTGACGCGATGTTTCCTTACAGGGTCGTCTATTTCCCTGAAAAAGTTTTAAAGGGAGGGGTGAGTTTCTACAACTCAATGAGTAGGTGTTAGGATGTATTTTCAAAACATAGTTTATATTCTTTTTCTTTGGTTGCAAATTTGTGAAAAGAATTTTTCAACTTTTTTTTTATATTTTCCCCCTTGCTCGGGATGTGTGTAGCAAATATTCACACGCCATTTATCATAATAATCTCATAGAAGTATTAGTTGAATTAGTTAAATAAAAAATCATAATTAACCATTCATATAAACTAAGTTTTGTGCTTAATGTAGTTTTCAATTTATATTTATCTTTAATTCAAATTTTATTATATTCAATCTTAAGTTGTATTTCTAAAATTAAATAAGATCCATGCAGTTTATCGAACATATTGTATAAATGATGAATAGGGTGACGATATATTATCATGTTGTTGTTGATAGTTTGGTAATCAATACACATTTACCAAATTTTACCCTTTTTGGGTATTTGCACAAACATATGGACTTCATGTTAAATTTGATACTTGATTCATTAAGTTAGCGGTAAACCACGAGTTATATTCTTAGAAATGTCATGCTTGAATTTATGCAAAAAAATATAATATTACTCGATAAATATTCGAAAATGGGGTTAATATTAAAAAATATATTATTATACATAAGTAATGTATAAAATTATATCTCTCTTTATTTCACTTTTTCTTATAATAAAATTATTTTTACTACTTTTTTTTTAATTATAATTTTTTTCTCTTCTTTTTCAAATTTGGCTTTTATTTCTTCTATTTCAACTCTGATTTTTCTCTTTTCTTTTTTAACTTTGCCTTTTTTTATCTTCCTTTTAAATTATGGCTTTTCTCTCTTCTTATTTTTTTATTATTTTATTTTTATTTATATTTTTTTTTCAACTGATCCTCACGAATTTGTTATAGAGTTAAAGGTACAAGAGATATCGGTCTATTATTCATCACAAATGAGTATGTATTTTAATCTATCATGTGTAACCTAACGATCGAACTTTCAAGGTTGTTCCAATAGAATATGTCATGTATTCATTGGTAACACATCACATAATATCTCATCCTTATATTTTCAAATAGAGAATGGAATCAACACTTGCTTGGTTACCTCAAGTTTGTGTTGATCGTTCAATCTTTGAATTGAATAAGGTTTTAGATACTTCAGTGTAGGTAATGTCAACTTCTCCACAAGCTCGGTGCTAGCAATATTAGTGCAACTTCCCCCATATATGATAATAGATAAACATTATTTTTCATAGAACAATAAGTATGAAATAGATTCTCACGTTGGTTATTCAAGATATCATCAATTCATGGTCTTTTCTTGGAGTATATTAATTGATGGAATCATGCTCAATGATATCACAAATAACTTGGAGATCATCAAACTCTTCGAGTTCTTGTTTATCGAAATGCCTAGATTGAAAGCCCCAAGGTTGTTGTTCAATGGGAGTATGTTGATGCGAACGACGTCTCACACCTTCCTCCAAGCGATCCATTCGCGTGTGAAGTGGCTCAAATCGAGACTTCACCACTTGTTTTATCATTACTTTCCAGTGTAGGTTTTGAACGGGTTATGGGTAATCCTCTTCTTTCAAGTTGTTTTCTTGTCGTTGGCCCTTGTAAACATGCATAATATTAGAAACAAAAATATATCGCAACTCTCCCTCACATGTTTCTCTCAAACACTCATGTTTAGCACTCAGATGGTTTTTTCTCATAGATTTAAAATACTCTTCTCTTTTTCCACTCATATGTCTTATTTCAAGACAAATCGTTTTTATGAATCAGTTCAACTTGATGAACAATCAAGACGAATTAACAAAATTTCAAAAAGAAATTCTAAAATAATTGATATAAAAAATGAAAATCTAATAGAATAGAATGAATAAAATACGAGTATAGATTTTGTTGTGTTTATTCTCTATTATTTTTGCCTTTATTATGCTTCTTTTCTTTGCCTTTTTTGTTCTGTTTTTTTACTTAATTTTTTTTCTTTTTTGCACATTTTTTTTAAATTTTTTGGATATTCTTTTAATGTAAAGAAAGTAGATAAAAATAAGATTTTTCATACATATTAGAAATAGAAAAAGGATAATTAAAATAGAACTAGATAAAAAAGAATTTTTTTTGTTGATTTTTGTGTAATGAATAAAAATAGGTAGAAGATAAAAAAAATAAAACCAAATCTAAAATGATAGTCTCGAATTTATTGTGCAAATGTACTCTTATGCCAACTGATGTGAACTCCGTGAATATACTGATAATACCCTATATCAAATAAAAAAAAGATCCCAACACTTTCATGATTCAAGTAAAAAAAATATAATTTATACATTTTTTAAGTGAGAAAAAAGGGGTAGATGTAGATTTTACACCAAACTACTCTAATAAAAAAATTGTTAGAAAACTCTTATAATAAGTGTGATTGCTTGAATGAAATAAAGAAAAACCTGATAATTTTAAAAGTTCTCTAAAAAGAAAAGAAAATATAAAACTCACAATATTATTAAAATAAAAAAATTATCTTTAAAAGACTATTAAGTGAATATTTTATAGGTATTTATAAATATTAGTTATTTTATAAATAATAAAATAAAATATTATAATTAATATGTCAATCACTAATTATTTATATAAAAAATATTTTAAAGATATTTGTTTATAAATTTGACACATTATCTTAGATATATTAGAAAATATATTATATTATCTATTAATATTCTAAAATATTTATTATGTTAATAAATTTATCTCTTAAAATTTAAATTTAAATTATCTTTTTTAGTGTTTGTTGTACTTTTATTATGACTTCCATTTATACCATTATTCTAATTATTACAAGTAATATTTTTTTAAATATTTAAATTATTAACTTGTAAATCACCATGTACCATTTGACTCAACTCACATGTACTTATAGAAGAGCATAAAATCTATTATATATGAGTTGTCGATTATTTATATAACAATTTTTAAATAAAAAACTATATTTTTTATTTTCTTTAATAATAAATAATATTAATTCTCTTATGACATTGTTTTATATATGTTATGTTTCTATGTATTAGGAATCCGTTTTACAGTAAATACCAAAAATTAAATAAGGATGTTTTCAATTGACTATTAAGTGAATTTGTTGATGAGATTTTCATAATAGAAAATATGATCACATTTAATCAAAACACATACCTTCTCATATATTGTTAGAGTCAATGTAGTCTTACTTAAGTACGGAAGAAAAATATCGAGATTATTGTTCCCACTAATCTAAGACCGCAAAAATAATATACGGCTCGTATACAATTGTTGAGAACGAGTTTAAAATTACACGTAATAAGTGTATTCGTACGTTATTGCACGTGTTGAAATATTATTATAAATTGGATGTAATAGAAAATTATTTTAAGTTTATAATATTCGAAAGATTAAACTAATTATAAATTATTAATTTTAATTAGAAATTGAACAAATATTAGTACACAATAATTTTTTACATATTTTTTTTATACATTTAGTTAAAAATATATGAATAAAATCAAAATGGAGAACTGGTAGCAACTTATGACTTATTATTATTTTATGACACTGTTTTCTATTCTACTAAATTCTAGAGATATGGGATATTGCTATAATCAAGAAAGGTTTCAAAGTTTTGGAGCAGCTTTCTATCGACGTGCTGATTGTTGTGTCCTTGTTTATGATGTGAATGTGATGAATTAATTGGATAATCTCAACAATTAGCGGGAGGAATTTCTTATTCAGGTAATTTTCCAATTTAATGGTTAAATTTTTTTTTCATTCACTCTTATAATTAAAATTGTACGTTGGATATGTACTCACTTGATATATATAGCCCAGTCATTGTGCAAAAAAAAAAAGATATATATAGCCCAGTCCATCTGATCGTGAAAATATGTACAGGCTTGATATATAGCCGAGTCCATCTGATCCTGAAAAGTTTCCGTTCATTGCATTGAATAACAAGGTAGATGTAGATGGTGGCAAGAGTCATGTGGTAAAGCTTTTACCACACTTAGTGACCTTAGTGTCATGAAAAGAGTTTTGTACTGACAATGTACATGATGAGACAAGTGCAATGGTAAAAGCATTTTAGAGGTTACATGTGATCTTGATTCATCAGGACAAGAAAAGCATCATAGAAGTTGAAAGAAAGATTTGTGAAGGACCAGTTTATGACGAAGCTTGACGTTCTTCAAGGCCATGGCTCTTGGTTGATCGTTGCATGGCTCTGTGCATTATCGAAGAGCAAAGTGGTCCATGCTCAAACGCAGAAATCCATTGAGGTCTGAAACTCCCGTTTTCTAGGACCAGGTCGAGAAGAAAGAGTTCAAGTTCAACAAGTGAGTATTTTTCTAATACAAGGTGGTAAATATGGCCATATCCTAGTTATAATCACCGTACTCTTTCAGTCCATGAATATTAAGGCACTATGTATTACACGTCTTATACCTGGTTAATATGGGCAGAGTTCGGAAAATCTGCATCCCGTTTCCATAAGTGCTTTGTTTCTCTGTCACGGGTCTTTCTGATTCACTTTCAGTTTGATCTCAGCAGTTCCAGGGAGGCACGATCTGATTAAAGTTGTGATGCCCCGCAAGAACTGCTTCTCGCTGATCTTGATGCTGTGAAGTTTTCACATAATAGATATATCATGGAGTCTTTTTTGTTAACATAACGATGGAACCACAAAATCTGAAGTAAAAATGGACTGTTGCATTTGCAATCATGGATGCCTCTTCTTCCGAGGAAGAAAACCTCAGTTTTTTTATGCTTTTTAGAAGAATGAAGTGGCCTAGGAAGCCTTTTTTTATCACAATACGAAATCCCCAGCCGCGCGCACCTCTAACTCGATCGATTGGATCTTCGTCCGCCAGGAGCGCGCCTCCCTCTCCTCCTCCGATTAAACGGTTCTGAAATTGTGTCCCCCGCTCCTCTTCACAGCCATCCTCCCTGTCGCAGGTCCTCTTTTCCTGTCGACACAGTTCGACGAAATCAAAAGCGAAATTTGTATCGAGTCCGACCATTGACAACGCGGTGACCTTCTCCGTCGACGCCTGCAGATGGGGGGCTGATCGCCCCTGTGCAGGTACAAGGATCGCGATCGAATGCCTTCCACCTCCTTCGATCACTATTGCTCCGACAACCTCACTCAAGTGATGCCTCCTCCAGAACGCCACCTCGGATCTGAGCCGTCCCTTTGCTCCAGCACCGCTCTCAGGATAGAGCCACCCCTACCCCGCGTGTTTAATTGGTATGTCCGTTCACGGGTTTTGCCGATTGATATTTACAAAAAATGATTCTCTTCTACGTTCATTCTGGCTCAAATCGTGGCTAGTCTATTTTCTTGATTTATTTTTGAAATTTCCAATTTACGCAATATTGAGGTTAATAGGTTATTTGTGGCCATGTGGTTGGCATGACTACTCTCTCTGTACGTTACAACAACTTCTAGACATCATCACCTTGAGAGTATGCATGGAAAATGAGTGAAAGGTTGAAAGTGATTGTTGAACATGGGAGTAATTTGTTCAAGAAGAATACCAAGATTACCCGGTTGGGAAAGTCGGGTCGCATCCATGAGGCAATCAAGATTTTCTCTTCTATGGGTCGGAAGAACATCGTCACTTACAATTCTATGATCTCTGCCTACACAAAAAATGATATGGTAGACCATGCAAAGAAGTTGTTCGATACAATGCCTCATAGGAACCCGGTTTCTTGGAACACCATGATTGCTGGGTATCTTCAGAATAATCAGATGGAAGAAGCCATGAAACTATTCGATAAAATGCCTATGAGGGATGGCTACTCTTGGTCCCTTGTGTTATCATACTTCACACGAATTGGAGATATAGAGAAGGCGAGGGAGATATTCAACTCAACTCCATATAAGCAAGACCCATTTCTATGGAATGCTATGATAATAGGGTATGCAAGGAAGGGGAAGATTGATGAAGCCAAAAGACTCTTTGATGAAATGCCAGTCAAGAATTTAGTTTCTTGGAATTCAATGCTTTCTGGTTACACACTGAACGGGATGATGCATTCGGCATTACACTTTTTTGATGGGATGGTGGAGAAGGATGTGATTTCATGGAACTTGATGTTGGACGGATATGTTGAATTAGGTGACTTGGACACTGCCTGGGAGACATTCAATAGGATCCCCAGTCCGAATGTGATATCACATGTCTCAATGTTATGTGGATTTTTGCGTAATGGTAAAATTTTTTATGCTAGGAGGATTTTCGATCAGATGCCCAACAGGAATGTGGTTTCTTGGAACGCAATGATCAAAGGGTATTTCCTCAATGGTATAATTTCTGAGGCAATCAAGCTCTTTCAGGAAATGCCAGAAAAAGACTTAGTCACATGGACTACCATGATAGATGGTTTTATTCGGATAGGAAAGTTTGAAGATGCTAGAGCTTTAGTAGATCAGATGCCTTACAAGAGAACGGAGGCTCAGGTGGCACTAATTTGTGGGTACATACAAAATCATAATATGGAAGAAGCTAGTCAAATCTTTGAACAAATTGGAACATGTGATCTAATTTGTTCCAATGCAATGATTGCTGGATATGCCCGATTCAGGATGATGGAAAAGGCCTTAAATATTTTTAAACAACTTCCAAGGAAAGACTCAATTTCATGGAATACTATGATTGCAGGGTATGCTCAGGTTGGAGATATGGATAAAGCACTTAGATTATTCAAGGAGATGGGATCACGGAATTTAGTCTCTTGGAACTCTCTAATAGCAGGCTTTATTCAGAACAATTTATACTACTATGCTCTTAGGAGTTTTGTGTCAATGGGAAAGGAAGAGATTAAGCCTGATCAATCGACTTTCGCATGTGGACTCAGTGCATGTGCAAGTATGACATCATTGAACACTGGATGGCAACTCCATCAATATGCACTCAAAATTGGTTATGCAAGTAATTTATTTGTACGAAATTCATTGATTACGATGTATGCTAAATGTGGTAACATTACAGCTGCTGAAACTGTGTTTAGAGAATTGGGTGGCAGAGATGTTGTTTCATGGAATTCATTGATTGCAGGATATGCATTGAATGGTTATGGAAACCTTGCATTGAAGCTGGTTGAGGACATGATAAACAAAGGAGTGTTGCCAGATCAGGTGACCCTCCTCGGAATTTTATCTGCTTGTAGTCACAGTGGGCTTATCGATCTTGGCATAAAGTTCTTCAAGCGTCTTACTGATGAGTTCGGTGTTGAGCCTTTGCACGAGCATTATTCATGTATAGTTGATTTATTTGCTCGAGGAGGGCAACTGGAAGAGGCATTTGAAATAGCCCAAGAAGCAAAGAGCAAAGACAGTGTCACCACATGGGGTTCTCTACTTGGAGCTTGTCGAGTTCATCACAACCTCAAGTTTAGCATGCCTTCATCTCAAAAGCTCTCACAACTGGAGCCTCATAAAGCTTCTCATCTTGTCCTCATGTCAAGTATAAATTCTACAATGTGCAACTGGGATGAAGCTGAGAGAGTAAGGGAAGTTATTGGAAGATCTGGATCATATAAGCAAAAGGGGTGTAGTTGGATCGAAGTTGGAAATCAGGTGCATGCTTTTCTTTCTGATGATAATATACAACCTAGAAAAGCTGAAATTTGTAAGATACTGAAGTCCTTGTTTGAACATGAAACTATATTCTATTCTGAGAATATTTTTCCACTTTCAATCACTTATTGATGAATAGATTTGGTCTCATGTATTTGTTATTATGAGAAGTTTTGTGCATGGCCTGATAAATGCCACGCCCTAGAATTATTCAAATACTATAATATTTTTCTATAGATATTAAAAAAATTATTTTCACCAAATGCTCTCATCTTGCATGCATCTTCTCTCTCACAAGAATTTGCCATTTCCAATTTAGGGGTCAATAAGTCACCTTGTCCACACTACATCTATGCATACTCATAAATCATTTGTTTCAATAATGGACTTACATTATTGATTTAGTCCAAATTAGATTTTTGGACCATGATAAGTGATGGATACTCATTGTGAATGCTGTATATGTTTTACATATATGACCGTGAATGCTCCACTAGCAAAGTAATCCATACAAGCTAGGATCCAAGGTGATTTTATCAAAGGTGGTGTCTCTGTCCCTCTCTAATTTTAGTTTGTTATTTAATTATTGTTCTTATTCTGCTTATGCCACTTGTAGTGAAGGGTAATTTTTTTTATTACGAATCCTTCAATTACATTGTAATTCACCCAAAATTATAATTGGAAGAGGCATTAATCTTCTTATTCGGTTTGGCATATATTAAGTGTGTTTGTTCTGATTTAACAAAATGTGTTTCTAGAAGCATGAAGTATTCTTGTGAACTTCATTTTGATCTCATGTATCCACTATATTTACAGGTAATCTTATGTAAAAACTAAAAATCACTGCTACCATCAAAACCCCGCACTGTTAAAGAAACTGGAGTGTTTCTACGCCTCTTGGACACAAACAAGCCTGAGTTCAGGAGCATGGGTAGCAGTGAAATGAACAAAGTATCTGGTTCCAATTTAAGTATGAAAAATTGTCTGAATTCTGTTATAAATGCTAAAAATTTAGTAAGAGCATAAGCAAACCAAGAAAAAGAATATGGATCATGGATAAAAAGAATATGAATCATCCATGTACACCCTCCCACCAGCTGTGACTAAGACAAGACAGAGAGTAACCGAGTTACCCGAAAGTTCATTCATAGCAGTTTTTCGATAATAAGTGGGCAGACGACCTTTGCTCACCAGATTCCGAGAATCCACAACCAATACGGGAATTGAAGATAAGTATTTTGAGGATTCTCACACAGGCAAGCAGGATAATATCCAAGGAGAACTCAATGAGCAAGAAAAGATGACACAAAAACCAAGTCTTGGTCTTTATAAGTAAATACATAGAGCATAAATATAACATTTATATCAAATCTTACTCAACAAAAATATAGTAACTATCTATTAATGATGTTGTCAAATGGTAGGTTCATTACAATATTTTATTGTAACATGTCATGATATTATTTATGCAATATATAAAGTATGTCAATTTATTCCTCAGCTAAATTTTGTTCATTTGATTGTTGTTAAAACACATATTTTGGTATAGGCACTTCTGATTACGTTCTCTTCATTTGGCATGCTCACTTATTACTCTTTGTTGTTTTTCCTACTGCAACTAGGTTGGTGATCTTGATTATCGTGGTTCTTTTGCTAGTTTTGTGATTTTTTAGGTTAGAATTTTATTTCAAAGAGCTAAAAAAATTAGCATATTTTTATGCACTTCAATACAAAAGTTTAATATAAGAGTTTTGCTAACACTATTTCTAAGTTTACATGGATCCCATCTTTCTTACTCCTGTGGTATGATAACTTATAGGTGATCTATCTCACCGACAACCTTTTATGTCTCGTAGATACCAATCACATTAAAATTGATTTTCACTTTATTTGTTAACGATTGTATCGTGATTTTTTTAGGTTCACTGTGTAGTGAGGCTTAGTTAACAAATCTTTTGACCAAGTCTTATCTCTTCTCACCTTCACTATCTTTGTTTCAACCTCAATGTTTAAACTCCCACCTTGAGCTTGCAGAAGTATTAATGTAACATCATACTTAATAATTCAAAATTTTCGAATGCAAATCAAATATAAGAAAATTTATTCAATTGAAATAAATTGAATAAAATCGACCTCTGCTCCTAAATTAATATAAAGTCTATTTGACACATTTACTAAATAACTAGCATTATATTTACCTTATTTTTTACAAATCAAACTTCTTTCAATGTTTTATAATGATCTCGACATTATAGTTTTCAATTTAGAAAAAATTATTCAATTGAAATAGATTAAATAAAATAGATTAATTGACCTCTATCAATTCTTTCATGCTATTAGAGATTTTTTTGAGAAAACTTCGAGTAATACTAACCCCATAGCAACATATTCTTTAGTCGATTCGTCTCCTTTTACACCATTTTGTATCAGAACTACACTTGATGAATTTGTATCATCCTGCAATGCTGCTGCATCAAGATTTCTGGTATTAGTTTATGTTGAGAAGGTTCTCTCTTATTGTTTTTCACTAAATTTCTGACTTTTCTCAGAGTTGAAATCATCACTCCCTTCAGAAGCTGGCTGGTTTGTCTTGGGGAGCACTATCTGTTGAGTGGCTGTTTCTTTGTCATTCGAATCAGGCTTGACTTGACCACCATCTGCAAATTCATTGTCAAATGTTTTATTCTCTTGCCCAACTTCGTCTTTCTTCTTATACTTTAAGTGCTTTTCAAAATTAGAATTCTCTACTTCACTATCAATTTTATGCTTGCAGTAATTGCTTTGTCGAACTACTTTTATCTCTTCCAAATCTATTTTTCTGATTCAATAACATCTTATATCTCCTACAACCAAAAGTTATTATCTTCTCGAATTAGTTGAATATTCAGATCTCGATTTTTCGACAACTTCTCCATCACCATTTCTATGTTTTATACATCTCCATCCACAAAATGTCATTTCTATAATTGAGTCACCTTAATCGATCTCTTCTCCTAAATCGATCATTAGTCTATCCTCAACTATCATTAAATCTCGAAATTATAGTTTTGCTTGATTAAACTAGCATTTCTTATTCTCTAATTTCATTTTCCTTTTTCTATCCTTCAATATTGTCCCCACTCTTATGTCAATACCTTGACACTTCTTCACTTTTTGCTAACTCGGGCCGAAGTTAGTGAGCAAATCCAATCAGTTTCAACCTATTTTCCGACTTCATATTAAGATCCAATCTCAATATGCTATATCTCTTGAGATTGCGAGGGATTAATAGAGATAATATTGAAGAAAAGAATAACAAATGAAGAGACAACTGTTACAATGGAGCAAATGAAGAGATAGTGGTTACAATATCATTAATGTGTTATATTTAATTTTCTACCTAGATATTGTACACGATCTATCATGAATGGATGAGATAAATTGTGATTCTATATTTTTCTCTCTGTCACTTCTTTCACTTCTAGCATAATACAAAATGAAGAGATAATATTGAAGAAAAGAATAACAAAGACATACTAAGACATCCACTCTAGTGGGGACAAGATTGAAGGATAGAAAAAGGAAAATGACATTGGAGGAATGAGAAATGCTAGTTTGATCAAATAAAACTATAATGTCGAGATCTAATGATAGTTGATGATAGACTAATGATCAATTTAGGAGGAGAGGTTGATTAAGGTGACTCAATTATAGAAACGATATCTTGTGGATGGAGATGCAAAAAATATAGAAATGGTGATGGAGAAGTCATTGTCGGAAAACCAATATCTGAATATCCGACTAATTCGAGAAGATGATAACTTTTGGTTGTAGGACATATAAGAGGTTATTAAGTAAGAAAAATAGATTTGGAAGAGATAAAAGTAGTTCTAATAAAGTAATGACTACAAGCATAAAATTGATGGTGAAGGAAGATGTCGCTTTGGGGTCGGGCTAAAGAGAGGAAAACTATAAGGGTAATGGTGCTTCAAATGCAGTAGAACATAAATCATCATCTAAAAATGAGCAGAATGAGAAATATCAACAGAGTGGAATAGAGAATTCTAATTTTAAAGAGCACTAAGAGAAGAAGTAGATAGATGAAGTTGGACAATATAATAAAGCATTTGACTTTGAATTTGTTGGTTATGGTCAGTACAAGCTTGATTTAAATAACAAAGAAACATATAAGCAGTAGGAGAATCACTCAATAGATATTTCCCCCGAGACAAACCAACCAGCTTCTAAAGGGAGTGATGATTCTAACTCTGAGGAAAGCTAGAAATCTAGTGAAGAATAACAAGAGAGAACCTACTCCACATTGAAAATCTTGATGTAGTAGCGTTGCATAATGGTACATAGATTCATCGGGTATAGTTCTGATGTAAAATGATGCAGAAGACAATAAATTGACCAAAGAAGATGTTGCTCTGATACTATAAAAGAATTGATAGAGAGAAAAATATAGAATCACAATTTATCTCATTGATTCAATATAGATAATGTACAATGTATAGGTAAAAAATTAAATATTACACATTAATAATATTGTAACCACTATTTCATTTTCTCCATTGTAACTGTTATCTCTTCATTTGTTATTCTTGTCTTCAGTATGAACTCTATTACCAATGAAAATGCATATTAGTACCTCTACTAAATATGAAGATATGTATATCTTTAATCAATCTCAACACTAAAAGGTAGTAATTTAAGTTCTTTCCAATCTGAACAAAATGTGTTTACTCACCTACAAAAGTTAGAAGGCAATTAAGGAGAATAAATATTCCCCAACAGTAGGAATTCATGAGAATTGAGTCCTAGAAAAATTGAAGGATTTTCCCCTTCAATGAACTAAACATATCCTTCTGCATTCAAACTAATAGAGGAAAATAAGATTTAGCTACCTATAATTGACAAAAAAGAGAAACCAATAGATGAGAGTATTAGGGGCTCTTACCGATCAATGTCAAATAAAATCCTTTTACTACCTAGCTACCGGTCGTTTTCTAACCAATAAATACACCTAAAAACTAAAGGAAAGACCATCATCCCAAGACAACTTACAATAGAAAATTGAATTTTTGGAGAATACTAAGCCCATACCAATAACCCTTCAGCAAGAAATTCCTTTATAGAATTGGGGAGGTCACGCCTTCAATCACCCCAATTGGAAAATGAGTAAGATATAAGGGTCTTCTGGAGTATGTGAAATTTAATAGAAGGAAGATTGCATACTTCGCATGATACTGGAGGAAGGGAAAATCCATGGAGAATCATTACATTGGGAATGCTGAAATGAATTCAACAGATCACGATCAATGGACTCGACTTACATGGGATAAGACCATTTTGTGGGACAGATTCCTTCTTATGATCATGCCTCAATTTTTCCAACATTAGCTAGCCCCTCTTCCCTACAAATTTTCCATTAAGAGATCACCAGATATAGATAATTGAATAGACCATTTTAACAATCCAAAGACATATCCAACAAGAACACAACCAATAAACCAACCACCTTACCAACCTCCTTATTTTACTCAAAATTGTATAACGGGCTCAACTTTTCCAAATTTCCAATTTGGTCCCCAACATTTCAAAAATTACCATTTTGCCCATACTTTGAAAAATGGCAATTTGGCCCCAAATAATTCAAAAATTGACCAATTGGTCCTCGAACATCTTTTTCATGGCCAATTGGCCCTCAATTCTAGGAAATTGCAAAGAGATCCCTCAATTTTACGAAATCCCCAATTTCTCCCCTTCAAACAGACCAAATTTGATTTCTTCAAATTGGCTATTCAATTGAGGTTAATTGCTCCAATTAAAGGTATGGATCAGTTCCTACACTTTCATACAATTCAATTAAGCTTTGAACTATTTCATTTAGGTCTGATTTGAGCTCAAACGGAGCTTCGCTGAAAAATTGTGCGTAGAGAGAGAAAGCTTTGAAAGCTTACCATCGGAGGTGTGGTGGTCTGAGCTCTCTATCGGGGAAAGTAGCTCTCGTCCTGAGGTTACTCCTATAATAAAAAATTGATACAATTAACATTGAATTAAGGGAGAATTCGGTCAGTGAAGTTTTGCATTTTCTCTCTCTAACTTCGACCTGCAACGACTAAGAAGGGCAGAATTGGCTTACATTTCAGCTCTGTTGAGGTCGTATGAGGGCTGTAGTGGTGTTGGAGAGGCTTGGTTTGGCTATGGGAGGACTAAATTTGGCAAAATTCAGCTCGGCCAAAATAGGGCAGTTTCAGTCCGTCGGAGCTGCTTCACTGTTTCATTCTGCCTACGCTTCTCCGGCAGTCCTCGGGTCGAAAGGGAGTTGATATCAGGTAGCAGACTTCCCCTGGAGTCTTTAGGGCCTGACCTCACCTTCTGAGGCTAAGAAAACTACTTAAGTTGGAGATCTGGTTTGAGCTTTACCAAAAAATGGAGCAGTTAAGAGAGAATGAAGATTTCAGGTGTGATGAGTATAAATGGAGAGGAGCTCTTTATATACGGAGCTCGGGGACCCTCTTTTTGACAACTTTCTGTTTTGATCGAGCTTATCCTCGTCCTAAAATGGCTTGATCAGAGCTGTTTTTCTCTCACCGGTGTCATCTATCTCTGCATTGAATGAATAATGTTGTCATCTAAAGGAAGAAGACAACATTGTTCTGAAACGAACCGGACCGATCCGATCGGTTCAATGCATAAATCGTCCGGTTCAGTCCCGATTCGACCGATTTTCTCAAAATTAAAAATTTCTAAATTTATCTAAATTTATTCTTCATCTAATGGTGGCTTATATTCCCCAATTTGATCATTTTAAGCTAACAAGAAAAATGAATTTAAAAACTAGTTCAAACCGGTTCAATCCAGTTAAGTCTAGTTCACCTTGAACCATTCTGGTTTTCCCTTCCCAATTGTCCCAATGTACTTTTCCACTCTTTTTATGAATTTTTAAGTCACTTGGGATTTGTAAATTTCCCAATGTACCCTTGTCTTATTGGTTATGGTTTGTGAACCGACTTAGTTTTCTCTTTTGAATTGACCAGTTCTTTCCTCGATTTTCTTATCTATAAAGGGACGGGGTTTACAAAATGTGTGTACCCTTCCTAATGAAGGGCGTGTGTTCATTTGGTAAATGTCTCACGAGGCAAGGGGATGGGCTAAGAGAGGTAAACACACCTAATATGGAAATGGAAAAGGTTTTGAAAACCGAAATTGAGGAAAAATCCTTTTAAGGGAAATGATAACCTTAGCATGGTTTTTATAAACCAAGGATATTTTTAAAACTCACACCTAACACCCGCTCACTAAGTTGTAGAACTCACCCTCTACTATTTTACCCCTTTTTAGGAGTAAGGAAATATAATGAAAGAGAACGAGAAGATGTACCCTTCGTCATGTATGCTTAAAATCCCTTTTAAGCTTGTGTTAGATTGATTTATGCTATTCTAGGGAACAAGGTTTGAATTTACGTTTGGCTCCTCTTAATTAAAAGAAGGGGAAATCTCTCTTAAACTAAGGGAGTGGAAAGTTGATCATGGGAATCTGACCAAATCGGGTTGGGGCGTGACACGAGATCACCCACCTAAAACATGGTCAACCAAGAGACTGAGCTCGGTGGGAGTTGGGAACCACTACCCTCTTTCATGTGTCCTTACGGTTATCAGACCCTAGAGTAAGTGTAAACCCCATCCTCTTATAATGAGAAAATCAGGAAAAAGAACCGGTCATTTCCAAAGAGAAAATCGAGTTGGTTCATAAACCTCAACCGATATAAAAAGAGCAATTTGGGAAATTTACATATCCCAAGTGACTCAAAGTGTCATAAAAGTCATGGAAAATGACTTTGGGATGAATTGTAAGAGAAAACCAAATCGGTTTAGGTGAACTGGACCTGAACCAGTTTGAACCACCATTGAACCTATTTCTAAATAAAATTTTCTAGGTAGCTTAAAAAATTTAAATTGGAGAATTAGAGTAACCATTGGATAGAGAATGAATTTGGATGAATTTAAAAATTTTTAATTTTGAAAACTCGATCGAATTGGGCTTGAACCGATCGGTTTAAGCATTGAACCCGGTTCGGCCCGGCTCGGTACGGTTCGAAATAGTGTCGTCTTCTTCCTTCTGATGACAACACTATTCACTCACCGTAAAAGCGAATAGTGCCGACGAAGGTGAAAAGTCTCCGTTTAGGGCATTTCAAGCCATGAATGATTGACATAAAGGCACCAATTAGACGACCATAGAGTCCACCAGCTCCCTATATAAAGAGCTCCTCCCAATTCATCCTCCTCACACCTAAAAATTCCTCTCTCTCTACTGCTCCATTTTTCGGTGAAGCTCGAACCAGAGCTCCAACTTAGGCATTTTTCTGAACCTTAGAAGGCGAGGTTAGGCTCTTTAGACTCTGGGAGAAGTTAGCTACTTGACGGTGGTCTTCATTTGATCTGAGAATTGTTAGAGAAGTGTCGACGTAATCAAATAAAGAAGTAGCTCTGACGGACTGAAGCTGCCCTATTTCGGCCGAGCTAAAAATGGTCAAATTGAGCCCTCCTCATGCCAAACCAAGCTCTCCCAACACTCCCATAACCCTCACACGACCGAATTAGAGCTGAAAGATAAGCCAATTCGGCTCCCCTCTATAAATTTCGATCAACGTTAGAGAGAGAAATGGTGAAAATTAACTGACCAAATTATCATTCAATTTGACATGAATTGTTATAATTCTTGATCCTAGGAGGAAGCTTAGGGCAAGAGCTACCTGCCTCAATCGAAAGCTCAAACCGCTGCACCTCTGACAGAAAGCTTTCGAAGCTTTCTCTCTCTAAGTTCAGTTTTTCGACAAAACTCCATTTTAGCTCAATTCGGACCCAAATGGCGCAATTTAAAGCTCAATTGAATCATATGAAAGAATTGGAACTGATCCATACCTTTAATTGGAGCAATTAACCCCAATTGAATGGTTAATTTGACGAAATCAAATTTAGCCAATTTGAAAGGGGGAAGTTAAAGCTCAATTGAATTGGAACTGATCCATATCTCTACTGCTCCATTTTTCGGTGAAACTCGAACCAGAGCTCCAACTTAGGCATTTTTCTCAACCTTAGAAGGCGAGGTTAGGCTCTTTAGACTCTGGGAGAAGTTAGCTACTTGATAGTGGTCTTCATTCGATCCGAGGATTGCTAGAGAAGCGTCGACGTAATGAAATAATGAAGTAGTTCCGACGGACTGAAGCTGCCCTATTTCGGTTGAGCTAAAAATGGTCAAATTGAGCTCTCCTCATGCCAAACCAAGCTCTCCCAACACTCCCATAACCCTCACACGACTGAATTAGAGCTGAAAGGTAAGCCAATTCGGCTCCCCTCTATAAATTTCGATCAGCGTTAGAGAGAGAAATGGTGAAACTTAACTGACCAAATTCTCATTCAATTCGACATGAATTGTTACAATTCTTGATCCTAGGAGGAAGCTTAGGGCGAGAGCTACCTGCCTCAATCGAAAGCTCAAACCGCTGCACCTCTGATAGAAAGCTTTCGAAGCTTTCTCTCTCTAAGTTCAATTTTTCGACAAAACTCCATTTGAGCTCAATTTGGACCCAAATGGCGCAATTTAAAGCTCAATTGAATCATATAAAAGAATTGGAACTGATCCATACCTTTAATTGGAGCAATTAACCCCATTTGAATGGTTAATTTGACGAAATCAAATTCGGCCAATTTGAAAGGGGGAAAATTGGGAAAATTTTGGAATTTTGTAAAATTGAGGGACCAAATTACAATTTCCCAAAATTGTGGGTTAATTGGCCATGAAAAGGATGTTGGAGGACCAATTGGTAGATTTTTGAAAATAACTGGGGTCAAATTGCCATTTTTGTAAAGTAGGGGCAAAATGGTAATTTTTAAAAAGTTGGGGATCAAATTGGAAATTTGGGAAACTTGAACCCCTTAAGTGATTTTGAGTAAATTGAGGACTCAAAGTGAACTTTAGTAGTTTCGGAACTCAATTTGGGGAAAAGTTAGCATTAAGGACCTAAAGTCAAGAAAGAAGAACTTTAGGGACCTAAATGCAATTTACCGAAAATTTTGGTCATTTCATTCATATGTGAGGAAAGAAGGCTATTATGCCAGATATTAATTGATAAGGATGTTCAAATTATATAGGAACACAAAAGACCGGAACACTAGCAAGGATAAGCTAGCGTGGAGGCAAAACCCGACTAAGAAGGAATACACTACACTTATCGGGTGAGTGGGTTTATTCACATCATACCTGGTTGGGATGATGAGCACATCGGAAATGAAAAACCACTCATATGTGGAATTTTTACATCACACCTAGTTGGAGTATTGTGAGAACTACACAAAAAAACTACTTACCGGTTGTAAGTAGATCGTACTCGGTTGGTATGATGATCTTCTTGGATGGAAGGAGAAAACCCGCTTGCCTGTTGTAAGTGGAGATGTCATCACACCCGGTTGGTGTGATGAGTGGAAAGATTATTTTGTTAGAAGTGTTCTCCCATGACTGTGTTCCAATGCTTAAAAATTTTGGGAGATCTTCTTAATGAGAGCTATAATAGCTCAGATAGGCTAGAGGCCTAGGTTTTGGAACTTGAGGGCTAAAATGCCCGGTTTTGGAAAAATCACATACAGTTGGGCCAAGGCCAGTTGGCACGAGCAGGAGCTCGTAAACAAACATGATGATTAAGCCATGAAAATTCTTAATGAATGAATTTTGTGATTTCACCATGGTACCAAGACATGACTGACATACTCGATGGATTGGCGGCAGTGCGACAAGACCAGGTTGACGGACCGGTCTAGACAAACAGCTACAAGTCGAGTTGAGGGTCGAGGTCGGGTGGCACAAAAGATAAATGGTTTTGTGGAAAACTTTTGTTTGTGCATGCACTTGAGGTTCGAGACCATTAAAATGTCTAAGAGGGGTAGTGATGCGTTCTAAGGTCTACTGGATGATATGGTGGAGATAAGGGCAGTTTGTCGTGCCAGCAGTTAGGGAAGCTCGATGTAGCTTGATGCGCATGAGACAGAGGTGAGGTCGGGATGAGGTCTCTATCCTCATACGGACACGAAATTGCTTTTCAGGTTGAAGTTTCGGATGTCGCGAACATCCACTAATACCCATGGTAGAAGTGAACGAGCTTCTATCTAGGTGGCCGGTAAAATTGCTCCGACGCCACAAGTGGGTGCATAGGACGGGCTTCCCTATGAATGTGTGATTCCCTTCCTGGTGAAGGGTGTGTATTGATTGTTAAACACACCTGATATGGAAATGAGGAAAATAGTTTTGATGAACTAGGAATTTAAGGAAAGAATGTTTTTGAAAGAAATAAAGAGTTTGGTACAGTCCAATTAAAGATGTTTTGAATACTCTCTCCCAACACCCATTCACTAAGTCGTCGAACTCACCTCATCCCTTTACCTCCTTTTAGGTAAACAAGGGAAAACCCACTTAAAGACCTACTTGTAGCTGAACCTACAAGACAGGTATGTAAAGTTAAATTTATTCAGTTTTGATTAATGTTATTCCAGGAAAGATAGGAAAAAGGATGCCTCGCTTCTTCAAGTTTAGAAAAGGGTGAAGTCCTTCATGAACCAAAGGGAGTGGCGGGTTGATCACGTAGATCTGACCAAACCGGGTCAATGTGTGACAACTTGAGTGGTATTAGATTATGTTTCCTCAAATACATTATCAACACTAGAGAACATAGTAACTAATAGGGATAATTTTAAAATTTCACATGGCTCCCAAGAGATGAACCAAGAGAATTAGAGTCGTAGTCTCCAACAATGCCCAACCACCTCTTCCTATGGAAACTCTCCGAGGAGCCCAAACAACCCCACTTGGACTAAGCTCAGAACACTAGAGGTTGTATGAGGAGTTCACTCGAGTATTTGGACAACCTAACCTCGTTCCTAAGATAGGCACCAATTCCCAGGCTGAATCAGAGGAAGTACAATTTCATCCTCCTCCTATTAACCATCCTCCTCTAGTTAACATTCCCAAAAATCTCAAGACTCTCCGTCAACTAGGATGTAAGCCTTTCCTCAGAGAGAAAGATGTTGGCACCGCCATGGACTGGCTGGCTAACATCAAAAAGCTTATGGGGATAGTCAGGATATCACCAAAGGACATGGTGATCTTGACAGAATTTTTCCTGGAGGGTAGTGCCAAAAGATGGTGGGACAATGTACAAAGCCTGCATACCTCCACACCCCCTAGGAGTAGTTTGAGGAGAGGTACGTGGAGTACCTGGTTTCTCATTTTATTAATGAGAAGAAGCAGGATTTCCTCTGACTTTGGCAAGGGCTTAACTCGATATTGGAGTATGAGACCAAATTCAATGAGTTAAGACCCTTTGCGACTGATTTGGCTGGACCGGCAGACATATACCAATGATTTGTGGACGGTCTCAATATGGACATACGAGACCGTATGGGAGTGCTAGGTCGCCCCACGGATATGGCAACAGTGATCAGTATGGTTCACGAATGTTAGCGATTAGTGCAGACCCGACGCCGTCGAATGGAGCAGACAACCTGAAAAGAGGACAAGGGCCAAAACCGTCAGGGAGGATTGAAGGAGCATAATGGTCCAAGATCGAGAAATAGAGTGGGATTTCAAAAGAGGAAGGATATGCCACCACCTCCCCAAAGAGTAATTTCTACACTACCGCAAGGAAACCCTTGCTATCCTAGGTGCCAAAGGTACCACGAGGGAGCGTGCTTGTCCTGTTTTGCATGTGGACAAGTGGGGTACTTTGCAAAATAATGTCTCACTCTTAGGGAGAACAAGCAAAGGAATACGCTTGGACCACCCCAAGGGAACCTCAGGAATCCCAGGCAGGATGCCACAGCCACAGTACCAGCTAAGGTATACAACCTTACTCAAGAAGAGGCTAGGAAAGACGCTAGTACCATAACAGGTACTTCCCAAAATCCTTCTAATTAGATTAAGAAGAACCTGTAATTGAAATCTTATTCAATAAAGAAAATATTTTCTCTAAAAATATGTGTTTCTCCAATCAGGGTACGTGCATTTGTGGGGACAAAAGCTCTACGCCCTCTTCGACTCAGGAGTAGAGAGATCTTTCATCAAAGAGGACCTAATTCCAAGTTTACCCCTAGAACTAATCCCTCTAGGACAAAGTCTCAACATCCTCACACCCTTAGGAGAAGGGTTAAATAGGAACAAACAGCTAAAGGGATGTGAGATAAAGATTGGAGGAGTCAAACTCGAAGCAAATTTGATTCTGTTACCTCTAAAAGAGGTAGAAACAATCCTTGGAATGGATTGGTTGTGTACCCATCAAGCTAGGATGGATTGTGGAAGGAAGATAGTAACTTTGCACACTCCCGAGACAAACAGACTGAAATTCCAAGGAGACCGGAGAAAGAATGAAGTATAGATGGTGTCCCATATCAAAGCTCAAAAGATGATACATAAAGGTTGTAGGGCTTTTCTGGCAACAATCATCAATGAAAAGTGTGAGGAGAAAGGACCCGAAGATATTCTAGTAGTAAAACACTATCCAGAGGTATTCCCAAAATAATTACTTGGATTACCTCCAAGCCGACAATTGGAGTTCACCATAGAGATTATCCTAGGAATGAACCCCATATCTCATGCCCCTTATCGTATGGCTTCAGCAGAATTGAAGGAACTGAAGGAGCAACTAGACGAGCTGTTAGAGAATGACTTCATATGCCCTAGCCAGTCTCCCTGGGGTGCACCAATCCTATTTGTAAATAAAAAGGACGGGAGCATGAGACTATGCATAGACTATAGGAAGTTGAACTAGGTTACCATATAGAACAAATATCCACTTCCACGGATCGATGACTTGTTTGATCAACTGAAAGGAGCAGCCTACTTCTCTAAGATAGATCTTCGGTCTGGCTACCATCAACTCAGAATTAGAGAGGAAGACATTCCTAAGATTGCATTCCAGTCCTAATACGAGCATTACGAATTTAGGGTGATGCCTTTTGGCTTAACTAATGCCCCTGCAGCCTTCATGGATTTAATGAACTGAGTGTTCCAGCCACACTTGGATAGGTTCATGATAGTATTTATAGATGACATTCTTATATACTCATGAACTAGGCTGGAGCACGAAGAACATTTGGCAATCACCTTGGAGATATTACAAGAAAACCGCTTATATGCAAAATTCTCCAAGTGTGAGTTCTAGTTGTAGGAGGTAGGGTTCTTAGGACACATAGGGTCCAAATATGGAGTCAAAGTAGACCTAGAAAAGGTGGAAGCCATATCCAATTGGAAGGCACCCAAGAATCCCTCGAAAATACGAAGTTTCTTAGGCTTGACGGGATATTATAGATGGTTTGTGCATGATTTCTCTAAGATAGTTGCCCCTTTGACTCGACTCACCAGGAAATAAGTTGAGTATAAATGGGACAAAAGTTGTGAGAAATCTTTCTTAGAGTTGAAGACTCGTTTGACAACTGCACCTGTACTCTCCCTTCCTGACCCAAGTGCGGGAGAGTACACCGTCTATAGTGATGCATTCGGACAAGGACATGGATGTGTACTGATGTAACAAGGAAAATTTATTGCTTATGCCTGGCGACATCTTAGGGTACATGAGAAGAATTACCCTACCCATGACTTGGAATTAGCTATGATAGTGTTCGCCTTAAAGATTTGGCGACACTACCTCTACGGGGTTAAGTGTAGGATATATACTGATCACAAGAGTCATAAATAATTTCTAACTCAAAAGGAGTTGAACCTCTGCCAAAGGAGATGGTTGGTTAAGGACTATAACCTTGTGATAGAGTATCACCCCGATAAGGCAAATGTGGTGGCAGATGCCCTAAGTTGCAAATACCAAACCAAGGCGGCGCAAATAAAGACAAGTTACTTACCCTTACTGCAACAGCTGGAAAGAATGGAGGTGGACTTGAAGGTGGACAAGAGGGAGAAATGCTTGCTAACTAATGTGGTGGTGAGACCCAGCCTAACATAGCAAATTAAAGTCCAGCAAAAAGCGGATAAGGAGCTCCAATCCTATTTGGACCCGATTAATAGAGGGACAAAACTAGATTATGACTTGCGAGGCGATGGAGTACTAATCTAAAATGGTAGAGTGTGTGTGCCTCAAGATAAGAAATTGAAGAGGTTAATTCTGGAAGAGGCACATAATTTTGTGTATGCGATGCATCCGGGCAGTACTAAGATGTACCACACCCTCAAACAAGGATATTGGTGGAAGGGAATGAAGAGGGATATTGTGGAATACATAGTCCGATGCTTGTCCTGTTAGCAGATTAAAGTTGAGCATAAAAAATCATTAGGACTGCTACAACCCTTGCCAATCCCGAAATGGAAATGAGAGCACATCACTATGGACTTTGTCACGGGATTACCTGTGACAAGGAAGGGACGAGATGCACTTTGGGTCATAGTGGACAAATTAACCAAGTCCGCTCATTTCCTGCCAATAAGAGTGACAAATTCAGTAGAACAATTGGCCTTTTATACTTGAGGAAGATAGTAAGACTCCATGGTGTCCCGGTAAGCATAGTATCGGATAGAGACCCTAGATTTACTTAAAGGTTATGGCTAAGTTTGCAAAGTGCCTTGGGAACCAAACTCCACATGAGTATGACATTTCATCCTCAGACCAACGGATAGTCTGAGTGAACGATCCAAACCGTGGAGGACATGCTGAGAGCATGCATACTCACCATGGATAAGGGTTGGGAGGAATACTTGTGCCTAATGGAATTTGTGTACAATAATAGTTATTAGGTCAATATTCAAATGGCTTCTTATGAAGCCCTTTATGGATGACCTTGCCATACCCCTTTATTTTGGGAAGAAGTGGGGGAAAGGAAGTTAGAAAGGGTTAAACTAATCGAGGATGCCATAAATAAGATCAAGCTAATCAGGAGTCGCCTTAAGGCTGCTCAGGATAGGCAACAGAGTTATGCGGATCATCGGATAAGAGATCTAGAGTTTGATGTGGGAGACCAAGTGTTTCTAAAAGTATCCCCATTGAGGGGAATACTGAGGTTTCAATATCAAGAAAAGTTGAAACCAAGGTATATCGGTCATTATCCCATTGTTCAAATGATAGGACTAGCGGCATATAAATTGGAACTACCTCCAGACTTACAGAGAATACATGACGTATTCCATATCTCGGTATTCCGGAAGTACCAGCATGATCCTAGCCATGTGTTGGACCGACCTCCACAAGAACTCGAAGAGAACTTAACCTATCAAATAGAACTGGTACGGATCTTTGATCGAAGGGACAAGAACTTGAGGATTAAGAGAATTCCTATGGTCAAGGTTCTCTGGCAAAACAGACCCATGCAAGAAGAGGCATGGGAGACTGAGAGCGTGATGAGGGGAGGGTACCCTCAATTGTTTGATATGTAATTATTTTGGGGACAAAACCCCTGAAAGGAGGGGAGAGTTGTAAACCCCGTCCTTTTATAATGAGAAAATCAGCTCACCAAACTTGTTCAGGTGAGCTGGACATGAACCGGATTGAACCACCATTGAACCGGTTTCTAAATTTATTTTTCTCTGTGTTATAAAACAATTAAAATTGGAGAATTAAGCCACCATTGGATAGAGAATGAATTTAGATAAATTTAGAAATTTTTAATTTTGAAAAACTCAATCAAATCGGGCCTGAACTAGCCGGTTCTAGCATTGAACACGATTCGGATCGGTTCGGTTCGGTTCGGAACAGTGTCGTTTTCTTTCTTCAGATGACGTCACTGTTCACTCGCCGGAAAAGTGAACAGCGCCAACGAAGGTGAAAAGTCTCCGTTCAGGGCATTTCAAGCCATGAATGATCGACATAAAGGCACCAATCAGACGACCATAGAGTCCACCAGCTCCCTATATAAAGAGCTCATCTTCATTCATCCTCATCACACCTGAAAACTCCTCTCTCTAAGCTCGAACTAGAGCTCCGACTTGGGCATTTTTCTCAACCTCAAAAGGCAAGGTTAGGCTCTTTAGACTCCGGGTGAAGTCAGCTACCTGACAGTGGTCTTCATTCGATCTAAGGATCACCAAAGAAGTGCCAACGTAATCAAATAGTGAAGCAGCTCTTGCGGACGAAAGCTGCCCTATTTCGGCCCAGCTGAAAATGGCCAAATTGAGCCCTCCTCATGCCAAACCAACCTCTCCCAACACTCCCATATCCCTCACATGACCGAATTAGAGATGAAAGGTAAGCCAATTTGGCTATCCTCTTTAAATTCCGATCAGCGTTAGTGTCACGCCCCGACCTGGTTTGGTCAGATCCCCATGATTAACCCACCACTCTCCTAGTTTATTAAGGCTTGTCACTTCATTTAAACCATGAGGTGTAAGGCGTCCTTTTTAAACATGCACCTTTCTTGGAATAACATAAATCAAAACTGCATAAAATTTTAAACTTTACCATACTTGCCTCATAGGTGCGTTAACTTGTGGTCTTTGGGTAGGCTTTCCCTATAACTTACCTGAAAGGGGTATAAGGGAGGGGGTGAGTTCAACAACTCAATGAATGGGTGTTTAAATTATGACTTTCAAAAATAGTTTGAATTAGAGTGTGTCAGACTCCTTATTTTTTCTTTAAAACCTTTCATTCTCAAATCTCGGTTTTTCATAGTCATTTCTCATCACAACGGTTTGTTTATCAAACAACACACGCCCTTTATTGTGAAGGGATCACACATTCACAACCAGCCAGTCCATTGTACCCACTTGTGGCGTCGGAGCAACTTTACCGGCCACCTAGATAGAAGCACGTCCACTTCTACCCTAATAATAAGTGGATATACATTACATCCTACCCTCAATCTTATAACAAAACTCTATGTCCGTATGAAAACAAAGACCTCATCTCGACCCCACCTTGGTCTCATGCGCATGAAGCTACATTGAGCTTCCAAGACTGCTGGCACATCTAACTGCCCTTATCTCCACCATGTCGTCCAATAGCCCTTGGACATATAACTACCCCTCTTGGGCTCCTTGAAGGTCCTGTAACTCAGTGCCTGCACAAATCAATAATTTTTCACATAAGCCATATAATATGTGGTGCCACTGGTCCAATGGCTTCGACAATCAACTCGACCTGCAACTGTTTGTCTTGACTGGTTTGTAGACTTGTCATGTCGCACTACCGTCAGTCCATCGAGTATATCGGTCCTGTCTTGGTACCATGGCCAAACAATTCATTCATTTAAAGTTTTTATGACTTAAACTCATGTTTATTTACAAGCTCCTGCTCATGCCAACTAGCCTATGGAGGACATAATAGCCTCCAAGTTCCAAAATCCAGGCCTCCAGCCTATCTGAGCTATTCAAGCTCCAATCAAGAAGGTCTCCCAACCGGGTTTTAAGCAGTGGCACACATTCAGTAGAGAGCACTTCTGAGAAAATAAAATTTTCATCTATCCATCATACCAACCGGGTATGAGTACATCTCCGCTTATAACCGATAAGCAGGTTTTCTACTTCCTTCCAAGAAGTTCATTATACCAACCGAGTATGATCTACTTACAACCGTTAAGAAGTTTTTCCGCATAATTTCCACATCACTCCACTCAGGTGTGATGGTTAAAATACCACTGAATAGTGGGTTATCATTTTCGAGGTGCTTATCATCCCAACCGGGTATGATATTAAATCCCACTCACCTGATATTATAGTGAATTTCCTCTTAACTAGCTTGTTGGTTACAGGTGAACTTGTCTTAGCTAGCGTTCCTGGTACTTCGTGTTCCTACACGATATGTACATCATTGTTTATTATCCTTTGGTCTAATAGCCTTCATTCATCACGAATAAATGAAATAACCAAACTTTTTCATTTATTTGCAATTATGTACCAAAAGTTATTTTTCTATAACTTTAGGTCCCAAATGCTGGTTTTCCCCTAAATTGAGTTCCAAAACTCTAGAATTCACCTTAGTGCCTCAATTTTTTCAAAATCACATAAAGGGGTTCAAGTTTCTCAAACTTTTAATTTGGTCCCCAACTTTTCCAAAATTACCATTTTGCCTTCTCCTTTACAAAAATAGTAAGTTTTACCCCAAAAATTTCAAAAATTTCCCAATTGGTCCTCCAACATCTTTATCATGTCCAATTGGCCCTTAATTTTATGAAATTTCATTTTAGTCCCTCAAATTTTCAAAATCCTCAATTTTCTCCCAATTTCAACTCTCTAACACAGCTGAATTTGTTTTCATCAAATTGACCGATCAAATGGGTTTAATTGTTGAAATTGAAGTTAAATTGGAGTTCTACATCTACACAATTCAATTGCACTTTGAATCGCACGATTTGATATTGGAATGAGCTCAAACGGAGCTTCCCTGGAAAACTGGACGTAAAGAGAGAAATCTTCAAAAGCGTACCATCGGAGGTGTCGCGGTATAAGCTTTCAATGTGGGAAGATAGCTCTTGTCCTGAGGTTTCTCATAGGATCAAGAATTGCATCAATTGATGCCGAATTAAATGAGAATTTAGTCATCAAAAGACTGCTAGTTCTCTCTTTATAACTGATCGAAATTTATAGAGGGGAGCCAAATTGGCTTACCTTTCCACTCTAATTCAACTATCGGAGGGCTATGATGGTGTTGGGAGGGCTTGGTTTGGCCTAAGAAGGGCTCAAATTGGCCGGTTTCAACTCGACCAAAATAGGGCATCTTCGTTCCGCTGGAGCTGCTTCACTATTCTATCACGCCAGCATTTCTCCAATGACCCTCGGAGCAAATGGAGACTACAGGCATGTGGCTGACTTCTCCCTGAATCCAAAGAACCTGACCATGCCTTCTTTGGCTCAGAAAAATGCCCAAGTCAGAGCTCTAGTCCGAGGTTCACTAAAAAATGGAGCAGTAGGGAGAGAGTGGAGTTTTCAGTTGTGAGGAGGATGATTAAAGAGAGGCTCTTTATATAGGAAGCTCGGGGACATTTTGGCCATCTGATTGACGCCTTAATGGCGATCATTCATTGCCTAAATTCCCTGGTCGAAGACTTTTCATTTTCATCGGCGCTGCTCGATTTTTCGGCGAGTGAACAGTGTTGTCATCTGAAGGAAGAAGACGACATTATTTTGAACTAGACCAATCTGAACCGGGTTCAAAGCTTAAACCGGCTGGTTTAGGCCCGATTCGACCGAGTTTTTCAAAATTAAAATTTTCTAAATTCATCTATATCCAATGGTGGCCTCAATTCTCCAAATTGGATTTTTTAAGCCACTTAGAAAATTGAATTTAGCATCTAGTTCAACAGTGGTTCAAACCGGTCCAGATCGGTTCAATCCCCTTCTCTAAACTGTGAGGAGTAAGACATCCTTTTCACCTGTATCTTTCCTGGAATAACATTAATCAAAATTGAATACATTAATCCTTACATACTTGTCTTGCAGGTTCAGCTACAAGGAAGTTTTTAAGTGGGTTTTCCCTTGGTTACCTAAAAGGGGTAAAAGGGAGGGGGCGAGTTCTACAACTTAGTAAGCGGGTGTTGGGAGTGAGTTTTAAAGATAGACACACCAAGGTTATCATTTCATTAAGAAGAAATTTTTTCCTCAAAGTTTGGTTTTCCAAAACCTTTACCCAGCCAAGGGTGACATTTTCCTTTTAACAGGGTTTCCTTAATTTCAAATTCTTTTGAAAAACATCTTTCCAAGGTTTACCAATTCTTTCCCAAGGATTTTTAAATCCTTTCTAAGGTTTTCAAAACCTTTTTACCATTTCTATGTTAAGTGTGTTTAGCAAACAACGCACGCCCTTCATTAGGATGGGTACACACATTCGCAGGTGCATCACGTCCACCACACCCACTTGTGGCTCGAAGCGTCTTTACTGGTCACCAAGACAGAAGTCTGTCCACTTCTACCCTGGGTCTGAGTGCATGTTCTCAACATCCGATCCTCAAATCCAAATACCACCCCGTGTCCGTATGAGTGCAGAGACCTTATCCCAATCCCATGCACATGAAGCTCAAACATAGTAGCTTCAGGAAGCCCCAAACACAGTAACTTCATGGAGTACAAACACAGTAACTCCGTGGAGTCCCAACACAGTAACTCCATGACTAAGTGGTACGACGAGAAACCCAAGCGTAGTAGCTTTTCCTTCCATTATCGCCACCATGTCGTCAAACAGCCTTTAGGACCCATCACTACCCCTAGGGCATCTTGATGGCCACGTACCACAAGTGCATGCACAAACAATAGTTTTCATTTTTCCTTAGCCTTTCTCTTTGGTGCCTAAGGTCCAATGGCCCTAATACTCAACCCGACCTACAGTTTTTTATCTAACAAGTCCGTCAACCTAGCCCTAATGCAATGTAGCTAGCCCATCGAGCCATGCCGGTCATGACTTTGTACCGTGGAGAATCACATAGTAAATTTCACTTTTAATGATATTTTTCATGGCTCTTCCTATTCATGTTAGTTTACGAGTTTTTGCTCGTTCCCACTATACGTGATTTTCCAAAATTGAGCATTTAGCCACCCCCCCCCCCCCCATGAGTTAAAAAATCGAAGCCTCTATCCTACCTGAGCTGTTCTAGCTCTTGACAAGAAGGTCTCCCAAAATGTCTAAGCAATGGCACACAGTTAGGGGAGAACACTTCTCACAAAAAATGTATTTTTCACTTCATCACACCAACTAAGTGTGGTGATATCTTCTCTTACAACCGGTAACAAGGTTTCTCCTTTCCTCAAGGAAATTCATCATACCAACCGGGTATGATCATCTCTACAAATAACTAGTAAGTAGGTTTTCTTTTGGTAAAAGTGCTCATCACCCCAATCAGGTATAATGTAAATAAGCCTACTCACGACTGGTAAGTAGGTTTTCCTTTCATATAGGTGAACTCATCATCCCAACCGGTATGAGGTATAAAATTCTCACTCACCCTTTAATCGTGATGTGTTCATCCTCGGTTAGTTTTCCAAGTCGACGTGAGATTCTCTTGCTAGGGTTCTGGTCCTTCGTGCTCCTACATGATTTGGACATACTTATCTATTAATATTTGTCATAATAGCCTTCGTTCCTCACATATGAACGACTAAACTCAAAACTGCCAGTTAATGGCACTTAGGTCCCTAAAGTTCATTTTCCTTGATTTTAGGTTTGTAATGTAAATTTTTCCCCAAATTGAGTCCCAAAACTTCTAAAATTCACTTTGGGTCCTCAATTTACTCAAAATCACTTAAGGGGTTCAAGTTTCCCAAATTTCCAATTTGGTCCCAAACTTTTCAAAAATTACCATTTTGCCCCTACTTTAAAAAATGGCAATTTGACCCCAATTATTTTCCAATTGATCCTCCAACATCCTTTTCACAGTCAATTGATCCTCAATTTTGGGATATTGCAATTTGGTCCCTCAATTTTACGAAATCATCAATTTTTCCCCTTTCAAACTGGCCGAATTTTATTTTATTAAATTGACCATTCAATTGGGGTTAATAGCTCCAATTGAGGGTATGGATCAGTTCCTACATTTTCATACAATTCAATTGAGCTTTGAATCACGCCATTTGGGTTCAAATTGAACTCAAATGGAGATTCGCCAAAAAATTGAACTTAGAGAGAAAGCTTACCGTCAGAGTTGTGCTGGTCCGATCTCTCTATCAGGGAAGATAACTCTCTTCCTAAGGTATCTTCTAGGATTAAGGATTCCTATAATTGATCCTGAATTGAGGGAGAATTTCACCAATGAAATTATGCAGTCTATCTCTCTAACTCCGACCTGCAACGACTAAGTAGGGCCGAATTGGCATACCTTTCAGCTCAGTTGAGGTCATCTAAGGGTTGTGGAGAGGTTATGAGAGCTTGGTTTGGCATGAGGGGGGTTGAATTCATCCGATTTCAGCTCGGCCGAAATAGGGCAGCTTCGGTTTGCCAGAGATGCTTCACTCTTTGATTATGCCGACGCTTCCCCGGCAATCCTCGGATTAAATGGAGGTTGCTATCAGATAGTTGACTTGCCCCAGAGTCTAAGGAGCCCAACCTCACCTTCTGAGGTTGAGAAAAGTGCCCAAGTCAGAGCTCTAGTTCGAGCTTCACCAAAAAATGGAGCAGTATAGAGAAAGATGAGTTTTTAGGTGTGAGGAGAAGGAATGGAGAGAAGCTCTTTATATAGGAAGCTCGAGGACTATCTAGTCATCCCATTGGTGCCTTTATGGTGATCACTCATGGCCTGAAATGCCCTAAACAAAGACTTTTCATCTTCGTTGGTGCTGTTAGCTTTTCCGACGAGTGAATAGTGTTGTCATCTGAAGGAAGAAGAGAACATTGTTCCAAACTGGACCGGAGTGGTCCAAATTGGGTTCAATGCTTAAATCAGTCGGTTCAAACCCGATTTGACCAATTTTTTTAAATTAAAATTTTCTAAATTCTTCTAAATTCATTCTCTATACAATGGTGGTTTCAATTTCCCAATTTGAATATTTTAAGCCATATAGAAAAATGAATTTAGCAAACGGTTCAATAATGTTTAAACTGGTCCAAATCGGTTCAATCTAGTTCACCTGAACTGGTTTGGTTTTCTTTTCCAATTCATTCCAAAGTCCTTCTCTATAACTTTTATGATTTTTTAGGTCACTCGAGATTTGAAAATTTTCCCTTTTTACCCTTTCTCTATCGGTTGGGGTTCTTAAACTCGTTCAGTTCTCTCTCTTGGTTTGACCGATTCTTTCCCTGGTTTCCTTATTATGAAGGGGTGGGTTTTACAACTCTCCCCTCCTTTTAGGAGTTTTATCCCCAAAACTTAATCAGTATATTTCACTCCAGGATTAACTTCCCTTAATGTCAACTTGGGTTTGCTTGGAAAGCTAACACTTCGGTAATTGTTTTCACCTAGCCCCCTTAAATCATGCATTTAAGGAATTTCTTTTCCTTTACATTGTTTACTCCCTTCATGGAGTTTATCATAACTTGGCATGTCTTGCCCACTAGTCAAAATATATGTCCTTAGCTTCACTTCTTCCTCTACTTAGGGCAAATTCTTCCTCTTGGGGTTCTTTCCTAAGACTTCAGGATTATGAGTTCAAAAATGTCCAATCATTCTCGTGTTTAGTTATTCTCTTGATTGTTAAAACCCTTAGCTTTCGAGTGTCACGTACTTGTTTTTCATGGGTTTCAGTATTATCACCTTTTTGTCCTATCTCGACCCTTTCCAAATTTCCTTATTAGGTCTTTCATGTGCCAACCATTGGGTTTCCCGATGGCTTATCGACACATTGGGATTATTCCCTTCTTATGTCCTTGCCCATTTATAGTGGTGTCCTTAACTCAAGAATTTTTCCTTCTTACGGTTTTGTTCTCTACTACATCCCTCACAGTAGAGACTTCCACCTTAGGAGCAACATGCTTAACCTTCTTATAATTCCTTTAAGGTTTTCTTTCATCATTTCTTCGCATCCCTTCTATATTGGAGCATTTGACCTCTTTGAATCCTTCTTTGTCAAAATTCCATTCATTTCTTATCTGAGGAATTTCTAATTGTTGGTCTTATTTGGTGTACTTCACGCTATGCTCAACCGTCCACTCTTTTGGGCTCCATTAGACGATCGTAGACCACGACCAGTCTTGACATCGGTGGTCGTTTCTCTTATTCACTTCTAAAGTGGAGGGCTTACCTTTTTGAGGTTTCTTAGGTGTTCTTCCCTCTGTTACTCTATTATGGGTAGTTCACCCCTTTCCTATTTATCACGATGACCTCAGATGCTATCTTCCTATTCCTTGGGTTTAACTTACTCCTTGGGTTCTCCTAGTATGCTTCCCTTAGTTCTTTCATCTCAATGTGTACTTCATCTCCTCATCATTCGTCACTTGTTCCATTACTTCTTAGTTGGGATATGTATGTCTCTAGAGGGTTTCCTTCTTTGAGAGAATCCTTCCCCTTCTTTCCTAGAATTCCTTATTATTCGTCCTTGAGGGTATCTAATCTTAACTTTCCGAACATCCTCGGATGCCATCCTTCCTACTTCCCCTTCCTTTGGGCATGTCCTTAGGATTTTCTTTTACTTGTATCTCATCACAAGTTTAATTTTTATCAGGAATGGAACTTTTATTAATTATAATGATGACGAACTACAGGATTTTGGTTATATTTGTCTAGGGGAGCTATGGTAAGTACTAGCTATGGTACTAGGATCATCCCGTGCTTCTTCTTGGGTAAGTTTGTATACTCGGGTTGGTACCCTCGATGTAGTGGCTATGTCTTGTTTTCCATCTAGTGCCCTTGGGTTTCCTTGAGGTGGTTGTAGGGTACTTTGTTGTATATTATCCCTAAGGGTTGGACAGATCTCCGCAAAGTGGCTAAGTTGTTTGCATTCGTAGCATACTCGGCATGGTCTTTCATGGCTTTTCTGGAACTAGGGACAATAGGGGCTTCTCCTTTGTGGAGCTATACTTGCCTCCCTTTGGGTATGATAACCTTCCATTGTCCTAGGGAATCTTGTTCCCCATTTATGCCTACCAGGCTCCTTTTGTCCTTCCTAACTATTCTAGCCTCCTTTCTCCTTCCTGCTGGTTTGCTCTATTCGGTAGCGTCTCGTTTGTACTAGACACTCCCATTCATGGGCCATGTTGATGACGACAGCCAAATCTGTGGGGCATCCTAGTACTCTCATTTGATCTCGTATGTCCATATTAAGACCGTCCACTAATCATTGGCAGACATTTGTAGGTCCGGCTAGGTCAGGGGCAAAGTGTCTTAACTTGGTTTCATACTCCGAGATAGAGTTAAGCCTTTATCGAAGTCAGAGGAAGTCTTGCTTCTTTTCATTGATTAGATACAGAGCTAGGTATTCCTTCGTAGACCTCTCCTCGAATTGCTCTGAGGTGGGGGTGGTGGTATGTAAGCTTCTAACATTATCCCACCACCTCTTCGCATTAGCTTCTAGGAAGAACTCTATTAGGATTCCCATATCCTCTAGTAAAATCCAAACTATCCCCATGAGTTTTTTGATGTTGGCCAACCAGTCCATAACAGCTCTAGCATCCTTCTCTCCTTGGAATGGCTTACATCCTAGTTGTCGGAGGGTTTTGAGGTATTTGGGGATGTCAACTGGAAGAGGAATGTTAGTAGGAGAGGGATAAGATTGTACTCCCTCGGGCTCAACTCGAGAGTTGATATCCACCTCAGGGGCGAGGTTAAGCCATCCAAATACTCGAGTGAACTCTTCATACAGTTTCTGGTGCTCTAAGCTTAGTCTAGGTGGAACTGTCTAAGCTTCTTGGGGAGTTTCCACAAGGAGGGGTTGTTAGGTAATGTTAGTGACTTTGGCTCTAGTTATCTTGGTTCCTCTCTTGGGAGCCATCTATAAATTTTTAAAATTTATTCCTCTTAGTTACTACGTTACATATTCTTGATAATGTATTCGAGGAAACTGGCTCTGATACCACTAAAGTTGACACGCCCCGACCTAGTTTAGTCGGATCCATGTGAGCAACCCGACACTCCCCCAGTTCATTAAAGGTTTTCCCCTTCTCTAAACCACAAGGAGTAAGGCGTCCTTTCCATCTATATTTTTCCTGGAATAAAATTAATCAAAATTGAATACATTAATCCTTACATACTTGTCTTACAGGTATAGCTACAGGGAAGTCATTAAGTGGATTTTCCCTTGGTTACCTAAAAGGGGTAAAAGGGAGGGAGGAGTTCAACAACTCAGTGAACGGGTGTTGGTAGTGATTTTTAAAGATAGACATGCCAAGGTTATCATTTCTTTAAGAAGAAAGTTTTTCCTCAAAGTTCGGTTTTCCAAAACCTTTACCCAGTCAAGGGCGACATTTTCCTTTTAACAAGGTTTCCTAAATTTCAAATTCTTTTCCAAAACATCTTTCCAAGGTTTACCAATTCTTTCCCAATGATTTTTAAATCCTTTCTAAGGTTTTCAAAACCTTTTTCCCATTTCTATGTTAGGTGTATTTAGCAAACAACACACGCCCTTCTTCAGGAAGGGTACACACATTCACATGTGTAGCACGTCCACTGCACCGACTTATGGCTCGGAGCATCTTTACCAGCCACAAAGATAGAAGTCCATACACTTCTACCCTAGGTCTGAGTTGATGTTCTCGACATCCGACCCTCAAACCCAAATACCACCCCATGTTCGTATGAGGACAGAGACCTTATCCCAATCTCGTGTGTGTGAAGCTCAAACGCAGTAGCTTCAAGAAGCCCCAAACATAGTAGTTTTGTGAAGTCCAAACACAGTCACTCCTTGGAGTCCCAACACAATAATTCCATGACTAACTGGTTTGACAAGAAACTCAAACGTAGTAGTTTCTCCTTCCCATATCGCCACCATGTCGTCTAGCAGCCCTTAACTCATCACTACCCTCTAGGGCATCTTGATGGTCCCATACCATAAGTGCATGCACAAACAATGGTTTTCATTTTTCCTTAGCCATTCTCTTAGGTGCCTACAGTCCAACAGCCTCGATACTCAACCTGACCCGTAGTTGTTTATCTAACCGGTCCATCGACCTAGCCATGATGCATTATCACTAGCAATCGAGCCTTGTTGGTCCTGACTTGGTACTGTGGCAAATCACATAGTCAATTTCACTTTTAATGAGAGTTTTCATAGCTTTTCCTACTCATGTTTGTTTATGAGCTTCTGCTCGTGCCCATTGGCCTTGGGCCCACTATACGTGATTTTCAAAAAGCGGGCATTTAACCCCCCATGAGTTCATAAATGGAGGCCTCCGGCCTATATGAGTTGTTCTAACTCTCATCAAGAAGGTCTCCCAAAATGTTTAAGCAATAGCACACAGTCAGGGGAGAACACTTCTGACAAAAATATATTTTCCACTTCATCACACCAATCGGGTGTGATGATATCTCCACTTACAACCGGTAAGCGGGTTTTGTCCTTTCCTCAAGGAAATTCATCATACCAATTGGGTATGATCATCTCTACTTATAACCAGTAAATAAGTTTTTTTTTTATAAAAGTGCTCATCACCCCAATTGGGTATGATGTAAATAAGCCCACTCACGACTGGTAAGTAGGTCTTCTTTTCATATAGGTGAACTCATCATCCCAATCGGTATGATGTATAAAATTCCCACGCACTCGTTAACCGTGATGTGTTCATCCTCAGTTGGTTTTCCAAGTCGACGTGAGATTCTCTTACAGGCGTTCCGGTCCCTTGTGCTCCTACACAATTTGGACATACTTATCTATTATTATTTGGCATAACAGCCCTCATTCCTCACATATGAACGACTAAAATCTAAACAACCAATTAATTACACTTAGGTCCCTAAAGTTCATTTTCCTTAACTTTAGGTCCCTAATGCAAAATTTTCCCCAAATTAAGTCCCAAAACTTTCAAAATTCCCTTTGGGTCCTCATTTTACTCAAAATTGTATAAGGGGTTCAAGTTTCTCAAATTTCCAATTGGTCCCTAACTTTTAAAAAATTACCATTTTGCCCCTACTTTTAAAAAAATGGCAATTTGATCCCAATTATTTTAAAAAATCATCCAATTGGTCCTCCAACATCTTTTCATGGTCAATTGACCCTCAATTTTGGGAAATTGCAATTTGGTCCCTCAATTTTACGAAATCCCCAAATTTCCCCCAAGTTTTCCCCAATTCCCCCCTGCAAACTGGCCGAATTTGATTTCATCAAATTGACCATTCAATCGGGGTTAATTGCTCCAATTGAAGGTATGGATCACTTCCTACACTTCCATACAATTCAATTGAGCTCTGAATCACATCATTTGGGTCCAAATTGAGCTTAAACGGAGCTTCGCTGGAAAACTAAAATTAGAGAGAGAAAGCTTTAAAAGCTTACCTTCGGGGGTGCGACGGTTCGATCTCTCTATCGGGGAAGATAACTCTCTTCCTGAGGTATCTTCTATGATCAAGAATTCCTATAATTTACCCTAAATTGAAGAAGAATTTCGTTAGTGAAATTTTGCAGTCTCTCTCTCTAACTCCGACCTGCAACGACTAACTAGGGCCGAATTGGATTACCATTTAGCTCAGTTGAGGTCGTCTAAGGGCTGTGGGGAGGTTATGATATCTTGGTTTGGCCTGGGGGGGGTTAATTCGGCCAATTTCAGAAAATAGGGCAGCTTCGGTCCACCGGAGATGCTTCACTCTTTGATTACGTGAGCGCTTCTCCAACAATCCTCGGATCAAATGGAGGTTGCTATCAGATAGTTGACTTGCCCCAGATTCTAAGGAGCCCAACCTCACCTTCTGAGGTTGAGAAAAATGCCCAAGTCAGAGCTTTCGTTCGAGCTTCACTGAAAAATGGAGCAGTAGAGAGAAAGATGAGTTTTCAAGTGTGAGGAGAACAAATGGAGAGGAGCTCTTTATATAGGGAGCTCAAGGACTCTCTAGTCGTCCGATTGGTGCCTTTATGTTGATCATTCATGGCCTGAAACTCCCTAAACGAAGACGTTTCACCTTCATCGACACTGTTAGCTTTTCCAGCGAGTGAACAGTGTTGTCATCTCAAGGAAGAAGATGACGATGTTACGAACTAGACCAAACCGGTCTGAATCAGATTAAATGCTTAAATCGGCCGGTTCAAGCTTGATTCGACCAAGTTTTTTAAAATTAAAAATTTCTAAATTCATTATCTATCCAACGGCGGCTTCAATTTTCCAATTTGAATAATTTAAGCCACCTAGAAAAATGAATTTAGTAAATGGTTCAAACCGGTCCATACCGGTTCACCTGAACTAGTTTGGTTTTCTTTTCCAATTCATTCCAAAGTCCTGTTCCATAACTTTTATGTCTCTTTAGGTCATTCAAGATTTAAAAATTTTCCCTTTTTTTCCCTTTCTCTATCAGTTAGGGTTTATGAACCGGTTCGGTTCTCTCTGTTGGCTTGACCGGTTCTTTCCCCGGTTTCTTTATCTTGAAGGGGTGGGGTTTACAACTCTCCCCTCCTTTTAGGAGTTTTGTCTCCAAAACTTAATCAGTATATTTCACTCCGAGATTAACTTCCCTTAATGTCAACTTGGGTTTGCTTGGCATGCTAATACTTCAGTTATTTTTTTCACTTAGCCCCCTTAAATTATGCATTTAAGGTATTTCTTTTCCTTTACATTGTTTACTCCCTCCATGGAGTTTATCATAACTAGGCATATCTTGCCCACTAGTCAAAATATATGTCCTTATGTTCACTTCTTCCTCTGCTTAGGGTAGATTCTTCCTCTTGGGGTTCTTTCCGAAGACTTAAGGATTGGGAGTTCCAAAATGTCTAATCATTCTCGTGCTTAGTTATTCTCTTGATCATTGAAACCCTTAGCTCGATGTTCTTTTGAGCATTATGTACTAGTTTTTCATGGGTTTTGGTGTTATCATCTTTTTGTCCTATCTTGACCCTTTCCAAATTTCCTTATTGGGTCTTTCCTATGCCAACCATTGGGTTTCCCAATGGCTTACCGACACACTGGGATTCTTCCTATAAACCCCGCACTTTTGAGTTAAGGAAAAATCGGGAAAAGAACCGGTTAAATCGAGTAAGAAAATTGAGACGATTTACAAACCCGATCATTTGGGAACAAGCAATTTGGACAACCCATACTAAGGTAATAAAGTAAAGAATGTTCGAGAAAAATTGGGAAAGTAAGTCCTCCAAATAAGATGTGGCTAAGGAGGAATAACCACAATTGGTAAGACGGGTCATAGTCCACACGCGCATATGAAGCTTAAAGAGTGGACGACCGAGCATAGGGTGGAATGCACGGAATAAAACCAATAATCGGAAGTATCCCATCTAAGGAATAAGGGATAAAACAAAAGTTATGGATAGAGAAGGATCCAAAGCAAACAAATGCCCTAACATAGATACGGGTGCGAAGAAAGGGAGAAAGAACCATACAATTAATGATAAGGAGGTTGAGCATGTAACTTCAAAGATGGAAATCTCTATTGTAAGGGACATAGTAGAGAACAAAACCGGAAGGAGGGAACCTTCCCAAGCAAAGCAATTGACACATAGATTAAAAGCAATTATTATAGAATGAAGAATCATGAAGTGATTATGAGTAAGTAAAAGTGGATTAAGGAAAAAGGAAAAACCCTTGAATAAGGAATGCCAAGGATTTAAGAAGGAAAGTATCCTAGTTTGTTGGTAAACTATTGGGAAACCAAATAATTGGCACCAGAAAAACCCAATAAAGAAGTTGGGAAAGAATGAGTGGGTAAGGAAAACCGACACAGTTATGTAAGACATGTTGTCAAGATACGAATGATAATTCGGTAACTGTAAAGGTAGTTGAGGAATACTACCCAATTAAAGGAGGGATGAAATTATATAGTCCCTAGAAGGCTGAAAAGTTGGAAACAACCCTAAAAGAGGTGTTGTAGGAGTCTGATCAACTGAGACAAGTTCAGAACTATGTCATGTAAGTAAGGGACATATAAGCACCAACAATCCCGAGTAAAATGTAACTCGAGTAAGAAGGAATCAGTTGGTAAACATAATAAGTTCAAACATAAATTTGACTGAAGTTGTAATCAATGACGGATGAAGGATGGGTCAAATTAGGACGAAAGAATAATAATACAAAAAAAACCCTGTGAAAACAAGTATGTAATGCTCGAAAGAACGTCGAGCTAGGGGTTTCAACGATGAAGAGAATAACTAGAAAAAGGAAAGATTGGGCACCTTGGAACTCCCAATCCTAAAATCTTGAGTAAAATCCCCAAAAGGAAGAACCTTCTCCTAAATAAAAGGAGATGTGAACCTAAGTATATACATTAGGATTAATGAGCCATACATGCCTCATTATTATAACTACATGGAAGGAGTAAGTATGATAAATGAAAAGAAATTCCTTAGATGAATGATTACGGGGACTAAGCGAAAGAGCAATCAAAGTGTTAGCATGTCAAGAAAACCCGAGTTAACATTAAGGGAAATTATTCCTGATGTGAGATATATTGGTTAAGTTTTGGGGACAAACTCCTAAATGGAGGGGAGAGTTGTAAACCCCGCACTTTTGAGTTAAGGAAAAATCAGGAAAAGAACCGGTTAAACCGAGTAAGAAAACCGAGAGGGTTTACAAACCCCATCATTTGGTAACAAGCAATTTGGAAATTTACAACTTCCAAGTGATCTAAAGGGTTTATTAAACCTTGGAAAAGAAACTTAACACAAATTAGAACAGAAAAACCAAATTGGTTTAGGTGAACGAGAGTCCATAAGAATTCTAAAGTTAAGTGTGCTTGCTCGAGAGTAGTGTGAGGATGGGTGACCTCTTAGAAAGTATGATTTTTTGTAACTTGAAATTTCGGTCAAAAATTTTTATGTGAACGTATGCCTTATCATAAATAAACATAAATTAATATATATTTAATTATTGTAATTGATACCAATAATTTAATACCTAAATTAAATTATTGGAATTAATTCTAATAATTTAATACCGAAATTTAATTATTAGAATTAATACCAATAATTTATGGTAATATTAATACTATTAATAAATCTCGCCCATTTAATACACGGGTTTTACGCCAATATAAAGAGAGGTCATCCCATTTCATTCTCCTCACACCTAAACACTTCTCTCTCTCTCTCTACTACTCCATTTCCCAGTAAAGCTCGAACCAGAGCTTCGTCTTGAACAAAGGTCGGGCTCTTTAGAACCAGTGAGAAGACAGCTATCTGTTAGCAAACTCCAGTCAATCCGAGAATCGTTGGAGAAGCGCCGAAATGATGGAATAGTGAAGCAACTTCGGCGGACTGAAGTTGCCCTATTTCGGCCAAGCTGAAATCAGCCATTTCAAGCCCTCCCAACACTTCCTCAGCCTTTCCACGGCCAAATTAGGACCGAAAGGTAAGCCAATTCGGCTTCCCTTTACAATTTTCAATCGGTGCTAGAGAGAGAGTCAAACGAATTTCAATGACAAAATTCTAATCCAATTTCGCATCAATTGATGCAATTATTGATTCTAGGATGAACCTCAGGACAAGAGCTATCTACCCAGATCGAAAGCTCGAACCGTCGTGTCTTCACCGGTGAGTAATCGAAGATTTCTCTCTCTACAGTCTATTTTTCGGCGAATCTCCATTTGAGCTCGTTCCGGCGTTAAAATCTGCGATTCAAAGTTTCTTAGAATTGTATGAACATGCAGGAACTCAATTTCAACTCTAAATTCAATAATTAGAAGTGTTTGATCGGTCAATTTGATTAAATTAAATTCAGTAGTGTTGAAAAGTTGAAATTGGGGGAAAATTTGGGGATTTTCGAAATTCAAAGGGCCAAAATACAATTTTATGAAATTGAGGGTCAATTGGGCATGAAAATAATGTTGGAGGACCAATTAAGGAATTTTGGAATTTTTGGGGCAAAACATACCATTTTTGTAAAAGAAGGGCAAAATGGTAATTTTGGAAAAATTGGGGAACCAAATTAGAAATTTGGGAAATTAAACCCTTTTTTGGTAAAATTGAATAAATTGAGGTCCCAGGATAAATTTTAAAAGTTACGAGACTCAATTTGAGGAAAAACTGACATTAGAGACTTAAAGTTAAAGAGAAATAACTTTAGGGACCTAATTGCAAATAACTAAAAGTTTGGGTTTTCTCATTCATTGGAAATGAATGAAGGCTGTTATGCCGAGTAATAATGAACAAGGTTGTTCATATCGTATAGGAATGCGAAATACCGGGAACGCCAGCAAGGACAAGCTCGCGTGAATACAAAGAACCAGTCTAGTGGAATTCACGGCATTAACGTGTGAGTGGGTTTACTAACATCATACCCAGTTGGGATGATGAGCATAACTTAAATTTTAAAAACCACTTACTGGTTGTGAGTGGGATTATATATCATACCCGGTTGGGGATGATAAGTGCCTCGATATAAAAACCCACTGTTTAGTGGTATTTTAATCATCACTACTTCGAGAAAGTGATGTGAAAGTTATGCAGAAAAACTACTTACGGGTTGTAAGTAGATCATACCTGGTTGGTATGATGAGACTTCCTCGAAGGAAGTTGAAAACCCATTTATCGGTTATGAACGGAGATGTCCTTATACCGGTCGGAAGTGCTCTCCCCTGACTGTGTGCCAATGCTTAAACAATTTGAGAGACCATTTCGATGGGAGCTTGAATAGCTCTAATAGGTCGGGGGCCTCGGTTTTGGAACTTGGGGGAGGGGGGGGGGCTAAATGCCCGATTTTGAAAATCTCGTACAATGGGCCCAAGGCTAGTTGGCACGAGCAGGAGCTCGTAAATGAACATGATATATGTGCCATAAAACTTAATAAGTGAATTGTTTGGCCATGGTACCAAGATAGGACCGACATGCTTAGTCAACTAGCGGTAGTGCGACATGACAGGTCGACAGACTAGTCAAGACAAACAGCTGCGGGTTGAGTTGAGAGTCGGGGTCGTTGGACTAGTGGCACCATAGATTACATGGCAATATAAGAAAACATTGTTTGTGCATGCACTGTGAGTACAGGATCATCAAGACGTCCATGAGGGGTAGTGATGCGTCCTAAGGGCACTGGACAACATGGTGGCTATAAGGGCAGTTCGTCGTTCCAGGTGTTTGTGCGAAATCTGGAGTAGCACGAAGCACATGAGACAGGGGTGGGGACAGGATGAGGTCTCTGTCCTCATACGGACACGAAGAAGTGATTTCGGGATTGTGGGTCGGATGTCACGTACATCCACTCATTCCCAAGGTAGAAGTGGTTGTACTTCTATCTGGGTGGCAGGAAAAGTCGCTCCGAAGCCACTAGCGGGTTCAGTAGTGATACTGACTTGCGAATGTGTGTAACCTTCATGATGAAGGATGTGTGTTGGGTGATGACACATCGGTAACTAAGAAATAATGGAAAAACCCAAATTTTTAAATGAAGGGATTTTTTTGAAAAGAAAGGAGTCTGGCACACTCCATATAAATGTTTTTCTTAAAAGTTAAAAGTAAACCTTCGAAAACCCATTCACTGAGTAGTCATACTCACCCCCTCCCTTATATCCCTTTTAGGAAATCCCAGAAAGCCTACCTTGAAAGACCATCAACTAAGATGCCTGTAAGACAGGTATGTAAAGTTTAAAATTTCATGCAGTTTTTATTATGCTATTCCAGGAAATGGTGCAGGTTTAAAAGACACCTTACTCTTTACGGATTATAATAAGGGGAAACCCTTTAATAAACTGGGAGTGTGGCGGGTTGTTCATGGGGATCCGACCAAACCGGGTCAGGGCATGACACTTCCCTTTTATGTCCTTACCGATTTATAGTGGTGTCCTTAACTTAAGGATTTTCCCTTCTTACGAATTTGTTCTCTACTATGTCCCTCACAGTAGAGACTTCCACCTTAGGAGCTACCTGCTTAACCTTCTTATCATTCCTTTAAGGGTTTCTTTCATCATTTCCTCACATCCCTTCTATATTTGAGCATTTTCCCTCTTTGAATCCTTCCTTGTCAAAATTCCATTCATTCATTATCTGAGTAGTTTCTAATTGTTGGTCTTATTTGGTATACTCCACCCTATGCTCAGTCGTCCACTCTTTTGGGCTCCATTAGGAAATCATGGACCACGACCAGTCTTGACGTCGGTGGTAGTTTCTCTTATTCACTTCTAAACTCGAGGGCTTACCTTTTTGAGGTTTCTTAGGTGTTCATCCCATTATTGCTCTATTATGGGTAGTTCACCCCTTTCCTACTTATCACGACGTCCTCGGATGCTATCTTCCTATTCCTTGGGTTTAACCTTGGGTCCTCCTAGTATGCTTCCTATAGTTCTTTCACCTCAGCATGTACTTCATCTCCTCATCCTTCGTCACTTGTTCCATTACTTCTCAGTTGGGATACGTATATCTCCATAAGGTTTCCTTCTTTGAGATAATCATCCCCCTTCTTTCCTAGAATTCCTTTTTATCCGTCCTTGAGGGTATCTAACCTTAACTTTCTTGACATCTTGGATGCCATCCTTCCTACTTCCCCTTCCTTTGGGTACGTCCTTAGGATTTTCTTTTACTTGTATCTCATCACAAGTTTAATTTTTATCAGGAATGGAACTTTTATTTATTATAATGATGACGAATTACAGTATTTTAGTTATATTTGTTTAGGGGAGCTATGGTAAGTACTAGCTATGGTACTAGGATCATCATGTGCTTCTTCCTAGTTAAGGTTGTATACTCGGGTTGGTACCCTCGACGTAGTGGCTATGTCTTGTCCTCCATCTAGTGCACTTGGGTTTCCTTGTGGTGGTTGTAGGGTACTTTGTTGTATATTGTTCCTAAGGGTTGGGTTGTATGCATTCGTAGCATACTTGGCATGGTCCTTCATGGCTTTTCTAGCACTAGGGACAACAGGGGCTTCTCCTTTGTTAAGCTATACTTACCTCCCTTTGGGTATGATAACCTTCCATTATCTTAGGGAACCCCATTCTTGTTCCCCATTTATGCCTACCAGGCTCCTTTTGTCCGTCCCAACTGTTCTAGCCTCCTTTCTCCTTCCTACTGGTTTGCTCTATCCGACAACGTCTCGTCTGTACCAAACGCTCACATTCATGGGCCATGCTGATGACGAAAACCAAATCTATGGGGCATCCTAATACTCCCATTCGATCTCGTATGTCCATATTAAGACCGTCCATGAATTGTTGGTAGACATCTTAAAGTCCGGCTAGGTTAGGAGCAAATGGTCTTAACTTGGTTTCATATTCCAAGATAGAGCTAAGCCCTTGTCGGAGTTGGGGGAAGTCTTGCTTCTTTTCTTTGATCAGATGCAGAGCTAGGTTTTCCTCCGTATACCTCTCCTCGAATTGCTCTAAGGTGGGGGTGGTTGTATGTAAGCTTCTGACATTATCCCACCACCTCTTCGCACTGGCTTCCAGGAAGAACTCTGTCATGATTCCCATATCCTCTAGTAAAATCCCGACTATCCCCATGAGTTTCTTGATGCTGGCTATCTAGTTGATAGCAGCTCCAGATCCTTCTCTCCTAGGAATGGCTTACATCCTATTTGTCGGAGGGTTTTGAGGTATTTGGGGATGTCAACTGGAGGAGGAATGTTAGCAGGAGGGGGATAAGATTGTACTCCCTCAGGCTCAACTCGAGAGTTGGTGTCCGCATTAGGGGCACGGTTAGGCCGTCGATAGCAGCTCTTCGCACTGGCTTCTAGGAAGAATTCTATCATGATTCCCATATCCTCTAGTAAAATCCTGACTATCCCCATGAGTTTCTTGATGCTGGCTATCCAGTCGATAGCAGCTCCAGATCCTTCTCTCCTAGGAATGGCTTACATCCTATTTGTCGGAGGGTTTTGAGGTATTTGGGGATGTCAACTGGAGGAGGAATGTTAGTAGGAGGGGGATAAGATTGTACTCCCTCGGGCTCAGCTCGAGAGTTAGTGTCCGTATTAGGGGCACGGTTAGGCTATCCAAACACTTGGGTGAACTCTTTGTATAATTTCTAGAGCTCTAAGCTTAGTCCAAATGGAACTGTCTGAGCTTCTCAGGGAGTTTCCATAAGGAGGGGTTGTTGGGTAGTGTTAGTGACTTTGGCTATAGTTATCTTCGTTCCTCTCTTAGGAGCCATCTGTAAATTTTTAAAATTTATACCTCTTAGTTACTATGTTATATAGTCTTGATATTGTATTCGAGGAAATAGGCTTTGATACCACTAAAATTGTCACGCCCCGACCTAGTTTGGTCAGATCCCCATGAGCAACCTGCCACTCCTCCAGTTTATTAAACATTTTCCCCTTCTCTAAACCGCGAGGAGTAAAGCATCCTTTTCACCTGTATCTTTCCTAGAAATACATTAATCAAAATTGAATACATTAATCCTTACATACTTGTCTTGTAGGTTCAGCTACAAGGAAGTCTTTAAGTGGGTTTTCCTTGGTTACCTGAAAGGGATAAAAGGGAGAGAGTGAGTTCTACAACTCAGTGAGTGGGTGTTGGGAGTGAGTTTTAAAGATAGACACGCCGAGGTTATCATTTTTTAAGAAGAAAGTTTTTCCTCAAAGTTCAGTTTTCCAAAACCTTTACCCAACCAAGGGTGACATTTTCCTTTTAATAGGGTTTCCTAAATTTCAAATTCTTTTCCAAAACATCTTTCCAAGGTTTACCAATTCTTTCCCAAGGATTTTTAAATCATTTCCAAGGTTTTCAAAACCTTTTTCCCATTTCTATGTTAGGTGTGTTTAGCAAACAACACACGCCCTTTTTTAGGAAGGGTACACACATTCGCATGTGCAGCACGTCCACTACACCCACTTGTGTCTCAGAGCGTCTTTACCGACCACCAAGATAGAAGTCTGTCCACTTCTACCCTAGGTATGAGTGAATGTTCTCGACATCCGACCCTCAAACCCGAACACGATCCCGTGTCCGTATGAGGACAGAGACCTTATCCTAATCTCGTGTGCATAAAGCTCAAACACAGTAGCTTCGGGGAGTCTAAACACAGTAACTCTGTGGAGTCCCAACACAGTAACTCCATGACTAACTGGTGTGACGAGAAACCCAAACATAGTAGCTTCTCCTTCCCTTATCGCCACCATGTCGTCTAGTAGCCCTTAGGACTCATCACTATCCCCTAGGACATCTTGATGGTCCCATATTACAAGTGCATGCAAAAACAATAGTTTTCATTTTTCCTTAGCCATTCTCTTAGGTGCCTACAGTCCAACGGCCCCAACACTCAACCTGACCTGTAGTTGTTTATCTAATTGGTCCATCGACCTAGCCATGACGCATTGCCGCTAGCCCATCGAGCCTTGTTGGTCCTGACTTAGTACTGTGGCAAATCACAAAGTAAATTCCACTTTTTATGAGAGTTTTCATGGCTCTTCCAATTCATATTTGTTTACGAGCTTCTGCTCGTGCCCATTGGCCTAGGGCCCATTGTACATGATTTTCAAAAAATAGGCATTTAGCCCCCCATGAGTTTAAAAACCGAGGCCTCCAGCCTATCTGAGTTGTTCTAGCTCTTGTCAAGAAGGTCTCCCAAAATGTTTAAGCAATGGCAAAGAGTCAGGAGAGAACACTTCTGACAAAAATGTATTTGCCACTTCATCAAACCAACTAGATGTGATGATATCTCCGCTTATAACCGGTAAGTGGGTTTCTCCTTTCCTCAAGGAAATTCGTCATACCAAACGGGTATGATCATCTCTACTTATAACCAGTAAGTAGGTTTTCTTTTAATAAAAGTGTGTATCACCCCAACCAGGTATGATGTAAATAAGCCCACTAATGACTAGTAAGTAGGTTTTCCTTTAATATAGGTGAACTCATCATCCCAACCGGTATGATGTATAAAATTCCCACTCATCCATTAATCGTGATGTGTTCATCCTCGGTTGTTTTTCCAAGCCAACGTGAGACTCTCTTGCTGGCATTCCGGTCCCTTGTGCTCCTACACGATTTGGACATACTTATCTATCAATATTTGGCATAATAGCCTTCGTTCCTCACATATGAATGACTAAACTCAAAACTGCCAGTTAATTGCACTTAGGACCCTAAAGTTCATTTTCCTTTACTTTAGGTCCCTAATGCAGAATTTTCCCCAAATTGAGTTCCAAAACTTCTGAAATTCACTTTCGGTCCTCAATTTACTCAAAATCACTTAAGGGGTTCAAGTTTCCCAAATTTCTAATTTGGTCCCCAACTTTTCAAAAACTACCATTTTTCGCCTACTTTAAAAAATGGTAATTTGACCCCAATTATTTTAAAAAATTGTCCAATTGGTCCTCCAACATCCTTTGAAAGCTTACCGTCGGAGGTACAGCAATATGATCTCTCTATCGAGGAAGATAGCTCTCTTCCTGAGGTATCTTCTAGGATTAAGAATTCCTACAATTGATCCTGAATTGAGGGAGAATTTCGTCAGTGAAATTCTACATTCTCTCTCTCTAACTCCGACCTACAACGACTAACTAATGTCGAATTGGATTACCTTTCAACTTAGTTAAGGTCGTCTAAGGGTTGTGGGGAGGTTGGAAGAGTTTGGTTTGGCCTAAGGGAGGCTGAATTCGACTGATTTTAGCTCGATCGAAATAGGGCAGCTTTGGTCCACCAGAGCTACTTCACTATTTGATTACGCCGGTGCTTCTTTAGTAATCCTCGTGTCGAATGGAGGTTGCTATTAGATAGCTAACTTCACTCGAAGTCTAAAGAGCCCGACCTCACTTTCTGAGGTTGAGAAAAATGCCCAAGTTAGAGCTTTGGTTCGAGCTTCACCAAAAAAATGGAGCAGTAGAGAGAGAGGAGTTTTCCAGTGTAAGGAGAAGGAACGGAGAGGAGCTCATTATACAAGGAGCTCGAGGACTCTCTGGCCGTCTGATTGACACCTTTATGACGATCATTCATGACCTAAAATGCCTTGAGCAGAGACTTTTCACCTTCGTTGGTGCTGTTAGTTTTTCCGGTGAGTGAATAGTGTTGTCATCTAAAGGAAGATGACGACAATGTTCCGAACTAGACCGGACCGGTCCGTACTGGGTTTAGTGCTTAAATTGGCTGGTTCAGGCCCGATTCGACCGAGTTTTCTAAAATTAAAATTTTTTAAATTCTTCTAAATTTATTCTCTATCCAATGATGGCTTCAATTTCTCAATTTGAATATTTTAAGCCACCTAGCAATTTCAATTTAGCAACTAGTTTAATGATGTTTCAAACCGGTCTAAACCGGTTCAATCTCGTTCAAATCCGGTTCACCTGAACCGGTTTGGTTTTCTCTTCTAATTCATCCCAAAGTCCTTTTCTATGACTTTTATAACTCTTTAGGTCACAAGGGATTTGAAATTTTTCCCTTTTTACCCTTTCTCTATCGGTTGGGATTCGTGAACTAGTTCGGTTCTCTCTCTTAGTTTGACCAGTTCTTTCCATGGTTTCCTTATCCTAAAGGGATGGAGTTTACATTGCATTTGTGAATGTGTGTACCCTTCCTGGTGAAGAGCATGTGTTTGTTTGCTAAACGTCTCCCGAGGTAAGTGGTTGTCCTAAAAGAGCTAAACACATCTAATATGGAAATGGAAAATGTTTTGGAAACCTGAGTATAAGGGAAAATCCTTTTAAGAAAATGATAAACTTGGCATGGTTTTTATAAACCAAAGATGTTTTAAAAACTCACTCCTAGCACCCACTCATAGAGTTGTAGAACTCACCCCCTCCCTTTTACCCATTTTTAGGTAACCAAGGAGAAGCAACCTTAAAGACCCTCCTATAATTGAACTATAAGACAAGTATGATCAATTTAATATATTTAGTTTTGTATAATGTTATTCCAGGAAAAATAGAAAAAAAAGATGTCTTGCTCCTTGTGGTTTAGAAGACGGTAAAACCCTTCATAGACTAAACGGAGTGGCGAGTTGCTCACGGGGATCTGACCAAACCGGGTCAGGGCATGACATCCTTAGTCCGAGTGGACGGGGTTTACAACTATGCTCCCTCCCCAGGTAACTTCTTTGCCTCTTCTAATCTCTTCTTTCTTTTTTTAGTTTATTTTTTCTTGGCCATTTTATTTTCTATCAATTATAGGTAGATACATTCCCCTATATAATTTTCATTCATGGAAGGGAAAGGTCTTCAGTTTTTTTAACACTTAATACTCATAATCCAGATGGTCAGTGAACTTTTATTCTCTTTAATTATGTTCCATTGAATGTGAAGTTTGATTTATGGCAGAGGTGTATGGCCAATAGTCTATCTGTATCTTCACGATATATACATGTATGGGTCTTCTCAGGTTAATTTAAGTTATTAACTTACAGTAAAGATTTCCCCTTTTATTTTTTGCATATGGAAGATCCATACGGATGGCATGACCATTACATTATTCTGGTAATTCCCTTTTTGTTTTGTAGGAGAATATGGGCTCTTCACCAGCCCCTACAACTCTTATTCATGGGTTGTGTTGCATAACATTTTGGGCATGTAAAACTAAATTCATAGCATTGTACATACCTGAGATAAGTCTTTTGTATTATCTCAAATTCTTAGATTGGCTTCACCTTTAATTAAGCCATGTTTTGGTAGCCAAGGATTAGTCCACTTAACCGTTTTGATCCTTGGCTCCCTATTGTCCCAACATCCCTAGTCCAACGAATGGTTTGGATTTCAAACTGACCCTCAGGCGAGTTTTATAGTCCAACACATACCTCTATTTTCCTTCCTCCTTTAGGTATATTTGTCGTAAGCTCTTTACTGAATTTTCCATTTGTTTGTTTCAGAATCCGTATTGTGCATTCCCAATTTTCAAAAAGGTATGTTATGTGGTTTAACTATTATAGATATAGTTTATCATAACAGCTTTTATCTCCCTCGTCTATTCCACGCGTAGCCCTACTTCTAGTTCAAGTAATTCCCATTTTGTTGTAATTGTCACACTTCATGTATACGTTAGAGTCTTGTTGTCATACTATGCACATTCCATATGATGGGAAAAGAAATCAAAGGCTCATTTCCTGTTTTCGATTTGGTGGAGGGCTAGGGACAAATTTTATGTATAATCCTTATTTGAAGTTATTCTTTTTTTTGTTAAAGGAGGTATCCTTCTATGTTTTAAACTTTGAAATCCATTCAAAGTTTTAGTTCCTCCCTGCAGATCCCTTGGAACCAATTATCGCAGGACCATACCAATGTAAATGAAATAATGCCAAATTCCCAGGAAATCATCTTGCCTTTTTCATTTCCTTTCTAATGTTGTTAATATGGCGAGGAAGCTTCTCTTTAATTATTTTCATCTAGTCAATTGCTAAGTGCCAATTAGTTGATTTGAAACAGTAGGAATACCTCTTGTTTTCAGGTTGAGTAAGTAGGAATCCCAAAGGTTAAATGCAAGCATTAACTGCACGTGTATTGTGCTTTCTAGAATAGTATATCGTGGCATTTTATTTCCAAATAGATAGGTTGTTTCCATGGCTTCTATTAATACTTTAGTACTAACCTTCAAATTGTCAAGATGTGGACAAGTTCAATCATCTACTACATATTTATATATATAGATACAAGTTTCATGGGTTCTTTTTGTTTTCCTCCATTACATGACATAATGCTTTAATCCATGCGTGTGTCCATCTTCGGATGATCATAATGAGGAGATGATGGGGAACGTGGATGGTTCCTCCCTACTTCCCCTTCAATGTGGTATGTGAGTTTGTCACAAGTTTCTCTCAATCATTAAATATCTTATAGAACTTATAAAATCTGTTAACATCAACCGATGATTAACTTTGCAGGCCATTGTCATCTCCCAATCCATGAGATACAAAAACTCTAAGTATTCAGCTCAAGGTTTTTAAAGGAAAATCTATGAAAGATGTGCTCACCCCATGGTCTCCATAGCCTACGTCCTTAAACTATAAGCAGTTTTGGTTTCTTGCGCTCATCCTTTAATTTGAGCTCCTTTTTAGGACCATAGTTTAATTTGGGTTTTTTATTTTATTACTGTAAGTCCTTTAAGGCCCTTCTTGTTTTTAAACCGTTCTTTTCTTACTTTTGATATAAATAATAGGTTGAGGGGTTATGGATTCAGTTCACTTTTTAGAGCTTACTTTAATGTATCATTGTACATTTTAACTTTTCAACCCAATATTGATAATGCTTATTTAATATAAGCATTTTAAAATTATATGCATATATGCCCATATATATTTAAAATATTTAAATAAATTTAATAACAGAGATTTAACTTGGACCCCTCCAAATTAGCTTTCCCGATCTAATTAGTTATCAACAAATAACTCAATTTATACTCAATTTAGTTATCCTCTGACCATTCTTACTAAACCCTATCTCCCTTGAATCCTAGTGGTATGTTCTCATCGCTGCCCTTCACCAGAATATTCATATTTTAGAGCAGATTTACTAAAACATTTCTAAATCGAATTCTCACTACTCATGTCTTCAATTGAGTCGCTATTTGATCCTAGAAGGACCCCTTTGGAGAGAGCTAGCCTCTAACGCCAAGAACTCCGACAGTCGCATCTTGTCACATCATGTACGACTAATAGTATAAAGAAAACTATATTAAGTTAAAACACTTGTATGTGTGTGATTAGAAACATGAACATAAGATTCCCGATACATGGTAGTGATGGTTATGAGGGCTACTGGTTAGCAAGGTTGGTACAAGAGAAGTTATAGCTAAATTGGTACATCGAGGGCTCTAGTAGTCCTATCTGCATTATACCTGGTGAAGGTGGAATGTCTAGTCCCTTTATAACAGATAATTTAATTGATATGTCTGGGGTTGGGTGATGGTGCTCACACAGATAATCTGACATGGATATCATGATCTAATCAGACATGTGGTTAAGGTTGTAGCCTTATACCAAATTCATTAGTAAAGTCACTTCGAACCATAAGTAAAACATATGAGAATTTTGTTCTGCGGATATGTGATATTTTCCATGATAGAAAAGATGTATGTGATGCTTGTCCAATACAAGCCCCATTTATTAAAACTTTAATCCATATATGATTAAATATTATTTCCTAAAATGCCCCTTGCAATTGTTTTAGAGTATGTTTTCAATTGTGAACTTGATGTCATGGTGTCAATAAACCTTTCTTACTAAGTTGTGAATGCACTCTCTTCCAATACCCCTTTCATCAAACTAAGATGTTTTAAGGATGCCTCAAAGATATGGAAAGGTGTAAAATACCAACTATATGCTTTACATTCAATACTTGATCCTGGTATTGTTGACTAAATCTATTTTCCATTTCCAAATGAATATTTTTTGGAAAATAACCCGATAAGTTTTATTATAAGTCTTAAGTAATATCAGGATTACAATGATGAAGCATACTTCATTATAAAATTGGAAGGATGTGGCGAGTTATTCACATGTTTTGATGGACAAACTGGGTTGCGGTGTGACAAGTCCGCTACCCAACAATAGCTTCACATGAGCTCGAGGATGACCGAAGAAGTTATGATAAGGACACATAGTATCTCAACTCCAACACCCAAATGCGCACAATTTGATTCGAGGTGAAATTGAGCTTTCCCAAACCAAGACACCCGGACAACCTCAACTCATGCCCATGTCTTTTCTACACCACCTTGGTAAGTCTCATCATCATTGTTCACCGGAAAAGCTTGAATTTTTATCATAAATACTGAATATATTTCATGGTCGATTACACACACCACCAATGATCAATTGAAGCGTCTCTTGATCCTAGGGGATCCCAAAGGAGGAGAGCTAACTCTCTAGACTCTCATCTCCGGTTGGTAAGAATTAAAAGATTTCTCTCTCTATAATTATTTTTTGACAAAGCTTTTTTATTAGTCATTTCTAGGCTAAATCATTCAATTCAAACTTTTAAATGATCATGGGGAAATGTGAAAGACGATTAGTATCATGATAGGGTCGAAATATGGAGGTTTAAACTTGATTCCATGAAGAATAAATTTTAGGTACTATTTTGAAAATTTGAGAAAGTTTAGGGCTTAATTGAAAATAAAGATAAATTTTGTCATGCCCCAACCCGGTTTGGTCGGATCCCCGTGAGTAACCCGTCACTCTCTCGGTTCATTAAGGGTTTTCCCATTCTTTAACCCGGGAGGAGTAAGGCGTCCTTTAAACCTGTATGTTTTCTGTAATAACATTAATCAAAATTGCATGAAATTTTAAACTTTACATACATGTCTTGCAAGTGTGACTAACAAGAGGTCTTTGGATAGACTTCCCTTAGTTACCTAAAAAGGGATACAAGGGGTGTTTAAAGTTTGACTTTTTGGAAAAATAGTTTGAGTTGGAGTGTGTCAGACTCCTTATTTTCTTTTAAAACAATTCATCCTCAAATCTCAGTTTTCATAGCCATTTCTCAATCATTAATCACAATCAGTGTGTTTATCAATCAACACACACCCTTCATCATGAAGGGAACATACATTCGCAGGGCAGCACGTCCACTGCACCCACTTGTGGCATCAGAGCGACTATACCGACCACCTAAATAGAAGCACGCCCACTTCTACCTTGAGAATGAGTAGATGTACGTAACATCCGACCCTTAATCCCGTAAAGAAAACTCTATGTCCGTATGAGGTCAAATACCTCATCCCGACCCCACCTCAGTCTCATACACATGTAGCTACGTCAAGCTTCCCTGACTACTAGCACAACAATCTGCTCTTATCTCCACCATGTCATCCAGTAGCCCTAGGACGCATCACTACCCCTCTTAGGCAGGTCTCGTACCTTAGTGCATGCACAAAATAATAATTTTCCACATAAGCCATTTAATCTATGGTGCCACTAGTCTAATGACCCCGACCCTCAACTCGACCTGCAGTTGTTTGTCTCGACTAGTCTGTCAACCTGTCATGTTGCATTGTCGCTAGTCCATTGAGTATGTCGGTCCTGTCTTGGTACCATGGCCAAACATATCATTCATTTAAAGTTTTTATAGCTTAAACTCATGTTTGTTTATGAGCTCCTGCTCATGCCAACTGGCCTTTGGGCCCACTGTACAATATTTACAAAATCGGGCATTTTAGCCACCAAGTTCCAAAACCGAGGCCTCCGGCCTATATGAACTATTTGAGCTCCTGTCAAGAAGGTTTCCCAAAAGGTTTAAGTAGTGGCACACAGTCAAGGGAGAGCACTTCTGACAAAACAATCTTTTAATCTGTCCATCACACCAACCGGGTGTGAGGACATCTCCGCTTATAACTGATAAGCGGGTTTTCTACTTCCTTTCAGTAAGTTCATCATACCAATCGGATATGATCTACTTACAGTTGGTATGCAGTTTTTCCGCATAATTTCCACATCACTCCTCTTAGGTGTAATGGTTAAAATACCACTCAGTAGTGGGTTTTCATTTTCGAGGTGCTTATCATCCCAACTAAGTATGATATAAAATCTCACTCACCCGTAAATGCTGTGAATTTCCTCTCGACCGATTTTTCACATTCACGAGCTTGTCTTGGCTGGCATTCCCAGTACTCCGTATTCCTACACGATATGAACATCATTGTTCATTATCTTTTAGCCTAATAGCCTTCATTTATCACGAATGAATAAAATACCCAAACTTTTCATTATTTGTAATTAGGTCCCTAAAGTTCTTTTTCTTTAACTTTAGGTCCCTAATGCCAATTTTTCCCCAAATTGAGTCCCAGAACTTCTACAATTTACTTTGAGACCTCAATTTATTCAAAATTACATAAAGGAGTTCAAGTTTCCCAAATTTCCAATTTGGTCCCCAACTTTTCTAAAATTACCATTTTGCTCCTACTTTACAAAAATAGTAAGTTTCACCCCCAAAAATTGGCCAATTGGTCCTCCAACATTTTTATCATGCCCAATTGGCCCTTAATTTTATGAAATTACACTTTAGTCCCTCAAATTTTTGAAATCCCTAATTTTCCCTAATTTCAACCTTCCAACACATTCGAATTTGATTTCATCAAATTGACTGATCAAATGAGTTTAATTGTTGAAATATAAGTTAGATTGGAGTTCCTACACCTCTATACGATTCAACTGCACTTTGAATCACACGATTTGAGGTTGAAACAAGCTCAAACGGAGTTTCGCCAGAAAACTAAACGTAGAGAGAGAAAGCTTAGAAAGCTTACCGTGGGGGGCACGGCGGTCCGAGCTTTCAATCTGGGCAGATAGCTCTTGTCATGAGGTTCTTCCTAGGATCAAGAATCGTCTCAATTCATGTTGAATTGAGGGAGAATTTGGTTAGCAAATATCTATCGGTTCTCTCTCTAGCACCGATCGGAATTTACAGAGGGGAGCCAAATTAGCTTACCTTTCCTCTCTAATTCAGTTGTAGGAGGGTTGTGAAGATGTTGGAAGGACTTGGTTTAGCCTAAGAAGGGCTCGAATTAGCCATTTTTAGCTTGGCCAAAATAGGGCAGCTTTGGTCTACCGAAGTTGCTTCATTGTTCTATCACGCAGGCGTTTCTCCGACAATCCTCGAAGCAAATGGAGACTACATGCATGTAGCTGACTTCTCCCCGAATCCAAAGAACCCGACCATGCCTTCTTTGGCTCAGAAAAATGCCCAAGTCGGAGCTCTGGTTCGAGCTTCACCAAAAAATGGAGCAGTGGGGAGAGAGTGGAGTTTTCAGGTGTGAGGAGGATGAATGAGGATGAGCTCTTTCTATAGGAAGCCCGAGGACTTATTGGCCATCCGATTGGCGCCTTAATGGCAGTCATTCATTGCTTGAAACTCCTTGGCCATAGACTTTTCATCTTTGTCGGCACTGCTCGGTTTTCCGGCGAGTGAACAGTGATGTCATCTAAAGGAAGAAGATGACACTATTCCGAACTGGACTGGACCAGTCCGAACGGGGTTCAATGCTTAAATTGGTTGGTTTAGGCTCAATTCGATTGAGTTTTTCAAAATTAAAAATTTATAAATTCATCTAAATTCATTATCTATCAAATGGTAGTCTCAATTCTCCAATTTAAATTTTCTAAACTACCTACAAAAATGAATTTAACATTCAGTTCAATAGTGGTTCAAACCAGTTCAATCCGGTTCAGATTTAATTCACCTGAACCGGTTTGGTTTTCTTCCCCAAATTGTCCTAAAGTCCCTTTTCAAGGTTTTTATGACCCTTTGGGTTACTCGGGAGTTTTAAATTTCCCAATTTGCCCATTCTTTAATGATTGGGTTTGAACCAGTTTGGTTTTTCTTACTCGATTTGACTGGTTCTTTCCCCGATTTTCCTTAGCTCCAAAGAGCAGGGTTTACAAATTTAGTGACTAAAGTTGATATATATGAAAGGTGAGAGATCTAAAGGAAATATTCTAAAAATCTTAGGGACTCAATCGAAAAGAAATAAGAAGTTAGGGACTTATATGCAATTAAGTAAAAAGTATAGGGATATGAGGGTAAATATTTTTGTGAATAAGGATCAATCTATAAATATGGTCTAATCATGGGGAAAAATCAATACTTCGGAGAAATTAAGGCTCGGGCAAAAAAATGGGTGTCGCTAAAAGTTCAATAAAGTTAATCGAACCTAGGGTTAAATTCGTAATTTATTGAAAAATTACAGGTTTGATTGAATAATACCCTAGTGAACTAAACCCAAGATATTCACAAAATATTTGTCAAATTATGGTAGAATTATACCTACTTGATTGTGCAGTAAATGGCACAAAAACTCAGCAATTCGTATGTGATGAACACGTCCACAAACTATTGGTGATTGTAATTTTTTGTATCACTTTCGATTGAATTGATGACACATTATTACTCATTATTTGAAAATAGAGTATGTTTATAAACTTTCTAAAAAAAGATGGAAAACTAAATGAGATATGTTTTGAAAAGTTTTTCGAAAGTTCAGGTGTAGTACCTAACTCGACACAAAAATGGGTTAAGCCCACAATCAATGGAAATGGGTCAAGCCCATGATTTATGAAAAAAGTAGGCCCTAGGCTATGTTTTGAAAATGAGTCATTACCCCAACTTTTTCAAAGTGAAAATGGAAATTCAAAATAAAAGGTGGATCTTGCTTTGCATATTTTTAATTGTTGAATATGAATTATGCCCTAAATAATAATATGAGTAGTTGAGATTAGTCAGATAGCAAACCAAGTCTCAATAATAAAGATAATGAATGAATTATTTTGTGAAATGGGTATATAACCCGTGATTACTATTGAGATAGAAACGATTCATGCCCCATATAGTTGGTAGTACAAAAGATGAATAAATGCAATTGGATAGATAGCAAGCCAACTCTAGATTATTAAGACATTCCTAATTGTGTTTGAGATGCGAGATCATGAGATGCTTAGAAGAGTTAGTAATGATCTTAGAGCGCCCTACTGGAATCTTAGGGAGAATAAGGAGAGTTCACTTCTAGTACACCAATGATTTTGAAAGTCGAATGCACATTAGACTTAACCAAGAGGATGGTTACTCACTCAATAGCAAACATTTTCTTTACATGTGTGATGGATAACTTGGTCCATACAGACTGATGTGATATGGGTAACTTAATCCATACAAACTTGAGATCACAGATAAGTCTCCGTACAATGATAGTTATTAAAATTGCTTTGAACCACAGGTTTAATGGTAATGTACCTCTATTCTACAACGGTGTGACCTTTCTATAATGAAATTAATACGTTTGTAATGAATAATTTAGTCTATACATACCTATTGTATGATGTTAATAATGTTCAAAAGATACAAATATTAACAATATAATACATGCACTTTTAGATGAGAAGTATTAAATTTAAATACATAAGATTTGACACTAAAGTCACAAGTTTTATAAATGTTTATATAAACTGACATTTTTTAATATGTGCTAAATAATGGCCTTGACGTCTTGATGTTACCTAATATTATTCACTAACCTCCAAACTCTCTCCCTCCCCAATATTCTATGCATGAACCAAGCTAAATAGAAGTAAAATAACCAAAACCAGAAAAGAAAGGTAGTCACATTTATTAAAAATTTAATACAAATATTTTTCCTAGTTTTGATAAATATTTTTATTAAATCATTTTTAACATATTTTGAGCAGTAATGTTGAGTGTCCATTGTTATACTATCAAAATGATATGATGATTTACTTGGAGGTAGGATTTGGAAATCGTATTCAAGTGTGACAATGAAAATCAATTTTATATAAAGATAAATAATCCTATCTCATCAACCACATCTATATGAATTCAATATGTCAATATCTCTACACTTCTCAGTATCATCGATTTTTATACAAATTGGGTTGGTCTAGTAAGATTTCTTATATAATTGTGCATTTTAGCAAAATAATTTTTAACATAGAAAAGTAACCTACATATTTTTTTAATCTTCTTAATTAAAATCATAAATATAACCTAATAAAAGATAAATTAAAAGAAAAAATAACATTTTTTCTATAATTCAGTGGTTGTCAAATTAATTTTATTAGGTATAATATTGAAAATATAATAAAAAATTAGATAAAATAGAAAAGTGTTGTAAGTTTATAAGATTGAAAATGTTCTACCGTTTACAAGTTATTACTTAAGTAAAAATAGACTTGACCCCCAATCAATACACAATACTCTCACATGTTATCATCAGATTCATTGAGCTTACACTTATACCCGACTCAAAACTGGAAACTCGGCTCATGGTATACTCAAATATAGAGGAAAATATAATTATAAATTATATTAAATATAGAAATTTTATAAATTTATAAGATTAAAAATAATACAATAATTAAAAATTATAATTTTTAATTAAATATTTGATCGAACCTCAATCCACAATACTATCTCATATATACAAAATCGCATTATAAATTAGGTTAGTAATTAGATCAAGTATTCCAAGTAGTTTTTTTTTTCATCAATAACTATATTATTAAAAATAGTGTGAAAATAGTGTAAAAATACTTATTATCCGCACCCGTATAATATATATATAATTTTAGAAATTTTAATTAAAATAATTTTAAAATTAAGTGTGTTTGAATTAGGATAATTTTAAGATAAGTAAAATATTAAAAATATTTTTTAGAAAGGAGGTGAGTAATGAGAAAATATAATATTATGGATGCATAGTAATGCCAACCTCTTTGAATCCCAATCAATGGGCCATAGGCGCGTGATATTCAAACTGTGTAAATGAAAATGATTATAGGAGAAGTTTAGTAATCTTATGATTCATCTCTTAATAAGTTTTTTTTTCTAAAAATGGTAATATATGTAGATACTTTTAAGACTTGTTGAAATAATTTTAAAAAAATTTAGAATCCAATAAATTACTTTTTAAACTTTGGCATACTTTTTTCCTTTTTTTTTTATATGAGAAAGAAAGTACTGATTATTTTCGGGGACCAATTCGACACCAACTATAACTAGCTTAAGGTAGTTTCCTTGCATTTCAGGAAATTAAGGCCCTTAATGGAAAATAGGAATAAAAGAGGGAAGTCGGAGTGGGAAGATCAGCTTGCAGATGCTGGGCCGATGAAGCCAGCTGATTCCCTTCGTTGCTGTGTGACAGTTAGATTTCCCGCTCAGAAACCTTAGGGCACAGAAACGCCATTTTCTCCTTTTCTTCAGCTGCAGAAGGATGAGAAGAACGCTCTTTTGGAGCTGAATTCTCTGATCCCCGATGTTTCTGGACGGCTTCATTCGTCGGAGACTGTTTTCTTTTCTGTCGCCATGGCTCAGGGAACTGCCGGAGCTAGAGCTGAAAGTAGGAATTGTTCGGTCTCATGCGATCGCTAGGAACCTCCAATTCGATGCTGCGATCCTCAATAACCTCCTGGGTGATTCGTCCAATTTTATTTTCAAGGGGCTCACTGTCGGCGAGTTCAGTATTCGTTTCTCGAATTGGTCAGTCCATTCTTTCACAGTCGAAGTTCGTGATGTTAACGTGGTCTTGTCTGCCTGGTGGGTGTCCTTCCTCTGCCTGTTTCAATCGCTCCGAGATTTTGTCATGTTAAAATTTTAGTTTCCTTTTTTATTGAAAATTTAAAAGTTTAATTTCACTGGTGTTTGTACCGGTTACATTGAACTACATTGAAAAAAAATAACTTAGGGAAAATTAATAGTTCATTTTTCCCAGGCTAGTTGGTGAGCAGAAGCAAATTTAACAGGGAAGTTGAAAGTGCAGTGAAAGATTTTCCTATTATTTTTGGAAGTTGTTTATTTTTTTGTATATAAAAAAGAAAACTTAATTCCAGTACAGAGGATTTACCTGATATTTTCTTTTTGTATGGGTGCAGAGTGTTTAATGAGAGAATCATAACATATTCCCAAGGATCTTGTTCTTGTAACCATTTCCTTTTCAATTTTGTTTACAGGACTTTAGAATCTGGAGGTAATAGGAATATGCAGAAATCAAAGGAGATGGGATTGAGTAGTTTAGATAAGAAACTCTCAGCTATGGATCCTGAGGTATCCTAGCTTTTTCTTTCTATATGTTTGGTTAGGTTATACATTTACATTTTAGAAGAACATAACATAAATTGCCGGTCAAAAGGCTGCATTTATGCTATCCATATTACATCAAATCCATGTGTAATACTGATGATTACTTCATTTGATTTTAGGGTGTGGCTCTACATGAAGCTCTCAGGAATTTCTGTTCTGCTAAACCTTCTTTTAGCAGGATAAAAGCAACCATTTTAAATCTAATATGCAGACATTTCCTGGTTGAGATTCATGACATCAAGCTGCAACTGCAATTTCCAATGTTTGACGATGGCATGACATGGATGTCGGAAGTAAAGGAACTGAACATTTTCTCAGAGCATCTTGAGCAAGGGTGTCTTCTTCGAGATCTTATGGCAACATCTATGACACAAATAGGAAATAGCTCTTTCCTCATGAACTTCAACAATTTCAAGATTGGATTTAAGAGAAATGATCAGATTACCAATATTTTATCCTGCAAAGATTTGTTGAGCTACACCAAACTAAATGATCTTCATGTTGCAGACCTCATTCTTAAAGTACCACAACTGACAATTTCATCTTCCCCAGAAGATGTTGCAGTTGCATTACTATGCCAAAAAATATTGGCTAGAAAGGTCCACCAACACAGGAATGGAAGACTCCTTTGGTATATTGCAGCCAGAAAAATAAGAAGCATGGCTTCAGCTCCCAGAGTAACTCTGTACAGATCTATCACTAATGTGATTCTCTGGTTGCGCTACCTCCATTCCTATGAAGGTCTACTATCTCTGGTGGGGTATCCTTCCAGCCAGAAACTGAAAAGATCTGCATTTAGGGTCTTTGAGGATAAAACATTTCTGGGCATGGTAAAGCACCAATTGAAAGTTATATCAGACATGGAAAAAGAACTTCAACCTGAAGCTATTGTGTATGCTCGCAGAATTGCTCGTTATAGAATATCACAAGAGATTTATGTGAAAGTTATATCTGAATGCAGGTTCACTAATCACATAAAAATTTTGGGTAGAATTTTTGCACTTAGTATCTGTTTTATCGGGGCAGTACTCATGTATATTTTATCTCTGGACTTCTTGAGAATACTTCCACTTCAGAAGCAAGAAACTGATGGACCTTCCTATGGGCTTTCACTGGAATCTCACCTAGAAAGTAAGTTCATTCTGAATGTTGAAACAGTTATTATTACTGTTTCACTAAAAAGCAAGGTCAATCCTTCCTCTAGTGATAACATGGAACTACGTAGTAGGGTATACCCAGATGTTTTATTCCAAGTGGAAATTGGTGCACTCTCTCTTAAGTACATTGATGCTATCTTTGAACAGTCACTGCTGTTATTGCTTGAAAGCTTTAGCATTTCATCATCAGTTATTAGGACTGGTACTTCCAGAGGAAGCAGTTCAAAGTCTACAGCCCATCACGTCAGAGGCTATCAGTATGGAAATTTCACAAGTTTGAATAAAATTATTTGGACAGAGACTCTAGTCAATTATTTATCTGCAACCACTGATGACCATGAAGATGATAACCCAGATGCTTTTGGTAGTAAATCGTATTTGCAGAAATTTCTTGGAGAAATTTGGAAGACATGGAAAGATACTTGCCATAAATCTGAAGAAAGTGATACCTCTTTGATGAATAATTGTTTCATCATCTTTGAGTTCAAAAGCTATCTGACATGTGGTCCTGGCAGTTCCACTCCTGGGTTTCTAAAATGCAACTTGATGGTAGGAAAGTTGAACTTATCATTGGGCTGTTCATCGACAGAATCAATTGCTTTGCTTGTCAGGGAGATGAACCATGCCTTCTGCTGCAGTGGTCATATAGATAATTTCCGATCAACTCATTCTGAAGCTTCTTATCAATCTGACAGTAGTTGGAACAGTGAATACATAAGCTGCTTTGGGGATATAAAAGAAACATTGCTTGATACGCTTCCCGAGAAACATATTGAACTTGGAGCATTTATTGCCGGTCCACATCTGCAAATTTCATTTCCAAATGATGGGCTCATCATTGGAAAAACTACTAATTATCCTCAAAGTTATGATTTTCAATTGATAGTTGAGCTTCATGACATTAAAATTGCTCTTTGGCCTACATTAGAATCTACCCCAGATGACTTAACCAAATCTAATAAAAAGAGGGATTCAGAACCTGATAATTTCATGTTGGAGGAGCATTTTAAACTCGATACTGCACCAGGCAGTGATGAAAAGTATACATCTCAGATGCTAGTTTTACTCAGTATGTATCTCAGAGCTGGTGGCTTAATTGCATATATGGAGAACTTGAGAATGAAGCAGAAATTGCAAATTTTTGCATTAAGGCCACTAACCTTTCAGTTATCATCCTTCAGGTCAGTATATAATACATATTTATACCTTATTTTGATTTATTTGAATGTGTTCTCTCTGAATTCTGACATAGTAGCAAGGAAGATACCAGACCTCAATTATAATAGAAAAGGATGGAATAAGTTTCCTTTTGGTTTACCAATAGATTGTATGTGGAACTCCAAACATAATAATGCCATGCTATTGATTCTTATATTCATATTTCTGCTAGGAGCCCTGCTATTCTTTGTTTATTGTTGATGAGATTGATTTAAATCATCAGATTCTTTCATTCCATGCTCAAGTACAGGAAAAAACAGTATCAGGTGCTTGTTTGACACATCCTATTGCAGGAAGTACACTCATTCACTTGGAAAGGCTACTGTTGCTCTTTCTGCAAATTTCTATGGGATAGCTTCTGGCTTTGCAGGACAAATATTTAAAGATAATATCCATATTCTCTTTCAGGTGATTCTTTTTTAGGATAAGCTGCTTAATATTCCAGCTATGTTTCTATTCTTAAACATGATATCATCTCCTAGTGACTGTCACCATTGCATACTCTGAGTTCCTACATAATATTTCTTTATTTGCAACATTGTGAAAGGTAAATCAGCCTATAATTAAAGACTCCTCCTGCTTCTTTGATCCTGTATCTTAGAAGATTGACCATGTTCACAGTTGATATCTTCATGAATTGATTATATTTACTTGTTATTTACATCAGAGACTTTATAGAACTGGAAATTGTGAAAATCTTATATATTGGTGTATTCTGCTGTCCAGAGATGGACTTAGAAAGTCTAGAACTTTGTGGACAGCTGAAAAATAGAATTGGAATCTTTTCTAACTGAAACTGTTGAAGCAACATTATTTTTATTTTCTACCTTGGTTATATATCAATTCTAGGGTTTTTATGGAACTGTCAATTGTGCAAGCTCATACATAGATGTACTCTATTTTCCACAGCTGGACCAAGAGAGTCTAGAACCTTCTATATAGATAGAATAGAATGGAAATTTTTGGCTGAAATTTTAGGAAAACACTTTTTATCTAGAATGGTTTTACTGTAATTCTGGAGGATTCTTCTTGGTGATAAAGAATGCTTTCTACCCAAAAGCTTCTCATTATTGAAAATGTTGAAACTAAAGGTTATATCTTTTTACTGCAAGAAGGACTTAGAAATGATATGTTTGTAAACTGTTTTTTCACCAGTATTTTGGCTAATGCCATTCCATAGGAAACTCTTATTTTAGTTGTATGTCTAATTACTAAATATACTTCTATTCTTTGGTTTCTTTTTAAAATTTTCTACATTTCCATTGCATTTTGCTCTCTTACTGGATTATTTTGATTATTGTTTTTGGACAGGCAGCTCTTAATTTACTTTCTGAGACGATACACTATCTTGAAACTGTTCCAATTGGTATTGTGTCTCTTCATGAGTCAGTGTTGGAATATCTGGACCATGCTGATTTGAATAATGTGGAAAACACAGTGGAGGGATCATCCTTCTTGGACACGGCTACCTTTTTTATCATTAAGGGAAAGCTTATTCTTGGCCAAATGGATATAACTTTCTGGGAGTCCAAGACCAGTAATAGCTTGGGCCCTTTAAACACAATCTTTAATGCTATAAGGATAGGTGAGCACAGTATGCTTGACTATGGTATTGGGACAACAATTACAGAAGGAAGTGCCGAGTTGTTCTTTGAAGACAGGAAATTGGAAGTTCTGCTTGATCTTTCGAAAGTGCAGTTGACTATTTTTGGATATGGAAATAAAACAAGAACTACCTATTACTCTCCATCAGAAACTTTGGAATTGCGTTCTCTTCATAACTTGTATGAAACTTCTTTCTCTAATTTGACTGTCGCTTTGTGTTGGGGCTCCCCCAGGCAAGGAACTGTGAGTTCTGAAGTTGAAGGTGGTCTTCCTATTAACAATCTCATAAATGAGATAGAAAATTCAAGTCAACGATCATCTGAGTTAAATACTTCTCTAGATGCCATGACATCTTCTCTAAGTCAATGGTTACTCATAAATATATCAGTAGGGGAAATCTCACTTGTCCAAAATTCAGTGAAGGATGTGTTACATGGGGCCCATGAGATGAATAAGCTTATATTATCACTTTCAGTTGGGAGAAAATTCCAAATAATATCCTTGGAAATTCAGGTGTTCCATTTTATGTACATTTTTATGCTAAAAACCTTTGTACTTTATCCATCCAGGTTGATGTTTTATTCCTCAATTATTTTACATACAGTAGCTTCTCTTGAAGCTCTGTGAAGTGCTAGATCCATTAGCCAGAAGCATATAAAATTTGAATTGAAATATAATTTTATTGTAATAGGTTCATCTATATAAGTGTATGGCTAGATTGGGAAGAGTTGACAAGTAGGAATTGAAATAGACTGGGAGACACGGTCGTGGAGCTAGATCAAATTACATCCTCAGGTTTATTATTATAGAAAATGAACATACTTATTTTTCTAACTTCTCCTTTTAGGTGAGAGCAATTTAAGTTTTTAGAGAAAATATTATTACATATAAACATTTCATTTTATTCTTTGGTATTCAAAGTAATGCATGATCTTGATGAACAGGGTGGTCTTATCATGATTGAAATGACTTCTTTGGCTGCATTCCTTGGTTTATATGTTTCATACATTCAGCGAGTTCAAGATCTTCTGCATTCTATACAATCATCTTATACGTCCTCTGGTAAAACTGAATCTGCTTCAAGTATGATGACTGTGGATGGCAGTGATCAAGATGTTGTTCAAGAGGTGGCTAATTCTCCAGATCGAAATGGATTGGAGCAAATGAAAGCTTTTACTCTAAAGATGTCTCAGTTTTCTCTAGTTTTTGCTGCTGAAGAGAAATCTGGTAATTTAATTTCCATTTTTCTGAGCAGGCTCTATGTCGATTTGTTTTAGTTGGTACTCAGTATTTCAACACACTGACCTAACCCATCTACAGTTGCAAAAGTGTGAAACAATTGCTATTTATCAGCAAAAAAATCCAATTTCTATATGTCTATTGTCATTCCCACATTGAGCGAAAAAATTGGCATTCCCATGAAGCATTGGGAAATTATAGTCCGTATTATGACACCATTAATATGTCAGCAACTGTCAGCTAATGAATTTTCTTTGCAGGTCTTGTTCGAGAGATCATGCAAGAGGTTGACATAAATTTGAACTTTGAAGTGGTGAATAGAAGAAAACGATTCCTATTTGACCTGCTTTGCCTTTCGGTTTCTTCACAAGTTCTTCATGCAAATGATAATCATGAGGTTCATGTTCCATATTTTTCTTCTCCCACCTCAAGGGGATCATCACCTAGCAACTCATCTGGAAATCTTGTTGTAACACATGCACAACAGGAAACAACTGATATAATTGACAACAAAAGTTTCTTGAGGGATGCTCCTGAAGATAGTTCCACAATTGAAGTAATCAGTACAGTTGATAAGAAGTTCATCTTGAAACATTGTCGTGCTTTTGTACATGCATACACAGTTGATAATGGCCCTCCTGGTTTTGCCGGTGCTTTGGTTGGTGGAGGTTCTGTTTCAGGAATGGATATAACAATCTCCCTCTCTGAAATAGAAGTGAGTGAATCATTTCTTCTCAAATTGATGTTTTTATACTTTTTCTTGAGAGTTTGGCATAGATAAGTAGTTGATAGTTTCTAGGTGTTAATGTTTTATAAAGGAATATGATATCCTGAGATGGTCTATTTCAACCATTAAAGCATAAACTTGCTAGATGTGTATTCCTTTATTTCTTACTGAAAAGCTTAAAGAAATACTTTCAAAACGAGAAGAAAAGATTAAAGAAATGAATCTCTTTTGTTTGTTTGAATATACAGACATATACATGTATATCTTATTCTTGGATGAAAGCTAAAAAATCTGTAACCATAAATTTCTCAAATAAAGTCAAGAAAAATCAAGCTTATTGTAAATAGAACCAATGTATGCCATAAACTGGTCCCTGCTGCTCCTTTATCAATTAGCATATACTATCCCATTGGAATATTTGATATACAAATATTATAGCTCACTATAGATCTTGGAGATTTGATATTATTTTTAAAACTGTCTCTGGTCTAGGAAATAAGCACTCACGGCTGTACTAGGAAATATGAGTTCTTATTTGGGAAAAAATATGTTCATATCATTATCCTGAGAGTTAAGTTTACTTTTAAATTACATATTCATAATATGAGTCCAAATATACACAAGTGGTGTAAAAATCTATACTGATGTTGATTTATCTCATAAAGATGAAGCCTATGTTTCTTTTTGCTTGATCTTTTAATACTCTTGTGCTAATAACTGAACTCTGTGTAAGATGCATCAGATGATCTTATTAGCAGTTGGTTCCATTTCAAGATTTTCCAGTATGGGGACCACCAATGAATCATTGCCCAGAAAGTTGTCCAATCATCATGATATTGTCTATAGTCATGAAGAAATGATTCCTAATGGTAATTGTTTCTTGCAAAATGAAAACCTACAATTTTCTTAAATTGCAGCATAATGATTGTGCTTTTACAGGATCCATCATCGCTATTCAAGATATTGAACAGCATATGTACCTTGCTGTTGATGATAGAAGAGATAAGTATAGTCTAGTCGGTGTTATTCATTACTCATTGGTGGGGAAAAGAGCTCTATTTAAGGTATATGCTGTTTGTAGTATTTAATTTTTTATTTGTGATGCTGCATTTGATAGAAATGGAGTTCATTTCTTGTGATTCTTCTTTCTATAACCTTGTTTCCTTTTTTTTAAAACTCCTTTAAACTAGAATTCAATACAACATCTTAGATATTAGATCATTAGAACACTTTGTTATTATCTAATAGGAAAGATTTTCCATCTCAATGATTCCTTGTTTTACTAGTTATCGCCAATTATCAATAGATAATTCATAACTGTGATATGTAATTGCACATACTTATAGGTCAACTACCAAAATGAAGGCAGGTTATGGTCTTCCAATCAATGGTTCTCCCTAATATCTCTGCATGCTAAGGATGAATCAGGTCAACCATATCGACTAAATTACCGTCGTGGATCAGGTTTTGTTGAAGTATCCAGCAATTGTGATAGTAGGTCTTCACTTTTTAGAGCAATCTCCTGTAAGCATGAAAACATTAAGGGTGATTTTGGCTGGGAGGCTTATGGTCAATTGGTCAAAGGCACCTTCTACCTCTTGAACAAGAGAAGTGATTGTGCTGTTGCCTTTGTCAATGGTATCCCTGAGTTTGTTCATAAGCCTGGAAATCCGTTTAAGTTGAAAGTGTTCCAGGAGATAGATCTATCTTCTTACTCAACCTCTCCTATTAGTCGCCCCAATGAAGCTTCTTCCAGAGTTAATCTGCTGCAGGAGGATGAACACATTTCTGAAGAAATATCTGGGAAAGGACGATATTTCCCAATTGTTGATGTTAAAGTTGAAAAAATGTCTCTCACTATCGTCCAGGAACTTTTGGATGAAGAAGAAATGTTCCCTCTCCTGCAAATCAATATTGATAACATTCAATTAGCTGTCCAAATCTTATATGCTAAATTTAGAATCTTCTGCACCATGACAACTTGGCTGGATTTCTTTGATTCTCAAGGGAACTCATGGTGAGGATCTGTCATCTGAAGGAACATCTCTCTATATTTGGGAATTAGTGCTGATTAATATATTACTTCTTATTGCAGGAGACATCTTGTAAACCCAGTTGAATTATACAGTTTTTATCGCACTAGATTCCCAGTTAATGACACAAACATGGTGAAACATGGGGCACCTCTTTATTTCTACTTCAGGACCAAGGAGGTTAGGGCCATATCTTATTCAGCTTCTGTTATTTCTGCCATTTATCTGAACAACTGCTACATTCCTTATATTTTCTGCCTTTTCTTTTCTTACAGTTGGACATATCCTTGAGTGAGATTTCATTAGACATACTTCTGTTCATTATTGGGAAATTAGACATTGCTGGGCCTTTCTCAGTGAGAAATACCAGGATCTTTCCCAACCATTGCAAGGTTCAATTTGTTACACCTATAAGCTTTCAATCACTGTACTTTGTTTATTTCTCTTGATAATATGTGAGTTTTACAGTGCTTATGATTATCATTTTTCTCCTAAATCTAGAGAGAGTGCCACAAGTGAGTTGAATACAAAAGAAAATGAATACACAACCATTGAATGCAATAAGAACAACCTTTCTATATTGCATATAGTTAATATAAAGAACCTACATGCTATCACCAAATAACAATATAGAGCAACCAAGTCTATTAAGTACTCATTTTTCCTATTATCCATTCTTAGGTTAAGAATGAAAGGCATGTAATAAATTATGACTTACTGTAATTTCTTTATGTCTTATCATTAACAAAATCAGTCTAGTTCTGTTCTTAATCTCATTTTGCACGAGGTTCTTATATATTGGAAAGTGAAAATCAGGAGCCCATCTTAATACATATAAAAGCTTAAGTTGGTAGAAAGAACTGCTATACTTTTATTAATCAGTGAAGACAGACCGGAAGAATAACTACGATCAAGTTTGACTTGCATGAGCAGAAGATGAATGAGAGAGATAATGATTCAAGGGTTATGGTAGTATGCTAAGAGCTTCCATTGACCCTTTTACCAACTGGAATATCATGTGTTTTTTACTTTCAACAAGGTATGTTTTGCAAAACTCTCTACTGCATCATTGATATATGAACCATGACAGGTGGAAAACCAATCAGGTGCAAATCTTCTGTGCCATTTCTATGGCAATCGGAATTTAAAAATAGCTCATGGGGAGTCCGTCCATCTACAGTTGAAGTAATTCCTCAACTTCACTTTTTCTTTTATTGTTGAATTTGATTTGATTGTATTTACCCTGGAAAAAGGTGATGTATTTGAAACTTATTTGTTTTCCAAATACAATCTATGTAAATATTATTATTTTAGCGTGTAAGAGATGTTAGCTTCACAATGCTTGCAGCTGAGAATTATACAGTCGAATTGAAGTATATAAACTTCATTACCTTTTCTGCAAGGCACTCAGTTTTGGCTGATCAATCGTCTGATGCTCCGCCTGCTATTTCAATCCAACTTGGTTTTCCTGGCCGCTATACAACTTCCCCCATCCATCTTTCTTTCTTAGAAACCCAGACATTTGCATGGAGGACCCGCATACTGTCACTTGATGGTAAGCTTAGATGCAACATGATAAATGGTTGGATCTTTTCAAATTTTACGAATTTGCTTAATGAAAGATGCCAATACATGAGACCATTCTTTCATTATATATATATATATATATATAAGAGGTTATTTCTATTCTTGAATATATTTATCCAGTCAGCATCTTTACTTTATAGAAAAATCCTCAATCACTCTGAAGCTAATATTCCCTCCAATTGCTCAGTAGGGCGGCTCCTTGCAGACCCTCTTTCTCTGGTGAGGTTGCGAGCTGCCAGGAAAATGAGTAGCGAGCAACCCATCCTGTTGAGCAATTGAAGGGAGGCCCACCTATTGAATTGGCCCATTTTTTTGCTTTAGAATTTAATATATATTTTTAGTATCATTTTGTATATCATATCAGCCTGAATATTTGAAGGAAAAAATAATGTCAAGTTCCAGATTTGGTATAAGAACCAAATCAAGCATATTTACAAGGAAAAAAGTTTGTGACAAAGTTTTGGATGTGCCTATGTTTTGGTCCTTTTATTGTAATTAACCCTTAAACTTGTTTTTGTTTCTTCTTATTTTGGAGTTGAGGTGTTGCTGCTAGAGCTATGAATGGATTTACATATATCTTTATTCTGTTTTCTATAGATGCAAAAACTTACCCTGGACCAGTTCTTGTAGTTGACATTGGAAGAAAAGCTGAGGTAATTTGCTCTGTTTTTATTACTCTATTTGCAAGTTCTTCAAATTAAAGCTATGTCTATTTCGTTTTAATTCTGTTTGTAGGATGGTTTTTCAATTGTGGTTTCTCCTTTAATAAGAGTTCATAATGAGACTGACTTATCAATGGAACTGCGCTTTCAACGGCCGCTGCAAGAGAAAGATGAATTTGCTTTGGCTGTTCTGAAGAAAGGAGAAACTCTTGATGATTCCATGGCTATATTTGGTGCTACAAGTTTGTCTGGAGGATTGAAGAAGGCAATAATGTCCATAACTCTGGGTATGTTTATCTGACTGCTTCTATATGAATAGTGATGCAAATTACTACGAAATCATGATTTTCTTCCATCAGAATTCAGCATTCAGGTTTAGTTTTAAATTAGAAGACTACACAAATTTTAAGATGGGTTTTCTGTAGCTTTAAAATTTTGGCCATGTGATTAGTCAAGGCTAAAACGCACTTCTGCAAATTATGTTTCAGAGACAGCTTAAGTTAATTCAAGATATTGTAAAATTGGGGCAATTAACCTAGCTCTTTAACTCGTGAACTTGCACAGTTTGAGATATTAAGTTTTGTTTTTCCGAGACAACTTAGCATAAAACCCATCAGCCCACCTGAATCACTTTGACAAGTAAGTTAACTGACAAGACTGATAAATCATGAGGATAATCTATTATACACACTGACAAATATCAAAACTATTGATAAAATATATGGAAATAACTTATAAGAGTTCTCTTTATTTTTTGCCCTTGTCAAACTCAAAAGTGGTGACCTGGTGCTGTCTAATTTTTCTCATTCTAATTTAGAGTTTTGGATCCATGTGGATCCTGAACTTTTTATCTGACAAGTATGTTACCAAGTCTCCCATATTCCCAAAATTATCATTCCATTTCATTGATGTTAGATTGTATTCCCCACACAGTTGACCTCCATTTTCTCTTGCAAAGTATTCAGGATAAGTAAAAATGAAAAGAGATTTCCTTTAGGTTATTTGGACAAAGGGAAATGCTAGGTTATGGGCATGGGTGGGTATTTTTTTTTATGTTGATTTATTTTTTTCTGAGCAGGCTGTTGTCTCTTTGTAATTAAAAAAAATAAAATAATCTGATAATTATGCTTGCTAACTTTTTTTAAATAAGGGATATATATTTTTTAAAAGTAATGTTTGTAGAGGAAATTTTAATATAATTATGTCAATATTATAGGTTTTAGATATTTGGCTAAAAATAATATTGGTCTTATCCTTGTCATAAATTTGTTTTGTGAACTTGCTCCAGTTTTTTTCCATAAATATATTTGGTCATGTTAATTATGTCATCATTGTATTCTCATTATTTCCTATTCTTTAGCCTCTGCACTACCAGGTTCAGTTTGTCACATAATCATATACATTGATATTTTTAGGGCTTTTTTTGTGCAGAAAATTATTAAAATAACCACGAACTATAAGTTTTAAAATATTTTATCATGGAATTTTAGTGTTGGATAAAATAATCATGAACTTTTGGTTTCTTTAAAGTGCCTACTTCTATCGCCTTCTCCATCTTCTTCCTCTTGTGAATGCTCTCAAAGATCACCCTCTTGTTCTTGGAAGTGTTTTCCTTACAAGTGATGTTTATGTTAGAGTTAGTGATAGTAGTTGCTGGGTCTAATTGATTATAGGGCTAGTGGATATTCATATATCGGAGTGCACACTCTATACAAACTCATTGCACTATTATTTTGCACTATTATTTTGCCCTAATGAGAAAACACTTCCTATCCCTAATCTCACATGATAGATGAAGATGTATTGTCTGTGAGAGTAAACTCTCCTTGAATTCTCTGAATTTTCAGTTACATTATTCATTTCCTCCCTTCGCATGTTTTTTAACCAAATAATATATATACTCTAGGCATTAGTGGAAGGGAAGGGCACTTTCATCTTTTACTCTCTCACAAGGGGGTATTTTAGTAACTAAAAGAATATTTTTGTGGCTGTTAAGCTCTGTGACCAAATTTGACAGAATGGATTGGGTATGCTAAATGGTTAAAGAAAATAAAATTTTATGACTTATTTCTCCAACTGCAAAATTTTGGGTTAAAAATTTGATAACTCATAAAGTTCGTGGTTATTTTTGCAATATGCCATTCTTTACATCGATCCTATGTTATGTTTGCTTGGAAACTTTCTTTTTGTGCACCACTTGGTACTTGGAAGATCTAAGGGCCAAAGTTAATTTAATGCCAGCCCCTAGAGTGCTAAAAATCTTCCAAACTGAGGCTGCATAGAAAATTAATTTACTGAACCAATCAAAGTGGGTATTTTCTTAGATAATTGATGTCAATTGTGGGTATATTAAACTTACCCCTAAGTAAAACAAAATCTCAGTTTATTGGTAGAAAGCTGAAGCAGAATTCAAGGCTTCTTCTGACTGCTTTTGCAATATCCTATTTCAACTCATTTGTGGTGTAATTGCTTGTTGAGGATGGTGGGTTTTGATAATCTTCTCCTCTCTCTAAATATTTGAAGAAATTATTATGGTTGTCATTTATCTGCAGGAAACTTCTTGTTTTCTTTTAGACCTGAAATTCCAGAGGGCTTCTTGAATGATAGCAGTTCAATTTCAGTGGAATGGTCGGATGAAATTCGAGGTGGAAAAGCAGTTCGTTTTTCTGGGGTTCTCAACCAATTGAGCTACAGATTTCGCAGATTTTTATCCAATGAATCAATAAAATCATCCTTTTCTACTGCCTCTTGTACTGTTAATTATGATAATTCAAGCATGTCCATTTTGCACTTTTTTATCCAAAACTGTACAAGGGAGGTCCCGATCAGACTGCCTGACAATGCCAATGAACAGACACCAGTTGCTTTACAGGAACAGCAAGAGATTTTCCTATACCCAACTGTTCGTGTGTCTAACTTTATTCAGTCAGAGATAAATGTTCTTCTAACTGATTCAGGTAAGATTAGACCTCTAGCATGGCTAACATAATAAAATAAATAAGGGCTTGCACTTTTGCTAGGCACCTTTTATTTTTGAGTGATCATTTCTATTTTGTATGCAGGTCAAGTTACAGTCAATTGTTGTCATAGTATTGGGAAGCAAGCAACCATATCTAGTGGATCTGCTGTCAACTTTTATGCCAATCCAGCCCTAATATACTTCCATGTAACTTTGACTGCATTTAATTCAAGTTGCAAGCCATTGAATAGCAGTAATTGGATGAAGAACTTATCTAAGAGTGGAAAGGAAATCAGTTTTTTGGACATGGACTTGGAATTTGATGGTGGAAAGTATTTTGCATCTTTAAGATTGTCTCGTGGGCAAAGTGGCATATTGGAGGTCTCTATAATAATGACTTTTTCTAGTTTATTCTTCCTCAATATAAATAACTATGTAAAAACATATACGTTTTTTTTCCAGGCTTCTGTTTTCACACCTTATGCCTTGAAGAATAAATCTGGATTCCCTTTATATATCTATTCTGCCAATAACAAACCCCCATCAAGGTATACTTAGTATAGCACTGTATGGTTCACTTAAACTTCTCCAACTCCTCCATTGCATTTGACTAGTGCAATTGTTTGCAAGGGATGAAATGAGGAAGCTTCTTGACAATATTTCTCCAGACATGGGTATATATTTGCCTCCTGATAGAACTGCATCATGGTTTGTGAAGTAAGAATTTCTTTACTATTAGTTTTTGGATACCCAGTGCGCTGAGTTCATAAATTTGTAATGGTGCAAATAAGTATTTGGTTCAATATATTTTTCTGGGGAAGTTTATCCAATTGGTCATATTGGCAGATCTACTAAGCTGCGGGTTCACTTGTTGAAAGATAACATATTCGAGGCAAAGTTAGACTTGAATTCTTTATCAGGACTATCTGATGCAAGGTTGGAGATGGACAAAGGAACGAAGAACAAATGTTTCACAAAGTTGGGAGTTGCTGTGTCACCAGCATATAGTGAAATCCCGGTCCAGCTAGTTACTTTGGTCCCTCGATATGTTGTGGTTAACAACTCTGGCACGGATATCATGGTGCGCCAATGTTATTTGGAGGTTGGTCCACCGTGAACTTGTTTATTGCCAACTCTCCTGGATGAAATTGGTTTGTTTCATTGCCAACTCTCCTGGATGAAATTGGTTTGTCCATGTATCTGATAAGTACCCTTTGTTCTTTGCTTGATCAGGATGATATGGAAGGTACAGTTACTATTAGAACTGGAGAAAAAGTGGTATTGATGCTGCGTGATACAGTTAATAGGAGTGAATTCAGTTTATTCGAAAACTTTATTAGAAAGCACCGGAATTCCAACGATGATGCAGTCATATTTGTACAGTTCCAACTAGGTGATTCTGATTTTGGTTGGTCGGGACCAGTTTGTGTTGCTTCCCTTGGGCGCTTCTTTTTGAAGTTCAGAAAGCAACAGCCCAATCAAAGGACTGCAATAAGCCAGAAGGCTGCCGAATTTGCTAGCGTTTATGTGGTACAAGAAGGCTCTTCTCTTGTTATGCACTTCCACAAACCACCAAGTGTGAAACTTCCATACCGTATTGAGAATTACTTGCATGATGCTATAATAACGTACTATCAAAAGGTTGTATTATTACTGCTGTTGATTTATATAATTTGACTAGCAATATCTCTTCCTGCTTTTATTCTTAATTAACTCTAAATAATTCTGCAGGACTCATCAGAACTTGAGGTTCTCCAACCTGACAGCTGTGATGATTATGTCTGGGATGATTTTACTCTGCCACATAAACTTGTACTGCACATAAGTGGTAAGTGGTGGAACTTTTTACATGATCTCTTTGATGGCCAAATTTGGATGCTCGACAATTAATATTCGATGTTTTGAAAATTATTATTTCCTGACTACTTCTCAGTATAAGTTTCTTGTCTTTGTTATCCAATGTGGAATTATCTTTGCATTTATTTATTATCGCTATGATTTTAATATACATATAAAATAAGCAGTGGGACAGACAAATATTTTTCTTTTATTATGTGAATGACTTATATGACATTTCTCTAGATATTCATCAACTACGAGAGATTAACTTGGACAAAGTGCGAGAGTGGAAGCCTTTCTTCAAATTCCGAAGATACGAGGGTTTATCATCACATTTCCTTTCAGATAAGAAACTGCAAAATGATCAAAGCAAGTTTGGTGGATTGAAAGAATTGATGAAGGTGGGATATGAAGTATATGCTGATGGTCCAACCAGGGTTCTGCGTATTTCTGAGATTTCAGACAGACAGAATGTAGATAAAATGTTCCACTCAAACGGAAAGATACGGTTGAGAATTCCTTATTTGGCAATCCACATGATTGAACTTAAGGTTGGCCTTAATTATCTAATTCTCATTAGCTGCTTTTATTAAGCAACATTGTCATATTAAGTTGCTTTATGCATTCCCAATGTGTTCTAGGAACACTATTTATGTTTATTTGAGGTTGGCTTGCTATGAGATTTACTTAATTTATGCAACCACAAATTCTTGAAGAAGGTAGATGAGACAGAACCCTCAGGTGATTCACAAATTCTTGTATCAAGATTCAGTCATATCAGCATGGATATTCTTTCTGCTGATCACGAGAAATATAGTCAGATAAGTGTTCAGGTGGTAATTCTGGTTTCTTATTTCTTGCATCCTTAGTTGATATGTGTTCTTCCTTAACATATTGTTCTGTTTATAGTCTCTCAATGTGATGCCAAGGTGGACTGGAGCACCTTTTGCTGCAATGCTTCGGAGACATCACTTGCACGATGATTATCCAAATGACTGCATAATGCAAAGTGTTATTATCCTAGAGTCAACCAGTTCAAGTGTACGACAAGTTAAATATTTATCCATTATTATACAGGTAAAGTGCAAGTATTAATTATTATAGAGCTATTGAAAGAACCAGAGGACAATCTAGGAGCCTTCTGTTTAATCCTTGGGAGAAGGGCAGTAGCATCAGAAAAAGACACATCATATACTTTTATGGATGGGTAGATGTGATCTCTTGGTTCAGTATCTTAGGTTTAATGGCAGGTCACAGGTTGTATAAATACACTGCATTACTTGGACACTATGATATTCAAACACCACGGATATTAAACAAAATGAACGAGTATGTTTGTCTGTAATCTATAAGGTTGCATTTTGGATGTATGAAAGAGAAAAACATTGAATAAAAAATTACTGTTATGGTGTGTTGTGATTATTTGTGGATGGAATGAACTTAAGCAGTAAAATGAAAATTTAATGTATGCTACTATAATGGAGAAGGCTATATGAACCCAGTGGTATTAATGAGGATATAAGCATATTAACTCCATTTGCATTTCTTTTCATTGACAGCCAGTTGATTTAAATCTAGATGAAGAGTCATTGATGAAACTTGTTCCCTTTTGGAGATCGTCTCTCAGTGACTCAAATACACCAAGCCAACAGTACTATTTTGATCATTTTGAGATTCATCCAATAAAGGTATGATGATTTTACCAATCTTCTGTCTTTTTAGTCATAGTTACCTGTAAAATGGCCAACTTCTCACTTATACCTTTACAGATCTTTGCAAACTTTCTTCCTGGTGATTCATATCTAAATTATAGCTCGGCACAGGAAACCTTGCGATCTTTCATACACAGTGTGGTCAAGGTGAAAAAGACTTTACGACAGAATTTTTGCTTGTTAATATACTGAGTTTTGACTTCCAAATGACCATCTCTAGATACCTCCGATGAGAAATATGGTCGTGGAGCTCAATGGTGTGCTGGTCACTCATGCCTTGGTCACAATCCGGGAACTGTCCATCAGATGTGCAAAACATTACACTTGGTAAGACTTAGACTATGCTCATATTTGCTTTACCATTTATTACATTAATAAATTCAAAATTTGTGATTTTCCAGGTATGCCATGAGGGCAATTTACATAGCAAGAGGGAGTCCTTTACTGCCACCAGGATTTGCATCAATTTTTGATGACTTGGCTTCATCATCTCTTGATGTCTTTTTTGATCCATCCCATGGATTGATGAAGCTTCCAGGCATCACAGTTGGTACATCCTTCTGCACTACCTGTTTATTTTGTCATGCTTCAGTAGCATGTCTTTTCATCTTTTATTATCTATTAAAATCACTTTTAAAAAAGGCTTCTAGATTAATAAGCATGTTAACTTAAAGAAATTGTTAGGTTGCAATGCTGCTTCCAGTTCTCTTCTTGAAGCCATAATTGATATTTCTTCTTTTTGGGGAAGAATATTGCAGTACACACATATTACATACTTTGATTTGCTGAGAGTTGGGTACTATATCTGAATTCCTTTTTGTAGTACTCTTATTGTCTCTTTGCTGAAATGTTTGCAAAAAAACTCAGGAATAATGTTGTAATTGTGTAATGTCTTAGGTTTCTCTTCCTCCCCTGCAGGTACATTCAAATTGTTGAGCAAGAGTATTGGTGGCAAAGGTTTCTCTGGTACAAAACGCTACTTTGGTGATATTGGAAAGACTGTAAGTGTCTCATCTTTCTATCGGTCTGATATGTACTGCATTTTTTGGACTGTTTCATAACATGTCAGTTTTACAGTTGAGGTCTGCAGGATCTAATGTACTATTTGCTGCTGTCACTGAAGTATCAGACTCTGTTCTGAAGGGAGCAGAAACTAGTGGATTTGATGGAATGGTACTTGGATCATCTGCTGAGGCTTTCTATTGTACATTATGTAGCTACAGCTCCCAGAGAACTATGTAACAAGAATTTCACCTACCTCTGCTGTTTCACAGGTTAGAGGTTTTCGCCAAGGAATATTGAAATTGGCTATGGAGCCATCATTCTTAGGAAGTGCCTTACTGGAGGGTGGCCCAGATAGAGTAATCAAGCTTGATGGAAGTCCTGGAGTTGACGAGGTAAAGTTCATGCCATTTCAATTATGAGTTACTCCTGTTACAGGATGTGTCAGTCAGCAGGTCATAGTTATCTCCAGTCATTTGATCATTAATCCAATTAAGTTAAATGTCAGAAGATAACCCCCTCAGACCATTGAGTTCTTATTCACATCCTTTAATGTCCATGAACTGTTGATGTTAGTGAACATAGTATGGTATGTCAAAGTAAAATTGGATATATTGATAGAATGCTCTGTTGTCGTGTTGTATAAGAGTGGATGGCATTTTACTATCTCTCCGTTCCTCTAATCATTCATGTACAAACTGTATTGAATGGAGCAGTTATACATTGAAGGGTATCTACAAGCAATGTTGGACACCATCTATAAGCAGGAGTATCTTAGAGTGAGGGTTATTGACAACCAGGTAAGGAGGCCACTGAATCCTCGTTAGTTTACTGAGTTAATTTTTCTTCAATCGCCTCTTGGATTAGATTCAAATTCTTCAGGCCTTGAGAGCCCCCCTTCAATGTTTGTGCCAGGCCTCTCTGTCTCACTAAAATTAAGTATTGAATAAACAGGTGATCCTTAAGAACCTGCCACCAAACAGCTCACTTATAGAGGAGATCATGGACCGGGTGAGAGAGTTCCTTGTGAGCAAAGCATTGTTGAAGGGAGACACTTCGACTTCTTCTCGCCCTCTTCGCCATCTGCGGGGAGAAAGTGTAAGTGCCCAGATTTTGCCTTTTCTATTTCTTCCATGTTTAGGACCCTCGTTTTCATCCAGCATCCTATAGAGTATTTTTAAGACAAATTTCGTCTTCCCTGCTCAAACTGTGTATAGTCCTTGCAGCACTTTTTTAGAAGATGAAACAAGCATATAGAATGAAAGATTCAGATATATAATGGAATCCGGTACGTGCAGGAATGGAGGATTGGGCCCACATTGATGACTTTATGTGAACACCTTTTCGTGAGCTTTGCAATACAGATGCTAAGAAAAAATGCTACTAAAGCCGCAGGAAGAATCAGGTGGAAGAGGGAACCTGCGGATCAAAACATACGCAAGGATAATGATTCAGCTGCTCCAAGCGGTGAAGAACAACAACCAAGGGTACGGTTTATCTGGAAATGGGGCATCGGACAATTTGTGTTCTCTGGGTTGTTAGCATATGTAGATGGTCGGCTATGTCGTTGTATCCCTAATCCCATTGCTCGTAGGATAGTCAGTGGCTTTGTGTTAAGCTTTCTTGATAAAAATGATGACAAATAAAGCCAAACTCAAGTAAATATTGTCTAGTGGCTCTTTTCTATGTACAAAGATGTATGAAATGTAGAGAGTTGATTGATTTCTCTGTGTTGAACATGCACAAAGCTCTATTAGAGAAAGAAGTTGGTCATCTCATATAGTGTGCAGTCCAGATCGCTTCTATAACAAGGGAACGTGGCATGTGGGCCATATCAGGAGCATTCTGTCATGCTTGCAGCAGCCTCTCATGAAGATGATCTCCAATTTGCTATGCAATATCTACTGTTTAAAACAAGTAATAGCAAAAGATGAAGAGAAGCGCCCAATGGCATCACGCCCAGAAGCATCAAAATTGGGATCCAGTCAAATGTGACCGTACTGTATTGTTTTGTCTTACAGATAAAAATTATCCATCTCATTTGACAAAGTACTGTATCACTTCCGAGTCAATAGGCCAGAGTTGGAAAGGAAGCGTAAGGCTTGGTTGGAGTTGTTGAGTACTGAGTTTGACCTCGCAACTCGCATTTTCCTATTCTTGAGGAACTCCAAAGAATTTTGCAAGCATTGGGGAGGAGGTATCTCATCCAAGATAATGGGCTCCAACCTGAAAATGTGCAAAAAAATGCTAGGACCTTAGCCTCAGTTTTAAGATAACACAATGTATAGGAAAAGATTGACAACCAAATGAGAAGGAAAGGTACTAACCCTGATCTTTTTTGCTTCTTCCTTTTTCTAGGCTTAGCCTCAGGTTTCTCATCTTCAGAATCTGAAAGGAAAACTTGCCTACAGAAAAGGATTATGCTTTAGGTAAGTTATACATGTAGCAATGTACCAGAGAAATTTCACAATGAATAATGTAGATGAGCTGTACTTCTCCCGGGCAGCAAGCATGCTCACAATACTGCTTGGAAGCATTCCTTTGCTGATCAAGGACTCATCTTCATCCTTATTTGTACCACTTTCCTCGACTTCTTGGACATCTTTAGTCACTTTGGATTCTTTCTGTGTCTTCCTTTGAGCCCATAGTCTTCGGCGCTCCTTTCCTTCCCTTTTAACTCTGCAAGACAGTATCACATCTACGTTTTTAGATTGTATACAACAAGGGAAAGAAATTCCAGTCTTTTGCAATCTGTCATGCCATAATTGGCGCAGAAACACCCAGATATTTACAACCTTACATGCAAAACACATGCCCATTTTCTGCCTAAAATATTAAATCCATTCAAATGTGACTCTCTTCAACAGATGAAAATCCCCATATGCAACAGATGAATCTAAAAAATCAATAATCCTTGGGAAATAATTCTTGCAAGCCCAATCCTTTTCTCCAACTACCAGCCAACATTATATCTAATGATCTCACAATCAGAAAGTCAAGTCACCCTTCTTACAATTCACTGCATTGGGTTTTCCTTGATATGTATACCGATACCATGGATAGGATCACCAAAATCCTAAAATCAAACGGCCAACTAATTACTCAGTATCTCTAAGCAGCAGCCTGTAGTTACACCATCTTTCAATTTCAATAATCTGAAACACCATATTTCATGTTTAAGAGCTTAGGATTAACCAATTGCAGAAATCTCAAAGCAATTCACCAACATAAAAAAAAAAACATTATTGGGTTATACAACAAGCAAAAAGCTGATTTCTCACATACATTCCCCACTAAAGAAACTATTCCACTCGATCTTATGCTTCAAACAATGGTACAAGAACAATCCTCGGACAGGATTAACACCAAATCAATCAAACAGAACACCTCAGCTCAATGACACGCGTTCATATCCCTTCTCATCCCCACCACAAACAGCAATACCACAAGCTATCCATGTATCAAGACTATCAAAGCCAAGCAGATCATCCGTACCTCGCCTTGCTGTCAGTCTGTATCCTTCTAATCTCTTCATCTTGGTATAAGCCCTATACAGAAGGATGAAAGAAAATCAATAAGCCCATTGAAGCAGGTGAGCAAAAAACAAGCGAGAGCAAGAGATGGAGGGGACATGATATAATAACCTGCTGCGCCGATAACTCCTCCGGTGCATCAGAATCAGAATCCGACATTGTAACGAGAAAGATCTCTTTAGGCGGATCGATTCTAGGGTTTTTGCTTTCTCCTCGTTCTATCCATCGCTGCCCACAAATATAAATGCACCTCGTGTATGTTAACTCAAAGTTGAAGCCACTGTTCAATATACAAGCCATGTATGCACTGTATGATAAAAAAAAGGGTTCGGTCCGGGCTGACCTTTGTGTAGGCTCAAACAGTAACGGGCTTACTTTTTTGCAGGCCCAAACATTAACGTGCCGAGCTTTATGTAGGCCCAAACAGTAACGGGCTGAAGTCCATTAGAGATAGTTACCAATTACTTAGTAACTGATTGGTCCTCAAACTTGTACATTTAATAATCTCTAATCCTCTTATTGTACACAATTTTAATGCCCGCACATTCAGATCCCATAGCCATAGGCCGATCAAATTGGTATATCACGTGACAACTCACCTGGTGAATGACGGATAACTCGCACAATTAAGCCATTTCTCTAGGTCAGCATCTATAAATTAATAACGTGTGTCAAAATTTATAATGTAGGGCGGATCACATAAGTTTTGTTAAAAGTGTGCTATATCTCTTTCACTTATTACTTGTATTGGTCAAGTTAAAATAGATAAATATATATATATATATATAAACAAGAGACTAATCTAATAATATTCTTGGCAGACAAAATTAATGTGATTATATTATTGAATTTTTATAGTAAATTAAAATAGTGTAACAAATATTATGTCAAATTTCCAAATTACTTCATCTAAATCTTATCTTTTATTCGAATTAATATATATTAATTTTAGTGGTTTAACATCACTTTCATTTAACCATAAATATTGGTTTTAAAAAATAAAAAGAATTCATGTTATAAAATTTTTAGTGTTTGAAATTTGAATTAGATTAATTATGGATCAATTAAATATTAGTAATTATAATAAAAAAAACTTAATATCATGACTAATTATGGTTACCCTTATCTTTTAGCAAACCTAACACCAATAACACTTACCATTCACATAACAAATTCTTTTAGTAGTTTTGGACAACCCGCCATAACAGATAGTTTTAGTGATTTTTTAATATCATTTTTATGGGGAGAATCACAAAAAATTATAGGAATGCCAATTTTTTTTTGTTGAAATTGGTGTTTTTGAGTGATTACTCCCTATCATACCAAAATTGCTTACCTTTCATTCCTGGCCATATTTACAATCTAGATGATATAATTTCATTGGGTATAATTTAGTTAAGTAAAACTAGTCACCCAAATTAAATTAGGCTAAAATTAATTGGATTATATTTATAAGAATTATTATAAATTTAAAATTGAACATAACATATACTATTTCATGTCACACATAATCATCTACTTACCCCTAATTTTCCATTTTAACTATTGACCTGTGCTCTTCTGTCACAACTTGTGTAATGCAATTTGTGATTTTTTTTTTGCACAAGATAAAATTCCATTAATATGTAATATTAAATTCCCCTTCACATAATAATATTTTCAAAATCTCATGAATAGCTATGTACAATAATATATTTACTATATAAAGTACATGTGATACATATTTGTTATCACATCCACAGATAAATTTGCGGCTATATGAAAAAGAGACTTGAAAGTGAGTGAAAAAAATGTTTCAAACCTTAAAATCATGTAGATAGTGAAGTTTCAAACTTATCGAATAAACCTCCTTAATTAAATTAACAACCACCTCGTGAGAGTATATCTCCATAAAAACTTTGATTAATCAAGCCTCTTATCCTAAAATAATACCCTCCAATAAAGCACAAAGTTTTTGTCTCTCCTGAGTTTGCTCATTTGAGACGTCTTCCTCTATGAGTTCAATTATTCCTTATAAGTCACCAACCAAATTCCTTCGTAGAAAGTGGGGATCAAAACAGTTGTAATAGTTAATTTTAATGATACCATCCTTCTATATGAAAGGAAACTTTGATTGCACATGTACAACTTATATATCCTAAAACCTTAGGATTGTGAATAGTCCCAAAACCTAAATTATATTAAGTAAGAATAAAATAAAGTTACACTCTTTTCCAGATGACCTAATATATCACAAATATTCTAATTATACTGTTAATTTATATGGGTAGTATATATCTATACACATTTTAAACCACCACACAAATTCATAATATTAACCTCATTCATATGCAAAATGCATAATTCAAACCAAATTGATTTAGTCAAGTCATAATTAAGTAACATATATTCAATACTTTCTAGTTTACAATAAATATGACGGTGGTTAGAGAGATTAATTTTATATCTTACTATATTGTTGTGAAAAACCAAAGAATTAGAGCCATTACATCACATGAAATTTCATACTTTGGAAGGATAGGAAGATTTCATAATGTGGTACACATATTTTTAGTGGGAATGTGGAAAGTAAATGCTTGTAAAATACTAGTTAGCATTTTCTTTTTTAAAAGAAAAATATATGTCCACTTAATTGATACTAAGTCTACTTAGTGCCATGACATATCATTCTATATTTTCCATATGTACCAATCAGAATCATTTGGATGGCATCAATTTCTCTATCAAAAAAATATTACTTGTAGCCCTTGGAGTTGCTAAATACATGCATTATAGTTGATTAGTGAACAAAAGCGAAGATGTCTTTGCTCATGTAAGGCTCCCAACCCTATTTTCGGGTAGTTACACATATAACAATCACACTCTATCAATACTACAATAGTGGGGTACACACCAATATAGTATTAACAGGAAGACTCTATTAATACAAAGCTTCACAGTTGAAAGAATTTAAACTATTTTACAATGCACAAAAATTATTTCATAAACCCCAAATCATATGCTTATTACTAACTCCTAGAATTATCTTCGAGAGTAAAATTTTCTTGTGCTTCGTACCTGAAATGGGTTAGGAAGAGTAGTGAGTTGTAAAGTTTAGTGAATGAGATGCTACTATCAGGATGTCATGTTCATGATCATAACACCTACAGGAATATTATACATTAAGTAGTAAAGTTTTCAAGTAATTTTACTTTTATAACTTATCATTATTTGTAGGAATATTTTTAGGAGGATCAATCTCTCACATATATATCACACAACAACAATATATAAAGAATTTCATAGTAAATGTACACAAAGGTCACAATCGAGTAGTGGGGATGCACCCCTCTTTATTATTGTTTAGTGACAAGTATGCACCTCTCGCAACTGATCTCTTTTTAATATTGGACATATTGGCTCTTTAGGGAGAGTACCTATTATATTCTCTGAGTGTTGGACATACCGACTCTTAAGAAATGTTGTATTATTTGAATGTAGGACAAACGAACTCTTTAAGAATATTGACCATATTATATTCTTCGAATGTTGGATAGACTGATTCCTTAGGAATATTGTATTCACTGAATATTGGACAGACCAACTATTCAAGAATAGTGATCATATACAACCACCACCCGATCAATACTAGACACCACCGTATAACTCCCCTATCTTGGATACTAGGATAAACAATCTCCCCCTTATTTCCCCTCATCCCATATCTCTTGGTAAACGATACAACCTCTCTATGTAGGCATGTACTAGTACACAACTACATTCATCTCAATTACAATCAATACAACATGCAATAAAAATAGCAATAGAGGCTAACTTGCTATATGAACAACCCCTTTAAGCAGTATAAATATACAATTATAGATCATCAAGATCTCTTAATGTCTTTGAGGGTATTGCTTGGGTTTGATTCTTAATTATTATGCTTATAATCTTTTATAAATATGGGTTTAAGTCCATTTTTCTAAACAATTGTACCAAAGTCCCTTGTTAAAAAATTATAGGGTGAAACTCTCTCTAAAAAATATGGGTTGAAGCCATACTTCTAAACTAGTTATGTTGAAGTCCCCTTTTGAAAATATGGGTTGAAGCCCTATTTTCATAAAGTATTTTGAATGCCTCCATACCATTGTCTAGTTTCATCGTAACATTTTAAAAGCATACACAACATATAGTTTGAAGGATGTAGAAAGTATATGTCGGTACAATCAGACATGATGACAAAATCAAAATCTTATTCACCTAGACTAGTAGTGTTGAATTATCCTGGTGAGTTCCTCCCACCTATCTTGCTAGCAAATAAAAATCATTTCATGCATTCAGTTAATATTCAATTTGAGTGCCCAAACATCATTCTATTAGTATTTTCATTATATCATCCCAATTCTCCTTTTATTTACGAGTAGCTCCCTAAGTTCCCTCGATATTACACTTAGGTCCCTACATGTCACACCTTGACCCGGTTTGGTCGGATCCCCGTGAGCAACCTATCGCTCTCTTGGTTCAAGAGGGGTTTCCCCCTTCTTTAATTCAAGAGGAGTCAGGCGTAATCTCAAACTTGTTCCCTGAAATAACATATATCAAATAAAATGCAATTTTAAGAAAGTTAAGCATACTTGACAAAGGGTAAGGCTTGGTTTTATCCATAATAATTTCTCTATTTCCTAAAAATGGATAAAATGGTGGGTGAGTTTCTAAAACTCAGTGAATGGAAATTAAAAAAAATAAACTTTCAATAAAATGGTTTTTAAATTGGAGTGTGCCAGACTCCTTATTTCTTTAAAATTCTTTCTTCCTTTTTTTTCTTCTCAATTTTAAAAGTCATTTCTTCATCATCAAACACAAATAGTGTCACGCCCCGACCCGGTTTGGTTGGATCCCCGTGAACAACCCGCCACTCTCCCGGTTTATTAAAGGGTTTCCCCTTATATTATAAACCGTAAAAAGTAAGGCGTTCTTTAGACCTGCACCTTTTTCCAAGAATATCATAAATCAAAATTGCATAGTAATTTAAATTAATCGTACCTGTCTTGCAGGCTTTAATTGCACAAGTCTTTTAAGGTTCGGCTTTTCGGGACTTCCTGAAAGGGGTATACGGAAGGGAGTGAGTACAACTACTCAGTAAATGGGATTCAAATCTTTTGAATTTCAAGAAAAACATTTATATGGAGTGTGCCAGACTCCTTTCTTTTAAAAAATCCCTTCATAAAAAAATTCAGGTTTTTCCATTATTTCTTAATTACTGGTGTGTCATCACCCAACATACATCCTTCATCATGAAGGTTACACACATTTGCAAGTCAGTATCACTACTGAACCTGCTAGTGGCTTCGGAGCGACTTTTCCTGCCACCCGGATAGAAGTACAACCACTTCTACCCTGGGAATGAGTGGATGTACGCGACATCCGACCCACAATCCCGAAATCACTTCTTCGTATCCATATGAGGACAGAGACCTCATCCTGTCCCCACTCCGGTCTCATGCGCTTGGTGCTACTCCAAATTTCGCACAGACACCTGGAACGACAATCTGCCCTTATACTCACCGGGTCGTCCAGGGCCCTTAGGACACATCACTACCCCTCATGGGCGTCTTGATGATCTCGTACTCATAGTGCATGCACAAACAATTTTTCATTATCAAGCCATGTAATATGTGGTGCCACTGGTCCAACGGCCCCAACTCTCAACTCAACCTGCAATTGTTTGTCTTGACTAGTCCGTCAACCTGTTATGTCGCACTGCCACTAGTTGACTGAGCATGTCGGTCCTATCTTGGTACCATGGCCAAACAATTCACTTATTAAGTTTTATGGCACATATATCATGTTCGTTTATGAGCTCCTGCTCGTGCCAACTAGCCTTGGGCCCACTGTACAAGATTTTCAAAAAACTGGGTATTCTTGCCCACAAGTTCCAAAATCGAGGCCTCCGGCCTATAAGAGCTATTCGAGTTCCCATCGAGAAGGTCTCCCAAATAGTTTAAGCATTGGCACACAGTCAGGGGAGAACACTTCCCACAAAATAGGTTTTCACTGTCCATTATACCAACTGGTATAAGGACATCTCCGTTCATAACCGATGAACGGGTTTTCAATTTCCTTCGAGAAAGTCTCATCATACCAACCAGGTATGATCTACTTACAACCGGTAAGTAGTTTTTTCACATAATTTTTACATCACTTTCTCTAAGTGGTGATGATTAAAATACCACTAAACAGTGGGTTTTTATACCGAGGTACTTATCATTCCCTACTGGGTATGATATAAAATTTCCACTCACAACCGGTAAGTGGTTTTTATCTTTAAGTTGTGCTCATCATCCCAACTGGTTATGATGTTAGTAAACCCACTCACATGTTAATGCTGTGAATTCTACTAGACCGGTTCTTGGTATTCACGCGAGATTGTCCTTGCTGACGTTCCCGATATTTCGTGTTCCTACACGATATGAACATCTTGGTTCATTATCCTTCAGCCTAATCACCTTCATTCATTCCAAATGAATGAGAAAGTCAAACTTTCATTTATTTGCAATTAGGTCCCAAAAATTATTTCTCTTTAACTTTAAGTCTCAAATGCCAGTTTTCCTCAAATTGAGTCCCGAAACTTTTAAAATTTACCATAGGACCTCAATTTATTCCATTTCACAAAAAGGGGTTTAATTTCCCAAATTTCCAATTTGGTCCCTCCAACTTTTCCAAAATTACCATTTTGCCCTTCCTTTACAAAAATGGTAAATTTTGCTCCAAAAATTTCAAAATTCCTCAATTGGTCCTCCAACATTATTTCCATACCCAATTGACCCTTAATTTCATAAAATTTCATTTTGATCATTTGAATTTCGAAAATCCCCAATTTTCCCCTAATTCCAACTTCTTAACACAGCCGAATTTGATTTCATCAAATTGACCCATCAAACATTTCCAATTGTTGAATTTGAAGTTGAAATTGAGTTTCTACATGTTCATACAATTCTTTAGAAATGTGAATCGCAAGTTTTAACGTTGGGACAAGCTCAAACGGAGCTTCGCCGAAAAATGAACTATAGAGAGAGAAAGCTTTGATTACTCACCGGTGAAGGCACGGCGGTCCGAGCTTTCGATCTGGGCAGATAGCTCTCGTCCTAAGGTTTATCCTAGAATTAAGAACCACATCAATTGATGCGGAATTGGATTAGAATTTCGTCATTGAAATTCGGTCAGCTCTCTCTCTAGCACCGATAAAAAATTGTAAAGGGGAGCCAAATTGGCTTATCTTTCAGTCCTAATTCGGCCGTGGAAAGGCTGAGGAAGTGTTGGAAGGGCTTGAAATGGCTGATTTCAGCTTGGCTGAAATAGGGCAGCTTCGGTCCGCCGGAGCTGCTTCACTATTCCATCATGCCGGCGCTTCTCCAACGATTCTCGGATTGACTGGACTTTGCTATCAGATAGCTGTCTTCTCCCCGGTTCTAAAGAGCTCAACCTCTCCTTTCGAGGCTAAGAAAAATGTTTAAGTCAAAACTCTGGTTCGAGCTTCACTGGGAAATGGAGTAGCAGAGAGAGGGAGAGAAGTGTTAAGGTGTGAGGAGAATGAATGGGGATGACCTCTTTATATAGGTGTAAAATCGTGTATTAAATAGGAGAGATTTATTACTAGTATTAATATTGACATAAATTATTGGTATTAATTACAATAATTAAATATATATTATGGCCATTTATGATAATTCATACATTCTCAGAAAATTTTTTGACCCAGGAGGTCACCCATCCTCACACTACTCTTAAGTAAGCACGCTTAACTTCAAAGTTTTTATAAAATCTCATTCACCTGAACCAATTTGGTTTTCGTCTTTTATTTTATCTTAAGTTTCTTTTCCAAGGTTTAATGAACTCTTTGGATCACTTGAGAGTTGTAAATTCCCAAATTGCCCATTCAGAAATGATTGGGTTTGTGAACCGGTTCTAAATCCTCACTTGGTTTGATTGGTTCTTTTCTTGGTTTTCCTTAGCTCAAAAGGGCGGGTTTTACAAATAGTGTGTTTAGCAACCAACACACGCCCTTCATCATGAAGGGATCACACATTCATAGGGCAGTATGTTCACTGCACCCACTTGTAGAATTAGAGTGATTTTATTGACCACCTAGTTAAAAATATGTTCACTTCTACCTTGAGAATGAGTGGATGTACGAGACATCCGACCCTCAATCTAGTAAATGAAACTCCGTGTCCGTATGAGGATAGAGACCTCATCCCAACCCCACTCCGGTCTCATACACATGAAGCTACGTCGAGCTTCCCTAACGGCTGGCACGATAATCTACCCTTATCTCCACCATGTTGTCTAGTAGCCCCTAGGACGTATCACTACCCCTCTTGGGTATCTTGAAGGTCCCGTACCTCAGTGCATGCACAAAACAATAGTTTTCCACATAAGCCATTTAATCTGTGGTGCCACTAGTCCAACGGCCCCGACCCTCAACTCGACCTGCACTTGTTTGTCTCGATTAGTTCGTCGACTTGAAATGTCGTACTACTGCCAATCCATCAAGTATGTCGGTCCTATCTTGGTACCATGACCAAACATATCATTCAATTAAAGTTTTCATTACTTAAACTCATGTTTGTTTACGAGCTCCTATTCATGCCAACTGGCCTTGGGCCCATTGTACGATATTTTTAAAATCAAGCATATTAGCCCCCAAGTTCCAAAACTGAGGCCTCCAGCCTAACTGAGCTATTCAAGCCCCCGTCAAGAAGGATTCCCAAAAATTTTAAGCAGTGGCACACAGTAAGGGGAGAGCACTTCTGACAAAATATTCTTTTCATCTATCCCTCACACCAACCAGGTGTGAGGACATCTCTGCTTATAACCAGCAAGCGGATTTTCTACTTCCTTCCAGTAAGTTCATCATACCAACCGAGTATGATCTACTTACAACCGGTAAGTAGTTTTTTTGCGTAATTTCCCCCATCACTCCATTCAAGTATGATGGTTAAAATTCCACTTAGTAGTGGGTTTTCATTTCCGATGTACTTATCATCACAACTAGGTATGATATAAAAATCCCATGAATGCCGTGAATTCTTCTTAATCGGCTTTCGTCTCCTCGTGAGCTTTGACTCGGCTGGCATTCCCGATACCTCGTGTTCCTACATGGTATGAACATCCTTGTTTATTATCCTTTGGCTTGATAGCCTTCATTCAATATAAATGAATAAAATACCCAACTTTTCAAATATTTACATTTTGGTCCCTAAAGTTCTTTTTCCTTTACTTTAGGTACCAAATGCAGATTTTTCCCCAAATTGAGTCCTGAAACTTTAAAATTATACATAGAGACCTCAATTTATTCAAAATTATATAAAGGGGTTTAAGTTTCCCAAATTCTCAATTTGGTCCCTAATTTTTCCAAAATTATCATTTTGCCCCTACTTTACAAAAATGGTAAGCTTTGGACCAAAAATTCAAAAAATTAACCAATTGGTCCTCCAAATATTTATTATGCCCAATTGGCCCTCAATTTTAGGAAATTTCACTTTAGTCCCTCAAATTTTTGAAATTCCCAAATTATCCCCCAATTTCAATCTTCAAACATGACTGGATTTGATTTTATCACATTGACCAATCAAATTAGTTTAATTGTTGAAATTGAAGTTATATTTAAGTTCCTACACCTTCATATGATTCAATTGCACTTTGAGTCGCATGATTTGATGCTAGAACGAGTTCAAATGGAGCTTCGCTGGAAAATTGAGCGTAGAGAAAGAAAGCTTCAAAAGCATACCATCGGGGGCGCGACGGTCCAAGCTTTCAATCTAGGCAGATAGCTCTCGTCCTGAGTTCCTTCATAGAATCAAGAATCACCTCAATTCATGTTGAATTAAGTGAGAATTTAGTGAGTGAAAATCTGCGGGTTCTCTCTAAGACCAATCAGAATTTAGAGAGTGGAGCCAAATTGGCTTACCTTTCCACACTAATTCGGCCGTAAGAGGGCTGAAGAGGTGTTGGAAGAGCTTGGTTTGGCCTGAGTAGGGCTCGAATTGCCTGATTTCAGCTTAACGGAAATAGGGTAGCTTCGGTCCGCTGGAGCTGCTTCACTGTTCGATCACACTAGCGCTTCTCTAGTAACCCTGGGAGCAATTGGAGAATACCACCGTGTAGCTGATTTCTCCCCGGGTCTAAGGAACCCGACCACGCCTTCTTTGACTAAAAAAAGACCCTATATCAGAGCTCTAGTTCGAGCTTCATCACAAAACTGAGTAGCTAAGAAAGTGAGGTTTTTAGGTGTGTGGAGAATGAATGGAGAGAGGCTTTTTATGTAGGGAGCTCGAGGACTCAACGGTCGTCCGTTTGGCACCTTTATGACAGTCATTGATGGTATGAAACATACCGAACAAAAAAATTTCCTTTTCGATGACACTAGTTCAATTTTCTAGCGAGTGAATAGTGCTATCATCTGAAGGAAGAAGACAATACTATTCTGAACCGCACTAGACCAGTCCGAACTGGGTTCAACGCTTAAACTGGCCGGTTAAGGCCCGATTTGACTGGGTTTTTCAAAATTAAAAATTACTAAATTCATCTAAATTCATTCTCTATCCAATGTGGTCTCAATTCTCAAATTAGAATTTTTTAAGCCACCTAGAAAAATAAATTTAGCATCCGGTTCAATAGTGGTTCAAACCAGTTCAATTCGGTTTAGGTCTGGTTCACCTGAACCGGTTTGGTTTTCATCTCCAATTCATTCTAAAGTCCTTTTTCATGACTTTTGTGACTGTTTAGGTCACTTGGGATCCATAAATTTCCTGGTTTTCCCTTTCTCTATTAGTTTCGGATTATAAACTGACTCGATTTTCTCATTGGAAATGACCAGTTCAATCCGGTTCCCCTAAACCGGTCTGTTTTTCTCTTCTAGATTGTCCTAAGGCCATATTCCAAGGTTTTTATGACCCCTTTGGGTTACTTAGGAGTTGTAAATTTTCCAAATTGTCTATTCTCTAATGATCGAGCTTGTGAACAATTTTGATTTTCTCACTCGGTTTAACCGGTTCTTTTCCCGGTTTCCTCAACTCCAAAGGGCGAGGTTTACAACTCTCCCCTCCTTTAAGGAGTTTTGACCCCAAAACTTATTTCACACTTTTTGTATTGGAATGAACTTCTCTTGATATAAACTTAAAGTTTCTCGACATATAATCCCTTCGGTTATTTCCATCTCTCGCATATATAACATACACTTGAAATCTTTTTTTTTTCCATCATTTTCTCATTCTATGGAGTTTATTTTAGCTAAGCATATCTCACTGGGAATTTTAAGGTTATATCCTTAGATTTACATCCTTCATTCCTTAAAGCACTATTTCTCCATTCCAAGATCCTTTACATAAGATTTCAGGAATGGGAGTTTATAAAATACTCAATCCTTCATGCTTTCGATTATTTTCTTTATTGTTGATCTCCCCAGCTCAACGTCCGTTCAATCACCACATACTTACTTGCACAGGTGTTAATGTTGTCAACCTTTTTCCTCCTACATTGATCCTTCCCTTATTCGTTGGTTATTACAACTTCATTCCACATTTAATGTCTGACCTTGTCATGCTCAAATCATAGACTCTTCCTTACCTAATTCATATTTCCCTGGGACAATTGGGCTTACATATCCCTTACTACATGACATTTTTTGGAACTTATCCTTGACTTTACATCCTTATGACCGTGTTGGTCCCCTCACTTACTCATTTTTTTCAAACTCCTTTATTTGGTCATTCAACTTTCAAGTCCTTAAGTTTCCTGATAACTTACTGACATATTGGAACTCTTCCTTTCTTCCTTCATTCCTCATTCCCATTGGCATCCTTTCTTTTAAGGTCTCTTCTCTTTCTTAATCCATTCTTACTCACTCGTGATCGTTTCATGACCCTTTATTCCGAGTTAGTTCCTTTCTTACTCGTATGACATCTTTCGATGTTGTCTTCCTACTTACTCATTACTTGGGTTTAACTTATCCCTTAGACCTTCATGATTACTTTCCCTTTGTACTTGATCCTTTCATTTCCAATAGCTTGTCTTTGAGGAGTTTGTCTTCTTTCCAATTCCGTTGGTTCCATTTTCACCTAATTAGTACACATGTTTTTCCAAGGTTTCCTTCCTTGGTAAGTTTTACACTTATTTTCTCCCAGAATTTTCTTCTAGTTTTACCATTACAAATATCCAACCTTTAATGACATTCCTGGACACCATCTTCTCCTGCTTACCTTTACCCTTGAGATCCTACGAGCATTTCTTGTCTATCTCACCTCATTCTCACTTGCTCCTAATACTTATCTATTCCTTTGAGGTGGACTTCACATCCCTCTTTGTGTCAAAATCTCTCTTCATCCCACAGAAATCTATTTAACATTTTCATAGTTTTCAGGTCGTTACTCTGGTCTTAGTCATTAATCTCTTTTAGGCTTTCCTCAGTCCTTATCTCTCAAAGGTTTTGGACCTTTCCATCTTTTCCTTCTTCACAAGGACTATGACCTCCACAAGGATCGATTCGTTAATTGTCTCACTCGTTTTATCCTCTTAGTTATTTATCTTGAGAGGATTATCTCTCAAATCTTCTTGTCTTTGGTATCCATCTCTTTACCCTATTTTGGGTATGATTCTTATTACTTTCCTATCATTCTTGGAGTGTTGTTTATTTCTTGGATGATCTAGTTGTTATGGGTTATTTCCTTAAATCAAATTTGACTAAAATCCCTATTTGGGTTTCCATGCTTTCTTGCAAGTATATCATACTTAACCTCCCCAACACTCATTTAGCCACTTGTATTTCTTACTGAGATTCTTATTTCGGCTCCGGTTTTGTGACATTTTCTCGGTTGATTTTCTTAACTTGGAGCTTTCTCCTTCCATGATCCAACTTCCCATTCTCATCCTTCTTCTAGTGTCTCCCGTTCATGGATTCTTTTGTTCGATCTCCCTACTGTTCCTTAGAAGTTCTTCTTTTAGTCTTCACTTATACTTAAGGATCTTGTATAGTTCATTCACTCTAGCTTTTCTCCCTTTTTGGTTCCATATCCTTGCTTCCCACAAGTCTCCTTATTTTATGGAGTTCCTAAGAAATTGTGTCCTAGTTTTTTACAAGTAGGTGTTATACCTGGACTTTCTTGCTATCAGATTTTCTTCTTATCCTACCCTAGTAGTCTTGACATCCTTCGTGTTCCTCCATAACTTACTTCCTTTCTTCCTAATCAGCTTCCATTCCTTTGGTTTCCTTTGGAATAATCTATTCCTTCTTTTCCTTACTCTTATTTTTTGAGCCATTCCCTATCTCTTTGAACTCTCCATAATTCCATGCTCATTGATGTTTACTTCCCTTTATTCCAACTTCTCCTTCCTTTCCTTAGTTAAGATCTCCCTTGGATGAACTCTTCCTTGCCAAATTTATTGTACTTCTAAGGGAAAGTCTTAAAGGTTGGAGTTAACTATAAATATCCTGTTTTTCCTTCCTTAGGTGATTTCCTACCTTTTACTTTAATCTTTATTATCATACCCTTTTTGCTTTGAATTTATCAAGAAACTCATAAGTTTTATCAAAACTTCTCTTTCATTCCTTCTAGAATAATTTTATTGCCATACTTGGTTTATTATAGGATTTTTCTACCCCCTAATCCCATGGGGTCATAGGCCGAAAGATAACCTTAGAACGGTTGTGGAACTCTTGATCAGAAGGCTCTAAGGAACTAGTTGGGGCCCATTCATATTCCCTAATGGAACGAATTTCATGTATGGCCTCCAATTCATACCGCCTTAGTACCTCGACCTCACACTCATAAGTCGACTTCATTCATTGAAAGGGATTGAAGTTGGGCTGAGTAGGTGGGGGTACTTGGTGGACTTTCATGAAGGTGGCATACACATCCCAATAGTTGTCCCAAGCCTTCATCTTGGTTGGATTCCTCTCCAGTTGTTGTGGGGCTGGAGGAGGAGTTGGGCTCCTAGGAGGAGGTACAAGTTCATCTTGTCTTGGAGGATGATAGATGATGCCTTCTAGTTCCAATAGGGCTCCTACCAGTTTTCAGTAGTCTTCCACCATGTCCTTTGGTACTCTTTTCTCGCCTTTTAAGAATCTTTGCACGGCTTCTTCCCTTGGGTTGGGTGTCTTTTTCAGGGTTATGGGTGGAGGGTTGGATTTCACAATGAACTTCCTAGGGATTCTCTTTCCTACACGATAGTTAAAGTTTGATTAATGTCAGGGTATAATATTGATAATATTTCTAGGGAACTTAGCTCTGATACCACTCTAGTTGTTATGCCCCGACCTAGTTTGGTCGGATCCCCGTGAGCAACCCACCGCTCTCTTAGTTGAAGATGGGTTTTCCCCTTCTTTAATTCAAGAGGAGCCAAGCATAATCTCAACTTTGTTCCCTAGAATAACATATATCAAATAAAATGCAAGTTTAAGAAAGTTAAGCATACCTAACAGAAGGTAAGGCTTGGTGTTATCCCTAGTCATTTCTCTATTTCCTGAAAAGGGATAAAAGGGTGGGTGAGTTTCTACAACTCACTGAATGGGTATTAAAAAAATAAACTTGTAATAAAATGGTTTTTAAATTGGAGTGTGTCAGACTCCTTATTTCTTTAAAATTCTTTCTTCCTTAATTTTCTCGGTTTTCAAAGTCATTTCTTCATCATCAACCACAAACAGTGTTTTTAGCAACCAATACACGCCCTTCATCATTACACATTCGCAGGGCAGCACATCCACTGCACCCATTTGTGGTGTTGGAGCGACTTTACCGACCACCTAGATAGAAGCACATCCACTTCTACCCTGAGAATGAGTGGATGCATGAGACATCCGACCCTCAATCCCACAAATGAAACTCCGTGTCCGTATGAGGACAGAGACCTCATCCCGACCCCACCTAGTCTCATGCGCATGAAGCTACGTCGAGCTTCCCTGACTGCAAGACAATCTGCCCGTATCTCCACCTTGTCGTCTAGAAGCCCCTAGGATGCATCACTACTTGTCTTGGGTGTCTTGAAGGTCCCATACCTCAGTGCATACACAAAACAATAGTTTTCCATATAAGTCATTTAATCTATGGTGCCACTGGTCCAATGGGCTCGACCCTCAACTCGACCTACAACTGTTTGTCTCGACTAGTCTGTCAACCTGTCATGTTGCACTGCCACCAGTCCATCGAGTATGTCGGTCCTATCTTGGTACCGTGACCCAACATATCATCCATTTAAAGTTTTCATGGCTTAAACTCATGTTTGTTTACGAACTCCTGCTCGTGCCAACTGGCCTTGGGCCAACTGTACGGGATTTTCAAAATTGGGCATATTAGCCCCCAAGTTCCAAAACTAAGGCCTCCAACCTAACTAAGCTATTCGAGCACTCATTAATAAGGTCTTCCAAAAATTTTAAGTAGTGGTACACAGTCAGAGTAGAGCACTTCCGATAAAATTATTCTTTTCATCTATCCATCAAACCAATCGAGTGTGAGGACATCTCCGCTTATAACCGATAAGCGGATTTTCTACTTCCTTCTAGTAAGTTCATCATACCAACCGTGTATGATCTACTTACAACCAATAAGTAGTTTTTCCACATAATTTACACATCACTCCATTCAGGTGTGATAGTTAAAATTCTACTTAGTAGTGGGTTTTCATTTCCGAGGTACTTATCATCCCAACTGTGTATGATATAAAAATCCCACTCACTAGTGAATGCCGCGAATTCTTCTTAATCGGGTTTCGTCTCCACATGAGCTTTGACTTAGCTGGTGTTCCCAATACCTCGTGTTCCTACACGGTATGAATATCCTTGTTCATTATCGTTAGGCTTGATAGCCTTCATTCATTATGAATGAATAAAATATCCAACTTTTCAAATATTTGCAATTTGGTCCCTAAAGTTCTTTTTCCTTACTTTAGGCACCAAATGTCGATTTTCCCCCAAATTGAGTCTCGAAACTTCAAAATTATACTTAGAGACCTCAATTTATTCAAAATTATATAAAGGGGTTCAAGTTTCCCAAATACCCAATTTGGTCCCCAATTTTTCCAAAATTACCATTTTGCCCCTACTTTACAAAAATGGTAAGTTTTGCCCCAAAAATAACAAAAACTAACCAATTGGTCCTCCAACATCTTTATTATGCCAAATTGGCCCTCAATTTTAGGAAATTACACTTTAGTCCCACAAAATTTTGAAATCCCCAAATTTCCCCCAATTTCAACCTTCCAACTTTATCGGATTTGATTTCATCAAATTGACCGATCAAATGAGTTTAATTGTTGAAATTAAAGCTATATTTAAGTTCCTACACCTTTATACAATTCAATTACACTTGAATTGCACAATTTGACGTCGAACCTAGCTCAAACGGAGCTTCACCGAAATATTGAGCGTAGAGAGAGAGAGCTTTGAAAGCATACCATCGAGGGCACGGTGGTCCAAGCTTTTGATATGGGCAGATAACTTTCTTTCTGAGGTCCTTTCTAGAATCAAGAATCACCTCAATTCATGTTGAATTGAGTGAGAATTTAGTGAGTGAAAATCTGCGGGTTCTCTCTAGCACCGATCAGAATTCAGAGAGGGGAGCCAAATTGGCTTACCTTTCCGCACTAATTCGATCGTAGGAGGGCTGAGGAGGTGTTGGAAGAGCTTGGTTTGGCCTGACGAGGGCTTGAATTGGCTGGTTTCAGCTAGATAGAAATAGGGCAACTTCGGTCCGCCAGAACTACTTCACTGTTTGATCACATCGGCGCTTCTTTGGCGACCCTTAGAGCAATTAGAGACTACCACCATGTAGCTAACTTCTCCCTGAGTCTAAGGAACCCAACCACGCCTTCTTTTTCTAAAAAAAAAAACCCTATATCGGAGCTCTGGTTCGAGCTTCATCAGAAAACTGAGTAGTTGAGAGAGAGTGAGGTTTTTAGGTGTTTGGAGGATGAATGGAGAGGAGCTCTTTATATAGGGAGCTCGGGGACTCGTCGGCCGTCCGTTTGGCACCTTTATGACAGTCATTGATGGCCTAAAACATACTGAACAAAAATGTTTCCTCTTCATCGGCGCTGGTTCGATTTTTTAGTGAGTGAACAATGATGTCATTCGAAGGAAGAAGATGACACTGTTCTGAACCGGTCTGGACCGGTCCAAACCAGGTTCAATGCTTAAATTGGTCGATTCAGGCCTGATTCGACCAAGTTTTTCAAAATTAAAAATTTCTAAATTCATCTAAATGCATTCTCTATCAAATGGTCAATTCTCAAATTTAACTTTTTAAAGTAACCTAGAAAAATTAATTTGGCATCTGGTTCAATTGTTGTTCAAACTAGTTCAGGTCCGATTAACCTGAACCGATTTGACTTTCACCTCCAATTCATCCTAAAGTCCTTTTTCATGACTTTTGTGACTTTTTAGGTCACTTGGGATCCATAAATTTCTCGGTTTACACTTTCTCTCTTGGTTCCGGTTTATAAACCGACTAGGTTTTCTCTTTGGAAATGACCAATTCAATCTGGTTCGGATCCGGTTCACCTGAACTGATTTGGTTTTCTCTTCTAGATTGTCCTAAAGCCCTCTTCTAGGGATTTTATGACCCCTTTGGGTTACTCAAGAATTGTAAATTTCTCAAATTGCCTGTTCTCTAATGATCGGGTTTGTGAACCGGTTAGGTTTTCTCAATTGGTTTGACCGATTCTTTTCCTAATTTCCTTAACTCCAACAGGGGGTTTACAACTCTCCCCTCCTTTTAGGAGTTTTGACCCCAAAATCTATTTCACACTTTTTGTACCAGAATGAACTTCTCTTGATATCAACTTGTAGTTTCTCGACATATAATCCCTTCGGTTATTTCCATCTCTCTCATATATAACATACACTTGAAATCTTCTTTTATTTTCCATCATTTTCTTATTCCATAGAGTTTATTTTAGCTAAGCATATCTCGTTGGGAATTTTAAGGTTATATCCTTAGATTCACATCCTTCGTTCCTTAAAGCACTATTTCTCCATTCCAAAATGCTTTATTTAAGATTTTAGGATTAAGAGTGTCACACCCTGACCCAGTTTGGTCGGATCCCCGTGAATAACCCACCACTCTCCTGGTTTATTCAGGGTTTTCCCCTCTTCTAAACTGTGGGGAGTAAGGCGTCCTTCTTACCTATATCTTTCCTAGAATAACATCAATCAAAACTAAATATATATTTTATATACCTGCCTTAAGGTTCGGCTACCGATAAATTTTTAAGGTTAATTTTTCTTTGGTTTCCTGAAAAAGGTTAAGTTCGGCAACTTAGTGAATGGGTGTTAGGTGAGAGTTTTCACAAAAATAAATTTCTTTAATAGAAGTGTGTCAGACTCCTTATTTCATAAAAATTCTTTTTTTTTCAAATTTCGGTTTATCAAAACCTTTTTCCAAGGTTTCTCAATTCATTTTCAGGTATTCTCAAATCCATTCCACAGTTTTCATAACCTCTTTCTCATTTCCATATTCAGTGTGTTTAACATACAACACACACCCTGCATCATGAAGGGATCACACACATTTCGCGAGATGCAGTTACGCCGACTGCACCCACTTGTGGATCAGAGCGTCTTTACCATCCACCCTGATAGAAGTCTCTGACTTCTACATGAAGTCTGAGCGAACATCTCTAACCTCCTACCCTTAGACCAAAAATACTCTGTGTCCATATGAGGATAGAGACCTCATCCCGTCCCCACCTTGGTCTCATGTGCAATGAAGCTATGTCGAGCTTCTCAAGACTTCAGGTACGACTAACTGCCCTTATTTCCACCAGGTCGTCCAGAGCCTTAGGACGCACCACTACCCCCCTTGGGCATCTTTAAGGTCCTGTAACACAATGCATGCACAATCACAATTTTTTTCACATAAGCCAAGTAATTTGTGGTTCCACTGACCCAACGACCCCGACTCTCAACTCAACTTGCAGCTGTTTGTCTTGACTGATCCGTAAACCTGTTATGTCGCACTGCCGCTAGTCCATCGAATATGTCGATACTATTTCAGTACCATGGCCAAACAACTCATTTAGATTCCAAGTACCAAACCTTTACATGTTCCGTATCACCAATTTTCCACACCAATCATATCTTAAAGAGTTTATTCCCTACTTGAGAACTTGTTTATAAACATGGCAACGTGAATATATGCACGAATTAAGAAAATTCGTATGTATATAATATTTAGGATTTTTTAGATTTTTTAATATTTAGCTTACTACTCCAATGAGTTAAGTTGGATAAAATTTTCCAAAGTCATTTTTGGCAAGGATTGCTCTATGTATAGAGATCCTAGGTGATCCTTATGGCTCTATATTATGTCATTTGAGTTATTGTGCTACCTTCTTACCATTCTCATGACAAGACTCATTGACTCATTTCTTATATAGTAAAAAAATTACTCATTATATATATAAGTATATAAGTGAAAATTGATTTAATTAAAACTTGTATATCATTCTAAGATAAGTAATTTATTTTCCATTCTTAAGTTTTTTTCCAAATTCTCTTACAAAAGAATTGAAGTGTCTTGTACTTGTTAAGTCCCCATAAGATAGGATAGACGCACCTAGATACTTGTCTTCCCTATAACCCACTCCATAGGTAGTTTTCTCATCGTGACTTCATTTGTGGCACATCTCAAGTTTGCAGTGAAAGATGTAGTAGGTAAGCTGATTTTCTGTCAAAAGGAATAGGCTTACAAAATTTCATAAAGTTTGGGGATAAACTTTTAATCAAAACCCATTTTCTGTAGTAAGCCCAAAAATTTTCTTCCACTTTCCGCACTGGTCCAGTTCCGTGATAATGGATTGACGTCCTTCAAAACCCTCATACCGGTCGATAGCGATTAACGCGTGCGATTCTACTAGTATTCAGATTCTCATGGTGGCTCCAGCTGGTGTTACAGTTTGCCTACAAAAGTGCTCATAAAATCATTTATTCTGAAAACGAAATTTGTGAGGTGGACGGAATTGTCTCGTCCTACTAGGATCAAGGATTAAAGGATAAGATTACAAAGTACTCAGATGCTGCTTCTGCTGCTGGTACAGTTTGCTTACAATCCAGCTCAAAAGGTCAAAATATGTAGGGTGATTGGAATTGACTCGAACTATATTCAAGGATTAGGGGTATGATCACCCCGAAATGCCAGGCTGGATAATCGACATCTGACAAAAGATTGAAAAAACCGCTGTAGACAGCAGGAGTGAAGAAAACACTTGACGAGAGTTGGACGCCGTCCAGATCTCTGTACCGATGCTGGTGGACGCTATCCGGATGGATAGCGGGAGCAGGCGCTTTTCTAGGAGAAAGAAAAGGATGCTGCCCCAAGGAGGGGCCAAGAATCCGGCAGTGAACAGCAAGTGTATTTGCCCATACTCTGCCGCAAGACAGCCGTCTGGTACATCCATCCCTATATATATGCGCTCCCCCTCCCTTCATCCATCCATCCATCTCACAGTCTCACTTAGTTAGTACAGCTTGCTAACTCCGCCTCCTCCCTCCCTCACCCCCACTCCTCCACCGCAGCCTCCCTTCGCCATCAAGTCACGTAGCGGTCTCAACTCAGCCTGCGTTGCCCCCTCTCAAGTCCACAACGGCGCCTACCAGAACCAGCGTCCCCGTTTCAGTCCACCTCGCTAGCACCTCTCAGCATGTCAGAAAAGACGCTAGACTTAAGTCTCATTGACATCTCTCCCGATATAATTAATTCAGTGGAAAAGCTCCAAAAACTGGAACAAAAACTGGAGCGTGACCTGGAGAAAGTTCGCAGTCTTAAGGTATATCTTCTATATCCATCTCCTACATATGATTACCAATGTATGATATAAACATTAATATAAATTATGATCTTTTGCAGTATCAACTCTTAGAGAGTGAGATAGACAATACAAGGAAAAAGGTAACCATTATTTTTAAATGTATTCATCTTTTTCTTTGTTTTTTAACTCTGTTTCAATTATTTCCAGGTTAAAATGCTGGAAGTTAATAATGTGCAGATGTCCAATACTGTAAGTAATTTGAAATTAATGAGGAAGATTTGCATTATCAATTTGGTCGAACATGTTTTATTATTACATGCAGGGACAACTGCGCCCATCTAGAGGAGGAGGAGAGCATAATACAGATCTCAAACTGGGTCCCTCTTCCTAGATAGTAAACTTTTATGTACCTGCCAAACTCCTATTAAGTGATTTGCATTACTATTTCTGAGTCAGAAGTAGCAAACTACCTGAACTGAACCTGCAGTTATGAATATATATTTCTATTTTGTGATTGAGAGAAGATGAAGAAGACCCAAAAGTCTTCCCTCGCAATTGAAATTGCTCCTCCCTCCTTTTTTTTCACCTGTGCTATACAATTTGACATGCCCATTCAATTCAGAAATCATTACGTCACTCGGCTTAGTCAATTAATTGGCTTGTTTTAAGGGAGTGGTGTGGAATTTTCTTTATGCCTTTCAACTATTTCAAACGCATACACAATGGCCAGTGTAAGGCTAGTTGAATTCAAGTTAAATAAGTGGAATAATGAGACTATCCCTAATCCCTCCACTTTACTTCTTATTTTTATTTTTAAAAATATAATAAAATTTTATATAAAATAAACACAATTATTCATTTTCACAATTTTTATTTTTAAAATAATATTAACTCTCACATACAAAATAAATCAATTGAAAAATAATTATATATATAATATGGTCCTATTTTATTTTCTTTATTTAATAACCTCCGGATTAAACTTTACTCTCGCACCCACAAATTAAATGTGATAAAAAGTAATTCAATATATAGATGGTAAAACTATTTTATTTTCTTTGTTAAATCACGTGCCATTAAACTTCACTCTCATACACAAAAAAACACATTAAAATGTATTTCAATATATAATTTATTAAGATATTTTATTTTTTTTGTTCAATAATATGGAATTAAACTACACTCTCTCTTACTCAAAATGAATTTATTAAAAAGCAATTCAATATATAAACTAACAACTATTTTTCTTTGTTTAATTATATTTTATAAATAATGGAAACTTATTTTTTTCATTAATATTAGATAGGATAAGATAATTCAATGTATAAACTATAGAACAACTATTTTTCTTTGTTTAATTATATTTTATAAATAATGGAAACATATTTTTTCATTAATATTAGATAAGATAAGATGAGAGATGAAAATATAACCATGGCCTAATTTGAAAATAATGGATGTATCTCTAATTTATAAAAGAAAGTTGACGAGGAACAAAAATATGTAAAAGATTTCTCTAGTTTTGAAGGTTATTGAAGGAGAGTTCAAGAAATCTATGGCTTGTAAATAATAATAATAATAATAACTACAACAATAGCACTTTAAATCATACGTTTTAACGTCGGAACGAGCTCAAACAGAGATTTGCTGGAAAACATACTATAGAGAGAGAAAACTTCAATTACTCACCGTTGGGGGCATGACGGTCCGAGCTTTCGACCTAGGCAGATAGCTCTCATCCTACGGCTCATCCAAGAATCAAGAATTACATCAATTGATGTCGAATTGGATGAGAACTTTATTATCAAACTTCATTTGGTTCTTTCTCTAGCATGGGTTGGAAATTATAGAGGGGAGCCGAATTGGCTTACTTTTCTGCTCTAATTCAGCTGTAGGAGGGTTGTGGAGGTGTTGGGAGGCCTTAGTTTGACCTGAGTAGGGCTCAAAATGGCCGATTTTAGCTTGGAAAAAACAAGGTAGCTTCGGTTCACAAGAATTGCTTCACTGTTCCATCACGCCGATGCTTCTCCGGCGACCCTCGGAGCAAACGGAGAATACAAGCGTGTAGCTGACTTCTCCCCAGTTCTAAAGAACCTGACCTTACCTTGTTTGGCTTAGAAAAGTGCCCAAGTCGGAGCTCTGGTTCGAGCTTCACCGGAAAATGGAGTAGTTGAGAGAGAATGAAGTTTTCAGGTGTAGAGAGGATGAATGGGGATGGGGTCTTTATATAGGAAGCTCAGGGACTTTTTGGCCGTCCGTTTGGCGCCATAATGGTGGTCATTCATTGCTTGAAACTCCTTAACTGGAGACTTTTTAGCTTCGCCGGCGCTGCACGATTTTTCGATGAGTGTATAGTGCTGTCATCTGAAGGAAGAAGATGATACTGTTCCGAACCGGACCGGACCGGTACGAACCAGGTTCAAAGCTTAAATCGGCTGGTTCACCCCCATTCGACCAAAATTTTCAAATCTAAACATTTCTAAATTCATCTAAATTCATTTTCTATCCAATGGTGGCCTTAAATCTCAAATTTGAATTTTTTAAGCCACCTAAAAAAATGAATTTAGAATCCGGTTCAATAGTGGTTCAAACTAGTTCAATCCAATTCGGATCTGGTTCACTTGAACCAGTTTGGTTTTTAACTCCAATTCATTCTCAAGTCCATTTCCATGACATTTTTGGACTCTTTGTGTCATCGAGATCCATAAATTTTTCGGTTTGCCCTTTCTCTATCGATTCCGGTTCATAAATCGACTTGGTTCATAAACCGATTCAATCCAGTTGGATCTGGTTCATCTAAACCGGTCTGGTTTTTCTCTTCCAATTTGTCCTAAGGTTCTTTTCTAAGGTTTTTGAACCGTTTGGATCACCCAGGAGTTGTAAATTTCCAAATTGCCCATTTCCAAATGATGGGGTTTATGAACCAGTTCAGTTTTCTTAATCAATTTGACCGGTTCTTTTCTCGGTTTTTCTTAACAAAAAAGGGCAAGGTTTACAACTCTCCCCTCCTTTTAGGAGTTTTGTTCCCAAAACTTAACCAATATATTCCACATCAGGAATAATTTTCCTTAATGTCAACTTGGATTTTCTTGACATATTAACACTTCGATCGCTTTTTCACTTAGTCCCCGTAATCATTCATCTAAGAAATTTCTTTTCACTCATCATGCTTACTCCTTGCATGGAGCTATAATAACGAGGCAATGTCTGGCTCATTAATCCAAATATATATCCCTAGGTTCACATCTCCCTTTATTTAGGGTAAGGTTCTTCCTTTTGGGACTCTTACTCAAGATTTCAGGATTGGGAGTTCCAAGGTGCCTAATTGTTCCTTTGTCTATGTAAACTCCGCCCTTTTGAGTTAAGGAAAATCAAGAAAAGAACCTGTCAAACCGAGTAAGAAAATTGAACCGGTTAACGTACCCGATGAATTGGGAACATGCAATTTGAAAATTTACAACTCCTGGGGTGATCCAAAGGGTTCATAAAACCTTGGAAAAGAACCTTAGGACAAATTGGAAGAGAAAAACTAGACTGGTTTAGATGAATCGAATCCAATTGGATTGAACTGGTTTATGAACCGAGTCGGTTTATGAACCGGAACCAATAGAAAAAAGGCAAACAGGGAAATTTATGGATCCCTTGTGACCCAAATAGATTTATAAACCTTGGGAAGAAAACTTAGAACAAAGTGGGTGAGAAAAACTAGACTAGTTCGGGTGAACCGGACTAGAACTGGATTAAATCGATTTAAGAATTGAGCCGGTTTATGAACCGAAACCAATAAAGATATGGTAAATTGAGAAATTTATGGACCCTAAGTGACCTAAGGAGTCACAAAAGTCATGGAAATGGACTTGTGAAAGAATTAGGAATGAAAACTAAACCAGTTCAGGTGAACTAGATCCGAACCGGTTTGGACTGGTTTGAACCATTATTGAATCGAATCCTAAATTTATTTTTCTAGGTGGCTTAAATAATTCAAATTTGAGACTTGAGGCCACCATTGGATAAAAAATGAATTTAGAAATTTTTATATTTGAAAAACTCGGTCAAATGAGGGGTGAACCGACCGGTTTAAGCTTTGAACTCGATTTGTACCTGTCCGGTCTGGTTCAGAACAGTGTCATCTTCTTCCTTAAGATGACAGCATTGTTCACTCACTGGAAAATCGAAGTAGTGCTGGCGGAGAAGAAACGTTTTCGTTCGATATGTTTCAGGCGTGCATGTCATAAAGGTGCCAAACAGACGACCAACGAGTTCCCGAGCTCCCTATATAAAGAGCCCCTCTCCATTCATCCTCTCCACACCTGAAAAGCTCACTCTCTCTCAGTTGCTTAGTTTTCTAGCAAAGCTCGAACCAGAGCTCTGATATAGGGTCATTTCCGAGCCAAAGAAGGAGAGGTTGGGTTCATTAGAACCGAGGATAAGTCAGCTACACGGTGGTGACTTCCATTCGTTCCGAGAGTCGACGGAGAAGCGCTGGCGTGATCGAACAGTGAAGCAACTCTGGTGGACCGAAGCTCCCATGTTTCGGCCGAGCTGAAATTGGCCAATTCGAGCACTCCTCAGGCCAAACCAACCCCTCCCAAGACTTCCTCAGCACTCCCACGGCCGAATTAGGACGGAAAGGTAAGCCAATTCGGCTCCCCTCTACAATTTCTGATCAGTGTTAGAGAGAGAGTCGACCGAATTTCAATGACGAAATACTAATCCAATTCAACATCAATTGATGTCATTCTTGATCCTAGGAAAAACCTCAGGAGGAGAACTACCTGCCCGGAAAGAAAGCTTGGACTACCGTGCCCTCACCGGTGAGTAATCGAAGCTTTCTCTATCTAAAGTTCATTTTCCGACAAAGCTCCGTTTGAGCTCATTCCGACATTATAACTTACAATTCAAATTACTAAAGAATCATATGAACATGTAGAAAGTCTATTTCAACTTCAATTTCAACAATTGGAAACGTTTGATTGGTCAATTTGATGAAATCAAATTCGGCTGTGTTAAGAAGTTGGAATTTGGGGAAAATTGGGGATTTTCAAAAATTCGAAGGATCAAAATGCAATTTCCTAAAACTGAGGGTCAATTGGGCATGATAAAAATGTTAGAGGGCCAATTGAGGAATTTTAAAATTTCTGGGTTAAAATTTACCATTTTTGTAAAGGAAGGGAAAATGGTAATTTTGGAAAAGTTTGGGGGGGGACCAAATTGGAAATTTGAGAAATTAAACCACTTTTTGTGAAATTTAATAAATTGAGGTCCCAAGGGGAATTTTAAAAGTTTTGGGACTCAATTTGAAGAAAAACCGGTATTTAGGGACTTAAAGTTAAAGAAAAAATAACTTTAGGGACATAATAACAAATAAATAAAAGTTTGGTTTTTCTCATTTATTTGGAATGAATGAAGGGTATTAGACCGAGAGATATTGAACCGAGATGTTTATATCGTGTAGGAATATGAAGCATCGGGAACGCCAATAAGGACAAGCTCACGTGAAATTAAGGTACCAGTCTAGTGGAATTCACGGCATTAACGGGTGAGTGGGTTTATTAACGTCATACCCAGTTGGGATGACAAGCACAACTTAAAGTTAAAAACCACTTACCGGTTATGAGTGACATTTTATATGATACTCGGTTGGGGATGATAAGTACCTCGAAATGAAAACCCACTACTAAGTGGTATTTTAAACATCACAACCTAGAGGAATGATGTGGAAATCATGCAGAAAAACTACTTACGGCTGTAAGTAGATCATACCTAGTTGGTATGATGAAACTTCCTCGAAGGAAGTTGAAAACCAATTCATCGATTATGAACAGAGATGTCCTTATACCCGATCAGTATAATGGACAGTTGAAAACATATTTTGTCGAAAGTGCTCTCCCCTGACTGTGTGCCAATGCTTAAACGATTTGGGAGACCTTCTTGACGGGAGCTCGAGTAGCTCTTATAGGCCGAGGGCCTTGGTTTTGGAACTTGTGGGCTATTATGCCCGATTTTAAAAATCTCGAACAAGTGGGCCATATGCTAGTGGGCACAAGCAGGAGATCGTAAACAAACATGAGATATGTGCCATAAAACTCTAATAAATGAATTGTTTGGCCTTGGTACCAAGACAGGACTGACATATTCAGTCAACTAGTGGCAGTGCAACATGACAGGTCTCTGGACCAATCAAGACAAATAGCTGCAAGTTGAGTTGAGGGTTGGGGTCGTTGGACTAGTGGCACCACATATTATATGGCATGATAAGAAAACATTGATTGTGCATGCACTGTGATTACGAGACCATCAAGATGTCCAAGAGGGGTAGTGATGCGTTCTAAGGGCATTGGACGACCTGGAAGGTATAAGGGCAGTTCGTCGTACTAGGTGACCGTGCGAAATTTGGAGTAGCACCAAGCACATGAGACTAGGGTGGGGATGAGATGAGGTCTCTGTCCTCTTACGTACATGGAGAATTGATTTTGGGATTAAGGGCCGGATGTCACGAACATCCACTCATTCTCCAGGTAGAAGTGGACGTACCTCTATCTAGGTGGCCGGTAAAGTTGCTCCAACACCACAAGTGGGTTCAGTGGATGTACTAACCTGTAAATGTGTGTTTAACCTTCATGATGAAGGATATGTGTTGGTGATAAAAACCGAGATTTGAAATCAAATGACTTTTGAAAGAAAGGAGTCTGACACACTCCAAAACGAACCAAGTCCAAGGGAGTAAATGAATGAACAAAAAGGGGTAACCAAAGCAATAGGATGACAAATCAAACCCTGAGTTGACTACAAGAGAATCCATTTATGATGTTAAGGATGGACGGCTAAGTTTTGGGGATAAAACTCCTAAAAGTAGAGGAGAGAGCGTTGTAACTCGTTCCCCCGGACCAAGTAAACTAGACTGAACCAGGATGAACTATAGTGAACCGGTTCAATGATTCATTTTTCTAGGTGGCTTAACAATATCAATTTGGGCCACAATTAGATAGAAAATGAATTTAGATGAATTGATAAAATTTTAAATTTCAAAAAACCGGTCAAATTGAGTTTGAACCGGCCAAATTTCGAATTCAGATCATCGAACCCAATCTGACCAGACCATCAACGGTCCGACCGGTTAATGAACCAGTCAACGGTCAACGAACTGGTCAATGTTCAATGTTCAACGGTCAACGATGCCCCGTTAGCAGCTACGCAAGCACGAGTAGCCAATGGAAGGTTGCCATGTGTCTGGTCAACGATCAACGGATGACCAATCAGCATGGCACGTAGACATGGACAGCCAATGGGAGGTTGCTACCCATTCGGTCAATGGTTGACGTGGTGGCTAAGTTGGATCTCCATGTCAAAAACACTAGCCAATAATAGAGTGCCACATGGCACACCTGCTACATCATTATCTTCAACCTCCAACCGCTGACAAAGAGAAGTGAGAGAGGTCGAAAAAGCCAGAGTCTCCACCGACTTGAAAATCTCTCCTGTCAGGTCGTTGGCATCCGAGTCAAAAGCAGAGTCTTATGCCAGCTGGTAACATAAACAGTTGCTGAGCTCCCTATATAAAGTGAACCCCTACATTCGTCATCGACATACCATAATTGACCGAAGAAGGAGAGGTGATCAGTTTTTCGGTGAGCAGCAAACTAGAGCACCGACATCGAGTCTTTTTTCCACCTCCGAAGCTGCATTTGGTACCATAAGAACTGGGAGGAAGTTCTCTACACAATTGCACCTCCCTTCAGCCCGAGAGCCATGTAGAAGAACGAGGAATCTCAAACAGTAACACCGCTCCTCAGCTATCAACAGCCCGAGCTGCTCGAGCTCAACTCGAGCCGTCACTAGGCCAATTCCAGCCAAACTAAGCGCCTCAAACACTACCTAGAGGTGCCCCGAGCTAGAACGGTAAGCTTCTCCATCACCCCTTCATCAAAAAATACTATTCACTGTGCATTTCTATAAGAACTAAAACTAAGAAATTCACACTTCTCACGCCACCAATTGAGGCACGGTTTGATCCAGGGAGGATCCCCGAGAGGAGAGCAATTCGGAGAATGCAAGAGCTCCGGTCGCCAGACCCTCACCGGTAAGATATTGAAGCTTTCTCTCTATAGACTGAAATTTCCGGCAAAACTCCGTTTAAGCTCATTTTCGTGCCAAATTGAGTGGTTCAAAGCTTGAAATGATGAGAAAAACATAGAGAAGAAGATTTAAATCAAGAATAAGGGCAATTAATCAATTTTTGGGGGTTAATTGAATGAAATTGTAATTTAGGGACCAAATTGCAATTTTTGGGAAAATTGGGCAATTTGGGGATTTTTGGGAAATTGGGGACCAAATTGCAATTTAAGGAAAATTGGGCCATTTTCATGAAATTAACTTCCAATTGGGGTCCAAATGTGCAATTGGATGAAATGGAGGGCCAATTAGCAATTTTTGAATGTTCAAGGGCCAATTGGTAATTTTGGGAAGTTAATGACCAATGGGCAATTTTGGAAAAATTGAGGACCCATTAGAAATTTTGGGAAAATTGAGGACTCATGAGGAAAATTGGAAGTCTTATAGACTTAACTAAGAGTAATAAAGATTAGTGACTAAAATGTAAAGCTATAAACTTTAAAGGACTTAACTGCTATTAAGGCATAGTATAAGGACCTATGCACAAATACTGGAAAGTATAAGGTCCCTTATGTCAATTCTCTTAATATGGATGCTCGAACCATGTAGGCATGAGTCATACGTGTACGGATGTCAAGGAACACATTGAAGATTGGAAATCCAGCTGGGACGAATCTGTCACAGTATCGGGTGAGTGGAATTTTCAGCATCATACCCGATTGGGGGTGATGAGAAGCATTTTAAAGGACGAATCTACACATCTATTCAGGTGGACGGTAAAGACACATCGAACCAGAAGTGGAATGGTCAGGGATTGTTCTACGAATGTGTGATCACTTTCTATGATAGAAAGGACGTGTGATTGTTTCTTGAGTCACCTCCCAAGCAAGGGGAAATGTTAAGAAGAGATGAAGTCAAATTACAATAAATTGAAAGCCTAAAATGTATTGATAAGACTAATTGTTTGAAAACATACTTCCCAACCCCCACTCACTGAGTTGTAGAAACTCACCCCATCTCATTAAAATTTTTTAGGAGAAATGCCCTGCTACGATGAACCGAGGCTAGGAGAGATAGCTAAGGGCACCGCCATCAGGTAACTTTTATGTTTTGAAAACTTTGTTATGGAAAATAGGTACTCCAATGCCTTTACCTTCCTTGGACTATTTGGTACAAATACTAGATTAGTAGGAGGAAGGGTGGCAGGTTGATCACAGGATTCCGACCAAACTAGGTTGGAGCTTGATAGGGCAGCTTCAATCTGTGGGAGCTACTTCATTGTTTGATTCCACCGGCGCTTCTCCGGCGGTCATTGGGTCAAAAGGAGGTTGCTGTTAGGTAGTTGACTTCCCCCGAAGTCTGTAGGACCTTACCTTGCCTTCTACATAAACCCCGCCCTTTTGAATTAAGGAAAAACAGGGAAAAGAACCGGTCAAACCAAGTGAGAAAAAAATGAACGGATTCAAAAATCCGATCATTAGAGAATGTGCAATTTGGGGAATTTACAACTCTCGAGTGACCTAAAGGGTTCATAAAACCTTAGAAAAGAACCTTAGGAGAAATTGGAAGAGAAAAACTAGAATAGTTCAAGAGAACCGAATCCGAGCTGGATTGAAGTAGTTTATAAATCGAGTCGGTTCATGAACTAGAACCGATAGAAAAGGGCAAACTCGGAAATTTATGGATCCCGGGTGACCCAAAGAGTCCCAAAATTCATGAAAAAGAACTTAAGGATGAATTGGAGATGAAAACCAAATTGGTTCAGGTGAATCGGATTCGAACTGAATTGAACTAGTTTGAACTACTATTGAACTGGATACTAAATTCATTTTTCTAAGTGGCTTAGAAAATTCAAGTTTGAGATTTAGGCCACCATTGGATAGAAAATAAATTTAGATGAATTTAGAAATTTTTAGATTTGAAACATTCGGTTGAATTGGGGGTGAACCGGCCGGTTTAAGCTTTGAACCCGATTCGGACCGGTCCAGTCAAGTTCGGAATAATGTCATCTTCTTCCTTCAGATGATAGCACTGTTCACTCGTCGGAAAGTCGTGTAGTGCCGACAAAGCTGAAAAGTCTTCGGCCAGGGAGTTTCAAGCAATGAATGACTGTCATTAAGGCACCAATCAGACAACCAAGAAGTCCCCAAGCTTCCTATATAAAGAACCCCTCCTCATTCATCCTCTCCACACTTGAAAACTCCATTCTCTCTCAATAGCTCCAATTTTCGACAAAGCTTGAACTAGAGATCCAATATAGGGTCTTTTCAGATCCAAAGAAGGTGTGGTCGGGTTCTTTAGAACTAGGGAGAAGTCATCTACACATTTGTATTCTTCATTTACTCCAAGGGACGCTAGAGAAATGCCAACGTGATTGAATAGTGAAGCAGCTCTGGCAGACTGAAGCTGCCCTTTTTCAGCCGAGCTGAAATCGGCTAATTCGAGCTCTTCTTAGGCCAAATCAAACCCTCCCAACACCACTATAGCTGAATTAGAGCTGAAAGCAGGTCAATTCGACACCCCTCTGTAATTTTCGACCGGTGCTAGAGAGAGAACCAGTAGAAATTCGATGATAAAATTCTCAATCAATTTGCTATCAATTGATGCAATTCTTGATCTTAAGAGGAACCTCAGGACACATGCTATTTGCCCAGATTGAAAGCTCGAACCGCTGCGTCCTCGACGATAAGCTTTCGAAGCTTTCTCTCTCTAAGTCTAGTTTTCCAGCGAAGCTATGTTTGAGCTCATTCCGACACCATATCGTGCGGTCCAAAGTGCAATTGAATTGTATGAAGTTATAGGAACTCCAATTTGACTTCAATTTCAACAATTAAACTTATTTGATCGGTCAATTTGATGAAATCAAATTCCACAGAGTTAGAAGGTTGAAATTGGTAGAAATTTGAAAATTTTAAAAATTAGAGGGACTATAGTACAATTTCATAAAATTGAGGACCAATTGGGCATGATAAAGATGTTGGAGGATCAATTTGGCAATTTTGGAATTTTTGGGGCAAAACTTACCATTTTTTTTAAAGTAGGGGCAAAATGGTAATTTTGGAAAAGTTGGGTGACCAAATTTAAAATTTGGGAAATTGGATCCCTTTTTGTGAAAATGGATAAATTGAGGTCCCAAAGTGAATTTTAAAAGTTTTAGGACTCAATTTGAGGAAAATCTAACATTAGGGACTTAAAATTAAAGAAAAATAACTTTAGGGACATAATTGTAAATAAATGAAAAGTTTAGTTTTCTCATTCATTTGGAATGAACGAAGACTATTAGGTCGAAGGATAATGAACAAGGATGTTAATATCGTATAGGAACATGAAGTACTGGGACGCCAGCAAGGACAAGCTCGCGTGAATACAAAGAATCGGTCGATAGGAATTCACTAGATTAATGGGTGAGTGGGATTATTATATCAAACCCGGTTGGGATGATAAGCACCTCAAAAATGAAAACCCACTGCTAAGTGTTATTTTAATCATCACACCTGAGAGTAGTGACGTGGAAATCACGCGGAAAAACTACTTACCGGTTGTAAGTAGATCATACCCGGTTGGTGTGATTAAACTTTCTCGAAGGAAGTGGAAAACCGGCTTATCGGTTATAAGTGGAGATGTCCTCATACTTAGTTGGTATGATGAACAATAGAAAAATATATTTTTGTCGGAAGTGCTCTCCCTTGACTGTGTACCACTGCTTAAACATTTTTGGAGACCTTATTGATGGGAGCTCGAATAGCTCTGTTAGGCTGGAGGCCTCAGTTTTGGAACTTGGGGGCTATTATGCCCAATTTTGAAAATCTTGAACATTGGGCATTAAGCCAGTTGGAACAAGCAGGAGCTCGTAAACAAACATGATTTATATGCCATGAAAACTTAAGTAAATAAATTGTTTGGCCAAGGTACAAGGATAGTACTAACATACTCATTCAACTAGCATCAATGCGATATGACTAGTCTCCGGACTAGTCATGACAAACAACTGCAGGTGGAGTTGAGGGTCGGGGCTGTTGGACTAGTGAAAGCACAGACTATATGGCATTATATGAAAAACTATTGATTGTGCATGCACTTTGTTACAAGACCTTCAAGACGTCCAAGAGGGGTAGTGATGCGTCCCAGGGCTCTGGATGATCTGGTGGATATAAGGGTAGTTTGTCGTACCAAAAGTCTTGCGAAGCTCGAAATAGCTTCAAGCGCATAAGACCGGAGTGGGGATAGGATGAGGTCTCTGTCCTCATATGGACACGGAGATTTGTTACGGGATTGAGGGTCAGATGTCACGAACATCCACTCATTCTCAGGGTAGAAGTGGACATACTTCTATCTAGGTGGCCGGTAAAGTCGCTCTGACACCACAAGTGGGTTCAGTGGATATGTTGACCTGTGATTGTGTGTTTTACCTTCATGATGAAGGATGTGTGTTGGGTGATGACACACCGTGGTAATAATAAATGGTTATAAAAACCAAAATTTGAGAATGAAAGGTTTTTTAAAGTAAATAAGAGTCTAACACACTCCACATCAAACTTTTTTCCAAAAAGTTAAATTATGAAAACTCATTCACTGAGTCGTTTTACTCACCCCTCCCTTATATCCCTTTTAGGTAACCCCAGAAAGTTTACCCCAAAAACCACTGGCTAACACACTTATAAGACAGGTATGATAAGTTTAAAATTTTATGCAGTTTTGATTTATGTTATTCTAGGAAAAGTGCATGTTTAAAGGACGCATTACTCCTTAGGTTTATAAACAAGGGGCAACCCTTAGTAAATCGGGAGAGTGGCAGGTTGATCATGGGGATCCGACCAAAACGGGTCGAGGCATGACAACTTGAGTGGTATTAGACCCTGTTTCCTCGAATACATAATCAAGACTAGAAAATATAGTAACTAATAGGATTGATCTTAAAATTTTCAGATGGCTCCCAGGAGAGGAACCAAGAAAACTAGGAATGACTCTACTCAACACTTTGTCGTCGTAGTTAGAGAACTCTAGATGCTTTCCAATGCCTATGGCATGGTAGGAATCTCAAAAGATCAAATGGGGAAGTATCTAGTGAAATGATGCTAGGACATATTGATGGCACAACTCTAAGTTCAAAGGAAGCCAAGCGTAAAGCTATAAACGTCAGCAAAGGGCGTATAACCCTACCTAGGAGGATGCTTATCAAGAATCACGTAGCTACCTATTTATTTTATGACCACTTTCTGTAATAGGGCAAAAACCCCCCCAACATATTGTACTCTTCTATTAATTAAGTACTCCCAATTCCAAGAAACTTTGTCTCTCAAAGGATGTAATCTTGTTAGGAAGATAACCCCAAGAAAAGTAACGAAACAAAACTGTGATTCCCTAGACAACACGGAGATCAAGGATAAAAGAATGAATCAAGGAGATTATTAGGCAAAGAAGGCATGACAAGAAAACCGTTATGGTAAGGAGTCTAGGAGAACTCTTGGGGTAACTAAGCAAGGAACAACCTATTATAAGGTATAAAGGAAATAGAATGAAGGACTGTCCCACACCACTAGGATTTAGAACAATACTTTTCAAGAAAAATGCCCTCACGGCTATAGGAAATCCGAAATGATACCATCCCAAGAAACGCAACTTCAGCTTGTAGTTTCAACCACAGACAAGAGTAAGCTCTTCAAGATCTCAGTGAAGTGGTAGGAAGGAAAGAAAAGGCTAAAGGTAGGACCTCAATAAAACCACAAATCGAACAAGAAGGTAGCTAAAGAGAATCCTTCCTTTAAGAAGAAATTCCAACAATTTAGGAGCAATGAAAGGAGTACATCCACAAGAGAAGACAAGCCTAACAATTGACGATAAATGGGATGTCCTGAGATTGCAAGTACAACTTCTTTTGGAAAAAGCAGAGAAGTCAAAATTGGAGTCTCTAACCAACATAACAGAAGTAAGCAAACCATAATAACAAGATAGTCAAAGAGAATGAACGATGCCCTAAGAAGGACCAGGAAGTAGTAAGGAATGCACCCTAAAATAGGCACTAGAAGGATCATTAAGGACAAGAAGATTTGAGAGACAACTGCCTCAAGAGAATTAGATAAGGGAATAGTAGGGGTGAGGTAGGTAACGAACTACCCTCGTGAAGGTCATAGAGTAAACTCCAACAAAGAAGGAAGAGGTGGAAAGACCAAATATTGGAGAAAAGAAGGATGAAAGAAATCCTTAAAAGGACCAATGACCAAATTAATGATGAAATTCAAGCCAAGAAAGGAGTAGGTAAGCCTTTCACATAATGGTCAGAAAATCTTGAAATAAGGAAAATTTAAACTCCACCTAAAAGAAATAGACGTGTACCGTGGTATGAGTGAGGATAAGGATAGAGTACAAAAAATATACTAGCAAAATTTCAAGAGCAAGGATAAACAAAAGAGGACGACATCAAAGGATGTCATTTAAAGGTAGATATTCCCTAGAACCAAGGAAAAAGGGGAGAGTCCTATCGAGAAAGGAAACCATGGAAAGGCATATGTATCCCAACTAAGAGATAATGGAACCAAGTGAAAGGGACAAAGAGATAAACTTACAAATGAAGCACAAGCTGATGTGTAAGAACCAAGAAATTATAATGGGATGACCCAAGGAAATAGGCTAAAAGGAACGCGAAATAGGAATTTAGCATCAAAAGATGCTGTGACAAGTAAGAATTTGTGGAATAGCCATAATAAGGAAATAAAGAAGAACATCCGAGAAAACATTGGAAAAGTAAGCCCTCCAAATAAGATGTGGCTAAGGAGAAATAACCACAATTGGTAAGATGAGTCATAGTACACACACGCATATGAAGCCTAAAGAGTGGATGATTGAGCATAGTGTTGAATGTACGTAATAAAACCAATAATCGGAAGTATCACAAGTAAAGAATAAGGGATGAAACAGAAGTTGTGAATAGAGAAGGATCCAAAGCAGACAAATGCCCTAACATAGATAGGGGTGTAAAGAACCCTATAAGGAATGATAAGAAGATTGAGCATGTAACTTCTAAGATGGAAATCTCTATTGTGATGGACATAATAGAGAATGAAATTGGAAGAAGAGAACCTTCCCAAGCAAAGGAATCGACACATAGATCAAAAATGATTATTGTAAGAATGAAGAATCATAAAATGATCACAAGTAAAAGTGGATTAAGGAAAAAGGAAAAATCCTTGAATAAAGAATGCCAAGGACTTAAGAAGGAAGGAATCCTAGCTTGTTGGTAAATTATTGGAAAACCCAATCATTGGAACTGGAAAGACTCAATAAGGAAGTTGAGAAAGGACGAATGGGTAAGGAAAACCGACACAGCTGTGTAAGTTGGTTTGATAACGATGAAGGTAGTCAAGGAATACTACCAGAAGAAAAGAGGGATGAAGTTATACAACCCCTAAGAGGTTGGAAATATTGAGAATAAACTTAAGGAAGGTGTTCTAGAAATTTAATGGGCATAGAGACAAGGTCTAGAAAATGTCATGCTATAAGGGAGCATGTAAACCCAATATTCTCAAGGAAAACATGACTCAAAATAAGGAAAATTCAGTTAGCAAGCATGACAAGGTCAAACATAAGATGTCACGCCCCGACCCAGTTTGGTTGGATCCCCGTGAACAACCCGCCACTCTCCCGGTTTATTAAAGGGTTTCCCCTTATTATAATCCGTAAAGAGTAAGGCGTCCTTTAAATCTGCACCATTTTCTGGAATAACATAATCAAAACTGAATGAAATTTTAAACTTTACATACCTGTCTTACAGGCATCTTAGTTGATGGTCTTTTAAGGTAGGCTTTCTGGGATTTCCTGAAAGGGATATAAGGGAGGGGGTGAGTACAACTACTCAGTGAATGGGTTTTCAAAGGTCTACTTTTAACTTTTAAGAAAAATATTTATATGGAGTGTGCCAGACTCCTTTCTTTTAAAAAAAAAATCCCTTCATTTAAAAATTTGGGTTTTTCTATTATTTCTTAGTTACCAGTGTGTCATCACCCAATACACATCCTTCAACATGAAGGTTACTCACATTCGCAAATCAGTATCACTACTGAACCCGCTAGTGTCTTCGGAACGACTTTTCCTACCAACCGGATAGAAGTACAACCACTTCGGCCCTGGGAATGAGTGGATGTACGTGACATCCGACCCACAATCCCGAAATCACTTCTTCGTGTCTGTATGAGGACAGAGACCTCATCCTGTCCCCACCTCGGTTTCATGCGCTTGGTACTACTCCAGATTTTTCACAGACACCTAGAACGACGAACTGCCCTTATAGCCACCAAGTCGTCCAGTGCCCTTAGGACGCATCACTACCCCTCATGGGCATCTTGATGATCCTGTACTCACAGTGCATGCACAAACAATGTTTTCTTATCAAGCCATGTAATCTGTGGTGCCACTAGTCCAACGGCCCCGACTCTCAACTCAACCCGCAGTTGTTTCTCTTGACTGGTCTATCAACCTGTCATGTTGCACTACCGCTAGATGACTGAGCATGTCGGTCCTATCTTGGTACCATGGCCAAACAATTCACTTATTAAGTTTTATGACACACATATATCATGTTCGTTTACGAGCTCCTGCTCGTGCTAACTGGCCTTGGGCCCACTGTACGAGATTTTCATAAAACTGGGCATTCTAGCCCGCAAGTTCCAAAATCGAGGCCCCCGACCTATAAGAGCTATTCGAGCTCCCGTTAAGAAGGTCTCCCAAATAGTTTAAGCATTGGCACACCGTCAAGGGAGAACACTTCCAAAAAATAGGTTTTCACTATCCATTATACCAAACGGTATAAGGACATCTCCATTCATAACCGATGAACGGGTTTTCAACTTCCTTCGAGGAAGTCTCATCATACCAACCGGGTATGATCTACTTACAACCGGTAAGTAGTTTTTCCGCATAATTTTCACATCACTTTCTCTAAGTGGTGATGATTAAAATACCACTAAATAGTGGGTTTTTATACCGAGATACTTATCGTTCCCTACCGGGTATGACATAAAATTTCCACTCACAACTGGTAAGTGGTTTTTATCTTTAAGTTATGCTCATCATCCCAACAGGGTATGATGTTAGTAAACCCACTCACAACTGGTAAGTGGTTTTCAAATTATAAGGTGTTCTCATCATCCCAACTGGGTATGATGTTAGTAAACCCACTCACCCGTTAATGCCTTGAATTCCACTATACTAGTTATTTGTATTCACGCGAGCTTGTCCTTGCTGGCGTTCCCGATATTTTGCATTCCTACACGATATGAACAACTTTGTTCATTATTACTCGGCATAATAGCCTTCATTCATTTCCAATGAATGAGAAAACTCAAACTTTTAGTTATTTGCAATTAGGTCCTTAAAGTTATTTCTCTTTAACTTTAAGTTCCTAATGTCGGTTTTTCCTCAAATTGAGTCCTGTAACTTTTAAAATTTATCTCGGGACCTCAATTTATTCAATTTCACCAAAAAGGGGTTTAATTTCCCAAATTTCCAATTTGGTTCCCCAATTTTTCCAAAATTACCATTTTGCCCTTCTTTTACAAAAATGGTAAGTTTTGCCCCAAAAATTTCAAAATTCCTCAATTAGTCCTCCAACATTATTTTTCATGCCCAATTGACCCTCAATTTCATAAAAGTATATTTTGGCCCTTTGAATTTTGAAAATCCCCAAATTTCAACTCTTCAACACTACCGAATTTGATTTCATCAAATTGACTAATCAAATGCTTCTAATTATTGAAATTGGAGTTGAAATTGAGTTCCTGCGTATTCATACGATTCTAAGAAACTTTGAATCACAGATTTTAACGCCGGAACGAGCTCAAACCGAACTTCGCCGGAAAACAGACTATAGAGAGAGAAAGCTTCTATTACTCACCGTTGAAGGCACGGCGGTCCGAGCTTTCAATCTAGGCAGATAGGTCTCATCCTGAGGTTAATCCTAGAATCAAGAATTGCATCAATTGATGCAGAATTGGATTAGAATTTCATCATTGAAATTTGGTCGACTCTCTCTCTAGCACCAATAAAAAATTGTAAAGGGGAGCTGAATTGGCTTACCTTTCGGTCCTAATTCGGCCGTGGAAAGGCTGAGGAAGTATTGGGAGGGCTTGGTTTGGCCTGAGGAGGGCTTGAAATGGCCAATTTCAGCTTGGTCAAAATAGGGTAGCTTCGGTCCGCCGGAGTTGCTTCACTATTCCATCATGTCGGCGCTTCTCCAACGATTCTCGGATTTACTGGAGTTTGCTATCAGATAGTTGTCTTCTTCCCGGTTCTAAAGAGCCCGACCTTTGTTCAAGTCGAAGCACTAGTTCGAGCTTTATCGGGAAATGGAGCAGTAGAGAGAGAGAGAGAGAGAGAAGTGTTCAGGTGTGAGGAGAATGAAATGGGGATGACCTCTTTATATAGGCGTAAAACCCATGTATTAAATGGGCGAGATTTATTACTAGTATTAATATTACCATAAATTGTTGGTATTAATTCCAATAATTTAATTTCGGTATTAATTTCAATAATTTAATTTAGGTATTAAATTATGGGTATTAATTACAATAATTAAATATATATTAATTTATGGTTATTTATGATAAGACTTACCTAAAAATATTTGACCGAAATTTCGGCTTACAAAAAAACTTCATACTTCTTAGGAGGTCACCCATCCTCACACTACTCTCGGGCAAACATGCTTAACTTTGAAGTTCTTATGAAATCTAGTTCACCTTAACAAATTTGGTTTTTATTTTCTAAAGTTTCTTAAATTTCTTTTCCAAGGTTTAATGAACCCTTTAGATAACCCGGAAGTTGTAAATTTTCATATTACGTGTTCTCAAATGTAAACCGGCTCGGTTTTCTTACTCGGTTTGACCAGTTCTTTTCCCGGTTTTTTCTTAACTCAAAAGTGCGGGGTTTACATAAGATTTGGACTAAAATTGTAATGAACAACGGACGAAGGAAGAGTCGAAATAGGATGAAAAGGTGATAATAAGAAAACCCGTAAAAACAAGTATGTAATGTTCTAAAGTATATCGAGTAAGGGTTTCAACGACCAAGAGGTTAATTAGATGCAGGAATGGTTAGGTATCTTAGAATTTTGAATCCTGAGTACGGGACCTCGAAGGAAAAAAATGTTGTTCTAAGCAAATAAAGATGCAAATCTAAGGATATACCCTTAAGTAAGATATGTCTATGTATGATAAACTCCATGGAGGGAGCAAATAATATAAAGGAAGAGAAATTCCCTGAGTGAATGATGTTAAAAGGGTAAATTGAAAGAATAATATAAGAGTTTACATGTTAAGCAAATACCAAAAGGATACCAATGGAATTGGTTACTCATGCAAGGTTGTTAATTAAGTTTTGGGGACAAAGCTCCTAAAAGGAGGGGAGAGTTGTAAACCCCACCCTTTTAATTTAAGGAAAATTGGGAAAAGAACCTGTCAAACTGAGTAAGAAAACCGAACCGGTTCACAAACCCGACCATTTGAGGGTTCATAAAATCTTAGAAAAAAACTTAAGAAAAATTAGAAGAGAAAAACCAAATTGGTTCAGATGAACTGGATCTCATCAGAACACTAAAGTTATGCGTGCTTGTGTAAGAGTAGTGCTAGGATGGGTGACCTCCTGGGAAGTATATTTTTTTTTGTAACTCCAAAATTTCTGTGCGAATTTGGTTTAATTAGAATTAATCCATACGACCTATCATAAATACCCATAATTTAACACCTAAATTAAATTAATAAATCTCCCCCATTTAATACACAATTTTACACCTATATCAAGAGCTCACTCCATTCATCCTCCTCACACCTGCACTTCTCTCTTTCTCTCTATGTCTCCATTTCCTAGTGAAGCTCGAACCAGAGCTTCGAACTGGGTATTTTTCTTAACCTCAGAAGGAGAGGTCGGGCACTTTACACTCTGGGGGAAGTCATCTATCTAATAGCAAACTCCAGTCAATTCGATAATCGTCGAAGAAGCATCGACATGATCAAATAATGAAGTAGCTTTGGCAGACCGAAGCTGCCCTATTACGGCTGAGCTGAAATCGGCCATTTCGAGCCCTCCTCAAATTAAAGCAAGCCTTTCCAACACCTCCACAACCCTCTTACAGTTGAAATAGGACTGAAAGGTAAGCCAATTTGGCTCCCCTTTGCAATTTCCGACCGATGCTAGAGAGAGAACTAGCAGAATTTCAATGATGAAATTCTAACTCAATTCGGCATCAATTGATGCAATTCTTGATTCTAGGATGAACTCAGGACGAGAGATATCTGCCCAAATCAAAATATTGTACCGTCATGCCCCCGACGGTGAGTAATTGAGGCTTTCTTTCTCCATAGTCTATTTTCCGGTGAAGCTCAGTTTGAGCTCGTTCCGATGTCAAAACTTGCGATTAAAAGTTCTATTGAATCATATGAAGATGTAAGAACTCAATTTTAACTTCAATTTCAATAATTAGAAGTGTTTAATTGGTCAATTTAATTGAATCAAATTTGGTTGTGTTAGGAAGTTGAAATTGGGGGAAACAATTAGGGAAAATTAGGGATTTTCAAAAATCTGAAGGACTAAGATGCAATTTTATAAAAGTGATGAACAATTGGGCATGATAAGGATGTTAGAGGGCCAATTGAGGAATTTTAGAATTTTTGGGGTGAAACTTACCATTTTTGTAAAGAAGGGCAAAATGGTAATTTTGGAAAAGTTGGGGGACCAAATTGGAAATTTGGGAAATTCAACCCCTTTTTGTAAATTTGAATAAATTGAGGTCCCGAGGTGAATTTTAAAAGTTTCGGGATGCAATTTGAGGAAAAACTAGCATTAGGGACTTAAAGTTAAAGAAAAATAAGTTTAGGGACCTAATTACAAATAAATAAAAAGTTTGATTTTCTCATTCATTTAGATTGAATGAAGGCTATTAGGCTGAGGGTTAATGAACAAGGATATTCATATCGTGTAGGAACACGAAGTATTGAGAACGCAAGCAAAGGATAAGCTCGTGTGAATACAAAGCACCAGTCTATTGGAATTCACTGTATTAATGGGTGAGTGGGCTTACTAACATCATACATGGTTGGGATGGTGAGCGCAATTTAAAGTTAAAAACCCCTTACCAGTTGTGAGTGGGACTTTTAACATCATATCCGGTTGGGCGATGAGCAAATTAAGCTAAAAACTAATTATCGGTTGTGAGTGGGATCTTATATCATACCCGGTTGGGGAAGATAAGTAACTCAAAATGAAAACCCACTATTTAATGGTATTTTAAACGTCACAACTTAGAGAAGTGATCTGAAAATTATGTGGAAAAACTACTTACCGGCTGTAAGTAGATCATACCCGATTGGTATTATGAAACTTCCTCGAAGGAAGTGGAAAATCTATTCATCGGTTATGAGCAGAGATGTCCTCATACTTGGTTGGTATGATGGACAATTGAAAATATATTTTGTCAGAAGTGCTCTCCCCTGACTGTGAGCCAATACTTAAATGATTTGGGAGGCCTTCTTGACAGGAGCTTGAATAGCTCTTATAGGTCAGGGACCTCGGTTTTGGAACTTGGGGGCTACTATGTCCAATTTTAAAAATCTCGAATAGTGGGCCATAGGCCAGTGGGCACGAACAAGAGCTTATAAACAAACATGAGATATGTGCCATAAAACTTTAATAAATGAATTGTTTGGCTATGGTACCAAGACAGGACCGACATATTCAAACAACTAGTGGTAGTGCGACATGGTAGGTTTCCGGACGAGTAAAGATAAATAGATGCAAGTTGAGTTGAAGGTCAGGGCCGTTGGACTAATGGAACCACATATTACATGGCATGATAAGAAAATACTGATTGTGCATGCGCTGTGATTACGAGACCATCAAGATGCCCAAGAGGGGTAGTGATGCGTTCTAAGGGCCCTAGACGACCTAGTGAGTATAAGGGCAGTTTGTCGTACTAGGTGACCGTGTGAAATTTGGAGCAACACCAAGCGCATGAGACCGGAGTGGGGATGGGATGAGGTCTCTATCCTCATACGGACACGTAGAATTGATTTTGGGATTGAGGGTCGGATGCTAGAGATATCCACTCATTCTTAGGGTAGAAGTGGACGTGCTTCTATCTAGGTGGCCAGTAAAGTCGCTCTAACACCACAAGTGGGTTCAGTGGACGTACTGGCCTGTGATTGTGTGATTGACCTTCATGATGAAGGATGTGTGTTAGGTGATAACACACCGTGATTAATAAGAAATGGTGATAAAAATAGAGATTTAAAATGAAAGGATTTTTGAAAGAAAGGAGTTTGGCACACTCCAATACAATTCTTTTTCCTAAAAATTAAAAATTTTGAAAACCCATTCACTGAATCGTTGTACTCACCCCCTTCCTTATATCACTTTTAGGAAATTCCAGAAAGCCTACCGTTAGAGACCATCAACTAAGACGCCTGTGAGATAGGTACGATAAATTTAAAATATTATGCAGTTTTTATTTATGTTATTCCAGGAAAAGGTGCAGGTTGGGGATCTGACCAAACTGAGTTGGGGCGTGACATGAGGAATGAAGGCTATCATGCAAATATTAATAGATAAGAATTTCTAAATCATGTAGGAACATGAAGGACCAGAACACCAACAAGGATCAGCTAGCATAGAGGCAAGAAGGAATATATTGCGATTATCGGGTAAGTGGGAATTTATACATCATGCTGGTTGGGATGATGAGCTCACTTTTATTAAAATAAAACCTACTTACTGGTCGTAAGTAGAGATAATCATATCTGGTTGGTATGATGAACTTTGTTGAGCAAAGGAAAAACTCGCTTACTAGTTGTAAGAGGAGATATCATCACACTCGGTTGGTGTGATAAAGCTGAAAATATACTTTTTATCATAATTGTTCTCCCCTAAATGTGCGTCAATGCTTAAAAGATTTGATAGATCTTCTTGATGGGAGCTAGAACAACTCAGATAGGCCATGATGCATCGGTTTTTGAATTGTTGGGGGCTAAATGCCTAGTTTTGGAAAATCATGTATAGTGGGCCCAAGGCCAGCGGGCATGAGTAGAAGCTTGTAAACAAACATGAATAGGAAGAGCTATAAATCACTCATTAAAAGTGGACTTTACTGTGTGATTTGCCACGATACCAAATCAGGATTGAAAAAGCTCGATGGGCTAGCGGTTGTGCATCAGGGCTAGGTCGATGGACCAGTCAAATAAACAACTGCATGCCGGATTGAGTGTCGGGGCCATTGGACCATAGGCACCAAAGAGAATGGCTAAGAAAAATGAAAACTATTGTTTGTGCATGCACTTATGGTACGAAACCATCAAGACTACCTAGGGGATAGTGATGGGTCTTAAGGGCTGCTGGACGACATGATGGCGATAAGGGAAGGAGAAGTTACTATGTTTGGATTTCTCATCGTACCAGTTAGTTACAGAGTTGCTGTGTTTGGACTCCACGGAGTTATTGTGTTGGGACTCCATAGTGTTACTGTGTTTGAACTCCACGAAGCTACTATGTTTGGAGCTTCCTGAAGCTACTATGTTTGAGCTTCATGCGTAGGAGATCGGGATAAGGTCTATGTCCTCATACAAACACGGAGTGATATTCAAGTCTGAGGGTCGAATGTGGAGAACATCCACATAGACCCAAGGTAGATGTGGACGAATTTCTATCTTGGTGGCCAGTAAAGACGCTCCAAGCCACAAGAGGGTGCAATGGACATACTGCACCTGCGATTGTGTGTACCCTTCCTAATAAAGAGCATGTGTTGTCTGCTAAACACACCTAACATAGAAAAGGGAAAAAGGTTTTGAAAACCTTGTAAAGGATTTAAAAATCCTTAGGAAAGAATTGGTAAACCTTGGAAAGATGTTTTGGAAATGAAATTGAAATTGAGGAAACCCTGTTAAAAGAAAAATGTCACCCTTGGTAGGGTAAAGGTTTTGAAAAACTGAACTTTGAGGAAAAACTTTCTTCTTAAAGAAATGATAACCTTGGTGTGTCTCTCTTTAAAACTCATTCCCAACACCCGCTCACTGAGTTGTAGAACTCACCCCTCCCATTTACCCCTTTTTAGGAAACCAACGGAAACCAACCTTAAAGATCTGTCTGTAGCTAAACTTTAAGACATGTATGTAAAATTTATATTTAGTTTTGATTAATGTTATTCCAGTAAAGATACAGGTGAAAAGGACACATTATTCCTTGTAGTTTAGATAAGGGGAAAACCTTTAATAAACCAGGGGAGTGGCGGGTTGCTCACGGGGATCCAACCAAACTGGATTGGGGCATGACAAGCCAAGTGGTTGCTAAAGTTGGGAGAATTTGGTTGTCAACTGGTCACAATCGTTCTAAACTCGACAGACCTACGGATGGAAATCGTCTCATGGTGGCTGATTTTCCCCTTGCTGGAGGTTGGCCTTTGCCATAGAGAGGTAGAGGGGAGAGAGATGGTCACTTTGGCACTAGTGGCCACCAGAGTGGTGGCCAGAGGTGGCCAAATTTCGCCCCACAAGATCATTGACGGTGAGCCGATTTTTTGCTTCGGATCTAGGTCAGCCAAAACGGCCATCACGCGACATTTTTCGGCCACTAACAAGTCAGGATTTGTCCATAGCCCTAGAGGAGTCTCTTAGCATAATTTTGAAACTAAGATCACTTCTTTTAGTGGTCGGGTGAGGGAGAATTTTGAGTAGGACCAATTAGGTATCGGGAGAGAGACCAAGCACTTGTTTTGAGACTTTGAGTGTTAAATTTGATATGATGGTGAATAGATGAGCTAATAATTTCATGTGTAGGCTACTAGGTAGGTTGACAAGTTAATAATAGTTTTTGTGGCATGTAATTTGGTTCAAAACCATATCAATTTGAGTGATTTATCTAATGGTGTGCGACTACGATTTTCTTGGGGAGGGAGGGGCACGTACGGGTGAGTCGGGTGAGTCGGGTCGACCCGACTTAGATCCAACTATCCCGGCTTCCTTTCTTTTCCCTTTTGTTAATGCAAATTAAATTACATTTTTCCCTTTTGGCTCCCCTTGGTAATTTAATATGAAATCTCGACCCCATTTGGGTGAAAATTAGTGTTTTCCACGACTCTCAATTTTCATACTCGGGAGTCGAAACCCTAATATGATCGGATGCCTATTCTCAATATCAGTTTTTCTTTCCCACTCGAGTCCCATTCCCAATTCGGGATTCCATTTTTTTATTTCAGTTCTCATTCTCAGTTCAGGATTTCATTTCTCGACTTTGGTTCATATTCTCAATTAGGGATTTCATTCCTATTTTAACCTCGATTTCTAGTCCACTTGGACTTAACCCGATTTTTCAAAAGTCCCACTGTTACACATATTCACTAGGTTCTATAGCTCACCCCCTCCAATGTGCCCCTTTCAAGAAGCCAAAGCATAGAATAGACTCAACAAGATTATGGAAAGCAGTTACAATTTAAGAAGTATGCCTTTTATCTAGTACTTAGTCCCAATATCATTTATTAAAATTATTTTCCATGTTTCAAATGATTATTTGAAAATATTATTATGAAAGTTTTATTTTTTAGCCTTAAATAAATGATATTGAGACTAAGTACTAAATGGTTTGACTACTTCTTGCTAGTTTGATTGGTTGACAGTTTTTTGACCAGTTCACCTCTAATTTAGCCAGCCTAATTTTTTTTATAAAAATTTCTTGTCCAATTCCATAAAAATTGGACTAAAATTTTCTATTTTTTATTTGTCTAACCCCTCCTAAAAATCAGGTAATTTTGTCTCAAGTTGGTTCATTCTTGATTTAAACCTATTTCACTTAAAATTTTATCAATCCTTAATTTCTGATCAAGTGAGGTTCTTTGAGATAATTTATAGAATAATGCTTCATTATTTATAAAACACAGAACTAAGATTTGCTCATTTGTGAAATATAAGCTAAGGATTGCTTATGGAGAAAAAAACCGGTCAAAACCCAAATGGTTTATAAAGAAGAGTAGAGGCCCTACATTTTCATATGAGCTGAGTCTTAGTATGTAATGTGGGTCCATGAGGCATTGATGATTGTGTGATTGGCTAAAAAATAAGTTAAACTTTTATTAATTTATAATATATTGTGTTTAATTAGAAAATACGCTCAACTTATATGTTTGATGCATGATTGTTTGGTTGGATAAATAATAAGCTAACATATTTATGATATGACCCATGAGCTTTAATAAGCATTGTTTGATTCATATTTATAAATTGGCTAGAGAATAGGCCAATATGATTGCATATGTGTGTTTGTTTGGAAAATTAAATTTATGTGGAGATGTTATTACTTTTCAAAATACTTGAACCTAAGAGTTATACCGTGTTAGTTTAATATATGATTTGGATTAGGGTGTATAGTTATTTGCCTTCTAAGATGGGAAGTGCATATTTGAATAGTCGCGACAATTAGATGAGTGCTCGGTAATCTAACTACTGAACCACGATACAATCATTGCATCACCTAAGTATGTGTTAATAGTTGTCACCTACATTTACACCTTTTAGTTCAGTAGTGAATTTCCTTATAGTATAACATGTTATGATAACACGAGTTTATAAAAGGTTTTAATAGTTGCCACCTAAACATACATTTTAGTTTGGTAGTGAATTTCCAAACAATAAGACGTGTTTGATAACATGGATTGATAAAAGAGAAAAAATTATAAACTATTACATGTCCTTGCTCATATGAAATATGACAAGATTTAAAAGTGTATCAAGTCTACTTTGATGAACGACACTCTAATAGTTATTTTAGAGTGTAAACCTCATACTAATATTTGAAAAGTATAATGTGTGTGAAAAGACTTATTTTTATATAATTTTAAAAAATAAAAATATTATTGTCTTAGATATTTTTAATAATTGAGATCGATGACATGAACACTTTGTGTTACAACTCTCACTTACTAAGTATGGCTCACCCATCCCCAACATATTTATGTACATAAAACTTGAGATAATAAAAAATACTATAGACTTGGGTGGAACCCTCAACAACGAAGATATCAAATTATAAGTTATTGAAGAGAATACTCGAAAATCCATTTAGATGTAATTTTTTCGAGCTTTTGAAAGTATTGTAAATATTTGTGCTACATTTATAAAAATTTTATTTTTATAAAAATTCATATATTTTATATTTTTAGTCTTGTATCTTAGAGATATTACATTAGTGTGGTACCCATTTTTATATTATCGAAAAAAATATGATAGATTATTATGATAATTCGAGTTAATTTTTGAGTTAGGGCATGATTAATTTTATACAATTTTAAACTCACCCTAAAAAATTATTTATGGGTAAATAATAGGTAAGAGAGTATTATAATTCATAAATGGTAGACTTATATCCATTTAAAAGTTATAAATTTAATATTATAAAACCTTTTCAACTTTATATAAATACAATACTTTTTTATACACACTTAGTTTTTAATTAAATATGAATTTAACTTCTTATACAATACTCTCTCATAGGTTATAAAAATAAGTGAACTCTGGTTGGTGACTCAAAACTCTACACCTATTATGCTATAGTATAAAAGAAAAATATACAACTAATATTAATTGTTTTCACTAATTTGAGAATAAAATAATTATATTTAGATAGTATACAAATATTTTGAGAGTGCATTTAAAATTAAATGTAACATGTATATCTATGGTGTAGGTAAGTGTGTGAACTGAGAGAATTAATATTATATTAATTAAAATAGAAAATTATTATTACTATATATAATTAAAAATATTTAATTATGTGTAAACTTAAACACTTATCCACTTGCATTATTTTTTTATAATTTGATCGAGTTAATATTAAGTTGTAGAGGAGTAAATAAATTTTTATTTATAAACGAGTTAATTAAGTCGAACAAATAATAGAGTTTTATATACTAGTGTCTCAAATATATTATTTTTTTATGAGCTACTAGTATCTAAAAGTTATATTATAAGATGATTAATTGAATTTGGATGGAATCCGTCCCTAAAATGGTAAAAATCTTGAAATGTAATTTTATTTTCAATTCTCACCATTTGAATTCAAATTCAAAATATATTAAGTAAAATATATATTGATAGGAGCCAACTAATTATTTTTTGTTCTAATGTATTAATTATACAATATTTCTTGTTAATATAATGTAATAATATTTTAATGAATATTAATTATAAAGTTTAAATAAACTATTGAAAAATAATCATTCCTAAAAATTATAAATTAAAAAATTAAACTAGTATTACACTTGGGAGGCTTTCTCCTATTAATCCTAACCTAGAAATTGAAAGGGTGGCACCCTTCTTAGATTTTCTCTCTATTTGTTTTCATATTTTCAGTATTGTAGATAATGGAAATGGAAATTAATCGGAGAGGGAGAAAAAAAGACGAGGATTCTCACTTAGAGGATGGGTCAGATGGACAATTGTACGTATTCAATTCCACAGTTAATTGGTCACAATAATCAAATGACGAGCTTTCGTCCTTGGAAAGGCAGCCAGGCTTGTTTGTTTCTTGTTGCATAAAGTTCTACTATTTCCATTAATAATAATAATAATAAAGAAATTTCTATTATATCCCATAAAAACTTAGGATAACATTTGATGTTTTCCTTATATAATATTTATTATAATTAATAATCTTTTATAAAAATTTAATATTAATTACTTCTCAACTATGCTACATCAAAAATAAAATATAAAACTTTGCACAATAATTAATATTTTATTATATTTAAATTATAAAAATTAAGCCATAAATGGAAGTTATTTTTGTAGTTTGAACTATTAGTGAAATGTTTATTTATAATTTAAATTTTAAATTAAAGATTTGCCTTTTCATTTAGCCAAATAGAAAATTTATACTTTTGTTACACAAAATTTTATATATTTTATTTGAGATTTTAGCACATCTACTAATATCAATAAACTATATCATCAATAATGGATTACAATAATAATTGTACTTTTCAAGTACACAATGACAAAATACGAGAATGTTTACATATTATAAATTTATATTTTTTCTTTTATATAACAATTTTAGGTTTATTAATTATGTTAGAGTTTATTTAATAGTTTATATATTAAATAAAAATATATTACATCAGTTTTCATCATATAATTATACAAGTGTATGTTATATAGTAAGAACAAATAAGTTCATATTATATATTATAAAATTCAAATTCAAATAAGACAAGTAAAACAAAAAACCCCATAATAAAATACATAAACCATAATAGGTTTCCCTATGGAAACTCTCCTTTTAGGCATAAAAATCTGAATATTGTATTTGCAAGATGTCTGAATTGGTAAGGTTAGATGATTTTTGTTTAATTATAAAAATTAAATCATTTGGATTCTCACTCCTTTTTGCTAGAGCTAATTTGATTTTCAAACCCATTTATAGAAAATATATTCGTAAATTTACATACACTTTAGGTTTTGTGGTCAATAAATGCATTTAGACATAGGTCATAAATTCATTCACGTTTACATGTAAGCATATGACCTGATGGCATTATTATGAATTACAGAATTGAGGACAAAAAGTTAGCATGCATGCAATCTCGTGATCTACTTCGAAAAGTGTATGTATGCATGTTCTACTTGATCCATTAAAAACTTTTTAAGTAACATCTGATGAACAATTTTTTAATTATTGTTTTGTCTCGATAAATTTGTTGTCCTATTTAGGTTTGTGATAATTAATTAGTATGATAATCACGTGAGTATGGTTACCAAATCGAGGAAAAGAAAATCGACCCTTCGTTAAATTAGTCACACTTGGCTTGTTGCCCCCAAGTTGAAACCCCAATTAAATGCAGCAGTTAATTCTGCAACAATCAGAATATTGTGGCAAGGGGCTGATTTTGCTTGTCTTCAACTTAAGTTCACCTGCACCTTTGCCCACATGGCTGTGTCCATATTGAGTAGTTATATGATATTCATCGGGAGATTAGTGTGCTAATGGCCAAATCACATTAATATAAGTTACCTCTCCTTGATTTGATATATCTTCTTTTAAAATTTCGTACAATATCATGATTCGAGTATTGTAATTAAAAATGTATTTTAGCAATTTTATCTCTTAATAAAATGATCTAACTTAAATTATTTAAATTAATTGGGACCCAATAACCTTCTAAATATAATATTATCTATTAAAAATTTTAAATGGCCGCTAACTTAATTGGTAAACACTATACATACACATATATCATATGAAAAATGGCCATCTTCCCTTTACAACATTTTTATTAACTAAGGCCACCTTGGTCAAACACATTCGATCAATTTAATCATATTTGAATGATGATAAAATAGTGACTATACTCTGACGACTAAAAATAGAATATTATATTTTCAGTCTATTTTCGACATTCTCTATAACCTAATACAATTAAGAAAATTTTTGTAAACACCTATCATTTTTAGATTTTATATCCACTAGCCTCTTAATTTTTTTATAATTATTAAGGTTAAATATATTAATAAAATTTATTACTGGCATTTAGTTATAATAGTTTAGTAAAATAATATTTATAGACTACTTTAAGCACTATTTGAGATGATTCAAATGTACACAAACTCATCTATGAGTCAGCTTTCTAACCACACTTGTGCCACTAGCCTAGTTACCGTCTTCGATAAGATTATGATCTTAACCCAATTTATGCACTATTCTAATAGGCTCTAGAAAAAAAACCATAAAATTTATTGTTCCAACTAGCCCTCCCTGAGTAGGGACCATGATGATCAGGGGTACCTTTAGGACCTCATATAAGTCTTTCATAATTTTTTAGAAATATTTAGTTGAGAAATAAAGATCAGAAGCCAAAATATAATTTTAGTAAAGTTAGGTGACTCATTCAAGAATGAAAATTATTGGGGATCATAAGGTTTAGGGACCAATAGGAAAGAATAAAAAAGATTTGAGACTCAAATGATGAGTTTTGAAAGCTTAAGGGCCTAAATGGAACCTTAAGAAATGTTTAGAGGTAAAAGTATAAATAATGAAAGTGGGGTCCTAAAGGTGATTATTGGGAATTGAGAGACCCAAATGAAATTAAATGAAGTTTGAGGACCTAAGAGGAAGACTTGAGAAGTCTAGGGTCCCTAAATGAAGAGTATGAGAGCATAAGAGTAAAGTGGTAATTTTGCACATATTAATGATTAAAATATAAATTTGGAGAAGTTAAGTATTTAAGTGAAAAACTTAGAGATTTTTTTTATAATTTTGGTAAATGTGGCAAAATATGAGTCTCATGCTCCGACCCGATTTGGTCGGATCTCTGTGAACAACCCGACACTCTCCTAGTTTATTCAGGGTTTTCCCCTATTCTAAACCATAGGGAGTAAGACGTCCTTCTTACTTGTATCTTTCCTGTACTGACATTAATCAAAACTGAATATAAATTTTACATACCTACTTTAAGGTTCGGCTACCAAAAAATTTTTAAGGTTGGTTTTCCCTTGGTTTCTTGAAAAAGAATAAAGGGATGGGGTGAGTTTGACAATTCAGTGAATGGGAGTTGAGTAAGAGTTTTCACAAAAATCAATTTTTTTAATCGGAGTGTGCCAGACTCCTTATTTAAAAAAAAAAAGCTTTCCACGGTTTATCAAGACCTTTTTCCAAGGTTTCCAGATTGATTTACAAGGATTCTCAAATCCTTTCCACGATTTCCATTACCTTTTTCTCATTTCCATATTCGGTGTGCTTAACATAAAATACACACCCTTCATCATGAAGGGATCACATAAATTCGCGAGATGCAGTTAAGCCGACCGCACCCACTTGTGGATCGGAGTGTCTTTACCATCCACTCTAACAGAAGTCTCTTACTTCTACTTGAAGTCTGAGTGAACATCTCTGACGTCCTACCCTCAGAACAAAAATACTTCGTATCCATATGAGGATAAAGACCTCATCCCGCCCCCACCCCAGTCTCATGCGCAATGAAGCTATGTCAAGTTTCTCAAGACTTCTGGTACAACTAACTACCATTATCTCCACCACATCGTCTAGAGCCCTAGGATGCATCACTACCCCACTTGGGCGTCTTGAAGGTCCCGTAACACAGTGCATGCACAATTAACAATTTTTCACTTAAGCCATATAATCTGTGGTGCCACTGGTCCAATGGCCTCGACTCTCAACTCGACCTGCAACTATTTGTCTTGACTGATCCATAGACCTGTCATGTTGCACTACAGCTAGTCCATTGAGTATGTCAGTCATGTCTTGGTACCATAGACAAACAACTCATTTACTTAAGTTTTCATAGGCTTAATAATCATGTTTGTTTACGAGCTCCTGCTCGTTCCAACTGGCCTAGGGCCCACTGTTCGAGATTTTTAAAATAGGGCATATTAGCCTCCAAGTTCCAAAACCGAGGCCTCTGGCCTAACAGAGCTATTCGAGCTCCCGTCAAGAAGTTCTCCCAAAAATTATAAGAAGTGGCACATAGTCAGGGAGAGTACTTCTAACAAAATAAACTTTTCAATTATCCATCATACCAACCGGGTATGAGGACATCTCCACTTATAATCGTCAAGTGGGTTTTCCACTTCCTTACAGAAAGTTTCATCATACCAACCGATTATGATCTACTTACAACAGGTAAATAGTTTTTCCACGTGATTTTCACATCACTCCTATGAGGTGTGATGTTTAAAATACTACTAAGTAGTGAGTTTTTATTCTGAGGTACTTATCATCCCAACTGGGAATGATATTAAACATTCCACTCTTCCGATAGTGCAGTGAATTTCCTCTTAGCCAACTTGTTGTCTTCACGCAAACTTGTCTTAGCTAGCATTCCTGGTACTTCATGTTCCTACATGATATGAACATCATTGTTCATTATCCTTTGGCTTAATAGCCTTCTTTCATCTCGAATGAATGAAATAACCAAACTTTTTATTTATTTGCAATTAGGTCCCTAAAGTTATTTTTCTTTAACTTTAGGTTCCTAATGCTGGTTCCACCCCCCTCCCCCCCAAATTGAGTTCTGAAACTCTAAAATTCACCTTGGAACCTCAATTTATTCAAAATCACAAAAAGGTCTTCAAGTTTCCCAAATTTCCAATTTGGTCCCCAACTTTTCCAAAATTACCATTTTGCCCATACTTTACAAAAATGGTAAGTTTTGCCCCAAAAATTCTAAAATTTGCCCAATTGGCCCTCCAACATTTTTATCATGCCCAATTGGCCCTCAATTTTATGAAATTGCACTTTAGTCCTTTAAAATTTTGAAATCCCCAAAAATTTCCCCAATTTCAACATTCTGACTCAGCCAAATTTGATTTCACCAAATTAACCAATCAAATGAGTTTAATTGTTGAAATTAAAGTTAGATTGGAGTTCCTACACCTTCATACAATTCAATTGTACTTTGAATCGCACGATTTGATGCCAGAATGAGCTCAAACGGAGCTTCGCCAAAAAACTGGACTTAGAGAGAGAAAGCTTTGAAAGCTTACCATCGGGGGCGCGATGGTCCAAGCATTCAATCTAGGAAGATAACTCTTATCTTGAGGTTTATTCTAGGATCAAGAATTGCATCAATTGATGTCGAATTGAGTGAGAATTTAGTCATCGAAGTTCTGTCATTTCTCTCTCTAGCACTGATAAGAATTTACAGAGGGGAGCCAAATTGGCTTACCTTTCAACTCTAATTTAGTTGTAGGAGGACTATGGAGGTGTTGAGAGGGCTTGGTTTGGCCTGAGAAGGGCTCGAATTGGCCAATTTCAGCTCGATCGAAATAGGGCGCTTCAGTCCGCCGAAGCTACTTCAGTGTTTGATCACGCCGGCACTTCTCCAGCGACCCTTAGGGCAAATGGAGACTACAGGTATGTAACTGACTTCTCCCCGAATCCAAAGAATCTAACCATGCCTTCTTTGGCTCAAAAAAGACCCTATATTAGAGCTCTGGTTTGAGTTTCACTGAAAATTAAAGTAGTTGAGAGAGAATGGAGTTTTCATGTATGGAGAGGATGAATGAGGAGGGGCACTTTATATATGAAGCTCGGGGATTTCTTGGCCATTTGATTGGCACCTTAATGGTGGTCATTCATTGCCTAAAACTTTATGGCTGGAGACTTTTCAGCTTTGCCGGTGCTGCTCGATTTTTCGGCGAGTGAACAGTGTTGTCATTTGAAGGAAGAAGACCACACCGGTCCGTACCGGGTTCAAAGCTTAAACCGGTCGGTTCAGGCTCGATTCGACTGAGTTTTTAAAATTAAAAATTTCTAAATTTATCTAAATTCATTTTCTATCCAATGGAGGCCTTAAATCACAAATTTAAATTTTCTAAGCCACCTAGAAAAATAAATTTAACATTCGGTTCAATCCAATTCATATATGGTTCACCTGAACCGGTTTGGTTTCCATATCCAATTCATCCTAAAGTCCTTTTTCTTGACTTTTGTAACTCTTTAAATCACTTGGGATTCATAAATTTCTCAGTTTTCCCATTCTCTACCAGTTTCGGTTCATGAACCGACTCGGTTCATAAACCGGTTCAATCCAGTTGGATCAGGTTCATCTGAACTAGTCTGGTTTTTCTCTTCCAATTTGTCTTAAGATTATTTTCCAAGGTTTTATGAACCCCTTTGGGTCACTCGGGAGTTATAAATTTCCCAAATTGCCCGTTCTTTGATGATCGGATTTGTGAACCAATTCGGTGTTTCACACTTGATTTGACCGGTTCTTTTCCCAGTTTTCCTTAACTCCAATGGGCAGGGTTTACAACTCTCCCCTCCTTTAAGTAGTTTTATCTCTAAAACTAAATTTCACTCCGGGATAACTTCCCTAATGTCAACTTAGACATGTTAATACTTTGGTCGTTCTTTCACTCAGTCCACCTTAAATTACGCACTTAAGGAATTTCTTTTCCTTTATATTGTCTACTCCTTCCATGGAGTTTTATCATAACTAGTATGTCTTGCCCGTGAGTCTAAAGGTATATCCCTAGGTTCACATTTTTCTTTACTTATGGCAAGATCCTTCCCCTTTTTGCAGTTCTTACTCAAGATTTCAAGATTGGGAGTTCCAAGGTGCCCAATCATTCCTTTTTCCAGTTATTCTCTTCATCGTTGAAACCCTTAGCTCGATGTTTTTCGAGCATTATGTATTAGTTTTTACAAGTTTTGGTGTTATTATTCCTTTGTCCTAATTTGATCCATCCTTCATCCGCCATTGATTACAGCTTCGATCAAAATTTATGTTTGACCTTGTTATGCTTACTAACTGACTCTTTCTTACTCGAGTCACATTTCATTCAAGACTGTTAGTGCTTATATGTCCCTAACGACATGATATAGTCCATAACCTATCTTTGTTCCTCAGACTTCTACAACACCTCCTTTAGGGTTGTTTTCAACTTTCCTACTTTTTAGGGATTGTATAATTTCATCCCTCCTTCCATCAGGTAGTATTCATCGACTACCTTTACAATTATCCAATTATCCTTCGTGTCTTGCATAACCGTGTCGGTTTTCCTTACCCACTCATCCTTTCACAACTTCTTTATTGGGTCTTTCTAGTGCTAATTATTGAATTTCCTGATGACTTATCGACATGCTGAGATTCTTCCCTTCTTATGTCTTTCTTCATTTACGATGACGTCCTTTACTCAAGGATTTTTCTTTTCACTAAACTTATTCTCATTTACTTGTGATCATTTCACGATTCCGTCATTTTTAGGGCGTTCTCCTTTAATGATTTTCATCCTCTACTATGTCCTTCAAAGTAGGGATTTCCCTTTAGGTGCTAGATGCTTGAATTTCTTAGAATGGCATTAAAAAAAACTAAAAAACCATGAGAATGCAGTGAATTCCTCTCAAAGGTTAATAGAGCGGGTATAAACCAGAGCAATTGGAGACTACCACCATGTAGCTGACTTCTCCCCGAGTCTAAGGAACCTGACCATGCCTTCTTTGGCTCAGAAAAAGACCTTATGTTGGAGCTCTGGTTTGATCTTCATCGGAAAACTGAGGAGTTGAGAGAGAGTAAGATTTTCATGTGTGTGGACAATGAATGGAGAAGGGCTCTTTATATAGGGAGCTCGGGGACTCTCTAGTCGTGTGTTTGGCATATTAATGATAGTCCTTGATGGCCTGAAACGTACTGAATGAAAACGTTTCTTCTTTGTCGGTGCTGTTCGATTTTCCAGCATGTGAACAATGTTGTCATCTAAAGGAAGAAGACGACACAGTTTCGAACCGGACCATACCGGTCCAAACCGGGTTCAATGCTTAAACCGATCGGTTCAAGTCCAATTCGACCGAGTTTTTCAAAATTAAAAAATTATAAATTCATGTAAATTCATTCTCCAATTTGAATTTTCTAAGCCACCTAGAAAAATGAATTTAACACCTGGTTCAATAGTGGTTCAAACCGGTCCAAACCGATTTGGATCTAGTTCACCTGAACCAGTCTAGTTTTCTCTAGGTCACTCGTGAGTTGTAAATTTCCCAATTTGCCCATTCTTTGGTGATCGAGTTTGTGAATTGGTTCGGTTTTCTCACTCAGTTTAATCGGTTCTTCTCCCGATTTTCCTTAACTCCAAAGGGTGAGGTTTACATTTTCTCTTAGTTTTTATGTTACATAGTCTTGATAATGTATTCGAGGAAATAGACTCTAATACCACTCAAGTTGTCATGCCCCAACCTGGTTTGGTCGGAACCCCATGAGCAACCTGCCACTCCCATTGGTCTAAGAAGGATTTCCTTTATTCTATGCCGCGAGGAGTCAGGTTGGAATAGCATTATACAAAACTTGAGTAAATAAAGATTTTTAAGCATACCTATCTTAAGGTTCAGCTTCGAGGAATCTTCTAGGGTTTTGTCTCCTTTTCCTGAAAGGGGTTAAAAGGGAGGGGGTGAGTTTCTACAACTCAGTGAGCGGGTGTTGGGAGTGAGTTCCTCAAAAATATTTAGTCTATTAAAATCATTCCCAAAATCTTTCACCATTTTCAAAATACTTTCAACATTTTCACTTATTATGTGTGTAGCTCTTTTAGCACATCCCCTTTCCTCAGGATGCGTTTAGCAAACATACACACTTCCTTTATCAAAAAGGGTACAAACATTCGCCGATGTAGTATGCCGATTGCACCCACTTATGGATCGGAGCATCTTTCCTTCCACCTTGATAGAATTCTTCGACTTTTACCTTGAATGTAAGTGATGCCTTGAGCGTCTAGCCCTCAGACCCAACAATCTCCTCATGTCCGTATGAGGATGGAGACCTCATTGTGTCCCCACCCCGATCTCATGCGCAAGAAGCCCAAACACAGTAGCTTTAGGAAGCCTAAACATAGTAGCTTTAGAGCTAACTAGTACGACGAACTTCCCTTATTTCCACCATGTCGTCCAGTAGTCCTTGGAATCCATCAGTACCCCTTATGGGCATCTTGATGGCCCCAAATCAGAGTGCACACACAAACAATAGTTTTCACATAATATACTTTATCTTTGGTGTCAATGCTCCAATGACTCTGACACTTGACTTGGCATGTAGTTTTCTGCCAAACCGGTCCATCAACCTAGTCCTAGCGTAATGCCACTAGCCCACTGAGCCTTGTCAGTCCTAACTTGGTACCATGGCAAATCACACAAAATTTCCATTTTAATGAGAGTTTTCATGGCTCTTTTTACTCATGTTTGTCTACGGGCACCAGCCAATGCCCATTGGCCTTAGGCCCCCTTCACGAGTTTTTCAAAAACTACGCCTTGAGGCCTATGACTTCAAAATCAAGGCCCCTGACTTGTTGGAGTTGTTATAGCTCTCATTAGGAGGGCCTCCCAAATAGTTTAAGTATTTGCACACAGTTAAGGGAGAACATTTTTGACAAAATTTCTTTTAGCTCAAAGTGGTCATCACACCAACCGGGTGTGATGATAGAGGTAAGTCCAATCACAAGTGAATTTTTCACTTCTAAAATCGTGCCCATCACCCCAACTGGATATGATATTTAAATGTGCCTACTCATAACCGGTAAGTAGGTTTTTCCTTTCATAACAGTGAGCTCATCATCAAAACCGGTATGATATATAAAATTTCCACTCACAACCGATAAGTGGTGTTTGGATTTAAAATGTGCTCATCACCCCGACTGGGTATGATGTTTAAAATGTCCCACTCATAAGTGGATTTTTCATTTTTAAAGGGGTGCTCATCATCCAAACCGGTATGATGTGTAAAATTCCCCATTCACTCGATGACTATGATGTGTTCATCCCCAGTTAGCTTTCCAAGTCATGTTCGGGCTCCGTTGCTCACATCCTTATTTGAATTCGTTCCTACATGGTTTGAGTATCCTTATAAGGAACGACTTGGCATGAATAGCCCTTCTATTTCCATGTATTTAAATTTAGGCCCTTATTTTTACCTTATTGTAATTAGGTCCCTAAAGTCCATAATCTTTGACTTTAGGTCCCTAAATGCTCAATTATTTTCAATCAAGTCCCTGGGGTTTCCAATATCCCTCTTGGATCCTTAATTTTCTCAAAATTATAAATAGGGCTAAAATTTTTGAAATTTCCAAATTGGCCCCAACTTTCCCAAAATTATTGTTTTGCCCATACTTGCAAAAATGGTCAATTGGTTCCAATTATTTCAAAAAGTGACCAATTGGTCCTCCAACATCTTTCTCATTGCCAATTGACCTTCAATTTTGAGAAATTGCATTTAGGTCCCCTCAAATTTTTGAAATCCCTAATTTCCTCCAAATGCCTTCCCTAATTTCACCCCTTTCTACTGACTGAATTTCATTTCTTCAAATTGGAAATCCAAACAGGGTTAATTGCTTCAATTGATGGATTGAATCTGTTTCTACGGTTCCATACAATCCAATTAAGCTTTGAATTACAAGATTTGGTTCTAAAACGAGCTCAAATGGAGCTTCGCTGGAAAACTGTACATAGAGAGAGAAAGCTTACCGTCGGTGGCACGGCTATCCGATTTCTTGATCTGGGAAGTTAGCTCTTATCCACAGGGTCCTTCTAGGGTCAAGAATTTTGACAATTGGTGTTAGGATCATTCGAAATTGAACAAAGAAATCTATCACTTTCTCTCTCTAGAACCAAACTGCACCAACGGAGGAGGGCAGAATTGGCTTACCTTTCTCCTCTGGAAAGGTCATGTGATGGCCTTGGGGACTAAGGGAAGGCACAATTTGGCCGTAGGAGGTATGAATTGGCCAAATTTAGGTTGGCCAAAATAGGGTAGCTTCAGACCGACGGAGCTACTTCAATGTTTCATTTCACTGGCAAATCTCCTACGATCCTTAGGTCGAGGGAAGGTTGTTGTCAAGTAGCTGACTTCCTCCGAATTTTGTAAAACCTGAATTTGACTTCTATGGTTGAGAGAAGTGCCCAAGTCAGAGCTCTAGTTTGAGCTTTGTTAGAAAATGGAGCACTTCTCCTTCTTCGATGGTTTGAGGTATGCGGAGGATGAATGGGGTGGAGCTCTATATATAGGGAGCTCACGGACCCTCTGCTCTACCAGATTCCATATTGATTGAGCTTATCCTCTTCAAAAAAATGTCATATTCTGAGGGGAATATTCCTCCGCTGGAAAAGGAAGGTTTTCCTGCTATTGATGAATAGTACTGTCATCCTAAGGAAGACGATGACACTATTCTACACTGGACCGATCCGGTCTAACTGGGTTCGTTGACGAAAATTGGTCAGTTCAAGCCTGATTCGATCGGTTTTCTAAAATTTTAAAATTTTAAAATTAATCTAAATTAATTTTCTATCTAATGGTGGCCTCAATTTTCCAAATTGATATTTTAAGCCACATAGAAAAATGAATTATCCAATTCGGTTCATTATGGTTAAAACCAGTTCAATCTAGTTCAGGTATGGTTCACCCTTAACTAGTCTGGTTTTCTCATCCAATTTCCTTCATGATCCTTCTCCATGATATTTGTGACATCTTGATCATTTGAGATTTTCCTATTTCTCATTTCAACCATTCTTTATTATTCTTGGTTCATTAAGTGGTTTGATTTTCTAATTAAATTGACCGATTTTTTTCTGGTTTCCTTGATCAGAGATGACGGGTTTCGCACTTTATGTGCCTCCAAGCCCCAGTAAATTCTATGTCTCACTTATTTGTTCTAAGACCCTAAATGCTTTATTTAGTTGGGTTGTTTGTATCTTTTGGGCTTGTATTATATTTATTTTAAGTTACTTTCTTGTATGTGCTCACTTATCATTTCTTTTATATTTGATTAAATATTCACACATTATGTATTAACACAATTATTATGATCCCATGCATACATTTACATATACACTTTTATGTGTTCAAAATTATTTCTTTATAACTTTATATGTATACATATATCCATATAGTGTATAAATATTTATTTTTAAAATATTTTATTATACTTAATTCAATGAATTTAACTAAATTGGTTATCATCAAATATTTAATTTGAGATATCTATATCATATTTCTAATCAAATCTATTGAATTGCAAACTCAATGATACATTCTCTTTCGATTTTGGATCAAATTTTTCGGGTCCCTAAATTACGGTGTTACATGTTTTCGATTATTTTAGGGAGTCAGACAGTGAGGGCATGGACTCTCAAGGATCACCATATTTAGCATGTTGATTTGATACATTGTTATTTGTGTGTGATTTGGGGGAAAGTCGAGCGAGAAACGCATCGTGCTCCCAGTAATGATATGTGTTAAGCACCATTATGAGAGTGGCCATGAGTGTCACGATTATGACCATCGGTCATGTTGTTTATGATTGTGAATACTGATATAGGAGGGGGCGACAGATGGATGCCTTAGTAGATGTGTCGTCGCTAAAAGTAAAATGGAAAGAAGATCAAGGAGTGCATTGTATGATATCTTCCAGTTTCCCAGGACTCCCGAATGATGTACGGGTACCATCCTAGTACATCGTTGTGATAAGACAATGGTGGGATTAAGTCGTATGTGTACATGGCATGGGTCGGCAAGAGATGGTTAAGTGGCCATGACCTTGGGTGCCGAGACACCCAACTATTAGATGACACGTGAGGGTGTCAGTTGTGGTAGAGGTTTCACGACCCCATGCACTCCAATTTCTTGGTCTGGTATCGTCAAGTGGGGTGATACATTTCGGGGTGATATATATATATAAATGTGGGGCATGAGTAGCCCATTTGCGTGAGGGACTGAGTGCCCATCTTGTGCAAGAGAGCGACCATAAGGTTGCTAGGACCTCAAGGTGCTAAGGCACCAAGTTGCAAGATGGAACGAGTGATGTGTCCGTTGTGGTAAGAGTGCCTTGGACCTCCCACACTCTAGATCTTGGTATGGTGTCACCCGAATGGCAATACATTCTAGCGTGTGATTGTTTTCTATAGGGTCGTGAGTAGCCCATGTTTTTAAAGGCCTAAGTTGTCACATCCTACAATAATTTTGAAGTCAAAGTTCAAAAATTTCACTTCATTTTTAACAAGTGTTCCACATTTCTGAGTCTTGGTCATGTCGGTGTTACCTTAGTAAAGGTGCCCGCCATTGTAACCCCGGGGGGATTGGCGGGTTGCGCAGGTCCTCAGAGGGATTGGCAGGTTTTGTGCATCCCCATTCATTTTGCTGCGAAACTTCTCTCCAACTTTCATTCCTATCTAATGATCGTAGTGGCCTATCACTTGATTTCGTAATCCATTCTCGAGAGAGGCCATCTCGAAGGTCATCAACTTCCTCTTTTAGTACTCCCCAAGTATGTTCAACTCTTCCTTCCCATGGTTCGGTTATTCCTTTACAGTGCTTTCCCTCGGCTCAATTGTCGCCCGAGGGGATCCCTAGAACTCCTTCCCATAATTGCCCCATCAGTAACATCTCATACACTTTGATTCTCCTTCAGCTCAGAGATGCTCGGTTCAAAAGTGATCACGGGCCTATGTTTTGCTCGATCCTTGGTAGGGCTTCGACTTCCCAATGATCTCCCAGTCTCCTCTCTTTAGTTCCTATGTTCATCAATCAAGCTTCACCTTAGCTCGACCTCTCCTGACGAAATCCCCATAGGTCCATCCTATGTTTTTTCGTTCTTCCACCAAGTAAGTGTACTACTTCCTATTGTAGTCCTTGGCTCTCTTGCTCATTTTAAGGTTCTCAAATGGATGTCGTTTGTTCAACTTGGGTTTTAATTAACCTTTGATTCCTTCATAGGGATGCCTCGAACTACAATTGAGTAGGGGTTCATGGTATAGGTGATGGCAATGGTGTTCTCGAGTTAGTTCTCTTATTGTCTTTAGCTTATTGGCCTTGTGATAGTATCTCGTACCTCTACAGTCTAGGGATCCAAGTTTAGGTGCATCTGCTCTAATGGTTTAAGGGGAATTACGTGTGTTGGGTCTGCAATTGACAACATTGGGGTGTATAATGCTATGTGTGTTGGTTGTGTCTTGGATGGGTGGTTGTATGCTGAGTACTTGATCACTCAAGAAGTTTAGGAATTCTACTAATTCATTTTCCTTAGAGAATTTTGGATATGTTTATTAGTTTGACATATTTGCAAGTTCCTTCTAGGGTTGCTTGGGATCATTGAGGTAATTTCTTTATTCCCTCTACATTTATTGAAATGCTATATATTGGTTTCCTCTAATGGGGTAAGTCTAATCATTATTTCCCTTGTTTGATGGTCAAATTGTGTAGGTCAGATTCTTGCTAAAAGAATGTGTTAGGCTGAATTTCTTAGGCTTTTTCCAAGGTCTGGTTATGACCTGTCAAGAATGGTCAATCATCTCTCAATTAATTACGTTAGTTTATTTGAGGCACAATTGTTAGATTAGCCTTTTCTTCTTCAAGGGAAATCTATTAAGATGATTTATGTTCGTTCATATTTGGAACATAATATTTCAGGTCATGTAATGGATATTTCCTTGAATTTGCTATAGGCTTTCAATATCCATAATTGGCATAAGGTCGGACTTTCTCTACAATACTTACACCTCCTAGTCAAGTTAGCCCTTATAATACTTTAATTCTCATTTAGTCGTATGCTTCCCACACTGATGTTGTCGTTGTATGCATGAAGGTATTGATGAATCTCCAATACAACTAGTATCATGACGACTAATGCTTCCATGAAAGTTCATGGGGTTTGGCTATAGTTTAAGTCCAAGTTAAGGTTAGAATGCTATATTGATCATTTATAGATATGGTTTTTAGTTCCTAACTTCTAACACATGAAACTTACTGGTTATTTTGCTAGTTGTATTTATGATATGCAAATCTAGCTGGGAGAAGTATATTGGCTTAATGTTCTTTTAAGTGAGACTAACATTGGAAGATTCATCTTTGGTTCTTTCTTGGAAATAATGTCAACGGCTTCAATTGTTTGAGACTTAAACATGGATGGTCTTACATTGTTGTCATGGCTGAATGTTGTGAGTTTCATAGAAGGCTAAGGATGCTAGGTGTCTAAATTCAATAAAGGGTATTCCTCCAAGCCTATGTTCCTGGTATGTTTAGTTAAGATAGTCTAATAAGTGTTTGTATTTTGATTATGGACCATAAACCTAATTACTTATCTTCTCTTGTTGGGTTAGGGATTGTAGTTGGTTGGTTGGACTTTGTTTTATGTATCAAATAATTGGGCTTTCTTCTATTGACTTTAGGTCATCATTAATGTAACTCATATTGATTTAAATTAATAAAATTGTTTAGCCTGGTACTACAAGTCGAATTACCTAATTTGTAAGATCGATATTCAAAATTAGTTTGAAACAAATTAAAAATTAGATTGAAATAGTTTACAATTTTTGATTGAACTGTATCAGTAAGTGAATCAAAATATATTAGAAATTAGATCGAATATAATCTAAAATTGAATCAATGCCCATTGAGAATCAAGTAAAAAATTGGATTGAAAATCGTTCGAATCTGATTGGACTGAAATGGGTCCAACCAAACTAGTCGGAGAGGAGCCCCTCCTTTTTACTCCCCAAGTGCCTCATATTTCACCATATTCATAGCTATTTGATTTTTTTCAGCATCTAATATGCCGAAACAAATTCAATTCAAAAATTAGATTTTTTATGGATTTTTAAACTACACATAGGATATACAACTTCCTAACTATCACTTGAAACTCTCTATAAAAAAAATATGACTCATTTCTTGCAATCATGATGTTAGAATTCTCTCTAAGTCATAATCCAGCTCAGGTATTTTTTTTTCTGTAACTGAGTTCCAAAGCTTCGGCAATATATCCTTCAACTATGAATGAACCCATGTTTTCTTCCACATAATCTCATCGACTTTGTATACCTCCTAGTAGCATTGGTCGAGCTCGGCGGTGGCCAAAAGTATCACGACAACTATTGACGTTATCCCTTGTTTTTAAAGCAAATAATAGAGTATCACCCCAACAACCTAGTTTCCCCAAGCAAGTACGATCTCAAAAACTCTCTAATGATTCCGTTGACCTCAATCAATCTCTTTCATGAATTTCATCCAATGTTTCTAGGTTGTTTCCTCTCCAATCATAGTGATTTCCATTTTTACTTCATTTTGGTCGATTTAATTGTAAATTTAGTCAACTTTAGTGACCCTTGACCAATTATTGATCCAAAAAATCCAAGAGTTCATCTACCTTTTCACATTCTTACCTCCAACCAATTCGCCATCGTCACTGATTTTGCATATATTTTCCCTCCATAGCCCATTATTTAGTGAACTTTTTTTGCACATAATTTTTTTAATGAACTTCAATTGAGCCAAAAAATGGGTAAATGCCATCATATATGGTCTTAAAATGATTGTGTAATAAAGGGAAGATTATTAGAAGTATGTAGGACTGATTTTAAAGTCTAGAAACCGAATTAAGAATAAATTGAAAGTTTGTGTACCAATGTGAAAGTTTAGTACACTTGAGAATTGATTTGCACTTTCTAAAAAGTATAAGGATTTATTTGATAATAAGGATAGTTGAAGGACCTAAATAAGAAGTTTGTAAAGATTTAAGGTTAAAATATGAATAAGAAAAGTTTAGGTACTTAAATTTAAAGTTTTTAAACGTTAGGGACATAAGTGTAAATATGAAAAGTTTAAGATAACTTTGGGAATTTAAAATTTTAGGTACTAATCATAAAGTAAGATTCTTAAATGATTGAATCATGAAAATCAAGTTATAAAGGACTAAATTGTAAATACAAAAAAAGTTAAGAAATAATATAAATATTATAAAATTTGATATATTATGAGGACCAGATATAACTAACTAAATATTTTTGTAGGTTAAACAAATAGATATTTATGCAATCAAGTCAGAAATCGAGCACTAACTAGGATATTATGATTCCAAGTCAAGATGAGTTATTTATTGACTTCAAATTCGATTCCACATAATTGAGGTGTAACTTGCAATTTATAAAATGTATGTATGATTTCTTATAAAAAGAAATTTACAAAGTAAAATATGTATAGAAAAATAATATAAAATGCTTTTGTAAAAGAGGTTCGACATATATAGTTAGTGATACTTGAACCATGGATGAAAAATAGATAAATATCCTATATTTTATTGAAAGAGAAGTAATAGTCTAATTATTTATAAAATATGGGTAGTTATTCAGTATTTTAATCGAAATACAATAATAATTTGAATATTTACAAAAAATAAGTATACACTTGATAATTTATTATGAAAAATAAATATACACTCAATAATTTATTACGAAAAATAAATATACACTCGATAATTTATGAAATACGGATATAAACCTGACATGTTATCAAAATATGGATAATAATCTAATGAAATATGAAACATGGGTGGTGAGCTAACATTTTACGAAAGACGGGTAGTAAATGGATGATTTTCCAATAACGATAACCTAAGATGTTGGATAATAAAACTAATAGGGTATTTGATTGAGTATGAATTAGATATGTATCTGTGTGATTAACTAGATAACAAATTAATAGTTATTGGATATGTATAATTGGATTGTTAATTATGTGTTTAAGGAGTATTTATGTGATGTCATTGGTAGCCTAATTATTTTTGAATGAAATCTAAGTATATACGTGAAAACATGGAAGTTTGTCAAAGTTTAAACTAAGTCGAATTAACCACAAGTTAGTGAGAGTTAATTGGATGACCACGAAATACAATAGTAATGTCTTACCTAATATCATATAATTATGTCAATGTAAACCATTAATATAGTTAGTTTTAAAATGAATTTGAAACAAATATACATTTTGAAAGATTGATTTACATATTAAATACTAAATATTTTAATAAATAATAAATACTTACATACTTATACATGGAGTGATTCAGCCCTTCCCTCCAATATTTCAGCTAAAGAAGAAAATGTGAAGTTGGTACAGGTCATAGAGGAATATTGACAAATTAAGTATTGAGGTGAAATGATTATTTAAAAAAATATATGAGATATAACAAAAAAAATTAAATATTTAATTTATTTGTAAATTTTAAATTGAGAATTCGAATATTTTTTTATTAAGAGCATTGGGTTCTCGTTATAGTATATATAATAGAATGAAATTCAAATTTATAACCTTTATAATATTAATAGGATTTGGTGATTGTCAAAATTCCGGGACTACGGATTGGGAGAGACATACTATTTTTTTTAATCTTTCGGTCCCCGTTATTTCTCTGACTTGCCATTGGTGCCTCCCAATTTAGTCTCCAGATGCACTGCTTTGGTTCCTTGGAGGGTAAATACAAAGAGCTTCAGAATTATGGACTACAAGAAACGACGCCCCTTAGAGCGGTAGAGTAGGATCGTGGTAAAAATTGAATTAGCTACACTCCAGTGAAGTGTGGTCCCTACACTACCATGAAAGGAGCATTTCATTAAGTGAGTACTCACTAATAAGGGTGTGAGGGACTATTGAAAGAGACATTTAAAATAGTTTCTTTCATTGAATGGTCGGATAAATCTGATACGCCTCAAATGATTTTTGTTCATCTCAACCTAAAAATAGTAAATATCATAAATCTATAATAGTAAAATTATTACTTAACTTTTAATATAAAATTGTATACAATGGCCTCACTACAATAATTAGATTTTTTTACCTCTATAATTCAGCTATAAATTATCAAAATATTTTAATATGGTATTTAATTCTCTAAGAAAAGTATTTAGATTCCATTGTAATTTAGAATTCACCCTTAAGTTAGTACACTAGCATCATCATTTTTTATCCTTTACGTCGTGTTTGTATTGATGGATTTGGAAGTATTTGGATGGTTAGGGGTTGTATAGGTGAAAATTTTCTAATTTTGTGAAACAAAATATAGGAATTTTTAATGATTTGGAGAGATCGAGAATCAACTCTAAACTTTTCCAATACATTTATTTATGCTATTTTTGGATTAAATAATTTGTAATAATTTAAATTTAAAGTGTTTTAAGGTGTTTGAGGTGAATAATTTAAATTTGAAGTATTTTTAGGTGTTTGGAGGTGAAATTAAGTGATTAATTTAAAAGTGTTAAAATTTTTTAATAATTGATTATTTGAATGAAGATTAATTGAGTGAAATGATTATTAATAAAAAAATTAGAAATATAAATTTATTTTTAATTAAATTAAATAATTTATTAAATATTAATTATATTATATTATATTAAAAATATTTTATACAATATTTGTATTATATAAAATATTATTAATATATAAATATATTTAAAGTGTATAAAAATAAATAAATAAATAAATAAATAAATAAATAAATAAATATATAAATCTATTTAAATCCTCTTAACCCTTCGTTTATATTATAACATCACTACAAAAATTGAAGTATTTGAAGATATTTTGTTATTTATTATTTAAATTACTTTAATACCCTTATTTATTATTTATATTATTTTTATTTTTATATACTTTAAATATATTTATATATTAATAATATTTTATATAAAATTATATAATATAAATATATAATGCAAATATTATAAATAAAAAATTATTTTACGAAATATTTGTAATATAATTTACTTATATATAATAATTAATAAATTATTTAATTTAATTAAAATAACAAATTTTTTTCTAATTTTTTAATTAATATCACTTATACTCTATTCAAACAATATATTGTTAAAAAATTTTAATATCTTCAAATTCATACCTTACACTCCATTCCTAACCCCTACCAAATACTTTAATTCTAAATTACTATTAATTACTTAATATAAAAATAGTATTACTTATTTTAAATTAGTAGCAATAAATTAGTATATCTAAACTATGGAGCTCCCTTTTTCCATTACAATGACACTCCCCAATCACAGTTGAATTGGATCTCTTCCGACCAGATCTCCTACTACAACATTTGAGTCACTAAATTAGTATGTCGAACCGATTTTGCCCAATAGGGGACGGCTACATTAGTCTACATGAAACCCTAGGAGAGAAGAGAAATATCCCGATGTTGGAAAATTAAATTCTTTTACTGATGGTATGATACCACTTTCAGAATTATAGAATATTCAAATTCCTACCCTTCCATTCATTCATCATGATCATTGATTGATCACCCACTTCTTGTTTACAAGTGGTGATAGTTAACCTATAAAGACCCACTTTCACTACGTCTCTTGTGGGTGTATTCCACTCGGCTGTGTTGGGCTATCAACTAATCTATTAATAGAACCCTCAATTACCTATGCACGCACCTCTTTATTTTATCTTCCTTTTTACCCAATTTTGATAAACAGACCCATCTATAAATCATTGAAAAACATGGAGATCAGAAATTTGAATATTCTTGGGAGACAAGAGGAAATTCTGATCAACACAGGGAGCCAGGGTTGCATTCATGACATGGAACAACCTTTTATCACATGATGGTCATGAAGGTATAGCTGAACATCCATTCCAAAACAAGGGACAATCCCGGTAAAGTAATTCCGGATCGACGATCCATAACACGTACAAAAGCGCGACTGTACGTGCGCACCGGCACAAATAAAGTGGGGAAGGGGGGGCTCAAAATGAAAAACACCAAGAGATTGGTGGCAGCGAATCTCGATGGACATATTGCAGGCAATGTATAGTGTATACTACAGAAAACGTAACATCTTATCTTTCTCCAGGACATGAACCTAATTTACCCCGAACTTCGGTTCACGAGGGTCACAGGGAAACGGACGGAGCATTTTCATTATCTGCCACCTCCAACACCAGAGAGTGTCTAATAATGATGAAGTTGTTCTCTTTGAGCACAGTACAAGATCCATAAAATATTGTTTTGTAGACCAAGGTCTGGTTGATATGTGCCCGAGGGCGGTGGGCGGGCCGTGTACGTTAATTTCTGAAAAATAGTTCATCAAATTGCAAGAATATATAATATTTATCGTTTTTTTTGCTCCAAACAAACATTTCATTAATCTAAACATGTTGGTCTCTAGATATAAAAGGTAAAAATACTAAAATTGTACGCTATAAAATGGACACCTATATTTTCCTCCGTATCTATATACGCGACATGTAAATTGTCAAAGAGAAATAACCGACATTTATACCGTAACAAAAATGTATAATTCCCAATGCACACGAGAAAAAGGTTGAGTAAGACTGTTGCAAGATATGAGAATCCACCTCCACCACAGTTCAATATCATCTCTATTGAGTGGTGTATCTAATTTCTACTAGAACCTCGTTTGCTCCCACTTTCAAGACGGAATAACACCGTATAGCCTCCCTCGACTCTCGCTTATCCATCCCGATCAATGAAGCCAATTCCTACAAAAAAAAAAAAAAGCAGAAGATATAAAGGAACCGACAGAGTATTTTAATCGAATTAGAGGGAATAGCGGTCCATGAGGCTGCCTTGCACGTGTTTTGAAAAATCCTAAAAAATTTAAAAAAATAAATTATTCCTCCTTTTTATTAAGAAAATAAATATATTTATTAAAAAAATACAAATTTCCCCAACATAATTCTCTAAAACAAATATTGTATTATACTCCTTCCATATCCTCTAATTAGTATAAACACTATTACTTAATATATAATTATTATATTTCCTATCCATATAATCAATTTCTATTCAATTATTCGCTAATTCAACCAATTAAGTAATGAATCAGTTTTAATTTCCATACAAATAAAACAGTCGGTACAACTAATTACATATTTATCAAGCAAATTAATATTAACTAGGAGTGCATTTGAACATACTCTCCAAAGTAAATAATTACTCCTATAAACCACTTGTATATTATAAATAGAATTTTATAATAGCTTGAATAAAAAATAATTCTATAATTTGCCTTTGTTTGGTAAAAAGGAAAATGCAAGTCATTTTTACCGTGACTTTACCCATATTTTTTATAATTAAATTAGCATTTTGCATATGTGTTTAATTGGAATATGAATTTTCTATATTGTCTCCTACTCTCTATAAGAGAGGAGTGGGAGAATTTCATCTAAATTTCATATATGATTGTGTTGATCTATTAAGTAGCATACCTTAAGATGACTTTCCTTAATAGATCTCGATTGTGAATTGAGATGATTGTCCTCAGTTGCAAGTAACCACTAGTCTCTCCAAACCTTTATATTGCCCTCATCACCAACTTACCACATAAAGTTTTCTTTGAGGTGATCTTTTTTCAAATAAAAGTAAAAAAAAGTCAATATTCTTAAAATACCGTCTTTTTATGACTCTATAAGGAATAAGGGTTCAAATAAATTCTCCAAGCTATCTTCATAAGTAGTGTAAGGTTGACAGTATGAAAATCCTTAAACTCTAATCTCCCTACTTCTTTAGGCCGACCAACATTATTATATCCATCCAATGAATTTTGCAACTCATCACATTGTTACTCCACTAGAATTTGGATATTATAACATTGATGTCCTTACACCATCCCCATGGTAATAAAAAGGAAGACATAGTATAAGTAGGAATTGAATGAAGGACAAATTTGAAGAGGACTTCCTTTCCACTTGAGAAGAGGTATTGTGTTGTCTTGCATTGTAGCTTGTCCATGATTCGATCCTTCAGAAATTGTAAAGTTCTTGTTTTATTCCTTCCCAAATGATTGGCAACCGAAGGTAGGTGTCGCTTGAAGGCACTGTATTAATCTATAATGAATGTAAAAGAGTCATCTGATTAGTCATACTCATATTAGAATTGAAATATACTAATTATTTGTGGAGAGGCAAGACAATAGTCATTACTAACTCTAAATGGTTTATTCATTTTTATTTAGTAGCTTCTATAAAAAGAGTGTTTTATGAGCAAAAAATAAATGAAATTATGCTTATCAACAAAGCATTCATATTGTAAGTTACCCCTTTTATTATGACCCTTAATATTTCTTCTACATTTTGGCACCCTCTAATCTGTACAACTTGGTAAACAAGTGTTGAAAAACTGATATATTTTGAGCATCATTTTCCAACCGCACTCCAGTATCATCTTTAACGCAAATGATATGATTACATGCCATATGCTAGATGACACTATGGTGGAAATAGTTGGTATTTTTATCCATTGTGGATAGCCATTTAAGTCGGGCACATTACTGTAAAAAAAACCCCCTTCTACTTGCCTCACTTTTTAAAATGATAAAGAATAAATATTGGCACGCCTCAATTCGATTTTGCCTTGATTGGAGTCTCGTATCATGCCCTGACCCGATTTGGTCGAAACCTTGTGAGCAATCCACCATCTTTTCTTGTGCCATCCAGATATCTCTACCAGGGTGGAACAAAAAAAGTAAAGGTGTATGACCTGCTAGTTTTCCAAAATAAAGTAATCAAAATAATTGTAGTAAATTTTTGTACCTTATAAGTGTAGGCTTCCCGCTTTGACCTTTCCACCTCGTTGATGTAGGTGCTTCCCTGAAAGGGGTAAAAGAAGGGGTGAGTTTTCATAACTCAGTGAGGGGTAAGCTATTAGAGTACTTAAATATTCAAAACATTTGTTTAGATTTACAGTTTGATTAGCACACAATTCAACCGCCCTTTATCATCAAAGGGTTTACACATTCGCAGAGCAATCATCGACTGTTCCACTTGTGGACTGGAGCATCTTTACTGTCCACCGTGTTAGAAGTTGAGAACTTCTACCAAAGTCTATGTGGGCATCAATCGCCTAATCCCCAGACTTGAATTCATACTTCGTGTTCGCAAGTGTGGGACGAGATCTATCTCCCTTCGACCTCGATCTTAATGCGCATGAAGCTCATCGATCTCCCTAATATACTGAACAACAAAACTTCTCTTATGCTCCCTAGGTCATTTAGCAACCCTTAGAACCACCACTACCCCATACCAGGTGCCTCGATGGTTCCGTATCTCAAGCATGCACAAACAACAAGTTTTTTCGGTTAAGAGCTTTTATCTTTGGTGCTACCAGCCCCCATGAGCTTGCTGACTTGGCTTCTGCTCGGTACTACTAGCTCAACGAGTTTGACCACCCGACTTCGACTCGGTAATTACTAGCCCAACGAGTTTGACAATGCTGGTCGTGACTCGGTAGCTATCACACACAAGTTACTCATTATACGAGTTTTCAGAGATTCGTTACTTATCTATTTATCCATGGGCCCATTGGCCTTAGGCCCACTCGAGCAATACTAACTCTAGTTACTGCATGATTCATGCTCTCATGGGAAAAGTCTCCCAAAACTTTTTAAACTTGTTCAAGTAGTTAGGGGAGAGCATTTTTGGAAAATAATTTTCAAATTGGGAAGGTTCATTCATTAGCCCAACCGGACGTAATGGTAAAACTCACTCACCTGGTACGTCGCGACTTGTTCCTGGCTGGATCATGGTAGGCTACGTGCTCATATGCACAAGTCCTTGAATCGTCCATCTATCCATGCGTTCACATCAGTAAAATTGGGATGAAGGTCCTTAATTATGCCTTAATCACAATTAAGACCCCAAATTTATACTTAATTGCATTTACATCCCTAATTTCTCCAAAATTACCAATTGACCCTTAATTTCTTCAAAATTACCAATTGGTCTCCGATTTTCATCAAAATCACCGATTGGCGCTCAATTTCATCTAAATTGCCAATTGGCCCTCAATTGAAATTTAATTTCACAAATGTCCCCCAAATTTGCCCAAACTTCCTAATTTGTTCATTTTAGTCCTGAAATCTTATTTCATCAAATTGATCCCTCAAACTTTATTAAATGATCCCTAGCATGATACTAATCGTCTTCCCCACCTTCCTATTATCTGTTCTTGCTTTAAATCGTCTTAATTGGCCATGAAATAAACTCAAACGGAGCTTAGCCAAAAAACTGAATTTAGAGAGAGAGAGCTTCGAAATCTTACCGATTGGGGTACGGTTGCCAGAGTTCTGGATTTGGGAAGCTAGCACTCGTTGGGAGGATCCTCCAAGGGTTGGGATTTGCCTCAGTTAAGATTCTAGGTAGGGAGAATTTGATCAATATGTTTTTGCCATTTTCTCTCTCTAGAATATTTTTGCTCCGACGAGTGGAGGTGGAATGGACTTATATGAAAGCTTCGGGGAGGTCGAGGGTCTGCCAATAGGAGTCGTGGAAGGCTCATTTTAGCTGTAGGAGGTCTGAGGTGGCCGAAATTGGGTTCGACAAGACTTCGCCACTTCGAGTCAATTGGAGCAGTAGAATTATGCAGGTTTGATGGTGCTCCTCCGTTGGTCTTCGGGTCGAACAGGAGGTGCAGTTGGGTGAAGAACTTCCTCACAGTTCTAGAGACACCAATTGCAGGTTCGGAGGTTGAGGAAAGTGTCGATGTTGGAGCTCTAGTTTACGTCTCATCGGAAAATGGAGCACCTCTTCTTCTTCGCTCATTTGTGGGATGAGGAAGTCAAGGGGAGGGATGCTATTTATATAGGAAACTCGGCAACTGATAGGGTTACTGATTGGTATGGGCTCGGGCCCCGTCTCACTCGCCGACAATCAGATCGAAGAGCTTTTTGGGTCACCGAAGATCAAACTCTCTTTCTTATCCATTTTTTGCTAGCTATCCTATGCAGAAAGTTGACACCATGTTGTGTGTGCAAGCTTCACACATGCGGGCTTGCCACATGGCGCGTTATGATTGGGTGGCTTTGCTGACGTAGCTTCCTACTCAGTATCATAGTCAGCCTTTAACTCACTGACCGGACACGTGGCAGCCTCCCATTAGCCACTTGTTCCAACATGGCTACTAACCATGTTCGGTCATTCATTTAAACGTGACACATGGCATTCTCTAATTAGCTAATTTAAATATGTCAAAATTTCCTCCTGATGCACAGTGCCACTGCCATGTGTCAGCCTTTGGTTGGCTAAGGCCATCTGACGTAGTTCTTCCATGTGTTGACCTCTGGTCAACCGTTTCCCTAATATCCTAGTTAGACGCTGATGTGGCACCTTTGTGATGTGTCCACTTCCCATTAGTCAGTTCGACTAACTCAGCTTCTTCTATTAGTCCGTTATTGCTAACGTGGATTTTCATCCTCTAATAGTTGACTAATGACACGTGTTGTAGTGCTTCCAGGTGCTAACAGAACATTGACGGGGCATGCTTCGCCATGTGTTTCCCGTTGATTGGTCGCGCCTATTGACTGGGCACTAACCTAGAAGCAGTTCGTTGACTGGCTAGACTATTGATCAGTCTGGTGAGACTGGGTTTGGTGACCCGGATTTGAAAATCGGTCGGTTCAGGCCTGATTCGATCGATTTTCTAAAATTAAAAAAATTATATAAATTTATTTTCTATCCAATGGTGGCTTCAATTTCCCAAATTGGTATTTTTAAGCCACTCAAAAAAATGAATCTTTGAACCAGTTCTATAAAGTTCATCCCGGTTTAGGTTTGGTTTACCCTAAACATGTCCGGTTCTCATGCCCAATTTCACCCTTGGTTCCTTTACATGAGTTTTGGGTGTTTATTGGCCACTTAAAATTTTCAAATTTCCTGTTTTGACTCTTATTTACCAATTCCTGTTCGCTTTGATCCTCGTTTTCTCTCAAAATATTCTAGTTCACATATTCGGTTCCTTAGTTTGAGAGAATAGGGTTTACATCCCATGCACCCCGCCAATCTCCCCAATGTTACAAAGGCGGGTACTGAGGTAACACCAGCATGACCAAGGCTGAGAACCGTGTAACTAATAAAAAGGTAGTGGAAATTTCAAACTTTTTATATGTAGGTCCCTTGTGGTGACTCTGAAAAATGCATAGTTAAAAATCGTGGGAATAGTAGTGACATGATATGAAAGTGAACTCAAACCTTTGTAAGCATGAGGTGTGCTTAGTTCGTAGTAAGGAGTCTCGGTCCTAATCTTCCCCTTCTCCACTTCTCGTGCTTCTTCGGCCCATCTGCACATTTGTTAGGGGAGGAGGTGAGCTCACAACTTAATGAGTTAGAGGATGATGTCGCGCCACTACATGACTTTTGACCCAGACCTTTCCCATAAACTACCTAGCAGTAGAGTCTACTCTTAATGGTCGCATCGCCCATACGAGCCTTGTGGTTTATTTTCGCCCCTCTCAGACAGAGTCTCAAGTGTTCCGGCTCATTCCTATTCTATGGTAGGGTTATCCTTAGTCTCCCCCTTTTTGGGGTATTTAGTCCTTAACTCATTAAATGCATACATGAGGCATGGTCTCACACAACAACACGATCTACACTCTGGCAGCACTTCCGAGTTACACGTTACCAATGCCCCAGTCCGACATCTTAGGCATCAACACAAAAACAAGGGCAACTTGTGAAACCTGTCCCACCTGACCAAGTAAACCAGGGAAAGAACCAACAATTTTGAGAAGATCGAGTCGTTAAAGGAATAAAAAATAATAAAGAAGACTTAATATGGGAAATTGGAAAATCCCAAATGACCAAAAATTCACAAAAATCATGGCGAAGAACCATGAAGTGAATTTGATAGGAGAACCGGACCTGGTTTAGGGTGAACCGGACCCGAACCAGATTGAATCAAATTGAACCATAATGAATCGGTTCAATAATTTAATTTTCTAGGTGGTTTAAAAATATTCATTTGGGAAATTGAGGCTATCATTAGATAGAGAATGAATTTAGAAAATTTTAAATTTTATAAAATTAGTCAAATCAAGATTAAACTGGCCGATTTTTGAATTCGGGTCATCGAACCCGATCGGACCGGACTGGTCAACGGTCCAGCTGGTCAATGAATCGGACTAGTCAATGGTCTAGACCAATCAACGGACTGGATCGGTCAACGGTCAATAGAGCATAGTCAACAACCACACAAGCACGGACAGTCAATGGGAGGCTACCATGTGTCCGATCAATGGTCAACGGACGATCGATTAGCTTGCCACGTACACACGAGCAGTCAATGGGAGGCTGCCACGTCTCTGATCAATTGGTCAATGGCTGACATGACGATTGGGTTGGAACGCCACGTCAAACAAATGGACTACTAACAGTGTGCTACGTGGCATGCATGTCACATCATCGTATTCAACCTCAGTCTACTGACAGGAAGGAGAGAGAGATCGGGAAAGAGGGAGTCTCTAATGACTTGGAAATTGCTCTAGTGAGGTCGCCGACGAGCAGGGCGAGTGGCGAGTCCTATGTCGGCCGGTAGCCTGAACAGTTGTCGAGCTCCTTATATAAAGAGCACCTTCCATTTGTTCTCAGCATCCCACAATTGAGCGAAGAAGGTGAAGTGCTCAGTTTTCCGGCGAGCAGCAAACCAAAGCTCCAACGTCGAGGCTTCTCTCCACCTCTGAAGTAGCATTCAGTGTCATTAGAATTGGGAGGAAGTCCTCTACCCAACTGCACTCTCCCTTCAGCCCGAGGACCACCGTGGAAGAGCGAGGAAGCTCAAAAAGTGTCGTCGCTCCTCGGTTGTCAACAGCCCGAGCTCCTTAAGCTCAAGTCGAGTCATCCCCAGGCCAATTCTGGCAAAACCAAGCCACCTAGACTCCACCTAGAGGTGCCCAGACATTCCCCCGAGCTAATACGGTAAGCGTCTCCGCCAACCCTTCGTCGGAAAACAATATTCACTATGCATTTCTATGAAAATTAAAATTGAGAAATTCACACTGCTCAGGCCACCAATTGAGGCACGATTTGATCCAGAGAGGATCCTCGGGAGGAGAGCAATTAAGAGAAAGCTAGAGCTCCGGTTGTTGGACCCACACCAGTAAGATATCGAAGCTTTCTCTCTATGGTCTGCATTTTCTGGCGAAGCTCCATTTGAGATCATTTCCGAGCCAAATCGAGCGGTTCAAAGTTTGAAATGATGAGGGAATAATAGGAAAGATGGTGTAGATCATGGATGGGGGCAATTAACTGAGTTTTGGGGGTCAATTGAATGAAATTGTAATTCAGAGGCCAAATTGCAATTTTTGAGAGTTTGGGCAATTTGGGGATTTTTGGAACATTGGGGGTGGAATTGTAATTTAAGGAAAATTAGGGCATTTTCATGAAATTAACTTCCAATTGGGGCCTAATTGAACAATTGGATGAAATGGAGGGCTAATTGGAAATTTTTAAAAATTTAAGGACCAATTGGTAATTTTTGGAAAATTAAGGACCAATTGGAAATTTTGGGAAAATTGAGTACCAATTGGTAATTTTGGAAAAGTTAAAGACCCATGAGGGATAATTGGAAGTCCAAGGGACTTAATTTAGATTAAATGAATATTATGGACCCAAATGTAAGGTTATAAACATTGAGGGACCTAAATATAATTAAGGCATAGTGTGGGGACCTTTGCGCAAATACTCGAAATTGTGAGGTCCCTTATGTCGATTCTCCTAATAAGGGTACTCGAACCATGCAATAGCCGATTGTTCAAGTACCAGTGCAAGTAAGCGCACCACAAATCAAGATTTCATCAGGACGACCACGTCACTATTACCGAGTAAGTGGGATTTCCAGGATCATACCCAGTTGGGGGTGATGAGAACCGCTTTTAAATTTGAAATTTATTTTTCTAGGGATAGTCTCCCCTAAATGCATGAAACTACTTAAACATTTTGGGAGACATTCCTGATGGGAACTAGGATTGCTCCAATAGGCTCAAGGCTTCAGATTTGAAAATGATAGTGTCGAAGGCCCAATTTTGGAAAACTTGTAAAGTGGGCCCAAGGCTAGTATGCACGGGTTAGACCTGTAGACAAAAATGATTTTAAGAGCAATGAAAAATCTCATAAAACTAGAAATGTTGTGTGACTTGTCACGGGGCCAAGACAGAACTAACAAGGCTCGATGGGCTAGTGGCAGTGCAGCCAGACTAGGTCGATGGGTCGGTCAAGGCAAACAACTCCAGGTCAAGTCGAGTGTTGGTCTCACGCCCCAACCCGGTTTGGTTGGATCCTTGTGAGCAACCCACCACTCCATTTAGTCCATGAAGGGTTTCACCCTTTTCTAAATTGTGTGGAGTAAGGCGTCCTTCTTCCTATCTTTCTTAGAATATCATTCATTATACAAAACTGAATATTTTAAAATAGACATACCTATCGTAGAGTTCCAATACATGAGGGTCTTAAAGGTTGGTTTTTCCTCGGTTACTTGAAAGGTGTAAAAGGGAGGGGGTGAGTTCTACAGCTTAGTGAGCATGTCTTGGGAGTGAGTTTTAAAAATATCTTTGATTTATAAACTCCATGCCAAGGTTATCATTTCCTTTAAAAGGATTTTTCCTCAATTTCGATTTTCAAAATTTTTTCCATTTCAAAATCTCTTGCCTCGGGAGGTGTTTAGCAAATAAACATGTGCCCTTCATCAGGAAAGGTACACACATTCACAGGTGTAGCATGTCCAGTGCACCCACTTGTGGATTAGAGTGTCTTTATCGTCCACCAAGATAAAAGCCCATCCACTTTTACCCTGAGTCTGAGTGGAATGTCATAGACGTCCGACCCTCATTCCCGAATACAACTTCATGTCCGTATGAGGATAGAGACATCATCTCGACCACACTCCGGTCTCATGCGCAAGAAGCTTATAAAGCTTCAAGACTGGGTGGCACGACGAACTACTCTTATCTCCACCATGTCGTCCACTAGCCCTTAGGACCCATCACTACGCCCTAGGGTGTCTTCATAGTCCCATACCACAAGTGAATGCACAAACAAGAGTTTTTCACATAATAGCTGTCATCTTTGGTGCCAATGGTCCAACAGCCTCGACGCTCAACCCAACCTGCAGCTGTTTGTCTAGGCCGGTTCGTCAACCTGGCCTTGACGCACTGCCACCAGTCCATCGAGCACTGTCGATCCTGCCTCGGTACCGTGGCAAAATCACACAACCAATTTCATTAGAAATTTTCATGCTTTTCTTAATCAAGTATGTTTAAGAGCTTCTGCTCGTACCCACTGGCCTTGGGACCACTGCATGTGTTTTTCCAAATCTAAATATTTTGCCCCATGAGTTCAAAAACCAAGGCCCCTAGCCTATCTAAGCTACTCCAGCTCTTGTCAAGAAGGTCTTCCAAATATTTTAAGCATTGGCACACAGTCAGGGAAGACACTTCTGACAAAATTTATTTTTAACTCATCACACCAACCGGGTGTGTAGATAACTCCGCTTAAAACCAGTAGGTGGGTTTCTGCTTTCCTTAAGGAATACTCATCTTACCAACCGGGAATGATATTCATTCCTACTTACAACCAGTAATTAGGTTTTATCCTTTAAAAATAGTGTTCTTCATCCAAAAAAATAAGATGTGTAAATTAGCCCATTCACCCACTAACTATGATGCGTTCATCCCTGGTTGGTTTACAAGTCCACACGAGCTTTCTCATGCTGGTGTTCCAGTCACACATGTCCCTACACGATTTGGGTATCATCATCAATGAGTGTTCGACATAATAGCCTTCATCTTCTCACGTATGGGTGACTAGACCCAACATTTTGATTTATTGCACTTAGATCCCTAAAGTTCACACCTTTTGACTTTAGGTTAATAGTGTTAAATTTTCCTCAAATTAAGTTCCGATGAATTCTAATATCCTACTTGGGGCCTTAATTTACTTTAAATTGTGTAAGGGGCTCAAGTTTCCCAAATTTCCAATCTGGTCCCCAATTTTCCAAATATTACAATTTTGCCCCAAATATTTTGAAAATTGACCAATTGGTCCCCAAACATCTTTCTCATTACAAATTGGTCTTCAATTTTGAGTAATTGCATGGAGGTCCCTCAATTTTTTGAAATCCCCAATTTTTCCCAAAATTTCACCCTAATTTCTCCACTTCAAACTGACGAAATTTGATTTTTTCAAATTGGCCATTCAATCGGGGTTAATTGCTCCAATTGACGGTATGGATCAGTTCCTACACTTCCATAGGATTCAATTGAGCTTTAAACCACATAATTTGTTTCCAGAATGAGCTCAAAGGGTGTTTTGCCGAAAAATTGTTCATAGAGAGAGAAAGCTTCGAAAGCTTACCGTTGGAGGTGCGGTGGTCTGAGCTTTCGATCTGGGGAGGTAGCTCACGTCCTATGGTTCCTTCTAGGATTGAAAATTTCTACAATTGAAGTCCAAATGAGGGTGAATTTAATCAATGAAATTCTGCACTTTCTCTCTCTAACACAAATCTGCCACGACAGAGTAGGGCCGAATTAGCTTTACTTTCAACTCTGTTGAGGCCGTGTGAGGGTCATGGGGGTGTTGAGGAGGCTTGGTTTGGTTGGAGGAGGTTTGAATTTAGCCGAATTCAGCTCGGCCAAAATAGGGCAGCTTCGGTCTGCCAGAGGTACTTCATTGGTTGATTCCGCCGGTGCTTCTCCAGCAGTCGTCAGGTCGAACGGGGGTTGCTATCAGGTAGCTGACTTCCCTAGAGTATATAGGACCTGACCTTGCCTTCTGAGGCTGAAAAAAATGCCCAAGTCGGAGCTCTAGTTCAAGCTTCACCGAAAAATGGAGCAGTTAAGAAAGAATGGCGATTTGAAGTGTGTAGAGGATTAATGTAAAGGAGCTCTTTATATAGGGAGCTCAGGGACCCTCTGCCCGATTACTTTCCATTTTGGTCAGGCTTATCCTCACCCGAAAATGCCCTAATCGGGGTGAATATTCCTTCGTCAAAGAAGGAAAGTTCCTGCATTGCTGAATAGTGCTGTCATCATACAGAAGAAGATGATATTGTTCCGAACCAAACTGATCTGGTCTGACCGGGTTCAATGGCAAAAATTGGTCGGTTCAGGCCCGATTCAACCAATTTTCTCAAATATAAAAATTTCTAAATTCATCTAAATTTATTTCCTATCTAATGGTGGCTTTAATTTTCCAATTTGAACTTTTTAAGCCACCACGAAAAATGAATTTACAATCTAATTCATGTATGGTTCAAACCGGTTCAATCTAGTTTATGTCTAGTTCACCCTAAATTGGTATGTGTTTCTCTTCCCATTTGTTCCAATGTTCTCTTCCCACCACTAGAAAAGAAAGGGTAAAATGGGAAATTGGCAAATCCCAAGTGACTCAACGAGTCATAAAGTGTCCACCATCACAACCAGATATGATGTATAGTTAAGCCCACTCACCCGATAACCGTGGTGTGTTCCTCCTTAGTCAGTTTTCCAAGTCTACGCGAGCTTTCTCTTGCTGGCATTCTAGTCACACGTGTCCCTTCATGATTTGGTCATCCTTATCAATTATAGTTTGGCATGTCAACAATCATTTTCTCATGTACGAGCAACTAGGCTCAAAATTGTTGGTTTATTGCACTTAGGTCCTTAAAGTTCATTTTCCTTAACTTTTAGGTCCCTAATGCTAACTTTTCCCCTAATTGAGTCCCAAGACTTCCAAAATTCACTTTGGGTCCTCAATTTACTCAAAATTGTGCAAGGCGCTCAAGTTTTTCCAAATTTACAATTTGGTCCCCAACTTTTCAAAAATTACAATTTTGCCCCTACTTTCTAGAAATGGAAATTTGGTCCCAAATGTTTTGAAAAATGACCAATTGGTCCCTTAACATCTTTCTCATGGTCAATTGGCCTTCAATTTTGAAAAATTACAAAGAGGTCTTTCAATTTTTCGAAATCCCTAATTTTCCCCAAAATGTTCTCCAATTTCTCCCTTAAAAATGACCTAATTTGATTTCATGAAATCAACCATTCAATGAGGGTTAATTGCTCTAATTAATTATATGGATCAGTTCCTACACTTCCATATGATTCAATTGAGCTTTGAATTGCATGATTTGGGTCCAAAACGAGCTCAAACAGAGTTTCGCCAAAAAATTGTTTGTAGAGAGAGAAAGCTTTGAAAGCTTACCATTAGAGGTGTGGCGGTCTGAGCTCTCAATCGGGGGAGGTAGCTCTTGTCCTGAGGTTCCTTCTAGGATAAAAAATCACTAAAATTGATGTCGAATTGAGGGTGAATTTTATTAGTAAAATTCAACACTTTCTCTCTTTAACCCCGATCTACAACTATTGAGGAGGGTCATATTGGCTTACCTTTTTACTCTGTTGAAGTCGTATGAGGGCTGTGGAGGCGTTGGAGAGGCTTGGTTTGGATGTAGAAGGGCTGAATTTGGTGGAATTCAGGTCGGCCAAAACAAGACAACTTCGGTTCGTAAGAGCTGCTTCAATGTTTGATTCCTTCTAGTGGTCCTCGGGTCAAAAGATAGTTGGTATCAGGTAGATGACTTCCCCCGGAGTATGTAGGACTGAACCTTGCCTTCTAAGGCTAAGAAAATTGACCATGTCAGAGCTCTGGTTTAAGCTTCACCAAAAAATGGAATAGTTGAGAGAGAATGGCGATTTGAGGTATGAGGAGGATGAATGGAGAGGAGCTCTTTATATAGGGAGCTCGGAGACCCTCTACCCGACCACTTTCTATTTTGGTCGAGCTTATCCTCGCCTGAAAATGGCATGATTAGAGCGGTTACATCTTTTCTGAAGATATACATTTTCTGCATTTATTAACAATGTTGTCATTTTAAGGAAGAAGATGACACTGTTCCAAACTGGACTGGACTAGTCTGACCGTGTTCAATGAAAAAAATTACTCGGTTCAGGTCTGATTCAACCGATTTTCTAAAATTAAAAGTTTCTAAATTCATTTCCAATCCAATGGTGGCTTCAATTCCCCAATTTGATCACTTTTAGCCACCACGAAAAATGAATTTAGAATTTGATTCATGTATGGTTCAAGCCAATTCAATCTAGTTAAGATCTGGTTCACATTGAATCGGTATTGTTTTCTCTTCCCATTTGTTCCAAGGTCCTTTTCCATGATTTTTATGTCTCTTTGAGTCACTTGGGATTTATCAATTTCCCATTTTACCCTTTCATTTCTGATTTGGGTTCATTAACTAGCTTGATTGTCTATTTTGAATTGACTAGTTTTTTTGCCAGTTTTCTTATCTTTAAAGGACAAGGTTTACAACTCTCCCCTAGTTTTAGGAGTTTTTCCCCCAAAACTTAATCAACATCCTTTGCATTGGGAATAATTTCCCTCGATGTCAACTTAGAGTTTTCTTGACATGCTAACACTTCGGTTGTTCTTTTGCTTAGCCCCCTTTAAAATCACACACTTAGGGACTTTCGTTTCCTTTCTATTAGTTACTCATTCCATGAAGTTTATCATAACTAGTCCCGTCTTACCCACTAGTCCAAAGGTACATCCTTAGGTTCACTTCTTCCTCTACTTAGGGCAAGATTCTTCCTCTTGAGGGTTCTTGCCCAAGATTTCAAGAATGGGAGTTCCAAAATGCCCAATCATTCCCTTGTGTAGTTATTCTCTTGATCGTTGAAACCCTTAGCTTGGTATTCTTTTAAGCGTTACGTATTTGTTTTCACGGGTTTCGGTGTTATCAACTTTTTGTCCAATTTTAACCCTTCCTCCATCCATTGTTTATTACAATTTTGGTCTAAAAATTCTTTTTTTTGTTTGACCTTATCATGCTTAACTAACTGACTCTTCCTTACTTTGTCACATTTTCCCCAGGATTGTTGGGCTTACATGTCCCTTACAGCATGACATGTCCTAGAACCTATCTTTATCCATTAGAATTCTAGAACACTTGCTTGATGGTTGTTCTCAACTTTCCAACCTTTCGGGGATCGTATACTTTATCCCTCTTTTCATTTGGTAGTATTCCTCGACTACCTTTTCTGTTATCCAATCATGCTTCTTGCCTTTGACGTCATGTTTTACTTAACAGTGTCAATTTTCCTTACCCACTCATCCTTTCTCAACTTCCTTATTGGGTTTTTCTAGTTCCAATCATTGGGTTTCCCAGTGACTTATCATCATGCTAGGATTCTTCCCTTCTTAAGCCCTTCCTCATTTCTAGTGGCGTCCTTCACTCAAGGACTTTTCCTTTCCTTAATGCACTCTTACTCACTCGTGACCCTTTCACGATTCTTTATTCCGAGTTTATCCCTTTCGGTCTATGTGTCAACTGCTTTGTTTAGGGAATTCCCTTTTAACGGTTTTATTCTTTACTGTGTCCTTCAACGTAGAGACTTTCACCTTAGGAGCTACATGTTCAACCTTCTTACCATTCCTTAAAGGTTTCATTTCTTCATCTCCTTACACCCTTTCTATATTAGGGCATTTGCCCGCTTTCAATCCTCCATTGTCTTAAAATCTCCATTTCACCCATTGTTCCATATCTGAGGAACTTCCGATTATCAGTTCTTATTTCATGTACTCCACACTATCCCCAAGCATCCACTCTTTAGGCTCCATTAAGCGAGTGTGGACCACGACCAATCTTGATGTCAGTGGTCATTTCCCTTAATCACTTATTAATTAGAGGGCTTACTTCTCCAAGGTTTCTTATATGTTCTTTCCTCTATTTCCTTATTATGGGCAGTCCACCCCTTTCTTACTTGTATGGCATCTTTTGATGTTATCTTCCTACTTACCAATTCCTTGGGTTTAACTTACTCCCCAGGCCCTCCTAGTACGCTTCCCTTGGTCTTTTCACCTCAACATGCATTCTATTTGCAAGCTTATCTTCTTATCCCTCTTCACTTGGTTCCATTACCTCTCAGTTGGGATATGTATGCCTTTCTAGGGTTTCCTTCCTTGGTAGGATTCTTCCCCTTTCTCACAAAATTCTTTTTTCATTCGCCCTTGGGAATATCTACCCTTAAATGATATCCTTTGATGTCGTCCTCTCCTGCTTACCCTTACTCTTGAAATCTTGTGGGCACATCTTTTGTACCCAATTCTCATTCCCACTTGTACCCTATTACTAGTTTATTTCTTCAAGGAGGCGTTCAAATCCTCCTTGTTTCAAGGTCTCTTGATCACCTTGCGAGGGGCTTACTTAACCTTCTCATGGCTTGAGTTTGGTCTTCATTCCATTTTTGGCCATAGATTCCTTTAAGGATTTCCTCCATCCTTCTTTTCCAAATTTTGGCCTTTCCACTTCTCCCTTCTTTATTGGGGTTTGAGTCCATGATTCCAACGATGGCCAATTCATTAATTGCCTCCTCCCTACTACCCTCCTTATCTAGTTATCATGGGATAGTTGCCCCTTGAGTTCACTCGTCCTTGGTGCTTATCCTATCGCCCCCTTTAGGGTGTAGTCTTTACTACTTTACGGTCCTTCCTAGGGTGTCTCCTCCTACAGTTACTAGTTACATCTTTTTGCTAGGTTCATCTTAGCTCCTCAGCTTTTCCACAACATGTTACTATTTGCTATCCTAAGACTTCCTATCTGTCTTTCAACATGCGGGGCTTGTCTTCTCTGGTGGAGGTGCTTCCTTCTTTTCTCCTAGATGGATTGTAGTTCTCCTTAAGGGAAAATTCCATTCATCCATATTCTCTCCATTTGCGTTTTCTCAAGGTTTTACATTTGGTCATTTTCTCGCCTCTTGTCCCTTTGGTCCCCAGTAGTTGACATGGTTCTTAGGAGGTATTGCCCGAAATCTATTGGGTGTGGGACAGTTTTTTATCTTATATCCTATTCCTATGACGGTTTATCTTAGTACTTGTCTTTAGTATTGTGGGTACTTTCTTACGTAGTATCCCCATCGTCCAAACTTGTAGCAAGTCATTTCCTTGCTTGGTACTTTGTGGTTCCTCCAATACTTTGAGCATTGGGGATCCTTTCTAGGGGATTGTTGGTAGTTCTGTTGTCACACCCCGCCCTGGTTTGGTTAGATCCCCATGATTAACCCGCCGCTCTCTTGGTTCAAAAGGGGTTTCCCCCTTCTTTTATCCAAGAAGACCAGGCGAAATCTCAACCTTGTTCCCTCGAATAATATACATAAATAAAAATGCAACCTTAAGATAATTAAGCATACCTCACAAAGGGTATGGTTTGGTGCTTTCCATACTCATTTCTCTATTTTCTAAAAAGGGATAAAAAGGGTGGGTGAGTTTTTACAACTCAGTGAATGGGTAATTTTAAAGAAAACAAAGTTTTAATAAAATAGTTTTGAAGTGGAGTGTGCCAGACTCCTTATTTCCTTAAAAATATTTATAATTAAATTTCAATTTTTATGGCCATTTCTCATCATTAACCACAAACGGTGTGTTTATCAACCAACACGCGCCCTTCATCATGAAGGGTATACACATTCACATGGCAGCACGTCCACTGCACCCACTTGTGGCATCGACGCGACTTTACTGGCCACCTAGATAGAAACACATCCATTTCTACCCTAAGAATGAGTGGATGTACGAGACATCCGACCCTCAATCCCGTAAAGAAAACTCTGTGTCCGTATGAGGACAGAGACCTCATCCCAACCCCTCCCCCCGGTCTCATGTGCATAAAGCTATATTGAGCTTCCCTGACTACTGGCATGACAAACTACCCTTATCTCCACCATGTCGTCTTGTTGCCCCTAGGATGCATCACTACCCCTCTTGGGCGTCTTGAAGGTCTCATACCTTAGTGCATCACCAAACAATAGTTTTCATCATAAGCCATTTAATCCTTGGTGCCATTAGTCCAACGGCCCCGACCCTCAACTTGACATACAACTTTTTGTCTCGATTGGTCCGTTGACCTTTTGCGAGATGCAGTTACCCCGACTACACCCACTTGTGGATCAGAGCATCTTTACAATTCACCCTAATAATCTGAGTGAATGTCTCTGACATCCTACCCTCATACCAAAAATACTCTGTGTCCATATGAGGACAGAGACCTCATCCTATCCCCACCCCGATCTCAAGCGCAATGAAGCTGCATCGAGCTTCGCAAGACTTCTCGTACGACTAACTGCCCTTATATCCACCCGGTCGTCCAGAGCCCTAGGACGCATCACTACCCCTCTTGGGCATCTTGTAGATCCTGTAAACACAATGCATGAACAATCAACAGTTTTTTAGATAATGCCATATAATCTATGGTGCCACTGGTCCAACGGCCTCGACCCTCAACTCGACCTGCAGTTGTTTGTCTTGACTAGTCTAGATACCTGTCATGTAGCACTACCGCTAGTTGACTAAGTGTGCCGGTCCTATCTTGGTACCATGGACAAACAACTCATTACTTAAGTTCTCATGACATATTAATTATGTTTGTTTACGAGCTCATGCTCGTGCCAACTAGCCTAGGGCCCACTATTCGAGATTTTCAAAATCGGGCATATTAGACCCCAAGTTCCAAAATCGAGGCTTCCGACTTTTATGAGCTATTTGAGCTCCCATCAAGAAGGTCTACCAAAATGTTTAAGTAGTGAAACAGAGTCAGGGGAGAGCATGTCATACTGCCGCCAGTCCATCGAGTATGTCAGTCCTGTCTTGGTATCATGGCCAAATCTATTATTCATTTAAAGTTTTGATGGCTTAAACTCATGTTTATTTACGAGTTCCTTCTCGTGCCAACTAGCCTTGGGCCCACTAAGTGAGATTTTTCAAAATCCAGCATTTTAGCCCCCAAGTTCAAAAACCAAGGCCTCCGGCTTATCTGAGCTATTTGAGCTCCTGTCAATAAGCTCTCCCAAAATGTTTAAGCAGTGGCACACAGTCAGGGGAGAACACTTCCGAAAAAATAATCTTTTAGCCATCCAATCATACCAATTGGGTGTGAGGACATCTCCACTCACAATCGATGAACGGATTTTCTACTTCCTTCCATGAAGTTCATCATACCAACTAGATATGATCTACTTACAATCGCTAAGTAGTTTTTCCGGGTAATTTCCACATCACTCCATTCAGTTGGGATGTTTAAAATTGCACTTAGTAGTGAGTTTTTTATTTTCGAGTTGCTTATCATCCCAATGGGGTATGACATAAAAATCCCACTCACCCAATAACGCAGTGATTTCCTCTTAACCGATTCTTTGTCTTCATGCGAGCTTGTCCTTGCTAGCGTTCCCGATACTTTTTGTTCCTACATGATATGAACATTCTTTTTTATTCTCCATTTGCCTAATAGCCTTAATTCATCCTTAATGGATGAAATACTCAAATTTTAAATTAATTACAATTAGGTCCCTAAAGTTTTTTTCTTTAACTTTAGGTCCCTAATGCCGATTTTCCCCAAAATTGAGTACCGAAACAACTAAAATTCACCTTGGGACCTCATTTTATTTGAAATCACAAAAGGGGTTCACGTTTCCCAAATTCCCAATTTGGTCCCCAAATTTTCCAAAATTACCATTTTGCTCCTACTTTACAAAAATGGTAAAATTGACCTCAGTAAATTCCAAATTTGACCAATTGGTCCTCCAACATATTTTCCATGCCCAATTGGCCCTCAATTTTAGGAAATTGCACTTTAGTACCATGAATTTTTGAAACCCCAAAAATTTCCCTAATTTTTCCCCAATTTCAACTTTCCAACCTGACCGAAATGGATTTCATCAAATTTACCAATCAATCGAAGTTAATTGTTGAAATTGAAGGTGGATCTAAGTTCCTACACCTCGATACGATTCAATTGCACTTTGAATCGCATGAATTGACGTCGGAATGAGCTTAAACGGAGCTTCGCCAAAAAAATAAACGTGGAGATAGAATGCTTCGAAGCCTACCATCAGGGGCACGACAGTCCAAGCTTTCGATCTAGGCACATAGCTCTCATCTTGAGGTTATTCCTAGAATCAAGAACCACCTCAATTCATGTTGAAATGAGGGAGAATTTGGTCAGCAAAGATCTGTTGGTTCTCTCTCTAGCACCGATCGGAATTCACAGAGGATAGCCAAATTGGCTTACCATTCTACACTAATTCAGTTGTAGGAGGGTTGAGGAAGTGTTGAGAGAGCTTGGTTTGGCACGAGGAGGGCTCTAATTGGCTGATTTCAGCTCAACATAAACAAGGCAGCTTCGGTCCTCCTCGAACGTTCCAGCTTCGTCAGAAAATTGAGTAGTTAAGAGAGAGTGGTGTTTTCAAGTGTGTGTAGAATGAATGGAGAGGGGCTCTTTATATAGGGAGCTCGGAGACTCTCTAACCATCAATTTGGCACCTTAGTGGCAGTCATTGATGGCATGAAATGTACTAAACGAAAACATTTCCAATTCACCGACACTACTTCAAGTTTTAAGCAAGTGAACAGTGCTGTCATCTGAAAGAAGAAGACAACATTGTTCTGAAACGGACCAGACTAGATTCAATACTTAATCCGGCCAGTTTAGGCCCAATTCGACTGAATTTTTCAAAACTAAAAATTTGTAAATTTATCTAAATTCATTCTCTATCAAATGGTGCCAATTCTCCAATTTGAATTTTCTAAGCCACCTAGAAAAATGAATTTAACGTATGGTTCAATAGTGGTTCAAAACAATACAAACTAGTTCAATCCGGTACGGATCCAGTTCACCTGAACAAGTATCGTTTTCTATCCCAAATTGTTCTAAGGTCCCTTTCTAAGGTTTTTATGACTCTTTGGGTCACTCAGAAGTTGCAAATTCCCCAATTTGCCCATTCTCTGATGATCGGGGTTTGTGAACCGGTTCGGTTTTTCTCACTAGGTTTGTCTGGTTCTTTCCCCAATTTTTCCTTAACTTTAAAGGACGGGGTTTAAAACTTTCCCATCCTTTTAGGAGTTTTGTCCCTAAAACTTGTTCCACATTTTTCGCTCTATAAGGAACTTCCCTCAATGTCAATTTGGTGTTCATAGACATTCTACCTTCTTAGTTATTCTCATTCATCCCACATATAGCTTACACTTGAGATTTTATTTTCCTTCCCATTACTTGCTCTTCCATGAAGTTTACTTTAGTTGAACATATCTCATTGGAAGGCTTTAGGTCATATCCTTAAATCATACCAAACGAGTATGATATACTTACAATCGATAAGTCATTTTTCCACATAATTTTTTCATCACTCCATTCAGGTGTGATGTTTAATATTCCACTTAGTAGTGAGTTTTCATTTCCGATGTGCTTATCATCCCAACCGAGTATGATATAAAAATCTCACTCACCCAATAACACAATGATTTCCTCTTAACCAGTTCTTTATCTTCACGAGAGCTTGTCCTTGGTGGCATTCCCGGTACTTCGTGTTCTTACACGATATGAACATCCTTATTCATTATTCCTTGGCTTAATAGCCTTCATTCATCCTGAATTGATGAAATACTCAAACTTTTCAATTAATTGTAATTAGGTCCCTAAAGTTCTTTTTGTTTAACTTTAGGTCTCTAATACCGATTTTCACCCAAATTGAGTCCCGAAACTTCTAAAATTAACCTTGGGACCTCAATTTATTCAAAATCACAAAAGGGGTTCAAGTTTCCCAAATTCCCAATTTGGTCCCAAAATTTTCCAAAATGACCATTTTGCCCCTACTTTACAAAAATGGTAAAATTGACCCCAATAAATTTCAAAATTGACCAAATGGTCCTCCAACATCTTTTTCATGCCCAATTGGCCCTCAATTTTAGAAAATTGCACTTTAGTCTCTCAAATTTTTGAAATCCCCAATGTTTCCCCCAATTTCAACCTTCTAACCTTACCGGATTTGATTTCATCAAATTAACCAATCAATCGAAATTAATTGTAGAAATTGAAGGTGGGTTTGAGTTTCTACACCTCCATATGATTCAATTGCACTTTGAATCGCATGAATTGACGTCAGAATAATTTCAAACGGAGCTTTGCCGAAAAACTGAACGTAGAGAGAGAAATCTTTGATAGCTTACCATTGAGGGCGCTACGATTCGAGCTTTCAATCTGGCCAGATAGCTCTCGTCTTAAGGTTTTTTCTAGAATCAAGAATCATTTCAATTCATGCCGAATTGAAAGAGAATTTGGTCAGTAAATATTTGTCGGTTCTCTTTCTAGCAGTGATCGAAATTCACAAAGGGGAGCCAAATTGGCTTACCTTTCTGCACTAATTCGGTTGTAGGAGGGCCAAGGAAGTGTTGGGAGAGCTTGGTTTGGCCTGGGGAGGGCTTGAATTGGCTGAATTCAACTCGATAGAAATAGGGCAGCTTCGGTCTGCCAGAGCTGCTTCACTATTCAATCACGTCGACGCTTCTTCAATGATCCTCGGAGCAATTGGAGACTTCCACCGTGTAGCTGACTTCTCCCCTAGTCTAAGGAACCCGACCATGCCTTCTTTGGCTTAGAAAAGACCCTATGTTAGAGCTCTAGTTCGAGCTTCATCGAAAAACTGAGCAATTGAGAGAGAGTGAGGTTTTCAGGTGTGTGGAGGATGAATGGAGAGTGGCTCTTTATATAGGGAGCTCGGGGACTCTCCGACAGTCTGTTTGTCACCTTAATGATAGGCATTCATGACTGAAATGTACTGAACGGAAACTTGAGTTTCTGATGAGTGAACAGTATTGTCATCTGAAGGAAGAAGACAACATTGTTATGAACCTGATTGGACCGGTCTGAACCAGGTTCAACGCTTAAACTGACCGGTTCAAGCCCTATTCGACTGAGTTTTTCAAAATTAAAAATTTATAAATTCATCTAAATTCATTCTCTATCAAATGTTGGCCTTAATTCTCCAATTTGAATTTTCTAAGCCACCTAGAAAAATGAATTTAGCGTACTGTTCAATAGCGGTTTAAACGAGTCCAAATCGGTTCAATCAGGTTTGGATCTGTTTCACTTGAACCGGTCTAGTTTTCTCTCCCAAATTGTTCTAAGGTCCCTTTCCAAGGTTTTTATGACTCTTTGGGTTGATCAGTAGTTGTAAATTCCCTAATTTGCCTGTTCTCTAATGATTGGGGTTTTTGAACCAGTTCAGTTTTTCTCACTCAATTTGACCAGTTCTTTCCCCGATTTTTCCTTAACTTCAAAGGGCGGGGTTTACAATTCTCCCCTCCTTTTAGCAATTGTCCCTAAAACATATTCCACATTTTTTGCACTATAACGAACTTCCCTCGATGTCAATTTGGTGTTCATAGACATTCTACCTTCCCGGTTATTCTCATTCATCCCTCATATAGCTTACACTTTAGTTGAACATATCTCATTGGAAGGTTTCAGGTCATATCCTTAAATTCACATCCCTCATTCCTAAGATTATAATTCCTCATCTTGAGGTTATTTACTTAAAATTTTTAGGATTGGGAGTTCCAAGATACTCGCTCATTCAAGTGTGTAGTCACTTCTTCTGTCGTTAAAACCCTTAGCCCGTGGTCCTCTCGAGTTTCACCTAATCATTGCATAGATTTCGGTATTGGCCAATTTGACCCCTTCTTATTTCCTTCTTTAGTTCCAGAGGTGTCATTTTTCTCAGAAACGTTTCTTTTTTCTATATCCACTCTTACTCACTTGTGATTACTTCACAACCCTTTGTCCCAAGTTAATCCTCTTTAGACTAAGTATCAATTACTGGTTTGGGAAGGTTCTCCTATTACAGTTTTATTCTTTACTATGTCCCTCACAGTAGACACTACCACCTTTGTAATTATATACTCAACCTTTCTGTCATTTCTTTGAAGGTTTCATTCATTCCTTCATTCCCCTTCTTATAATAGAGCATTTGCCTTTTTTTTAATTCTTCTCTAATTGAAATTTCAGTCTCTTCCTATATTCTTACTCGAGGCATTTTTCAATCATCGATCTTATTCCGGGTACTCCACACTGTGTTTAGTAGTTCTCTCTTTCGGATATATTTATTTAAGCATTGATCACTACCACTTCTGATGTCAGTGATCCTTCACTTAAATCCATTGCCAACTGAGGAGTTTACTTTCCAAAGTTTATTAGATGTACTTTTCTATGTTTATTGATTTCTAATGTCAGTGACGTTTCACTTAAATCCCTTGCTAGCACACGGCTCTATCATCCTTGAGCTCGATCACCTTGACGGTTTTCTTGTTGCGTCTTCCTAGCCTCATAGTTACCCCAAGAGTTCTTCTAGACTCCATAGTCACCTTGTCAATTTTCATGTCGAGCCTTCTTTAACCACTAGTTTCCCCCCAAGAGTTCTCCTAGACTCCTTAGTCCCCTAGATCATTCCCTTATTTGGGATGAGATTCTCCCCGGTCTCCGTGGCATCTAAGGTAACGCAGGTTGGTTTGGTTATTTTTCTTGGGGCAATCTTCCTATAGTTGAGGCGCAAGGTCACATCATTTTGAGAGATATGGTTTTACGAACTTGGGGTTCTTCATTAATGGAGAAGGAGTACAATATGTTAGGGTCCTAGCTCCATTACAAAAAGTGGTTACGAAATAGATAGAGAGCTACAGGGTTCTTGACAAGTGTCCTCCTTGGTATGGTAATTAGCCCTTGATGGCATTCTTGGCTTTAGGCTTGGCTCCCTTCGTACTCAGGGATTTGACCTCAACAGACCCTGGCACCATCTTCCTGGATACTTCCCCCTAACGTCCCTTGGTTCTTTTGGATTTCTACTATACCTCATGCATTGGAGAGCTTTTAGGATTGTCTTTCTACGAGGATAGAGTGTTGGGTGGAATTGGTGACGTTAGTCCTAGTTTTCTTGGTTTTTCTCTTGGGAGCCATCTGAATATTTTAAAAAAATTTCTCTTAATCATTATGTTATATAGTCTTGACAATGTATTTGAGGAAATAGGCTCTACTATACCTCATGTATTGGTCGGATCCCCGTGAGCAACCCGCAAATCCCTTTAGTCCATGAAGGGTTTCACCATTTTCTAAACCGCGAGTAGAAAGACATTCTTTTTCTTATCTTTCCTATAATAACATTATATAAAACTGAATATCTTAAAACAGACATACATGTCTTACAGTTCCAATATTGGGAGGTCTTTATGTTTGGTTTATTTTCCTCAGTTACCTAAAAGGGGTAAAAGGGACAGGGTGAGTTCTACAACTTAGTGAGCGGGTGTTGGGAGTAAATTTTCAAAATAGCTTTTGTTTATCAAATAATGCCAAGGTTATCATTTTCTATTCAAAAGGGTTTCCTCTAATTCAATTTCTTTTCTAGAACCTTTTTTTTCCAACATTTACAATTCTTTTTTTTCAAGAATTCTCAAATCTCGAAACCATTTTTCCCATTACCATATTAGGTGTGTTTAGCTCTTTTAGTCCATCCCATGCCTTGGGAGGTATTTAGCAAACAAACACACGCCATTCATTAGGAAGGGTACACACAGTAGGTGCAACCCATCCACTGCACCCACTTGTGGATTGAAGCGTCTTTACCATTCACAAAGATTCAAGCCCGTCAACTTCTACCCTAGGTCCGACCCTCAAACCCGAATGCCACTTCATGTCCGTATGAGGATGGAGACCTCATCCTGTCCCCACCCCGGTCTCATATGGAAGAAGTTCCCAAAGCTTCATGAATAACTGGCACGACAAACTGCCCTTATCGCCCCCATGTCATCCAACAGCCCTTGGGACCCATCACTACCCCCTAGGGTGTCTTGATGGTCCCGTACAATTAGTGCATGCACAAACAAGAGTTTTTCCACATATAGCCATTATCTATGGTGCTAACGGTCAAACGACCCCGACACTCAACCTAACATATAGCTGTTTGTCTAGATCGATTCGTCGGCCTAACCTTGAAGCACTACCACTAGTCTATCAAGCACTACCGGTCCTAACTTGGTACCATGGAGAAAACATACAACCAATTTCATTAGAAATTTTCATGGCTCTTTCTTAATTCAAGTTTATTTACGATCTCTTGCTCGTGCCCACTAGCCTTGGAACAACTGCACGTGTTTTTCCAAAATTGGGTATTTAGCCCTATGAGTTCAAAAATCAAGGCCCCTAGCCTATTTGAGCTTTTTTAGCTCCCGTCAAGAAGGTCTCCCAAATATTTTAAGCATTGGCACCTAGTAAGGGGAGAACATTTCTGACAAATATTCATTTTTTCCTCTCATCACACCAACCAGGTGTGATGATATCTCCTCTTACAACCAGTGAGCGGGTTTCTCCATTCTTCATCATACCAGTTGGGTATGATGTGAAATAATCCCACTCACAAGTGGTTTTTCATTTCTAAAGTGCTCACCATTCCAACCAGATATGATGTAGAATTAAGCCCACTCACCCGATGACCGTGACGTGTTCTTCCTTAGTCGGTTTTCCAAGTTTACACAAGCTTTCTATTGCTGGAATTTTGGTCACACATGTCCCTACATGATTTGGGCATCCTTCTCAATTAAGGTTTGACATGTCAACCATCATTTTCTCACGTACGAGCAACTAGGCTTAAAATTGTTGGTTTATTCCATTTAGGTCCCTAAGGTTCATTTTCCTTAACTTTTAGGTCCCTAATACCAACTTTTCTCCAAATTGAGTCCCAAGGCTTCAAAAATTCCCTTTGAGTACTCAATTTACTCAAAATTGTATAAGGGGCTCAAGTTTTTTTCCAAATTTCCAATTTGGTCCCCAACTTTTCAAAAATTACAATTTTGCCCCTACTTTCCAAAAATGGCAATTTGGTCCTAAATGTTCTGAAAATTGACCAATTAGTCCCCCAACATCTTTCTCAAGGTTAATTGGCCTTCAATTTTGTGAAATTGCAAAGAGGTCCTTCAAGTTTTCTAAATCCACAATTTTTCCCAAAAATTTTCTTCAATTTTTTCCCTTCAAACTGACCGAATTTGATTTTTTAAAATTCACCATTCAATTGGGGTTAATTGCTCCAATTGATGATATGGATTAGTTCCTACACTTCTATATGATTCAATTGTGCTATGAATTGCTTGATTTGGGTCTGAAACGAGCTCAAATGAAGTTTCACCGAAAAATTGTTTACAGAGAGAGAAAGCTTTGAAAGCTTATCATTAGAGATGCTGCGGTCCGAGCTCTTGATCGGGGGAGGTACCTCTTGTCGTGAGGGTCCTTCTATGATCAACAATTACTATAATTGAATTCAAATTTAGGGTAAATTTAGTTAGTGAAATTTGACACTTTCTCTCTCTAACCCCGATCTACAATGACTTTAGTTACCTTTCAGCATTGTTGAGGTCGTGTGAGGGTCGTAGGGGTGTTTTTGAGGCTTGGTTTGGCTGAAGGAGGGCTGAATTTGACCTAATTCAGCTTGGACAAAACAGGGCAGCTTCGGTCCATCGGAGCTGCTTCACTGTTTGATTCTGTTGATGCTTCTCTAGCGGTCGTCAGGTCAAAAGAAAGTTGCTATCAGGTAGCTAACTTCCCCAGAGTCTGTAGGACCTGACCTTGGCTTCTAAGGCTAAGAAAATTGGCCAAGTTGGAGCTTTGGTTTGAGATTCACCGGAAAATGGAGCATTTGAGAGAGAATGGTGATCTAAGGTGTGTGGAAGATGAATGGAGAGGAGCTCTTTACATAGGGAGCTCATGGACCCTCTACCCGACCACTTTCCATTTTGGTCGAGCTTATCCTCCCCTGAAAATGGCCTGATCAGAGCGGTTACATCTTCACCGAAGATATTCATTTTCTGCATTTAAGAATAGTGATGCCATCCCGAGGAAGAATGTAAACCCCACTCCTTTAGGATGACAAATCTAGGGAAAGAACCGATATACTCAGATAAGAAAACTGAACTAGTTTACGAACCCCAACTGATAGAGAAAGGGTAAACCGGGAAATTTATGGATCCCGAGTGACATAAAGAGTTACAAAAGTCATGAGAAAGGAATTTAGGATGAACTGGAGGTGAAAACCAAATCAATTCAAGTGAACCGGACCTGAACTAAATTGAACCGATTTGAAACGCTATTTAACTAGTTTTAAATTCATTTTTCTAGTTGGCTTAGAAAATTCAAATTGGAGAATTGAGGCCATCATTTGATAGATTGTGAATTTAGATGAAATTACAATTTTTTAATTTTGAAAAACTCGGTCGAATCGGGCCTGAATCGACCGGTTTAAGCATTGAACCTAGTTTGGATTGGTCCGGTCCGATTCGAAATAGTGTCATCTTCTTCCTTCATATGACAACATTGTTCACTCACCAAAAATTCGAGCAGCACAGGCAAATATGAAAAGTCTCCACCCAGGGAATTTCAGGCAATGAATGACCAACATTAAGGCGCCAATCGGATGACCAAGAAGTCCCTAAGCTTCCTAAATAAAGAGCCCCTCCTCAAACTTGAAAGCTCCACTCTCTCCCTATTGCTCCATTTTTTGGTGAAGCTTAAACTAGAGCTCTAACTTGGGCATTTTTTTGAGCCAAAGAAGGCGTGGTCGGGTTCTTTAGATTCAAGGAGAAGTCAACTACACACATATATTCTCCATTTGCTCCGAGGGTCATCGGAAAAACGCTGGCATGATAGAATAGTGAAGCAACTCTAGCAGACTAAACCTACCCTATATTGGCCAACCTGAAAATGGCCAATTTGAGCCCTCCTCAGTCCAATCCAAGCCCTCCTAATAACTTCACAACTCTCCTACAGTTGAATTAGAGCAAAAAGGTAAGCCAATTTAGCTTCACTCTGCAAATTCCGGTTAGTGCTAGAGAGAGAACCGATAAATTTTTACTAACCAAATTCTCCCTCAATTCGACATGAATTGAGGTGATTTTTTTATCCTAGGAAGAACCTCAGGACAAGAGCTATCTGTCCAGATTGAAAGCTTGGACTGTCGCGCCCCCGACGGTAAGCTTTCGAAGCTTTCAATTTCTACATTCAGTTTTTTAGCGAAGTTCCGTTTGAGCTCGTTCTAGCATCAAATTATGCAATCCACAGTTCAATTGAATCGTTTGGAGGTGTAGCAACTCCAATCTAACTTTAATTTAAAACTAAACATATTTGATTGGTTAATTAAATGAAATCAAATTCGGCTGAGTTAGAAGGTTAAAATTGGGAGAAATATTTGGGGAAATTTTGGAAATTTCAAAATTTTGAGGGACTAAAGTGCAATTTCATAAAATTGAGGGCCAATTAAGCATGGATGTTAAAGGACCAATTGGTCGATTTTTTATATTTTTGGGGGTGAAACTTACCATTTTTTTAAAGTAAGGGCAAAATGGTAATTTTAGAAAAGTTGGGGACCAAATTGGAAATTTGGGAAACTTGAATCCCTTTTTGTGATTATGAATAAATTGAGGTCCCAAGAAGAATTTTAGAAGTTTCAAGACTCAATTTTGAGGAAAATCAGCATTAGGGACCTAAAGTTAAAGAAAAAGAACTTTAGGAACCTAGTTGCAATTAATTAAAACATTTGAGTATTTCATCCATTCATGATGAATGAAGGCTATTAGGCCATGGGATAATTAACAAGGATGTTCATATCATGTAGGAACACGAAGTACCGGGAACGCTAGCAAGAACAAGCTAGCATGAAGGAAAAGAACCCGTTATGAGGAAATAGCTGCATTATCGGGTGAGTGGGATTTTATATCATACCTAATTGGGATGATAAGCACATTGAAAATGAAAACCCATTACTAAGTGGAATTTTAAACATCACACCTGAATGGAGTGATGTGGAAATTATGTGAAAAAACTAATTACTAGTTTTAAGTAGATCATACCTGATTGCTATGATGAACCTCCTAGAATGAAGTAGAAAACTTGTTAATCGATTACGAGCGGAGGTGTCCTCACATCCGATTGGTGTGATGGATGGTTAAAAGATTATTTTTGTTGGAAGTGCTCTCCTTTGACTATAAGCCACTGCTTAAAATTTTTGGGAGACCTTCTTAACGGGAGATTGAAATGGTCATATAGGCCGGAGGCCTCGGTTTTGGAACTTGGGGGCTAAAATGCCCGATTTTGAAAATCTCGTACATTGGGCCCAAGGCCAGTTGGCATGAGCAGGAGCTCATAAACAAACATGAGTTTAAACCATGAAAACTTTAAATGAATGATATGCTTGGCCATGGTACCAAGACAGGACCGACATACTCGATTGACTGGCAGCAGTGCAACATGACAGGTCGATGAACTAGTCAAGACAAATAGCTACAAGTCGAATTGGGGGTTGGGGCCGTTGGACCAGTGGCACCACATATTAAATGGCTTGTGTGGAAAATTTTTGTTTTGTGCATGCACTGAGGTTCGGGACCTTCAAGACATCCAAGAGGGATAGTTATGCGTCATAGGGGCTACTAGACGACATGGTGGAGATAAGGGCAGATATTTGTGCCAGCAATCAAGGAAGCTCAACATAGCTTCATGCACATGTGACCAAGGTGGGGTCGGGATGTGGTCTTTGTCCTCATACAGACATAGAGTTTTCTTTACACGATCGAGGGTTGGATGTCATGTACATCCACTCATTCTCAAGGTAGAAATGGGTGTGCTTCTATCTAGGTGCTCGGTAAAGTCATTCCGACGCCACAAGTGGGTGTAGTAGACGTACTACCTTGCAAATGTGTGTTCCCTTCATTATCAAGGGCATGTGTTTGTTGATAAACACACCGGTTGTGATCAATGATTGAGAAAAGGCTATGAAAACCGAGATTTTAAGGATGAATTGGTTTCAAAGAAAATAAGGAATCTGACACACTCTAATTCAAACTATTTTTCTAAAAGCCAAACCTTAATCACCCATTCATTGAGTCATTGAACTCACCCCTCCCTTATATCCCTTTTCAGTTAACCAAGGGAAACCTACCCAAATAACTCATGTTAGACACACCTATAGGACAGGTATGTAAAGTTTAAAATTTCATGCAGTTTTGATTAATGTGATTATAGGAAAAGTACAAGTTTAAAAGACGCCTTACTCCTCCCAGGTTAAAGAAAGGGAAAACCCTTAATAAACCGGGAGTGTGGCGGGTTGCTCATGGGGATCTAACCAAACTGGGTTGGGGTGTGATAAAGAAGATGACATTGTTCTGAACCGGACCAGACCAGTCCGACCGAGTTCAATGGCAAAAATCGGCCGGTTTAGGCCCAATTTGACCGGTTTTCTCAAAATTAAAAATTTCTAAATTCATTTCCTATCCAATGGTGGCTTTAATTTCCCAATTTGATCACTTTAAGCCATCACTTCAATCTGGTTCAGATCTGATTCACCCTGAACCAGTCTGGTTTTCTCCTCCCATTTGTTCCAAAGCTCTTTTCCATGATTTTTATGACTCTTTAAGTCACTTGGGATTTGCCAATTTCCCATTTTACCCTTTCTTTACCGGTTTGGGATCGTTAATCGGCTCAGTTTTATTTTTTGAATTGGCTAATTCTTTTACCAGTTTTCTTATCTTTAAAGTATGGGATTTACACATCATGTATTATTTGTAAGTAAAGAGGCAATTCTAATTTATAGGGCACTGGCCCTATCCTTCGGAATATGGTGTAGGCACTGATGTACCTAGGTTTCAACTTTCCCCATTGTTGGAACCTAAGTATTCCCCTCCATGGGGATACCTTTAGAAACACTTGGTCTCCCACACCAAATTCCAAGTCCCTTATTCGATGGTTCACATAGCTCTTTTGCATGTCCTAAGCTGCCTTAAGTTGACTCCTTATGATTTTTTTCTTTTTTGTGGCGTCTTCTATTAGCTCAACCCTTTCTAGCTTCCTTTCTCCCACCTCTATCCAAAATAAGGGGGTATGACATGATCGTCCATAAAGGGCTTCATAAGGAGTTATTTGAATACTAGCATGGTAACTGTTATTATAGGCAAACTCCATCATGCACAAGTATTCCTCCCAACCCTTGTTCATAGTGAGTATGCACACTCGTAGCATATCCTCTAGGGTTTGGATCGTCCGCTCAAACTATCCATCGATATGAGGATGAAACGCCATACTCATATGATCGGCGTTCCCGGGGTGGTACTCTATCACAAAGTCATAGTCCTTTACCAATACCAGCCATCTCCTCTGGCGGAGGTTCAACTTCGTTTGAGTTAGGAAGTACTTAAGACTCTTGAGATCTGTGTATATCCTACACTTAACCCCGTATAAGTAGTGTCACCAAATGATGAGGGCGAAAACTATTGCGGTTAGCTCTAAGTCATATGTAGGGTAGTTTCTTTCATGTACCTTTAGTTGTCGTGAGGTGTAAGCAATGACCTTTCCTTGTTGCATTAATACACATTTGAGTCCTTGTCCGGATGCGTCAGTAAAGACGGTATACTCCCCTGCACTAGGGTTAGGCAGAGAGAGTATGAGTGCCTTTGTTAAATGGGTATTCAACTCTAGGAAGGATTTCTCACAGTTTTCATCCTACTTATACTCCACTCCTTTCCTTGTGAGACGAGTCAAAGGGGCAGTTATCTTAGAGAAATCCTACACAAACTGTCTGTAGTACCCTGCCAATCCCAAGAATTAGCGTATCCCAGAGGGGTTCTTAGCTGCCTTCCAATCATATATGGCCTCCACCTTTGTCGAATCCACCTTGACTCCATCTTTGGACACTATGTGCCCTAAGAATCCTACCTCTTGTAACTAGAACTCACACTTGGAGAATTTTGCATACAAGTGATTATTTCTTAGCGTCTCCAAGGTGATAGCTAGATGTTCCTCGTGCTCTAGTCTGGTTCGTGAGTATATGAGCATGTCATCTATAAACACAATCACGAACTTGTCCAAGTGACGCTGGAATACTCAGTTAATCAAATACATAAAGGTTGTAGGGGCATTCGTCAGGCCAAAAGGCATCACCCTAAATTCATAGTGTCTGTATCGTGACCGAAAGGTGATCTTAGGTATATCTTCCTCTCGAATCCTAAGTTGGTGGTATCCTGACCGAAGTTCTATCTTGGAGAAGTAGGCTGCTCCTTTTAGTTGGTCGAATAAGTCGTTGATCCATGGAAGTGGATACTTATTCTTTATGGTGACCTAGTTTAATTTCTTGTAATCTATGCACAGCCTCATACTCCTATCCTTCTTCTTCATGAATAGTACTAGTGCACCCCATGGAGACAGACTAGGGCATATGAAACCCTTCCCCAATAGCTCGTCCAACTACTCCATTAATTCCTTCAATTCGACTGGAGCCATGCGATAGGGGGCTTGGGATATATAATGTGTTCCGAGGATTACCTCTATAGTAAATTCTATTTGTCAGCTTAGGGGTAACCCTGGTAATTCCTTAGGGAATATATTCGGGTAGTGTTCCATCACTAGGATGCTCTATGGTCCTTTTTCCTCCGTCTTCTCACTGATGACCATTGTGAGGTAAGCCTGGCAGCCCTTCTATATCATCTTTTGGCCTTTTATATGGAACACTAAGTGCATTTCACCCTTCTTCTTGTCTCCTTGGAAGCGTAGTATGAGTCTTCCAGGAGTATGTAAAGTTATTACTTTCTTCCCACAGTCTCTCTTGGCTTGATGGGTACTTAACCAATCAATTCCCAATATTATTTCTACTCACCTTATAGGTAATGGGATCAAATCTGCCTCTAGTCTAACTCCTCTAATCATAATCTCACACCCCTTTAACTGTTCGTCCCTATACAGTCCTTCTCCTAAGGGTGTGAGGATGTTGAGACTTTGTTCTAAGGAGGTAAGTTCTAGGGGAAGACCTAGAATTAGATCCTCCTTGATGAAGGATCTCTCTCCTCCTGAGTCAAAGAGAGCATAGACTTTTCTCTCGCACAAGTGTATGTACCTTGATCAAAGAAATACACATTTTTAGAAGGAAAAATCTGAATTTCTTTATTGAATAGAATCGAATTACAGGTTTTGTCCAATTTTGGTTAGGGAGATTTTGGGAAGTACCTGCTATGGTACTAGGGTCTTTTCTGGCCTCTTCTTGGGTGAGGTTGTATACCCTAGCTGACATCCTTACCATGGCTTCCCGCCTTGGAGTCATTGGGTTCCCTTGGGGTATTCCAAGTATGTTTGTTGCTTATTCTCCCTATGAGTGGGGCATTCTTTTGCAAAGTGCCCAACTTGTCCACACCTGAAACAAGATAAGCAAGCTCCCTCGTGGTACATCTAGCATCTAGGATAGCAAGGGCTCCCTTGTAGTATGGTTCGAATCACCCTCATTTGAGGTGGTTGTGCGCCCTTCCTCTTTTGGAAACCCACCCTGTTTCCCCACTTTAGGCCAATTTTCTCCTTCCATCCCCTATGGCGACCATGGCCTTTATCCTCATTTTGGTTGGCCTACTCGATTCGACAGCATCAGGTTTTCACCAGATTCTCACATTCGTGGGCCATATTGATAATGGTTGCCAGATCCGTTCGGTGCCCTAGCACTCCCATCTGGTCTCATATGTCCATGTTAAGACCGTCCACGAATCATTGGCAGATATATGCCGGTCCGACTAGGTCGGGGGAAAAGGGTCTTAACTCGTTAAACTTGATTTCATACTCCAAGATAGAGTTAAATCCTTGTGAGAGTCAAAGGAAGTCTTGCTTCTTCTCATTGATTAGTTACGGAGCTAGGTATTCCTTTGTATACCTCTCGTTGAATTGTTCTCATGTAGGGGTGGTGGTATGCAAGCTTTTGATGTTGTCCCATAACCTTTTCGCGCTGGCTTCTAGGAAAAACTCTGTCAGGATTACCATGTCCTCAGGTGAAATCCTCACTATCCCCATAAGTTTCTTGATGTTGGCCAGCCAGTCCAAAGCAACTCGAGCATCATTTTCTCCTATGAAGCCTAACATCCCAGTTGATTGAGGGTTTTGAGGTATTTAGGGTTGTCAACTTGAAGAGAAATGTTAACAGAAGGGAGATGAGATTGTACTTCCTTGGGCTCAACTCGAGAGTTGGTGTCCACCTCAAAGGCGAGGTTAGACCATCCAAACACTCGGGTGAACTCTTTGGACAGTCTAGGTGGAACTGTCTGGGCTTCTTGGGGAGTTTCCACGGGGAGAGCTTGTTGGACAGTGTTAGTAACTATGGCTCTAGTTCTCTTGGTTCCTCTCTTGGGAGCCATCTGCAAATTTTAAAATTTATTCCACTTATTTACTATGTTATATAGTCTTGATAATGCATTCGAGGAAACATGCTCTGATACCACTCAAGTTGTCACACCCTTACTGAGTTTGGTTGGATCCCCATGAGCGACCTGCCACTCCCTTTGGTCCATGAAGGGTTTCACCCTTTTCTAAACCACGAGGAGTAAGGCGTCCTTGTTCCTGTCTTTCCTGGAATAGGATTATAAAAAACTGAATAATTTAAAACAGACATACCTATCTTACAGTTCCAATACAGGAAGGTCTTAAAGGTTGAGAGGATGTTTCAAACCAAACCGGTCCGAATGGGTTCATTGGAGAAAATCGACTGGTTCAGGCCCGATTCGACCGATTTTCTCAAATCTAAAAATTTATAAATTCATTTCCTATCCAATGGTGGCTTTAATTTTCCAATTTGATCTCTTTAAGCCACCATGAAAAATGAATTTAGAATCTGGTTCATGTATGGTTAAAAACGGTTTAATCCGATTTAGGTCCAATTCACCCTGAACCAGTCTTCTCTTCCCATTTATTCCAATGTTCTTTTTCATGATTTTTATGATTATTTGAGTCACTTGGGATTTGCCAATATCCCATTTTACCCTTTCTTTAATGGTTTGGGTTTGTTAACTGGCTCGATTTTTATTTTGAATTAAGCAGTTCTTTTCCTAGTTTTCTTATCTTTAAAGGGACGGGGTTTACAATCGAGGACAATAGACCATTGGCACAAAGATCATGGTAAATGATTCAAAACTGTTGTAAGCTTGCATGAGGATTTTGGGAGCATCTAGATGCCTGAGAGGGGGTACTCGATGGGTTCTAAGGGCTATTGGACGACCCAATGTGCATAAAAGTGAGTTGGTGTTCAGTATGTCGATAAGCTCTTATAGCTTCCTACGCACTGAGACTGAGGTTGGAGGGGAAATGAGGTCTCATTCCATAAAGTGGATATGATGAAACACTAAGACCAACGTTAGAAGGGAAATGAGGTATCATCCCATAAAGCGGGCATGATTATTGATATCCACTCATACTCTGGGGTTTGAGGGTCGAACTATTGATGTCCACTCAAACTCAAGGTAGAAGTCTGGGACTTCTATTCGGGTGGACATTAAAGGCGCTCCGGTTCAGGGCAGATTGTCATCTAGTATGTTGAGAAGCTATAGGAGTTTCCTGTGCAATAAGAACAAGGCAGCAGGTGGAAGGAGGCCTTGACTCACAAAGCAGACATGAAGAATGCTTAGGGTTTGAGGATCGGACACGTGAGGTCCACTCAAACTCAGTGTAGAGGTTGTTAACCTCTATTAGGGTAGATGGTAAAGGTGCTCCGGTCCACGAGTGAAACAGTGGGGGACTATTCTGCAAACGTGTGATCTTTTTCTATGATAGAAAGGGTATGTGAATGTTTGTTAAACGTTTCCCAAGCAAGGGGAAGTGCTAAGAAGAGATGAACTTGGATCACAATAAACTAAAAGGATAAAATGCTTTGATAAACTATTTGTTTTGAAAACTCAATCCCCAACCCCCGCTCACTGAGTTGTAGAAACTCACCCCCTCCCATTAAACCATTTTCAAGAAAGGAGGCGACCGATAAAAATATTTCGATAACAAGCCTCACGATAGGTAAAAGCTTAAGCTATCGAGTTTCGTGTAATGTTATTCCATGGAACAAGGGCAGAAATTACGTCCGACTCCTCACAGCCTTGGGAAGTGGTGACTCTTCCTAGACCAAAGGGGAGTGGTGGATTGTTCATGGAGTTCCGACCAAACCAGGTCGAGGTGTGACAACTTGAGTGGTATCAAAGCATGTTTACTCGAATACATTATCAAGACTATATAACATAGGAATTAAAAGAAAAACTACATACCTTGTAGGAAGATGGCCCCAAGAAAAGTAGCTAAACAAACCTGCGCTACCCTAGCCACCGCAAAAATCAGGGAGAAACCCATTCCAAATAAGGAAATGAACTAGGAAACTAGGAGGATCCTTGGAGTAACCCTTGGGTAAAGAAGACTCAACAAGGAAACCATCAAGGTGTTTGGGCACATGGACGGCTAAGTACAAAACCACCAGTAATCCCCTAGAAAGGCCCCCCCATTGCTCGAAGTATGGAAGGAACTACAAAGGTCCATGTAAGGAAATGACCCGTTACCAATGTAGACAATGGAGGCACTATGTGAAAAACAGCCCAACACTACTAAGGACATGTACCAAGATACCCTATTATAGGTGTAGAGTAATAGAACATATGGTGAAGGATTGTCTCACAATGCAAGGATTTAGGGTATTCCCTTCCAAGAACAACACCTCCTCAGCCACATGAGTCTGAAAGTATACCACCCCAAGAACCCTAACTCCTGAGGAAGCTCTTCATGATCCTAGTATAATTGTGGGTACTTCCAAACCTTCATTGTAACAATCTCTCTTAATAGGAGGTAAAAACCCCAAAAAAGTGTATTCTTGCTTTGATAATAAATAAGAAAAATCCAAGTTCTTAAAAAGCTCATGTCCCACAAATGATGATGCAATTTTGTGCCTCAACTATATGAGGAATAGTCACTGAAATACAAAAAGAACTGAAGGAAGGACCATGAGAAGCTGTAAAATATAGAGATTTAAATGAAGAAGAATTTCCACTTAGAGGGTTACAAGCTACATCGGAACAAGGAAGGAGATGCCTCCACAAAAAAAGACAAACCCTGAAGGTTGGACGCCAAATAGGATGTCTGAGGATGGAAAAATGTAACCTGCTTTGGAAAAACATAGGAGCCAAGTAGGATTATAAACAAACCTAGCGAAAGTAAGCAACTATTAACTACGACATGATCAAGGAAAATAAACTACGCCCTAAGAAGGACCGGAAAGTAGTGACGACTACACCCTAAAAAGGGCGATAGGATGGGTATCAAGGACAAGTAAACTCGAGAGACAACTGTCTCAAGACAATTGGACAAGGGGGGTAGTAGGGACGAGGTGGTTAAATGAACTGACCCTCGTGAGAATCATGGATTTAAACCCTAACGGAGAAGGGAGAAGTAGAAAGGCCAAACGTTAGAAAAAGAAGGGTGAAGGAAATCCTTAGAGCAATCAATGGTCAAAAGAGATTGGCGACCACACTCAAGCCACGAGAAGCATTAAGTAAGCCTCTCGCAAGGTGATCAAGAGACCTCGAAACAAAGAGGATTTGAACTTTCCCCAAAACAAGTAAACTAGTAGTAATTACAATTAGCACTAAGGAAAGGGTACAAAGGATGTGACCATAATACTTCCAAAGGAAGGGTAAATAGAACAGCATGGCATCAAAGGATGTCACGAAGTTGATTAAAGGTCAGATACCCTCAAGAACGAATGAAAAAAAAAAAGAGGAAGAAGCCTACTAAAGAATGGAGCCCTAGAGAGGAATACATATCCCAACGAAGAAGTAATGGACCCAATTGAAAAGAGAATCAGAGACTAAACTCGTAAATTAAATGCAGGTTAAGGAAATAAAAGAGCGAGACAAGTACAACGGAAGCATACTCATGAGGGCCTGAGGAGTAAGATTAACCTAGGGAACAAGTAAGTGGGAAGATAGCATCAAATGACACATTAATCGGTGGGAATGGGTGGGATACCCATAAAAAGAAAATATAGGAAAGGATATCTGAAAAACCTTGGAGAGTACGTTCTTCAATTAACAAGTGATTAAAGAAAACAATCACGAACAACAAGATTAGTTGTGTTACATGCCCACTTAATAGAGCTTAAAAAAATTTAACATATGAGCATGATATAGAGGGCACAAAATAAGACTCGGTAATCGAAGATTCCACGGATAGGAAATAAAGGATAGAATGGGAATTTAAGTCGGTAAAGAACTTAAGGCGAGCAAAAATACCAATACAAAAGGGTGTAAAGGATATGAAGGAATGAAACCTTTAAGTATTGGTAAGAGCGCAACTCAAAAGATGGAAAATCTTGACTTTAAGGTATGAGAGTAGGGGATGAAACCAACGAAGAAACTCCTTTAGGTGAATTCAAGGAATGGACAAGTAAGCCCATAAGGAATCAACTCGAAATAAAGAACCGTGAAATGGACACGAGCATGTAAGGATGGACTTGAGAAAAGAAGTCCTTAAGTAAGGACGCCATTGGATATGAGGAAGGGTCGAAAAGTAGAAAACCACCAGTATGTCGGTAAGTCAAGAAGTGGATGAGAAAAACAATAGTTGGAAATGGGAAAGTCCAATAAGGAAGTTGGTGAAGGATGAATAGATACGGAAAAAAAACTCCCCAAACACTTAGATATAGCATGACGGCAATGTAAAAGGACATGAGGTGCATGGAAGAGATGCACGAACTGGAATCGAGTAATGAAACATTTTGACAACGCAAGAGGAACAATAAGGGAATACACTCTAAGGAGGGAAGTGGAAGAACTCGGCCCGAACCTCAAAGTAAGAAGGACTTCAAATCTAAAGAGAGATAACCAAATGCAAGGGTTATGCTACAAGGGACACGTAGGTCCAACAGTTCCAATAAAAGGGTGACTCCAGTATGAAAGAATGAATTAATAGACCAAAAAGGGGGACAACACCGAAAACTATGAAAAATAAGTACGAAAAGCTTCAAGGGACAATGAGCTAAGGAGTATCAATGGCCAAGAGAATAAATAGACCCAGGTACAGTCGGACATTTTGGAACTCTTGATTCTGAACAAAACCCTCAAGAGGAAAGGTTTGACCCCAAATGGTGGGAAGCATTGGATCTAAGAAATTACATGGACACAAGGGGTAAGACAAGTCAAGGGAACTAAGTCTAAGGGAGTAGGGTATCAAACCAAACCTCATATTGACCGCAAGGGAATTCATTCCCAATGTAAAGGGTGAACAGCTAATTTTGGGAGGAAAACACCTAAAAGGAGGGGAGAGTTGCGAAATCCATCCTCTCGTACCAAGGGAAACCGAGAGGTGTGAATTCCGGCCAAACCAAGCACCCTAGACCACACCTAGAGGTGCCCCGACCTTCCCAAAGCTAAGACAGTAAGTCCCCCCTGCCACCCTACACCAGAAAATACTGTTCATAGTGTGTTTCTGCAAAAATTTAAACTAAGAAATTCGCACTGCTCAAGCCACCAATTGAGGCGTGGTTTAATCTAGGAAGGATCCCCAATAGGAGAGAAATTCAAAGAAAGCAAGAGCTCCGGTCATTGAACCTTTACCGGTAAGATATCGAAGCTTTCCCTCTCTAGAATAAGTTTTCCGGTGAAGCTACGTTTAAGCACATTTCTTAGTCAAATGAAGTGCTTCAAAACTTGAATTGACGAGGGAGACATAAGGAATGAATGGGGACAATTAACCAAGTTTTGGTGATCAATTGAATGAAATGATATTTTAGGGACCAAATTGCAATTTTGGAAAAAATTTGGCAATTTGGGGATTTTTGGAAAATTGGGGGCTAAATTATAATTTAAGGAAAATTGGGGCATTTTTATGAAATTAAGTCCCAAATGAGGTCCAATTGGGCAATTGGATGAAATGGAGGGCCCTAATTGACAATTTTTGGAAATTTAAGGAGTAATTGGCAATTTTTGGAAATTTAAGGAGAAATTAGCAATTTTTGGAAATTTAAGGAGCAATTGGCAATTTTGGAAAATTTGAGGGCCAATTGGTTATTTTGGGAAAACTAAGGATCGTGAGGGATAATTGGAAGTCCTTGGAACTTAATTAAGATTAAATGAAGATTAGGGACCTAAATGTCAAGTTATAAACTTTAAGGGACCTAAATGCAATTAAGGCATAATGTGAGGACCTTTGCATAAATACATGAAAGTAAGAGGTTCTTTATGTCAATTCTCCTGATGTAGATACTCGAACCATGTAGAAGTTGGTTGTCTAAGTACTTGTACAAAGGAGTGCACCACGAATCGATATCTCACCGGAACGGCCACGTCAATATTACCGGGTTCCTTCCCCCTGTTGCCTCTATCTTAGTGCATAAGAAACTTCTAGAGCTTCTCAACATACTAGAGGACAATCCACCCTTATGCTCCCTTGGTCATCTAGTTGTCCTTGGAACCACCACTACCCCTTACCATGCGTCTCGATGGTTCCAAAATCTCATACATGCCCAATCAATAGTTATTGTTTTATTATAACCATTATCTTTAGTGTTACTAGCCCAACAAACTAGACAACCTGACTTCGGTCTCGTAACTTACTGGTCCAATAAGTTCGGTGATCCGGCTTCAGCTCAACAACTACTACCCAATAAGTTCGTCGGTCTGGGTTTATCGCTGTAACCATCACACACAAATTTCCAATTCTCATAAGAGTTCTCAAGCACATGTAACTCATTTTATCTATGGGTCTATGCCCATGCCCATTCGGCCTTGAGCCCACTTCATGAGCTTTCCAAAACTGGGCCTCATGCCCTATTAATTTCAAATCTAAGGCCTCAAGCATATTAGAGCAATTCTAGCTCCCATCAAAAACATCTCCCAAAATGTTTAAGTTGTTTCACGCAGTCACGTGAGACCATTCATGGAAAATAATTTTCAAATTTAAAACGGTTATAATCACCCCCAACTGGGTACTCCTTAAAAGCTTTTCCTTCTTTCATTTCATACACCTTTTCGATATTGGTATAGTTATCTACCCTTAATCCTTTTTTATCCTCTAATTCCCCTTTTGTTCCTTATCCTTCCTTCGAGTAGTTCTTGATTGAGGGTTGGTTCCTTGCACTTTATGTCATGTCCATTTCCATATCAAGGGTTCTTTCAAGGGTACTTATACATTCCTCCTGAGTTCTCTTTCCTAACACCTTTCCCTTCCTCTTCCCTCTTACCATGTCCTATCCTAGCATTGCCTGGAGAGGTTTTCCGTGTTTTACCCTTTTGAGGGGGTTCTTGTACCTTACTTTTTCTCTTGGTTCTCTCTCATACTCTTGGTTCTTCTTAGAGGTAACCTAACTCCTCTTGATTTCCTAACTCTCATATGAGGACTCTTTCTCAATCCCTTATGGTTCTAAGGTTTTCCTTTAATACTCCTGCACCTTTTTATGCTTACTTCCTTTACACCATACCTCACACTTTTTCTCTTCTTCCCACCCTTGGTTAGGGTATGTCCTTTTTGGTGATTCTAGGTAGACTCTTGGTCCTTCTCTAGAAATTGCTTTCCTAGCCTTGTTGCATTTCTACTCCACATTCCAAGTTCTTGTGGGGGAGCTTATTTAGGTTGACTATCTTACGGTTAGTGTTTAACTAGAGGTGACATGTAGTCTTCCTCTTTAGGTGGTCTTATCTCCATCTACTACCCCGATCATGAATGATATACTTCCATAGTTGTACTTGTTATTATCAAGAAAATTAACTTTTAATTAAGAAACATTGAGCTTTTATTCATTCAAAGAGGTAAATTTTGCCATACTCAACTTATTACAGGAATTCACTACTTCCTAGTCCTTGGAGTCATGGGCTAGGAGTTAAGCCTGTGAATGGTTTTGGGATTCATGGTTCGAAGGCTCTGATGAGCTGGTTGATGTCCATTCATACTCCCGTCAAGCTTCTCTAATAGGACGAACTTCATGAATTGCCTCAAGTTCATACCTTCTTAACACCTTAGCCTCAAACTCGTAGGTCCATCTCATCCATTGGAAAGGATTGAAGTTTGATTGAGCTGGTGGGGGTACTTGGTGGACTTTTATAAAGGCAGCGTGGGCATCTCAATAGTTGTCTCAGGCCTCCTTCTTAGTTGGAGTCATTTTTTGCTGTTGTGGGGCAGGAGGGGGTGTCGAGCTCCTTGGATGAGGGATAGCTTCTTCCTGCCTTTGAGGAGGATATGTGATGCTTTCTAGCTCTAATAGGGCTCCAAGTAGTTTCCTATAGTCTACAACTATATCTTTGGGCACCCTCTTTTCACCCTCCAAGAACCGTTGAGGGCTACCTCTCTAGAGGTAGGTGTCTTTTTCACGATCTCATATGGGGCTTTGGTTCGCATGACGAACTTCCTAGGAACTCTTCTTCCTACAGGGTAGTTAAGTTTTCGTTAGTGTCAGGGCATAGCATTGATAATGCTTTCAAGGGAACTTGGCTTTGATACCACTCAAGGGGCGCGAGACAACTCTCTCTAAGGAACTCGGCAAAATAGCCCCGTAACTTCGGGAGAAGGGGTGCCTCCTCACAAAGGGGGTCGCAGCGACCAGGCCCGGGCGACTGTTTACCAAAAACACAGGTCTCCGCAAAGTCGTAAGACCATGTATGGGGGCTGACGCTTGCCCAGTGCTGGAAGGTTAAGGAAGTTGGTGACCTGATGATAGGGGAGCCGGCGACCGAAGCCCCGGTGAACGGCGACCGTAACTATAACGGTCCTAAGGTAGCGAAATTCCTTGTCAGGTAAGTTCCGACCTGCACGAAAGGCGTAACGATTTGGGCACTATCTCGGAGAGAGACTCGGTGAAATAGACATGTCTGTGAAGATGCGGACTACCTGCACCCGGACAGAAAGACCCTATGAAGCTTTACTGTTCCCTAGGATTGGCTTTGGGCCTTTCCTGCGCAGCTTAGGTGGAAGGCGAAGAAGGCCTCCTTCCGGGGGGCCCGAGCCGTCAGTGAGATACCACTCTGGAAGAGCTAGAATTCTAACCTGATTCAAACCTTGTTCCCCATAATAACATAAATCAATAAAAATGCAAGTTTAAAAGAACTTTTAAGCATACCTGATGGGGTACATCCTCGTGTTATCTTTAGACGTGTTTTCCTTACTCCTGAAAGGCGTATAAAGGAGGGGGTGAGTTTTATAACTTAGTGAGTGGGTGTTGGGAGTAAGTTTTAAAGAGAAATAGCTTCATTTTTTTAAAAATTGTGCCAAAGGATATCAATTCTTGTGAAAGAAGTTCTCCATCAAATTTTAGTTTTCAAAACTATTTTTCTCATTTCCATATTAGGTGTATTTAGCAAGCAACACACACCCTTCATCAGGAAGGGAACACACATTCATAGGTGCAGTCTGTCCACTACATCCACTTGTGGCTCGGAGCATCTTTACCGGCCATAATGATAGAAGCCCATCAACTTCCACCTTGGGTCTAAGTGGATGTTCTCGACATCTGACCCTCAAACCCGAATGAAACTCCATGTCCCTATGAGGATAGAGACATCATCTCGAACCCACCCCAGTCTCATGTGCAAGAAGCTAATTTGAGCTTCCCGACTGCTGGTATGACAAACTGCCCTAATCTCCACCATGTCGTCCAGTAGCCCTTAGGACCCATCACTACCCCTCTTGGGAGTCTTGATGATCCCACACCTCAAGTGCATACACAAAACAATAGTTTTCACATATAAACATTTATCTTTTGTCCCACTGGTCCAATGGCCCCGACCCTCAACCCAACCTACAGTTGTTTGTCTAGACCGATCCGTCGACCTGGCCCAGACACACTACTGCCAATCCATCGAGTATTGTGAGTCTTGACTTGGTACCAAGGCAAAATCACACAACCAGTTGATTATAGATTTCATGGATTTCTCATTTTAAGTTTGTTTGCAAGCTCCTGCTCATGCCCACTGGCCTTAAGCCCACTACACGTAATTTTTCCAAAACTGGGCATTAAGCCCTACAAGTTCAAAAATCGAGGCCTCTAGCCTATCTAAGTTGTTCTAGCTCCTGTCAAGAAGGTCTCTCAAAGAGTTTAAGCATTGGCACACGGTCAGGGAATAACACTTCCGACAAAATATATTTTTACTTCATCCTACCAAATGAGTGTGATGATACCTCCGCTTACAATCGGCAAGTAGGTTTCACATTCCTTCAAGGAAGTCCATCATACCAACAAGGTATGATTTCCTCTACTTACAACCGGTAAGTAGGTTTTAGCTTCATTCGCTTATCACCCCAACCGGGTGTGATGTTAAAATTCCACTTACAAGTGGTTTTTCGCTTCTAAAGTGCTCATCATCCCAACCGGGTATGACGTAAATAAGTCCACTCACCCGATAATCGTGACGTGTTCGTCCTCGGATGGTTTTCCAACTTTACACGAGCTTTCTCTTGCTTGCGTTCTGCTCACACTTGTACCTACATAATTTGGGTAGCCTTATCACTTACAATCTGGCATAAAATCCTAGTCTCACAATTTATCGATAAATTGCACTTAAGTCCCAAAAGTTCATTTTTCTTAACTTGAGGTCTCTAATGCTAATTTTCCCCAATTTGAGTCCCAAGATTTCCAAAATTTCCCTTTCGGTCCTCAATCTACTCAAAATTGTACAAGGGGCTCAAGTTTTCCAAATTTCCAATTTTGTCTCCAACTTTTCAAAAATTACCATTTTGCCCATACTTTCCAAAAATGGTAATTTGGCCCCAAATATTTCAAAAATCGACCAATTGGTCCTCCAACATTTTTTTCATGGCCAATTGGCCCTCAATTTTTGGAAACTGTAAATAGGTCCCTCAATTTTACGAAATCCCCAATTTTCCCCCAATTTCCCCCTTTCAAACTAGTTGAATTTGATTTCTTCAAATTGACCATTTAAACGGGGTTAATTACTTCAATTGGAGGTATAAATTAGTTCCTACACTTCCATACAATTCAATTGAGCTTTAAATCACATGAATTAGGGTCGAAACGAGCTCAAAAGGAGCTTCGCCGAAAAATTGTGCGTAGAGAGAGAAAGCTTCAAAAGCTAACCATCGGAGGTGCGGCGATTCGAGCTCTCTATCTAGGCAGGTAGCTCTCATCCTAAGGTTACTCCTAGAATCAAGAATCGATACAATTAATATCGAACCGAGGGAGAATTATGTCAGTGAATTTCACACTTTCTCTCTCTAACTCCGACCGGAAATGACAACTAAAGGTCGAAATGGCTTACCTTTCAACTCTGTTGTGGTCGTGTGAGGGTCGTGGGGGTGTCAAGAGGGCTTGGTTTGGCCGGAGGAGGGCTGAATTTGGCCGAACTCAGCTCGGACAAAATAGGGCAGCTTCGGTCCTTCGAAGCTACTTCACTGTTTGATTTCGTCAATGCTTCTCCGACAGTCCTCGGATCGAACGGAGGTTACTGTCAGGTAGCTGACTTCCCCCGGAGTCTAAAGAACATGATCTCGCCTTCTGAGGTTAAGAAAAATGCCTATGTTGGAGCTCTGGTTTGAGCTTTGCCGGAAAATGGAATAGTTGGGAGAGAATGGAGATTTCAAGTGTGAGGATGATGAATGGAGAGGAGCTCTTTATATAGGGAGCTCGAGGACCCTTTGCCCGACAACTTTCCTTTTTGGTTGAGCTTATCCTCGCAATGAAATGGCCTCAACATAGCCATTTTTCCTTCTTCAGTGTCATATGTTTATGCATTCAATGAACAGTGATGTCATCTAAAGGAAGAAGATAACACTATTCTGAACCGGACCGGACCGATCCGACCAGTTCAATGCGTAAACCAGTCAGTTCATGCCTAATTCGACCGATTTTCTCAAAATTAAAATTTTCTAAATTCATTCTCTATCTAATGGTGGATCCAATTTCCCAATTTGAATACTTTAAGCTACCTAGAAAAATGAATTTAGCAATTGGTTCAATGATGGTTCAAACTGGTTCAATCCGGTTCAGGTCCGGTTCACCTGAACCGGTCTGGTTTTCTCTTCCAATTTTTCATAAGGTCCTTTTCCATCATTTTTATGACTCTTTGTGTCACTTGGGGTTTGTGGATTTCCTAGTTTTCCCTTTTTCAATCTATTAAGGTTCATGAATCGGTTCGGTTTTCTCTCTTGAGTTGGTTGGTTCCTTGCCCGGTTTTCTTATCTTTAAGGGGTAGGGTTTACACTTTCGGTCCATCTTATGGCATCGTCTAATCTCCTCTAGTTATCTCATGGTTACTAGTTGCCTACTCTTGCTAGGTGGGTTTGTACTCCTACATGGCTCTCCTGCTTTTTCGAAGCAGGTTACACTTGGCCATCCCTAACTTCATATTTCTACCCGAGTAACTTCTAGTTCTCGACCTTGTCTAGTGCACTCCCTAATTACGCCTCATCATCTAATCCTAGTTTTCCTTAAGAAGGTGGGGTTAGAGACAATTCTTAAGGTTCATCATTCTTTAGTTAGTGGGCGTATGTCTTCCAAGGTTCCTTTCTCCTTGGAAATTCTTTCCTTTGTTTCTTGGTTATGGTTACTTCACCTATCCCAAATGGGGTTGTCATTTCCTTTTCTATCATCTCCTCGTTTGCCCGTTCTTTGGGTTTAGCTCTATGCATGGTCCTCTTACCTAGGCTTGCCTCTTTTGGGGAGGTCGGAGTACCTTGACCTTTTTTAAGGCGTTATTTGTCTCTATTAGGTTTGTCCTTCTCGTTCCTTAGTTGTTCTAGGGCACGAGATTTTGATTTGACTCATTATGAGTCGGGGCAAAAAAAATTTTGAGAATTTAAAATCTTATTTATTGGGAATTGAATACAATACACTTGGGGACCTCTTCCCTCTAAGGGAGATGGTTAAAAGAAAGGTCGGGAAACTTTATTCTAGAATTTTGAGGTACTCCCTCCAAGGTGGGTTCAAAATCCTTGTTTGGAGTTGTGGCTCCCGGGGCTGCCTCCTATCTTTTGTCCTCTCAGGCTCCGATATTCGGGGAGTTAGTATTCTTAGGAGGTATTGTCATCCATCCTAGTGGCATGGTACATTTCCTCATCATGTGTCCTATTCCTCCACACCTATAATAGGTTATCCCGACACCGGTTCCTACGTGGGTCCTTCTATATTTACAGGGTGGGGAGGCTTCAATTGCCCTCTTTTCCTTTCTTTTCCCTTCTTCATGCCCTTCCATGCCTGTGGAGGTAGCACTTCCAGGAGTGGGTACCACATTCCTTAGTGGTATTGGGCATTTTTGTGCGTAGTGTCTCCTTTGTCAACAATTGTAGTAGGTTACTTCCATGTGTGGGCCTTTATAACTTCTTCTCCATCTCGGGCTTTGGGAAGTTTTTCTCGGTGCTTGCTGGGGGCCTCCACATGTCACCATCCTCGGGTGTGCACTTCCTATGAAACGACCCCAGTTCCTAAGCGCGGAGCAAGGTTCCCCGAATACCTTGATGAATTCTTCGTGAAGTCTCCTTGGCTCAAGAGAAATCCATGGTCTGGTTAGGTCCTCATAGACTCTTGAGTTCCCAAGCTATTTCCCTCGTGCGGGGTAGGGTTTCTGCCTAGTTCTGGGGTGGTTGCGGTAGCATGGGTCCATTCGGTTTCTATAGGGGTGGTCATATCTGTTTGGCAGAAGTTTATTGTGGGTTAGGGTTTTAGGGCTTTTAGTTTTGGAACTTTGTTTGAAAACCCTTGCTCTGATACCGCTTAAGTTGTCACACCCCGATCCAGTTTGGTCGGAGTCATGTGATCAACACGCCACCCTTCCTCATACTAATCAAATAGACCAAGAAAGGTAAAGGCAATAGAGTACCTATTTTCCATAACAAAGTTTGCAAAACATAAATGTTACTTGATGGTGGTGCCCTTGGCTTTCTCTTCTAGTCTCAGCTCATCATAGCGAGGTGTCTTCCTTGAAAAGGTTTAGTGAGTTTCTACAATTCAATGAGTGGGGGTTGGGAAGTGAGTTTTCAAATAATCGGTATTATCAAAACATTTTAAACTTTCAGTTTATTGTAATATGAGTTCATTTCTTCTTAATATTTCCCTTGCCCGGGAGGTGTCTCAGCAAACAATCACACGCACATTCTATCATAGAAAGGGATCACACGTTCATAGAATAGTCCCTGACCATTCCACCTATGGTTTAGTGTGTATTTATCGTCCACTCGGATAGAGGTACTGTCACGCCCCGACCCGGTTTGGTCGGATCCCCGTGATCAACCCGCCACTCTCCCAGTTTATTAAAGGGTTTCCTCTTATCGTAAATCGTAAAGAGTAAGGCGTCCTTTAACTTGCACCTTTTTTCCTGGAATAGCATAATCAAAACTATATGAAATTTAAAACTTTACATACCTGTCTTATAGGCATCTTAGTTGACGGTCTTTAAGGGGAGGCTTTCCTGAAAGGGATATAAGGGAGGGGGTGAGTATGACTACTCAGTGAATGGGTTTTTAAAAGCTTTTGACTTTTAAGAAAAATATTTATATGGAATGTGCCAGACTCCTTTGTTTTAAAAAATCCCATCATTTAAAAATTTGGATTTTTCCATTATTTCTTAGTTACCATGGTGTGTCATCACCCAACACACATCTTTCATCATGAAGGTTACACACATTCGCAAGTCAGTATCACTACTGAACCCGCTATTGGCTCCAGAGCAACTTTTCCTGCCACCCGAATAGAAGTACGACCACTTCTACCCTGGGAATGAGTGGATGTACGTGACATCCTACCCACAATCCCGAAATCACTTCTTCATGTCCGTATGAGGACAGAGACCTCATCCTGTCCCCACCCCGATCTCATGCGCTTCATGCTACTCCAGATTTCGCACAGACACCTGGAATGACGAACTACCCTTATAGCCACCAGGTCGTCCAGTGCCCTTAGGACACATCACTACCCCTCATGGGCGTCTTGATGATCTCGTACTCACAGTGCATGCACAAACAATGTTTTCTTATATTTCCATATAATATGTGGTGCCACTAGTCCAACGGCCCCGACTCTCAACTCAACGTGCAGCTGTTTGTCTTGACTAGACCGTCGACCTGTCATGTCGCACTGCCGCTAGTTGACTGAGCATGTCGGTCATATCTTGGTACCATGGCCAAACAATTCACTTATTAAGTTTTATGGCACATATATCATGTTCGTTTATGAGCTCCTGCTCGTGCCAACTAGCCTTGGGCCCACTGTACAAGATTTTCAAAATCGGGCATTTAGCCCCCAAGTTCCAAAACCGAGGCCCTTGGCCTATCAGAGCTATTCGAGCTCCCGTCGAGAAGGTCTCCCAAATAGTTTCAGCATTGGCACACAGTCAGGGGATAACACTTCCGACAAAATAGGTTTTCACTGTCCATTATACCAACCGGTATAAGGACATCTCCGTTCATAACCGATGAATGGGTTTTCAACTTCCTTCGAGGAAGTCTTATCATACCAACCGGGTATGATCTACTTACAACCGGTAAGTAGTTTTTTTATCTCATAATTTTCACATCACTTTCTCTAAGTGGTGATGATTAAAATTCCACTAAACAGTGGGTTTTTATACCGAGGTACTTATCATCCCCTACCGGGTATGATATAAAATTTCCACTCACAACTGGTAAGTGGTTTTTATCTTTAAGTTGTGCTCATCATCCCAACCGGGTATGATGTTAATAAACCCACTCACCCGTTAATGTCGTGAATTCCACTAGACTGGTTCTTTGTATTCACGCGAGCTTGTCCTTGCTGGTGTTCCCGATATTTAACGTTCCTACACGATATGAACAACCTTGTTCATTATTAATCGGCATAACAGCCTTCATTCATTAATGAATGAGAAAACCCAAACTTTTAGTTATTTGCAATTAGGTCCCTAAAGTTATTTCTCTTTAACTTTAAGTCCCTAATGTCGGTTTTTCCTCAAATTGAGTCCCGTAACTTTTAAAATTTATCGTGGGACCTCAATTTATTCAATTTTACCAAAAAGGGGTTTAATTTTCCAAATTTCCAATTTGGTTCCCCAATTTTTCCAAAATTACCATTTTTCCCTTCTTTCATAAAAATGGTAAGTTTTTCCCAAAATTTCCAAAATTCCTCAATTGGTCCTCCAACATTATTTTCATGCCCAATTGACCCTCAATTTCATAAAATTGTATTTTGGCCCCTTTGAATTTCGAAAATCCCCAAAATTTCCCCCAATTTCAACTCTTCAACACTACCGTATTTGATTTCATCAAATTAACCGATCAAACACTTCTAATTATTGAAATTGGAGTTGAAATTGAGTTCATGTATGTTCATACGATTCTAAGAAACTTTGAATCGCAGATTTTAACGTCGGAACGAGCTCAAACGGAGCTTTGCTGGAAAATAGACTGTAGAGAGAGAAAGCTTCGATTACTCACCGGTGAAGGCACGATAGTCCGAGCTTTCGATCTGGGCGGATAGGTCTCGTCCTGAGGTTCATCCTAAAATCAAGTATTGTATCAATTGATCCGGAATTGGATTAGAATTTCGTCATTGAAATTCGATCGACTCTCTCTCTCTAGCATCGATCAAAAATTATAAAGGAGAGCCGAATTGGCTTACCTTTCAGTCCTAATTCGGCCGTGGAAAGGCTGAGGAAGTGTTGGGAAGGCTTGGTTTGGCCTGAGAAGGGCTTGAAATGGCCGATTTCAGCTTGGCCGAAATAGGGCAGCTTCGGTCCGCCGGAGTTGCTTCACTATTCCATCATGTCGGCGCTTCTCCAACAATTCTCGGATTGACTGGAGTTTGCTATTAGATAGTTGTTTTCTCCCCGGTTCTAAAGAGCCCAACCTTTGTTCAAGTTGAAGCTCTGGTTCGAGCTTTACCGGGAAATGGAGCAGTAGAAAGAGAGAGAAGTATTCAGGTTTGAGGAGAATGAAATGGGGATGACCTCGTTATATAGTGGTAAAACTACTCTCAAGTTTTAATACTTCCCAGGAGGTCACCCATTGTGCTTAACTTTGAATTTCTTATGGAATCTAGTTCACCTGAACCAATTTGGTTTTTTATTTTCTAGTTTGTTTTAAGTTTCTTTTGCAATGTTTAATAAATCCTTTGGATCAACCGAAAGTTGTAAATTTTCATATTGCTTATTTCCAAATGTAAACCGGTTTGGTTTTTCTTATTCGGTTTGACCGGTTCTTTTCCCGGTTTTCCTTAACTCAAATGTGTGGGGTTTACAACTCTCCCATCCTTTTCGGAGTTTTGTCCCCAAAACTTAGCTAACATCCTTGTATGAGCAATCATTTCCTTTGATGCCATTTTGGTGTTTGCATAACATGCAAAGTCTTCTCTTGTTCTTTTAATTAGTCCTTTTTACATCCTTTACTTAAGGAATTTCTTTTCCTTTATATTATTTACTCCCTCCATGGAGTTTATCAAAATGAGACATACCTTACTTAAGGGTATATTCTTGGATTTATATCTTTCTTTGCTTAGAGCACATTCTTCCCTTTGAGGTTCTGTACTCAAGATTGGAAATTCCAAGATACCTAACCATTCCCATGTCTAGTTAACCCCTTGGTCATTGAAACCTTTAGCTCAATGTTCTTTCAGGCGTTACGTACTGGTTGCCACAGTTTTCTTTATTCTCACTTTTTCATCTCATTTTGACCCTTCCTTCATTTGTTGTCTATTATAACTTCAGTCCAAATTTTTATATTCTACCACATCATGCTTATTAGCCGACTCTTCCTTATTTTGAGTCATATTCTCCTCGGGATTGTCGGGCTTACATACCCCTTACAGCATGGCATTTTATAGAACCTGCCTTTTTCCATTAGATTTCTAGAACATCTCCTTGAGGGTCTCTCTTAGCTTTTGTTCTTTTTTTTACCTTTCAGGGATCATATAACTTCATCCATCTTTTCTTTTGATGGCATTCCTCAACTATCCTTTTTACCGTTATCCTCTCATCCATCATGCCTTTGAAGTTATGTCTCACATGACCGCATGGATTTCTCTTACCTACTCATCCTTTCCAAACGTTTTTATTGGGTCCTTTCAACTCCAATCGTTGGGTTTCCTGATGATTATTGACATACGAGGATTTTTTTTCCCTTCTTATTTCCTTTCTCTTCTTTAGTGACATCCCTTATTCAATGACTTCCTTTTTCCTTAATCCTCTTTTACTTGCTCATAAATCACTTCATGATTCTTCATTCTACAATAATTGCTTTCGATCTATGTGTCGATTACTTTGCTTGGGAAGGTTCACTCCATCCAATTTTGTTCATTATCTTTGGCTGTCCGCCGTTACTAGTATTCCTCTTTCTACATGGTTCTCCTATTCTCTCCAAATAGGTCATAATGGACCATTACAATACTTCCTTCCTTGGAAAATATTTCCTAAATAAGGGTTGGTTTCATTTCCTCTTAATTGGGATATACATATCTTTTCGGGGCTTCCTTCCTTGGTAGGATTCTTTGCCTTTCCCCTGACATTCTTTTCTTACATTTGATCTAAGGGATTTCTACCCTTAAATGACATCCCTTGATGTCGTCTTCTCCTATTTACCTTTACTCCTCAAATCTTTTAGGCACATCTTTTATGTTCTATTTGTGTCCTTATTTGTACCCAGTACCTGTCTATTTCTTTAGGGAGCGTACAAATCTTCCTTGTTTCAGGATCGTTGTGGGAGAGGCTTGCCTATTCCTTTCTTGGCTTGAGTTTAGTCGTTAATTGGCCCTTGGTCCTTTTAAGGATTTCTTGTATTCTTCTTTTCCCGAGTATTTGACCTTTTTGCCTCTCTCTTCTTTGTCGGAACTTACATTATGGCTTTCCTGAGTATTTGTTCATTAACTGCTTTGCCTCCACCATTTGTTTGGTCTAAGTTTCTTAGCAGTTGTTTCTCGAGTCCTGTCCTTAACATCCATTTCACTGACCTTTTTAGGGTGTAGTTCCTTCTACTTCCCGGTCTTCCTTAGGGTGTCATTTGTTCCCTCTAACTATCTTGTTATAACGACTTGCTTTCTCTTGTCCTGTTGGTCCGAACTTCCTATTTGACATAGTTGCTTTTTCCAAGGTGATTTATTCCTGTAATCCCAATACGTCCCGTTTGTCATCAAATGTTCGTCTTGTCTTCTCTTGTGGATGCACTCCTTTCTTTGCTCCTAAATTGTTTGGATTTTCTTCTTAAAGGGGGAATTCTCTTCAGTTATCCTTTGTTCCATTTGTGGTTTCATTGATGTCCTACCTTTACCCCTTTTTCCTTCTTACCACTTTGCTAAGATTTTGAAGTGTTTCCTCTTATCTATGGTTGCAAATGGAATCACGTTTCTTGGGATGGTATCCTTTCAGATTTCCAATAGTTGTGGGGTGTTTATTCTTGGAAAATATTGTAGTCAGTTTTTCACTTCGTGTCCTATTCCCCTCTAGGTTAACTTGATTCCTGTCCTTGGTTGGGTTAGGCACTTCTCCACGTAGTGTCCCTATCATTCATGTTTGTAATTATATGAACATAAGTGGTTCCTCCTGGCGTTTTCTTGGGAATTGTTAGTTTTGGTGCTCCTTCGTCCTTAAGTCTGGATACCGTGGGAGTTTTTTTTTTTTCCTTTTTGGAGTCTTCCTTAAAGATCACATCATTTGAGGGACAGGGTTTTTTTAGGAATTTGGAGTACTTCATTAATAGAGTAGTACAGTATGTTGGAGATTTTGGCCCTATTACAGAATATGGTCACCAAATAACTAGGGAGCTACGAGATTCTTGATAATCATCCTCCTATGTAAGGTTATATGCCCCATTTTATGGCTTCACACTTGACTTCCTTTATACTTAGAGTTGTGACCTCAATAGGTCCTCTCACCATTCTCTGGGATACTTTCTCATTTGCTCTTTTGAGATTCCTGCCATGCTTTAGGCATTTGGGAAGCTTCTAGGGTTGTCTTACTACGAAGATAAGGTGTTGAGTAGAGCCATTCCTAGTTTTCTTGGTTCCTCTCCTGGGAGCCATCTGAAAATTTTAGGATAAATCCTATTAGTTACAATATTTTATAGTCTTGATTATGTATTCGAGAAAACAGGCTCTGATACCACTCTAGTTGTCACACCCCGACCCGGTTTGGTCGGATCCCCGTGATCAACCTGCCACTCTCCCGGTTTATTCAAGGGTTTCCCCTTATCGTAAATCGTAAAGAGTAAGGCATCCTTTAACTTGCACCTTTTTCCTGGAATAGCATAATCAAAACTGTATGAAATTTAAAACTTTACATACCTGTCTTACAAGCATCTTAGTTGACGATCTTTAAGGGGAGGCTTTTCGGGATTTCCTGAATGGGATATAAGGGAGGGGGTGAGTACGACTACTCAGTGAATGGGTTTTTAAAAGCTTTTGACTTTTAAGAAAAATATTTAAATGGAGTGTGCCAGACTCTTTTGTTTTAAAAAATCCCATCATTTAAAATTTTGGATTTTTCCATTATTTCTTAGTTACCATGGTGTGTCATCACCCAACACACATCCTTCATCATGAAGGTTACACACATTCGCAAGTCAGTATCACTACTGAACCCGCTAGTGGCTTCGGAGCGACTTTTCCTGCCACCCGGATAGAAATACGACCACTTCTACCCTGGGAATGAGTGGATGTACGTGACATCCTACCCACAATCCTGAAATCACTTCTTCATGTCCGTATGAGGACAGAGACCTCATCCTGTCCCCACCCCGATCTCATGCGCTTCATGCTATTCCAGATTTCGATCAGACACCTGGAATGACGAACTGCCCTTATAGCCACCAGGTCGTCCAGTGCCCTTAGGACGCATCACTACTCCTCATGGGCGTCTTGATGATCCCGTACTCACAGTGCATGCACAAACAATGTTTTCTTATATTGCCATGTAATATGTGGTGCCACTAGTCCAACGGCCCCGACTCTCAACTCAACCTGCAGTTGTTTGTCTTGACTAGTCCGTCGACCTGTCATGTCGCACTGCCGCTAGTTGACTGAGCATGTCGGTCATATCTTGGTACCATGGCCAAACAATTCACTTATTAAGTTTTATGGCACATATATCATGTTCGTTTACGAGCTCCTGCTCGTGCCAACTAGCCTTGGGCCCACTGTACGAGATTTTCAAAATCGGGCATTTAGCCCCTAAGTTCCAAAACTGAGGCCCTTGGCCTATCAGAGCTATTCGAGCTCCCGTCGAGAAGGTCTCCCAAATAGTTTAAGCATTGGCACATAGTGAGGGGATAACACTTCCGACAAAATAGGTTTTCACTGTCCATTATACCAACCGGTATAAGGACATCTCCGTTCATAACCGATGAACGGGTTTTCAACTTCCTTCGAGTAAGTCTCATCATACCAACCGGGTATGATCTACTTACAACCGGTAAGTAGTTTTTTTATCTCATAATTTTCACATCACTTTCTCTAAGTGGTGATGATTAAAATTCCACTAAACAGTGGGTTTTTATACCGAGGTACTTATCATCCCCTACCGGGTATGATATAAAATTTCCACTCACAACCGGTAAGTGGTTTTTATCTTTAAGTTGTGCTCATCATCCCAACCGGGTATGATGTTAGTAAACCCACTCACCCGTTAATGCCGTGAATTCCACTAGATTGGTTCTTTGTATTCACGCGAGCTTGTCCTTGCTGGCGTTCCCGATATTTAACGTTCCTACACGATATGAACAACCTTATTCATTATTACTCGGCATAACAGCCTTCATTCATTAATGAATGAGAAAACCCAAACTTTTAGTTATTTGCAATTAGGTCCCTAAAGTTATTTCTCTTTAACTTTAAGTCCCTAATGTCGGTTTTTCCTCAAATTGAGTCCCGTAACTTTTAAAATTTATCGTGGGACCTCAATTTATTCAATTTTACCAAAAAGGGGTTTAATTTTCGAAATTTCCAATTTGGTTCCCCAATTTTTCCAAAATTACCATTTTGCCCTTCTTTCATAAAAATGGTAAGTTTTTCCCAAATTTTCCAAAATTCCTCAATTGGTCCTCCATTATTTTCATGCCCAATTGACCCTCAATTTCATAAAATTGTATTTTGATCCCTTTGAATTTCGAAAATCCCCAAATTTTCCCCCAATTTCAACTCTTCAACACTACCGTATTTGATTTCATCAAATTAACCGATCAAACACTTCTAATTATTGAAATTGGAGTTGAAATTGAGTTCATGTATGTTCATACGATTCTAAGAAACTTTGAATCGCAGATTTTAACGTTGGAACGAGCTCAAACGGAGCTTTGCTGGAAAACAGACTGTAGAGAGAGAAAGCTTCGATTACTCACCGGTGAAGGCACGACAGTCCGAGCTTTCGATCTGGGCAGATAGGTCTCGTCCTAAGGTTCATCCTAAAATCAAGTATTGTATCAATTTATCCGGAATTGGATTAGAATTTCGTCATTGAAATTCGGTCGACTCTCTCTCTAGCATCGATCAAAAATTATAAAGGGGAGCTGAATTGGCTTACCTTTCGGTCCTAATTCGGCCGTGGAAAGGCTGAGGAAGTGTTGGGAGGGCTTGGTTTGGCCTGAGAAGGGCTTGAAATGGCCGATTTCAGCTTGGCCGAAATAGGGCAGCTTCGGTCCGCCGGAGTTGCTTCACTATTCCATCATGTCGGCGCTTCTCCAACGATTCTCGGATTGACTGGAGTTTGCTTTCAGATAGTTGTTTTCTCCCCGGTTCTAAAGAGCCCGACCTTTGTTCAAGTTGAAGCTCTGGTTCGAACTTTACCGGGAAATGAAGCAGTAGAGAGAGAGAGAAGTGTTCAGGTGTGAGGAGAATGAAATGGGGATGACCTCGTTATATAGTGGTAAAACTACTCTCAAGTTTTAATACTTCCCAGGAGGTCACCCATCCCTACACTACTCCAAGTAAGCACGCTTAACTTTGAAGTTCTTATGGAATCTAGTTCACCTAAACCAATTTAGTTTTTTGTTTTCTAGTTTGTTTTAAGTTTCTTTTGCAATGTTTAATAAATCCTTTGGATCAACCGAAAGTTGTAAATTTTCATATTGCTTATTTCCAAATGTAAACCGATTTGGTTTTTCTTATTCGGTTTGACCGGTTCTTTTCCCGGTTTTCCTTAACTCAAATGTGTGGGGTTTACAGGTACACTGCCTCTACCCTGAGTTTGAGTGGACATCAATAATCCGACCCTCAAACTCTCATCATGTTTTCTTAGTGCGATGAGACATCATTTCCCCTTCGGCCTCAGTCTCGATACCTCATTTCCCCATCAACATCGGTCTCAGTGCATAGGAAGCTATTAGAGCTTCATGATTGACTGGCACGATAGACCCGCCCTTATTGCATTCAGGTCGTCTAGTAGCCCTTAGGACCCATCGACTACCTCTCTTGGACATATAGATGCTCTCGGATTTCTCATGCATGCATACAATAGTTTTGATCCATTAATCATGCTCTTAGGTGCCTACAGCCCCAACACTCGACCTGGCCTGCAACTATTTAACATGATCAGCCTGTTGACCTGGTTTGGCCACACTACCACTAGCCCATCGAACCTTATCAGTCCTGTCTTGGCCTCGTGGCAAGTCACACAACAATTCTAGTTTTTCTGATAGTTTTCATGGTTCTTATAATTCATGTTTGTTTATGGGTTCAACACATGCACACTAGCCTTGGGCCCACTTCACAAGTTTTCCAAAAAATGGGCCTTCGGCCCTATCATTTTCAAATGCAAGGCCTTAAGTCTATTAGAGCAATTTTGGCTCCCATCATAAATGTCTCCCAAAATATTTAAGCAATTTCATGTAGTCAGGGGAGACATTCTTGGAAAAATGATTTTCAAACATAAAAACGGTTCTCATCACCCCCCTCCCCCCCCCCCCCCTCAATCGGGTATGATGCTGAAAATACCACTTACCTGGTACTTTGACGGATTCGTCCCAGCTGGATTTTCAATCTTCAATGTGCTCCTTGGCAATGTACTCGTATGACTCGTGCCTACATGGTTCGAGCATCTATATCATGAGAATTGACAAACGGGACCTTATACTTTCTCATATTTACACATAGGTCCTTACACTATACCTTAATTGCAGTAAGGTCCCTTGAAGTGTATAACTTTACATTTTAGTCCATAGTCTTCATTAATCTCAGTTAAGTCCCTAGGACTTCCAACTTTTCTCAAGGGTCCTTAAATTTTCCAAAATTACCAATTGGTCCTCAATTTTTCCAAAATTGCTAATTGGCCTTAACTTTCCAAAAATTACCAATTGGTCCTTAAACTATCAAAAATTGTCAATTGACCCTCCATTTCATCCAATTGCCCAATTAGGCCCCAATTGGAAGTTAATTTCATGAAAATGCCCCTAATTTCCCTAAATTGCAATTCGGACCTCAATTTTCCCAAAATCCCCAAATTGTCCAATTTTCTCAAAATTGCAATTTGGTCCCCGAATCTCAATTTTGTTCAATTGACCCCCAAAACATGGTTAATTATCTCAATTGGTTATTTGAATCATCTCCCCTATGTCTCCCTTGTCATTTTGAGCTTTGAACCGCTCGATTTGGCTTAAAAATGAGCTGAAACGGAGCTTTGTTGGAAAATTCAGTCTAGAGAGAGAAAGCTTTGATATCTTACTGGTGAGGGTCTGGCGATCGGAGTTCTTGCTTTCTCTGAATTGCTCTCCTCCTGGGGATTCTCCCTAGATCAAACCGTGCCTCAATTGGTGGCCTAAGTATTGTGAATTTCTTAGTTTTAGTATTTACATAAATGCGCCATGAACAGTATTTTCCGGTGGAGGGGCTTACCATGCTAGCTCGGGGGAAGATCAGGGCACCTCCAGGTGGTGTTTGAGAGGCTTGGTTTGGCTGGAATTGGCCTGGGGACAGCTCGAGTTGAGCTCGAGCTGTTGACAGCTGAGGAGCAGTGTTACTAGCTTCCTCATTCTTCTAAGGTGGCTCTCAGGCTGAACGGAGGGTGCAACTGTGTAGAGGACTTCCTCTTGGATCTAATGGTACAAAATGCAGCTTCAGAGGTGGAGAAAAGCCCCGATGTTGGAGTTTGCTACTTGTCAGAAAACTGTGTAGTTTGTCTTCTTCAGTCGATTTTGGGATGCTTAGGATCAATGGAGGGATGCATTTTATATAGGGAGCTTGGCAACTGTTAAGGCTACCGGTCGGCGTGAGACTCGGCCAATGGTGACCTAACTAGAGAGATTTCCGAGTCACTGGAGACTCCAGCTTTTTCAGCCTCTCTTCTCTCTTCTCTTTGTCAGCGGTTGGAGGTTGAAGATGATGATGTGGCAGGTGTGTCATGTGGCGCACTGTGATTGGCAAGTTTTTCTAACGTGGAGGTCCAGCTCAGCCGCCACGTCATTTTTTTACCTATTGACCGGAAACGTGGCAGCCTCCCATTGGCTGCTCATGTTTGGGTGGCATGCTGACTGGCCATCCATTGACCGTTGACCGGACACATGGCAACCTCCCATTGGTTGCCTATGCTTGCATAGCTGCGGATTGGGCACCGTTGATTGTTAATCGGTCCGGTCCGACCGGGTTCAGTGATCCGAATTCAAAATTTGGCTGGTTCGGACCCGATTCGTCCGATTTTCTAAAATTTAAAATTTTTTAAATTTATCTAAATTCATTTTCTATGTCTAATTGTGGTCTCAATTTCCCAAATTGACATTTTTAAGCTACCCAAAAAAATGAATAATTAAACCAGTTCATTATGGTTCATCCTAGTTAAGTCTGGTTCAAGTCTGGTTCACCCCAAACCGGTCCGATTCTCTCATCAATTCCACTTCCTGGTTCTTCCTCATGATATTTATGAATTTTTTGTCACTTGGGATTTTCCAATTTCCCATTTTAACCCTTCTTTATCATTTTTTGTTCCTTTTTCAGCTCAATTTTCTCAAAATCGCCAGTTCTTTCCCCGGTTTACTTGGTCCAGGGAACGTGTTTCACACCTCTCATCACCTCATTAGGTTGATGCCATTATTGTAGAAATTTCAGCCATTTAGTAGAATCAGATTTGGGATCTTGTTCCTACTCCACCTGATCGTCACATTATTGGTTGCAAATGGGTATATCGCATTAAGGAACACCTCGATAGCTCTATTGCTCATTATAAAGCTCATCTTGTCGCCAAGGGCTTCTCTCAACTATCGGGTATCGACTATAATGACACTTTTAGTCATGTTATCAAACATGTCACCATTCAGGTCATTCTCTCCTTAGTTGTCTCCCAAAATTTGCCCATTCGGCAATTAGACATCAATAATGCCTTCTTTCATGGCACTATCACTAAAAAAGTCTACATGGTCCAACCTCTAGGTTTTGTCGAAACACTTTATCCTCTCCATGTTTGTCGTCTACGTCGCTCTCAGGCTCAAGCCTACATGGGCTCAAGCATGCCCCTTGGGCTTGGTTCTTCTGTCTCAACTCCTTTCTCATAAAGATGGGGAGTAGTAAAAGAATACACCCAAATCAAGACAAAGGGGGAATACCAAGGACACGAAGATACGGAAGGTTTGGACATAATAAGGATGAGAGGTCCACCTCAAAGGAATAAACAAATGCTGGAGCAAGTGGGAATGAAGCAAGATAAATGAAAGGTACTCATGGATCCAAAGAGTAAAAGTAAGCTGGTGAAGATATCGGCAAAAGATACTACATAATTTAATGATTTCAATGGTAGAACTAGAAGGAAATCCCGAGAGAAAGGGAATGTGAAGCTCACCAAAGAAATAAATCTTGGGAAGACATGGGTGTACCAATGAAGAGGAAATGGAACCAACGAAATAAGGAAGAGAATAAGCTTCTCAATGACAAGATATTGGAGATGAAAGGATCAAGTATAAGGGGAAGGAAATCGTAAAGATTCAAGGGATAAGTCAAGTCCAAGTAATGTGTAAGTAGGAGGACGACATTAAAAGATGTTATACGAGTAAGAAAAAAACTAACTCATAATGAATAATAGTGGGAGGAACATTGATGACAGCAAGAATGGATTTGGGGAGAGAAGAGATCTTAAAGAGAAAGGACACTAGTGGGAATAAATAATGAAGTATAAGATCAAGAGTTGTAAATATGTCAGCGAGGATCGAGAAGTTCAAGAATTTAAAGGTTGAATGACCGAATAAGGAAGTTTGGGAAACGACGAGTAAGTATGGAAACCAATACAATTATAGGGACGTAGAGTCAAAGACATTACAAAAAATGTCATACAGTAAGGGGCATGTAAACCCAACTGACTCAAGGAAATACGACTTGGGCAAGGGAAGTTCTATAAGTAAGGCATAATGAAGTCAAGCACAAAAGTGATAACCAAAGAATGAAGAAGGTATCCATGCGGGATGAAGAGGTGATAAAGGCCAAAATTTGTGGAAGAAAAATGACTGGAACTCATAGTTCTGAAATTTTTGGCTAAAAAAATCTTGGAATGGGAAATGGTGCCATGGGAAGGAAGATGTAACTAAAGGAAATCATCCTAGTTCTTCAAGGAAGATATTCTAGGCTAAAATAAAATCCATGGAATGAGGAAAGGATGAGAATGATACGAAAATCTTAGGTATGTGATGAAAGGGATGAACAGAAATAACCGAGAAGGTTGTAAGATGATAAAATAGAAAATTTCATAACAATAAAAAGTTTAAGCCAATACGCAAATAGTGTGAAATAAGTTATGGGGACAAAACTCCTAAAAGGAGGGGAGAGTTGTAAGCCCCGCTCTTTGGAGTTAAGGAAAATTTGAGAAAGAACCGGTCAAACCGAGTGAGAAAACCGAACCAATTCACAAACTCAATTATTGGGGAATGGGCAAATTGGAGAAATTTCAACTTCCATTTAACCCAAAAAGATTCATAAACCTTGGAAACGAACGTTAGAACCAATTGGGAGAGAAAAACCTGGTCGGTTTGGGTGAAATGGACCCGAACCGGATTGAGCCGATTTATGAACCAAGCCAGTTTATGAATCGGAACTGATAGATAGAGGGCAAACTGGGAAATAAATATACCCCAAGTGACCTAAAGAGTCACATAAGTAATGAAAAAGGACTTTAGGATGAATGGGGGATGAAAACCAAACTGGTTTAGGTGAACCAGATATGAATTGGATTGAACCGGTTTGGACCAGTTTGAACCACTATTGAATTGGATGCTAAATTCATTTTTCTAGGTGATTTAAAAAATTCAAATTTGAGATTTGAGGACACCATTGGATAGAAAATGAATTTAGAAATTTTTATATTTGAAAATTTTGGTCAAATTTGGGGTGAACCAGCCGGTTTAAACTTTGAACCCGGTACGGAACAGTGTTGTCTTCTTCCTTTAGATGACAGCACTATTCACTCAGCGAAAAATTGAAGCAGTGCTAGTGAAGAAGAAATGTTTCCATTTAGTATGTTTCAGGCCATCAATAACTGTTATAAAGTTGTCAAACGGAAAGTCGACATGTCCCTGAGCTCCCTATATAAAGAGACCCTCTCCATTCATCCTCTCCACACCTGAAAACCTCACTCTCTCTCAGCTACATAGTTTTCTAGTGAAGCTTGAACTAGGGCTCTTATATAAGGTCTTTTCTGAGCCAAAGAAGGCATGGTCGGGTTCCTTAGAACTAGGGAGAGGTCAGCTACACGGTGGTAGTAACCATTTGCTCCGAGGGTCGACGGAGAAGCACCGGCGTGATCAAACAGTGAAGCAGCTCTAGCGATCCAAAGTTGCCCTGTTTCGGCCCAGCAAAAATTGGCCAATTTAAGCCCTCCTTAAGCCAAACCAAGCTCTCCCAACACCTCTACAACCCTGTTACGGCCGAATTAGAACTAAAAGGTAAGCCAATTCGGCTCCCCTCTACAATTTTCGTCCGGTGTTAGAGAGAGAACTGACAGAATTTTGATGATAGAATTCTCACCCAATTTGGCATTAATTGATGCAATTTTTTATCCTAGAAGGAACCTCGTGAGAAGAGCTATCTTCCCATATTAGAAGCTCAGACCGTTGCACCCCCGATGGTTAGCAATTAAAGCTTTCTCTCTCTATATTCTATTTTTCGGCAAATCTCCATTTGAGCTCGTTCCGGTGTTAAAACTTGTGATTCAAAGTGCAATTGAATCGTATGAAGATGTAGAAACTCAAATTTAACTTCAATTTTAACAATTAGAAGTGTTTGATCGGTCAATTTGATAAAATCAAATTCGAATGTGTTAAAAAGTTGAAATTGGGGGAAAATTTAGGGAAATTGGGGATTTTCAAAAATTCGAGGGACCAAAATGTAATTTTATAAAATTGAGGGTCAATTGGGCATGATAAGAGTGTTAGGGGACCAATTGAGCAAATTTTAGAATTTTTTGGTAAAACTTACCATTTTTGTAAAGTAAGGGCAAAATTGTAATTTTGGGAAAATTGGGGGACAAATTGGGAATTTGGGACCTTTTTATGAAATTGAATAAATTGGGGTCCCAAAAGGGATTTTAAAAGTTTTGGTACTCAATTTGGGGGAAAACCGGCAATTGAGATCTAAATTAAAGGAAAATTAACTTTAGGTACCAAATTACAAATATTTAAAAAGTTAAATATTTAGTCATTCATAATGAATGAAGGCAATCAAGTCAAATGATAATGAACAAAAATGTTCATTTCGTGTAGCAACACGAGATACCAGGAACGCCATTTGAGATTAAGCTCGCAAGGGACGAAAACCAACTAAGAGGAATTTCACTGCACGATTGGGTGAGTGGGATTTTTATATCATACTCGGTTGGGATGATAAGCACCTCAAAAATGAAAACCCACTTCTAAGTGATATTTTAAACTTCACACTTGAAAGGAGTAATGTGAAAATCACGCAGAAAAACTATTTACTGTTTGTAAGTAGATCATACCCGGTTCGTATGATAAAACTTACCCGAAGGAAGTGGAAAACCCGTTCATTGGTTATGAGCGGAGATGTCCTCATACTTAGTTGGTATGATGGACAGTTGAAAAATATATTTTTTTGTCGGAATGATCTCTCTTGATTGTGTACCACTACTTAAACAATTTGGAAGACCTTCTTGATGAGAGCTTGAATAGCTCTATTAGGCTGTAGGTCTCAGTTTTGGAACTTGGGGGCTAATATGTCCAATTTTGAAAATCTCGAATAGTGAGCCATAGGCCTGTTGGCACGAGCAGGAGCTCGTAAACAAATATGAATTATATGTCATGAAAACTTAAGTAAGTGAATTGTTTGGATGCGGTACCAAGACAAGACTGACATACTCGGTCAACTAGCGGTAGTGTGACATGACAGGTCTCCGGACTAGTCAAGATAAACAGATGCATGTCGAGTTGAGAGTCGAGGCCATTGGACTAGTGGCACCACAGATTATATGGCATCATGTGAAAAATGTTGATTGTCCATGCACTGTGTTTATGGGACCTTCAAGACGCCCAAGAGGGGTATTAATGCATCCTAAGGCCCTAGACGACCTGGTGGATATAAGGGCAGTTAGTCGTATCAGAAGCCTTGCGAAGCTTGACGTAGCTTCAAGCGCATGAGACCGAGGTGGGGTTAGGATGAGGTCTTTGTCCTCATACGGACACGGAGATTTGTTACAGGATTGAGGGTCGGATGTTGCGTACATCCACTCATTTTCAGGGTAGAAGTGGACGTACTTCTATCTAGGTGGCTGGTAAAATCGCTCTGATGCCACAAGTGGGTTCAATGGACGGGCTGGCCTGAGATTGTGTGTTTGACCTTCATGATGAAGGATGTGTGTTGGGTGATGACACACCGTAGTAATAGGAAATGATTTTAAAAACTGAGATTTAAAGTTGAGAAAATTTAAAGGAATTAAGGAGTCTAGCACACCTCAACTTGAAAACTATGTTTTTATAGAAACTCCATTTTTAAGATATCCATTCATTGAGTTATAGAAACTCATCACTCTTTTCCATCCATTTTTCAGGAAAAATAGATAATGACTAGGAATAACACCGAGTCTTACCCTCTGTCAGATATGCTTAATTTCTCTTAAGCTTACATTTTATTTGATATATGTCTTTCTAGGGAATAAGATCGAAAGTATTATTGGCTCCTCTTGAGTTAAAGAAGGGGGAAACTACTCTTAAACCGAGAGAGCGACGAATTGTTCACAAGGATCCGACCAAACTAGGTCAGGGCATGACATGTCAAATACGTCTGTGATTTGCTTTACAAAGCTGCCATGAGCTCATGTTTGGCCCATCTCCCCCCATGTCACAGTAAGTCCCCAACTTTCTCTTCATGATGAATCTCCACTCCCTGATCCCACACTCTATCGTCAGATTGTTGGGTCTCTACAATACCTTACTCTCACTTGCCCTAACTTAGCATATGTTGTTCATCAAGTTTGTCATTTTATGCATCAACCTCGTACCACTCATTGGGCGAACGTTAAGCACATACTTCGCTATCTTTAGGGAACACTCCACTTTGGTCTTTCCCTTTGGTGTCATTCCTCCTTCGAGTTTCATTGTTTCTATGATGCTAATTAGGTCGAGAATCCTAATGGTCATCATTCCGTTAGTGAATTTGCCGTCTTCTTGGGTCACAATCTTATCTCTTGGAGCTCCAAGACGCAACGCACTATTGCCCATTCCAGTACCGAGGCCGAATACAAAAGTCTCAGCAATGCCACCGCCGAACTCATTTGGCTTCAATCACTTCTTGAAATTGTGTTTTCTACACTCGTACCAAACATATTGAAATCGACTATCATTTTGTTCATGAACAAGTTAGCCATCATCTTCTTCATATTCATTTCATTGGCACCAATGCCAGCTTGCTGGCCGCTTCACTAAATGTCTCTCCTCTACTCGATTCGCGCTCATCTGATCCAAGCTCAACATGTGTGAACTCCCGTTGAGCTTGCGGGGAAGTAATAACAAAGTGACATTTTCTTAGGGGATCACATCACTTTCCAACTCATCCCTATCTATCTCAACCTTGGACCACAGCAACATCACTTGGTTGCTCCACCATCTCACCTCATAAATTACAAATTATAAATTTATTTTTAGTGTTTATTTTATTATCATAGCAATTATATAAATATGTAAATAAATCAGCAATATGATACATGCAATACAATATTAAAATACATTACTCTTTCATTATTAATTCTCTTTATCACTTAATTATTTATACACACTTGGTTATTTATTATCTGATCATTTGTAAGGAAATATGCATAACAATTTTAATTTAGTTCACGATTAATAACTTAGCACACCATTTGGCCACTAGTTTAAATTTAGGACAATTAATTTTTATTCTGATCTAAATAAACATAATACTTCTATTTTTTTTTATTAATTCTATCACAATACATTTTTTTATCAAAATTTATAAAATACGCAAAAAATAGTATATAATAAATGTAAATCGGTGTATCAACTACATGAAAATTAATAAAAAAATTAAATTTATAATAATTTCATTATATTATGGGACATATGTGCTATATATAATTGTGATGAAAACGTAATGCCTTACTAAATTTGATAATATGACCTAGTGTTGTATTTATTTGGTATATGTGATAAAATGGTGTTCTAGATTTGACTAAATAGACAAATGTTACACATATTTAAGAAATAAAAAAATGTTGTATTAAATTTGAAAATATGAGAAATTTTTACTTAAATAAATTATTAACCATTAATAAAATGGAGCTGTCCACTAACTAACTAGAATTACCTCATAAGTTGACCCATTTTATGTTTACATAATATTTTTATTGGGTTCTATTCTTAAATGATTATGTATGCAGATACGGAAGTGAGCATATTCGTAGAAAAAAAAGTAATAAAGATTTTGTTTCTATTTCTTTCATAAGTTATTTTTATGAATCCTTTTCTTTGCTTGCTTATGCAACGATGGATAGCAAATCCACTTCCCACATGGCGATAATTTACGGGTTGATAGCCTTAACAATATGTTTGGATTGATTAATATGTAAGAATTTGAATATGGATATGTTTAATGAACGTAATCCATACAAATTTATCCAAATTCATATATTTATACTAAAATAAATTAAATTGGTGCACTTTTTAGAATTTGGAGTAAATGTGAGTTTTTTATTTAAATAGTTGTAATACATTTTTATATATTTATGTTATTTTTATTTATTTTTATTTTTGTATATTTTTTATTAAATAATATATATTTTAATTATATTACATATATTGTAAAATATAATTATATTATATTATATTATATAATTTAATTTAATTTGAATGGTTTGTAACCCTACCATCAAAATTCCTCATATACTAAAAAAGCAGAAAGGATAAAATTTTGGGAATATAATGAATGTATGATGAAGAGATAATGCTATCTTCTTCTTTTTTTGCTGTATTAATAATGCTATCGGTTAAGAAAAAATGCATCATTTTTCTACCCCTTCTCCTTCCTCTTCTTTCCAAGGCCACCTCCTACAGAGAGAGAGAGGGAGAGAGAGAGGGGGGGAGAAAGAGAAATTGAGGGAGGAGAGAGTGGAGATGGGTCAGATTCCTAGGTCTTTTTCAGTTTCAGACCTTCAAACCCTCGGCTAAGATATTGGGGTAATAAATCAGATCAAGATCGTCATCATTTTGATGTCAACATTTTCTCTAGAAGTTTTGTTCAGCGTGTTCCCTGTTTGTCCTGATTGGATTTTTCGGTTCCTAATTCACAGGGCTGCTATATGTATTTTTCAGGGCTCCTTCCACTACAGCAAACCATAGCAGCCTTCCCAACAGTTTCATGGATCTGAAGAAACTCTAGTAGCTTGCAGAAAAGTTGGTACCTGAAAGCAGATCCTCCCTCTTAGAAATGGCTTCAGAGAAGACCTCGAGAGGCCAAGCATGGTATGAAGATGGGACACACCAGTTACCATTCTTCCTCTTCTTCTTCTCTGGTTCTTCTTAAGCTCAGCGTTCACTATCCTTTGGCAGGTTTTGCACCACTGGGTTGCCGAGCGACATTACAGTGGAAGTGGATAACATGATTTTCCACCTCCACAAGGTGATTGATACTTATTCAAGTTTCAGCGATGTCGTGTCTTTATCAGTGCATCCAATAAAATGACAGTTTGTTTCTACAAACTCTGTTTCAGTACCCTCTGATGTCGAAGAGCAGGAGGCTGAACCAGCTGATAGCGGAGCAGGAAGAATCTACAGCCCAGCAAGGGCGCCAGTCAGAGCTCCCCAACGAAGAAGTCGACGATTGCGACGAAATCGAGGATGTCCACTGCCACATTACCCTCCACGACTTCCCCGGTGGGCTTGAAACCTTCGAGCTGGCCGCCAAGTTCTGCTACGGAGCCAAAATTGAGGTCTCCGCCCTCAACGCTGCCCCTCTCCGCTGCGCCGGCGAGTACCTCGATATGACCGAGGAATACTCTAAGGACAACCTCATTGCGAAGACAGAGAAGTTCCTCTCTCAGTCAGTGCTCAAGAGCTTGGGCGACGCCGTCAAGGCTCTGAAGTCCTGCGAGCATGTGATAGAGTTGGCTGAGTTCTTGAATATCCCGCAGAGGTGCATAGATGCCATCGTGGTGCACGCCTCCTCGGCGGATCCGAGCATGTTCGGGTGGCCGATGAATGACGGAGCCAGACGAGGGCGGAGATCAATGAACCGGCTGCTCCGGAGTGGAATCGAAGGTGGCAGCCGGAGGAAGGGCAAGAGCAAAGGGAGCAGCTTCGAATCGTGGCTTGAAGATCTATCGCTTTTGACTCTGAGCATTTTTAAGCGATTGATTTCTGCGATGAGGGACGGTAATTTGGGACCGGAGATAGTTGAGGGCTGCTTGATGCACTATGCGAAGAAGTGCATCCCCGGCGCCTCGAGATCGAGCCGGAGACCGGCGACGGAGACGTCGTCTTCTTCCACCTCATCATCTGTGCTGTCGGAGAGCGAGCAGAGAGAGCTCCTTGAGATGGTAACCTCCAACCTTCCTGAAGGAATTTTGTTCAGGTCCTCGACGGCGGTGCAGATCCTGTTCGGACTCCTCCGGACGGCGAGCATACTGAACGTGACAGAGGAATGCCGGTCGGTGCTGGAGAGGAGGATCGGTGGGCAGCTGGAGCAAGCGACGCTCGATGACCTCCTGATTCCAAGCTACTCGTACCTCAACGAAACCCTGTACGATATCGACTGCGTGGAGAGGATCTTAGGCCACTTTCTGGAGGATCTGGAGGTGAGAGACGAAGGCAGAGTCGACGTCAGCGAGGGATCGCCGGCTTTGCTGCTCGTCGGGAAGCTGATTGACGGATATCTGTCAGAGATTGCTTCCGACACCAACCTGAAGCCGGAAAGGTTCTACCATTTGGCGATTGCGATGCCGGAGCAGGCCCGGCTCTTCGATGACGGCCTCTATCGCGCCATCGACGTCTATCTCAAGGTAATTATTTTGAGAAAAATCAAAGTTTAGTCCCTAATGCTTGAAAAAAACTAACAAATTGGTTTTTGAAGTATTTAAAAACCAATGTTATCAAACATAGGGATTAGACCGTAGGTTGACTCTATTTTTCCTGAAACGAAAAGGAAACCCAAAACTCAAGGTTTGGTTGATTTCTACTCGTGTCAATGCAGGCGCATCCATGGACGTCGGAGGCTGACAGGGAGAAGATCTGTGGTGTGATGGACTACCAGAAGCTGACGCTGGAGGCCTGCACCCACGCAGCGCAGAATGAGCGGCTTCCGCTGCGAGCGGTGGTGCAGGTGCTTTTCTTTGAGCAGCTCCAGCTGAGAAACGCGATCGCCGGTACACTGCTGACGACGGAGGGGCCGGTGCCGCTGGATCCAGCGCGGCCGTCGGCTTCCCGAGCTGGAGAGTACGAGGACGGTGTCGAAGAGACGGGGAACGAGGAGCCGGAAGAGGAGGAGGAGGGGGAGGTGCCGGAGGTTCTGTCGGCGGCAGAGGGGAGCGTGAGGCCGACGTGGAGAGCAGCGGTGAGGGAGAATCAGGTGCTGCGGCTGGACATGAACAGCATGAGGACGCGCGTGCACCAGCTGGAGCGGGAGTGCTCGACGATGAAGAAGGTGATTCAGAAGATGGACAAGGTGGGCGGGGGCAGCAGCGGCAGCTCGATCGGCGACGGAGGGCGGAAGAGCTCGCTGAGCCGTAGGTTCGGGTGCAAGTTCAAGACCCAGGTCTGCGATTCTCACGAAGCAGCAACGGTCGTGGAGGCGCGAAGGGGAAGGTACACCCCTGGACCCTCGCGCACCTGATCGTAATCTCCCTCCACAGTCGAAAGATGCTGTGCATGTTTCTTTTTTTTTTTTTTTGCACCAATTTAAAATTTTAGGATTTTCTCTCTTTTTTCTTTAAAAACTTATTTGTTTGGTGTTTGGACATAGATAATCCCTTCTTCCAACGTCCCCTTTCCCAAGTGCAAAATTCTCCAAAGGAAATCATTCATCAATTTAAAACAAGAGTAAACAATTCAAATTGTCCTTCAAAGTTGAAATTGCTATCAATTTGATCTTCAAATGAAAATTGTCATTAATTTGGTCAATATTAACAAATTTGTAATGTTTCCTACATTACATGCCCATTAAATTTCATCCTAATGCAGGCACTATTTTGAGAGACTGAATAAAATAAAATTGGCTATGATAGATAAGATGGGTTAAAAGAGAATTGCACAGGGACTTGAAGAAGCAAAAACAGTATACTAATACTATTGCTCTACTTCATTCTCATCTATGCAGATACTCATGTCATTTCTTGTCTGATATGCAAAAATATTCTTGGAATCAGAATCAAGATCAGTGATTTTCATTCGGCTGTTTGGTAGTGTGAATAGGGGAGGGATGGAATTCCTGCCCCCAAAATTAAATTTTGTTAATGAAATGCTAAAGTGACGATGACGTAGCACACGTGTCATCTATACACTATATTTATACAAGTAAAGTATTTGAATATTAGATTTAACCACAATTTACAAACATGTCAAATTATCATTATTTTAGAAATAAAATGGCATTTAGTAATGTGGTGTTTTACTCTACCATTTATGTGGAAAGTACAAGGTGGGTTATGAGAAGTACTGTTAATAAGTTATATTGACTACTCTTCAAATCAAGTTCCACTTTGGCATATAGAAAAAATTCCAAATGATTTGTCTCCAACTCAATCTTGGACATTGTATCTTGGACACTGTATCTTGAAGAGATGGTGCATGAATTATAGATAAGCATAGACTAATTTAAGGTTTCGGTTTTAAGAAAATAAATGAATTAGTGCATTAAGTCTACTTAATTTTATCTATATTTACCCCTAATTTCATAACTATATTATACTATACTATATCGAATTTCAATCATCTCATAAAAAGGGTCAATTAACAGCAATGCTTATCAATGAGGCAGTGGTCAGCTGGTGATAAATGATAGGTCCCAATGGAAAGCACAATGGGAGGTTGGAGATCTGAAGCTGTCTAGTACTGTTACAGCTGGAAGCTTTCCACTTTCTGCTGCATCTGATGTCAGTTACCTTACTTTCTTCTTTCTCTGGGTTGCTTTTCTGAAAAGCGTGCCATCGCCCAAGGGCATATCTGATGAGTATAGCTGGTTTGGCTGGGCAATCAGGGAAGAAGACAGGGAACTGAGCCATCGCCAAATGGCGAGTACTGATCTATTGTATTATTAGTAAGGGTCGACACGCGGTGGTCATCAGATTTTTTCGTCTTGATGGAGACCTGATCGGGGATGCTGATAAGCTTCATCCCAACAACCAAATATATAGTGGACCATGTTGCTCATTTCCATGTAGTATTCTTACCCAACTTCTTGTGCTTAAAACGGAGTGATTGGAATTGGTTGGTCCTCTCAGAAATGCATAATGATCTCAACATTTATGTGTAGACATATGCAAGTATTACATAAATGTCTATATATAGATGCAACATTATAATATGTGGTACAAATAAGGAATAGATAGAAGATGGTAAGATGAACTTTGCCCATCACTAACAAATGATGTGTTTTTGTATTTAGTGTTTCTGTATTTAGTGTTTTTGGGTTGATAGTTATCATCCACAACATCTATGATATGCACAAGTTAAAATCTCAGAGCCATACTTTCTACCATTACTTAATTTAGATATATATATATATATATTTATGTGAATAAAATAATAAGATTTGATTATCAATAAAATAAAATTTTCAATTAAACTAGTATTTGATCCGAAGTTGGAGAATATATCAGATTGAATCGTATGATATTTGAACTATATTAACTATAATCTATATCCAATGTTTTTAATTTGTACGGATTTGAATCCTTCTACTAAATTTCAATATGATTTAAATTTTTATTAAAGTTTGAAGGAATGGGCCGAATGACAATACTCCAAGCAATGTCCCTCTAATTATGAAAAACTTCTCTAATATAACCTAAAAATTATTTAATAAGATAAAGTGACACAAAAAAGTAAATATTACGCAGCTTAAAAATTATCTTGCATCTTTCTTCTTTATCCATCTAATTAGTTACATTACATACTTAGAGAGATCTTAAACTGTCCCATCCCGTAGTTAAGGTTAAGAATCAATTATACTTAGTGTTGAAATACCTAAAATAAGCACACAGCCTAATTGAATAAGAAAATGATAAAAGGTAAGACCCTTTCATTTTGTCTCTCCCTATATCATAATACACACATCTTGAAAATTATAATATTGGGACACTTTGGTATCCTTCCGACACCTGTTAGATCTTGTAGGCTCCATGTATCTCACGAGAAGGGTCCGGTGCAAAATTCAGAGCTCATACAAAGGGATTGATGGGGGGGAGGGGTCAATTAGATGGCCCTGCCTTTGATTATTACATCTATATCCCTAGTAGTGGGGTGGATGGAAGAAACTTTCTCATCGAACCCTTAAAGTGCAAGAGAGGAGAGAGCCGAAGGTGACAACACGTCTTGAGCTTCTGTTTTTCTGTCCCATCTCGAGATTGAAATTACAATTCTAGCGCAGACATATCGAGGGCAACCATAGGTTAACTTTATTGACATATGCTCTTTTATATAGACCAGAATAACAATTCGTGGATTTCTAATTTGGGAGCTTCAACCTTTGTTTATTCAAATCTGCACAATTTGTGGGTTACTAATTTCTCATCACCATATGCTTGTGGATTAGTATCCATAAAGATAGCCTATCTCATCATGATTTGTGGGTATTGGGAGTAATTACAATATTTCAAGGGTTTTTAGTGGGGCATACCTTAAAATATCATAATTTTCTAAAACAATTAAAGAGTGGAGTACCAATTTGGTCCATAAATTTATCCATTCATTTGCAGTTGTGTCATAGACTATGTCATAGACTGACATGACACTACTAACTTGGTCCATAAAGGAATGAAGACATGACATTGCCTTTATCTATCACATTTGTTTTGCATTGAAATTTTTTATAATGCTAAATTTTTCTAGGTTTTAACTAGTGGTAATTTCCATAGATAAAAGTGAAAGTATATTTAATTATATATGAACTTTCTTAATCATGTCAAAAACTAAGCATATCCATCCATTTTTTATATAAGTTATGGCATATCCTCACAATTCAAATAAACTATATACTTTTTGTTCAAATAATGTCATAATCATTTTAACTCGATTTAAATATGTTCATAATATTTTTTACTTAAATCAAATAAAACATTAACATTTGTACTATGTTTAAAATTAAAATTAAATTATATGATATTATTTTTGCAAATGTTAAATTTTTATTTGAGTATAAAAAATAAGGTTATATTTGTATAAAAATAAGATTAATCTTGTTAATCTTCATTTATACGTTTGGCATCTAATAAATTTATATTAATTTCAATTCTTCCACCCATTTCTCTATAATGGTCTTGCCTAACATTCATTTATATAATTTGCATATGGATTTTACAATAACCCTTTTAATAATCAAATGAAAAATCATAAAAATACTACTTAAAATTAAAATATTTTTATATAGAAATTTGGGAATTGAAAAATATTATTTGAAATACATTATTATAATTTTGATGAAAATATATGTACTATTTAAACTATTATGTATTTTATTTTAAAAATTGTACAAGAAATAATTATAAAATAATAAAAATAAAGGGAGAATAGATATTTATAAATAGTAAATATTAAGAAAGTATTATCTTTTGTATCAGTATGGAAGGGAGCTAAGTAGGGATTATATATGACATGTATTTTGGTAATATTATGAAGGAGATAGAAAGTAGCAAGTAAATATGATAAATCAATTGCTTCATTTTTACTATTTTAAATACTTTATTAAAAGATTTTATCATAATTATATTACGTATTTATACTTTTCAATGCTTATTTTTCAAACCCAGATGGGTAAAAAGGACGGGTTATCCGAATAGAATGCAAGTATAATATAATTGATAAGATTTCCAAAACTGAATCAAGTAAGATTTATAGCAAGTAGTTCAAGTTGTAAAAAGAATCCAACTGACTCCCTCATCCTGCACAGAGAGACTGGGAAGTGTGACCACATGACACAACTTGGACACTAATTGCAATATCCAGTGCTTATATTTTGTAAATAATGGCATCCAAAGAGTTTTCTCTGCCTCATACCACTTGACTATTCCCTTCTTTTGACCGGCACTGACTTATTTGAACAAGCTAACTTTGGCAAGAACCAAGGAACTGGATGAAGGTCGTTTCAGGACAGTCAAAAAGGAGATGCAATTTGGGGTCTTGATAAGTCTCATAAAAAAGGGGGAAGAGATGTTACCATAGAGTTCCATTATTAATGCAATCTACAATTGACAATCAATCTTTGAAAGAAACCCTGACAATGAATGAAACCCTAGGAATATTTCCTTTTAAAATAAACAACGGGATGCTAATAAAACCCAAGGAATATCTTCCATCCGTGCAAAGGAAAAGGAAAATTCCCAAGCAACAATAATGGAGAAGAATATAGGAGAGTCGTTCTAATAAAATATATGGCTATAATTCCTTATCATTTCATAGCATTCTATCGCTATTATGCATAGTGTAAGTGTGCCAAGTGCATGATCATGCACCTTTTATGGGAACATTGGCCCAACAACAATGGCAAATCCAATGAAAAATATATTCCACACCCTCTTGAATTAAGGTTTCCTCTTTACTGGAGATGGATTGATTGCACAGACAATTTTACTTCAACCATGTGGCCCCCATTGATTCCTCCAATAATAACTTCATCCTCCTTAGGGGTCTGATCCATCGCTTTCTATCTTTTTTGTTATATTATTTGAGAGGAGGACAAGAACATTGATTGGTTTGCCTGCTACAATCAAGGTCCTTGAGTTTTAACTTCATGTATGCATTATTGAGGTCATGTTGTATTCTGCCAAAAATCTTGAGTAATTGTGCAAGGAGAGCTTTAGATAATTTGCAATAATGTTTTTTTTTAATTTGTTAGTCATCAAAAGCCGAGTTTTTTTTATTTCAAAATTTAATAGTTTAGTATTTTTTAATAATATAGTTTTGAGATCATCTTTTTTACACAAAATTGATAAGGTAAATTACTATACATGCCTCATGTGGTAACATTGAAAACACTTCAAGTAAACAGTCACTTCAATTGTCTCTCAGACAACAAATGCTCATTAGCATCATAAGTCAATAATGCATAAGGGGGCACCATTTCAGTGTGATGACCCGCTGAATGTGATATTGCATTTGAGTATTATAACAAATTAGATGAATTATTAACTATCAATATTTTTACAGATTTAGAATAAGTTTTTTTAGAACAATATTTCAAATTATATAAAATAAAATAGAGAAATTTTATATATTTATAAATTTGAAAAAATTTTACTACTTACCATTAATAACTTTAAGTAGAAATGTATTCGACTTTTTATCGGTCCATAATACTTTCTTTTATTGTATCAGAGTGAGCTCGCACTTGTATCCGATTCAATACTCAAAATCGGCTCGTGCTATATTCGAGTATGAAGGAAAAATATTAAATTTGATGCCATTGTTCTCACTCGTACAAGACCAAAAAAATAATAACCCGCTCATATAGAGTTGTTGAGTAAGAGTTTAAAAATTGTACATGTTAAGTATATTCACATTGTATGTGAGTTGGTGTGATGTTGAGAATAAGATCATACGTGTGATAAAATAGAGAACTGATTTAGATTTATAAGATTTAAAAATTTCTACTACTTACCATTTATACTTTTTTAAGTAAATATGTTCCAAATTCCTTATCTATATCTAATACATTTTTACAAAACTAAATAAATAATATACTTATAAAAAAAATATGTGAAATATTAATAATATACTTATAAAAAATATGTGAAATGATAAATATTTGGTCGAAGTTAAGATACAATAGCAATTGAAAATACAAGCTCTTGATCTTGTGCAAATTTGTGCCCCTTTCACATATGCAAAAGCATAACACAAGTAGGGAAATTTTCATTTTAAAACATACGAAGACACCATGTTCATCCATCATTATCAAAATTCATTTAGACAAAACACACATTTATTTCCTTCTAAATAACAAGTTAATTCTATTTAAAAATAACTTTTCATAAAATATTATCCGACAAAACATTTATTACATGTTATTCATAACACTATAAATGTATACTGAATATTTGTAATTTGTACTAGAGAAAAGTAATACATTAATATGCATTAGTTTACTTTTTATTTAATTTGCTTCTCTATATCAATTCACTTGTCTTATAAATGAAGTAATATTTTATAAAGGGTAAAATATCTCTTAAAACCAAAATATATTGATATTTATAAAAAAAAAACCAAAATATATATTTTTTACAAATATTTTAATAAGCATTTATTTTAACATATTTTTTTTAATTACAAAATATTATTTTCCTTGACAACAAAATTTATCCAAGAGGTATAAAAAAATAATTATCTAAAATTTTTTCATGATTATTGCATAATATGGTACCTACAATAATGATATGACAACTCCAAATTAGTTTTTTTCTCATCAACTCCTTCCTTCAACCCATATTATAAACTTTAAAGTATTTAATTATCATAAATGCTAGTAATTTGTTTACTCTATCTTATTCCATTTAAAGATAAGGTTCTCATTATAACTGGTTAGTAGATCACTAACTAGTATTTTCCTTCTTTAACAAATTACAAGTAATCACAATTGACATTAGTTAGTGGATATTGGATTGTTTAACCCGCACATCAAAAATTTAATAACTCATAAATTATTCACAATATAGCTCAATTTAAATCATGTTATGGTGCACATACAACTCACAAACACATATTTAAATATATTTTTTTCACTTTTCCATTTCAAAAACTCAACTAAATCTATGATCTTAATTCTACCATTTTCACCTTTTCTATTTCCCACAATTTTAAAACTAATTATTCAACTTTTTAGATTTTTTAATCAAATCCCCTAACTTTCAATATTTACAAAATAGTTTCTAAGTTTTCTAATTATTTCCATTAGATCCCTTAGGCTAGGTTTGGATTGAGTGGTTTGTAGAGATTTAGAGGTAAAGTGTTCCAATAAAAAATGAAGTAATGAATTTGGAGCTTTTAAAATTTTTTAATAATTTATTATTTGAATGGGGAAGTGAGTGGAAAGATTATTTATTAATAAAAAAATGTGAGAGAGTCTTATGAGCCTATTAGTTTTATTTTTATTTAAAAATTATAACTTTTAACTAATAAAAAAATTTAATTTATAAATAAATAATATTTATCTATTTTATTTAATATATAATTATATTATCAATACCCTTCAACGTGAATAAGTTTGCCAAGTTAAATTTTAAACTCACACTCAACAACTTTATAATAATCAATTATAATTTTTCCTGTATCCGACAAGTTAAAAATACCAATTTCGAGTTGTATATTTTTTTATTTACTATATAGATCACCGGTTGGGTTTTCGATCTCAAATTGGATATAAGTGCGAGATCACCGATTCTAATAAAAAAGTATTGTGTGAGATCACCGATTCTAATAAAAAAGTAGTGTGAGAGGATAAAAATTTAGATATATTTCTACTTAAAAATTATAATTTATAATTAATATAACTTTTCTAATTTTATAAATTTATAATATTTACTTATTTTACCCACTATTTCATTATAATGTAAAAAAACAAGAATTTTAATATAAATTTACGATATGGGAATGTGAAACGACAAAATTGTGTTAAAGTATCCTTGTAAAAATATTTGTATATATAAATATTATATAAACTATATTTTTTACTATAATATATTGATTCACTTTATAGGTATTCACCATATAATAATAAAACACTCACTAATATATTATAATATGTTATCCATATGACTTTATTCAAAATTGAGTTAATCAATAGATTCCTTAAAATTTGGGGTTTAGTTTATTGATATTTGTTTACCAAAAATGAAAAGAGAATAATTAAGCATTTATTGTGAAAAAAAAGAATAATTAAACATTTAATAAAAATGTTTAGAAGTTTTCAAATATTATTTACCATAGGTGATGAACAAGATAATTTACTATTGTTGATCATATTAGTTGGTGATTTGAGATTTTTTGCGTACTTGTGAAAATGGATAGAAATGAGTTGACAAAGATTTTCAATTTCAAGAATTTCATGAACTTTGAACTCTACTTTGACAGCAACTATATTTACACATTGAAATCAAATATTATATATATTGTTCAAGGACTTCAAGCATTATATATGTCCAATTTGCGAAGAGATTATCAAAATACCATTGAAGCCTACATAGAATATTCCATGAATTCACATGACTTACATGGGAATTGTGGGAATAATAAAAAGCTGGTAGAGACTTAGGGTTTACAATAAATAGGATGAGTGAGTCACGTTATATACATATGATCATGAGTTCAAAAACAGGTTATATTAAATGAGAATAAGAAATAATTTGTGGTTTATGAAACATTAATATACACGAAATAAATGCATATTTTATTATTTATGAAAAATATATTAACCAAAAAGCAAAAGCGACATCGTATTTCAGAGATAATCTTAGCCACCGGTTGTGCAAAAAAAAAAAAAAGCACTAGCCACGCTGCTCCCCTCTCATGCAAACTCGCCATTGTAGGTGTTATCTGACAGTCACCGCCTTTCAGTGCAACCGAGTTCATCATGGGTCTTGTGTTTCTAAGCTTTCTCTCGAACTCGCCATTCCCTTTGTTTTCCTCCACGTTAAAAAGTATGATGGTTTTGACGTCTTCATTCTCCCATTGGATGTGGACGATGGACTTTTTTGCCTTTTGTTCTTTAAGGTTCCTCTGTGATGGATAAATTACGATGACGAGTCCGATGTTTCCAATCTTCCAAATCTTGACGATAAATGGAGGCATTTGTCTGAGAGGAACTGCAAAAATCCCTGCTTTATATATTTTTCCACTCTTTTCCTCACATTATTAGTCCTTTCTTTGATATAGCTGATCATGCTGATGAACTGATGATGAAATTACATTCACCGCGGTACTCTTTCTTTTCGCCGAAATGATTTACTTTTAACATATCAGAGATGTAATTCTGTTGCTATATCCAGCTGAAAAGGTGGACGTGTGTCATTTGAGCTGATCCTTCTACTTTTTGCTTGGAAATAATGATGGCATAACCCGATAAACACCAACCACCATTTACTATTTTATTGAAGATACTATTACTATATGGCATTAATGTAGTTGAAATATCGGTCAATCTTTTATGTCCAACTAAGCGGTAAGATGGAATATATGTATGCACTATATTGGACTGATAAACTACTGCATGGTGACCTGAGCAACTTCTCTTGGCCTAGATGGCATAGATTGTCTATTACATGTCTGAAGCCCTCAACTACAACAACCATCTAATTTGACTAGTGCATAACTTTTATTTATGAAAAGGTTCCCACCTGGTGGACTGGTTGATCAATAATGTCTCTGAGCCAGCCAATATTATTCTGAATCCATGTTGCTCCCGATTCTCCTAAGTTTCCAATTGTATCTCTCCATCAAGCAACAGTATTGAGATGACAAAGAAAGGAAAAGAGCATAGCTCAGACAAGTAAAAGAAGTGGTAACACTTCACTGCAAGCAACTGCTACACTAGGCCAGCCCAACTTGTATCCGTGATGAATTTAAAACATTCTTGTTATTGCTGGTCCCTATAATCTCACGTGAAAAAGAGTTGACAAACAACTCTGTCAAAGCTGCTAGCTTTGTTTTCTCTCGCAACCTGTGCGCTTGTCATGTCTGGATGAGTTGATGTTTTTCTTTTTGCACAGTGGAAGTGGAAGAGTTGATGTTTGCTACTCTACTCGTCCCGCGCATCAAAGATGATGATGGGCCTAGCTTCAGAGCAAACTATAGATTTTCTTTTGCACAAGACAGAGCAAACCGTAGATGAAGCCAATTCTATTTTGCAATTTTAATGCAGCATTCATTCCTGTATCATGGCCCTCCCTGTGGTCCACGTTGGGGGATTGCCACAGTAAAAAGCGAATGCCGCGGAATGGATACCGAAACAAATGGGTTTGAGAGTAACCAACGATGATGGGTCGAACGTCAACAATTCAGTCCGGTCGGACACACACGATGATAGTTCATAGATTTCAAGGAGCCCAACCGTCCTTGCTAAATCCGATATCTGAGTATTAACACGGTAGACGTGTCCGGTTAGAGTGGGACTGACAGATCTCATCCTTTATGTTCTCTCAATACTCTTACCACTATCTTCTTTCTCTCATCAACTTTTCTTATTCACATCTCTCCAAGTTGAATTTGTAAATGAGTTTATGTAAATTTCAATACATGACGGGTGCCTATCTCCTATAATTCGGCTTCAAATCATCTCATGCAAGATCTAGCATCTTGGAACCCGAGATGAGCGGAAGATTTTCCAATTAGAAAATCTCTGGATGAATTGAGATATATTTGATCCCTTCACTTTGATTTGCCTACAATCCAATACCTAAACCAAATAGTATGTTCTCAATGAATGTTTGTATAGATGTGATAGACTTTCTAAAATAATTTAGAGATTTAGGCTATAAAACGGGTAAGGGCGTAAATTGATTTGATTGAATGAGTGTAGACTAGTTCTTTCCCAAGGTGATTAACAAGCGTGCTAATTATGATATTAGACATCAAATGTTTGACCATTTGAATTTTAAAGCACTAAAAATGCTGTATGAGAAGCTAATAGTACGTGTAATTACTAAACTGTATGCCATTAATAAGATTTGTCCAAGTTGTATGGGAGATATTTAAAAAATAAACAACTATATTTGCGTGCTAATATTTGTGGACAATCTTTTTCTAAGAGAGGATAAAGTTGCATCATAACTTTCACTAATGATTATTTTAGAAAGACTTGGTATATTTTTTGTTTGAAAATTTTGTATCTTTTTATGCATTTAAATGCTTTAAAAATTATGTTGATAAGGAAAGTGGGGAGGTAATTAGTAGTTTAAGGATAAATCTAGTCATGAGAGTATCAGCTTTATTCTAGTGAATTCACAAACATGCTTCAAATTATACTTATAAATACTTATGAAAAATTATATTCATATGGGAACAAACTGTATAAAACATAGGGTTTTGCTTTCTTCTTATAAACGCATAGGTCTAATGTTGTATTTCAAAAATGGAAGGGACACAACCCTTCTTTTATAATAATCGAGTCTCAATTCTTGTTTTACAAATAGTGGAGGTTCAATATATATCTTATATATGGTTCAACCCATATTTTCAAATAACAGTATATCAATTCGTGTTTAAAAATAAATGAGCTCTAACTCATAATTAATAAATTTTAGAATTATAACTCATTTTATTAAAATGTTCATGTATTCTTCCATTTTTATAAAATATTCATATTCTAGTTTATCTTTTGTTTGAGACTTAATTAGTTTTTCTCAATCGTTCGAGTTTAGTCTATTTTTTTAAGTTTTTGAAATTGTCCCTCTCTTTTTAAGAACCTACTCTCTTCTTTCTCAATAAATGAGCATGTGTTGGTATTTCATAAATAAACTAAATTTATCTTATTTTTCATAAATAAATAAATCATAGATTACTTTTAAAAAATTATCAAGTTTTAGCATGTGTTTACTTTTTCATAATACTCTATTTTTAGCTAATACTTTACAAATAATTGGGCCTTATCTTGTGTTTTATAATTTTTTATAATTTTTTAATAATAAAATGACTAGTTCTCTGTTTGTCTTTGGTAAACATTTGATCATCCGCTCGTGTTTTATAAAATGGTTGAATTTTAATTCGTTTTTTATATAAAATATCCGAATTTGAATTATCTTTTATATTTTATTGAATTATTGCTGTATTTCACAAATTTATAGGTTATTACTCGTTTTTTAATAAATTATTGTATATTTACCCATTTTTTTTATAGTTTTTTGATATGTATCTTGTAAATTAATAAATATTATTTGTGTTATTTTAATACGGCTTTTTTATACGTTTTTACACATACAGTTTATAAATATTATAAATGGCAATCGTCCAATCCAATTATACTTATATTAATAATTTCACTAACTTTAACTGACATTGATTTATCTTAGTGAGTTCACCTTTCCTGCCTACCTATAATTAACATATACTTACTTACTCATATAATATTTGAGTATTTTTCCGTCGACTTTATAATCTTCTTTTAGCTCCTAAGATCGACCAGAGACTTTGAACGGCCATGTTAGGATATGTTTAATTCCCTTAATGATTAGGCCAAAACTCACCAGAAAGTCATTCATGAAACAATGTTACTCCAATATCACATTGAAGAGCTACTTGGCTATGTCCATATGGCCGCACCAATAAACATCAGCCGTGAGAGTGTCTATCTCTAGCATCCGCACCCTTCGATCGATAAGGAATTTAATTTATATTTATTTAAAATTTATTCAAAAATTTTAAATTTATAAATAGATAATATTTTTATATTTTATTTAATATAAAATTATATTATCAAGAGAAAATAGAATAAAGATGTGAGAAGTGAGAAGTATTGAAGCCCTACCGATTCATGGAGAAGTCAGTGTTCTTAATATCGAGATGAATATTCATAGTACGCATCAATGAATATCAACCTCGAGTGCTGCCCACCCGTAGCACCCTTCGTCAGACCAAAAACTATGCCGTGCAAAAAAACTGTTATTTTTCAATTAAGGAATGAAGAGGCATATATATAGGCTTGAGATTGATGGACTAAGTTGGTTTCTTTTTCAACGTTCAAAGGTCAAATGTCCCATCCTTACAATGGGCCAAGCCTTTTTTATTTCTTTTCCCACTTTCATACCCATATATTTATCTTGTTTTATTTTTTTTTTATTTTCCTAGTTCAAAAATCCAAGTGATCACCTTCGCCCAAGCTCTTTATTGAACCAATTTCCAACAATCCCATAATTTAATGAACTCCGATGGCTAATTTATCTCATTAGTTCAATCCTATAATGTCATTTTTGTATTTAAGTTAAAATTTTCATTTAATTTGAGTTAATTTATATATGGGTGTCTAATTTTTAATGTTATATTAATTTTCATTTAAACTTTTTTTTGAATTATTTTAATAATCATGATTTTCTATTAACTAATCCACATTTTACTTTGTATTCAAACAAAATTTAACGATTTTTAAAGATTATATTTTAAATTGATTTCCCATTCAAATTATTGTTTCGATTAAATTTAATTTTTGATATTTTAGTATTACACTTGCACATAACATGCAAATGTTAAGTTTTGAAATTTTCAATTTTTTACAAAAAAAATTATTATAATTTATATTTTAAGTTTTGCATCATAAGTGAATTATTGTACCAGTTATGGCAAACTAATAAAAAATTGAGTTGGAGTCCGATAATTTAATTGGTATAAAAATCTAAAATTTAAGGAAAAAAATAGTTTTTAAAAAGTATCTAATGAAAAAGTGGACAAATGGTAAAATAATGGTTGCACATTTATTAAAAAAATAAAACTTTTGGAGAGTTTGGTGTGGACCGCATAGTCCAATGGGCGAGTTTCATGTTCTTTAACCCGAAGCAAATTAAGGGATATACGGAGTTCATCACGGTCTATGGCGGATTATGACGTGATTGGGATGTGAGAGGTGTCTTGCTATGCAACATGAGAGAGAATAATGTTCATTAAACCCAGATACAATAATTGAAGTTCGTAAGAACTAAATTGATATTTAAATGATTAACTATCCTTTCACTTTTTTTTCTGACTCGTAAACTTACAGTAAAAAAATTTTGTTTCACTCTCAACTTAAAACTTATCAAAGTTTATATCTGATTATTAGAACAAAAATTAGGCCTAGAAATAAAGTATGACGAAGTTAATGAATTTATATAAAAACATTCAACATTTTTTTTATTTATATCCTTTATTATATTCTATTTTTTAGTGCCATCTCTAATAATTATATGATTATAAAATATAAACTAATAAATTATAATATATGAACTCGTTAAAATATAAATTTATAATTTTAACTATTTTTTAATTTATAATATTAATTTCATCTTCAACATTAACTTCAATTTTCGCACTAATAACCCAATATTATTATTATAACTTAAATTATACTAAAAAAATACATTAACATCCCAAGTTATGAAGTTTATTTCAGATTATATGAAAATATTCAACTATTTCTTCGGTCCCTTTCTCTTGAAAATACGTGAATCTTTCTCCTTGAACCAAAGCCTAACATTAATACCCTATTCATATCATTTATGACATTTAACACAACATTTCCAATATCTACTGTTAGAACATAATATTTTAATTTTAACTTCAACTTTAACATTAACATAAATTAAAATGATATTAAGACAATCACAAAAGGATGACATTTCATAGGCCAAATTGATGTTCAAAAAGAAAGAAATTGATACTCAAATTATAAGAGGGGAGCATTTCTCAGAAAATTACCTATTTGTTATATATGTAATTAACAATGAGAAATGATGTGGGCCAATTATAATAGAGATAAGCAACATGTGCATTTTATGACCTCTTCCAAGTCCATATATAAACTAGCACTAAACAACCGTCTACTAAACAATATTGGAGCAAACCCTTGCGAGTTAACTGCCCAAAAACCTAGCACTCAACTCAAGTCCAAGCATCTCCACCTGGGTGATTGCAGAACTTGCTATCATCCTTTCAGTGTTACACATGGTTATACCACTACATAAGAAACCTAACAGTCCTGAGAGCTCGGGAACTCTTCTAGTTTGGAATTTCATCCAAAAAAATTGCTGCTCCTTGTGGACGTAGTAACTATTCTGGCTTTGGATTGATGAACTAAACAAAACTTATGCTCCTATGAAGTTGCCCGGGCTAGAAAATCATCAACTGCAAGATTGGCATCCCCATGGGCCACAGCATCTTCGGGCTCGGGTATGTAGAGGCTAGATGATGATGCCTGCAGAGAATTACAAAAATCTTAAGACAGAAAAAGGAACTGGATGCAATGATATTAAAAGCTACTTTGTGTCTGCAAAAAGGTAAATGAATTCTGGTGGATTATAAAGGGGAATTGGTTTTGAAAACAGGAACTGCAAGCAATTTTTGGAAGAGAAACAGAACTGAGAGTTGTCACAAAGAAGACAAAAAACAAGATAGCTTTGCTACACATGAACATGAAAATATTAGCAACAAAAGTACAGCTTAGATCAAATATAAGAAAATGAGGAATATTTGTCTCACATAACCACAGCAATTCACAATTTCCATTTTCTTGGGAAAAAAACTTTAGTACAAATTGCAAAAGAAAGGAGAAAACAAGAAATATTGTTATAGAAACTAACTCAGATCATCCCTTTGTTCCTTAAACATGGATACTTGATACTAGTGCAAACATATACCTTTGCATCAAACTGTAATTCTCCATTGCTATCAGTAACAAGACAGGCGCCATGGGCTTTCAACCATTCTGTGCACTCTTCTAACCCATCTTTTTCCTTCCCTTCATTTTCATCATTTGCAGATGAAGCACATGCAAATCCCAGAACTCGACTGATATAGGAAACTGGTATATTGGGTCGATATGACTTTGACATACAGCAAACGGCCATATACCGCATCTTATCCACATAAAGATCTGCACATACAAAAATAACCTCAACATATCAGGTTTGTCCCTCAAAGGCTACAGTTATAGTCAAGCCTGAAATTTTGAATATATTTTTGCAGGTACCCATAAGATAGGAATTTAAGTTGGGTGCCTTCTTGTATAGTTTGAAAAACATTATGTAATTCCCAGCCGTAACAGCTGCCCGAACAGCAAGAGCATGCTTTACAGCTTTATCCTCTTTTGCAACACTTGGCAATCTGTAAAAAAATAGGCTAATGAGATTAAAACTTAACCAATAGCAGCAAACTAATTTTGGGATTATTTACAAGATGAGGAATATCCACTACCCAACATATGGAGTTCATATTAAAATGGTACACAAACCTTGACATCAAAGACAAGAGGTCTCTGTAATTGTTTGAGTGCAAAATAACACAGAGAAGGCTGTAAGCTGAGAACTCCATATGACAACCCTCAATCCCTTCAGTGTAGAGGGTTTTCAACTGTGATTGGCACTGAAAACATAACATAGGCAATTAGAATACAGAGACTGTAAGTATGTCTAGCTACTATCAGATGAATGAAGAATACTAACCTGATTGTATTCAGATAAGTCGCCATATTCAAGGGCTAAGCGAGCATGTGTTTCATAAACCTGCATTATCACCCAAATTTACCATGAAAATGTCATCTATGCAGCAATTTAGGAGGAAAAGGACATTATTTCAGTGAAAATATTGTTCTAAATGAAAACAGACAAAGAAGTGGGAAGAAGGGAGAACAGCATAAAACATTCCATTGCAACAAAACTGAAAGGTTTGACAAGATTGGTCATTAAGATTTGTTAATTATCTATTATGTGAGCGAAGAGTGAAATCTACCTTTACGGTGAGTCCATTCCTAATCCGTTGAACTGTTAAATCTTGCCGAATTGACTTCAACTGATCACATTTATAAAGATAGTTCTTTTGTGAGATCTGAACCATAGCAAGAGCCTTTTCAAGCACATCTTCTGGTCTCACCTACAAAGAAGGAATTATTTAATAAGCATAAAAAAATCATGCTAACTACAGTTAAGCAGTCATTCCCTTTAGGATTTCTGACCCAGAAGTTCAAGCCTTACAGTGGCAGGATCGGGGGCAGAGGTAAGGCGCAGGTATCGTTTCTCAATTTCCTGACAGGTCCCCTTTACTGTAAGGGCATCCCAGTCCATATCTTCAACAGCCTCAGAGCTCCTATTGTCTAAGTTCTTACTCATTACCATGGCTGTAGCCCTTCTAGTATACAGATTTGCCATCCCGGCATCTTTTATCTTGAGATGATGATAGGGATCTGTCCGATTACCCTGTACTTTCTCAAAGCGCTTGGAACGATTTTCCCGTCTCTTTCTTTCCTCTGGTGTATTTGAGAGTGAGCTAGCAGTAGAATAAGAAGAAGACAAGCTCTGCTCCTTGTCACTATCACTTGATGCATTACCATTCTCCATCATGGTTGGTTTATCAGCAATTCTTTGCCTCTTAAATGGTCTCCGAGACCTTATGACATTCTGCTCCATATTAGAGAGCTTCATACTATCCACTCTATCCTCTGTGCTTTCAGAATCAACACCAAGAGACTGTACATATCACACAAAAATTTGAAATGACTTTCAGTCTCTTTCCCTCAGGGTGTCAATGACTAAAATTCCATTAAATGGAATGAATATAAAATATTAATTTACCATTTTGTCTCTTTGGTTGGCCTTCTTCCACCCCCCAAAATTTACTGCTGGAATGCCAACATGTGCCAACCTATCCTGTGGCTCCTCCACTTGTAAAGGCTCCCATCTACTTTTGGCCCGTCTAGTTGGACTTCTGAAAGTTGATGATGACACTGGATATTGTACACTGCAGCATAAAAGAAAGACCTACGTTTCACCAATAAATGTCCAATAGTCTAAAGACAGATGAATGCAGAATAAAATGGAATGCAAATTTATAGTTATAGTATAAGTTTCCTTTAATATCAAGCAACCGAAAACCATTCAATGAATTGGAACCACAAGGCATTTAATAAGAATCATAACACCACTAATACAATTAAATAGAAGTTAAGGAAGAATTTGTAGGACTACAGATACATCAACATACACTTTATTAGCTTCATCGACACTGGGCAGTGGGAAAAGAGGCTCAGTATCCCAATCTCTTGTATAAAGAGTACCATCAGCTGTTGCACTAGTAATCATCTGGGAAGAGAAAGTACTTAATAACCATAATGAAAGGGTATTCTGTTGAATAAAAAGAGGCAATATCTTAAATATGAACCCCAAAAAACAGAATACAAAAGAGAAAAAAGGATTTTTTCCACTTCTTTCTCAAAACCTAGAAGCCAAGAATTGGTATCTTATGGCAAGAGATACCTATTAAGGAAATATGAAAAATAACATAAAAATACTTGGAATGATATTATTAATAAAATGAGCATGAATTTAGTTTAGCATAAAATTGACTTATATATACACATAAATATAGGTAAATGGACACTCAATGAAAAAGTGACCCACAAATTCGTAGAATCCAGCAAGAATGCTTAAATCAACACCAGAACAAATAGAAGACCAAACCACTATGAAATATTCAGTTGACAAACCTCTTTCATGATTCCTTGACAGGCAGATAGCTCTGCATCATTTTTACAGCGAGCTAGAGTCCTCTCAACATACCCACGCAATGACTTCGGAAAAGTACCAGACTGCATACATGAAAGATGGATTTGCAGTCAGTACTACAACCATAATGAAATCAAGAATAATTATAGATGCATACTGTTTCCATTTTGTTTTCCATGGAGATATAATTTATGTTATAATTTCAAATGTCACAATCTCAAATTCTCTATTCAGTGCTCAGTAGCCATTCCTATTGGAAATTAATGCACTGTGAGATGGCTTCAATTGAAGACGATGCCATCCATATGGATCATATACTCCAATTAAAAATAAATACGCATTTTGCTAAATCAACCATGTAGGACACCCTAGACATGACTAATGTGCAGTCCAAAAATTACAGGAGAAAATCAAACATGATCGAGATACTTGTCCTCCACACTACATACTGCTCTTGGGAGAAGCTTCTACCTTCCATGATGAAGGCAATTCCATTATAACGTGCTATAATTGGAAAACCAACATTTATTATTAAAAATAACCTGATGAAGCAAGTAACCTCACCTTAAGTGCAGAATCAGAGGCATCACTAGACAAAACTTTATCACTTGGATTTGGCAGAGAAACACTGACATAAGCAGGTTTTGATGCAGTACTGGTCCCAGAGCCAGCTTTTTCAGTTTTCACAAAACTCGAACCCAAGTTAGAAACAATTCTAGGATTTGTTTGAATCTGGAATTTGCTTACCCTTTGTGAATCTAATGATTGAGAAGATTGGAGGGTACTGGGAAATTGATTAGTTTGAGGAACCTGGTGAGCAGCATGATATTGCAAGTTGGTTCCTTGATTACCAGCAACAACACAGTTTTGGGGCTCCTGAAAGTTAGCATACACAGGTGTTGTATCAAAAGGCTGGTAAACTTCAGGTTTTCCAGCAGTGGACTGGTGGTTTGTAAAGCCAGAAGCACCATAATTCCATTGGCTCTCTTGAGCCCCGTTGATCAATGTAGTGGGCTGGACACCAACAAAGTTTTAAATATGTCAATTAATATTAGAGAACCTCAATGAAATAAATTAGAAATGAGAATAAATTACTGTTCAATATGATAATAATGTTACATGCAATTTGAATAAGACATTTCATGACTTTCTGAAATGAACCTGTAAACATGCAGTTCTTTCAACATCTGATGTTTTCCCAAATATTGCATACAACAGTTTTCAGTATATGGCCATGCTGACCCAATAGCTCCTTGGATAAATAAATACATTTGTACAGTAGTAGTAGATAAGCAGCTTTCTTTTATTAGTTTAAATCTAGGTGTTTTAGCAATCATAAGGTTGTATTTATGCATGCCATTTTAAAACTTTACTCGAGGAAACTCTTCTCCCCTTGCAGTACTAGTATAAATAGAGCATAAAAGCATAGATTCTCATCCAAACATCAAGCACAATACAACTTTTTACCTGCTGCGGAGGTAATTGGAATGAAGTGGCTTCTGGTCTCCATGATACAGCAGAAGTTTGCTGTGGCTGGCTAGTTGCTGAGTAGTCCCGTGTAACCCCAGGAACTACAGGTGTATGACAGTCCAATTTAGTTGTAGCAGAAACAGAAAGGTTTTCAGTACCAGGAGCACAAGTTACTTCTGTATGACTCTGGCCATAATATTGGGGATGCTGTGGTTGATAATGGAGCGGTGCTGCAGGGGCACTCACAGAACCATATGCACCTGCTGAATTAGGTGCATAGTTCGAATATTGATAACTGCTATAATTTGCATAATTTCCCTCGTTCCATTGAGAAGAAGCCTGATTACTGTAATTTGTAGTTGGATATCCAGCAGATGTCTGATAATCACCAGGATTGTAGTAAGTGCTTGAATAATTTGCAGGCGCAGCATAAGACCCTGTATTCTGAAATGAGGAAAGAGGCTGATAAGGATGACCTGTGTTTGGATATGCTACTATCGGTTGAGAGTATGAATGGCTAGTCTGCTGCTGATAACTGCTGTAGTAACTCGTATATCCAGTAGTTGCATACCCATATGAGTCAGCAGATGAATTCTGATGTGTTGAATAGGCACTATAATCTTGAGGGGCACTTGATGGAGCTAAAGTCAAAGAGCCTACTGCAGTGGACCCATTCATTCCCTCGTTAGTAGGCAGTTGTGTATGCATCTGATAATTATAGACAGTATTTGGTGGAAATCCATTCTGGATGGATCCATTATCCACTCTGTGTATATTCCATTGAGCATCAGAACCAATTGTTGAGGGAACAGTTGGTGGACCGGGGTTTGTATCAGCAAAATTTTGTGCCTGAAATAACATGATTCAAAGCTCTGTTAATGACCAATCTTTCAAACTTGAAATACGCAGCATATGATATGAAAGTCCTAATTGTAGAGAAAAAAGGTCATTTATTGTGATTCTGAGAATATTCAACCTGGCATGATGAAGCTAATAGGTAACAACTCGGAAAGTATCCAATTCAACCTACTTTTGACAAATATCACATGTGATATGAATTATGCACCTCAGGAAAATAAGAATGTTCTGAAATCAATCAAGGCCATTTTCTTTCTACACCAGATATAATTTTTACTCGGGTAGAATCACCATATAAAATTAAGGATTGAAACTTCCCATCCAATATTATAATCAAATAAGGAATTATGTCAGTAGTCTTTCAAACTGAAAATATTAGTTATCATACATTTACTTGAATAAGAGAACAAAACTTCAATAAAATTCAAGGTTCGTGAATTTCATCATTCGAACGGACAGATAGAGTGTGGATCGGGTACCTCTCGTGGAATTGTTCCAGGCGGTGCTAGTAATGCCTCTGTATTCCCTGCTTGATTCATCGATTCGTGATCTCCTAAAACACGATAAAACATTCAGCATAGACGTAAGCAAATAATCGACTGCTAAGGTAACCAAATATATTAAAAAAATAACAGCCCCATTGAATTATTCAAAAAAATTCCAGAGCAAAAAAAATTATTGAGAAAATTAACCTTCAAGTGATGGTTGCAAGATTCAGCTCGATTTTGATTGTGTCGCGAAGCCCGTTCAAGAAATCAGCCAGCGAAATTTGGTCGATAAGAAGTGAGTCGAATCAGAAAACTAACTACAGATACAAAATCCGACGACAAGGTCTAACTCGCAAGAACCCTAACTAGGACAAAGAAAAAAACGAATTTATGAAAAAGAAGAAGATCGAAGAGACAAGATTTACGGATCAATAGAACAGACGGAAAGAAGAGAAGATACAACTCTGATATTGATTTCGTGCTAAAAATCCTTGTACAGGGAAGGATGGTGAGGATAGGAGAGAGAGAGAGTTCATATGTCCAGTTTGCTATGACGTTTGGGCTCTGGGCCGACGACGATTTTATGTAGGACTGTAGAGATACAGATCACGAACCTCTTAGCCCACCTTTTCCCTTCTTTTGGTAGTTATCTTATATTATTTTCGTTATAGTAAATTTGTAATATTTATTTTCTTTATTTGGTCTAAATACATTTCAAATTATCTTACGTATCTATTAATATTATATTTAGGTTGAAATTTCAAATAGTAATATAGTTTTAAGTAGATTTTGTATATAGGGATTTGAAGGATGTTGGATGGGAGAAAGTTTTGAATGGTGGATAAATTTTTTATTTGGTAAAATAAAATAAAATGGTTTGTATGGATAATATACTTTATTTACACTAAAATTAAATAATATACTTTTATTTTGTGTTTGAATAGAGAATTTTGTATTAATTTATTGAGTGGAAAAATTAGTAATTTGGTAAATTTTAAAAAAGAAAAATTTATAAAACACTCCATTTAAAATATAATATAATTACTTTAATTTTGTGGGTTTTGGAGCGGTTATATAATTTATTTATTTTTAATTATTTTAACACTCATTTTATGTGTTTATATGATTAATTGTTTATTTATTATTATTGTTATTATATATTTTAAATAAATATATATTAATAATATTTTATTTAAAATTATATTATATAAATATATAAAAATATTATAAATAAAAAATATAATACACAATATATATAATATAATTTATTATATATATTTATATTATTTTTTATTATATATATAATATATTAATTATTTTATATAATATATTATTTTAGTATATAATATATTTAATATAATATAATTATATATACTAAATAATAAATTATTTAATTTAATTAAAAATATAAATTTATATTTCTAATTTTTTAATTAATAAATTCTCATTTTATTCAAACTCTAATTATTAATTTTTTTTACATTTACAAATATATTAACTAACTTATCCTTTAAAGTTGCAATACCTCCGGTGAATTATTTTAATTTATTTTAATTTTTATATATTTTAAATAAATTTATATGTTATTAATATTTTATATAAAATTATATAATAATATATTATATACAAAAAATAAGATTAATATATATAATATAATTTATTATATGCATTTATATTAATTATAAAATATGTATATATAATAATTATTATATAATTAATATTAATTCTCTTTTATTATAATAAGTAAATTATTTTACATAATTTAATTATATAATAAAATTTTATACGAATATTATATATAATATAATTATATATTTATTTAATATTATATTTTATAATATATTAATTTATATTATTGTATAATATAATATATTTAATTTAATTTAATTATATATATAATAACTAATAAATTATTTAATTTAATTAAAAAACTTATATTTTTAATTTTTTTATTAACATACGTTCACCTACATACAACTTTATCAATTCACTTTTGTTTCAAATAAATTCAAATAACTTTATTTTCAAAACCGTACAAATAACTCAATTTAAACAAAATCTGGAATAATACTTACACGCATAATAAGTATATTAATTTCTAACATTAGTATTATAGTAATTGTGCTCAATGCAAATAAATTCACATATCTTTCTAACTAATTTAAGGCAAGTTGAAATAGGTTCAATTTTTTTGGTAGTTATCTTATATTATTTTCTATTATATTAAAGTAAATTTATAACATTTTAAAATTTTCTTTATTTGGTGGAAATATATTTCAAATTATCTTATATATCTATTAATATTATATTTATGTTAATATTTTAAGTAATATAATGACATACTAAATTTAAGTATCAATCAAATTATGCTCACACTCGTAACAAGTTTATTATTTCTTATATTGGTATTAAAATTATTGTGTTAATTTTAAATGAATCAATAGATCAGTTTCAAGTGATTCAAGACAAAATGAAATGACTTTGAAGGGAGAAGTTACATTTAACTATTTATTCTAAGTTTTGAAGGATATTATGAACATTTGGAGATGTTGATGTACAATTTTCTTTGTTCAATGTCTTTAGAATTTGATAGATTCAAAATTCTCTACAATAAACACATAAAATGAAGGAGATGTCAAAAGAAGAAGATATGTAGTTGAAATACTTGAGGGTAAAGAACTATTTGTTTCAATTTATATATCTCACTATAATTCAAATTGTCACGTCCGTCCCAATTTGGTCGGAATCTTTTAATCAACTCGTTACCCTCTCATGTGTCATAATGGTATATCTACCAATATAGTCCAAGAAGGGTAAATTATTACCGATACATATATTTTACAATACAAATTTATAAAACCTATAGTTACCTTATAGCAAAAGTTCAGTCTCGTCCTTCAAGATTCTCCTATTCTTGGCGCAAAAGTTTTTATTGAAAAGTAGCTTAAGGGAGTGGTGAATTTTATCACAAAATTTTTTTTACTGATTTTCTTTTATTCATCTTACTCCATTTTTCTTAAAGAGTTTTAACACGTAAACAATCGCCCTTTATCATCAAAGGGTTTTACACATTTGTAGAGCAGTCCCCACTACTCCACTTGTGGTCTAGAGCACCTTTATCGACCACCCTCTTAGAAGGTCACATCTTCTATAACAAGTCTAAGTGAGCCTTATCGTCAATTCCTCAGACATCAATATCTTCCGTGTCTGCTATAGTAGGATGAGACCTCTCCCCCTGCTTCCTCGGTCTCAATGCACATGAAGCTCTCTAATCTTCTTGACTCACTAGATAACAAACTTCCCTTAGTCAATTTGATAAAATCAAATTCGACTATATTAGTAAGTTAAAATTAGGAATTTTCAAAAATTCAAAGGACCAAGATATACTTTTATAAAATTAAGGATCAATTAGGTATGATAAGAATGTTAGAGGGCTAATTGAGGAATTTTAGAATTTTTGGTGTGGAACTTACCATTTTTGTAAAGGAAGGGCAAAATGGTAATTTTGGAAAAGTTGGGGGACCAAATTGAAAATTGGAAAATTAAACTCCTTTTTGTGAATTTGAACAAATTGAGGTCCTAAGATAAATTTTAAAAGTTTTGGGACTCAATTTGAGGAAAACCCGGTATTAGAGACTTAAAGTTAAAGAAAAATAACTTTAAGGACCTAATTACAAATAAATAAAAAGTTTGATTTTCTCATTCATTTGTAATGAATGAAGGCCATTAGGCCGAGGGATAATGAACAAATATGTTCATGTCTTGTAGGAATATGAAGTATTGGAAACACCAGCAAGGACAAGCTCGCGTGAATACAAAGAACCGGTCGAGTGGAATTCACCACATTAACGGGCGAGTGAGATTTTATATCATACCCGGTTGGGGATGATAATTACATCGAAATGAAAATTCACTACTTAGTGGTATTTTAAACATTACAACATAAAAACTACTTACACGTCGTGAGTAGATCATACCCGATTGGTATTATAAAGATTACTCAGAGGAAGTGGAAAACCCGTTCATTGGTTATGAGCGGAGATATCCTCATACCCGGTTGGTATGGTGAATAGTTGAAAATTTATATTTTTGTCGGAAGTGCTCTCCCCTGACTATGTGCCACTGCTTAAACGATTTGGGAGACCTTCTTGATGGGAGCTTAAATAGCTCTTATAGGCCGGAGGCCTCGGTTTTGGAACTTGAGGGTTATTATTCCCAGTTTTAAAAATCTCAAATAGTGAGCCATATGCCAGTAGGCATGAGCAAGAGCTCGTAAATAAACATGAGATATATGCCATAAAACTTTAATAAATGAATTGTTTGGACATGGTATCAAGATAGGACTGACATACTCAGTCAACTAGCGGTAGTGCAACATGATAGGTCGACAAACCAGTCAAGATAAACAACTGCAAGTTGAGTTGAGGGTCGGGGCCATTGGACCAGTGGCACCACAGATTATAAGGCATAATGTAAAAATACCAATTGTGCATGAACTGTGATTACGAGACCATCAAAACAAACAAGAGGGGTAGTGATGCGTCCTAAGGGCCCTAAATGACCTGATGGGTATAAGGGCAGTTCGTCGAACCATGTGACCATGCGAAATTTGGAGTAGCATCAAGCGCATGAGACTTGAGTGGGGACGAGATGAGGTCTCTATCCTTATACAGACACAGAGAATTGATTTTAGGATTGAGGGTCGGATGTTGTGAACATCCACTCATTTTCAAGGTAAAAGTGAACATGCTTCTATTTAGGTGGCTGGTAAAGTTGCTCCGACGCCACAAGTGGGTTCAGTAGACGTACTGGCCTGCGAATGTGTGTTTGACCTTCATGATGAAGGATGTGTGTTGGGTAATGACACACCGTGATTAATCAGAAATGGTGATAAAAATCGATATTTGAAATAAAAGGATTTTTTTTAAAGAAAATAAGGAGTCTGGCACACTCTAATACAAATCTTTTTCCTAAAAGTTAAAATTTTGAAAACACATTCACTGAGTCGTTGTACTCACCCCCTCCCTTATATCCCTTTTAGAAAATCCCGGAAAGCCTACCCTCAAGGACCACTAACTAATATGTTTGTGAGACAAGTATGATAAATTCAAAATTTTATGCAATTTTGATTTATGTTATTCTAGGAAAGATGTATGTTTAAAAAATGCCTTGCTCTTTACGGTTTATAACAAGGGGAAACCCTTAAATAAACGGGGAGAGTGGCAGGTTGTTCACGGGGATTCGACCAAACCCTTAAGACTAGAAAATATAGTAACTAATAGGATTGATTTTAAAATTTCCAGATGGCTCTGAGGAGAGGAACCAAGAAAACTAGGAATGAATCTACTCAATACTCTGTCCTCATAGGAAGACAACCCTAGAAGTTCCCAATGCTTGAGGCATGGTAGGAATCTCAAAAGACCAAATGGGGAAGTATCCATGAAAATGGTGCTAGGACATATTGAGGGCACAACTCTAAGTACGAAGGAAGTCAAGCGCGAAGCTATAAACGCTAGCAAAAGGCGTATAACCTTACCTACGAGGATGCTTGTCAAGAATCCCGTAGCTCCATATTTATTTTATGATCACTTTCTGTAATAGGGCAAAAACCCCAATATATTGTACTATTCTATTAATGAAGTACTCCCAATTCCTAGAAACCTTGTCTCCCAAAGAATGTAATCTTGTTAGGAAGATGGCCACAAGAAAAGTAACCAAACAAAACCACAATTCCCTAGACACCACGGAGATCAAGGATAAATGAATGAATCAAGGAGATTATTAGGCAAAGAAGGCATGACAAGAAAACCGACATGGTAAGGAGTCTAGGAGAACTCTTGGGATCACTAAGCAAGGAATAACCTATTATAAGGTACAAAGGAAATAGGACATGAAATGAAGGACTGTCCCACACCACTAGGATTTAGAACAATACTTTCCAAGAAAGACACCCTCACAACTATAGGAAATCCGAAAGAATATCATCCCAAGAAATGTGACTCCAGCTCGTAGTTTCAACCACAGACACGAGAAAGCTCTTCAAGATCTTAGCGAAGTGGCAGGAAGGAAAAAAGGCTAAAGGTAGGACCTCAATAAAACCACAAACCGAATAAAAAGATAGCTGAAGAGAATCATTCCTTAAAGAAGAAATTCCAACAATTTAGGAGCAAAGAAAGGAGTACATCCACAAGAAAAGACAAGCCTAGCAATTGATGATAAATGTGATGTCCTGAGATTTCAAGTACAACTTCTTTTGGAAAAAGCAGAGAAGTCAAAATTGGAGTCTTTGACCAACATAGAAAAAGTAAGCAAACCATAATAACAAGATAGTCAAAGAGAATGAACGATACCCTAAGGAGGATTGGGATGTAGTAAGGAATACACCCTAAAAAGGGCACTGGAAGGATCATTAAGGACAAGAAGATTCGAGAGACAACTGCCTCAAGAGAATTAGACAAGGTGAATAGTAGGGGAGAGGCAGGTAATGAACTGCCCTCGTGAGGGTCATAGAGTAAACTCCAACAAAGAAGGAAGAGGTGGAAAGGTCAAATATTGGAGAAAAGAAGGATGAAAGAAATCCTTAAAAGGACCAATGACCAAATTAACGATGAAATTCAAGCCAAGAAAGGAGTAGGTAAGCCTTTCACATAATGGTAAAGAAATCTTAAAATAAGGAAAATTTAAACTCTCCCTAAAAGAAATAGACGTGTACTGTGGTATGAGTGGGGATGAGGATAGAGTACCAAAGATATACCCGTAAAATTTTAAGAGCAAGGATAAACAGGAGAGGACGACATCAAAGGATGTCATTTAAAGGTAGATATTCCCTAGAACCAAGGAAAAAGGGGAGAGTCCTATCGAGGAAGGAAACCTTGGAAAGGTATATGTATCCCAACTAAGAGATAATGGAACCAAGTGAAAGGGACAAAGAGATAAACTTACAATGAAGCACAAGCTGAGGTGAAAGAACCAAGAAAGCATATTGGGATGACCCAAGGAAATAGGTTAAAAGGAACGGGGAAATAGGAATTTAGCATCAAAAGATGTTGTGATAAGTAAGAATGAGTGGAATAACCATAATAAGGAAATAAAGAAGAACGTCCAAGAAAACGTTGGAAAAGTAAGCCCTCCAAATAAGATGTGGCTAAGGAGAAATAACCATAATTGTAAGACGAGTCATAGTCCACACACGCATATGAAGCCTAAAGAGTGGACAACTAAGCATAGTGTGGAATGCACGAAATAAAACCAATAATTGGAAGTATACCAAGTAAAGAATAAGGGATGAAACAAAAGTTGTGAATAGAGAAGGATCCAAAGTAGACAAATGCCCTAACATAAAGAGGGGTGCAAAGGACCCTACAAGGAATGATAAGAAGATTGAGCATTTAACTTCTAAAATGAAAATCTCTATTGTGAGGGACATAGTAGAGAACGAAATTGGAAGAAGGGAACCTTCCCAAGTAAAGGAATCGACACATAGATTGAAAATGATTATTGTAATAATGAAGAATCATGAAATGATCACGAGTAAGTAAAAGTAGATTAATGAAAAAGGAAAAAAATCCTTTAATAAAGAATGCCAAGGACTTAAGAAGGAAGGAATCCCAACTTGTCGGTAAATTATTGGAAAACCCAATCATTGGAACCAAAAGACTCAATAAAGAAGTTGAGAAAGGACGAATGGGTAAGGAAAACCGACACAGTTGTTTAAGTTGATTTGATAACAGTGAAGGTAGTTAAGGAATACTACTAGAAGAAAAGAAGGATGAAGTTATACAATCCCTAACAGATTGGAAAATTGGGAATAAACTTAACGGAGGTGTTCTGGAAATATAATGGATATAGAGACAAGGTCTAGAAAATGTCATACAGTAAGGGGGCATGTAAACCCAATAGTCCTGAGGAAAACATGACTCAAAATAAGGAAGAATCAAAATAGGATGAAAAAGTGATAATAAGGAAACCTATGAAAACTGGTATGTAATGTTCTAAAGGACATCGAGCTAAGGGTTTCAACGATAAAGTGGTTAATTAGACGCTGGAATGGTTAGGTATCTTGAAATTCCCAATCTGGAGTACAGGACCTCAAAAGGAAAAAAATGTTGCTCTAAGCAAAGAAAGATGCGAATCTAAGGATATACCCTTAAGTAAGATATGTCTAGGTATGATAAACTCCATGGAGGGAGAAAATAATATAATGGAAGAGAAATTCCTTCAGTAAATGATGTAAAAAGGGTAAATTGAAAGAACAAGATAAGAGTTTGCATGTTAAGCAAATACCAAATGGACATCAAAGGAATTGGTTCCTCATGCAAGGTTGCTAATTAAGTTTTGGGGACAAAACTCCTAAAGGAGGGGAGAGTTGTAAACCTTGCCCTTTTGAGTTAAGGAAAATTGGAAAAAGAACCGGTCAAACCGAGTAAGAAAACCGAACTAGTTCACAAACCCGATCATTTGGGAATTGGTAATTTGGAGATTTACAACTCCTGGGTGATCCAAAGGTTTCATAAAACCTTGGAAAAGAACCTTAGGACAAATTGGAAGAGAAGAACCAAACCGGTATAGATGAACTAGATCCAATTGGATTGAACCAATTCATGAATCGAGTCGGTTCATGAAATGAAACCGATAGAGAAAGGGCAAACCAGGAAATTTATGAATCCCAAGTGAACCAAAGACTCCCAAAAGTCATGGAAATGGAATTGAGAATGAATTGGAGATGAAAACCAAAATGATTCGGGTGAATCGGATTTGAACCTGATTGAATCGGTTTGGATCGGTTTGAACCACTATTGAACCGGATTCTAAATTCATTTTTCTAGGTGGCTTAAAAATTTCAAATTTGAGATTTGAGGCCACCATTGGATAGAAAATGAATTTAGAAATTAAAATTCGATTGAATGGGGGGTGAACTGGCCGGTTTAAGCTTTGAACCCGGTTCGGATCGGTCCAGTCACGTTTGGAACAGTGTCATCTTCTTCCTTCAGATGACAGCACTGTTCACTCATCGGAAAATCGCGCAGCGCCGACGAAGTTGAAAAGTCTTCGGACATGGAGTTTTAGACAATGAATCCCTACCATTAAGGCACCAATCGGATGACCAAGAAGTCCCCGAGCTTCCTATATAAAGAGCCCCTTTCCATTCATCATCTCCACACCTGAAAACTCTATTCTCTCTCAATTGCTCCATTTTTCAGTGAACTTGAACTAGAGCTCCGACTTGGGCACTTTTCTAAGCCAAACAAGGCGAGGTCGGGTTCTTTAGAACTGGGGAGAAGTCAGCTACACGCCTATAGTCTTCGTTTGCTCCGAAGGTCGTCAGAGAAGCACCGACGTGATGGAACAATGAAGCAAATTCGATGGGCCAAAGTTGCCCTGTTTCGGCTGAGCTGATATCGACCAATTCTAGCACTACTCATGCCAAACCAAGCCCTCCTAACACTTCCTTAGTCCTCCCACAGCCTAATTAGGACTGAAAGGTAAGCCAATTCGGTTCCCCTCTACAATTTCCGATTAGTGCTATAGAGAGAACTGGTAGAATTTCGATGATGAATTTCTAACTCAATTCGACATCAATTGATGCAATTGTTGATTTTAGAATGAACCTCAGGATGAAAGCTATATGACCAGATCGAAAGCTCGGACCGTCGTGCCCTCGACGGTGAGTAATTGAAGCTTTCTCTCTTTATAGTCTGTTTTCCGGCGAAGCTCGGTTTGAGCTCGTTCCGGTGTCAAAACTTGTGATTCAAAGTGCTATTGAATCATATGAAGATGTGGGAACTTAATTTTAACTTCAATTTCAACAATTAGAAGTATTTAATGAGTCAATTTGATTAAATCATATTCAGCTGTGCTAGGAAGTTGAAATTGGGGGAAAATTTTGGGATTTTCAAAAATTCGAAGGACCAAGATACAATTTTATAAAATTGAGGGTCAATTGGGCATGATAAGAATGTTAGAGGGCCAATTGAGGAATTTTAGAATTTTTGGGGTGAAACTTACCATTTTTCTAAAGGAAGGGCAAAATGGTAATTTTGGAAAAGTTGGGGGGACCAAATTAAAAATTGGGAAATTAAATCCCTTTTTGTGAATTTGAATAAATTGAGATCCTAAGATAATTTTTTCTGATAAAAAACCGTTATTAGGGACTTAAAGTTAAAGAAAAATAACTTTAAGGACATAATTGCAAATAAATAAAAAATTTGGTTTTCTCATTGGAATGAATGAAGGCCATTAGGCCAAGGGATAATGAACAAAGATGTTCACGTCGTGTAGGAATACAAAGTGTTGGAAATGCCAGTAAGGACAAGCTCACGTAAATACAAAGAACTAGTCGAGTGGAATTCATTGTGTCACGCCTCAACCTGGTTTGGTTGGATCCCCGTGAACAACCCGTCGTTCTTTCCTAATTTAGGAGGAGTTTCCCCCTACTTTTAGTCGAGAGGAGCCAGGCGAAATTTCAACCTTGTTCCCTAGAAGACATATATCAAATAAAATGCAAGGTTAAAGACAAATTTAAGCATACCTGACAAAGGGTAAGGCTCAGTGTTACTTTTATTCATTTTCTACCTAACAAAGGGGTAGAAAAGAGTGGTGAGTTTCTACAGCTCAGTGAATGGGTTTTCAAAGGTCTACTTTTAACTTTTAAGAAAAATATTTATATGGAGTGTGCCAGACTCCTTTCTTTTCAAAAATCCCTTCATTTAATGCAATGTGTTTATGGGACCTTCAAGACGCCTAAGAGGGGTAGTGATGTGTCCTAGGGCCCTTGATGACTCGGTGGATATAAGGGTTGTTAGTTGTACTAGGAAGCCTTACGAAGCTTGAAGTAGCTTCAAGCGCACGAGACCAGGGTGGGGTCGGGATGAGGTCTTTGTCCTCATACAGACATGTAGAATTGTTTTGGGATTGAGGGTCAGATGTCGCGAACATCCACTCATTCTTAGGGTAGAAGTGAACGTACTTCTATCAAGGTGGCCAGTAAAGTCGCTCCGATGCCACAAGTGGGTTTAGTGGACGTACTAGCCTGCGATTGTGTGTTTGACCTTCATGATGAAGGATGTGTGTTAGGTGATAACACACTATGATTAATAAGAAATTGTGATAAAAATAGAGATTGGAAATGAAAGGTTTTTGAAAGGAAATAAGGAGTCTAGCACACTCCAAAATAAATATTTTTCCTAAAAAATTAAATTTCAAAAACCCTTTCATTGAATCATTGTACTCACCCCCTCCCTTATATCCCTTTCAGGAAATCCCAAAAAGCCTACCCCCATGGACTATCAACTAATACTCCTGTGTGAGAGGTATGATCAGTTTAAAATTTTATATAGTTTTGATTTATGTTATTCTAGGAAAGGTGCAGGTTTAAAGTGCGCCTTACTCTTCACGGTTTATAAACAAGGGGCGACCCTTAGTAAGTCGGGAGAGTGGCAGGTTGATCACGGGGATCCAACCAAATTGAGTCGGGGTGTGACAGACCACTTCTATCAGAGTCTTAGTGAACGTCCCAGATGTCCAACCCTCAGACCCAAAATACTTTGTGTCCAATATGAGGACGGAGACCTCATCCTGACCACACCCCGGTCTCATGTGCAAGAAGCTTCGTCGAGCTTCATGACTAACTAGCACGACAAACCTACCCTTATTGCAACTAGGTCATCCAGCAGCTCTTGGACCCCATCACTACCCCTCATGGGTACCTTGATGGTCCTGAATTAGAGTGCATGAGCATACAATAGTCTTAGCATATTAGCCATTATCTTTGGTGCCAACGGTCCAATGACCCCGACACTCGACTTGGTATGTAGTTGTTTACTTGATTGGTCCGTCGACCTAGTCCTGGTGTACTGCCGCTAACCCATCGAGCCTTGTTAGTCCTGATTTGGTACCGGGCTGAGTCACACATTAATTTTCCATTTAGAAAAGTTTTCATGGCTCTTATCATCATATTTCTCTATGGGCTCCAGTCCGTGCCCATTGGCCTTGGGCGCAACACTTTACGAGTTTTTCAAAATTGTATCTTGAGCCCTATTAGTTCAAAAATGCGGCCTTCGGCCTATTGGAGCTATCCCGACTCTCGTTCAAAAATTCTCCCAAATGTTTTAAGCATATGCACATAGTTAGGGGAGATCATTTCTAAAAATGGTTTTTTAAGTTAAAATGCACTTATCACGCCAACAGGGTATGATGTATAAATAAGCCCACTCACAAGTGGATTTTCATTTTTAAATAATGTGCTCATCATCCCAACCGGGTATGACGTTAATAAGTCTCACTCACAACATGTAAGTGGTTTTGGACTTTAAGATGTTCTCTTCACCCCAATCAGGTATGATGTTAGAAATTCCCACTCACATGATGAATGTGACTTGTTCGTCCTAGTAGGACCTCTAGTCCTTGTCATGCTCCCTCGCACACATTCTTGTCCAATATGTCCCTACAAGGTTCAGACATGTATTTGCATGTCCCTACAAGGTCCAATTTGTCCCTACAAGTTTTGGCATTAAAGGCCTTCTACTTTCATGTATTTACAAATTAAACCCCAACTTTTGCCTTATTACGATTAGGCCCCTAAAGTTCATAATTTTTGACTTTAGATCCCTAATGCTTATTTAATTTCAATTAAGTCCCTAGTATTCCCAATATCTCTCTTAGGTCCTTAATATTCAAAATTTACCAATTGGGACTCAACTTTTTTTCTAAAATTTTCCATTGCTCCTTTACTTTCCAAAATTATCGTTTGACCCCAATTTTCTAAAAATGACCCATTGGTCCCAATTTTTCTAAAAATGACCAATTGCCCCCCCCCCCCCCCCCCCCAATTTCTTTTACTTTGCCAATTGACCTTCAATTTTAGAAAAATTGTATAAAGGACCTCCAATTTTCGAAATCCCCAAAATTTTCCTAAAATTTCCCCCAATTCACCTTCTCCATATGACCCAAATTTGATAACATCCAATTGACCCTTCAATTTATGTTAATTATTTCCTATCATGGTACTAATCGACTTTCACACTTCCCTACGATCAGACCAAGCTTTGAATCACCATTTTTTGGTCCGAAACGAGCTAAAATGGAGCTTTGTCGAGAAACTAAAGGTAGAGAGAGCTTCAAGAACTTACTGTGAGAGGTGCAGTAGTCTGAGCTCTTGATTTGGGAAGGTAGCTCTCATCCTTAGGGTCATTCTAGGGTCAAGAATCTCTACAATTTGTGTCCTAAGCAGTGGGAATTTGGTTAGTAAAATTCAACACTTTATCTCTCTAGAATCGAACTATTCCGATTAAAGGGAGCTGAATTGACTTTCTTTTTCCTCAAGAAAGGTCGAGTGTGAGCTGTTGAGGTTGAGGAAGGGCTCAGTTTGACTGTAGGAGGTCCGAATTTGCCAAATTGGGATTGGGCAAAACAGGGTAGCTTCGGGATTGACGGAGCAGCGTCATTGTTTGGGCTCGTCGGCGCTTCTCCAGCGATCCTCGGGTCGAGTGGAGGTTGTCGTCAGGTAGCTAACTTCCTCCAGAGTTTGTAGTACCCAAATTCCCCTTCTAAGGTTTAGAGAAGTGCCCAAATCGGAGCTCTGGTTGGATCTTCATCGGAAAATGGTGCACTTCTCCTTTTTTGGAAGTTTGAGGTGTGCAGAGGATAAATGGAGGGGAGCTTAAGGACCCTCTAATCTACCAGTTTCCATATTGGTTGAGCTTATTTTCATCAGAAAATGCCAAAATCGGAGAAAATATTCCCTTGCCCTGAAAGAAAAGTATTTATGCCTAAATGAACAGTGTTGTCATTCTAAGGAAGATGATGACACTATTCATTGACCGGTCTGGTCCGATCGGGTTTGGTGATGAAAATCGACCGGTTCAGGCTAGATTCGACCGATTTTCTAAAAATTAAATTTTTTTAATTTAATCTAAATTCATTTTCTATCTAGTGGTGGCCTTAATTCTCCAAATTTACATTTTTATACCACTTAGAAAAATGAATTATTGAATCCGGTTCACTATGGTTCAACTCAGTTTCTTCCCCATGATTTTTATGAATACTTGGTTACTTGGTATTTTCCAATTTTTCATTTTAACCATTCTTTTCCATTTTTTTCATTTAATGGCTTGGTTTTCTCATGAAATTTGTGGGTTCTTTTCCCGGTTTCCTTGGTCCGAGAGGATGGATTTCATAGGCTAGGACCCAATAGTTTATGAAATACGAATGAGGTCACAATACTTTAGAAAATGCATACTAAGACCCAGTGATTATAAAAAAAGGGCTAAGTCCTGATCATTTTATTAAAGAAGGGTAGAGACCCAGTATGCAAATGATAAAGCATATTAGGGTATTGTTTTAGCATCGATTAAATGCATGATTGTTGGGTTATCTAGAAAACAATTCAACTTATTAATGATGCATTCTTTTGTAGTTGGAAAAAGAACAAGCCAATATTTATTTGTCTAATAGTATTATTGATTGTTTTGAGAAGTATGAGTTATGGGGACTAATAGGCGCTTGAATTGGGAGGTTGTATGGTCATTAAGGGCTATTGAAAATTTTTGTGTCATATGGGGGGAAATATTTTCATTTCTAGTATGTCAGGATTTAGAAGTTATAATTATGTGGTCCAATGTATTAACCAAGAGTAGGTTGGTTGTGGTCATTGATTTTCGGGATGAGAAAGTATACATGAATGATCATTGTTATTATATGACATTTAGATAAGTGGCCGATAAAATATCCCTAAATTACGTTGCATGAATGCAATTGTGAACATACTTTAACGTGTTTTAAAAATACATGATTTATGAAAGTACATGTATACATCCTTTTATGACACTCGGATGACTTGTTCGGAAAGGAAACCCATGGACATTTATATGCTTTGAAAACAAAGTGTTTATGGAATAATTAATTTTTTTTATTTATAAAAGATGAAAATATTTCGTATTAAATATTTTGAGTATAAATTAAGATTGAGAACGTGAATATTTGGAATCAATCCTCTTACTCACTAAGTGTGATTCATCCCTTACCCTAACATGTTTATATATAGGAAGATAGAGAAGTTGAAAGAAGCATTAAAGTCAGAATGAATCTCTAGGAATTGAGATTGGGGTATAAACCCAAGAAAAAAAATATGAGATTAAAATTTCTGTAAATGTTTACAATTACATTTGTGAAAGTTTCAAATACCGATAGAAATTGTGATTATTTTATATTATAAGTTTTAAGTCATGTTGGTTCTATAGTAATGTGGCATTCACCAATATAGCGTCGAGATGATGTAGCAGATTCTTATGTAGCTCAATCTAGAGACTCAAGTAGAGGCGTGACATATTCAATCATAAGTTATATAATTTAGTAGAGGCGTGACCTATTCAATCATAAGTTATATAATTTTTTAAATTATTTTGAATTTTGAGTGGAACTGGAATTGAGTTCATGAATAGTCGATGTCAATTCACTCACTCACTAAGTATTGCTTACCCATCTCTTTTAAAATGTTTTAGGGAAATTAAATGAGATGGAATAAGATACAGCAAGACCCATTGTTCCTCGAATAAAATATGTGAATATCAATAAGAGACTTTCTAGGGTTGATAGTGTTTTTATTAATACTTTTTTGTTCTCCATATGCTACATGCGACACCCACAATTATATTATTGTTGAGAGTGCATGGTGGATTGTCATAAGATATGATCCATGAATTGCAAATAGGGTTTGATATTAGGGATGTTATTTTGAATTTATTAATTTGACTTTATCATTGATAGACTCAAGGAAAAAAACTTGCAACCCGAAAATCAAACTATAATTCTCCAACTTACCACATCATTATCATTTGAAATATTTTTAATGTTATGCACTTACACATCATGCAATGTATCATCTTATCCCCAACTTATTTGCACACTAATTGAAAAAATAATATGAAACGCTCTATGGAGCTCGTCAAACAAAAAGAGTATAGAGATTTTGATATCTTATGTGGAGAAACATGTAATATTTTGTTGATGGTGGCGTGAACTCTCCTTGGACTCTCTTATCATTTTGGGCCTTCTAATATGTGTAATATATACTAATTTGAAAAGAAAAAATAAATTATTAATGAGGATACTATTATAAAATAATAAAAATATAAAGAAAATATAAATATTTGATGGTTGAAACTTGTATCATAAGTGTGTGACTTGTTAAGGGATGGGATACACTTTCCATGGCTTAATTAGTACAAATTGAATGAGCATAAAGAAAAATTAAAGATTCAATACTCAAATTTTCATTTCTTTTCTCATAAGTATTTGTTTTGGATATTAAAACATTATATATTATCAAACATTCTCACTTTTCGTGATAGTTTTTTAAGAAAAAAATATTCAAATATCATCACCATCTTGAAACACTTTTTTGGAAGTTTATGGAATAAGTAGCCTCCTTAATTTTCTACAAAACTTACAAGTATCTCCCAAATAGTAAAATAAGTGTATAATTTGAAATGTTTTGGGGTGATTTAGATTATATACAAAGGAATTAAAACCTACATATGCAAGGGTTGACCCTTACCACTACCAATATTAGCATTTGAAAAGGTTAAAAGCAACAAATACTCTAAAGATGCCTATAAGTGAAAATGAGAGCATGAAACAATAACTCAACTTTTAACTTTACAAATTAAGAATGAGAATATTAACCTTTTTTATTAGAGACATTCACTAACAATGCTAAGATTAAAAATAGACGGAAATAAATTATTCTCCAATAAGGTTTTAAGGATAAGAGATTGAACTATATGAAATGTTAATGGTTGAGCTATTGTAAAATATTAATGGTTGAGATATTAGAAAATGTCAATTAGTTGATATACAATTAAGACATTGGGATAATATTTACTTTGTGTAAAAATTGTTACAAAGTTATTAGAAGTCTTTAGATTATTAAAGTGTCCCATAAAAATAAGGTTACTACTAAGTGAAGCACAATGAGCAATGTTGAAGACTACTATATTATTTACTAGTTGTCTTATGTATCCTATGTATATCCATTTATAATAAAAGTTGCAAAGTTAAAAAAGACCTATATATTATTTGGATTCTTATAAACATGTGGAATATGAAAGCTTCTATTAGGAATTATTTAAAATTTGATAAATTTTTAGAATGATATATAGAGTTACGTTGGATATTGGATTGAGACTAGAGAAATTATTATATTTCATATTTTATATGTTATCTTTTCACTTGGTATGCATATTATACTTGGATAGGAGAAGAATGAAAGAGTTATTTTCTAACTGTTCTTCAAGCTTTACAATTAGAGATTGAATTAAACTAGTAGTAAGACCTAAGTGATGATCTCATAAAACTAGATAAAAGAAATAATCATATTGTACAAATTTCTTACCGGTTATATTTAATTTTTAAAAAAAGAATCATATTATAAATGAATATTTATCAGTTGGATATAAAGGAACCATGAAGGAGTGTTATAAATTCATAATTCACAAAATATTACGCACTTAATAATAAAAGTAAAGTAATGGTAAAACAACAATAACGTAAGCTCTAATGAAAATACTATGGTATAGTTTTATGTTTTGTTTTGGTCCTATACTTGGATATATTTGTATAAGTCTTGAAAACATAAAAGTTTTATATGCCCAAACTTACATCTAAAATTCATATTAATAACTCATTTATTATATATTTTATCAAATATTTTTCTAATAATAAATCCCAAACATTTATATACATTATTGTTTGCAAGAACTGGTTGTTTAAATTGAGAGATTTTGAGGGGTTTCGAGGGTGGAGTAATGATTCCTCCACCCTCCAATATTAGAGTGTTCACTCAAAAACTTGTATTAAACCATCTTCAAGTTTTGCTTGAATACTTGGTTAACTCACACTTCATAAATTAACTCAATTTATCATCATTTCTCGGTTCAAATAAAATATGCAAATATACGTTTCTTATCTTATTTTGATCGCTCTATATAGTTTGGTTGTCTTGAAATCTGTTGAAGTAATATTTTGTATTTTCATCAATATTGTTCAATTGTCGGTGAAGTTCCATGGAGAATAGAAAGAGAGACAAAATTAAAAAAAAAGTGCTATCTTTAATTTTTGTAATGTAAATAATATGATACTTGGAAGTTGTTTATATATTATAGAAGTTGTAGAAAAAATAACTATTTAAGGGGAAATATTTTAAAATTTTTTTTGCTCAAATATAATGGTTGCTTAAGAAGATATTTTACTATATCAATTAACTTAGGTTGATAGTTATTTTTTCATGGAATTTTAACCATCCATTCATATGTCTTTTGAATTTTGGCTAATCTAGATTTAAGTAAAAAAGTTACATTTAAAGATAAAAGTTCCCAACATAACTACTCTATTTTCATAAGATTGGACACAAACCTTATATGAGATGTATTATTATCTTAAAAAGCTATGTTGATATTGATAAATATCTTCATCATGTGAAGGAAGTTGACACATAATAAACTGCTATGTTGATATAGATAAATATCTTCATCATGTCAAGGAAGTTGACAAATAATTAAACTACAATAAGAAGAATGCATGTTGACATATACTTGTTTCCCCTCCATATATAGAAGAAAGTCTTTTTGATATTGATCATTCTTCCTAGAATTCATAAAATATTGGTAAGATAATTAATAATTCAAAATTTAAATTTTAATTAAATAATTATATATCAAGGATGCTACTTTTACATGGAGAGAAGACTTTCTCATCTATCCCTACATGGTTAAAGATCTCATGAAAATGAGAAAATTGTCAGATATCTTTGGCATAAGATCACTCCCAAAATCCAAATTCTTCATCCCTTTAATGGTTAATATGTTATATGGAATAATGCATTAAAAAGAAAAACAAATATTAATATATTTGAATTTTGATAGTTTTACTTATATTATTTTTAATAAAAGATATTTTAACTAAGTATTAGAATGAAATAAAAATCTTATTTGTAAAACTTGAAACCATAATAGTTGACCTAATTTGAACGATATTAAAAATGATCTAATGAGACTCTACCTAATAAAAAAAATTTCACATAATAATCGAATTTTGAATTCATTAGTTTGAAATTAAGTAGAGCATTCAATATAATAATTTTTTTTCTCAATCTCATCTTCTATCTTCATCTCTTCCACAAGCCTTCTCCCTCTATCGATGATAACCCATCACTCATTTTTTTTTGTATAATTTATCTAAAATATACACAATTTAACCTTTTATTTTATTATAAACTTTTTTGTTAATACATTGGCACAGACTTATTAATAAAATATTTAATTTATTCAAATTCTTCAAAAATGTTTATTATGTATTAAGTTATAAAAATTGGAATAGGTAAGAGTGATGTGTCATCATATTAACCAATTAAATTAGTTAAATTGGCAATGTTATTGGCTTTTGATAAAATATTGGGTGTGATGTTGATAAAAATATTAAATTAACATTTTTATATTAATTAGGTCCATTAAAAAATATAGTAAAATAAAAAAAATAGGTAAAATTTATATGCTTTAAATAATATCTTTCTCTTTTAAACATGAGCGTGTTAAATTATGTATTTTGTTTATTTCATACACGAACAAGAAAAAAAAGATGAGGATTCACTCTCAAGTCCACATGGAGATGAAAAAAAGGTGGGAATTTGGAATCCACAACTTTAATTTTAGGATCACATAGAATGTTCGTAAAAGCAATCAAAACTAGACCACAGGGAAAGCATAAGATTCAAAGTAAGACTTTATGTTTCAAAGTGCTGAATAAATGTATAGGTTGAAAGGAGGATATGGAACATAAAGCAAGTTGAAGTGACCTCTTAAATTTGCATTTTCCCAATTTTTACCACCAGATTCTTGCATCCATCACATGAACTTGTCAACCCAAAAAAATAATTAAGTCCTTTAAAAAATATTTATGAAAAAAAATTGTTGGACTTATCCTTATAAAGAAATGGAATCAATTCATGAAAAAAAAAAGAAACTTTTTAAGAAAGCTTTTAATAAGGTGGCATAAAGAATAGGTATGTAAATGGATTATGTTAAGGTAAGTCTGTCACCACTCATGTCAAAATAGGTATGCCATTCCATTATAATATATGATCGGTACTGTAGATAATACATTTTATAATGTTGAAAATATTTATAATATTATAAATTTTTAACTATTTATAAATAATAAAAACTTTTTAAATTTATAAATTTAATATATTTCTCTATTTTATTTAATTTATAATAATATTATCAATAATCTTTTTTATTTAAAAAATATATATCATATTATTAATTTTATACCCAAATATAACATTTACACATTTAATAGGTAACTAAATTTATTATTATTCGATTTTAAATTATGTATCTGGTTGAATTTTTTAATAAAAGATAATTCTTATCAATAATTTTATTGTAGTACATACCCATAAAATATTCAAAATGTTATCGGGATAAGTGATGGGTTACTTCATTTATTCACTTCAGATAAATAATTTTAATCATAATAAAAATTAAAAATTATCATAAATAAATCATTATCCTTATGGAACTTGATGGCGTATGTTAGCACCATGTTTGCATGGGACACTGGCTTATCCTGTTATACAAATGTATCATGACAACGGTCCACATTTCCCTACCCCTACTTCGTATGACCTTCAGTGGAGACCGAGAGGTAGCATGTACAAAACATTTAATTATAAAAAAGATAAATATAATAAAAACCACTTATTTAACTAGAGTTACTCGCAACATTGTTTATGTCGATTTTAAATTTACTAAATTATTTATACATTTTATAATTTATAATAGAAATAATATTAAATAAACTAATAGTAAATAAAAATATAACAGTTAAAATAAAAAAATAAAAAAATTATAGTTTTACATTATTATTAATGTTTAATATTTAATTATATATATATATTTTATATTATTTATCTTAATTATATATAAAAATAAATTATATAGTTAATTAATTTTTTTTATTTTAACTGTTATTTTTTTTATTTCGTACTATTGTATTCAATATTATTTATATTACTTTTTATTACATTTATTTATTATTTGTAGTACACGTTTTCCTCTTTGTTTATTAGTTTAATTTATTTTCTCATTTTATTTACATAATTTATAATTATTAAGAGTGAAAAAAAGATATACCAAAAAGTAAAATAAAACAAAAATTTTAAATACAAATGTAGGATTAAAGAGTTAAATTATGATTTAAATGTTAAAAATTATCTAAAATTATTAATAATTTATTATTTAGCATTATTTTATTATTTATCTAATTGAAATATAAAATATTTGAGCATTTTATAAAAAAAGATATAAGATCAATTACCACATTTTACCTAAAGGAGACATACTTGTATTGTATATGAAAATTTAAGTGTAAAATAATATTTATGTATAAACTTTTACTCCCAAGTAGTATGTACTTCAATTGTAGTTATAGTATTTAATTATTTAATGTTGTTAAATTAAAACTCATATATAATAAAGGGAAAATAAATAAGGGTTAATAATAAAATAGGATATGGAATTTATTTGTTTTTTACACACAATACAAATTTATTTATTTAATAATTAGTAAATTAGCATTACTTAATTGTCTTGTCTTATATAATATCATCATTTTATGTCTTTTTTAATAACAATTTCTAACTATTTAGACATGGTATTTAGGATTATATTGAACATTACCTATTTCGGTCCAATTTTGCTAAAAATTCAACACAATATTTATTTGTCAACTATTTAGATTAACATCAATAATATTAAAAATGAATTTACAATAACTTTTCATAATTAAATGGTATCCATTGTGATTATCACTTCTTGAATATTGAGTTCGTCTCTCGCCATTAGGCCAAGCACCAATGTTTGGGTTTCCGCTTCCAATACTTGGTTGTAGTGGAACCCAGTTTCCCTCCACTCGATGAATTGTCAATCCGAGTCACTCACTATCACACTTATTTCTGTGCATAAATTCAACAGATCAAAATAACTATCACAATTAATTTTATAAGTACATCTTGTTTGTGTTTGTCATTTTCGAAACTATTTTGGAGCTGGGTTGATTGAGGGCATAGTGTGATCGGAGCAGTTACTCATGTATTCTAAATAAACCTACAAAACGTTTCATTTATAGGAAGACATTGAGTTTTGATAAAATGCATTCTCCCTCTATTTCCATATGGCCGAGTAGATCATAGCTATTCATCCTAATGACTTTATCCTAACTTGTCCATCTATCCTAGATTAGTGTATCTTACCCTGAAACCATGACAAAAATTGGACAACATTTCCCTTCATATTATAATATCCTAAAAATATATCTAAATTTGTGCAACTCATGTACATTCAAACAATATGTCCATCAATAAATCTTGGCCATTACACAATGGACATATAGGATTAACAACTATATATTTTTACTCAACAAAGTACTATTTAATTAATATATCAAATCTGATATAATATTCATATAATAAAAAGATGAAAATGAAATAATTCTCTCATTCTCAATAATAGACCTAATAGTATCGGGTATAACAGTATTATCGCTTGAGTACCAATTCTTCTTGTAGAAATATGCTAATACATATGCATAGGAGTTGCTTAATTATTTAACTACTCTCACTTGACACTCTAAAATCCTAAGCATGTAATGTAGCGATTCATCAATATAAGGGTGGACAATCCATGGAACTTATCGTTCCTCCTTCTAAAGTATGGTACATAGTGTGTGAGAGTCAAATTTAAGTATGATTTTGGGCTAACCTTGTTATTGTGCAAGTTTTAATCCTTCCAATACGACTCATGTCTCATCTTCCAATGCATGTTTGCAATAAAATCGGGAGCCACTAGCCCGTAGTAGAGCGTCCTATTAATTCCTAGTGATGATTCTTGTCCCTGCATTTCTTATAAATGGATCAAACGAACCATCCACATTAATATTCACAGTGCCACTTGAGGGTTACTTCCATACTCCCTTAGTTTTTGTAGGTAGATTTAGCTCATGTCTAGTGCGACTTTGATCCTTATTGACACCTGCATATTCTTCAATTGAACCCATGATGTTACCGATCACTTCCTCAATTTGTGGCAGGCGTCCTAGGAATATAGTTCTATTCCATTCCTTCCATATCGCCCAACACGTTGTGGAAAATCTGCACTTCATTGCTTCTCTCTCATCTTTTCCCTGTTTTAGATTACATAACCAAGATTTAATCCATTCAATTAAGGACAATAAAAAAACTCTCCAATTCTTACCCCACATGTTACAAACCACACTAATCTATTCCATGTGCATTTAACTAGTAAATGATATATGGTTTCGACTTCACCACATATGGTACATGCATTAGAATATATGGATTTTCTCAAAAATAAGTTATCACAAACAGGCAAAGCATTCGATATTACTCTACAAAGAAAGTTTCTAATCTTAGGAATGTAATCTATATACTAAAGTGATGTCCACATTTGTTTTGCTTATAACTAAGGAGGAAGAATGAACTAGTATGGACTCACCATGTTTTTGATCTAACATGAAAGTATAAGCAGACCTTAACCGTTTGTTCCCAAGGCCATATCAACATGTCTTCCCGGGTAGGAGAAATGAGAGGGATAGTTATGTTGGCTTACTTTTCCTCTGGGACAATGTATCTTTCGATGTTGTCTAACCACCATATATTTGTACTTCTATCAATAAGGGTACTTACTTGGGTTTGGTTGGCTTCCTCATCATTTGTTTGATGCTACAAATGTCCATTGGAGAGGGCAAAAATCTAGTTGCCTTTCCAAACATGGGCTTGGTTCCCATTACTTATTTGCTAATGAAAACCTTTACGCAATTGTTCTTTACCTGCATATAAACTCCTCCACAACTAGAAGGGACGATTATCTGGACCAGCTGAGAAAATATCATTATGCATGTAATACTTATCTTTGAGTAGCTGAGAGAGAAGATTATCAGGCTGGTTATGGATACTCCATACGTTCTTCATTATCAATGCTAAATTGAATGTATGAAGATCTTTAATTCTCATCCCTCCCCTTTCCTTGACATCGGTAAGTTTGGCCCACTTAACCCAAGGGATCTTCTTTTGGTTACTAGAGTTACTCCACCAAAACAATGAGAGTAGTGAGTTCACCTATGAACACCAAACATGTAGTTGCAAAAAATAATTCATAACATATGTGGGTATAGCACAAATGGTAGATTTTATAAGAACCTCTCGACCACTTGGAGACAAGTACGCTGATTTTCACCCTTTTAGTATTCATGTTATTTTTTCTTTCAAGAAATGGAGGATTTTCCATTTATTGCATCCCTAGAAGATGAGCATTCCAAGGTATGTATTATTGACTTCACTAGTGCATATGCCCAATATGTTACTAATTGTTGTTCGAGTTGATGATCCTGTGTTCGCACTAAAATATAAAGAAGATTTGGTTAAACTAATATTTGGATCTGATGTCATACAATATTCACTTAATAAATGCATTATGTATGATGCACTATCCTTAGATGCCTCAAGGAAAAATAATGCATCTAGCAAAAAATAAATGTGACACAATTGGATAATGCCTGCCAATCTTAAGACCTGTTAACTTATTCCTAGCAACAACTTTAGTAATATTTCTAGAAAATGACATTTTCTATTAAAATAAAGAAATTTGGAGAGAGAGAATCTCCCTATTTGATACCCCTAGTTGGTTGGATGTGATCTATCTTTTGCCCATTCAAAATGACCATATACGAGACTGAAGATACATACTGCATAATCCATGAAACAAATGTAATATGAAAACTCAATTTAATTAAAATTCTCCTGAAGAAGGGCCACTTCACACGGCCATAGGCTTTTAGCATATCTAGTTTCACTCCGGAGCATTCTTTCTTTCCTCTTTTTTTGTTGTTTAAGAAATGGAAGCACTCATGGGATACACCTATATTGCCATGTATTACATGTCATGGGATAAATACACTTGCTCCCTAGAAACTATTCTATCCATAAGAGGCTTTAGCTTGTTAACCAGAATTTTTGAAATGATTTTATATATGAAATTGCAAAGGGGGATAGACCAAAAGTGTGACATTTCATCCGGATTAGATATCTTTGGTATTGTCCTATTGAGTAGTCGAGGGGAGAGACCAAAAGTGAGAATTATATTTATCTCATTGAGTAGCCGAGGGAGATGTCCTATTAAGAAAAAATCACACATAGTTGAAAAAATATCAGTCCTAATAATCCCCCAATAAGATTGAAAAACCTGACCATTAAACCTACCTAGACTCGCTACTTTATTTCCCCCCTAACTAGAAGGTTGCTCTATCCACTTCCTCTCTTGTGACCGGATTGATCAACATGTTATTGTCATTTTCAAAGATAGCTCACTCCACAACAATTAGGTTATGTTTAATTCCATCACATTGTCTATATGTAAACATATTCTTATAATTGTCGTGGAAGCCCTTTATAATTTGGTCTTATTCTGTCAGCCAACTGCCATCTATGCTCCTCACTGCAAGAATGGCATTATAGTTTTGCCGGATCATAGTGCTTTAATGAAAAAATTTTGTGTTTCTATCTCCCTCACATAGCCATTTAATCATCAAACTTTGGCTTCAGTATAATTCCTCCTCCTTTCAAGCCTGATCAAGTCTAAATATCAACCTAGATCTTATGTCAATGCTCCCAAGTGATGTAGGATTCACTTTGGCTAGTTCCTACTATAATTGGTTGATCTCCTTTCTTGCATGATTACAATTGTCCCGACTCCAATTACAGGGGTGTTTGTCTATGTGACCAAGTTGAAAGTATAACAAATTGAGGGTATTCAAAGGCATAGATCCCCAAGTTGTCTCAATAATAGTTCGATAGTTAGGGTTCATTAACCATTTATCTTCAAAATGGAAACCTTTTAACTTGTGTTATATGCTCCTTGTGTAATCCACTACTAAAGGGACGTGGTACAAACCAATCCAATCCCCTTGATGAACTCTCATAGCGGGGAACAGGCTTCGCCAGCTGTTGGAGCATAGTGCTCGGTCTAAGCGTTCAATGACATTATGTGGGCTTTCCCATTTATTCACCCAAGTACCCATCTGTCCACTATAACCAACATCCTACAAATGTGTTCGATTTAAAAACCTTTTAGAGCTTTGTAGATTACTATGTTCCTTAGGGTGGCCACCTTGTTTTTCGCTTTGTGAAAGAATTGAATTAAAGATCCCTATGACCATCCAAGGGTCTTGTAATTCTAAGCCTCCCATTGCAATTCTTCCCATTGTCGCATGCATTCATGCTCATCACAATGACTATGCATCCAAGTTACGTAGATCTAACATTTACGACATATAGACCATATAATGGATTCAATCTTGTGATTGAGTGTCACAATTATCTCAACCTGTTGATGATTCTACCATAAGGTTAAACCTCCACTAATACATTATGGAACCATTGTTACTTTATGCAAAAATTTACACTATTGCTGCACTCTCGTTATCTTGCTTCTTTGTTTTTTTTGTTTCCATCAGAAAAACCATATCGGACTGATGCTTCCTAATGAGCTACTTTTTGTGGCGAATTGTCAAGGGGGAGCCTATACGTTGACAATTCTAGGAGATCAGCTTCATGGGGTCCGTGCAGCTTGTTTAGGTTAGTCGCCACTGCCTGGAGATTCCTAACAACTAATCACCTCGTCGTTTGCATGCTTTCATTTGCAGAAACTCATCATTTAGGGCTATATTGGCCAATTTGTCATTTGGCATGTGTGGTATCCACAAGTCTTTCCATACTTGGATCTTTTTTCCATCACCTATTTTCCAAATGGCTCCATTTTCAAGAGCTCTATCCCATGTCACAAACTCTCCTAGAGCCACAAGGGGCATCTTTGTAAACCCCGTTCTCCATGACGAGTAATCCGAAATGGAGAACAAGAAACTTTCAAAAGGAAACCATGGATATAAGTGAATCAAAATTTGTAAAGAGAAAAAAATGGGAAATTAGAATATCCTAAGTGATCAATGAGGATCCAAAAACCAAGGAAAAGAACCATGACCAAATAGGATGTGAAAATCATACTAATTCAAGGTGAATTGGACCTGAATCGAGTTGAACAGGGAAAATCTGGTTCAAAGTTTCATATTTCTAGGTGACTTAAAAATATCAATTTAGGAAATTGAAGTCACCAATGTTTAGAAAATGAATTTAGATAAATTTAGAAATTTTTAATTTTTATAAAATCGATTGAATCGAGCTTGAACCGACCGATTTTCAATTTTGGGTCACCGAACTCGGTCCAACCGAACTAGTCAACAAACCACCTGCTAGGTCAGCGTACGTGACATTTGGTGAAGCGCGCCCATTCTACTGCTCCATCAGCATCTGAAAGTGCTGACCAATGAGAGTGTAACATGTGTACTTAGTCAACGATTAGATAAAGAAAATCCACGTCACTAAAGGCTAACCAATGAGGGAGCCACACATGTCCTTAGTCAATGGTCAATTGGGGAGAAAACTCAACAATAGTGCTGACCAATGAGGTGTTCACACATGGCAAGGGTGTCGCATCAACGGTTGACTAGGTTGTCATAGATTGGTCAACAAATTAGAGGTTGACATGTGGCAAAGCCACGTCGGTTGGCCACAGCCAATTAGAGGATGACATGTGGCAATGGCATAGTGCGTCACGTGTCATGGTCAACGGAAGGTTAGATTTGGTTAGCGGTGATGTCGGTTTCGGTGACCAATGAGAAGTCACGACGTGTCTGGTTAATGTGTCAACGGGTGACTCGGATGCCTAGTAAGCAAGTCACATTAGCAATGTCAGCCAATCATAGTGTGACACGTAGCAGCTCGCACATGCGTGTATAGTGTCATCTTTTTTTCTTTAGTTTTCTGAATATGGATGGAAAAGGATCAAAGCCATAACTTCAGTGAGTATTTAATGGCTCTGACAAGGCCTTAAATCGATGAGTTAATGGTCGATCGATGGATGGATTACTAGAATGATTAGTCCCCAAGCTCCCTATATAAAGAGCTACTCTCCATTCATCCTCTACACTATGAAGAAGTCCTCTATCTCCCTGCACACTCCATTTAGCTCGAGGATTACTAGAGAAGCTATGATCATGCTGCACAATACCAGAACTTTAACAACAAAAATCAGATAGAAGTTTTTGAGATAAATTTTGACTGCCACCGACCCCCTAAGATTAGGCCGACCCTCCCACGGCTCCTCATGACAAATCCTCAACCTCCCTGAACCTTTGTGGTAAGCCAATTCTACCTCGCTCTGTTGAAATAATTAAATTACATAGTAAAATCGAGAAAAAGTTTGCTATTGAAATTCTCCTTGCCTAGGCTATAAATTGATGCAAAATTTGATTCTTAGAGGATACTCTTGACGAGCACTAGCCATCCATAACCAAAGCTCTGACACCATCCCTTCGCTGGTAATAAATTGAATCTTTCTCTCTCTAAAAAGATTTTTTGGTAAAGCTTCGTTTGAGGTTGATTTTGGGTCAAATTAAGTGATTCAAAGCTTAGAATACTTGTAGGAAGATAGAGAAGATGATTGTAAGCATGTTAGTAGGAAATTGACAAGGTTGAAGTGCTCAATTTGATGAATCAAGGATTTGGGGGCAAAAGTGAAATTTTGGAAAATTTGGAATTTTCGAAAGTTTTGGGATTTTTGTGAAATTGGCATTAAGTGAGGATCAATTTGAAAATAAGAATAGTTTGGGGAGTTAATTGTATTTAAAAATAATTATAAGGATTTATTTGTAATTTTAAATCATTGTATTTTGATAAAATTATATAAGGGGTGAAATTACAAATAAAGTGAACTTTGGAATTATGGTAATTAATTGGGAATTAATTGCCAATAAAATAAATCTAGTGACTTCTATGAAATTAGGAGAAAATCTAGGGATTTAAGTGGAAATATTATGATATTTAAGTAATTAATTATCCATTATAATATAGGTGGGAAAATGATACCTCTACCAACAACTACAACACAGTTCAGATGTAAACCCTATTTCTTCATAATAAGAAAAATCGAAAATGGTGACTAGGAGATCTCGAATGAAAATCAAGATTAAATCGAACCGGAAGTGTAATTAGCAGCCAAAACAAGGATTTGTAATATTTCCAATGGTCAATAAAAACTCAAAGATCATGGAAATTAACCATGAATGAAATTGAATGTGAAAACCAAACAGGTTCAGGGTGAACCTGACCCAAACCGGATTGAACCGTGTTGAGCTGGTTCAAATATTCATTTTTCTAGGTGAATTAAAAATATCAAACTGGGAAATTGAAGTCACCAATCAGTAGAAAATGAATTTAGACAAATTTAGAAATTTTTAGATTTTAGAAAACCGGTCGAATTAGGCATGAACCAGTCAATTTTAGATTTCAAGTCATCGAACCTAGTCCGATCGTACTGGTCAATTGTGCAATTGATTAATGGATTGCCTGCCATACCAACACCGAGTCAGCATGCATGAGGTGTGGCGATGTGCATCGAGTTAGTCGTTCGGTCAGCACTGATCAATTAGAGTGTGACCCATGTCCTCGGTCAACGGTCAGATGAAATAAAATCCATGTCACCAGTAACCGGCCAATAAGATAGTGACATGTGTCCTTAGCCAATGGTCAATTAAGGAGAAGGTTTGTTGGCCGGGCTGACCAATAAGGAGCTAACACGTAGGAAAGATGACAGGTGAGTAGCTGATTAGAATGTCAAAGAAACGATTGACCAATTAGAGGTCGACACATGGCCGAGCTACATTGGATTGTTCTAACTGATCAGAGGCTGACACGTGGTAGTGGTAAGTGCATCATGAGTGAAATCTGACTTATTTAAACCAACCAATCAGAGGACGCCACAGATCAAGGAAACCAGAAAATTTTAAGAGTAAATCTAAAACCTAAGTGAATCGAAATTGTTAAAGAATGGTTAAGACAGGAATTTAGAAAATCCCAAGTAACCATGAAATCATAAAAATCATGAAAAAGAACCACAGAGTGGATTGGATATGAAAACCAAACCGATTCAAGGTGAACCAGATCGAACCGGGTTAAACCTTGATCAACTAGTTTAATAATTCATTTTTCTAGGTGGCTTAAAAATGTCAATTTGGAAAATTGAGGCCACCATGAAATAGAAAATAAATTTACATTAATTTAGAAATTTTTAAAATTTAGAAAACCGGTCGAATCGGATCGGAACCGACCAATTTTTATTTTCAGGTCACCAAACCCGATCAGACCAGACCGATCAATGATCTAGTCGGTCAATGGACCGCTGCTAGGTCAGCGCCCAATCAGCAGGCACGACGATTCATCACATGTAAACCCTACCCTTGGGAGTTAAGAAAAATCAGGAAAAGAACCGGTTAAACCGAGTGAGATAACCAAATCGGTTCACAAACCCGATCATCAGAGAATAAGCAATTTAGGAAATTTACAACTCCTGATTGACCCAAAGGGATCATAAAAACCTTTGAAGAGGGCCTTAGGACAATTTGGGAGAGAAAACTAGATCGGTTCAGGTGAACCAGATCCAAACCAGATCGAATTGATCATTTCCAAAGAGAAAACCGAGTTGGTTTATAAACTGGAACCAATACAGAAAAAGGACTTTAGGATGAATTGGAGGTGAAAGTCAAACCAGTTCAAGTAAATCGAACCTAAATCAGATTGAACCGGTTTGAACCACTTTTAAACCAGATGAAAAATTCATTTTTCTAGGTGCTTTAAAAAATTCAAATTTGAGAATTGAGGCCACCATTGGATAGAGAATAAATTTAGAAATTTTTAATTTTGAAAAACTCGATAGAATTGGGCCTGAACCAATCTGTTTAAGCATTGAACCCGATTCAGACCGGTCTAGTCCAATTCGAAATAGTGTCGTCTTCTTCCTTCAGATGACAGCACTGTTCACTTGTTGAAAAATAAAACCAGCACTAACAAAGAGGAAACATTTCCTTTCAATATATTTTAGGCCATCAATGAATGTCAAAAAGGTGCCAAATGGACGGATGATGAGTCCTCGAGCTCTCTATCTAAAGAGCCCCTCTCATTCATTCTCCACCCACCTGAAAATATCACTCTCTCTCAGCTACTCAATTTTTTGATAAAGCTCAAACTAGAGCTTCGATATAGGGTATTTTCCAAGCCAAGGAAGGCGTGGTCGGGTTACTTAGACATAGGGAGAAGTTAGCTACATGGTGGTAGTCTGATTGAATAGTGAAGCAACTCTGGCGGACCGAAGCTGCCCAATTTCTGTTGAGCTGAAATCAGCCAATTCAAGCCCTCCTCGGGCCAAACCAAGGCTTCCCAACACCTTCACAGCCCTCCTACGGTCGAATTAGTGCAGAAAGGCAAGCCAATTCGGCTCCCCTTTGTAAATTCTGATCGGTGCTAGAGAGATAACCGACAAATCTTTACTGACTAAATTCTCCCTCAATTCGACATGAATTGAGGTGATTATTGATTCTATGAAGGACCTTAGGATGAGAGCTATTTGCCCATATCAAAAGATCGGACCGCCGTGTCCCCAACGGTAAGCTTTCGAAACTTTCTGTCTATATGTTCAGTTTTTCCGGCGAAAATTCGTTTATGCTTGTTCCGGCATGAAATCATGTGATTCAAAGTGCAATTGAATTGTACGAAGGTGTAGGAACTTAAATCTAACTTCAATTTCAACAATTAAACTCATTTGTTCGGTCAATTTGATGAAATCAAATCCGGTTAGGTTGAAAGGTTAAAATTGGGGGGAAATTAGGGGATTTTGAAAATTTGAGGGACTAAAGTGTAATTTCCCAAAATTGAGGGCCAATTGGGCAATATAAAGATGTTGGAGGACCAATTGGTCAATTTTTTGAATTTTTGGGGTGAAACTTACCATTTTTGTAAAGTAGGGGAAAATGGTAAATTTTGGAAAAATTGGAAACCAAATTGGGAATTTGGGAAACTTGAACCTCTTTTTTTAATTTTGAATAAATGGAGGTCCCAAAGTAAAATTTTGAAGTTCTGGGACTCAATTTTGGCGAAAATTTGCTTTGGGGACCTAAAGTTAAAGAAAAAGAACTTTAGGGACCTAATTGCAAATAATTGAAAAGGTTTGGGTATTTTATCCATTTGTGATGAATGAATGCTATTAGGACTAATGATAATGAACAAGGATGTTCATATCGTGTAGGAACACAGTACCAGGAACACCAACAAGGATAAGCTCGCGTGAGGGCAAAGAACTGGATAAGTGAAAATCATTGCATTATCGGGTGAGTGAGATTTTTATATCATACCCGATTGGGATGATAAGCACCTTGGAAATGAAAAGCCACTACTAAGTGGAATTTTAAACATCACACCTGAATGGAGTGATGTGGAAATTACACGGAAAAAACTACTTACCGGTTGTAAGTAGATCATACCCGGTTGGTATAATGAACTTCCTAGAAGAAGTAGAAAACCCGTTCATCGATTATGAGCGGCGATGTCCTCACACCCAATTGGTATGATGAATGACTAAAAGATTATTCTGTCAGAAGTGCTATCCTCTCACTGTGTGCCACTGATTAAACCTTTTGGAAGTTCTTCTTAACGGGAGCTCAAATAGCTCATATAGGCTAGAGGCCTCAATTTTGGAACTTGGGGGCAAATATGCCCGATTTTGAAAATCTCGTATAGTGGGCCCAAGGCTAGTTGGCACGAGTAGGAGCTCGTAAACAAACATTATTTTAAGCCTTGAAAACTTTAAATGAATGATATATTTGGCCATGGTACCAAGATAGGACCGACATACTCGATGGACTGGCAGTAGTGTGACATGACAGGTCGACAGACTAGTCGAGACAAACAGTTGCAAGTCGAGTTGAGGGTCGGGGCCATTGGATCAGTGGTACCACAGATTAAATGGCTTATGTGGAAATTTGTTGATTTGTGCAGGCACTGAGGTATGGGACGTTTAAGATGCCCAAGAGGGGTAGTGATGCGCCCTAGGGACTATTGGACGACATGGTGGAGATAAAGGCAGATTGTCGTGCTAGTAGTAACGAAAGCTTGACGTAGCTTCATGCACATGAGACTAGGGTGTTGTCAGGATGAGGCCTCTGTGCTCATACGAATATATAGCTTTCTTTACAGGATTAAGGGTCAAATGTCATGTACATCCACTAATTCTCAAGGTAGAAGTGGATGTGTTTTTATATAGGTGGACGGTAAAGTCGCTCCGACGCCACAAGTGGGTGTAGTGGACGTGCTACCCTGCAAATGTGTGTTCCCTTCATGATGAAGGGTGTGTGCTGGTTGATAAACACACCGGTTGTGATTAATGATTGAGAAATGTCTATGAAAATTGAGATTTTGAGGATGATTTGTTTTAAAAAAATAAGGAGTTTGGCACACTCCAATTCAAACTATTTTTCTAAAAGTCAAACTTTACACACCCATTCACTAAGTTGTTAAACTCACCCACCTTTTTATCCCTTTTTAAGAAATAAAGAAATGACTAGGGATAACACCGAGCCTTACCCTCTGTCAAGTATGCTTAATTATTCTGAGTTACATTATTATTGATATAGGTTATTCCGGGGAATAAGGTTAATATTACGCCTGGCTTCTCCTAAATAAAAGAAGGGCGAAACCCCTCTTGAACCAAGAGAGCGGCGAGTTGTTCACGGGGATCTGACCAAACCGGGTCGGGGCATGACAACTTGAGTGGTATCAGATCTAAGTTTTCTTGAAACATTATCAATATTATGCCTTAACATTAATCAAACTTTAACTATCATGTAGGAAGGAGAATTCCTAGGAAGTTCATTGTGAAATCCAACCCTCCACCTATATCCTTGAAAAAGACACCCAACCCAAGGGAAGAGGCCATTCAAAGATTTTTAAAAGGCGAGAAAAGAGTACCCAAGGACATGGTGGAAGACTACGAGAAACTGGTAGGAGCCTTATTGGAACCAAAAGGCATCACATACCCTTCTCCAAGACAAGTGGAACCTGTACCTCCTCCTAGGAGCCCAACTCCTCCTCTAGTCCCACAACAACCGGAGAGGAATCCAACTAAGAAGGAGGCTTGGGACAACTATTGGGATGCGTATGCCACCTTCATAAATGTCCACCAAGTACCCCCACCTACTCAGCCCAACTTCAATCCCTATATATGGATGAAGTGGATCTATAAGTGTGAGGTAGAGGTACTAAGGTGGTATGAATTGGAGGCCATACATGAAATTCGTCCAATAAGGGAATACGAGTGGACCCCAACTAGTTCCTCAAAGCCTTCTGATCAAGAATTCCATAACCGTTCTAAGGCTAAATCTCGGCCTATGACCCCAAGGTATTAAGGGGTAGAAAATTTCTGTAATAAGCGAAGTATGGCAAGAAAATATTCTGTAATGAATGAAAGTTAAAATCTTCTTGCCAAAATTTCTAAGTTTCCTTAATAAACTCAAATAATAAGTGTACACTAATAAAGATCAACATAAAAGGATAGAAAATCACCCGAGAAAGAACTGGTCATTTCTAGTTAACCTTAACCTTTAAATTTTTCCTCAGAAGTACAATGAGATTTGGCAAGGAAGAAACTCTTATTGTTCACTCAAGGAATACAAATCCTAATTAAGGGAAGGAAAGAGAAGTTAGAATAAAAGGAAGTAAGCATTAAAAGAACAGAGAATTAGTCTAAGGAGTTAAGGAAGGGTTCATAGGATAAGAGTAAAGAAAACAAATAGACTATCCCAAAGGAATGAAAGTTAATCTAGAAGAGAGAAAGAAGGTTAAGGAGAAACTAAAGATGTTAAGACATGTATGCTAGGATAAGGAAAAGAGAAGAGAAAAAAGTATGATAGCAAGAAACTCTAGTAATAATACCAATACTTGGATAGAGTTATGACACACATCCTAAGGGACTCGATAGTAATAAGGGACTTTGTTTGGAGATAAGGATGTGAAACAAAAAGGAATAGAAGATAGGGGAGAAAGCTAGAATGAATCACCATACAAAGATTGAGAAGTAAAAGAAAGAATGAAGGAGAACTTTCAAGGAGCAGTAAGGAAAATGAACTTGAAAATCCCAGTATGGAAGTACCTTAAAGAAGAATGAAGATAGGAAGTGGAATCGTGGAAAGTAGGAAGTTCCAAGTAGAGGAAATCAACATATGAGATATCACAAAATGGAGTAGGAATCAGGACCCCATTAAAGGACATAGGTAACTAAGTAAATACCTTGAAAGTCATGCATGATCTACTTACAAGAGTGCAAGGGACCAAATGGGGATTTTAGACAGATTTGATTTAAGGAAATAACCCATAACAACCATATCATCCAGAAAATAAACAACACTTCAAGAAGGATCGGAAAGTAATAAGAATCATACCCAAAATAGGGCAAAGGGATAGATACCAAAGACAAGAAGATTCGAGAAACAATCCTCTCAAAATAAATAACTAAGAGGATAAAACAAGTGAGATAATTAACGAAGTGATCCTTGTAAAGGTCATAGTCCCAGTGAAGAAGGAAAAGATGGAAAGGTCAAAACCTTTGAGAGATAAGGACAGAGGAAAGCCTTAAAGAGATCAATGACTAAGACCAAAGTAATGACCTGAAAGCTATGAAGATGTTTAATAGATTTCTACGGGATGAACAAGGGATTTTGACACAAAGAGGGATGTGAAATCCACCTCAAAGGATTAGATGAGTACTCAGAGCAAGTGAGAATGAGGTGAGATAGACATAAGTGCTCATAGGATCTTAAGGGTAAAGGTAAGCAGGAGAAGATGGCATCCATGAATGTCATTAAAGGTTGGATATTATAAATGGTAAAACTAGAAGGAAATTTCAGGAGAAAAAGAATTGTAAAAATTACCAAGGAAGGGAACCTTGGAACATGTTTACCAATTAGGAGGAAATGGAACCAACGGAAATGGGAAAGAAGATAAGCTCCTCAAAGACAAGCTGCTAGAGATGAAAGGATTAAGTGCAAAGGAAAATTAACCATGAAGGTCCAAGGGATAAGTTAAACCTAAGTAACTGGTAAGTAGGCAAATAACATTAAAAGATGACATACAAGTAAGAAAGGAAATAACTTGGAATAAATGATCGTGAAATGATCACGAGTGAGTAAGAGTGTGTTACAAAAGAGAAGGGTCCTTAAAAGAAAAGACGCCCTTGGGAATTGGGAATGACGTAAGAAAGGAAGAGCTACATCATGTTAGTAAGTATCGGGAAATTAAAAAAAAACTTAAAAATTTGAAAGACCCAATAAATAAGTTGGGAAAAGACGAGTAAGTAAGAAAATCAATACGGTTCTAAAGGATATGACGTCAAAGACAAGTTCCAAAGAATGTCGTGTAGTAAGGGACATGTAAGCCCAACTATCACGGGAAAATATGACTTAGATAAGGAAGAGTATGATTTGAGCATGACAAGGTCAAGCGTTAAAATATGGAATGAAGAAGTAATAACCAAAGAATGAGGGAAGGATCAATGTAGGGTGAAAAGATGATAACACCAATACTTATGGAAGTATGTACGTGATGCTTGAACGAACATTGAGTTAAGAAGGTCAACAATAAAGAAAGTAATCGGATGCAAGAAAGATTGGGTATTTTGGAACTCCCAATCCTAAAAATCTAAAGTAAAGGATTTTGGAATGGAGAAATAGTTTTTTGGGAAAATGAAGGATGTAAATTTGAGCACATGACCTTAAGCCCACCAGTGAGATATGCTTAGCTAAAGTAAGCTAAATGGAATGAGAAAGGGATGTGAATGAAAAGAAAATCTTAAGTATATGATATAAGGAATAAACAGAAATAATTGAGAAGTTTGTAGGTCGATAAATAACAAATTGACATCATGGGAAGTTCCTTCTAGTGCAAAAAACGTGGGACAAAACTCCTAAAAAGAGGGGAGTGTTGTAAACCCTACCCTTTGGAGTTAAGGAAAACTAGGAAAATAACCAATCAAATCGAGTGAGAAAACCGAACCAGTGCACAAACCCGGTCATCAAAGAACAGGCAATTTGGGAAATTTACAACTCTCGAGTGACCCAAAGGGGTCATAAAATCCTTGGAAGAGGGCCTTAGGATAATTTGGGAGAGAGAGCCAGACTGGTTCAAGTGAACTAGATCCGAACCAGATCGAACCAGTCATTTCCAAAGAGAAACCGAGTCGGTTTATAAAATAGAACTGATAGAGAAAGGGAAAACTGGGAAAGTTATTAATCTTGAGTGACCTAAAGAGTCACAAAATTCATGAAAAAGGACTTTAGGATGAATTGGAGGTGAAAATGAAACCTGTTTAGATGAACTGGAACTAAACCAGATTGAACCGGTTAGAACTAGTTTCAACCACTATTGAATTTGATGTTAAATTCATTTTTCTAGGTGGCTTAAAAAATTCAAATTTGAGAATTGAGGCCACCATTGAATAGAGAATGAATTTAGAATTTCTTTAATTTTAAAAAACTCAGTCAAATCAAGCCTGAACTGACCAGTTTAAGCGTTGAACCCGGTTCGGTCCATAACAGTATTATCTTCTTCCTTCAGATGACAACACTGTTCACTCGCCAGAAAATTGAACCAGCGCCGGTGAAGAGGAAACATTTCCGTTCAATATATTTCAGGACATCAATGACTGTCATAAAGGTGCCAAACGGATGACTAACGAGTCCCTAAGCTCTTAATATAAAGAGCCCCTCTCCAATCATCCTCCACACACCAAAAAACCTCACGCTCTCTCAGCTACTCGGTTTTCTAATGAAGTTCAAACCAAAGCTTCGATATAGGGTCTTTTCTGATCCAAAGAAGGTGTGGGCGGTTTCCTTAGATTAAAGGAGAAGTTAGCTACATGGTGGTAGTCTCCAATTGCTATAAGGGTCATCAGAGAAGCGCTAGCGTGATCGAACAAAGAAGCAGCTCTGACGAACCAAAGCTACCATGGTTCTATCTAGCTGAAATCAACCAATTTGAGCCCTCCTCAGGCTAAGCCAAGCCCTGCCAACACCTCCATAGCCCTCCTACAGCCGAATTAGTCCGGAAAGTTAAGCCAATTCGATACACATCTGTAAATTTTGAACGATTCTAGAGAGAGAACTGACAGATCTTTACTAACTAAATTCTCCATGAATTTGACATGAACTGAGGAGATCCTTGATTCTAGGAAGGACCACAAGACGTGAGATATCTGCCCAGATCGAAAGCTCAGACTGTTGTGCCCTCGACGGTAAGCTTTCAAAGCTTTCTCTCTTTATGTTCAATTTTCCGACGAAGCTCCGTTGGGGAAAATTTGTGGAAAATTTGCATTAGGGACCAAAAGTTAAAGAAAAAGAACTTTAGGGACCTAATTGCAAATAATTGAAAAAGTTTGGGTATTTTATCCATTCATGATGAATGAAGGCTATTAGGCAAAAGGATAATGAACAAGGTTATTCATATCATGTAGGAACACAAACTACTGGGAACGCTATCAAGGACAAGCTCGCGTAAGGGCAAAGAATCGGATAAGAGAAAATCATTGCATTATTGGGTGAGTGAGATTTTTATATCATACCCAATTGGGATGATAGGCACCTCGGAATTGAAAACACACTACTAAGTGGAATTTTAAACATCACATAGGAATGGAGTGATGTGGAAATTACGCGGAAAAACTACTTACCGGTTGTAAGTAGATCATACCTAGTTGGTATGATGAACTTTCTTGAAGGAAGTAGAAAACCCGTTCATCGATTATGAGTGACGTTGTCCTCACACCCGATTGGTATGTGTACGACAAAAATATTATTTTGTCAGAAGTTCTCTCCCTTGACTGTGTGCCACTACTTAAACGTTTTGGGAGTTCTTCTTGACGGGAGCTCGAATAGCTCAGATAGGCCAGAGGCCTCGGTTTTAGAACTTGGGGGCTAATATCCCGATTTTGAAAATCTCGTATTGTGGGCCCAAGGCCAATTGGCATGAGCAGGAGCTCGTAAACAAACATGAGTTTAATCCATGAAAACTTTAAATGAATGTTATGTTTGTCCATGGTACCAAGACAGGACCGACATACTCGATGGACCGGCAATAGTGCGACATGATAGGTCGACGGACCAGTTGAGACAAACAGTTGCAGGACGAGTTGAGGGTCGGGACCGTTGGACTAGTGGCACCACAAATTAAATGACTTATGTGGAAAACTGTTGATTTGTGCATGCACTGAGGTACGGGACCTTCAAGTCGTCCAAGAGGGGTAGTGATGCGTCCTAGGGACTACTGGACGACATGGTGGAGATAAGGGCAGATTGTCTTGCTAGCAGTCAGGGAAGCTCGATGTAGCTTCATGCACATGAGACCTTGGTGGGGTTGGGTTGAGGTCTTTGTCCTCATATAGACACAAAGTTTTCTTTACGGGATTGATGGTCAGATGTCGTGCACATCCACTAATTCTTAGGGTAGAAGTGGACGTTTTTCTATCTAGGTGGACGGTAAAGTTGCTCTAACACCACAAGTGGGTGCAGTGGATGTGCTGCCCTGCGAATGTCTGTTCCCTTCATGATGAAGGTGTGTGTTGGTTGATAAACACACTGGTTGTAATTAATGATTGAGAAATGTCTATGAAAACCGAGATTTTGAGGATAAATTGTTTTAAAAAATATAAGGAGTCTGACACACTCCAATTCAAACTATTTTTCTAAAAGTCAAACTTTAATTACCCATTCACTAAGTCGTTGAACTCACCCACCTTTTTATCCCTTTTCAGGAAATAAAGAAATGACTAAGGATAACACCAAGCCTTACTCTCTGTCAGATACACTTAATTATTCTGAGTTACATTTTTATTGATATATGTTATTCTGGGGAATAATGTTAAGATTACGCGTGGCTTCTCTTGAATAAAAGAAGGGGGAAACCCCTCTTGAACCAAGAGAGCGGTGAGTTATTCACGGGGATCTGACCAAACCGGGTCAGGGTGTGATAACACATGACACGTGGCAAAGCGTGCCTAGTTAACTGCTCAGTCAGTGCTGGCCAATCCTAAGGTGACATGTGTCCTCGATCAATGGTTAGAGGAGGAAAATCCACCTCAGAAATGACCAACCATTAGGACAGTGACACCTGTCCCGAACAATAGTCAGTGAAATCTGGTCAGTAGCCAGACACGAACAACCAACGGGAGGCTACCGCATGTTCAGTCAACAGGTCAACGATTGACTAGGCGACTAAGAAGGAAGTCACGTCAGTTGAACCAGCCAATCACGGACCGCCACGTGGCAAGTCTTCACGTGCGGAACAATGTCTTTTCTTTCCTTCATCTAATGGCACTGTTCATGGAAGGATTTCCACCATCCATTTCTGGCGAAGGAATATTCCTTTTGACAATGGCATTTTCTTAAGAGGATAGGCTTGACCAATATGGAAACCGATAGAGACTAGGGTCCCCAAGCTCCCTGTATAAAGAGCTCCCCTTCTTTTGTCCTCCTTGCACCTTAAACATCCGAAGAAGAAGAAGAAGAAGAAGAAGGATAAGTGTTCGATTTTTCGACGAAGCTCAAATCCGAGCTCCGACTTGGGCACTTCTTTCCACCTCAAAAGGTAAATTTAGGTCCTATAGATTCCAATGGAAGTTAGCTACCCAACAGTGCCCTCCATTCAACCTGAGGAACACCGGAGAATTACCGGCGGGTCCAAACAGTGGAGCTGCTCCACGAAACTCAAAGCTGCCCTATTTTGCCCAGTCCTAATTCGGCCATCCCCGACCCTCTACGGCCGAACCAAGCCCTCCTTAAGTCTCTCCAGCCTACACTCAACCTCCCAAAGCATCCGTATAAGTCAATTCGATCCACCCTTGTCGGAATAGCATGATTCTAGAGAGAGAGTGCTCAAATATCACTAACCAAATTTTTACATTTAGGTCCCTAAAGTTCTTTTTCCTTAACTTTAGGTCCCTAAAGCAACTTTTCCCCAAATTGAGTCCCAAATTCACTTAGGGTCCTCAATTTATTCAAAATCACTTAAGGGGTTCAAGTTTCCCAAATTTCCAATTTGGTCCCCAACTTTTCAAAAATTACCATTTTGCTCCAATTTTACAAAAATGGCAATTTGACCCCAATAAATTCCAAAAATCAACCAATTGGTTCTACAACATCTTTTTCATGGCCAATTGACCCTCAATTTTGGGAAATTACACTTCAGTTACTCAATTTTACAAAATTCCCAAATTTCCCTAAATTCCCCCCTTTCAAAGCCAAATTTGATTTTATCAAATTAACCATTTAATCAGGATTATATGATCCAATTGAAGCTATAAATCAGTTTCTACACTTTCACATGTTTCAATGGAGCTTTGAATTGTATCATTTTGGTCAGAATTGAACTCAAACAAAGCTTCGTCAGAAAACTGAACTTAGAGAGAGAAAGCTTCAAAAGCTTAATGTCGAGGGTGCGGTGGTCCAAGATTTCAATTTGGGCAGAGAGCTCTCGTGCTGAGGTTTCTCCTAGGATCAAGAATCACATCAATTCATGTTTAATTGAGAGAGAATTCGGTCAGTAAAGTTTCATCGGTCCTCTCTCTAACACTGATCGGAAATTATAGAGGGGAGCAAAATTGGCTTACCTTTTTGCTCTAATTCAGTCGTATGAAAGGTGTGGAAGTGTTGGTAGAGCCTGGTTTGACCTGAGAAGGGTTCAATTTGGTCATTTTCAGCTCGGCCGAAATAGGGTAGCTTCAGTCCGCCGGAGCTTCTTCACTGTCTTATTACACCGGAGCTTCTCTAGCGATCCTCGGATCGAATGATGACCACCATCAGGTAGCTGACTTCTTCCCGAGGCTAAGGAACCTGACCTCGCCTTCTTTGTCTTAGAAAAATGCCTAATCGGAGCTCTGTTCGAGCTTCACTAGAAATTGGAGTAGTAGAGGGAGAAAGGAGTTTTTAGGTGTGAGGAGGATAAATGAGGAGGAGCTCTTCATATAGGAAGTTCAGGGACTACTTGGCCATTTAATTGATGCATTTATGGCGATCATTCATTGCATGAAACTCCTTGAACAGACACTTTTCATCTTCACCAGCACTGCTCGATTTTTCAGGGAGTGAAGAGTTCTGTCATTTGAAGGAAGAAGATGACACTGTTCTGAATCGAACCGGGTTGAATGCTTAAACCGGCCGATTCAAGCCCGATTCATTAGAGTTTTTCAAAATTAAAATTTATAAATTCATCTAAATTCATTATCTATCCAACGATAAAATCAATTCTCCAACTCGAATTTTCTAAGCTACCTGGAAAAATGAATTTAGAAATTGGTTCAATAGTAGTTCAAACCGGTTCAATTCGGTTCAAGTCCGGTTAACCTAAATCGGTTTAGTTTTCTCTTCCAATTCATCCTAAAGACCTTTTTCATGACTTTTGTGATTCTTTAGATCACTCAATATTTATAAATTTCCCAATTTGCTCTTTCTCTATTAGTTATGGTTTATAAACCGACTTAGTTTTCTCTTTGGTGATGTCCGTTTCTTTTCCCAGTTTTCTTATTATAAAGGGACGAGGTTTACATGAGGGTCCCCGAGCTCCCTATATAAAGTGCTCCCCTTCATTCATCCTCCTCACACCTCAAACATCCGAAGAAGAAGAAGAAGAAGTGTTCAATTTTCTGACGAAGGTTGAACCATAGCTTCGACTTGGGAACTTCTTTCTACCTCAAAAGGTGAATTCGGGTCCTATAGATTCCATGGGAAGGTAGCTACCTAATGGTACCCTCCGTTCAACCTGAGGAACAATGAAGAATTGTTGGCGGGTCCAAATAGGGAAGTTGGCCCACAAAACTCAATGCTGCCCTATTTTGCCTAGTCTTAATTTGGCCATCCTCGACCCCCTATGGCCGAACCAAGCCCTCCTTAAGTCTCTCCAGCCTACACTCGACCTTCCGAAGCATCCGTGTAAGTTAATTCGGTCCACCCTTATTGGAATAGCTTAATTCTAGAAAGAGAAAGTGCCCGAATATCACTAACCAAATTTCCAGTGCTCAGGACAAGAATTGGAGTTGCTCTTGATCCTCGGAGGACCTTGTAGACAAGAGCTTTCAACCCAAATCGAGAGCTCTGACCCTACAACTTCATTGGTAAGTTACTGAAGCTTTCTTTCTCTACATCCAATTTTCCAACAAAGCTCTGTTTGAGCTCGTTTTGGACCAAAAAATGATGATTCAAAACTTGGTCAAATCGTAGGGAAGAGAGGAAACCGATTAACACCATGATAGGGAAAAGTTAACATGATTTGAAAGGTCAATTTGATGAGATCGATTTTGGATCAATGGAATGGAGGAATTGGGGGAAGATTATGGGCTTTAAAAAATTTAGCGACCATTGTGCAATTTTTCTAAAATTGAAGGTCAATTAGTCATGTAGAGGAATCTCAAGGGCCAATTGGTCATTTTTAGAAAAATTGGGGGCAATTGGTCATTTTTTGGAAAATTGGGGCCAATCGGTAAGTTTGGAAAATTAAGGGACCAATTAGAAAATTTTGGAAAAGTTAAGTCCTAATTGACGATATTTGAAAATTAAGGACCCAAGGAGGATATTGGAAATTCTAGGGACTTAATTGAAAATAATTTAGAATTAGAGACCTAAAGTCAAAGATAATGAACTTTAGGGACCAAATTGCAATAAGATAAAAGTTGGGGCCTAGTTGCAAATACATGGAAATCGAAGGCCTTTCATGCCGAACCTTTCCTTATGAGAATACTCAAACTGTGTAGGGATGAATTGGATAAGAAAGTGAGCAGGGGAGCATGACAAGGATTTGGAAATCTGACTGGAACGAACACGTAACAGTTGTCAGGTAAGTGGGCTTACTAACGTCATACCCATTATGGGTGGTGAGCACGTTTTAAATTTGTAAATGCTTTTTTCAGAAAAGATCTGCCCAGACTATGTGCAACTGCTTAAAAAGTTTAGGAGACTTTTTTATGAGAACTGGGACAGCTCCGACCGGCTAGAGGCCTTGGTTTTGAACTTATAGGGCGTAAGGCTTAGTTTTGAAAAACTCGTGAAGTGGGCACGAGTTGGAGCCCATAGACAAATATAGTCATAAGAGCCATGAAAAACTTTCAAAATTGGATAATTTTGTGTGAATTGCCATGATGCCGATTCTAGACCGATAATACTTGATGGGCTAGTGATAGTGCGCCAAGGCCAAGTCAACGGACCGGTCAGGCAAACAACTATGGAGCCTAATTTGAGAGTCGGGGCCGTTGGAACCAAAGATAATGGATCATAAATCCTAAAAATGTTGCTTGTGCATGCACTATGATACGGGTCTATCGAGATGCCCAAGAGGAGTAGTGTTGGTTATAAGGGTTGCTAGATGACTTGGATGCGATGAGGGCAATTTGACGTGCTAGTGAGTCATGAAGCTTTGAGTAGCTTCTTGCGTTGAGACCAGGGTATGGCCAGGATGAGATCTCATCCCATATAAGTGGACATAGAGTAAATTTGGGTCTGAGGGTCAGACGGGTAACATCCACTCATACTTAGTGTAGAAGTCGAGGACTTCTATTAGGATGGACGATAAAGGCACTCTGATCACTAAGTGGGTGCAGTCGGACTATTGCATCTACTACCATTTGTACCCTTTAAGGAGCTCGAAGAATCTCTACCCGACCGTTTGGCATCTTGGTCTCACTCATTCATGACCTGAAATGCCATGAACGGAGACGATTCATCTTTTCCAATGTTGTCTGTTCTTTCGTTAATTGAACGGTGTCATCATCTTAATGAAGAAGACGACACTATTCTGAACTGGTCCGATCGGGTTTAATGCTTAAGCTGGTTAGTTCAGTCCCGATTCGACCGAGTTTTTCAAAATTAAAATTTTCTAAATTAATTCTCTATCTAATTGTGGCTTCAATTCCCCAATTTGAATATTTTAAGCCACCTAGAAAAATGAATTTATCAACTGGTTCAATGATGGTTCAAACCGGTTCAATCCGGTTCACCTGAACTAGTTTGGTTTTCTCTTCCAATTTGTCCCAAATTCCTTTTCCATGATTTTTATGACTCATTTATTCACTTGGGACTTGTCAATTTCCCATTTTACCCTTTCTCTACCGGTTACGGTTCATGAACCGATTCAGTTTTCTCTCTTGAGTTGTTCGGTTCTTTCCTCGGTTTTCTTATCTTTATGGGAAAGGGTTTACACTCTATCCGACCACTTTCTATTTTGATCGAGCTTATCATCACCCTGTCCTAAACGGAGCAGTTTCATCTTCATTGGAGTAATATGTTTTTTATATTAATGAATAGTGATGTCATCCTCAGGAAAAAGATGACACTGTACTGAACCGAACCGATCCTACCGGGTTCAATGGTGTAAATCGGCCAATTCAGGACCGATTCGTCCGGTTTTCTCAAAATTAAAATTTTCTCAATTAAACTAAATTCATTCTCTATCTAATGGCAATTTCCCAATTTGAATATTTTAAGCCACCAAGAAAAATAAATTTAGAACCCGGTTCAAGTACGGTTCAAGTCCAGTTCACCCTAAACCGGTCTAGTTTTCTCTTTCCATTTGTCCCAAGGTTCTTTTCCATAATTTTTATGACTCTTTCAGTCACTTGGGATTTTTCAATTTTCCCTTTTTTCCCTTTCTTTATTGGTTATGGTTCGTGAATCGGCTCGGTTTTCTCTTTTAAAATAACCGGTTCTTTTCCTGGTTTTCTCATCTATAAAGGGATGGGGTTCACAATTCATACCATCCTCAAACCTCCTAAGGCCATGCTGACCTTCCCACAACTCTCAACGACCGAGCCCCATCCTCCTTGAGCTATTGAGATAAGCATTGTTGCTACCCTTCGTCGGTATCATAAATTTATAAAGAGAAAATGTGCAAGCTTTGTTAATTGAATTCTCATTGCTCAGGCTATCAATTGAAGCAAAATTTGATCTTGATGGAAGAAAACTCCCCATATCAAGAGCTTCATCAATCTTGCTCTTGCTGGTAAGAAATCAAAGTTTTCTCTCTAGAAATATTTTTCGGTGGATCTACGTTTTATCTCAATTCTAGGCCAAATTGGACAATTCAAAGCATGCAATGATCATGGATAGGTAGATTAGAAGCATGACAGGAGGCAATTAACCAATTTTAATAGGTCAATTTGATGAATTGGAGATTCGGGGAAGGGCAAATGCAATTTTGAAGAAATTGGTCGATTTGGGGATTTTCTAAAATTTTGGGATTTTTATGCAATTAGCATAAATTAAGGGTCAATTGGTAAATAAGATGAATTTAGAGACTTAATTGTAATTAAATATAATTTTTTAGAATTTAATTACAATTAAAAATAAATATAATGCTTTATTTGTAATTTTAAATAATTTATTTTTAATAAAATTATTTGTGGATTAAATTACAAATAGAGTAAATTGAGGAAATTATGGCAAATAATTGGGAATTTATTTATCAATAAAATAAAGTTAGGTACTTGTATGTAAATTAAAGCAAACATAGGGAGAAAAGTTGGAATTTCGGATAATTGATAGGTTTATTATCCGTGATAATATAGATGTGAAAAGACGACTTTCTACCTACAACTACGAGGCCATCCAAAGGCATCAAAAATCCATTCGGGACGAATAGGTCACAGATCTCGACTGAGTGGGATTTCTAGCATCGAGTCTAATTGGACCGATGATGCGTTATTACTCAAAAATTGAAAGCATGTTTGGTTAGAAAACTTGTTTTCCAAAAATGTAATCTCTTGATCGTGTGAAACCGCTCAAAATATTTTGGGATACATTTATGAAGAAAGCATGAAGCATGTTTATAGGACTACCCTTGAATGATGTATGAATACACATTAGGAGGGATCTAATCTCGACCTTCAATGCAAGATATGGGTGAGGCTAATGGTCAACAAAAGTGTTGGTTAGATCTAGTTTTATGAAAGTGGGCCCAAGGCCATGGTTTTGAAAGTGAAGTAGGCCCAAGGCTGCATTTTTGAAAACTCGTTCAAGTGGGCCCAATGCTAATGGGAAACAGGTCAAATTCCATAAATAATTTCTAATTTAAGAGCTTGATAAAATTGTCATAATTTTATAATGATTGCTTAAGTTGTTGAGTCGAAGTCGGTCCAAGTCCATTAGGCTAGTAGCGTAAAGAGAATGGTCTTAAATCAAAAAACTATTGTGTGATTACAATCGTGCAGAACCAAGGAAATGCCCGGTAGGGGGTAGTGTTGGTTCTAAGGGCTGCTGGACAATAAGATCGACATAAGGGAAGTTAAGTTATTCTAGTATGTTTTGTAAAGCTCCGAGAGCTTCGTGCGCATTGAGATCGAGGAAGAAGAGGGAGAGGTCTTGTCCCTCAATAGCGGATAGAAGAATTGATAATATTTGGGGGTTAGGCTCTGGTGCTCACACAGATAATGTGGTGGAGGTTGTGGCCTTTCACCAGGGTGGACAATAAAGACACTCCAGGCCACTAGTAGAACAGATCGAGATTGTAGCCTATAAGGGTTTGTTCTACGATTGTTTGATCCCTTTATTGAGAACGGGTGTTCTGTGTTTGTGTGATACAAACCCATAGGTTTGAGTTTTCCTATCATATCATGTTACTACTATTCTCGTGAATTTTTAATCACCCCATTTCAGGAGCCCCCACAAGGGACTTTGATACAAAAAGTATGAAATTTTCACTACATTTTTATCAGTTTACATTGTTCTGAGCCTTGGTCTCGTCGGCATTACCTTGTTGATGATACCCACCTCTTTAACGTTGGGGGGATTAGCGGGGTGCACATGACCCCAGACGAGGCGACATAGGGTCAAGGCATGATAGAGAGGTAGACTATTAGTAAAATAAACAAGTAGGGAGATTGCAGATCTCCCTTTCTTAGCCCCCCTCAAGGTCGGGTCTCCTTCGTGTGATGTATGTGCACTAAAATTATGTAGATCGCAGAGGTAACACACATCATTAGCTAGTTTATAAAAGTGTGATAGAATCACATCCTCTCAAGTAGGAATTTTAAGAAACTTCATTCCACCCAGTCATTGACTTTCATCATGGCTAGTGTTATCGCACACCACTCTTATTTTCCTCTCTTTTTGGACCGAATATATTGGAAACATTTATGAGCAACTACTATATTATCATGAATATTACACCATGGAATAAAAGCACTTCGATTATAGGACACTAGGTCATTTATACTTTAAGCGATTAACAATGATTTTTTAAATGATTTTGTAAATAAAATTGCACAAGAAGATGGGCCGAAATTGAGACATTTCATCCGGACTGAAACTTTGGAATGAGTATTATATATGTTTGATTTATCTACTTTGGTAGATTGCCTCCCAATAAGAATTTCATAATAGCATTCGTAATTTGTACTACTACTATAACCCAGTGTTTTTGATAGAATGAACCATTAAAACCATCTGACCATGCTGCTTATGTAGGCCCTACTTCAAATACTACTTGATGTATCTCTTCATCTATTACCCTTTTAATTATGTCCTCATTCATTGTATTAGAGATAGTGAAGGAGTACTACTATCAACAACTCATGAGGGTTATACAATCCTTTCGACAAATACAACTCCTTAAATAAACCAGAGAAGGCCTCTATGATATTGTATTCATCTTCAATCCAATCCCCCATAGTATTTTTTATTTTTCGTATTTAGTTTCTAGCTCTCCTAATAATCATGGATTAGTAGAAGTACTTAGTATTTTTATCTCCCTCTTTGAGCCACTAGTTTCTCTTGTCTTTAGAACACCTCCTCTAATCCCCACATTTTGTTTAACTCCGTTGTGGGTTGTTTCCTAAGTTACACATATCTCGGCTGGATTGGATTGATGTGGCTAATTCGATGTTGAAGTTGGGTTATTCTCTTTGTAGCATTTGGAATATTTTGCATACACGATTGCTTAAGGATTTTGCTCATATGTTTCGGCTGTCCATCAACATACTTTATACCCTCATTTACTATTTATATTATTATTTATTTATTTTTATATACTTTAAATAGATTTATATATTAATAATATTTTATATAAAATTATATAATATAAATATATAATACAAATATTATAAATAAAAAATTATTGTAAAAAATATTTTTAATATAATTTAATAATATATAATATCTAATAAATTATTTTATTTAATTAAAAAGGTAAATTTATCTTTCTAATTTTTTCATTAATAATCCTTCCCCTCACTCCCACTCCATTCAAAAGATTGATTATTAAAAAATTTTAACACCTCCAAATCCATCCCTTCAACTCTTCTCCAAACCCCTACCTTTACCTCCCCTACAAACCCCTCAATTAAGTGTCATAGTCTATCCCCAACTACTTAGAATTAACGGTAGACATCCCAAATCTATCACCCATTTGTCCACAAAGCAGAACAGTAGGGGTGCTCGCTCAAGTCTCTTGAAACCCCTCAATCAAGTGTCATAGTCTATCCCCAACTACTTAGAATTAACCGTAGACATCCCAAATCTGTCACCCATTTGTCCTCAAAGTAGAACAGTAGGGGTGCTCGCTCAAGTCTATTGTGACATTCAATTGTTAGTGGTACGTTGTCTTATCCCACGCAATCTACATGTATTACTCTAGTGAATGGGAATTTATGTCTCCAATTGGTGTTAAAAAACACTCAATCAAGTCTCTCCATTATTGTAGTAAAAGATTGTTCATTGAACATGCAATCTTGCTGTCTATAGTCTCGTATAACTTACACTAATCTGTTAATGGTTCTCTATTATTTTGGATCTTCACCTATTTTCTCATCCTCAACAATAATGACATTAAAATCTTCTAGTAAAAGTGGAGCTCGTGAAAAAGTAAGAACCGACTAATATAAATGATTTTATTAATCGCACATTTCTCAATATTTACAATTTTTATTCATTCTTATAACTCTAATTCACACTATATGTAACTGTTACTAAAGCAACATTTCTATCATTAAATCCAAATTGGAGACGACTGTGATATCTAATATTTCCACCGTAAGTTCATACTCCTGCTAAGCACTTAGTTTTATAGTAGCACCTTGTTGGTATCCTATCTATCTAGGGATCATTTTTGTCCTTATTATTTAGTTTTTTTATTTTAATTAGAAAGATAATATAGACTTCACTGTCCTAATAACAATTATATGATATAAGTTTCATTAATTCCTTACTATGGGCCAACCACCACTGTTACTAACATCAAGCACATATTTTGTTGTTACTTTCAATATAAGCACCTAAATAATGAATTGGCCACCACCACAATTTCATTCCATTTTCCTTTAATTTTCTTTAGTTTTAGTATGATTATCTTGTTTAACTTTCTTTAGTCGTTAAAATAATTAATAATTTGCCTCTCTTTGCTTCACTTTATCTCGTTACCTCTGTCCCACTTTAGAAAGGTAACTAAATAAAACTAAATTATAATATTATGTCTAAGAGCAAAAATAAGAGAAGAGTGAGTGATAGATAGAGATTGAGAGAGAGTGGGGGATAGATGGAAAGAGGGTACGAGAGACAAGATAGAAAGAGAGATATTGGTAGCGAGGGCATATATTCGAGATGAAAAGTGTGATAATAAGTGTATGTAAGCGAGATAAATAGATAAAAGAGAGGGTTCTGAGGCGATTCCAAGAGTTTATGGTAAGAAAGAGCGGGTGAAAGAGAGAATATTATTTAAATAAAGTGATAAGAAAAAATAAAAATAGTATTAAAAATAATATACTTAACTTTATTTAATTTATTTTTTAATATTTATTTATGTATGATATTTAATTTATTATTTTAAAATGATTAAATAAAAATTTTAATTATATATAATATTTGTTTATAATTTTATTTAATAAAAAATATTTATAATTAGTATTTTTAAAATATATATTATTTAAGTTAAATAAAATATTTATATATAAATTAGAATATAAGTTGATAGTTAATATATTATATTATTATTTCAGATAAATTATATTTTTAACTTAATTTATTATTGTCTTGTAATAAAATTTTTGTTTTAGAATTATATATTTTATTTTAAATTATTTTTAAATCAAAGTGAATGCCACAAAAAATTATTATAACAGTAGTATAATTTAACCCTAATATTATTTTTAAATTAAAGTGGATGTCACAAAAAATTTTGCACGAAAGTATAATTTAGTCTTAATATTAAGTTATTAAGTGATATTTTTAATATATAATTTTAGATCTATTTGTTGAATACCTAGTTGATAAATAAATGGGCCTATTTAAATACAAAATGATAAATTTAATATACGTAATAACTTATTTGATGTAGGAATGATTTATTTAATATATATAATTTTTTGATAATCTAATTAATGTACAGTCACTCATAAACTAATTCATATATCTACTCATCAAAACATTGGTAGTGCCCGAAAGTATCGTTAGGCAGCGGTCACTAATTCGCAATTCCAGCATCGGCCGGTTGGCGCTCGCGCCTAATTAAGATCGGATATTTTTATTCTGACCGGGCGCCAACGGATAAAAAATTCAACTCAGAGAGGGCACTCTCGTCATTCTAATCTCAGGTGCGGGAGCCTAAGGGCGCCGTATGGGTGCTAACATCTTTAACACCCCCGAGAGAGCGCCACGTACCCCTGCATGGGAGATCCGGGAGATCATCAAAGATCTCCCGGTGACTACTGGGAATCCGGTTTCGGATCCATCACCAGCTAATCACGTGACATTTCCCACGTGGCATCCTACGTGGCTGGCAAAGAAGATGCCCAAGCTCTATCCCTCTCCTTCCTCTCTCGGTTTACTTCTTTCCCTTCCCTTTCTCTGTTTCTTAACCAGTCAAGCTCATCTCTTCCTCACTTGCTACAGAACCCTAACCATGACTTGAGACTGTAATTTTCCGTTTCTCCTGTCTTCCTCTCTCTTATCCTGTCTTCATGATTTTCTGCTCTGAATTGCAGTATCTTACATGAGAGAACTTGTTGAGGTAAGCTTATGAGAAATTCCCATGATTGTTCATTTTTCACACATGATCTATAATAATTCGTGACAATTAAAAGCAAGAACTTGGTAGAATTTCGCTTCTGCTCGGAATCTACGCTTTGTTTTTTCAGGTGCCTGTCAGGAGCTTCTTTCCGGTGATAAGTGGGGGAAACTTCATCCGTCTGAAGCTGAGTCAACGCCTACAAGAAAAGTTCAGTATGCTGAAATCTTAATACATCGATTATTGTGTTTTTGTTATCCTACATTCAATCAGAATACATGGAAATGAAATGCAAGGGAATTGCATCTCAACATGGAACTGATGTTCCATTCTGTTTTCATTAACTGATCACATTAACTAATCTGTTGTTATTATGGTTAGAGCGAAGTTCTTAACAAAATGGATAACACGTGCTATTTCTATGTGTTCCACTCAGTTTCTAAAAATTTTGTGGTTCTATAAAAACAATTTGGGTCATCCAGGCTTTCCATCATTGAAAGGCCAAAGGAATAATGAAATTTTGAGTCAAATGTTTCTTATTGAAGTTACTAGATCTTATTTTCACTGTAGTGTGTTCTCGCATACCAGTCATTCTTAAAATTATGACTCAAACATAATACTTTTCTTATGTAAATAGTTGTCTTGAAATGGTTTAATTGCTGGAGCATACTTTTTAGTCATATTAGCATAAATTATCTGCTTGTTAACCTGTATGTTTGCCTTAATAGCTAGAATATATAGTGATAGACAATTCATATTATATCATGTTTTCAGTAAAGATTCTATCTATTAATTTATTCTATGGATGCTAATGAAAATATTCTTCTTTTTCTTGTGTAAGATTGAGGGAAGCCATATCAAACATTGCTCTTGGATTATTGACTACAAGGGATGTGCAATTTTTTCCTTAGTACAGGAGAGGTCTTTTGTATTTTTCAATCCATCATTTCAGTTGGTCTCCTTGAATTCGGTTGATGAGGATTGCTCAAATGAGCAATAATAGGCCCAGCGCTAAAGGGCTGGCAGCACAAAACTATCATAATAAAGATGAGAACACAGACAAAAGGGGTGGGGCAACAGATGAAGGTCAGGATTTGTCAGAAGAAGATGAGCTACAAATCCATGAGGAAATAGAAGGTGTCTCAAATGAACAGATAGAAGTAGTCCAGGTGCAGAACAATTCCCATACGCAACCTCTTGTACCTGGGTCACAACGGCAAGCTAAGGAATACCTGGTTTGCTGGGAGAGGTTTTTGCCAGTACGCTCTCTGAAAGTTTTACTGGTGGAAAGTGATGATTCAACCCGTCATATTGTCTGTGCATTACTCCGAAATTGTGGCTATGAAGGTAAATGTATCTAATGAGAATCTCAGATGCAGAGTCATCTACTCTGTGCTATATTATCCTATGAATTATTTGTAGAAGTCCAAATTCCAAAATGAAAATTCTTGTGTTTCATTAATGATGAGTTGTTGCAGAAGGTTAATGTTGTCCAGATCTAGATTGAGTAAGTTTGATGTCTCATGTGATTTTGCAGTTACAGATGTAGCAAATGGTGTGCAGGCATGGGAAGTCTTGGAAGATCTCACCAATCACATTGATCTTGTCTTGACCGAGGTATCCGTACCTTGTGTATCAGGCATATCACTTTTATCAAAGATAACCAGACACAAAACTCGCAAGAACGTTCCTGTAATTAGTGAGTATATTTTCAGCTGTTCTTACTGATTTACATTGAATCCATTGTTTTTTTGAGCTTGATACTTTTAACTGCTTGGCGAGTTCTTTCTGCAGTGATGTCTTCACATGGTACAATGGGTATAGTATTTAAGTGTTTATCAAAAGGGGCCGTTGACTTTTTAGTGAAGCCTATACGAAAGAATGAGCTTAAAAATCTTTGGCAGCATGTTTGGAGGAAATGCCACAGTGTGAGTTACTTGGTTCCCCATTTATGTAATGAGTATATGTGATGACCAGTTTCAAATCCCATACTTATCTCATATATGTTTGAGTATAGATTTCAGAATCCAAAACCTAATAGTTGAACTTCATTTGCATGAGAATTTAGTTATGATGTATGTATGCTTTTATTACTTTATGTAAGATTCCATGCTTAACCAAAGCAAGTACCTACTAAAATGTATGGACTCCTCTTTGGTTTTGCATTCATTACTCATCCTTTCAGCAGTCTAGTGGTAGTGGAAGCGAAAGTGGTATACAGACTCAGAAACCCAATAAAATGAAAAGTGGGGAGTCTGATAACAACGCTGGTAGCAACTATGAGAATGGCAACGAAAGCACCGGTTTGAATGCTAGGGATGGAAGTGATAATGGAAGCCGTACTCAGGTAAGATTATGATTTCGATTAAATGCTACTTGTCCTTATATTCATGGATACTGCAAGATTTACTTTGCTGTCTTATTTGTGATTACACAAAACCCTCTACCTACTGAGAGATTTTTTTTCTTATAATAATTATAATTGTTGAATTGAATTGATAATTTAGGCTCTAATTAGATAATAGATGTGACTATTTATATGCTTATAATAATATAAAAAAAAATAAACATATAATATATTCTAAATACTAGAATCATAATAATATATTAACACTACTACTTTAGTAAAAATATTCATCAATCATGCTCAACTTGTTATATATATTATCAACGTGTATTTTTCTGGTTTAGTAAGTATATTAGCAAGTTGAAGATGCGTCTCCACATGAGATAGTTAAATGCATGGAGGGTGAGTATTTGTTGTTATAACCATTTCTCGTGTAATATGAGGAATTATCTCAATACGATCGGTTGGCTCATGAAATATTTAATTTTTGACAATTTGTATTGTTGTTTGATTATAAAAATGTAATCACACTAATAACCACGTGTCATACCCAATTTTCTGAGCAAACGCATTATCCAGATTTAGCTAACATGTAGTATTTGCCACTGAATAAGATACAAAATTCAGTGGTAGATTTTCAGACTTGTAGAACAAACTGTAGTGAATTCTACTATTCTTTCACGTCACTTGTCTAATATACAAGTCCTTTTTTTCTGTGTGGCCCTTGAAATATGTTAGAATCTGAAGTGAAGTGAGTAGTACGGGGAGTTTATATAAATTAGCTTACCATACTCACTAGATAAAAAGTAGCAGGAGTAATTGCTAGATAGTTCAATTTATTGCCTAGTTTTCCATATTTCTCACCATCTGGAATTTCAACTTGTAGCATGAGAGATGAATTAATGAGTTTGCAACTAAGTAACCTATTTTTTTAGCATATTCTCAATAACAATAAAATATTTGAAATTTTCAAGATCTTAAATATGAAATTGCTTATCAAATAATAACTTCAATTTATTCATATAATCATCACTAGTAATGATAAAATTATCTAGTCTGCCATTAATATAAGAGTTTTCTTTTTCAAATTACAAAAAAAAATATTGATAGATCATTAGTACTTCTAATTATACTAAATAGATAGATCAAAATATAAGAGTTTTCTTTTTCAAATTACAAAAAAAAATATTGATAGATTATTAGTACTTCTAATTATACTAAATTAATAGATCAAAATATAAGAGTTTTCTCTTTCAAATTATAAAAAAAATATATTGATAGATCATTAGTACTTCTAATTATACTAAATTGATAGATCAAAATATGTACCGAGGAAATTATTTAATATCATATAAAAAAAATTTTAAGTCAGATTTTTTTTAAGCTACAGACGGAGTTAGGTTATATGTATACTTTATCATGAAGGATACTATGAATAAGCATATTCTTGACATATAGTTGATGTCATGATCAATGTTAAATAGGAGCGAGTAATACAAATGCGAATACATGTCATATTGGCAACAAGAGAAAATGTATCATTATAATTAATACCATATGATTGTAACTAATATTTTGGGATTAACTATGTCTTAAGTCAATGAAAGTAATAATAAAGGTGAACCTTGATAATGAAAATTCACTTGTAACAACTGCATGTTTACCAAGGTAGAGAACAAAAATCTCAAGTTTAATTTTTTTAAAAAAACTGTAATTTTCTCTTGCATAGCACAAAATCACCTTGAATATTGTATATATTTTATCACATTTTTAGGAATTGAGTAATTGTAAAGAGATGAAGTAAATGTAAATAAGTGATCAATAGGACAAGGGTTGCCTTTTAAATAGCAATGAGAATATCTAAGTCAAACATAAGAGATGAAGCCGTGGAAGGATATATAGATGAATCAACCACGGAAAAAGTATCATGACCTTGAATAGATTGGACACTATTAATATTAATAGAAGTATATTTATCCCAAATAGTATATACCTAAGTAATATGAAGCACATAAGGTTCGATTACACATGTAGGAGGTGGCAACTACACATTGTCCTTGTAAGTTGAAGAATAATTCAAAGAAATATTAGAACATTTTAAAATTGACATGTAATAAATTCAAAAAATTGTACTAATTCCATAAGAATTACATCAAATGATATGAAATATCCTCTAATAGTATGACTATAAAAGCACTAGAATATTCTTTAAAATGGTCTATTATAATAAATATAACAAACACAACAAAAAAAATATTTTGAGGAATATAAAATAACGGTACATATAAAGAATTATAAGGTAGGGTATCATTTAATAATATAAACGAACACAATAAAAAAATATTTGGAGGAATATAAAATAATGGTACATATAAAGAATTATAAGGTATTTAATAATATAAGAAAGGATGTGATTGATTAGATAACATATAGTTACAACTTGATTAGACCAAAAATGGTGAGTAACATATATATAAATTATTATAATACTTGCTACCTAAAAAATATATCAGTTTTTACATTTCTCTACTCGAGATCATGAAGATTGATGAAGTATACTATTATTAGTAATAAACTTCATAAATTTATGTGAAAATTATTAAGGTATATCATTACTACAAATAATTTTAAAAGTAGTTTTAAACTAAATTTGTACTAGATAATAAAAAAGATAATTTTTCAAACGTTTATATTTAATAAGGAAAATTCAAGTAAAACAAGAAAAACTATTAATAAAATAACGAAATGCAAATATGGACTCATATATATATATATATATATTGACTAAAACGAAAGCAGTATATGAACTATTCAAGGTGGATGATGTCTACCTTTTATGCATAGATTATAAACTAATTCTGAAATAATATATTGAAATTAAGGGTGATTTTTTTTAAATTTGGAGATTAGTGTTCTAGTTGTAAATAAATACTTAAATGTGCTAATAGCTCAGTTCTCCATGATATGTCAATTAACTTTTAGTCCTTAATTTATAAAAAAATGAATTTTTTATAACAAATGTAACTGAAAAATATAATTGTTATATAATTTTGTCAATAAAAAGAATATTTTCAAAAAATTGTGAAATATATAAGACAAATAATAAGAGTACTTAAAAAATTTGTGTAGTTCCAATATTACAAGTTTATCCGTTTGTTATATATAAACGGGTGGTTGACAAGTAGTGGAGAGTTGATAAAATACTTTTATTCTCAAATGTGATAAAAAAATACTTAGTCAATAATCCATGATGATTTGGTTGCTTATAAGTCAATTGTAAATCATACCTGCTAGTAGGCTATTTAATTTTTATTTGTTTGTTAAGTGATTGATTAAAGATAATCACTTGAGCATGAGAAAGATAAGTTAATTTTTTTGGAATATTAGGACAGTATCATTTTATATGACCAAATTTCTTACCATAATGATATTTAATATTCTGAATAATAGAGTTTAGAGATTTATTACCTAATAACAATAGCCATATTTTCTATTGTAGAAGATCATATATTGTTGATAGGGTTGATACATTAGCTTAACTTAAAATAATTGATTGTATTGTGAAATATTTTGAATACATACCTCGAGTAATATAAGAGTTTTAAGCTGATTTTAATATATGTCATACGTGGCATGATTAGAATAGTAAGAAAATAATTTTCTAATTTGTTCAGAAAATTTCTTAAAGTATATAAAATACTAAGTAAGATTGGCCATCACATCATATATATATATATATATGCTTATATCCCATATATGTATGACATACTTATCTCCCTAAATAGGTGTACCTAAGATAATTAGACATACTATTTGTGGTTTAAATGTATGCACCTTGATAAATCTCTTTTTTTTAATTGTATTTCATAATATTATAACTATCTTTTATCATACATATTTTTGTCTTTTTTTAGGTTTACTCAGATCCATCATTCGTCGTATTTTTTCAATTGTCTGCTAACCAATTTCAACCGATGTAGATTATTGTTCCCAATTTAATAAACTTATTGGTATTTTCAGTTATTTATCAAACTTTTAAAAAGTTTGACCCATTTAAAAAATAATAGTTTTACAGTAAAGAGAGACAGAGCCCAATTTAGAGGTAGAAGATATAACTATGCTATAATAACTCTCTTGGCAAGTTGAATTGAATTAATAAGTTATGTTTTAATTAAATAATAAATTATATACTATAACATAAAAATAGAAACACATAATATTATTATATAATCTTAAAATTATATCAAATATTTTAGATGGATAAAATAGTACCATAATAATATATCAGCTTCAGATTCTTAGATTCTTCAATTTTCAATTCAACATTGTTTCTTACAGTACTGAAACATCCAAGTGAACACAGGGTTTTTGGTTGGCCAAAAAAAGATTTTTGGTGGAAAAAAAGCTATAGATTATAGTAAGCATGAATTAAGACAATAGTAAGGAATAAAGCTTATTCTTGAGAACTTATTAAACCTGTAATTTACCATAAATACTCTTAATAAGAAGAAATATTTTAAATATGGTATCCTCTCCTACTATTAAAATTAGGCATAGCTAATTGGACAGTTTCACCTGACCATTACAAACAATAAATAAGGAGAAAAAATATATATTTCTCCTAAAAAATTCAAAAAATAAATAAGGAGAAAAAACCATGTGATCTTGGTGGTTGGCCATGATGATCAGCTCGTGTGAGATGTCCCCATTGTTAGCAATTGACACCCACCAATCAAAGCACATGTGGGACCCTTAATCTCAAATATCCTGTTGTACCCATGCCAAATCTTGAAGATCAAGGCTTGTTTTGGCACCTTACTATATCTCCAACTTGGATTTTCTTGGGCTAGCCATTCCAAAACTTGAGACCTTATTACAACTAGATAGCAACTGCCACCATTTTAATGACTTAGACAATAGGCTCACCCTGAGTACGAATGAGCATTCATATTGATGACAGTGGTAGCAGAGAGTGCCATTATAAGACAGTTTCTTTTTGTAGCAGATGTTATCTCACAATTAAGCACACTTGTTTTTTGTTTTTCTAGGAAGAGGATAAATTAATACCATTCTGGTGACATGCAATGAAAATCTAATTGGGGAATAATATTTGCTTATTCCCTTCTTTAACCAAGTTATTGGCTTGAAAGGGAAGATGTCCACTTGAAGTTATATTAAATAGGATTAATCACCTAGAAATGCCAAACCTTTTCTCAGTTTCTCAATTTTTTCACAATATTTTAACATTCAATATTTTATCAATGTTGGCTTAGGTGTCAATAAAAACGGGTGGCATATAAAGGTAAAGGTCACGTGTTGTGTTATCAAAGGAACCCTATAAAGGCTAAAATGATGGCAGACCAAAATTGACAATGTCAAATGTTGCCCTTTTGTATGAAAGTTAAAAGGTTGGGATAAATTTATATAAATCTTAAATGTTTTGGCCTTCCTATGTTATCAGTTATATTAATTATAATGTTTTATCATCATATAATCTCAATTATTTATAAGTTACAGGCATTTTAAATTTCCATGAACATTTATGAAACTCCAAAAAGTTGAGTTTTTGGATTGGGTTAACTTCATAAAGTACCAAAAGAGAAGAAAATACTACAAGGATTAAGGGTAGGCTTGAGCATATTTAGAGGGATTTGGAAGAATTATTCATTTTGAAATTTAGTTATTAAGAATTACGAGAGATTTAAAAAGATTAGATTATTCATATTTTTATTTTTTTTATCTGTTGAGAATATAATTTAAAATTAGATAAAATAAAAAATTGTTCTTTGTTTATAAAGTTTGAAAATTTTCACTAATAAGTTATAAACAATCGTTAAAAAGTATAACTTGAGTCAACTATCAATCAATGAACTGCATGTTTTTTATTCACCATACAAGCTTAGTTCTTGTGAATATGCTGTTTGTTATTTGGATAGATTGATGTTGATGTGGCATCACATAGCAAAAATGAAGATATAATTTTTTGTCCCTAGGAATTGCCCAAGTGTTGAGATATGTTGATGCATAAATTTGTTCCTTCACTCCTATGCATAAATGAAACCATTCCAACAGAAATATAAATCTGTAAAAGCTGATGGATCTGAAAACTTTTTGCTAATGCTATCCTTTGCAGAGTTCCTGGACAAAGAGGGCCACAGAGATTGATAGTCCACAGAGGATGCCCACATGGGACCAATTGGCTGATCCTCCAGATAGCACCTGCGCACAGGTTGTTCATTCGAGGCCTGAGGCATTTAGCAACAATTGGATGCCAGTTCACACAATAAAGGATTCTGAAGGTCAGGATGCGGAGCCTGGTAAGAAAATTCATGATCGGTTTTACTTGCTTTCCCATCTTCCTTTTGGGTCAGACACTTGCTGTTTTTTTACTGTATAGACATTGATGTTATGGGGAAAGACTTGGAGATAGGGCTACCTAGAAAAGCAGATCCCCGTAACCAAGAACCAAGGAAGTGGTTACTTACAGCAGACAATACTACCCAGAAAGACTCTGAAATTAACTGCAAAAGAAATGAAGACCTATTGGAGATGAACCAATCCGAGCCAGAAAGCAAGAAAATGCGTTGTGAATCTCAAGACAGAGCTGTTGACCTATTAGGTACCTTTGCCATTAACGCTGATCCTCAGATGGAGAGCATAGATTTTAACAATCCAGATGGCTTGGCCAAAGCTCCTGATGGGAAAGACAAGGCCATGTATGAGGACAAGGAAATGCCCTCTCTCGAGCTCAGCTTGAAGAGGATGAGAGATGTTCCAGATACACAAAAAGGTGCCCATGACCGAAACATCTTGAGGCATTCAGACCTCTCAGCCTTTTCAAAGTAAGAAATGCTGATTACTGAACTATTGACTTTTCCTAACGCCAACCGTGCATTATGAAAATTTCCATGACCATCCAGGTACAGTTCTGCGCCAATGACCAATCAGGCTTCCACAGGAATTGTAGGAAGTTGTTCTCCTGCTGGCAACAGCTCTGAAGCAGCAAAAACAGAGTCTGTGCAGAATCTGCAGTCGAATTCAAATAGCTCCCCTCCAAATCACGGCTCCAACGGAAGCAGCAACAACAACGATATGGGTTCCACCAATAATAAAACTGTCAAAGGTTACCATCCTTCGTCTGCCTTCCAACCAGTAGATAGCAGCAGAATGTTCCAATCCCGACCTATAGCTCCAGGTGGTATCAAAGTAGATGCGGTGAATAATGATAAAATGAACTATGGACAATCTCGCGATGCAAATCAGCATCTCCTATTTCACCACCATCCACATTATCATATGAAAAGCAACAACGATGACATGGCAGATGCTACTGGTATACAACGTGTGTCCTCCAACGTGTTGGTTGAGGATAATGCTGCCAATTACAGCTTGAACGGCAGTGCTTCAGGGAGTAATCAGGCAAGAAATTATGGACAGAACGGGAGCTGCGGTCTTCTAAATGCCCAGAAAAATAATCACAATGGGAATAATAAGACGGATGAAATGTGTGAGGTAGCCTACGGGATATGCCATGTGGGCAGGATTGTAGTTGATCAGAACCATAATGCGCATAGCTGCTCTAAACAAAGACTCGCCAGAAGAGGAAGGAGAGATGCTTTGAGAAGAAGGTAAGTGAAAGCCTTTCTTCCATTTTTTTTTTTGGATAAGTCAAAGTTACTTTTGAGTGCACAAATCCTATTCTTGCTTCGGTTCTATCACTATGCAAGATGAGATGGTAACTAGGAGACTCCTATTCCCCTCAAACTTTTCTCTGGCTTCACAAGTACCCTCTTGACTAACTCTTCTCAATACCTAGGTGGGTCAAATGTTTGCCTTATTGTGATGAGTCTGTCCTCTTGGTCACCCATTAGTATTATTTGGCATATCACTTCTCAATATTTACTCCATTGCAGAAGAAAGATATTTAATTTGCACTTTCCTGTTTCTGTTCTCGGGTTTGATTGACACTATAGCAGAAAGAAACTGGCGGAGCAGAGGCCACGAATTCAGGGCCAATTTGGGCAACAGAATGTACATAACAACAACAACAACAAAGGGGATCCTATTTGATGACAACTGCTACGTGATCAAACACCTGCGAGAGCTTGCTGACGAAGGAGCTCGACATGCCCTTATTATGCTCATGAACCGACCCACAACATTATTCAACTAGAGATCTAGAAAAGAGACCTCAGACTTGTTTATTGATATGCACTATAGTGTTCCTACTAATAGACCAACTGCCACAACTCGGTATCTGCCATGAACAGCTTATCTGAATGGTGTGTGGTGTTTTGTTTCTTCACATACCTCATTCATAAGCGAATGTCTGTTTCCTCATTACCCCACTTGTCTTCCCAGGTGATGCTTTCTTTTGTTTTGCTAGCTGGAGACAACAGACAGTTTTCTCCCAACCCAACAACACACATGATTGTCCTATAATATACCAAACATTAATAAGAAATGATATCAACATTTTTAAAATACTTTTTAATGTCAAACTTTAAAAAAATGACAATTTTATGTTAAACATTTTAAAATACAAATTTAATGCCAAATATTTAAATATAACAAACTTATTTAATATAAGAATTAAAAGTTATTTCTAAAACTAAATGAAATTATTTTATGAAAAGTATAATACAAATTTTTTTAAATATTTGACCAAATTATCAATTTTTAAATATGTGGTATAATTAATATAACTTAGCTTAAATTTTTTACATTAAAAAATATTTGATATATAGTAGTAGAATTTGTCACCAAAGAGGGGAACCATCCTACAGATGCATAATTGGCCGCCAGTTCTCACTTTTCACAGAAGAATCATCTTTGGCATTTATATCAGATATTCCAGGGACTAGGCGGTGCTGAAGATCGGGATATAGCCCCGCCGCCTTTGACTGAAGCCGGCGAGGTCCGCGAGAAGCTCCGCGTTATACGGTGAGAGGATCTCCGAGTTACGAGCTGAGTGTCCAGGAAGAGAACTATCACCGTGATATCGTCGTGAAAGTGTCTCCTTACCCCTCGATCTATCTTCTTCAGATCAGAGTATCTCATCTCCCTCTTCTTCGCTGCTTCGCACAGGGCCGCCTTCACGAGCTTCCTTGCAGCAGCGCCCTGAAAGAACACAAATGGGAAAATGCTATGATTCTGTCATGCATGAACTACTATATCCTCCGACAGCATAAATAGGAGAGAGCTTGGATAAGAACTAGTTCCTGCTCTGATTATCATATGTTGTCTTTAGCAGTTCCTAGTTCCAAAAACAAGCTAGAAATACAATAGATCCGACTGGGAAATAGATCGATGGCTACAGAAAAATATAAGATTTCACCGGAATATCAAGTCAGCCTAGCCGGGGTTCAGCTAGTGATGGGATGTTGCATTAAAACAGTCATTTTTACTAATATCAATTAACATATTCTACAAAAGCGATTATTCTTCATCATTTTATTTTATTTTTTAAGAAAATGCTCTAGAAGCATTGTTGGACACTTGAGAAACAGCTAAAGCCATGAGCTTCTCTCTCCAGTGCAACACCTAATCTCTTTCTAAAAAGCATGACTATGATATACAATTTGACAAACTGACAACCTTCAAAGGATCAAACCAGGTCACAGCATGAATGAACCATCAGCTTCACTCAATGAATTTAAACGAGAACTGTCAGGTCAAGCAATTCATTTCCAGGTCTGCCTTCCCCTCTCAGCAGCAGGCCAACCCTCTCACCGCACCTACTTACACTGATTCTGAGAGTTCCATCACGGGAAGCTTTGTGGACGTTTGACCATATTGCTAAAATATGATAATCAAAATGAAGTCGAATAGAAGGATCATACATTACGTGGAGAGTTGTTAACGATATTGATGGCCTCTTGGTTGCTGATATGTTCCCACAAGCCATCTGATGCAAATATCAGAAACTGATCCTGAGGATGAATCCTTTGCACGTGTACAGTGGGTTCAGCTCTCAGGATAGGGCTATCAAAGGATTTGGGCAGCCTAAATTTCACAAGGAGAGGCTCTTTGTTGAACTCTGCCTTCTTCAAGTATGCGTCTCCAATAGACCTTGAAACCTGCAAATGAAACGGAAAAGTCAACTCAACCTCTAACCTCTAATGATCAGGCCTCAACCTCTTCAGTGTGATAATATAACATATATAACTCATCTATCTAACAAGAAAAGGAGAGACAATCAAAAGCTTGACTTTTACTTAAATGGCTAAAATTCCAGATAAGGTGCAAACATTTTTAATCAATTTAGGTATAAATTTTTTTATTTAGCTCAATTAACAGACATTTCATTGAAAACTCAAATTTATAAGCAAATGTATCACTAACACTCAATTTACAGATAACATTTTCTCTGAGTTCAGCAGTTAATGAAAGTTTTGCATCTACATTGAACATTATCTAGGGTTTTAGACTACTAAAAAATAAAGGAAAACTATATAAGCCGTACAAAACTTTTACATAATGTTATAAAATGCTACATTTCTTTTTTAAATAAATGTCTGTTACTTAAGAGTATAATTGTTTTTCACGATGATGCTTTTCTTTTTGTTTGTGATTAAATGTACACATGCAATTCTTTAACATTTCATAATGATATATTACTTCTCATTTGGTTCAAAATGATACATTATTTTTGCCTTCAATTACTGATAGTACAATTCCTTTACAAAATATGTATGGTACAAACTGAAGATCGAAGATAGTGCAAAACTAAAAATGGTGGTGGCCAAATATATCATCCATTGAAGTTTTTACACCTTTAAATGCCAGATAAAATCGTTGGTTGGAAACTTAAATGGAAGTTTTTTCACATGAAATGCATCTTAGATATCATACCATCACAAATAAAACACATTAACATAATTTAAGAATATAAATGCAATAAATTGATGTATTTTGTAAAGTAATGTAACATCTTAAAAGTTTTTATAAAATTATTTTACCAATAAAAAACAAATCAAAATTGGTGCACAATCATGAAACATTTTATTAAGGAATTGTAGCACTAAGCAATAAACTAAATGTACCATGAAATATTTTCTAAAAATTATTGTACAATCAAGCAAAAAATGGAAAAAGGTCTTACAATATTTTCTAAAAGTTTTGGCATATGTCCCATACATCTAAATATCCTTGTAATTCTAATATTAACAAAGAGCTAAATTGATGGCATGGAACATTTGCAAAAATTAGTATTTTGGTATCAAACATTTTAAAAATTCTATTTTTCTCTAAACATTTGGACTATATTAAGTATATTACTACTCGAATTGTGGTCAGTTCGAGTATTAAACAAAAATAATATCTCATCTCGTGTTCGTTGTTCCGTTCAAATTTGTAATAATAATACTCCTATAGTATACTATGATTGAAAATAAACTTAAAAAATTAGTTTTAGAATATTGATCATATATCAAATAAAATATAAAAGTATTATAAATATATAATGTTGAAAGGAGTACACTTAAGTGTAACTGAATTTAATCTATTATAATATTATCAAAGTAATACTAAATATTTACAAAAATATTAATTTTATATTAAATAGATCTATTTTATCGGAAAATTTTTTATATCAAAAAATAAAATTTTAAATATTCAATATTAAACGGTTTACTTTTTATAAATGCTGGAAAAGTAATAAATCAATGAGCAAAAGATATGAAGTAAAGGAAACATGTTCTCCATTGCCATCATCATCTAAGCACAGTTTCCATAAAAAAATGGAAGAATTATATTCAGATGTATCTATCTATATTCACTTTTCTTCAAAGAATTGGGTGGAAATAACTAAGGGAGTAATGTAGGAAGAAAGTAAGATAGAAGCTTCACCTGTATTAAGCCTTTCACTCTCCAAACATTGTGCTTCAACATCACTATATGCTGATCATTGGGATGCAACAATCGCAACTCCTCTCTAACGGATTCATAGCTCGCATTATGCTCTGAAGACAGTTGGATTGCCTTCATCTCTTTGGTTCCCCTCTCATGTCTACCCAACACAGCCCGGGAATCTCCTGTATTTGCGATGTATAGCTGCCCACTGCATATCACACCTACCAAACAGCATGAACCTACTGAAGCGATCTGAGGCATAATTAGCCATTGCTTCTTAACTAGAGAGAGGAACTCATCGTCTGTAGCCAAAAATGCCTTCTTGATTACATCCGCAGACATTCCATGGTTCTCCATTGCATAATCTGTCAGGGAAAGATAAAAACAAATTACTTATTACTTAATCTACACTTGCACTTTATGAAACCGTGTGGATTTATTTCCACCATTTCCAGATATCCTATAGCATAGCAATTAAATTCAATTAACTGACAGAAGATAAAAACAAATGACCACAGTGATGTGCTAATTTCAATCATTGCATGCTTCTACAATTTAAATTACTTGGTCTTGCGTGAGGAACTTATTATGGAAAGGTAAATCTCACAGAGATCTTTAAAATGAATATTCCCATTTGCCTAAGTGTAAGTAGAATTTCTATGATGCATGGTACAACAATAACTACACAGCCAGGCTTTTTAATGATCTACTTTACATTTAATAACCTTTCAGGATGGCATGCTAATAGCTAAATGTAAGCAGGAAGATACATACTCCTTATATTGTCAAAAAGGCGCTCATTCATGAAGCGGGCAGCTTCAGGCCCTCCATGGCCATCATAAATGCCTACAAATGTCCCTTGAGGACCCCAATCACTTGTGCTCAGAGGTCCTGATTCAAGCTGACTATGATCTTCTAAGAGATTGTTTGCCTGAATTACTGCCATCGAGTAATCTCCTGTACTGTGAGACCCTGAGTCCTTATACCATAGAAGTCCATCAATCTTCCCACTTGAATCTCCACCTTTTCTTGAGCCACCTCCATCAACTGAAGGCTTCCAACACTGTGATACGATTCTCAACAATGAAGAGGATACCATAGCTTTACATATTCTCACCCAAATGACCGGGCAATCGATGTATTAATATTGTGATGACTACCGAGCCCAAGATTATGTTCTATCTTCTCAAAAATAATTCGACCGGTTGCAGGAATCAAACACACATCAATTAATGCAGACACCATTAATCTGCAGAAGAAGAAAAACTCGTGAATTTGTAAAGGAAGGGAACGACAGCGGCATATATTAATCATACATGAAACCAGAACGTTAAATTAAACGGAAAAAAGGACCACCCTACATCCATCCTCAATATGTAGAGAGATCAAATCAGACGCAATCAACAACCGAATCTTCTGCCAGTCGGGTAGCTAGGAATCAACAGAACGAACCTTAAATGCTGACCAGGTCGGGAGAATACCTCCCGTCAAAAAGATCAGAGTCACAGTCCTAGATCATAAGAACCCATCAATCAATATAGAAGAAATAGAAGATTGATGGCAGAATATGATCGAACGGTCGGAGAAAAAATATTCAGAATCTGCTGGCTCCGAAGACAGACAGAGAGGAGACCCCATTTTTGCTATTTTTCTTGTTAAAAGAGGAAGGTTTCCTTCCCCTTCTCTTCTCTTCTCTTCTCTTCTCCTCTCTCCTTATGGGGGAGAAAAGTAAGGGATGGAGAATTTTTGAATTCCTGAATTTTTTTCCTTCTATTCTTGTCCGCAAAAGCTGTTGGATCCATGCAAAGCCCGGGATTGACGGAGTGGTCCAAGTAGGAATGACATTGGTGGGTTACTGTCATCTTCCCAATTGCTACCCAAGGAAACAGCTCCAACCCAACAGAATTACACCCGTTAAGAGATGGATATGAAAAAAAAGTAAATACATAGATGGGTATATATGAGAAGTGTTGAATATGAGCTTGTTATTCTTTGAGTTTTTTTTGTAAGTTGCTATTATTAGATTTTGCATATCAAATTTATATTTGTACATTAATTAAGACTTGTGAACATCAATTAGGTCCCATGTGCATAGATAATATGGATAGTGGAAGTCATAACCTCTCCCAAGTTTGAAACTACACTTTCCAAAAACTACACATTTATGGAAGGTGAACATACATAGGGTACAACCAACTCATGAAGTCCGTGGACTATAGGGGAATCATTACACTCCAATTTATTTTACATTGATCAACTCACGGGATGTTTCTTTCCGGACCGGACGAACCATGTAAGACCACCAACTAGCAAATAACTTCTAGGTCTATTCATCAAGATTTTTTGAAGCCCAATCAAATTCGAGTGGAGATCAACTAAGAATGACAAAGTCAAATCAAGTCTCATTAAGTTAATTGTGAATTCCATGATTGTGGATTAGATTAAGGGGAGAGCATAAGGGGTTTTTTAGTGGACGAACCATGTAAGACCACCAACTAGCAAATAACTTCTAGGTCTATTCATCAAGATTTTTTGAAGCCCAATCAAATTCTAGTGGAGATCAACTAAGAATGACAAAGTCAAATCAAGTCTCATTAAGTTAATTGTGAATTCCATGATTGTGGATTAGATTAAGGGGAGAGCATAAGGGGTTTTTTAGTGGCAGGTGGAGATTAATTACCATTCTTGGAACGGGACATCTTCATCATAAGTAGAGGAGAGAGTGTGTAACATACAAGACCCCAACCTATCAATATCATCCAAGTCAAACAAAAAAGAAATTAATAGAAGAGGGTGTGTAACATACAAGTTAGGGTGTGACTCCATGTCTTCAAAAATTGAATTAGGTTGTAAATATAAATCGAATTAACATGAAAAAATGAATAAATAGGAGATTTGATTTCAATTGTAATTTTAGAAATTGATAAGAATAAATTAAATTAAACCAGAAAATATCTTATTGATTAAAAATTATCCAATTAAAAATTGAATTAAAGTGAGACTAAATTAGGAAATATTAAATTAAAATTTAAATTCCTAAATAAACCTAAAAAAGAAAAATGTGTAATTTTGGATCCAATCGGTAAATAAATAAATTTTAAAAATAAAAAAAAATAGAAATTCATAAATTGATCAAACTAGAACATTAATGGAACATGTAGGAAAGGAGTTAAACCAATTAGAAACTAGTCAAATAAAAGTCAAAATGATTGAACTAACCATAACAAAAGTTTATAAATTCGATAGATAAGGTGACCCAAGACCCCAACCTATCAATATCATCTAAGCCAAACAAAAATGAAAGAGTGTAACATACATGTTGGGTGTGATTCACTTTATTCAAAAACTGAATTATATTGTAAATATGAATTGAATTAGCATAAAAATGATTAAATATGAGATTTGATCCCAATTGAATTGAGCCAAATTATTATTTCTACTAGGAAAGAACCCTCTATTTAGCTATATAAAAGCCCTTTAATCTCCTCTATCTTCCTATGATCTTACTCAAGCCCATTAATTCGAATTAAGACATTATAAATTTGGACCAAACTCAAAAAGACCTCTTTAAGCTAGAATTGAGAATCGAAAAACATGTAATTGAAAAATAAATCAAAATTGAATTAAATCGGATTAGACTAGATTGAGATTTAATTTATCAAAAGAACTAAAAAATGGACAAAAGTGTAATTTTGGGTCTAAATTGAAAATAAATAAATAAAAATTTTAAAAAATAATAAAATTAAATAAATGGTCAAACGTATAAACGAATGTCAAAACTGATCATAGCAACTAGAAAATCGGTTGAATCAGTAGGAAACTGGTTAAGCCATGTCAAACTGGTTAATAATCAGTTAAAGGGGAATCAAATTGGTTGAATCAATAAAAAAATCGATAAAGAAAATCTATTAGTGATTGAATCGAGTAAACATCTGTTAAACATGAGTGAGATTTCACGTAAGCTGCGTGTGAGGCGTGTGATGAGAAGTGACATGTCACACATGTGACCTTCTCCTACTTCGTATGGGATTGAACATGTAATACCTTCACCTGAGTCTTTGAGTCAAAATGAAAACAACCTACTGTACCACTCCTGATACTACAACTTGTATCACGACTTTCATAAAACTTTTTAACTTTCATAAAGAGAATGTAAATGTTTACAAATCTCATAAAATCATGATAATAACAACATATAATAAAAAAATTCCTTTGTATAATTTTCATCGTAACTTATAACTTGAAATTGCAGCTAGTGCAAATACCTCAATCTGATTCGAGTTCTCTTCCTATTCATACTTTCTCTTGAAAGAGGATTAGGGAGAGCGATGAGTTGAAAGCTCAATGAGTGCGAAGACTAACATCAAACATCATATCTCAACCTCATTAATTCATAAAATATAATACAAAGATTTTCCCTTTCATTTTCTTGAGTTTTTAAAGTAAATATGTCATATCGCACTCGATTTCTAGGTCGGACTGGTAATGTGAACATCGCCAATGTACTAACGATACTCTACACTAAATATGAAATAAACCACAATACTTTCACAATACAAGTAAAAAGAATGGATTATACCTTATTTTGGTAAGAAACAATGTATGAATAGATGTAGACGCCACACCAAACTACTTTAAGAAAAATTCTTAGAAAACCTAAATGATAATTTTGATTGTTTGGAAGTCACAAGTAAAAAAAAAATATGATAAGCTCAAAAGTTTTCTAAAAAAAATAAAACAAAAACTCAAAATATTTGAACAAAAAAGTGTCGGTGAATGTGCCATATGACAACTAAATATTCTAAAAATAAGAAAATAATATCTTATGATTGACATGTCAACAAATTATTGCTTATCTAATGAAAATATCTAGTATATTTGTTGTAGGTTGCTTTAAAAATATTTGAATATGATAGATTTTCTTAGAAACACCTAAGATAATAAATATCTACTCCTATTTTCGAATTTAAACCTTAATTGGGATTTTGTTGGTCTATTATATTGGGTTTCCTCTTGAGTTTTTTTTTGTAATCTCTCTAATCAGTTATGCAATGTTTCCTTTAATCTTTTGGCCTAGTGATTGTGTCATTTTGCAACCTCACAGGATCATTCAACTCATTTAATAGCAAAATATTCATTTCAATTTCATGTTACATTGATCGTTGTTGCGGATTCATAGCTGTCCAATTTGATTCATATAATTCTTCCCCTCTTGAAAATAATTTTTTCTCAAATATTTAATTTCCCTGTCACCTATATCAAAAGAAATTAAATTAGAAATATTGAAACTATAGCTAAGATCATATATATATCATATAACTTCCGATTGTAAGTATTAGTGATGAGTTTTAATACTCTAAATGACCCCTATATTGCATGAAAGTATTTTGATTTTTTTTCAAAAATCACCCCCTCATATTTAGCCTAACCTAAATCCCTGTATAAAAAATAAAGTTCTTGAAACTGTTGTTAGCTAGATTTATATATTCTTGAGTATGTTGTTTTATAATCAATGTATTAAAACTATAAACAATTTTAAATGATGAAAACTTAGTCATATAATAAATATAAAAATTATATGCAAACTAAACATGTGGTGAACCTATAGTTGAAAATAGAAGTTTTGTTTTCAATTTACCAAACAAATTATTCCAAAAAATAACTTAAAAATTTAGAATCACCATCAAATACAAAAATTCTAGAAATATCATTTAATATAATAACTCTCTAAATAATAAATCAATAACATTTGATGCATAATTAATTTTATGACATTAAATGAAATGTGTGATTCTTGAAAATTGGTAAATGACTACAATCAATAAATCTATTCCCTTATTAATCATAGATCATAATCCTTAAACAAAATTTTTATAGATATCAATCCAAAGAGATATTTTAGAAATTGAAAAAATGAGTATACAAGACATGAAATTGTTGTCTAAACTTAGTTTTTTTTACATGTAATGCATAAAAAATAGTTTCCTAACATATCTTTTCATATATGCACCTAACAATTCTTATATAATATTGCAATAGTTTTACCTAATCCAAATTGTCCAATAAGTCCTGCAATATGTGATTCCCTAACAAGTAACTCACACAAATAAAATTGAGGGATGCATAATTTGTTTTCCTTAAAAAGAAATCCATTTTATAAATAAAACTTTTCAAACCTAGTTCAGATCACTTTACAAAAATCATGATCCTTTGTATACAATTCCTTAATATAATAAAAACCAAGAAATGTACTATCAAGGATTGTAAGCAAAACGTACATTTTAGATAATGCATCAACAACTATATTTTCCATACCTTATTTATTTTACTATTACATTTGAAAATATTGTGATGAAAATCATCCACCTTGCATGACACTTATTTAGTTTGTGCTGCCACTTAAGGTGCTTGCGAGATTTATGATCCACGTGGATGACAAAAATACTGTGTAAACCCCATTCCTTCAAAATAAAGAAATAAACCGGGGAAACCCCAAAATTTTTGAAAGAAAACCGAGTATCCATTTGGACAAGAAATGGTAAATAAGGATTAAACAAAAGGGAATTTGGACCATCCCAAGTGGCAAATAAACCACAAAAATCATGAAGGAAAAACATGAAGTGGATTGGATGTGAAAATCAGACTAGTTCGGGGTGAATTGGACTAAACCAAGTTGAACCGTGAAGAACTGATTAAAAAATTCATTTTTCTAGGTGTCTTAAAAATATCAAATTGGAAAATTGAAGCCACCATTAGATAGAAAAGGAATTTAGATGAATTTAGAAATTTTTTATTTTTGGAAGATCGGTCGAATCGGGCCTGAACTAATCAATTTACGATTTTGGGTTGACAGACCCGGTTGGACCGGACCGGTCAACGGATTGTTGCTAGGTCAATGCCCAGTCAGCATGTACGACTAATCAGTGCACGACACATGGAGAAGCATGCTCAGTTAGCCGCTTAGTCAACGCCTAGAAGCGCTGGCCAATCAGCGCGTGACACGTGTCCTTGGTAAACGGTCTGAAGAAGAAAATCCACATCAGCGACGATCGATCAATAGGAGAGCGACACGTGTCCCAGTTAACGGTCAATGTCGGAAGGGCCCATCAACAATGACTGACCAATGAGAATCTAACATGTGTCATGGGCATCACATTAGAGGATGTTGGAGAAATGACCGACCAATTAGAGGTCGACATGTGGCAGTGCCACATCAGATGACCTCATCCAATCAGGGGCCGACATGTGGCAGTGGCACTGTGCTGGAGGGAAATCTGATGCATTAAAATTAGCCAATTAAAGGATGCCATGTGTCTTGGTCAACGGTCAACATAAATCCGGTTAGCAGCCATGTAGGAGGGAGCAACCAATGGGAGACTGCCATGTGTCTAGTGAGTGAGTCAAAGGCTGACTAGGCTGCTGAGGAGGATGTTGCATCAACAAAGCCAGTCAATCACGACATGCCATGTGGCAAGCCGACATATGTGAAGCTCACACGCACGCCATAGTGTCGTCTTCCTCACTTGGCTAATAGAGAGAAGGGATGAGGGGGAGAGGGAGAGGGAGAAAGTCTCCGACGACTCGGAAAAAGCTTCAGTTTGACCACTGGAGAGCGAGGTAGGGGCCAAGTCTCACGCCTGTCGGTAGCTCAAACAATTGTTGAGCTCCCTATATAAAGAAAACCCCTCACCTCGCACTCCTCATCCCTCCAACGATTGAAGAAGAAGAAGAGGTCCATTTTTCAACAAAGCTTAAACCAAAGCTCCGGTGTCGAGCTTTTTCTCAACCTCTAAAACTCCTCTCGGTGCCATAGGAACTAGGAAGAAGTCCTCTACATGACTACAACCTCAAATTGGTCTAAGGACCACCACCCGAGCTTCGACGAGCTCAAACATGATCCTTGCTCCTTCAACTAAGAAGGAGCCAAACACTTTGAGCTGCACCCCGGCCGTCCCTAGCTTCAGGCAGTTAAACTGACCCTTCCTTAGCCCTTTCCCACTCACATGAGACCCTCCACCACCTGTGAGGTAAGCCAATTCCGCCCTATGTCATTAAAGTTTTGAAGTTGGAGAGGTTGACTCGCCCAAACTTCTCTCATCAAATTCATGATGCTCCTGCAAGCAATTGGCCAACAAGTTGATCCTAGAAGGACCCCTTGGGAGAACACTAGCTACCCACATCAAGTGCTCTGACCGCCGCCCCCTCACCGGTAAGGAAACCAAGCTTTCTCTCTCTAGAGCCTTTTTCCAACGAAGCTCCGTTTGAGCTCAAATCGACTCTGATTAAGGTGATTCAAAGGTCGGAATGATTGTAAGGAGATGGGGGGAGTGATTAGTAGCATGATAGGGGGCAATTACCAAAGTTTGGGCAGTCAATTTGATAAATCCAAGATTCATGGATCAAAATGCAATAAATTGGGGGAATTTGGGCGAAATTGGGGATTTTGGAAATTTGGGGGCCAAACGGCAAATAATGAAAAGTTGAGGACTTGAAAGGAAATAGAGAGAAATTAGGGGCCAAAAGGGGAAAAATGAAAATCTTGGGGGACGTAATTGATGATAAATGGACATTAGGGATCTAAGAGCAAATTTTCAAGCTTTAGGGACCTAATCGTAATTACAACATAATTAAGGACAAAATTTTCGATACGATAATTATGGGGTCTTTCCTACAATTGAACTAATATGAATGCTCAGACTGTATCGGATGGGTAGTTTGAGGATCGTCCATGAGAACATGTGGCCAACCAAGACATCACCGGAAGCAAGTTACACCACCTCAGGTGAGTGGGTTTAACATCACGCTCAGTTGGGGTGATGAGTATAGTATTCCCGAAATTGGTTTTCCAGGACTTCCCTCCCCTGATTGTTTGAACAAGCTTAAAACTTTTGGGAGGCTGTCCTGATATAGCATGAAACATGCAATAGTCGGGTAATACCGTTCGAGTGGGCCCAAGGCTAATGGGCACGGGTATAGGCCCATTGGCAAGAGAAGGCTTATGTATGTGAAAACTCTCATTCGAATTGGTGAATTGTGTGTGATTTTGTTACATTGTCGAAGCCGGACAGATGAACTCGTTGGGTTAGTATCTGTTGAGCCGAAGCTGGGTCATCGAACTCGTTGGGCTAGTAGTTACGAAGCCAAAGTAGAGTTGTCAGGTCCGTGGGGCCAGTAACACTAAAGATGATGACTATAACTAATGAAAACTGTTTATTGTGTATCCATGAGATGTGAAGCCATCGAGATGCCTAATATGGAGTAGTGGTGGTTTTGAGGGCTGTTGGACAACCTAGGGAGCATAAGGGCGGTTCCTTGTCCATCATGTCAAGAAGCTCCGGGAGCTTCACGCGCATTAAGGCTGAGGTCGAAGGGGGAAGAGGTCTCATCTCACATTGTGGACATGAAGTATGGCTCGAGTTTGAGGGTCGTACAACCGGTGTCCACTCAAACTCAGGGTAGAAGTCACGAGACTTCTATCAGGGTGGACAGTAAAGGCACTCTGGTCCACAAGTGGAATAGTCGAAAACTGTTCTACGAACATGTGATCTCTTTTTGTGATAAAAGGGTGTGTGACTATGTGTCAACCCGATTCCATGAATGACACACTAGGAGGACGGAAAATTGATAAAGCACTACAAATTAAAGAGAAGCCCAAAACAAATCATTCCTTATGAATCCCCCACTCACTGAGTTGAAAGACTCACCCCTTTCCTTTAACATTTTTTTCAGGAAGGAGACGGTGATCCAAGATCTCCCCTCACCAAGCCTATAAACTCAGGTACTATTAAAACTGCCAGTTTTTATAATGTCATTCTAAGGAATGATTGTCATGCCACAACTTAGTTTGGTCGGGTCTCCATGAACAATCCGCCGCTCTATTGGTTCAAGAGGGATTTCCCCCTTCTTTAATTTAAGAGGAGCCATTCGTAATCTCAACTTTGTTCCCTAGAATAACATATATCAAATAAAATGCAAGCTTAAGAAAAATTAAACATACCTGATAGAGGGTAATGCTTGGTGTTATCCCTAGTTATTTCTCTATTTCCTGAAAATGGATAAAAAGGGTGGGTGAGTCTCTACAATTCAATGAATGGGTATTTAAAAAAAATGAAGTTTTCCAAAAATAGTTTTTTTTAAATTAGAGTGTTCCCGACTCCTTATTTTCTTTAAAATATCTCATTCTCAAAATCTTAGTTTTAATAGCCATTTCTCAATCCTCAATCATAATCGGTGTGTTTATCAACCAACACACGCCCTTTATCATGAAGGAAATACACATTCGCAAGGCAACATGTCCACTGCACCCACTTGTGGCTTCAGAGCGACTTTACCGGCCAACTAGATAGAAACACGTCCATTTCTACCTTGAGAATTAGTGGATGTACGCAACATTTGACCCTCAATCCCGTAAAGAAAACTCCATGTCCGTATGAGGACAAAGACCTCATCCCGAGCCCACCCTAGTCTCATGCGCATGAACCTATGTCGAGCTTCCCTGACTGTTGGCACAACAATCTGCCCTTATCTCCACCATGTCATCCAGTAGCCCCTAGGATGCATCACTACCCCTCTTGGGCATCTTGAAGGTCCCGTACCTCAGTGCATGCACAAAACAACAGTTTTTCACATAAGCAATTTAATATGTGGTGCCACTAGTCTAATGGCCCTAACCCTTAACCCAAACTGCAGCTATTTGTCTTGATTGTTCCATCGACTTGTCATGTCGCACTGTCGCCAATCCATTGAGTAACTCGGTCTTGTCTTGGTACCATGGCCAAACATATCATTCATTTAAAGCTTTCATGGCTTAAACTCATTTTTGTTTATGAGCTCCTAGTCGTGCCAACTGTCCTTGGGCCCACTATACGAGATTTTCAAAATCAGGCATATTAGCCCCCAAGTTCCAAAATCGAGGCCTCCGGCCTATCTGAGTTATTCGAGCTCCCGTCAAGAAGGTCTCCCAAAAGGTTTAAGCAATGGCACACAGTCAGGGGAGAGCACTCCCAAAAGGTTTAGCTGTCCATTATATCGACATCGTATGCAGACATCTCCGCTCATAATCGATTAACGGGTTTTCTACCTCCTTCCAGAAAGTTAATCATACAAACCTGGTATGATCTACTTACAATTGATAATTAGTTTTTCTGCGTAATTTCCACATCACTTCATTCAGGTGTGATGTTTAAAATTCCACTTATTTGTGAGTTTTCATTTTCAAGTTACTTATCATCCCAACCAGGTATGATATAAAAATCCCACTCACCTGTAAATCCCACAACCGCGTATCTGTGAGTTTTCACTTTCCTCTTATCCAATTTTCGTCTCCTTGCGAGCTTTGTCTTAGCCGGCGTTCCCGATACCTCATGTTTCTACACGGTATGAACATCCTTGTTTATTATCCTTTGGCTTGATAGCCTTCATTCATTATGAATGAATAAAATATCCAAATATTTACAATTTGGTTCCTAAAGTTCTTTTTCTTTTACTTTAGGCCTTAAATACCGATTTTTCTCCAAATTGAGCACCAAAACTTTTTAAAATTTACCTTGGGACCTCAATTTATTCAAAATCACATAAAGAGGTTAAAGTTTCTCAAATTCCCAATTTGGTCCCCAATTTTTCCAAAATTACCATTTTGCCCCTACTTTACAAAAATGGTAAGTTTTGCCCCCAAAATTCCAAAAATTACCCAATTGGTCCTCCAACATCTTTATAATGCCCAATTGGCCCCCAATTTTATGAAATTGCATTTTAGTCCCTCGAATTTTTGAAATCCCCAATTTCCCCCCAAAATTTTCCCCAATTTCAATCTTCTAACTCAACCAAATTTGATTTCATCAAATTGACCGATTAAATGAGTTGAAATTGAAGTTAGATTGGAGTTACTACACCTTCATACAATTCCATTGCACTTTGAATCGCACAATTTGACGCCCGAATGAGCTTACCGTCGGGGGCGCGGTAGTCCAAGCTTTTGATATGGGCAGATAGCTCTCGTCCTTAGGTCATTTCTAGAATCAAGAATTACCTCAATTCATGTCAAATTAAGGGAGAATTTAGTCTGTGAAAATCTATCGGTTCTCTCTCTAGCACTAATCAAAATTCAGAGAGGGGAGCTAAATTGGCTTACCTTTCCACACGAATTTGGCCGTAGAAGGGCTGAGGAGGTGATGGGAGAGCTTGGTTTGGCCTGAGAAGGGCTCGAATTGGCTGATTTTAGCTCGACAAAAATAGGGCAGCTTTGGTCCGCCGGAGCTGCTTCACTGTTCGATCACGCTGACGCTTCTCTAGCGACTCTCGGAGCAATTGGAGACTTCCACCATGTAGCTGACTTCTCCCCAAGTCTAAGGAACTCGACCATGCCTTCTTTGGCTAAAAAAAGACCCTATATCAGAGCTCTACTTTGAGCTTCACTGGAAAACTGATTAGATGAGAGAGAATGAGGTTTTCAAGTGTGGAGAGAATGAATGGAGAGGGGATCTTTATATAGGGAGCTCGAGGACTTGTCGGCCGTCCATTTGGAACCTTTATGACAATCATTGATGGTCTGAAATGTATTGAACAGAATCGTTTCCTCTTCATCAGCACTGGTTTGATTTTTCGATGAGTGAACAGTGCTGTCATTTGAAGGAAGAAGACGACACTATTTCGAATAGGACCGGATAGGTCCGATTCGGGTTCTAAGTTTAAACTGGCCGGTTCAGGCCCAATTTTATCGAGTTTTTCAAAATTAAATTTTTTTAAATTCATCTAAATTCATTCTCTATCAAATGGTGGCCTCAATTCTCCAATTTAAATTTTCTAAGCCACCTAGAAAATTGAATTTAGCATCCAGTTTAATAGTGGTTCAAACCAGTCCAAACCGATTCAATCTGATTCGGATATGGTCACCTGAACCGGTTTGGTTTTTATCTCCAACTCATCATAAAGTCCTTTTTCATGAATTTTGTGATTCTTCAAGTCACTTGGGATTCATAAATTTTTCTGTTTGCCCTTTCTCTATTAGTTTCGGTTCATAAACCGACTCAGTTCATAAACCGGTTCAATCTAGCTTGGATCCGGTTCACCTGAACCGGTCTAGTTTTCTCTCCCAAATTGTCCTAAGGTCCTTTCCCAAGATTTTTATGAACCCTTGGGCCACTCGGGAGTTGTAAATTTCCCAAATTGCCCATTCTCTGATAATCAGGTTTGTGAACCGGTTCAGTTTTCTAACTCGGTTTGACTAGTTCTTTTGTCAGTTTTCCTTAACTCCAAAGAGTGAGGTTTACAAGTCTCCCCTCCTTTTAGAAGTTTTGTCCCCAAAACTTATTTCAGACTTTTTGTACTAGAATGAACCTTCATTGATATAAATTTTGTAATTTACCTATCTACAACCTTTTCGGTTGGTTCCGTTTATCCCTTATATCACATACTTAAAATTTTCTTTTCATTCATACCCCTTTCTCATTTCATGGAGATTACTTTAGGTGAACATATCTCACTAGAAGGCTTAAGGTCATATTCTTAAATTTACATCCTTCATTTTCCCAGAGCACTATTTCTCCATTCCAAAATCCTTTATTTTAGATTACAGGATTAGGAGTTCTAAAATACTTAATCCTTCTTGCATTCGATTATTTCCTTTATTGTTGACCTTCTTAGCTCAGTGTATGTTCCCATATCACTTACATACTTCCGCAGATGTTGGTGTTGTCACCTTTTTCCTCATACGTTGATTCTTCTCCCATTCGTTGGATATTACTACTTTGTTCTACATTTAACTTTTGACTTTGTCATGCTTAAATAATAAACTCTTCCTAACCAAATTCATATTTCCCTGAGACAGTTTGGCTACATGTCCATTATGGCACGTCATTCTTTGAGACTTGTCTTTGACTTCGCATCCTTCTGGCCGTATTGGTTTCCTCACTTACTTATTTTTTTAACTCCTTTATTAGGTCATTCAACTTTCAAGTCTTTGAATTTCCCAATAACTTTCTGACATGTTAAAACTTGTCCTTTCTTATTTTGTTCCTCACTCCCGCTGGCATCCTTTCTTTTAAGGTCTATTCTCTTTCTAAATCCATTCTTACTCACTCATGATCATTTCACGATTCGTCTTTTTGACTTAGTTCCTTCCTTACTCGTGCGATATTTTTTAACATTGTCTTCCTACTTACCTGTTACTTGGGTCTAACTTATCCTCTAGACCTTCATGGTTACTTTTCCTTTGCACTTGATCATTTCATCTCCAGTAGTTTGTCCTTAAGGAGCTTATCTTCTCCTCAATTTTGTAGGTTCCATTTTCTCTAAATTGGTATACATGTGTCCTTCCAAGGTTCCCTTCCTCTGTAAGTTTTACACTTCTATTCTCCTAAAATTTCCTTCTAGTTTTACCATTGCGAATATTCAACCTTGAATGTCCTTCCTTGACACTATCTTCTCTTGCTTACCTTTACTCTTGAGATACTATGAGTGCTTTTCATCTATCTCACCTCATTCTCACTTGCTCCCAGTACTCATTTATTCCTTTGAGGTGAATTTCACATCACTCTTTGTGTCAAAATCTCTCGTATTTTTGTGTCCTTTGCATTCTTCCCTTTGCCTCATTTAGGGTGTAATCCTTACTACTCTCCAATTCTTATTAGAGCTTAGTTTATTCTTCTGGACGATTTGGTCAATAGGAGTTATTTCCATCAATTGGATTTGTCAAAAATCCCCATTTAGTTCCTTGCTTTCCTGAAATTAGATCATGCTTGACCTTCCAAGTATTTACTTGGTCACCTATGTCCTTTAATGAGGTCCTAGTTCCTACCCCAGTTTATGATATCTCATTTGTTGATTGAACATTTCTACGATTCCACTTCCTATCTTCATTCTTCTTTTAGGGACTTTTGTATTGGGATTTTCACGCTCATTTTCCCTTACTGCTCCTTGAAAATTCTCTCTTCATTCTTTCTTATGCTTCTTGACCTTTGCATGGTGATTCTCTCTGGCTTTCTCCCCTATCTTCTATTCCTTTTTGTTTCCCATCCTTATCACCAAACAAGTCCTTTATTACTATTGGGTTCCTAAGGGTGTGTATCCTAGCTCCTTCTAAGTGTTGGTATTATTCCCAAAGTTTTCTTTCTATCGTACTTCTTTTCTCTTCTCTTTTCCTTATCTTGTCTTACTTGTCTTAACATCTTCTATGCTTTCCTTAAGTTTCTTCCTTTCTTTCTGATCGACTTCCATCCCTTTGGTTTTCCTTTGGAATAGTCTATTTGTTTTCTTTACCCTTATTCTTTGAATCCTTCCTTAACTCCTTAATCCTCTAATCTCAGATGCTTACTTCCTTTTTGTTATAACTTTCTTCTTCTTTCCTATGATTAGAATTCGTTTTCCTTGTGTGAACTCTAAGAGTTTCCTTCTTGCCAAATTTCATTGTACTTTGAGATTTTTTTTAAAGGTTAACTAGAAATGACCAGTTTTTCCTCTTTGGGTGATTCTCTATCCTTCTATGTTGATTAGCATAGACTTATGGTTTGAATTCATTAAGGAACTGAGAAATTTTATCAAGAAAGATTTCACTTCATTCATTCAAGAAGTTTTCTTTCCATATTTGGCTTATTACAAAATTTTCTACTCCCTAATCCCTTGGGGTCATAGGCTGAGAGTTAGTCCTAGAGTAGTTGTGGGATTCTTGATGAAAAGGCTCTGAGGAACTAGTTAGGGTCCACTCGTATTCCCTTATAGGGAAAATCTCATGTATGACCTCCAATCCATATCGACTTAGTACCTTGACCTCACACTCATATTTCCACTACATCTATTAGGAGGGATTGAAGCCGGGTTGAGTAGGTGGAGGTACTTGGTGGACCTTCATGAAGGTGGTATACGCATCCCGTTAGTTATTCTAGGCCTCCTTTTTGGTTGGATTCCTCTTTGGTTGTTGTGGGGCTAGAGGAGGGGTTGAGCTCTTAAGAGGAGGTACAAGTTCCTCTTATCTTGGAGGAGGGTAGGTGATACCTTCTAGTTCCAATAAGGCTCCTACTAGTTTCTGGTAGTCTTCCACCATGTACTCGGGTACTCTTTTCTCGCCCTCCAAGAATCTTTGAATGACTTCCTCCCTTGGGTTGGGTATCTTTTTCAGGGTTATGGGTGGAGGGTTGGATTTCACCGAAAAATTCCTAGGGATTCTCCTTCCTACACGATAGTTTAAAGTTGGATTAATGTTAAAGCATAATATTGATAATGTTTCAAGGGAACTTATATCTGATACCACTCAAGTTGTCACGCCCCGACCCGATTTGGTCGGGTCCCGGTGAACAACTCGCCGCTCTCTTGGTTTAAGAGGGGTTTCCCCCTTCTTTAATTCAAGAGTAGCCAGGCGTAATCTCAACCTTTTTTTTCTAGAATAACATATATTAAATAAAATGAAAGCATAAGAAAAATTAAGCATACCTGACAAAGGGTAAGGCTTGGTGTTATCCCCAGTCATTTCTCTATTTCCTAAAAACGGATAAAAAGGGCAGGCAAGTTTCTACAACTCAGTGAAGGGGTATTTTAAAAAAAAAATGAAGTTTTCATAATATAGTTTTTTTACATTGGAGTGTGCTAGACTCCTTATTTTCTTTAAAACATCTCATTCTCAAAATCTCGGTTTTCATAGCCATTTCTCAATCCTCAATCATAATCGGTGTGTTTATCAACCAACACATGCCTTTCATCATGAAGGAAACACACATTTGCAGGGCAACACGTCGACTGCACCCACTTCTAACTTGAGAATGAGTGGATGTATGCGACATCTGACCCTCAATCATGTAAAGAAAATTCCGTGTCCTTATGAGGACATAGACGTCATCCCGACCCCATCCCGATCTCATGCATATGAAGCTACGTCGAGCTTCCCTGACTACTGTCACGAAAATCTGCCTTTATGTCCACCATGTCGTCTAGTAGCCCCTAGGACACATCACTACCCCTCTAGGGCATCTTGAAGGCCTCGTACCTCAGTGCATGCACAAAACAACAGTTTTCTACATAAGCCATTTAATCTGTGGTGTCACTGGTCCAACGGCCCCAACCCTTAACTCGACATGCACCTGTTTGTCTTGACTAGTCCATCGACCTGTCATGTTATACTACCACCAATCCATCGAGTATGCCAATCCTATCTTGGTACCATGGCCAGACATATCATTCATTTAAAATTTTCATGGCTTAAACTCATGTTTGTTTATGAGCCCCTACTCGTGCCAACTGGCCTTGGGCCCTCTGTACGAGATTTTCAAAATCGGGCAAATTAGCCCCCAAGTTCCAAAACCGAGGCCTCTGGCCTATCTAAGCTATTCGAGCTCTTGTAAAGAAGGTCTCCCAAAAGGTTTAAGTAGTGGCACATAGTCAGGGAGAGCAGTTCCAATAAAATAATCTTTTAGCCGTCCATTACACAACCCGGGTGTGCGGACATCTCCGCTCATAATCGATGAACGGGTTTTCTATCTCCTTCCAGGAAGTTCATCATACCAACCGGGTATGATCTACTTACAACAGGTAAGTAGTTTTTCCATGTAATTTCCACATCACTCAATTAAGGTGTGATGTTTAAAATTCCACTTATTTGTGAGTTTTCATTTCCGAGGTGCTTATTATCCCAACTGGGTATGATAAAAAAATCCCGCTCACCTATAAATGCAGTGATTTCCTCTTACCAGTTTTTGTCTCCTTACGAGCTTTATCTTAGCTAGTGTTCCCGATACCTCGTGTTCCTACACGGTATGAACATCATTGTTCATTATCCTTTGGCTTGATAGCCTTCATTTATTATAAATGAATAAAACATCCAACTTTTCAAATATTTGCAATTTGATCCCTAAAGTTCTTTTTCTTTTACTTTAGGCCCCAAATGCCAATTTTTCTCCAAATTGAGTCTCGGAACTTTTTAAAATTCACCTTGGGACCTCAATTTATTCAAAATAACATAAAGCGGTTCAAGTTTTCCAAATTCCCAATTTGGTCCACAATTTTTCCAAAATTACCATTTTGCCCCTACTTTACAAAAATGGTAAGTTTTGCCCCAAAAATTACCCAATTGGTCCTCCAACATCTTTATCATGCCCAATTTGCCCTCAATTTTATGAAATTGCATTTTAGTCCCTCAAATTTTTGAAATCCCCAATTTCCCCTAATTTCAACCTTCTGACTCAATTGAATTTGATTTTATTAAATTGACCAAACAAATGAGTTTAATTATTGAAATTGAAGTTAGATTAAAGTTACTACACCTTCATACAATTCCATTGCACTTTGAATCACAAGATTTGACGCCAGAACCAGCTCAAACGGAGCTTCGTCGAAAAATTGAACGTAGAGAGAGAAAGCTTCGAGTGTTTACTATTGGGGCGCGATGGTCCAAGCTTTCGATCTGGGCAGATAGCTCTCATCCTGAGGTATTTCCTAAAATCAAGAATTACCTCAATTCATGTCAAATTGATGGAGAATTTAGTCAGTGAAAATCTATCAGTTCTCTCTCTAGCACTAATCGAAATTCATAGAGGTTAGCCAAATTGGCTTACTTTTCCCCCCTAATTCGGTCGTAGGAGGGCTGATGAGGTGTTAGGAGAGTTTGGTTTGGCCTGAGGAGCGCTCGAGTTGGCTGATTTTAGCTGGACAGAAATAGGGCAACTTTAGTCCGTCGGAGCTGCTTCACTGTTCGATCACGCCGGCGCTTCTCCGACATCTCTCGGAGCAATTGGAGACTACCACAGTGTAGTTGACTTCTCCCCAAGTCTAAGGAACCCAACCATGCCTTCTTTAGCTTAGAAAAGACCCTATATCAGAGCTCTAGTTTAAGATTCACCGAAAAACTAAGTAGCTGAGAGAGAGTGAGGTCTTTAGGTGTAGAGAGGATGAATGGGGAGGGGCTCTTCATATAGGGAGCTCAGGGACTTGTCAGCCGTCCGTTTGGCAGCTTTATGACTGTCATTGATGGCCTAAAATGTACTAAATGGAAACATTTTCTCTTTGTCCGCACTGGTTTGATTTTCCAGCGAGTGAACAGTGTTGTCATCTGAAGGAAGAAGACGACACTATTCCGAAAAGGACCAAACCGATTCGAACTGGGTTCAAAGATTAAATCGGCCGATTCAGGCTCGATTCGATCGAGTTTTTCAAAATTAAAAATTTCTAAATTCATCTAAATTCATTTTCTATTAAGTGGTGGCCTCAATTCTCCAATTTGAATTTTCTAAGCAACCTAGAAAAATGAATTTAGCATCTGGTTCAATATTGGTTCAAACTGGTCCAAACTGATTCAATACAGGTCGGATCTGATTCACCTGAACTCGTTTGGTTTTCATCTCCAATTCATATAAATTCCTTTTTCATGACTTTTGTTACTCTTCAAGTCACTTGGGATCCACAAATTTCTTGGTTTGCCCTTTCTCTATTGGTTTCGGTTTATAAACTGACTCGTATCATAAACTAGTTCAATCCAGCTCGGATCCGATTCACATGAACCGGTCTAGTTTTCTCTCCCAAATTGTCATAAGGTCCTTTCCCAACGTTTTTATGAACCCTTGGGTCACTCAGAAGTTGTAAAATTCCCAAATTGCCTATTCTCTAATGATCGAATTTATGAATCGGTTCAGTTTTCTCACTTAGTTTGACCGGTTCTTTTCTTAGTTTTCCTTAACTCCAAAGGCTTGGGTTTACACGATGGTAAACAATATGCCTGACTCTTCATGATTTGGGGAGGAATGCCTTCTCGAGGTTAAGAAGAGTGGCGAGTTGTTCACGCGGTTCTGACCAACCCAGGTTGGGGCGTGATAACTTGGGTGGTATCAGAGCTTGTGTTTCCCTTGAATGCATTGTCAATACTCTATAACCTAAAGACTAATCCAAAAACTTTTAAATTCATTCATGGCTCCCATGAGAGGAACCAAGAGATCTAGGATGACAACTGTAGACTTCACCGGAAACACCCTTCCCGAGGGCGAATCTCAAGGGTCCGAGCCAACCCCACAAGGACTTAGCTCAGAACACCAACGTCTGTACGAAGAGTTCACTAGGGTATTTATAAAACCTAACCTCAACATCGAACCCAACTTGGAGTCCAAGTCCCATACTCGAGTCGAGGAAGTATAGTCGTAGTTCACCTCCGCCCATGCCCCTCCTCTATTCAACATTCCAAGATACCTAAAAACCGTCCAATAGCTGGAGTGTAAGCCCTTTCAAGGGGAGAAAGATGTTGGGGCAGCTTGGGATTGGCTAGCTGACCTTATGAAATTCATGGGTATCATAAGGACACACCTAGAAGAGATGGTGACCCTGGCCGAATTCTTCCTAGAATCCAGCACCAAGAGATGGTGGGACAATGTGAGGAGCCTCTCCTCCGCTATGCCCACCTAGGAAGAGTTCGAGGAGAGATAATGCAAACCCCATTCCTTTAAAGATAAGAAAACCGAGAAAAGAACCGGTCGATTCAAAAGAGAAAACCAAGCCATTTAACGAATCGAAACCAGTAAAGAAGAGGTAAAATGAGAAATTGGAAAATCCTAAATGACTCAAAGGGTCATAAAAATCATGGAGAAGAACCATGGAAAAAATTGAAAGAGAAAATTGTACCGGTTCAGGGTGAATCAGACCTGAACTAGATTGAACTGGTTTGAACTATATATGAACTAGTTTCTAAATTCATTTTTCTTGGTGGCTTAACATGATCAAATTGGAAAATTGAAGCCACCATTGGATAGAAAATGAATTTAGACAAATTTATGAATTTTTAGATTTGAGAAAACCGGTCGAATCGGGTCTGAACTGTCTGATTTCCATCATTGAATTTAGTTGGATCGGACCGATCCGGTTTGGAACAATGTCGTCTTTTTCATCAGGATGACATCACTATTCATCAGTTCAAAAACTTTCCTTCTGTGGGTAAGGAATATTCTCTCTAGTTTAGGCATTTTTTGAAGGGGATAAGCTTGACCAATATAGAAACTAGTCAGGCAGAGGGTCCCCAAACTCCCTATATAAAGAGATCTCCTTTATTCATCCTCCACACACCTCAAATCGCTATTCTCTCTCAAGTGCTCCATTTTCTGGTGATGCTCAAACCAGAGCTACGACTTGGGCACTTTTCTTAGCCTTAGAAGTAAAGGTTGGGTCCTACAACTTCAAGGAAGTCAGCTACCAAACAACAAACTCCCTTTGACCCGAGGTCCGTCAGAGAAGTGCTGGTGGAATCAAACAGTTAAGCAGCTTCGACGGACCATAGCTACCCTATTTTAGCCGAGTTGAATTCGACCAAATGCAGACCCCTTCCATCCAAACCAAGCCTCCCCACTGTCTCTACGACCCTCACATGACCTCCACAGAGATGAAAGGTAAGCTAATTTGGCCCTCCACCATTGTTATATATCGATGTTAGAGAGAGAAAGTGCCAAATTTTACTAATAAAATTGACCCTTGTATGGACTTCAATTGTAGCAAGTTTTGATCTTAGAGGGATCCTAAGGACGAGAGCTACCTCCCCAGATCGAAAGCTCGGACCACCGCACCTCTGATGGTAAGCTTTCAATGGTTTCTCTCTCTATAAACAGTTTTTCGGCGAAGCTCCATTTGAGCTCATTTTAGACTCAAATTCTGCAATTCAAAGCTCCATTTGATTGTATGGAAGTGTAGGAACATATGCATGCCATCAACCGGAGCAATTAACCCTAATTGGATGACCAATTTGAAGGAATCAAATTCAATTAGAAAAGAGGGATGAAATTGGGGGGAAATTGTGGATTTCGAAAAATTGAGGGACCTTTGTGCAATTTCTCAAAATTGAAGGTTAATTCGCAATGAGAAAGATGCTAGGGGACCCATTGGTAAATTTTCGAATGATTTGGTGCCAAATGACTATTTTTGCAAAGTAGGGGTAAAATCATAATTTTTGGAAAATTGGGGACCAAATTAGAAATTTGGAAAGCTTGAGCCCGTTACACAATTTTGGGTAAATTGAGTATCCAAAGTGGATATTGGAAACCTTGGGATTTAATTTGGGAGAAAATTTAGTATTAGGGACCTAAAGTCAAGAAAAATGAATTTAGTGACATAAGTGTAATAAACCAAGAACTTTGGGCCTAGTTGCTCATACATGAGAAAAGAAAGGCTGTCATGCCAAATCCTTGTTGATAATTATACCCAAATCGTGTAGGGACATGTGAGACCAGAACGCCAACAAGAAAAAGCTAGTTTGGACTTGGAAGATGACTTGGGACAAACGCGTTACAATCAACGAGTGAGTAGGACTTTTATACATCATACTGGTTGGGATGATGAGCATTGTTTTTAACGGATAAAACCTTCTTACCATTTGTGATTAGGAATAAACAAACATCATACCTAGTTGGTATTATGAGTTTCCTTAAGGAAAGGAGAAAACTGCCTACCGGTTGTAAGCGAATCCATCATCACACCCGGTTGGTGTGATGAGAAAAAAAAGTTATTTTTCTGAGAAGTGTTTTCCCCTGACTGTGTGACAACTGCTTAAACTATTTGAAAGATCTTCTTGATGAGAGCTAGAGCAACTCTAATAGGCTAGTGACCTCAGTTTTTGAACTCATAGGGCTCAAGGCCCAATTTTGGAAAACACATGCAGTGGACCCAAGGCCATTGTGCACGTGCTAGAGCCCGTAAACAAACATGATTAGGAAGAGCCATGAAAACTCCTAATTAAAATAGAATTTGTTTGTGTGATGCGCCACAATATCGATTTAGGATTGAAAATGCTCGATGGATTGGTTGTAGTGCATGAGGGCTAGGTCGACGGATAGGCCTAGACAAACAGTTGCAGGTCGGGTTTAGTGTCGGGGCCATTGGACCGTTGACACCAAAGAGGATGGCTAAGTATATGAAAACTTTTATTTGTGCATGCACTTAAGGGTATATGGAAACTTTTGTTTGTGCATGCACTTAAGGGTATATGGAAACTTTTGTTTGTGCATGCACTTAAGGATCGGGATCATCAAGATGCCCTAGGGGGTAGTGATGGGTCCCAAGGGTTGTTAGATGACATGGAGGGCGATAAGGAAAGTTTCTTGTGCTAGTCAGTCATGAAGCTTTGGGAGATTCTCGCGCATGAGACCGGGGCGAGTGCATGATGAGGTCTCTTTTCTCATATGGTCATGAAGTGACATTCAGGTCTGAGGGTCGGACGTCTGGGACGTCACTCAGACTCAAGGTAGAAGTGGACAGGCTTCTATCAAGGTGGATAACAAAGTCGCGCTGATCCCTAAGTAGGTGTAGTCTAGGACTGCTTTGCGAATGTGTGTACCCTTCCTGATGAAGGGCATGTGTTTGTTTGCTAAACGCCTCCCGAAGCAAAGGGATGTGCTAAGAGAACTATACATACCTAATATGGAAATGGAAAAAAGTTTTGGAAATTTAAATTTGAGGAAATCCTTTAAAAAAAAGGAAATGTTAACATTGGCATGGCTTTGATAAACTAAAGATATTTTGAAAACTCACTCTCAACACCTGCTCATTGAGTTGTAGAAACTCACCCCGTCCCTATACCCCTTTTCAGACAAAGGAGGAAGACCAGCCGTAAAGACCCCACATAGTTTTGTATAATGCTATTCTAGGAAAAATAGGAAAAAGGATGTGGAAACTCCCCCAGAATACCAGACAGTTCCATCTGGACTAAGCTCAGAGCATCAAAGGCTATATGAGGAGTTCACTCGAGTGTTTGGACGGCCCAACCTCACCCTTGAGGTGGACACCAACTCTTGAGCTGAACCCAAGGAAGTACAATCCCCTCCCCCTCCTACTAACATTCCTCCTCCAGTTAACATCCCCAAATACCTCAAAACCCTTCGTCATCTGGAATGTAAGCCCTTTGTCACACCCTGACCCAGTGTGGTTGGATCCTCGTGAGCAACCCATCACTCCTTTTGGTTTATGAAGAGTTTCACATTTTCTAAACCGTAAGGAGTAAGGCGTCCTTTTTCCTATTTATCCTGGAATAAGATTATACAAAACTAAATATAAATCTTACATACCTGTCTTAAGGTTCGATTACAGAAAGGTCTTTAAGGTTGGTTTCCCTTAGTTACCTAAAAGGGGTAAAAGGGAGGGGATGAGTACTACAACTCAGTGAATGGGTGTTGAGAGTGAGTTTTCATAAACAAACTTGCTTTAAATAAGTGTACCAAAATCCTTATTTCCTTTAAGAATGATCTTTCCTCAATTTTTCAGTTTTTCAAAACCTTTTTCCTTATTTCCACATTAGGTGTGTTTAACAGTCAACACACGCTCTTCATCAGGAAGGGATCACACATTTGTAGGGCAACTCGTCCACTCCACCCACTTGTGGCTCGGAGCGTCTTTACCGGCCATCAAGATAGAAGCCCATCCACTTCTACCCAAGGTCTGAGTGAATGTTCGTGGCATCTGACCCTTAGACCCAAAAATAACTCTGTGTCCATGTGAGGACAAAGACCTCATCCCAACCCCACCTCGATCTCATACGCAAGAAGCTAAGTCGAGCTTCTTGACTGCTGTTACGACAACCTGCCCTTATCTCCACCATGTTGTCCAACAGACCTTAGGATACATCACTACCCCTCTTGGGCGTCTTGATGGTTCTATATGTCAAGTGCATGCAAAAACAACAATTTTCACATAGCCATTTATCTTTGGTGCCACTGGTCCAACGGCCCCGACCCTCAACCCGACCTGCAGCTATTTGTCTAGGTTGATCCGTCAACTTGGCCTTGATGCACTGTCGCTATTCCATGGAGTATGTTGGTCCTATCTTGGTAGCATGGAAAAATCACATAACCATTTTATTAGTAGTTTTCATGTCTTCCATATCTCATGTTTGTTTACGAGCTCCTACTCGTGCTCACTAGCCTTGGGCCCACTGTACGTGATTTTCCAAAACTGGGCATTTAGCCCCACAAGTTTAAAAACTGAGGCCTTTGGCCTACTTGAGATAATTTAGCTCCTGTCAAGAAGGTATCCCAAAGAGTTTAAGCATTAACAAAAAATTAGGGGAGAACACTTTTGACAAAAATATAATTTTTACTTCATCACACCAACCGGGTGTGATGATACCTCCTCTTACAACTAGCAAGCAGGTTTCTCCTTCCTTCAAGGAAGTCAATCATACCAACCGGGTATGATTCCCTCTACTTATATCTGATAAGTAGGTTTTAACTTTGTTTACCCATCACCCCAACCGGGTATGATGTCAAAATTCCACTTATAAGTGGTTTTTATTTCTAAAATGCTCATCATCTCAACTAGGTATGATGTGAATAAGCCCACTCACTTGCTAACCATGACGTGTTCGTACTTGGCTGGTTTCCAAGTTGACGCGAGCTTTCTCTTGCTAGCATTTTGATCACACTTGTCCCTAGTCAATTTTGGACAGCCGTTTCACTTAAAGTTTGGCATAAAAGCCTAGGCTCACAAATTATTGATATATTGCATTTAGGTCCATAAAGTTTATTTTTCTTTACTTTTGGTCCCTAATGCCAAATCTTGCCCAATTTGAGTCCCAAAATTCTGAAAAACTTCCTTTGAGTCCTCATTTACCTCAAAATTGCTTAAGGGGCTTAAGTTTTCCAAATTTCCAATTTGGTCCCTAACTTTTCAAAAATTACAATTTTGCCCCTAATTTCCAAAAATGTCAATTTGGCCCCAATAGTTCCAAAAATTGACCAATTGGTCCTCTAACATCTTTTACATGGCCAATTGTCCCTTAATTTTGGGAAATTGCAAAATGGTCCCTCAATTTTACGAAATCCCCAAATTTCCCCTAAAGTTTCTTCCAATTTCCCCCTTTCATACTGTCTAAATTTGATTTCTTCAAATTAACCATTCAATCGAGGTTAATTGCTTCAATTGGAGGTGTAAATCAGTTCCTACACTTCCATACAATTCAATGGTGCTTTGAATCACAAGAATTGAGGCCGAAGCGAGCTCAAACGGAGATTCAACGGAAAATTGTACGTAAAGAGAGAAGGCTTCAAAAGCTTACCGTTAGAGGTGCGGCAGTTTGAGCTCTCTATCGGGGAAGGTAGCTCTCTTCCTTAGGTACCTTCTAGGATCAAGAATTCCTATAATTGACCCTGAATCGAAGGTGAATTTCGTAAGCGAAATTTCATAATTTCTCTATCTAACTTCAACCTACAAAGACTGAGGAGGGCCAAATTGGCTTACCTTTAAGCTCAATTGAGGTCGTATGAAGGCTGTGGGAGTGTCGGGAGGGCTTGGTTTGGCCGGAGGAGGGCTGAATTTGGCCGATTTGAGCTTGACCGAAATAGGGTAGCTTCGGTCCTTCGGAGTTGCTTCATTGTTTGATTCCGCCGACGCTTCTTTGGCGGTCGTCGGATCGAATGGAGGTTGCTGTCACGTAGCTGACTTCCCCGAGAGTCTAAAGAACCCATCCTTACCTTCTAAGGCTAAAAAAACTACCCAAGTCCGAGCTCTGGTTTGAGCTTCATCAAAAAATGGAGCAGTTGAGAGAGAATGGAGATTTCAGGTGTGAAATGGATGAATGGAGCAGAGCTGTTTATATAGGGAGCTCATGGTCTCTTTTCCCGATCGTTTCACATCTTGGTCAAGCTTATCCTCGCCTTAAAATGCTCTAAATAGAGACATTCTCTCTTCATCGGTGTTGTTTATTCATGCATTGAATGAGCAGTGTCATCATCTGAAGGAAGAAGACGACACTGTTCCAAATTGGACTGGGCCAGTCTGACTGAGTTCAATGCTTAAACCGACCGGTTCATTCCCGATTCAACCGGTTTTCTCAAAATTTAAAATTTGTAAATTCATCTAAACTCATTCTCTCTCTCTAATGGTGGCTTCAATTCCCCAATTCGAACATTTTAAGCCACTTAGAAAAATGAATTTAGCAACCAGTTCAATGATGGTTCAAACCGGTTTAGGTCCGGTTCACCTGAACTGATCTTTTTTTCTCTTCCAATTTGTCCCAAAGTCCTTTTCCTTGATTTTTATGACTCTTTGAGTCACTCGGGGTCTGTCAATTTCCCATTTTGCCCTTTCTCTACCAGTTACAGTTCATGAACCGGTTTAGTTTTCTTTCATGAGTTGACCGGTTCTTTCCCTAGTTTTCTCATCTATAAGGGATAGGGTTTATAACTCTCCCATCCTTTTAGGTGTTTTGTCCCCAAAACTAAATTATCATCCTTTGCTTCAAGAATAATTTCCCTTGATGTCCACTTGGGGTTTTCTTGACATGCTAACACTTCGGTTGTTCTTTCCCTTAGCCCCTTTATAACACGCACTTAAGGAATTTATTTTCCTTTCCATTGTTTACTCATTCCATGGAGTTTATCATAACTAGGGATGTCTTACCCACTATTCCAAAGGCACATCCTTAGATTCACTTCTTCCTCTACTTATGGTAAGATTCTTCCTCCTTTCATTATTTATTACAACTTCGGTCCATATTATGTTTGACCTCATGATGCTTACTCACTGACTCTTCCTTACTTGAGTCACATTTTTCCTTGGGACTATTAGGCTTAAATGTCCCTTACAGTATGACATGTTCCCGAACCTATCTCTGTCCATTAGGTTTCCTTCCTTCGCATTCTTCCACTCTTTTGAATTAGAGCTTTGGCCCACCTTTAATCATTCACTGACCTTAATTTCCTAGTTCACCCTCCAATTTCCTATCCGAGGTCTCTTCGATCGTTAGGTCTTATTTCGTGTACTCCATACCATGCCCATCCTATTACCCTTCTTAAAGTGTATTCTCTATTACTTGCAGTCCTTCTTAGGGCATCGTTTATTCTCCTTGACCATCCCATTGTTACTATTTCTTCCTTCTGCTAGGTTCATTTGAAATCCCTATTTGGCTTCTTTGCTCTTCCAAACAGGTCACACTTGGCCGTCCCGATATACCCTCAACCACTTATGCTTCTTTATGAGGTTCCTTATTTTGGGTCAAGCCTCTTATGATCCATTTGTCGATTCCTTAGCTTGGGAATTTCCCTTTTAAGGTCTCACTTCCTACCTTTATCCTTCTACCTAGGGACTCCCATCCCGGTTCAACTTCCCTAATGCTCCTTGGAAGCTTTTCCTTCATTCCTTTCTTACACACTTTTGAGATCTATATGGTTGTCTGCTCTTTATCCTTCCCTATCCTCCAACTCTCTTTTGTTCCTTATCCCCCCTTTGAGGAACTCCTATTGATAGGTTAGTTCTTAGCACTCTATCTTATGTCTAGCTGTCCACTACTTGGGCTCTATTAAGCGAGTGTAGACCACGACCAGTCTTGATGTCAGTGGTTGTTCCCTTTAATTACTTCTTAATTGGAGGGCTTATTTCTCCAAGGTTTCTCGAATGCTCTTTCCTTTATTTCACACCCCGACCTGGTTTGGTCGGATCCCCATGAACAACCCGCTACTCTCTGGTTTATTAAGGGTTTTCTCTTTCTCTAAACCGTGAGGAGTAACAGGTCCTTTTCACCTATACCTTTCTTGGAATAACATAAGTAAAAACTGAATATATTAACCTTACATACCTGTCTTGCAGGTTCAGCTATCGGAAGGTCTTTAGGTATGTTTTCCCTCAGTTACCTGAAAAGGGGTCAAAGGAGGGGATGAGTTCGACAACTCAGTGAATGTATGTTATGATAGAGTATTCAAAACATCTTTAATCTGAGTGTGCCGGACTCCTTATTTCTTTTCAAAAATATTCTTTCCCTTAAATTTTTTGTTATTCAAAACCATTTTTCTCTCATTATCCATGATCGGTGTGTTTATCACTCGACATACGCACTTCATCAGGAAGGGAATCACACATTCGGAGGGCAGCCCGTCTACTGGACCCACTTATGTCGTCAAAGTGACTTTACTAGCCCCCTAGATAGAAGCCCGTCCACTTCTACCCTGGGAATGAGTGGATGTTTGTGACATCCAACCCACAAACCCAAAGTCAAATCCATGTCCGTATGAGGACAGAGGCCTTATCCTGACCCCACCCTAGTCTCATGCGCATGAAGCTAGATTGAGCTTCCCTGACTACCGGCATGACAAACTGCCCATATCTCTACCATGTCGTCCAGTAGCCCCTAGGACGCATCACTACCCCTCTTGGGCATCTTGATGGTCTTGAACCTCAAGTGCATGCACAAATAAAGTTTTACATAAAGCCATTTATCTTTGGTGCCACTAGCCCAATAGCTCCGACCCTCAACTCGACTTGCAGCTGTTCGTATAGACCGGTCTACCAACCTAGTCCTGTCGTACTGCCGCTAGTCCATTGAGTATGTCACACCCCGACCCAGTTTGGTCGGATCCCCGTAAACAACCCGCCACTCTCCCGGTTTATTAAAGGGTTTCCCCTTATTATAATCCGTAAAGAGTAAGGCGTCCTTTAAACCTGCACCATTTCCTAGAATAGCATAATCAAAACTGCATGAAATTTTAAACTTTACATACCTGTCTTATAGGCATCTTAGTTGATGGCCTTTCAAGGTAGGCTTTTCGGGATTTCCTGAAAGGGATATAAGGGAGGGGGTGAGTACGACTACTCAGTGAATGAGTTTTCAAAGGTCTACTTTTAACTTTTAAGAAAAACATTTATTTGGAGTGTGCCAGACTCCTTTCTTTCAAAAAAATCCCTTCATTTAAAAAATTGGGTTTTCCCATTATTTCTTAGTTACCGGTGTGTCATCACCCAACACACATCCTTCATCATGAAGGTTACACACATTCACAAGTTAGTATCACTACTGAACTCGCTAGTGGCTTCGGAGCGACTTTTCCTGCCACCTGGATAGAAGTACAACTACTTCCACCTTGGGAATGAGTGGATGCACGTGACATCTGACCCACAATCCCGAAATCACTTCTTCGTGTCCGTATGAGGACAGAGACCTCATCTTGTCCCCACCTCGGTCTCATGCGCTTGGTGCTACTCCAGATTTCGCACAGACACCTGGAACGATGAACTGCCCTTATAGCCGCCAGGTCGTCTAGTGCCCTTAGGACGCATCACTACTCCTCATGGGCGTCTTGATGATTCCGTACTCACAGTGCATGCACAAAAAATGTTTTCTTAAATTTCCATGTAATCTGTGGTGCCACTAGTCCAACGGCCCCGACTCTCAACTCAACCCGCAGCTGTTTGTCTTGAGTCTGTCGACCTGTCATGTCGCACTGCTGCTAGTTGACTGAGCATGTCGGTCCTATCTTGGTACCATGGCCAAACAATTCACTTATTAAGTTTTATGGCACATATATCATGTTCATTTACGAGCTCCTGCTCGTGCCAACTAGCCTTGGGCCCACTGTACGAGATTTTCAAAATCGGGCATTTAGTCCCCAAGTTCCAAAACCGAAGCCCCTAGCCTATCAAAACTATTCGAGCTCCCATCGAGAAGGTCTTCCAAATAGTTTAAGCATTGGCACACAGTCAGGGGAGAACACTTCCGACAAAATAGGTTTTCAGTGTCCATTATACCAACTAGTATAAGGACATCTCCGTTCATAACCGATGAACAGGTTTTCAACTTCCTTCGAAGAAGTCTCATCATACTAACCGGGTATGATCTACTTACAACCGGTAAGTAGTTTTTTTCGCATAATTTTCACATCACTTTCTCTAAGTGGTGATGATTAAAATACCACTAAACAGTGGGTTTTTATACCGAGGTACTTATCATCCCTTACCGGGTATGATGTTAGTAAACCCACTCACCCGTTAATGCCATGAATTCCACTAGACCGGTTCTTGGTATTCACGCGAGCTTGTCCTTGCTGGCGTTCCTGGTACTTCGTGTTCCTATACGATATGAACAATTTGTTCATTATTACTCAAAATAACAGCCTTCATTCATTTCCAATGAATGAGAAAACCCAAACTTTTAGTTATTTGCAATTAGGTCCCTAAAGTTATTTCTCTTTAACTTTAAGTCCCTAATGTCGGTTTTTCCTCAAATTGAGTCCCGTAACTTTTAAAATTTATCATGGGAACTCAATTTATTCAATTTCACCAAAAAGGGGTTTAATTTCCCAAATTTCCAATTTGGTCCCTAATTTTTCCAAAATTACCATTTTGCCCTTCCTTTACAAAAATGGTAAGTTTTGCCCCAAAAATTCCAAAATTCCTCAATTGGTCCTCCAACATTTTTTTCATGCCCAATTGACCCTCAATTTCATAAAATTGTATTTTAGGCCTTTGAATTTTGAAAATCCCCAAAATTTTCCCTCAATTTCAACTCTTCAACACTACCGAATTTGATTTCATCAAATTGATTGATCAAACACTTCTAATTATTGAAATTAGAGTTAAAATTGAGTTCCTGCATGTTCATATGATTCTAAGAAACTTTGAATCGCAGATTTTAACACCGGAACGAGCTCAAACGGAGATTCGCCAGAAAACATAGTGTAGAGAGAGAAAGCTTCGATTACTCACCGGTGAAGGCACGACGGTCCGAGCTTTCGATCTGTGTAGATAGGTCTCCTCTTGAAGTTCATCCTAGAATCAAGAATTGCATCAATTGATGTGGAATTGGATTAGAATTTTGTCATTTAAATTCGGTCGACTCTCTCTCTAGCACCGATCGAAAATTGTAAAGGGGAGCCAAATTGGCTTACATTTCAATCCTAATTCGGATGTGGAAAGGCTGAGGAAGTGTTGGGAGGGCTTGGTTTGGCCTGGGGAGGGCTTGAAATGGCCAATTTCAGCTTGGCTGAAATAGGGCAGCTTCGGTCCGCCGGAGTTGCTTCACTATTCCATCATGTCGGCGTTTCTCCAACGATTCTCGGATTGACTAGAGTTTGCTATCAGATAGCTGTCTACTCCTCGGTTCTAAAGAGCCCGACCTTTGTTCAAGTCAAAGCTTTTTTTCGAGCTTTACCGGGAAATGGAGCAGTAGAGAGAGAGAGAGAGAAGTGTTTAGGTGTGAGGAGAATGAAATGAGGAGACCTCTTTATATAGGTGTAAAACCCGTGTATTAAATGGGCGAGATTTATTAGTAGAATTAATATTGCCATAAATTATTGGTATTAATTCCAATAATTTAATTTCGGTATTAAATTGTGTGTATTAATTCCAATAAGTTAATTTAGGTATTAAATTATTGGTATTAATTACAATAATTAAATATATATTAATTTATGGTTATTTATGATAAGGCGTACATAAAAATTTTTGACCAAAATTTCGGGTTATAAAAAAAATTTATACTTCCCAGGAAGGGTCACCCATCCTCACACTACTCTTGGGCAAGCACATTTAACTTCAAAGTTCTTATGAAATCTTATTCACCTAAACCAATTTGGTTTTTGTCTTCTAAATTTTCTTAAATTTCTTTTTTAATTTTTAATGAACCCTTTAGATCACCCGTCAGTTGTCAATTTCCATATTGTGTGTTCTCAAATGTAAACCGGCTCGGTTTTCTTACTCGATTTGACCGGTTCTTTTCCTGGTTTTCCTTAACTCAAAAGTGCGGGGTTTATAGAGTATGTCAGTCTTGTCTTGGTACCATGGCCAAATCACATCATTTATTCATTAAGAATTTTCATGGCTTAACATCTTGTTTGTTTACGAGCTCCTGCTTGTGCCAACTAGCCTTGGGCCCACTGTACATGATTTTCCAAAAGTCGGGTATTTTAGCCTCCAAGTTCCAAAACCGAGGCCTCTGGCCTATTTGAGCTATTCTAGCTCTTATCAAGAAGGTTGCCCAAACATTTTAAGCATTGGCACACGGTCAGGGGAGAACACTTCTAACAAAATAACTTTTCAACGCATCCATCACACCAACCAGTTGTGATAACATCTCCGCTTACAACTGGTAAGCGGGTTTTCTACTTTATTTCAGGAAGTTTATCATACCAACCAAGTATCATCTACTTACCACTAGTAAGTAGTGTTTTCGCGTAGTTCTCACATCACTCCAACTAGGTGTGATGTTAAAATTCCACATAGAAATGACTTTTCATTTCCAAAGTACTCATCATCACAATTGGGTATGAAGTGAATAATTACACTCACCCGATGTTCGTAGTGTATCCCTTCTTAGTTGACTTTTTGCCTCCACGCGAGCTTATCCTTACTGGCGTTCTGATCCTTCATGTTTCTATACGATTTGGACATCCTTTTTTTTATTATTATCATTTGGCATGATAGCCTTAATTCCTCACGTATGATAAAAATGCCCAAACCTTTCAGTTTATTTGCATTTAGGTTCCTAAAGTTCCTCTTCTATGACTTTAGGTCCCTAATGCTAACTTTTCCACAAATTGAGTCCCAAAACTTTCTAAAATTCACTTTGGGTCCTCAATTTACTCAAAATCACATAAGGGGTTCAAGTTTCCCAAATTTCCAATTTGATCCCCAACTTTTAAAAAATTACCATTTTGCCCCTACTTTATAAAAAATTGCAATTTATCCCCAATTATTTCTAAAAATTAACCAATTGGCCCTTATTCTAGGAGGAGGTAGGGGGAAGAAAACTTGAAAAGGTCGAGTTGATAGAGGATGCATCTAAGAAAATCCGGATAATAAGAAGCCAACTTAAGAGGCTCAGGATAGGCAGAAAAGCTATGTCGACCACCGAAGAAAGAACCTGGAGTTCGAGTTGGGGACCGAGTATTCCTAAAGGTGTCACCATGGAAAGGGATACTCAGGTTTCAACAAAGAGAGAAGTGGAAACCAAGGTACATTGGCACGTATGCCATAACCCAAAGGGTCGGACTAGTAGCATACCCACTGGAGTTACTCTCATACCTATAGAGGATTCACAACATCTTCCACGTGTAAGTACTATGAAAGTACGAACCCGACCCCAGCCATATGCTAGATCAACTTCCACCGGAGATTGAGGTAGACCTGACTTATGAAGTAGAACCCGTTTGGATCCTTGATCGATGTGAGAAAAACCTCCAGAACAAGAATATCCCAATGGTAAAATTCCTTTGGTGAAATGGTCAAGTGGAGGAGGAAATAGAGGAGATGGAGACAACTATAAAGGGTGGATAACCATGACTATTTAATATGTAACATTTTTGAGGACAAAACTCCTAAAAGGAGGGAAGAGTTGTAAAACCTGCCCTTTGGGACTAAAGAAAAATTAGGAAAAGAACCAGCATAGATTGATATGCGAAGAAATGAGCCGATTAATGAACAAAAAATAGCTAACGTGGAAAATTGGAAAATCCCAAGTGACAAAAAAATTCACAAAAATTACAAGGAAGATTTGGGAAGTGGAATTGTAGATAGTGTCGGACCGGTTCGGGGTGAACCGGAGCTGAACCGTACTAAACTAGGATGAATCATAGTGAACTGGTTCACTAATTCATTTTTATAGGTGGCTTAAAAATGCCAATTTAGGAAATTAAGACCACCATTAGATAGAAAATAAATTTAGATAAATTTAGAAAATTTTAAATTTCAGAAAACCGGTAGAATCGTGTTCGAATCGACCAATTTTTGAATTCGAGACAACGAACCCGATCGGACCAGACCGGTCAACAAACTAAACCGGTCAATGATCAAGTCAGTTAGTGGATTAGATCGATCAATAGTCAATGACACCACGTCAGTAGTCGTGTGGACACGGGTAGCCAATGGGAGGCAGTCACGTGTCCGGTCAACGGCCAGCTGGCGCCCCCATCAGCATGCCACGCAAACACGAGCAGCCAATGAGAGGCTGCCACGTGTCTGGTCAACAAGTCAACGGCCGACACAGTAGCTGACTAGACCTAGGGGCTTATGGGAAATTTTGATAAAACGAAGCACCCAAAAAAGAAAATTAGGGAAAACCTAGGGGCTGAATTGAAAAAAATGGGCAATTAGGGACTTAAAGGTAAATACACAAACCTCACGGACCAAATTACAATTAAGGCAAACTATGAGGGCCTATATGCAAAAGCTCAAAGAACATGGTCCCCTAGTCTCGTACACTAACGCGAATACTCGTGTCATGTAGGAATAGCCTGCACAGCCCTGCCAAGATTATTGGGTAAGTGGGAACTGCAATAACTTTAATTCTGGTTGGAAGGACAGTTCAGCTTTGAATTTTTGTTGGAATTAGCGTCCCCTAACTGGATAACTCTACTTAAAATATTTGGGAGCTAATTACGGGCATAGGCTCGATATGCCAATGAGCCCAAGGCCAATGAACACGAGAATGGAACTGTCCAAAATGAGTATGTGATAAATGATGCTAAAAGATTCAAATATTGGGAACTTTGTGTGATACCTATCAAGCCAAGTCTAAGTTGTCGAGCTTGTTGGGCCAAACCTGTCATGCCCTAACCTAGTTTGGTTGGATCCCCATGAACAACCCTCCGCTCTTTCTCGGTTCAAGAGAAGTCTCCCCCTTCATTTAGTTGAGAGGAGCCAGGCGAAATTCCAACCTTGTTCCCTAGAAGACATATATCAAATAAAATGCGAGCTTAAAGACCAATTTAAGCATACATGACAAAGGGTAAGGCTCAATGTTACTTCTAGTCATTTTCTCTTTTCCTAAAAAGGGGTAGAAAAGAGGGGTGTGTTTCTACAACTCAGTGAATGGGTTTTCAAAGGTCTACTTTTAACATTTAAGAAAAACATTTACATGGAGTGTGCTAGACTCCTTTATTTTCAAATATCCCTTCATTTAAAAATTTGGGTTTTTCCATTCTTTCTTAGTTACCAGCGTGTCATTACCCAACACACATCCTTCATCATGAAGGTTACACACATTCACAAGTCAGTATCACTACTGAACCGCTAGTGGCTTCGGAGCAACTTTTCCTGCCACCCGGATAGAAGTACGACCACTTCTACCCTGGAATGAGTGGATGTACACGACATCCAACCCACAATCCCGAAATCACTTCTTCGCTTCCGTATGAGGATAGAGACCTCATCCCATCCCCACCCCGGTCTCATGCGCTTGGTGCTACTCCAAATTTCGCACAGACACCTGGAACGACGATCTGCCCTTATACTCACCATGTCTTGAAGGGCCCTTAGGACACATCACTACCCCTCATGGGCGTCTTGATGATCCCGTACTCATGGTGCATGCACAAGCAAAGTTTTCTTGAATTTTCCATATAATATGTGGTGCCATTTGTCCCGACGGTCCTGACCTTCAAGTCAACATGTAGCTATTTGTCTCGACTGGTCCGGAGACATGTCATGTCGCACTGCTACTAGTTGACTGAGTATGTCGGACCTGCCTTGGTACTATGACCAAACAATTCACTTATTAAGTTTTAATGGCACACATATATATATATATATATATATCATGATCTTTTACGAGCTCCTGCTCGTCTCCATTGGCCTATGGCCCACTGTTCGAGTTTTTAAAAAACTGGGCGTTTTAGCCCTCAAGTTCTGAAACCGAGGCCCCCGACCTATAAGAGCTATTCGAGCTCCCGTCAAGAAGGTCTCCCAAATAGTTTAAGCATTGGCATTGTTCATTATTCTTTGTCCTTATAGCCCTCATTCGTTCCAAATGAATGAGAAAACCCAACCTAACATATATTTGCAATTAGGTCCCTAAAGTTATTTTTCTTTAACTTTAAGTCCCTATTGCCGAGTTTTTCCTAAATTTGAGTCCCTAAAATTTTAAAAATTATCTTAGGACCTCAAATCATTTGATTTCACACAAAGGGGTTTAATTTCCGAAATTTCCAATTTGGTCCTTCAATTTTCCTAAAATTACCATTTTACCCCTTCTTTAGAAAAATGGTAAAATTTTCCCCAAAAATTCTAAAATTTCTCAATTGGCCATGTAATATTCTTATCATGACCAATTGACCCTCAATTTTAGAAAATTACATTTTGGTCCTTCGAATTTTCAAAAATCCCCAAATTTTCCCAAAATTTTCCCTATTTCAACTCTTCAACACTACCGAATTTGATTTCATCAAATTGACCGATCAAACACCTCTAATTGTTGAAATTGGAGTTGGAATTGAGTTCCTACATGTTCATATGATTCTAAGGAACTTTGAATCATAGATTTTAACGTCGGAACGAGCTCAAATGGAACTTCGTTGGAAAATAGACGGTAGAGAAAGAAAGCCTTGATTTCTCACCGAGGAGGGCGCGACAGTCAGAGATCTCTATCTGGGTATGTAGCTCACTTCCAGAGGTTCTTCCTAGGATCAAGAATGACATCAATTGATGTCGAATTGGATTATAATTTCTCCATCGAAATTCGCCTGCCTCTCTCTCTAACAACGATCTGAAATTGTAAAGGGGAGCCGAATTGGCTTACCTTTCGGTCCTAATTTGGCCATGGAAGGGCTGAGGTGGTGTCGGGAGAGCTTGGTTTAGCTTGAGAAGGGCTCAAATTGGCCGATTTCAACTCGGACAAAATAGGGTAGCTTCGGTCCGCCGGAGCTACTTAACTGTTTGATCACGCCGGCGCTTCTCCGACGACTCTTGGGATGAACGAATGCTACCACCGTGTAGTTGACTTCTCCCCGGTTCTAATGAACCCGACCTCACCTTCTTTGGCTTAGAATTGACCCTATATTAGATCTTTGGTTTGACCTTCACTGAAAAACTAAGCAATTGAGAGAGAGAGCTTTTCAGGTGTGGAGATGATGAATGGAGAGGGGCTCTTTATATAGGGAGCTTGAGGACCCGTTGGTCGTCTGTTTGGCACCGTTATGATAGGAATTGATGACCTAAAACGTACCAAACAGAGGCGTTTCTTCTTCGCTGGTGTTTCTTTAGTTTCCCGGCGAGTGAACAGTGCTGCATCCTAAGGAAGAAGATGACACTATTCCGAACCGAACCGGACCGGTCCGAACTAGGTTCAAAGCTTAAACCGATCAATTCACCCCTCATTCGACTGAGTTTTTCAAGTCTAAAAATTTCTAAATTCATTCTCTATCCAATGGTGGCCTCAAATCTCCAATTTGAATTATTTAAGTTACCTAGAAAAATAAATTTAGGATTCAGTTCATTAGTGGTTCAAAACAGTTCGAACCGGTTCGGATCCGGTTCACCTGAACCGGTTTGGATCTGGTTCACCTGAACCGGTTTGATTTTCATCCCCAAATTCTACACAAGTCCATTTCCATGTCTTTTGTGACTCCTTGGGTTACTTAGGGTCCATAAGATTCCCGGTTTACCATCTCTTTATCGATTCCGGTTCATAAACTGACTTGATCCTTAAACCGATTTGATCCGGTTCGGGTCTTGTTCACCCGAACCGATCTGGTTTTTCTCTCTCACTTTGTTCTAAGGTTCCTTCCCAAGGTTTATAAATTTTTTGGGGCACAAGTGAGTTGAATTTCTCTATTTTGCCCATTCTCTATCGGTTCCGGTTCATGAACTGACTTGGTTCATAAACCGGTTCAATCTAGTTGGATTCGGTTCATCTAAACTGGTCTAGTATTTCTCTTCCAATTCATCATAAGGTTCTTTTCCATGGTATCATGAACTATTTGGATCACCCGAGAGTTGTAAATTCCCAAATTGCCCGTTCACAAATGATCGGGTTTGTGAACCGGTTCTGTATCCTCACTTGGTTTGACCGGTTTTTTTTCCCGAATTTCCTTAGCTCAAAAGGGTGGGTTTTACAACTCTCTCCTCCTTTTAGGAGTTTTTTCCCCAAAACTTAATTAGCAACTTTTTATGAGGAGTCATTTCCTTTGATGCCCCTTTGGTGTTTGATTAACCTACAAACTCTTCTCCCGTTCTTTCAATTAGCCCTTTTTACAAACTTCACTTAAGGAATTCCTTTTTCCTTGATATTATTTACTCCTTCCATGGAGTTTTTCATAACTAGACATACCTTACTACAAGGTATGTTCTTAGATTTTTATCTCTTTCTTTGCTTTAGAGCAACATACTTTCCCTTGAGGTTCTGTACTCAAAATTGGGAATTCCAAGATACCTAACCATTCTTGTTTCTAGCTAACCCCTAGGTTATTGAAACCTTTAGCTCGATGTTCTTTTGAGCGTTAAGTACTTCCACGGTTTTCTAAATTATCACTTTTCGTCCTATTTTAACCCTTCTTCCATTCGTTGTCTATTATAACTTTGGTCCAAAATATTATATTTGACCTCGTCATGCTTATTAGCCGACTCTTCCTTACTTTGAGTCATATTCTTCTCGAGTTGTTGGGCTTACATGCCCTTGCAGCATGGCATTTTCTAGGACTTGTCTCTGTCCATTTGATTTCTAGAATATCTCCTGGAGTATCTCTCTTAGCTTTTAGACCTTTCAGGGATCGTATAACTTCATTCCTCTTTTCTTTTAATAGCATTTCTCAACTATTCTTTTTTACCGTTATCATCTCCTCCATCATGCCTTTGAAGTTATGTCTCACATAACCGCGTGGATTCCTCTTACCTACTCATCTTTCCCCCAATTTCTTTATTGGGTCTTTTTGGTTCCCATTGATTGGGTTTTCCAATACTATATCGACAAGTTGGGTTTCATCCTTTCTTAGGTCAATGACATCCTATACTCAAGGATTTTACTTTGGCCTTAATCCACTCTTACTTGTTCATAATCAATTCACAATTCTTTATACCAAGTTGATTCCTTTCGGTCTAAATGTCGTTTTGCTTTTTTTGGGGAGTTTCCCTTTTTATGGTTTCATTATCTACTATTTCCTTCAAAGTAGAGACTTTCACCTTAGGAGTTACATGTTCCACCTTCTCACCATTTCTTGAAGGTTTCCTTCCTTCATCTCCTTACACCCTTTCTATATTGGGGCATTTGCCCATTTTCAGTCTTCCATTGTCTTAAATTTTTCATTCCATCCCTTATTCCTTATTTGAGTAGATTTCAATTATCGATCTTATTTCGTGTACTACACATTATGCTCAGTCGTCCATTCTTTAGACTTCATATGCGCATGTGGACTCTAACCCATTTTACCAATTGTGGTTATTCCTTCTTAGCCATATTTATTTGGGGAACTTACTTTCACAACGTTTCTCGAACATTCTTTCCTTTATTACCTTAGTATGGGTTGTCCACCCATTCATACTTGTCACAGCATCTTTTGGGGCTAACCCATTAGATTATTTCTATTTTAAGGAGGGTTTACATCCTCCTTGTATCAAATTCTTTTGTTCGCCCTTCGTGAGTCTCACTTAACTGTCTTAAAACTATAAACCCAGTTTTGGCCATTAGTTGCTTTATGGATTTTCCTTTGTTTTTCTTTCCCAATGTTTTGGTCTTTTCACTTCTCCCTTTTTTGTTGTGGTTTAAATCCGTGGTTCTCTCAAAAACCAGTTCTTTAACTGTCTCTTTCTCTTTATTTTTTTTCTGGTCCTATCTTTTGGGCAGTTGTATTCATGTCCATCCTATTGTCCATCATAGAGTGTAGTCTTTACTACATCTCATTCTTTCTTAGGGTTTTGTTCATTCTCTTTGGTTGTCCGCTGTTACTAGCTTTCCTCTTTCTACATGGTTCTCATGTTCTCTCAAAACAGATCACACTGGGCCATTACAATACTTCCTTCCTCGAAAACATTTCCTAATTAAGGGATGGTTCCATTTCCTCTTAATTGAGATACACATGTCTTTCCGGGGTTTCCTTCCTTTGTAGGATTCTTAACCTTTCCCCTGACATTCTTTCTTACATTTGCTCTAGGGGATTTCTACCCTTAAATGACATCCCTTGATGGCATCTTCTCTTATTTACCTTTACTCCTCTATTCTTGCAGGCACATCCTTTATACTCTATCTGCATCCTCATTCGTACCTAGCACCTGTCTTTTTCTTTAGGGAGCTTACAAATCTTCCTTGTTTCGAGATTTCTTGACCATACTGTGAGAGTCTTGTCTATCCCTTTCCTAGCTTGAGTTTAGTCATTAATTGGCCTTTGGTCCTTTTAAGGGTTTTCTTTCATCCTTCTTTTTCCTGAGTATATGGCCTTTTCGCCTCTCCCTTCTTAATTGTTGAAACAGGATATGAAATTTGTCTTTACTTATGTTGTCTCAGTTCGATACTCGTGATTTTAAGCATTCGCTACCACATTAGCCCTTTCTGGGTGGTATTTCATTGTAAGATCATAATCCTTCACCATTTTCATTCGTCTCCCCAGGCGGGGTTTAATTCCTTTTTAGTTAGGAAGTACTTATGGTTCTTGTGATCTGTGTATATCCTATACTCAATCCCGTGCGGTTAGGGGTACCATACCTTTAGGGCCAACATTATCGCGGCTAATTTCTATGTCATGAGTCAGGTAATTTCTTTCTCTGATGAGCTTTCCATTCTCCTTCCCTCCGTATTTCCTTCTAATTCTACCATTGAGCTCCTTAAATTTTTTTAGCCAATTCTTGCTCTTTGAATCTGGTAGTACCTTCGCTTGACCTTTCTTTATTTCCACTCGCTTCCATATTCTCCTACTCCCTTGAGGTGGTTTTCTTATCCTTATCATTTTCAAAGCTTTTGTACCTTTATATGCCTAGTGTTTCCCTTTTTTTGTGTTGGTCGGGGCGTGTTCTCCCACTATTTCCCATTTCTAGTTAGACTTCACTTACTCCTCCAAATCGTTTGGTCCAATTTAGTTATTTTCTTACACAATATTCCCTTGACGTTCCAAATTTGAGTTTTCCAGGCCTTCTTGTAGTGAATCATGCTCAACCCCCTAACACTCTTTCCTAACCACCCGTACTCTCTGATGTTTGATCGCCTTATTTTTTGAAAAATTCCCTCCTATCTTGTAAACTCAATACGCCTCCTTTCCTAATGTTTTTCTTCGACTCACACTTTACCTTTCATCCATTTCTTATCTTCTTAAATTTCTAAGAAATTTGTTACACTTGGGGCTTCCTATCGTTGCACTTTCTCTTCATCTTTTCCAGGTGAAATCTTAATATTTTTTTTCTCTATCGATCATCTTCTATTATTGTGGTAATACTTCTTCTTGGGTCTCTCGAAGGTTATGTGTCCTTGAATGGTTACTCCTCCAAATCCATTTTCCTTTCTTTAGGATCTCCACCAGATAATTTCTCTTTTTCTAAGTCCTAACTTTTGAGTTTAACTATTCATAAGCCATTCTTCCTTAGGAGGATTTTCTTCTCTTACACCTTTATCTACTTAGATTTTTCTCAAGGAACTCAGGAGTTTTAATAAACCTCTTAATTCATTCGGGAAATATTCTCTTGCCAAAAATTTGGCTTATTACATGACTTCTCTACCCCCTAATTCCTTGGGGTCATAGGACTAGAGTTAACCCTAAAATGATTATGAGACTCTTGGTCGGAAGGCTCTAAGTAATTGATTGGGATCCATTCGTGCTCCTCAAAAGGACGAATTTCATGTGTGGCTTCCAACCTGTACCGCCTTAGTACTTCCCCTCAAACTTATATGTCCAATTCATCCATCGAGACGGATTGAAATCAGGTTGAGTGGGTGGAGGTACTTGGTGGACCCCTTCTTTTAGTCGAGAGGAGCTAGGATAAATTTCAACCTTGTTCCCTAGAAGACATATATCAAATAAAATGCAAATTTAAAGAAAAATTTAAGCATACTTGACAAAGGGTAAGGCTCGGTGTTACTTCTAGTCATTTTCTCTTTTCCTAAAAAGGGGTAGAAAAGAGGGGCGAGTTTCTACAACTCAGTGAATGTGTATTAATAGGTCTACTTTTATCTTTTAAGAAAAATATTTATATGAAGTGTGCCAGACTCCTTTCTTTTCAAAAATTCCTTCATTTAAAAAATTGGGTTTTTTTTTATTATTTCTTAGTTACCAGTGTGTCATCTCCCAACACACATCCTTCATCATGAAGGTTACACACATTCGTAAGTTAGTATCACTATTGAAACTGCTAGTGGCTTCGTAGCGACTTTTTCTGCCACCCGGATAGAAGTACGACCACTTCTACCCTGTGAATGAGTGGATGTACGCGACATCCGACCCACAATCTCGAAATCACTTCTTTGTGTCCGTATGAGGACAGAAACCTCATCTCGTCTACACCCCGGTCTCATGCGCTTGGTGCTACTCCAAATTTCGCACAGATACCTGAAACAACGATCTGCCCTTATACTCATCAGGTCGTCCAGGGCCCTTAGGACACATCATTACCCCTGATGGGTGTCTTGATGATCCCATACTCATGGTGCATGCACAAGCAAAGTTTTCTTAAATTTGCCATATAATATGTGGTGCCATTTGTCCCGACGATATCGACCTTCAAGTTAACATGTAGCTATTTGTCTCGATTAGTCCGAAGACCTGTCATGTCGCACTGCTACTAGTTGACTAAGTATGTCGGACCTGCATTTGTACCATGACCAAACAATTCACTTATTAAGTTTTAATGGCACATATATATATCATGATCTTTTACGAGCTCCTGCTCATCTCCATTGGCCTATGGCCCACTGTTCGAGTTTTTCAAAAACTGGGCATTTTAGCCCTCAGTTCTAAAACCGAGGCCCCCGGCCTATAAGAGCTATTCGAGCTCCCATCAATAAGGTTTCCCAAATATTTTAAGCATTGGCACACAGTTAGGGGATAACACTTCCGACAAAATAGGTTTACTGTCCATTATACCGACCGGTATAAGGACATCTCCGTTCATAATCGATGAACGAATTTTCAACTTCCTTCGAGGAAGTCTTATCATACCAACCGGGTATGATCTACTTACAACCAGTAAGTAGTTTTTTCGTATAACTTTCACATCACTTTCTCTAAGTAGTGATGATTAAAAATACCACTGAGTAGTGGGTTTTTATACCGAGGTACTTATCATCCCCAACCGGGTATGATACATAATCCCACTCACCCAATAGTGCAGTGAAATTCCACTTAGTCGGGTTCGGTCCTTAGCAAGCTAGACCTCGACTGGCGTTCCCGATGTCTCATTCTCCTAAACAAAATGAACATAATTGTTCATTATTCTTTCACCTATTAGTCCTCATTCGTTTCAAATGAATGAGAAAACCCAATTTTACATATATTTGCAATTAAGTCCCTATTGCCAGGTTTTTCCTAAATTCGAGTCTTGAAACTTTTAAAATTTATCTTAGGATCTCAAATCATTTTATTTCACACAAAGGGGTTTAATTTCCCAAATTTCCAATTTGGTCCTTCAATTTTCCCAAAATTACCATTTTACCCCTTTTTTTAGAAAAATGGTAAATTTTGCCCCAAAAATTCTAAAATTTCTTAATTGGCCCTCTAATATTCTTATCATGACCAATTGACCCTCGATTTTAGAAAATTACATTTTGGTCCTTCGAATTTTCGAAAATCCCCAAATTTCCCCAAAAATTTCCCAATTTCAACTCTTCAACATTGCCGAATTTGATTTCATCAAATTGACCAATCAAACACCTCTAATTGTTGAAATTGGAGTTGGAATTGAGTTCCTACAATTCTAAGGAACTTTGAATCATAGATTTTAACGCCGAAACAAGCTCAAATGGAGCTTCGTTGGAAAATAGACTATAGAGAGAGAAAGCTTCGATTTCTCACCGGTGAGGGCACATCGGTCGGAGATCTCTATCTGGGTAGGTAGCTCTCCTCCAGAGGTTCTTCCTAGGATCAAGAATGACATAAATTGATATCAAATTGGATTAGAATTTCTCCATCAAAATCTAGTAGACTCTCTCTCTAACAACGATCTGAAATTGTAAAGGGGAGCCAAATTGGCTTACCTTTCGGTCCTAATTCGGCCATGGAAGGGCTGAGATGGTGTCGGGAGAGCTTGGTTTGGCCTAAGGAGGACTCAAATTAGCTAATTTCAACTCGGCCGAAATAGGGCAGCTTCGCTCCGCCAGAGCTGCTTCACTGTTTGATCACGCCGACGCTTCTTCGGCGACTCTCGTGACGAACGGATGCTACCACCATGTAGCTGACTTCTCCCCAGTTCTAATGAACCCGACCTCACCTTCTTTAGCTCATAATTGACCCTATATTAGAGCTCTAGTTTGAGCTTCATCAAAAAACTAAGCAACTGAGAGAGAGAGAGAGAGAGCTTTTTAGGTGTGGAGAGGACGAATGGAGAGGGCCTCTTTATATAGGGAGCTTGGGGATCCATTGGCCATTCGTTTATCACCGTTATGACAGGAATTGATGACCTAAAACGTACCAAATGAAGGCATTTCTTCTTCACCGGTGTTTTTTCAGTTTTTCGGTGAGTGAACAGTGCTGTCATCCTGAGTAAGAAGATAACACTGTTCCGAACCGAACCCGACCGGTCCGAACCGAGTTCAAAGCTTAAACCGGTAGGTTCACCTCTCATTCGTCCGAGTTTTTCAAATCTAAAAATTTCTAAATTTATCTAAATTCATTCTCTATCCAATGATGGCCTCAAATATCTAATTTGAATTTTTTAAGCCACTTAGAAAAATGAATTTAGGATTCGGTTCATTAGTGGTTCAAACCGGTCCGAACTGGTTCAGATTCGGTTCACCTGAACTAGTTTGGTTTTCATCCCCAATTTCTTCACAAGTCCATTTCCATGTCTTTTCTGACTCCTTGGGTTACTTAGGGTCCATAAGATTTCCAATTTACCATCTCTTTATCGATTCCGGTTCATAAACCGGCTTGATCCTTAAACCGATTTGGTTTTTCTCTCCCACTTTGTTCTAAGGTTCCTTACCAAGGTTTATAAATTTCTTTGGGGTACAAGGGAGTTGAATTTCTCTATTTTACCCATTCTCTATCAGTTCCGGTTCATGAACTGACTTGGTTCATAAACTGGTTCAATTCAGTTGGATTCGGTTCATCTAAACCGGTCTGGTATTTCTCTTCCAAATCATCCTAAGGTTCTTTTCCATGGTATCATGAACTCATTGGATCACCCGAGAGTTGTAAATTCCCAAACTGCCCATTCACAAATGATCGGGTTTGTAAACCGGTTCTGTATCCTCACTTGGTTTGACCGGTTCTTTTTCTCAGTTTTCCTTAGCTCAAAAGGGCGAGTTTTACAAAACCACTATGTTGAAGCCAAGTCGTCGAACTTGTTGGGCTAGTACATGTGGGTCAAAGCCAAGCACACAGATTGTTGCGCTAGAGGGCCAAAGATAAAGACTATAATTAAAAAGAATATTGATTATGCATGCATTGTGATGTTTGAGCCATCAGATCACCTGGCATGAGGTAGTGATAGAGACCAAGGACTATTGAATGACCTAGGGTGCATAAGGGCAGTATGTCGTTCAGTAGGTTGTGAAGCTTGAGAAAGCTTCCAATGCCTTGAGATTGAGGCAGTAGGGGAAATGAAGTCTTGTCCCACTATGAAAATAGGGTGAAGTGATTAGGGTTTGAGGGTCGGACTATTGATGTCCACTCAAACTCTAGGTAGAGGCAGTGCACCTCTATTAGGGTAGACAATAAAGGTGCTATAATCCACAAGTGGAATGGCCGAGGACCGTTCTACAAATCAATGATCCCTCCTATGATAGGAGAGTGGTTGTCAATCATGTGAACTAAGAAATCTGAGAAGAAACTGCTGAAATATCAAACATTTAAAAATATTGAATTGAATACTTCCTAAAAGATTTTTCCTCACTCACTGAGTTGTCAAACTCACCCCCTCCCTCTCAACATTTTCAAGAAGGAGTGCGACTACACTAGCCTTTCTCTCCCCCAAACCCCAACCCTGGTACACAGATTTAAAGTTTTAGTTTTGTTTAATATTGTCTAGGGAAAACACAATAGGTACTACGCCTGACTCTCTTGATCTCCTGGAGGAGTCCCTCTTCGAGGTTTGAGAGAGTGTTGGATTGTTCATAGGACCTCGACCAAACCAGGTCAGGGCGTGACAAAGCTTCTCGTTCTTACCGATGTAGGGGTGGTTGTCTGGGCTTCAAGTTCGTGGAGCTAGCCCTCATCGGGAGGATCCTCGGGGAATTAGAGTTCACCCGAGTTGATGTCCTAGGCTAGGGAATTTTGGTTAGTAAGTTCCAAAAACTTTCTCTCTTTAGGAATTTCAGACTCAAGCAAATCGAGGGTTGAGTGGCTTACTTGGGAACTAGAAGAGATTGAAAAGTACCTTAGGGAAGTCGTGGAAGGTCGATTCTAGTCACAGGAGGTCGGAGATGTCCCTATTTCAGCAGGTTAAAGTTTCATTGCTTCAAGTAGTCAGAATAGCTTCACTGTGCAATTGCTTCGGTGCTCCTTAGGGAGTCCTTAGGTCTAATTGAGATTTCTACTAGTTTGAGGACTTCTTCCTGGTTCCATTGCCACCATTCAAAGCTCCTTTGGTTAAGAAAAGGCCCACCGTCGGAGCTTTGGTCTGCACTTCATCTTGAAATGGATTGTCAGTCTTTAGAGGGCGCTCGAGTGATGGGTAGGCCGAGGGGGAGGTTGCTCTATTTATAGGGAGCTCGGAAACTGACAGGGCTATCAACCGGAGGTAGTTTCGGCGTCTGACTCACCCTATTCCGTCGGTGACGACCGATTTTTCGGAGGTGGAAGATCCGGTCTTCCTCCGGCGGTCACGGATCGGCTATCAGCCTAAGGTTGAAGACGACACTATTCCGTGTGTGCGAGCTTCACAAGGGTAGAAGTGCCACATGGCACCTCATTATTGGCCAGCTTTGCTGATGTGAAGTCCCACTCATCGGCCATGTTAGCCTTTGACCCGCTGATTGGACATGTGGCAACCTCCCATTGGCTGCTTTAACCCACGTGGCTGCTAACCAAATTTCCTTTGACCACTGACCATGACACGTGGCATCCTCTAATTGGATATTTTTAAATGCGTATGATTTCCCTCCTGATGCACAATGCCATTGCCACATGTAAGCCTTTGATTAGTCGAGGTTATCCGACATGGTGCTGCCATGTGTCGGCCTTTGATTGGCCGGTCGTTTCTTCGACATCCTTGTCAGATGCTGACATGGCACTTTTGCCACGTGTTAGCTTCTCATTGATCGGTCTATGCGCCATTTCGACATTGACTGTTGACCAGGACACATGTCGCTCTCCTATTGGTCAGTTGTTGCTAAGGTAGATTTTCCTCATCTGATCGTTGATCGGGTACATGTGTCTCGCTTTAATTGGCCAGCACTTTTAGGCTCTAATTAAGCGGATGACTAAGCACGCTTTGCCATGTGTCACGCACTAATTGGATGTGACTGCTTACTGAGCACTAACCTGGCAGCGGTCCATTAACCAGTCCAGTCCGATCGGGTCCGGTGACCCAAAATCGTAAATCAACCAATTCAGGCCCGATTCGATTGGTTTTCTAAAAAATAAAAATTTCTAAATTCACCTAAATACATTTTCTATCCAATGGTGGCTTCAATTTTCCAATTTGATATTTTTAAACTACCTAGAAAAATGAATCTTTGAATCGGTTTTTCACGGTTTAACCAAATTCAGTCCAGTTCAATCCGGTTCGAGTACAGTTGATCTTGAACTAGTCTGATTTTCACACCTAATCCACTTCATGTTTCTTCCACACGAGTTTTGTGATTTATTGTCTACTAGGGATTTTCCAAATTCCCTTCTTAGCCCTTATTTACCAACCTCCATTTCATTTAAGCTCTCAGTTTCTCTCTCTCTCTTGAAAACTTACGATTCTCCTTCCTGGTTCTCTTGGTCCTAGAGGACAAGTTTTACAACTCTCCCCTCCTTTTAGAAGTTTTATCCCCAAAACTTGTTCCTCACATAGGGAGTGATCTCCTTTATGGTCAACTTGGGACCTATTCCGACATGAGGTCTTAGGCACATCCCTATCCCAGCTGCATCCCTCATGCATGTCTGATCTTTAGGCATCTTTCTTTCCCTAGGTCTTGGCCATGTATTATCCCGTTGTCTATTTCTCCTTATTCCTAACAGAGTGACCTGTTCCTATCAAGTGATAAGGAAATTTTGGGATGATCCAAGTTCCATTTCCTTTTGTTTGGCATTTTCTTACGCGTTTCTTTTTCTTTGGTAACACATCCCTAAGGTGACTTCTTCCCTTAATTCCTTAAGCAATGACTTAATGGAGTCCCCTTTTCTACCCCAAATGTCCATCCCATCCATGAGACCATTATGAGCAGTTAGTCCTACCCATTTATTAGAGGTATTTCCTTGGCCCCATGTCATATGTCTCCTGAGGCAGGCCTCTCTCCCCTTGGGAATTGTCCAATTGTTAACCCAGGTCACCGTATAGGCAGTTCTGAAAGGTGTAGCTGCTTTATTGGTTGCCAAAAGACCTTTGCTCGGGTCCTTTCAAGTGTTTTTGTCCTAATTTCAATGGGTCTCTATGTAATGTTCTCTTCTCTTTCCTTCGGTCTTGTATTAGTCCTTTAATTATTTATTTACTACTACACGGATTCGCCCTACTCTTCATTTGGCCTCGTTATTCAGAAATAAACGATCCTTCTCCTCTTGAGTCATATCACTCCGTAAATTTTGAACCTTCATGCCCCTAGTAGCAGTATAGGTTCAAGAACTATCTTGATCCACCATACTCCTAGGGTGTTCCCTTGCCACAACTCATTGATTTATAATCATTTAGGAATTGGGGGCCCCGTCCTTCCTTACCACCGATGTAGTGTTCCTTAACTATTTTAGGTGTTATCCAATCCCCCAACGTACTCACCAATGACTTGGTCATTTTCTCCTTATCTTATGGGTCTCTATCTCTAGTAGTTCGGACTTTTTCACTATCGGCTCCTCACCATTAGATGATATTCCCTATACTTTTCTTCTTATGTTGGTAGAGTGTCCCAACATTCATCTCTAGGTCTCCCTGAGTACCAAACTTCTCTTTACATCGTACTTCAATCAAACTCTATTGTAGGCTCATGCTTGTTCTCCCAATCTCCCTTATCGTTTTAATGGCATTTTGATTTTTTTCCAAGAATTCTATGCATGAAATATTTGCCTATCCTTTACTAGTCTCTTGATGGATCATTCCTGATTCCATCTGTGGGGCTCCTCAATCACTTTGCAACTAGCTTAACTCACCTCTTACTTCTTCGCTTGTTTGGGATTTTCCTCTCTATTCTTTAGTCGACTTGTACTTGTTTATGGGCGTTCCACAATTATGTCATTTGAGGGGTCCTTTATGGCAAGGAGTTACCCTTTTTTGGCTTGTCCTTAGGAAGCATCCATTGCTTGTCACATTCCCCACTCTTATGCTTTAAAGTTAAGACTTCCATTCTTTAGTGCTAGACACCCAACCTTATTATCATCCCTCGAGTATTTCCTTCCTTCATATCTCTGCACCTCATTTGGGGTGCATTTTTAGTTCCAACCATTGGTTCTTTGATACTCGATTTATTGACAACCCATCGCACTTCCTTTGGTCAAGGGCATCCCTTACTAACGGTTTTCATTCCCTACTCAATCGTCGCTCATTTGCCATTATTTCACGGTACTTCATTTCCAAGTAGCCTCTTAAGGCTTACCCCTCGATTCCTTGGACCCACCAGGAGGGTTACTTCGTTGGTCTTGTCTTCTACTTGCACATTGGAGAGTGACAATCTCTATCCCTAAAATTTTTGTTTCTAAACCTTTTTTGCCATCCTAGTGGAATTTCTCTCAACGCTTTCATACCATTTTCGACCTAATTACTTTAAAAGACTTCCACTTCTCATGATCTCCCCTTGGTAGTCTGAATTGCATCCCGTTATCCTAAACTTCATAAAATTGGGATGGACTAGCTTATCCTAGGTTTATTCTTGCCTAAAGTCTATTGCTCTCCATACTCTCATTTCCTTAGGGTTCTTGAAGTTTTCTAGCAGTACCTCAAGTTTGTCTTTTATATTAAGATGGTTTTAACTTCTGGTCATTTGGTATTACTTATCTTCCTAAGAGATTTCTTGAGGGTCACTTTTTTTTTTTGAGAGGATGTAGTCAAAAGATAATGTCCAAATGTGGCTTATTACATTAATTGAAATAAAAACTTCATCTAGAATCACATGATTCTCAATTAGTTGAGCTGTGGCGCCTATTCCTTCTTGAAAAATTCTGAAATTCAACTATTGACTTTTATTACTCTTCCAGTTTTTCCAATTAGTAGTTGTTATTGGTTTTATAACCAGACTCCCAAATCACTTTCTCTTTCTATCTGAATTTTTTAACAAAATTTCGTTATCCATCAATTAGGTGCGACCAAAGAGAGAGTTGTGGTAATAGGAGGAAACTTCCCGACTATCACGACATCCCTACTCCGATTTCCTTCAAACTGTCCTCGATACCCTCCTCTGCTCTACTCTGCCATCTGCCCCTACTCTGTTATGCTTCTCCAACCGGGATCCGACTCGACGCAGCAATCGGGAGCTCTTGCGGCGAACTCAAACTCCGTCAATGACAAAAGCATTGGTCGAATACCTCGTGGTATGTTTCACTCTCTACACTCACCGTACTAACGAACTATGTTAATTTTGCGGCTCCGTTTTGACTGGTGGCGAAATTGCCATGGAGGGCAGGTGGACGCATTCACCGAGGTGCCATTCAAGGGAAACCCTGCATCTGTTTGCTTTTTGGAGGAGGTGGATAAGAGCGATGACTGGCTCCAGGCGGTGGCCGCGGAGTTCAATATCTCCGAGACTTGTTTTCTTACCCCAATCTCAATGGGTGGGTCCTCACCTCCGAGATTTCATCTCCGATGGTTCACTCCAGTTGCCGAGGTTTTTTCTATGTATTACCTGAGGTTATGTTGTTGTTATTTCTTTATTCCGTCTATATACATGTTCTGCTTGTTGGATTGAGACAATCACGGGGAAGGCATAGATTCCTGATCACTGGTCTATTTGTCCATTGGGGATTTCTTGTGTTAGTTGAGAGAATTGATTCCAACCACCATCGTGGGGGGTTGATGGGTCTATTTATCCCTTCTTGGGGTTTTTGGTGTTGTTAAGAGAATTGATTGCAGCTAAGTCCATATGGGTTGATCGGCTCATAATACTCTTTGCACCTATACCCTTCTCGTGTTCTGCATGATAATTGAAGAAAACTAGCTAATATCTACCCTTTGAAAATTGTATGTTGCATGAGTATGGGTTAAGAGAATTGATACATATTGATTAAGATAAGTATTATTGATATATAAAATTGGATGAATTTTATTAATTATAAGTTATAATTTTTAAGTTAATATAAATGTAATATATTATTGGAATACAATATTTTCTAATATGTATTATAGAGTTTTGTTGGATAATGAGACTGTAATTGAACTTTTGAAGGTATAGGGAGAGATATGGATCATTTGGAATTTTTATGGCCACGGTTGCTTAAGCTGTTTTTTTTCCTTTTTTTAGCTGAATGCTAGAGTGATTACTGAGACTGATGTCCAAATTCGTGTGAACTATGATATTGATATGGACATTTGTATGATTTGGTATTTTCTGGTGGCCTAATTGTATTTTTTGTATTCAAAGTGTTGCCTGAGCTTGTTAATCGTTTGCACTCCTTTCAGGTCAAGCTCTGTGGCCATGGGACTCTTGCGGCTGCCCATTCTCTTTTCTCATCTGGCAGGGTACCTTACGATATAATCGAGTTTAAGACTTTATCAGGGATTTTATCTGCTAAACGGGTTCCCGAGTGCAAGACTTCCAGCGTGTCAGAAACACGGAATGGAGAAGCTGCACCATACTTTATAGAACTGGACTTTCCGTTAGTCACTTCAAAGGAATACAACAGTAAAGACTGGTCTTTAATCTCCAAGGCCTTAAATGGAACATCTTTTATTGAATTGAAGATGACAGCAGCTGATGATCTTTTTGTACACCTTTGATCCTTGCTATATTTTCCTACTTGGTAGTTTTTACTTGACATTTTTACATTATTAAACCCATGATCTGCAGGTTGTTTTCTCATCGGCTGAAGAAGTTGAGAACTTTCAGCCTCAGCTTGATGAGATAATCAAACTTCCAGGAAGGGGCCTTTTGATTACAGCCGTAGCTCCACAGGAATCACGATTTGACTTTTATAGTAGATTCTTCTGCCCGAAGCTCGGAATCAACGAGGTACAGTTTGTATCATATAAAATCATGTTCTGTTCTATGTGCCTACCTCAATATTGAACTATAAGATCTAACTTTCTAGGATCCTGTTTGTGGGAGTGCACACTGTGTTTTGGCACCCTATTGGAGCAAGAAACTGGGAAAGGATCAATTTATTGCAAATGCGGTATCTATCTCCCCATTTTTGTTTTCCCATATCAAAGTGTATGTAAATAATTAATGAATGTATGCTAATCTCCATCATAGTGGACTGACTTACTGAGACAATGACCTCAGGCATCTCCTCGCGGTGGGTTCTTAAACGTGCAGCTTGATGAGAGGAACCAGCGAGTGCTGCTGCAAGGTAAGGCTGTCACTGTGATGAAGGGTTATGTTCTCGTATAGTCAATCGATGTAGATTGCCTCCGACTGCTTGACTATAAATGACTAGGCTGGTGTTTTTTAATGCAAAAGATAATATATTGTGGTGCATGGGTTCTTTATTTTGTATCAATTATTTTGCTAATCTTGTTGGTGGAAAAGCTCAACGAGCATATGATAATACACATTTACTTATTGAACTTGTCTCAAACTGTTTAATCTGCTTTGTCAGCAGAAAAGAATTATTTAGCTCGATTTGATTTGCATGTTGAACTGAGTGGATCCACGCTTGCATGCTGGCCCAAGTTGAGCATGCGCTCGACAACATGATTGACTGTTCCAAGTCGACCTTTGTCTGACCAATGGGTCAAATTAGCATGAGCGGAGTGAATTCTATGCAAGTACATCGATCAAGTTGATCATAAGCTCGGGCTTTGTGTCAATGTCACAAGTTACATCCAGATATGTCATTAGGCATGCAAATGAGTCAAATTAACATGAGATGAGCATGTAGGTAAATATGAACCTTATCTTCATAATCAGCCTTCAACCAAAAAAAATACAATATGGTATAAATGCATGAAAAAAATTCAAAAAATATTTCAAATGACTATATTAGGAGCTATTTTTAGACAACCGTGTAATCTCTTTTGGAGCTACATGCAAAATCCATAGATTATTCACAAAAAAATCACAATGCGACCAAAATGTCGTCAACAAGAGGAATTAAGGTCATCGGCTGCGAGTAAACTGGCCGGCTACGAGTAAAGGTTTGTGGTGGCGAAGAATGAAGACAATGGCCCAACGCCAGCCCAAATCTCCAACCCATGATTGACTAATAAAAGAAGATTTTTTTTTGTGCAAAAAAAAAGGCCAATAAATGGAATGATAAATATTGGACCATAACCCTTTACGTGGCATATACCCATCCTCTCTGCCGCAAGCCAGCTACGCACCATTTCAGCACTCTGAGAAAAAAAATTAGAGAGGTTCAGTTCCGGATTCCATAATCCGATGGCAATGCGAGCACTTACCATCTAGGAACGCATCGAAATAGACAGAAAATAGATGTTCTCGAATTCATGCCTATAATAAGATGTTGTCTGTGCAATGAAAATCAGTGTTATAGAGAGTAAAGATTATCATTTTATGGCTGTCAGTTAGTCGATCCACGAGCTGCATAGGCTACCTTATGGGTAATCATGGCATGCCCATCGATTTTCTCTTTTGGCTCGTGTGAATTTTAAAATATGCGAGTAGTTTTCTAATAAGGTCATGTTAGGGTTAGGACCACCCTGACTGACCAGCGTGCCAATGCCCATTTTCACCTTCGCTTTGGCTCTAAGATTTACCGGACTGCACAGTTGCTTGCGAAGCCAGCAAGCATGAGAAGCTCCTACTCCGCATCTAAAATATCTTTATATTGAGGGATATTATTTCATGAGTTTGTTATATAAGAATTAATAATGATTAAGATATATATTTTTAAAGACTATTTAAACAATATAATAAATATATATGGACTTTTTATAGTAATAGCATTCACTAAATTCCAAGCCTTAGATGGCAAAAATTATATGCATTTATTTATTTTCCTTTTTCAAATCCCAATATCTGAACTTGCGGATAAAGAATATAGAATATTGAAAGTATTTAGGAAACTAAAATATATTATCTCATAATAATAATAATAATAATAATAATAATAATAATAATAATAATAATAATAATAATAATAATAATAATAATAATAATAATAATAATAATAATAATAATAATAATAATAATAATAATAATAATAATTAAAATTATTATTATTATTATTATTATTATTATTATTATTATTATTTGTTTTGAGGTGTTATGCAAAAATTATAAATAGTTTATCCAATTATGTAATTTAGTGTGATTGAACTAAAAAATTATCTTTGTCATTAAGTGTTGAGAAGGGCATTAAGTGTTGATTGTGCTATATTAATTGTGAGCGCAATTTACTATCAAATTTGTACTTTGTTATGACCTTACATATACTTGATTGAAATTGGAGATAATATGTCAATATTCTATATTTAATCAACAAAAATGATTTTGCAAGTTATGGGTAAAGATTTGAAGAATATTATAGAATATATGATCAAGATTTTCCTATAAATAAATGATATTTCATCACCAGATTAGTTAAGAGTTTCAATTTTTTTATGATTAAACTTATTGTACTAATATGAATCAATAACATATATAAATGTATTTGGGTTTATTAGACCATCTCAAATTAATTGAATTATTGATTTGGGTGTATCTAATATTACAAAACTATCAATGGAATCCAACTAACCTTACAACCCACATGCACTCTCAATACTACAATAATTGGGCTCACATGATTGTAGCACTTAGAGTTGTAAGTCTAATGCAATATAAAACCTTTGAATTTTAAAAAGAATTTAAATATGTAAGTATAAAATTTACAATTTATAAAAATAATTAATAAATTAAAAAATAATCTTCAATTTGTAAAACTCTTTTAATTATTATCGATGTATTTACCTCGACTAACTTCCTCAACCAGTGACCCTCCATTGAACAAGTACCTAAAATAAAATTAGGGAGAGTGGCGAGCTATAAGACTTAGTGAATGTGATAACATTATTTGTCAAATCTAGGATCTCATCCACTACTAAATTATCAAACATTGAGCATCATTTTCAATGGATTTTACTTTTAGAATTCTTTTATTAAGGATTCGTTGCATAACTTCATTCTTATTATAAGGATTAACCTCAGAATGAGGTAAATCATACATCAACATAAACATATAACAAATTATAACACATGTGTGTTAATGTTATAACCTATTAGTGGGGACACATCCCTCTTTGTTGGTGCATAGCAATGGAGACATATCACTCTTTATTGACACTCTCTCAATGCTAGACACACCCATTCTTAAAGGAAAGTGTTCTATTGAGACACACTCACTATTTAGAAATAATGATCATATCTAGACAAATCTCGTCCAATAAATGGACACCACCTTATAACCCTTCCGTCTTGAATATTGAGACGAATAATCTCCTATTATTATCTCTCATTCCAGTTTTTTTTATCCCTTGGCAAATAGCACAACCACTCTAGTAGGCGTCTATTGAGTTAACATATACTAACCACATCAAACACAATCAATGCATATAACATGAAAATTAACATATGTTGACTTGCTATCTGGCAGTCACAAGCAACATGATAATTTGACCATCAATGTAAACCCCATTTTCACATAATAAGAAAGTCGGACTAGAGAACCGAAAAATTTCAAGGTTAAAACTAACCAGAATCAATAAGGGTCCAAATAGGAAATTGAGAATTCCAAGTGGCCAAAAAATAACCAAAAACCATGAAAAGAAACCATGGATAAAATGGGAAGTGAAAATTGGATCAGTTCAAGATGAACCGAATCTGAACCAGATTGAACTAAAATGAACCATAGAGAACTGATTCAAATATTCATTTTTCTAGGTGGCTTAAAAATATCAATTTGGAAAATTGAAGCCACCATTAGATAGAAAATGAATTTATATAAATTTAGAAAATTTTAAATTTTAGAAATTCGATCGAATCAAGCATGAATTGGCTTGTCACGCCTCAAACCGGTTTGGTCGGATCCCTGTGAACAACCCACCACTCTCATGGTCTATCAAGGGTTTCCCCTTTTCTAAACTGTGAGGAGTAAGGTGTCCTTTTACATGTGTCTTTCTTGGAATAGTATTATACAAAAATGTGTAATTTAAAATAGACATACCTGTCTTGTATGGAATTAGTAGGGTCTTTAAGGAGGGTCTTTCCTTAGTTACCTGAAAGGGGTAAGAAGGGAGGGGGTGAGTTCTAGAACTCAGTAAGTGGATGTTAGGAGTGAGTTTTCATGAAACGACTTTAATAAAGGTGTACCAAAATCCTTATTTCTTTTAATAATGATCTGTTCCTCAAATTCTAGTTTTTTAAAACCTCTTTCCATTTATCATTTGGTGTGTTTAGCAAACAACACACACCCTTCACCAGGAAGGGAACACACATTCGTAGGTGCAGCCCGTCCACTGCACCCACTTGTGGCTTGGAGCATCTTTACCGACCACCAAGATAGAAGTCCGTCCACTTTTACCCTAGATCTTAGTGGATGTTCTCGACATCCGACTATCAAACCCGAATACCACTCCATGTCCATATGAGGATAGGGACCTCATCCCGACCCCACCCTAGTCTCATGCACAAGAAGCTACACTGAGCTTCTCGACTGACTAGCATGATGAACTGCCCTTATCTCCACCATGTTGTCCAGTAGCCCTTAGGACCCATCACTACCCCTCTTGGGCGTCTTGTTGGTCATGTACCACAAGTGCATGCACAAAATAACAGTTTTCACATATAGCCATTTATCTTTGGTGTCACTGGTCCAATGGCCCTGATCCTCAACCCGACCTGTAGCTGTTTGTCTAGGCCGGTCTGTTGACCTGGCCCTGACGAACTGCCGCCAGTTCATCAAGTACTGTCGATCCTGACTCGGTACCATGGCGAAATCATACAACCATTTCATTAGAAATTTTCTCATGGCTTTCATAACTCAAGTTTGTTTACGAGCTCTTGCTCGTGCTCATTGGCCTTGGGCCTATTGTACGTGATTTTTCCAAAATTGGGCATTTAGCCCTATAGGTCAATGGTCAAGGACTAAAATGTAAATAAATGAAAGGTAGGTGACCCAAAAGTGAATGAGCTTTTTGGGGGTCTTTCTAATAGACTAAATAAAATTTTAGGGGTGTTGGGAAAGTTTGTTGAAGTTGTAAGAATAGGTTTGCCTACTTGGAAGGTCTAAAGACCTATTTGCAATAAAGGTAAAGTTAAGGACTAAAGTGTAAATAAGGGTATTTGTGTGACCAAAATGTAACTTTTGGATAGTCCAAGGTCGTAAACATAATTAAAGAACGTTTTGGGATCTAAGTGAGAAAAATGAGGAACAAAGGAGTCCCAAAACCTATGTTGTAAAGAAGAAAGACAAAATGGTAATTTTACCCAAACTTAGGGACTATTCACCAATTAGTAAGAAATAGAGTTTGGAATTGTTCCAAAGTCTATTTGGGATCAGAATGGAGCCCAAGGAAAATTGTGGGACCCAATTGAAAAACTTGAGAAAGACTAAGGTCCACAAATAGGAGTTTTTAAAGTATAAATGCAAAATAATAATTTTGCCCAAATTGAGAACCAAATGGTAATTTCAGAAAAGTAGAACCACTAGGTGACAAATAAAGAAAATGATGGGCAATTTAGTATGTGCTAAGTGAAAAGAAGATGACCTTAAGCCCGAGGGATTAACCTTAGAGAAGGTTAGAATATGGGCTATTTTACCGACTTGTGAGTCGGCTAGCCCAAGACTCATGTGGGACAAACCTAAATTCATAAATGAATTACGATGTGTTAAACTAAGAGGCAATAAGAGGGAAGATGACCCTCTACTTGCTAAATATTGTAGAGAAATAGAAATACCACTCGAGCAGGACTAAGAGTGGAATCCCTATAACACTCGGAATGAACAAGTTCTAAGACTTAAGGTGAGTAGGTGTATTGACGGCGTGTCCAATTGGAGTGACCAGAGCAAAACATTATATGTTTGATTGATTGCTTGACTTAGTGCTTAACTAAGTGCTTAAAATGCAAGAAAAGGATGAGGTCCGATAGGACTGGGAATTTGGGGCTATGTGCCCAACTTTGCTGAAATAAGGAGATGGGTCGAATGATAGGCCGGACTCTCAAGAATAGCATGTTGCATGTTATGTGCTAGAGATGGTTGGAGTAAGACCATACTTGACATTGATTTGGGCCGAGAGCGGTCCATATTTATGAAAATGATTTTGGTGCCAAGAGTGTCCTATCTTTATGAAAAAGAATTGGGGGCCGAGTGTGGCCCATATTCATGAAAGTGAATTAGGGGCCAAGAGTGGTCCACATTTATGAAAACGATTTGGGGCCGAGAGTGCCCATATTTATAGAAAATTATTTGGGGGGCCAAGAGTGACATATATGTGTGAAATTGTTTTAGGGACAGAGAGTGGCCCATATATACAATATTGAATTGGGGGATGAGAGTGACCTATATATATGATATTAACTTAGGATCGAGAGTGGTTCATTTATATAAATGTTATGTTTATAAACTATTGAAATACTGATATATGAGGGGGTGATAGATAAATGCTTTATGAGGTTGTACCATCACCAGAGTGGGAAATGGGAAGGAGGAGGAGTGATGTAGTGAAATAACTCCCAGTTTCCTTGGTACACTCGATTGATGTACGAGTACCATCACATCACACCATTGCAATGAGAAATCAAAAAATTGAGTCTTATGTGTTAGGACCATGGTCTGATGAGTAAGGGTTGTTGCAATCATGATCCTGAGTGCTAAGACACCTAGTTGTGAGATGAAACTACAAAAGTGTCAATTGTGATAGAGTTGCACAAAGCTCCCACACATCAATTTTCCAAGTATTGGTATCATTAAGTTACTGTACGCTCTGAGAGTGTAGGAGACTTTAGCTCTCGGAAGGACTTCTCGCACACGTCGTCCCACTTATACTCTACTCCCTTCCTCGTGAGGCGAGTTAACGGGGTTGCGATCTTTGAAAAATCTTCTACGAACTTCCAATAATACCCCATGAGTCCCGAGAAACTATGTATCTCAATTGGGTTGGTAGGTGCCTTACAGTTGGATATTGCTTCTACCTTCACTAGGTCCACCTTAACCCCTTCCTTGGACACAATACGCCCCAAGAAACCCACCTCTTGTAGCCAAAATTCACACTTGAAGATCTTTGCATAGAGTTGTTTCTCCCATGGTATGTCTAGGGTGATGGCCACATGTTCCTCGTGTTCCACCTTGGTTCGTGAGTATATGAGAATGTCAGCTATAAACACTATCACGAACTTGTACAAATGAGGTTGGAACACATGATTCATTAAATCAATGAAGGTTGCAGGGGCATTTGTCAATCCAAAGTGCATCACTACGAACTCGTAATGCTTATATCATCACCGTAAGGCGGTCTTGGGTACATCTTCATCTCGGGTCCTTAGCTAGTGATATCCTGATCGGAGATCAATTTTTGAGAAGTATGTCACCCCTCTTAATTGGTCGAATAAGTCGTCAATCTATGGAAGGGGATACTTATTTTTTATAGTTACTTGATTTAACTTTATGTAGTTTATACACATCATCATGCTTCCGTCCTTCTTCTTTAGGGATAAAACTAGTGCACCCCACAGAGATTGACTAGGGCGTATGAAACCCTTCTCCAACAACTCATCAAACTGTTCCTTCAACTCCTTAAGTTTCGCAGGGGCCATATGGTAGGGGGCTTGCCATATGGGATGTGGCTCGGGCATCACTTTTATGGTGAATTCCAGTTGACGATTCGAAGGTAACCCGAGTAATTCTTCCGAGAATACATTCGGCTAGTGCTTTACTATGGGAATACTTTCTAGCCCCTTCTTTTCCAAGCTAACATTAGCGATCATTACAAGGAATGCCTTACATCCTTTTTGCATCATACTCTAACACTTCATATGTGACACTAGATGTACTCATTCCTTCTTCTTGTCCCCTTCAAACCTCACTTCTAGAGTTATTTGGGAGTGGAATGTTATCACTTTCTTCCCACAGTCTACTCTAGCTTGTTGAGCACTCAATCAGTCCATCCTCAATATTATCTCTACCACCTTTAGGGGTAATGGAATTAGGTCCGCTTCTAAGTTCACCCCGTTGATCTTAACTTTGCATCCTTGTAAATACTTTTCTTGAGTTAGTCTTTCTCCTAATGGGGGTGAGGATGTTGAGGTTTGGTTCGAGGGAGGTAAGTTCTTGAGGAACGTTTGGAACCAAGCTTTCTTAGACAAAATATTTTTCTACTCCTAAGTCAAAGAGAGCATAGACTTCTTTTCCACACAGTTGCATGTATCCTAATTATAGCAAATAACGAAACTTCTTTAGGGAATGGCACTTCTCATTTATTATAATGATAATGAATTACATAATTTTTTGCTATATTTGTCTAAGGAGGGTTTTGGAAGTACCAGCTACGGTACTCGGATCCTTTCGAACTTCTTCTTGGGTGAGGTTGTACACTTTGTTTGGTACCCTCGACAGAATGGTTGTGTCTCGTCCCCCGTCTGGTGCCCATGGGTTCCCCTGAGATTGTTGGAGGGTATTTCGTTACACGTTGCCCTGAAGGGCTGTGCAGTTCCCCGCAAAGTGCATGAGCTGTCCACATCTGAAGCATGTTTTGTATAATGTTTTGCATGACCCCACATGATTTTTCTGGCACTTAGGGTAGTAGGGGCTCCTCCTTTGTGGGGCTATACTTGCATCCTTTTAGGCCTGGTGGCCTTCCCTTCTCCTCTGGAACCCCATTCATATCCCCCACCTCATCCTGCCTTGCTCCTTTTGAACTCCCTAGCTATTTTGGCCCCTTTCCTCCCTCGGGTAGGCCTGCTCTGCCTGGTGACATCTTGTATGTATTAGACGCTCACATTCATGGGTTATGCTGATGATGTCGACTAAATCTGTGGGGTGTCCCAGTACTCCCATCCAGTCTCAAACATCCATGTTGAGACCATCCACGAACCATTGATAGATATCTGCCGATCCGACCAAATCTAGAGCAAAAGGCCTTAACTCATTAAACCTTGTCTCGTATTCTAAGATGGTGCTGGATCCTTGTCGGAGCCAGAAGAATTCTTGCTTCTTCTTGTTGATCAGATGGGGAGCTACGTATTCCTCCAAATACCTCTCTTCTAATTGTTCCCATGTGGGTATGGTGGTGGATAGATTCCTTACATTGTCCCACCACCTTTTGGCGTTGGCCTCTAAGAAAAATTTGGCCAAGGTTACCTTCTCCTCCAGAGGCATCCTTATGATTCCCAACAATTTCTTAATATCGGCCAACCAGTCCATGGCTGCCCCAGCGTCCTTTTCTCCTGGGAAGGACTTACACCCCAATTGGAGAAGTGTCTTTAGGTATTTGAGAACGTCAATTAAAGGAGGTGTAGGGATGGAGGTGGAGTGGAATTGTACTTCCTGAGGTTCGGTGTGGGAGATGGTATCAGCTTTATGGGCAAGGTTGGGTCTCCCGAACACCCGTGCAAACTCTTCGTACAACTTTTGGTGTTCCAAACTTAGTCTTGGTGGGGTTGCTTGAGCCCCTCTCGACTCTCCCTCAGGAATACTATTTTTGGCAATGTCCGTGATTGTTGCACTGGTTCTCTTGGTTCCTCTTTTGGGAGCCATCTGTGGAGGATTAGGTATTTTTGTTTTAGTTTTAGGTTATATAGTCTTGATAATAAATTTGAAGGAACCTATCTATGATACCACTCAAGTTGTCACGACCCGATTTGGTTTGGTCGGAACCACGTGAGTAACCCATCACTCAGTTTGGTTTAAGAAGAGTCACCACTTCCAAAACTATGAGGAGTCAGGTGTACCTTCTGTCATTGTTCCCTGGAATAAAATTATTCAAAACTGAAAATATTAAAAGTAAATTACCTAGATTTTTAAGACTTGGCATAAGGATTCCTTAATGGTTGATCTTCTTTCTAGAAAAAGGTTTAAAGGGAGGGGATGAGTTTCTACAACTGAGTGAGCAAGTATTAGGGTGAGATTTCAAAAACATCTTTTTTGTTCACAGGTTTGTGAGTTTAACTTCCTCTTTGTAAAACAAACATTTCAATTCTTCCCCTTGCTCAGGATTTGTTTAGCATTGAATCACAAAACCTTTATTAGAAAGGGTTCAAACATTCGCCGATGTTGTACGCCAATTGCAACCACTTGTAGACCGGAGCGTCTTTACCGTCCACCCTAATAGAAGTTTGTGACTTCTACTCTTAGTTTGAGTTGACATCAATCAACCGGCCCGAAGTTCTTCGTGTCTACTATAGTGGAATGAGACCTCTCCCCCTTCCACCTTGGTCTTAGTGGGTAGGAAGCTACTCTAGCTTCGAGACATGCTGGACGACAAGCTCCCCATATACTCCCTGGGTCATCCAACCGGCCTTGGAACAAACACTACCCCAGATTGGGTACCTCGATGGTTCCATAAATCGGGGCATGCACAAACAATAATTTTAGGAATTTTATCAATTATCTTTGGTGCTACCGACCCAATGATCCCCACACAGCTTTGGCTCCATAACTGCTATGCCCAGTAGGTTCGACCATTTGGCTTCGACTTAGCAACTACTAGCCCAACGAGTTGACTGTCCGGCTTTGGCACGGTGGCGATTCACACAATTAACTAGTTATAAAAGATTTTCATAAATTATAAGGTCACTTGTCAACGAGCTTTGGCCCGTGCTGATTGGCTTGGGCTCACTTTCACGAGTTTTCCAAAATTGGGCCTTAGGCCCTATAAGTTTCAAAATTGATGCCTTAAGCCTACTAGACAATTCCAGCTCTCAGGAACGTCTACCAAAATGTTTAAGTAGTTCCACGTAGTCAAGGAAGAACATTCCTGTAACTTGATTTTCAAAACTAAAAATGATACTCGTCACCCCACCCGAGTATGATATTGGAAAATCCCACTCACAAGATAACTGTGGCGTGTTCGTCCCAACTGTATTCCACCTAATGATGTGCTACTCTGCACAAGTACTCGTACAACTAGTTTCTACATGGTTCGAGTATGTCACATAAGGAACGCTGGGTATAAAAGACCTTTTTCCTCCAAGTATTTATGAATTGGTCCTTAATTTATGCCGTAATGCTCTTAGCTCCCTATAGTTCATAATTTTGACTTTAGGTCCCTAATACTCAATTTATTTTCAATTAGGTCCCTAAGGTTTCCAATCTTTTTCTTAGGTTCTTAATTTTTCCAAAATTACCAATGATCCTTAATTTCATCAAAATTACCAATTGGTCCCTCAATTTTCCAAAAATCATCAACTGTCCCTCAATTTCATCAAATTTTCCAATTTAGCCTTAATTGAGAGTTAATTTCATAAAAGTGTAAACCCTTCTCTTTGGAGTTAAGGAAAACTGGGAAAATAACTAGTCAAACCGAGTGAGAAAATCGAACCGGTTCACAAATCCAATCTTTAGAGAACGGACAAATTGGAGAATTTACAATTCCCGAGTGACCCAAAAGGATTCACAAACCTTGGAAAAGAACCTTAGGAAAAATTGGGAGAGAGAAACTAGACTGGTTCGGGTGAACCGGATTCGAACCGCATTGAACTGATTTATGAACTAGAATCGATAGAGAGAGGGCAAACTAGGAAATTTATAGATCCCAAGTAACCTAAATAGTCACAAAAATCATGAAAAAGGACTTTAGGATGAATGGGGGATGAAAACTAAACCAGTTCAGGTGAATCGGTTTGGACAGGTTTGAACCACAATTGAAATAGAAGATAAATTCATTTTTCTTTGTGTCTTAGAAAATTCCAATTTGAGAATTGAGGGCAACCATTTGATAGATAATGTGTAAACCTCGTCCTTTAGTAATGAGAAAACCGGGGAAAGAACCGGTCAAATTGAATCTTTAAACCGAATTGGTCTAAAAACTCGATTGTTAGGGGATGAGAAAATTTGAAAATTTCTAACTCCCATGTGACTCAGAAAGGTTCATAAACTTGGGCAAAAGAACCCTAGGACAGAATGAGGAAGAAAGACCGAAGCAGTTCAATAGAACCGGGTCTGAACCAAATAGAACCGGTTTATGAACCGAGTTGATTCATTGAACCGGAACCGATAGAGAATGGGTAAACCAAGAAGCTTATGGATCTCTTAAGATTCAAAGAGGTTTATAATCCCTGGGAAGGAACCTTAGAACAATGTGGGAGAAAAAAACCACATCGGTTCGGGTAAACCAGACCCGAACCAGATTAAACTGGTTTAAGAACTGAGCCTGTTTATGAACTGAAATCATTTAAGAGATGGTAAACCGGGAATTTTATGGACCCTAAGTGACCCAAGGAGTCACAAAAGACATGGAAATGGACTTGTGAAGGAAATGGGGATGAAAACCAAACCGATTCAGGTGAACCGGATCTGAACTGATTCAGAACGGTTTGAACCACTATTGAACCGTATCCTAAATTCATTTTTCTAGGTGGCTTAAATAATTCAAATTTGAGATTTAACGACACCATTAGATAGAAAATGAATTTAGAAATTTTTAGATTTGAAAAACTCGGTCAAATGAGGGTGAACTGGCCAGTTTAAGCTTTTATCTCAGTTCGGACCGGTACGGTCCGGTTCAAAATAGTGTCATCTTCTTCCTCAGGATGACAACATAGTTCACTCGCCAGGAAACTGAAGAAACGCTAGAGAAGAAGAAATGCTTCCATTTGGTACGTTTCAGTTCTTCAATTCCTGTCATAACATTTCCAAACAGACGGCCAATGGGTCCCTGAGCTCCCTATATAAAGAGCCCCTCTCCATTCGTCCTCTCCATACCTAAAAATCTCACTCTCTCTCAGTTGCTTAGTTTTTCAGTGAAGCTCGAACTAGAGCTCTTATATAGGGTCAATTATGAGCCAAAGAAGGTGAGGTCATGTTCATTAGAACCTAGGAGAAGTCAGCTACACGGTGGTGGCGTCCGTTTGTCCCGAGAGTCACCGGAAAAGCGCCAGTGTGATCAAACAGTGAAGCAGCTCCAGCGGACTAAAGCTGCCCTGTTTTGGCCAAGTTGAAATCGGCCAATGCAAGCCCTCTTCAGGCCAAACCAAGCTCTCCCGACACCTCCTCAGCCCTTCCACGACCGAATTAGGACCGAAAGGTAAGCCAATTTAGCTCCCCTTTACAATTTTAGATTGTTGTTGGAGAGAGAGTCAGCCGAATTTCAAAGAAGAAATTCTAATCCAATTCGACATCAATTGATGTCATTCTTGATCCTAGGAAGAACCTCTGGAGGAGAGCTACCTGCCCAGATAGAAAGCTCCGACCATCGCGCCCTCACTGGTGAGAAATCGAAGCTTTCTCTCTCTACAATCTATTTTCCGACGAAGCTTCGTTTGAACTCATTTTGGTGTTAAAATCTGCGATTCAAAGTTCCTTAGAATCATATGAACATGTAGGAACTCAATTTCAACACCATTTTCAACAATTAAAGGTGTTTGATTAGTCAATTTGATGAAATCAAATTTGGCAGTGTTGAAGAGTTGAAAATTGGGGAAATTTGGGGATTGTCAAAAATTTGAAGGACCAAAATGTAATTTTCTAAAATAGAGGGTCAATTGGTCATGATGAGAATATTAGAGGGTCAATTGAGAAATTTTAGAATTTTTGGGGCAAAAATTTACCATTTTTCTAAAGAAGGGGCAAAATGGTAATTTTGAAAAAATTGAGGGACCAAATTAGAAATTTGGGAAATTAAATCCCTTTGTGTGAAATTAAATAATTTGAGGTCCAAAGGTAAATTTTAAAACTTTAAGGACTCAAATTTAGGGAAAAACTTGGTAATAGGGACTTAAAGTTAAAGAAAAATAACTTTAGGGTCCTAATTGCAAATATATGTAAAGTTGGGTTTTCTAATTCATTTGGAACGAATGATGGCTATTGGGCCAAAGAATAATGAACAACCATGTTCATTTTTGTGTAGGAGAATGAGGCATCGGGTATGTCAGTCGAGGTCCAGCTTACTAAGGATGGAACTCGACTAAGTGGAATTTCACTGCACTATCGGGTGAGTGGGATTATATATCATACCCGGTTGGGGATGATAAGTACCCTGGTATAAAAACCCACTGCTTAGTGGTATTTTAATCATCATAGCTGAGAAAGTGATGTGAAAATTATGCAGAAAAACTAATTACCGGTTGTAAGTAGATCATACCTGGTTGGTATGATGAGACTTCCTCGAGTGAAGTTGAAAACCCGTTCATCGGTTATGAACGGAGATGTCCTCATACCGGTCAGTATAATGGACAGTGAAAACCTATTTTGTCGGAAGTGTTCTCCCCTAACTATGTGCCAATGCTTAAACTATTTGGGAGACCTTCTTGACGGGAGCTCGAATAGCTCTTATAGGCTAGGGGCCTCGGTTTTGGAACTTGAGGACTAATATGCCCTATTTTTGAAAAACTCGAATAGTGGGCCATAGGCCAATGGACACGAGCAGGAGCTCGTAAAAGAACATGATATATATATATATATATGTGCCATTAAACCTTAACAAGTGAATTGTTTGGTCATGGTACCAAGGCAAGTCCAACATACTCAGTCAACTAGTAGTAGTGCGACATGACCGGTCTCCGGACCAGTCAAGACAAATGGCTACAAGTTGAGTTGAAGGTCAGGACCATTGGGACAAATGGCACCACATATTACATGGCAATTTAAGAAAACTTTGTTTGTGCATGCACTATGAGTACGAGATCATCAAGATGCCCATGAGGGGTAGTGATGTGTCCTAAGGGCCCTGGACGACCTAGGGAGTATAAGGGTAGATCGTCATTCCAGGTGTCTGTGCGAAATTTGGAGTAGCATCAAGTGCATGAGACCGGGGTGGGGACAGGATGAGGTCTCTGTCCTCATTCGGACATGAAAAATCGATTTGAGGATTGAGAGTCGAATGTCGCATACATCCACTCGATCTCAGGGTAGAAGCGGTCGTGCTTCTATTCGAGTGGCCGGTAAAGTCGCTCCGAAGCCACTAGTGGGTTCAGTAGTCGTGCTGACCCGCGAATGTTTGTAACCTTCATAATAAAGGATGTGTGTTGGGTGATGACACACCGTGGTAAATAAGAAATGATGGAAAAACCCCAAATTTTTAAATGAAATGGTTTTGAAAGAAAGGAGTCTGGCACACTCCATATTAATGTTTTTCTTAAAAGTTAAAAGTAGACCTTTGAAAAACCCATTCACTGAGTTGTAGAAACTCACCCCTCTTTTCCACCCCTTTTCAGGAAAAAAGAAAATGACTAGAAGTAAGACCGAGCCTTACCCTTTATCAGGTATGCTTAATTTTTCTTTAAGCTTGCATTTTATTTGATATATGTCTTCTAAGCAACAAGATTGAAACTTCGCCTGGCTCCTCTCGACTAAAAGAAGGGGGAAACTCCTCTTGAATCGAGAAAGAGTGGCGGGTTGTTCACGGGGATCCAACCAAATCGGGTAGGGGTGTGACATAATGAACTTAGTTAAATTTAGAAAATTTTTAATTTTGAAAAACTCGGTCGAATCGAGTCTAAACCGGTCGGTTTAAGCTTTGAACCCGGTTCAGACTGGTCTGGTTCGGTTTGGAATAGTATCATCTTCTTCATTCAGATGACAGCACTGTTCACTCGCCGGAAAATTGAACCAGTGCCGGTGACGAGAAAACATTTCCATTCAGTATGTTTCAAGCCATCAATGACTATCATAAAGGTGCCAAACGGATGACCGACAAGTCGCCGAGCTCCCTATATAAAGAGCCTATCTCCATTCATCCTCTTCACACCTGAAAACCTCACTCTTTCTCAGCAACTCAGTTTTTCGGCAATGCTCAAACCTGAGCTCTGATATAGGGCCTTTTCTAAGCCAAAGAAGATGTGGTTGGGTTCCTTAGAACTGGGGAAAAGTCAGCTACATAGTGGTAGTCTCCAATCACCCTGAGGGTCATCGAAGAAGTGTCGACGTGATCGAACAGTGAAGCAGCTCCGAAGGACCGAAGCTACCCTATTTTTTTCGAGCTAAAATTAGCCAATTCGAGCCCTCCTCAGGCCAAACCAAGCTCTCCCAACACCTCCTCAGCCCTTCTTTTGGCCGAATTAGAATTGAAAACTAAACCAATTTGGCTCCCTTCTATAATTTCTAACCGATGCTAGAGAGAGAATCGACAAAATTTTGATGATAAAATTCTCACTCAATTTGACATCAATTGATACAATTCTTGATCATAGGAGTAACCTTAAGAAGAGAGCTATCTACCCAAATTGAAATCATGGACCGTCGCAGCCCCTACGGTAAGCATTCGAAACTTTCTCTCTCTACGTTCTGTTTTCTAGCGAACCTCAATTTGAGCTCGTTCTAACATCAAAACGTGCGATTCAAAGTGCAATTGAATCGTATGAAGATGTAGGAACTCCAATTTAACTTCAATTTCAACAATTAAACTTATTTGATCGGTCAATTTGATGAAATCAAATTCGATTGTGTTGGAAAGTTCAAATTGGGGAAGGGAGGGATTGAGGAAATTTTGGGGATTTCAAAAATTTGAGGGACTAAAATGCAATTTTATAAAATTGAGGGCCAATTGGGCATAATAAGAGTGTTGGAGGACCAATTGAGCAAATTCTAGAATTTTAGTGTAAAACTTTCCATTTTGTGGAGGGGCAAAATGAAATTTTAGAAAAATTGAGGACCAAATTGGGAATTTGGGAAACTTGAACCCCTTTTTGAGAAATTGAATAAATTAAGGACCCAAGGTGAATTTTAAAAGTACGAGACTCAATTTGGGGAAAAACCCGGCACTTGGGGCCTAAATTAAAAGAAAAAGATCTTTAGGTACCAAATTGCAAATATTTGAAAAGTTAGATATTTTAGTCATTCCTAATAAATGAAGGCTATCAAGCCAAATAATAATGAACAAAGACGTTTGTACCGTGTAGGAACATAAGATATATTGAACGCCAGTTGTGGCAAGGCTCACAAGGAATGAAAGTCGATTTAGAGGAAATACACTACACGATGGGGTGAGTGGGAATTTAATATCATACCCGGTTGGGATGATAAGCACCTCGAAAATGAAAACCCACTAATAAGTGGTATTTTAAATATCATACCTGAGAGGAGTGATGTGCAAATCACGTGGAAAAACTACTTACCGATTGTAAGTAGATCAAACCCGGTTGGTATGATGTTGCATACATCTAATCATTCTGAGGGTAGAAGTGGTCGTACTTCTATCTAGGTGGACGGTAAAGTCACTCCGATGCTACAAGTGGGTACAGTGGATGGGCTGGCCTACGAATGTGTGTTCCTTCATGATGAAGGGCGTGTGTTGGTTGATAAAAACACCATTGTGAATGAGAAATGGTTAGGAAAACTGAGATTTGAAAATGAGAAAATTTAAAGAAATTAAGGAGTCTGCCACACTCCAAATTTGAAAATAATTTTTACCAAAACTTCATTTTTGAAATACCCATTCGTAGAGTTGTAGAAACTCACCCCTCTTTTTATCCCTTTTCAGGAAATGGAGAAAATGACTATAGATAACACCAAGCCTTACCCTCTATCAGATATGCTTAATATCTCTTAAGCTTGTATTTTATTTGATATATGTCATTACAGGGAACAAGGTTGAAAGTACACCTGACTCATCTTAAGTTAAAGAAGGAGTAAACTCCTCTTGAACCAGGAGAGAGGTGGGTTGTTCAAGGGGATCCGACCAAACTAGGTCGGGGCGTGACAAAAAGTCTCTCAATTTTCCTTTAATTTTAATTCTGCCCCCAATTTTCCAAAAATCCCAATTTTGCCAATAATTGCAATTTGACCCTCAAAATCTTATTTCATTCAATTGACCCCTTAAACTTGGTTAATTGTCCCCTTTCATGATCTTATTCATCTTTCCCGTGTCTCCCTTGTTATTTCAAGCTTTAGTACGTCAAAAAATGGCTTAAGAATGAGCACAAATGAAGCTTCTCTTGAAAATTGGTCTATAGAGAGAAAGCTTTGAGTACTCACCAGTAAAGGTCCAACATCGGAGCTTTTGTTTCCAATGGATTGCTCTCTTCCTATAGATACTTACTGGATCAAACCGTGCCTCAATTGGTGGCTTGAGCAATGCAAATTTCACATTTTATTTTTCAAGCGAAATCGACTATGAACAGTGGATTCTGGCTAAGGGCGGTTGAGGAGACTTACCAACTTAGCTTAGGGAAGGTCGGGGCACTTCTGGGTTGATCTAGGGAGCTTGGTTTATCCGGAATTGGCTGAGAGTGGATCGATATGAGCTAAAACATCTTGGGTTGTAGACTTCCAAGTAGCGACGGTATTGTACGAGCTCGTCGACGGTTCTCTAGCAATCCTCAAGCTGAATGGAGACTGTCGTCACATAGCTGACTTCTTTAGGATTCTAGAGAATTCAAATTTGACTTTGGAGGTGGAGAAAAGTGCACATGTTAGAGGTATGGTTTGTGCTTTGTCGGAAAATGGACACTTCTTCTTGTCTATGCATTTGAGGGATGAATAGGACGAATGGGGAGGAGCTCTTTATATAGGGAGCTACGATTCTATCCCTATATATTGGCCATTAACTCTACGATTTAAGGCCTTATCAAAGGCATTTATTGGCCACTGGAGGAAGTTGTCTATATTTAGCGTTCCCTCTTCTACTTATCCAAAGGTAGATGATGGCTATGTGTCGCACGTGTGGGCTTACCACGTGGCGCTCTGTGATTGGTTGACTTTGCTTAAGTGGCTTCCTACTCAGCAGCCTAGTCAGCCTTTGACCCGTTGAACGACACATGGTGGCCCCCTATTAGTCGTTCATTCCAACGTGGCTGCTAACAGAATTTGGTCAACCATTGATCGGGGACACATGTTGCTCTCCTATTAGTCGTTCCTCGTTGATGTGGATTCCCTTCTTTTGACCATTAACCGAGGACATGTGTCACCTTCTGATTGGCCAGCGCTTCCAGGCGTTGAATGTATACTGATAGGGCACAATTCTCCATGCATCGCGCACTGATTGGTCACATCTGTTGACTAGGCACTGACCTGGCAGCGGTCCATTGACCGGCCGGACCATTGGTTGGTCTAGTCCGACCGGGTTGGGTGACCTATAAACATAAATCAGCAGGTTAAGGCTCGATTTGACCGATTTTCCAAAAATTAAAAATTTATAAAATTATTTTTTATCTAATGATGGCTTTAATTTCCAAATTTGATATTTCTAAGCCACATAGAATAATAAATCTTTGAATCTATTCTTCACGTATTAGTCTAGTTCAGGTCCACTTCACCCTAAACTGGTCCAGTTTTTTATATTCAATCCATTTCATGGTTTTTCTCCATGATTTTTGTGATTTATTAGCCACTTGGGATTTTCCGAATTCCCATTTTGACTCCTTTCTTTACCAATTCCGGTCCACTTGGATCCTCGATTTTGTTATGAAAATTTTCGGTTCTATTTTACGGTTCCTTATTTCGAGAGGATGGTGTTTACAAAGAGGAAATAAATCATAAGCATTAGTATAAGCCCAGATCATGTACCATACAATGAGATACAAAATCACCGACAAGTACCAACCCAAGGCAAGAAACATAAACTAGAGGCAAAGTCAGGCCATCATCCTTCTTCTCCCTGTACGGGCGTATGTTTACATCTACTTTCTAGTCATTCTCTTGGTGCTACAATGGTGAGTTAACCTCCTTGAAAGTCTAATAAAGATGGTGGACCCTTTTGTAGTGCATCCTCCCTCTTCATGTTGGGCTAACATGGCATCCTAAAGAAGCTCCTCAGCACAACCAATGCCAAACTTGCAAAAGAGGAGTGAGGGTTAGATGATTTCACTCCCCTACCCTTGAACCATTCAATGGCCAACTTTAGGTTATCCTGCTCAAACTCGGTTAAATAAAGGTTATCAAAAGTAGACCAAACACTTGGAAGCTAGCATGAAACTAGACTATGGACTACCTAATGTCCGAAGAACTACAATTTAAATACCAACTAATCATGATGCAAACAGCCAAGGAAAACCCTGCATAAGCAAGGAGGACTCGTAATCCAATAGAACAACTCCTATAATGCAACTAAGTTAGAAAACTAGCAATTTTCCTGAAGTGAGGAATGAAATGAGGTAAAGATGGGACATAGTAAAACCTACTGTGTTGGACTCAAATGCTAATTAAACTTTATTCTAAACAACACCCGACCAATGAATGTTAGCCTTGTACATTCAACCTGCAACAAGTTCCAAACAAATAAGTTAAAGCCTACTAGAGTAATTAGACATACTTGGACGTTGGAGAAGTCCAACAAGTCTAATATTAACTAACCTAGTACATTGGACTTGAACAATAAAAGAATGAGTGGCCTAAGTTGGACCAACCTGATGGGTAGGATTTTAAGTCCTAATCCAAAGTGAGTGGACCGGGTTAGCAGGAGTTCCAAATGGGAACTCGTACGTAGGGGCAAAGTCACTCGCGTGCATCTAGACATAATGGGTCTTTATGAGGGAGTACGGCTTGGATGAGGAGTTGACATAAGTCCCTTTCCCCGCAGCTGCACCAATTTCAGAAATGTTGGAGGTAGCACCACCTTCGGAGGGAGAACCAGCTCCTGGTTGAGAACCCTAGGGGTTTGATGTTCTACAAAAACTTAAAGCCCTTAGGCAACTAGGGTATAAGGTTTTCGTGGGAGAGAAAGACATTGTCACAACCATGTACTAGCTGCAGACAACAAAGAAGTTCATGGCAATGGTCAAGGTCTCAGAAAAGGACAAAGTGGCCATGGTGAAATTCTTCCAAGAAAGGAATGCCAATAGGCGATGGCTTAATATGCAGGTCACAACACCGACACCATTAGGATGGGAGCTCTTCGAGCTAAAGTTTCATGAGGAGTATATGTCTCCTTACCTCATGAAAGAGAAAAAATAGGAGTTCTTGAAACTCCGTTAGGGTCAAGGAATAGTGACCCAATACGAGAACTGCTTTAACACTCTACGGGCTTTTGCCCAAGATCTCGCCATCCTTGCTAACATTTGTTAGTGGTTCTTTGACAGGTTAGACCCCAGCATCCACTAATGGATGGGGAGCTTGGGGTGCCCTACCAAGCTGGTCGTAGTAATCAACTCTTCTTGCTAGTGCGAGCGTGTTTTGCGAACTCGACAACTTCATAAAGGCGTGGGAGAAAAGCGCAAGGAGTTTTATCCTTCAGCTACTCCTCCCTGAAAGAATGCTAGGACCATAGCGTCCTACTCTGGAAGTCCTGCTCTGAGCATCAATAGTCGCTACACGTGACGTAATAGGAGAGGATCGACCACAGGGACAATTCCTATAGAAAGTTTTGAAACCTTCTGGAACCAGTAGTGCAAGGCACAACACAAGCGGTGTGGGGAGTGCGGCCCCGCAGTGAACCAAATGTGGGAGGCCCCACCAAGGGACTTACCTACAAATGAAATGCTTCCAATGTGGGAAGATTGGGCATAAGGCAAAGGAATGCAGGAGTGCCATCAATAGGTTTGCTCCTAGAGGAAACACCGTAGGATGACCTCCACCCTACCCGGTGATGCAAGCCTAACCTAGTAATAGCCAGGGCTCCAAGCAAGTCTATCAAAGGATCGAAGTGCCCGGGAACTAAGACATGGTTCCTGCGAGTGTCTATAATTTGGCCTAGGAGGAGGCTAGGGTAGATCTGAGCGTTGTCGTGGGTACACCCCAAAACCCTTGAACTCCCTGCCATGCTTTTAGTTTTTTGAAATGGTGCAGGGAAAAGCACCATGTAAATAGAAAGAATGAAAGCCCTATGTAGTTGTAGTACATAATTAATGTGTTTTCAGTATTATCTCAAGACTCGTATATGTAAATGGCATTGAGGCTTTTACTTTAATAAACTTAGGAGCATATATGTCGTATGTACGAGAAGGACTAACACTCAGGATTCCATGAGTCCTAGTCCCACAAAACCAAGTTCTAGTGATATACACACCGTTGGGTGAGGCAATTCTTAGGGATACAGTCCAATAGGGATACAAGGTGATCATGGAAGGGGAGGTCCTTAAAGTAGATTTAATACATTTACCACTAACAGAAGTAGATCTCATCCTTGGGATGGATTGGCTATCCACCCACCAAGCCATGCTAGATTGTAAGAACAAAACTGTAATGCTTAGGGCCAGGAATGCCACGAAGGCAATATTCCAAAGAGAGAAATGCCCAAATAAGTTGTGTTTGATATCCAACATAAAGGCCTAGAGAATGATGCCAAAAGGGTGTGAAGTGTTCCTAGCACAAGTGACTAGTACCAAGGTAGAAGAAACCACACACGGCAATACACTAGTTGTGCGGGAATACCTAGATGTGTTCTTGAAGGAGTTGCCTGGATTGCATCTGAATAGACAGTTCGATTTTGTGATCGAATTCATCTCAGGGACAAACCCGATATCACAAGTGCTATATCGGATGACACCAGCAGAACTCAAGGAGTTGAAAGAACATCTCGAGTAGCTAATGGATAAAGGGTTTATAAGACTCAACTACTCTTCTTGTGGTGCCCTAGTCCTGTTCGTGAAAAAGAAGCATGGGAGCATAAGGCTATGCATCGACTACCATCGATTGAATCATGCCATAGTAAAAAATTGTTATCCACTCCCTAGGGATCAACAACCTATTTGATTAACTAATAGTAGCATCTCACTTCTCTAAGATTGGCCTCAAATCAGGGTACCACCACTTGAAGGTTAAGGAGGAAGATGTCTAGAAAATTGTCTTCATAACAAGGTACGTGCATTATGAATTTAGGGTAATGCCCTTTTGACTAGCAAAATGCACCAGTGGCACTCATGGACTTAATGAACTGGATCTTCCAACCCTACCTTGATCAGTTTGTGATCGTCTTCATTGATGACATTCGGGTGTACTCCTTGACAGAAGCAGAACATGAGGTATACCTCCTACTATTGTTGAAAGTGCTACGGAAGGATCAATTGTATGCCAAATTATCGATGTGTGAATTTTGGCAAAAATAAGTGGCATTCCAAAAGCACGTGGTATTGGGGAAGGGGATTCAAGTGGACCCCGCTAAAATAGAGGCAGTGTCCAACTAGGAGGCTCCTAAGAACCCTACCGAGGTGAGGAGTTTTCTAGGATTGTCCAAATACTATCGAAGGTTTGTAGAGGATTTTTCTATAATAGCAGCCTCAATGACATAGCAGACATGACAAGGTGTCAAGTATGAGTGGAGTACAAAATGTAAGGCAGCATTTCAAGAGCTTAAAAAGTGACTCATTTATGCTCCTGTACTGGTAGTCCTAGATATGAATAGGGGAGAATACATTGTGTTCAGCGATGTGTCATGACACTGGCTGGGATGAATGTTGATGCAGCAAGGGATAATAATCTTCTCTGCATTAAGATAGCTAAAGAAACACGAGGTAAACTACCCAACTCATGACATGGAGTTGGCAACAAATACCTGTTGACATAGAAGGAGCTCAACCTGAGTTTTATCACATAATCATAGAGTACCATCATCCAGGGAAGGTAAATGTGATAATTGATGTGCTAAGTTGTAAGCACGAGGTGAGCCTAATTCACGTGAGGTTAGCATACCTTCTCATGCTAGAGCAATTAAAATAGCTCAGCATATCTCTAAACACAGAGGATGGGACCCAATAAACCCCGCACTTTTGATTTAAGGAAAACTGGGAAAGAACTGGTCAAACCGAGTAAGAAAACCTAGCCGATTTACAAATCTGATCATTTGGGAACAAGCAATTTGGAAATGTACAACTTTCGGATGATCCAAAGGGTTCATTAAACCTTCGAAAAGAAACTTAAGACAAATTAGAAGAGAAAAATCAAATTGGTTTAGGTGAACGAGATTCCATAAGAACTTTAAAGTTAAGCGTGTGGAAGTATGATTTTTTTTTGTAACCCAAAATTTCGGTAAAAAATTTTTATGCGAACGTACACCTTATCATAAATAGCCATAAATTAATATTTATTTAATTAATGTAATTAATACCAATAATTTAATACCTAAATTAAATTATTGGAATTACTACAAATAATTTTATACCGAAATTAAATTATTGAAATTAATACTAGTAATAAATCTCACCCATTTAATACACGATTTTACACCTATATAAAGAGGTCATCCCCGTTCATTCTCCTCACACCTAGACACTTCTCTCTCTCTCTACTGCTCCATTTCCCGGTGAAGCTCGAACTAGAGCTTCGACTTGAACATTTTTCTTAACCTCGGAAGGAGAGATCGGGCTCTTTAGAACCGGGGAGAAGACAGATATCTAATAGCAAACTCCAGTCAATCTGAGAATTGTTGGAGAAGCGGCGGCATGATGGAACATTGAAGTAACTCCTGCGGACTGAAGTTGCCCTATTTCGGCCAATCTGAAATCGGACATTTCGAGTCCTCCTCAAACCAAACCAACCCCTCCCAACACTTCCTCAGCCCTCCCACGGCCGAATTAGGACTGAAAGGTAAGCCAATTCAGCTCCTCTCTGCAATTTTCGGTCGGTGCTAGAGAGAGAACCCACAGAATTTCAATGATGAAATTCTAACTCAATTTTGCATCAATTGATGCAATTCTTGATTCTAGGATAAACCTTAGGATGAGAGCTATCTGCCCAAATTGAAATCTCGGACCATCGTGCCCTCACTGGTGAGTAATCAAAGCTTTCTCTCTCTACAGTCCGTTTTCCGGCGAAGCTCCGTTTGAGCTCATTTGGGCGTCAAAACTTATGATTCAAAGTGCTATTGAATCATAAGAAGATGGAGGAACTCAATTTTAACTTCAATTTCAACAATTAGATGTGTTTGATTGGTTAATTTGATGAAATCAAATTCTGCTGTGCTAAGGAGTTGAAATTAGGGAAAATTGAGGATTTTCGAAATTCAAAGGACCAAAATGCAATTTTATGAAATTGAGGGTCAATTGGGCATGAAAATAATGTTGGAGGACCAATTGAGGAATTTTGGAATTTTTGGGGCAAAACTTTCTATTTTTGTAAAGGAAGGGCAAAATGGTAATTTTGGAAAAATTGGGGGACCAAATTGGAAATTTGGGAAATTAAACCCCTTTTTGGTGAAATTGAATAAATTGAGGTCCCAAGATAAATTTTAAAAGTTACGAGACTCAATTTGAGGAAAAACCGACATTAGGGACTTAAAGTTAAAGAGAAATAACTTTAGGGACCTAATTGCAAATAACTAAAAGTTTGGGTTTTCTCATTCATTGGAAATGAATGAAGGCTGTTATGCCGAGTAATAATGAACAAGGATGTTCGTATCGTGTAGTAACGTGAAATACCAGGAACGCCAGCATGGACGAGCTCGTATGAATACAAAGTACCGGTCTAGTGGAATTCATGGCATTAAAGGGTGAGTGGGTTTAATAACATCATAATCGGTTGGGATGATGAGCACAACTTAAAGTTAAAAATCACTTACTGGTTGTGAATGGGTTTACTAACGTCATATCCGGTTGGGATGATGAGCATAACTAAAATTTAAAAACCACTTACCGGTTGTAAGTGGGATTTTTATATCATACCCGATTGGGAATGATAAGCATCTCGGAATGAAAACCCACTATTTCATGGTATTTTAAACATAACAACTTAGAAGAGTGATGTGAAAACCACATGGAAAAACTACTTACCGGTTGTAAGTAGATCATACCCGGTTGGTATGATGAAACTTCCTCGAATGAAGTTGAAAACCCGTTCATTGGTTATTAGCGGAGATGTCCTTATACCTGGTCAGTAAAATGGATAGTTGAAAATATATTTTGTCGGAAGTGCTCTCCCTTGACTATGTGCCAATGCTTAAACTATTTGGGAGACCTTCTTGACGGGAGGTCAAATAGCTCTTATTGACCGGGGGCCTCGGTTTTGGAACTTGAGGGCTAATATGCCCGATTTTGAAAATCTCGTACAGTGGGCCTAAGGCCAGTTGGCATGAGTAGGAGCTCGTAAACAAACATGAGTTATATGTCATAAAACTTTAAATAAAGGAATTGTTTGGCCATGGTACCAAGATAGGACCGACATACTCAGTCAACTAGCAGTAGTGCGACATGACAGGTCGACGGACCAGTCAAGACAAATAACTGCAAGTTGAGTTAAGAGTTAGGGTCATTGGACTAATGGCACCACAGATTACATGGCATAATAAGAAAATATTGTTTGTGCATGCACTGTGTACGGGATCATGAAGATGCCCATGAGGGGTAGCGATGCGTCCTAAGGGCCCTGGACGACCTGGTGAGTATAAGGGCAGATTGTCGTTCTAGGTGTCTGTGTAAAGTTTGGAGTAGCACCAAGCGCATGAGACCGGGGGTGGGACCAGGATGAGGTCTCTGTCCTCATATGGACACAAAGAAGTGATTTCAGGATTGAGGGTCGGATGTCGCGTACATCCACTCATTCCCAGGGTAGAAGTGGTCGTGCTTCTATCCAGGTGGCCGGTAAAGTCGCTACGAAGCCACTAGTGGGTTCAGTAGTCGTACTGACCTACGAATGTGTGTAACATTCATGATGAAGGATGTGTGTTGGGTGATGATACACCGTGGTAAATAAGAAATGATGGAAAAACCCGATATTTTGAATGAAGGGATTTTTGAAAAAGAAAGGAGTCTGGCACACTCCATATAAATATTTTTCTTAAAAGTTAAAAGTAGACTTTTGAAAACCCATTCATTGAGTAGTCGTACTCACCCCCTCCCTTATATCCATTTTAGGAGATTTCAGAAAGCCTACCACCCTTAAAGACCATCAACTAAGATACCTGTGAGACAGGTATGATAAATCCAAATTATTATGCAGTTTTGATTTATGTTATTCCAGGAAAAGGTGTAAGTTAAAGGATGTCTTACTCTTTACGGTTTATAATAAGGGGAAACCCATTAATAAACCGGGAGAGTGGCAGGTTGATCACGGGGATCCGACCAAACTAGGTCGGGCATGATAGACCTCATGTTTGGTGGTGAATCTAACAATTCAACCCATCGTGGCGGACCAAATCAGGATCAAATAAAAGACATACCCCAATTTAAAGAAGTATGTGGATAGGACGATGGAGAACACCCCTATAGAATTATGTATCTGGACAGACAAACTACTAGCCTATAAGGGACGGGTGGTGGTCCCTAAAGATAGCGAGCTCAAGAAAGCTTTAGTTTAAGAGGTTCACAACTTTGTATATGACATGCACCCATGTAGCACCAAAATGTACATGACCTTAAAGGAATGTTACTGGTGGTCGGGTATGAAAAGAGAGATTGTAGAGTATTTGGCCCGGTGTCTCTCCTGTCAGCAAATAAAATTCGAGCACTAGAAGCTGGAAAGGCTCCTCCAACCGCTACCCATTCCAAAGTGAAAATGGGAGAAGATTACCATGAACTTCGTAACTGGGGTACCCCCATCAATCTGAGGACACGACTCTGTATGGGTCATAATGGATCGACTCACTAAGGTTGCCCACATCCTACCCATGAAGCTGACAAACCCAATAGAAAACCTATCCAAGTTGTACATCATAGAGATAATAGGCATGCATGGGGTCCTAGAATCCATAGTCTCGGATAGAGATTCAAGGTTCACATCAAGGTTCTGTCCAAATTTGTAGAAGTCACTTGGAACAAAGCATTACATGAACACGATGTTCCATCCCCACACGGGTAGGCAGTCCAAAAGGATTATCAAAACTCCGGAGGACATGCACAGAGCATGCCTCCTGAACTTTGGGAAAAGATGGGAAAACATCATATGCCTCATGTAGTTCGCGTACAACAATCAGTACCAAGCCAATATTCAAATGGCTCTGTACGAAGCACTATACGAAAGAAAGTGTCGGACTACTTTATATTGGGATGAAGTGGGGGAACGCAAGTTGGAGCATGTTGAAATGATCGAGGACACAACAAACAAGATCCAAATGATTCGTAATATGCTCAAAACGGCTCAAGATTGACAGAAGAGTTATGTAGATAATCGACGCTAGGAGCTAAATTTTGAGGTAAAGGACTGAGTATTCCTATAGGTGTCCCCATGGAAAGGGGGTCATCAGATTCCATAACTGGGGAAAAATGAACCCACGGTATATCAGTCTCTATCCAATCACCAAGAAGATTGGACTGGTGGCATACAAGATTATTCTTCCACTAGAACTGGACTGAATCCATGACGTATTCCACATGTCAGTACTATAAAAGTATGAATCAGACCTTAGACACGTACTAGACTACCCCCCTCTAGAGTTGTAAGAAACTATGTCCTACTGAATAGAACATGTGTGCATGCTCGACCGCTAGGAGAAAAGTCTTTAGAATAAGAAGATTCCAATGATGAAGGTCCTATGGAGGAATAATTAGTTAGAGGGGGAGAAATCAATACAAATAATTTTGAGGACAAAACTCCTAAAAAGGATGGGATGGTGGTAAGGCCCGAAAATCCTAACTTGATAACTAGGTTGAGTTGAGTTGGAAAGTGGGATCAAACCATGAGAGTAATGTTAAATCGGGAAATGGAATTGAACCAAAAAGAAGGAAGGGATCGATGGAGAGGCCAAGAGGGGTGAGAAAGGGTCATTAGAAACCCTTAGGAATGTCTTGGGACACGGAGTCAAGGATTGGGAGTAAACAAGGAGAGAATCAGGTTCAAGCTGTGTGGAGTCACAACACCCTTCCCCTGAATTTTTAAGGGGTCAAAATAAATCCAAATGGAGTGGTTCTTGAGTCAATTCAATAGAAAATTGAATATAGAATTTTTTGGTATTTTTATTTTTCCAAGAATCGGTCGGGAAAGAGTTGAATCAGGCCAAAAACCACTGAACTGGCAGAGAAATTCACCGAAAATCAGTTCACTACAATGCAAACCAAACGACGTGTAAGGTCAAGGGCACGCACACACATATATGTTGTCTTCCTCACCCGACGCTAAGACTCGAATCCCCTATTTTAGCTCGATAAACATCACTGACCATCCACTCCAGCACTTGGGGAAATTAATTCATTGCTAGCTAGCACCACATGTTATGGATTAATGAGAGAAGTCTATGGATAGATAGTCACGCAGGTCATGCCCCGACTTAATTTGATCAGAATCTCGTGAGCAACCCACCACCTTTCCTTACACTATCTAGATGTTTCTACTAGATTAAAGTAAGGAAAATAAAGGTGTATCGTCCGACCAGTCTTTCCATAGTAGATACATCTAACCAGATTAAGGGTGAGCTCATACATGAGGGAGTGAAGTTTTCCTTGCTTGTTGTTCTCGGTCCTTACCACTTGCATACCTCCTTGAAATGGGTTAAGGGAGAGGGTGAGTTTCGATACTTACTGAGGGGCTAGCTATCAACGTATTTTAGCATTTATATATGAAATTTAGCCATTTTGTATGGTCTCACACATAGTTCAACTGCCCTTTATCTAAAAAGGGTTCACACATTCGTAGGCCAGTGCTCGACTCCTCCACTTGTGGACCGCAACGCCTTTACCGTCCATCCTGATAGAAGTTTGTGACTTCTACCTTGAGTTTGAGTGGACATCAGTTGTCCGACCCTCAAACCTGAACCATACTCCATGTCCGCAAAGTTGGGATGAGACCTCTCCCCCTCTGACCTTAGTCTCGGTGCGCATGAAGTTCCCTGAGCTTCTCGACATACTTTACAACGAACTTCCCTTATACTCGCTAGGTTGTCTATCAGCCATCAGAGCCACCACCACCCTATAACGGGTGCCTTGATGGCCACAACATGCACAAACAATAGTTTTATTAATTATATTCGTCTTCTTTGGGGCTACTAGCCCAATAGGCCTGACGACTCGACTTCGGCTTTATGACCGCTAGCCTAATGGGTTCGCCAACCTGGCTTCGGCTCAGCGGTTACTAGCCCAACGAGTTCGTCCACTCGGCTTTGGGACAGTAGTGGGCACATACACACAATTATTCATTTATGAGAGCTTTCTAGTATATAAGGTTTAACTTGTAAACAGGCCTGAGCCCGTACGCATTGGCCTTGGGCTCACTTCAACACCTCTAGTCTATTATTTCATGGTTCATACTTTCGTTAGTACCGTCTCCCAAAATGTTTAACCTTAGTCAACTAGTTAGGGGGAGAATGACCCTAAAAAATGGTTTTTAATTCGGAAGACCAGTAACCATCAGTCCAACCGGACGTGATGACAAACCCACTCACCCGGTGTATAGTGACTCGTTCCTCTCAAGCTAGTTTGCCCGTATTCCCGGGGTGTTTCACAGTTGTAGGTCGACGCGCTTCCTCTCATACCTATATTGTCTCGAGCAATGAATGATAAGTATCAATTTATTTCAAAAGTCTTTATTCCAACCCTAGTAATTAACTCCTAATTAAATACCAATATTATAATTCGTTACCTTGTAACTATTCCCAAAATTTCCTTTTTGGACTTTCAAACCAAAATTTTTTCTTTTTTGCACTTTAGTCCCCAATTTTCCCAATATTACAGATTTGCCCTAATTTCTCAAAAATGACCAATTGGTCTCCAATTTCCTTAAAATTGCTCATTAGGCCTCAATTTTAAAAAATTGCACATAGGACCTCAAAATTTTGGAAATTCCAATTTTCCCCCAAATGTTTCACCCAATTTGTTCATCCTTTGTCCCAAAATTTGATTTCATCAAATTGACCCCTCAAACTATGTTAATTTCTCCCTAGAATAGTGCTAATTAGTTTCCTCACCTACATACGATCTGACCAGGCTTTGAATCACCATTTTTGGCATCGAAACAAGCTCAAATGGAGCTTCGCCAGAAAATTGGAAGTAGAGAGAGAAAGCTTCAAGAGCTTACCGGTGAGGCTGCGGTGGCTGGAACCCTTAGTTTGAGATGATAACTCTTGTCAAGGTGGTCCTTTAAGGATCAAGAGCAGCCCCAATTCACGTCTTGAGCAGTGGGAATTTGGTTAGTGAAATCGGGGTACTTTCTCAATATATAACTAAGCTGCTCCAACAAGTGGAAGCTGAATTGACTTACGTGGGCACTTCAGGGAGTTGAGAGTCAGCTGGACAAACTTAGGGGAGGCTTGGTTCAGCTGCATGAGGTCGGGGTGGTTGGAATCTGACTTGGCATAATCGAGCTGCTTCGAGTCCTTTGGAGCAACTTCACTGTTTAGGTCCGCTAATGCTTCTCTGGTGGTCCTAGGATCAAATGGAGGGTGCGGCTGGGTGGAGGACTCTCTCCTGGTTCCAATGGGTCCTTAGGCAGCTTTAGTGGTTGAGAAATCGCCTAACTTCGGAGCTCTAGTTCGCGCCTCATTAGAAATTGGTACATCTTCTGTTCTTCGCCGGATTGCTCGATGGGGAGAATGAGGGGAGGGTTACTCTTTATATAGCGAACTTGGCAACTATCCAGGCTACCGGCCGGCGTAGGACACGACCCCCACTTCGCTCGCCAATGAACATACCAAAGCCTTTTCCATGTCATCGAAGACTTTCTTCCCCTCCTTATCTTCTTCTATCTATCATCCAAATGAAGAAGATGACACTATGTCGCACGTGCGAGCTTCGCATGTCCTGGCTTGCCACGTGGTGTGCCATTATTGGATGGCTTTACAGATGCAGCATCCAGCTCAGTAGCCTAGTCAGCCTTTGACACGCTAACTGGACACTTGTCAGCCTCCCATTGGCCGCTCATTCCAGCATTGCTACTAACCGTATCCCTGTCAGCCATTGACCGTGACACGTAGTGTCACGCCCCAACCCGGTTTGGTGGAATCCCCATGAATAACCCACTACTCTCCCGATTTATTAAGGGTTTTCTCCTTCATTAAACCGTGAAGAGTAAGGCGTCTTTTTTACCTATACCTTTCTGGGATAACATTAATCAAAATTGAATATATTATCCTTACATACATGACTTGTAGGTTCAGCTATCGGAAGGTTTTTAGGTAGTTTTCCCTCGGTAAATAGAAAAGGGGTAAGGAGAGGGGGTGAGTTCAACAACACAGTAAATGGGTGTTGGGAGAGAGTATACAAAACATATTTAATTGGAGTGTGCTAGACTCCTTATTTCTTTCAAAAATATTCTTTTCCTTTCATTCCCAGTTATTCAAAACCATTTCCTCATTTCCATATCAGGTGTGTTTAACAATCAAAACGCGCCCTTCATTAAGAAGGGAATCACACATTCGTAGGGCAGCCTGTCCACTACACCCACTTGTGGCGTTGGAGCAACTTTACCAGCCACCTAGATAGAAGCCCGTCCACTTCTACCTTGGGAAGAAGTGGATGTTCGCAACATCCAACCCTCAAACCTAAAATCAATTATGTGTTCATATGAGGACAAAGACCTCATCCCGACCCCACACCGGTCTCATGCGCATGAAGCTAAGTCAATCTTTCTGACTATTGGCACGACAAACTACCCGTATTTCTACCATGTAGTCCAGTAGCCCTTAGGACGCATCACTACCCCTCTTGGGCATCTTAATGGTCTCGAACCTCAAGTGTATGCACAAATAAAGTTTTCCATAAAGCCATTTATCTTTGGTGCCACTAGTCCAATGGCCCCGACCCTCAACTCGACCTGTACCTATTTGTCTAGACCAATCCGTCGACTCGGTCCTATTGCATTGCTGCCAATCCATCGAGTATATTGGTCATATCTTGGTACCATGGCCAAATAACATAATCATTCATTAAGAATTTTCATGGCTTATCATCATGTTTGTTTATGAGCTCCTGCTCATGCCAACTAGCCTTGGACCATTGTACATGATTTTCCAAAAAACTAGGCATTTTAGCCCCTAAGTTCCAAAATCGAGGCCACTAGTCGATCTAAGCTATTCGAGCTCTCGTCAAAAAGGTCTCCCAAAATTTTTAAGTATTAGAATACAGTCAGGGGAGAACACTTCGGACAAAATAACTTTTCAACTTGTCCATCACACCAATCGGGTGTCATGACATCTCCGCTTACAACTGGTAAGCGGGTTTTCTACTTCCTTCTAGGAAGTTCATCACACCAGCCAGGTATTATCTACTTACAACCGGTATGTAGTTTTTTCACTAGTTCTCACATCACTCCATCCAAGTGTGATTTTAAAATTCCACATAGAAATGGTTTTTCATTTTTGAAGTACTCATCATCCTAACTAGATATGATATGAATAATCTCACTCACCTGTTAACTGTGATGTATTCGTCCTCGGTTAACTTCCCTTGTTGGCATTCTGGTCCTTTGTGCTCCTACATGATTTGGAACACCTTATTTATTAATACTCGGCATAATAGCCTTCCTTCCTCACGTATGAATGAATAAACTCAAAACTTCCAATTATTTGCACTTAGGTCCCTAAAGTTCATTTTCCTTGACTTTAGGTCCCTAAAGCAAAATTTTCCCCAAATTGAGTACCAAAACTTCTAAAATTAACTTTGGGTCCTAAATTTATTCAAAATCACTTAAGGGGTTCAAGTTTCCCAAATTTCCAATTTGGTCCCCAACTTTTCAAAAATTACTATTTTGCCCCTACTTTACAAATATGGCAATTTAACCCCAATAAATTTAAAAAATTGACCAATTGGTCCTTCAATATCTTCTTCATGGCCAATTGGCCCTCAAATTTGGAAAATTGCACTTTGGCCCCTCAATTTTACAAAATCCCCAATTTCCCCCAAAATTTTCCCTAATTTTCCCCCTTTTAAACTGGCCAAATTTGATTTTATAAAATTGACCATTCAATCGGGGTTAATTGATCTAATTGAAGGTGTGGATCAATTCCTACACTTCCACGTTATTCAATGGAGCTTTGAATCACATCATTTGGGTCCGAATTGAGCTTTAACAAAGCTTTGTCAGAAAATTGAACTTAGATAGAGAAAGCTTTGAAAGCTTACCGTTGGAGGTGCGGCGGCCCGAGCTTTCGATCGGGGCATGTTGCTCTCATTCTGAGGATCCTCCTAGGATCAAGAATTGTAATAATTCATGTCGAATTGAGTGAGAATTTGGTCAGTGAAGTTTCACTGTTTCTCTCTCTAATGTTGATCAAAATTTAAAGAGGGGGCTAAATTGGCTTACCTTTCCACTCTAATTCAGTCATATGAAGGCTGTGGAAGTGTTGGGAGAGCTTGGTTTTGCTTGAGGAGGGCTCAATTTGGTCATTTTTAGCTTGGTTGAAATAGGGCAGCTTCGGTCTGTCGAAGCTGCTTCACTGTTTGATTACGCTAGCGCTTCTCCGACAATCCTCGGATTGAATGGTGACTACCATCGAGTATCTGACTTCTACCTGAGTCTAAGGAACCCGACCTCACCTTCTTTGGCTCAGAAAAATGCCCAAGTCAGAGCTCTGGTTCAAGCTTCATCGGAAATTAGAATAGTTGAGAGAGATAGAGGAGTTTTCAACTATGAGGAGGATGAATGAGGTGGAGCTCTTTATATAGGGAGCTCAGGGACTCTCTCGCCATCCAATTAGCTCCTTTATGATGATCATTCATGGACTAAAATGCCCTAAACAGAGACTTTCCACCTTCGTTGGTGCTACTCACTTTTCTGGCGAGTGAAAAGTGCTCTCATTTGAAGGAAGAAGACGACACTATTACAAACCAGACCGGACCGGTCCAAACCTTGTTCAATGCTTAAACCGGTCAGTTTAGGCCTGATTCGACCGAGTTTTTCAAAATTAAAAATTTCTAAATTTATTCTCTATCCAATGGTGGCTTCAATTCACCAATTTGAATATTTTAAACCACCTAGAAAAATAAATTTAGAAACTAGTTCAATAGTGGTTCAAACCGGTTCAAATTGATTCAATCTGGTTCAGGTCCGGTTCACCTAAACTAGCTTTGTTTTCTCTTCCAAATTATCCCAAAGTCTTTTTCCATGACTTTTATGACTCTTTAGGTCACTTGGGATTTGTTAATTTCCAAAATTGATCTTTTTCTATCGGTTAAGGTTTATGAACAGACTCAATTTTTCTCTTTGGAAATGACCAGTTTCTCATTATAAAACGATGGGGTTTACACGTAGCATCATTTGATTGGTCCTTTTAAATATGTTAGATTCCCTCCTTACGTACGGTGTCACTACCATGTGTTAGGCACTAATTGGTCAGGCCTATCCGACGTGGCCCTGCCATGTGTCGACCTCTAATTGGCACTGATGTGGCACTTTTTCCACGTGCCCGCTTCCCATTAGTCGGTTCGATTGACTATGCTTTTCAGACATTAACCACTAACCGTAGACTCGTGTCACTCTCCTATTGGTCTGTGATCGCTGAAGTGTATTTCCTCCCTTAACCGTTGACCGAGGAGACGTGTCGTGTCCTAATTGGTTAGAGCTTTCATGCACTGACTATGTGCTTACATGGTATATTCTCTCATGCATCACACGTTGATTGGTCATGCATGCTGACTGGGCACTCACCTAGCAACGGTCCATTCACCGGCTGTATCGTTGACCGGTCTGGACCATTGATTGATCTAGTCCAACTGGGTTTGGTGACCCAAAATTGAAAATTGGTCGGTTTATGCTCGATTCTACCAGTTTTCTTAAATTTAAAAATTTCTAAATTCTTCTTAAATTATTTCCTATCTAATGGTGGCCTCAATTTCCCAACTTGGTATTTTTATGCCACTTAGAAAAATAAATATTTGAACTGGTTCCATATAATTCATCCTGATTCAGATCTAGTTTGGGTCTGGTTCGATTTGAACCGGTCCGTTTCTCACTCTCCCTTCCATCCATGGTAACTTCCCATGGCTTTTTGTGTATGTATTGACCACTCGAGATCTTCTGATTTCCCATTTTGGCCTGCATTATCGATTTTGGTTCGTTCTCCATATCAGTTTTCCTTCAATTTTTCTAGTTCCCTAATCCCATTTTCTCGTGGTGGGGTGACGGGTTTACAACTTCTCCCCTTCTTTAGTGAGTTTTGTCCCAAAACATTTCCACACGTCTGACCATGGTGGAATTCTCCTTTCTCTACTCCTAGCATTTCCTTATTCAATTCTCTGTGTGGTCTAATCCTCCCTTCCTAAGTGCCCATGGCATGCATTCCTGATGGCTTCGGACATTCTGAAATTTTGTGCCTTATTTTTAACTTTATAGTATCATGCCCTCTTCTCATTTCCTCTCCCTGGAGTTCACTTCCCTTGAACTCCTCTTTTTCCTATCACATCTTAGGGTAGGGCATGTGATACGATCCTCCATGCGAATCTTGGATTATCCTAGTACTGGTTGAAACCTTGTTGTTGGACCGATAGTGAAATTTCTAGGGCCCACCACTTTGTCTCCCTTCTTCGTCACGTCATACCTTCTCAGATGATTACCCATCCTAGTACTACTATTGCTCACACACACATTACTTCAGAATTTTGAGGAGATCTGGTGCATTAGTGTTGGTATAATCGCACCTGGTTAGCTAGGGTTATGCCTCTAACGTTGGCCTCCATCCAAGGACGACCATTCATCCCTTGTGATTCAAATTTCCCATTTTTCTGAGCCTCCTTGGGGTTCACGATTTCTTATGATAACTCCTTGCTTCTCCTATCACATTCTTTGGAATTGTCCATCCTTCATTCTTGCTTAGTGTCGATCAAATCCCTCCTAAGCCTATAGAGCACTTCGTTCACCTTACTTCCCCTGGTACTTAGGCTAGGGCATGTTGACTTCACATGTTAGGACTCTTGTGTGGTGCCTACTTACCTGGACTGATTCGTTGGATGCGTCTGGTCCTTATTTTCCTTGACTATCAAGGTTCTGTAATTTTGTTCCATTTGTACTCCTTATGCCCTGGGGAACTTTACGATGGTTCCAAATGCTTAGCTCATATCATTGGTCTCCCTTGTCATTCCATCATGTCTATTTAGCTCCCCACGTTCATCCATCTTCCTCTATGACCTTTTCTTGTTCCAGTTCGAATCTCCTGAGGTGTCGCACTCGATATTGATCATCCCCTCTCCCTTTCTCACTGGGGCTCAAATCATTGGCTTTCATGAGGATCAGTTCATTTTTGTCTTGTCTCTAATGCCCTTTTTGTCTAGTGACTTTGGGGAATGTTATCTCTTGAGTTCAACCAGTCTTGGCACCCATCTTGCCGCCATTCCGCGTATGAATAGTCCTTACTACTTCCCAATCCTCCTTAGGACATCGTTCACCTTACTCGACTATCCCACGACTATTAGGCATTCCCCACAACAAGGTTCATCTGTAACCCCATCTTATTTCTCCTTCGCTTTTCTAAAATGTATTACCCTTCACCTCTAGAGATGTCCTGTTACACATCCGGCAATTGGGGGTTGCCTTCTATTGTGAAGGTGCCCCCTCCGCACCCATGTGGTGCGTGCCCACCAAGGGAAAAATTTCCCTATCTCTACGTTCTATTCCGTTTGCAGCTTCTTAGGGTCCTACCTTCGACCATTATTGCCTTCTACAACCCCTCCTTAATTTATCGGCACCCGGGCAATTGATGATTTACTTTGCCTCGAAATTGTTATTACTCACGTATAATGGTTGGTTCCTTCTTTTGGTATTCCCGTCCTTTCCTTATCAGACTTTATATCGACCCATTATCCGTAGTACCTCAAGGCCTTCCTTGGTGTCGGCTTATTACGCCTCCCATTTCTTTATTGTTTTCACCACCCCTTCTTGGGGTACGTCTATTTCTTCTTTCTTTATCTCCTGTCATTCCAGACACTCCACCATTCTTGGGTTTGGCGATATCAGAGAGTATTATCATTGGTTCCCATTTTTGTTCGTAATATTCTTGGGTTCTAGGCCTTCCTTGATCCTTGTGGCTTGACTTCTCTTAGTGAGGAAGTTATTAATCCTATCACAAGCCAGACTTGTAGTCGTTGCATTTGTAAGTTCTTGGTCCTTGACTTATTACCCATTTAGAGGGAAGCCTATCTATTTTCCTTAGGTTTTCCGGATTTGAGACTGTTTTGTCCTTCTTCCTTTAGAAGGGGGTTATTATTTATTTTTCGTTGTCCTTTAATTGAACTCACGATTGGCATAAAGAACTTTTTCTATTCATTGAAAGAAATTTCTAGAATAGGCTTACTACATGCACTCATCCCACTTCCCTCCTAACCCCACATGTTCACCGGCTGGGAATCCACCTTTGGGTTGTTTCAAGACTCATGGTTTGATGGTTCTAAGGAGGACGAGCGTGTATCCACATATTGTCCATTGCATCCCTTGTACGGGTACATACTGGTGCCTTGGATAGAGTTGGGACCGCATCGTTGGGTGCTCCCTGGGCTCTTACTTCGTGTGTCACTTCGATTCCATACCTCTCTAGCACTACAGCTTCATACTAGTAAGCTTGTCGCATCATATTTATAGGTTTGGGGCTTACCCAGATGGGTGGGAGTTTGTGGATGACCCTCACATAGTTAGCATATGCCTCCTAGTAGTTCTTCCATACCTCGTCTTATGTCGAGGTTCGATCCAGTTGTTGTGGCACCAAGGGAGGTGCATTTTCTGTTGAGGGTCCACCCCCTTCTTGGTGAGGGTTAGGCTATGTTGAACATTTTCCTTAGCTATTCATCGAGTGCCTTTCGATTTGTGGCCATTTCCTAGGGTTGAGCCCATTTCAGCCCAGTGGTTCCCTCACTACTCCCTTTGCTAGGAGTAGAAATCCGTACTGGTCTAGAGTTTGGGCGAGTTCATTTGGCTACCTTTCTTGGGGACATTTTTCAACAAGGTGGGGATGTTCTTTAGTTAGTGTTTTTGATCTCGGCTTTTGATACCTGCTTGGAAAAACCTGGCTATGATACCACCAAAGTTGTCACGCCACGATCCGATTTGATTGGAATCTCATGAGCAACCTGTCACCATTCATTACACAATATGGGTGTTTCTACTATATTAGAGTAAGAAAAGTAAAGGCGTATCGTCCGACTGATCTTCCCATAGCACATAAATCAAAGTAGATTAAGGGTGAGCTCGTACATGAGCGAGTGAAGTTTCCCTTCCTTGTTGTTCTCGGTCCTTACCACTTTCGTACCTCCCTAAAAACGGTTAAGGAAGGGGTGAGTTTTGATTCTCAGTGTAAACCCCGCCCTTTTAGTTAAGGAAAACCAGGAAAATAATCGGTCAAACTGAGTGAGAAACATAGAACCGGTTCACAAACTATTTATTGGAGAATGGGCAAATTAGAGAAATTTCAACTCCCTTGTGACCCAAAGAGATCTATAAACCTTGGGAAGGAACCTTAGAACAAAGTGGGAGAGAAAAACTAGACTGGTTTGGGTGAACCGGACCCGAACCAAATTAAACCAATTTAAGAACCGAGCCGATTTATGAATAGGAACCGATAGAGAGATGGAAAACTAGGAAATTTATGGACCCTAAATGACGTATGGAGTCATAAAAGTCGTGAAAAGGGAATTTAGGGTGAATTGGAGATGAAAACCAAACTAGTTCAGGTGAATTGGATCCGAACCGGTTTGGATTGATTTGAACCATTATTGAATTGAATTCTAAATTCATTTTTCTAGGTGGCTTAAAAAATTCAAATTTGAAATTTGAGGCCACCATTGGATAGAAAATGAATTTAGAAATTTTTAGATTTGAAAAATTCGGTCGAATGGGGGGTGAACCAGTCAGTTTAAGCTTTGAACCCGGTTCAGACCGGTCCAGTCTGGTTCGGAATAGTGTCGTCTTCATCTTTCAGATGACAACATTGTTCACTCACCGAAAAATTGAAGCAGTGCCAGTGAAGAAAAAACATCTTCGTTCAATATGTTTCCGATCATCAATGCCTGCCATAAAGGTGCTAATCAGATGGCCAAGAAGTCCATGAACTTCCTATATAAAGACCCCTTCCCCATTCATCCTCTCCACACTTGAAAAGCTCACTCTCTCTCAGTTGCTTTCCGGTGAAGCTCGAACCAGAGCTCCGATATAGGGTCATTTCTGAGCCAAACAAGGCGAGGTCGGGTTCTTTAGAGCTGGGGAGAAGTCAACTACATGCCTGTAGCCTCCATTTGCTCCGAGGGTCTTTAGAGAAGCGCCGGCGTGATGGAACAGTGAAGCAACTCCGGCAGACCGAAGCTGTCCTGTTTTGACCGAGCTAAAATGGGCCATTTCGAGCCCTCCTCAAGCCAAACCAAGCCCTCCCACGGTCGAATTAGTACTGAAAGGTAAGCCAATTTGGCTCCCCTCTACAATTTCCAACTGGTGCTAGAGAGAACCAGTAGAGTTTTGATGATGAAATTCTAACTCAATTCGGCATCAATTGATACAATTCTTGATTCTAGGATAAACCTCATAATGAGAGCTATCTGCCTAGATCGAAAGCTCGGACCGCCATGCCCCCGACGGTTAGTAATTAAAGCTTTCTCTCTCTAAAGTCTATTTTCCGGTGAAGCTCCGTTTAAGCTCGTTCTGGCATCAAAACTTGCGATTCAAAGTACTATGGAATCGTATTAAGAAGTAGGATCTCAATTTTAACTTCAATTTCAACAATTATATGTGTTTGATTGGTCAATTTGATGAAATCAAATTTGGTTGTGTTAAGGAGTTGAAATTGGAGGAAAATTGGGAAAATTTTAGGATTTTCAAAAATTTGAAGGACTAAGATGCAATTTTATAAAATTGAAGATCAATTGGGCATGATAAAAATGTGAGAGGGCCAATTGAGGAATTTTTGAATTTTTGGGGTGAAACTTACCATTTTTGTAAAGGAAGGGCAGAATGGTAGTTTGGAAAAGTTGGGGGACCAATTGGAAATTTGGAAAATTAAACCCCTTCTATGAATTTGAATAAACTGATGTCCTAAGATAAATTTTAAAAGTTTCGGGACTCAATTTGAGGAAAAAAAGGCATTAGGGACTTAAAGTTAAAGAAAAATAACTTTAGGGACCTAATTACAATTAAATAAAAGTTTAGTTTTATCATTCATTTGGAATGAATGAAGGCTATTAGGTCGAAGGATAATGAACCAAGATGTTCATATTGTGTAGGAACACGAGGTACCGGGAATGTCAGCAAGGACAAGCTCATGTGAATACAAAGAACCGGTCTAGTGGAATTCACTATATTAACGGGTGAGTGGGAATTTTATATCATACCCGGTTGGGAATGATAAGTACCTCGAAAAAAAACCCACTATTTAGTGGTATTTTAAACATCACAATTTAGAGAAGTGATGTGAAAATCACGTAGAAAAACTACTTACTGGTTGTAAGTAGATCATACCCGATTGGTTTGATAAAACTTCCTCGATGGAAGTGGAAAATACGTTCATCGATTATGAGCGGAGATGTCCTCATACTCGGTCGGTATGATGGACAGTGAAAACATATTTTGTCGGAAGTGCTCTCCCCTAATTGTGTGCCAATGCTTAAACGATTTGGAAGACCTTCTTGACGGGAGCTCGTATAGCTCTTATAGGTCGGGGGCCTCAGTTTTGGAACTTGGGGGCTATTATGCCCGATTTTGAAAATCTCGAACAAGTGGGCCATAGGCCAGTGGGCACGAGCAGGAGCTCATAAACAAACATGAGATATGTGCCATAAAACTTTAATAAATGAATTGTTTGGTCATGGTACTAAGACAAGGCTGACATGCTCAGTCAACTAGCTGCAGTGCAATATGATAGGTCGACGGAGCAGTAAAGACAAACAGTTGTAGGTTGAGTTGAGGGTTAGGGCCGTTGGACCAGTGGCACCACAAATTATATGGCATACTATGAAAATAATGATTGTGCATGCACTATGATTACAGGACCATCAAGACGCCCAAGAGAGGTAGTGTTGCGTCCTAAGGGCTCTAGACGACCTAGTGAGTATAAGGGTAGTTCGTTGTACCATGTGACCGTGCGAAATTTGGAGTAGCACCAAGTGCATAAGACCGGGGTGGGAACAGGATGAGGTCTCTGTCCTCATACGGACATGGAGAATTGATTTCGGGATTTAGGGTCGAATGTCACGCACATCCACTCATTCTCAAGGTAGAAGTGGACGTGCTTCTATCTAGGTGGCTGGTAAAGTCGCTTCGACGCCACAAGTGGGTTCAGTGGACGTATTGACCTGCGAATGTATGTTTAACCTTCATGATGAAGGATGTGTGTTGGGTGATGACACACTGTGATTAATAAGAAATGGTGGTAAAAACCGAGATTTGAAGTGAAGGGATTTTTTAAATCAAGGAGTCTGGCACACTCCAATACAATTCTTTTTCCTAAAAGTTAAAAATTTTGAAAGCCCATTAACTGAGTCGTTGTACTCACCCCCTCCCTTATATCCCTTTCAAGAAATTTCGGAAAGCCTACCCTTAAAGACCATCAACTAAGACGCCTGTCAGACAGGTATGGCAAATTTTAAATATTATGCAGTTTTGATTTATGTTATTCTTGTAAAATGTGCAGGTTTAAAAGGACGCCTTACTCTTTATGGTTCATAATAAGGGGAAACCCTTTAATAAAGCGGGAGAGTGGCAGGTTGATCATGGGGATCTAACCAAATCGGATCGGGGTGTGACAACTAGAGTGGTATTAGAGTATGTTTCCTCGAATACATAATCAAGACTAGAAAATATACTAACTAATAGGATTTATCTTAAAATTTTCAGATGGCTTCCACGAGAGGAACCAAGAAAACTAGGAATTACTTTGTTCAATACCTTGTACTCATCGGAAGACAACCCTAGAAGCTTCCCAATTCCTGAGGTATGGTAGAAGTCTCAAAAGCCAAATAAGGAAGTATCCAAGAGGATGGTGCGAGGACCTATTGAGATCACAACTCAAAGTATGAAGGAAGCCAAGCATGAAGCCATAAACACCAACAAAGGGCATATAACCTTACATAGGAGGATGCTTATCAAGAATCCCATAGCTCCCTAGTTATTTTGTGATCATTTTCTGTAATAGGGCCAAAACATACAACATATTGTACTACTCTATTAATGAAGTACTCCAAATTCCTAAAAACCCTGTCCCTCAAAGGATGTGATCTTCAAGGAAGATGACCCCAAAGAAAGTGACCAAACAAGTATGTACTACCATAGAAACTAAGGACAATCCCATCCAAGTTAAGGAAATCAAATTAGGGAATCAAGAAATCTAGGAGGACTCTAATAGTGATCAATTGACAAAGAAGACTTCACAAGAAAAACTATCAAGGTATCCAGACTCAAGGACGAAGGAGCACCAAAACTAACAATTCCCTAGAAAAATGCAAGGAGGAACCACTTATGCTCACGTAATTACAAGTATAAATAATAGGGACACTGCGTGGAGAAGTGCCCAACCCTACTAAGGATAGGAATCAAGTTAACCTATAGGGGAATAGGACACAAAGTGAAAAACTATCCCACACCGCAAGGAGTCGGGATAATATTTTCGAAGAATAATGCCCTCATAGCTATAGAAAACCTAAAAGGATATCATTCGTAGAAATACAACTGCTCAAAACTTCAATTACATCCAAGAGTAAGCTCTTCAAGATTCTAGCATAATGGTAAAAAAAAGGGGGGGGGGACTAAAGGTAGGACCTCGATAAACCACAAATAGAACAAAGAGAACTCTCCCTTGAAAGAAGAAAATTCTAAATATTTGGAGCAAAGAAGGGAGAGCAACCACAAGAGAAGACAAGACAAACATTTGACGACAAACGGGATGTATTAGGATTACAGGAATGAATCACTTGGAAAAAGAAATGAAGCCAAATAGGAATTTTGGACCAACATGACAAAAGAAAGTAAGTCGTTACAACAAGATAGTCAAAGAGAATAAATGACACCCTAATGAAGACTGGGAGGTAGAAAGGACTACACCCTAAAAAGGTCAATGAGATGGATGTTAAGGATAGAAGGACTCAAGAAACAACTGCCCTAAGAAACTTAGACCAAAGGAATGGTGGAGGCAAGGCAGTTAATGAACTAATACACGGGAAAGCCATAATTTGAGTTCCAACAAAGAAGAGAGAGGCGAAAAGGCCAAATACTCGGGAAAAGAAGGATGAAAGAAATCCTTAAAAGGACCAAAGGCCAAATTAATGACTAAACTCAAGCCAAGAAAGGAATAGGCAAGCCTCTCACATAATTGTCAAGAAATCTTGAAACAATAAAAATTTGAATGCTCCATAAAGAAATACTCTATGAAAGTTAACTTTGGAGGGATGCATACGACTAACTACCTTTGAAGGAATTATTGATGGGCAGATGGACATAATGTAGAGTGCAAGGAACCAACCCTTAATTAGAAAATGTTTCAAAGGAAGTAAGTATCGTGATGGCCTAGTGTGACCTATTTGGAGAGAGTAGGAGAACCAAATAATAATTCCAGGAGAACCAAGTAGAAAGAAGAAACTATTAGCAATGGGACAGCCAAAGAGAATAAACAAAACCCTAAGAAAGGCTAAGATGTAGTAAAGACTATACTCTATGAAGGACAATATGATGGGCATGAAGGACGAATGATACAGCTGCCCAAACGATTGGACCAGAGAAATGGAGATAAAGAGACAGTTAAAGAACTGGTCTTTGAGAGAACCATGGATTTAAACCATGACAAAGAAGGGAGTAGTGAAAAGGCTAAGATGTTAAAAAATGGAGAAAAGAAATCCTTAAAGAAATCAATTACCAAGACCGGATTTACTATAAAAAAGCCATGAGATGGTTAAGTGAGCCTCTCGGAGGACGATCAAGTGATTTTGAAACTAGGTGAATGTGAGCTCTCCCTAGAAAGAAATAGACATGTACTGAGGTACGAGTGATAATGAGGATGGAGTACGAAAGACGTACCGTAGGACCTCAAGAGTAAAGGTAAGAATGACAGAATAGCATCAGGGGATGTCATTTAAAGTAAGGTGTCTTCAAGATGAATGAAAAAGAAATTATGGGAGAAAAGGGTAAGAGTCCTCCCAAATAAAGAAATCTTAATAAAGGATACATCACCTAGTAAAGAAGAAATGGAACCAGGTGATGAGAGGCAAGGAAATGAATTTGCAAATAAAATACATGCTAAGGTAAAAGAAACATAAGGAACCATATTAAGAGAATCTAAGGAGTAGTTAAACCCAAGAAAATGGTAAGTAGGAAGTTAGCATCAAGAGATGTTGTGACAAGTAAGAATGAGTGAACTATCCATAATAAGGTAATGAAGGAAAGAACGTCTGAGAAACGTTGGGAAAGTGAACCCTCCAAATAAGATGTGGTTAAGGAGGAATAACCACAATTGGAAAGACAGGTCATAGTCCACACGCATATACAAAGCTTAAAGAGTGGATGGCTGAGCATAGTGTGAAATGTACGGAATAAGACCGAAAATTTAAAGTATCGCCAGTAAGGAATAAGGGATGAAACAAAAGTTGTGAATAAAGAAGAATCCAATACGAATAAATGCCCTAACATAGATAGGGGTGTGAAGAAAGGGAGAAAGAACCCTACAATGAATAATAAGGAGGTTGAGCATGTAACTCCTAAGATAGAAATCTCTATTGTGAGGGATATAGTAGAGAACAAAACTGGAAGGAGGGAACCTTCCCAAGTAAAGGAATCGACACATAGATCCAAAGTGATTATTGTAGAATGAAGAATCATGAAGTGATTACGAGTAAGTAAAAGTGGATCAAGGAAAAAGGAAAAATCCATGAATAAGGAATGCCAAGGACTTAAGAAGGAAAAAAATCCCAGTTTGTTGGTAAACTATTGAGGAACCAAATAATTGGCACCAAAAAGACCTAATAAAGAAGTTGGGAAAGGATGGGTGGGTAAGGAAAGCCGACATAGTTATGTAAGACATGTTATCAAGATACGAAGGATAATTGGATAATAGTAAAGGTAGTTGAGGAATACTACCCGATAAAAAGAGGGATGAAATTATACAGTACTTGGAAGGCTGGAAAGTTAGAAACAACCCTAAAATAGGTATTGTAGAAGTTTGAGGGACAGTGACAGGTTCAGAATTATGTAATGTCGTCATGGACATATAAACACCAACAATCCCAAGTAAAATTTAACTCAAGTAAGAAGGAGTCAATTAGTAAATATAATGAGGTCAAACATAAATTTGACCGAAGTTGTAATCAATGACAGATAAAGGATGGGTCAAATTGGGACGAAAGAATAATAACACAGAAACCTATGAAAACAAGTATGTAATGCTCAGAAGAACGTCGAGCTATGGGTTTCAACGATGAAGAGAATAACTAGACAAATGAATGATTGGGCACCTTGGAACTCCCAATCCTGAAATCTTGAGTAAGGACCCCAAAAGGAAGAACCTTACCCTAAATAAATGGAGATGCGAATCTAAGAATATACATTTGGATTAATGAGCCAGACATACCTCATTATTATAACTCCAAAGAAGGAGTAAGCATGATAAATAAAAAGAAATTCCTTAGATGAATGATTACGAGGACAAAGCGGATTATCGAAGTGTTAGCATGTCAAGAAAACCCAAGTTGACATTAAGGGAAATTATTCCCAATGTGGAATATATTGGTTAAGTTTTGGGGACAAAACTCCTAAAAGGAGGGGAGAGTTGTAAACCCTACCCTTTTGAGTTAAGAAAAACCAGGAAAAGAATCGGTCAAACCGAGTGAGAAAAATCGAACCGGTTCACAAATCCGTTTAATGGGGAATAGGCAAATTAGAGAAATTTCAACTCACTTGTGACCCAAAGAGATTTATAAACCTTGGGAAGGAACCTTAGAATAAAGTGGGAGAGAAAAACCAGATTAGTTTAGGTGAACCGGACTCGAACCAGATTAAACCAGTTTAAGAACCGAGCTGGTTTATGAACCGGAACCGATAGAGAGATGGTAAACCGAAAAATTTATGGACCCTAAGCGATCTAAGGAGTCATAAAAAAGTCATGAAAATGGACTTTAGGGTGAATTGGAGATAAAAACTAAACCAGTTCAGGTGAACCGAATCCGAACTAGGTTGAACCGGTTTAGACCAGTTTGAACCATTATTGAATCGAATTATAAATTCATTTTTCAAGGTGGCTTAAAAAATTCAAATTTGAGATTTGAGGCACCATTTTATAGAAAATAAATTTATAAATTTTTAGATTTAAAAAATTCGGTCGAATGGGGGCTGAACCGATTGGTTTAAGCTTCGAACCTAGTTTGGACCGGTCCGATTTGGTTTGGAACAGTGTCGTCTTCTTCCTTCAAATGACAGCACTGTACACTCGCCGGAAAATCAAAGCAACGCTCATGAAGAAGAAACATCTCCGTTCAATACATTTCTGGCCATCAATGCCTACCATAAAGATGCCAATCGGATGGCCAAAAAGTCCCTGAACTTCCTATATAAAGACCCCCTCCCCATTCATCCTCTCCACACTTGAAAAGCTCACTCGCTCTCAGTTGCTTAATTTTCCGACGAAGCTAAAACCAAAGCTCCAATATAGGGTCATTTCTAAGCCAAACAAGGCGAGGCCAGGTTCTTTAGAACCGGGTAAAAGTCAGCTACATGCATGTAGTCTCCGTTTGCTCTGAGGGTCACTGGAAAAGTGTCGCGTGATGGAATAGTGGAGCAGCTCTGGCGGACCGAAGTTGTCCTGTTTCAGCCGAGCTGAAATCAGCCATTTCGAGCCCTCCTCAAACCAAACTGAGCCCTCCCAACACTTCCTCAGCCCTCCCATGGCTGAATTAGGACTGAAAGGTAAGCCAACTTGGCTCCCCTCTACAATTTCTGGCCGGTGCTAGAGAGAGAACCAGCAGAATTTTGATGATAAAATTCTAACTCAATTCGGTATCAATTGATGCAATTCCTGATTCTAGGATGAACCTTAAGATGAAAGCTATCTACCCAGATCGAAATCTCGGACCGTCGTGCCCCTGACGGTGAGTAATTGAAGCTTTCTCTCTCTACAGTCTATTTTCCAGCGAAACTCTGTTTGAGCTCGTTCTGGCATCAAAACTTGCAATTCAAAGTGATATGGAATCATATGAAGATGTATGATCTCAATTTTAACTTCAATTTCAACAATTAGATGTGTTTGATTGGTCAATTTGATAAAATCAAATTCGGCTATGTTCAGGAGTTGAAATTGGTAGAAATTGGGGAAAATTAGGGGTTTTTTAAAATTCGAAGGACCAAGATGCAATTTTATAAAATTGAGGGTCAATTGGGCATGATAAAAATATTAGAGGGCCAATTGAGGAATTTTAGAATTTTTGGGGTGAAACTTACCATTTTTGTAAAGCAAGGGCAAAATGGTAATTTGAAAAAGTTGAGGGACCAAATTGGAAATTTGGGAAATTAAACCCCTTTTTGTGAATTTGAATAAATTGATGTCCTAAGATAAATTTTAAAAGTTTCGGGACTCAATTTGAGGAAAAACCGACATTATGGACTTAAAGTTAAAGAAAAATAACTTTAGGGGTTTAATTGTAAATAAATAAAAGTTTGGTTTTATCATACATTTGGAATGAATGAAGGCTATTAGGTCGAGGGATAATGAACCAAGATGTTCATATCGTGTAGGAATACGAGGTACCGGGAACGCCAGCAAGGACTAGCTCACGTGAATACAAAGAACTGGTCTAGTGGAATTTAGTACATGCGGGTGAGTGGGAATTTTACATCATACCCGGTTGGGAATGAAAAGTACCTCGAAATGAAAAACCCACTATATAGTGGTATTTTAAACATCACAATTTAGAGAAGTGATGTGAAAATCACGCGGAAAAACTACTTATCGGTTGTAAGTAGATCATACCTGGTTGGTATGATGCAGCTTCCTTGAAGGAAGTGGAAAACCCGTTCATCGATTATGAGCGGAGATATCCTCAAACTTGATTGGTATGATGGACAATGAAACATATTTTGTTGGAAGTGCTCTTCCCTGACTGTGTGTCAATGCTTAAACGATTTGGGAGACCTTATTGAGGGTAGCTCGAATAGCTCTTATAGGCCGAGGGTCGCGCACATCCACTCATTCTCTGGGTAGAAGTGGACGTGCTTCTATCTAGGTGGCTGGTAAAGTCGCTTTGACACCACAAGTGGGTTCAGTGGACGTACTGACCTGTGAATATGTGTTTGACCTTCATGATGAAGGTTGTGTGTTGGGTGATGACACACCATGATTAATATTAGATGGTGGTAAAAATCGAGATTTGAAATAAAATGATTTTTGAAAGAAATGAGTTTGGCACACTCCAATACAATTCTTTTTCCTAAAAGTTAAAAAATTTGAAAATCCATTCACTAAGTCGTTATACTCACCCCCTCCCTTATATCCCTTTCAGGAAATTCTGGAAAACCTACCCTTAAAGACCATCAACTAAGACGTCTGTCAGACAGGTATGACAAATGTAAAATATTATGCAGTTTTGATTTATGTTATTTCAGGAAAAGGTGTAGGTTTAAAAGATGTCTTACTCTTTATGGTTCATAATAAGGGGAAACCCTTTAATAAACCGGGAGAGTGGTAGGTTAATCACGGGGATCTGACCAAATCGGGTCAAGGCGTAACACTCAGTGAGGGGCTAGCTATTAATGTATTTTAGCATTTACATTTGAAATTTAGCCATTTGTTTGGTTTTGCACACAGTTCAATCGCCCTACCATACTCCATGTTTGAAAAGGTGGGACGAGACCTCTCCCCCTCCGACCTCGGTCTCAGTGTGCATGATGCTCCTTGAGCTTCTTGACATATTGGACAACGAACATCCCTTATACTCCCTAGGTTGTCCAGTGGCCCTTAGAGCCACCACAACCCCACAACAGGCACCTTGATGGCTCCGAACTCATTGCATACATAAACAATAGTTTTGTTAATTATATTCGTCATCTATGGGGCTACTGTCCCAACGGGTTTCATGACTCAGCTTTGGCTTTACGACCGTAACCCCAACGGGTTCGCTAACCCGACTTCAGCTCAGCGGTTACTAGCTCAACAAGTCTGTCCACCCGGCTTTAGACCGTAGCGGGCACACACACACAATTAAATGGGCTTGAGCTCGTGCCCATTGGCCATGGGCCCACTTCAACACCTCTAGTCTATAATTTCATGGTCCATGCTCTCGTTAGGACCATCTCCGAAAATGTGTAAGCTTAGTCAACTAGTTAGGGGAGAACAACTCTAGAAAATGGTTTTTAATTCGGAAGACCAATACCCATTAGTTCAACCTAACGTGATGCCAAACCCACTCACCTAGTGTGCAGTGACTCGTTCCTCTCAAGTTGTTTTGTCTATATTCCTAGGGTGTTTCACGGTTGTAGGTCAACGCACTTCCTCTCATATGTACATCGTCCCGGGCAATGAACGATAAGTCTTGGTTTATTTAAAAAGTCATGATTCCTACCCTCACAATAATTAACTCTGGGTTAAATACCAATGTTATAATTTGTTATCTTGCAAGTATTCCCAAATTTTCCTTTTTGGACTTTGAAACCAAAAATTTTGCTTAATACCACTTTAGTCCTCAATTTTTCCAAAATTACTAATTTACCCCTAATTTCTCAAAAATGACCCATTGGTCCCCAATTTCCTTTAAATTGCCCATTGGCCGTCAATTTTTAAAAAAATGCACATAGGTCTACGAAATTTTGGAAATTCTAATTTTCCCCAATTTGTTCATCCTTTGTCCTAAAATTCGATTTCTTCAAATTGACCCCTCAATCTATGTTAATTACTCCCTAGCATGGTGCTAATAAGATTCCTCACCTCCCTACCATTTGACAAGGCTTTGAATCACCATTTTTGTGTCTAAAACGAGCTCAAATGGAGCTTTGCTAGAAAATTGGAAGTATAAAGAAAGCTTCAAGAGCTTACCGATGGTCCTTTCGAGGATCAAGAGCAACCCCAATTCATATCTCACTCCCCCTTCCACCCATGGTTGCTTCCCATGGCTTTTTGGGTATGTATTGAACACTCGAGATCTTCTTATTTCCCATTTTGGCATGCATTATCGATTCTAGTTCATTCTCCCTGTTGGTTTTCCTTCAATTTTTCTGGTTCCATAATATGGTTTTCTCGTGGTGCGGTGATGGGGTTTACAATGCAAGTCTAGATCACAACCATATGAATTAGAGTTGTTCCCTCATTGAATTTTGCTTAGAATTCTCTCTCAACCACTAAGTGCTCCCAACTCCGGCGACCTTGCTACGAGAGAGCCTAGCTCCTCCATTCGACCACCTTTGATAACCATCCTAGACCCTTGGAAAGCTGAGGACCTTAGCTTTCCATTGTCACCTCTTTTGACCCTCAACTTTGCATCTATCGACACCGACAAGATCGCACAGTCAAAGATCTTCGGCGACCCAAAATAGGGCAGTTGCTTTAGAGCTCAATTCCAATAGCCTCAACACGCCTTGTGCTGAGAAAAATTGGGTGAGTCTCTTGTACCACCAACTTTCCATAGCCTCTGGCCTTGCCCAATTTGAGCGATATTTGAGGGAGAATTAAATCATTTAAACCTAAGATCATGGACTAAGTGACCTAGCTCACTAAAATGTGAATTTTAGGAGCTACATACCTCAATTTGAGGTGATTCAAGTGGCCACAAACTTTTTGGGTAGTCAGCTTTCAAACCCCACTAGCCTTGATGGCCAAGGAACTTTCTCGGGTGAGTTCCCAACTTTTACCCATTTATGCGCAAGTTTCTGATCAAGCCTAATCAGAAAAATTTAAATGTTATTTGTGGTTCGGGTAGTGGTGCTAACACAAGCAATCTCTGTGGGACATATGTATTGCTGATAAAGGTGCTAGAGGCCACAAGTGGAACAAAATAGAGTTTTGCTCTATGATTGTGTGATTCATCCATGATTAAGCGGATATGTGTGAATGGTTATGATAAACCTCACTAATGGAAATTTCAAACCTTGTGGAAATGAACCCTATGAATGTCTTAATATTTTAAGTATATAATATCACTCCCGGATGGAGCAGTTATAGTGGAAAGTTGCTAAATACCAAACATTTATATGAGAACCCTCCAAATACTTTAAGTAATCCTATGAATGTTTTTCCTAATATGATGCCATGTTTTGGGCATGAGTTGATTTGTGAACATGGTGTCATGGTGTAAGATAATCCTAATCACTAAACTTTAAATCTCACCCACTTCAATTCCCCCATTTTGAGTAAGTAGAGTTTATAGGAAATCCATTGTATTAAAAAAGTAAATAAACCAACATATGCCTTGAGTCAGTACTTAGTACAAGTATTTTCTACTAAAACTTATTTTCCAATTTTAAAAGAACATTTTTAAAGAGTTATGTGTTTTCCTTATTCTAAATTTTAATTACTATCAAATTTACCATGGTTAGGTACCCATTATTATAAAATGGGGAGTATATGGTAGTTGTCTATTGGTACAACCGGGTAAATCGGATTGGGGTATAACCGGGTAAATCGGATTGGGGTATGAGAAATTATTTGTGAGAAAATTTGGATAATAAGTTTACTAATAAAGATTTATTTGTTTAAAAAATTAACAAAATTATGGTGTTATAACAAATTTGTTACCATTATTACAAACAATCAATTTCAATGTGATAGGACCAAATATGTAATTATTGATCATTTTTTAATCAAATAAAAAATTAACATTAAAAGCGTAAAGTTACACTAAATTAAAATTGAAGTACAAATAATTGATTTATTGACTAAATGATTAAGTTATAAGTAGTGGAATAATATTTATTGTAACATGTGAATGGTATAAAAGGGAAATTTTAAGAGTGAGTATAGAATATTAATAGTATTTAGCAAATTATAATATATAATATAATTTTAGTTAATTAAAATTATATTATAGTATTATTTATTTTCAGTACTATAATAAAATTATAAATAGTTTAGCCAATTATTTACTTTTGTATTATCAATATATAATTATTTTTGTCAACATAGCCTTTAATAAATATTTTGTGATTATCAAATGATAAATTTGTTATATAAAATCAATATATTTATATATATATATATATCCTCTCAATATTATTTAAATATTTTATGTTGTTCATTAAAATAATAATACTCGTAAATAAATAAAATGGCAAGAGGGGCTAAGAGCACCACGTGAGCATCATTTTACTTGGAGGGTAAGAGGGAAGGGAAGATGGGAAAAGCAAAAGCACGAGCCAGCCAGCTCACCTCCCACGCTCTATCAATAGTTAAGGGTGTTTGCACTTCTCTTCCTCCATTCCTAAATATTCATCTCCTCCAATCACACCACACCGTCAAGCTAGCAAGCTCCCACTTGCAATTTTTGGTTGGCTGCATCCATCAATTTAGTCCCTCTCGCACCAATCCATATAATTCTTCATCTTCACTACATCTCACCAATATCATATGTAATATTTAAAGTACTATATATTGATCCATCAGTATGTGTGTACTGAGCTGTGTATGGTTCATATACCTACTACCTATATTCAGAACCAACTCATGTTGAGATGGATAGGTGTTTTCCTCTTAGACAAAATTAACGCTGGATTATTGTAAACGGGGATAACTTACTTATATTAAGAGAGCTTCAACAGGATTTTGATGGATGTGTATCTTAAATCAAAGATTAATACAAACTCAATAAACTTTTAGAACTGAAAATATCTATTCAATCAAGAAAGTTTATTTACTCTTTATGGGGCTAGGAGGTGGCAACGTCCTATGTCTAGCATCATATTCTATCTTACCAGGGTAATTTTATAAATTCTGCTATAGACTATATATGCGAGTACTTGTAATCCTAGTTGATAATAGTGAAATAAAATTGTCACTCGGCTTATGAAAACGTAAGCACGTTAAAGAACCTTATTTATATTATGCGAGTACTTGGAAGAATGAAATGTTCTCGTCTAAATTTAAAATTGGGTATCCATGCATACATCATGTATTATCTGCTCATATTTGATAAAAAAAAAATACAACAATCTCTCCCAAATTTCGTCTAGACATCGACCGTCAGAAGCCATGGAATCCAGAGAAAGTTTTTTTTTTCCCACTCAGAATCCATAGAAAGTTGACACCATGTCTCTATTTTCTTGGAGAAGAAAAAAGAAGTTAGTTGTAACCCTATTGCTCCACTATGAATATTATCTGTCTATATATTTCACATTGACTTCAAGATGCAATCGGTTCACTCAAAGTACTTCGACCCACAAAAATGTTCTGCCTCTCAATTGTTTTGTGGACAAATTAAAAAGAAGTTGGAATATATGAATATTACTTATATATAAAAAAAACTATATAAGAATTCTTCCATATTTATATATAAATAATATTTATACATTTTAATTAATATAATATTAATATTCTATTGATATCAATTTTAAATTTATTATTAATAACTATTTTATTAATTAAGTGTAATTTTTCTATTTTTAAACTAGTAAAATACCAAACATTATTGAAATATTTTTTAATAATCGGATAAATAATAAATTTGATTTAGATACGAGTTAAATGGTTGTGATAAGATATAAGAATATTGTGTATTAATAATACTTATATTTACTTTAAAAATTATAATTTATAAGAAATGTAACCATTTTACTATTATAAATCTATAATAGTTTTATATTTTTAATTAATATATTATTAATATTCTGAATGGTAGCCTTGTGGCTCCCATAATAATTTAGTTGTTGTGTTTTACGTTGTTTTATCATACGAATTCAATCATCACCTTCAATATTAGTCTTAATATAAGCTTATTATGCATTACCATCAAAGACCTACCTAGTACATAATCTAAGAAGTCAGTGTTTTCCTCCAAAGGCTCATCTAAAAAAGCAACGATCAATGACCATCGAGTGCTTGATGTAGTTGGTTGAGTTTCCAAGTTACTAAACTAAGTGGGTCACTTGAATCGTCAAGACTCCACCATCCGTGGTCAACACACACTGTATGTGTATGTTTAAGAGTGATCAATGTCCTCGCCGGACATAAATGAGGGGAATCATTATTGAATTTTGCTGGCTTTTTCCATCATTGTGGTGGCCGATGAATGAACACCACCTGATAATTAGGTTCGTAATCAAAACCCTGCAGGAGCTGAGCTGGGTGTGCAATAATGTGGTGAGCTGTGGAATTTGATTCGGGCAACATCTATCGATCATCTCAATATTTCGAATAATCCAAAATATCAGATTCTACAATTGAAATCTAGCGACCGCTCCATCTTCATGCACCGAATATACAAAAGTACGGTAGAAAATTAGCATGGAGATTATACAATGATACTATCAAAATTCACAATTGAAAATATTGGGAGTTGATCCATATGTTGATGATTTCTAAGATATACCCAGTTCATTTTTATGTTGTTCTTTTAATGGAGCATGGTCTCCTTTGTAAATAGAACGTAAAGCATATATATGTCAAGTGGAAGAAAGAGCACAACACATATAATAAAATACTACTTGCCAACTCAAGTGCGGAGAGGATCCAGCTCACATCCAGAGCACACTTGGACCCCTTTGTTGAGGACTCTGCTGGCAATTTTATATTCACCATATCCCTTCTGTCATTTTTGGGTGCTCAGCTAGCTCATCACCATGTCCACCAGCTTTCCTTGGCTCATTTTGCTTTCCTCTCTTTCTTTCTTTCTTTCTCTTTATTTTTTTTTACTTTTTAACTTGGATTTGAATCAGGTCCATATATGAATGCATAAAGCTATTACAGTCAGGAACGTAATAGAATTTTGTACATCTTAACACTAACTTCTCATCCTATATCTAAATGAAAGTCGTAAATTTAAATTTGTGCCATGAGCGTCCTCCTTTCCTTATTCCAAACACTCCCTATACTTGCGAGCCTAGTGTAGGAGGTGGATGATTTTTTTGTTATTCCAAAAATAACCCTGTTGCTGTACAGCTGGCCACGTTGTAAATCGAAGGGAGAGGGGTAAAAGAAAAACGATTCGGCACAATCTGAGCGTATTCACGTGGCCCTATATTTTTTGTCACTCTCTTCGGTCTCCTCCCCATATCTCAAAATGTTGCTGAGTGGCCTCTCATCTATTTATTCCTACTCACGCCCCTCATGTTCAAGTTCCTTCTTTATTATATTCTAATTTCCACGTACGTCATTTTCCATAATAACACAATTATGCCATATCCTATCTATCCTATCCTATGGTGGCCAAAAGGAAAACTACCCTCTTGTGGGACAAAATGATTCCACGGGTTGGGAAGGATAAGATGACGGTCAACAACTCCTCTGCCTCCATTATAGATTGTGACTATTGGGAGAATATTGATGCATTTTCTGGATAAAAATATCGTGTCACTTAATGCAATGTAAGATGTAAAATTATATGTTGCTCCATCTAATCATTTTATAGGGGGTTCGATTGTGACAGAGCTAAGGTCTAGTTTGCATTGAGATTTAATGCGTTTTTTTGCTTAACTACATTATAAAATTTTTCATAAATAATTATATATTAATAAATTTAATTTTTATAATGTTAATAAGCAAAAATATTATATTCAGATGTTTCATTCGGATTGTTTTTCTTCCCTTTCTTTCTACCAAATGATACTTAACAAGTTTATAAGATATCATTCTTCCAAAATTCTCATAATTGATCATGTTTGTGATTAGACAAATAGTTCATATCAACTTGTAATGAAGTGAATGCCATTATTGAGCCACAAAGCATGCAATTTCATATATCCCAATGAAAAAAATGTTGTTGGTGTAAAGAATTAAAGAAATATTACAAGTAATTATTTTTTTTGCACAATTATTACAAGTAATTGTTAGGATGGTCTTATATTTATTAGTATAAATAAATATTATAAATTTATAAAAATATAATATATCATCCGATTAACTTAGAATTTTTAAGTGAATATATATAATATTTATTATATTTTATCATATATTATCGAAAATAAAAAAAAATATAGTTAACTAATAATTGGTGTCTATTTAAAACCAGAAAAAATTATAACTTATACATAAATAATTATAAATTGGTTAGTTATATGTGAGAAGTGTTGAAGAAAATAATATCATATTTAATGAAATAAAAATATGTAGTAGCATAAATTGTCCAATTAGACTTTTGAATGAATATGTATTATATATATATATATTATGTTCATCTTTTCTCATTTAGTTATATAAAATTTTATGAAGAATAAATAATTATATATATTACATAAAAATAATAAAATTAATATTAGATTTCATGATTTTATCTGGTAAGAAAAAGCTATCAGCAGTGAATATCACGCGCTCGGATAGTGAGAGTGAAGAGCAGCCCTGGCGCCGTTGGCTAGGGAATGGGAAGAGAAGATCCTTCATCAGTAAACAAACATGTCTGGCTGTGATGGCAGACCGGAAAAAAATAAAACGGTCAAATGTCCAAGCCTTTGACCGCCAACTCCTTCACAGCTGTTGGTCAGTTCCAGGCCCGAATTAACGTTTTTTGTACGAAAATTAATATTTACTTAGTGTCGCACAATTAGTTAATTATAAAAAATTAAAATTAAATAAGTTATAATTTTTATTTAAATTAATTTATAAATATTTATTTTAATGATAGTTAAATTTATAAATCATCATTTCACTAATTATTTAGATAATAAACAAATATTTTTCGTTTTCTGTAAAAATATATTTAAATTAAGTTATTAATAAAATATTTTAAAATAATTTGATTTATTTTCAAAGATTCGTAAATTATTTGAAAATTTAATCTAAATTTCAAAGTTTAATAATTAAAGTGATTGAATGTATATTTCCCTTAAATAGATGCATTGTATTCATACTCCTAACAATAAAAAATTATATTAGGAGAGTTTTACCTCACATTTTATTATAATTAATCATAAAATTTAATTATAAAAATAGTAAACCTAATTGAAGGCTAATTAGATTGTTTAAAATTTATAATTATTTATCAAATTTAAATTCAATATTTTTGAATAGTTATTTTGAGTTTAACGTAATATTGCATTGTATAATACACTATTTTATAAAGGATTTGAATATTATCCATTTACTAAAAATAGTAGTCTAAACATAGATCATGATTAATTTGCTCATGTGAGGTGACATTCAAATTAACTACCAAGTGTTTGTGGGGGCACACTTCTGAAAAGTGCTCACCCATAGTACACAACTACCACATCCCGTCAATGGACGATGTGAGGATAGACACACTACCAATTCAATTCTTATTGGCCAACTAACCATCCTTTGCATTTTAGCCGAGATATCTAAGCCGCCAACTTATGTTCAACCTCAAGCATCTCCTTAATCTCTTTGGGTTTCCATTAAATACACTTTAAACTATCATTTTTAAGATAAATTGAATCTTGATGGGAGACCGTAAAAAAATCATCACAAATACCTTCCAAATTGATACCAAATAACTTAACATGTAATTTTATTTCTTGAATATCGACCTAAATAACATAATATTTGGTTGACTATTATCACATTCCAACTAGATTTAGTCGGTCGAGACCCGTATTCATCCGTCCATTCTCGCTGGTAACTAATTTGGTTGATACTTTCACTATAATGAGAAATCGGGGAACTAGATCTCCTGATAAAACACATTTAAAATGGGTGTAAATCACAATAGATTTTTTTTTTCAAAATTTTGCGTATGAGCCCAAAAAATACTTTTTAAAAATGATGAGAATTATAGTATTATGATAAATCAAATCAAGCTTTGTGGGTAGTGTACGAGGTTATCTCGGCAGGCTTAGCCTACAATATGTTTAAGGGAGTGGGTGAGATCACAGCTTAGTGAATAAAAAATTAACATCAGGCCACTACTACATGACTCACGGCACCGGTGTTTCCCAATAAACCACCTAACATGATCTTCTATCATGTTACTCGTACTTATCCCTTCTGAGTATCGTGATTTATTATGCCCCATGGAGATGACAATCTCAGACCATCTGACTCGTAGTCTATGCTACGGACGAGATATACTCAGTCTCCCCCTTTGGTTCCCCGAACCAACGACACATTACTAATATATGCAACACACCGGGAACTTATGTCCCGCACACGAGGGATGACATACACCAGGCCGACATTCTCGGGCTACTCACAACCTATTCCTCATTTCGAGCTACACAAGCCCTAACCTCATTAGGCTACTCGACTCTTAACACAATCATACACCCTGGAGTGTACCGCCTCTTAGACGATACCAAACCAGGAACAAGAGTGTGAGAGTAACTCATGACACTCTTTACCACAACTAACACTTCAGGAGTCATCTCATAGTTGGGTGTGTAGAACCCGTCCTCTCAACATAAGGAACCGAAAAGGGGATTGTGAAATTTCGAGGGAAAAATCGAGGTTCAAAGAGGGTCAGAATTGGTAAACAAGGTTAAAACAAAAAATTGAAAAATTCCAAGTGGCCAATAAATATAAAAAAATCATGAAAAGGAACTATTAATAAAATTGGGTGGGAAAATTAGACCGGATCAGGGCCAATCAGATCTCAATCGGAGTGAACCGCATAGAACTAGTTTAAAGATTCATTTTTTCTAGATTGCTTAAAAATGTCAATTTGGAAAATTAAAGCCACCATTAAATAGAAAATGAATTTACATGATTTTATAAATTTTTAATTTTCATAAAACCAATCGAATCGAGCTTGAACCAACCGATTTTTGAATTTGGGTCACCAAACCCGATTGGACCGGACCGGTCAATGGTCCAGTTGATCAACAGACTACTGCTAGGTCAGTGCCTTGTTAATAGGTGTAACCAATCAGCGCATGATAAGTGGCGAAGCACACCCATTTAGCGCCTGGAAGCGTTGGCTAATCAGGAGGCAACACGTGTCCTTGGTCAATGGAGGAAAATCCACCTTAGCAATGACCGACCAATAGGAGAGCGACACATGTCCCGATCAATGGTCAATGGTTAATGTCGGAAATGCCCAGTGAGCAAGACTAACCAATGAGGAGCCGACATGTGGCAAGGATGTCACGTTAGCATCTGACAAGGATGTCAGATAAATGACTAACCAATCAGAGGTCGACACGTGGTAGTGCCATGTCAGATGATCTCATCTAATCAGAAACTGACATGTGGTAGTGGCACTATACGTCAAGAGGAAAATCTAACGCATTTAAATCAACTAATTAGAGGACGCCATGTGTCACAGTCAATGGTCAGCAGAAGTATGGTCAACAGCCACATATGAAAGAGCAGCTAATGGGAGGCTGCCACGTGTCCGGTCAATGGTTGACTACAACCATGAGTAAGAAACTGTGTCAGCAAAACCAACCAATCACGACGTGCCACATGGCATGTCACTCCCCGACCCGGTTTGGTCAGAGTCATGTGATCAACCCGCCACCCTTCCTTGTACTAATTTAGTATTCCTACCAAATAGACCGAGGAAGGTAAAGGCGTCAAAGTACACCTGTTTTCCATAACAAAGTTTACAAAACATCTAAATAATAGTTTACCTGGTTGCAATACCTTTGGCTTTTCCCTAAGATTATGCTCTTCTTGGTAGGGTGTTTTTCCTAAAAAGGTTTAATGGGAGGAAGTGAGTGTCTACAACTCAGTGAGAGGGGGTTGGGAATTGAGTTTTCAAAGTAATTTGTTAATAAAAATGTTTTATACTTTGGTGTTCTATTTACTCAAACTCCTGGTAGAGCTAGTGCACCTCTATCAGGGTGGACGATAAAGGCACTCCGATCCACAAGTGGAATGGTCGGGAACCATTCTGTGAATGTGTGATCCCTCCTATAATAGAAGGGTGGTTGATGCATGTTCAATATGTGAAAAATGACAAACGAATAACTAATGGGAAAATCAATGAATTAAAGTGATCGTTATTGTAGTTTCCCTCACTAAGTATTGTATACTCATTCCCCTACTCTCACCCTTTCAAGTCTAGAACAAAGACGGAAAGTTTCAGGACGAGCTTGGACCCTTAAGGTATGTTTTCTACCCCAACTTATAGTAAGGGTTTGAATGTAGACACACATTTGCCTTCCTTGTATCATTAGGATAGGAATACTCGAATGATGCAGGAAAGGGTGGCAGGTTGATCACAGACCTCGATCAAACCGGGTCGGGGCATGATAGCTTGAGTGGTATCGGAGTATAACTTTCCTGATAAGTTTCCTCAACCCATTCTAATCCTTGATTCCTGACAACCCTTGCAAAAAATATGAACGGAAATGCCCCTGAAGAATATATTTTATGGATACATGCCATGAAGCAGAGGGTGGAATGCTAGAAGAACCTATCCATTGGGATGCACCTCGAGAAAGAACCCCTCCCTATTCAATGGAGGATGAAATTTCCCCATCCAGGGAATCGAATCAGGCTTAGATCCGAGAGGAAGCTGAGAGGAATTTCTGGGAGGCGTACACAAATTATGTGAGGGTTTTCCGCCGATTCTCCCCGATCCAGAATAGTGCATGTACCATAGGTCCCATGCAACACACCCACAATGTTGCCGTCTTAAACTGGTATGGGATAGATATCGCACCGCCAGTACATGCCAGGAGGGCTCCTTGCTTATCCGCATCCACGGAATTCGAGTAACCCAACATGAACACGTGCCCTTGCTGCGGGATGTACCATGGAGGCGAATGCCCACCTAGGAGGAGGAGACGCGTCTAGACACTCGATGCTAAATCTCGCAACCTGCCTAGTTATAAATCTAGGTCAGTTAATTGGATGGGTTAGGAAAGGGGCAATAAATTATAGAGATTAGTGATTGCAATAAACTCTGACCGGGGTTTTCCGACCCAGTAAATATAAGATTTCAAGCGTTCTCGTAAAAAGCCAAGTATGAGGAAGGTGAATAACCCTAGCATGGGAAATCCAAAAAGGGAACCCAAAATTTTTCACCCAACCCTCGTAACCACAGGACTATTGAAGTGGGTACTTACAAAAAAGGAAATACAAAGGAAACACAGGGTACTGAGGAACCCTAGGAGAAGACCTAAAGCCAACCAAATTTGGGGTGGACTAGCCGCCCCCTGCCACCCAATATCCCAAGCTAGGACATCAGGACTAGAATAGTGAGGCTAAGAGTCAGAGAGCTCTGAAGAGAGCCCCAAGCAACTAGGTAAGTCGGGAACTAATGAAGTAAACCACAGTGAGCCTAGAAGGGAAAAACGAGGAACCATACAGAACGAGCTAGGATAATGCACCATAAACGAGCCTACGATATATTAACAAACAAGGATCCTGAGGAAGGTAAGAAAGGCTTGATGAACCAGAGGTAGATCGAGGAGCCGTATCGAGGACTAGGAAGGAAACCCCTAAAAGGAAGTCAAGATAGAAAGGGAGGACACTGGCCAGTAATGGCATTAGGGCGAAAGCCGGTCATGAAAAGGAAAGTCTGGGACCGGTAACACAAACAAATGGAAAGCAGGTCAAGGAGGAATCAAGAGAAGATCTATCCACCCTAGAGAACCCTAGTAAGTAACAACCATCTATAGTCAAGTGATAACGACAAAGTATTCTAATAACAGAAGAATGAGAAACAAGCCAATAACGAAGAGATGGGACACCCCTACTTCGAGATCAAGGGGAGTAAATAGGATGGGCGGACAAGAGTGAAAACTTTAAAGTCAGATAGGTAGCTACATAAGGAAATTGTAAGGGGAAACTAGACACTCAAGGAGAGCACAAGGCCAAAAGGGCATCATACCCCATAAGGAGGGAAGCGCGGGAGGATACCCTCCACTAGAAATAGAAATTCTCAAGATAATAGACGCCTACAGGATTAAGGAGAAGTGTCCAAACCAAAGAAAGATGCAATAAATAACTAGGCGACCCTAAGATAGTGAAGAAGCACTACTAAGCTATAACGATGAGCGGGGCCTAGAAATTCAAAGGAGTCTAGGACACTCCAAGCCACTAGGGAGGCATGGGCCCTAAACCCAAAGGGGAGCACAACCCAAGGAAGGAAGGATCGCCATATAGACATGACCAAAAATCGAGTGAGGGTGGATTGCCCTGATAAACTAGGAAGAAGCACTACCCAAGAAAGCAAGAGCGGGTCTGGGACACTCCAAGCCACTAGGGAGGCGTGGGCTTTAAACCCAAAGGGGAGCACAACCCAAGGAAGGAAGGATTGCCATAAAGACATGACCAAAAATTGAGTTAGGGTGGATTGCCCCGATAAACTACTAAGCTAGTGAAGAAGCACTACCCAAGAAAGCAAGAGTGGGTCTAGGACACTCCAAGCCACTAGGGAGGCATGGGCCCTAAACCCAAAGGGGAGCACAACCCAAGGAAGGAAGGATCGCCATATAGACATGACCAAAAATTGAGTGAGGGTGGATTGCCCCGATAAACTAGGAAGGACCTTGACCCAATAAGAGCGACTGAGGATCAACAGGGGAGGACCCCCCAAGTCATCAAGAACGGAACCTAGGACCATACCTTGGAATAAATGGGAAACCTCAAAAAACCCTCGCCAAGTCCCACAAGAAGGGTAAACGTTAGGAAAGGGAGAATGTAAACCATGCCCTTTTGTAGTTAAGAAAAACATGAAAAGAACTAGTCAAACTGAGTGAGAAAACTGAGCCGGTTCACAAACCCTATCATTAGAGAACAGACAATTTGGGAAATTTACAACTCCCAAGTGACCCAAAGGGTTCATAAAACCTTGGAAAAGGAATTTAAGATGAATTGGAGATGAAAACCAAATTGGTTCAAGTGAATCGGATCTGAACCAAATTAAACCGATTTGGATCGGTTTAAACCACTATTAAACCGAATGTTAAATTCATTTTTCTAGGTAACTTAGAAAATCCCAATTTGAGAATTGAGGCCACCATTTGATAGATAATGAATTTAGAAATTTTTAATTTAAAAAAAGTTGGTTGAATTGATCATGAACCGACCTGTTTAAGCTTTGAACTCGGTTCGTACTGGTCCGGTCCGGTTAGGAACAGTGTCATGTTCTTCCTTCAGATGGATCACTGTTCACTCGCCAGAAAATCGAGCAGACATCGATGAAGTAGAAAAGTTTTCAGCCAAGGAGTTTCAAGCAATGAATGACTACCATTAAGGCACCAATTGGATGACCAAGAAGTCCCCGAGCTCCCTATATAAAGAGCTCCTCCTCATTTATCCTCTCCACACCTGAAAACTCCATTCTCTCTCAACTGCTCCAATTTCTGGTGAAGCTCGAACTAGAGCTCCGACTTGGCCACTTTTCTGAGCCAAACAAGGTGAGGTCATGTTCTTTAGAACCGGGGAGAAGTCAGCTACCCGACGATTTGCTTCGAGGGTCACCGGAGAGACGCTAATGTGATCGAATAGTGAAGCAGCTCCGACGGACCAAAGTTGCCATATTTCGGCCGAGCTTAAATTGGCTAATTTGAGCCCTCCACATGCCAAACCAAGCCCTCCCACAGCTGAATTAGAGTAGAAAGGTAAGCCAATTTGGCTCCCCTTTGTAAATTCTCATTAGTGCTAGAGAGAGAACCAACAGAACTTCGATGACTAAATTCTCATTCAATTCCGCATCAATTGATGCAATTCTTGATCATAGAAGTAACCTCAGGATGAGAGCTATCTACCCAGATCAAAAGCTTGGACCGCCGTGCCCCCGACGATAAGCTTTCAAAGCTTTCTCTCTCTAAGTTCAATTTTTCAGTGAAGCTCCATTTGAGCTCATTCTGGCATCAAATCGTGCGATTTAAAGTGCAATTGAATGGTATGAAGGTGTAGGAACTCCAATATAACTTCAATTTCAACAATTAAACTCATTTAATTGGTCAATTTGATGAAATTAAATTCAGCAGAGTTAGAAAGTTGAAATTGGGGGAAATTTTGGAATTTCAAAATTTCGAGGGACTAAAGTGCAATTTCATAAAATTGAGGACCAATTGGGCATGATAAAGATGTTGGAGGACCAATTGAGCAATTTTGGAATTTTTGGGGCAAAACTTACCATTTTTGTAAAGTAGGGGCAAAATGGTAATTTTGGAAAAATTGGTGGACCAAATTGGAAATTTGGGAAATTGAACCCCTTTTTGTGAAGTTAAATATTGAGGTCCCAAGGTGAATTTTAAAAGTTTCGGGACTCAATTTAAAGAAAAACCGATATTAAGGACTTAAAGTTAAAGAAAAATAAATTTAGGAACCTAATTGCAAATAAATGAAAAGTTTGGTTTTTTCATTCATTTGGAATGAATGAAGGCTATTAGGCCAAGGGATAATGAACATGAATGTTCATATCGTGTAGGAAGACGAAGTACCAGGAATGCCAGCAAGGACAAGCTCACTTGAATACAAAGAACCGGTCGAGAAGAATTCACTACATTAACGGTGAGTGGGAATTTAATATCATACCCAGTTAGGATGATAAGCACCTCAAAAATAAAAACTCACTGCTAAGTGGTATTATAATCATCACACATGAGATGGGTGATGTGGAAATCACGCGAAAAAACTACTTATCGGTTGTAAGTATATCATACCTAATTGGTATAATGAAACATACTCAAAGGAAGTGGAAATCTCGTTTATTAGTTATGAGCGGAGATATCCTCATACTCGGTTGGTATGATGGACAGTTGAAAAATATATTTTGACGGAAGTGCTCTCCCCTTATTGTGTGACACTACTTAAACATTTTGGAAAACCTTCTTGACGGGAGCTCGAATAGCTCATATAGGCTGGAGGCCTCGGTTTTGGAGCTTAGGGGCTAATATGCCCGATTTTGAATATCTCGAACAGTGAGCCCTAGGCCAGTTGGCATGAGCAGTAGCTCGTAAAAAAATATGATTAATATGCCATGAAAACTTAAGTAAATGAGTTGTTTGGCCATGGTACTAAGATAGAACTGACATACTCAATCAACTAGCGACAGTGCGACATGACTGGTCTTCAGACTGGTCAAGACAAGCAGCTGCAGGTCGAGTTGAGGGTTGGGGCCATCGAACCAGTGGCACCACATACTATATGGCATTATTTGAAAAATTGTTGATTATGCATACATTGTGTTACGGGACCTTCAAGACTCACAATAGGGGTAGTGATGCGTCCCAGGGCTCTGGATGACCTGGTGGATATAAGGGCAGTTAGTCGTACCAAAAGTCTTGCAAAGCTCGGACTAGCTTCAAGCGCATGAGATTGGTGTAGGGGACAGGATGAGGTCTCTGTCCTCATACGAAGATAGAGTTTTGTTACAGGATTGAGGGTCGGACGTCACAAGAATCCACTCATTCTTAGGGTAGAAGTGGACGTGCTTCTATCTAGGTGGCCAGTAAAGTCGCTTCGATGCCACAAGTGGGTACAGTGGATGGGTTGGCTTGCGATTGTGTGTTTTACCTTCATGATGAAGGATGTGTGTTGGGTGATAAACACACCATGGTAATGAGAAATGGTTATAAAACCGAATTTGAGAATGAATCATTTTTTTTTAAAATAAGGAGTCTGACACACTCAGATTCAAGCATTTTTCCTAAAAGTTTTACTTTGAAAACTCATTTACTGAGTCGTTGTACTCCCTCCCTCCCTTATATCCCTTTCAGGAAATCCCAAAAAGCTTACCCAAAGACCCCCAACTAATGTACCTGTAAGACAGGTATGATAAGTTCAAAATTTTATGCAGTTTTGATTTATGTTATTCTAGGAAAGGTGCAAATTAAAAAGGACATCGTACACTTCTTAGTTTATAAGAAGGAGCAACCCTAAGTAAACCGGAAGAGTGGTGGGTTGATCATGGGGATTTGACCAAACTGGGTAGGGGCATGACAACTTGAGTGGTATCAGAGCCTATTTCCTCGAATACATTATCAAGACTAGATAACATAGTAACTTATAGGAATATTGTTAAAAGTTTCAGATGGCCCCAAGAAAAGTAGCCAAACAAACCCACGCTACCTTAGCCACCCTAGAAGCCAGGGAAAACCCCATCCTAAGGGAGGAAATGAACCAAGAGTATAGAAGGACCCTTAGAGTAACCTCGGGTCGAAGAGGACTCAACAAGAAAGCCTCCAAGGTGTTTAGGCTCAAGGACAACAAGGCATCAAATCATCAACAACCCCTTAGAAAGGCCCAACAATGCTCAAAGTGTGGGAGGAACCATAAAGATCTACACAAGGAGATGACCTGTTATAAATGTGGGCAATGGAGACGCTACAGTAGAAGATGCCTAACATTTCAGAGGATAAGACCTGGGAGGATCTGTTGTGGGTGTAGCAAGGTGGGATACATAGCAAGGAATTGTCCCACACTACGAGGAATCCAAGCGATACCTTCTAATAAGTACACCTCCAACCCTACAAAAGTTTGAAGGGATAACATTACAAGAACCACAATTGTGACTAAGGAACCCAATCTCACCCAAGAAGAAATCCTTTTAGACTATAGTTTAGTAGTGAGTACTCTCCAACCCATCATTGTAACAATCTCCCTTAAGAGATGTTAAAACCCCAAAACTGTATTCTTACTTCAATAAATAAGATTCTGAGCTTTTGAAAAATTTCTCTGTTCCTTAAAGATATGAAAGCATGTCCTCAATTTCTCTAGAAAGAATCATGGAAAGAAGATTAAGGGTTGGACCTTAAGAAAACCCAAGGATAATAGAATATAGATAAAGGGAATTTTCCCTTAAGGAGCATTACAAACCACCTAGGAGCAAATAAAGAAACACGTACTCCATAGAAGACAAGTTGAACGATGACAAATAACTAGAAAGCCTCAAGATAGTAAGGTATGATTTACTTTGGAAAAATAGAGAAGCCAAGAAGGGTTGTAGACTGACCTAGTGAGGAAGGGAGAAGTGGAAAGGCTAAAACAATTGAACAAAAGGATGAAGAAAACCCTTGAAGAAATTAATGGCCGAAAATGAAATGATGACTACACTCAAGCCATAAGTAGAACTTAGTAAGTCCCGCCCAAAGAAGTCGTGGAGCAAATAAATGCCTGAACTTTTCCCAAGGAAGGAGACCCTGGGAAGGCATACATGTTCCAATTAAGGAGTAATGGACTAAGTGACGAAGGATGATGAGATGAAGTGCACGTTGAAATGAAAGAACATTCGAGGAACCATGGAGAAGTAAGCCCTCCAATTCGAAAGTGGGTAAGGAGAAAACAACCAATGACATCAAGACTAGTCGTAGCCTACACTCGCTTAAATAGAGCCCAAGGAGTGGATGGCTGGACATAAAATAGAGTACTAGGAACCAACCCATGATTAGGAACTCCTTGAAGGAAGGATAAGAGACAAAAGGAATTGGAGGACGGGGAAGATTCAAGGGCAGATAACCATGTTGATATCAAAAGAGTGTAAGAAAAGAAAGAAGGAGAAGCCTTCAAGGTGTGTTAGGGAGGTTGAACGTAAAACTCCCAAGACAGAAGTCCCTATGTAGAAGGATAAAGATAGGAAGTGGGACCATAGGAAGGAAAATTTTCAAGCTAAGTAACTGATAGATGATCATAAGAGAACTAACCCAAAATAGGAAACCTCATTAAGGGGTATAAGTAGTTAAGGTTGTATTGGGATGGCCAAATGTGACATGCTTTGGAAGAGCAGAGGAACCAAATAGGGATGTTAGAAAAACCTAATAGTGAGAAACAACTAGTGACAATGGAATGGTCAAGGAGGATAAACAACACCCTAAGAAAGATCTGGAAGTAGTAATTACTACACTCTAAGAAGGGCAATATGATGGGCATAAAAAATGATTTAATTCTAGATACAGCTGCCCAAACAATTGAACAAGGAGAATAGTAGGAATGAGATAGTTAACGGACTGACCCTCGTGAAGGTTAAAACTTCAGCAAAGAAAGGAAAGGTGGAAAGGCCAAAATAATTGAGAAATGAGGATAAAGGTAAAACCTTAAAGAAATCTTGAAATAAAGAGGATGTAAGCTCTCCATAAAGGAAATATACATGTATTGGGATACAAGTGAGAATGAGGATGGGGTGCAAAAGAAATGTGCACGTAAGGTTTCAAAAGTGAAGGTAGGAGAAGACGACATCAAAAGATGTCATTTAAGGTGAGATGTCCTCAATGGAAAATGAGAAGAGAATTCCAGGAGAAAGGAGTATAAATCCTACCAAGGAAAGAAACTTTGGAGAAGTGAGCCCCCAGTTAAGAAGTGATTAAAGTAAATGACCACTGATATCAAGGCTGGTTGTGGTCCACACCCAAATGATAGAAACAAAAAAAACCCAATAAGGAAGTTGGGATAGGACGAGTGGGTAAGGAAAATCAACACGGTTATGTAAGTTGATTGGATAACGATAAAGGTAGGCGAGGAATACCATTAAACAAAAAAGAGGGATGAAGTTATACGATCCCTAAAAGATTATAAAGTTGTAAACAACCCTAAAAGAAGTGTTATAGAAATCTAATGGACAGAGATAGATTCTGGAATATGTCATGTTGTAAGGGACATGTAAGCACAACAACTTCGAGGAAAAATACGACTCAAGTAAGGAAGAATCAGTTAATAAGTATGATGAGGTCAAATGTAGTTTGTACTAAAGTTGTAATCAATGACGGGTGAAGGAAGGGTCGAATTAGGATGAATGGATAATAACACTGAAACCTGTACGTCATGCTCAAAAGAACGCCAAACTAAGGGTTTCAATGATGAAGAGAATAATTAGACAAAGGAATGATTGGGCATGTTGGAGCTCTCAATCCTAAAATCTTGAGTAAGAACCTCAAAAGGAAGAATTTTGCCCTAAGTAAAGGGACATGTGAACCTAGGGATATACCTTGGATTCGCGTGTAAGACATATTAGTTATGATAGAACTCCATGGAAGGAGAAAATAATATAAAGGAAAAGAAATTCCTTAAGTGCGTGATTTAAGGTGGACTAAGTGAAAGAACGACCAAAGTAATAATATGTCTAAGTTAAGGGAATTTTATTTTGGAGTAAAAAATGTTGATTTAGTTTTGGGGACAAAACTCCTAAAAGGAGTGGAGAGTTGTAAACCTCGCTCTTTTGAAATTAAGGAAAACGGGAAAGAACCGGTTAAACTAAGTGAGAAAATCGAACCGGTTCACAAACCCAATCATCAGAGAATGGGCCATTTGGGATATTTACAACTCCCAAGTGACCCAAAGGGTTCATAAAACCTTGGAAAAGGACTTTAGGATGAATTGGAGATGAAAACCAAACTGGTTCAGGTGAACCAGATCTGAATCGGATTGAAATGGTTTGGATCGGTTTGAACCACTATTGATCCGGATGCTAAATTAATTTTTCTAGGTGGCTTAGAAAATTCTAATTTGAGAATTGAGGCCACCATTTGATAGATAATGAATTTAGAAATTTTTAATTTTGAAAAATTTGGTCAAATTGTACTTGAACCGACCGATTTAAGCTTTGAACCTGGTTTGGACCGGTCTGATCCGGTTCGGAACAATGTTGTCTTCTTCCTTCAGATAAGAGCACTGTTCACTTGTCGAAAAATCTAGCAGACTCTGGTGAAGCTGAAAAGTCTCCGGCTAGGGAGTTTCAGGCAATGAATGAATGACCGCCATTAAGGCGCCAATCGGACGACCAAGAAGTCCCCAAGATCCCTATATAAAGATCACCTCCTCATTCATCCTCTTTACACCTAAAAACTTCATTCTCTCTCAACTGCTACAATTTCTAGTGAAGCTCGAAGCAGAGCTCCGACTTGGCCACTTTTTTGAGCCAAACAAGGCGAGGTCGGCTTCTTTAGAACTGGAGAGAAGTCATCTACCCGACGGTAGTCTCCATATTCTCTGAGGGTCGACGGAGACACACCGGCATGATAGAACATTGAAGCAGCTCCGACGGACTGAAGCTGCCTTGTTTCATCTGAGCTGAAATTTGCCAATTCGAGCCCTCTTCAGGCCAAACCAAGCCCTCCCAATGCCTCCACAGTTGAATTAGAGCGGAAAGGTAAGCCAATTTGGCTCCCCTCTATAAATTCTTATCGGTCCTACAGAGAGAATCGACAAAAATTCGATGACTAAATTTTCATTCAATTATGCATCAATTGATGCATTTCTTAATCCTAGAAGGAACTAGGATGAAAGCTGTCTGCCCAGATTGAAAGCTCGAACCAACGTGCCCCCGACGGTAAGCTTTCAAAGCTTTCTCTCTCTATGTACAGTTTTCCGGCGAAGCTCCGTTTGAGCTCATTCCGACATCAAATCGTGCGATTCCAAGTGCAATTGAATTGTATGAAGGTGTAGGAACACCAATCTAACATAAATTTCAACAGTTAAACTCATTTGATCGGTTAATTTGATGAAATCAAATTCAGCTGAGTTAGAAGGTTGAAATTGAGGGAAATTTGGTAGTTTCAAAAATTCGAGGGACTAAAGTGCAATTTCATAAAATTGAGGACCAATTGGGCATGATAAAAATGTTGGAGGACCAATTGGGCAATTTTGGAATTTTGGGGCAAAACTTACCATTTTTGTAAAGTAGGGTCAAAATGGTAATTTTGAAAAAATTGGGGGACCAAATTGGAAATTTGGGAAATTGAATCCCTTTTTACGAAATTGAATAAATTGAGGTCTCAAGGTAAATTTTAAAAGTTTCAGGACTCAATTTGAGGAAAAACCAGCATTAAGGACTTAAAGAAAGAAAAATAACTTTAGGGTCCTAATAGCAAATAAATGAAAAGTTTAGTTTTCCCATTCATTTGAAATGAATGAACGCTATTAGGTAAAGGGAACAAGGATGTTCATATCATGTAGGAACATGAAGTATCGGGAACGCCAGCAAGGACAAGCTCGCGTGAATACAAAGAACCAGTCTTTAAGAATTCACTACTTTAACGGTGAGTGGGAATTTAGTATCATACACAGTTGGGATAATAAGCACCTCGAAAATGAAAACCCACTGCTAAGTGGTATTTTAATCATCACATCTAAGAGGGGTGTTGTGGAAATCATACGGAAAAACTACTTAACGGTTGTAAGTAGATCATACCCGGTTGGTATGATGAAACTTCCTCAAAGGAAGTGGAAAACCTGTTCATCAGTTATGAGTGGAGATGTCCTCATACTCGGTTGGTATGATGGACAGTTGAAAAGTATATTTTTTCAAAAGTGATATCCCTTAACTGTGTGCCACTGTTTAAACATTTTGGTAGACCTTCTTAACGGGAGCTCAAATAGCTCATATAAGCTGGAGGCCTCGATTTTGGAACTTGGGGGCTAATATACCCGATTTTGAAAATTTCGAACATGATTAATATGCAATGAAAACTTAAGTAAATGAGTTCTTTGGCCATGGTACTGAGACAGGACCGACATACTCAGTCAACTAGTGACAGTGCGATATGACTGGTCTTCGGACTGGTAAATACAAATAGCTACAGGTCGAGTTGAGGGTTGGGGCCATCGGACTAGTGACACCACATATTATATGGCATTATGTGAAAAACTATCGATTGTGCATGCACTATGTTACGAGACCTTCAAGATGCCCAAGAGGGGTAGTGATGCATCCCAGGGCTCTAGACGACCTGATGGATATAAGGGCAATTAGTTGTACCAGAAGTCCTACAAAGCTTAGAGTAGATTCAAGCGCATGAGACCGGGGTAGGGGATAGGATGAGGTCTCTATCCTCATATGGACACGGAGTTTTATTACGAGATTGAGAGTCTAATATCGCAAACATCCACTCATTCTCAGGGTAGAAGTGGACGTGCTTCTATCTAGGTGACCGGTAAAATTGTTTCGACACCACAAGTGAATACAGTGGACAGGCTGGCCTACGATTGTGTGTTTTACCTTGATGATGAAGGATGTGTGTTGGGTGATAAACAAACCATGGTAATGACAAATGGTTATAAAACCGAATTTGAGAATGAAATAATTTTTTTAAATAAGGAGTCTAGCACATTCTAATTCAAGCATTTTTCCTAAGAGTTAAACTTTGAAAACCCATTAAGTGAGTCATTGTACTCACCCCTCCCTTATATCCCTTTCAGGAAATCCTAGAAAGCTTACCCAAAGACCCCCAACTAATGCACCTATAAGACATGTATTATAAGTTCAAAATTTTGTGCAGTTTTGATTTATGTTATTTCAGGAAAGGTGTAGGTTAAAAATGATGCCTTACTCATTATAGTTTATAAGAAGGAGCAACCCTTGGTATATCAGAAGAGTGGTGGGTTGATCATGGGGATTCAACCAAACCAGGTTGGGGTGTGGTAGAAAAGTTCTTCAAGGACAACTTCGATAGGAATTAAGCCAGAAGGAGCAAGGGAAGGGAATGACCCCTCGCTAGTCGGTGAATGCCAATAGACGTGAAAACAGATTGAGGAAGAAGGAGAACCAATGGGTAGAGGGGACCAGCAGAGGGCTGGTTACCTGGAAGTTGGGGATGGACAGACTCAATGAGGGGATAGAATAGAACGAATGAATGGGGACCCCCAAACTCATACAAGGAGTCTAATATCTACATTCTAGAGACATCGTAGCATGGAAGGGACATACAAAATCGGGACCCAAGGGTAACTATAGTCGAGTAACAAAGTAACCTAGATAATGTAAAGGATAATAACAAGAGTGAGTACTCTCTAAGGACAAGGGTGAAAGGATGCGGTCCCAACCGCCAGCTAGGCCGGGCCTCAGGCCTAGGGTAGAACAAGAGGATGCATGAATCTAACTACCTGGGAATATTAAGTTCAACATCCAACCAAAAGGGGAACTCGAGTACAAAAGGACAAACTAGAGGACCAAGAAAGATAAATAACACTGAGAAGGACAAACGCAATAGCCCGAAGGGGTGAAGTGCCAAAGAGTCCCAACAAAAAAGGGAGTAAACAAACCCTGGTGCGATTACATATGTCAGAACTTTGAGTCCAGACAAAACTCCTGAAAGGAAAAGTCTGACCTTAAACTGCAGGGAGTATTGGACCTAAGAGGCTTCATGAACACTGGGGGGAAAGGATGAGTCAAGGTGACTAAATCACAAAAAGTAAGGGAAGTGAGGCAAAATAAGTAACCCAAAATGGTAGGATATCAATTTATACCCTAATGGGGACTGCACAAGGATTCCTTCTGAGAGAAAAGAGGAACAACAGAGTTTTGAGAACAAAACTCCTAAAAGGAGGGGAGAGTTGTGGAACCTAACCCCTCAGACCAAGGAAACTAGAAGGAGAACCGACCATATTGTTGAAAAACAACCAGACCAATTTAATCAATAGAAAATAGTAAACAAGGGTTAACGTGGGAAATTGGGAGATCCCAAGTGACGAAACATTCATAAAAATCATAAGGAAGGATCGGGAAGTGGAACTGAGGAGAGAATTGGAATGGTTCAGGGTGAACTAGGCCCGAACCGGGGTGAAACATAGTGAACCGGTTCAATAATTCATTTTTCTAGGTGGTTTAAAAATGTTAATTTGGGAAATTGAGGCCACCATTAGATAGAAAATGAATTTAGAAAAATTTAGAAAATTTTAAAATTTGGAAAGCCAGTCGAATTGGGTCCAAACCAGCCAATTTTCAAATTTGGGATAGAGAAACCGGTCCAATCGGTTAACAGACTAGATCGGTCAATAGTCAATGATGCCTATTAGCAGCCACGCAAACATGGTCAGCCAATGGGAGGCTTCCACATGTTCCGTCAATGGTCAACGGATGACCCGTCAGCATTCCACGTAGACACGAGCAGCCAATGAGAGGCTGCCACATGTCCGATAAATGGGTCAACGCCTAACACGGTGGCCGAGCTAGACCTCCACGTCAGAAAAATCGGTCAATCATAGTGCACCATGTGGCATGATTGCCACGTCATCGTCTTCAACCTTCACCCGCTAATAGAGAGAACGGAGGAAAGAGAGAGAGGCTGCAAAAGCTGGAGTTGGACTCAAAAAACTCTCCGATCATGTCGTCGGCGGCCGAGTCTCATGCCAGCTGGTAGCCTGAATAGTTGCCAAGCTTCCTATATAAAAATCATCCCTCCATTCGTTCTCATCACCCCACAATTGAGTGAAGAAGAAGAAGTGTGCAAATTTCCTACGAGCAATAAACCAGAGCTCCGATGATGGGAAATTTCTAAACCAAAGAAGCTCAGAAGGGTGGCATTGGAACCAGGGAAGAGTGCTCTAGCTCGAGACACTCTCAAAGAGATCAGAGGACGACCAGAGAAGCATAGAAACAATAGCATAGTGAAGTTGCTCCGAAGGTCGAAACAACGAGCTCTTGACCGACCCAACCCCTACTCTTAATGAGGAATATTGTAAATTGAAGTATGTGTTTAAAAATAGAGTAGTAGGAACGATTAGTTAGCAAACCGAACCAAGAAGTTTTATGAATACCGTGAATGTTGAAATGAGAAGAGTTTAAGAATACGAGTATCGTAATCAGTCAGATAGCAAGCTGAACTCCCATAAATGAATGGTCATTATACTTGTTGATTGTGTGCTCACCTTTCCTTAAATTACCATGGTATTCCTACCTTGATGATTTAAGGAAGGTAAATGCGTACCAATACATGTTTTCCATAACAATTTAGCATATTTGGAATTCACAATATGGGACTTACCTTGAGGGTTCGAGCCTTCATTTTGAACTTCAATTATACTTGACCCGACCCTCTTGTTAGTTTTCCTAAAAGGGTGAACATAGGGGAATGAGTATACACTTAGTGAGAGGAAATTTCTACAGCGATCGATTATATAGAATTATTTCTTTTTCCATGATCCATACTGGTTTCATACATTGACCGCCCTTTTTATCATAAAAAGGTACCACACAATCGTAGAACAGTCTACGACTGTTCCACTTGTGGACTGGAGCGCATTTACCGTCCACCCTCATATAGACCTACGACCTCTATTGTCATGCCCCAACCCGGTTTGGTCGGATCCCCGTGATCAACCCGCCGGTCCCTTGGTTTAAGAGGGGTTTTCCCTTTTTTTTTTAATCAAGAGGACCTAGGCATAATTCAAACATTGTTCCCTGAAATAGCATAAATCAATCAACATACAAGCTTAAAAGTATCTTTAAGAATACCTGATGGAGGGTACATCTTCACATTTTCTTTTGTCACATTTCCTTACCCCTGAAAGGGGTAAAAGAGAGAGGTGTGAGTTCTACAACTCAGTGAGCGGGTGTTGGGAGTGAGTTTTTAAGAAAAGTAGCCTCATTCAAACTATGCCAAGGTTTCCTTTGAAAAGAAGGTTTCCTTAAAGTTTTGTTTTCAAAACTTTTTCCTATTTCCATATTAGGTGTGTTTAGCAAACAACACATGCCATTCATTAGGAAGGGTACACACAGTCGCATGTGCAATCTGTACACTGCACCCACTAGTGGATTAGAGCGTCTTTATCATCCACCAAGATAGAAGTCCGTCCATTTCTACCCTGGGTTTGAGTGAATGTTCTTGACATTTGACACTCAGACCCGAATGCCACTCCATATCTATATGAGGACAAAGACCTCATCCCGACCCCACCCTAGTCTCATGTGCAAGAAGCTACTTTGAGCTACCTTACTGACTGACACAACGAACTGCCCTTATCTCCACCATGTCGTCCAATAGCACTTAGGACCCATCACTACCCCTTTTAGGCATCTTGATGGTCATGTACCACAAGTGCATGCACAAACAATAGTTTTCACATATGACCATTATCTTTGGTGCCAATGGTCCAATGGCCCCAAGTCTCAACCTGACCTGCAGTTGTTTGTCTAGGCCGGTCCGTCGACCTAGCCCTGACGCACTGCTACTAGTCCATCAAGTACTGTCGATCCTGTCTTAGTACCATGGCGAAATCACACAACCAATTTTATTATAAATTTCCATGGCTTTCTTTAATCAAGTTTGTTTACGAGCTTCTGCTCGTGCCCACTAGCCTTGGTCCCACTACACGTGATTTTCCAAAACTGGGCAATTAGCCCTATGAGTTCAAAGATTGAGGCCTTTGGCCTATCTGAGTTGTCTAGCTCCCGTCAATAAGGTCCCCCAAATCTTTTAAGCATTGGAACACAGTCAGGGGAGAACACTTCTAACAAAATTTCATTTTCAACTCCATCATACAACAGGGTGTTATGATATCATCGCTTACAACTGGTAAGCGGGTTTCTCCTTTCCCCAAGGAAGTTCATCATACCAACCAAGTATGATTACCTCTACTTACGACTGATAAGTAGGTTTTATCAGTTGAAGATGGTACTCTTCATCCCAACCGGATATGAAGTTAGAAACTCCCACTTAAAACCGATAAGTGGTTTTTAGCTTAAATCTCTTATCACCCCAACCGGGTATGATGTTGAAATCTCACTCACAAGTGGCTTTTCATTTCTAAAGTACTCACTATCCCAACTGGGTATGATGTAAATATGACCACTCACCCGATGACTGTAACATGTTCGTCCCCAATCGATTTTTCAAGTTTACGCAAGCTTTCACTTGTTGACATTCTCGTCACATGATTTGGGCATCTTTATTAATTACGACTTGGCATGATAGCCATCGTTTTCTCACATATGAGCTATTAGGCCTAAAATTGTTGATTAATTGCAATTAGGTCCATAAAGTTCATTTTCCTTAAATTTAGGTCCCTAATGCTAACTATTCCCCAAATTGAGTCCCAAAACTTACAAAATTTCCTTTGAGGCCTCAATTTACTCAAAATCGTATAAGGGGCTCAAGATTTCAAAATTTCTAATTTGGTCCCCAACTTTTCAAAAATTATTATTTTGCCCCTACATTCCAAAAATGGCAATTTGACCCCAAATGTTCCAAAAATTGATAATTGGTCCCTAATATCTTTTTCATGGCCAATTGGCCTTCAATTTTGGGAAATTGCAAAGAGGTCCCTCAATTTTCCAAAATCCCCAATTTCCCTAAAAATTTACCCAAATTTCTCCCATTCAAACTGACCGAATTTGATTTCTTCAAATTGGCCATTCAATCGGGGTTAATTACTCTAATTTAAGTAATGGGTTAGTTCCTACACTTCCATATGATTCAATTGAGCTTTAAATTGCATGATTTGAGTTCGAAACAAGCTCAAATGGAGATTCACGGGAAAAACATTAGTAGAGAGAGAAAGCTTCGAAAGCTTTCTCGTCCTAAGATTCCTTCTAAGATCAAGAAGTGCTACAATTGTAATCGAATCGAGGGAGAATTTCATTAGTAAAGATAATCGAGCTTTGAGGTGTTGAGAGAGAATGGAGATTTGAGGTGTGTGGAGGATGAATGGAGAGAAGCTCTTTATATAGGGAGCTCAGGGACTATCTGTCCGACCACTTTCCATCTTGGTTGAGCTTATCCTCACCTTGAAATAGCCTGATCGAAGCCGTTATTCCTTCATTGGCATTATTCATTTTCTGCCTTAATGAATATTATTTTCATCCCGAGGAAGAAGATAATAGTGTTCTGAATTGGATCGGACCGGTACGATCATGTTTCATGCGTAAATCGGCCAGTTCAAGCCCAATTCGACTGATTTTCTCAAAATTAAAAATTTCTAAATTAATCTAAATTCATTTCTATCAAATGGTGGCTTTAATTCCTCAATTTGTCTATTTTAAGCCACCAGGAAAAATGAATTTAGAAACCAGTTCAAGTATGGATCAAACCGGTTCATGTATGGTTCACCCTAAACCGGTCTGGTTTTCTCTTCCCATTTGTCATACGGGTTCTTTTCCATGATTTTTATGACCGTTTGAGTCACTTGGAATTTTTCAATTTCCCATTTTACCCTTTCTCTATTGGTCAGGTTCATGAACCGACTCTGTAAACCCCGTCCTTTTGAGCTAAGGAAAACCGGGAAGGGAACTAGTTAAACCGAGTGAGAAAACCGAACTGGATCACAAACCCGATCAATTGTGAATGGGCAATTTAGGAATTTACAACTCCCAGGTGATCCAATGGTTTCAAAATACTATGGAAAAGAACCTAAGGATGAATTGGAAGAGGAAAATTTGACCAGTTTGGATGAATCGGGTCCAACAGGATTGAACCGGTTTATGAACCAAGTTGGATCATGAACCGGAACCGATAGAGATTAGGAAAAATAAAGGAATTCAACTCTATTGTACTCCAAGGAAGTTCATAAACTTTGGGAAGAAACTTAGAACAAAGTGGGAGAGAAAAACTAGTCTGATTGGTGTGAACTGAACCTGAACTAGATTGAACCGGTTTATGGACCAAGTCGATTTATGAACCAGAATCGATAAATAGATGGTATACTGGGAATTTTATGGACCTTAAGTGACCCAAGGAGTCACAAAAGACATGGAAATGGACTTGTGAATGAATTGGGAATGAAAACCAAACCGGTTCAAGTGACCGAATCTGAACCGGTTCGGACCGGTTTGAACCACTATTGAACCGAATCCTAAATTCATTTTTTTAGGTGGATTAAATAATTCAAATTGGAGATTTGAGGCAACCATTGGATAGAGAATTAATTTGGATGAATTTAGAAATTTTTATATTTGAAAAACTCGGTTGAATGGGGGGCGAACCGGCCAGTTTAAGCTTTGAAACCGGTTCAGACCGGTCCGATTGTCATTTTCTTTCTCAGGATGACAGCATTGTTCACTCGTCGGGAAACTGAAGAAACGCTGGCGAAGAAGAAACGCTTTTGTTTGGGGTATTTTAGGTCATCAATGTTAGTAATAATGGTGCCAAATGGATGGCCAACGGGTCCCTGAGCTCCCTATATAAAGAGCCCTTCCCCATTTATCCTCTTCACACTTGAAAACTCCATTCTCTCTCATTTGCTCCATTTTTCGGTGAAACTCAAACCAGAGCTCTGACATGGGATCTTTTCTAAGCCAAACAAGATGAGGTCGGGTTCTTTAGAACTGGGGATAAGTCAGCTACACGTCTGTAGTCTCCGTTTGGTATGAGGGTCGTCGGAGAAACGTCGAAGTGATGAAACAGTGAAGCAGCTCTGGCGGACCGAAGCTGCCCTATTTTGGCCGAGTTGAAATCAGCCAATTCGAGCCTTGCACAGGCCAAACCAAGAATTCCCAACACTTCCTCAGCCCTCCCACGGCCGAATTAGGATTGAAAGGTAAGCCAATTCGACTCCACTCTACAATTTTCGGCTGGCGCTAGAGAGAGAACTGTAGAATTTCAATGATGAAATTCTAACTCAATTCGACATCAATTAATGCGATTCTTGATTCTAGGATGAACCTCAGTATGAGAGCTATCTGCCCATATCAAAAGCTCGGACCGTCGTGCCCTCATCAGTGAGTAATCGAAGCTTTCTCTCTTTATAGTCCGTTTTCCGGCGAAGCTCCATTTGAGCTTGTTCTTGCATCAAAACTCACGATTCAAAGTTCTATGGAATCGTATGAACATGGAGGACCTCAATTTCAACTTCAATTTCAACAAGTAGAGGTGTTTGATTGGTCAATTTGATGAAATCAAATTCGGCTATGTTAAAGAGTTGGAAATGCGGGAAAAAATTGGGGATTTTTGTAATTTAAAGAACCAAAATGCAATTTTATGAAATTGAGGGTCAATTGGTCATGAAAATAATGTTGGAGGACTAATTGAGGAATTTTGGAATTTTTGGGGCAAAACTTACCATTTTTGTAAAGGAAGGGCAAAATGGTAATTTTGGAAAAGTTGGAGGACCAAATTGGAAATTTGGGAAATTAATCCCTTTTTTGAGAAATGGAATAAATTGAGGTCCTATGATAAATTTTAGAAGTTTCGGGACTCAATTTGAGGAAAAACCAGCATTAGGGACTTAAAGTTAAAGAGAAATAACTTTAGGGATCTAATTGTAAATAAATGAAAGTTTGACTTTCTCATTCATTTGGAATGAATGAAGGCGATTAGGTCGAAGGATAATGAACCGAGATGTTCATATCCTCTAGGAATACGAAGTACCAGGAATGCCAACAAGGACAAGCTCGTGTGAATACAAAGAACCGGTCTAGTGGAATTCATGGCATTAACGGGTGAGTGAGTTTGCTAACATCATACCCGGTTGGGATGATGAGCACAACTTAAAGATAAAAACCACTTACTGGTTGTGAGTGAAAATTATATATCATACCCAGTTGGGGATGATAAGTACCTCAGTATAAAAACCCACTGTTTAGTGGTATTTTAATCATCACCACTTAGAGAAAGTGATGCGAAAATTATGCGGAAAAACTACTTACCGGTTGTAAATAGATCATACCTGGTTGGTATGATGAGACTTTCTCGAAGGAAGTCGAAAACCCGTTCATCTGTTATGAACAGAGATGTCCTTATACCGGTCGGTATAATGGACAGTGAAAACCTATTTTGTCGGAAGTGCTCTCCCCTGATTGTGTGCCAATGCTTAAATTATTTGGGAGACCTTCTTGACGGGTGCTCGAATAGCTTTTATAGGTTAGGGTCCTCGGTTTTGGAACTTGAGGGCTAGAATGCCCAGATTTTTTAAACTCTCGTACAGTGGGCCCGAGGCCAGTTGGCATGAGCAAGTGCTCGTAATTAAACATGATATATGTGCCATAAAACTTAATAAGTGAATTGTTTGACCATGGTACCAAGATAAGACTGACATGCTCAGTCAACTAGCGACAGTGCGACATGACAGGTCGACAGACCAATCAAGACAAACAACTGTGGGTTGAGTTGAGAGTCAGGGTTGTTGGACCAGTGGCACCACAGATTACATGGCAATATGATAAAACATTGTTTGTGCATGCACTGTGAGTACGGGATCATCAAGATGCCCATGAGGGGTAGTGATGCATCCTAAGGGCACTGGACGACCTGGTGGCTATAAGGGCAGTTCGTCGTTCCAGGTGTCTCTGTGGAGTAGCACCAAGCGCATGAGACCGGTGTGGGGACAGGATGAGGTCTCTGTCCTCATATGGACATGAAGAAGCGATTTCGGGATTGTGGGTCGAATGTCACGTACATCCACTCATTCCCAGGGTAGAAGTGGTTGTGCTTCTATACGGGTGGCAGGAAAAGTCGCTCCGAAGCCACTAGCGGGTTTAGTAGTGATACTGACTTGCGAATATGTATAAACTTCATGATGAAGGATGTGTGTTGGGTGATGACACACCGGTAACTAAGAAATAATGAAAAAACCCAAAGTTTTAAATGAAAGGATTTTTTAAAAGAAAGGATTCTGGCACACTCCATATAAACCGGGAGAGTGGCGGGTTGATCACGGGGATCTGACCAAACCGGGTTGGGGCTTGACAGACTCGGTTTTCTCTTTTGAATTAACAGGTTCTTTTCCCGATTTTTCTTATCTTTAAAAGACGGGGTTTACAACTCTACCCTCCTTTTAGGGGTTTTATCCCCCAAAACTAGGTCAGCAATCATTTGCAGTGGGAGTGACTTTCCTTGATATCCTCCTGGGTTTTGCTCGATATGTTATCACTTTGACTATTCATTTCATTTAGTCATTTAGCCACATATTTGAGAATTCTTTCTTCCTTTCTATTTTTCACTCACTCTACGGAGTGTATCATGATCAGTCATGTCTAAACCACCCATCCCAAGGTACCTCCTTAGGTCTACTTCTTACTCAACTCAAGGTAACACTCTTCTTCTTAAGGGTTCTTATTCTTTTCATTAGGTTGAACATTCATATACATCCAATCGTCACTATTTCCCATCATTTCCTAGATTGTTGATGCTCTTAGTTTAGCATCCTTTAGGACTTTTTGTCCTTAACCCCATGGGTTTTGATATAATTTCTTCCTTATTTTATTTTGTTCCTTCCTCCATCTTTGGTTTACTATGACTCCGGTTCCAATTTTTAGGTTTGACTAACGAACTCGGTCTTACTTGCGTCACCTTTCCTTGGGACTATTGGAACTACATGCCCTTTACAGCATTACATGTTCTAGAAATGTCTTTGTCTATTATAGTTCTAGAATATGTGTCCTTGATAACCGTTCATGCCGTTCTAACCGTTTAGGAGCCGTATGACTTTGTTCCTTCTTATTACTCGGTAGTGTTCCCCAACTACCTTCGGTGTAGTCCAATAGTCCTTTAAATTTTGACATTGGGATCATGTCGGTTTCTCCTTATCTACTCATTCTTTAACAACTTTTCTATGGGTTTTGCCCTGTTCTAATCATCAGGTTTCCTGATAACTTATCAACACATTGGGATTCTTTCTCACTTATGTCCTTCCTCATTTCCAATTGCCTCTTTTACTCAAGTTTCCTTTATTCCATCCATTCTTACTCGCTCGTGATCATTTCACCATTCCTTATTCTGAATTGACCCTTTTTCAATCTACGTATTGATTCATTGTTTGGAGGGTCTCCCTTTTATGGTTTCCATTCTCTACTATGTCCTTCCAAGTAGTGACTTCCATTTTAGAATTATACCTTCGATCTTCTTGCCATTTCTTGAAGGTTCCTTCCATTTGCCTCCCCTACACTCTCTTTATTTTAGGACATTTGCCCGCTTTTAATTCTCCATTGTCTTAAAATTCTCATTTTGTCCTTTATTCCATAATAAACTTCTTATTTTTGGGTTTGATTTCATGTATTCCACCCTATGCCCACTTGTCATCCTTTAAGCTCCATTAAGTGAGCGTAGACCATGACAAGTCTTGATGTCAGTGGTCATTTCCATTATCCATTTCTTAATTGTATGGCTTACTTCTCCAAGGTTTTTTAGATAGTCTTTCCTCTATTACCTTATTATGAGCAATCCACCCCTTTCTTACTTGTACAACATCTTTCGATGCTATCCTCCTATCTATCCGTTTCTTGGGTTTAACTTACTCCTTGGGTTCTAAGTAAACTTCCCTTGTAACTGGTCCTTTATTCCCAACTTGCATTACATTTTCAATTTTACCTTATATTCCACTTTAGTTGGACTCCCTTCCTTGGTAGGCTTCCTCCTATTTTCCCAGATTTCCTCCTTTCTTCATCTTCTTGGGCGTCCATCTTTAAGTCAACCTCATGACATCCTTTGATATCATCCTTTTCTGCTCACCCTTACTTTGGGGAATCTTGCTGGCACATCCCTCGTACCTTATCTTTATTCTAACTTGTACTCACTACAATTCTTATTTCTATTAGGGAAAGGTTTTTGATCTCTTTACTTTCGCGGTTTCTTAATCTCCTTCTAAGAGCTTACTTAATCCCTTCCATGGCTTGAGTATGATCATCAATCCGTTCTTGGCCATTTATTTCTTCAAGGATTTCCTCGTCCTTCTTTTTCAATGTATGCCTTTACACCTTTCCCTTCCTTGCTGGAGTTTAAATTTATGGTCTTCCCGAAGGTCAATTCGTTAATTGCCTCGTCCCCACTATTATCATGGTTCACTTGTCTTGTAACAGTTGTCCTTCGAGTTTACTCGTCCTTGATGTCTATCCCGTTGTCCTTTTTAGGGTGCAGTCCTTACTATTTTCAGGTCCTTCATAGGGCGTCGTTTTATTCTCCTTGATCATTCCGTTGTTACTAATTGCTTCCTACTTGACTACTCTTCATTTTCCAAAATAGGCCACATTTACCATCCCAAGACATCTTTAACCGCTTATGCCCCTTTTTGAGGTTCCTTATTTCGAGTTAAGCTACTTATGATGCACATGTCAATTACGTAGCTTGGGAATTTCCTTCACATGGTCTCACTTCCTACCTTTATCCTATTTCTTAGGGACTTTCGTCCTGGGATTTTCACGTTCAACTTCCCTAACGCTCCTTGAAGGCTTTTCCTTCTTTACTTTCTTACACCCTTCTAATATCGGTATGGTTATCCATCCTTAATCCTTCCCTATCCTCCAATTCCCTTTTTGTTCTTTATCCTTCATTCGAAGAGCTCCTAATTATGGGTGGGTTCCTAGCACTTTACGTTATGTCCAGTCGCCCATCCATGGTTCCTTCAAGGGGTACTTAGTCCTATACATTCCTCTAGTGTTCCCTTTCCTAGCACATGCTTCTCTCCTTTACTTTTACCATATCCTATCCTAGAGTTTCCAGAGGATGCTTTTTTCCACGTTTTCCCTTTTTGAGGGGTTCTTGTACCTTACCTCTCTCCTTTATTGTCTTACCTTCAACTAGTTCTTTTTAGAGACAACTCAATTTCTCTTGGTTTCCTAACTCATGTACGAGGGTTCACTCAATCCCTTATGGTCCTTAGGCTTTCCTCCACTCTTCCCACATCTTTTAATGTTGTCTTCCCTCTCTCCAGATTCATCCTATTCTTTGACTCTACTTCCCATATATTTGACCCCTTATGAACACACTCTTTCCTTTTTCAAATCCATGGTTAGAGTATGTCCTTTCTGATGACTCCCTTTCTAGGTAAGCTCTTTGTCCCTCCTAGTCTTTTGTCTTGTTGCCTTGTTACTCTACATTTCTTAGTTCTTGTGGGGGAACTATCTTGGTTGGCTATCTCAAGGTAAGTGTTAGATAGAGGTGACATGTAGTCTTCCTCCTTAGGTGGCCTTCTCTCTATCTATTACCCTAGATCCTGATTGGTATACTCTAATTTGTTAGTTGTACTTGTCGTTATCAGAGAGACTAACTTTTAAATAAAAAAATGATCTTTATTTATTCAAGGAGGTAGTTTCTTGCCGTACTCGACTTATTACAGAAATTTTCTCACTACTTCCTAGTACCTTAGAGTCATAGGTTGGGAGTTAACCTCCAAATGATTTTGGGATTCATGGTCCGAGTGCTTTGATGAACTGGTTGACGTCCATCCATACTCTCATCGGGTTTCCATGCTAGGATGAACTTCATGGAATACCTCGAGTCCGTACCTCCTTAGCACCTCAACCTCGCACTCATAGGTCCACTTCATCCATTGGGAAGGGTTAAAGTTGTATTGAGCTGGTGGAGGTGCCCGGTGGACTTACATAAAGGTGGTATGGGCATCCCAATAGTTATCCCATGCCTCCTTAGTTGGAGTCCTTTTTTGCAGTCGTGGGGCTGGTCGGGGTGTCGGGCTCCTTGAGGGAGGGGTAGGTTCTTCCTGCCTTGTAGGAGGATATGTGATACCTTATGGCTCTAATAATACTTCAACAAGTTTTCTATACTCCCCAACCATATCTTGAGGTAATTTCTTCTCGACCTCTATGAACCTTTGGACGGTTGCCTCTTATGAGGTATGCGTCTTTTTCACGATCTCGTGTGTGGGTTTGGTTCGCATGACAAATTTCTTAGGAACTCTTCTTCCTACAGGGTAGTTAAGTTTTTGTTAGTGTTAGGGTATAGTCTTGATAATGCTTTCAATGGAACTTGGCTCTGATACAACTCAAGTTGTCACGCCCCAACCCGGTTTGGTCTGATCCCCGTGATCAACTCGATGCTCCCTTGGTTTAAAAGAGGTTTCCCCTTCTTTTAATAAAGAGGAGCTAGGCGTAATTTAAACCTTATTCCCTGAAATAGTATAAATCAATCAACATGCAAGCTTAAAAGTAGCTTTAAACATAACTGATGGATGGAACATCTTGACATTTTCTTTTGTCATATTTCCTTACTCTTGAAAGGGGTAAAATAGAGAAGTGTGAGTTCTACAACTCAGTGAGCAGGTGTTGGGAGCGAGTTTTTAAGAAAAGTAGCTTCATTCAAACCATGCCAAGGTTTCCTTTGAAAAGAAGGTTTCCTTAAAGTTTGATTTTCAAAACTTTTTCCCATTTCCGTATTAGGTGTGTTTAGCAAACAATAGTCAGGGAAGAACACCTCTAACAAAATTTTATTTTCAACTCCATCACACCAACCGAGTGTGATGATATCTCTGCTTACAACCGATATGCGGATTTCTTCTTTTCTTAAGAAAGTTCATCATACCAACTGGGTATGATTTTCTCTACTTACGATGGGTAAGTAGGTTTTCTCAATTAAAGATAGTACACCTCATCCCAATCAGGGATGAAGTTAGATAATCTCACTCACAACTGCTAAGTGGGTTTTAACTACAATTGCTCATCACCCCAAGTGGGTATGATGTTAAAGTCCCACTAAAAAGTGGTTTTTCTAAAGTGCTCACCATCCCAACCGGGTATGATGTAAATATGTCCACTCACCCGATGACCAAATGTTCGTCCCTAGTTAGTTTTCCAAGTTTACGTGAGCTTTTCCTTGCTGGTGTTCCGATCACACGTGTCCCTACACGATTTGGGCATCTTAATCAATTACGGCTTGGCATGATAGCCATCGCTTTCTCACATATAAGCGACTAGGCTCAAAATTGTTGATTAATTGCAATTAGGTCCCTAAAGTTCATTTTCCTTAACTTTAGGTCCCTAATGCTAACTTTTCCCCAAATTGAGTAATAAAACTTCCAAAATTTCCTTTGAGTCCTCAATTTCCTCAAAATTGTATAAGGGGCTCAAGTTTTCCAAATTTGCAATTTGGTCCCCAACTTTTCAAAAATTACAATTTGCCCCTACTTTTCGAAAATGGCAATTTGACCCCAAATGTTCCAAAAATTGACTAATTGGTCCTCTAATATCTTTCTCATGGCCATTTGGCCTTCAAATTTGGGAAATTTCAAAGAGGTCCCTCAATTTTCTAAAATTCCAAATTTTCCCCAAATGTTTCTCCAATTTCTCTCTTTCAAACTAATTGAAATTGATTTTTCAAATTGGCTATACAATCAGAGTTAATTGTTTAAATTGGAGATATAAATCAGTTCCTACACTTCCATACGATTCAATTGAGCTTTGAATCGCATGATTTGAGTATGAAACAAGCTCAAACAGAGCTTTGCCGGAAAATCATTCATAGAGAGAGAAAGCTTCGAAAGCATACCATCGGAGGTGCGGTGGTCCGAGCTCTCTATCTAGGGAGGAAGATCTTATATGGAGATTCCTTCTAGGATCAAGAAGTGCTACAATTGATATCGAATCTAAGGAGAATTTCATCAATAAAGTTTAGCACTTTCTCTCTCTAACTCTGACCAATAATGATAGAGGAGGCCGAATTGACTTACCTTTCAGCTCTATTGAGGCCGTGTAAGGTTTGTGTGAGTGTTGAGGTGGCTTGGTTTGGCTAGAGTAAGGCTGAATTTGGCTGAATTCAGCTCGGCCAAAATAGGGTAGCTTTCGTCCGTTGGAGCTACTTCACTGTTTGATTTCGTCGGCGCTTCTCCGACGGTACTCGGGTCGAAAGGAAGTTGCTATTAGGTAGCTGACTTCCATAAGAGTCTATATGACCCGACCTTGCCTTCTGAGGCTAAGAAAAAGGCCTATATCATAGCTCTGGTTTGAGCTTTGCCCAAAAATGGAGCAGTTCAAAGAGAATAGAGATTTGGGGCATGGGAGGATGAATAGAGAGCAGCTCTTTATAAAGGGAGCTCGGGGACCCTCTGCCTGACCATTTTCCATTTTGATCGAGCTTATCATCGCCCTGAAATGGCCTGATTGGATCCGTTATTCCTTCATCAGCATTATCTATTTTCTACCTTAATGAACAGTTCTACCATCATGAGGAAGAAGATGGCACTATTCCAAACTGGACCGGACCAGTCCGATTGGGTTCAATGCGTAAATCGGTTGGTTCATGTTTGATTTGACCGATTTTCTTAAAATTAAAATTTTCTAAATTAATCTAAATTTATTTTCTATCTAATGGTGGCTTCAATTCCGTAATTTGTATATTTTAAGCCACCAAGAAAAATGAATTTAGAAACTGGTTCAAGTATGGATCAAACCGGTTCAATTCGGTTCATGTCTGGTTCGCCTTGAACCGGTCTGGTTTTCTCTTCCCATTTATCCCAAGGTTTTTTCCATGATTTTTATGACCCTTTGAGTCACTTGAGATTTGTCGATTTCCCATTTTACCCTTTCCCTATCGGTTAAGGTTCATGAACTGGCTTGGTTTTCTCTTTTGAATTGACCAATCTTTTCTCGATTTTTCTTATCTTTAAAGGATGGAGTTTACATCTACCCTATATTTTAGTGGATATCAATTGTCCAACCCTCAAACCCTTGTCAAACTTCGTCTGCATTGGTGGACGAGACCTATTCCCTCTTGGACCTCGGTCTGAGTGCGCACGAAGCTCTTAGAGCTTCTTGAAATACTAGATGATAAATGACCCTTATGCTCCATGAGTCATCCAGCAGCTCTCAGAACCACCACTAACCCATATCGGGTGACTTTATGGTTCCATATCTCATTGATGCACAATCAAGAAATTTTATCCCATTATGACCATTATCTTTGGCCCACTAGCCCCAAGGGTTTGTTGGCTTGGTTCGGACCTGTGCGCACCAGCACAACGCGTTCAATAAACTGACTTCGGCTTAGTAGTTGTCTAGCCCAACGAGCCCAACAACCTGCATCATCTAGCCCAAGTCCCGAAAATAGCTCCCAAATTGTTTAAGCATAGTCACCCAGTCAGGGGAGGATAATTACAGGAAAATGGTTTTAAATTTAAGATTATAACCATCATACCAATCGGGACTGATGTTGGAAATTTCCACTCACCCGATAGTCGTGACACATTCGTCCTACTCGATCCTGATTCGTGGCACGCTCCATGGGTTAGGTCCTCGTACAGCCCGTCCTACATGACCCGAGTCTTTTATTATTCACAAATTCTCATTCTAACCTAACTTCTCTGAGAATTACCGAAATGCTGAAATTTTTTTGATAATTACTGAAATGCCTTAAATTTTAAAAAATTACTAAAATGCCCCAATTTTTCCAAAAGGGTCAATTGTCCCCCAATTTCTTTGAAATTGCCTATTAGCCCTCAAATTTTCTGAAATTTGCACTTAGTTCCAAATTCCCCCAAAATATGATTTCATCAAATTGGCAGCCAAAACTCTGCCAATTGCCTCCTAGCATGCAACTAATCAGTTTCTCTACACTCCTGTGATCATTCTATGCTTTGAATTATGATTTTTGGACTAGAAACGAGCTCAAAGGGAGCTCCTCAAGGAGTTCTCATGTCGGGTTGATGGTGCATATAAAACCCTTCATCCCGAGTCAAGGAGAACCAGAAAAGAACCGGTCAAAGTGAAGAGAAAACATACTCCCTAGATGAATCGAGGACAATAAAGAGGGGTTTAAATGGGAAATTAGAAATCCCAAGTGACCAAGAGGTCACAAAAATCATGGGGAAGGTTTGTAAGGAAATTGGATGGGAAAACCGGACTGGTTTGGGGTGAACTGGACCTGAACTGGGCTTAACCGGATTGAACTGATTTGAACCTTGCATGAACCGATCATTAATTTCATTTTTCTTGGTGGCTTAAAATGACCAATTTGGGAAATTGAGGCCACCATTGAATATAAAATGAATTTAGATAAATTTAGAAATTTTTAATTTCGAGAGAACCGGTCGAATCAGGCCTGAACTGTCTGATTTTTCACTGAACCCGATCGGACAGGACCGGTCAATGGTCCAACCAGTCAATGGACCGCTGACCGGTCAGTGCCATGTCAGCACGCGTGCAACCAATCAGAGTGTGACATGTGGCAAGGTGCGCTCTCTCAGCCGGTCAATGCTCAATGGTCAACAAGCGCCTAGTCAAAACCCACGTAGGTACGACCAACCAATAAGAGGCTGTCACGTGTCTAGTCAATGGTCAATAGATGATGTGGTGGCTAAGTCAAATCGCCACATCAGCATGAACAACCAATCACCGACTGCCATGTGTCTAGTCAACGGCTGACGTGGCGACTGAGTTGGACCGGCCAATACGTGCTGCCACGTGGCCGACCCGCACACGCGAAGCTCGCACGTGCGAAATAGTGTCATCTTCCTCCTCCATTCGATGACACTGTTCACCGAGGAAAGAAAATCTTTCCTTTACCGGTGAAGGGAAATTTGCTCCAATTTGGGCAATTTCTAATCAGGATGTGCATGACTAGTATGGAAACTGGTTGGGCAGAGCATCCCTAAGCTCCATATATAAAGGGCTCCCCTCCATTCATCCTCCACACACCTCAATTCTCTCTTCTCTTTGAAATGCACTGTTCTCCGATGAATCTCGAACATAGCTCCAACTTGGGCACTTTTCATAGCCTTAGAAGCCGAATTCAAGTCCTATAGACTCAGGAGGAAGTAAGCTACCTAACACCTACCACCAACTGACCCGAGGATTGCCAGAGAAGCTTCGACGAGCTCAAATAGTGAAGCAACTCCAGAAGACCGAAACTGCTCTATTTTAAACGATCGGAATTCATCCAATTCCAACCTCCTGTGGTTGAATCAAGCCCTCCCATAGCCCCCACGACCACCACACAACCTCTATAAAGTCAAAAGGTAAGCCAATTCGGCTCTCCTCCATCATTACAGTCTAGTTCTAAAGAGAGAAAGTGACTGAATTCTTCGATCAAATTCTACTAACCTTGACATCAATTGTCCCAAATCTTGATCCTAGGAGGACCCTGAGGATAAGAGCAATCTTTGCTGATCAAGAACTCGGATTATCGCGCCCCTAACGGTAAGCTTTCGAAGCTTTTCCTCTCTACATTTAGTTTTTCAGCGAAGCTTCATTTGTGCTCATTTTGGAAACAAATCCTGCAATTCAACATGTAATTAGATTGTAGGGAGGTGTAGAAATTGATGCATGCCGACCATTTGAAGAAATAACCTCGATTGGATGGCCAATTTGAAGAAATCATATTCAGTTAGAAAGAGGGGTAAAAATTGGGGGAAATTTTGGGGATTTCAAAAAATGAAGGACCTCTATCGAATTTCTCAAAATTGAAGGCCAATTGGCAATGAGAAAGATGATGGGGGACCAATTGTTCAAATTTTGAAAAATTTGGGGCCAAATTGCTATTTTTGGAAAGTATGGGCAAAACTGTAATTTTTTATAAGTTAGAGACCAAATTGGGAATTTGGAAAATCTAGTCCCCTTTTTGAGGTTCTCAGGAATTAATTTGAGGAAAAATCTAACACTAGGGACCTAAAGTCAAAGAGTATGAACTTTAGGGACCTAAGTGTAATAAACCAAAAATATGGGTTTAGAAGCTCATACTAGAAAGCAAGGAAACTTTTAAACAAAACCCTAATATATAAGAGGGCCAAACTCTGTAGGGACTCTTGAGATCGGAATGCTAATAGGCAAGACACACTTGGAATTGGAGAACCGGCTAGGGACAAGCGGGGCAAAGTCACCGGGTGAGTGGGACTTTTATAAATCATACCGGTTGGGATGATGAATACTACTTTTAATGGATAAAACCTACTTACCTGTTGTGAGTAGGAATAAACAAACATCATACCTGGTTGGTATGATGAGTTTCCTTAGAAAAGGAGAAAACCTCCTACCAGTTGTAAGCATATCCATCATCACACTCGATTGGTATGGTGAGATAAAAATATATTTTTTTCTCAAAAATGTTCTCCCCTAACTGTGTGACAACAACTTAAAATTTTTGGAAGACCTATTTGACCAAAGCTAGAACAGTTGAAGTAGGCCAAGGCCTCGATTTTTTAACACATAGGGCTCAAAGCCCAATTTTGGAAAACACATGCAGTAGGCCTAAGGCCATTGAGCACGAACAGAAGATTGTCAACAAACATGATTAGGAATAGCCATGAAAACTCTTAATTTAAAATGAAATTATTTGTGTGATGCTCTGATAAACCAAAAATCTAACCCACTCCCATCACCCACTCACTAAGTTATAGAAATTCACCCCCTCTCTTTACCCCTTTTCAGGAGTAAGTAGATCAATTAAAAAAGAGCGTAAAGATCTACCCTCCATCAAGTACGCTTAAAGTTCTTTTAAGCTTGCTTTAGATTGATTTATGCTATTACATGGAACAAGATTTGAATTTACACCTGGCTCCTTTTGAATCAAGAAGGGAAACACCTCTTGAACAAAAGGAGTTGTGAGTAGATCACGGGGATCTAACCAAACTGGGTCGGGGCGTGACAACTTGAGTGGTATCAAAGCTACGTTCCTTTGAAAGCATTATTAATACTATGCCTTGACACTAATAAAAACTTAATTATCCAATTGGAAGAAGAGTCCCTAGAAAGTTCATCGTACGAACCAACCCCACTCACCGACACTTGAAATAGGCTCATACCTCCAATAAGATTGACGTTGAGAAGCTTGTTGAATTTGGGAAGAATGTGCCAAAAGACATAGTCGAGGATTATAGAAAGCTTCTTGAGGCGAAGTTAGAGCCAGCCAGCATAACATATCATCGCCCAAGGCAGCAAGAACCTATACCTTCCCCAAGGAAGAACCTATACCTTCCTCAAGGCAGGAAGAACCTATACCTCCCCCAAGGTAGAAAGAACCTATACCTCCCCCAAGGCAGAAAGAACCTATACCTCCCCCAAGGAACCCGGCACCCCCTCCAGCCTCGCGATTGCCAAAAAGGTCCCCCACTTGAAGGGAGGCCTAGAAAAACTACTGGGATGCCCACACAACCTTCATGAAAGTTTCTAGGCACCCCCACCGGCTTAGTACAACTTTCACCCCTCCAAATGGATAAAGTGGGCTTATGAATGCTAAGCTGAGATGTTGGGAAGGTACGGACTCGAAGTGTTCCATGGAGTCCGTCCCAACAGGAGTATGGATGGATATCTACTAGTCCTTCGGAACCCTCAGACCATGAATCCTGAAACGACTTGGAGGCAAACTCCCGGTCTATGACCCCAAGGAACTAGGATAGGAAATAGTGAGGAATTTTCTATAATAAGCCGAGTACGGCAGGAAACTATTTTCTTGAATGAATAAAAATAAAAATAAATTATATGTCTAAAGCGTTAGTCTCCCATATTACCAACAAGGATGAGAATATACCAATTAGGACTTAGGGTAGTCCAAGAGGGAAAAATACGGGCCACATTTAGTTAGTACTAACTAACAACCCTAAGATAACCTAAACCCGAATAGCCCCACAAAAAAAAAAGGAACTCCCAACCCAAAATAACAAGTCAAGAGACTAGTAGGATTTCAAGGAAGAACAAAGAGCCTACCTAAAAGGGAAGTCATATGCAAAGGGCATAACCTAACCGAGAGGCAAAGGACCCAACTAAAAGGGAAAAGGGAAAAAGAATATCATCATAGAGGGCTGAGGGTAAGGGAAGCACATTTCTACGGGAATTAGATAAACCCGAGGGAAAGACGGCAGGAGTAATAGGATTAATATAAGAAAGAACCTAATAACCAACAGGGATCAAGCGAGTCCTCATGCAAGAGTCAAGAAATTCTGGAACAAAGAGGAATTGAGTTGCCCTCGAGAAGGACAACTTGAAAGAAAGGCAACAATGGCATATAAAATGTACCCAAGGGATTTTCCCAAAAAGAAGCAAACCTGGGAAACGATGTCAAAAGGTTCTAGGGTCGACAGCGATAGAAGTAAGGAAGTATTTGGAAGTAGTTATGACTACACCCTAAAATGGGACAATAGGATGGGCATCAAGGACAAGAGAACTCGAGGGATGGCAGTCTCAAAAAATCGAACAAGAAAATTAGTAAGGATGAGGCAGTTAATGACCCAACCTATGTGAGATTCATGGATGTAAACATGGCGAAGAGGAGAAAGGTGTAAAGGACAAACAATGGAAAGAAGGATGAAGGAAATTTTTAATGAACTAATGACCAAAAAATGAAATGGCGACCCCCTCAGATGATGAAAAGGATTAAAATAAGCCTCACATAAGGAGGACAATAAATCTCATAAACCATCAGTGCCTAAAGTCGTCCCAGAGAAGTAGACTTGTATGAAATGCACAAGGATGTACCCAAAAGATTTCAGGGAAGGATAAACAAGAAGAGAGACCGCGGGAGATGGCATTAAGATACACTAAGACTAGATGATCATAAGGACAAGGAATGGAAGGAGTTTAGAAAGGAAAAGACCTCTGGGGAAGTGTATGTCCCTAATAGAGAGATGATGGACCCAACAGACCCGGGAAAACAATTTAACCCGCACTTGAAAAATGGATAGGAGTGAGAAGACCAAATAATTGTAAATTCCTCACATAGGGGATGAAGGACAACAAAGGATTTGAGGACAACGAAGGATTAAGGATCATCAATCAGGCAGTAAGGAGAAGAGGAAGGGAAGACCTTCGTGAAGCAAGGAGGAGTAGGACTTGAGATTCCCAATACGAAAATATCTACATAAATGAATAAAAAGTAGGAAGTAAGACTCAACTAAGGAACCTGCAGTAAAATCCTAAGAGGCTTAACCCGACACAAGGAACCTAAAAAGGGGCATAATGGCTGAGGATGTACTGGAGGAAAGAAATTCTTGTACATGGATACCACTAGAAATGAAGAAGGAAAGAAATGGGAGATAGGATCACAAATAAGTTAGTAAGTCCAGAATTTGATAGAAAACGTAGAGGATAGAATCGGGAAATCCAATCAAAGAGAACCAAATGCATCCAAAAGAGGGTATGATGTCAAGGAGAAAGGACGACTAGATAACACCAAGAATAGTCGAGAGACACTATCAGGTGACGAGAAGGCATCACCATAGTAGTTCCGAGGAGATTGGATAGGCGTGAACCACTATAAAAGGGGGCCACCTAGGAGTGTAAGGGAAGGAACAATCATAGGATAGTCAACTCAAAGACTTGGATGAAAACCTTCAGGAGGAAGGACCTTGCCCTAAGTAGAATAAAGAGTGGGCTTAAAAGTATACTTTCGAAATAGTGGGGAAGACCCATCAAATTAAGATACCCTCCAAAGAGTGAGTGATTAATACAATGGAAGAGAAGTCCCATTAATGGGTGGATTAAAAAGGACTAAGTAAAGGAACAACGAAATAATGGCGTGTCAAGTAAACCCAAGTTGACACCAAGGGAGATTGCCCCAAGGAAAAGGAGGCAAAATTAGTTTTGGGGATAAAACTCCTAAAAGGATGGGAGAGTTGTAAAACCCATCACCACGAGTCAAGGAGAACCAGAAAAGAACCGGTCAAAGTGAAGAGAAAATTGACACCCTAGATGAATCGAACACAATAAAGATGGGTTTAAATGGGAAATTAGAAATCCTAAGTGGACAAGAGGTCACAAAAATCATGGGGAAGGTTTGTGAAGGAAATTGGATGTGAAAACCAGACTAGTTTACGGTGAATAAAACCTGAACAGAGCTAAAGCGAATTGAACTAATTTTAACCTTACATGAACCGGTCACTAAATTCATTTTTCTTCGTGGCTTAAAATGATCAATTTGGGAAATTGAGGCCACCATTGAATAGAAAATGGATTTAGATAAATTTAGAAATTTTTAATTTCAAGAGAATCGGTTGAAACGGGCCTGAACCGGCTGATTTTCACTTTTGGTCATTGAACCCGGTCAGACCGAACCGGTCAACGTTCTAACCGGTCAAAGGACCACTGACTGGTCAGTGCCCAATCAGCACGTGTGCGACCAATCAAAGAACGGTGTGTGGCAAGACATGCTTTGTCTGCCAATCAGTGGTCAACAAGTGCCTAATTAGCAGCTACGTAGCCATTACCAACCAATGAGAGGCTATGACATGTCCGGTCAATAGATGATGTAATGGCTGAGTTAGATCGCCATGTTAGCAAGACTTACCAATCACCGACTTCCACGTGTCCGGTCAACTGATCAACAACTGATGTGGCGGCTGAGTTAGACTGCTATGTCAGTAGGACCAGCCATATCCGATGACACTGTCATTGAGGAAAGAAAATCATTCCTTTTCCAGCGATGGAAGATTTGCTCCGATTTGGGCAATTTCCAATTAGGATGAGCACGACTAGTATGAAACTGGTCGGGCAAAGGGTCCCTAAGCTCCCTATATAATGAGCTCCCCTTCGTTCATCCTCTAGACACCTCAATTCTCTCTTCTCTCTAAAGTGCCCTATTCTTTGGTGAAGCTCGAAATAGAGCTCCGACGTGGGCACTTTTCTAAGACAAATTCCGGTCCTACAGACTCGAGAGGAAGTCAGCTACCTAACACCTACCTCTAATCGACCCAAGGATGGTCGGATAAGCGCTGACAAGCTCAAATAGTGAAGCAGCTCCTGAGGACCGTAGCTACTCCATTTCGGTCGATCAGAATTCGGTTGAATTAAGCCCTCCCATAGCCCCCACGACCATCACACAACCTCTACAGAGTCAAAAGGTAAGCCAATTCGGCCCTCCACCGTCGTTATAGTCTACTCTAGAGAGAGAAAGTGACAAAATTCTTCGATCGAATTCCACTAACCTTGACATCAATTGTCCCAATTCTTGATCCTAGGATGACCCTAAAAACAAGAGCAATCTTCTTCGATCAATAACTCGGATTGTCGCGCCCCCAACAATAAGCTATTGAAGCTTTTTCTATCTACGTTCAGTTTTTCGGCGAAGTTCCATTCAAAGTGCAATTGGATTGTAGGGAGGTGTAGAAAATGATGCATGTGATCAATTTGAAGAAATCAAATTCGGTGAGAAAGAGGGGTAGAAATTGTAGGAAAATTTTGGGATTTCGAAAAATTGAAGGACCTCAATGCAATTTCTCAAAATTGAAGGCCAATTGTCGATGAAAAAGATGATAGGGTTCCAATTGTTCAATTTTTGAAAAATTTGGGGCCAAATTGTTATTTTTGGAAAGTATGGGCAAATTTGTAAATTTAAAAAGTTGGGGACCAAATTGGAAATTTGGAAAATCTGAGCCCCCTACACAATTTGTACAAGGGGATTAGTTTTCCAAATTTCCAAATTGGTCCCCAACTTTTTTAAAATAACCATTTTGCCCCTACCTTCCAAAAATGGTAATTTTGCCCCAATTGTTTCAAAAATTGACCAATTGATCCTCCAAAATCTTTTTCATGGTCAATTGGCCCTCAATTTTATGAAATCCCCCAATTTCCCCCTTTCAATCTGGCTTAATTTAATTTCTTCAAATTGACCATTCAATCGGGGTTAATTGCTTCAATTAAAGGTGTAAATCAGTTCCTACACTTCCATACAATTCAATGGAGCTTTGAATTGCATGAATTGAGGCTGAAACGAGCATAAACAAAGTTTCGTCAAAAAATTGTACGTAGATATAGAAAGCTTACTGTCGGAGGTGCGACGGTCCAAGCTCTCTATTGGGGAAGGTAGCACTCTTTTTGTGGTACCTTCTAGAATCAAGAATTTCTACAATTGACTTCGAATCAAGGGAGAATTTCGATAGTAAAATTTTGTAGTTTCTCTCTCTAACTCCGATCAACAACGATTGTGGATGGTCGAATTGTCTTACCTTTCAGCTTAGTTGAGGTCGTATGAGCACTGTGGGGATGTTGGGAGGGATTGGTTTAGCCAGAGTAGGGTTGAATTTGGCCAATTTCAGCTCGGCCGAAACAGGGCAGCTTCGGTCCTTCGGAGTTGCTTCACTTTTCAATTCTCTCAATGCTTCTCTAGCAATACTCGGATCAAACGGAGGTTGCTGTAAGGTAGTTGACTTCCCCCGGAGTCTAAAGAACACTACTTCGCCTTCTAAGGCTGAGAAAACTACCCAAGTTGGCGCTCTAGTTTGGGCTTCACTGGAAAATGGAGCAGTTGAGAGAGGATGGAGATTTTAGGTGTGAGGAGGATGAATGAAGAGGAGCTCTTTACATAGGGAGCTCGGGGACTCTATGCCCAACCATTTCACATCTTGGTCAAGCTTATCCTCACTCTGAAATGCCTTGAACAAAGATGTTCTCTCTTCGTCGGCGTTGTCTATTCATGCATTGAATGAACAGTGTTGTCATCTGAAGGAAGGAGATGATACTGTTCTGAAGAAAACCATACCGGTCCGACCGGTTCAATGCGTAAATCGGTCAGTTCAGGCTTGATTCGACCGGTTTTCTCAAAATTAAAAATTTCTAAATTCCTCTAAATTCGTTCTCTATCCAATGGTGGCTTCAATTCTCCAATTTGAATATTTTAAGGTACCTAGAAAAATGACTTTAAAAATTGGTTCAATTCGGTTAACCTGAGCCGGTCTAGTTTTCTCTTCCAATTTGTCCCAAGGTCCTTTTCCATGGCTTTTTTTACTATTTGAGTCACTTGGGGTTTATAAATTTCTTAATTTACCCTTTCCTTATCGATTGTAGTTTGTGAACCAGCTTAGTTTTCTCTTTTGAAATGATCGGTTCATTTCCTAGTTTCATTATCTATAAAGGGACGAGGTTTACAACTCTTTCCTCCTTTTAGGGGTTTTGTCCCCAAAACAATTACATGTCAAACAACTGAGGGTGCCCATCCCTCATAACGCTCTCAGTTTCCCAGGTCACTTCTTGCATGGGTCTGTTCTACCTAAGAACCTTGATCGTAGGAATCTTCTTTTTCCTCGGGTTCTTCTCTCTCCGGTCAATGATTTCCACCAGTTCTGCCTGGTAAGTCAGGTTCTCTTCTAGCTCTAGTGGAGGTCAGTCCAACACATGGCTAGGATCAGGCTAGTACTTCTGGAGTACCGAGATATGCAATACATCATGTATTCTTTGTAAGTTCGAAGGTAGTTCCATTTTATATGCCACCGGTCCGATCCCTTGGACTATGGTGTAAGGACCAATGTACCTTGGTTTCAACTTCCCCCGTCGTTGAAACCTAAGTATTCTCCTCCATGGGGATACCTTTAGGAACACTTGGTCCCACAAATCAAATTCCAAATCCCTTCTTCAATGATCCTCATAGCTCTTTTGCATGTATTGAGCAGTCTTAGGTCGACTCCTTATGATCTTAATTTTCTCTGTGGCATCCTCAATTAAGTTGGCCCTTTCTAGCTTCCTTTATCCCACTTCTTCCTAGAATAAGGGGCTACGTCATGGTCGTCCATAAAGGGCCTCATAAGGGGTCATTTGAATACTGGCTTGATAATTGTTATTGTACGCAAACTCTATCAGGCACCAGTATTCCTCCCAAACATTATTCATGGTGAGTACGCATGCCCTTAGCATGTCTTCCAGGGTTTGGATCGTTCGCTCAAACTATCCATCGGTCTGAGGATGAAATGTCGTACTCATGTGAAGCTTGGTTCCCAAGGCATTTTGCAAACAAGGCCAAAACCTCGAGGTAAATCTACGGTCTCTATCCGACACTATGCTTACTGGGATGCCATGGAGTCTCACAATCTCCTTCATGTATAAGACAACCAGTTGTTCTACCGAATCCGTCACTCTTATAGGTAGGAAATGGGTGAACTTGGTCATTCTATCCACAATGGCCCAGATTGCATCTCATCCTTTTCTAGTCATAGGTAATCCTATGACAAAATCCAGAGTGATGTATTCCCATTTACATTCAGGGATTGGCAAGGGTTGTGGTAGTCCTGATGGTTTATGATGCTCAGCTTTAATCTGCTGATGGGACAAGCATTAGGCTACATATTCCACAATATCCCTCTTCATCCCTTTCCACCAATAACTATGTTTAAGGGTGCGGTACATCTCAGTACTGCCCAGATGCATCGCATAAACAGAGTCATCTGCCTCTTCCAGAATTAACCTTTTCAGTTCCTTATCTTGAGACACACACACTCTACCCTTGTAGGTTAGTACTCTGTCGCCTCGAAGGTCATAGTTTGGTTTTGTCCCTCTATTGACCGGATCCAAATAGAGTTGGAGTTCCTTATCCAATTTTTGTTCAACCTTAATTTGCTTTGTTAGGTTGGGTCTTACCACTACGTCAGCCAGCAAGCATTTCTCCCTCTTGTCCACCTTAAGGTCCACCTCCATTCTTCCCAACTGCTACAACAAGGGTAAGTAGCTTGTCTTTATCTGCACCGCCTCGGTTTGGTACTTGCAACTTAGGGCATCTGCCACTACATTAGCCTTCCAAAGGTGATATTCTATCACAAGGTCATAGCTTTTAACCAATTTCAATCATTTCCTCTGGCGGAGGTTCAACTCCTTCTGAGTTAGGAAGTATTTAAGACTCTTGTAATTAGTATATATCCAAGACTTAACCCCATATAAGTAGTGTCACCAAATCTTGAGGGCGAACACTGTCACCGCTAACTCCAAGTCATGGGTAGGGTAGTTCCATTCATGTACCTTGAGTTGTCACAAGGCATAGATGATAACTTTTCCTTGTTGCATCAATACACATCTGAGTCTCTGTCCAGATGCATCACTATAGACGGTATACTCCCTTCCACTTAGGTCAGGCAGGGAGAGTACAGGTGTTGTTGTCAGATGGGTTTTCAACTCCAAGAAGGATTTCTCACAGATTTCATCCCACTTATACTCTACTCCTTTTCTTGTGAGACGAGTCAATGGGGCAGCTATCTTAGAGAAATATTGCAAAAACCATCTGTAATATCTTTCCAAGACCAAGAAACTCCGTATCTCCGAGGGATTCATAGGTGCCTTCCAACCGGATATGGGCTCCACCTTTGCTGGGTCTACCTTGACTCCATCTTTGGACACTATGTACCCTAAGAACCCTACCTCCTGCAACTAAAACTCATACTTGGAGAATTTTGCATATAAGTTGTTATCTCGTAGTATCTCCAAGGTGATAGTTAGATGTTCTTCATGCTCCAGCCTAGGTCATGAGTATATAAGAATGTCATCTATAAATACTATCACAAACTTGTCCAAGTGTGGCTAGAACACTCGGTTCATTAGATCCATGAAGACTGTGGGGGCATTTTTCAAGTCAAAAGGCATCACCCTAAACTCATAATATCCGTATTGAGACCGAAATGCGGTCTTAGGAATATCTTCCTCTCAGATCCTGAGTTGGTGGTATCCTAACCGAAGGTCTATCTTGGAGAAGTGGGCTACTCCTTTTAGTTGGTCGAATAGGTCATCAATCCGTGGAAGTGGATACTTGTTCTTTATGTTGACCTAGTTCAACTTCCGATAGTCTATGCACATCCTCATGCTTCCATCCTTTTTCTTTACGAACAGGACTGGTGCACCCCATGGAGACTAACTAGGGCGTATGAAGCCCTTCTCCAATAGCACGTCTAGTTGCTCCTTCAATTCTCGTAGTTCTAATGTAGCCATGCGATAAGGGGCTTGGGATATGGGACGTGCTCCTGAGATTACTTCTATGGTAAACTCCAGTTGTCGGTTTGGGGGTAATCTGGGTAACTCTTCTGGAAATACTTATTATGGGTAGTGTTCAACTACCGGGATGTCTTTTGGTCCCTACTCCTCTGACTTCCCATTGATGACCATCGCTAGAAAAGCTTTACAACCTTTCTGCATCATCTTTTAAGCTCTTATATGGGAAACCATCAGTACTTCTTGCTTCCTCTAGTCTCCTTGAAAACATAATTTGAGGGTTTCGAAGGTGTGGAAAGTTATTATTTTCTCCCCATAATCCATCTTGGCTTGATGGGTACTTAACCAATCCATTCCCAATATTATTTCTACCTCCCTTAGAGGTAATGTGATCAAATCTTTCTCTAGTTTAATCCCTCCAATCTTGATCTAACATCTTGTTAAATGTCTGTCCCTATTTAATCCTTCTCCTAAGAGTGTGAGGATGTTGACACTTTATTTTAGAGAGCTAAGTTCTAAGGGAAGACTTGGGATTAAATCTTCTTTGATGAAGGATCTTTCTGCTCCCGAGTCGAAGAGGGCACAAACCTTTCTTCCCCACAAGTATACGTACCCTGAAGAAATGCATGTTTTTAGAAGAAAATTCTTTTATTAAATAAAATTTAAATTACAGGTTTATCTCAATCTTAGTTGGGAGGGTTTTGGAAAGTACCTTCTACGGTACTAGGGTCTTTTCTAGCCTCTTTTTTGGTGAGGTTGTATACCCTAGCTAGTACTATAGTTGTGGCATCCTGCCAGAGAGTCCTTGGATTCCCTTGGGGTGGTCCAAGCATGTTTCGTTGCTTGTTCTCCCTAAGAGTGGGGCATTCCTTGGTAAAGTTCCCCACTTCTCCAAATGCAAAATAGGACAAGCAAGCTCCCTCGTGGTACCTTTGTCACCTAGGACAGCGAGGGTTTCCTTTTGGTAGGGTGGGGATTACTCTCCGGGAAGGTGGTGGCACATCCTTCCTCTTTTGAAATCCCACAATATTTCCCCATCTTGGACCATTTTGCTCTTTCTGTCCTCCATGACGGCCTTGACCCTTATCCTCCTTCTGGCTTGCTTGCTCCATTTGGCGACGTTAGGTTTGTACCAGTCGCTCACATGTGTGAGCCATATTGATCACCGCCACCAGATATGTGGGGTGTCCTAGTACTCCCATTTGGTTTCGTATGTCCATGTTAAGACCGTTCATGAATCATTGGAATATATTTGTCAGTCCGACTAGATTAGGGGCAAAGGGTCTTAACTCATTGAATTTAGTTTCATACTTTAAAATAGAGTTAAGCCCTTGCCGGAGTCAGAGGAAATCTTGCTTCTTCTCATTTACTATGTTATATAGGCTTGATAATGTATTTGAGGAAAAAGGCTTTGATACCACTTAAGTTGTCATGCCCAAACACGGTTTGATCGGATCCCCGTGATCAACCCGCCACTCCTTTTGTTTTATGAAGAGTTTTTTAAACCGTAAGGACTAAGGCGTCCTTTTTCTTGTTTTTCCTGGAATAACATTATACAAAACTGAATATATTAAATCTTACATACCTTGTCTTAAGGTTCGGCTACAGAAAGGTCTTTAGGGTTAGTTTCCCTTAGTTAACTAAAAAGGGGTAAAAGGGAGGGGGTCAGTTCTACAACTTAGTGAATGGGTGTTGAAAGTGAGTTTTCATAAACAAAACAACTTTAATCAAAGTGTGCCAAAATCCTTATTTCCTTTAAGAATACTCTTTTATCAAATCTCGATTTTTCACAACCTTTTTCCCCATTTTCACATTAGGTGTGTTTAACAGTCAACACATTCTCTTCATCAAGAAGGGAACACACATTCATAGGAGCAGTCTGTCCATTGCACCCACTTGTAGCTCGGAGCATCTTTACCGGCCACCAAGATAGAAGCTCATCCACTTCTACCCTGGGTTTGAGTAGATGTTTGCAACATCCGACCCTCAGACCCAAAAATAACTCCGTGTCTATACGAGGACAGAGACCTCATTCCGACTCCACTCAAATCTCAAGCTCAAGAAGCTACGTTGAGCTTCCCCACTATTGGCACACAAATTACCCTTATCTCCACCATGTAGTCTAGTAGCCCTTAGGACGCATCACTACCCCTCTTGGGCATCTTGATGATCTTGTACCTCAAGTGCATGCACAAAGTTTTCACATAGCCATTTATCTTTTGTGCCACTAGTCCAACGACCCCAACCCTCAACCCAACTTGTAGTTGATTGTCTAGGCTAGTCCATCGACCTGGCCTTAACACACTATCGCCAGTCCATCGAGTACTATCGGTCATTAGGAGTATTCATGGCTTTCATATCTCATGTTTGTTTACGAGCTCCTGCTCATGCCCACTGCCATTGGGCCCACTGTACGTGATTTTCCAAAATTGGGCGTATATCCCCACAAGTTCCAAAACAAGGCCTCTAGCCTATCCAAGCTATTCTAGCTCCCGTAAAGAAGGTCTACCAAAGTGTTTAAGCAATGACACACAGTCAGGGGAGAAGACTTCTGACAAAAATAAGTTTTCACTTCTTCTCACCAACTGAGTGATGATGATACCTCTACTTACAATCGAAAAGCGGGTTTCTCCTTCCTTTAAGGAAGTCCATCATACCAACTGGGTATGATTTCCTCTACTTATAATCGGTAAGTAGGTTTTAGTTCCGTTTACCCATCACCCCAACCAGGTATGATGTCAAAAATTCCACTTACAAGTGGTTTTTATTTTCTAAAGTGCTCATCATCCCATCCGGGTATGATGTACATAAACTCACTCACCCGATAACCGTGACATGTTCATCCTCGGTTGATTTTCCAAGTGGATGCAAGCTTCTCTTGATGGCGTTCCTATCACACTTGTCCCTACACAATTTGAGCCAAAAGTAGCAATTTAGCCCCAATTGTTTCAAAAATCAACCAATTGATGCTCCAAAATCTTTTTCATGGTCAATTGGCCTACAATTTTTGGAAATTACAAAATGGTCCCTCAATTTTACGAAATCCCCAATTTTCCCCAAAAGTTTCCCCCAATTTCCACCTTTCAATCTAGCCGAATTTGATTTCTTCAAATTGACCATTCAATCAGGGTTAATTACTTCAATTGAAGGTGTAAATCGATTCTTACACTTCCATACGATTCAATGCAGCTTTGAATCGTATGAATTGAGGCCAAAATGAGCACAAACGGAGGTTCGCCGAAAAACTGTACGTAGAGAGAGAAAGCTTCGAAAGCTTACCATTAGAGGTGCGGCGGTCCAAGCTCTCTATCATGAAAGGTAGATCTATTCCTGAGGTATCTTCTAGGATCAATAATTTTTACAATTGACCTCGAATCGAGTGAGAATTTTGTCAATGAAATTTTGTAGTTTCTCTCTCTAACTCTGACCCGTAACGACGGAGTAGGGCCGAATTGGCTTACCTTTCAACTTAGTTGAGGTCATATGAGGGCTGTGGGGATGGTGGGAGGGCTTGGTTTAGCCGGAGAAGGGCTGAATTTGGCCGATTTCAGCTCGGTAGAAACAGGGCAGCTTCGGTCCTTTGGAGCTGCTTCACTGTTCGATTCAGCTGGGACTTCTCTAGCGGTCCTCAGATGAAACAGAGGTTGCTGTCAGGTAGCTGACTTCCCCCGGAGTCTAAAGAATCCAACCTCACCTTCTGAGGCTGAGAAAACTGCCCAAGTTAGAGCTCTGTCTTGAGCTTCACCAGAAAATGGCGCAATTGAGAGAGAATGGAGATTTTAGGTGTGAGGAGCATGAATGGAGAGGAGCTCTTTATATAGGGATCTTAGAGACTCTTTGCCCGACTGTTTCACATCTTGGTCAAGCTTATCATTGCCCTGAAATGCCTAGAATGGAGACGTTCACTCTTCATTGGCGCTGTCCGTTCATGCATTGAATGAACAGTGTTGTCATCTGAAGGAAGAAGATCACTCAAAATTAAAATTTTCTTAATTTATTTAAATTCATTTTCTATCCAATGGTAGCTTCAATTCTCCAATTTGAATATTTTAAGCCACCTAGAAAAATAAATTTAGAAATCGGTTCAAACCAGTTCAATCCAGTTCAGATCCGATTCACCTGAACCAGTCTAGTTTTCTCTTCCAATTTGTCCCAAGGTCATTTTCAAGGACTTTTATGACTATTTGAGTCATTTGGGGTTTGTAAATTTCTTAATTTTCCCTTTCCTTATTTGTTGTGGTTTGTGAACTGGCTCGGTTTTCTCTTTTGAAACGACCCGTTCTTTTCTCGGTTTCAATATCTATAAAGGGATGGGGGTTTACAAGAGCTCTCCCTCTTGGGGCTTTTTTTCCAAATGTTCATCTTGGATCTCCGAGTTGGGAGTTAAAGAGGGTCCAATGATCCTCTATTTTTGGTTGTTTTCCATGGTTGTTGTCTATCCTTATCTTGGCACTCTCTCGAGCTCTCACCATTCTCTTCATGGGTTCTTAACTCCATTCTTTCTTTGTCTTCTACTACTCTATGAATTATCGTACAAGTTCACTTTGAACCTTTCATCCCGCCTTGTCAGATTTATGTATACGACTATGCCCTTTTTATAGGGCCTCTATTAGGCATTCATCCCCAACTACTAACCCCTTTATGGATCATACTATTCTATCTCTTCTCCTCATTTTGGTAGTGTCTCTCATTTACTTGTGGCATTCATTCAGGTTTCCCCATACCAAGCTACTAACCCCTTTATGGATCATACTATTCTGTCCCTTCTCCTCATTTTGGTAGTGTCTCTCATTTACTTATGGCATTCATTCAGGTTTCCCCATACCAAGCTCCTCTGCTCCCTTCTCTAAAAGGTGTTCTCATACCCTTCTTCTTGCGTCGTTAGAGTGTGTTACTTCTTTTTTTATGTTTGTGTGTCCCTTCCGTACACGCCATTATCCCACACCTTGTAACTTAGGCCTCTCCTGACCATTTGAGGTTCCATCTTCTACTAACTTCCTTCTTAGGCATTCTTAGTTCTAACTATTGGGTTTCTCGATCACCACTCAATTTACCGACGTCCCCACACACTTCCTCACATTTGATAGCATCCCATCCTAAAGATCTTCATCCTCTAATTCATCCTCATCTGCTTATGATCATTTCGCAGTACCTCGACTGAGGCTAATCCCTTAGGGCCTACTTATCGAACTCCTTATACCAACCCAGAGGAGTTACTTCTCGTTAGCCTGTCCTCCCTGCTCACAGCCTGATGTGGGGGCTGTATCTACAGAGTTTTGTATCCCAAACCCTTTCACCCTTCCTAGAAGGTCCTCTTCTAATATCTTTGAGCCCCTTCTCGGAATTCTCCTCCAAGGACTTTATGTTCTCTGCGAACTCCCTTGGGTATTCTATCTCGTGCCTTAAGCTATACTGAGTGAGGATGGCTACCCTATCATCTGTTTTCGGACAAGGGTCTGGTGCCTTTCTTTCTTGTCCTTAGGGCTTCCTGACTTGTCCACTTATCATGGCACCTCATACTTCCTTGTTTACCCTTTTCTTGGGGGATTAATCCCTCCTCGAGTACCTCTTCGTACTTACTCTAAACCCTTGTGTTCTTATAAATTCAGGCTTTTCTTGGTTCCCTCGTCCAAGAGTGTCTTATAGGCCAAGTTTGTCCCATACTTTCAGGAATTTCAGCTTTCAATCCTTATCTCATTTCTTGGGGTACGTGACTTTTCCTAAGGATTACTGAGGATCAATTCTTCTCCTTCATTTTCTTTGCATGAGAGTGAAATCAAAAGAAGTTTTACTCATTAAGCGATCGTGCCCTAGTTATGGCTTATTATAGTAGTTGAATAAAAGACTCTACCTATCACTCATAACCTAATTTCCCATGTTAACCGACTTAGAGTTTAGTACTGGCAGATTGTGAGATTGCATCAACCAGCCTAATTCGCCTATTTACTCTTCTAGGTGGGCATGCACCTCCATGGTACCTCCCACACCTAGTACAAGGGTTTATACTAGGTTCCTCATATTCCAAGGAGGATGGCGTGCTTGCTGCTCTTTTGACTCTTACTTCGTGTGCGATGTCGACCCCAAACTTGTTCAGGAAAGTGGCCTCATATGCGTAAGGGCACTGCATGTGGTTCACCATACATGAGTCGCCTTGAATCAAGGGTAGCTTATGAAAGACTCTTACATAGTTAGCATAGGCATCCCAAAAGTTTCTTTCTGCTTCTTCTCGAGCCTAGGTTTTAGCGAGGACTCGGGGTGGAGAGGTCTCACCTTCCACTAAACGTTTGGGGGTCCTTTTTCGGGGCTCCCTCCACAGAATGTACTCTTCCTCATCTTCCATCCTTCCTTCGAGTGCATTCATCTATGGAATGTATTCTCTATTTGTGTCCCCGTTCATGTTTCTCTGGAAGGTTTTTGGGGTTAGGGCCTAACGTTTTTAAGGACTTCTTAGGAAAACCATGCTCCGATACCACTCAAGTTGTCACACCCCGACTTGTTTGGTCAAAATCTTGTGATCAACCCGCCACCCTTCCTTAAATCACCCTGGTATTCCTACCTTGATGATTTAAGGAAGGTAAAGGCATATTGATACATGTTTTCCATAAGAATTTAGCATATTCGGAATTCACAATATGAAACTTACCTTAAGGGTTCGAGCCTTCATTTGAACTTCAATTATACTTGACCCGACCCTCTTGTTAGTTTTCCTAAAAGGGTGAAATTTGGAGAATGAGTATACAACTTAGTGAGGGACAATTTCTATAGCGATCAATTATATAGAATTATTTCTTTTCCCATGATCCACACAAGTTTCATACATCAACCGCTCTTTTTATCATAAAAAGGGATCACATGATTGCAAAACAATCTTCGACTGCTCCACTTGTGGACCAGAACGTATTTACCATCCACTCTAATAGAGGCCCATAACCTCTACCCTGAGTTTGATTGGACATCAGTTGTTCGACCCTTAAACCCTAGCCATACTTCATGTCTGCATTGATGGACGAGACCTCTCCCCCCTCTGACCTCGGTCTCACCGGCCCTAAGGGTCTATTGGCTTGGCTTCAGCCCTGTGCACACTAGCCCAACGGGTTCAACCACCCGGCTTTGGCTTAGTAGTTTTCTGGCTCAACAAGCCCAACAACCTAATCTTGGCTCAGTAGATGCAACACACAATTGTTCATTATGAAAATCTTAATGGACTCATTACTCACTAATTCTCAACGGCCATGTACCTGTGCCCATCGCCCTTGGGCCCACATGCATCATCTAGCCCAAGTCTCGTAAATAGCTCCCAAATTGTTTAAGTAGAGTCACCAAGTCAGGGGAGGCTAATTCCAGGAAAATAATTTTAAATTTAAGAGTATTACCATCGTCTCAATCGGGGCCGATGCTGGAAATTACCACTCACTTGGAAGTCGTGACACGTTCGTCCCACTTGATCCCTATTTGTGGCGCACTCCTCAACTTAGGTCCTCATACAACCCATCCTACATGACATGAGTCTTTTATTATTCAACAATTATCATTCAGCTTGAACTTCTTTGAGAATTACAAAAATGCCCCTAATTTTCTAAGAATTACCGAAATGACGCAATTTTTCAAAAATTACCGAAATGTCCCAATTTTTCCAAATGGGTCAATTGGCCACCAATTTCTTTGAAATTGCCTATTAGCCCTCATAATGTCTAAAATTTGCACTTAGGTCCTTTAATTTTTGAAAATCCCCAAATTCCCCCATTTCTTCCTCAATTCATAACTTTTTGCCATGAAATCTAATTTTGTCAAATTAGTAGCCAAAACTCTGTCAATTTCCTCCAAGCATACTACTAATCAGTTTCTCTACCCTCCCATGATAATTCTATGCTTTGAATTACGGTTTTTGGACCTGAAACGAGTTTAAACTGAGCTTCACCGAAAACTAAACTTAGAGAGAGAGAGAGAGATCAATGTTCATAATGGTGGTAGGGCAGTTGCTAGGGCTTTGGATCTGGGTAACAAACACTCGTTGAGTGTGTCCTACTAGAATTGAGTCGTGCAACAATTGGCCGCCAGACGATGGGAATTAGAAGAGAGAAGTTTTCTAGGTGCAAAGCTCTTCAACTCTATTGTTCAGATGAGGATATACGAATTTGGCTTACTTGGCGACTGGAAGGGATCAGGAGGTGTCTAAAGTGAGTCGTGGGAGGTCAATTTCAACTGTAGGAGGTTGGAGATGTCCTAGATTGCATTGGTCCGAGGTTAGCTACTTCGAGCTGTTAGAGTAACTTCATTGTGCGATCACTCTAGTGCTCCTTAGAGAGTTCTCAAGTCGGGTTGAGGATGCAACTAGCTGGAGAACTTCTTCCCAATTCTATTGTCACCATTTGGAGCTCCTTTGGTTGAGGAAATACCCATCATCGGAGCTCAGGTATGCACTTCATTGGAATGAGGATTGTTTGTCTTTAGAGTGTGCTTGAGCGGTGGGGAGGCCAAGTGGATGAGTGCTCTTTATATAGGGAGCTTAACAACTGACAGGGCTACTGGCCGACGTTGGTTTCAATGTATGACTCGCCCTATTCCGTCGGCGGTGGCCAATTTTTTGGAGGTGGAAGATCTGGTCTTCCTCCAGCAGTCGCGAGTCGCCTATCAGCCTAAGGTTGAAGATGACACTATTTTGAGTGTGCGAGCTTCGCACGTACAGATTTTTCACATGGCATGCTGTGATTAGCTAGCTTTGTTGATGTCACTTTCTAATAAGCAATGTAGTCGGCCTTTGACTCGCTCACTGGACACGTGGCAACCTCTCATTTGCTACTCCCTCTAATGTGACAGCTTCCATTGGCTGCTCCCTCATACGTGGTTGTTGATCGGATTCTATTGACTATTGATCATAACATATGGCATCCTTTGATTGGCTATTTTAAATGCATTAGATTTCCCTCCTAATGTACAGTTCCACTACCACATGTTGGCATCTAATTGACTGAGGTTATCCGAAACGTGTCGGCCTCTAATTGGTCGATCATTTCACCGACATCCTTCTCGGATGCTGACATGGCAATTTTGCCACTTGTCATTTTCTCATTGGTCGGTCTTTGCGGATGGGGCATTTCCGACATTGACCATTGACTGGGACACGTCACTCCCCTATTGGTCAGTCGTTGTTGATGTGGATTTTCCTCCTCTAATTGTCGACCATGGACATGTGTTGCTCATTGATATGCCAACGCTTCTACACGTTGATTGAGCGGTTGACTAGGCACGCTTTGCCACATGTTGCACGTTGATTGGTCACATCTGCTGACTGGGCGCTAACTTGGCAATGGTCCGTTGATTAGCTAGACCGTTGACCAGTCCAGTCCGGCCGGGTCCGGTGACCAAAATTGTAAATCGGCCAGTTTAGGCCCGATTCGACTAGTTTTCCAAAAATTAAATATTTCTAAATTCATTTTCTATCTGATGATGGCTTCAATTTTCTAATTTTATATTTTTAAGCCACCAAGAAAAATGAATATTTGAACCGGTTATTCATAGTTCATCTTGATCCACTTCGGTTTAGATCTGGTTCACCCCAAACTAGTCTAGTTTTAACATCCAATCAGCTTCATGGTTTTTTTCCATGATATTTGGTTATTTCACGCCCACTTGGAATTTTCTAGATTTTTGTCTCGACCCTTCTTTACTAATTACGGTTCGTTTAGATTCTTGGTTTTTCTCTAAAAAACTTATGGTCCTCTTTTCTGGTTCCCTTGGTCCGAGAGGACGGGATTTACATGACACCTAGTACTAAAGATGGTCTCATCTTATAGGGAAGAATGGAAGTGGCGATATAAGAAGGAGAGTCAATGCTTCCAGATCTTCCCATGAATCCGTAGGGAGATGTGTGGCAAGGTCTATGCGTTCTTAGGATCAAGAGTGGTCAAAATGATCATAAGTTTGCAAGATATTCAATGACACATTATCGACATAACTATGAGGGGAGAGGAGGGGGGCAATAATCATAGGATTAGCATTGGGAGTGTAGTATATAATGCACATACCTCGTGCCCTAAGTTTCTTGTGTGTGAGACCTTTATGGACTTGGAAATGAGCATGCCACCAAATATAAACTTGTAATGATGATATGTGCCTATATCATCGAAATCGATATGAGGGGGATGGTTATCTTAGGATGTGAAATGGGAGTGGGGAATTTAATGCATATATCGTTCGCAACCATGAGTTCTTGTGTGTGAGATCTCAAGGGACAGTGAGATGTACATGCCGCCTAAATTAAACTTGTGATGATATTGTGTGATATTGATTTGTTGTTATAAGAGATGGCAACTAATTTTCTCATGATAACTAATAAGTTCAAAAAATTAAAAAAAATATAATTATCGACATGGAAATTGCATGGATAATGAACTAAAAATCTTAAGAATCTTTTGTGTTAAATAATTTAAGTAAATACTGAAGTCGTGGCCCGACGTCAATAAACTTATTCACTGATCTATGAGCTCACCCCTCCCTAAAATAATTACAAATGATAGCAAGAGCCCGTGAAAGTACAAGTATGGGACGTCACCTTCGCCACTAACATGATGAGAGGTATGGATCTCGAAGTACGCGTATGAAGGTTTTAATATTTTACTTATTAATTGTTGTATTCCCGGGGAAAAGTTGTAATCATTTTGGGCACATTACTTTGATTAAAAAATCTTTAATTTTCACCAAAATTTATAAGTATTTTATTATGAGTTTTGGTCTTATCGGTACTAATTTGGTAAAAGTATCCATCATCGTAGCATTGAGTGGACATGACAGGTTGTCATTGAACCAAGATCTAAGGAATGACAACTTTAGTGGTATCAAAGCCCACATTTTCAAAGCTTGGTATTTAGGAAACAAAAGGATTATGGAATCATTGGAGAAAATGAGAATAATACTAATAAGGTTTTTGTTTATAATATAAGATCTTTCATAAGAAAGAGATCATTTAAGAGTATTAATATAAGGTAAATTTTATTTGTAGAGAGCAGCTTTAGAAGTACACTACAAACCACCCATCATCTATGCAACATTAGAAACCTGAGAACCTTTTGAGAAATTAGTGTATTATCCACTAAAAGTGGTCAAGATAATGTTAGAAAAGGTAGAGAAGAAGAAGATTTGAGCTAGGAAACTCCACCATCAACGAATGACCCCATATCAAATTGAAAAAATCAATGAATACATCATGGAGTTTTGTGAACTGCCAAAAGGAATTTCAACAATTCCTTCCTTTGCAAGAAAGGAAGTTCATGGAGTAATGGGTTGGTAGTTACCCCCGAGTATGGCCAAAAGGACAAGAACCAAAATCCATAGGGTTGTGGCAAAAGGAGTAATGTCGGTGGTGCCAACATACTTACGAAGGAGCCTAGGTGGGATGCTTTTCCCAAAAAAGTGATAAAACTTTTGTGGTGCAATGCCTAGCAACAATGGAGTTAGAAAGTGTATAAAACTATAAGATAGACCCCAGTGCTCACACTACTGTAAGTTCCACCGAGTACTATATAGGATGATCCACTACTACAGTTATGGACAAACTAGGCACCAAGACTGTGACTACACTAGGCCAAACCCAGCTAAGAGGAACTTGGGGTGATACAGAAGATGCGAACATGAAGTTTAAGACATCACCAGGCCACAGTTGTCGGAAGTATTATATGGTAAGATTGGTTTCAATGTAGGCAACCAAGTCATTTGTGAAACACCAAAATATTCAAATTTAGAAAACTGATGATGAACTAGAAATGAAGACTAGAAACCAATAATCAAAAGTTGAATCGAATTGGGGACCCATTCAAAACCTAAACTCAAATGATGTAGAAGATCATCAAATTATCCCCCAAGAACACCCATTGATTGGAAATCAAAGATTAGGATAAGTTCATGTGAAAACTGTTTCAAATTGGGAACAAACAAATTTCAGGCAAAATGCCCCAAATTTTTAAGAGGGACTAAATAAATTAGAAAATGACAATTCTTGAGCCCAATAACCATTGAATAGGATGAAAGATTTTTAGAAAAAGTATAGGGTCAAGAACCATTTGGATCAGAAATGCAATTGATCGAATTGGCTCATAGTAGTAAAACCATTAATTTTTAGTAGGGGCGATGTAAACCCCGCTCTTTTGAGCTAAGGAAAACTGAGAAAATAACCGGTCAAACCGAGTGAGAAAACCGAACCGGTTCACAAACCCGATCATTTGTGAATGAGCAATTTGGGAATTTATAACTCCCGTGTGATCCAAAGGGTTCATAATACCATGGAAAAGAACCTTAGGACGAATTGGAAGAGAAAAACCAAACCGGTTCGGGTGAACCAGACTCGAACCAGATTAAACCAATTTAAGAACCGAGCTGGTTTATGAACCATAATTGATAAAGAGATGGTAAACCGGTAATTTTATGGACCCTAAGTGACCCAAGGAGTAACAAAAGACATGGAAATGGACTTGTGAAAGAATTGGGGAGGAAAACCAAACCGGTTCAAGTGAATCGGATCCAAACCGGTTTGGACCTATTTGAACCACTATTGAATTGGATCCTAAATTCATTTTTCTAAGTGGCTTAGTTAATTCAAATTTGAGATTTGAGGCCACCATTGGATAGAAAATGAATTTAGAAATTTTTAGATTTGAAAAACTCGATCGAATGAGGGATGAACCGGCTGGTTTAAACTTTGAACCCAGTTCGGACCAGTCCAATCCGGTTCGGAACAGTGTCATCTTCTTCCTCAGGATGACAGCACTGTTCATTCACCGGAAAATCAAAGCAGTGCCATAATGGTGCCTCCGGTTCGGTACATTTTACGTCTTCAATGCATGTCATAACGGTGCCAAACGGACGGCCAACGGGTCCCCGAGCTCCCTATTTAAAGAGCCGCCCCCCTCTCCACACCTGAAAACTCCATTCTCTCTCAACTGCTCCATTTTTCGATGAAGCTCAAACCAGAGCTCCGACGTGGGCACTTTTCTAAGCCAAACAAGGCAAGGTCGGGTTCTTTAGAATAGGGGGAAAGTCAACTACACGCCTGTAGTCTCCATTTACTTCGAGAGTCGCCGAAGAAATGTCGGCGTGATGGAAAAGTGAAGCAGCTTTGGTGGACCGAAGCTGCTCTATTTTGGCTGAGTTGAAATTGGCCAATTTAAGCCCTCCTCAGGCTAAACCAAGCTCTCCCGACACCTCCTCAGCCCTTCCAAGGCCGAATTAGGACCGAAAGGTAAGCCAATTCGACTCCCCTTTATAATTTTTTATCATTGTTAGAGAGAGGGTCGGTCGAATTTCAATGATGAAATTTTAATCCTATTTGGCATCAATTGATGTGATTCTTGATTCTAGGATGAACCTCAGGACAAGAGCTATCTACTCAGATCAAAAGCTCGGACCGTTGTGCCCTCACCAGTGAGTAATCGAAGATTTCTCTCTACAGTCTATTTTTCGGCGAAGCTCCATTTGAGCTCGTTCTGGCATTAAAACTCATGATTCAAAGTTCTATGGAATTGTATGAACATGGAGGAACTCAATTTCAACTTCAATTTCAACAATCAAAGGTGTTTGATAGATCAATTTGATGAAATCAAATTCGACTGTGTTAAAGAGTTAGAATTGGGGAAAATTGAGAATTTTCAAAAATTCGAGGGACCGAAATGCAATTTCCTAAAATTGAGGGTCAATTGGGCATGATAAAAATGTTAGAGGGCCAATTGAGGAATTTTAGAATTTTTTGGGTGAAACTTACCATTTTTGTAAAGGAAGGGCAAAATGGTAATTTTAGAAAAGTTGGGGGACCAAATTGGAAATTTGGGAAATTAATCCCCTTTTGTGAAATGGAATAAATTGAGGTCCTATGATAAATTTTAAAAGTTTCAGGACTCAATTTGAGGAAAAACCGACACTGGGGACTTAAATTTAAAGAGAAATAAATTGAAGGACCTAATTGCAAATAAATGAAAGTTTGACTTTCTCATTCATTTGGAATGAATGAAGTCTATTAGGCCAAAGGATAATGAACTGAGATGTTCATATCGTGTAGGAACACGAAGTACCAGGAATGCCAGTAAGGACAAGCTCGCGTGAATACAAAGAACTGGTCTGGTGGAATTCACAGCATTAACTGGTGAGTGGGTTTACTAACGTCATACCCAGTTGGAATGATGAGCGTAATTAAATCTAAAAACCACTTACCGGCTATGAGTGAGATTTTATATTATACCTGGTTGGGGATGATAAGCACATCGAAATAAAAACCCACTACTATGTGGTATTTTAAAGATCACGACTTCGAGTAGTGATGTGAAAACCATGCGGAAAAACTACTTACCAATGGTAAGTAGATCATACCCGGTTGGTATAATTAAACTTACTCGAAGGAAGTTAAAAGCCCATTCATCGGTTATTAACAGAGATGTCCTTATATCAGGTCGATATAATGGACAGTGAAAACATATTTTTGTTGGAAGTGTTCTCCCCTGACTATGTGCCAATGCTTAAACAATTTGGGAGACCTTCTCGACGAGAGCTCGAATAGCTCTTATAGGTCGGGGGCCTCAGTTTTGGAACTTGGGGGCTAATATGCCCGATTTTTTAAAATCTCTAACAGTAGGCCATAGTCCAATGGGCACAAGCAGGAGCTCGTAAACGAATATAATATATGTGCCATAAAACTTTAATAAGTAAATTGCATGGTCATGGTACCAAGGCTGGTCCGACATTCTTAGTCAACTAGCAGCAGTGCAACATGACCGGTCTCCAGACCAATCAAGACAAACAGCTGTAGGTTGAGTTTAAAGTCGTGACTGTTGGACTAATGACACAACAGATTACATGGCATAATAAGAAAATATTGTTTGTGCATGCACTATGAGTACGGGATCATCAAGACGCACATGAGGGGTAGTGATGCATCCTAAGGGCCCTGGACGACCCAGTGAGTATAAGGGTAATTCGTCATTCCATGTGATCGTGCAAAATTTGGAGTAGCACCAAGCGCATGAGACTGGGGTGGGGACGGGATGAGGTCTTTGTCCTCATATGGACACGAAGAATCGATTTCGGGATTGAGGGTCGGATGTCACGTACATCCACTCATTCTCAGGATGGAAGTGGTCGTACTTCTATCTAGGTGGCTAGTAAAGTCGCTCCGAAGCCACAAGTGGGTTCAGTAGTTGTGCTGGCCTGCGAATGTGTGTAACCTTCATGATGAAGGATGTGTGTTGGGTGATGACACACCGTGATAATAAGAAATTGTGGAAAAACTTGAATTCTTAAATGAAGGGATTTTTGAAAAGTGAGGAGTCTGGCACACTCCAATATAAATGTTTTTTTTAAAGTAAAAAGATTTGAAACTCATTAATTGAGTAGTCGTACTCACCCCCTCCCTTATACCCCTTTCAGGTAGTTCTAGAAAGCATGTCCTTAAAGATCTACGAATTTAAACAACTGCAAGACAGGTATGATTATTTTAAAATTTCTATTCAGTTTTAATTTATTTTATTCCTGGAAAAAGGTGCAAAGAATGCCTTACTCTTTACAGTTTAGAAAAGGGGAAACCCTTCAATAAACTAGGAGAGTGGCGGGTTGTTCACGGGGATCCGACCAAACCAGGTCGGGGCATGACAGGCGACATAAATTGGAAAATGGAAGTTCTCATACCCAAACGATAGGGAATTCGATTAAAGTTTTTTATAAAAATAAATTGAGCCAAGAACTGGCAGAATTGGGAGTGAACCGACTAAGGAAAGGTTGAAATTGGTCGAACAAGTTGATAAATTTGACGGTAATTGGTTCGCTACATTGCGAACGGGGAGGCGTGCCACGCCAGGTACACACATGAGTAAGTCACAGGGCTCACCAACGTGTGTGCATCCATGCACATGTCATCTACTTCATCCGACTTAGGATTTAAATAGCCAACCCAAACCTGGAAATAACCCGATTGTCAAGAAGAGTTTCTACATTTACTCCCAAAAGAAAATTAAATGAAAAGTAGAGACTAGAGAGTCCCATCTGGTCAGCTATGAGCAAGCTTAATAGAGAATTTGTCGCTCGAGACATCTATATAATTGCCAACCGTCCTCTCACCAGAGGATACTAGAATTCTCTTTAGAAGATAGATATCTCCACATTTTGGTAACCTTCGAACCAGATATTCCCATTTTTTCTTCCGACCATCAAGCTTGGCCAAATAAGTGTCATTAAATTAGGAGAGAGTCGAATTTCAAACAGCCCCTCTCGACCACCGATGTGCCCTCTATTGGTAGAAAACCGATGGAACAATAACACCGCTTCATCAGCCATAACCGGATAAAAGGCTTTCAAGGCTCACCTCGACCTCCTAGACAACCAACTATGACTTAAACATTTTTTGGCAACCCTCTCGGTCCCTCTTTCCATCTACGATGGTCTTTCGGGCTATAAGTAAGTCTCTTAACCACAGAAAATCTGAGAAGCTCTATTAGCTCTCCATTGTTTACACCCCCTCTATAAATTGGACCTTACAGGCAGTTCCATCCACTGTAGAACGAGATTTAGGTATACATAGACTCGTGGAAGAGTCAGGTACACAACCCTACTACCCTCAGTCATCACTACTTCCTCGTCGTTGATTTTTTTTCCAAAACTCGATTATGTGCTTATATTACTAAGTGAGGATGTCGGGGCCAAAATGGCACTGTCCCAACCATGGCTGGTCAGAAAGTGACCGTGGGGACCTAGGGAAGATGATGAGAGACCTAGATAAGATTTTTGAAGAGTCATTAGAGTCAATTTAAAAGAGATAAAAGTTTAGGGATGAAACTATAATTTTTATGAATATAGAAACTCAAATGAGGTTCGGTAGAAGCATAGGGACCTATAGGAAAGTTGAGAAAGATTAGAGATCTGAAATGGTGGCTTAAAATAGGCTAAGGACCTAAGTGTAACTTTTGGAAATATTTAAGGGACCAAAATGTAATTTTTAAAAGTTTGAGGACAAGTTATTTTTAAAATATATGAGAAGTTAGGGACCATTATTGAAGCTCAGAAAAGTTAAGGACCTATGGAAAGAGTTATATCCAAAATCTAAGTCTAAAATGAGTAAAGTGAAAGTAGAAGGACCAAAATGCAATTTTTGGAAAAGTTAGGAACTAGTGCTCAATAAGTAGAAAGTAGGACCTTACGGAAAAAGGTAAAAAAGACTTAAGTCCTTAGTAAGAAAATGACATAAAAAGAAGGGAATAATGTTCGGGACTTGGAAACTACGAATGAGAGTTAGATAAACAAGTTTCAAATATGAAATTTGAGCAAATCCAGCCCAAAGGGAAAAATTGTAATTGTGAGAAATTATGTGATAGTACCATGATATACTATTTGAAACCAAACCTTATCATGTATTATTTATATGGATAGTGTATCTTATACTACTACAATTGGTTAATTGGAAAACATCGGTCAGAGACACTCAAAATTAAATCGGAACAAATGTGTATATGTATACTCAGGTAAATGGGTTTATTGACGATGAGTCCTATTGAACCGATCATGGTTCTTTAACAAGTTTTCTTAAGTTAATAATAATAGAAAAGTATGGTAGGTTTCACAAGTGGAACATTAAATATGATGAGCATGAATAACAATAAGAACCGTAAATTCCATATATGTAAAGATCGAAAATTTCTCTAAACATGGAAATGTTACTAGTTTTTACGAGTTTTGTTAAGGGATCATTAATGAATGAGTTGGCCCAAAGACTAAACCATGAAATTCTAATAAATACATGCATGATATGATTTACGAAATAAGAATATTGAGTAATGGGGTTGGCTAGATATCCCCGAAAATTAAGACCATTGTGTGTTATAATGTTGAATGCAAGTTAAATAACATGAGTAGGTGGGTCAGTTAGATAGAATACCGTAAGAAAAAATAAGAATGGTCATTTCATTGTGTGACCATATGTGTGTTATGATTGGACAGATGTATTAGGACACCAACATGTCACCTAGTATTAGAGGTGCTGTCGAGCATATAGGGAGGACTAGAAGCGGGGATACAATGGAAGAGATATGGCTTCCATATCTTTCCACGAACCCGAGGAAGGCATATGGTGGGGGTTCATACATCACTTTTGATCTAGGAGATGGGTCAAGCTGGATGAAATGATGAGGGATGTCGAAGGACACATAATTGACATTCATGTGAGAGGGACGATTATCCCGTGATGTTCCATGGGAGTGCGCCTTCACACACATACCCCTCACATCCAAAGTTTGTATGTGTTAAAACTCTGGGGATTTTGCTTGTGCATTTATTGTGTGGTTGTGAAATGAGAAATGAATTATTGAGATGATGGAAATGAGATAAAATACTAATGTGAGAAAGGATGTCGTGAAAGTACACAAGTAAAAAAACCCCAATAAAGAGTAGGTAGGGATCGGGTCATAAGTCATGTAGTGGCTCGATATTGGTAAATAATGTTTAATGAGTTGTGAGCTCACCCCTCCCCTAACTCTTTTCAATGATGTACAAGGAACACAAAGATCATGTATCAGCCATGACTCCTATATACACGCAACCGAGGTACGACACTCGAAAAGTGTGCATGTAGCTTATCCTTACTTATCAAATGCTTAATTCTTGAGCAAACGTTTGTAAATGAATTGGGTTTACTACATGCTTATAGAAAGTTTTAAATTTCTGCTCAAATTTATATGTTTTATTTGGATGCCTTATGTCATGCTGGTTCTACTTGGGTGAAGGTACCCACCTTATTAGCATCGAGCAGATGTGGCGGGTTGCCAAAATTGGAGGGCTAATAAGCAATTTCAAAGAAATTGGAGGGTCAATTGACTATTTTAGAAAAATTGGGGCATTGTGGTAATTTTTGGAAAATTTGGGCATTTCGGTAATTTTTGGAAAATTGGGGCATTTCAATACTTTCGGAAAAGTTAGGGTCGAATGTCAATTTTTGAATAATTAAAAGCTTGGATCATGTAGGATAGGCCGCATGAGGACTTGCTCCAAGGACCACACCACAAATTGGAACCTAGTCGGACAAACGCGTCGTGACTACCAGGTGAGTGGGAATTTCCAGCATCGGTCCCGGTTGAGATGATGGTCATACTCTCCAACTTAAAAATTGTTTTCCTAGAATTAGTCTGCCTTGACTAGGTGACTCTACTTAAACGATTTGGTAGCTAATTTTAGGGTGGGCTAGATGATGCAAGTAGGCCCAAGGCCAATTGGCACAGGTACAGACCCATTGAGAATTAGTGATTAATGAGCCCAATTAAAATTTTGCATAATATGAAATTGTGTGTTACACCTGTCAAGCCAAGGTCGAGTTGTTGGGCTTGTTGGGCTGAATAGCTGTTAAGCTGAAGTCAGGTTGTAGAACCCGTTAGGCTGGTGAGCAAGGGGTCGAAGCTAAGTCAACAGACTCGTGGGGCTGGTAGGCCAAAGATAATGGCTATAATTGATTAGATTTTGATTGTGTATACATGAGATGCAGAACCATCGATTCGCCCGATATGAGGTAGTGGTGGTTCTGAGGGCGGCTAAATGACCCAGGGAGCATAAGGGTGGTCTGTCGTCCAGTATACCAATAAGCTCTGGAAGCTTCACGCACACTAAGACCAAGGTCAGAGGGGGAAGATGTCTCATCCCACATTGGGAACATGAAGCATGGCTAGGGTTTGAGGCTCAAACAATTGAAGTCCACTCAAACTCGGGGTAGAGGTCACCGGATTCTATCAGGGTGGGTGGTAAAGGCGCTCTGGTCCACAAGTGGAGCAGTCGGGGACTATTCTGTGATCATGTGATCCCTTTTAATGATAAAGAGGGCGATTATTGGATGAAACCCTCATATATCATGAGAAAGAGAAAAAGGATAAATCTATATATGACTAATCAAATGCTATAGAAATTTTCCCCTCACTAAGTTGTATACTCATTCCCCTCCTTTCACCCTTTTTAGAAAAAAAAATGGTCAAATCAGGTAGAACCGAAGACTGAACGAAGGCTCGAACCCTAAAGGTAAGCCCTATACCATGAAATCCCAAGTTTTTCAATTGTTCTAGAAAACATGTATAGGTACGTCTTCACCTTCCTGAAGCCATCAGAGTAGAGATACCATGATGGTTCATGGAAGGGTGGTGGGTTGTTCACGGGATCTCAATCGAATTGGGTTAGAGTGTGACATCTATGTTCTGCTCTGTTTGCGGCTTCTCAAGGTCCTTCCATCAGCCTTTATTACCTTCATTTCTTTCTCCTTAATTTTTCCATGTCCTGGGCAATTGATAGGTTGCCTTGCCTCTGATGGTTATCCCCTGCTTTTGACGGGTGGTTCCTTCCTATTTGGTTTTCTTTACCAGACTCAATCTTTATCTATTGTCCATGGTACCTCGAGGTCTTCCTTGGTGTCGACTTACTGTGCTTCCTTTATCATGTTCGTCGGCCCTTTTTGGGGTACATCCTTTTCATTATCGCTTTCTCTCATGTCATTTCTAGCCCCTCTACCTATCATGTTTGTCGCCTCATCGAGTTGATAGTCGGCTTCAGCACGGTGGCAATTTACACAATTAACCGGTTATAAAAAAAATTTCATAGTTCATAAGCTTACTTTTCTACGGGCTCGTACCCATTGGCCATGGGCCCACTTCACGAGTTTTCCAAAATTGGGCCTTTGGGCCATATTATTTTCAAAATCGAGGCCTCAGGCCTACTAGAGCAATTTCAGCTCTCAGAAATGTCTACTAAAACATTTAAGCAATTTCACGCAGTCAGGGGAGACCATTCCTGGAAAATAGTTTTCAAAGTTAAAAATGGTACTCATCACCCCAACCAGGTATGATGTTGGAAATCCCACTCTCCAGGTAACTTAGATGTATTCGTCCTAGCTGTATTCCAGTTACCGATGTGCTCCTCTGCACCAGTACGCATACAACCAGTTCCTACATGTTTCAAGTATTCATATAAGCACGGTTTGGTATAAAAGATCTCTTATTTCCAAGTATTTACATATAGGTCCTTATTTTTCCAAAATTACCAATTGGTCCCCAATTTTCTAAAAATTGCCAATTGGCCCTCAATTGAGAGTTAATTTCATGAAAACCTCCCGATTTTTCTTAAATTACAATTCGGCCCTTGATTTTCTAAAAATCCCCAAATTACCCAATTTTTCCAAAAATTATAATTTGACCCCCGAAATCTTATTTCATTCAATTGACCCCTTAAACTCAGCTAATTGACCATTTAATGATCTGATTCATCTTCCATATGTTTCCCTCATCATTTCAAGCTTTAGCACACTGAAATGGCTTAAAAATGAACTCGAATGAAGCTTCGCCGGAAAATCGGTCTAGAGAGAGAAAACTTTGATTTCTTACAAGTGAGGATCTTGTGATCGGAGCTCTTGCTTCCTTTGAGTTGCTCTCTCCCTGGGGATCCTTCCTGGATCAAATCGTGCCTCAATTGGTGGCCTGAGCACTGCAAATTTCATGTTTTAATTTTTAGTAAAAATGCATTGTGAATGGTACTTTCTAACGGAGGGGGCTTACCAATTTAGCTTAGAGAAGGTCGGCGCACTTCTAAGGGTAGTTTGGGGAGCTTGGTTTGGTCGAGAATGGTCCGAGTGTAGCTCGACCAGCTCATGTTGTAGATCTCTAAGGAGCAACGATATTGTGCAGGCTCGCTAGTACTTCTCCAACGATACTCGAGTTGAATGGAGAGTGTCGTTGAGTAGCTGACTTCCTTAGGATTCTAGAGAAACCAAATTCACCTTTTGAGGTGGAGAAAAGTGCCAAAGTTAGAGCTTTGGTTTAAGCTTCATTGGAAAATTGAGCACTTCGTATACATTATATACGAGCACTTCGTATACATTTTGAGGACGACAAATGGAGAGTAGCTCTTTATATAGGGAGCTTAGGGACTGACCATTGTATACATTACTCCATCAATTAGCCATTAACTCTCTGATTTAAAGCTTTGTCGGAGGAGTTTATTGGTCGTCGGAGAAAGGGCATCCATTTTGGCCCCCTCTCTCTTTTGGTCGTCTAAAGTTATACGATGACACTATGTCGTGCATGCGAGCTTTGCATGTGTGGACTTACCACATGGCGCTCCGTGATTAGCTAGCTTTGTTGACGGCTTCCTACTCATCAGCCTAGTAAACCTTTGACCCATTGACTGGACATGTAGCGACCTCCTATTGGCCACCCCCTATGTGGCTGCTGACCATGTTCGATCAGTCATTGATCGTGACACGTGGCTTCTTTTGATTGACTAATTTAAATGCGCCAGATTTCCCTCATTACGCATAGTGCCACTGCAACGTGTTAGCCTCTGGGTGGCTGAGGTCATCCTCACTACCATGTGTCGACCTGTGATTGGTCGGTCATTTCTCCAACATTCTTGTCGGATCGGCACCCTTGCCACGTGTCAGCTCCTCATTGGTCGGTCTTGCTGACAGGGCCTTTCTGATATTAACCGTTGACCGGGACACGTGTCGTTCTCCTTTTGGTCGGTCGTCGCTGATGTGGATATTCCTTATTTAATCATTGACCGAGTACATGAGTCACGTTTTAAATGATCAACGCATCTAGACGCTGATTAAGTGGTTGACTTGGTGCGCTTCGCCATGTGTTACATGCTGATTAGTTGCACGTGTTGACTGGGCGCTGACCTGGCAGCGGTACATTGACCGGCTGGACCATTGATTGGTCCATTCTAGTCCGACTGGGTTCGGTGACTCGAAAACATAAATTGGCCAGTTCAGGCCTAATTCGACTGGTTTTCCAAAAATTAAAATTTTCTAATTTTTTATAAATTTATAAATTTATTTTCTATCTAATAATAACTTAAATTTTATAATTTTATATTTTTAAACTATCTAAAAAAATGAATATTTAAACCAATTTTTCTCAGTTCAACTTAGTTAAAATACAGTTTAGATTTAATTAACCCTTAAGTAGTCTAATTTTCAAATCCAATTTAATTTATAATTTTTTTTGTAATTTATTACCTATTTAGAATTTTTCAATTTACTGTTTTTACCATTTTTTACTAATTTCATTTAACTTATATACTCGATTTTTCTCTTAAAATTTTTCAATTTCACTTCTTAATTACTTAGTTCGAGAATATAGGTTTACATTATCTTCATTTGAGTTTTCAGATAGTAATACTTATAATTATTTTAAAAAAATGTTGAAATATTATAATATATTATTATAATACTATTTTAAATTATTATAATATATATAATATAATCTCACTACTAAACATTATATCATATATATTCTGTTATTATTTATTTTTATTTTATTATATGCTTATAAATAGGTGAGTATCTATGTAATTTATTAAATTATTTATTAATAAACAATTGACTGTATAGTTTATTTTTATATTCTACCAATCCTATATTTAAATATTATCTACTACATTATTTTAGATTTTTACAATTTTAAAAAACTTTTAGGGTTTATTAATTAATTTTATATTTATTTTATATTCTTAAGCTGTAAAGATTTTAAAAAGTTTTAGGATTTTAATATCCTTGAAATTATTTAATAATTTTTAAATTTATTATTTAAAAAAACTTTTTCGTGTTTATAATTCCTTTATAATTTATTTATTACCATTTAGATTGTAATAATTTATAAATTTTTAATTATTAATAATCTTCTTAAGGTTTATTAGTATTTTATATTTTAATCAACATATAACATTAAAAAAATTTAGTGATACATGTTTATTTTTTAAGTTTATTAAAAATAAAAAAGTGTAAATAAACTTGAATATAATTAATCAATCCTATATATAAAAATACAAAATAAATATATGAAAATAATAAATGAAAAATATTCTCATTTTTATTATGTATTTTTTAAATAAAAAGTTCGGAGTAATACGTGATATAATTATAGAATTTATTGGATAGTATTGAATAAGAGATATAAAATTAAAATAAATATATTATTAATTATAATAAAAATTCAAATAAGGTAAGTTTTAATAAATTATCATATACCCTAAGGCATACAGGGATAATACAAATATTGTTAAAATTCAGTTAGAGTAATATAGAATATAGAGGCCGAAAATAAAGATAAGATTGGAAGTACAAGTTTTCGAGTCTAACGAGGAGCTCTCAGCGGAATACAGAAAATGAGCAGACTCCAAATAATAAATCATTTTTCATTTTCTTGGAAAATGTGTAGAAAAAAATGATAAATTTGACGGAGCGGAAGGGAACAGTAGGGTGGAATTGGAAGCAACCGGCCGTTTTCACCGACTGCTAGTCTTAGGTCTCCGCGTCTTAAAAATTCGTTAATTGTGTGGGGACCACGTCATCCCGACCACCTAGCTGTCCTCCTCAAGCTCTCCACTGTCGTCCTACCCTGCTGTTTCTCCACGTGCCCTTCCCGAGAGTGGACTCCACACGATCCATCCAGCGATAGATAGCTCCCTCCGTTCACATTCTATATCATAGAATAAAATTATTTTTAATATATATTTTTTTTCTATTTAAGACTTCAAAATATAATTTTTACAGTAAGACCATGTCTATTACACATTTAATTATATTTTAATTAAAATACACGTAAAATCTCACTATATTATTCAAAATCACACATCTTGGATATGATAGTTATTAAAAAAGTAACCTGTATATAGTGGTGTCTACTATGTTGGCCAGACACGCACCTGAAATCCTAGGTTGTAGGTCCATAACCCAAATCTTAATGTGATCATTAGTATATCAGCAAAATCATCAAATCATGTTAGATTGGTTTAGACTGAAAAAATTTTGTATTAAGCAAGTAATTATCCATTTATACATATTATATTTTTCCTTATTAAAAAATTTATGACATGATCTCTTACTAAGTGTATATAATATATACATATATATCATCATTTGTTATGTTTGTAACATCTCATAAAATATAATTGTTTCCCGACTCACGTTACAAATTAAGTTAATGCAATTTTTTTAATATAATGTAACTTGTCAGATATCAAGTAGTGAACTTTCATACATACATATATATATATATATCAAGTAATGTAAGTAGAAATGTTACACTCTAGCCATGTGCTGGTGTGCAGGTATGATATAAATACTTTTTTCTCCTTGCAAATGATGGTCTAAAAACTTATGATCTAAAATACATCTTCCATCATAAATTTTATATATTAGTATCATTGGCTAAAGCATATCGGTACGTTGAAAAGTTCTATTGATAAATTAAATATTCAATTTTCATAACATACCTTACGTGCCCATATCCATCCATGGACCTTCTATATAACCAATAAAGCATTTGCATGTATCCAAAATATGAAGAGACCAAAAAATCAACATTATGCCAACCAAACACCCTGGCACGACAGGTTGGTCATTATTGACAACCTTGAAGCCAACACGTGCATTTTCCTTCCATCTAAATGAACAAGCTGGTAACCAATAGCCAACTAACGCCGTTAATGGTTAATGTATACGCACTTTCCCATTGTACCAACAAAAAAATACAGTCGAAATATGATAGAACTAGCTGCATGCAGGAACTTGGAAGCAAGATCAGACCTTGAGGGTGTTGTTGGATTCAGAGGCCGAGGAGAGAGGAAAATTATTTATTTTTTATTTATAATTAAAGTATAAATAAAAATAAAAATATTTATAGTTAATTATGAATTTTCTTATGATTTACTAGTATTAATAATATTAAATAATCTCAAATATTGAGAAATAGAGCTTAGTAATATGCATTTCTCCACCTTTCCTATAAAACTAAAAAATAAAAGTAATCTAAAAATTCATTTATTCTCATATTTCGACTTCCACTTTAACGGTTTTTCTAAAAAAAAATGAACACATTAGGAAGTAGTATATAAATGCGATATAGATTTATTATTTAGAATTTTCTGAGAATATTTTATTATATTTGATAAAATAAAAAATTATTTTATATTTATAAAATTAAAAAAATTATAATTTTTAATTATATATTAATCTAACTCATTATAAATTCAATTAATATTTTTTATATGATATAATAGCAGGTGAGTTCACATAGGAAACCAGAAATTCGCTTGTCATTTATTCAATCAAATGTGATTAAAATTGTATTTATACACTTTAAGTAATAGTAAATTTTGAGAATATTATTATATAAAATATAAAAATATTAAATATTTATAATATTAAAAATAAAATTTTAAATATATATAAGTTAAATTATTATCGAGTTATAATAATTTATCTGTTGTAAAAATCAATTTACTCATCTAATAAATCGAATTGTTATAAGTAAAGTATAGAAAAAAATATTAAACTTGATATAATTATTTTTTAGACCGAAAAAATAAAAACTGACTTATATATAATTATTGAAAGTATATTTAAAATTATAAATAGCAACCAAGTTTATTTTAGGTTTAGGGTAGTTTAGTGAATCTTATTTTAAAAAATAAATAAGATTCTAAAGTAATCTTCTTATTAAACTTGAAATTGTTAAAAATACTTTTTTAATTTGTTTTGTCCTTTCTCGTTCCCTGTTATTTTTTTCTATTAAATGATCATTTTTTGTATAATTACATTTTGTTATTTTTTTCACAATTAAAGTATACATACTTCAAATTATAAAATAAATTTATTATTGTATATATTATTATAAATAATCAATATATTTATAGAGAATAAAGATAAAAATAAATTCAATTACTATGTTTTTTATAATAAATATATCGAAAAATTAAATATTCATAATCACCCTTAAATACTTTTAACAATAAAATTCTAAATTTTAACGGGTAAAATCATTTTCAATTTTGGCACGACCATCAACTTTATTTTAAGGTGATTATAAACTTTGTTTTGCCTAATAAAACCTAATTAATATCGATCTTACATTTGAAAAAAAGTAATGTTTTGATATTAAAACTAAAAAATCCTTTTGATATATTATGCTTTATTATCAAATATTTTTAAAATATAATTTATTATCAAATATTTTTGTAAAATAATTTCATTTAAAATCGAATCATAACGATGCTTTTATATTTTATAAAAAAATTGATGTCAATATTTCTAAAAAATGTTTGATCATTCACTTTTTTCTAAATATTTGTTATTATTAAAATATAATTTATCTTAAATTTTAGAACTAAAAATTATTTTTGTAAAAAAATTATTATTAAAATATTACTTTTTAAAATATTTAATATTATTGATACAATTTAGAATAGAATAAAATAAAATAATAGCCATAATCTTTTTATGTACAAGTGCGATAATGTGAAAATTTCTCTTAATTCTTCATGAATATCTCTGCAACTTTCCTATTCTCTCCCTCTATAAACCCCCATCGTCTTCCCCCCAAAGGCTCCCCTTGAAACCCTCTCCTCTCTTCTCCTCTTCTTCTTCTTGCCAGCAAGCACATTCCCTCTGCAACTTTACCTCGTTGTCTCTTCGTAAGCTCCTCCACCAAGCAGCGAGATCCATTGCTTTCACACTATTACAGATCGCCTTCCGAAATCAGCTAAGAGCCACCATCGGAGCGAGAAGGGACATGACAATGAACAACAACAATATTGTTAACGTCAGCGGCGGTAACAACAACAACAATGGCAATCTCCTTCTGGTTGGGGTCGACACGACGCTGACCAAGGTGTTCGTCGGCGGCCTGGCGTGGGAGACCCCTAAGGAGGCCATGAGAGAGCACTTTGAGAAGTACGGCGAGATCCTGGAGGCTGTCATCATCTCCGACAAGCTCACCGGCCGCTCCAAGGGCTATGGCTTCGTAATACTTCATCGCCCCTCTCCCCTTCTCCTTCTCGTCTTTCCTAGTTTCATCTCAATTCTCTAAGAAGTTGAATACGTTTCGGTTTTGATATATATGTGTGTGTGTATATATATATATATATATATGCAGGTGACCTTTAAGGAACCGGAGGCTGCGAAGAAGGCCTGCGAGGACGCGACGCCTGTCATCAACGGCCGCCGCGCCAACTGCAACCTGGCCTCTCTCGGCGCCCGTCGTCCCAAACCACCGTCATCCGCCCCTCAGCCCGGTAAACCGTACATCTTACAGTAGTACTCATACGCTTAACTCGTCTGGACATATAATAAAGCTAGGAGGTTAAAAAGTTTCTTTCTCCATCTAAAGGATCGACAGTGGGGCCGAGGTCAATGGCATCAACACTGGCACCGGCGCCAGTGACGAACAACCAGGTGCAGGGGTATTATCCGGCGTGGACCCCACCAATGGCTTACCACCACCAGCCCCATCAGGCGGCCGTCCCCTTCTACGGGTAACTGCCTCTTCCTCCAAAATTGATCTTTATTCTTTACTCTAAGATGATCTCTATCTTCCTCCAAAATTGATTTTTGTTCACAATAAAAGGCTATGAAATTGAGACGAAGCCCTTCAATTTTGCAAATCATCTACATTTTCTTCCCATTACACTATTATGTATATCAAATCCACTACTTTTTATGTTCCTGCAGATACTCACCAACCTATATTACTCCAGAGATGATCTACAACAATGTAAGTGACTGCTGCCAACTATGAATGATAAAATAAGTCTCTCTGCAATAGTTTTATGTCTCAATGGGTTAATTTGTTTTTGGAAACAACAGAAGCTGAGCTACACCGGGGCAGGGGCTTACATGAACGGGCACTACTCGCACCACCACCAGGTCTACCCAGGCCAGGCCATGATGGCTGGGGCTAATGCGCTGATGCCCATGTACTCACTCTATCCTTACCACCCGTCCCCCCACACAGTCGGCCTGCCGGCACACGTCTACCAGCCCACCACCGCTGCCGGCCCCATCACCTCCGTCCCGGCCGCCCTCATGTCCAAGCCTGTCTCTCTAGCCCCCAACTCAGGTACTCCACTGATGCCCTACCTCTTGATTCAGATTATCCATAGTGAAAACTGAAATCTGAATGGCTTTCACTATTGATCAACACTATTCAGCCATAGGTCAAGAACGATAGAAGATAGACGATAGATAGACGCTGCAGTTATATCAAGAGTAAAACAATCAATTTGGCCCAAATTCCCCAAAAATTGATCCAAAATCTTAAATTGATGCTTTTCAATTTAGAGCCTACAGGCACCAATTTAGTCTAAAATCAAATGTGTGAATCTCTCTAAACTATATGGTGGGTCATGGATTAGCCAAATCATATTCTTGACTAATATAACATAATGGGTAAACAATGGAAGCTTGAGCTAAAATGATAGTAAAAATTCCCTAGGGACCAACTTCTAGATTCAAATTGACTGTTTATTCTTATATCAAGTATCATGAGACCATGTTCGTGCACGATTTACATGGAAGGGTAACATGGGTGGGATAACCTCGGTCAAATGTCTGGATCAAGGAAAAGAAGGAGGGGAATCATTGTGCCACGTGACCTCGTGACTGTAAATGTACCATGGTGCCCCACACTTGGCCAACTTGCTCTCCTTTAGTTTTGACTATTCCACCTAGGCCTCTTCATTTAGCGCAGTCACCGATGCCATTGGGATTTACTAAATTCAAAGGAAAAAAAGAGACAGGAGGAATCTGATTATATATTTAGCATGAGACCCATTTACATTTTAAAATTTTTGGTTGTAGAAGATGGTTGATGAAAGGGGTGTAGATTCTATTAGGGTTCCTAAAGGATTGGGCGAAGAAAGAAAAATTTTTAAGGGTCGACCACATGCATATGTTTTTGCTTTAATGATTTCCAGCTTCAATTATACTAAAGCTGTCAACTGATATCACAGAGACAGTTTGCCTGGCTGTTGAATAGGTACAGTCGGGGCAGGTGGGCACCATCAGAGCTTTAAAACAGGTGGCTGAAGAAGGGGCAGGAAAATAATCAAAATGAAAAAAAAAACTCTCAAGCATCAGGAAAAAAATTTTAATAAAATTGAAGATCTTCTTCTCCTCTACTTTGCCTCTCTCCTCATGAAATAACAAGACCAGAGACAGAGACAGAGAGGGGGTGGTAGCTAGCTGCTCAGAACAACCTCATTTTTTTATTATGATCTGGTGGCACTACTTCTACTTTTCTTCTTCCTCCATCAAAATTCTTTTTTTTTTTTGTTTTTAATTTTCTTATTATTTTTTTGTTAATTCTTAATTTATTCTGGGTAGGGAGTACTGATTCTGATCTGAGCTGATCTGGATCGTGAGATTCTTTCATTCTCCATTATCACCACCACCATCATCTCTCTAACATGGCACATCTCAACCTATGAGCTGTTGCCCTCCTTTATTATATAAAGGAAAAAAAGAGCAGAAGAAGCTGTAAGGGATCTATCATGTCACTACTTTAATGTTAATGCAAGGTCATGTATGAGTGTCTGCCCATATGTAATGGGCATTGGCTTCTTCATATTCTTGGTGCATTTCAAGCTGTCATCTCTCTCTCTATCCACTTTATATGATATATAAATATATGGATGCTCCTACTTATTATCAAATACCCAATCCGGCCATTTCATATCACCAAGTGGATGAATGTAGCTCATGTTATTGATATCAGATATGGAAAAACGAAGGTTGACAGAAAAAGTACACTGGACATGGATATGCATACATAGATGTATTTAATTAAGCTTGTGTTTTTCATGCTATCCAACTAAGACATACAGCGCGTATATTATGCCCGGAATGTATCCCAGAATTGTCAGCAGCAAATCTATCCAAAATTCAACCTGCAAACACACAGTTCATTCAAGGAGCCCCATGGCAAGAAGAACAAAGTAAGTGTGGCTAATAATAATACACCCACGCTTGTGTTCTTGACAAACTAACAGACAATCATCGAGATTAATAATAAAAGTGAGGGATTAGTGAATTACTCCACAGCCATAGCGAATGAAGACTCCTACAGGGGGGAGGAGGATTGCGAGAAGAACTTCCAAGAAAGTCTCTGAACCCATAATTTCACGATGATGACTGGTTTCAGACTCTCTAGAAGATGGCCCGAGGAAAAGAAAGTATAGCAAGAGGAGATAAGGTGGGAGCCTTGAATTTTGATCATCAGTTGATAGGAAGTCATTGATATACAGCTGTTGGTGCAATGGGTGAATGAGGTGCCACGTGGGAGTGGTCCTTCTAGCACGTGGCGTGCGGTAAGCTATGTTGCATGATGATGAATCAGAGCAATATCACCAGAGAGAATTTCCAAACTTCGCATCCTAAAGAACACCATGCAGTAAGAAATTTATGCGGTGGGAACATGTCAATGCAAAATGGGAACATGTAGGCCATAACGTTCTGATGAAGATTTTAAGAGAACTTGATTTGACCTTCTATAAAGTTTGAATTGAATCCTTCTAGCACATGACTTCCACAAATTCAAGCTTGCTTGATGGGAAAAAAATGGTTCCCTTCAACTTTAATATCAGTTCGAAGTGAGCAGATTACCAATGTGATGCAGGGTAAGGTGGTCAAGGATGGGAAGAAACTCAAATCTATGAAATTATTGCTATTACTTTATCAGTCTGTCATCTACACTCTTTAATGTAATGCGTCACACATGCAATTCTGACCAAAATTCTTGGTACATGAAACAGAAATTCCCCCAATTCTGCAAGTGAAAAGGAAATCAACTAAACACCCACCAACTTTTAGGGTTGATAAACTTCAGGAAGTTGTAGACCCACACTTGCGGCCGATTTTCCGAGTATCCTTTTGACTTCATCAGATCTGTCCACAGCAATGTTGTAGGAAAAAAGTAGGTCCTGCAGATACATGTTAATTCAGATCAGTTTCAGATCGTCTGAGAATAATAATTTCATGAATATCTAGAAAGTTCTGCAAGAAACTATCTCGACAAATAGCTGATATCCTTTCAACCCATGCTAAACAAACACATGAAATCCAGGGGAACCCTTTGAGGGCAATATCGGAAATGGAGATATTCCACTAATTCAAATCTCTGATACAAATATTTATAAAAAAGGTTTAGGAAGGCCAATCCCTTGCATTTTGACAGCAGTGATGGACGTAACATTGGTAGGTGGAAGTTCCCTTCTGATTACAAAATAATTCTGGCACAGACCATACAACATGCTCAAGTGTGTAAACTGCTAACATATTGACCATTCCTTTCTCCATCATCTATTCAAGTTAACTGAAAAATCTAGATGTTTATCTTTAGTGCTAGACAATGTTCGAGAAAATCCTAAACAAATCTAACCCTGAAACATATGCCCCTCCCACCCAACTATTACTGAAAATGATTGTAGATAAGCTCCCCTTCCGTACTCTATAAAAGTTACTTCCTTCCTACACACCCTAATTTAAGTCACTTTTTTTGTGTAATTCAGTTTGTATATATGTTTATCAAAAGGAGACCGTGCAATCATAATTATGTAAAATATGGAGTCCATCCTTCCTATTTTATTCAGTCCTTTATGGGCTGAGTCATCTGAAATGGTTGCTTGAAGTTAGTAATGTTGCCCATGCTGTTTCTCTTAACATTTCAGTAAGTTTTATTTAGTTCCACCTACCAAACCATGTGAACAAATCTAAAGACCTTTGTACTTTGTCCCAGATACTAATCACAACATACAATACAATTTCCAGTAATTAGATGCAAGATCTACAATTGAGAATCTTAATGAACAGATGAGAGAAATGTGTAAGAATTATATTACCTTGTGGTGATGTACACTATTGAGCAAAAAGGTGTAATCACTTGCAAGCTTGATCTTTTCTTGCACTGATGTGGGATCTGAGATGCTGCAGCTCTTTTGGAACTCTTGTGCGACATAGTCCTTGAAGTGCTTCTTTGCCTCGTCCTTTCCTATGTGTTTTTTGACAGCTTTAAGCAGGAAGCGATAAACCATTGCTGCTCGCAAGGCCTCAGAACTCATTTCAGTAATCCTTATCCACTCTTTGATACTTATGAAAAAAAACTACATTTTCAAGATGAGAGATTCAGCAGTAGCTCATCTGCAGTGAAGCAAGTCCCCAACAACAATCAGCAAATTGCAGTAGCAATCACAATACATTAAGCAGCAGAATAAAGAAAGAAAATGCTCTGCCTGTTTTTGTATCTCCCAGATTTTGCAGACACAGGATTCTTCCGTACCAAGTGAAATTTCATCAATGAAGAAAATTTTCGTAAGTTTCTTCATTTCCCACAGACACAATCAGAAGACATTAAGCAGCAGAATAAAGAAAGAAAATGGTCTGCCTCTTTTTGTATCTCTCAATTGTAGTAGCAACTGGATTCACCGATCAAACCCCCACAAAACCCATGTCACCTGAAATTGTACATTTCAACATTCAATAACCTTTTTGTTTTCTTTCTTTTTCTTCTAACACATCATGTAGCTTGCAGTGCCAAGCAGAACTTTACCTGGGAACTTCGAAATATTACATTACACTCTCAATATTCAAAATATAACATAACTGGATACTGCTCAATTCAATCAAAGTCAACACATAATTAAAATATAACATATGCGCCTCACTCCAATCTATGTCAATGCCCCCAATGAAGACATCTAAATTAAAATTTTAAAATCAGATATTAGTCCTTAATTAGCAATCAATCTGAATCAACCGACCACGAAAGAGACAGGAGGACAGACCGCGATGGCTGCTCCTGGGCTGGCGACCGGAGGGACGGCGAGGGTGGCTGGACTGACAACAACTGGGCGAACTGCTGATCGATTTTACGGCTGGAGAAAGTGAGCAGCAGCAACTGAGCGAACTTCGGCGGGGGTGAGTGGTGGACTGGCTTCGACGAGGGCCAGAAACGACAGAGGCGAATAGCAGCGACGACTCGATGAGGGAGATGGCTGGCCGCGACGGCGACCGAGAAGATGAGTGATTGTTGCTTGCTGTCGACGAAGACGACTGATAACAGTGGCTGGCAGATGCTTGCTGGAGGAGACTGGAAATGGCGGTGGCAGTTGCCAGTTACTGCCTGGCCTGATTAGGGTTAGGAATAGAGTAAGTTACGGTTGAGAAGTCCAACATACCAGTCTCGCCGTCAAACTAAAGATCATATTGTCACCTACGATAATAGGTGGTGTATTTAATTCATTTTGTAAACGATTTTTCTCTATAGAAATTACTAGGTTAAATGGATGAATTAGGTTATATTAGAGTACAATTGTGACAGGATGATCACCAGGGTAAAACTAACATGTACGATGATGATGTAAACTTGGCTAACATTTTCCCTTGGTAACATTGGGTGAATTTTTCTATACGGAAGAGCTCATATCAAACTATAAAAACGTAACATCAATATGAATGAACGACTGAGGCAATCTATTGGTAATGGCCGTGCCCCAACTAGGCAGGTATTCCATTCCTTGTTATAATATAAGTACGAACCCTAACAACTATATTATACCAACAACATAATATGTTAATATCCTTAGAATACACACATACATCACCTAACCCAATTAATTATAATTTTAATAATTCACACTATTAGTCGTATGGAATTATTAGATTATTTTAAAGATCTATATAAACTTTATTTATATAATATTATTAGCATAAATTTAACCAAAATATAATGGAATTATTAACATTAGCATAAAAAAATATTTTTTGTTGAGGGTTAATTTAATAACGAACTTTCAGAACACTGTTAAGTCTAAGTGTACCATAAATACAAGTATAAAATGGTAATAGAATCAAGAATTAAAAATAATACTCTAAACTAGGAAATAAGATTATAAATTAAAAATAAGAACTAAAATTGGGAATTAAATTTTAAATTCATAATTTAATATAAAATTAGAAATAAAATCTCAAACCATTCCTCACATGTAATGAAACCATTTGAAAAGTTAAATTAATATAGTAATTAAAGTTGAAAATTAGATAATAAACACAATGTAAGAATTAGAAATCCTAGATTTGGGATCGGATTCCTCGCATTAAAGTTAAGATTTTTGGGAAAAGTCATTTATCGTCCAATTATAGTCAATATTTTAAATTTAATTATCGAAAAGACCAAAAATAATAAATGGTAATTTAAGTTGAAAAAATAAAATGAAAAAAAAGGGAACTCATGTTGGTTGGGAATGAGTCCAGTTGATCCAACTCACCCGTTTGTTACCGCCCACTGACTGATAAAATTTTTGCACTTAAATTTTGGATTCAAAATAGAAAATCTTAATCTTGGAGAGCTACCCGACCTCCTGACACTTGAACGAGAAATTCTCTTTCATCTGATTACTAAATGAGGTGATCTTGGTGTCAAAATGAGGATGATAAACTGCTCTTAAGTTTTATGGCCGGGTCCTAACTTTCTAATGGTTAGAAAACACCGCACAATGGTCGTTTTGGCCGACCTAGTTTTGGGACATGGGTTATGCCCATCACTGATGACTTTTTGGGGCCTAATTCAGCTATCTCCAACAAACACTCTAGTGGCCCACAAGTGACAAATTGACTGACCGCCTCCCTCTACACCTCCATGGCCAGGGCCGACCTCCGACAAGGGCAAAATCGGCCGACATGAGTCGATTTTTGTCGGTGGGTCTATCGAGTTCAGCCCAAACGCAACCATCTGATGGATGAATGGATAGCCCTATCAGTTATGGAGCTCCCTATATAAGGAGCTCCTCCCCATTCATACTCTTCATCCCTGAAACGACTAAAGAAGAAGAAGAAGTGCTCCATTTCTAGATGAAACACAAACTAGAGCTCTGATTTGGTAAATTTTCTCCACCATTGAAGGTGAGTTTGAGTTGCTTAGAATCTTGAGGAAGTTAGCTACACAACTGCATACTCCATTCAGCTCGAGGATCGTCAGAGAAGCATAGGTGAGCTCGCACAGTACCATCACTCCCTAGGTAGTCGGCGACTAGAGTTGGTCGAGCTTAATTCAAGCTACCCTCAGGCCAACCACGGCTAAACCAAGCCCTTCAAACCTTCCCTAGAGCAGTCCAGGCCTTTCTAGAACCATAGTGGTAAGTCCACTCCGCTGCCCTTTGTCAGAATTTACTATTCATAGTGCACTTTTGCCGAAAACTAAATTATGAAATTCGCACTGCTCAGGTGTCACGCCTCGACTCGGTTTGGTCGGAACCCCGTGAGAAACCCGCCACTCCCTTTGGTTTAAGAAGGATTTATCTTCCTTCTAGACTATGAGGAGTCAGGTGTCCTTTTAACATGGTTTCCTGGTAGCATTATACAAAACTTAATAGCTTAGAAACCTATATACATGACTTAGGGTTTAGCTACGAGAGATCTCTAAGGTTGGTCTCATTTTTCTTGAAAGTGGTTAAAGGGAGGGGGTGAGTTTCTACAACTTAGTGAGCGGGTGTTGGGTGTGAGTTTTAAAAAATATTTAGTTCATAAAAAACTATTTCAAAGTTTATCACCATTTTCAAAGATTTTCTCCAATCTCAAAGCCTTTCACCATGTTCAATTATTATATGTGTCTAGTTCTCTTAGCACATCCCCTTGCCTTAGGAGGCATTTAGCAAACAAACACACGTCATTTATCATAAAGGGTACACATGTATTGTCATGCCCCGACCCAGTTTGGTTGGATCCCCGTGATCAACCCGCCACTTTCCTAGTTTATTAAGGGTTTCCCCTTCTTTTAAACCTTGAGGAGTAAAGCGTTCTTTAAACCTATGTCTTTCTTGGAATAACATTAATCAAAACTGCATGAAATTTAAACTCTCCATACCTATCTTGTAGGTGTATTTAACTAGAAGTCCTTGGGCAGGCTTTCTGGGGTTACCTAAAAGGGGTATAAGGGAAGGAGTGAGTTCAACGACTTAGTGAATGGGTATTTTAAGATATAACTTTCAAAAAATAGTTTGAATTGGAGTGTGCTAGACTCCTTATTTTTCTTTTAAAACATTTCATTCTCAAATCTCTATTTTCATCACCATTTCTCATCACAACAGTGTGTTTATCAACCAACACATGCCCTTCATCATGAAGGAAACACACATTCGCAGGCCAGCCCGTCCACTGTACCCACTTGTGGCGTCGGAGTGACTTTACCAGCCACCTAGATAGAAGAACGTCCACTTCTACCCTTAGAATGAGTAGATGTACGCGACATCCGACCCTCAATCTCTTAACAAAACTCCATGTTCGTATGAGGACAAAGACCCCCTCCCGTCCCCACCTCGGTCTCATGCGCAATGAAGCTACGTTGAGCTTCTCAAGACTTATGGTACGACTATCTGCCCTTATTTCCACTAGGTCGTCAGAGCCCTAGGACGCATCACTACCCCTCTTGGGCATCTTGAAGGTCTCATAACATAGTGCATACACAAATCAACAATTTTTCACATAAGCCATATAATCTGTGGTGCCACTGGTCAAACGACCCCGACCCTCAACTCGACCTGCAGCTATTTGTATTGACTGATCCGTAGACCTGTCATATCGCACTCCCGCTAGTCCATCAAGTATGTCAGTCCTGTCTCGGTACCATGGCCAAACAACTCATTTACTTAAGTTTTTCATGGCTTAAAATCATGTTTGTTTACTAGCTTCGGCTCGTGCTAACTGGCCTAGGGCCCACTGTTTGAGATTTTCAAAATCGAGTATATTAGCCCCCAAGTTCCAAAATCGAACCTACGGCCCAACTGAGCTATTCGAGCTCCTATTAAGGTCTCCCAAATATTTTAAGCAGTGATACACAGTAAAGGGAGAGCACTTCTGACAAAATAAACTTTTCATTTGTCTATCATACCAACCGGGTATGATCTACTTACAATTGGTAAGTAGTTTTTTTATGCGTGATTTTCACATCACTCCTCTCAGGTGTGATGGTTAAAATACCACTTAGCAGTGAGTTTTCATTTCTGAGGTGCTTATCATCTCAACTGGGTATGATATTAAATATCTCACTCACCCGATAGTGTAGTGAATTTTCTCTTAACCGGCTTGTTGCTTTCACGCGAACTTATCTTAGCTGACATTCCCGGTACTTCGTGTTCTTACACGATATGAATATCCTTATTCATTATCCTTTGGCCTAATAGCCTCCATTCATCTCGAATGAATAAAATAACCAAACTTTTCATTTATTTGTAATTAGGTCCCTAAAGTTATTTTTCTTTAACTTTAGGTCCCTAATGCCGGTTTTCCCCCAAATTTAGTCTCGAAACTCTAAAATTCACCTTAAGACCTCAATTTATTATAAAATCACAAAAAGGGGTTCAAGTTTCCTAAATTTCCAATTTGGTCCCCAACTTTTCCAAAATTACCCTTTTGTCCCCACTTTACAAAAATTCTAAAAATTGCCTAGTTGGTCCTCAGACATCTTTATCATGCCCAATTGGTCCTCAATTTTATGAAATTGCACTTTAGTCATTCGAATTTTCGAATTCCCCAAATTTCCCCCAATTTCAAACTTCTAACTCAGTCGAATTTGATTTCATCAAATTGACCAATCAAATGAGTTTAATTGTTGAAATTGAAGTTAGATTGGAGTTTCTACACCTTCATACGATTTAATTGCACTTTGAATCGCGTGATTTGATGTTAGAATGAGCTCAAATGGAGCTTCACTGGAAAACTAGACTTAGAGAGAGAAAGCTTCGAAAGCTTACCGTTAGGGGCGCGGCAGTCCAATCTTTCGATCTGGGAAGATAGCTCTTATTCTTAGGTCCCCCCCTAGGATCAAGAATTGCATCAATTGATGCCGAATTAAGTGAGAATTTAGTCATTGAAGTTCTGCCGGTTCTCTCTCTAGCACCAATCGAAATTTACAAAGGGGAGCCAAATTGGCTTACCTTTCCGCTCTAATTCAGCTGTATGAGGGCTATGGAGGTGTTGGGAGGGCTTGGTTTGGCTTGAGGAGGGCTCGAATTGGCCGTTTTTAGCTTGGCCAAAATAGGGCAGCTTTGGTCCGCCGGAGCTGCTTCACTATTCTATCCATGTCAGCGTCTCTCCTATGACCCTTGGAGCAAATGAAGACTACCATTGGGTAGTTGACTTCTCTGCAGTTTTAAAGAACCCGACCACACCTTCTTTGTCTTAGAAAAGACCCTATGTCGGAGCTTTGGTTTGAGCTTCAGCGAAAAATGGAGCAGTTGAGAGAGAATGGAGTTTTTAGGTGTGAGGAAGATGAATGAGGAGGGGCTCTTTATATAGGAAGCTTGAGGATTTCTTGGACGTCCAATTAACATCTTAATGACGGTCATTCATTGCCTAAAACTCACTGGTCAGAGACTTTTCATCTTCGCCGGCGCTGCTCAATTTTCCGATGAGTGAACAGTGCTGTCATCTGACAGAAGAAGATGACATTGTTCTGAATCAGACCGGACCGGTCCGAACCAGGTTCAAAGCTTAAACCGACCGGTTAAGGCTCGATTCGACCGAGTTTTTCAAAATTAAAAAATTTTAAATTCATTATCTGTCAAATGGTGGCCTCAATTCTCAAATTGGAATTTTCTAAGCCACCTAGAAAAATGAATTTAGCATCCGGTTCAATAGTGGTTCAAACCGGTTAAATCTGATTTGGATCCGATTCACCCAAACCAATTTGGTTTTTCTCTCCCAATTTGTCCTACAGTTCTTTTTTAAGGTTTTATGAACCCTTTGGGCTAGATTTGTGGGCGTCCTAGTACCCCCATCTGATCTCATATATCCATATTGAGACCATTCACAAATCGTTGGCAAATGTCCGCAAGTCCGACCATATTGGTGGCAAAGGGTCTTAACTCATTGAACTTAGTTTTGTACTCTGAGATAGAGTTAAGCCATTGTCGAAGTCAAAAGAAGTCTTGTTTCTTCTCATTGATCAGGTGGGGAGCCAAGTATTCCTCTGTATACCTCTTCTCAAATTTCTCCCAGGTGGGTGTGGTGGTATGCAGACTTCGGACATTGTCTCACCACCTTTTTGCACTACCTTCTAGGAAGAATTCCGCTAGGATCACCATCTCTTCTGGTGGAATCCTGATTATTCCCATGAGTTTCTTAATGCTGGCCAACCAGTCCATAGTGGCTTCAGCATCATTTTCCCCTTGGAACGACTTACATCCTAGTTGACGGAGGGTCTTGAGGTATCTGAGGATGTCAACTAGAGGAGGAATGTTGACAAAAGTAAGATGGGACTACACATCCTCGGGCTCAGCTCGAGAGTTGGTGTCCACCTTGGGAGCGAGGTTGGGTCTTCCAAACACTCGGGTGAACTCTTTGTACAACCTTTGATGCTTTGAGCTTAGTCTTGGTGGACCCATCTAGGATTTTCTAGGAATTTTTATAGGAATGGGGTTTTGGGCAGTGTCGGCGACTGTGACTCTAGTTCTCTTGGTTCCTCTCTTGGGAGTAATATGTAAATTTTTAACAATTTGTTTCTCTCAGTTTCTATGTTATATAGTTTTAATAATGTATTCGAGGAAACAGGCTTTGAAACAACTCACGTTGTCACGCCTCGACCTGGTTTGTCGGATCCCTATGAGCAATCCGCCACTCCCTTTGGTCTATCAGGGGTTTCACCCCCTTGTAAACCGCGAGGAGTCAGGTGTCCTTTTCCCTATTTTTCCTGGAATAACATTGTACAAAACTTAATACATTAAAAACTTACATACATGACTTAGGGTTCACTGCGAGGGGTCTTTAAGGTTGGTCTTCCTTTTTCCTGAAAAGGGTTAAAGGGAGGGGATGAGTTTCTACAACTCAATGAGCGGGTGTTGGGAGTGAGTTTTCATAAATGCTTAGTTTGTCAAAATCATACCAAGGTTTAACATCATTTTCAAGGTTTTTCTCAAATATTAGGCCTTTTTCAATTTCATATTAGGTGTGTTTAGCTCTCTTAGTACATACACTTGCCTCAAGAGGCATTTAGCAAATAAACACACACCCTTTATCATAAAGGGTACAAATGTTCGCAAGGTAGTCCTAGACTGCACCCACTTGGCGATCAGTGTGACTTTGTCGTCCACCGTGATAGAAGTCCCAAACTTCTACCCTAAGTCTGAGTGGACGTCCTAAACGTCCAACCCTCAGACCTAAAATCCACTTTGTGTCCTATGAGGACGAAGATCTCATCCCGACTCCACCCCGATCTCATGCGCAAGAAGCTCATAAAACTTTATGACTATTTGGCATGACGAATTGCCCTTATCTCCACCATGTCGTCCAACAACCTTTGGAACTCATCACTACCCCCTATGGCATCTTGATGATCTCGAATCCATGAGTGCATGCACAAATAATAATTTTTCATCATTTAGCCATTTCCTTTGGTGCCAACGGTCCACCGGCCCTAACACTCAACCCCACCTACAACTGTTTGTTTTGGCCGGTTCGTTAACCTAGCCCTAACGCACAACCGACAGCCCATCGAGCATTGTCGGTCCTGACTTGGTACCGTGGCAAATCACATAATTGATTCCATTTTAAATAAAAGTTTTCATGGCTCTTCCTATTTATGTTTGTTTACGAACTTCAGCTTGTGCCCATTGGCTTGGGCCCACTGCACATATTTTTCAAAACTAGGCCTTTAGCTTTATGAGTTCAAAACTGAGGCCCCTGGCCTGTTAGAGTTGTTCTCACTCTTGTCAAAAAGGTCTCCCAAATGGTTTAAGCAATAGCACAAAGTCAGGGGAGAACACTTCCGACAAAATCCTTTTTTAACTCATCACACCAACCGGGTGTGATGATAGGTCCGCTTATAACCGGTATGCGGGTTTTTCCTTTTAGAAACTCATCATACCAACCGGTTATGATGTCCTACTTACAACCAGTAAGTAGGTTTTTCTTTAATAAAAGTGAACTCATCATCTCAACAGGTATGATGTATAAAAATCTCACTCACCCGATAACTATGGCGTGTTCGTCCCAAGTCAGTTTCTAAGTCTACACTAGCTCTCGCTTGCTTGCATTCTGGTCCCAAGTGTCCATATGCGGTTTGGGTACCATTATCAAGTAGTATTCTGCATAACAATCTTTTCTTCTCACGTATGAGCGATTAAGCCTAAATCTTTGGTTTATTGCACTTAGGTCCCTAAAGTTCATATCTGTTGACTTTAGCTCCCTAGTGTTAAATTTTCCCAAATAAAGTCCCAAGTGTCCATATACTCATTGGGTCATTAATTTACTTAAAATTGTGAATGAGACTCAAGTTTTCCAAATTCTCAATTTGGTCCCCAATTTTTCTAAAATTGTCGTTTTGCCCATACTTTCCAAAAATAGCTAATTAACCCCCAATTCTTTCAAAAATTGACCAATTGCCCCCCCCCCCCCCCCCAGCATCTTTCTCCTATTCAATTAACCTTCAATTTTGAGAAATTGCATGGAGGTCCCTCAATTTTTTGAAATTTCCAATTTTCCCCAATTGCTTCCCCTAATTTCACCCATTTACACTGACCGAATTTGATTTCTCCAAATTGGCCATTCAAATGGGGTTAATTGCTCCAATAGATGATATAGATCAATTTCTACACTTTCATACGATCAAATGGAGCTTCGAATAATAGAATTTGGGTCCGAAATGAGCTCAAATGGAGATTCACCAGAAAATTGTTCGTAAAGAGAGAAAGCTTCGAAAACTTACCATCGGAGGTGCAACGGTCTAAGCTCTTGATCGAGGGAGGTAGCTCTCATCCTCAGGATCTTCCTAGAATCAAGAATCGATATAATTGATGTTCATATCAATGAAAATTTAGTTAGTAAAGTTTGACATTTTCTCTCTAGAATCGATGTGCAATGATGGAGGAGGGCCGAATTGGCTTACCTTTCACCTTTGTAGAGGTCGTGTGATGGTTGTGGTGACTTTGGGGATGCTTGGTTTGGCTGAAGGAGGTCTGAATTGATCAAATTCAGATCGGCCAAAATAAGGCAGCTTCAAACTGTCAGAGTTGCTTCACTGTTCGATCACACTGGCGTTTATCCGGTGATCCTTGGGTCGAAGGGAGGTTGCTGTTAGATAGCTGACTTCCCCCTGAGTCTATAGCACCTGACTTTGCCTTCTAAGGTTGAGAAAAGTGCCCAAGTGGGAGCTCTAGTATGTGCTTCGCCCGAAAATGGAGCACTTTTGAGAGGATGATGATTTGAGGTGTGTGGAGGATAAATGGATGGGAGCTCTTTATATAGGGAGCTCAAGGACCCTCTATTCGACCAGTTTCCATACTGGTTGAGCTTATCCTCGCCCGAAAATGCATGATTGGAGGGTATATTCCCTCACCAAGAAAGGAAAATTTCTGAACCGATGAATAATGTTGTCATCCCAAGTAAGAAGACGACACTGTTCCAGACCAGATCGGTCCGGTCCGACCGGATTCAATGGCGAAAATCGGTTGGTTTCAGGACCGATTCGACCGGTTTTCTCAAAACTAAAAATTTCTAAATTAGTATAAATTCATACCTAAAAAAATAAATTATCTAATCTAATTAATTATGGTTCAAACAGGTTCAATCTGGTTAAGGTCCGGTTCACACTGAACCAGTCCAATTTTCCCTTTTAATTGGTTTCATGGTTATTACACATGATTTTTATGACTATTTGGTTCAATTAAGATTTTTCAATTTCTTATTTTACCCTTATTTACTATCTTTATTAATTAAATAGCTCAATTTTCTATTTAGAATCGACCGATTCTTTTCTCTATTTTTATTATTCTTAAAAGGATGGAGTTTACGACCCATTTGATTTGGATCTAATAATCCAAGTTGAGTCAAACACGTATTTTCTATTTTTATAGTTTTGATCTAAAATTACTTTTTTTTTTAATTTTTTGGTAGTTTCAAAAAATTAATTCCCACCCTAATTCGACTTAACTTGATTTCATTCCGATTTCAAATTCAATAATTACCAATCCTTAATTTCGAACAAGAATATTTTTTACCAATTTGATTCAATTTGATAGACTATTTTATATTATACAATTTCAAAATTAATTATCACTTCAATTTGATTTATAATTTTATTTCAAACTCTAATTTTAGTCTAATTGAGTTTAACTAAATTGCAAAGTGATATGTATGGATAAGTTGAAAATATAAGATAAAATGATTTATCGAATATTATATATAAAATCCACCCAATTTTCTTATGTACATAAAAAGGTGCTGTTATTTATGATATTTTTTTAGTTTTATTTACGTTTAAAAGATTATAAATGTGATAGATATCAATGGGTAGATTGTTATACATACTATATTTATGGTAGTTTGTTACAACTAAATTTTCGTCAATTTTGTTGTCAAGCATTCAAAATATTAATTTGTTATAATATTGAGATAATCATGTATTATAATATTTTTTAATTTATATAAATATTGAGTTAGTGATATATTATAATAATAATCATATGTTATAATATTGATATAATTATGTCTTATAACATTGATATAATCATGTATTATGACATTTCTTTTAAACTTATTGATTTAGTCATATATTATAATATGCTATGCTAAATATATATTATAATATGTTGTATTAAATTTTAATTTAAGTATTATTTATACAATATATTATAATATTTACATTAACCATATTTTGTGATAAATAATAACACTGATATAATTATATGTTATAATATTTAATTAAGTATTATTATAGTCATATATTATAGTATGTTATAACTTTGATATGCTTATATGTTAGAATACGTTTATAATGTTCATTTAATTTAAGTATTGGTTTCATTATATTTATTGATAATTAATTATATCATACACGATTAATTAATTATATATTATAATAGTTTCCTAATTCAAGGAAATATTGTTTCAAAAAATATATATACTAGTGGATGTGGTAAGATTGAGTTTGTGGGTAAACTTGTTAGATTAATAAGTTTATTATAGAGCAAAAAAAAATTAATAAGTTTATTGATGATGTGAAAACATGTTAGTTAGATTAAGTATACTCACCATACTCCATAGGTAGCTGCACATATCAGTCAGCATACCAATCTAAATGTCGATTTATATTCGTTGGGGGCTCATATAGTAATTTCCAAACTCAGGACATCCTGAGCTGATCTCGAACTGAACCCACGAGCCCCATTTAGATTTAGACATCTCGCATAACAACGAGCTTATATATCTCAAAGGACAAAATAAACATCACCGTATATGAAAAGAAGCGCTGTTCATACCGGAGGAAGAAGTACTATTAAGCTCCTTTCAGTGACTTAGTTAGATTATAGGACCCCTATTTATTCTCCCTTGCATCCATCCCTTCTGTGCTTATTTTCTAGTCCCTTTTGCCTCAGAAACTAAAGGCAGGAAAGGGGTTCATGTTAATGGGGCTGTGCTTCATGAGGAGGTGTGGGATAGGGTTTTGTGGGGTTGTAAGGTCACCTTGACGGAGATGGGCGGGAGGAGAATTTGAGAGGGAAGAGGAATTAGATGAAGAACAAGAGAATCCTGATGCTGCTGCTGCATTGCTGGAGAACAGGAATGGCATTAATGGGCTTGCAGATTTGCCCAGATAGTTTAGGCTAATTGGTATTTCCCACCCCATTTTCGAGCATGCCCGAACTTCTACCCTCCTCTTCTCCATTGCTTTCCCCTGCAAGCCAAAGTTGGTGAATATGGATCTGTTAGCTAATTACTTTCCACATTACTAGATGTCATTATATAAAAAGAAAAACATTCACCCCACTCTTGAGAGGTCATCGGGGACACCAGACCCTCCATGGAGAAAGAGAGGCCGCATCCAGTTGCGTGGAGAGATCGAACGGTGTGCAAAAGAGCCACCCCTCTGAGAAAATGAATTGAGGGAGTCGTGGCCCTCCCTTTGTTTTATTGACATGGGTGACAAGATCCTCCAACAATCTCAACCGAGAAAAGTGGCGGCAGGAGAATTGTTTTATCGAAATGTGTAATTAATCTTAGCCTACTTAAATTGGTTGCTTATGACTCCTAAAAGGGTTGGGAGTGTGGGCGGGAGCAAATTTCAACCACAGGGCAATTGGATCAAATGGAGATTTGAAAAGATAAGAAGGGAATTGTAAGTACCTGATCAGGTCTTGATAGGAGGAAAGGATACATAGCCAGCCAGACAAACATTAGAACTGTTAACCTGCAAAAAAAAATATTATATTTTGACCTAACTCAAGATGTTTTCCCCTACACACGGGACATGGACATACCAGCATCGGTGCTCCTCCATTGGGCCCATCAAAGCCATAATGTCCTGCAACTTTGATGCTCCTTTGATCGCGTGAGGGAGGAGCCATTCCCAGGTTGAGATCAAGGTCACGGCTTCCACATCCTCCAAAATAGACCAAAAGGAGAATAAATTCTAAATTAAAAATTTAAGGGAGATATTATAAATTGATAATGTATCATTAATAAACTTAAAATTTTAATGGAAATAGATATTATTTATCCATTATAACTCAATAATATTTTCTGATATGACAATTAGTAATCTTAAAATGAGATCTAAATCGGTACCTTCCCTGGGAGCCCCCAAATCAGCATTGCCCTCGTAATTGCTGTTATCGAAACCGGCTAGTGCCTCTTGGCCGTTGAACTGCATGACCATGGGCTGCTGAAAAATTACGAATATCCAATCATTCATAGAACCATTAACTAGATTATGTGTATTATATCATTCATAGAATTGTTTATCAGAATCTAACTTATTATGGAGAAACTGGCCTCCCATTCTGGGATCCCACCTGCCGCATTTCTGCAGTGATAAGGCTCGATTTCCTCTCGAAAAACTGTTTCTCTGCCGGCGGAGCGTGTGAACAAACTCTTCCTTGGTCAAGTTCCCAATCTGGCCTCATAGGATCAAAAGTACAGATCCTAAACAGTCTTATCTTGTATACACTTCTCCGAACAGAATTAGTCAGTCTCTCATATTACTATACAATCTATTTTTCACCTGTTTCATGTCTTCCTCGTAGTCGCTTATACTGAAGTTTATGTCGGCATCTACTCCTCGGAACTTTATGGCCGCCCGGTCGTACGCTCTGCAAATTACAAGGAAGAGTGGAAATAGGACAAGGGATAATTATGGATGCAGAAGTTATATATATGGCATAGAGGTTGAGAAAGTCATTATCAATACCTTGCTGCAGTATATGCAGTGTCAAATCCACCTAAGATAATTGAAATAGTTCCAAGTTGAGGAGAGAACCCAACAAGACAAAAGACATGAAAATTGTTAAGAGATTAAGGAAAGCATATGTCGTAGTAGAATTAAGAAATTATGATTAATTACTTACCCAAGTAAACTTGCTTTAGGCAGTCCCTACGTTGAAAAAAAATAATGTGAGTGATTGAGTTGAAATCATCCAATTTCCAAAAGAAAAAGGGGGCAAAAGGGAATAAAAATTGTTCACTTTGAAAGAATCTAAGTTTACTTTGGATTCCCGACAGTTGTCGCTCTATTGATCTTTTGTCGTGGGAAAAAAGCGGAAGGAAAACAAAGATGAATGATTGATGCTTTCACTCGGAGAAGACACACGCACCATATATGCGATTCCCACCGGCCGGTCCGCCGTAGAAGGTGACGCCACGGTACTGCGAGCTCCGGGACCTTGGCCCCCGGCGGCTCTTCCTGACCTGCTGCTTCGGCTGCCGAAGCTTACTCAGCTCATCCACCATGAGGGGCCCACCAGTCGTGTCTCCGCCGCCAACTCTCCCGAAGGAGAGGTTCAGCCACTGCGACCTCATAGCAGTGGCCGCCGTGAGCGGCCCGTGCCCGGGCTCCGACTTTGCCCCACTCCGAATGGGGAAGAGTTGCCGAGTGACGAAGTCCGGCCGGGAACTGGGGGGGCTGGCGTCCTTCTTGAAGACGTCGAAGACGAAGGCGTCGGTGCAAGAAGAGTTCTCGTCGCCGGCGACTTCCTGAGATTTGTCGGACGTCCCACCGGAGTTCTCTTCCCCTCCATCCTCTTCTCCACTCTTTCCTCCTGCTGCTGCTACTCCGATCAGCATGGACCTATCAACGCCTTCCTCCTCCATGGCCATCACCAGCAGCTTCTCATGGCCGCGCGAGTATGAATCGCTTGAGGGAAACTCGATATTGAGATCCAACATATCTGCGGCTGCTGTATTTCTGCAACTGTTGCTTGATGGACAATCAGCACGGGAACTTAAGAGCCCAGGTAGGTAACATATAAGAAAACCTCGACCTTTTAGAACTTAGGTATGAAAGTTTGCCATGGATAATGCTTGAGGTTAATGGGATGGGAGAAGAGTGTGAGAAGCAGAATAGGTGTTTGATATTTTAGGGGATAGAGAGAAAGAAGTGAATCAGTCGTCATATGGAAGAAACATGTTTTTCCCCATGATTTCTCATCTATGCTAATTGGAAATTTATTTTTAGATTGTCTATTGTTAAATACATCAACATGAAATTATAATATGTCATCTTTAAAATCTTTGCACTCATATAACTAACTTTTAAATTTATGTTATCTTGTAAGAACATTTCACGTGGGTCCTTTTTCTTTGCACAACTATATATTTCTAGGAATCCACTAGCAACCATATATTAATATGGAAGACCATTGAAGTGAGACTATAAATTCCCTTCATTCATAATATTAATTTTTTTTAATTTTAATAGACTATCATTATTTTTTTTCTGTCATATGATATTGACCTGATTATTAAATTTTTATTAATTAAAATTTAAGTTGAAAAAATCCATTAATAGGCCAAATCTCCTAAATATAAATTTTCTCTATTCATATATGTTAACAAAAAATATTTATAAAGGAAAACATGCGTTTTAGTTATTTGTGGATAAATCTAAACATTTATAATTCTATAATTTGGAATCATATTTGAGCTGCAATCATACAAAAGGAGTAATTCCTATGAATGGACCCTCTTTCTCTTTTGGGTAAATATTGCGCACCCACCATATGTCTGGCCCAATACATATATATATATATATATATTCAGTGTATTTGATAAGATCCTTACAAGAAAAAAAATAATAAACTCAACCTACACATCCCTTCTCATCTCTAAAAAAAAAGATTAACATTGTGATCACAACTACTAATCTAAAAACATTTATGTCCTGGTCTATCTTTTTTCTATGTTTAAGAGAATGGCCACGTGTTAAAATAAGGATAATAAAAGATGCGAATTCAACTATCTATGGACGATAAGCAAAAAAAACTATCTAGTGAACATTTCCATTTATGACACTAGCATGGACCCTCCTATGTACTACTCAATCTCGTGTTCTGATTATCACTTCGGGTAAGCATTTGTCAGCGCGTGCTTGTCGGCTCGCTCCCTATGTTTCACCCTAGGGATTCCCTTGACCCATAATAATATTCTCCGTATATTAGAAATTGAGGGTGATTTACTATTGGACTTAAAGTGAAGCCAAGTGACATCTTTGAGGATGCTTTTGCAAATTATGATGAATGAGACAAAATTGTAATAGAAAGGAAATTACGGGAAGTATGTACAAATAAGGGAGACTTGGACGTATAAGAGATGATAATTAAAAGAAATGAAAAGTAAGTGAATAATTTCTGCATGTATTCATTTTTTAGTTATATAATAATTTATATATACAACTTTTAAATTATTGCTAATAATAAATTTCTACATATATGTTGATTTGACATTTATTATGCAATCACTACTGATAATAAATCCATACAGATATACTTAGTTGGCTAGTAGGTGTTATACTTAAGGTGATATGGTGGTTGCAAATATAGATATACTGAGTTGGCTTTTACTCCCCCAATCTCAAGGGGAGATCTCGGAGATTGAGCTTGTATCTTAAAAAGTAGAAGCAAGAAGTAGACAAATCTTTGGTAAGAATGTCAGCCAATTGAGAATCGATACCAATAAAACAAACACGAAAATGCCCATTGGTAACTTGTTCACGAACAAAGTGATAATTAATCTCAATATGTTTGGTGCGGGTGTGAAAAACAGGGTTGTCTATGAGATAAATGGCTGAGAGATTGTCACACCATAATATAGGAAGACCTAAGAGAGGTTGATGAAGTTCATGAAGTAGGGAGTGCAGCCAGATAATCTCTGTAGCAGCATTGCTAATGCTTTTATATTCATCTCCAGTGCTTGAGCGAGCAACAATGCGTTGCTTACAGGAGCTCCATGAGATCAGATTACGACCTAGAAAAATGGCAAATCCACTAATAGAACGATGATCATCAGGGTTGCCAGCCCAATCAACATCAGAAAAATAATGCAAATCATGAGGTGAGTGATGCCAAAAAGTTAAGCCAATGTGGGTAGTACCTTGGAGATAGCGAAGGATACGCTTGACGGCAGTCTAATGAGCATCCGTGGGTTGGTGTATAAACTGACATGCTTGGTGAACAACATAAGTGATATCAGGTCGCGTAAGAGTGAGATATTGAAGAGAACACACAATCTGATGATATTGGGTTGGATCAGAGAGTAAAGTGCCTGTAAGAGCAGACAAACGGGGGCCAGAGTTAATGAGAGTTGAGACGGGCCAACAGATAGTTATGGCAGCTTTAGAGAGAAGATCATGAATATATTTGGTTTGGGTAAGGTGAATACCATGAGAGGATTGCTTGACTTCAATGCCAAGGAAGCAATGTAGTGGACCTAAATCCTTGATAGAAAATTCAGCATGAAGAGCACAAGTAATGGACTCGATAGGAGCAGTGGTCGAGCCCGTGATGAGAAGATCATCAACATAGACAAGCAAAAATATAACAAAACGAACAGTGCGATAAATGGAGAGAGAGCTATCAGCAATGGAACCACAAAAACCCAAAGTTTGAAGAAAGGAGCTGAGGCGGTGGAACCAGGCATGGGGAGCTTGTTTGAGTCCATAAAGTGACCGCCCAAGTCGACACACATGATGAGGATAAACAAGGTCAGAGAACTCGGATGGTTGAGACATGTAGACTTCCTCGGTAAGGTGACCATGCAGAAAAGCATTATTTACGTCTAATTGACGGATAGGCCAATTGGAAGAGACCGCAATGGAGAGGATGACTCGAATGGTGACAAGTTTGATGACTGGGCTAAAGGTACCATCAGGATTTTCCTTAATCTTATAAACCCATTTGCAGCCAATAACAGGACGATCAGGAGGGACAGGAACCAAATCCCATGTATGATTGTGAAGAAGCGTAGAGAGTTCAACTTTCATGGCGTCCATCCAAAGAGGGTTATGACGAGCTTGAGCAAAGGTGCGAGGTTTCTACGCCACAAACAAGGAGGGGTTGATAGTAAAGCGCTGGGGAGGAAGAGAGCCATCCTGAGAGTGAGTGACCATGTGAGGAACCGGCGGAGGAGGAGTAGGCAAACCCGTAGGAGAGGCTTGCGAAGAAGTTTCATGTATATTCAAAGGAGAATGAGGAACCATACCTGAGTCCAATGGCGGCATTGGGACAGGAGAGGGAATTGGGAGAGTAATGATGGAGTGCTGGATGAGGGCAGTTGAGGGTGGATGGTCACGAGAGAAGGGGAAGACAGACTCATTAAAGTGGACGGTATGAGAAATAAAAATGCGACTAGTTCGAGGATTAAGAACTTGGTAACCTACATAATTAGAGGGATATCCAAGAAAAATACAAGGCGAAGAGTGGGGTTGTAATTTGTGTGAAAGATAAGGACGAAGGTATGGAAAACAAAGACAACCAAAAACACAAAGAGATTTATAATGAGGAAGAGTATGGGTGAGGACCTAAATAGGCAAACAAAACCCAAGAGACCGAGTAGAAAGACGGTTGATGAGATATAGAGCTGTTTCAAAGGAAAAATCCCAATATTTAATAGGAGCATAATAATGACTTAGGAGAGCATAATATTTACTATGTGGTGATGCTTACGTTCAACAGAACCATTTTGTTGAGGCGTATGAGGACATGAAATACGGTGAGAGATTCCTGCAGCCTGCAATTCTGACTGGAAAGATTTGGATAGAAATTTTTTCGCCTCATCAGATTGTAAGTATTTGATTTTGGAATTAAGTTGATTTTCAACTTGTAAATGAAATGCTCGAAAAACAGATATAATGCCAAAACGGTACTTTAGAACGTAAAACTAAGAAAAGTTACTATAATCATCAAGAAAGTGTACATAGTAAGTATGACCCATGTGAGAGAGAATGGGAGCGGGTTCCCATATATCGGTATGAATTAGCTCAAGCGGAGTGAGACTCTTATGATGGGTGAGAAGAAATGGTTGCTGAATAATTTTATCACAAGAACAAGATTCACATAATGGAAACGGGAATGTATTTTTCATAGAGAGATGTTTAGAAAGCACATGACTAACAATGGGAAAAGCAGGATGTCCTAAACGTTGATGCCAAATAGAAACAGATGCAACATGACTGACATAAGTAGCAGGAAAAACGGGAGAAGAAGTATGACTTGTGTGAATATAGTAGAGTCCGCCCTTACGACTCCCGTGCAACAACTCCTGATGAGAGAATAGATCTTTGATAAGAAAATATGTAGAATAAAATTCAAAGTAACATGGGTTATCTCAAGTAAATTGAGAGACAGAGAGAAGATTTAAGTAAATCTGGGGAACATAATAAATACGATTGAGAATAAATTTATGAGATGGAGAGTGAAGATAAGCAGAACTAGAGGATAAAATTGGTAAACTTGTCCTGTCGCCGATTATTAGATACTCAGGAAGGGTAGGATCATCTTGAATAGACATGTGAGACAAGGTGTTAGTGATATGTGTGGTAGCACCAGAATCAATATACCAATCGAGTTGATGGGGGGTGGGTTCCAAATTGTACGAGGGATGAGCCTGAGGTGTGACGGGCTTGAGCTCGTATGATGGATAATGATTGGCCATGTGGCCCATTAATCCACATAGTTGGCATGTAGGCTCGGAAGGCCGTAAGTCGAGCCTTTTAAATGGACTGCCTTTTTCTTTCCCGGGGAGGTCTTGTGCGCCCCAAAGATCCAAAAGAGCGAATGGAGCCTACTGGACGACACCCAAATGTTGGACTGGATGGAAGTCGTTGGGTTGAAAATCTCCTATTTGGGGTTCTGTCATTCCATAGAGCAGAACCTCCATGAGGTGCAATATGTCGATGAGAGCTTGGAAAGAACCTCTTTTGCGATTGTCAACTTACAAAATGAAAAGGAGGCATCAAAGGCGTTGAGAGGAGACTGCGGGAGCTTCGGGCAGCTACAATAGCTACGAGAGACTGAGATATTTTTGTAGCTCCTGTGATTCCAGATAGAGGTGCAGACCCTAAATTGATTCCATACTTCTGAACATGACAGGCGTCTTGGGCGAGCAGTAATTCCTTCAAGTAATCCAGAGCCATGTCATCCAAAACGTGCGACATAGCAAGGGTGAGTGCCACCCATTCCCTGTCAATACCATCGAATAATTTATCTTTGATTTCGTGGTCAGGTTTGGGGCGACTAATTTGGTCAAAGCTAGTGGCAAGGGTTGAGATGATGGAGAGGTAGGTGGCCATGGGTTGATCATCCTTCTGTAGCTCTCGCCATTGTTGGTCAAGAATGTCCTTTTGAGCATGAGTTTGAGAGCTGTATAGAGTCTCTAGCTTGTTCCATGCCTCAGCTGATGTGAGAACACCAATGATCTGCAAATTGACTTTTGTAGACAAAGATGCGGTTAGTGCAGTCAATGTGAACTTATCTCGGACCACCCACACATCATATTCTGGGTTGACAATCTTGAGTTCCTCATCTTCTTCTTTCACCAGTAAGGTAGGTTTTGGCTTAGGTATGCTACCATCGACATAGTCATACAATTGATAGGCTTCTAGCATATTACTGATGTTATTCTGCCACAAGTAGTAGTTGGTGTTGTCAAGTTTGATTGGTAGGGAGGGAAGTGCATTGAGAAGAATGATGGTGGTTGAGGAGCTCATTTTGAGTGTTTAAGGTAGTTATGTGTTTGAGAAAATACTTGAATGAGGAAGAAGTGTGCCACACAAGCTATTTGTTTGAGAAAATGCTTGAATTAGGAAGAAGTGCGCTAATGAGGAAGAAGTGTACTACGCAGGCTATGTGTTTGAGAAAATGCTTGAATGAGGAAGAAGTGTGCTGGCTATGTGTTTGAGAAAATGCTTGAATTGGAAGAAGTGTGTTATGCAAGCTATGTGTTTGAGAAAATTATTGAAAAAGAAAAGATGATTCTATGCAGTAGCCAAATTTTCAGAAGGAAGCTGTTGAGCGAAATGCTTTGATACCATAAAAGAAAAGAAGAGGAAGTAGATAATTTTTGCATGTATCTATTCTTCACTTGTATGATAATTTATATACAACTTTTACATACAAAATAAGAAAATAATATGTAATAAATAGAGGTAATGACTACTAATAATAAATTTCTACATATATGCTGATTTAACTTTTATTATGCAAATCTCCGCAAATATACTGAGTTGGCTTGTAGGTGTTATTATCCTTGAGGTGGTGTGGTGGTTGCAACTGTAGATATGCTGAGTTGGCTTTTAATAATAAAAAATCACATTTTTCCTTTTTTATTGCTCATTCATGGTAAATCTCTCTAGGACACAAGCACATAAATGAGGGATTTCATGACTCTCATGCATCCAATTGTGACTTGAGTGCTAAGAATTATGGGGATTTCATTATAGGAAGATTATATGGTATATGAGCAATACAATATCAGTAGTATTGATGTAAGGTAAATTTCTCACAACCTAATCCGATTCGGTCGACCGGAGACACGTGTCAATCCACCCATCCTCGAAAACCACTATATTGGATATATTCACAATATTGAGAACCAGAGTAACTAGTGTTTCTTATGAAACAATAGTAAAATACAACAAAAATTTAAAACTTTTCTTTCAAAATTTTATGTGTGAACCCAAAAAATAATTTATTATATATCCCAAAAATCATAATATTATGATAAATCAAATTATCATTTGTGAGAAGGGTACAAGATTAATTTAGCGAACGTGTACCTTATGAAATTCCTTCCATTCTCTAACTTATACTTACAAGGCTTAGCCTGCAACATGTTTAGGGGAGTGAGCGAGCTTATAACTCAGTGAATGAGACACTAATGTTGTGCCATTGCATTACTTATGACATAGACGTCCATGGTAAACAACCTAGCATGATTTTCTATCATATTAGTTTTACTCAACCCTTTTGAGTACCATGGTTTACTTTGCCCCTAGAGATAGTAGATCTCTGGCCATTTGACTCATAGTTTACGCTACAGTGGAGATATCATCGGTTTTTCCATTTGGTTCACCCTAGAGATAGTAGGTCTCTAGCCATCACACATGGATTTTCACTAATGGAAAACAACACACATTCGCAGCATAGATCATGTAAGGTTAGAATATCGATCCGTACCACTTATGGCATGAAGCGTCTTTACCGTTCACCTTTGTGAGAGACTACAACCTCTAGCACTAGTTTCTGTGAGCTCCATTGCCCAACCCCTAGAGTTTTTCGAAACTTATTATCCGCTATTGTGAGACGAGATCTCTCTCCCCTTCTTCCTCGGTCTCAATGCACTTTGGGATTCTTCGAGACCTGTGACATATTGTATTAGTAATACTTCCCTTATGCTCATAGGGTTGTCCAACAATTCTTGGAACTAACACTACCCTATAGCAGGCAAATCAATGGTTTCGTATCTCAACAAACACAATCATAAATCTTTTTGTTAATAACTTTATTTTTGTGCTACTAGCCCAACAAGCTTGACGACCTTGCTTCGACTCGGTAACTTAAACACACATTGTCATGCCCCGACTCGGTTTGGTCAGATCCCCATGAAAAACTCGCCGCTCCATTGGTTCAAGAGGGGTTTCCCCCATCTTTAATTTAAGAGGAGCCAGGTGAAATCTGAACCTTGTTCCCTGGAATAACATATATCAATAATAATGCAAGATTAGGAGAAATTAAGCATACCTGACAGAGGATAAATCCTGGTGTTATCCATAGTCATTCTATATTCCTGAAAATGGATAAAAAGGGTGGGTGAGTTTCTAAAACTCAACGAATGAGAAAATTTTAATAAAATAATTTGGAATGTGCCTAACTACTTAATTTCCTTTCAAAGTTATTTCTTCTTCATATTCTCGGTTTTCAAAAACTTATCACATTATCCACATCTAGTGTGTTTAGCAATCAACACACACCCTTCATCATGAAGGGATCACACATTTGCAGGGCAGCATGTCTACTCTACCCACTTATGGTGTTAGAGCGACTTTACCGACCACTTAGATAGAAGCGCATCCACTTCTACCCTGGGAATGAGTGGATGTACGTGACATATGACCCAAAAAGAAACTCTGTGTTCGTATGAGGACAAATACCTCATCCCAACCCCATCCTAGTCTCATGTGCACGAAGCTACGTCGAGCTTCCCTGAATACTGGCACGACAAACTGCCCTTATCTCCACCATATCATCCAGTAGCCCCTAAGATGCATCACTACCCCTCTTGGGTGTCTTAATAATCCCGAACTTCAGTGCATGCACAAATAATAATTTTTCATATAAGCCATTAATCTTTGGTGCCACTGGTCCAACGGCCCCGACCCTCAACTCGATCTGCAACTATTTGGCTAAACTGGTCCGTCAACCTATCTTGTTGCACTACCGCCAGTCCATCGAGCATATCGGTCATGTCTTGATACCATGGTCAAATTACATAATTTATTAAAATTTTCATGGCTTAACATAATGTTTGTTTACGAGGTCCTGCTCGTGCCAACTAGCCTTGGGCCCATTGTACGAGATTTTCAAAATCGAGCATTTTAGACCCCAAGTTCCAAAACTGAGGCCTCCGACCTATCTAAGCTATTTGAGCTTCCATCAAGAAGGTCTTCCAAAATCTTTAAGCAGTGGCAGACAGTCAGGGGAGAACACTTCTGATAAAAATATCTTTTCACTCATCAATCACAACAATCGGGTGTGATGACATCTCCACTTACAACCCATAAATGGGTTTTTCACTTCCTTCCAAGAAGTTCATCATACCAACCAGGTATGATCTACTTACATCCAGGTGTGATATTAAAATTTCACTTAGTAGTGATTTTTCATTCTGAGGTACTCATCATCCCAACCGGGTATGATGTAAAAATTTCCACTCACTCGATCAGTGTATTCCTCTTATTCAGCTCTTTGCCTCCATGCGAGCTTATCTTTGCTTACATTCTCGGTCCTCATGTTTCTACATGATTTGAACATACTTGTTCATTATCATTTGGCCTAATAGCCTTCATTCCTCACAAATGAACAAAATACCCAAACTTTTTAATTTGGGTTCCTAAAGTTCTTTTCCTTTAACTATAGGTCCCTAATGCCAATTTTCCCCCAAATTGAGTCCTGAAACTTTAAAAAATTTATTTTAGGTCCTCAATTTATCCAAAATCCCAAAGAGGGTTCAAGTTTCCCAAATTTCTAGTTTGGTCCCTAACTTTTCAAAAATGACCATTTTACCCCTACTTTACAAAAAATGGCAATTTGACCCCCAAAAATTCCAAAAATTGACCAATTGGTTCTCAAACATCTTTTCCATGGCCAATTGGCCCTCAATTTTGGGAAATTGCACTTTAGTCCCTTGAATTTTTGAAATCCTCAATTCCCCCAAAATCCCTTCCCCCCCCCCCCCCCCCAAATTTCCCCCTTTCAACCTGGCCGAATTTGATTTCATTAAATTGACCGATCAATTGAGGTTCATTGTTGTAATTGAAGGTAAAACTAAGTTCCTACACATCTATATGATTCAATTGCACTTTGAATCACATGAATTGATGCCAGAACGAGCTCAAATGGAGCTTAGTCCGAAAATTGGACTTAGAGGGAGAAAGCTTTGAAAGCTTTCCGTTAGAGGTGCGGCGGTCTGAGCTTTTGATCTGGGTAGATAGCTCTCATTCTTATATTACTCCTAGAATCAAGAATCACCTCAATCCATGTCGAATTAAGGGGGAATTCAATCAGTATAGTTTCACCAGTTCTCTATCTAACACTAATAAAAATTTACAAAGTGGAGTCAAATTGGCTTACCTTTCTGCTCTAAATTGTTCGTGTGAGGGCTGAGGGAGTGTTGGGAGGGCTTGGTTTAGCCTGAGAAGGGTTCAAATCGGCTGATTTCAGCTTGACAAAAATAGGGCAGCTTTGGTCCATCAGAGCTGCTTCACTGTTGGATAGCTGACTTCCCCCCGAGTCTAAAGAACCTGATCATGCTTTCTTTGGCTAAAAAAAACCCCTAAGTGAGAGCTCTGGTTCGAGCTTTGTTGGAAAATTGAGTAGTTGAGAGAGATTGAATTTTTCAGGTGTGTGGAGGATGAATGGAGAGGGGCTGTTTATATAGGGAGCTCGAGGACTCTCCAACCGTTCGTTTGACACATTAATGACAGTCATTGATGTCCTGAAATGTCCTAAACATAAAAGTTTCCTTTCCACCGATGTTGTTCAATTTTCCGGCGAGTGAACAGTGTTGTCATCTGGAGGAACAAGACAACACCATTCCGAATCGGACCGGACCGGTCCGAACCAGGTTTGATGCTTAAACCGACCGGTTTAGGCCTGATTCTACTGAGTTTTTTAAAATTAAAAATTTCTAAATTCATCTAAATTCATTCTTTATCCAATGATGGCCTCAATTCTTCAATTTGAATTTTCTAAGCCACCTAGAAAAATGAATTTAGCATCCGGTTCAATAGTGGTTCAAATTGGTCCAAACCGGTTCAATCCGGTTCACCTGAACCGGTTTGGTTTTCTTTCCCAAGTTGTCCTAAAGTCCCTTTTCATAGTTTTTATGACCCTTGAGTCACTCCAAAGTTTTAAAATTCCCAATTTGCCCATTCTCAGGTGGTCAGGGTTTGTGAACCTGTTTGGTTTTCTCACTCGGGTTGACCGGTTGTTTCCCTGGTCTTAACTCCAAAGGGTGGGGATTACAACTCTCCCCTTCTTTTAGAAGTTTATCTCTAAAACTTATTCAACGTTCTTTGCTCTGGAAATAACTTCCTTTAATATCATCTTGTAGTTTATCAACACACAACCTTTTCGGTTATTTTCGTTTATCCCTTATATAATATACACATAAAATTTTATTTTCCTTCCCATCACTTTCTCATTCCATGATGCTTACTTTAGCTAAGCATATCTCACTGGATGGTTTAAGATCATATCTTTAAATTCACATCCTTCATTCCTTAAAGTATAATTTCTACATCCCGAGATTCTTTACTTAAGATTTCAGGATTGGGAGTTCCAAAATGCCCAATCATTCATGTATCTAGTTATTCTCTTTATTGTTGACATCCTTAGCTCATTGTCCATTCAAGCACTACATACTTGCTTCCACAGGTGTCCGTGTTATCACCTTTTTGTCCTATATTGATCATTCCCTCATTCGTTGGTTATTACAACTTCATTCCAAATTTAATGTCTGACCTTGTCGTGCTTAACTAACAGACTCTTCCTTACTTGAGTCATATTTCCCTAGGACTGTAAACCCCGCCCTTTGCAGTTAAGGAAAAACTGGGAAAGAACCGGTTAACCCAAGTGAGAAAATTGAACCGGTTCACAAACCCCAACCACTAGAGAACGAGCAAATTGGGAAATTTATAACTCCAAAGTAACCCAAAGTGTCATAAAAACCTTAGAATGAGACTTTAGGACAATTTGGGAAAGAAAACCAGATCGATTCAGGTGAACTGGATCCGAACTGGATTAAAAGTAGTTTGATAGAGAATTGAGGCCACCATTTGATAGAGAATAAATTTAGATGAATTTAAAAATTTTTAATTTTGAAAAACTCGGTCGAATCGGGCCTGAACTAGCCGATTTAAGCATTGAACCTGGTTCGAAATAGTGTTATCTTCTTCCTTTAGATGACAACACTGTTCATTCACCGGAAAATCAAGCAGTGCCGACGAAGATGAAAAGTCTCCAACCAGGAGTTTTAGGCAATGAATGACCACCATTAAGGTTCCAATCGAATGACCAAGAAGTCCCCGAGCTTACTATATAAAGAGTCCCTCCTCATTCATCCTCTTTACACCTGAAAACTCCACTCTCCCCTACTACTCCATTTTTCGGTGAAGCTCAAACCAGAGCTTCAACTTGGACATTTTTTTGAGTCAAAGAAGGTGAGGTCAAGTTCTTTAGATTTGGGGAGAAGTCAGCTACATGACGGTAGTCTCCATTTGCTCCGAGGATCGCCAGAGAAATGTCGGCATGATAGAATAGTGAAGGAGCTCCAGCGGACCGAAGCTGCCCTATTTCGACCGAGCTGAAAATGGCCAATTTGAGCCCTTCTCAGGCTAAACCAAGCTCTCTCAACACCTCCACAACCTTCATACAACAGAATTAGGGCAGAAAGGTAAGCCAATTTTGCTCCCCTCAGTAAATTCCGATCAATGTTAAAGAGAGAACTGGTGAAACTTTACTGACCAAATTCTCCATCAATTCGACATGAATTGATGTGATTCTTGATCCTAGAAGGAACATCAGGACAATAGCTATCTGTCTAGATCGAAAGCTCGGACCGCTGCACCCCTGACGGTAAGGTTTCGAAGCTTTCTCTCTCTACATCTAGTTTTCCGGCAAAGCTCCGTTTGAGCTCGTTCCAGTGTCAATTCATGCGATTTAAAGTGAAATTGAATTGTATGGAAGTGTAGGAACTCAAATCCACCTTCAATTTCAACAATTAACCTCGATTGATTGGTCAATTTGATGAAATCAAATCCAGTCAGGTTGGGAGGTTGAAATTGGTGGAAAATTGGGGATTTCAAAAATTCGAGGGACTAAAGTGCAATTTTCCAAAATTAAGGGCCGATTGGGCATGGAAAAGATGTTGCAAGGCCAATTGGTCAATATTTGGAATTATTGGGGTCAAATTTACCATTTTTGTAAAGTAGGGGCAAAATGGTAATTTTGGAAAAGTTTGGGACCAAATTGGGAATTTGGGTAACTTGAACCCCTTTTCATGATTTTGAATAAATTGAGGTTACAAAGTAAATTTTAGAAGTTTTGGTACTCAAATTGGGAAAAATTGGCATTAGGGACCTAAAGTTAAATAAAAAGAACTTTTAGGACCTAATTACAAATAATTGAAAAGTTTGGGTTTTTTATTCATTCGTGATAAATGAAAGCTATTAGACCAAATAATAATGAATAGGAATGTTCATATCGTGTATGAACATGAAGTTAACACCAGCCAAGACAAGCTCGCGTAGAGTTAAAAAGCTGGTTGAGAGGAATTCACTACATTCACTAGTGAGTGAGATTTTTACATCATACCCGGTTGGGATGATAAGCACATCAGAAATGAAAACCCAATACTAAGTGGAATTGTAAACATCACATCTGGATGGAGTAATGTGGAAATTACACGGAAAAAACTACTTATCTGTTGTAAGTAGATCATACCCGATTGGTCTGATAAACTTATTGGAATGAAGTAGAAAACCCGCTTATCGGTTATAAGCGGAGATGTCCTCACACCCGGTTAGTGTGATGGATAGATGAAAATATTATTTTGTCGGAAGTGCTCTCCCTTGATTGTGTGCCACTGCTTAAACTTTTTGGGAGACCTTCTTGATGGGACTTCAAAATGCTCATATAGGCGGGAGGCCTCGGTTTTGGAACTTGGGTGCTAAAATATCCGATTTTGAAAATCTCGTATAGTAGGCCCAAGGCCAGTTGACACTAGTAGGAGCTCGTAAATAAACATGAGTTTAAGCCATGAAAATTTTTAAATGAATGATGTGTTTGGCCATGGTACCAAGTCTGGACCGACATACTTGATGGACTGGTGGCAGTGCAATAAGATAGGTTGACGAACCAGTCGAGACAAATAGCTATAGGTCGATTTGAGGGTCGAGGCTGTTGGACTAGTGGCACCAAAGATTAAATGGCTTATGAGGAAAACTATTGTTTTGTGCATGCATTGAGGTACGAGATCTCCAAGATGCCCAAGAGGGGTAGTGATGCTTCATAGGGGCTACTGGACGACATGGTGGAGATAAGGGTAGATTGTCATGCCAGCAATTAGGGAAGCTCGACATAGCTTCATGCGCATGAGACCAGGGTGGGGTCGGGATGAGGTCTTTGTCCTCATATGAACACAGAGTTTCTTTACGGGATTGAGGGTCAGATGTCATGTACATCCACTGATTCTCAGGGTAGAAGTGGATGGACTTTTATCTATGTGGCTGGTAATGTCTTTCTGACGCCACAAGTGGGTGCATTGGACGTGCTGCCCTACAAATGTTTGTTCCTTTCATGATGAAGGGCATGTGTTGGTTGATAAACACAGTTTGTGGTTAATGATGAGAAATGGCAATGAAAACCGTGATTTTGAGGATAAAATGTTTTCAAGAAATAAGGAGTCTAACACACTCTAATTCAAACTATTTTATGAAAGTCAAATTTTAAAACACCCATTTACTGAGTCGTTGAACTCAGCCCCTCCCATATACCCCTTTTTAGGTAACCAAGGGAAAGCTTACCCAAAGACCTCAAGTTAACTACATCTGTAAGACATGTATGTTAATTTTAAAATTTCATGCAGTTTTGATTAATGTTATTCTTGGAAAGGTATAGGTTTAAAGGACGCCTTACTTCTCACAGTTTAAAAGAAGGGGGAAAACCCTTAATAAACTGGGAGAGGCGGGTTAATCATGGGGATTTGACCAAATTTGGGTTGTGGTGTGACAAGGATTGTTGGGCTTACATATCCCTCACAGTGCGACATTCTTTAGAAACTGTCTTTGACCATTTAACATTTTTAAATCACTTACATAATATTTGTTCTCAACCTTCCTACCTTTCAGGGATAGTATAACTTCGTCCCTCTTTTTGTCTTGTAGTATTTATTGACTATCTTTACTGTTATCCAATCGTCCATTTTGCCTTTGACGTCATATCCTATATAACCATATTGGTTTTTCTTACTTACTCGTCTTTTCCCAACTTTTTTATTGGGTCTCTCTAGTTTCAAGTTTTTGAGTTTCCCAACAACTTACTACTGACATGCTGAAACTTATGTCATTCCTCATTCCCAGTGGCATTCTTTTCTCAAGAACTTTTATTTTTCTTAATCCACTCTTACTCATTCATGATCATTTCATGATTCTTTATTCTGAGTTAGTTCCTTTCTTACTCGTATTGCATCTTTTTGATATTGTCTTCCTACTTACTTGTTACTCTATCCTAGCTTTTTGGGTCATTACTCCAATCTTAGCCATTGATCTCCTTAAGGCTTTCCTCTATCCTTATTCCCAAAGGTTTTGGCCTTTCCATCCTTTACTTCTTTATTGGGATTGTGACCTTCACAAGGGCTCGTTCGTTAATTGCCTCACCCGTATTATCCTCTTAGTTTCATTATTTTGAGTTGTTCGTCTATCAAATCTTCTTGTCCTTAGTATCCATCTCTTTGCCCTATTTAGGGTGTAGTCCTTACTACTCTCAAATCCTTCTTAGAGCGTAGTTTATTCTCTTGGATGATCTGGTTGTTATGAGTTTTTTTCTTTAAATTGGGTCCGTCTAAAATCCCTATTTGGTTTCCCTGCTCTCTTGCAAGTAGATCACACTTAACCTCTCCAGGCACTTACTTAGCCACTTATACCTTTTAATGAGGTATTTATTTCAGCTCCAGTTTTGCGATATTTCCTCTGTTGATTACCTTAGCTAGGAACTTTCTCCTTCCACGATCCCACTTCCTATTATGATCCTTCTTCTAGGGTCTTCCGTTATGAGATCTTTATGTTCGATCTCCCTACTACTCCTTGAAAATTCTTCTTTTATTATTTTCTTATACTTATGGACCTTTGTATGGTTATTCACTCTGAATTTCTCCCTTTCAGTTCCATATCCTTGCTTTCCGCAAGTCCCCTTATTTTCATGGAGTTCCTAAGATCTTGTATGCTAACTCTTTCCAAGTAGGTAATATTCCTGGGATTCTCTTCCTATTGTACTTCTTTCCTTTCTCCTTTCTCGTTGTGTTATCTCATTCGACTTAACCTCTTCAGTGCTCCTATTTCGTACTTACTTTCTTCCTGATCGACTTTTATTCATTTGGTTTTCCTTGGGATAGTCTAACCCCTCTTATTTTATTCTTTAAGTCTTTCTTGAACTCCTTAGACTCTCATTAATCCCATGCTCTTTGATGCTTTCTTCCCCTGCTCCAAACTTTTATTTCCTTTCCTTAGTTAGGATTTTGTCTCCATTGGGTGAACTCTAGAAGTCTCTTCTTTGCCAAGTCTTATTGTCCCTTTGAGCGAAATCTTACTTTAATATCTCAGAATGTGCATACTCTCACATTGTTTTAGGGCATTGGTTTCCCAACAATTTCAAGTTATACGAATAAGGTAAGATTTGGTTTTCCTTAGTTAGCCTTCGCACCACCTCATAATTTCCTAAAATTATAGTTTAACCCCCTATGGCTAGGTTCGCCCGAATTTCGCATTAGCGAGCCTGCTCGTACCATTATCCCTCTTTGTTCGATGTTTCAATATGTCACCCTTGGTTAATTTAACCATATTTATTTCAAAGTCCCTAAATTCCCCAAAATCTTCTTAAAATACTTATATTTTTACGTTTTACATTTTAACCCTTAATCATACCAAATTTACCAACATGCACTTATTTTTTATTTCATCTTTTTATAAGTCTATTTTCTTAATTAATTTAGTTTGGTCCATGCATTTTGCCTTATCTTCATTATGGTGCTAAATTTGCTAAATTAAATTTTTTGCCTGACTTTTTACTTTATTTACCATTTTACCCCTTAAACTTTTTAAAACTTCACTTTTTTCCTTAGAACATTTTAAATTCTTAAGTCCTTGAGTTTATTAGCATTTAATATATAGTAAATACACTTCTACTTTCTTTGCTAGGTCCCCATACTTTTGAAAATTTGAATTTGTCCCCTATACTTTTCAAAACTTACACTTTAGTCCCCCAACTTTTTCTATCATCGAATGACGTCAATAAGTTCATTAATAAGTCCTAATATAACCGTGAGCATGTTTCCTAGGTCCCCACGACCCTATTTCGGTTGGCCTTGGCCGGAATTGTGTTGTTTCGGTCACGTTTGGCCTATCGTAAAAAATAAAAAATAAGTACACAAAGTTGGGTTTGGGGTTATACCTCATTGGAGAGAAAGCGATAGTCGTCGGCACCAGTGGGGTTGGAAAGGTAACTTCCCCATGAGTATAGGGCCTCTTGACCACTCTCGAAGATGGTCTAGATTTCCTACAATACCCTATTTACAGAGGGGTGTAAAAACATAGTACAAATAGAGCTTGCATGGGGGAGAACAACCACTAGGCTTACCTTCGACTTACGAGGCTAATATGTTTTGGTAGCCTACATCAGGAGGAGACCATGGGAATTTTTATGTGATTTTAGATCGTCGGGTAGAGCAGAATTTGACCTCGAAAGGAGTCAGCCATTTTCTAGGGAGAGGTGGACTATTACTGAGCGGGATCTTTGGCGATGTTAGGAGGGATGTCGTTGCGAGACACTAGTGCAGATGGAAAAGAAACCTTCGCGTGCACACGAGGAAACCAAAATCGCCAAGCATAGTGGTCTGAGGGTAGAGAATTTACACTCGAAAGTGTCTGTTATAATAAGCTTATTGCTAACCCTCTCTACTTTTATAGCAAAATTCAAATAAATGTGGCAATGATAACTCAATTGTTGATATGGACTGATAGATGGATCAGTTATTAATTCAATGACAATTTTTATTGCATGGTATTGCATAAAAATTGTGGATTTCTAAACAATTCTCTTTCACGTGATGCATATATTATTTTTGTCAGAAAGTGGATAGAGGGGTTGCAAAGTACAGGGTGGCGTGTTCTAGGTCAGATTTTCAATCATGAGAGAGACAACATGCGTGCGATGCATGCCCTATGCGTATGGTGCATGCATGCACTCAGTGTAGTGCATCAACTTATTTGCACTATAGCAAATTGGGTTCTAGTGAATAAATTGACCAGTTCGGCCAATTCTAACCTTTACTTAGCTGGTTCACCGCTTATTTGACCGGTTCTTGGCCCAAATAAAGTTTCTAAAAATTATTTATTCAATTTTCAATCAATTGAGCTTATGAATGTCCATATTTCAATTTGATTCGCCCCATTAAAAATCGGGGTGGTTTATAGCTTTTTGTCGGTTTGACCAGTTTTGGCCATCCTTTGACTAGTTTAACCTTGATTCTCTATGTTCTCATCCCCGTCCTATTTTCTAAAATTCATTGTTAGCATTCCTTATTAATTGGGCTCAAGATTTGCGTATTCTTATTGTGTTTATATTCGTTAAATATTTAGGAATATTTTATTTAAATGATTTGGTTCTCAATTCGACTCGATTTCAACTTCGGGTTTGCCTGATCCTCAAATGCGAATTGGAGGGGAATCCCTTAGGGTGAAGTTTCTCACTTCCAAATTCAAGGTATGTATAGTTTTCCCCCTCCCAGTTTGATTTTCAATTTCTGGCCTTCACGATCTACTTGGATTAATTTCCTAGTTTAGATTTTCCAGTGTTAGAAACCCTGGTACTCATGTTCTTTCCCATGCATTAAATTCATAGAACATAATATTTTCTTAAATTATTTGGGCTCGGTATGCTATTTTACTGAACCTACTACTCGATGTTCTCAAACACTGTAATATATCACACACATTATTTCATAATTTTGCAAGCTACTATATGCTACCTCACTACTTATCTTCTCATTAGGTCATTCATGTCATTATATGCAATTACTAGAATTTCATGGTTTTCATCTTTTGAAAAACTCAATTATTATTAAATTATTTCTTAGCACAATCAAGCACACATATGCTAGCCCCCTTTTCAATTGAGAAAATCCTCAACTTATATTTTATTATCATTGTGGGCTCTTAGTCCAATTCATGTTGCATCATGCTCATCATTTTTCGTGTTCAATCGGGTAAAGCCTATCATACTCTTATACTTTCATTAAGTCAAGAAAATTGAATAAAGAACTATGATCGGTCCAATAGGGCTCATTGTCTTTAAACCCACTTACCCGAGTATTCGGACACATGTTCATTCTGGTCGATTTTTGAGTAACTCTTATCGACTATTCCACTTGACTATTTGTTGTAGTAAAAGCTATATAATTCATATAAATACAATACGGTCAGGTTTATTCTAAATGGTATATTATTGTATTGTCCCGTAATTTCTCAAAACTATGGTTTTACCTCTCGTATCGAATTTTTCTCGAATCTCATATTTGCAACCTGTTTATATGACAATCATTTGTATTTTCTAAGTCCCCATATTTTTCCCCTTCTATATTGGTCATTTTCTCACTAAGGCCTTAAGCCATTTATACTTTATCATTAAAGACTTTTAAATTTTTACTTATGGCACATTAGTCCCTAACTTTTCCATAATTACATTTTGGTCCCTCTATATTCTCATTACTCCTTTTTAGATTTAGATTTCAGATATAATTTCTATATCTAGTCCTCTAACATTTATTGGTTTCAATAGTGGCCCCTAAGTTCTCACAAATTTCATTTTTGATCCTCTAACTTCTTAAAATAACCATTTAGTCCCTTAAACATTTCTAAAAATTTCACTTGAGTCCCTAGCCTATTTTAAACTACCATTTCAGCTCTCTAATCTTTTCCAACTTTCCTTTAGGTCCTTGTATTTATAGTGAATTACATTTAGGTCTCTATTTTAATGAAATCATAGTTTGGTCCCTAAACATTCTAAAATTTACGATTTGGTCTACAAACATTTATCTGTTTAAAAAAAACTCTATAAAACTTCAAAAACATTTATGTAGGTCCCTCATCATTTTCCATAGGTCTCCGCGATCACTTTTCTACCAGCCTTATCCGGAATAGTGTCGTTGTGGCCCCCATCGGGCTCTCTCTATAAAATAAATATCGAGTTGGGTTTTTGTCATAAACTCGCTTGTGAGGAAGTAGTGACAGTTGACAACAGTAAGGTCGGGTAGCTAACTTGCCCATGAGTATGCGTGTTACACCCCCAACTCGAGTTGGTTGGAATTTAGTGAAGAACCCACCACCCCTTCCTATACTACAATGGTATCCCTACCATGATAGGTCAGGAAGGTAAAGGGGTACAAGCGTAAATATTTTCCACAACAAAGTAACAAAACAACTTAGCAAAAATTACCTTACTATGGTAATCCTAGAGTGCTTCTCAAGCTCTCCCTTTTCTTTATGTAGTTTCATGAAAATGGTTTAAGGGAGGGGTGAGTTCTGCAACTCAGTGAGTGGGAGTATCGAAAATCATTGAAGTTTTGTTAGGTTTCTTTCATAGTTTATTTCCATCTTTCTCAATGAGTTTCAACACATAAGCAAACACCCTTTATCATAAAAGGGATCGTGCGTTCGTAGAGCACTCACCGACTACTCCACTTATGGTCTAGAGCGCCTTTACCAATCACCCTAGCAGAAGGTCACACCTTCTACCACAAGTCTGAGTTAGCCCTTGTAAACCCCGTTTCCACATAATGAGAAAGTCAGGCTAGAGGATTAGGAAATTTTGAGTAAGAACCAAGGTTTAACCTAACTAGAAATTGAAAACATAGGGTCAAAATGGGAAATTTGAAACTCCTAAGTGGCCAATAAATACCCTAAAATCATGGGAAGGAGCCATGGATGAAATGGGGTGTGATAACCAGACCGGTTGAGGCTAAACATGACCTATATCTGATTTAACTAGGATGAGCCCTATGGAACTGGTTTAAAGATTCATTTTTCTAGGTGATATAAAAACATCAATTTTGGAAAATGAAGCCACCATTGGATGAAAAATAAACATACAATAATTTAGAAAATTTTAAATTTTAGAAAATCGGTCGAATCAGGCCTCAACTAACTGATTTTCAATTTTGGGTCACTAAACCTTGTCGGACTAGACCGGTCAATAGTCTAGTCGGTCAATAGACAACTGCTAGGTCAATACACAGTCAGCATACACGACCAATCAGCACATGGCGCATGGCAAAGTGTGCCCAGTTAGCGCATGGTCAACAGCTAGAAGCACTGACTAATCGGGGAGCGACACGTGTTCTCGGTCAACAGTCAATATCGGAGAAGCTACCATGTTGCAAAGGTGCCATGTCAGTGTTCGACTTGGATATCTAAGAAATGGTCGACCAATAAGAGTTTTACATGTAGCAAATCCACGTCGGATAGCCTCGGCCAACCAAAGGCTAACATATGGCAGTGGCACTATGCGTAAAGGGAGAAATTTGACATATTTAAATGGGCGCATCAGAGGACGCTGCATGTCATGGTCAATCATCGATAGAGATACGATCAATAACTGCATAGGAACGAATGGTCAATGGGAGGTTGCCACATGTCTGGTCAGTGAGTTAAAGGCTCACTAGGGTGCTGAATAAGAAGTTGTGTCAGTAAAACTAGCCAATCACAATGCGCCACATGAAAATCTCACACGTGCAAAGCTCGCACAAGTGGCATAGTGTCATCTTCCTCCTTAGGATAGCTGCTAGAAAGGGATAAGAAAGAGAGGGGCAGTCTCTGGCGACCCAGAAAATGCTCCAGTATGGCCGTAGGTGACTGAGTTAAGGGTCGAATCTTGGACAGACAATACGCCGGTTAGTTGCTGAGCTCCTTATATAAATATCACCCATCCTCTCACCTTCCTCATCCAACTAGCGAGAGAAGAAGTAGAGGTACTCAATTTTTCGTTGAGGCGTAAACCTAAGCTCCAACATTAGGATTTTCCTCAAGCTCTGAAGCTCCCACTAGTGTCATTGGAACTAGGAGGAAGTCCTCCACCCAGTTGCACCCTCAATTCGACCCAAGACCACCAGAGGAGTGCCAACAAGCCTGCACAATGTTGTTTCTCCAACTAATCTGAAGTGAAAAAACCTTGTCAAGCCCAATTTCAGCCACCCCTAACCTTCTACAGTTAAGCTTTAGGGAGAGAAAGTGAGAGAATTTAACTGATCAAATTCTTCATGCCAAGGATGTTAATTAAGGCCATTCTTAATCCTCGAAGGACCACCCTGACCAGAGTGAACTTCCTAAATCTAGAGCTCCAACAACTGCACCCCCTCCGATAATCTTTCAAAGCTTTCTCTCTCTAAGCCTAGTTTTCCGGTAAAGCTCCGTTTGAGCTTGTTTTGGGGTCAAAATCAATTATTCAAAGCATGATTAAGCCATAGGAAGGTGGGAAAAATGATTAGTATCATGCTAGGTAGAAATTAACTAGATTTAAGGGGTAAATTTGATGAAACATAGGTTCAGGGGTCAAAATGCAATGAATTGAGCAAATTGGGTGAACTTGGGGATTTTTGGAAAATTGGGGGTTGAATTGCAATTAAAGAAAATTGAGCGCTTGAGTGGAAAAAAATATGAAATTAGGGATCTAAAATGAAAATTGGAAACCTTAGGACCTAATTGAAGATAAATGAGGCATTAGGGACCTAAAGGTAAAATTATGAACTTTAGGGAATTAATCGCAATTAGGGTAAAATTAAGGACCAAATTGGAAAGTACATGCAAGTGTGAGGTCCTTTGTGCCAATTGTACTGATGTGAACACTCGGGCCATATAGGATGGACGATTTAAGGAATTGTGAAAAGGAACGCGTGGCCGGTCAAGATCTCACCGGAAACAAGTCACGACACCTCAGTTGAGTGGGTTTTTGACATCATATCCGGTTAGATTGATGAATGCTCCATTTTAATTGAAAACCACTTTGTCGAAAATGATCTCCCCTAACTGTGTGAATCAGCTTAAATATTTTGGGAGATGTTTATGGGCATGGATCATTTAAAGATAGAGTAAGATTGCTCAAAGTGGGCCCAAGACCAATGGGAACGAGTTTCAGCCCGTAAAAAAGTTCAAGTCTATATGCTTAAAAGATTACCATGACCGGTTGATTGTGAAATTTAGCTACTAAGTCGAAGTCGGGCCATCGAACTCGTTGGGTTTGTAGCTAGTTAGTTGAAGCCGGGTCATTGAACCTGTTGGGCTATTAGTTATGGAGCTGAAGCTGGGTTGTAAGGCTCGTTGGGCTAGTAGCACCAAAGATAATGGTCATAATTAATAAGACTATTGATTGTGCATGCCATGAGTTTGGAACCATTGAGGTGCCCGGTATGGGGGTAGTGGTGGTTCAAAGGGTTGTTTAATGACCCAAGGAGCATAAGGGAAGTCTGTCATCCAATATGTCGGGAAGCTCGAGGAGCTTCATGTACACTGAGACTAAGGTCAGAGGGCGAGAGATCTCGTCCCACATTTGCGGACACGAAGTATGATACGGGTCTGAGGGTCGGGTAATTAATGCCCACTCAAATTGTTGGTAGAAATTGTGGACTTCTAACAGGGTGTACGGTATGGGCACTCCAGTCTACAAGTGGGACAGTCGGAGACTATTCTACGAATGTGCGATCCCTTTTGTTGATGAAAGGGCATGTGTTGCTTGTCAACCCGGTTTTGCGAATAGAAAATATCACGATGATAATGAGGAAATGATGTAAAGCATAAGTATAAATATAATGAAATGAAAAAAAAGTCCAAATGGACATATCCTTACGATACCCGCTCATTGAGTTGAAAGATTCACCCCTTCACTTTTCTTTATTTTTCAGAAAGGGAGGACTTGCTAGAAACTAATAGTCGAACCCTTCAAACCCAGGTACTTTAATAATTAAGATTTATTTATATAATAGTTTTGATAATGTCATTCTAGGGAAACTATGATAAGAAGTACGCCTGATTCCCCACAGTTTTAGAGGGACCAACTCCTTTGGGCCGGAGGGAGTGGCGAGTTCCTCACGGGGTTCCAACAAAATCGGGTCGGGGCGTGATAGCCTTACCGTCCATCCCCTAGACTTGAATTGCTTGTGTCCTCTATAGTGTGAAGAGACCTCCCCCCCCCCCCTTCTTCCTCGGTCTCAATGCACATAAATCTCCTTAAGCTTCTTGACTTATTGGATGATCAAGCTTCCCTTATGCTCCCAAAGTCATCCAACAACACTTAGAACCAACAGTACCTCATATCGGGCACCTTGATGGTTCTGTTTTTTAGCATGCACAAACAAGAGTATTTTAGTTAAAACCATTATCTTTGGTGATACTAGCCCCACGAGCTTGTTGACTCGTCTTCTCTAAAACCAGCCATCCACAAGTTAAGGAAATAGGGAAAGAATCGGTCAAATTGAGGAGAAAACCAAAACCCTTGATGAATCGAGAATAATAAGGAATGGTTGAAATGGTAAATTGAAAAATCTCAAGTGACCAAGATGTCACATAAATCAAAAGGTTGGATTATGAAGGAAATTGGATGAGAAAACCGAACCGGTTCGGGGTGATACAAACATGAACCAAACTGAACCAAATTGAACTGGTTTGAACTATACATGAACATGTCTCTAAATTTAATTTTCTTGGTGGCCATCAAATATGATTAGAAAGAGCCATGAAAACTCCTATTTAAAGTGGAAAATGATTGTGTGATTTGCCACGGTATCAAGCCAAGACTGACAATGCTCAATGGACTTGCGACAATGTGTTAGGGCCAGGTTGATGGACCAGCCTAGACAAACAGCGGTAGGTCGAGTTGAGTGTCAGAGCCGTTAGACCATTAGTACCAAAGAGAATGACTTAATCATGAAAAATTCTTGTTTGTGCATCCACTCATGGATATGGGACCATCGAGATGCCCTAGGGGGTAGTGATGGATTCTAAGGATTACTGGATGACATGGTGGAGATAAGAACAGTTTGTCGTACTAGTTAGTCATGAAGCTTTGAGAGCTTCTTACGCATGAGACCGAGGTGGGGTTAGGATGAGGTTTCCATCCTCATACTGTCTCGAAGTAGAATTCGGGTAAGACGTCTAGGACGTCTACTTAAACTTAGGGTAGAAGTCTGGGACTTCTATCTAGGTGGACAGTGAAGTCGCGTTGATTCCCAAGTGGGTTCAATTTAGGACTGCCCTACGAATGTTTGTACCCTTCTTGATGAAGGGCATGCGTTTGTTTTCTAAACACCTCCTGAGGCATGGGAATATGCTAAGGGAGCTAAACACGCCTAATATGAAATTGGAAAAAGACCTGAGATTTGAGATTTGAGAAAATTCTTGAAAAAAATAAATGTAAAATCTTGGCATTGTTTTGATAATCTGAGCGTTCGAAAACTCACTCCCAACACCTGCACACTAAGTTGTAGAAACTCACCCCCTCCATTTATTCCTTTTCAGGAGTAAGGAGATCAACTAAGTGAGCTTGGAAAGATGTATCCTCCGTCAGGTATGCTTAAAATTCTTTTAAGCTTGCTTTAGTTTGATTGATGCTATTCTAGGGAACAAGATTTAAAATTTCGCATGGCTCCTCTTGACTAAAGGAAGGGGAAACCCCTCTTAAACCAAGGGAGGGGCGTGTTGCTCATGAGGATCTAACCAAATTGGGTTGGGGCATGAAGACTTGAGTGGTATCAAAGCTATGTTCACTTGAAAGCATTATCAAGATTATGACATGACACTAATAAGGATTAAATTACCATGTAGGAAGAAGAGTCCCTAGGAAATTGGTCATGCGAACCAACCCCGCTCACGGACCCTTGAAAAAGGCTCCTACCTCCAGCAAGATAGACATCCAAAAACTTGTTGAATTGGAGAAGAGTGTGCCAAAGGACATAGTCAAGGACTATAGAAAGCTTCTTGGGGAGATATTGAAGCCAGCCAACATAAGATATACCTTCCTAAGGCAGGAAGTACCCATACCTTCTCTAAGGAACCCGACACCACCTCCAACATTGAGACAGCCGGAAAGGACCCCAACTCAAAGGGAGGTCTGGAACAACTATTGGGATGCTGACACAACCTTCATGAAGGTTTTCTAGGCACCCACCAGCTTAGTGCAACTTAGACCCCACCTAATGGATAAAGTGGGCCTATGAATGCGAAGCTAAGATGCTGGGAAGGTACGGACTTGAGGTATTCCATGGAGTCCATCCCAATAGGGACATCCACCAGGAGTATGGATGGACATCTACTAGCTCTTCAGAGCCCTCAAATCGAGAATCCTGAAACAATTCGTAGACTAACTCCCGGCCTATGACCATGAGGAATTAGGAGGAGAAGTAGTGAAAATTTTCTGTAATAAGCCAAGTACGACAAGAATTTTTCCTAAAATCAATAAAGACTAATAAAGTTCTTTTTGTCATTATGTAGTCTTCCCATTTACAAACAAGTTACCACTAATGATAAGGAAAATACCCAAATGTAGCAATAAGACAGAGCATGAAGGAACCATACGAGGAGAAAGACTATGGGAAATAACCTTCACAAGGAGTTAGTACTAACTAAGATGTCTTTACTTAACCCTGAACAGTCTCAAATAATAACAAGAAACTTCAAGCCCAAAGGGACAAAGGCGACAAGACAAGACTAAGAAACCTCAAAGAGAATTCTAGGGGGAACAAGGAGCCTACCGAGAAGGGAGTCGTAGGAAGGGACATGACCTAACAAAGAGGCAAAGGACCCAACTGAATAGGAAGAGAAAGGAATACGCTCATGGATGAAAAGGGGGCCGAGTGCAAGGGAAGTACAATTCTGTAGGTCCGAAGAATGATATAAACCCAAGGAAAGGGAAAAAGGGGAAGGTGGCATTAAATGATGCATTAATAGGTGGGAGTGGGAGGAATAGTATAAGATAGGAACCTAATGACCAACCAGGATTAAGCGAACCCTTGTACAAGAGTCAAGAAATTTTGAAACGAAGAGGAAAAAAATTTGCCCTTAAGAAGGACAATTAGAAAGAAGGGAACAAAGAAAATGGTACATCAAATGTACCAATGGGATTTCCCCATGAAGAAGTATATCTGAAAAACAACATCAAGAGGTTCTAGGGTCGATAGATGTAGGATCAAGTAGGGGAGAATAAATATTAAGAGAAGAAAGCTTGGAAAGGATATGAACGCCTTGCGAGAGTTATGCCTAGACGATTGGACATAGTACGGAGCACAAGAAAAGAACTTGACACTCAAGAGTCCCTCAAAGGAAGAAAGAGGGACTAGGAAGTAGTTATGACTACATCCTAAAAAGGGGTGACATGATGTGCATCAAGAACAAGTGAATTCAAAAGATGACTATTCCCAAATAGTGGAATGGGGAGAGTAGTAGGAACGAGATGGTTAATGAACTAACCCTCATAGGAATTATGGATACAAACCCAACTAAGACGGGAGAGATAGAAAGTCCCAATGTCGGGGAAGAAGGATGAATAAAATCCTTAAGGAATCAATAGAAAAAAAATGAATTGGCAACCGCACTCAAGCCATGAGAAGGATTAAGAAAAGCCTCGCATAAGGAGGCCAAAAAGTCTTGAAGCAAACTGCACCTGAACCCTTCCTAAGGAAGTAGGCTTGTACGAGATGCAAGTAAGATTAATAAACATGGGTATAAGGATGTATCACAAGATTTTCAAGGAAGGTTCAATAAGGAGGAGAATGACAAGGGATGACATAAAGTTACTCTAAGGTCGGATACTTGTAAAGGAGAAGAGAGGGAGGAGCCTAGTAAAGGGAGGAGTACTAGAAAAGAACATTCCCCAACAAAGAGATAGTGAACTCGATGGAACCGGGAAAACGAATTAACCTGCTCATGAAAAACTAGTGGAAGTGAAAGGACCCAATGATCGAAAATCCCTCACATAAGGGAAAAGGGATAAAAAGGGGGATTGGAGGGCAATGAAGAATTAAGGACCAACAACCATACCGATAACAGAAGGGTGCAAGAAAAGGAGGAAGGAAAAGCCCTCAAGGAATGTTAGGGAGGTTGAACGTGAAACTGCCAGGAAGAAAGTCCCTACGGAGAAGGGTAAAGGTAGGAAGTGAGATCATGCCATGAAGAGACGAGAGGATTAACCCGAAATAAGAAACCCAAGAAGGGAGCACAAGTGGTTGAGGATGCACGGGAAGGATGGAAGTCCTCATGCAAGGATATCACCGGGAATAAGGAAAGAAATGGAAGGGAGAGCAAACTACAAGAGAGGCAACAATCCCAGAAGTTGAGGGGAAACACAATGGTTGGAACTAGAAAACCCAATAAAAAAGATGAGGAAGGACAAGTAAATAAGGAGAACCAAATGCTACCAAAAAGGCATGACGTCAAGGAAAAAGGACGACTAGATGACACCGTCAGTAGTCGAGAGACACTATCGATGACAAGAAGGCATAATCACCGTAACACCAAGGAGATTGGAAAGGTATGAATCACCATCAAAGGGGCCACCTAGGGTTGTAAGGGAAGGGACGATCATAAGACAATCAACTAAAAGACACGGATGAAAACCTTGAAGAGTAAGGACCTTACCCTAAGTAGAATGGGGAGTAGGCTTAAAGGTGTACTTTTGGAATAGTGGGAAAGACACACCATATCAAGACATAGAGGGAGTGAATAATGGAATGAAAGAGAAATTCCATTAATGTGTGGTTTAAAAAGGGCTAAGTAATAGAACAACAAAGGGATGATGTGTCACGTAAATCCAAGTTGACACCAAGGGAGATTGACCCAAGGAAAAAAAGGTGAAATTTAGTTTTGGGGGCAAAACTCCTAAAAGGATGGAAGAGTTGTGAAACCTATCATTCACAATTCAAGGAAATAGGGAAAGAACCTGTCAAATTGAGGAGAAAACTAAAACCCTTGATGAATCGAGAACAATGCTGAAAGGTTGAAATGGGAAATTGGAAAATTCCAAGTTCCCAAGATGTCACATAAATCTTGGGGAAGGATTATGAAGGAAATTGGCTAAGAAAACTTGACCGGTTCGGGGTGAACCGGACCTGAACCAGACTTAACCAGATTGAACCAGTTTAAACTATACATGAACCGGTCTCTAAATTCATTTTTCTTAGTGGCTTAAAATGATCAATTTGGGAAACTAAGGCTACCATTGATTAGAAAATGAATTTAGAAAATTTTAATTTTAAGAGAACCGGTCGAATTGGGGTTGAACCGCTGATTTTCACTTTGTAGTAACTAAACCTGGTCGGACCGGACTGGTAAACGGTCCAACTGGTTAATAGACCGCTGATCGGCCAGCACTCAGTTAGCACGTGCATGACCAATTAGAGTGTGACGCATGGCAAGGCGCGCTTTTTCAGTTGGTCAACGGGTGCCTAATAAGCAGCCACGCAGACACAATCAGCCAATGAGAGGTTGCCACGTGTTTAGTCAACGATCAACGGATAACGTGGCGGCCGAGTCGTATCGCCATTTCAGCAGGATTGACCAATCACAAACTGCCACGTGTCCGGTCAACCAGTTAATGACTAACGTGGCAGTTGAGTTGGATCGCCACAACAGCAATATCGACCAATCATGTGCTGCAACGTGGCCGGCCCACACGTGCGAAACTTGCACGTACAGAATAGTGTCATCTTCCTCCTATTTCCTATGACACTATTTAGTGAGGAAAGAAATTCTTTTCTTTTCTGGAGAATGGAAATTTGCTTCAATTTGAGCAATTTCTGATCAGGATGAGCATGACTAGTATGGAAACTAGTCGGGCAGAGGGTCCCTGAGCTCCCTATATAAAGAGCTCCCCTCCGTTCATCCTCCACAGACCTCAATTCACTCTTCTCTTTAAAGTGCTCTATTCTTCGGCAAAGCTTGAATTAGGCTCTGATTTGGGCACTTTTTCAATTCTTAGAAGCCAAATTTGTTTCCTACAAACTCGGGAGAAAGTCAGCTACCTAACGCCTACCTCCAACCAACCCGAGGATCGCCAACGAGTTCAAACAGTGAAGCAGCTCCAACAGACCGAAGCTGCACTATTTTGGCCAATCAAAATTCAGCCAATTCTAACCCCCTGCGGCTGAATTGATCCCTCCCATAACCCATCGGCAACCACATGACTTATATAGAGGCAAAAGGTAAGCCAATTCGGCACTCCTTTGTCGTTACAGTTCAGTTATAGAGAGAAAGTGAGAGAATTCTTTGATCAAATTCCCACTAATCCTGAAGCAATTGTAACAATTCTTGATCCTAGGAGGACCTCGAGGATAAGAGTTGTCTACCCCGATCAAGAACTTGGATTGCCGTGCCATCAATGGTAAGCTTTCAAAGCCTTCACTCCCTATGCCCAATTTTCCAGTAAAGCACCATTTGAGCTCATTTCGGACCTGAATCCTACAATTCAAAGTACAATTGAATTGTATAGAGGTGTAGAAACTTATTCATATCGTCAAGTTGAAGAAATAATCCCAATTAAATGGCCAATTTGAAGAAATCAAATTTGGCTAATAAAGGGGGTATAAATTGGGGAAAAATTGGGGATTTCAAAACATTGGGGGACCTCCATGCAATTTCTCCAAATTGAAGGTCAATTGGCAATGAGAAAGATGTTGAGGGACCAATTGGACAATTTTCAAAATATTTGGGGCCAAATGCCTATTTTTGGAAAGTATGGGCAAAACCGTAATTTTTTAAAAAATTGGGGACCAAATTGAGAATTTGGAAAACTTGAGCCCCTTAAACAATTTTAAGTAAATTGAGGATCCAAATGAGATATTAGAAGCCTTGATACTCGATTTGGGGGAAAAGTTAGTATTAGGGATCTAAAGTTAAGAAAAATGAACTTTGGGGACGTAAGTGCAATAAACCAAGAATTTGGGCCTAGTCACTCATACATGAGAAAATGAAGGTTGTCATGTCGAACCCATACTGATAATGATACCCAAACCATGTAGGGACACTTGAGATTGAAACACAAGCAACATAGAGCTGGCGTGGACTGGAAACTGACTAAGGACGAAAATGTCACACTAAACGGGTGAGTGGAACTTTTATACACCATACCGGTTGGGAAGATGAGCACGTTTTAAAGGATAAAAACCTACTTACTTGTTGTGAGTAGGATTAAATAAACAGCATACCTGATTGGTATGATGAACTTACTTAAGGAAAGGAAAAAATCACATACTAGTTGTAAGCATATTTATCATCACACTCGATTGGTGTGATGAGTTAAAAAAAGACTGTTTCAGAAGTGTTCTCCCCTAACTATGTGACAACTGCTTAAACAATTTTGGATACCTTCTTTATGTGAGCTAGAATAGCCTTAACAGGCCAAGGGCCTCAATTTTTGAACTTATAGGGCTTAAGGCCTAGTTTTGGAAAAACACGTGTAGTGGGCACATGCTAAAGCTCGTAAACAAACATGATTAGGAAGAGACATGAAAGCACCTATTTTAAATGAAAAATGATTGTGTGATTCTCCTCTTTATTGAGTGAGGTCAGACAATGCTCGATGGATTAGCAGTAGTGCGTCAGGGCTAGGTCGATGGACCGACCCAGACAAACAGTGGCAAGTCAGGTTGAGTGTCGGGGCTGTTGGACGATCGACACCAAATATTATGGCTTAATCATGAAAAATTTTTGTTTGTGCATGCACTCATGGATACTAAACCATCAAGACTCCCTAGGGCATAGTGATGTCTTCCAAGGCGGCTGGATGCCATGGTGGAGATTAGGGCAGCTCGTCATACCAGTTAGTCATAAAGCTCTGGGAGCTTCTTGTGCATGAGATCGGGGTGGGGTTAGGATGTGGTCTTCATCCTTATATCGACACGAAGTGGAATTCAGGTCTAAGGGTTAGACGTCTAGGACGTCCACTTAGACTCAAGGTAAAAGTTTGGGACTTTTATCTAGGTGGACAACAAAGTCGTGTTGATCCCCAAGTGGGTGCAGTCTGTGATTGCCCGACGAATATTTGTACCCTTCCTAAAGAAGGGCATGTGTTTGTTTGCTAAACGCCTCCAGAGGCAAGAGGATGTGCTAAGAGAGCTAAACACACCTAATATGAAAATGGAAAAAGACCGGAGATTTGAGAAAATACTTGAAAAAATAAATGTTAAACCTTGGCATAGTTTTGATAACCTAAGCATTCGAAAACTCACTCCTAACACCCACTCACTAAGTTGTAGAAACTCTTGCCCCTCCCTTTATCCCTTTTTAGGAGTAAGGAGAATAACTAAGAGAGCTCGAAAAGATGTATCCTTCGTTAGGTACACTTAAAATTCTTTTAAGCTTGCTTTAGTTTGATTGATGTTATTCTAGGGAACAAGATTTGAAATTTCGCCTCGCTCCTCTTGACTAAACGAAGGGGAAACCCCTCATGAACCAAGGCATCGACAGGTTGCTCATGAGGATCTAACCAAACAGGGTCAGGGCGTGACAGCTTCGACCTAATAACCACTAGCTCAACGAGTTTGAACACACGACATTGACTCGGTAGCTAATAGCCCAACGAGTTCAACAACCCATTCTTGGTTCAGTAGCTATGTCACATAATTTACCATTTATGTAGATTTTTTATAGGCACATAACTTGTCTATTTGTCTATGGGTTTAAACTTGTGCCCTTTGTCTTTAGGCCCACTTAAGCAACCCTAAAATTTCTCGGAAATAGCTCCCAAAAAGTTTGAGCAGTTTCACGCAGTTAGGGGAGACTATTTCCGGAAAATGGTTTTCAAACGTAAAGTATGCTCATCTCTCCAAACGGGTGTGATGTCTGAAATCCCACTCACCCATATATCGTGAGTCGCTTGTCCGGGCAAGGATGCCTATACTTCTGGGGCGTTTCACGGTTGTAAGGAGGAGCCTCCTTTTCGTAGCTACTTTATTACGGAAAATGAATCATTTAGTTACCCGATTCATTTATTTTAAGTGCCTAGATTTTCTCATAATTACATAGGGGTCCTTAGATTTATTCTAGTGGTAATTATTCCCCATATAATTACAAAAAATAAAAAATTTATAAGTTCATCCAATAAACTTATTTAAACTGTAATTAAATACTTATAATTTCTTTATAATTGCAATTAAAATCCCAAGATTATTTTTTATTGCAATTAAGTCCTTAATTTCCTCTAAATCACCAATTGGCCCCCAATTTATGCCAATTTCACAAAAGTCCCCTAATTTTAAAAAATTACCAATTTTTGCAAAAATTGCATTTTAGCCCCCCGATTAGTTGATTCATCAAATTGAACAATTGAAACTTGTTAATTCCCTCCTAGCACACTACTAATCAATTTTTCTATCTTCCTACGAGCATCCTAAACCTTTAATGGCCTCATTTGACCCAAAATTGAGCTCAAATTGAGCTTTGCCGAAAAATATTTTCTAGAGAGAGAGAGCTTCTTTTTCTTATCGATGAAGGGGTGACATTCGGAGCTCTGAATATGGGCAGATAGTGCTCATTATGTGGGTCCTCCTAGAATCAAATTCTGCAACAATTGGCTACTTGACAATGGGAATTGGATGGTAGAATATTTTCTCATTCTAGACTCTACAACTCTACTGTTCCAATGGAGGGAGGTAGAATTGGCTTACCTCATAGGTTCTAGGAGGTCAAGGGTCGGTTAAGGAGGGCAATGGGAGGGTTGGTCTGGTTGTAGAAGGTTGGAGGTGCCTGGAGTTCAGCTCAAGGGATTCTGCTACTTTTGGGACCGTCGAAGTGACATTACTGTGCGAGCTCATAAGCACTTCTCCGATGATCCTCGAGCTGGAAGGAGGTTCCAGCGAGGTAGAGGACTTCTTCCTATTTTCAGAGAGCCTAAATTCACCTTCTAAGGTTCCAGCGAGGTAGAGGAGCTCTGGTTCGTGCTTCATTGGGAAATGGAGTACTTCATCTTCTTCAGTTGTTTGAGGGACGAAAGGATGAATGGGGAGGAGCTCTTTATATAGGGAGCTCAATAATTGACATGGCTACTCAATCGTCCCTAACTCGGCTCCAATCTCGCCCATCCACGGTTAAATCGGAGAGGATTTTGGGTCTTCGAAGACTGAGCAGCTCGCCCGATCTTTCTCTCTACCAGCTTTCACTAGGAGAAGACGACAATGTGCGGCATGTGCGAGCTACCACATGGCATGATGTGATTACCTGGATATGCTGATTCAGCTTCCCACTCCACTTCTGAGTCATCCTTTGACTCATCGATTAGCCACGTGGTGACCTCCCATTGGTCGCTCATTCCAACATGGCTGATGGCCAGACTCGACTAGTTGTTTGACCGTGACACATGGCGTCCTTTGATTGGCTGATTTAAATAAGTCAGATTTTCCTCTTGTGTTGTGCCACTACCATGTGTCAGTCTCTGATTGGTTGGAGCCATCCAATGTGGCTCTACCACATGTCGACCTTTGCTTGGTTAACTATTTTTCCGGCATCCGTGTTGGTTGTTGACATGGCATCTATGCCATGTGTTAGCTCCTCTTTGGTTAGCCTTGCTAATTAGGCTTCTCCTTAGTTGACCACTAATTAAGGACACGTGTCACACTCCAATTGGTTTGACATCGGTGATGTGGATTTTCTTCCTTTCACCATTGACCGAGGACACGCGTCACACTCTAATCAGTCAGCACACCTAGGTGTGCTGACCAAGCGTCTAGCTGAGTGTGCTTTGCCACGTGTCACTCGTTGATTGGTCATGCTCGCTGACTAGGCACTGACCATGCAGGCGGTCTGTTGACCATTTGGACCGTTGACTGGTTCGGTCAGACTAGATTTGGTGACCCAAAATAAAAAATCGGTCGGTTCAAGCCCAATTCAATCGAATTTCTAAAATATAAAAATTTCTAAATTTATCTAAATTCATTTCTGTCATGCCTCGACCCTATTTGGTCAGATCCCCATGATCAGCCCGCCACTCTCTCGGTTTATTAAAGGGATTCCCCTTATTATAAACTGTAAAGAGTAAGGCGTCCTTTAAACCTACACCTTTTCATAGAATAGCATAATCAAAACTGCATAACATTTTAATTTCACCATACCTATCGCACAAGCGTCTTAGTTGATGGTCTGTATGGGTAGGCTTTCCGGGATTTCCTCAAAGGGATTTAAGGGAGGAGGTGAGTACAACTTTACCGGCCACCCAGATAGAAGTACGTCCACTTCTACCCTGATAATGAGTGGATGTTCGCAACATTTAACCCTCAATCCCAGAATAAATTCTTTGTGTCCATATGAGGATAGAGACCTCATCCTATCCCCACCCCGGTCTCATGCGCTTGGTGCTAGTCCAAATTTCACACGGTCACCTGGTACGACGAACTGCCCTTATACTCACCAGGTCGTCCAGTGCCCTTAGGACACATCACTACCCCTTTTGGGCGTCTTGATGGTCACATACTCATAGTGCATGCACAATCAATATTTTTTCATTATGCCATATAATATGTGGTGCCACTAGTCCAACGGCCCTGACTCTCAACTCAACCCGCAGTTATTTGTCTTGACTCGTTCGTCGACTTGTGATGTCGCACTGCCGCTAGTTGACTAAGTATGTCGGTCCTATCTTGGTACAATAGCCAAACAATTCCTTTATTTAAAGTTTTATGGCATATAATTCATATTTTTTTAAGAGCTCCTGCTCGTGCCAACTAGCCTTGGGCCCACTGTACGAGATTTTCAAAATCGGGCATATTGGCCCCGAACTTCCAAAACCGAGGCCCCCGGCCTATAAGAGCTATTCGAGCTCCCGTCAAGAAGGTCTCCCAAATCATTTAAGTATTGACACATAGTTAGGGGAGAGCACTTCCGACAAAAAATATTTTCAAGTATCCATTATACCGATTGGGTATAAGGACGTCTCTGCTCATAACCGATAACGGGTTTTTAACTTCCTTTGAGGAAGTTTCATCATACCAATCGGGTATGATCTCCTTACAACCAGTAAGTAGTTTTTCCATATAGTTTTGAAATCACTCTTCTAAGTTGTGATGTTTAAAATACCACATAGTAGTGGGTTTTCATTTCGGGGTACTTATCATCCCCAACCTGGTATGATATAAACTCTCACTCACAACCGGTAAGTGGTTTTTAATTTTAAGTTGTGCTTATCTTCCCAACCGGGTATGACGTTAGTAAACCCACTCACCCATTAATATAGTGAATTCCACTAGACCGATCAAACACCTCTTATTGTTGAAATTGAAGTTGAAATTGGGTTTCTCCATGTTCATATGATTCCATAGAACTTTAAATCACGAGTTTTAATGTCAGAACGAGCTCAAACAGAGCTTCGCCGAAAAATAGACTGTAGAGAGAGAAAGCTTCGATTACCCACCGATGAGGGTATGACGGTCCAAGCTTTCAATCTGACAGATAGCTCTCATCCTGAGGTTCATCCTAGAATCAAGAATTGCATCAATTGATGCTGAATTGAGTTAGAATTTCATCATCGAAATTTTGTCGGTTCTCTCTTTAGCACCTACTGGAAATTTGTAAAGGGGAGCCAAATTGGCTTACTTTTTAGTCCTAATTCGGCCATGGGAGGGCTTGGTTTGGCCTGAGGAGGGCTCAAAATGGTTGATTTCAACTTGGCCAAAATAGGACAACTTTGGTCCGCTGGAGCTACTTCACTGTTCCATCACGTCGGTGTTTCTCCAGCAACCCTCACAGCAAACGGAGACTACACGCATGTAGTTGACTTCTCCCCGGTTCTAAAGAACCTGACTTCACCTTCTTTGGCTTAGAAAAGTCCCTATATCAGAGCTCTGGTTCTTGCTTCACCGAAAAACTAAGCAACTGAGAGAGAGTGAGCTTTTCAAGTGTGGAGAGGACGAATGGAGAAGGGCTCTTTATATAGGGAGCTCGGGGACCCGTTGGCCGTCCGTTTGGCACCTTTCTGACAGACATTGATGGCCTAAAACGTACCAAATGGAAATGTTTCTTCTTCACCGGTGCTACTTCGATTTTCCAGAGAGTGAATAGTGTTGTCCTTAGGAAGAAGATGACACTATTCCAAATCGGACCGTACCGGTCCGAATCGGGTTCAAAGCTTAAACTGGCCGGTTCACCCCTCCTTCGACCAAGTTTTTCAAATTTAAAATTTTCTAAATTCAACTAAATTTATTTTTTATCCAATGGTGGCCTCAAATCTCTTAAGCCACCTAGAGAAATAAATTTAGGATCCAGTTCAATAGTGGTTCAAACTAGTCCAAATCGGTTCAGATCCAATTCATCTAAATCAGTTTGGTTTTCATCCCCAATTCCTTCACAAGTCCATTTCCATGTCTTTTGTGACTCCTTGGGTCACTTAGGGTCCATAAAATTCCCAGTTTACCATCTCTTTATCGATTCTAGTTCATAAACCGACTCAGTTATTAAACCGGTTCAATCCGGTTCGAGTCCGGTTCACCTGAACCTATCTGATTTTTCTCTCCTACTTTATTCTACGGTTCCTTCCCAAGGTTTATAAATCTCTTCGGGTCATAAGGGATCCATAAATTTCCCTGTTTGCCCTTTCTCTATCAGTTCCTAAACCGGTTCATAAACTGGTTCAATTCAATTAGATTCGGTTCATCTAAACCGGTCTGATTTTTCTCTTCCAATTTGTCCTAGGGTTCTTTTACAAGGTTTTTATGAATCCTTTGGATCACACGGGAGTTGTAAATTTCCAATTTGCCCATTCCCAATTGATTAGGTACGTGAATCGATTCAATTTTCTTACTCGGTTTGGCCGGTTCTTTTCCCGGTTTCCCTTGACTCAAAAGGGCGGGGTTTACAATTTCTATCTAATGGTGACTTTAATTTCCCAAATTGATATTTTTAGGTCACCTAGAAAAATAAATCTTTGAACTGGTTCTTCACGGTTCAATCCGGTTCATGTCTGGTTCACCCTGAATTGGTCTAGTTTTCACAGCCAATTCTATTCATGGTTCATTTCCATGAGTTTTGGGTCTTTATTGGCTACTTGAGATTTTTCCAAATTCCCATTTTGGCTCTTATTTACCAATTCCAATTCACTTCGATCCTCTATTTTCCTTCGATATTTCCCGATTCCACCTTTCGGTTCCTTGATCACCAATTCCAAGTCCAGAATGGGGTTTACAATATGGATACCCTGATCACTACCTACAGTGATTTGAGTCACCGATAATTCTTGATTTATATAGAGGCATCAAAAATAAAAATCTATTAGAGCTTCTTATATTTTTTGTGGTTACGAGGCTTACATATAGCATGAACAACCATCATAATTGGTGAAAGGGGACCGAGAAGAGCTTCCTAAATTAATTTGGGCTATGTTTGGCCGTTTAGGAGGTTGGGGCATGTCAGAGTTGGGGAGATATGCGGTTGGAAAGTTGACATCAACACGATTCCAATGCTATAGACATTAACAAGTTTGATAGTCAAATGAGAAAATGGGAAGCTCTAGTAAGTAGGTCACCGGAAGTGGAGGAGATGGACTTTTAGAGAGAAATATGGTCTTCCTCCACCGAGAGGAGGGCAAAACATTATATAGGTAACTTGGGGGACCAATTAATTCTCTCTTAGGCCATTTCCATTGACAACTAGATAGGACTATCTAACTTATGCTCTTTATTTAATATTCTCGGGGGTTTGAATGTAAAAAATCACACTGAATTAGGTTAATTTCAAGTCTGGGTCAAGTAAACATATTCTAGGTCAAGTGGAGAAGGCAACACAAATGCATACACATGGGTGTATCGCTCGCCCCATGCATTTGATGCATGCATACACCCAACATGGTTTGTCAACCGATTAGCACTATAGTAAACTGGTTTCCGGTGAATTAATCAGTCCATTCGACCAATTTCAGCCTTTCCTTGGCTTGTTCACCTCTAATTCGGTCTATTTTTTGCCCAATTTATTTTTCTAAATTTCTTCATCCTAATCCCTATCATTTGGTCATAAGAACATTCAATTTGTAAATTGTGTAGCCATTCGAAAAATTGGGGGTTTTACTGCTATGAGCCAATTCGATCGTTTTGGACGTCTTTTGGTTGGTTTACCTCTAATTTAATTGGATCTTGGCCCTGATTATTTTTTTTAATTTTCTATCATATTCCACATTGATTGAGCTCAAGAATTTCTATTTTCAATTTATCTAATTTCTCTTAAAAATTGGGGTCTTTTACCTTAAGTCGGTTTGATATCAAATCAAAGCTATTTTCACTTGGACTTCTCTCGATTATTGATTTTTTTTTATCAAAAGTGTTTATTTGAGGGTAATTTCATGAACTTACCCATTGTCAATGTTTAGGGTCTGAAGTGGTTCCTAGTCTATTTTGATTCCAAAACTTGGTTCTCATATTATCATACTTGGTTTAACATAAGTTCCTAGTACAATTGGGTTTAAATCCCCTTTCAAAATTTCATATGTTACAGTTGTCGTATGGGGATCACATATTTTTAAATAAGAGGAAAATCGTTAGAATAAATCAGTCTTGATTATAATGTGAGTGAGATTATTGACGGTGATTTCGATTGGACCAACTGCTGCACTTTATAATTTTCTATGAAATCCATGAATGTGCAGGTTATGTGATTTGGAAAGTATTATGAAAAGAAAATAAATAAATGGAAGAACCTTCACCTAAGATAGAGGACATATGATATTGTCTATTGAAAGTGAGGGTTAAGAACCTATGAAAATGATAGTTATGATAATGATAGTCACGAAATAAGGCTATATGAATTGAGGGCATGGAGCCCTATAATGACATAAGAGATGGAGTCAGTCAATATAGAATTGAACTTCATGAAATATGATATTTTAAACATACTTGATGTTGAATGATTTCATGTTTGGTATAAATTGTTTGTTGTAAATGAGAGTATCTTTAAGATATCTATCGAGATAGTACCAACACCTAGGGTAGAATAGAAACAGTGAATAAGGAGTGAAAGGATTCAAGTATACTCATGTGTGAGGCAACAATACACAGTCAAGGTATACATATACTTGTGTATATCGTCAAATGAGATAGTCAGAGTATACAGATGGTTGAGTACATATCCTCGACATTCATATGAGTTATTAATGTTTGTTTTGAACATGACGAGGTCATAATTGTTTCGATGGGAAAATATAATAGATTAATGTGGTAAATGGTGATTGGAAGCTCTACCTATATATAAATGAGTGCGTAAACGCTAAGACATGTGTTTTAAGGTTTGAGAGATATCTTATATCTATTGACGCAATTTCTTTATTTCTCAATGGATTTATTCTTTTTTATATTAATAGCATACTCGTTATTCTAGCAGATATTTTTCTCATTTAAATTTTTTCTGATATTTAGTATCTACATCAAAATTATCATCAGTCTATTAAAATTCAACTCAATTTTTTTCAGGCCTCAACAAAAATGGCCTATTCCTATATATATTTTTTATCCTTCTCTCTTAAACCATTTTCCCCATTTGGCTCATTCTACCTTCAATGGATTTTTTTATCATTTTTTTCTTAGCAAACATATTCATTAATGCATTATGCATTAATTATTCAATTATTTTATTTATATCCAACCTCAAGTTTTGTTCCTCCACTTGAGTTTGATGGGGAGTAATTGACATTAAATTATGTTGAAGCCACAAGATACAAGTCAATAGACACAAGCCCCAACGGATCATTACCTAAAGACCACAAGACATGAGTCCACACAAGCCCCAACGGGTATTACCAAGAGACCATAAGACATGAGTTTGCACAAGCCCCAATGGGCATTACCAAGAGACCACAAGACATGAGTCCGCACAAGTCAAGAGACACAAGCCCCAACGAGCATTACCAAGAGAAATCACAAGTCAAGAGACACAAGCTCTAGCCGGCATTACTAAGAGACATGTACCTATTTAGATACTGCTATATTTTCCCCATATTCTATTTAGATATTATTAGATTTTGTTCATGTAAAGGCTTTATTAAACCTATATAAACTTATTATATTGTACACATATAAAATTAAGTATTACAACAATATTTATACATAATGTCTATATCCCTTTCTTCCATTATCTATCTCCCCTTCCTTAGTGTCGTTGAGGTAATGTGTCATCTTGAAACCTGGTGAGTATGCGACGGGGTGGTGAGATGGGAGAAGACCCATCGACATCTGCGGAGATTATGTATGGAGATGTAGGTGGGGGTGGAATACTAGGTGTTAAGGAAGATAACTCATCAGAAACTGTCACTGGTACAATATGTTCATGTAAAGAAGGAGATGAATATAAAAATAAAGGTAGAAAGGGAATATAGTTACTAGGAGTTGTAAGGGGTGCACTACCTGCAGATGAACATTTATCAAAAGGGAATCTAGTCTCATCAAAGTGGTCAGTTCAACAAATAAAGATACAATCCTGTATGAGGATCGAGACAACGATATCCTAAAAATTCAGTAGGATAACCAAGAAAAACACATGCCTTGGAACAAGGTTAAAGTTTATGATCTTGGTATGGACGTAGGTATGAAAAACACAAACACCCGAAACTCGTAAAAAATTATAATTACATGGTGTTTGATGAAAAATGTGATATGGAGATTTGAACTTAAGGGAGTGAGTGGGGTAGTCGAGGAGATATATAGCTATTTCAATTGCGAAATTCCAAAATTTTATAGGAAGATGAGAATGTTGCAAAAGTTTAAGTCCCATATCAACAATATGTCTATGTTTTCTTTCAGTAGAACCATTTTGTTGTGGTGTATATGGGCAATAAATTCGATGAGTAATCCCATTAGTGTGTAATTCATTTTGAAAGGCAGATGACAAAAATTCCTTTGCACCATCAATTTGAAGAGATTTAATTTTTCTATCAAAAAAGTTTTCAACTTGTAAACGAAAAGTGCGAAAAATTTGGAGAACATTAAAACGATTTTTCATATCAAAATACTAGGAATATTTGCTATAATTATCAAGAAAATGAATATAATAACAAGTATATGATTTGATTGGTACAGGTCCCTAAATATTAGTATGCACAAGTTGAAAAGGATAAGTACTTTTATAATTAGTTAAGGAAAAAAGTTTTTAAATAATCTTAACTAAGGAGCAGAAATCACAAAATTGAGAATTAACATAATTAATTTTTATTAAATTCTTAGATAAGACATGGGAAACAGTATTAGGGGAATAATGCCCAAGTCTAGCATGCCAAATAGTACGGGGTAACTAAACACTTAATACACGAGGACTAACTTTTGATAAATGTGTCACACACATGTAGTATAATATGCCTTTACGAGCTTCTCAAAATAACTCTTGATGAGTGAGACAATCCTTTATAACAAAAAAAAGAGGGTGAAATTCAAAGTAGCAAGAATTGTATTGGGTAAATTGAGAGACTGAGAGTAAGTGCATGGCTATACTCAGGACATAAAATACTTTATTTAGAGAGAATTGTTTAGTGGGAGTGAAAAATAAAGTAGAACCGACAAAGAAAATTTTTAAACATGAACCGTCACCTATGAGTAGTTGATATGGATGAGTTATGTCCTCTTGTAATGACAAATGTGAGATATCATTGGTTACATGATTGGAGGCACCTGAATTAATGTATCAATCAAGGGTGTGTGCGCGGACATATGTGTTCTAGACAACACTGACATGAGGATTCTAATAATTGCTCGGGAATTGTGGACATTCTATAGCTACGTGTCTAGGTTTGTGATAAACTTGGCAGATAGGTGTACAATTCTATGTTTGAAAATTGTGCGCACATAGTAGAGGAGAATTAGATCTAGTTGATGATAGAATATGCCTATTCCGATGAGGTGGGATAGACTCTTTCCATTGTTGAAGTCCACGAGAGCTAGAAGAACCCCACAAATTGTGATTTTATATAAATGTGCAATCTCTTTTCCTATTGTGGCAATTATTGCTTCTGAGTTGTGTGGGATTGTCTGATGAGTAGCGTGGTCAATGGTTAGATGAAAACATAGGAGCTTGATCTCGTTGGTGTGTGCGCGAAAAGGTAGCATTGACAAATTGATGAGTATTAACACATCTGGGAGACCAAATACTAATCCTAAAATAAGTCCCCAAATTTTTATGTAATATTTCTTTGCTTCTTCACTCAATAGCATAGATTTGATCTTGTTGAGACTGAGGCGTGCAAGAGTCGGTGTGAGGGCAAGACAAAATGCCTCCCATTCATCATCTAGTCCAGCAAGAATGTGATCCTTGATTTGAGCTTCGGTTTTATGACGTCTAATTTGAGCGAAACTAGTAGGCAAACTTGCAATCGCAGTGAGATAAACGACTATGGTGCGATCTCCTTTGTATAAATCCCGCCATTGATCATCAAGTAGGTTGGTTTGGGCACGAACTTGGCTGGAGTAGAGAGTTTCCAAATTTTCCCAAATGTCAGTCGAATTTTGAATGACAATAACTTAGAGATTAACTTGGGTAGTGAGGTATCCCAAAATTGTAGATAAACAAAGATGATTATAGATCTTCCAAGAAGTATAATCAAGATTGATGATAGTAGTTGAATCGTCTTCTTTCTGATTAGGAAGACTTAGTGATGTTGCCAGAATTGTGCCATTAGTATACCCTAATAGTTGATATGTCTCTAACAATGGCGTCATGTTGTTACACCATAAGAAATAGTTGGTTCCGTCCAATTTCATTGGTAGAGTCGGGATATTGCTTGGAAGATTGATAACTAATGGACTCATATTTGGTGTACAAACTTATTAGATGATTGCTTCAATAAATAGAAAACCAAAATAGGAGAATTGTCTTGCGAAGACTTCATATCATAAATGTTGGAGAAAGACAGTATCACAATAACTATACTTGGAGTAGTTGGAGACGACTTCTGAAGTAGGAGCTTGGTGACAGCGAAAACTTTGATTGAACCTTCTGGAATTGATATTAGTCTTAAATTAACCTTTTGGTAGAATATGATCGGGATGATGTAGAGCAATACGACTCTAATATGGAAGAAGGGGAGATAGACAATATGTATAAATATTGTTGTAATACTTGATTTTATATGTGTACAATATAATGAGTTTATATAGGCTTAATAAAGCATTTACATGAATAGAATCTAATAATATCTAAATAGAATATGGAGAAAATCTAATTGTATCTAAATAGACTCATGTCTATTGGTAATATCCATTGAAACTTATGTCTATTAACTTGTGATTTCTCTTGGTAATGTCCGTTGGGCTTGTGTGTCTTGACTTGTGCGGACTCATGTGTTGTGATCTTTTGGTAATGGCCATTGGGGCTTGTGTAGACTCATATTTTATGGTAATGCCCGTTGGATCTTGTGCAGACTCATATTTTGTGGTCTCTTGGTAATGTTCGTTGGGGCTTGTACAGGCTCACGTCTTGTATTCTCTTGGTAATGACCCGTTGGGACTTGTGTCTCTTAAATTCGTTTCTTGTGATTTCAATATAATTTAATGTCTATTAAGGGTGAATAAAATGATATCTCCCTAACATATTCTCAAAAGGCACCTACTACATTTATTTCAATTCTTTACCTGTGTTATTCCCCACCTATTCTCAATTATCAATTATATGATGAAGTTCTTTGATTGGTGTACTTCGCATTTGCATTTACTATTCTACTTAACAAAAAAAGTATCCAATTATCTTATGATATCATACTTGATATTTAAAGCAATTTTCTTACCATTTAACCTCTAGTATGTCCCAACAAATAAGGGAATGTAATATTAAGGGCCTACCGTCCCTCCAGGCCTGCTGATAGCCTTTAATATTGGCTTTATCGTGGGTTGTCCGATAGCATCTACGTGAAACTTGTACAACCATGAGTTAGAATGAATAGTAAAATAAAGAATTAAATGTCAATACATTACTTGGGTGAATAAAAAATAATTTAAAAATATAATACACAAAATATAATAAATATGAAGTATAATAATAGAAATGAAAAGAATTTGATGGTAACCTTTGATAATTGACTTAAATTAGTATCTCTTTTCCTATAGGACTAGAAGGTGATAGGTAAATAAATAATTTTATATTATATATTAAAATTGATATTAAACGATAATATTTTTTTTAGATTTAATTATTATTTATTAAATATTTAAATGAATAATGAACATATTCAAATAGAGGATCCAATATATATGATATAATATATATTCTAAATATGTTTCAACTTTTCATATTGGGTGGGATTTCAAAATTGTGAAACTCGTTCTATTTAATAATAATAAGTTCTTATTATTATTATTATTAATAATTACAACTAATAGTTATTATGAAATTTGGGAGCATCCCAAAATATTTTTAATATATTATTATTATTTAATCAATTCCTTTATTTTACATAATCCCACACCATCACTAAAATTCAACATGAAAAAAAAGTTGAAGGGTAAATCTTTTGAGATAAAGAATTGAGATATAAAGTTTGATATAAAATACATAATATTATTTAATTTATACATTTGTTATTAAAACATAAATACTCATGATGGGGCAACATCTTCAATAATATTCATTAGCTACTTGCTCAAGGTTGTTTATAGAATCTATAATATTTTATTTGTTGATGAAATATATCACCACGGACACTTCTTATGCGGTATTTCGTACTCCATCTTATTCAGCTATTTGCTGGCCTTATGTGTTACCTTTTGCACTAAAAATTTCTGTAATTAGTCTCGGATTGGCTTTAATAAATAGAGTATGTTTGTCTAATATTTTTATTTTGGTGTATATCCAAAGAACTCTCTTGCAGTTGACTGGAACATTCAAAGTTGTAGCCTTCGAGTTCCAAATTCCAACCACACATAAAAATTGGAAACAGAATTAACACCAAAAAAAGATAAAACAACGACAAACAAGGCCAACTAAGACCAAAACAACTGTAATCATTCTATCAATACCTCCCAAAAAAACTCCTGACACCCATCTTATAAGTTCAGCAATTGCAGCCCTCATTGGTTCTGTAATCCTCGTTTCTTGATTTGATCCGGCCGGGCGATCTATCCTTTTGGGCTAGATTTAGTCCCACCAAGATGTTGTCACTGACGAAGAGAGCCTCGGCTGGGATCCTCGTGATGCTAATGGTATCTCAGATCCTGTTCGCTAGCTCTGTCAGAGGCGAGGTCTTGGCACAGCAGCCTGCGCCTGCGCCGGCTCCGACCAAGGTGACGTACAAGATACAGTCCCTCCAGTTCAATGTCGGGATTCCCTTCTATCGCGTCAGGAATTCCCCCGGTGTCCTGATCCCATGGAACAAGGTCAAAGAACGCTACATTGATAAGAACAACCCTTGAGTTTTTTGAGAAAATGGCTCAAGCTTTTTAAGACTGGGTTCAATGTAACTCATGTAAAGAAAAATAATTATTGTTCCAATATTGATTAAATCAGTGAGCCTACTCCAAATGTCAAATGTTTCACCAATATTGCATGGATTCCTTGTGATTTTACTGAAAGATGCATCATTGTTGGAATTTATAGCAATTTTTCTTACTTTAACCTCTCGTCTGAACAAAAAAAAAAAGGACAAGGAAGCGCCTTTTGTGAAACTGGCAGAATCTTGTGCAAAAATCACCTAAGTTTATCCAGAGAGCCTAGGCCTACTGTGTTCCAAGGCCTAGTAGTATCCTTCCATATTGGATCTCGTTATGAGTTGTTTACTTGGAGAAAATGCCTTTTGTTAAAGGCTAACGTTTCAAACATAAAGATCCATGAATGCAGATTTTAATGCGTATAGGCAACTGGTGATCTACCTAGTTGTGATGCTTGTCTCAATCTCAACTTTAAATATAATTTAATAATATATAAAAGCTAATAAATTATTTAATTTAATTAAAATATTAATTTATCTTTAAAATTTTTTTTAATAATAATCATTTATTTCACTTCCTATCATTCAAACGATAGATTATTAAAAATTTTTAATAACGTCCAAATCCATTACTTTACCTCCCCTACAAACCACTCATTTTGCCTTCCCTCCAAATCAATTCAAGCTCCTCAATCCAACATAACCAATTTTATGGTATAGGAGATAAGGAAAAAAATTAAGCTAAAGGATGGGCTGAAAAAAATTATCAAGAGAGTTTATTTGCTTATACTATAATATAGTAGTGGATAAAATATTATATTTATATTTAATTAGAAGTTATATTTTATAAGTTATTTAATTATTTCAATCTTTTATGTAATTCTCTATTTTAGTTAACTTATAATTTAAAATTTTAAAATATCTTCCAGATACAAACGGAAAAGTTATAAATAAATTAGAATTTTTTGTAATTTATAATTTATTATTTTTAATTAAATATGAGTTTAACTATTTATCAAACTAAATTACTCTCTAATATTATATAAGAACTAGTAAACTCACATATTTATCCAATCTAACACAAAATACGACCTGTGGTGCCACACTCATCCAAGTTTATGGTATGCATGACAACCTACTAAAATAGTGGACACCCTATTGTAATGCAAAAATATATTATGCTCATATTACAAAATAAAATATCTTATCATAAAAATAAATTTTATAAAAAAATGTAAATAATTATATATAGTTCATAAAAAACTAGAGAAATAAATAATTGAATGAATATTCTCGTATTATATTTGTAATATTGAAATTTTCAAAAATGTGAATTTCACCCAATTAAATGTGAAAATAATATTGAATCGAGAATAGAAATTCAAATTGGGATTAAAAATAAAAATGGATTAGAAATTGATTCGAACCATAATTTTGGGAAATGAATAATATTCATAAATTATTTTCAAATAACCTCTCTTTATCTAAAATTAAGCATTGAGAAAATTTTGATTGAAGATCAATTCGAATCGACTTGGGGCATAAAATCCCTCAATTTTTAGTAGAGATTACATAAATAGGAAAATAGACATTCTTAGACCCAATTAATACAAAATTGTACAAACAATTTTCTAGCTCAATAGGTTCGACAACCTAGCTTTGACTCAATAGTTACTAGCCCATCGAGTCTGACGGCCCGGATTCGGCGTGGTGGCGGTTCACACAAATAACCGGTTATGAAAGATTTTCATAGTTCAATAACTTATTTGTCTACGGGTTTCGGCCCGTGCCCATTGACATTAGGCTCATTTCATGTGTTTTTCAAAAGTGGACCTTAAGCACTAAAATTTTTAAAACCGAGGCCTCCGACCTATTGGAGCTATTCCAAGTATCATCAGAAATGTCTCTTAAAATGTTTATGTAGTTTCACGTATTTAGGGGAGAACATTTTTGGAAAAATGATTTTCAAAATTAAAAATGGTACTTATGACCCCAACCAGGTATGATGTTGAATAATCCCACTCACCTGGTGTGCAGTGATATTTCTCTCAAGCTAGTTCATTCGTATTTACGGGGTATTTCACAGTTGTTGATTGATGTGCTCCCCTCTCTACCTACATCATTCCGGGTAAGGAACATTAGGTTCGGGCTTATTCCATAATTCTCAAATTCAACCCTCACGGTAATTTCCCCCGGTTAAATACTAACATTATAATTTGTCAAATTGTAAATATTCACCAAATTCTAATTTTCGGGACTTTAAAAATCCAAATTTTCACTTAATCGTAATTTAGTCCCTAATTTTTTCAAAAATGACCAATTGGTCCCCAAGTTCCTTAAAATCACCAATTGGCCCCAACTTCCTCCAAATTGCTAATTGGTTCACAATTTTTCGAAAATTGTACATAAGTGCCTTAATTTTTTGAAAATACCCAATTTCACCCCATTCTCCCCCAAATCACTCCATTTTTGTCCCAAAATTTGATTCCATCAAATTGACCACTCAATCCATGTTAATTGCCCCATATCATGGTGCTAATTGGTTTCCTCACCTCCTTACAATCTGACCAGGCTTTGAATCACTATTTTGAGTTCAGAACGAGCTCAAACGGAGCTTCACCAGAAAGTTGGAAGTAGAGAGAGAAATCTTCAGAAGCTTCCCTGTGAGGATACGACAGTTGGAACTCTTTATTTGGAGTGATATCTCTTGTCTGAGTGGTCTTTCTAGGATATCAAGAGCGACTCTAATTCTCATCCTCAACAGTGGAAATTTCGTCAATGAAATAAGGGAACTTTCTCTCTCTAGAACTAATATATTCTGATGAGTGGAAGCTGAATTAATGTGGGCACTTCGAGGAGTCGAGAGTAGGCCGGACAGACTTGGGTAGAGCTTAGTTCTGCCACAAGATGTTAGGGACGACCAAACTTGGATTGGGCAGAATCAAGCGTCTTCGAATCCTTTAGAGCAGTTTCACTGATTAGGTCTGCCAGTGCTTCTCTAGTGATCCTCTAGCTGAATGGAGGGTGCCGTTGGATAGCTGACTTCCTTAGAATTCTAGGGAACCTGAATTCACGTTCAGAAGTGGAGAAAAGTTCCCAAGTCAGAGCTATGGTTCGAGCTTCATCGGAAAATTAAGCACTTCTTCTTCTTCTTCGAGTATTTGAGGGAAGAGGAAGATGAATGGGGAGGAATTCTTTATATAAGGAGCTTGGGAACTTATAGGTCTATCCATTCATCAACCACTCGGCCTCAATCTCTCCCATTTATGGCCATGGCAGGAGGAGTTTTAGGACGCTGAATTTCTGGCGGCCATCCTGTCGGCATTATCTGCTCATACGAGTGGTTGAAGATGACATTGTGTCACATGTGCGAGCTTCGCATGTGTGGACTTGCCACGTGGTGCTCTGCGATTGCTTGGCTTTGCTGATATGGCTTCCTACTAAGCACCCTAGTCAGACTTTGACCTGTTGACTAGACACGTGGTGGCCTCTCATTGGCTACTCGTTCCAACGTGGCTACTAACGGTGTTTGGTTAGCTGTTGACTATGACATGCGGCATCCTCTGATTGGCTGAGGTCATCTAACGTGGTGCTGCCATGTGTTGACCTCTGATTGGTCAGTCATTTCTCCGACATCCTTGTCGGATGCTGACGTGGCATCCTTGCCATATGTTAGCTCTTCATTGGTCGATCTTGTTGATTAGACCTTTTTGACATTTACCGTTGACCAATGACACATGTCATGTCACGCCCCGACCCAGCTTGGTCGGATCCCCATGATTAACCTGCCACTCTCCTAGTTTATTAAAGGGTTTTCCCTTATTATAAACCATAAAGAGTAAGGCGTCCTTTAAACCTACACATTTTCCTGGAATAACATAAATTAAAACTGAATATTATTTTAAATTCATCAGGCCTATCTCACAAGCATCTTAGTTGATGGTCTTTAAGGGTAAGCTTTTTGGAATTTCCTGAAAGGGATATTAGGGAGGGGGTGAGTTCTACAACTCAGTGAGTGGGGGTTGGGAGTTAGTTTCATAAATAAAACAACTTTAATCACAGTGTGCCAAACTCCTTATTTTCTTTTAAAATATCCTTTCCTCAAATACTGGTTTTTAAACCTTTACCCTACCAAGGGTGACATTTTCAAGTTGGAGTGTAACAGACTCCTTAATTTCCTTTAGATTTTCTCCACTTTAAAAATCTTAGCTTTTTACCATTTCTTATTAATCACGGTGTGTCATCACCCAACACACATCCTTCATCATGAAGGTCAAAACACACAATCGTAGGCCAGCTCATCCACCGAATCCACTTGTGGCATCGGAGCGACTTTACCAGCCACCTAGATAGAAGCACACCCACTTCTACCCTGAGAATGAGTGGATGTACGCGATATCTGACCCTTAATACTAAAATCAATTCTCCGTGTCCGTATGAGGACAGAGACTTCATCTCGACCCCACCTCAGTCTCATGCGCTTGGTGTTACTCCAAATTTTGCACGGTCACCTGGTACAACAAACTACCCTTATACCCACCAGGTCGTCCAGTGCCCTTAGACGCATCACTACCTCTCTTGGGTGTCTTGATGGTCCTGAAATCATAGTGCATCCACAATCAATATTTTCTTATCATGCCATATAATCTGTGGTGCCACTAGTCCAACGGCCCCGACCCTCAACTCAAGTCACAGTTGTTTGTCTTGACTGGTCCATCGACCTGTCATGTCGCATTGCCAGTTGACTTAGTATGTCAGTCCTGTCTTGGTACCATGACTAAAGAATTCCTTTATTTAAATTTTTATGGCATATAACTCATATTTGTTTATGAGCTCCTGCTCTTGCCAACTTGCCTTGGGCCCACTGTACGAGATTTTTAAAATTGGGAATATTAGCCCACATTTTCCAAAATCGAGGCTCCCGACCTATCAGAGCTATCGGAGCTCCCGTCAAGAAGGTCTCCCAAATTGTTTAAGCAGTGGCACATAGTCAGGGTAGAGCACTTCCGAAAAAACATATTTTCAACTATCCATCATACCAACCGGGTATAAGGATATCTTTGCTCATAACCGATGAACGGGTTTTCCACTTCCTCTAAGGAAGTTTCATCATACTAACCGGCTATGATCTACTTACAATCGGTAAGTAGTTTTTCCGTGTCATATTCACATCACTTTTCTAAGTTGTGATGTTTAAAAATACCACTTAATAGTGGATTTTCATTTTGAGGTACTTATCATCCCCAACCGGGCATGATATAAAATCACACTCACAACCGGTACGTGGTTTTTAACTTTAAATTATGCCCATCATCCCAACCGGGTATGACGTTAGTAAGCCCACTCATGATGACTTCTAATTTAGAAAAGGTGCTTATCATCCTAACCAAGTATGATGTGAATAACCCACTCACCCGTTAATGCAATGAATTTCACTAGACTGGTTCTTTGTATTCACAGGAGCTTGTCCTTGCTGGCGTTCCTAGTACTTCGTGTTCCTATACGATATGAACATCCTTGTTCATTATCCCTCGGCCTAATAGCCTTTATTCATTTCAAATAAATGAGAAAATTAAACTTTTTTTATATATTTGTAATTAGGTCCGAAAGTTATTTTTTTCTTTAACTTTAAGTCCCTAATGCTAGTTTTTCCTCAAATTAAGTCCCGAATCTTTTAAAATTCATCTTGGAACCTCAATTTATTCAAATTCATAAAAAGGGGTTTAAATTCCCAAATTTCCAATTTGGTCTTCCAACTTTCCCAAAATTACCATTTTGCCCTTCCTTTACAAAAATGGTAAGTTTCACCCTAAAAATTATAAAATTACTCAATTGGCCCTCTAATATTCTTATCATGCCCAATTGACCCTCAATTTTATAAAATTGCATCTTGGTCCTTTGAATTTTTGAAAATCCCAATTTTCACCAACTTTTCCACAATTTCATCTCCTTAACACAGCCGAATTTGATTTTATCAAATTGACCGATCAAATACTTCTAATTGTTGAAATTGAAGTTAAAATTGAGATCCTACATATTCATAAGTTTATCAAATTTACCGATCAAGCACTTTGAATCGTAATTTTTTTACGCAGGAATGAGCTCAAACAGAGCTTCGCCGAAAAATAGACTATAGAGAGAGAAAGCTTCAATAACTCACCGTTGGGGGCTCGGCGGTCCGAGCTTTCAATCTAAGTAGATAGCTCTCATTATGAGGTTCATCCTAGAATCAAGAATTGCATCAATTGATGCCGAATAGAGTTAGAATTTCATCATCGAAATTCTGCTAGTTCTCTCTCTAGCACCGGTTGGAAATTGCAGAAGGGAGCCAAATTGGCTTACCTTTCCATTCTAATTCAACTATGGGAGGGCTGAGGAAGTGTTGGGGTGGCTTGTTTTAGTCTGAGGAGGCTCGAATTGGCCGATTTTAGCTTGGCCAAAATAGGGTAGCTTCGGTCTATCGGAGTTGCTTCACTGTTCCATCATGCTGGCGCTTCTCTGATGACCCTCAAAGCAAACGGAGACTACAGGCATGTAGTTGAATTCTCCTCGGTTCTTAAGAGTTTGACCCCTCATTCCAAGGTTAAGAAAAGTGCTCAAGTGGAAGCTCTGGTTCGAGCTTCCCCGGGAAATGGAGCATTAGAGCGAGAGAAGTGTTCAGGTGTGAGAAGAATGAATGGGGATGAGCTCTTTATTACTAGTATTAATGTTGCCATAAATTGATGAGTATTTACTAGTATTAATTCCCATAATTTAATTTAGGTATTAAATTATTAGTATTAATTCTAATAATTTAATTTATGTATTAAACTATTGGTATTAATTTCAATAATTAAATATATATATTAATTTATGGCTATTTATGATAGAGCGTACGTTCGCATAAAAATTTTTAGGATCTAGTTCATCTGAACCGATCTAGTTTTTCTCTTTTAATTTGTCTTAAGGTTCTTTTCCAAGGTTTTATAAACCCTCAAATGGTCGGGCTTGTGAACCGGTCCGATATTTCTCACTCGGTTTAATCGGTTCTTTTCCTAGTTTTCCTTAACTCAAAAGAGCGGGGTTTACATGTCATGCTCTGATTGCTCGGTGCTTCCAAGCACTGACTGAGCTGTTGAATGGGTGCGCTTCGCCATGTGTCGCACGTTGATTGGTTGTGCCTGCTGACTAGGCACTAACCTGGCGGTAGTCCGTTTACTGGCTAGACCATTGACTAGTCTAGTCCGAGTGGGTTCGGTGACTCGAAGTAAAAAATTAGCCAGTTTAGACCTAATTCAGCCACTTTTCAAAATATTAAAAATCTCTAAATTTATCAAAATTCATTTTCTATTCGATGGTGGCTTCAATTTTTCAATTTGATATTTTTAAGCCACCTAGAAAAATGAATATTTGGATTGGTTATTTATTGTTTAATCCGGTCTAGGTCTGGTTCACTCTAAACCGATCTGATTTTCACATCAAATCCACTTCATGGTTATTTTCCATGATTTTTGGGGTTTATTGGTCACTTGGATATTTCCAAATTCTTGTTTTGACCCTTCTTTACCATTTCCAGTTAACTTGGACTCTCGGTTGTCTCTCGAAAATTTATGGTTTTCTCTTTTCTAGGTCCTTAGTTAAAGAGAATGAGGTTTACATCGACCCTCAATGGCTCTCTCTCCAAATTCACACAAGGCTCTAAGCCACACATACAATTTTTTCCTCTATTTCTAAAAAATCGGTTCTTATGATCGGTTCCTTCTTGCACTTTCAAAATGATCTTTGATTTTGTGGTCATGTGTTACACCCTGACCTGGTTTGGTCGGGGATCTATGATCAACATGCCACCCTTCCTCGTACTAATCTAGCATTTCTACTAAATAGTCCATGGGAGGTGAAGGGATTAGAGTACTTGTTTTCCATAACAAAGTTTACAAAATATAAAAGTTACCTGATAGTGATACCATTGGCTTCTTCTCCCAGCCTAGGCTCGTCATGGTGAGGTGTTTCTCCTGAAAAAGGTTAATGGGTGGGGGTGAGTTTCTACAACTCAATGAGTGGGGGTTAGGAAGTGAGTTTTCAAAACAATCAGTCTATTGAAAGTGTTTTATGATTTTAGTTTATTGTAATATGAGTTTATCTCTTCTTGAACATTTCCCATCACTCAGGAGATGCCTCAACAAACAATCACATGCCCTTCCTATCATAGAAAGGGATCACATGTTTGCAGAACAGTACTCGACCATTCCACTTGTGGCTCGGTGTGTCTTTTCTGTCCACCTAAGTTTGAGTAGACATCAATAGTCTGACACTTCAAACCCTCATGTCAGCCATTCGAATAGAGGTGCACTGCCTCTACCTTGAGTTTGAGTGGACATCAATAGTTTGACACTTTAAACTCTCATGTCGTTGATCTAAATAAAGGTGTACTTCCTCTACCCTGAGTTTAAGTGGACATCAATAGTCTGACACTTCAAACCATGATCACTTCACCATGTCCTCTTAGTGGGATGAGACCTCATTTCCCCTCCGGCCTCGGTCTTAGTGTGCAGGAAGCTATTAAAGCTTCATGATTGATTGGCATGATAGATCCACCGTTATTGCATCTAGGTCATCCACCAGCCCTTGGGACTCATCAACTACCCCTCTCGGGTATCTAGATGCTCTCAAATTCCTCATGCATGCACACAATAGTTTTGTAAACCCCACCCCTTCAAGGTAAGAAAATCGGGGAATGAATTGATCAACCCAAGGGAGAAAATTGAACCAGTTCACGAACCCTAACCATTAGAGAAAGGGAAAATTGGGAAATTTACAAATCCCGAGGGACCTAAAGAGTCACAAAATCATAGAAAAGGAGTTCGGGATGTATTGGAAAAGAAAACCAAACCGGTTCAAGTGAACCAGAACTGAACTAGTTTGAACCATCATTGAACCAATTTCTAAATTCATTTTTCTAGGTAGCTTAAAATATTCAAATTGGGGAATTGAATTCGTCATTTGATAGAGAATAAATTTAGATGAATTTAAAAAATTTTAATTTTGAAAAACTCGGTTGAATCGTGCTTGAACTGGTCGATTTAAGCATTTAATCTGGTTCAGAACAGTGTTATCTTCTTCTTTCAGATGACAACACTGTTCACTTGCCGGAAGAATGGACAGTGCCAATGAAGTTGAATCTCCTCTGTTCATGGCATTTTAGACCATGAATGAGCACCATAAAGGTGCCAAATTGATGGACAGAGAGTCCTCAAACTCCTTATATAAAGAGCTCCTCCCCATTCATCCTCCTCCCACCTAAAAATTCTATTCTCTCTCAACTGCTCCAATTTTCGGTGAAGCTCGAACCAGAGTTCCGACTTGGGCATTTTTCTCAACCTTAGAAGGCGAGGTCAGGTTCTTTAGACTCTAGGGGAAGTCAGCTATCTGATAGCAACCTTCGTTCGGTCCGAGGACTATCAGAGAAGCGATGTAATCAAACGGTGATGCATCTTCGGCGGACTGAAGCTACCCTATTTTGGCCAAGCTGAAATCAACCGAATTCAACCCTCCTTAAGCCAAACCAAGCTCTCCCAACATCCCTACAACCCTTAGATGACCTCAACTGAGTTGAAAGTTAAGCCAATTCGGCCCTCCTCAGTTGTTGCAAGTCGGAGTTAGATAGAGAAACTGCATAATTTCAATATATAAAGACCCCCTACCCATTCATCCTCTCCACACCTGAAAACTCCATTCTCTCTCAACTGCTCCATTTTCTGATGATGCTTGAACTAGAGCTCTGACTTGGGCACTTTTCTAAGCCAAACAAGGTGAGGTCGAGTTCTTTAGAAATGGGGAGAAGTCAGCTACACGCCTGTAGTCTCCGTTTGCTCTGAGGGTCGCCGGAGAAGCGCCGACATATTGGAACACTGAAGCAGCTCTGGTGGACCGAAGCTACCATGTTTCGGCCGAGCTGAAATCAGCCAATTTGAGCCCTCCTCATGCCAAACCAAGCCCTCCCACAGCCGAATTAGGACTGAAAGGTAAGCCAATTCGGCTCCCTTCTACAATTTTCGACTGGTGCTAGAGAGAGAATAGATAGAATTTCAATGATGAAATTCTAAATGAATTTGGCATCAATTCATGTAATTCTTGATTCTAGGATGAACCTCATGTTGAGAGCTATATGCTCAGATAGAAAGTTCAGACCGCAACACCCTCACCAGAGAGAAATCAAAGCTTTCTCTCTATAGTCTATTTTTCGGCAAAATTTCATTTGAGCTCGTTCCGACATAAAAACTTGAAATTCAAGGTGCTATTGAATCGTAGAAGATGTAAGATCTCAATTTTAACTTCAATTTCAACAATTAGATGTGTTTGATCGGTCAATTTGATGAAATCAAATTCGATTGTGTTAAGGAGTTGAAATTGGGGGAAAATTGGGGATTTTCAAAAATTCGAAGGACTAAGATGCAATTTTATAAAATTGAGGGTCAATTGGACATGATAAAAATGTTAGAGGGCCAATTGAGGGATTTTAGAATTTTTTGGGTGAAACTTACCATTTTTGTAAATGAAGGGCAAAATGGCAATTTTGGAAAAGTTGGGGGACCAAATTAGAAATTTAGAAATTTTATCCCTTTTTATGAAATTAAATAAATTGAGGTCCTAAAATAAATTTTAAAAGTTTCGGGACTCAATTTGAGGAAGAACCGACATTATGGACTTAAAGAAAAATAAATTTAGGGACCTAATTGTAAATAAATAAAAAGTTTGGTTTTCTTATTCATTTGGAATGAATGAAGGCTATTAGGCCGAGGGATAATAAAGAAGGATGTTCATATCATGTTAGAATATGAAGTACCGGGAATGTCAGCAAGGACATGCTCGCATTAATACAAAGAACCGGTCGAGTGGAATTCACTTAATTAACGAGTGAGTGAGACTTTTAACATCATACTCGGTTGGGCTGATGAGCGAATTAAGCTAAAAACCACTTAGTGGTTGTGAGTGGAATTTTGTATCATACTCGTTTAGGAATGTTAAGTACCTCAAAATGAAAACCCATTATTTAGTGGTATTTTAAACATCACAACGTAGAGAAGTGATGTGAAAATCACGCAGAAAAACTACTTACCAGTTGTAAGTAGATCATACCCGGTTGGTATGATGAAACTTCCTCGAAGGAAGTGGAAAACCCATTCATTGGTTATGAGCGGAGATGTCCTCATACTCGGTTGGTATGATTGACAATTGAAAATATATTTTTGTCGGAAATGCTCTCCCCTAACTGTGTGCCAATGCTTAAACGATTTGGGAGACCTTCTTAACGGGAGCTCGAATATCTCTTATAGGCCGGGGGCCTCAGTTTTGGAACTTGGGGACTAATATACCCGATTTTAAAAATCACGAACAGTGGGCCATAGGCCAGTGGGCACGAGTAGGAGCTCATAAACAAACATGAGATATGTGCCATAAAACTTTAATAAATGAATTGTTTGGCCATGGTACCAAGACAAGACCGACATACTCAGTCAACTAGCGACAGTGCGACATGATAGGTCGATGGACCAATAATGACAAATATTTACAGGTTAAGTTGAGGGTTGGGGCCGTTGTACTAGTGGCACCACAGATTATAAGGCATGGTGTAAAAATACTGATTGTGCATGCACTGTGATTAGGAGACCTTCAAGATGCCCAAGAGGGGTAGTGATGTGTCCTAAGGGCCTTGGACGACCTGGTGGATATAAGGGTAGTTCGCTGGACTAGGCGACCATGTGAAATTTGGAGCAGCATCGTGCGCATGAGACCGGAGTGGGGATGGGATGAGGTCTCCGTCCTCATACGGACACGGAGAATTGTTATGGGATTGAGGGAAGGATGTCGCGAACATCCACTCATTCTCAGGGTAGAAGTGGACGTTCTTCTATCTAGGTGGTCGGTAAAGTCTCTCCGACACCACAAGTGGGTTCAATGGACGTACTGGCCTGCAAATGTGTGTTTTGACCTTCATGATGAAGGATGTGTATTGGGTGATGACACACTGTGATTAATAAGAAATAGTGGTAAAAACTGAGGTTTGAAATGAAAGGATTTTTAAAAGAAAGGAGTCTGGCACACTCCAATACAAATCTTTTTCCTAAAAGTTAAAATTTTGAAAACCCATTCACTAAGTAGTCGTACTCACCCCTTCCCTTATATCCCTTTTAGTAAATTTTGGAAAGCCTACCCTTAAAGACCATCAACTAAGATGCCTGCGAGACAAGTATGATAAAGTTAGAATTTTATGCCGTTTTGATTTATGTTAATCTAGGAAAGGTGCGGGTCTAAAGGATGCCTTACTATTTACGATTTATAATAAGGAAAAACTCTTTAATAAACCGGGAGAGTGGTAGGTTGATCACAGGGATCCAAACGAACCGGGTCAGGGCGTGACACTGTCGTAAAATTAGTTTCATCAGAGTCAGCCAGAATTGCTTTGATCAAGCTTGATTGGAAACTTGCATGTAGATGAGTAAGAGTAGGGTCAAAGCTGGAAACTCATCGGAGATGGAACGTCAGTCATCGAGGCCAGTACAATTTGAAAGCTCACTTCTCAAGGAGTTTGTGGCTACTTGAATCACTTTGATTGATGGTATGTAGCTCCTACAATGTCTATTTTAGTTAGCTTGGCCACTTAACCCAAGATTTGAAACTTAAAAGATTTAATTCATAGTCGAGGTATGAGGGACTTACTAAATGTTTCTCTGCTCACGAGGGTCATCGAGGTTGTCGGAATTGGCTTGTGAAACAACTGCTATATTTTTTGTCATAAGTGATTGTGCAGTCTGTGATATCGTCAGAAACTATAAAGGTAGAGTTAGGGTCGAGAGAGGTGGTAATGTAAAGCTGGAATACTCAACTTTCCAGGGGTACCTAGATTAACGTCAAAGGTAGACAAACGGATGAACTATGTTCTCTTATAGTTGGGTCATGGTAGTTTGGAGCAATCTGAATTTTAGAGAGAATTTAGAATAATTTTCGATGATGGAACATCCAAGAATTTTATGGTTGTGTTGTATACTTGTATGGCTATCTATCCATAGCATTATTTCTTCATTCTATAACATGTGGTTATACGAATGAATTAATTTCTCCAAGCAGAAGGGTCATGCTGTCTACCGAGATTTATTAGGTAAAATGGAGCAATATGGTCCAAACTTCAAGCAAGGAAGATGACATGCGTGTGTGTGCCCAGCGTGCCTCACATACATCTACCTAGCCGATTTTTTATTTTGGGTCACTAAACCCAGTCGGACCGAACTAATCAACGGTCCAACTAGTCAACGGACCACTACTAGGTCAGCACCCAGTTAGTAGGCATGACCAAACAGCACGTGACATGTGGCAAAGCGTGCTCGTCAACTACTCAGTCAGCACCTGGAAGGGCTGAACAATTAGAGTGTAACACGTGTCCTCGGTCAAATGAGGAAAATCCATATAAATCTCGTCCTCTAAAACTAAGGAACCAGAAAAGGGAACTAGAAATTATCAAGAGAAAACCAAGGATCTAAGTGAACCAGAAATGGTAAAGAAGGGTTAGAACGGGAATTTGGAAAATCCCAAGTGGCCAAGAAATACCCAAACGTCATGGAAAAGAACCATGAAGTGGATTGGATATGAAAACCGGACCAGTTCAGGGTGAACTAGACTTGAACCAGTTCAAAGATTCATTTTTCTAGGTGACTTAAAAATGTCAATTTGGAAAATTGAAGCAACCATCGGATAAACTATAAATTTAGAAGAATTTAGATATTTTTAATTTTTAAAAACCAATCGAATCGTGCTTGAATCGGCCAATTTTCGATTATAGGTCATGAACCTAGTAAGACCGAACCGATCAATGGTCCAGCTGGTTAATGGACTACTGCTAGGTCAATGCCTAGTCAGTAGGTACGACCAATCAACACGTGACACGTGGCGAAGCGCACCTAGCCAGCCTCTCACTCAATGGTAGGACGCACTCATCAATTAGAAGGAGACACATGTTCTTACGCCCCAACGCAGTTTGGTCGAATTTTCATGATCAACCTACCACTTTCACGGTTTGCTAAGGGTTGCCCCTTGTTTATAAACTGTGAAGAGTAAGGCGTCCTTTAAACCTGCACCTTTCCTATAATAACATAAATCAAAACTGCATAAAATTTTAAACTAATCATACCTGTCTTACAGGAGTATTAGCTAGTGGTCTTTAGGGTAGGCTTTACGGGGTTACCTAAAAGGGATATAAGGGAGGGGGTGAGTACAACAACTCAATGAATGGATTTTCAAAATTTATCTTTTAGGAAAAAATTTTGATTCGGAGTGTGCCAAACTCCTTATTCTCTTTTAAAAACCTTTCATTTCAAATTCCGATTTTTATCACCATTTCTTACTAACCATGGTGTGTCATCACCCAACACACATCCTTCATCATGAAGGTCAAACACACAATCGCAGGACAGCCCATCCACTGAACCAACTTGTTTCATCGGAACGACTTTACCAGCCAACTAGATAGAAGTATGTCCACTTCTACCCTAAGAATGAGTGGATGTTCGCGACATCCATCCCTCAATCCTGTGACAATTCTCCCTGTCCATATGAGGACAGAGACCTCATCCTAACCCCACCTCACTCTCATGTGCTTGAAGCTATGTCGAGCTTCACAAGGCTTCTGGTACGTCTAATTGCCCTTATATCCACCAGCTTGTCCAGGGCCCTCGGACGCATCACTACCCCTCTTAGGCATCTTGAAGGTCCCATAAACATAGTGCATGCACAATCAACATTTTTCACATGATGCCATATAATCTGTGGTGCCACTAATCCAACAACCCCGACCCTCAATTTGACCTGCAGCTGTTTGTCTTGACTAGTCCGAAGACCTATCATGTCGCACTACCGCTAGTTGACTGAGTATGTTAGTCTTGTCTTGGTACCATGGCCAAACAATTCATTTATTTAAGTTTTCATGGCATATAAATCATGTTTTTTTACGAGCTCCTGCTTGTGCCAACTGGCCTAGGGCCCACTGTTCGAGATTTTTAAAATTGGGCATATTAGCTCACAAGTTCCAAAATCGAGGCCTTCGGCCTAATAGAGCTATTTGAGCCCCCATCAAGAAAGTCTCCCAAATTGTTTAAGCAGTGGCACACAGTTAGGGGAGACCACTTTCGACAAAAATATATTTTTCAACTGTCCATCATACCTACCGAGTATGAGGACATCTCCGCTCATAACCGATTAACAGGTTTTTCACTTCCTTCGAGAAAGTTTCATCATACCAACCGGGTATGATCTACTTACAACTAGTAAATAGTTTTTCCGCGTGATTTTCACATCACTCCTCTCAAGTGTGATGTTTAAAATACCACTTAACAGTGGGTGTTCATTTTTTTTCGAGGTGCTTATCATCCCAACCTAGTTGAAATAAAAATCCTACGCCTCCGTTAATATAGTGAATTCCTCTCAACCGGTACTTTGTAATCATGTCAGCTTGTCCTTGTTGGCATTCCTGGTACTTCATGTTCCTAGATGATATGAACATCCTTGTTCATTATCCCTTGGCCTAATAGCCTTCATTCATTCCAAATGAATGAGAAAACCAAACTTTTTATTTATTTACAATTAGGTCCCTAAAGTTATTTTTCTTTAACTTGAAGTCCCTAATGTCGATTTTTCATCAATTTGAGTACCAAAACTTTTAAAATTCACCTTGGGACCTCAATTTATTCAATTTCACAAAAAAGGTGTTCAATTACCCAAATTTCCAATTTGGTCCCCCAACTTTTCCAAAATTACCATTTTGCCCCTACTTTACAAAAATGGTAAGTTTTGCCCCAAAAATTCCAAAATTGCCCAATTGGTCTTCTAACATCTTTATCATGCCCAATTGGTCCTCAATTTTCGTAAGTCCCAAATTTCCCCCAATTTCAACCTTCTAACTCAACCGAATTTGATTTCATTAAATTGATCGATCAAATAAGTTTAATTGTTGAAATTGAAGTTAAATTGGAGTTCCTACACCTTCTTATGATTCAATTGCACTTTGAATCGCACGATTTGGTGCCTGGATGAGCTCAAATGGTGCTTCGCCGAAAAACTGGACTAAGAGAGAAAAAGCTTTGAAAGCTTACTGTCGGGGGCGCGACGATCTGAGCTTTCGATCTGTATATATAGCTCTCATCCCTAGGTTCCTCCTAGGATCTAGAATTGCATCAATTGATGCCGAATTGAGTGAGAATTTAGTCATCAAAGTTCTTTCGGTTCTCTCTCTAGCACCAATCAGAATTTACCGAGGGGAGCCAATTTTCAGCTCTAATTCAGCTGTAGGAGGGTTGTGGAGGTGTTGGGAGGGCTTGGTTTGGCCTGAGAAGGGCTCGAATTGGCTAATTTTAGCTTGGCCGAAATAGGGCAGCTCTGGTCCACCTAAGCTGATTCATTGTTCGATCACACCGACGCTTCTCCGGTGACTCTCGGAGCAAATGGAGACTCTACTAACTTCTCCTCAGTTCTAAAGAAACCGACCTCACCTTGTTTGACTTAGAAAAGTGCCCAAGTCGGAGCTCTAGTTTGAGCTTCGCTGAAAATTGGAGCAGTTGAGAGAGAATAGACATTTTAGGTGTGGAGAGGATGAATGAGGAGGGAGTCTTTATATAGGAAGCTCGAAGACTTCTTGGATGTCTGATTGGCACCTTAATGGTCATCATTCATTGCATGAAATTCCCTATCCAGAGACTTTTCAGCTTCATTGGCGCTGTTCGATTTTTCGGCTAGTAAATAGTGCTGTCACCTAAAGGAAGAAGATGTCACTATTCCGAACCGGACCAAACTGATTCAAACCGAGTACAAAGCTTAAACCAACTGGTTCACCCCCAATTCAATCGAATTTTTCAAATCTAAAACTTTTCTAAATTTATTTTCTATCCAACGGTGGCCTCAAATATCAAATTTGAATTTTTTAAGCCACCTAGAAAAATGAATTTAGCATCTAGTTCAATAGTGGTCCAAATCGGTTCAATTCGGTTCACCTTAACCAATTTGGTTTTCATCTTCAATTCATCCTAAAGTCCTTTTTCATGACTTTGGTAATATTTGTGTCACTCAAGATCCATAATTTTCCCGGTTTGCCCTTTCTCTATCAATTCCGATTCATAAACCGACTCGGTTCATAAACCGGTTCAATCCTGTTCGAATCCGGTTCACCCAAACCGGTCTAGTTTTCCTCTCCCAATTTGTCCTAAGGTTCTACAAGGCTTATGAACCCTTTTGAGTCACCTGGGAGTTGAAAATTCTGAATTTGTCCATTTCCTTATAATTAGGTTTGTGAACCGATTCGATTTTCTCACTCAGTTTGATTGGTTCTTTTCCCGGTTTTCCTTAACTCCAAAGAGTGGGGTTTACAACTCTCCCCTCCTTTTAGGAGTTTTGTCCCCAAAACATAATTAGCAACCTTTGCATGAAGAACAATTTCCTTTGATGTCCACATGGTGTTTGCTTAACATGCAACTCTTCTCTTGTTCTTTCAATTAGCCCTTTTTATATCATTAACTTGAGGAATTTCTTTTCCTTTATATTATTTACTCCCTCCATAGAGTTTATCATAACTAGACATACCTTACTTAAGGATATATCCTTAGATTCACATATTTCTTTGTTTAGAGCAACATTTTTCCCTTTGAGGTCCTGTATTCAGGATTGGGAGTTCCAAAATACCTAACCATTCTTGTGTCTAGTTATCCTCTTGGTCGTTGAAACCCTTAGCTCGATGTTCTTTAGATTGTTACAAACTTGTTTTCACTGGTTTCTTGTTATCACCTTTTTGTCCTATTTTGATCTTAAATAATCTTTTCCTCGGGACTGTTGGGTTTACATGCCCCTTACAGCATGACATTTTCTAGATCTTATCTCTATATCCATTAGATTTCCAAAACACCTCCTTTAGGGTTATTCCCAACTTTCCAATCTCTCAAGGATTGTACAATTTCACCCCTCCTTTCATTGGGTAGTATTACTCGACTACCTTTACTATTCTCCAATTATCCTTCGTGTCTTGACAAAGTGTCTTACATAATCATGTCGATTTTTCCTTACCCATTCGTCCTTTCTCAACTTATTGGGTCTTTCCGATTCCAATCATTTGGTTGTGGACCACAACTGGCCTTGATATCAGTGGTCATTAACTTTAGTCACTTCTTAACTGGAGGACTTACCTATCCAAGATTTCTTAGATGTATTTTATTCTATTCCCCCTTTAATGGGCAGTCCTCCCCTTTCTTACTCATACATCATATTTTGATAATATCTTCCGACTCACCTATTCCTTGGGTTTAATTTACTTTTTAGGCCCTCATGATTACTTTTCCTTGGTACTTGATCTTTCCATCTCAACCAGCATTTCATTGGTGAGCTTATCTTTCTTTCCATTTCGGTTGGTTCCATTTCCTCTTAGTTGGGATACGTATGCCTTTTTGGGGCCTCCTTCCTTGGTAGGATTATTTCCCTTTCTTCCAAAATTCCTTTTTTATTCGTTCTTTGGAAGTATCTAATCATTAAATGAGATCCTTTGATGTCGTCCTTCCCATGCACCCTTTATGGGAATCTAGCAGTACGTCCTTGTACCATTTCCTTAATTCTACTTGTATCCTGCACAAGTTTTCTTACTTGGGAAAAGTTCAGACATGGTTTGTTTCAAGACCTCTTTGGACGAGGCTTATTTATCTTCTCCTAGCTTTGAGTTTGGTCATCAATTTGGTCTTGGCTATTGATCTCTTTAAGGATTTCCTCCATCCTTCTTTTCCAAATGTCTGGCCTTTCCATCTTTCCTTTCTTTACTAGAGTTTAATCTATGACCCTCATGTGGGTTGGTTCATTACCTGTCCCGCCCCTACTCTTCACCTAGTCTAATTATCTTGAGTCAGTTGTCTCTCAAGTCTTCTTGTCCTTAGTGACCATTCCATTGCCCTTTTTAGGGTGTAGTCCTTACTACTTCTAGGTCCTCGTTAGGGTGTCTTTTATTCTCCTTTACTATCTTGTTATTACATTCTACTTACTTCTGCTATGTTGGTCCGAAACTCCAATTTGACTTCTCTATTTTTTGAAAAGTAGTTCGTGTTTATCATCCCATGACATCCCAGTTGTCATATAATGCTCGGTTTATTTTCTCTTGCAGAGGCGATTCCTTCCTTGCTCCTAGATGACTAGAAATTTAAGGGAGAATTTTCTTGAGCAACCTTTTGTCCTATTTGTGGTTTATCGAGATCCTACCTTCAGTACTTTTTCCTTCCTACCACTACACTATGTCATGAGTTAATCTCAGGGTTCTATTATCATTTTTCTATATACTAGAATTGATGCCTTTCACCAAAAAATATCCACACATTTGTCATTTACGTTTGGTGGTACTAAATTAGCCTATTAGTCTTGATTGTATTTGTGAATCTCTCTTAGAGAGAACTCCTTTTGTAGACGTCTTATGATCCTTATCCTTAACATAGACAATTAATTGTCAATATAAAGTATGGTCATTTCTCAAAGGGGACTGTGTAATGAACACACAGGACATTGTTATCTTGAGTAAGGATTTCTTCCATCCACACCTCTTGTGTGGATGGAAGAGATCCTTTTGCATTAATTCCCCCACATGATCACTTCCATTTTTTTGTCAAAATCTACCCCACTCGAGAAAGTAGAAGTCTCCACATAAAGTTGTTCATCCCTTACATTGTTTATGCCCTCTCATTCTACTTTTCCAGCGCATTGAGGAAATGTCTTGCATTTTGGATCTAGGCTGAAAATATCCAGCTATCAATATGGGTAGGACTGGTTTTAATTAATTCCTAGACCATCAGATATATGGATATGGCCCAATCTTGCACTCAAAATGGAACTGTTTTCAAGTTACAACAGTATCTTGGCTCTAGTTTAATATTTCAGATTTTACTTACTTTTTGCATGTTTAGGCGTATATATTGTATTATCTTAGTCAACTTATATTGATATTTGCATATGCAAATGCACGGGCAAGTAGAAAAAGCTTTTGTTTTTGCCATAGGCAGAAACTTATTTTATTAGCTGAATGAATTGTTTTAGTTTGGTGAGAAGAGGAGGAGTTGCGACTCTTTTCATCGGCGAACTCAGCGGTCTTATATTTTTTTCCTTTTTGAAAGTGCTTCATTTAAATTCAGTTGGTTAGAAGTTGACTACCGTCCATTTATTATAGCACTAATATATTAGGTCTCCTTCCTAGCTCAACCACCTTCAAATACTTAGCTCACATGCTACAGATACATATACATGTATAGTTTCTCTGCATTCGTTTTCTTCCTGATGCCACGCCAGGATCTCACCTCCCATCCACCAGAAGAAATTTACAATTAATCATTGAAACGTTTATCATTAGCTTACACAATTTCTGCATTATTCTCACCTGTGTTCGCATGGCGTGAACTCTTGTCATCGATACTGAACTATGCAACCTCGATGTTTATTGCAAAGCAGTTTCACTTGTGCATGAGAATGAGTTGAATTCACCTCACATGATAATGAATGACGCCAAACGAAATTATGAATCCAACTGTTGCTTTCATCTGTACCATGAATTTCATTTGCTTATGAGTTCTTGCGTCAGGTGCAATTCAATAAAGATTTTCGTTTTTTGGGAAATGAATGTGAAAAAATTAGCTTGACATATTATAGAGTAAAAATAAAAGCATTTCACTGCCTTCCTAAAATGGAAGAAAACAACATTAGAAAAATACAAAAAAAAGTGCATATTATTTAACTTCAATTAATTACTTTGTAAATATATAAAAATCAGGTCTTACTTTTACTTCGGTCTTTTTACCTTCTCTTGTTCTTGCTCCCTAGCAAGAGTGAGAAGTAGAACAAAATCCTAAACAGGAACCCCCATGCAACTGTGATCCACAGGCAGTTCCACTTGCTAAGTTCCGTCACCCCCTGCTGCCGGAGTATATCAGCCCCCGTCGTGAGGCAAGTGGACCTCGTTATACTCATCCCGAGCGTACTGCTGATCGTCTTCAGTAGTCTCTCCTTCATGGCCTCCGGAACGGCCCCTAGCGGCGTTGCGTCGAATATCTGCGTCCCTCTAACAAAGCACTTGGCCGGATCATTGAACTCGTTCTGAAGAACCGCCTCGTAAGGATACTTGACTAGAGAGAGGTAGTGGAACCATATCCAGTATGCCGGAATCCGGTCGCGGTTGATGAAGAAGCCGCTGAAGAGGAGGAAATAGGCGAGGATGGCCACGACGATGGTGTACCCGAGCATGACGTGAGGGACCACGCCTGAGAGGAAGGTGACGAAGGAGCTCCCGGCCCAGAAGGAGACGAGGATGATGAGAAAATAGAAGAGGAAGCCCTTGAGGCCGCCGTCGAGGCCAACAGCCCAGAAAGTGGCGGCGGAGAAGGCCAAGGAGAGGAAGACGAGGGCCGGGAGGGCTACGAGGGAATGGGAGAGCACGTAGGAGGAGCGACGGTAGGCGTTGTGGGCCGTCTCTCGCATGAATATGTAGCGCTCTTGGAGGAACACCGGTAGGGCATCGGCGCAGGTGTAGAAGGTGGTGGACATGGCGAAGGCGAAGAACCCCAGCCGCTCCTGGACCCCTTTTGGTGAATTATCGAGATGCCAGAACATTGTGGCAAGGATGAACCCAGTGACGAGGATCGCCCCAAGTCGGATCCCGAATAGCTCCGGCATTCTCCGGGAGTTTGTGATGGATCGTTTTGATAGCACCGCCATCTCGACCCAGAAGGGGTTTGCAAAAGTCGGGACCATCGGCGATGCGACTCCTCCAGAGGTGGCCGTGCCGGAGACTAGCTTTCCCCGGGATATGCTTGCGCTTATAGCCTCCTTCAGAGACAGCTCGGCCGGCCCTCCTTGGCTGCCACCTCCTGTGGCAATGATGTTCTTTGTGTTATTTTGCCACGACTTGTTGAATTCGACTAGGCTCTTAGTGCCGCCGGGGGAGCCCTCGAGCTCGCGGATAAGGTCCAGGGCAAACTCAGTGCGGTTCTCGTTCTCCGGTATGGGGTGGCCGAACCCGGAGAAGAAGGTGGGGAGGTTTGAGGGGGGACCACTGTAGACGGTTTGGCCGCGGGAGAGGAAGAGGAGGCGGTCGAGGAGGCCGAGGAGGCGGTAGCTGGGCTGGTGAACGGTCATGATCACGATGCTGCCACTCTGGGCGATGCGCTGGAGGACCTTAACTACCATGAAGGCGCTGGTGGAGTCGAGGCCTGAGGTGGGCTCGTCGAGGAAGAGGATGATGGGGTCATGGATTATGTCGATACCGATGGAGACTCGCCGTCGCTCACCACCAGAGACGCCGCGGTGGCCCTCGTCGCCGATTACCGTCCTGGCCGCGTTTCGGAGGCCGAGTTGATCGATGAGGGCCTGGACACGGAGATGCTTCTTAGACTTGGACAGTGTACGAGGTAGCCTAAACTCGGCTGCGAACATGAGCGTCTCCTCGACGGTGAGCATGGGGAAGAGGAGGTCGTCCTGCATGACGTAGGCTGAGATCACCTTCAACATTCTCGACTCCAGCGGCTCGCCGTTGAGGGTCACGGTGCCTCTGAGGGATCCCCTAGCGATCCTGTTGGCCAAGGCGTCGATGAAGGTGGACTTACCGGAGCCACTGGCGCCGAGTACCGCCAGGATCTCGCCGTCGTGGGCCTCACCGGAGATGTCGTCAAGGAGAGTTTTCGTCCGGGAGAAGAGGTTTATGGACTCGGCGACTGCGTCGGCGGCTGGGCCGAGGCGAGGACGGCGAGCCCCCTGGAGGAGGAAGGAAGGGAGGGGGAGGTTGTGGTGGACCTTGACGCTGTAGCTTAGGTTGGCGAAGTGGAGGACGAAGGGGAGGGCACGGCGTGCGCCGCCGCCGGTATTCGTGGTGCTACTGGAGCCGTCGCTAAGGTGGAGGACGTCGACTGAGTGCTGGTGGAGGGGGGTCTCGCAGCCGTCTTCGGTGGATTCCTTATGTACGTCGCCGACGCGCTTCAGCATTTGACCGAGCGTCGGAGAGACGGTGGGGCGCGGGGACCGATCCTGGTGGTGATCCTCCTCCGGCACGGCGGCGGCGGCGGCGAAGGAGGGGAGGGGAAGAGAGTCGCCGGCTGTGGGACAACTAGATGAGCAGAGAGAGAGATTCATGTCCTCCGCAACAACTCGCCACATTTATCGTATGAAATAATGAGAGAACGACGGATATTTGGTTGTAGAGGGGCTTCAATTAACAGCCTTATCCCTGACCCTGACGGCGTTAATTCTGATAGTGAAGAAGAGTTGATAGAAGGGTTTGGAGTTTTAGGGATTTTATGGATGAATTGCTTTCTTACAAGTAGAGGAGAGATTACATATAATAAACAAGAAAGAGAGAGAGGCGAGAGGGTGAGGGAGGGGTGACCGAATTGAAATTTTATACGTATTCTATTCTCTAGAGGAAGAATTAGCTTACTAATTTGCAACCCAATTAATTGTACCAATTTCATTTCTTTTCTAGTGTAAAATGGTTACTAATTTTAAATATATTAATAATGTGATGCGGTATCATTTTTAGTGTGTTGCCTATTAATAGATTGGCAGTTGAATTCTCATATACAAAGCTGGCGTGCAAGTTGTTCTACTTTTACCCGCAAAATGAATGCCACTAAGAAGGGATAATCTTTCTTTTGGAGCCAAATACGAAGGAATTATCCTTCCAATTCCCCCAATATTTTTGCTCATGATTTATAAGACTTGATATCGTTGTACCCCCAACAAATCAAATAATTAATACGGTAAACAAATTGGGTAAATTATCCTCAAGAGGGGTCTTATGTTACCACCCGTAAAATAATATCCGAATAGTTTTACAATTTTTGGTTAGCTTGACGTACGCCTTTGGAAGAATGCAGGTAGGTTTTAGTAGTTGATCAACTGTTGGTAAAGAGTTAGGGGCCTTAAGATTGAAATTTTGGACTTTGAGCACCTTTATTATCATGATCTTAACTACCCCTTGATTCTTGACTTGCTATTGCTTATTGAATCTGGAACATGACTTGAATTCAAGTCATGGAAATGAAAAAAAAATCACATTTTTCAACTCTAGAAAATTAGGCAATTACTTCAAATAAATGCTGCTACTAGTTAAACGTAAGAAACTAAGCTACCCTTAGTTAAAAGCCATTAAACACAATATGGGTTATCCATTAGCCATCACTCGAGCCCCCAACAACAAGAATTGATCACCCATATTTACTTATTATTGACACAGAAGGTTACATTCCCCGAGGGGGCAGACCCCCAATCAAGAGGGCAAACCAAAAGGACAAAAACAGATAATAACGAGGAAGGCAAGGATCACTAGGAAAAGAACAGCATATGGGGGATGGAGGAAGATAGGTAGTTAAAGCAGATAGGACACACACAACAAACCCCCACAGCATGCAACCAAACTTTTACCAACAAAAGTGTGGAAAATATGGTGGGGAATCGTACAGAAAAATCAGTGAAATGTAATACCTGCATTTAAAAGTCAAAACTGATAACACCGGGAGAACATGGGCAGTTTTCTTGTACGATTTGGTGTACCTCTTGTCCACTCCAGAGTTCTCACACACAGTCAAACTGGCTAAGTGAGGTTGTCCCTCTCATGCATCAGGTTCCCATGTTCTCATGTCGCAAAGAGCTGGATATCTTGGGTGTTGAAGTAGAACATCTGTGCAGGATCAAAGACAGGCAAAATTCAACCTTGCAAGATTTTGTACCATAACACAATCAAGTAAACAAGTCAATTCTCTACATAGGATGAAGTACATCCTATTTTGCAAAAAAAGGGACCAATTAGGGATTCTACCCAACTTGCAAGTAAATAAAAAAAATATAGCAATGAGAGTTGAATAAGATGGAATGTTAATGGAAACAAGCTTCCTAGTTGGATCACAATTAAAACAGGACTTCAGTGAGATTCATCAATAAGCTTCTCTCCAAAAAACTAGAAGAATTCAAAGCTGGGCCCAGAAAGGTGTTTCCCTAGGTTATTTGCAACTTGAAACAAAATATCCATATTAGATCATTCTCTTTCGTGCTGCACCAAACAATATTAATGCAGTTTAAATGAATTAATAAACAAGTGGCTTCCTTGTCTCACACTCAAATTTTCCTATGATTCTTATCACAACCCTACAGAAACCTTACAAAAAAATATATAAGTAGGGTCTATCTACACCCAGATATTGCCACAGAAATGAGCTGGTAGACAGAACCAAACAAGCTAGCAAAACCAAACCAGGTGATAGAACAAAACAAATATCCAGCTTTTTCTTTGATCTGTCAAAACAATCTCTGAATATCAAAGCACTACTAGAAGAAGCAAAAGCCAAAATGAAGTCAGATTCAGACATATAGCCACTACAAGGACTGATCAATTTCAGTAGAAGTTGGTATTTGATTAAAGCCTTATAGTTGACAATCTCCACTGAAAGGATAGGGGTGCATTGGTATAGCAGAAACGAAGTATCCATAAAAGGATAAAATACAGCAATTTTGGTTCATCATATCATTAAAAACCTCAATATTGTCATGGGAGGGGTACAGGCTATGCTATAGGTTTTCTTTGCCCACAGCACTGTAGGGTTTAACTCTCTCCTTTTCTTCCCAGTGGTGTTGATTTGACAAGAATTCATGTTTTCCAACACATTGTGAGGCAATCCCACATATCCATAAAAACAATAATAAGTACATAATCTAGTATACTGCCAAAACCACATGATACAGAATTATACTATTCTCAGGAAGCTCTGCAAGAACAGTTGCCTACCTCCATAATATCTGTCAATTTTCATTCTCTGATCTACATTTGATCCTCTGAGAAGTTGAGAGCGAGATCCCAGTAGTGACCAACTCCGGCATCAGCGAAGGCTTTCCTGGCTGCAGCCTGAGTCATGCATTCATGAATGGAGAATCTACTAAAGCTTGGCTTAGCTACACTTCCCTGCCACACTAACAAGCACTTATTCACTGGCTTGACCTCACTGTCTTCTGCATCATCATCCTCATCCCTCACAGCAGCAACCCAGTTTATGCGTCGGAGCATGAGCTTTCCATATCTCTTGATGGATTTAGTGCCACCCTCAACCACCACCACATTTATGCCTTCGGATATCACTGCACAACCAGTGAGGCGGTTCTCCTTTGCATTCACATCAACCTTATACTGGGTCTGCTTGTGGGACAGATCATTAATCTTGTAAACAGAAACAATAGTTTCAACAGTGTTAGGATCATCAAAGAGTTTCTTCTCCTTCTTCTCCCGCCGCTCAGCAGGAGTAAGCTTGCGTGCAATATTCCTGTCTACATGGGCCTGTTCACGCTCAGCAGCTGCTGTTCGGATCTCCCTCTCAAGTCTCGTCGGATCTTGGGTTGCTTCAGAACCCAAGACTTTCATTAAATTGCTCATTTTGACCTTGGGTTTCGGGGGTTCTATCAGGCCTTGTCGAATCATCTCTTGCCTTTCCTTTTCCCGTGCTAGTCGCCGTTGGGTACGAAGTTTCTTCTGCTCCTTCTTTGTTAGTTTCAAGGGTTGAGGTGGTGGAGGGGCATACTCTGCAGGAGGGTCGATTGGGCAAGGGTGCTCAATATAGATGTTTATCTTCTCTATCCTCAATTTGTCTTCACCAATCATTCCATCATTTAATTCACCATAAGTACCAAAATGCAGAATAGGAAAATCCCTGACAAATTAGCAAAAGTTAGGGATGTATAATCATTAAAATTTAATAAACAAACAAAAACGGGGAAATGCACAATAATATATATCCCTAACAAAATGAAAAGTTAAGGAAAGAAAAAGTAGAAATAAAATGAAAAGTAGCATGTCACCAACATATAATGAATGTCCTAGTTTCCTTTTTGACAGAATAAATAAAACCATAGACTTATTAGGAAAAATAATAAAAGTACAGGCAGTCTGGACGTACCACCATTCAACTTCCGGAATTTCTTCTTTAGATTTTTCTTTGATGACAACTCTCTCAGACACTTTAATCAAATTCGGATTGATATCTGGTGCAGCCTTAGCCTTTGCCAACTGAGCTTGCTTGGCTTTCTGTTCTTTTGCTCTTGCTTCTCCAAATTGACTCTAACAAAAAGTAGGAACAGCTCAGTTAATCATAAAATGTAACAAAAAGGAAAGGAGAAGCACACAGCATCGATGAAAACCTTCAACTTCATCATTTCTGCATCCTTTGCCCATTTCCCTTCCTCAACAAACTGAAAGGTCATCCTCTTGGGTCGGAGGAGCTTGTTTTTATCGATACCCATCCGTGCATCAAAGTGAGGATTTGAAGCCGGATCAACATCTAGTTCAGGTTTAAGAATTTGAAAGGCTTCTTTCTTTTGTTTGTTGATATTGACCTGAAACATATCATTGAAAAATTAAGCAGAAACATCCAATAATAATCATTGGAAAAAACTTCAAAAGTACTGGCATACCTTGAGAGTGCTCAGGTTAGTTGCCTTGGTTGTGCTAACAACATTACCATGCTCATCAATCTCTCTGCCAAGAGCATCTAACCGGAGAACTGGGGCCTTTGTAGGCTTCTGCGGCATATTAAACTGTGTCGTACCTTGCCCAGGAAACAAGTTGATAAGAGGGGCAAACTGTGGGTCCTGATGGAATCCCATCTTTGCAGCAAGCTCCTGTGCACGCTTGACAGCTTCATAATTGGGTATAGTTGCCATGTCCATAGCAGCAAAATTACTGCCTGAAGAAGACGATACAGATGGTATGACACCCACTGGTAAGATTGATGAAGCAGACACTAATTCAGATGCAGCAAGCTGAATGGAAGTGCTGGAAGGTGTAACAACCCCCTCTTTCCTAACCAATTGCTGGATACCCTCTGTACTAGAGCTTGTAATATTTTTTGCCTGCAGAATCAAAATATTCAATCGAAGTTTTATATCTACAGAAATAAAGATAGGAAGAACTTAAGGCAATTTGATAGCCTAAAATTATTCAAAGAAAAAAACTCTGCTTTGCAGGAATCATACCGGGGGAATCTTCTTCAGCTTTTCTTTCAATTCTTTTTGCATTTGCAGGGCTTTCTTAGCTTTTGCTAAGACATCAAGAGATAAACTTCCACTTTTTTCCGCAGCTGAAGATGACCCATCTGTACTATTTTTTCCAGGAACCTCATGAGATCCGATAACACTAACTCCCTTATTTTCATTTGTGGTAGAAATTGAAGATACCTTGGTAGTGAAAGAAGTCAAATTAGCATGGCTGTTTGATGCTGCCGCTGATGATGCAAGAGCTGCACCCTGTGTGAGAATATGACTACTTAGTCAAATAACTAATAAATGACTTGTAAGATCCTCTTCTGGTGGGGAAACCTTCTCCAACAGCATAGTAGAATTAAATAAAGCCGAGCATATGACAATCAAAGTAAAGTAAACCAGGAGAACAGTCGGTCATTGTTTGGCATCAATGTTAACATCAGATCTATCTGCCATAGATATCAACATAAGATCATTGAAAGAGTATAGCAAACAGCATCACAGGGGAGACAGAGATACCAATCTCTCAACTTATATTACCTATAACTGATTTTTATGATAGACCCTCTAGCTTCTATATACATATATATGCATTTATGTATGTGCATAAGCAAAATTAATGGCAGAGCTTGAAATAACTTGAAGACCCAATTCATGGCATGTTCAATGTTCTTCAGATAAGATCTCTACAATGAGCAAAAAAAAAGATAAGATCTCTGCAGCAGACACAGTCATCTTTACTGAGCACACCCTCCCAACTCTCTGAACTTTACCAAACAGCATCTTGTCCCTACGGAGGGTTTCTAAATGTCTTTTCCTGATAAGATGGATAAAAGTAACAACAACCCATAGTAGCAATACATTTGAAACTCTAGTGCAGACATAAGTACAGAGATATTGAGAATTCCCCTTCTAAAGATAGCAAAGATCACAACTTGAGACACATCTTTATTATAGTAGCTTCGACAGTTCCAGCATGATGATCCATCTCTCAATTCTTGAACTACATGGTAAGCCTTTCTTTCAGAAAGCTCAAGTTCAGCTTAAACCTTTCATCTCAACTAAAGCCCAGCAATTACTATTTTTTTAATGCATAATAAGGGATAACTAGAATGGGATATACCGGTCTTGGACTCTCGAAGCTAAATTGAACAATTTTGAATTTCACACTGCTGGTTAACCAACAATAGAAAAAGTCATCTACAGGGACATCTACAGGGACAGAAAACTCACATTTTCAGTAATGACGCCACTGTTACCAGTAACTTCATCGTTCAAGATAACATCTGCATTCACGCTCCCACCACCATCACCTCCTTCAGAATTATCTTCCTTCCACTTATCCCAGAATCTCCTGCTCTCTCTCCTTTCATCCATTTCACCATTTGCGTCTTCGAAATGCCTCCTGTGCTTCCTCTCCCCATCGGAAGCTCTAGCTCTCTTTCCTTCCCCAGCAGATCTCTCGTCCTCATTTCTTTCCCTATCCTTCCTCTTGTGCTTCCTCTCAACAGACTCCTCTCTATCGTCATAAAACCTCTCTCGGTGCCTCAACCTCTCATCTCGGACCCCTTCCTTGTCACCCTGCAAGTCGCGCGACCTATCCCGTTCGTCGTCCCTCAAATCGTGGGACCCCTCGCGGTCGCGGAAGTTCCCCCCACCGTCCTCACGCTTGGACCTGTGCTCGCGGTGTGAGGACTCTCGATGTTGATAACGAAGGTGGTCGGAGTCTCGATGCTTGTGGCGCTCCCTGTCTCGATCATCTCGGCTCCGCTTGCCACTGCTCGTTTTCTCCATTCTAGGGTTTCTGGCACGATCACCCCGTCCTCTCTAAGGTGAGTGGGCTCTAGTTTTTTTTTTACACAACTAGTGGGCTAGTTCAGTAGAGCTTACAGAAACTAGTGCTATATATTCGTCGAAGCAAAAAAACTCATTCTATTAAAATTATTATGTTACATTTTATTAAAAATAATAAAATTATAATAAATTAAAAATATTAATTATATTATAAAAATATTGTAATTAATTTAAATTTAATAAACTATTTTTTATGAAAAAATCATTTCTTATAAATAATTACATAATGCACATTTTATTATATTAATAATAGAGTTCATTAAAATAAAAAAAATGTCTATTAATAATTTTAATTTAATTAAATTCACATTATTTAATCCATTTATTACAATTTTCTTATGCAATCATTGAAAATAAAAAATTAATAATTCAGTCATTTTCTAAAATCAAAATATAAGAATATTTTATTAGTTTAATCTTTAATATTTTGATGTTATTATTGAAAAAAATACCTCGAGGTATTGAAGCTTTGATTTTAATAAACATAAGCGAAAATTTATTTAAAAACTTACTTATTTTCCCAAACTTATGGTTTTTTCAAATGAATTTAAATATTCCAATTTATCGCGATGGCTTACCCTTTAATAGTACAAACTACCAGTTATACCATGCTAAATTTAGTATACATACCGGTGGACATCATATTATATCCTCTCGATCATAATTTTAGATGGTCTCATTTCAAACTTTATTTTTAAAAAATAATTATTTTTTAAAAATAAATTTGTTCGAATCTAAATATAAAAATAAGTATTAAATTAACCTTTAAAGTTATTTCAAATTTCACTATATTTTCTAAACTAGAAAATGTATAGTTTAGTCTTATACTTTGGTTGTAAAACTCAAATTCGGTACTTACAAAGTTCGGAAAGAAACGTATTACCATTTTTATCATCTTCATTATATCAAATAAAAAATAATTTTCTGGAGTATTCTGATAATGAAAAAGTCAACCAATTCTCTTACTAGATTGTGTGCTTTTACAAATTCTCCTATATACAATTTAATAATTCAAATGAGTATAAATAAATATTAATTTATTCTCAATACAATCACACAATCATGAAATTAAGTAAACATTCATACAAGGCCCTTAGGGGCTTATAAAAATGTATGTCATTCATAATGTGCATAAGGTAATAAGATTCAACTTGTATTCCATAAGGTGGAGGGTCATTAACTGTATGGGGAAATCACAATTTAAAAACTAGACTCATTTGAATTGGGAAATGGGATCGAATTGGGGAAGTGAGATTAAAGCGACAAGTGAAATTGATACAGAAATGAGTAAGCGATTGATTAAGAGTCCAAAAAATGGTAAAATGGGGAAAGAAAAACTCTTAGAAGTGTATCAAAACATGAGATTAAGGATTGGGATAAAAACGAAAAAGAACTAATTTAAATCAAGTTCGGACTAGGAGAATCACAAAACCTATCAAAATTTTAATGGTGCAAAACAATCCAAATTGAGTAGTTCTAGAGTCTAATTCAATATGAAATTTAATGTACAATTTTTAGTTATTTTTATTTTCTTAAGAATTAGTAGGCAAAGGGTGAATCGAGCCAAAAACCAATAAACCGACTGAGAAATTTGTCGGAAACCAGTTCGCAACAATGCAAACTAGTCATCGTGTGAAACCCATTCCTTCGGACCAAAGAAACCAGAAAGAGAACCGACACTATTAACAAAAAATCGGGCCAATTTAACCAATAGAAAATAGTAAGGATGGGTTAACGTGGGAAATTGGGAAATCCTAAATAACCAAAAATTCATAAAACGTATGAGGAAGAACCGGGGAGTGGCATCAAGGATAGAACCGGATCAGTTCGGGGTGAACCGGTTCACAAATTTATTTTTCTGGGTGGCATAAAAATATTAATTTGGGAAATTAAGGCCACCATTAGATAGAAAATTAATTTATATGAACTTAGAAAATTTTAAATTTTAAAAAAATCGGTCGAATCAAGTCCAAACCGACCGATATTCAAATTTTGGACAGCGAACTCGGTCAGATCGGACCGATCAACGAACAACAAACAATGGTCAACGGTCAACGGCACCCCATCAGCTACCACGCAGACACGTGCAACCAATGAGAGGTTGCCACGTGTCCTGTCAATGGATAGCTAGTGCCCCGTCAACACGCCATGCACACATGAACAACCAATGAGAGGTTGCCACATGTGCGGTCAACGGGTCAACAACTGACACGGCAGTCGAGCTGTCACTCCACGTTAGAAAAACTAGCTAATCAAAGTGTGCCATGTGGCACGACTGCCATGTCATCATCTTAAACCTTGAGACGCTGACAGAGAGATGCTAGAAAAGCTAAAGTCTCAGGCAACTCAAAAAACTCTTTGGTCAAGTCGTTGGCGGCCAAGTTGGAGGTCGAGTCTTACGTCGGCGGGTAGCCTGAGCAATTATTGAGCTCCCTATATAAAGAGCACTCCTCTATTCATTCCTAGCATCCCACAATCAAGCGCAGAAGAAGAGTGCATTTTTCGGTGAGCAGCAAACTAGAGCTTCGACGACAGGCGAAATCTCCACCAAAGAAGCTTTGAAGGGTGGTATTGGAATTGTGGAAGAGTTCTCTAGCTCGAGACACTCTCAGGACGACCAGAGGACGCTTCGAGAAGTGTACAAGGGATCGCACAGTGAAGTTGCTCCAGATCTCGAAATAGTGAGCTCCTACCCGAGCCAACCTCGACCTTGTAGGCCCTTCCGCCACCCACATTGGCTATCTCTAACCATCTAAGACCCTCCACAACACCCCTACAAACCTCAATAAGCTCAATTTTGCCCCTCCTCATCGGAATTTCCAAGTTTCAAAGTTGTGCCCCCCCGAAACTTCTCTCTTCAAATTCCCATAGGAAAGCGATGAATTGCAGCGAAATTCAGTCATGCCAGGTTCCCCTCAACTAGCACTAGCTGCCCCCACCTTAAGCTTCGGCCATCACCCCTTTGTCGGTAAGATATGCAAGCTTTCTCTCTTTATTGTGAATTTTTTGGTGAAGCTCTGATGAGGCTTAAAACTCAACCAAATTTAGAAATTTGAAGTGTAGGACAATCAAGGGGAGCTAGAAGAGATGAATTGAGGCAAGAATTAAAGAAATGAAGGACTTATAGGCCACCAATTGGACTAGGTAAGATTTGAAGGTTCATATACTTGAATTGGGGAAGAAGATGAAGTTCAATTTGGGGATTTTGGGGATTTTTGTTCAATTTTCAAAAATTGGAGGACTGAATGACAATTTGATGAAATTGAGGGTATTTTCATGAAATTCACCCCAATTAAGGGTCAATTGGGCAATAATAGGGGTAAATTGGAAAATTTTAAAAGTTGGGGACCAAATTGTAATTTTTGAAAGATTGAGGGCTAAAGGGGCAATTTTGGTAAATTAAGGGCCAAATGGTGAAATTAAAAGAGTTAATGACCCCAATAGAATAATTGAAAATCCAAGGGGCTTAATAGAGATTAAAGAGAAATCAGGGACCTATGTGTAATTTAAGCAAAGTACGGGGCCCTAGGTACAAATATTAGGAAGTGTGTCCTCTTTGCCACCACGTCCTGATACGAACACTTGTACCCTACCGAAATAGATTACTCAAGCGTCGGCACCTAGAAGCGCACCGAGGAGGGAGATTCCGCTGACACGACCCCGCCGAAATCATAGGGTGAGTGGGAATTGCTATAACGCCAATTGCAGTTGGAATGACAATTCAACTTTGAAAACCATTTTACTCGAAAATAGCCTCCCCTGACTAGGTGACTTTGCTTAAAATATTTGGGAGCTAATTTTGGGCTTAGGCTCGAGATGCTAGTGGGTCCAAGTCTGATGGATATGAGCATGGACCCGTATAGAATGAAAATGTGATAAATGATGCTAAAATATCTGAATAATGGGAACTTTATGTGATACCCATCGTGTCACGTCCCGACCCGGCTTAGTCGGGTTATGTGATCAACCCGCCACCCTTCCTTGAACTAATAGTCTGAGGAAGGTAAAGGCGTTGGAGTACCTGTTTTTCATAATAAAGTTTACAAAACATAAAAGTTACCTGATTGTGATACCATTGATCTCTTCTCCAGCCTAGACTTATCATGGCAAGGTGTTTCTCCTGAAAAGGTTAATGGGAGGGGGTGAGTTCGACAACTCAGTGAGTGAAAAAAATCTTTTATGAAGGTTCAATTCAACAATTTTAATTAATTGATATTTCAGTAGTTTTCTTCTTAGGTTTCACATTTCAACAACCTCCCTCCTATCATAGGAGGGATCACACATTCAAGATGGTCCTCGACCATGTCACTTGTGGACTGAAGCGCCTTTACCATCCACCATGATAGAGGGATACTACCTCTACCCGATTACTTCACCGTGTCCGCTCAATGGGACGATACCTCATTTTCCCTACTACCTCGGTCTCCGTGTGCAGGAAGCTACTTGGCTTCACAACCTACTGAATGATAGAACTTTCCTTATGCACCCTTGATCATCCAGCAGTCCTTGGGTTCCATCACTGCCTCTTGTTAGGCATTATGATGGCCTGAACGTCACAGTGCATGCACAATCAACAATCTTTTTTAAGCCTTTATCTTTGGCCCTTTAACATAACGGTCTGTCAACTTGGCTTTGGCCCATGCATACTAGCCTAACAGGTTTGACAACCTAGCTTCGATAGAGTAGCAGTTTGGCCCAACAAGCTCAACAACTCAGTTTGGCTCGATAGGTATCACTTAAATTATAACATTTATCTTTATCCCTCTAATACAATGGTTTATCGGCTTGGCTTCAGCCCACTCATACTAGCCTAATAGGTTTGATGACATGGCCTCGGAAGAGTAGTGGTTCGACCCAACAAGCTTAACAACACAACTTGGTTCGATGTGTATCACACAAGGTTCCCATTATTCAAGTCTTTTAGTATCATATATCACATATATGTTCTCGACAGGTCTACACCAATATCCATCGGCCTTGGACCCATTGGCATTTCGAGTCTAAGCTCGGAATTAGCTCCTAAATGTTTTAAGCAAAGTCATCCAATTAGGGGATGCTAATTCCAAGAAAATAGTTTTCAAAGTTGTACCGTCATTCCCATTGGAATGGACGTTATAGCAGTTCCCACTCACCCGGTAATAGCGATGTGGCCATCTCGATGAGATCCTGACTCGTGGTGCGCTTCCTTGCATTGGTACGTGAACAATCAACTACTGCATGGTTCAAGTATCTTCTTTATAAAGAGAATCGGCATAGGCCCTCTAGTTTCGAGTATTTACGCATAGGTCCTCGTACTATGCATTAATTACATTTAGGTCCCACAATATTTATAACCTCACATTTGGGTCCCCAATTTTCATTAAATCTCCGTTAAGTCCCTAGAACTTCCAATTACCCTTCATGGGTCCCTAACTTTTCCAAATTTGCTAATTCATCTTCAATTTTTCCAAAATTACCAATTGGTCCTTAATTTTCTAAAATTTGCAAATGTGTCCTTGAGCTTTCAAAAATTGTCAATTGGCCCTCCATTTCATCCAATTGTCCAATTGGGTCCCAATTGGAAGTTAATTTCATGAAAATGCCCCAATTTTCCTTAAATTGTAATTCAACCCTCAATTTTCCAAAAATCCCCAAATTGCCTAATTTCTCAAAGATTGTAATTTGGTCCCCAAATCACAATTTTATTCAATTGACCCCTAAAACATGGTTAATTGTCTCAATTGGTGATCTAAATTGTCTTCTCTATGTCTTCCTCGTCATTTTGAGCTTTGAACCGCTCAATTTGGCTAAAAAATGAGCTCAAATAGTAATTCACTGGAAAATTCATTCTAGAGAGAAAGCTTCGATATCATATAGGTGAGGGTCCAACAACCAAAGGTCTTGCTTTCTCTGGATTGCTCTCCTCCCGGGGATCCTCCATGGATCAAACCGTGCCACAATTGGTGGCATGAGTAGTGTGAATTTTAGTGTTAAAATTTTTACAGAAATCGGGCATGTATAGTGTTTTTCAACGAAGGAGCGGTGGAGGGGCTTAACGTGCTAGCTCAGGGGAAGGTCGGGATACCTCTAGGTGGTGTTTGGGGGGCTTGGTTTGGCCGGAATTGGCCTAGGGATGGCTCGAGCTACTGACAGCCGAGGAGCAACGTTACTATTTGAGCTTCCTTGTTCTTCCACGATGGCTTTCGGGCGGAATGGAGGGTACTACTATGTAGAGGACTTCCTCACAGTTCTAATGGTACCAAATGCAACCTCAGAGGTGGAGAAAAGCCCTGATGTTGGAGCTTTGGTTTGCTGCTCGCTAGAAAATTGAGAAGTTCATCTTCTTCAATCGATTGTGGGATACTAAGATCGAATGGAGGGGTGCTCTTTATATAGGAAGCTCGGTTACTGCTCAAGCTACCCACCAGCGTAAGACTCGGCTACCGACGACCTGGCTAGAGAGTTTTTTGAGTCGCTGGAGACTCTAGCTTTTCTAGTGAATCTTTCTTCTCTCTTCTCTCTATCAGTGGTTGGAGGTTAAGACGATGACGTGGTAGGCATGCCACGTGGCACACTATCATTGGTCAATTTTTCTAACTTGGATTACCAGCATGGCTGCCCTGTCAGCCGTTGATCGTTGACCGGTCCGGCCCGACCGGGTTTCGTAACCCGAATTCAAAATTTGGCCGGTCCAGACCTAATTCGACTGGTTTTCTAAAATTTAAATATTTCTAAATTCATTTTCTATCTAATGGTGGTCTCAATTTCCCAGATTGTTATTTTTAAGCCACCTAGAAAAATGAATTATTGAACCAGTTCACTATGGTTTATCTCGGTTCAGTCTGGTTCGGGTTCAATTCACCCCGAACCGGTCCAGTTCTCTCATTAATTTCACTTTCCCATTCTTCCTCATGATTTTTATGAATTTTTGGTCATTTGAGATTTTCCAATTTCCCATTTTAACCCGTCTTTGTCATTTTTGGTCCCCTTTTCGGCTCGGTTTTCTCAAAACCGCCGGTTCCTTTTCCAGTTTACTTGGTCTAAGGGTCGGGTTCCACAACTCTCCCCTCCTTTTAGGAGTTTTGTCCTCAAAACATAGTCGTCCATCCTTGACATAAAAAATGGATTCTCTTGCGGTCAACTTAGGGTTTGATATGACATCCTATCGCTCTAGTTTCCCCCTTTTAGTTTGCTCAATTATTGCCTTATACTTAGTTCCTTTGCTTTGCTTTGCTTTACACCCCTATCCAAGTAATCACTTCTTAGTTGAAGGGTATATTTTCCAAGGTTTCTCGGGTATCCTTCCCTAGGTTTCTTTATTATGGGTAGTTCACTCATTCTCACGTGTTACGGTATTACCTGAGTTTGTTATCCTACTATCCACTCCTTAGGTTTCGCTTCACTCCTTGGCTTTGGATACACTCTCCTTTTCATCCATCCTCAGGGTATCAAACCCTTAACTGACTCTCTAACATCCTTTGATGTCATCCTTTTTTTGCTTGCCCTTCCTTTGTATCCTTTCCTTATTCCTACAAGTTTACTTGATTTCGGAAAGTCCAAGTTCTCTTTATGTCGATGTCTCTTGGCCATTTCATGAAAGGTGTACTTGGTCCTTCCTGTAGTGCGAGAGTGGTTGCCAAATTCCTTTTGGTCATGAATCGTCCTAAGGATTTCCTTCATTCTTCTCTCCCGATGTTTGCCCCTTTTTACTTTTCCCTCCTCGTCGGGGTCTGAATCCATGAGTCTCACAAGGGTCGGTTCATTCAACTACCCTGTTTCAATTGCTCTCTTTGTCTCGAGATAGTTGTCTCTCAAGTTCACTTAATGCCCGTCCTATCACCTTCTTCAGGGTGTGGTTGTCACCACTCCTTCCGGCCCTACTTAGGGCATCATTTTCATCTCCTTTGATTATCCCATGGTTACTAGTTGTCTACTTTCACTGGGTGGGTCTGCAACCCTACTTGGCTCCTCTACTTTTCCAAAGTGGTTACACTTTGCCATCCCTAGCTCCATATTCTTACCTGAGGATCTTCTAGTTCTCGTCCCAGTCTTGCGCACTCCCGATTACGCCTCATCGTCTGATCCTAGGTTTCCTCAAGTAGGCGGGACTAGTGTGAGGTTCGTCATTCTTTAGTTAGTGGGTGTACATCTTCCAAGGTTCCTCTCTTCTCGGAAATTATTTCCTTTGTTTCCTGGTCATGGTTACCTTTCCTATCCCAACGGGTTGTTGTCTCCCTTGCTGTTGCCTCCTCGTTCGCTCATTCTTTGGATTTAGCTCTATATATGATTCAATGACTTAGTGAATGGGTGTTTAGAGTTTGACTTTTAGAAAAATAGTTTAAATTAGAGTGTGATAGACACTTTATTTTCTTTTAAAACAATTCATCCTAAAAATCTCGGTTTTCATAGCCATTTCTCAATCACTATCACAACCATTATGTTTATCAACCAACACACACCCTTCATCATGAAGGGAACACACATTCGCATAGCAACACGTCCACTGCACCCACTTGTGGTATCAAAGCGACTTTACCGGCCACCTAGATAGAAGCACGTCCACTTCTACCTTGAGAATGAGTGAATGTACGCGACATCCGACCCTCAATCTCGTAAAGAAAACTTCATGTCCATATGAGGACAAAGACCATATCTGGGTCTCATGCACATGAAACTCAAACATAGTAGCTTTAGGAAGCCCCAAACACAGTAGCCTCATGGAGTTCAAACACAATAACTCTGTGGAGTCCAAACATAGTAACTCCATGACTAACTGGTACGACGAGAAACTCAAACACAGTAGCTTCTCTTTCTCTTATCACCACCATATCATCCAGCAGTCCTTAGAAGGCATCACTACCCCTCTTGGTCGTCTTAATAGTCTTGAACCTCAAGTGCATGCACAAACAATATTTTTCCAAAGAACCATTTATCTTTTGTGCCTATGGTCCAACGGCCCCGACTCTCAACCCGGCATGCAGTTGTTTATTTGACTGGTCCGTCGACCTAGTCTTGACGCACTACCACTAGCCATCGAGCCTTGTCGGTCTTGTCTTGGTACCATGGCCAAACACATCATTCATTAAAGTTTTCATGGCTCAATCTCATGTTTGTTTATGAGCTCCTACTCGTGCCAACTGGCCTTGGGCCAACTGTACGAGATTTTCAAAATTGGGCATTTTAGCCCCCAAGTTCCAAAATCGAGGCCTCTAGCCTAACTAAGCTATTCGAGCTCCCATCAAAAAGGTCTCCCAAAAAGTTTAGACAGTGGCACAGGGTTAGGGGAGAGCACTTTCGACAACATATTCTTTTCATCTGTTCATCACACCAACCATATGTGAGGACATCTCCGCTTATAACCAATAAGAGGGTCTACTTCATTTTAGGAAGTTCATCATACCAACCGGTATGATCTACTTACAACCATTAAGTAGTTTTTCCGCATAATTTGCACATCACTCTATTTAGGTGTGATGGTTAAAATTCCACTTTATAGTGGGTTTCCAGTTCTGAGGTGCTTATCATCCCAACTAGATATGATATAAAAATCCTACTCACCCGATAACACAGTGATTTCCTCTTAACTGGTTCTTTATCTTCACTCGAGCTTATCCTTGCTGGCGTTCCCGGTACTTCATGTTTCTATACGACATGAACATCCTTGTTCATTATCACTTGACCTATTAGCCTTCATTCATTGTATTTTGATGAAATACTCAAACTTTCTAATTTATTACAATTAAGTCCCTAAAGTTCTTTTTCTTTAACTTTAGGTCCCTAATGCCGATTTTTCCCCATTCTAAAATTCACATTAGGACCTCAATTTTTTTAAAATCACAAAAAGGGGTTCAAGTTTCCCAAATTTTTAATTTGGTCCCTAACTTTTCCAAAATTACCATTTTGCCCCTACTTTACAAAAAATGGCAAGTTTCACCCAAAAATTCAAAAAATTGGCCAATTGGTCCTCTAACATCTTTATCATGACCAATTGCCCCTCAATTTTATGAAATTGCACTTTAGTCCCTTAAATTTTTGAAACCCCCAAAATTTCCCCCAATTTCAACCTTCCAACTCAGCCAAATTTGATTTCATCAAATTGACTGATCAAATGAGTTTAATTGTTGAAATTGAAGTTAGATTGGAGTTCCTACATCTTCATATGATTTAATTGTACTTTAAATCGCATGATTTGACGTCGGAATGAGCTCAAACGGAGCTTCACCAAAAAACTGAACGTAGAGAGAGAAAGCTTCGAATGCTTACCGGCGGGGGTGCGACAGTCCGAGATTTCAATCTGGACAAATAGCTCTTCTCCTAAGGTTCCTTCTAGGATCAAGAATCACATCAATTAATGCCTAATTGAGGCAGAATTTGGTCAGTGAAGTTTCATCGATTCTCTCTCTAGCTCTAATCGGAAATTACAGAGGGGAGCTAAATTGGTGTACCTTTTCGCTCTAATTCAGATGTACGAGGGCTGTGGAGGTGTTAGGATGAATTGGTTTGGTATGAGAAAGGCTCGAATTGGTTGTTTCCAACTCGGCCAAAATAGGGCAGCCTCGTTCCACTAGAGCTTCTTTACTGTTCAATCACGCTAGTGCTTCTCTAGCGACCCTCAGAGCAAATGGAGACTACATGCGTGTAGTTGACTTCTCTCCAAATCCAAAGAACCTGACCACACCTTCTTTGGCTCAGAAAAATTCCCTAAGTTAGAGCTCTGGTTCGAGCTTCATCGAAAAATGTAGTAGTTGAGAGAGAATGGAGTTTTCAGGTGTGAGGAGTATGGATGAGGAGGGGCTCTTTATATAGGAAGCTCGGGGACTTCTTAGTCATTCGATTGGCATCTTAATGGCAGTCATTCATTGCCTAAAACTCCCTGGCCAAAGACTTTTTATCTTCGCCAGCACTGCTCGATTTTTCGGCAAGCAAACAGTGCTGTCATTTGAAGGAAGAAGACGACACTATTCCAAATTGGACCGGACCAGTCTGAACCGGGTTCAACACTTAAACCGGCCAGTTTAGGCCCGATTCAATCGAATTTTTCAAAATTAAAATTTTGTAAATTCATTATCTATCCAATGGTGGCCTCAATGCTTAAATTTGAATTTTCTAAGCCACCTAGAAAAATCAATTTAGAAACCAGTTCAATAGTAGTTCAAAGCGATTCAATCTGGTTCAGGTCCAGTTCACCTGAACTAGTTTGGTTTTCACCTCCAATTCATCCTAAAGTCTTTTTCCATGACTTTTATGACTCCTTTAGGACACTCGAGATTTGTAAATTTTCCATTTTTCCCTTCTTCTAATGGTTGGGATTCGTGAACCAATTTGGTTTTCTCACCCGGGTTGACCGGTTCTTTCCCTGTTTTCCTTGTCTTTAAGGGATGGGGTTTACAATTCTCCTCTCCTTTTAGGATTTTTGTCCTCAAAATTTAATAAGCAACCTTTGCATTAGGAATAATTTTCTTTGGTGTCAACTTGGGGTTTGCTTAACATTCTAACATTTTGGTCATTTTCACTTAGCCTCTTTCTAACACACACTTTAAGGAATTTCTTTTCCTTTCCACTGCTTACTCATTCCATGGAGCTTATCGTAGATAAGCATATCTTACTTGAGAGTTTAGGGCTATACCTTTAAATTCTCATCCTCCTTGCTTAGAGCAAGATTCTTCCCCTTGAGGTTATTTACTTGGGATTTCAGGATTGGGATTTCAAAAATTGCCCAATCGTTCTCGCATCTAGTTATCCTTTTTGATCTTTGAAACCCTTGGCTCGATGTTCATTCAAACACTTCGTACCTATTTCCATGGGTTTTAGTGTTATCACCTTTTTGTCCTATTTTGATCATTCATCCATCTGTTGTTTTATTACAACTTTGGTCCAATTTTATGTTTGACCGACTGACTCTTCCCGGGACTGTTGGGCTTACATCTTCCTTACTGCATGACATGTTCTAGAACCTGCCTTTTGTCCTTGGTGTCATGTCTTTTATAATGGTGTCGATTTTCCTTATCTATTTGTCATTTACCGACTTCTCTATTAGTTCCAACCATCGGGTTTCCTGATGACTTACCAAAATGTTGGGGTTCTTCCCTTCGTATGTCTTTCCTCATTTAAAAATTACATTATATCCTTTATTCCTTAACCGAGGAACTTCCGATTATTGGTTTCGTGTACTCCACCCTATACACAGTCGTCCTATAAACCCCGCACATTTGAGTTAAGGAAAACCGGGAAAAGAACCGGTCAAACCGAATAAGAAAACCAAACCAGTTTACATTTGGGAATAAGCAATATGAAAATTTACAACTTTCGGTTGATCCAAAGGATTTATTAAACATTGGAAAAGAAACTTATGACAAACTAGAAAATAAAAACCAAATTGGTTTAGGTGAACTAGATTACATAAGAATTTCAAAGTTAAGCGTGCTTACTTGAAAGTAGTGTGAGGATGGGTGACCTCTTGCGAAGTATGATTTTTTGTAACCCGGTCAAAAATTTTTATGCAAATGTACGGCTTATCATAAATAGCCGTCAATTAATATATATTTAATTATTGAAATGAATACCAATAATTTAATACCTAAATTAAATTATTGGAATTAATACAAATAATTTAATACTGAAATTAAATTATTGGAATTAATACCAATAATTTATGGCAATATTAATACTAGTAATAAATCTCGCTCATTTAATACACGGGTTTTAGGACTATATAAAGAGGTCATCCCCATTTCATTCTCCTCACACCTGAACACTTCTCTTTCTCTCTTTACTGCTCCATTTCCCGGTAAAGCTCGAACCAGAGCTTCGACTTGAACAAAGGTCAGGCTCTTTAGAATTGGGGAGAAGACATCTATCTGATAGCAAACTCCAGTCAATCCAAGAATCGTTGGAGAAGCGCCAACATGATGGAATAGTGAAGCAACTCTAGCGGACCAAAGCTGCCCTATTTCGGCCAAGCTGAAATTGGCCATTTCAAGCCCTCCTCAGGCCAAACCAAGCCCTCCCAACACTTCCTCAACCTTTCCACGACCGAATTAGGACTGAAAGGATGAACCTCAGGACGAGACCTATCTGCCCAGATCGAAAGCTCGGACTGTCGTGCCTTCACCGGAACGTTAAATACCGGGAACGCCACCAAGGACAAGCCCGCGCGAATACAAAGAACCAGTCTAGTGGAATTCACAGCATTAACGGGTGAGTGGGTTTACTAACATCATACCCAGTTGGGGATGATAAGTGCCTCGATATAAAAACCCACTATTTAGTGGTATTTTAATCATCACTACTTAGAGAAAGTTATGTGAAAGTTATGCGAAAAAAACTACTTACGGGTTGTAAGTAGATCATACCCGGTTGGTATGATGAGACTTTCTCGAAGGAAGTTGAAAACCCGTTCATCAGTTATGAACGGAGATGTCCTTATACTGGTCGGTATGATGGATAGTAAAAACCTATTTTTGTCGTAAGTGCTCTCCCCTAACTGTGTGCCAATGCTTAAACAATTTGGGAGACTTTCTTGACGGGAGCTTGAATAGCTCTAATAGGCCGGGGCCTCGATTTTGGAACTTGGGGGCTAAATGCCCGATTTTGAAAATCTCGTACAGTGGGCCCAAGGCTAGTTGGCACGAGCAGGAGCTCGTAAATGAACATGATATATGTGCCATAAAACTTAATAAGTGAATTGTTTGGCCATGGTACCAAGATAGGACCGACATGCTTAGTCAACTAGCAGTAGTGCGACATGACAGGTCGACGGACTAATCAAGACAAATAGCTACAGGTTGAGTTGAGAGTCGGGGCCATTGGACTAGTGGCACCACAGATTACATGGCAATATAAGAAAACATTGTTTGTGCATGCACTGTGAGTACGGGATCATCAAGACGCCCATGAGGGGTAGTGATGCGTCCTAAGGGCACTGGACGACCTGGTGGCTATAAGGGCAGTTCATCGTTCCAGGTGTCTGTGTGAAATCTGGAGTAGCACGAAGCGCATGAGACTGGGGTGGGGACAGGATGAGGTCTCTGTTCTCATACGAACATGAAGAAGTGATTTCAGGATTGTGGGTAGGATGTCACGTACATCCACTCATTCCCAGGGTAGAAGTGGTCGTACTTCTATCCGGGTGGTAAGAAAAGTCGCTCCGAAGCCACTAGCGGGTTCAGTAGTGATACTGACTTGCGAATGTGTGTAACCTTCATGATAAAGGATGTGTGTTGGGTGATGACACACCGTGGTAACTAAGAAATAATGAAAAAATCCAAATTTTTAAATGATGGAATTTTTTAAAACAAAGGAGTCTGGCACACTCCATATAAATGTTTTTCTTAAAAGTCAAAAGCTTTTAAAAACTCATTCACTGAGTAGTCATACTCACCCCCTCCCTTATATCCCTTTCAGGAAATCCCGGAAAGCCTCCCCTTAAAGACCATCAACTAAGATGCCAGTAAGACAGGTATGTAAAGTTTTAAATTTCATACAGTTTTAATTATGCTATTCCAGGAAAAAGGTGCAAGTTAAAGGACGCCTTACTCTTTACAGTTTACGATAAGGAGAAACCCTTTAATAAACCGGGAGAGTGGCGGGTTGATCACGGGGATCTGACCAAACCGGGTCGGGGCGTGACACGTCCACTACTTAGGCTTCATCAAGGGAGTGTAGACCACAACTAACTTTGATGTTAGTGGTTGTTCCACTTAACTACTTCTTAATTGGAGGGTTTAATCCTCCAAGGTTTCTTGGACGTTCCTTCCTTTATTTTCTTATTATGGGTAGTTATCCATTCTTACTTGTCACAGCATCTTTTGATGTTATCTTCCTACTTACATGTCCCTTGGATTTAACTTACTTCCTTGGGTCATCCCAGCATGCCTCCCTTGATTCTTTCACCTCAGCATGCACTTCCTTTGCAAGCTCATCTCCTTATCCCTCGTCACTTGGTTCAACTACCTCTTAGTTGGGATATGTATGATTCCCCATGGTTTCCTTCCTTGGTATTATTCTTCCCTTTTTCTTCCGGAATTCTATGTGTCCTCGAGTGTATCCATCCTCAAAATGACACACTTAGATGCCATTCTTTCCCGTTTTCTCCTTGAAAATTTGTGGATACGTCCTTTGTATTTCGTCCTACTTGTATCACAAGTTTATCTTTGTAGGAAATATAACTTTCATTTATTATGATGATAACGAATTACAGTTTTTATCTATATTTATTCAAGGGAATTTTGGTAAGTACTAATTATGGTACTAGGGTCCTTCCGTGTTTTCTCTTGGGTGAGGTTGTATATTCTGGTTGGGACCCTCGATGTAGTGTTAATGTCTTGCCCTCTGTCTAGTACCCTTGGGTTTCCTTGAAGTGGTAGGTGGGTACTTCGTTGTGTATTGCCCTGAAGGGTTGGGCAGTTTTTCACAAATTGGCTAGGCTGTCTACATTCAAAGCATATTTGGCATGGTCCTTCATGGTTTTTCTAACACTTGGAACAATAGGGGCATCTCCTTGGTGGGGTTGTATTTGTCTCCCTTTGGGTATGATAACCTTCCATTGTCCCAGGGAACCCCATTCTTGTTATCCATTTATGTCCATCTGGCTCCTTTTGTCTTCCTCGACTGTCTTGGCCTCCTTCCTCTTTCCTACCGGTTTGTTTTATCCGGCGGCATCTCGTCTGTACCAGACGCTCACATTCATGGGCCATACTGATGACAACAAACAAATCTGTGGGGCATCCTAGTACTCCCATTTAGTCTCGTATGTCCATATTAAGACAATCCACAAATCATTGGCAAACATCCGCATGTCCGGCTAGGTCAGGGATAAAGGGTCTTAAATCGTTAAACTTGGTTTCATACTCCGAGATAGAGTTAAGCCCTTGTCGGAGTCGAAGGAAGTCTTGTTTCTTCTCATTGATTAGATGTGGAGCTAGGTATTCCTCTATACATACTTTTCCTCGAATTGCTCTCGTGTTGGGGTGATGGCATGCAAGCTTCTAACATTATCCCACCACCTCTTCACACTAGCTTCCAAGAAAAACTCTAACAAGATCACCATATCCTCTAGTAAAATTCTTACTATCCCCGTGAGTTTCTTAATGGTAGCTAGCCAGTCTATAACAGCCACCGCATTCTTTTCTCCTAAGAATGGTTTACATCCTAATTATCGGAGGGTTTTGAGTTATTTGGGAATGTCCATCGGAGGAGGAACATTAGCAGGAGGGGGATGAGATTGTACTTCCTCAGGCTCAACTCGAGGGTTGGTGTCCACCTCAGGAGTGAGGTTAGGCCGTCCAAAAAATCGGGTGAACTCTTCATACAATCTCTAATGTTCTGAGCATAATCCAAGTGGGGTTGTTTGGGCTCATCGGGGAGTTTCCATAGGAAGGGTTGGTTGGGCAGTGTCGGAGACTGCGTTTCTAGTTCTCTTGGTTCCTCTCTTGGGAACCATCTGAAAAATTTTAAATTATTCCTATTAGTTACTATGTTCTCTAGTCTTGATAATATATTTGAGAAAACAGGCTCTGATACCACTCAAGTTGTCACGCCCCGACCCGGTTTGGTCGAATCCCCGTGAGCAACCCGCCACTCTCCTGGTTTATTAAGGGTTTTCCCCTTCTTTAACCCGGGAGGAGTATGACGTCCTTTAAATCTGTACATTTCTTGGAATAACATTAATCAAAACTGCATGAAATTTTAAACTTTACATACCTATCTTACAGGTGTGACTAACAAGAGGTCTTTAGGTAAGTTTCTCTTGGTTACTTGAAAAGGGATATAAGAGAGGGTGTAACACCGTGTTTTATTAACCCGAAATTTAAGTCGGAAAATTTTTTGGAATTTTAATTTATGTTTAAACCCTAATTGATATAATTGGAACAAAACTAATTTAAAATAAGATGATAAGGGCTAATTTCATGAAAATTAATAACTCGATGGAATCAGTTAAGTCTGTTGTAATTAAGTGGAATAATAAATATTTCTATATATACATATTTATATATATTGGATAATTATATATAAATATATATATTGTGAATAAGAGACTTTTACATATAAAGGTACATATACATGTACATGATTAATTTCCAAATGTATATGGAGGAGAAAGGGATTTGAGAGCTAAGATTTTATTAATATCAAATAAATAAATACATTAATATATTAACATATTCAAGTACATTAACAATTATATCTCTAAGCTAATTACAAGTGCTTCTAAAGGGGTGCATGACACATGACCTTAAAAATAGGAATACTTAACAAGCAAAGTAAGTAAAGGAGAAATAAATAGAAATGTTGGACTTTAGTCAAACTGATAAAGACCTTGGGAAACTTTAGACTTGATTGTCCTAGAATCTGAAATGTGACATTTCCTTTTATATAGCAAACACCCTTGAAAATCCATCCATGATGATCTCTGAAAAGATCATGAGTTTCTATTTGTGGTTACTTGTGTCAAGGATTGAAATAAGTGGCTTGAATCTCTCATCCATTGAGGCCTATAATTTAGGTAAACAAAAATTATATAGGGAACCAAGTCTCTTGAAAGGTTTAATGAAAAGTAATTTATGATAACAATTTTACTTAAAGTCTAATATGCTTATGAAAGCGAGAAACAGCCCAAGTAATCAAATTTATATATCATATAAGCTAGGTTCCATGGTATAAACTCTATAGAGTACTAAAGTACTAATATTGTATTAATAGTAAATTGAGCCTAGAAATAAAAAGCAAGAGATATATTTTTTTTGAGAGTCTAGTATGAAAAGGGTGAGGTAACAATCTATCAATTATTGTGGTTTACATAGAAACTTAACATCAAAAAATTCTATAAAAGTGTGGTACATTATGATATTATGCATTACCAACAAAACAACTAATCCACTACTAGTAACCAGCATCAAACAACTAAACATCATAGGCAATGACAGTTTATAATAAAATTAATTTCTCAACTACCAGTAAACTAAGGGCTAAGATATCAAAGCACTTGAGGGAAATACATACTTTATCTAGGACAAATCAGCATTGCAATTAAAGGGAAAGAATTTTAGAACATAAGGAAATATAACCAAATGGTGAAGATTCAAATCATGATGTTCACAATAATGATAGTTAGAAATTTGTAGTCCATTTGACATTTTCTTGATCTGCAAATAGTTCATGAACGTTGTGCAAAGCTATATATAGAGTAGAATCCACCATGTCGAAAAATTTCATGCTTCATGAAGCAATTAAACCACATAGCATATCATTTCTAAAATATTAGAACATAAGACAATTCATTCACAATAAAGATCAATTCAGATGTTTGCATATGGGTCTAACTAATCCAATACTCATCTATGAGTCACGAAATAAGTTACTATAATTTAACAAAAATGAGTGGCAGAATAGGAGCAATTACATGTAGAATTTCTATAGGATATGAGAGATATCTCTTAGTACATTCATTTCCTAGAAGATAATATGATCGTAAAATAATAATCATATATTCTGTATCACCTCCCATATCAGCTTTGCAAATAAATATCGATTTTTAAAATGAATCAAAGAAAGTCTCATTGAAGGTGCTATCATACCTTTATTGGATGAACTTTAATAACTCATAGCTACTCAAAGGGTTAATTAGTTATTAGTTTTAATGCTTAAAAATCAATGGGGCTAAAGTTAAAGGGGAGTCCCATTTAACATGGTCTATTCAATGCAATGCATTAAAGGAAATATAAATTATCTAAGGATTAAGGCAACCATGTTAAATAATAAGATTGGCATTAGACATGAGCATAAGAATCAAAAGTCAAGTTAATGAGAGTAGTGATTTGGGGTATCATGAATGAGATTGAGAAAGGGTTAGAGTTACTTTTCATTCATGAATATAAGGGTTGGAATTCCATCAGACTACAACTTATTAAAATATATCAAAGAGAAAGAGAAATAATGTAGTAATAACTCTTCCCCATTTAACAATCAATTCTACAGCTATATAAGAAGCTTAGAATAATTGATTAAAGCCACACCAACTAAGCTAAGAGAGCAATTCGAGTAGAAGAGTGCTACCTGGTCCACTAGTCCTTACTCACACCTCAAACATCATCTTTGTCATGATCACATTAGATTTACCAAATTAATACTCCCTACCTATAAAATTCATAATCTCGACATCCACCCTACAATAACCAAATGCAAGGAAAATTGGGAAGTATCGGAGCAGAGAAAGATCAATAAGACCAATAAGGGATTGGTACATGGGAATCCCTCCGGGATGAACATGTCTCTAGATAAAAGGTGAGTGAGATTTAATATCATACCCGGTTGGGATAATAAGCATCTCGAAAATGAAAACCCACTATTAAGTGGTTATTTTAACCATCACACATGTGAGGAGTGATGTAGAAATTATGCGAAAAAACTACTTACCGATTGTAAGTAGATCATCCCTGATTGGTATGATGAAACTTCCTGGAAGGAAGTAGAAAACCCACTTATCGGTTATAAGCGGAGATGTCCTCATACCCGATTGGTGTGATGGACGACTAAAAGTTCACTTTGTCGGAAGTGCTCTCCCCTGACTGTATGCCACTGCTTAAACATTTTGGAAAACCTTTTTGACGGGAGCTTGAATAGCTCATATAGGCCGAAGGCCTCAGTTTTGGAACTTAGGGGCTAATATATCCAATTTTGAAAATCTCGAACAATGGGCCCTAGGCCAATTGGCACAAGTAGAAGCTCGTAAACAAACATGATTTATATGCCATGAAAACTTAAGTAAACAAATTGTTTGGCCATGGTACCAAGACAGGACCGACATACTCATTCGACTAGCGACAGTGCGATATGACAGGTCTCCGGACTAGTCAAGACAAACAGCTGCAGGTCGAGTTGGGGGTTGGGGCTGTTGGACTAGTGGCACCATAGATTATATGGCATCATGTGAAAAATGTTGATTGTGCATGCACTGTGTTTACGAGACCTTCAAGATGCCTAAGAGGGGTAGTTAGTCATACCAGAAGTCTTGTGAAACTTGATGTAGCTTCAAGCGCATGAGACCGGGGTGGGGTTAGGATGAGGTCTCTATCCTCCTACAGACATGAAGTACTTTTGGGTCTGAGGGTTGAACATCTAAGATGTTCACTCAAACTCCGGGTAGAAGTCAGGGACTTATATTAAGGTGGATGGTAAAAATGCTCTGATCCACAAGTGGGTATAGTCGGCGTAACTATATTCCACGAATGTGTGCACCCTTCATGATGAAGGGCGTGTGTTGAATGTTAAACACACCTAATGTGGATAATGAGGAAAAAAAATTTGAAAACTGGAATTTGAGGAAAGAATATCTTTAAAGGAAATAAGTAGTCTAGCACACTCCAATTAAAAGCTATTTTTATAAAAAACTCATTCTCAACACCTATTCACTGAGTTGTAGAACGCACTCCCTCCTTTTTTACCCATTTTCAGGTAACCAAGGAGAACCAACCCTAATGACCCTCCTATAGTTAAAATATACAACATGTATGAGAAATTTAATATATACAGTTTTGTGTAATGTTATTTCAGGAAAAATAAGAAAAAAAGGATGCCTTACTCCTCATGGTTTAGAATAGGGTGAAACCCTTCATAGAACAAAGGGAGTGGCGGGTTGCTCACAGGGATTCGACCAAACCAGGTCAGGGCATGACAACTTGAGTGGTATTAGAGCCTGTTTCCTCGAATTCATTATCAAGACTATATAGCATAAAAATAAACAAAATAAAATACCTAATACCATTAACCTTCTACCAGAAATACTTTTATTGAAATGAGTGGTCTATTACCCTAGTATGGAAGTGACCTCGAGGAATAGGTCATGATTGAATACCTACCAAGGGATGTCGAGAAACCTATATTGGAAAAATATCCACAAGAGTAACATGGGTGATATTAAGAATGTGATATGAGGATTTCAAGGAGAAATCAAAAAATATCCTTAGAAAGGATTCACCAAAAGTCTGGAAAGCTTATAAGAGCCTAACCTAATTAATGAGATGTAACAGATTTGAAGCATTAGTCTAAAAGAAGATACTCAAGAAAATGTGAAACAAAGGTTCAATAAGCCAAATACTTATACAATACCCAAAGAGTACTCTAATTTGGATTAGTAGACATAACCAATTACAAATTCTACATCAAAGGAATTGCCAGAGCAGTTAAGTGAAAGTGAGGGGAATCCTCAAATATTAAGGGAATAGGCTCTTATAGTGGAAAATGCCTCGGGTGGGCATCAAAAAAAAGGCGATCATATATGATCGAGATAAAAGTTTATAAAGCAATAGATTCAAGTGTACAAAAAGAAGTCCAATGATATAAAACTCTTTAAATAAAGAACGTCTTATAATGTAGTAAGTCATAATGAATAACCATGAAATGGTTATAAACAAATAACTCAATGCAAAAGTATGTGAAGAATGAAAAGAAATTGGAGAATGATATACGAACATGTCATACTATGAGGAAGGCATGATGATGAGCGATGGAATAAATCATAAAGTACATGGTATATTAAAAAATGTTGATACAAATTTTAATTGAAAAAGGACCGTGAAATAGAAGGATATGGTTCAATAATGGACGCATGAACTGGTGAAGGGAAAATTGTTAAAGATTTTAGAACCTTTAATGGATTAGAAGGTGTCCAACGAAATACCAAAACTAAAGGAATAACTAGTAAATAAAAACAATCATATGTTCATAGAACATAAACTCTCCTATTAGAGGTAGGTATTTGAAAATACACAAAAAGTTATAAAGGATTATTTCTTTATAATGGTATAAATCATTTCTCGCCATTTGAGGACTGAGGTTTTATATAAACACTATTGGGATTGGATAAAATCTGAAGAGATCGGACATACAATACAACCTTATAAAAAAAGCCCCAAACGAAAATATTAAATGATAAGAAGGTACGGTTGAATACCCAAATTACTTTGGATGGATTGAGCAAGACAACCTAAGTAAAAAAATTGTCCTGTGGCAGAATAAATATCCTTGAGGAAAGACAACACTATCTTGAAAAGTTACTATAGAAAAGTAAGCAAATGACTCTATAGAAAATTATTAAAAATGAAACTACAAAAATACCCAAAGGGGTAAAAATTGTAGACTAATGTTACATGAGTTTTGGGGACAAAACTCTTAAAAAGGTGGAGAGTAGTTGTAACACCGTATTTTACAACCATCTCATCTATTATATTATCCTACTAGGGATTTATATTCCAATTGACTGTATTTGCAGTATGAAGAAGAGATTTTTCCTTGGATGGTAATAAAACATCTCTCCCCTTCCATCACCTTCTCTCTCATATAACTTTCAGCATAGTCACAATCTCAAATCTCATATAACTTTCCGCATATTCACAATCTAAAATTAATACATTTGTCATTTTCTCTATATACCGATCTTAATTAATTTTTTGGGAAATAATATTATTTAATATTCAATCTATCATTAAGGATCACTCTTATTTATAAGTATCTTGTTGTAAAAATTAATTTTAATTTCAACTCATTTTTATAATTTTTTGTTGGCATTCAACAAATTTTATATTTAAGTACGAGAGAAGTAACATAATTTCTGATATAAATCTATAGTAAAGTTTGAGAGATATACACAATTTAATTTTTTATATTTATTGTAAGTGATATTTTTAATTTTATATTTTTAAAAATATTTTTTAGTTATATATTCATTTGATAAAATAATATTTTTTATAAAATATTATTATATATAGTACTAAATATGTTATTTTTATTAAATATATAATCTTAAAATATATAAATAAAAATATCATATTTTTAAATAATAAAATTTAAATACAAAAATATTGAAAAATATAGATAGTATAATTAACTTTTTACCTTATCTATATATTATGATATTGGGTTTACTTCTGCACGAATTAATTACACTATTAATATATTTGAATTGTATAATACACTTCAACCTGAAATGTTTACTAGAAATATTGGCATATTTGGTATTAGATATCTCAAGAATCGATAGAATAATGGCTTTTAAAAGGAATGAGTTCTCTTAAACAATAACAAGACATTCTTGCAAGTAATTGCAACCTTATGTATAGTAATATGCACACGTAAAGTAATTAGGGTCATTCCACAAATAAAGGGATAATTTAGATCGACTAAAATTCTGATCAACAAACTTGAATAGCCTTAAGCAACTACATATATAAATGTTGTAGTCTTAAATAACACTCTAATCATATTTATTAGGGATTTGTTGGATTCTCTCCAATCCAACATATACCTCTTATTTGGGGTGTGATAAATCGTATTAATATATCAAATACTTATTTATTTTAAAATTATTAATAATATATTATATTTTTAAACCGATATAAAAATTGTAATTAAAATTTTTTAATTGCCCAGCCAATCTCTTGGTAAAGTACAGATTGGAAGAAATGCTGTTGGAGTCTTATCACTACCTCCAAATTTGGAGTTTAAATTTGTAAGAGAGGGGCACGGCATGAGTACTGCTAGAACCACTTTTTTTATAATCCTAATTTTAACACTCTAAAATATTTAATATACATGTTAAAATATAGTTGTATTTTAGATTTATAAAATTTATTTTTAATCTTTGAATATATAATTTAATATATGTTCAATATATAAAATTATATTATGTTTTTACAAAATTTTACTTTAATTTATTTTTAAGTAGTAAATGTATAACTTATAAATATTTATTCTCTACTTTACTTATGAAATAAGTAATGTAACATTTAGTTTTAGTCATTTTTATATATTTCAATAAAAATAGAGCAAGTATTTATCTTATTTATGAAATTATATATTTTTAGATTAATACACTCTTATCCGTTCATACTCAATTTCAGATAAGTTTAATAGTTTGGTATAATTTACTTACTTATTTTTACTCAAATAAGTATTAATATTTACATAATAGTTCAAATACAACTCAAGCATATATTTTATTTTAAAAGAACTCAAACATTTCAACTCGATTAATTTAAGATCATAATATTTTTTTAGTTGGTTCAAATATGATTTTAAGGATTGTCATATATCAATTTGGTTCACAATATATAATATACAGTGAATAATTCTATTTAAAATATCATGTAAATATTATAGTTTTATTTGAGATATTATGTGAATATTTTAGTATTATTTAAACAAAAAATATTAGTTGAGATTTATTGTAAAAACTTGAATAGATTTAGCCCATTTATTTATATATAAAAACTGCTTATTTTCTATCCACAAGATTGCAAATGAAGCCATAAACTAGAAATTCATTTTAGATAATGAAATGCGAGAGGGATTGCAACTTGCAAGTTCTTCACGGTCATGAGGATGGATATTGGTTCCGAAGATTTCACTTTCTTCATCAGTCGCGTTTAGTGAAGGGGTTCATATATTGGATTTGGACATTGACAACAAACTAACAGCCACCCTAGAGATCAGAGGCTCCACTAAACAAGCTGAGGGTCAAAAAGAATATCATATTCTTGCTGAATATAAGAATATCATATTCTTGCCCATTAACACACCAATATAAGAATCGAAGACTTCGTTGAATCACTGTTACTGGTTGATTACCGAAAGCTCTACCATATAAACCAGATTTACCATCATGAGAATAAAAAAAATAACAAGTGGAATTAATGGAAATGGGGATGGAGAGAGGAGAAGAAAATTTTAAAGAAAAGTCAAATGACATTTAAGGAGTCACACGTGAGTGATCAGACTCAAAAGAGCTGGCATTCAATTCAATACAATGCATCAGTCTTTAGTACATACTCAAAAGCCCTCTATCCCTATCTTCCTCTTAGTCTGTGCTGGGGGAGTAATGACCTGCAGATACATCCATTCCTTGTCATTATACAGTAAGTACCCTACTCCTCCATAGAAAAGAACAAAACGTGAAACCAGCCATCTTTGATCCCTTTGAGTTCCGTTCTGTTTTTTCAGGTCTCTCCACACAATCTGAGGAAAGGAAGGGTAGGATGTGCATCGATCTACACATATGAGAAACAACTGTCACAGTCCAAAGCTACAGATATCATTATTTTGGCACAGGAGGCCAAGATCAGGTGATCTGGTGATCAGGTCAGGTACACTGTCAATAGCAAGGTGGAGAAGTAGGGGGAAGCCAAATCTTAATGGAGAAACTTAGGTGACAACCCATTTTGCCCCTTTCTATTTCAGGCCCTCTTTTGTTATTGTCCCTCTCTCTTACCTTGCCTTTTAAGCACTCTCTTATATTCCCCCTACCTCACCTCCAGCTTATATTCTCTTCTCTCCCCCTCTTTCTCTAGAACTCTCCCTGTCCCATCTCTATCTCTATCTGCTGGTTGATGTTGCTATGTCCTGAGAGAGTATGCCTGAATGTCCAGGAAAAGGTAAGATGCTCGCATCTCTCCTTCCTTCCCTCTCCATCTACAACAACCAAAAAACAGTTCTCCAAAAACAAGCGCCAGGTTTGATGGTGGTAAAGTTTTCATTATCAAAGCAAATCTATATAATAATGTCTTGATTCCTTCGAGCTCAGGTTCTTGGGGCCCGAAAATCTGCTAAAAGTCATCGGCTCAAGTTTTGTTTTCTATTAATCTGCTGAAATGCTGAAAGAATAAGCACGATGCAAATTTTAGTACTTGTAGATTTTACACCTAATTAGCCAACAAGCTCGGTTGATAAAAAGCCTTGTTTTGTTTTTTCCCCGTCTAGTTCATACTAGGGAGGCCCATCAGGAAAGCAAAGTTGCTCAAGATTTATGGGTTTTTACTGATTTTGTGTGGTGTGGATTTTTGTGTAACGCACAGGGAGAGATCGGACGAAATAGGGAAGAACGAGAGAGAAGCTGATGATGCTTCCTCTCATCCTAGGGGAAGAAGACACATGTTGAGCCCTCCCGGAACCCTAAACACGATCACACCTTGCGCGGCATGTAAGCTCTTGAGGAGGAGGTGCGCCCAAGAATGCCCTTTCTCTCCTTATTTCTCTCCTCACCAACCCCAGAAGTTTGCATCTGTTCACAAGGTTTTCGGTGCCAGCAATGTCTCCAAGATGCTAATGGTAATATTAATGCCCTAGCTAGCTAATGCTAATGAAGAAAGAGTTCCTTAATTTACTTAGATCTCTTTGGAGAAGCTGCAATTGTACTGGCAGTAATTTGCGTTGATTTAGAGGAAGATCTTGATGTCATTGATGAGCATTAAACAGTAACCAATAGAAACCATTTTTTAATCTTGTTGGGTTAGCAGGAAAATGATTTATTGAATAATTGAGTTTAAAGTTGCCATGTCTCTTTCTTTTTATGTCAAAATGTTGATTTTTCCTTTCCATCAGCTACCTATATTCTACATGATTGACCACACAAGTGCGATTTTTCATTCCCTATTTGGAGAATTTCTAGGAGGTGCCTGAGAGTCGTAGAGCAGATGCAGCAAACAGCCTCGTCTACGAAGCGAACGTGAGGCTCCGCGATCCAGTTTACGGCTGTATGGGTGCGATCTCGGCTTTACAACAGCAAGTGCAGTCTTTACAAGCCGAACTAAACGCGGTGAGGGCGGAGATTCTAAAATACAAGTACAGAGAAGCAAATGTCCTTCCTTCTTCTCATGTGACCTTGCTTTCTAATTCGGACCATGGCGGCGTTAACGTCGACTCTGTGACGGCACTGTCTCCAGTCCCGCAGGCTTATCAGCCTCCATCACCACCGCAGCAAGCGTCTCTTCCTCCTCCTTCAGCCACCTCATGTTCTTCCGTCTTTCAGGCAGCCTGCTGCCAACAGTACTGTACTTACTGACTTCAGCTCCATTTCAAGCGATAATGTCTCCTACTTCGGTTGAACTTATTCTCATTTAAGCTTCCTATATAAATGAATGGACAGACGTTGAAGAATAATGAGAGGTACAGCGACTATATTATATTGTAGATTTTGTTTAGTTATTGGATCCATAATATGTTTCCTCCTTCCCTTACATCTATTGTCATGCACGTGCTTAGTTACAATTTGTTTACAAGGGGCCGGACCACGTGCTTATGTTGCATTTTTATGCACTTGTTTCTACACAATTACTAATTCAGAGATTTATAATTTTCATAAACATTATATCGTTCTTTACCTTTTTGGGATGAGCCCTCGTATCCACATATACGTCTCATCAGATTGGCATAATTATTCCATAGGGAATCGAAGGCGCAAAACTGTTGATCCGACAGTTAAAGGTTAGAAGTTTACCTTGCCAGCAGGTTGGAAGTGAAACACATCAAAACAACTCAAAATTCAAATGGGTTAGTATACATGGCCCATAAAGATGGAAAATTTTTGAGGAACACTTGTGTGCATTTTTTTGATAGAGAGTTGCAACCCTACATTCTAATTTAAAGATGGTGTTTATATCATATTGGTCCATACCACTCCAATATCTGGAAAACCATATAGGGATGTGTTAGTATTTGGTTTTATCATGGTTGCTCCAAGAGTTTATATCATTATTTTAACTATTTTAATAATATTATCTTATAAAATAGTAAAGTTTTATAAATTTATAAAGTTGAAAATATTATATTACTTATAAGTTATTATTTTTAAGTATAAATTAGTCTAATTAGTTTATAATACCTTCACACATATTCGATACATACACAAATGATCACTATTTAATTAAGGAGGGTGCCAGTAATAAAATGATAATATATTAAATTTGACATTTATGTAAAAACTTAGATTAAAATAAAAAAAATTAATTTAAATTTAATAATATTTTTAAATATCATAATTTTCTAGATTATCCACTTAGGCATAAAATCTGTTTTTCCATTTTGCAGGTAATTTAAGTAATTAAACAAGTTCTTAAATAATCAAATTTATCCATCACATGTATAAAGGGCATGTAGTCCTTTCCATACCAGCATATCATCGTTTGAATTAGTGATATACATTGAATACTTAGTCCTTCACATCTTAGAGATGATCCAAAACTTTTGTTGAAGGCAATAAGGAGTATATATATTTGAGTTTGTGTGTCATAATAAATTAGATTTAAATTATATTATATCATGTACATAATTTTATAAAATTTTTTAAATTAATAATAACTATTACTATCCATAAATTTATTGATCTACTATGTTAATTGTGATGATACATTTTTTAAAAACGATTGTGATAATCCCCTATCTCTTTAAAATAAGATTTTTAATGTTGATGATATTAATACCCTAATATATTAATAACTAATTAATCTATTAAATGATATTTATAAGCCTAAAACTAACTAGTAACTCTACAAGTAAAAGAAACTTATACAATAATTAATTTTCACATATTATTCACATCAACCACCATATTATTATAGGAGAGATTACGTTCACATATTATTTTATTATTGGGTACTCCTGTATTTTACTTATAGATTGTAAGGCTTTTACGATCTTTTTTTTGCACAATTACCAAGTCCCTTATTTAAATTAGGTACAATAATACCCGATAAATACGAGAATATTTTAGACTGATATGGAAAATATTAATATAATAAATAGTTTATTGAAAAAAAATTGGTTTATAAATTATTTAGTTGCACGAGTTCACCATCCTACCATCCCACTTAAGTAAGCACGAATTACTAATTATAATTTGTACTATTATTCTCATTTTTTGTAATTTAAACAAGATATTTAGACTTATTATGAACATTTCGTTGATTTTTCAAAAATTAGTTAAATATCTAAATTTAGGTTCTAACAATTTTATTTTCACGAAATATCACGGAAGATTTCAGGGTGGACATAAAAATAAAAATTACTTATTTTTTATATTAAATTAATTTATTTATTCAAATAAATAACTAAATATAAAAAGAAAAAGAAAATTTTCAATAATTCAATTTTTAATGATTTATTTGAATAATTAAATACTGTTAATATTTTAATCATAGTGTCATAGCGCGTGCATGAATAGACAATTTATTTATTCAAAAATTAACGAGTACCTTCAAAGGTTTTCTGACACATTTACTATTATGATCAAATGTATATTTTCAATGCTTTCTGAGATTTTTAATGATATAAAAATTTCAATTTAAAAACATCTGAGAATTAGACAAAGATAAGCAAAAATAACTAGACAAGCTCCAAACAAAGTTTTAACTAAATAAAGAAGGGCATCAAGCATCACTGTTCCACAGAAGAAAACAAAACAGGTAACCATAAACCCTAAACAGTATTAAATGCAAAGTCTTTTACCGAGAAGATGAATGAAGACTTGACAAATCAAGAGGCATGTATCGGCCACATCCCTCAAATTTCCGAGATGAGCTTCTCACTTGCCACCTTTCTTGGCAGCAGACTTGGTAACCTTGGCACCAGAAGGATCCTTCTTCTCCACGCTCTTGATAACACCAACAGCCACAGTCTGCCTCATGTCCCTCACGGCAAAGCGCCCAAGAGGAGGGTACTCAGAGAAAGTTTCGACCACCATGGGCTTGGTGGGAATCATCTTGATCATACCAGCATCACCATTCTTCAAGAACTTGGGCTCCTTCTCGAGCTCCTTACCGGAACGCCTGTCAATCTTGGTCAACAGCTCATTGAACTTCACAGCAATGTGGGAGGTGTGGCAATCAAGGACTGGGGCATATCCATTCCCGATCTGTCCGGGGTGGTTCATGATAATGACCTGGGAGGTAAAGCTAGCAGCCTCCTTGGCAGGATCGTCCTTGGAATTGGAAGCAACATACCCACGCTTAAGATCCTTGACAGCAACGTTCTTCACGTTGAACCCAACATTGTCACCTGGAAGGGCCTCCTGAAGTGCTTCGTGGTGCATCTCCACAGACTTGACTTCAGTTGTCAACCCAGTTGGACCAAAAGTAACTACCATGCCAGGCTTGAGGACACCGGTCTCCACACGACCAACAGGGACAGTCCCAATACCACCAATCTTGTAGACATCCTGAAGTGGGAGACGGAGGGGCTTGTCGGATGGTCTCTTAGGCTCCTGGACCTGATCAAGAGCCTCAAGGAGAGTAGGGCCCTTGTACCAATCAAGGTTGGTGGATCTCTCAATCATGTTGTCCCCCTCGAATCCAGAGATCGGAACAAATGGGATCTTTTCAGGGTTGTAACCAACCTTCTTAAGATATGAAGAGACTTCCTTCACAATTTCATCATACCTGGCCTTGGAGTACTTCGGAGTTGTGGCATCCATCTGTTAAAAGACAATCAAATCTTAAAATATGAGTAGGAAAAATAACAGAAACTGAATACAATTAGAATCTAACTAAAAACTAACCTTGTTGCAACAACAGATCATTTGCTTCACACCAAGAGTAAAAGCAAGCAGGGCATGCTCACGGGTCTGGCCATCCTTGGAAATACCAGCTTCAAACCCACCAGTAGTGGAGTCGATAATAAGAACAGCACAGTCAGCCTGGGATGTTCCAGTGATCATGTTCTTTATGAAGTCGCGGTGTCCAGGTGCATCAATAACGGTGCAGTAGTACTTGGTTGTCTCAAACTTCCACAAGGCAATGTCAATGGTAATACCACGCTCACGCTCAGCCTTCAGCTTGTCAAGCACCCAGGCATACTTGAAGGATCTCTTGTTCATCTCAGCAGCTTCCTTCTCAAACCTCTCAATCACACGCTTGTCAATACCTCCAAGCTTGTAGATCAAGTGGCCGGTGGTGGTAGACTTACCAGAGTCAACATGACCAATGACCACAATGCTAATATGAACCTTCTCCTTACCCATTTTATATGAGTGTAACTGCATGATGAGAATAACAGACAATTTGAGAATCACAAGAAGACATGAACAATAACCATGCAGTGAAAACTATTAAAAAAGTAGACACTAATCAGCAAAACATCCTTAAAAAGGCATTAACAAATAATGCCATGGCAGTGTTTTATTTGTTACCAAACACAGAAGTGAAATTGACTGAAGCTTGTTTAACATAATAATAGGAAAAAATCGTTCTTTTCAATTCATTAAACTGCATCAATGGCGAGACGCCGGAAAGCCAAAACGACTAACATCTAACAAAATAATTTATACACGATCGATAAAGCAACGCATTGCACCAATATCCGATTCTGTCAGATCTAATATCTATTTCAAGTCGGAAAGGGAAACGAACAGACAGAATCAGAGAGCAGTGATAGCATAATAAATAATACAATTATTACATCTGAATAATTCAATAGGATCCCACATAAATCTACGATCTCGGATACTATTTCAACTCATCAGAATCTCGAGTCATCAGTAATATGCTAAATAATGAACAGAAAACATTAGTTGAAAAGAAATAAAGCAAATACAAACCAACAGAGCAATCTCACAGAGAAATCCACAAATAGAAATAGAATATATGAGAGAAGGAAGAGAAATACTGACCGTATCTACACGCAGTCGAGAAAGGAGAGGGAGCAACGATAGAGAAACTGCACACTGAGTTTTCTTCAGACGCGGAGATATTTAAAGGCTCCATCTCAGGTTAGGGTTTCAATATCAACTGTCGGATCTCCATCCAAGATACACCATCGGAGGGCTGACATTCATCGACGTTTCAATTTCAATTCTGTTCTCCCTACTCATTAAGTATGCCCCTCATGTCATCTAAGAAACAAATATATATCTCCTTAATAATCCGTATCAATTTTGAAAATATAATATGTTTGTAATACGTTAAAATTTACGAGTGATTATAAATTATCACATGAATGTTTATATCTAATTGTAATATTGATTAAATATAATATTAATATATAAAAAATATTAAATTTTCCATATGAGTGATTGATCGTATTATATAGTATTATTTGAATTTGATATTACAGGAGAGAATCAATTAAATTGAGGAAGATAATATTTTATTTAAATAATTTTATGGATAAATATATATAATTATCCAATAAGATGTATTGTTTAAATTAATTATGATGGATTAATTTGTTGCAAATACAAATCATTAAATCACACTTCTTAGTTTATAAATAAGTATTATTTTATAAGAAAATTAGATAAGAGATACAACAATAATAGCTATAAAACTCAAAATTTGTGAAAATTTTTTAAACTATATAGTCGATAAATTTGGATGCTTTCCTCTCGGATTAAACTATTAAGCCTCAGGATGTCTTGTTATCCTCTAAATATAAAGATCTATAAATATAACAAATTATAAGTTATATATCGAAATAATTTAACCTCATTTAATCAATCTTATATAATTTTTAGTGTTTATATGACAATTGTAAATAATTAATTATAAAAATAATAAAATAGTATTTCATTTTGTCAAAATCTCAAAAAATACATTTATTAATTTCACAATTAATACACATTAATTGTATAATAATATTTTTACATCTCTCCCATTTAAACTCAAATTTATTAGGTATAACTTTCTAATACAAGCATGCTATCACACTTTTTAAGAAATCCTACAAATTAAAATAATATTAATAAAGTTTAGGAGGCTCAACCCATAGAAAATAACATATTGTTCCTAGTCTTTTCAATCGACACAGGTCAATATTATCTTCAAAATCCCAAGGTAAAATTTATATAAGGAGAAATATTTGGTATTTGACAACAAATGATGTTATTCCCTTGTTGATTTAAGATTATAAATATCACATTTTGATTCGATTTGTACAAAATCCTGTGAACAACCCACCACTTCTCCCAATACTATAATAGGAACCATTTCTCATACTTATAGTATTGACAAAAGCAAGGCTCAATATCGAAAGGAAAATAGTGCATTAGATAAGTTTTCCAAAAATATTTGTCGAAAAAAATATTACAGTACACAAATATTCTAAAGAATCCATTCACATACCAGGTTGGTAGCTTGTACTCTAACATTTTTTGTGCCCTATATAAGACTTGAAATAGGTAAGGGAGGAGATGCGTTTATAACTTAATGAGCATCTCTACTGATATCGTGATTTTTTGTACACGAGTCATTCTATACTCAAAAGTTTAACGTTTTCATAACATAATAGTTAAATATATTCTAATAAACAAGCTACAACCTATCTTATCATTTTTGCAAAGATTTTTCCCCAGATAAATCCACTACTTGTCTCATACAAACTTTAAAACAAGTTTTTTCCAAGTTGAAAGAATTTCAAAACATGTTCCTTACTAGTTGGAAGAATTTCTCGTCTTTAATATTTGGTGGATTTATATTGGTTTGTATAACACAAACACCTTTTCATTAAATGGATCAAACAGTCGTATAGCATATGCTCATAGGCTAAAACCTCGATTTGTTCCACTAGTGGCCTGTAGCGTCTTTACCATCCACCCTGGTGGGAGTTTACAACCTCCACCACATCGTTTGTATGAGCACCTTGGACCAACCCCCTAACTTATCGATACTTCGATCACCACATGGAGGGGGTGAGACCTCACTCTTTTATTCCCCCGGTCTTAGTGCGCATGAAGCTCCTAGAGCTTCAGGACATATCAGAACATCATAGCTTCCCTTATATCAACCTTATTGTCTAGTAGCCCTTAGAACCAACACTATCCCATACCAAGAGTCTCTTTGTTTCCAAACGATTGCAATCACATAAATAAGTTTTTTTTATTTAAGACCTTTATCTTTGCGCTACTAGTTCAACTAGCTCCAACCCAACTCTAGCTTAGTAGCTTTAGCAAACATTATCAATTTATGATAATTTTATCAAGCTCTTAAATCAAAACTTATTTATGGGTTTGACCCATTTCCATTGGCCTTGGGTCCACTCATACGAGTTTTCAAAATATGGCCTTAGGCCCACTTTACTTTTCAAAAGTATGGACTTGGGCCCACTTTCATAGAAATAGATCTAGCCAACCTTCTATCGACCATGGGTCTCGCCCATTTCTTGCATCAATTGTCAGAACTAGACCATTTCCCTTGATGTGTATCCATACACTGTTCAAGGGTTGTCCTATTATCATACTTTATACTTTCTTCAAAATATAATCCCAAAAGGTATAAGCGGTTTCACATAGTTAGCTCTTTTAACATTTCCCCTTACTCGGGATATGTTTAACAAACAATCATATACCCTTTATCATAAAGGGTTCAAATGTTCGCGAAATGCAGTTACGCCGATTGCACCCACTTGTGGATCGGAGGAACATCTTTACCATTTACCCGATAGAAGTGATCGACTTATACTTAGAGTATGAGTGGACATCAACCATTTGACCATCAGATCGAAATATACTTCATGTTCGCTATGTGGGATGAGACCTCTTCTGACCTCGCCTCGGTCTTAGTGCGTAGGAAGCTACTCTAAGCTTCATGATTCACTAGATGAGAAAATTGCCCTTATCATATTCTGGTCGCCCAACAACTCTTAGAACTAACACTACCCCAACTGGGCGTCTCGATGGTTTCATATCATAGTGCATGCACAAACAAAAGTCTTAGGATTTTGATCCATTATCTTTGGGCTACCGACCTAACAGCCCTGACACTCGACTTTGGCTCCATAACTACTAACCCAACAGGTTCGTCAACCTAGTTTCGGCTAAACAACTACTAGCCTATCAAGTCTTGTCGGTTCAAATTTAGCACAGTGGTGGTTCACACAAATAGCCAATTATGAAAATTTTTATGGCTCTTAATATTATTTGTCTACGGGCTCTAGCCCGTGCCCACTAGCCTTGGGCCCACTTTACGAGTTTTCAAAATTGAGCCTTAGGTCCTATAAGTTCAAAACCGAGGCCTCTGACCAATTGGAGCTATCTCAGCTCTCATTAGAAAAGTCTCCCAAAATGTTTAAATTGTTTCACACAGTTAGAGGAGATCATTTATGGAATTTGGGTTTCAAAGTTTAAAGACAGTGTGCAATACCCCAATCGGGTATGACGTAAAAAGTCCCACTCACAAGTGGATTTTCAATTAAAAAAAACGTGCTCATCATCCCAACCAAGTATGACGTTATAAAGCCCACTCACCCGATAATTGTGATGTGTTCATCTCAGCCAAATATCAGATGTGCTCCTCAACATAAGTACTCGCGTAACCAGATCCTACATGGTTCAAGTATTCCCATAAGCACAGTTTGGCAAAAAGGCCCTTAATTTATGCCTTATTGCAATTAGGTCCTTAATTTTCCAAGATTTCCAATTGGTTCTTAATTTTCTCCAAAATTACCAATTGGTCCCCAATTTCCAAAACTGGCCAATTAGCACTCAATTTCATTAAATTAGCAATTGGACCTCAAATAGAAGTTAATTTCATGAGAATCCCCTAATTTTCCTTGAATTGCAATTCGGTCCTCAACTTTTTCAAAGTTCCCAAATTGCCCAATTTTTCCCCAAATTGCAATGTGACCCTGAAAACTTGTTTCATTTAATTGACCATCCAAACTTAGATAATTGTCCCCATTCATGATCGGAATCATCTCCCCTATGTCTCTCTCATCATTTCAAGCTTTGAAACACTTCATTTGGCTTATAAATGAGCTCAAACGGAGCTTAATTGAAAAATAGTTCTAGAGAGAGAAACCCTCGATCACTCACTAGTGAAGAGTTGGCGATCAGAACTTTCGATTCCAATAGATTTCTCTCTTCTTGGGGTCCTTCCTAAACCAAACCACGCCTCAATTGGTGGCCTAAGTAGTGCGAATTTCATAATTTAAATTTAAGCAAAAACATAGTGTGAACAGTATTTTCCGGCGAAGGGAACTTACTAATTCAGCTCAAGGAAGGTCGAGACACTTCTATGGGTGGTCTAGGGAGCTTGGTTTGACTGGAATTGGGCCGTGGGTGGCTTGAATTGAACTCGAACAATTCAGGTTGCAGACTATGGGGAGCGACGCTACTATGTGAGCTCACCAGCGCTTCTCCGACCATCCTCGAGCTGAACGGAGATTGTAGTCATATAGTTGACTTCTCCTTGATTCTAGAGAATCCAAATTCAACTTCAGAGGTGAAAGAAAGTGCCTAAGTCAGAGCTATGGTTCAAGCTTCATCGGGAAATCAAGCACTTCTTATTCAAGCGTTGGAGTGATGAGGATGATGAATGGAGAGGAGCTATTTATTTAGGAAGCTCGGGGACTAACAAGTCTATCCATTCATCAATGCTCATCCAAAATTCCTCTCATTTATGGTCATGATCGGAGGAATTTTTTGGTCGTTGGATTTTCGGCGGCGAGCCTATCGGTTGTAGTTTCTCTCAGACGGAAGGTTGAAGACGACACTATTCTGCACGTGCGAGCTTCACACATGCGGACTTGCTACGTGGCACTTCATGATTGGCTGGCTCTACTGACGTGGCTTCCTACTCAGTAGTCTAGTTAATCGTTGACCCATTGACCAGACACGAGGTAGCCTGCTATTGGTTGTTAGTGCACACGTGGCATGCTTTGATTGATTGATTTAAATAAGTCAGGTTTTCCACCTGACGCACAGTGCTACTGCCATGTGTCAGCCTCTGATTGGGTGAATCCATTCAATGTGGTATGCCACATGTTAGCCTCTAATTGGCCGGTCATTTCTCCAACATCCTTGTCGGAAGCTAGCGTGGTGTCCTTGCCATGTGTCAACTCCTCATTGATCAGCCTTGCTGACTAGCCCTTTCTGACATTGGTTGTTGATCGGGACACGTGTCACTCTCCTATTGGTCAGTTGTCACTGAGGTGGATTTTCCTCCTCTTACCATTGACTAAGGACACGTGTCGCCTTTCGATTGGCCAACGCTTCCAGGCGCTGACTAAGCGGGTGATTAGGCACGCTTCACCCTGTATCGCACATTGATTGGTTGCACTAGCTGATAGGGTACTGATCTTGCAGCGGTCCATTAAACGACTAAACTGTTGACGGGTCTGGTTCGACCGGGTTCGGTGACCCAAAAATGAAAATCGACCGGTTCAGGCACGATTCGACCGATTTTCCAAACATTAAAATTTTATAAACTTATCTAAATTCATTTTCTATCTATTGGTGGCTTTAATTTCCCAATTTGATATTTCCAAAAATGAATTATTGGACCGGTTCTTCACGGTTTAATTTGGTTCGGGTCCAGTTCACCCTAAATCGGTCCAGTTTTCACCTCGAATTTCTTCCTAGCTCCTTTTCCTAGTGTTTAAGTGTTTCTTGGCCACTTGAGATTTCCAAATTCTCAGTTCTGACCTTCTTTTACCATCTTCGGTTCACTTAGTTTCTCGGTTTCCTCTAAAAAATTTTCGGTTTCCTCTTTTTGTTCCTTAGTCCGAGAGTACGGGGTTTACAAACCATCTACCTTACATCTCCACGATCATTGCAAACTTTGAATTGTCCAATTTAGCCTACAATTGAGCTCAAACGAATCTTTATTGAAAAATATTTCTAAAGAGAGAAAGCTTTAATTTATTTTCGGCAAGGACACGTTTGTCGGAGCTCTTGATTTCAAGAGCTAGCTCTCGTCGAGAGGATTCTCTTAGGGTCAAATTTCACATCAATTGGTACCATGAATAGAGCGAATTTTATCAGTAAAATTTTCACAGTTTTCTTTTTGTAAATTCACTATTCCGGCAAAGCATAACGACAATTACATACCTCAAAGGCTTAGGGAGGAAGAGGCTCGGTTGTGGGAGGGTCGGCCTGGCCTTAGAAGGTCCGAGGTGGCCTGAATTCATCTCGAAAACTCCTCAAATTCGGTAGCGGGAGCGACTGTACTATGTGTGCTCACCGTAGCTTTTTGAGTGATACCCGAGTTGAATGGAGTATGCAGCAAGGTAGATGACTTCATCCATATTCCAGGGAACCCGAATTCACATTTAGAGGTGAAGAAATGGATCTTGGTTTAGGGATGGTTGGAAATTGGAGTAGTTCGTCTTCTTCAGGCTTTCGAGGGATGGAGATGATGAATGGAGGAGAGCTCTTTATATAGAGTGCTCAGGATCTGACCGTTCTATTCGTTCCTCCATGAGTGAGCCATTAACTCTCCAATTTAAGGCCTTGTTAGAGAGATTTATTGGCTGTTAGAGTAATGGTGACTGTTTGGCCTCTCTCTCTTGACCATCTAGAGGTTGAAGACGACACTATGCATGCACATGCAACCTTCGCACACGCGAGCTGCCTTGTGGCATGCAATGATTGGCTTGATTCATTGGTGTAGACTTCCACATAGCATCCAAGTCATCCATTGAATTATTGACTGACCACGTGGTGACCTTCCATTGGTTGCTCACTCCTATGTGGCTGTTGACCAAATCTAACTCCTAGTTGACTATGACACATGGCATCCTTTGATTGGTTGATTTAAATTTATTAGTTTTTCAATATGACACATTATGCCACTACCATGTGTCAACCTCTGATTGATTATGACCATCCGACATGGCTTTGCCACGTGCCGACTTTTGTTTGGTCGATAGTTCTCCGACATCATAGTCGGCTGATGACCTGATACCTTTGCCACATGTTAGTCTCTCATTGGTTAGCCCAACTAATGGGGATTCTCTTCTGCTGACCGTTGACTAAGGACATGTGTCACATTCCTATTGGTTATTTTCCAATGACATAAATTTTCTTCGCCTGATCGTTGACTAGGTACACATGTTACACTTATTGGCCATCACTTTCAAATGTTGTCCAAGTGGCTAACTGGGCACGTTTCGCCATACGTCACATACTGATTGGTCATGCACACTGACTGGGCACTGACTTGGTAGGTGTTCCGTTGACCAGTTCGGTCGGACTGGGTTCAGTGACCCAAAATTGGAAATCAATCGGTTTAGGCCCAATTCGATCAATTTTCTCAAAATTAAAAATTTATAAATTCATCTAAATATATTTTCGACAAATTGGTGATTTCAATTTTCCAAATTGACATTTTTAAGTCATCTAGAAAAATAAATTTTTAAACTGATTCAATATGGTTTAGGTCTACTTCACCCTAAACCGGTCCGGTTCTACATCCAATTTGATTAATGATCCCTTTCCATCATTTTTTGATCTTCATTGAACACTTGGGATTTTCTAATTCTGGTTTTAGTTTTATCTCTACCAATTCTAGTTCACTTTAAACCACAGTTTTCTCTCAAAATTTTTTGGTTCTTATTTCTGGCTTTCTTATTATGAGAGAATGTGGTTTATAGCTGCTCAGCTCATTTTAAGGAGTTTTGTCCCTAAAACTTGTTATACGTTGATTAAATGGGGAATACTTTTCTCTTTCATCCCATTTGTGTCTCCTCATTTCTTCCCTAATCTGGCCACTATGTGAGAATACTCTTACCATTGGAATCTTTTCATTCTTAAAATTATTTTATTGTTGACCCATAATTTGAATATATTCCTCTTTATAGGATGAATTTTCATCCCAATTTCATTTGTTTGGCTCTTAGTTCCTCACTACCTACTTATGTCATGCCCCGACCAGGTTTGGTCAGATCCCCGTGAACAACCTGCCACTCTCCCAATTTATTAAGGGTTTCCCCCTTCCCTAAACCGTGAGGAGTAAGGCATACTTTTTACCTGTATCTTTCCTAGAATAACATTAATCAAAACTAAATATATTAATCTTACATACTTGTCTTATAGGTTCAACTATCAGAAGATCTTGAAGTGGGTTTTCCCTCGGTTACCTGAAAAGGGGTAAAGGGAGGGGGTGAGTTCGACAACTCAATGAATGGGTGTTGGGTGAGAGTGTTCAAAACATATTTAATCGGAGTGTGTTAGACACCTTATTTCTTTCAAAAAAAATATTCTTTCCTTAAATTCTCTTTTTTTTTTCAGAACCATTTTTCTCATTTCCGTATCAGGTGTGTTTAACAATCAACACACGCTCTTCATCAGGAAGGGAATCACATATTCGTAGGGCATCCCATCCACTGCACCCACTTGTGGCGTCGGGGCGACTTTACCGGACACCTAGATAGAAGCTCGTCCACTTCTACCCTGGGAATGAGTGGATGTTCACGACATTTGACCCTCAAACCAGAAATCAACTTTGTGTCCATATGAGGACAGAGGCCTCATCATGACCCCACGCCAGTCTCATATGCATGAAGCTACATCGAGCTTCTCTGATTGCTGACACGACAAACTGCTCTTATCTCCACCATGTCATTTAGTAGCCCCTAGGACACATCACTACCCGTCTTGGGTGTCTTGATGGTTCTGAACCTCAAGTGCATGCACAAACAATAATTTTTCCACAAAGCCATCTATCTTTGGTGCCACTGGTCCAACAGCCCCGACCGTCAACTCGACCTGCAATTATTTGTCTAGGCCAGTCCATCGACTTGGCCCTGACGCATTGCCACTAGTCCATTGAGTATGTCAGTCGTGTCTTGGTACTACGGTGAAATCACATAATCTATTCATTAAGAGTTTTCATGGCTTAATATATTATGTTTGTTTACAAGCTCCTGCTCGTACCAACTGGCCTTTGACCCATTGTACATGATTTTCCAAAATCGGGTATTTTAGCCCCCCACAAGTTCCAAAACCGAGGCCTCTAGCCTATCAGAGTTGTTCCAGCTCTCATCAATAAGTTCTCCAAAAAATTTTAAGCATTGGCACACAGAAAGGGGAGAACACTTTTGACAAAAATCATCTTTCAATTCATCACACCAAGCAGGTGTGATGATATCTCCGCTTACTACCGACAAGTGGGTTTTCTTCTTCCTTCAAGGAAGTCCATTCATACCAACCGGGTATGAACTCTTTTCTTACAACCGATAAGTAGCTTTTCCACTTAGTTCTCACATCACTCCAACTGGGTGTGATGTTAAAATCCCACATATAAGTGGTTTTTCATTTTTGAGGTACTCATCATCCCAATCAAGTATGATGTGAATAAACCCACTCACAGTGGCTTCCAATTTAAAAAAGGTGCTCATCATCCCAACCGAGTATGAAGTGTAAATTAGCTCGCTTACATGATAACTGAAGTGTACTCTTCTTCTGTTGGTTTCCACGTCCACGCTAGCTTGTCCTTGCTAGCGTTCCGGTCCCTCATGTTACTACACGATTTGGACATCCTTATCTATTAATATTTGGCATAATAGCCTTCGTTACTCATGTATGAACGACTAGGCTCAAAATTTCTAGTTAATTGAACTGCCCCTAAAGCTCATTTTCCTTGACCTTAGGTCCCTAATGCTAACTTTTCCCCAAATTGTGTACCAAAACTTCCAAAAATTCACTTTGGGTCATCAATTTACTCAAAATTGTTTAAGGGGCTCAAGTTTTCTAAATTTCCAATTTGGTCCCTAACTTTTCAAAAATTACCATTTTGCCCCTACATTACAAAAATGACAATTTGATCCCAAATGTTCTAAAAATTGACCAATTGGTCCTCTAACATCTTTTCTTCAGCCAATTGGCCCTTAATTTTGGGAAATTGCAATTTGGCCCCTCAATTTTACAAAATCCCCAAATCTCTCCCTTTCAAATTGGCCAAATTTGATTTTATCAAATTGATCATTCATCGAGGTTAATTGCTCCAATTGAAGGTATGAATCAGTTCCTACACTTCCATATGATTCAATTGAGCTTCAAACTGTGTCATTTAGGTCCAAATTGAGCTCAAATAGAGCTTGAGCAGAAAACTAAGCGTAGAGAGAGAAAGCTTCGAAAGCTTATCGTCGGAGGTGCGATGATCCAATCTCTCTATCGAGGAAGATAGCTCTCTTCCTAAGGTATCTTCTAGGATCAAGAGTTCCTATAATTGACCTCGAATTGAGGAAGAATTTTGTGAGTGAAATTCTGTAGTTTCTCTCTCTAACTCTGACCTGCAATGTCTGAGTAGGGTCGAATTAACTTACCTTTCAGCTCAGTTGAGGCCGTCTAAGGGCTGTGAGGATGTTGGGAGAGCTTGGTTTGACCCGAGGAGGCTTAATTGGGTTGATTTCAGCTCGTTTGAAACAAAATAGATTCGGTCCGCTAGAGTTGCTTCATTGTTTGATTTCGCCGATGCTTCTCCCGTAGTCCTTGTTTCGAGCGAAGGATGCTATCAGATAGCTGACTTCCCTTAGTGTAAATCCCACCCTTTTGAGCTAAGGAAAATCGGGAAAAGAATGGGTCAAATCGAGTGAGAAAAATCAATCCGGTTCACAAACTCGATCATTTATGAATGGGCAATTTGGGAATTTACAACTCCTGGGTGATCCAAAGGGTTCATAATACAATGGAAAAGAACCTTAGGATGAATTGGAAGAGAAAAACCAGACCGGTTTGGATGAACTAGATACAAATGGATTGAATTAGTTTATGAACCCAGTCGGTTCATGAACCGTAACTGATTGAGAACAGGCAGATCAGTGAAATTCAACTCCCTTGTACTCCTAAGAAATTTATATACCTTGGGAAGGAACCTTAGAACAAAGTAGGAGAGAAAAACCTGACTGATTTGGGTGAACCGGACCCGTACTGGATTAAACTAGTTTAAGAATCGAGTTAGTTTATGAACTGGAATCGATAAAGAGATGGTAAACCGAGAATTTTATGGACCCTAAGTGACCCAAGGAGTCATAAAAGACATGGAAATGAACTTACAAAGGAATTGGGGATGAAAACCAAACTGGTTCATGTGAACTGGATCCGAACCGGTTGGGACCGGTTTGAACCACTATTGAACCGGATTCTAAATTCATTTTTCTAGGTGGCTTAAAAAAATTCAAATTTGAGATTTGAGACCATCATATGATAGAAAATTAATTTAGAAATTTTTATATTTGAAAAACTCGATCGAATGGGGGGGGGGGGGTGTGAATCGGCTGGTTTAAGCTTTGAACCCGGTTTGGACCGGTCCGGTCTGGTTCGGAAGAGTGTCATCTTCTTCCTCAAGATGACAGTACTATTCACTCGCCAGAAAATTGAAGTAGCGCCAGTGTGAAGAAACATTTCCATTCGGTACGTTTCAGGCCATCAATGTCTATCATAAAGGTGCCAAACAAATAGCCAATGGGTCCCCGAGCTCCCTATATAAAGAGCCCCTCCTCATTCATCTTGTCCACACCTGAAAACTCCATTCTCTCTCAACTGCTCCATTTATTGGAGAAGCTCAAACCAAAGCTCTGATATGGGGTCTTCTTTGAGCCAAACAAGGCAAGGTCAGGTTCTTTAAAACTGGGGAGAAGTCAGCTACACGCCTATAGTCTCCATTTACTCCAAGTGTCACCAGAGAAGCGCCGATGTGATGGAACAGTAAAGCATCTCCGACGGACCGAAGCTCTCCTATTTCGGCCGAGTTGAAATCAGCCATTTCGAGCCCTACTCAAGCCAAACCAAGCCCTCCCAACACTTCCTCAGCCCTCCCACCGCTGAATTAGGACTGAAAGGTAAGCCAATTCGACTGCCCTCTGCAATTTCTGGTTGGTGCTTGAGAGAGAATCGACATAATTTCAGTGATGAAATTCTAACTCAATTTGGCATCAATTGATACGATTCTTGATTCTAGGATGAACCTGAGGATGAGAACAATCTACCCAGATCGAAAGCTTGGACCGCCATGCCCTCATTGGTGAGTAATCGAAGCTTTCTCTCTCTACAGTCTATTTTCTGGCGAAGTTCCGTTTGAGCTCGTTTTGGCGTTAAAACTCACAATTCAAAGTTCTATGGAATCGTATGAACATGAAGAAACTCAATTTCAACTTCAATTTCAACAATTAGAGGTGTTTGATTAATCAATTTGATGAAATCAAATTTGGCTATGTTAAAGAGTTGGAATTGGGGAAAAATTGGAGATTTTTAAAAATTTGAAGGACCGAAATGCAATTTCCTAAAATTGAGGGTCAATTGGGCCTGATAAAAATGTTAGAGGGCCAATTGAGAAATTTTGAGGTAAAATTTAACATTTTTGTAAAGGAAGGGCAAATGGTAATTTTGGAAAAGTTGGGGGTCCAAATTAGAAAATTTGGAAATTTAAACCCCTTTTTGTGAAATGGAATAAATTGAGGTCCTATGATAAATTTTAAAAGTTTCGGGACTCAATTTGAGGAAAAACCGACATTATGGACTTAAAGTTATAGAGAAATAACTTTAGGGACCTAATTGCAAATAAATAAAAGTTTGACTTTCTCATTCATTTGGAATGAATGAAGGCTAATAGGCCGAAGGATAATGAACCAAGATGTTCATATCGTGTAGGAACACAAAGTACTGGGAACGCCAACAAGGAAAAGGTCGCATGAATACATAAAAATGGTCTAGTAGAATTCACTGCATTAATGGGTGAGTGGGTTTAGTAATGTCGTACCCAGTTGGGGATGATAAGCACATCAAAATAAAAACCCACTACTATGTGGTATTTTAAACATCACAACTTAGAGAAGTGATGTGAAAACCATGTGGAAAAACTACTTACCGGTTGTAAGTAGATCATACCCGGTTGGTATGATAAAACTTCCTCGAAGGAAGTTGAAAACCCGTTCATCGGTTATGAGCGGAGATGTCCTTATACCCGGTCAGTATAATGGACAGTTGAAAATATATTTTGTCGGAAGTGCTCCCCCATGACTGTGTGCCAATTCTTAAACTATTTGGGAGACCTTATTTACGGGAGCTCAAATAACTCTTATAGCCAGGGGGCTTCGATTTTGGAACTTGGGGGCTAATATGCCCGATTTTGAAAATCTCGTACAGTGGGCCCAAGGCTAGTTGGCACAAGTAGGAGTTCGTAAACAAACATGAATTATATGCCATAAAACTTTAAATAATGGAATTATTTGGCCATGGTACCAAGATAGGACTAACATACTCAGTCAACTAGCGGCAGTGTGACATGATAGGTCGACGGACCAGTCAAGACAAACAACTGCGGGTTGAGTTGAGAGTCAGGGCCGTTGAACCAGTGGCACCACAAATTATATGGCATAATGAGAAAATATTGATTGTGCATGCACTGTGAGTACAGACCCTCAAGATGCCCAAGAGGAGTAGTGATGTGTCCTAAGGGCATTGAACGACCTGGTGAGTATAAGGGCAGTTCGTCGTACCATGTGACCATGCGATATTTGGAGTAGCACTAAGCGCATGAGACCGGGGTGGGGATGGGATGAGGTCTTTGTCCTCATACGGAGACAAAGAATTGATTTTAGGATTGAGGGTCGGATGTTGTGAACATCCACTCATTCTCAGGGTATAAGTGGACGTACTTTTATCTAGGTGGCTGTAAAGTCGCTTCGAAACCACAAGTGGGTTCAGTGGACGTACTGACCTGTGAATGTATGTTTAACCTTCATGATGAAGGATGTGTGTTGGGTGATGACACACCGTGATTAAATAAGGAAATTGTGATAAAACCCGAGATTTTGAATGAAATGATTTTTGAAAGAAAGTAGTCTGGCACACTCCAATACAATACTTTTTCCTAAAATATAAAAGTTTTGAAAAAACCATTCACTGAGTAGTCGTACTCACCCCTCCCTTATATCCCTTTTAGGAAATCCTAGAAAGCCTACCCTTAAAGACTATCAACTAAGACGCTTGTGAGACAGGTATGGTGAAGTTAAAATATTATACAGTTTTGATTATGCTATTCCAGGAAATGGTGCAAGTTTAAAGGAAGCCTTATTCTTTACAATTTATAATAAAGGGGAAACCCTATAATAAACCGGGAGAGTGACGGGTTGATCACAGGCATCCGACCAAACCATTTTAGGGCGTAACAACTAAAGTGGTATCAGAGCCTGTTTCCTTGAATACATAATCAAGACTAGAAAATATAGTAACTGATAGGGTTTATCTTAAAATTTCCAGATGGCTTCTAGGAGAGGAACCAAGAAAACTAAGAATGACTCTGCTCAGCACCCTGTCCTCGTAGGAAGACAACTCTAGAAGCTTCCCAAATGCCTGGGGCATGGTAGAAATCACCAAGGACCAAATGACAAAGTATCCAAGAGGATGATGCTTGGACCTGTTGAGGTCACACCCCCACAAAGGGAGCCAAGCCTGAAACTAGGAACACTAGCTAGGGCTTATAACCTTACCATGGAGGATGCTTATCAAACACCCCGTAGCCCTCTATCTATTTCATAACCACCTCTTTGTAATATGTTTAAGACCCTAACATATTGTACTCCTTCTCCATTAATGCAGAATTCCAAGTTCCTGAAACCATGTCTCTAAAAAAAAATGTAAGCCTACGCCTCAACTGTAAACTCTGCACTTTTGAGTTAAGGAAAATCGGGAAAAGAACCGATCAAACCGAATAAGAAAATCGAGTCGATTTACAAACCCGATCATTTGGGAACAAGCAATTTGGAAATTTACAACTTCCGGGTGATGCAAAGGGTTTATTAAACCTTGGAAAAGAAACTTAAGACAAATTAGAACAGAAAAACCAAATTGGTTCAGGTGAATGATAATACATGAGAATTCTAAAGTTAAGTGTGCTTGCTCGAAAGTAGTTTGAGGATGTGTGACCTCCTGGGAAGTATGATTTTTTTTATAACCTGAAATTTTGGTCAAAACTTTTTATGCGAACGTACCCTTATCATAAATAGCAATAAATTAATATATATTTAATTATTATAATTAATACCAATAATTTAATACCTAAATTAAATTATTAGAATTAATACAAATAATTTAATACCGAAATTAAATTATTGAAATTAATACCAATAATTTATTGCAATATTAATACTAGTAATAAATCTCTCCTATTTAATACACGATTTTTACACCTATATAAAGAGGTAATCCCCATTCATTCTCCTCACACCTCAACACTTCTCTCTCTCTCTACTGCTACATTTTCTGATGAAGCTCGAACCAAAGCTTCAACTTGAACATTTTTTTAACCTTGGAATGAGAAGTCAGGCCCTTTAGAATCGAGGAGAAGACAGTTATCTAATAGCAAACTCCAGTCAATCCGAGAATCGCTGAAGAAGCGCCGACATGATGGAACAGTGAAGCAGCTCCGACGAACTGAAGCTGGCCTATTTTGGAGAAGCTAAAATTGACCATTTCGAGCTCTCCTCAGACCAAACCAAGCTCTCCCAACACTTTCTCAGCCCTTACACGGTCGAATTAGGACTGAAAGGTAAGCCAATTCGGCTCCCCTCTGTAATTTTCGGCCGGTGCTAGAGAGAGAACCGACAGAATTTCAATGATGAAATTCTAACTCAATTAGGTATCAATTGATGCAATTCTTGATTCTAGGATGATCCTCAAGATGAGAGCTATCTGCACAAATCGAAGCTTTCTCATTCATTTGGAATGAATGAAGGCTAATAGGCCGAAGGATAATGAACTGAGATGTTCATATCGTGTAGGAACACGAAGTACCGGGAACGCCAACAAGGAAAAGGTCGCATGAATACATAAAAACGGTCTAGTAGAATTCACTGCATTAACGGTCCTATGATAAATTTTAAAAGTTTCGAGGCTCAATTTGAGGAAAAACCGGCATTTGGGACTTAAAGATAAAGAGAAATAACTTTAGGGACCTAATTGAAAATAAATGAAAGTTTGACTTTCTCATTCATTTGGAATGAATGAAGACGATTAGGCCGAAGGATAATGAACCAAGATGTTCATATCGTGTAGGAACACGAAGTACCGGGAACGCCAACAAGGACAAGCTCGCGTGAATACCAAGAACCGGTCTAGTGGAATTCACGACATTAACGGGTGAGTGGGTTTACTAACATCATACCCGGTTGGGATGATGAGCACACCTTATAATTTAAAAATCACTTACCGGTTGTGAGTGGGTTTACTAACATCATACCCGGTTAGGATGATGAGCACACCTTATAATTTAAAAATCACTTACCAGTTGTGAGTGGGTTTACTAACATCATACCCGGTTGGGATGATGAGCACAACTTAAAGATAAAAACCACTTACCGGTTGTGAGTGGAAATTTTATATCATACCTGGTAGGGGATGATAAGTACCTTAGTATAAAAACCCACTGTTTAGTGGTATTTTAATCATCATCACTTAGAGAAAGTGATGTGAAAATTATGCGAAAAAAACTACTTACCGGTTGTAAGTAGATCATACCCGATTGGTATGATGAGACTTCCTCGAAGGAAGTTGAAAACCCGTTCATCGGTTATAAACGGAGATGTCCTTATACCGGTTGGTATAATGGACAGTGAAAACCTATTTTGTTGGAAGTGTTCTCCCCTGACTGTGTGCCAATGCTTAAACTAGTTGGCACGAGTAGGAGCTCGTAAACGAATATGATATATGTGCCATAAAACTTAATAAGTGAATTGTTTGGCCATGGTACCAAGATAGGACCGGCATGCTCAGTCAACTAGTAGTAGTGCAACATGACAGGTCGACGGACTAGTAAAGACAAACAGCTCCGGGTTGAGTTGAGAGTCGGGGCCGTTGGACTAGTGGCACCACAGATTATATGGCCATATAAGAAAACATTGTTTGTGCATGCACTGTGAGTACAAGATCATCAAGATGCCCATGAGGGGTAGTGATGCATCCTAAGGGCACTAGATGACCTGGTGGCTATAAGGGCAGTTCGTCGTTCCAGGTGTCTGTGCGAAATCTGGAGTAGCACTAAGCGCATGAGACCGGGGTGGGGATAGGATGAGGTCTCTGTCCTCATATGGACATGAAGAAGTGATTTCGGGATTGTGGGTCAGATGTCGCATACATCCACTCATTCCCAGGGTAGAAGTGGTCGTACTTCTATCCGGGTGGTAGGAAAAGTCGCTCTGAAGCCACTAGCGGGTTCAGTAGTGATATTGACTTGCGAATGTGTGCAACCTTCATGATGAAGGATGTGTGTTGGGTGATGACACACCGGTAACTAAGAAATAATGGAAAAACCCAAATTTTTAAATGAATGGATTTTTTAAAAGAAAGGAGTCTGGCACACTCCATATAAATGTTTTTCTTAAAAGTTAAAAGTAGATCTTTAAAAACCCATTTACTGAGTAGTCGTACTCACCCCCTCCCTTATATCCCTTTCAGGAAATCTCGGAAAGCCTACCCTTAAAGACTGTCAATTAAGATGCCTATAAGACAGGTATGTAAAGTTCATGAAGTTTTGATTATGCTATTCCAGGAAAAAGGTGCAGGTTAAAGGACGCCTTACTCTTTACGGTTTACAATACGGGGAAACCCTTTAATAAACCGGGAGAGTGGCAGGTTGATCACAGGGATCCGACCAAACTGGGTCGGGGCGTGACAACTAGAGTGGTATCAGAGCATGTTTCCTTGAATACATAATCAAGACTAGAAAATATAGTAATTAATAGGATTTATCCTAAAATTTTCAGATGGCTCCCAGGAGAGGAACCAAGAAAACTTGGAATGGCTCTACTCAACACCCAACCTCCATAGGGAGACAACCCTAGAAGCTTCCTAAATGCTTGAAACCGGGCTGAAATGTCAAATGACCAAATGGGGAAGTATCCTGGAGAATGGTGCTAGGACCTATTGGTGGCACAACTCTAAGTATGGAGGAAGACGTTTATCAAGAATTCCGTAGTTCCTTAGTTATTTTGCAACCATTTCCTGTGATAGGGCTGAAAGCCTAATCTTTTGTATCCCCCTGTTAATAAAATACTCAAATTCTCAAAACTCTCTCTATTGATGATGCAATCTTGTTGGGAATATGGCCTAAGGAAAATAAAGCAAACCCACACTATCCTGGAAGCTAAGGAAAAGTTACTTCCCAGTTATGGAAGATGAATTAGGGAATTAAGAAACCTAGAAAGACTCTTACCATGACCCTTAGCAAAGGTGATTCAGCTAGAAATTTGTCAAAGTGATCAGACTCAAGAACGGTATAGCACCAAACCAATAGTAACCCTAGAAAAAAAGCCCCACTCGAAGGAAAGGAAGAACCACAACAATCCATGTAAGGGAATGGGACATTACCTGAAGAGATGCCCAACCCTACTAAAGGACAAGTAATAAGTTGAACTATTATAGGTGTAAGGAAAGAAGGGGTGTTCCACCCCTCATAGATTTAGGACAATACCTCCTCAAAGGTCATGAAGGACATGAAGGACATGAAGGATTGGAGACTGATACAATGGAGCAGGTTACATAAACAATTCAAAAAGAGGTCAAGAAAAGACGAGGGAATACAAAAACTTCTTAAGAACTTCAAATCGAGAAGGATACCTCATGAATAGGGATAAGGTACATGAGAAGCATACTTAGAACCCTATCATAAGGGGCAAACACAGAAAAACGTCCCCCCAAAACTCTAGGGAATGACATAGTGAGAGTGAAGAAGAGAAGGAATACGCTGTGAAAATGAATCATTGGTTGGTGGATGTGCAAGGAGCCAACCCCTCATTAGAAACTACTTAAAGGAAGGAAGTGTCAGAGGCAAAGACTAATATGCTTTGGAAAAGTGATATAATTTTAAAGTACTACCTCTTTTGGAAAAAGCAGAAAAGTTAAAAATCGAAGTCTCTGACCAACATACCTAAGGAAGACCGGGAAGTAGAAAGGACTACACCCTAAAAAGGTCAATGAGATGACGTTAAGGACAGGAGTACTCGAGAAGACAACTGCCCTAAGAAGACCTAAACCAAGGGACTGGTGGAGGCGGGGCAGTTAACCAGCTAATATGCGGAAGAACCATGATGTAAGTTCCGACAAGGAAGAGAGGCAGAAAGGTCAAATACTCTGAAAGAGAAGGATGAAAGAAATCCCTAAAGGAACCAGAAGGCCATATTAACAACCAAACTCAAGACAAGAAAGAAATAGGCAAGCTTCTCACATAATGATCTAGAAATCTTGAAATAAGGAAGATTTATACTCTCCCTAAGGAAATAGACAGGTATTGGGTATGAATGAGGATGCAGATAGAGTATAAAAGATGTCTTGCAAGACCTGAAGAGTAAAGGTAAATAGGAGAAGACAACATCAAGAGTAGAAATCCCCCAGGGCAAATGTAAAAAGGAATGTCCGGAGAAAGGGAAAGAATTCTACAAAGGAAGGAAGCCGCAAAAAGACATTTGTATCCCAATTGAGAGGAAATGGAACCAACCAAAATAGAAGGAATGATAAGCTCACAAATGAAATGTTGGTTGAGATGGAAAAGTTGAGTACCAAGGAAAAATGAGGTCCTAAGAAGGAAATTAAACTAAAGGAATTATGGAGGGGTGGATGGACACAATGTGGAGTGAAAGGAACCAACCCTTAATTAGGAAATGTTTCCAAGGAAGGAAGTATCATAATGGCCCAGGCTGACTTGTTTGGAGGGAACAGGAGAACCAAGTAGAAAGAGGAAAACTAATAACGACTGACAGCCAAATAAAATAAACAAAACCCTAAGAAGGAATGAGATGTAGTAAAGACTACACTCTATGATGGATAATAGGATGGGCATGAAGAACGAGTGTACAGCTGCCCAAATGATTGGACTAGAAAAATAAAGAATTATGAAATGGTTGTGAACAAATAAGAGGGGATTAAGGCCAAAGGAAAACCCTTGAGTAGAGGATATCATTGGGAATGATGATGGATCAAATACGGCTGTGTTAAAGAGTTGGAATTGGGGGAAAAATTAGGACAAATTGGGGATTTTCGAAAATTCGAAGGACCTAAATGAAATTTCCTAAAATTGAGGGTCAATTGGGCATGATAAAAATTTTAGAGGGCCAATTGAGAAATTTTAGAATTTTTGGGGTAAAATTTACCATTTTTATAAAGGAAGGGCAACATGGTAATTTTGTAAAAGTTGGGGGACCAAATTGGAAATTTGAAAATTTATACCCCTTTTTGTGAAATGGAATAAATTAAGGTCCTGTGATAAAATTTAAAAGTTTCAGAACTCAATTTGATGAAAAACCAACATTAGGGACTTAAAGTTAAAGAGAAATAACTTTAGGGACCAAATTGCAAATACATGAAAGTTTGACTTTCTCATTCATTTGGTATGAATGAAGACGATTAGGCTGAAGGATAATGAATCGAGATGTTCATATCATGTAGGAACACGAAGTACTGGGAATTCCAATAAGGACAAACTCGCATGAATACAATGAACTGGTCTAGTGGAATTCACTGTATTAACGGGTGAGTGGGTTTAGTAACGTCATACCCGGTTGGGGATGATAAGCATATTGAAATAAAAAAAAACCACTACTATGTGGTATTTTAAACATCAAAACTTAGAGGAGTGATGTGAAAACCATGCAAAAAAAAAACTTACCGGTTGTAAGTAGATCATACTCGGTTGGTAAGATGAAACTTCCTCGAAGGAAGTTGAAAACCCGTTCATGGGTTATGAGCGGAGATGTCCTTATACCCGGTAGGTGTAATGGATAGTTGAAAATATATTTTGTTGGAAGTGCTCTCCCCTAACTGTTTGCCAATGGTTAAACTATTTGGGAGACCTTATTGACGGGAGCTCGAATATCTCTTATAGGTCATGGGTCTCGGTTTTGGAACTTGGGCGCTAATATGCCTGATTTTGAAAATCTCGTACAGTGGGACCAAGGCCAGTTGTCATGATTAGGAGCTCGTAAACAAACATGAATTATATGTTATAAAACTTCAAATAAAGGAATTGTTTGGTCGTGGTACCAAGATAGGACTGACATACTCAGTCAACTACCGGCAATGCGACATGACAGGTCGACAGACTAGTCATGACTAACAACTACGGGTTGAGTTGAGGTTGGGGCCGTTGGACCAGTGGCACCATCGATTATATGGCATAATGAGAAAATATTGATTGTGTATGCACTGTGAGTATGGGACCATCAAGACGCCCAAGAGGGGTAGTGATGCGTCCTAAGGGCACTGGACGACATGGTGAGTATAAGGGCAGTTCGTCGTACCAGGTGACCAAGTGAAATTTGGAGTAGCACTAAGCACATGAGACTAGAGTGGGGATGAGATGAGGTCTTTGTCCTCATACAGACACGAAGAATTAATTTTGGGATTGAGGGTCGGATGTCGCGAACATCCACTCATTCTCAGGGTAGAAATGGACGTACTTCTTTTTGGGTGGCCGGTAAAGTCGCTCCGAAGCCACAAGTGGGTTTAGTGGATGTACTAACTTGCGAATGTGTGTTTAACCTTCATGATAAAGGATGTGTGTTGGGTGATGACACACCGTAATTAAATAAGGAAATGGTGATAAAACCCAAGATTTGGAATGAAATGATTTTTGAAAGAAAGGAGTCTGACATACTCCAATACAATATTTTTTTCCTAAAATATAAAAGTTTTGAAAAAACCATTCACTGAGTAGTCATACTCACCCCTCCCTTATATCCCTTTCAGGAAATTCCGAAAAGCCTACCCTTGAAGACCATCAACTAAGACGCCTGTGAGACAGGTATGGTGAAGTTAAAATGTTATGCAATTTTGATTATGCTATTCCAAGAAATAGTGCAGGTTTAAAGGACGCCTTACTCTTTACGGTTTATAATAAAGGGGAAACCCTTTAATAAACCGAGGCGTGACACTTAGAGTCTAATGAACCCGATCTCACATTCTATAGTTAAGAAAAATGCCTAAGTCGGAGCTCTAGTTTGAGTTTTATTGAAAAATGGTGTAGTTGAGAGAGAGAATGAAGTTTTCAGGTGTGAGGAGGATGAATGGATAGGATCTCTTTATATAGCTGTAAAATTGTTTGTTAAATGGGGAATATTTATTACTATATTATGAGTATTTATGAGTATTAATATTGTCAGTTATTCTTATTAAATTGGGAAATTAATGGGTATTAATTCCAATAATTGAATCTAGGTATTTATTTAATAATGCTACAATCTCAACTCTCAAATCCCTTTCTCCTTTATATTTGTTTCAAAATTAATTTTGTATCGGTATATATATATATATCCTTATATGTAAACATCTATTCAACATTTATATGTATATATACATAATTAACAATTATATATATAATATTCAATTTCCACTTAAATTCAACAGAATTAAATCAATTCCATCGAGTTATTTATTTCGGTCAAAATAACACTTTTTATTTTATTTTAATTCAAATTTATTCCAATTATATCAATTTACTTTTAAACTTATAATACAATTTCAGAAAAATTTACAACCGAAATTTCAGGTTACTAAAAACACAGTGTGACAACTACTCCCCACCTTTTGAGGAGTTTTGTGTCCAAAACTCATGCAACATTAGTCTCTCATGTTGTTATACGATTTGGACATCCTTATCTATTAATATTTGACATCCTTATCGTATTCTGGTCACCCAACAGCTCTTAGAACTAACACTACCCCAACTGGGCATCTCGATGGTTTCATATCATAGTGCATGCACAAATAAAAGTCTTAGGATTTTGATCCATTATCTTTGGGCTACCGGCCTAACAGCCCCGACACTCAACTATGGCTCCATAACTACTAACCCAACAGGTTCGTCAACCTGGTTTCGGCTAAACAACTACAGCCTATCAAGTCTTGTCGGTTCGAATTCAGCATAGTGGTGGTTCACACAAATAGCCAATTATGAAAATTTTTATGGCTCTTAATATTATTTGTCTACGGGCTCTAGCCCGTGCCCACTAGCCTTGGGCCCACTTTACGAGTTTTCAAAACTGAGCCTTAGGCCCTATAAGTTCAAAACCGAGGCCTCTGACCTATTGCAGCTATCTCAGCTCTCATTAGAAAAGTCTCCCAAAATGTTTAAATTGTTTCACACAGTTAGAGGAGATCATTTATGGAATTTAGGTTTCAAAGTTTAAAGACAGTGTGCAACACCCCAATCGGGTATGACGTAAAAAGTCCCACTCACAAGTGGATTTTCAATTAAAAAAAACATGCTCATCATCCCAACCAAGTATGACGTTATAAAGCCCACTCACCCGATAATTGTGACGTGTTCATCTCAGCCAAATATCCAATCTGGGATGTCCTCCTCAGCACAAGTACTCGCGTAACCAGATCCTACATGGTTCGAGTATTCCCATAAGCACAGTTTGGCAAAAAGGCCCTTAATTTATGCCTTATTGCAATTAGGTCCTTAATTTTCCAAGATTTCCAATTGGTTCTTAATTTTCTCCAAAATTACCAATTGGTCCCCAATTTCCAAAACTGGCCAATTAGCACTCAATTTCATTAAATTAGCCAATTGGACCTCAAATAGAAGTTAATTTCATGAGAATCCCCTAATTTTCCTTGAATTGCAATTCGGTCCTCAACTTTTTCAAAGTTCCCAAATTGCCCAATTTTTCCCCAAATTGCAATGTGACCCTGAAAACTTGTTTCATTTAATTGACCATCCAAACTTGGATAATTGTCCCCATTCATGATCGGAATCATCTCCCCTATGTCTCTTTCATCATTTCAAGCTTTGAAACACTTCATTTGGCTTATAAATGAGCTCAAACGGAGCTTAACTAAAAAATAGTTCTAGAGAGAGAAACCTTCGATCACTCACTAGTGAAGAGCCGGCAATCAGAACTTTCGATTCTAATAGATTTCTCTCTTCTTGGGGTCCTTCCTAAACCAAACCACGCCTGAATTGGTGGCCTAAGCAATGCGAATTTCATAATTTAAATTTAAGTAAAAACATAGTGTAAACAGTATTTTCCGGCGAAGGGAACTTACTAATTCAGCTCAAGGAAGGTCGAGACACTTCTATGGGTGGTCTAGGGAGCTTGGTTTGGCTGGAATTGGGTCGTGGGTGGCTTGAATTGAACTCGAACAATTCAGGTTATAGACTATGGGGAGCGACGCTACTATGTGAGCTCACCAGCGCTTCTCTGACCATCCTTGAGCTGAACGGAGATTGTAGTCATATAGTTGACTTCTCCTTGATTCCAGAGAATCCAAATTCAACTTCAGAGGTGAAAGAAAGTGCCTAAGTCAGAGCTATGGTTCAAGCTTCATCGGGAAATCAAGCACTTCTTATTCAAGCGTTGGAGTGATGAGGATGATGAATGGAGAGGAGCTATTTATTTAGGAAGCTTGGGGACTAACAAGTCTATCCATTCATCAATGCTCATCCAAAATTCCTCTCATTTATGGTCGTGATCGGAGGAATTTTTTGGTCGTTGGATTTTCGGCAACGAGCCTATCGGTTGTAGTTTCTCTCAGATGGAAGGTTGAGGACGACACTATTCCGCACGTGTGAGCTTCACACATGCGGACTTGCTACGTGGCACTTCATGATTGGCTGGCTCTGCTAACGTGGCTTCCTATTCAGTAGTCTAGTTAGTCGTTGACCCATTGACCAGACACGTGGTAGCCTGCTGTTGGTTGTTAGTGCACACGTGGCATGCTCTAATTGATTGATTTAAATAAGTCAGGTTTTCCACCTGACGCACAGTGCTACTGCCATGTGTCAGCCTCTGATTGGGTGAATCCATTCAATGTGGTATACCACATGTCAGCCTCTGATTGGCCGAATCAGCCTTGCTGACTAGCCCTTTCTGACATTGGTTGTTGATCGGGACACATGTCACTCTCCTATTGGTCAGTTGTCACTGAGGTGGATTTTCCTCCTCTTACCATTGACTAAGGACACGTGTCGCCTTTCGATTGACCAACGCTTCCAGGCACTGACTAAGTGGGTGACTAGGCACGCTTCGCCTTGTATTGCACGTTGATTGGTTGCACCGGCTGATAGGGCACTGATCTTGCAGCGGTTCATTGAACGACTAAACTGTTGACGGGTCTGGTTCGACCGGGTTCGGTGACCCAAAAATGAAAATCGACCGGTTCAGGCACGATTCGACCAATTTTCCAAACATTAAAATTTTATAAACTTATCTAAATTCATTTTGTATCTATTGGTGGCTTTAATTTTCCAATTTGATATTTCCAAAAATGAATTATTGGACCGGTTCTTCACGGTTTAATTTGGTTCGGGTCCGGTTCACCCTAAATTGGTTTGGTAAATTCACTATTCCGGCAAAGCATAACGACAATTACATACATCAAAGGCTTAGGGAGGAAGAGGCTCGATTGTAGGAGGGTCGGCCTGGCCTTAGAAGGTCCGAGGTGGCCTGAATTCATCTCGAAAACTCCTCAAATTCGGCAGCGGGAGCGACTGTACTATGTGAGCTCACCGTCGCTTTTTGAGTGATACCCGAGTTGAATGGAGTATGCAGCAAGGTAGATGACTTCATCCATATTCCAGGGAACCCGAATTCACATTTAGAGGTGAAGAAATGGATCTTGGTTTAGGGATGGTTGGAAATTGGAGTAGTTCGTCTTCTTCAGGCTTTTGAGGGATGGAGATGATGAATGGAGGAGAGCTCTTTATATAGAGTGCTCAGAATCTGACCGTTCTATTCGTTCCTCCATGAGTGAGCCATTAACTCTCCAATTTAAGGCCTTGTTAGAGAGATTTATTGGCTGTTGGAGTAATGGTGACTGTTTGGCCTCTCTCTCTCTTGACCGTCTAGAGGTTAAAGACGACAATATGCACGCACATGCAACCTTCCATGTGGTGACTTCCACATAGCATCCAAGTCATCCATTGACTTATTGACTGACCACGTGGTGACCTTCCATTGGTTGCTCACTCCTATGTGGCTGCTGACCAAATCTAACTCCTAGTTGACTATGACACATGGTGTCCTTTGATTGGCTGATTTAAATTTATTAGTTTTTCAACATGACACATTATGCCACTACCATGTGTCAACCTCTGATTGATTATGACCATCTAACATGGCTTTGCCACGTGCCGACTTTTGTTTGGTCGACAGTTCTCCGACATCCTAGTCGGCTGATGACTTGATACCTTTGCCACAAGTTAGTCTCTCATTGGTTAGCCCAACTAATGGGGATTCTCTTCTGCTGACCGTTGACTAAGGACATGTGTCACGTTCCTATTGGTCATTTTCCAATGACATAAATTTTCTTCGCCTGACCGTTGACTAGGTACACATGTTACAATCTTATTGGCCATCACTTTCAAATGTTGTCCAAGTGGCTAACTGGGCACGTTTCGCCATACGTCACATACTGATTGGTCATGCACACTGACTGGGCACTGACTTGGTAGGTGTTCCGTTGACCAGTTCGGTCGGACTGGGTTCAGTGACCCAAAATTGGAAATCAATCGGTTTAGGCCCAATTCGATCAATTTTCTCAAAATTAAAAATTTATAAATTCATCTAAATATATTTTTGACAAATTGGTGATTTCAATTTTCCAAATTGACATTTTTAAGTCATCTAGAAAAATAAATTTTTAAACTGATTCAATATGGTTTAGGTCTACTTCACCCTAAACCGGTCCGGTTCTCACATCCAATTTGATTAATGATCCCTTTCCATCATTTTTTAATCTTCATTGAACACTTGGGATTTTCTAATTCTGGTTTTAGTTTTATCTCTACCAATTCTAGTTCACTTTAAACCACAGTTTTCTCTCAAAATTTTTTGGTTCTTATTTCTGGCTTTCTTATTATGAGAGAACGTGGTTTATAGCTACTCAGCTCATTTTAAGGAGTTTTGTCCCTAAAACTTGTTATACGTTGATTAAATGGGGAATACTTTTCTCTTTCATCCCATTTGTGTCTCCTTATTTCTCCCCTAATCTGGCCACTATGTGAGAATACTCTTACCATTGGAATCTTTTCATTCTTAAAATTATTTTATTGTTGACCCATAATTTGAATATATTCCTCTTTATAGGATGAATTTTCATCCCAATTTCATCTGTTTGGCTCTTAGTTCCTCACTAACTACTTATGTCATGCCCCGACCAGGTTTGGTCAGATCCCCGTGAACAACCTGCCACTCTCCCAATTTATTAAGGGTTTCCCCCTTCCCTAAACCGTGAGGAGTAAGACGTACTTTTTACCTGTATCTTTCCTGGAATAACATTAATCAAAACTAAATATATTAATCTTACATACCTATCTTATAGGTTTAGCTATCGGAAGATCTTGAAGTGGGTTTTCCCTCGGTTACCTGAAAAGGGGTAAAGGGAGGGGGTGAGTTCGACAACTCAATGAATGGGTGTTGGGTGAGAGTGTTCAAAACATATTTAATTGGAGTGTGTCAGACATCTTATTTCTTTCAAAAAAAATATTCTTTCCTTAAATTCTCTTTTTTTTTTTCAGAACCATTTTTCTTATTTCCGTATCAGGTGTGTTTAACAATCAACACACGCTCTTCATCAGGAAGGGAATCACATATTTGTAGGGCATCCCATCCACTGCACCCACTTGTGGCATTGGGGCGACTTTACCGGACACCTAGATAGAAGCTCGTCCACTTCTACCCTGGGAATGAGTGGATGTTCGCGACATCCGACCCTCAAACCAGAAATCAACTTTGTGTCCATATGAGGACAGAGGCCTCATCACGACCCCACCCCAGTCTCATATGCATGAAGCTACATCGAGCTTCTCTGATTGCTAGCACGACAAACTACTCTTATCTCCACTATGTCATTTAGTAGCCCCTATGACACATCACTACCCGTCTTGGGTGTCTTGATGGTTCTAAACCTCAAGTGCATGCACAAACAATAATTTTTTCCACAAAGCCATCTATCTTTGGTGCCACTGGTCCAACGACCCCGACCCTCAACTCGACCTGTAGTTGTTTGTCTAGGCCAGTCCATCGACTTAGCCCTGACGCATTGCCGCTAGTCCATTGAGTATGTCGGTCGTGTCTTGGTACCATGGTGAAATCACATAATCTATTCATTAAGAGTTTTCATGGCTTAATATATTATGTTTTTTTACAAGCTCTTGCTCGTACCAACTGGCCTTTGACCCATTGTACATGTGCCATAAAATTTTAATAAGTAAATTGTATGGTCATGGTACCAAGGCTGGTCCGACATTCTCATTCAACTAATAGTAGTGCGATATGACCGGTATCCAAACCAGTCAAGACAAACAGATGTAGGTTGAATTGAAAGTCAAAACCGTTGGACTAATGACACCACATATTACATGGCATATTAAGAAAACATTGATTGTGCATGCACTGTGAGTACGGAATCATCAAGACCCTCAAGAGGGGTAGTGATGCATCCTAAGGGCCTTGGACGACCCAGTGAGTATTAGGGCATTTCATTATTCCAGGTGACCATGCAAAATTTGGAGTAGCACCAAGCGCATGAGATCAGGGTGGGGACAGGATGAGGTCTCTGTCCCCATACGGACATGAAGAATCGATTTCGAGATTGAGGGTCAGATGTCACATACATCCACTCATTCTTAGGATGGAAGTGGTCATACTTCCATCTAGGTGGCCAGTAAAGTCGCTCTGAAGCCACAAGTGGGTTCAGTGGTCGTGCTGATCTATGAATGTGTGTAACCTTCATGATGAATGATGTGTGTTGGGTGATGACACACCGTGATAATAAGAAATGATGAAAAACCCGAATTTTTAAATTAAGGGATTTTTGAAAAGTAAGGAGTCTTGCACACTCCAATATAAATATTTTTCTTAAAAGTTAAAAGTAGACTTTTGAAAAATCCATTCACTAAGTTGTAGAAACTCACCCCTCTTTTCTACCCCTTTTCAAGAAAAGAGAAAATGACTAGAAGTAACACCGAGCCTTACCCTTTATCAGGTATGCTTAATTTTTCCTTAAAGTTGCATTTTATTTGATAAATGTCTTCTAGGGAACAAGGTTGAAATTTCGCTTGGCTCCTCTCGAGTAAAAGAAGGGGGAAACTCCTCTTGAACCGAGAAAGAGCGGCAGGTTGTTCACGGGGATCCAACCAAACCGGGTCAGGACGTGACATATACAATTCATGAGAGGTTGAAAAATAAGGAATAAACCCAAAGGAGGTGTTTTGGAGATCTAATGAATATAGAGACAAGATCTAGAAAACGTCATGCTATAAGGGACAAGAAAACCCAACAATCCCAATTAAAACATGACTCAAAATAAGGAATAGTAGGTTAGTAAGCATGACAAAGTCAAACATAAACTTTGGACTGATTTGTAATGAGCAACGGATGAAGAAAGAGACGAAATGGGACGAAAAAGTGATGATAAAGAAACCCGTGAAAACAGGTACGTAACGCTCTAAAGGACATCGAGCTAAGGGTTTCAACGACCAAGCGGTTAACTAGACACAGAAATAGTTAGTTATCTTGGAATTTCCAATCTTGAGTACGGAACCTCAAAGGCAAGAATGTTGCTCTAAACAAAGAAAGAGATAAAATCTAAGAATATACCCTGAAGTAAGGTATGTCTAGTTATAATAAACTCCATGGAGGGAGTAAATAATATAAAGGAAAAAGAATTCCTTAAGTGAAAGTTGTAAAAATGGCTAATTGGAAGGACAAGAGAAGAGTTTGCATATTAAGCAAACACCAAAGGGGCATCAAAGGAAATGATTCCTCATACAAGACTAATAATTAAGTTTTGGGGACAAAACTCCTAAAAGGCGGGGAGAGCTGTAAACCCCGCCCTTTTGAGCTAAGGAAAAACCGGGAAAAGAACCGGTCAAACTAAGTGAGAAAATCGAACAGGTTCACAAACATGATCATTTGTGAACACTCAATTTGGGAATTTACAACTCCCGGGTGATCCAAATGTTTTATAATACTATGGAAAAGAACCTTAGGATGAATTGGAAAAGAAAAACTAAATCAGTTTGGATGAACCGGATCGACCTAGATTGAACCGGTTTACGAATCAAATTGGTTAATGAATCGGAACCAATAGAGATTGGGAAAATCAGAGAAATTCAACTCCCTTGTGCTGCAGAGAAATCCATAAACCTTGGGAAGGAACCTTAAAACAAAGTGGGAGAGAAAAACTAGACCGGTTCGGGTGAACCGGACCCGAATTGGATTAAACCGATTTATGAACCAGAATCGATAAAGAGATGGTAAACCGGGAATTTTATGGACCCTAAGTGACCTAAGGAGTCACAAAAGTCATGGAAATGGACTTGTGAAGGAATTGGAGATGAAAATCAAACCAGTTCAGGTGAACCGGATCCAAACTAGTTTGGACCGATTTGAATCACTATTGAACCGGATGCTAAATTAATTTTTCTAGGTGGCTTTAAAATTTCAAATTTAAGATTTGAGACCACCATTAGATAGAAAATTAATTTAGATGAATTTAGAAGTTTTTAGATTTGAAAAACTCGGTCGAATGGGGGTTGAACCGGTAGAATTTCTGGTCGGTGCTAGAGAGAGAACTAGCAAAATTTCGATGATAGAATTCTAACTCAATTTGGCATCAATTGATGCGATTCTTGATTCTAGGATGAACCTCAGTATGAGAGCTATCTTCCTAGATTGAAAGCTCAGACCACCGTGCCCTCATCGATGAGTAATCGAAGCTTTCTCTCTCTATAGTTCATTTTCCGGCAAAGCTCCGTTTGAACTCGTTCCGGCATTAAAACTTGCAATTCAAATTGTGGGAGAATTGTATGAACATATAGAAATTCAATTTCAACAATTGGAAGTGTTTGATCGGTCAATTTGATGAAATCAAATTCGATTGTGTTAAAAAGTTGGAATTTGGGGAAATTTTGGGGAACTTTTTGGCATTTTCAAAAATTCGAAGGACCAAAATGTAATTTCCTAAAATTGATGGTCAATTGGGCATGATAAAAATGTTAGAGGGCCAATTGAGGAATTTTAGAATTTTTGGGGTGAAACTTACCATTTTTGTAAAGGAAGGGCAAAATGGTAATTTTGGAAAAGTTGGGGGACCAAATTGGAAATTTGGGAAATTAATCCCCTTTTTGTGAAATGGAATAAATTGAGGTCCCATGATAAATTTTAAAAGTTTCAGGACTCAATTTGAGGAAAAACCGGCATTAGGGACTTAAAGTTAAAGAGAAATAACTTTAGGGACCTAATTGCAAATAAATGAATGTTTGACTTTCTCATTCATTTGGAATGAATGAAGGCTATTATGCCAAAGGATAATGAACCGAGATGTTCATATCATGTAGGAACATGAAGTACTTGGAACGCTAGCAAGGACAAGCTCGCATGAATACAAAGAACCGGTCTAGTGGAATTCACTACATTAACGAGTGAGTGGGTTTACTAACGTCATACCCGGTTGAGATGATGAGCACAACTTAAAGTTAAAAACCACTTACCGGTTGTGAGTGGGATTTTATATAATACCTGGTTGGGAATTATAAATATTTTGGAATGAAAACCCACTACTGTGTGGTATTTTAAACATCACAACTTAGAAGGGTGATGTGAAAACCATACAGAAAAACTACTTACCGGTCGTAAGTAGATCATACATGGTTGGTATGATGAAACTTCCTCGAAGGAAGCTGAAAACACGTTCATCGGTTATGAGCGAAGACATCCTTATACCCGGTCGGTATAATAGACGGTTAAAAATATATTTTTGTCAGAAGTGCTCTTCACTAACTGTGTGCCAATGCTTAGACTATTTGGGAGACCTTCTTAACGGAAGCTCGAATAGCTCTTATAGGTCGGGGGCCTCAGTTTTGAATGAAATGATTTTTGAAAGAAAGGAGTTTGGCACACTCCAATACAATTCTTTTTCCTAGAATATAAAAGTTTTGAAAACTCATTCACTATGTAGTCGTACTCACCCCCTCCCTTATATCCCTTTTAGGAAATCCCAGAAAGCCTACCCTTAAAGACCATCAACTAAGACGCCTGTGAGACAGGTATGGTGAAGTTAAAATGTTATGTAGTTTTGATTATGCTATTCCAAGAAAAAGTGCAGGTTTAAACGACGCCTTACTCTTTATGGTTTATAATAAGGGGAGACCCTTTAATAAAATAGGAGAGTGGTGGGTTGATCATGGGGATCCGACTAAACAAGGTCGGGGTGTGACACAATATCTCCGCTTACAACCGGCAAGTAGGTTTCTACTTCCTTCAAGGAAGTTAATCATACCAAGTGGGTATGATTTCCTCTACTTACAACTGGTAAGTAGGTTTTTAGCTTAATTCGCACATCACTCCAATTTGGTGTGATGTTAAAATCCCACATATAAGTGATTTTTCATTTCTAAATTGCTCATCATCCCAACCGAGTATGATGTAAATAAGCCTACTCACAATGACTTCCAATTTAGAAAATGTGTTCATCATCCCAACCGGATATGAAGTGTAAATTAGCCTACTCACAATTGGTTTTTCATTTCTAAAGTGCTCACCATCCCAACTAGGTATGATGTATAATTAAGCTCACTCACGGTGGCTTCCAATTTATAAAAGGTGTTCATCATCCCAACAGGATATGAAGTGTAAATTAGCCCACTCACCCATTAACCGTGACATGTTCGTCCTCGATTGGTTTTCCAAATTGACATGAGCTTTCCCTTGCTAACGTTCCGATCACACTTATCCTGTCGGAGGTTTGACAGTCCGAGCTCTTTATTGAGAAAGGTAGCTCTCTTCCTAAAGTACCTTCTAGGATAAAAAATTCCTACAATTAACCTTTCAATTTCGTTGAGGTCGTGTGAGGGCTGTTGGGATATTGGGAGAGCTTGGTTTGGCCGGAGGAGGGCTAAATTTGATCGAATTCAACTCGACTGAAACAGGGTAGCTTCGGTCTGTCGGAGATGTTTCACTGTTTGATTCCGCTGACGCTTCTCTAGCGGTTTTTGGATCAAACGGAGGTTGCTATCAGATATATGACTTCCCCCGTAGTCTAAAGAACCCGACCTCGTATTCTAAGGTTGAGAAAACTACCTAAGCCGGAGCTCTAGTTCGAATTTCACCAGAAAATTGAGCAATTAAAAAAGAATTGAGTTTTCAGGTATCGCTCTGATAAATTGTTGTAAGCTACTTATATAGGTGTAAAATTATTTGTTAAATGGGAAAGATTTATTACTAAATTGATGGATATTTATGGGTATTAATTTCAATAATTGAATATAGGTATTAATTTATGGGTATTAATTCTAATAATTAAATATAGATATTAATTTATGGGTATTAATTCCAATAATTAAATATAGGTATTAATTTATGGATATTATATTAATTTGTGTAGTATTAATTTATGGATATTTATGATAGGGGCATAGGACTAATATATAAATTAATAAGATAAGTTTCCTACTAAATCAAATTCACACCATTATCTTATTATTTTCACCTAAAAAAATTTAATAGATATTTATCCTATCCATTAAATCGAGTTATTTATTTCGATCAAAATAACATTTTTTATTTTATTTTAAATCAAATTTATTATAATTATATCAATTGAAGTTTAAACTTATAATACAATTTCAAAAAAATTTACGAACGAAATTTCGGGTTACTAAAAGCACAATGTGACAAAGATGCTTATTTCCGAAAATAAATATTCAAACAAAATTAAATTTTGAAATAGGGTGCATAAGAAATGATTATTTAATAAATGATTTTGAAAGATAAAAAATTTATTTGTATTAAATATTTTTATTAAAGACTAATATTGATAACATGGACATCGGATATCCGTGTTAATATCCGACTTACTGAATGAGTATTATTCACCCCTTCTTCAAAATAATTTTTTTCAAGAAATAAAAAATGTTAGACAAGATTTTAATCAAAATTGAGATTCATATATAAATTACTCGAAAATTTATCTAGTTATATTTTTTATATAATTTAATATTTATATTATATTTATTAAAAGTTGAAATTTTTATAAAAAATGTAATTATTTTATATTATTAATCTTGTGATATTAAATTAGTGTGATATACATGTTTGTAAGCATCCTAGACTAGTGGGATATTAAATTAGTGTGATGTACATTGAGTAGGTCAAATCCGTCTAAAAGAAATGCTAGACCGCGAATATAGTATCGGCCTGTATCATGTTTCAATGAGTAACCGAGAAGTTGTTGAAGATTACACTTTTTAAAGAGAATATTTAAGCATGATTAGATTATATGTTTGAAGGTTTATATGACTTTTAAGGTAATTATCTATAAATTATTAAGCTTATCTAACTACTATTTTATTATTTTATTTAGTACTCTATTCCTCTTGGGGAGGTCACTTCATACAAGTTGCTCGCACTTTATATGAGGCCAGTTAAACTCAAGTAATGTGTGGACAACATGTACACTACACACTCTTGAGCAACTGGTTGGGTGAACTGGACAAAAGTACGAGATAAAAGGAAAAAAAATAATCTTAGAACTTATTTAGAAAATAGATCAACGAATATGAGTTTGTCACTATAATAGGCTGTTGAACCTAATAATTCAAGTTTAATAAATAATGATGATCAATAAAACCATTATAATGATTGATCCAACGGGCTCCACAAAGAGAACAAAACCAAAGACTCCTTTTACCATCCGCATTACTTAAATTTGCTAGTATAAATACAGATATAACTTTCTATAGGAGATACACAATTTGATACCAATCCTCCGCACCCTGTAGAAACACCGTGTCTATTGGCCTTTTCTGAGGTTGTGAGGAGATTGGTGGTATTGATAGTGTTCAAATCCAAAGGAGCTTCTTCTTCATTATTTTTTAATGCCACAATCTTATTAATTTAGTTATTATCATTTTAACTTATCCCTATTTTATTATTGATCCATATATAGTATAATGAAAAGCATCTAAAAAACTAGATTAGGCACTAATGACCCTCAATGCCTAAATTTCACATATTAAAAGGCAATGATAATGGATTAAGGTAATAAAAAGTGAGAATCTTACAACACTCTATAAGGAAACTTATCATTGTTCAAATATCATTTTATTTATTTATTTATTATTATTATTATTATCATATTTTATTTTTCAATAATTTAGTTATTCACCTGCACTTTCATTTGATCTATTAAATTGCCCTATTTAAGTGGATTAATTAAAATGTTTATGTAGGAATAAAATTGAATGATTAAACTGTTAAATTATTTAAAATAAATAATAATTTTCAAAGATAAAAAGAATAATAAAATTACAAATAGTTACTTTATTTTTAGTTAATAATTTTTTTCCCGGCTACATAAATTTCTGCTTATTTTTCGCCAAATGTTGAGAAGAGATCTTGACCGTAAATTGAGGAGTGCCTATGTGGCAAGCAGTTTGCACGTCCTGCGAATCGGATCAGAGGCTGTCTGTCCTCCCCACTTTTTTTGTCTCACTCAAACGTGACAGAAATTTTCATTTTTCTTTTTTTTTAAAGTTAAATTTATAAAACTGTGGTGAAGCCGGTCAGTGCCTGCTTAATACCCTCAACTTTTCTGCATAATCACGACTCCTACTGCAGAAAAGGACACTAAACAATCACAGGAAGAAATAAGAAAAAAAAAATTAGACCCACGGAAACCTTATTTAGTATATAATTAATCATAACCCAGCTTGAGATGCCGAGTCGCCTCAATTTGCCCCCCCGACCCCCCAGCTGGAGCTCACCACTCGCGGAGACTCATTCCGACGCCATGGATTCTACCCGCACCTTTGTCAAGGACGTCAAGCGCCTCGTCGTCAAGGTATGCTCCCTCTTTCTGCTGATTTCGGCACTGTTAATGGCATCGTTTATCGTGCTGTCGCTCTACTGGGATTCCTTTTGGAAGGAATGGAATATTTGAATCAGGCATTTCTGATAAAAATGGGGTATCTTTTGCTTTCGGTTGGCCGATAGACGATTTATTCTTTATTTGTTTTTAAAATTAAATTGGCGCTGGTGACATCTGAAATGTTCCAGTGCTGAAAATGTTGGTATTTTTACTTCGATGATCTGTAGGATATCAGATCAGTTTTCGTTTCCCTTGAAAATTGTTCAAACAATGGAGCTTTGAGCTATTGGGACTGGAGAAATATAAAATTTGAAGGTTGAGAGGATTCTATATACTAAATTTGAGAAGCATTTTTTGAGTTTTGTGTAGCTATTATGTGGCTAGTACTCTTGAATTAATTCAACGTGTTGACCAAATCTTAAATTTGAAATTGTCAGGTTGGGACTGCAGTTGTGACGCGGAGTGATGGGAGGCTAGCACTTGGAAGGCTCGGGTCGCTTTGCGAGCAGGTATGTTAGTGTCATATTGGATCCTATTGTGATTGATCTTCTAGCTGACGTGATTTTTTTTTTGTTAAGATCCATTTGGAAGAGGAAAATGATTTGTTTTCCACATAAAATGCAGATCAAGGAGTTGAATTCCCAAGGTTATGAGGTTATTTTGGTATCGTCAGGTGCAGTTAGCCTTGGTCGCCAAAGGCTTAGATATCGGAAGCTTGTGAATAGCAGGTTCTTTCTGTAACATCTACCACTAGGTGCCCTAGGAATTATTTTTGAATGATTAATATCAATCAAGCACTTGGCTAATGATAGCATGCTGCAGCTTTGCTGATCTCCAGAAACCACAAGTCGAACTTGATGGGAAGGTTTGTGCTGCAGTTGGACAGAATAGTCTCATGGCATTGTATGATACTTTGTTTAGCCAGGTGATTGATTTTATTCTTCCTTCATTTGTATAATATTTTTTGACATACGTTAACCTTTCTACATTTGTTTGGGCAATTAAGATATTTTATTTTCTGAGCATTGCCACTGCCTAACATTTATTTAGTAAATTTAGGAATCTAAATATCTTGAATTTCTTTTCTTTGCAGTTGGATGTCACATCAGCTCAACTTCTTGTCACTGACAATGACTTTAGGGATAAGGATTTCAGAAAACAACTTAATGAAACAGTCAAATCTTTGTTGTCCCTTAAAGTCATTCCCATATTTAATGAAAATGATGCAGTCAGTACCCGAAAAGCTCCATATGAGGTAACCTTTTTAAGTTGCAAAGATACGTTCTTTCTTAAAGAGTTGATCAGTTCCTTTAATAGCTTCCTTTAGTACATCCTTCCAAACTCCCCATGACAAGGAATGTTGTTCACCCTGTTTTTATCTTTGTGATGCAGAAACATTTTTATGCCCTTGTCTCCATCTTTTGGTACAACTGATTGACTCTTATGTTCAATATAACCATAAAATGTGATATTTCTTACCAGAACAATGCTGGGATGTTTTTTTGTGAGAGCATTCTTTGCAAAAGCATACATAGATTTATCTATTCAAACCAAGTTTGCACCTCCCTGTTTCTTTAAAGGATAAACAAATCTTGTAGTTTACTAGGTCCTGATGTATTCTTGATCATTATTCTTTTGGTGCACCATTTCCTAAACTTTTTTTGATAATATTTCCTACAAGATATACATTCTACTGTGTACATGTTCTTGAATCTCAGTCATGTATGACTACCTTTTGGCAGGATTCTTATGGCATATTCTGGGACAATGATAGCTTAGCAGCTCTGCTTGCTTTGGAACTGAAGGCTGATCTTCTTGTTCTACTAAGTGATGTTGATGGCCTCTACAGTGGTCCACCAAGTGATCCTCAGTCTAAACTTATTCATACGTATATCAAGGAAAAGCACCAAGGTGGAATTACCTTTGGAGATAAATCTCGAGTAGGAAGAGGGGGTATGACTGCTAAAGTTAATGCAGCAGTCAATGCAGCAAATGCTGGCATCCCTGTGATCATAACAAGGTATCAATGGAAAATTCAATTTTCCCATGATTCAATACCTTTTCCCATTGGTGTCTATCATTTTAACTATGGTACATATGTTATATATGCTTCCTGAATACAGAGTCTTCGGCTACCCTGTTAATGAGGGGAACTTATCTTTTCTTAGCAAATAGCAGGTCTGCTGGTATAGTCCTAATTGTGTAATGCTTTGTGTCTCTAATAGTGGCTATGCTGCTGAGAATATACTTAAGGTTCTTCAAGGACAACGGATCGGTACCCTCTTTCATAAGGAAGCTCATCTGTGGTTGCCACTTAAAGAAGTTGGTGCTCGAGATATGGCTGTTGCAGCTAGAGAAAGTGCGCGGCGATTGCAGGTTACATCAAACTCATGTTATTCCATTTCAATGCTTGCAATATCTTATATAGATTGTTTTCTAGTAAAGGTGCACTTTCTTTTGTGTTTTGTTCAGTTTATGATAATATATTAGTAATTCTTTCTTGAATGTTGTGTTTTGTAGCTTCCAACTTTCTTACTCTGATTAGGGATTTAGTACATTCTATGTTCATATCTGGCATGCTGATCGGAGTTTCTGTTATTCTTATCTTCAATATTGTGAGCTGTGTGAGTTGATGGCTGCCCTTTTATGAATGAGCTGTAGTACACTATGATAATAAATATAAAATGTGAAATTATTAATCTTCTATTTTATACCTAATCTCTCTCCAGTTTATTAACCCTAAACATGTAAAATTCAGTTGCTTACATAGTGACCCGGTTTTACTTAATGAATTTGGGGAGAGAATCTTGTGGCTTTAATCGGAAAGAAATTGAAAATCTTGTATGATGTGTTTTTTGTTGATAGGTGGCTACTGTTAGCTTTTCTTCCAAGATTCAAGTTTTAACTTAGATAAATTTCATCCAATTTAGGAGCCCAACAACTCTTATTTTGCAGGCCCTCTCATCAGGAGAGAGAAGAAAAATTTTGCTTGACATAGCTGATGCTTTAGAAGCAAATGAAAAGCTGATTAAAAATGAAAATGATGCTGATGTTGCTGAGGCAGAGGAAGCAGGATATGAGAGGCCTTTGATCGCCCGGTTGGCTCTGAAGCCTGGAAAGGTAAAAATTTTATGAAGAAAATGCAACGGAGTCCTGATCATGCTTATTTTTTCTTCCTATTCTCCTTTCTGTATGCTAACTCTATTATTTTTGGAATTCCATTGCATGACTTCTGCCATTATACTGTCGCTTCAAACATTTGATGCTCTTGGCTGGATGGCCAGGCCAACTCCTGATTTTCTCAAGAACCTTAGCTTTCTGATATGAAACATACAGATATCAAGCCTTGCTTGTTCCATTCGTCTGCTAGCAAATATGGAAGATCCAATTGGAAAGGTCCTGAAAAGAACTGAGGTAATCCTATAGAGTCAACTGCACAGGTGTTGTTGCACAGTTTATCTGTTATAATCAAGAGCTGACAATTTGAAGCTTAATTTAAGTTTTTTTTTGAAGATATTAGTGCATGATGAGCTTGTTTACTGTAGTTGAACTCTGATGCAGAGGATAACCCCATCTGATTATATGATGAAAACTGCATTATGTAGGCATGATTTTATATTAACATTTAATATGCATTTATCAATTAATGCCTTTTCAACCAGATAGCTGATGGACTTATCTTGGAGAAAACATCATCTCCTCTTGGTGTTCTCTTGATTATTTTTGAATCTCGGCCAGATGCTCTTGTACAGGTAAATGAATCTACTTCTCATGTGGTAGCATGCCAAATTTTGTCGTAGTATACAATGAAGTTATCATCATTTCTCTATTTGATGAGGTTGATAATGAATGAGTTAGCAGTCATTTTGCCCATGTGTCTTCATAATTATCACTGGAGTTTTTTGTATACTATTTTCTTCCTGGACATTATATTACTTTGGTAAACAGGGTACAAGGAAATATATCGAAGTAACTTGCCGTCACTAAAAACATTTGAACTTAGTGAAGGTTGAATTGATGGTTGTGCTTCCTGATAAAATGTAGCTTTCCTTTTCCATGAAAGAAATCCATATAAGATACCTATGCTGACCAAAGTACAGATGTTAATGCAACTTATGATAAATTAAGAGTTTCTCTATGCCTTTTGACTTGTTTGAACAGATTGCCTCATTAGCAATTCGAAGTGGGAATGGTTTACTCCTGAAAGGTGGCAAAGAAGCCAACCGTTCAAATGCCATTCTACACAAGGTTTAGTCCAAAATCTATAAAGCCATCATCTTCAATAGACTGTGATATTAGGGATGTTTCATTTCTTCATAGTTCTAGAAGGATGGATCTCACATCTTCCTTGAATGTAAGGTCATTACTGATGCTATCTCGGACAATGTTGGCGGAAAACTAATTGGACTAGTGACATCGAGGGATGACATACCTGACTTGCTCAAGGTAAGCTTTTGGAAGCAATTTTGTGATTTCCTTTCCACAAAGCATCTCAAATTCTATTAGAATAAGTATGCTGAGACTGCATTTTTCTACTAGCTCGATGATGTTATTGATCTTGTAATCCCAAGAGGTAGTAATAAGCTGGTCTCTCAAATCAAGGAATCAACTAAAATACCTGTTTTGGGTCACTCTGGTGAGGAAAAATGCAAATCTCTACTCCTTTTTATCTGTTTATGGCGCTTCCAGATTTTCCATGTATATTGGTCAATGAGAAAAGATACTTATTCGACTTATTTCGTATATGTTAGATGGCATCTGTCATGTTTACGCGGATAAATCGGCAAATATGGAAATGGCAAGGCAACTTGTATTGGATGCAAAAGTAGATTACCCTGCAGCCTGCAATGCAATGGTATGAAGAGTACAGAAATATGTTTCATGGAGCTTTCCAGTATAGGATGCCATTGTTTGGCATTTTTCACTGTTCAGGTAGCAATTGGCCCTCTTTTTGTACTTGAATGAACTTATATTGCTTCCTTTGGATTCTTAGGAGACACTTCTTGTTCATGAGGATTTGGTGCAAACTGGTGGACTCGATCAGTTTATTGCAGATCTTCAAACAAAAGGTTTTAACAACTTCCAAAAGCTGTAATTGATGGTTCTGTAGTTTATCCTTTTCTTCTTGAGAAACACGTGGAATATCCTTTGCAGGTGTTACAATATACACTGGACCAAGAGCAGGTCGCCTGCTGAATATCCCACGGGCTACTTCACTGCATCATGAATACAATTCAATGGCTTGCACTGTGGAGATTGTGAATGATGTTTATGAAGCAATTGATCACATTCATAAATATGGAAGGTATGAACAATGTTATACTTATGCTTTAGGTGTATAAATCAAAGTGTTCAGTCTTGAGGTAAATCTGTAAACTTGGAAAATAAGTACAGTTTCATCTCTCCACTTCCTCTTTCATACAGTGCCCATACCGACTGCATTATAGCTGAGGATAAAGAAGTTGTTGAAGTATTTCAACATCAGGTTGACAGGTGAGGGCTTATAAAGCTTTGAACAGATCTTAGGTTTGAACAGAACATAGTGTCATTGAGATTTATAGTCCAGAGCGCATTTGGCTTGATCATATAAACTTTTACTCGTAATGTCTTGGACCTTATGTACATAATTTCCTAATAATCATTTCCCTTTGACATCTATCTTGCACCCTTGCCCCTCCCTAGTGCTGCTGTTTTTCACAATGCAAGCACAAGATTCTGTGATGGAGCTCGGTTCGGTCTTGGGGCAGAGGTATGCTTTCCACCTGATCCTTTAGTCACCTTGACACCCATCACTTGCGGATTATTGAATTTCAGCTTATATGCCTTGTGGATAGGTGGGAATAAGCACAAGCAGAATCCATGCCCGGGGTCCAGTTGGTGTGGAAGGACTACTGACAACAAGATGGTAAGTGCTGGAGCTTCTCCTTTGATATGCTACTGCCCACATTGTTTATATATACAGATCAGTCATCTTAGTTGGTTCTTTCTTCAAAACAAATGCAGGATTCTTAAAGGAAGTGGGCAAGTGGTAGATGGAGATAAAGGTGTTGTTTACACCCACAAGGATCTTCCCCTCCAATCGTAAGAACCTAATAAGCCTAATAATGGAGAGGGGAATTCAGACATCCCCTAAGTAGTGTTCTCCTGATTCCATTTATCTGAGGAAGTTTTTTTAGTATTGAGGTGAACCATGTATGCAGAGAAGGGTGTTGGGTGTTTTGCTGAATGATATCTCTTTTTTTCTATCAACACTTTTGAAGTGTTAGACGGAGAATCTAGTGACCTCTTTTACGTGAAAGCTTATACATTATGGTACCCTTTTCAATATGTCCTATTTATGAAAAGTTAAAAATCTCCTATAAGTTACCAAATTTTACCTTATACTCAATTTAGGTACATTTTTTATTTATTTCAATTCACATATAATGATAGTTCAAATTATATATAAATTTTTATTAATAATTTAAATTTCAAATAAAACATTTATTAATTATTTAATTTTTATAAGTACGTGTATTTGAATTAAATTATTAAAAAAATTGTACATGAATTAAATTATTAAAAAAATTATACATGAATTAAATCATTAAAAAAATTGTACACATGACTAAAATATTTTTTTGCTCCCAATACATGACTAAAATATAATTAGGTAACTCTTCTATGGCTCTAATTCTTTCATGCATTTACTTCATCCTAACAAAAGCCTCCAATTCTTTCATGCAATATTTGGGAAAACCTCTTTTTCAATGGAAGTCTGACGAAGCTCAAACCTTTTTTTTTTAATGGAAGTATGACGCAGCACATACCCACATTTATGCAATTAGGCATTACAAGAAAACAAATCCAGCTACACCACATGCTGGAGATATAAATGAGGATGAAATACAGTTCCTTCTGCAACAAAATATATGACAAATGAGGCATATTTTCAATTTTTTTCTTTCTTCCTTTCATTTTACCCTGTTGCGTCTTAAGTGGGTATATACCAAGCACCTTATTGACTCCAATTACTTATAATATGCACCTATTTAATATGTTCAGAATCACTCCCGTGAGTATGACTCAAAGATGATAAATTTAGTCAATGAAAATAGGAAATAAAAAAGTTCAATCCTTTATTGCACCACTTAGATCTTTACTTGTCAAAACAAGCAACCAAATCTATAAGAAAAAGCCACCACCTTATGCTGCAATATTGTATATGCGTTAAATTCACCGAAAATTAGAGACACCGTCAAATTCACCGAAACATCAACGATGAGTCGGAGAAAACGGTGACCTCATGGGCGCAAGAAACTCTCAAACTGGCTCACCTGAGACTACTATCGCCCGATCGGCAGCTCCGCAGTCAAAGGACTTCGCGAGAGCACCACCAAACACGACCTACAACTGCAACTGGCAGCATCAATCTTTTCTTCTTCCCTCACTTTTCACTGTTGGTAATTTGGTATGGGTGTATTCATCTATGCCCTAGTGGGCTCCCACCTTCTCTTGGATTTAAAATTAAAATTAAATCAAATATGTTTTTTTGGATTTTTTTCTTTTAAATATAGAAAAATAGTTTTTTAGAGCACACTAATTTAATCTATCAAGTTAATCATTTAATTATTTTTAATTTATCTAATATTTTATATTTATTAAACTAACTGAATATATATAATTATACTTTTTTGTATTTTATATCCTAAAATATTTTTACATGTTTATATATTGATATAAGTTAATTTTATACATTAATATTAAATATTTATCATCATTTTAGTGTATAATTTTAAAAATTCATAGTGTATGCATGCCTAATTGTTTTACCAGAACTAAGAAAATTTTATATTATATAACATACAAATTATTCCATATATGTAGAGTTATGTTGATTTTTATATTAAAATACAATAATAAAAAATTGGATTGTTAAATAAGTTGCAAATTAAATTATTTACAAATAAATAAATAAAAACTAGTTCATAGATAAGAAACTCAACTATAGTCCACTCTCTTTTTAATTGCACTACAATTTGTTCCTATAAAATATTAATGTAATATTTATGCACATTATAATATAGTTTATTTAAACAATTAATAAAAATAAATTAATAGATAGAAATAAATGAAGGGTTGAGAAGTTATAAATTATTGATATTTGTTTTTTATTATATTATAATTATAATGAATTAAATATAAAATATATTGGTATTTTAAGAAAAATGACAATGTATAAAATATATGATAATGTTTCGGGGGTACGGGTAAATTTCCATATTAAATGTGAATTTCCAAGTTACTTACATTTTTTTTTGAAGATACCATTTATGTTGTTAATTTAAGTTAATCAAGTTCAAGTCTAATAATTGAACCCGAACCCTTGGTACAGCCGGTGGAATTACCACCCCTAGTAGAGCTAGGGTTCGATTGTTCTCTCATTTGATCAATAGCCTAAATTATATGAGCAAATAAAGGGTTTGCATTGTCCTTGATTCTAATGAGTGATAAAAAAAGCATTTTTCACACGTTTATTTAGCGAATTATCCCTTGAATATTTTATGCAGGATCTGTCGGGTGTGTCACTAAGATTGGTAGCAATCTTACTGAGTTCTCGGTAAGAGACCAAGAAAAAAAGCCAATGGAATTATGTCCCCAAAAATGAAGAGCCATGCAAGCTACCAAACTGTTTTCATTACAGCACGAGGTACACACAAGAGAGGCTTGAGTCTAGTAGTAGCTTACAGTGAGGGTCGGGATGATTTTTCCTCTACTGAGACCGCCTCCTCACATACCTTCCATCGAGGTTTACCGACTCCATTGTGGCCTGATCATAAACTGGATGCTGCCCTAATATGCTGCTGCCAGTCCTCTTCTTGCTTGAAACAGGTCCAGAAGTCTCGTGAGCTGATGATTTTTCCTCTACCGAGACCGCCTCCTCACATGCCTTCCATCGAGGTTTACCGACTCCGTTGTGGCCTGATCATAAACTGGATGCTGCCCTAATATGCTGCTGCCAGTCCTCTTCTTGCTTGAAACAGGTCCAGAAGTCTCGTGAGCTGATGCAAATGTCTTGAGAAGTTCGGACAGCAGCAAAGGGCAGCTCTCTTCCAAATGCCTGAAGCCCTCTGACTGCATTACCACTGGAAGTGAAGAGGAAATGAAATACTTTGGCGGTAAAATAATATTTTATGCAATGATCAGTATAAGAGCATTTCAGAGATTCTGTACCTCCCAAGTTTTCTGGAGTTGCAACAAACTGCAAACATACTGCTTTTAGTTGTAGGCATTGATGTTGCTCGGCCAAGGCAAGTGTGGTCGCCACAGTATCAGGATTGATCTCCTCACTCAGTTTTGATTCACATAATAGCTTCAGTCGATCGAGATTATACCGATCAGCAGCTGCTAGCAAATGCTGAATCATGATAGTTGATGTACACAATGATGGGCAGTCCATTATATCACTAACATCAGGAAGTGCATCTGTGTAAATGAATAGGAGCATTGCCTGCACTTGCAGATAAAGATTAACTTAACCATTACAAATTTTCGTGCTGGGAAATGCTTAGCCTTTTTATTTTCGGATTAAACCTCATTTTCAGAAAAAGATTTTCTTATCCTGTTAACTAAGCATCCTTTTTCTTCCCTGTCATTTTCTAGGGGTGAGTAGCTTGGGTGGATTTTTGTAATATCTGGACCATGCTCTATATTAGATCCATTCTGAAATTTGGGAGCCTGTAGTATTCAGAACAGTACCCTAACAAGAATCTATAATATAGGTTCAGTTTTGGGTACCCTATTGGCTACTGTCATTTTCTTTAACAAGTAAATCATTTTTTTAAATGCAATATATAAATTTATAATACAAATTCACTTCAGAATTCATAATTCCAACTATAACAGATGCATCCCAAATATTGTTAAATAAATATCTAACCATTACATTTATGTAATGATAAAAAAATCCTACATAATCACATTTATTTATATGTATCATGGTGCTAAAAAATATGAAATATTAGAGATCTATTTCCTAAGAACTCGGGCAAAATGAACATTAAAATTCAAATTAATGCAAAACATATTGGGAAAATGGGTATGGATGAATTGTAAATTTGAGAGGGAAAAAGTTATATTTTAAAATATAAAGTATTAAGATATAAATTAAGTATAATATTTTATTTCATTGATTCCAGATATTGGTTTCATGGCAAGGAACCTACCCCATCAGGCCTTGTATGAATGGCCAAATTGATAATGTAGGACAAATCCTAAGGTGAATTTTCATCAATAAATTTGTGAAGGAATGAAATTATTGCACCTATCCCATATATTTCTCCACCTTCTTATTAATAAAAATAATAAAAATCCTGAAAAGAACAAACTGCAAATTGAGAAAAGTTTCAAGGTAGATGCAGCACATTAACTGAAAAAAAGGAAAGTTTGAAAATTACCTTAAAGATGGAGGGTTCAATGTCCTCCACAACTATTTGGTTGATAGTATGGTCACCAATGAGTCCAAAAAATTGAGCTCTGAACACAGGAGAACGTGCAGCCAGGACCAATTTATGAGCTTTAAAAGTTTCATGGCCGACCCTAAAAACTATGTCACACTCAATTTCATTTTCTAATAGACCTTTCAGATGTTGGCCCATATCAGATGGAGGCACTGGTATATAATACTTTTTTGGTCCCTCTGTACGGCTTCTAACAACTCCAACTGTGCATTGCATGACAATACAGTCATCTTTTAAGTAGTCAGATGCCTCCAATGCATTTCTTCGTAGAAAACGTTTGTAACCCCTGTGTATAATTGGCAAATTACAAAAGGATTCACTAAAAGAAAGTGCAATGGCTGTTCTTTGCAATCAAAATTAACAATATACTAGCATATATTAGCCTATTTACATAAACATCCCTGCATGATAAAGAATTTCAAACCTTTGAAGAGTTATCAAATTTAGTACCAGTTTAGCCAATTTTTTTGTCACCCGGCGTTACACTAATGCTAAGATCAGAGAATATCTATTCTGAGACCACCACTATTTCATCTGAAGTTTGACTTTATAATATCCCAAAACTTAATTATTTTTAAGGAAATTAAAAATAAAAGAGAGTAGTAAGTGAAAGAAAATAAACAAGAGATATCACCATCATCAGATAAGCATGCTGCAATTTTATTAATTGATAGCCCTCTTAATTTTTAGGGGGGTATGTGTGCTCTGTCTAATCTCTCACCACTCTATTCACAATGTTGATGGGCTATATGGAGAATGAAGAAACAGGTTGATGGAAAAGCAAGTCATTGGATGATAAGTATTCTACCTACATGCATTACTAGACCAACTTTGATTAGTTCACTAAAAGCGGATAAGTTTACAACAATTTTGTATTATAGCCAATTTACAGAAAGATATAAAAGATGCTAACTTAAGTTGCAACATATCCGTCGTGAATAAAACGCATATTCTTCCAAAACAATGTAAAATAAAAGCTTCTGATATAAAACCAGCTTTATATCAACAGTAAAACAAAGGAAAAGCACTGCACATAGCTCAAAACAAGTACGTGAATACTATTAGTCAGACATGAGTACAATGTGTGCAAAATAAAAGATACGAGTACAACAAGATGGTCACATCAAGTACTCCATATCCCTCGTGAAATCCCGGCAATCAATATATCTTAAGAATCTGGAATAAGAATAATGACGTTTAAGGTTGCATCTTTACAATTTCAGCACAGAACGGTGCACCTTATTATTAGTAGCAAGTGTCACTTGAAAATGTACCAAATATTCACTTTTCAACCTTCAACTGCCAACATCGCAAAAAGTAGACATATTCGAAGGCCTACCACATACTTCCTCGGCACTTAAGTGTGTAGGGCCCGCCCTCAAGCGCCCGATCGAAGTGGCTATGGACCTTATGTTTCCCCTTTCCGCTCTGATCTATCAACGTCAACTCAAAGAGTGCCCTCACGTCCGTCCCTTCTCCGGCTAGCGCGATGAATACCGACACATACACCGAATTTTCCTCGGGATTCTTCCCGTCAGGATAGAAGTAAATCGCCCAATCGAATCCGCCAACCGTGAACAAGTCGCTCGAGATGTACTTCCCTGATCCCATTCCCTTGGCCAGCGAATACCCATTAATCGTGAAACAATGAGACCCATTCACTGTTTCGCTCACGGATTTAGACGTTGATCCGACCGCCTCCTTCGCACTGGAACCCTTCGATTTGGGCTTGTCTAGGGTTTCCGGATGCATGACGAATATTGGGTAGCATGCGACAGACGAAAATTTTGAGGGTTGAAGGAGCTTGCAGCAAGGACTCGGAGAAATCGGCAAGGAAAATTGAGAGGCAAGGGACCTGGTCTATCGGAAACAGAAACGGCGACGGCGACGGAATCTACTTACAGAGAGAGCTATTCTTAATCTAGCTTTTATACAACTGTTTGAAATAGTTAGCTAGTGCCGTGGAATGTCTTTTTCAATTTAAAATAAATAAATAAATATCAAAATTAATTTTTTAAGAAGGAAAAATAAATAGTAATTTTTTTTTTGCTCATAATATATCAATATGTTCATAATTGACAGACTCTACCTCGATTAAATTTTCTATATATCGAAAGAGTTCTTGCACATAAAATGTTTCTTTTTGCATAATCAAATAAAATATATTCAGATCTTTATAATACATTAAGTAAGCTCAAAATTGTATATTAAATAAGTTTTTTCCTCCATTAATGTTAATAATTAATATTAATTAAAAGATATATCAGTTAAATCATTTATATTCATAAAATAATTTCTTTACATTTAACTATATTTTTAACAAGTTGATTTAACTTTAAATTTATTAAAAATTATATATATTTTAATATTCCCACTCTTTCCATCTCTATCCTTTACTATCAACCTATAACACTCTCTACTCACTTTGACGCATATTCTTTCTACATCCATCTCGCCAAGCATCGGGATGCAACTAGTTTCACCCGATGACAAGATTCTTCGACTACAGGTTTGGGTACAACTCAATGGGAGCGGATATGTAATTCAAATGTCTAATCCCATCCCTAGAGTTAATCCGGTAGCCGAATTTGTATTTAACTTCTTGATCGGAACAAATTATTTTATTGAAAATTATCAAAAATAATATTATTCTTTTGTTAGTGGGTGAAATTTTTTAAAAATTAATATTTATAATAAATTATATTATATAAAAAATAAAAAAATTAATCATAGTAAATTATTTTATTTATATAAAATTAAAATATTCTAATTATAAAAAATTAAAAATTTCTAATTATAAAAAATATTTATGGTTGATATAATTATATTAAATTATTTAATTTAAATAATTTAATTTTACTATACATAAAATAACTACTCTATATAAAATAAAAAATAATATATTAAATTATTTTATTTACATAAATTAATATTGTTGTACATAAGATAATATTTACATAAAATTAGATTTTTTTTATTATTATAATACCAGAATTTTCAAATATATGATTTAAACCCAATTGGATAGAAAACTAATTTTAAACTAGTAATTAAAACCTGAAAATCAAGATTTGAAATCTAACGAATGGTTTGAAACATAAAATTGGACAATCGATAAATTTATTAATTTACTTTCAATAACGACAGTTGATTGTAAATAAAAAATTAGGAAAAACTCGATTGAAAACTAATTTGAATTAGAATTGAACAAATTTAAGTTATAAAATTCCTAATTTTTAGTTATAATTATATAAATTGAAAAATAGCTATTTTTGAGCTAATTAATATGTAATTGGATAAATAATTTTTAGAAAAATAAATTGGGTTAAGAACATGTCGAATTTGAGGTAAGCAAACTAAAACTGATCAAATCGACTCAAAATAGTAAAACTTGCAAATTTTAGAAAAATGTTATATACTTCAAAAAATAAATGTTTTTATCCTAATTTATAGAAAATTAGACAATAAATTTTATAAAAATAAACTAAGCCAAGAATCGGTCGAATTAGAGTTGAATCGATCAAGTAAAGGCCAAATTCAGTCGAACCGACCAATTTATTCATCGAAAACCGGTTTGCTACTGTGTGAATCGGCCAGTGTGTATCGGGAAAAGAACTAGTTAAACCGAGTAAGAAAATCGAACCGATTCACAAGACTAATCATTTGGGAACGGGCAATTTAGAAATTTATAACTCTCGAGTGACCCAAATAATCCCAAAAGTCATGGAAATTGACTCAAGAATGAATTGTAGATGAAAACTAAACCGGTTAAGGTGAACCGGATCCGAACCAGATTGAATCGATTTGAATCACTATTAAACCAGATTCTAAATTCATTTTTTTAGGTGGCTTAAAAATTTCAAATTTGAGATTTGAGGCCACCATTGGATAGAAAATGAATTTAGATAAATTTAAAAATTTTTATATTTGAAAATTTTGGTCGAATAGGGGGTGAACCGGCTGGTTTAAGCTTTGAACCTGGTTCGAACCGGTCTGGTTCAATTTGGAATAGTGTCGTCTTCTTCCTTCAGATGACAACACTGTTTCACTCGCCGGAAAATCACGCAGCACCGACGAAGCTGAAAAGCCTCCGACCAGGGAGTTTCAAACAATGAATAAACACCATTAAGGTGCCAATCAGATTGCCAAGAAGTCCTTAAGCTTCCTATATAAAGACCCCCTTCCCATTCATTCTCTCCAAACTTGAAAACTCCATTATCTCTCAACTGCTTCATTTTCCGGTGAAGCTCGAACCAGAACTCTGACTTGGGCACTTTTCTGAGCCAAACAAGGCGAGGTCGGCTTCTTTAGAACCGGGGAGAAGTCAGCTACACGCATGTAGTCTTAGTTTGCTCCGAGGGTCGCCGGAGAAGCGCCGACATGATGGAACAGTGAAGCAGCTTCGGCGGATCAAAGCTGCCCTATTTCGACCAAGCTAAAATCAACCAATTCAAGCCCTTCTCATGCCAAACCAAGCCCTTCCAACACTTACTCAGCCCTCCCACAGCCGAATTAGGACTGAAAGATAAGCCAATTCGACTCCCCTCTGTAATTTTCGACCGGTGCTAGAGAGAGAACTAACAGAATTTCGTTGATGAAATTCTAACTCAATCGGCATCAATTGATGCAATTCTTGATTCTTGGATAAACCTTAGGACGAGAGCTATCTGCCCAGATTGAAACCTTGGACCATCGTGCCCCTAACGATGAGTAATTGAAGTTTTCTCTCTCTACAGTCTATTTTCCAATGAACCTTCGTTTGAGCTCGTTCCGACATCAAAACTTGCAATTCAAAGTGCTATTGAATCATATGAAGATGTAGGAACTCAATTTTAACTTCAATTTCAACAATTAGAAATATTTAATTGGTCAATTTGATAAAATCAAATTCAGCTGTGTTAGAAGTTGAAATTGGGGAAAATTGGGGATTTTCAAAAATTCGAAGGACCAAGATGCAATTCTATAAAATTGAGGGTCAATTGGGTATGTAAGAATATTAGAGGGCCAAATGGGGAATTTTAGAAATTTTGGGGTGAAACTTACCATTTTTGTAAAAGAATTGCAAAATGGTAATTTTGGAAAAAGTTAAGGAACCAAATTGGAAATTTGGGAAATTAAACCCCTTTTTTGTGAAATTGAATAAATTGAGGTCCCAATGTGAATTTTAAAAGTTTCGGGACTCAATTTGAGGAAAAACCGACATTAGGGACTTAAAGTTAAAGAAAAATAACTTTAGGGACCTAATTGTAAATAAATAAAAAGTTTAGTTTTCTCATTCATTTGGAATGAATGAAGGCTATTAGGCCAAGGGATAATGAAAAAGGATATTCATATTGTGTAGGAACATGAAGTACCAAGAACGCCAGCAAAGACAAGCTCGTGTGAAGACAAAGAATCGGTCAAGTGTAATTCACTGCATTAATGGGTGAGTGAGATTTTATATCATACCCGGTTGGAGATGATAAATACCTCGAAATGAAAACCCACTATTTAGTGGTATTTTAAACATCACAACATAGAGTAGTGATGTGAAAATGACACGGAAAAACTACTTATAAGCCGTGAGTAGATCATACCCGATTGGTATGATGAAGCTTCCTTGGAGGAAGTGGAAAACCCGTTCATCGGTTGTGAGCAAAAATATCCTCATACCCGGTTGGTATGATGGATAGTTGAAAATATGTTTTGTCAAAAGTGCTCTACCCTGATTGTGTGCCATTGCTTAAATTATTTGGGAGACCTTTATAACGGGAGCTTGAATAGCTCTGATAGGCCAGGAGCCTCAATTTTGGAAATTAGGGGCTAATATGCCTAATTTTGAAAACTTGTACAATGGGCCCAAGGCCAGTTGGCACGAGCAGGAGCTCGTAAACAAACATGATTTATATGCTATAAAACTTTAAATAAATGAATTGTTTGGCCATGGTATTAAGACAAGACCGACATAATCAATCAACTAGTGGCAGTGCGACATGACAGGTCTACGGACTAGTTAAGACAAATAGCTACAGGCTGAGTTGAAGTTAAGGGCCGTTGGACCAGTGGCACCACATATTTTATGGCATGATGTGAAAATACTTATTGTGCATGCACTGTGTGTACAAGACCTTCAAGATGCCCAAGAGGGGTAGTGATGTGTTCTAGGGCCCTAGACGACCTGGTGGATATAAGGGTAGTTTATCGGATCAGGTGACCTTGCGAAGCTCGATGTAGCTTCAAGCGCACGAGACTAGGGTGGGGTCAGGATGAGGTCTCTATCCTCATACGGACACAGAGAATTGATTTCAGGATTGAGGGTTGGATGTCACGTACATCCACTCATTTTCAGGGTAGAAGTGGACGTGCTTCTATCTAGGTGTCCGGTAAAGTTGCTTCGATGCCACAAGTGGGTTCAGTGGATGGACTGGCCTACAATTATGTGTTTTTGACCTTTATGATGAATGATGTGTGTTGAGTGATGACACACCATGATTAATAAGAAATTGTGATAAAAATAGAAATTTGAAATGAAAGGATTTTTGAAAGAAAATGAGTCTGACACACTCCAATAAAAATCTTTTTCCTAAAAGTTAAATTTTGAAAACCCATTCACTGAGTAGTCGTACTCACCCCCTTCCTTATATCCTTTTAGGAAATTCTGGAAAGCCTACCCTTAAAGACCATCAACTAAGATGCCTATAAGACAGGTATGGTGCATTTAAAATTTTATGCAGTTTTAATTTATATTATTCTAGGAAAGGTGTAGGTTTAAAGGATGCCTTATTCATTACGGTTTATAATGAGGGGAAACCCTTTAATAAATCAGGAGAGTGGCGGGTTGATCACGGGGATCTGACCAAACTGGGTCGGGGTGTGACAAGAGATAACTTTCGATTTATACCACCAAACATTTTGATTTTAGAACCATGTGATTTTAGTGATTTTAGTGGCGGGTTAATCGCATCTCTCCCTGACGCCGACGTGCCCTTTAACAACACCAACATGATCAAATAGTAACCTTGCCCACTCGTCTAAAAATAGAGTAGTCACTTCCCAACCTTATCCTGACCTCCCTAACGACCAACTACAACCCAAAATAATTTCAGGGACTCCCCTTGTGAAATCCGTCCCTCAGACCAGGTAAGCTGGAGAAAGAACCGCGGTTTTGAGAAAACTAAGCCGAAAAAAAGGAACAAAAAATAATAAAGAAGGGTTAATATGGGAAATTGGAAAATCTCAAGTGACCAAAAATTCACAAAAATCATGGACCATTAAGTGAATTGGATGGGAGAATCGGATTGGTTCGAGGTGAACCGGACTGAACTAGATTGAACCATAGTGAACCGGTTCAATGATTCATTTTTCTACGTAGCTTAAAAATGTCAATTTGGGAAATTGAGGCCACCATTAGATAGAAAATGAATTTTTAAAATTTTAAATTTCAGAAAACCGATCGAATCAAGCTTGAACTGACCGATTTTCGAATTCGGGTCACCGAACTTGGTCGGACTAGACCGACCAACGAACTAGATCGGTCAACGGTCAAACCGGTCAATGGTCAGCGACACCCAACTAGTAGCCACACTAGCACGGGCAGCTAATGGGAGGCTTCCACATGTCTGGTCAATGGTCAGTGAATGATCGGTCAGCCTGCCACGCAGACAGGAGCAGACAATGGGAGTGTAAACCCCGCACATTTGAGTTAAGGAAAAACCGGGAAAAGAACCGGTCAAATCGAATAAGAAAACCAAACCAATTTACATTTGGGAATAAGCAATATGAAAATTTACAACTTTCGGTTGATCCAAAAGATTTATTAAACATTGGAAAAGAAACTTAAGACAAACTAGAAAACAAAAACCAAATTGGTTCAGGTGAACTACATTCCATAAGAACTTCAAAGTTAAGTGTGCCTTATCATAAATTAATATATATTTAATTATTATAATTAATACCTAAATTAAATTATTGGAATTAATACAAATAATTTAATACCAAAATTTAATTTATTAGAATTAATACCGAAATTAAATTATTGGAATTAATACCAATAATTTATGGCAATATTAATACCAGTAATAAATCTCGCCCATTTAATACACGGGTTTTACAACTATATAAAGAGGTCATCCCCATTTCATTCTCTTCACACCTGAACACTTCTCTCTCTACTGCTCCATTTCCCGGTAAAGCTCGAACCAAAGTTTCGACTTGAACAAAGATCGGGCTCTTTAGAACCGGGGAGAAGACAATTATCTGATAGCAAACTACAGTCAATCCGAGAGTCGTCGGAGAAGCGCCGACATGATGAAATAGTGAAGCAACTCCGGCGGACCGAAGCTGCCCTATTTTGGCCAAGCTAAAATCGGCCATTTCAAGCCCTCCTCAGGCCAAACCAAGCCCTCTCAACACTTTCTCAGCCTTTCCATGGCCGAATTCGGACCAAAAGGTAGGCCAATTCAGCTCCCCTTTACAATTTTTGATCGGTGCTAGAGAGAGAGTCGACCGAATTTCAATGACGAAATTCTAATCCAATTCTGCATCAATTGATGAAATTCTTGATAATAGGATGAACCTCAAAACGAGACCTATCTACCTAGATAGAAAGCTCGGACCACCGTGCCTTCACCGGTGAGTAATCGAAGCTTTCTCTCTCTACAGTCTGTTTTTCGGCGAAGCTCCATTTGAGCTTGTTCCGACGTTAAAATCTCTGATTCAAAGTATCTTAGAATCATATGAACATGTAGGAACTCAATTTCAACTCCAATTTCAATAATTAGAAGTGTTTGCTTGGTCAATTTGATGAAATCAAATTCGGTAGTGTTGAAGAGTTGAAATTGGGGGAAATTTTGGGGATTTTCGAAATTCAAAGGGCCAAAATACAATTTTATGAAATTGAGGGTCAATTGGGCATGAAAATAATGTTGGAGGACCAATTTGAGGAATTTTGGAAATTTTGGGGCAAAACTTACCATTTTTGTAAAAGAAGGGCAAAATGGTAATTTTGGAAAAATTGGGGGACCAAATTGGAAATTTGGGAAATTAAACCCCTTTTTGGTGAAATTGAATAAATTGAGGTCCCAGGATAAATTTTAAAAGTTACAGGACTCAATTTGAGGAAAAACCGACATTTGGGACTTAAAGTTAAAGAGAAATAACTTTAGGGACCTAATTACAAATAACTAAAAGTTTGGGTTTTCTCATTCATTGGAAATGAATGAAGGCTGTTATGCCGAGTAATAATGAACAAGGTTGTTCATATCGTGTAGGAACGTGAAATACCGGGAACACCCGCAAGGACAAGCTCGCGTGAATACAAAGAACCAGTCTAGTGGAATTCACGGCATTAACGGGTGAGTGGGTTTACTAACATCATACCCGGTTGGGGATGATAGGTGCCTCGATATAAAAACCCACTGTTTAGTGGTATTTTAATCATCACTACTTAGAGAAAGTGATGTGAAAGTTATGCGAAAAAAACTACTTACGGGTTGTAAGTAGATCATACCCGGTTGGTATGATGAGACTTCCTCGAAGGAAGTTGCAAACCCGTTCATCGGTTATGAACGGAGATGTCCTTATACCGGTCGGTATGATGGACGATAAAAACCTATTTTTATTGGAAGTGCTCTCCCCTGACTGTGTGCCAATGCTTAAACAATTTGGGAGACCTTCTCGATGGGAGCTCGAATAGCTCTAATAGGTCGGGGGCCTCGATTTTGGAACTTGGGGGCTAAATGCACGATTTTGAAAATCTCGTACAGTGGGCCCAAGGCCAGTTGGCACGAGCAGGAGCTCGTAAACGAACATGATATATGTGCCACAAAACTTAATAAGTGAATTGTTTGGCCATGGTACCAAGATAGGACCGACATGCTCAGTCAACTAGCGGCAGTGCGACATGACAGGTCGACGGACTAGTCAAGACAAACAGCTGCGGGTTGAGTTGAGAGTTGGGGCCATTGGACTAATGGCACCACAGATTACATGGAAATATAAGAAAACATTGTTTGTGCATGCACTGTGAGTACGGGATCATCAAGACGCCCATGAGGGGTAGTGATGCGTCCTAAGGGCACTGGACGACCTGGTGGCTATAAGGGCAGTTCGTCGTTCCAGGTGTCTGTGCGAAATCTGGAGTAGCACGAAGCGCATGAGACCGGGGTGGGGACAGGATGAGGTCTCTGTCCTCATACGGACATGAAGAAGTGATTTCGGGATTGTGGGTAGGATGTCACGTACATCCACTCATTCCTAGGGTAGAAGTGGTCGTACTTCTATCCGGGTGACAGGAAAAGTCGCTCCGAAGCCACTAGCGGGTTCAGTAGTGATACTGACTTGCGAATGTGTGTAACCTTCATGATGAAGGATGTGTGTTGGGTGATGACACACCGTGGTAACTAAGAAATAATGGAAAAGTCCAAAATTTTAAATGATGGGATTTTTGAAAACAAAGGAGTCTGGCACACTCCATATAAATGTTTTTCCTTCAAAGTTAAAAGCTTTTAAAAACCCATTCACTGAGTAGTTGTACTCACCCCCTCCCTTATATCCCTTTTAGGAAATCCTGGAAAGCCTCCCCTTAAAGACCGTCAACTAAGATGCCTATAAGACAGGTATGTAAAGTTTTAAATTTTATACAGTTTTAATTATGCTATTCCAGGAAAAAGGTGCAAGTTAAAGGACGCCTTACTCTTTACGGTTTACGATAAGGGGAAACCCTTTAATAAACCGGGAGAGTGGTGGGTTGATCACGGGGATCCGACCAAACCGGGTCGGGGCGTGACAGGGAGGCTACTTGTAAACCACGCCATTTTGAGTTAAGGAAAACCGGGAAAAGAATCAATCAAGCCGAGTGAGAAACACTGAACCGGTTCACAAACCCGATCATTAGAGAACGAGCAATTTGGAAATTTACAACTCCTAGGTGATCAGAAGGGTTCATAAAATCTTGGAAAAGAATCGTAGGACAAATTTGAAGAGAAAAACTAGACCAGTTCAAATGAACCGGATCCAATTATATTCAACTAGTTTATGAACTGAGTTAATTCATGAACTGGAACTGATAGAGAAAGGGCAAACAAAAAAATTTATGAATCTCGAGTGACCTAAAGAGTCACAAAAGTCAAGAAAAAGGACTTTGGTATGAATTGGAGATGAAAACCAAACCGATTCAACTGAACCGGATTGAAGCGGTTTGGACCTGTTTGAACCACTATTGAACCAGATGCTAAATTCATTTTTCTAAGTGGCTTAAAAAATTCCAATTTGAGATTTGAGGCCACCATTGGATAAAAAATGAATTTAGATAAATTTAGAAATTTTTAGATTTGAAAATTTTGGTCGAATTGTGGGTGAACTAGCCGGTTTAAGCTTTGAACCCATTTTGGACCGGTCTGGTCTGGTTCGGAACAATATCATCATCTTCCTTTAGATGACAACATTGTTCACTCGTCGAAAAATCGCGCAGCGCCGAGAAAGCTGAAAAGTCTCTGGTGAGGGAGTTTCAAGCAATGAATGACCACCATTAAGGTGCCAATTGGACGACCAAGATGTCCCCGAGCTTCCTATATAAAGTGCCCTTCCTCATTTATCCTCTCTACACCTAAAAACTCCATTCTCTCTCAACTGCTCCAATTTTCAGTGAAGCTCGAACCAGAGATCCAACTTGGGCACTTTTTTGAGCCAAACAAGGTGAGATCGGGTTCTATGGATTCATGGAGAAGTTAGCTACACACGTGTAGTCTCCATTTTCTCCAAGGGTCACCGGAGAAGCGCCGACATGATCAAATAATGAAGTAGCTCTGGCGGACCGAAGCTGCCTTGTTTTGGCCGAGCTGAAATTGGCCAATTCAAGCCCTACTCAAGCCAAAAGCTCTCCCAACACTTCCTCAGTCCTCCCACGGCTGAATTAGGGCTAAAAGGTAAGCCAATTTGGCTTTTCTCTGTAATTTCCGACCAATGTTAGAGAGAGAACCGATAGAATTTTGATGACAGAATTCTAATCTAATTTGGCATCAATTGATGTCATTCTAGATCCAAGGAAGAACCTCAGGATGATAGCTAAATGCCAGATAGAAAGCTTAAACCGCCATGCCCCTGACGGTGAACAATTGAAGCTTTCTCTCTCCACAGTCGGTTTTTCGATGAAACTCTATTTGAGCTTGTTTTGAAGTCAAAACTTGTGATTCAAAGTGCTATTGAATCATATGAGGATGTAGAAACTTAATTTTAACTTCAATTTCAACAATTAGAAGTGTTTGATCGGTCAATTTGATAAAATCAAATTTGGCTATGTTAGGGAGTTGAAATTAGGGGTTAATTGGGGATTTTTGAAAATTTGAAGGACCAAAATGCAATTTTATAAAATTGAGGGTCAATTGGTCATGATAAGAATGTTAGAGGGCCAACTGAGTAATTTTAGAATTTTTGGGGTGAAACTTACCATTTTTTTGTAATGGAAGGGCAAAATGGTAATTTTGGAAAATTTGGGGATCAAATTGGGAATTTAGAAAACTTGAACCCCTTTTTGTGAAATTGAGTAAATTAAAGTCACAAGAGAGATTTTAAAAGTTATGGGATTCAATTTGGGGAAAAACTGGCAATTGGGGTCTAAAGTAAAAGGAAAAAAAAATAACTTTAGGGACCAATTTGCAAATATAGTAAAAAATTGTGAATTTTGTCATTCATACTGAATGAGATAATCAAACCAGATGATAATGAACAATGATATTCATTTCATGTAGGAACACAAAACATTGGGAACGCCAGCTGAGGTTAAGTTCACAAGGGACGAAAACTGATTAAGTGGAATTTCACTACACGATCGGGTGAGTGAGATTTTATATCATACTCGGTTGGGATGATAAATACCTAGGAAAATGAAAACCCACTACTTAGTGGTATTTTAAACATCACAACTTAGAGGAGTGATGTGAAAATGACACGGAAAAACTACTTACTAGTTGTAAGTAGATCATACCTGATTGGTATGATGAAATTTTCTTGGAGGAAGTGGAAAACCCATTCATCAGTTATGAGCGGAGATATCCTCATACTCGATGGTATGACGGATAGTTGAAAATATATTTTTGTCGGAAGTGCTCTCCCCTGACCGTGTGCCACTACTTAAACGATTTAGGAGACCTTCTTGACGGGAGCTCTAATAGATCTGTTAGGCCAAAGGCCTCGGTTTTGGAACTTGGGGGCTATTATGCCCAAATTTTGAAATTCTCGAATAGTCGGCCATAGGCCAGTTGGCACGAGTAGGATAATGTAAACAAACATGAATTATATGCCATGAAAACTTGAATAATTGAATTTTTTGGCCATGGTACCAAGACAGGATGGACATACTCAATCAACTAGCGGTAATGCGACATGATAGGACTTCGGACTAGTCATGACAAACAGGTGTAGGTTGAGTTGAGGCTCGGGGCCGTTGGACCCGTGGCACCATCGAATATATGACATGATGTGAAAATACTGATTGTGCATGCACTATGTTTACAAGACCTTCAAGATGCCCAAGAGGGGTAGTGATGTGTCCTAGGGCCTTGGATGACCTGGTGGGTATAAGTGCAGTTCGTCGTACCGGGTGAACTTGCGAAGCTCGGAGTAGCTTCAAGCACATGAGACCAGGGTGGGGACTGGATGAGGTCTCTGCCCTCATACGGACATGGAGAATTGTTACAGGATTGAGGGTCGGATGTCAAGAACATCCACTCATTCTCAAGGTAGAAGTGGACGTGCTTCTATCTAGGTGACCGGTAAAGTCGCTCTGACGCCACAAGTGGGTTCAGTGGATGTACTGGCCTGTGACTGTGTGATAGACCTTCATGATGAAGGATGTGTGTTAGGTGATGACACACTGTGATTAATAAGAAATGGTGATAAAATAGAGATTTGAAATAAAAGAAAATTTAAAAGGAAATAAAGAGTTTGACACACCCCAAACAAATCATTTTCCTAAAAGTTAAATTTTGAAAACCCATTAACTAAGTTATTGTACTCACCCCTCCCTCATATCCCTTTTCAGGAAATCCCAGAAAGCCTACCCTCAAGGACCATCAACTAATATGCATGTGAGACAGGTTTGATAAATTTAAAATTTTATACAGTTTTGATTTATGTTATTCTAGGAAAGGTGCAGGTTTAAAGGACGCCTTACTCTTTACTGTTTATAATAAGGGGAAACCCTTAATTAAACCGGGAGAGTGGCGGGTTAATCACATCGATCCAACCAAACCAGGTCGAGGCTTGATAACTTGAGTGGTATCAAAGCCTGTTTCCTCGAATACAAAATGAATATTAGAAAATATAGTAACTAATAGGATTGATCTTAAAATTTTCAGATGACTCCCAAGAGAGGAACCAAGAAAACTTGGAATGATTCCACTCAACACCCTATCCTTGTAGGAAGACAACCCTAGAAGCTTCCCAATGCCTGAGGCATGGTAGAAGTCTCAAAAGTCCAAATGGGGAAGTATCTAGGAAGATGGTGCTAGAATCTATTGAGGTCACAACTCTAAGTACGAAGAAAGCCAAGCATGAATCCATAAATACCAGCAAAGGGCATATAACCTTACCTAGGAGGATGCTTTTTAAGAATCCCGTTGCTCCCTATTTATTTTATGACCATTTTCTATAATAGGGCTAAAACACTCAACATACTGTACCCCTCTATTAATAAAGTACTCCAAATTCCAAAAATCGTGTCTCTCAAATGATGTGATCTTTCTAGGAAGATGGCCACAAGAAAAGTAACCCAACAAAACCACGATATCCTAGACACCACGAAGACCAAGGATCAAGGAAATTATTAGGCAAAGAATGCATGACAAGAAAACCATCAAGAAAAACTCCTAGAGTAACAACTAAGCAAGGAAACAACCTATCACAAGGTGCAAAGGAAATATCCCACTAGGATTTAGAATAATACTTTCCAAGAATAACACCCCCACAACTATAGTAAATCCGAAATGATACTATCCCAATAAACACAACTCCTGCTCGTAATTTTAACCACAGACCGGAGGAAGCTCTTCAAGATCTTAGCAAAGTGGCAGGAAGGAAAAATGGCTGAAGGTAGGACCTTGATAAAACCACTAACAGAACAAAATGTAGCTGAAGAGAACTCTCCCTTAAAGAAGAAATTTCCAACAATTTAGGAGCAAAGAAGGGAATGCATCCACAAGAGAAGACAAGCCGAGGATTTGACAGCAAATGGGATGTCTTGATATTTCAAGTACAACTTCCTTTAGAAAAAGTAGAGAAGTCAAATTGGAGTTTCGAACCAACATAGCAAAAGTGAGCAAACCTTAACAACAAGATGGACAAAGAGAATGAATGACACCTTAAGGAGAATTGGGAGGTAGTAAGTGATACACCCTAAAAAGGGTAATGGAATGGTTATTAAGGACAAGGAGACTTGAGAGACAATTGCCTCAAGAGAATTAGACAAGGTGAATAGTGGAAGCTAGGCAGGTAACGAACTAACTCTAGTGAGGGTTATAGATAAAGCTCTAGTAAAGAAAGGGAAGAAGGAAAGGCCAAATAGTTGGAAAAGAAGGATGGATGAAATCCTCAAGGAGATTTAGAAGCCAAGACCAAATTGATGACCAAACTCAAAGCTAGAAAAAGATTAAGTAAGCCTTACACAAAGAGGTCTTGAAACAAATCATGTCTGAACTTTTCCCAAGTAAGAAAACTTGTGCAAGATACAAGTAGAATTAAGGAAATGGTACAAGGACGTACCACTAGATTTCCCAAGAAGGGTGCATGGGAAGGACGACATCAAAGGATGTCATTTAATGATTTGATACTTCCAAAGAATGAATGAAAAAGGAATTTTAGGAGAAAGGGAAAGAATCCTACCAAGGATGGAAGCCCCAAAAAGGGCATATGTATGCCAACTTAGAGATAATGGAATAAAGTGAAAGGGATAAAGAAATAAAATTGCATATGAAGCGCAAACTGAGGTGAAATAACCAAGAAAGCATACTAGGAGTACCCAAGGAAATAAGTTAACGAGTAGATATGGAGTTAGCATCAAAAGAATGCTGTGATAAGTAAGGATGAGTGGACTATTCATATTAAGGTAATAAAGGAAAGAACGCCCGAGAAACATTGGGAAAGTAAGCTCTCCAAATAAGACGTGGTTATAGAGGAATAACCACAATTGGTAAGATGGGTCATAGTCCACAAGCGCATATGAAGCCTAAAGAGTGGACGGCTAAGCATAGTGTGGAATGCACGGAATAAAATCAATAATTGGAAATATCTCAAGTAAGAAATAAGGGATGAAGCAGAAGTTGTGGATAGAGAAGGATCCAAAGCAGACAAATGCCCTAACATAGATAGGGGTGCGAAGAAAAGGAGAAAGAACCCTACAAGGAATGATAAGAAGGTTAAGCATGTAACACCTAAGATGGAAATCTCTATTGTGAGGGACATAGTAGAGAACGGAACTAGAAGAAGTGAACCTTCCCAAGCAAAGGAATTGGCACATAGATCGAAAGTAATTATTTTAGAACGAAGAATCATACAATGATTATGAGTAACTAAAAGTGGATTAAGGAATAAGGAAAAATCCTTGTATGAAGAATACCATGGACTTAAGAAGGAAAGAATACGAGCTTGTTGGTAAATTATTGGGAAACCAAACAATTGGATCCGGAAAGACTTAATAAGGAAGTTGCAAAAGGACGAGTGGGTAAGGAGTACTGACACAGTTTTGTAAGTTGATTGGATAATGGTAAAGGTAGCCAAGGAATATTACTAAACAAAAGAGGGATGAAGTTATATGATCCCTGAAAGGTTATAATTTGCAAGAAACCCTCAAAGAAGTATTGTAGAAATCTAATGGATAGAGACAGATTATTGAATATGTCATGTTGTAGGTGACATGTAAGCACCACAGTTTCGAGGAAAAATGTGACTCAAGTAAGGAAAAGCCAGTTGATAAGCATGATGAGGTCAAACAAAATTTTGACTGAAATTGAAATAAATGATGGATGAAGGAACGGTCAAAATAGGATGAAGGGGTAATAACTCCAAACCTTGTGAAGAACAAGTACATGATGCAAGGAAGAACACCGAGCCAAGAGTTTCAAATATGCAAAGAATAACTAGACATAGTAACGATTGGGCATGTTGGAACTCCCAATTCGAAGATTTTGAGTAAGAACCTCAAGGAGAAGAATCTTGCCCTAAGCAAAGGAAGATGTGAACCTAGGGAAAATACCTTTGAACTCGCAGGCAAGACATACTAAACTCCATGGAAGGAGTAAAACAATGTAAAGGAAAGGAACTTCCTGAAGCACATAATTTAAAGTGGTCTAAGTGGAAGAATGACCGAAGCATTAACATGTTCAAGTTTATCTTAAGGAAGGTTATTCCGGAATGAAAAATGCTGATTTAATTTTGGGAACAAAACCCCTAAAAGGAGGGGAGAGTTGTAAACCCCACCCTTTTGAGTTAAGGAAAATCAGGAAAAGAACCGGTCAAACCGAGTGAGAAACACCGAACTGGTTCACAAACCTGATCATTAGAAAATGGGCTATTTGGAAATTTACAACTCCCGGGTGATCCAAAGAGTTCATAAAATCTTGGAAAAGAACCTTAGGACAAATTTGAAGAGAAAAACTAGACGAGTTCAGATGAACTGAAACCGATAGGGAATGGGAAAATCGGGAAATTTATGAATCCTGAGTGACCTAAATAGTCACAAAAGTCAAGAAAAATGACTTTAGGATGAATTGGAGATGAAAACCAAACCAGTTCAGGTGAACCGAATCTGAACCAGATTGAAGCGGTTTGGACCAATTTGAACCACTATTGAACAGAATGATAAATTAATTTTTTTAAGTGGCTTAAAAATTCAAATTTGAGATTTGAGGTCACCATTGGATAGAAAATGAATTTAGATAAATTTAAAAATTTTTAGATTTGAAAAATTCGATCGAATTGGAGGTGAACCAGCCAGTTTAAGCTTTGAACCCGGTTCGAGTTCGGAATAGTGTCGTCTTCTTCTTTTAGATGACAGCACTGTTCACTCGTCGGAAAATTGTGCAACATCGGCAAAGCTGAAAAGTCTTCAGCCAGGGAGTTTCAAGCAATGAATGACCGCCATAAAGGCACCAATCGGGTGGCCAAGAAGTCCTCGAGCTTTCTATATAAATAGCCCCTCCTCGTTCATTCTATCCACACCTGAAAACTCCATTCTCTCTCAACTAATATAATTTCTAGCGAAGCTCGAACCAGAGCTCCGACTTGGGTACTTTTCTAAGCCAAAAAAGGCAAGGTTGGGTTCTATGGATTTGGAGAGAAGTCAGCAACACACCTATAATCTTCATTTTCTCTGAGGGTCGCCGAAGAAGCGCCGACGTAATCGAACATTGAAGCAGCTCTGTGGACCGAAGCTGCCCTATTTCGGCCAAGCTGAAATTGACCAATTTGAGCACTCCTCAGGCCAAACCAAGCTCTCCCAACACTTTCTCAGCCCTCCCACAACCGAATTAGGACTGAAAGGTATGCAAATTTGGCTCTCTTCTAGAATTTTTTACTAGTGATGGAGAGAGAACTGAGAGAATCGATGACAAAATTCTAATCCAATCCGCATCAATTGATGTCATTTTTGATCCTAGGAAGAACCTCAGGAGGAGAGCTACCTGCGTAGATAGAAAGCTCAGACCGCCGCGCCCCCGACGGTGAGCAATTGAAGCTTTCTCTCTATATAGTTTGTTTTCCAGCGAAGCTCCGTTTGAGCTCGTTCCAGCATCAAAACTTACGATTCAAAGTGCTATTGTATCATATGAGGTTGTGGAAACTCAATTTTAACTTCAATTTCAACAATTAGAAGCATTTGATTGGTCAATTTGATGAAATCAAATTCGACTGTGTTAGGAAGTTGAAATTGGGGGGAAATGGGGATTTTTGAAAATTTGAAGGACCAAAATGCAAATTTTATAAAATTGAGGGTTAATTGGGCATGATAAGAATGTTAGAGGGCCAATTGAGCATTTTTAGAATTTTTGGGGTGAAACTTACCTTTTTTTTGTAAAGGAAGGGAAAAATGGTAATTTTGGAAAATTTGGGTGCCAAATTGGGAATTTGGGAAACTTGAACCCGTTTTTATGAAATTGAGTAAATTGAAGTCCCAAGAGAGATTTTAAAAGTTTTGAAACTCAATTTGGGGAAAAATCGGCAAATGGGGCCTAAAGTAAAAGGAAAAAAATAACTTTTGGAACTAATTGGTAAATATTGGAAAAAGTTGTGAATTTAGTCATTAATATTGAATGAGGTAATCAAACCAGATGATAATGAACAACGATATTCATTTCATATAGGAACACAACACATCGGGAACACCAGCTGAGGGTAAGTTTGCAAGGGACGAAAACTGACTAAGTGGAATTTCACAATGCGATCGAGTGAGTGGGATTTTTATATCATATCCAGTTGGGATGATAAGTACCTCGGAAAATGAAAACCCACTACTTTGTGGTATTTTAAACATTACAACTTAGAGAAGTGATGTGAAAAGGACACGGAAAAACTACTTACTGGTTGTAAGTAGATCATACCCTATTGGTTTGATGAAACTTCCTCGGAGGAAGTGAAAAACCCGTTCATCGGTTATAAGCTGTGATATCCTCATACTCGATAGTTGAAAATATATTTTTGTCGGAAGTGTTCTCCCCTAAATGTGTGCGACTGTTTAAACAATTTGGGAGACCTTTTTGATGGGAGCTCTAATAGCTCTGTTAGGCCGAAGACCTCAGTTTTGGAACTTGGGGGCTATTATGCCCAAATTTTGAAAATCTCGAATAGTGGGCCATAGGCTAGTTAGCATGAGGAGGAGCTTGTAAACAAACATGAATTATATGCCATGAAAACTTTAATAATTAAATTGTTTGGCCATGGTACCAAGACAGAACTGACATACTCAGTCAACTAGCGGTAGTGCAACATGAGAAGTCTCTGGACTAGTCAAGACAAACAGTTGCATGTTGAGTTAAGGCTCAGGGCCGTTGGACCAGTGGCACCGCATATTATATGGTATGATGTGAAAATACTAATTGTGCATGCACTGTATTTATAGGACCTTCAAGATGCCCAAGAGGGGTAGTGATATTTCTTAATGCCCTGGACGACCTAGTGGGTATAATGGCAGTTCGTCGTACCAGGTGACCTTGCGAAGCTCGGAGTAGCTTCAAGCGCATGAGACTGGGGTGGGAAGGGATGAGGTCTCTATCCTCATACGGACACTGAGAATTGTTATGGGATTGAGGGTCAGATGTCACGAACATCCACTCATTCTCTAGGTAGAAGTGGATGTGTTTCTATCTAGGTGGCTGGTAAAGTCGCCCCGATGCCACAAGTGGGTTCAATGGACATACTAGCCTATAACTGTGTGATTGACCTTCATGATGAAGGATGTGTGTTGGGTCATGACACACCATGATTAATAAGAAATTGTGATAAAATAGAGATTTGAAATGAAAGGAATTTTGAAAGGAAATAAGGAGTCTGACATTGATTTAAGAGTTTCAAATATGCAAAGAATAACTAGACACTATAACGATTGGGCATCTTGGAACTCCCAATTCGAAGATTTTGAGTAAGAACCTCAAGGAGAAAAATATTGCCCTAAGCAAAGGAAGACGTGAACCTAGGGAAAATACCTTTGAACTCGTAGGCAAGACATACTAAACTCCATGAAAGGAGTAAAACAACGTAAAGGAAAGGAAATTCCTGAAGCGCATAATTTAAAGTGGTCTATGTGAATGAATGACCGAAGCATTAACATGTTCAAGTTAATATTAAGGAAGGTTATTCCAGAATGAAAAATGCTGATTTAATTTTGGGGACAACACTCCTAAAAGGAGGGGGGAGTTGTAAACCCCACCCTTTTAAGTTAAGGAAAACCGGGAAAAGAATTGGTCAAAGTGAGTGATAAACATTGAACCAGTTCACAAACCCGATCATTAGAAAATGGGCAATTTTGAAATTTACAACTCCCGGGTGATCCAAAGGGTTCATAAAATCTTGAAAATGAACCTTAGGAAAAATTTGAAGAGAAAAACCAGACCAGTTCAGATGAACTGGATCCAATTGGATTGAGCCAGTTTATGAACCGAGTTGGTTCATGAACTGGAACCGATAGAGAATGGGCAAACTGGGAAATTTATGAATCCTGAGTGACCTAAATAGTCACAAAAGTCAAGAAAAAGGACTTTAGGATGAATTGGAGATGAAAACCAAATCGGTTCAGTGAACCGGATTGAAGCGATTTTGACCGGTTTGAACCACTATTGAACTAGATGCTAAATTCATTTTTCTAAGTGGCTTAAAAAAATCAAATTTGAGATTTGAGGTCACCATTGGGTAGAAAATGAATTTAGATAAATTTAGAAATTCTGGCCAGGAAGTTTGAGGCAATGAATGCTTGCCATTAAGGCGCCAATCGGACGGCCAAGAAGCTCAAACCAGAGCTTCGATATAGGGTCATTTCTGAGCCAAACAAGGTGAGTTCAGGATCTTTAGAACTGGGGAGAAGTTAGCTACACGCTTGTAGTCTCCGTGTACTTCGAGGGTCGCTGGAGAAGCGACGACGTGATGGAACAGTGAAGCAGCTCCGGCGGACCAAAGCTTCCTTGTTTTTGTCAAGCTGAAATCGGCCAATTCAATCCCTACTCAGGCCAAACCAAGTCCTCCCAACACTTCCTCAGCCCTCCCAAGGTCAAATTAGAACTATAAGGTAAGCCAATTCGAATTCCCTCTGCAATTTATGGTCAGTGCTATAGAGAGAACTAGTAGAATTTCGGTGATGAAATTCTAACTCAATTCTTCATCAATTGATGTAATTCTTGATTCTAAGATGAACCTTAGGACAAGAGCTATCTGGCCAAATAGAAGTCTCAGACCGCTGCACCCTCATCGGTGAGAAACCGAAGCTTTCTCTGTCTACAGTCTATTTTCCAGTGAAGCTCCGTTTGAGCTCATTTCGACATCAAAACTTGCGATTCAAAGTGCTATTGAATCGTATGAAGATGTAGGGGATTTTCGACAATTAGATGTGTTTGATCGGTCTATTTGATAAAATCAAATTCAATTGTTTTAAAGAGTTGAAATTGGGGATTTTTGAAAATTCGAAGGACCAAGATGCAATTTTACAAAATTGAGGGTCAATTGGGCATGATAAAAATGTTAGAGGGTCAATTGAGGAATTTGAGAATTTTTGGGGTGAAACTTACCATTTTTGTAAAGGAAGGGCAAAATGGTAATTTTGGAAAAGTTGGGGGACCAAATTGAAAATTTTGAAATTTAACCCCCTTTTGTGAAATTAAATAAATTGAGGTCCTAAGATAATTTTTAAAAGTTTTGGGACTCAATTTTAGGAAAAACCAGCATTAGGGACTTAAAGTTAAAGAAAAATAACTTTAGGGACCTAATTGCAAATAAATAGAAAGTTTGATTTTGTCATTCATTTGGAATAATAAAGGCTATTAGGCCGAGAGATAATGAACAAGTATGTTTATATCGTTTAGGAATATGAAGTATCGGGAACGCCAATAAGGACAAGCTCTCGTGAATACAAATAAACAGTCGAGTGGAATTCATTTCATTAATGGGTGAGTGGGCTTACTAACGTCGTACTCAGTTGGGATGATGAGCACAGTTTAAAGTTAAAAACCACTTACCGGTTGTGAGTGAGATTTTATATCATACCCAGTTTGGGATGATAAGTACCTTGAAATGAAAACCCACTAATATGGTATTTTAAATATCACAACTTAGAGGAGTGATGTGAAAAATCACGCGAAAAAACTACTTACCAGATGTAAGTAGATCATACCCGGTCGGTATAGTGAAATTTCCTCGAAGGAAGTGGAAAACCCGTTCATCGGTTATGAGCGGAGATGTCATTATACCCGGTCGGTATGATGGACAGGTGAAAACATATTTTTGTTGGAAGTGCTCTCCCCTGACTGTGTGCCATTGCTTAAACGATTTGGGAGACCTTCTTGACGGGAGCTCGAATAGCTCTTATAGGCTGGGGCCTCAATTTTGAAACTTGTGGCTAATATGCCCGATTTTGAAAATCTCGAACAGTGGGCCATAGGCCAATTGGCATGAGTAGGAGCTCGTAAACAAACATGAGATATATGCCATAAAACTTTAAGGAAATGAATTGTTTGGCCATGATACTTAGATAGGACCGACATATTCAGTCAACTAGTGGCAGTGCGGCATGATAGGTCTCCGGACTAGTCAAGACAAACAGTTGCAGGTTGAGTTGATGGTCGGGACATTGGACCAGTGGCACCACAGATTATAAGGCATGAGATGAAAATACTGACTGTGCATGCACTGTGTGTATGGGACCTTCAAGACACCCAAGAGGGGTAGTAATGTGTCTTAGGGCCTTGGACGACCTCATGGATATAAGAGTAGTTCGTCGGACCAGGTGACCTTGCGAAGCTCGACGTAGCTTCATTGCGCACGAGACTAGGGTGGGGTTGGGATGAGGTCTCTATCCTCATACAGACACGGAGAATTGATTTCGGGATTGAGGGTTAGATGTCGCGTACATCCACTCATTCTCAAGGTAGAAGTGAACGTGCTTCTATCTAGGTGGCCGGTAAAGTTGCTTCGATGCCACAAGTGGATTCAGTGGACGGGCTTACCTGCGATTGTGTGATTGACCTTAATGATGAAGTATGTGTGTTGGGTGATGACACACCGTGATTAATAAGAAATGGTGATGAAAACAGAGATTTGAAATTAAAGGATTTTTGAAAGAAAATAAAGAGTCTAACACACTCCAATATAAATCTTTTTCCTAAAAGTTAAATTTCAAAATCCCATTCATTGAGTAGTTGTAATCACCCCCTCCCTTATATCCCTTTTAGGTAAATCAAGGAAAACCGACCGAAGACCTCATGTTAGTTACACTTGTAAGATAGGTATGATTAATTTTAAATTTTATGTAGTTTTGATTTATTTTATTCTAGGAAAGGTGCATGTTTAAAGGAAGCCTTACTCTTCATGGTTTATAAATAAGGGGCAACCCTTAATAAACCAGGAGAGTGGCAGGTTGATCACAGGGATCTGACCAAACTGGGTCGGGGCATGACAGTGGACTACTGGTGCGGTTGTCAATTGAGTCTTCAAATCCAAGAAAGAGTTCTCATAGCTTTCATCCCATTTATACTCAACTCCTTTCCTGGTGAGCCGAGTAAGAGGGGCTGCTATTTTAGAAAAGTCCTGCACGAACAGTATGTAATATCTTGCCAGTCCTATGAAACTTTGTATTTCTAAAGGATTCTTGGGTGCCTTCCAATCTGATATGGCTTCCACCTTCGTTGGATCCACCTTAACTCCATCCTTGGACACTATATGTCCTAAGAATCCTACCTCTTACGGCCAGAACTCACACTTGGAGAATTTTGCATATAAGTGATTTTCCCATAATATCTCCAAGGTGATTGCTAGATGTTTTTTGTGCTCCAACCTAGTTCATGAGTATATAAGAATATCATTTATGAATACTATCACGAACCTGTCCATGTGTGGTTGGAACACATGGTTCATTAAATCAATGAAGGCTGCAGGTGCATCTATTAATCCAAATGGCATCACTCTGAACTTGTAATGTACATATCAGGATCGGAATGCCATCTTGGGAATGTCCTCCTCTTGAATCTTGGGTTGGTGATAGCCCTACCGGAGGTTTATTTTGGAGGAGTAAGCCGCTCCTTTTAGTTGGTCGAATAGGTCATCAATCCATGGAAGTGGGTATCTATTCTTGATGGTGACTTGGTTCAACTTCCTATAGTCTATGCACAATCTCATGCTTCCATCCCATTTCTTTATGAATAGGATAGGTGCACCCCATGGAGACTAGCTAGGACGTATAAAATCCTTCTCCAATAGCTCATCCAAATTTTCTTTCAATTCCTTCAGTTCTGCTGGAGCCATTCGATAGGGGGCTTGGGATATGGGGTTTGTTCCTGGGATAATCTCTATAGTAAATTCCACTTGCCGACTTGGAGGTAGTCTAGGTAGTTCTTTCGAAAATACTTCTGGATAGTGTTTAACCACTAAGATGTCTTCGAGTCTCTTCTCTTCAGACTCTTCGTTGATGACCATGGCTAGGAAGGTTATACAACCTTTATGTATCATCTTCTAGGCTTTCATACGAGACACCATCAGTACTTCATCCTTTCTTCTCTCTCCTTGAAATTTTAATCCGTTTGTCTCGGGAGTGTGGAAGGTCACTATCTTCTTTCCGCAGTCCATCCTGGCCTCATGGTTGCTTAGCCAATCCATCCCAAGGATCACTTCTACCTCCTTCAGGGGCAATGGAATCAAGTCTACTTCGAGTTTGATTCCCCCAATCTTTATCTCACATCCTTTTAATTGCTTGTTCCTATTTAGCCCTTCTCCTAAGGGTGTTAGGATGTTGAGACTTTGTCCTAGAAGAGTAAGTTCTAAGGGTAAGCTTGGAATTAAGTCCTCTTTGATGAAAGATCTCTTAGCTCCTGAATCGAAGATGGCGTAAACTTGTTGATCCCATAATTGCACGTACCCCGATTGAAGAAATGTATAGTGGTGGTCTCTTGTGGTGGTGGTCCAAGGGTATTCCTCTGCTTGTTCTCCGTGAGAGTGGGACATTCCTTTGCAAAGTGCCCCACTTGTGTGCATGCAAAGCAGGTCAAGCATGCTCCCTCATGGTGCCTTTGGCACCTAGGACAATGAGGGTTTCCATGGGGGCAAGGTGGGGATTACTCGCTGTAGAGGTGGCGACATATCTTTCCTCTTTTGAAATGCCGCTCTATTTCCCCATCTTGGGCTATTATGCTCCTTCTGTCCTCTATGACAGTTTTGGCCTTTATCCTCCTTCCGGGTCGTTTGCTCCATTCGATGGTATTGGGTCTGCACCAGTCGCTCACACTCATGAGCCATATTGATTACTGCTGCTAGGTCCGTGGTGTTACGCCCCAACTCGGTTTGGTTGGATCCACGTGAACAACCCACCGCTCTCTCGGTTCAAGAGTAGTTTCCCCCTTTTTTAAATCGAGATGAACCAAGCATATTTTTGACCTTGTTCCCTGTAAAGACATATATCAAATAGAATGTAAGCTTAAGAGAAATTAAACATACATGATAAAGGATAAGGCTCAGTGTTATTTCTTGTCATTTTCTCTTTTCCTAAAAAAGGATAGAAAAGAGGGGTGAGTTTCTACAACTCAGTGAATGAGTGTTTTTTTTTAAAAAAAATGAAGTTTTTTAAAAAAAATGTTTTAAATTATTGGAGTGTGCAAGACTCCTTAATTTCCTTTAAATTTTCTCCAACTTTAAAATCTCATTTTCAAAGGAACATCCTTCATCATGAAGGTCAGTCACACAGTCACAGGCTAGCAGGTTCACTGAACCCACTTGTGGCGTTGGAGCGACTTTATCAGCCACCTATTTAGAAGCATGTCCACTTTTACCCTGAGAATGAGTGGATGTTTGCGACATCCGCCTTCAATCGCATAAAATTCTCTGTGTACATATGAGGACAGAGATCTCATCTCGTCCCCACCCCGGTCTCATGCACTTGAATCTACCTCGAGCTTTGCAAGGTCAACGAGTCCGATGAACTGCCCTTATACTCACCAGGTCATCCAAGGCCCTAGGACACATCACTACCCCTCTTGTACGTCATGAAGGTCCCGTAAACACAGTGCATGCACAATCAGTATTTTCACATCATGCCATATAATCTGTGGTGCCACTGATCCAACGGCCCCGACCCTCAACTCAACTTGCAGCTGTATGTCTTGACTAGTCCGGAGACCTGTCATGTCGCATTGCCACTAGTTGATTGAATATGTCAGTCCTATCTTGGTGCCATGGCCAAACAATTCATTTATTTAAAGTTTTATGCCATATAACTCATGTTTGTTTACGAGCTCCCGCTCGTGCCAACTGTCCTATGGCCCACTGTTCAAGATTTTTAAAATCAAGCATATTGGCCCCTAAGTTCCAAAACCAAGGCCCTCGGCCTATAAGAGCTATTTGAGCTCCCATCTAGAAGGTCTCTCAAATCATTTAAGCAGTGGCACATAGTGAAAGGAGAGTACTTCCAACAAAAATAAATTTTCAACTATCCATCATACTAACCGAGTATGAGGATATCTTCGCTCATAACCGATGAATGGGTTTTCCACTTCCTCTGATGAAGTTTCATCATACCAATCGAGTATGATCTACTTACAATTTGTAAGTAATTTTTTTTTTGCATCATTTTCACATCACTACTCTAAGTTGTGATGTTTAAAATACCACTAAGTAGTGGGTTTTCATTTCTGAGTTACTATCATCCCAAACGGGTATGATATATAAATCTCACTCACCCGATCATGCAGTGAAATTCTACTTAATCGGTTTCCATCCCTAGCAAGCTTAACTTCAACGGGCGTTCCCGATGTCTAATTTTCCTACACGAAATGAACATAGTTGTTCCTTATTCTTTGGCCTAATAGCCCTCATTTGTTCCAAATGAATGAGAAAACCAACTTTTCCTTTATTTACATTTAGGTCCCTAAAGTTATTCTTTTTAAATTTAAGTCCCTAATACCAGTTTTTCCTCAAATTGTGTTCCAAAACTTTTAAAATTCCTCTTGGGATCTCAATTTACTCAATTTCATAAAAAGGGGTTCAAGTTTCCTAAATTCCCAATTTGGCCCCCAAATTTTCCTAAATTACCATTTTGCCCTTCCTTTACAAAAATGATAAGTTTTACCCCAAAAATTCTAAAAGTGCTCAATTGGCCCTCTAACATTCTTATCATGCCTATTGACCCTCAATTTTACAAAATTGCATTTTGGTCCTTCGAATTTTTCAAAAATCCCCAATTTCAACTCTATACCACAATCGGATTTGATTTTATCAAATTGAGTGATCAAACACTTCTAATTATTGAAATTGAGTATCTACATGTTTATATGATTCCATAGCACTTTGAATCGCAAGTTTTAACGTCGGAATGAGCTCAAACGGAGCTTCGTCAAAAAATAGTATGTAGAGAGAGAAAGCTTCAATTGCTCGTCGATAAGGGTGCGACGATCTAAGCTTTCTATCTGGGTAGGTAGCTCTCCTCCTAAGGTTCCTCCTAGGATCAAGAATGGCATCAATTGATGCCAAATTGGATTAGAATTCAATCATTGAATTTCTGTCGGCTCTTTCTCTCTAGCGCTGGTTGAAAATTGTAGAGGGGAGTCAAATTAGCTTACCTTTCAGTCCTATTTCGGCTGTGGAAGGGCTGAGCAAGTGTTGGGAGAGCTTGGTTTGGTTTGAGGAGGGCTCAAATCAGCCAATTTCAGCTCGGCCAAAACAGGGCAGCTTTGGTCCATCGGAGCTACTTCACTATTCAATGATTCCCATCAGGTTCTGGTGGTATCCTGATGATTCCCATCAGGTTCTTTACATTGGCCAACTAATCCATGGCGGCACCAGCATCTTTCTCTCCTAGGAAAGGCTTACACCCCAGTTGATGGAGAGTCTTGAGATTCATGGGAATGTGTACTGGAGGGGAATGGCTAACAAGGGGAGGATGGGATTGTACTTCCTCTAGTTTGACCTGAGAGTTGGTACCTACCTCAAGGACAAGGTTAGGTTGCCCCAATACATGGGTGAACTCTTCGTACTACCTTTGGTGTTCTGAGCTAAGTCTAGGTTGAGAGTTGTTTGGGCTCCTCGGGGAGTTTCCACAAGTAGAGGTGATTGGGCAGTATTGGAGACTGTGACTCTAGTTCTCTTGGTTCCTTTCTTGGGAGCCATTTTGAAAATTTTAAAATCATTCCTAGTAGTTACTTTATTCTCTAGTCTTGATAATGTATTTGAGGAAACATGCTTTGATACCACTCAAGTTGTCATGCCTCGACTCGGTTTGGTCAGATCCTCGTGAGCAACCCACCACTCTCCCGATTTATTAAGGGTTCCCCCTTTTTTAAATCGTGATGAGTAAGACATCCTTTAAACATGTACCTTTCCTAGAATAACATTAATCAAAACTACGTGAAATTTTAAACTTTCAAACCTGTCTTGTAGGTGTAGCTAACTAGAGGTCTTTAGGTAGGCTTTTTCCTTGGTTACCTAAAAAGGGGTTTAAGGGAGGGGGTGAGTTCGACAACTCAGTGAATGGGTGTTTAAAATCATGATTTTTAGAAAAATAATTTTAATTGGAGTGTGTCAGACTCCTTATTTTTTTAAAACTTTTTCCTCAATTTCTTGGTTTCAAAACCATCATTTCTCATTAATCACTGTAGGTATGTTTAACAATCAACACACGCCCTTCATCATGAAGGGATCACACATTCACAGGGCAACCTATCCACTGCACCCACTTATTGTGTCAGAGCGACTTTATCGGTCACCTAGATAAAAGTCCATTCACTTCTACCTTGAGAATGAGTGGATGTACACGACATCCGACCCTCAATCCTGAAAGAAAACTCCGTGTTCATATAAGGACAAATACATCATCCGGACCCCTCCACGGTCTCATGCGCATGAAGTTATGTCCAGTTTCTCTAATTGTTGGCATGACAAACTGCCCTTATCTATATCATGTGGTCCAATAGCCCCTAGGATGCATCACTACCCCTCTTGGGCGTCTTGATGGTCCCGAACCTCAGTGCATGCACAAAACAATAGTTTTTCTCAAAAGCCATTTAATCTTTGGTGCCACTTGTCCAACGACCCTGACCCTCAACTCAATCTTTAGCTATTTGTCTCGACTGGTTCGTCAACCTGTCTTGTCGCACTGCTGCCAGTCCATCGAGTATGTCGGTCCTGTCTTGGTACCATGGCCAAACACATCATTTATTAAAGTTTTCATGGTTTAATCTCATGTTTTTTTACGAGCTCCTACTCGTGCCAACTGGCCTTGGGCCCACTGTACGAGATTTTCAAAGAATCTAACATTTTAGCTCATAAGTTCTAAAATTGAGGCCTCTGACCTATATGAGCTATTCGAGCTCCCGTCAAGAAGGTCTCCCAAAAAGTTTAAGCAGTGGCATACAGTCAGGGGAGAGCACTTCTAACAAAAATAATCTTTCAGCTGTCCATCACACCAACCAAGTTTGAGGACATCTCTACTCATAACCGATAATCGGGTTTTCTACTTCCTTCGAGGAAGTTCAACATACCAACCGAGTATGATCTACTTACAACCGGTAAGTAGTTTTTCCATGCATTTTCTCACATCATCCCATCTAGGTGTGATGTTAAAATCCCACATAGTAGTGGGTTTTCATTACCGAGGTGCTCATCATCCCAACTGGGTATGATGTAAAAATCTCTCTCACTAGTTAATGCACTGAATTCCTCTTAACCGGCTTTTCGCCTCCATGCGAGCTTGTCTTGGCTGGTGTTCCCGGTATTTCAGATTCCCACATGATATGAACATCCTTATTCATTATCCTTTGGCCTAATAGCCTTCATTCACCATGAATGAATTAAATACCCAAACTTTTCAATTATTTGCAATTAGGTCCCTAAAGTCCTTTTTCTTTAACTTTAGGTCCCTAAAGCCAATGTTTCCCCAAATTGAGTCCCGAGACTTCTAAAATTCACTATGGGACCTCAATTTATTCAAAATCACAATAAGGGGTTCAAGTTTCCTAAATTCCCAATTTGGTTCTCAACTTTTCCAAAATTATCATTTTACCCCTACTTTACAAAAACAGTAAATTTCACCCCAAAATTCCAAAAATAGACCAATTGGTCCTCTAACATATTTTTCATGCCCAATTGGCCCTCAATTTTAGGAAATTGCACTTTAGTCCCTCAAATTTTCAAAATTACCAAAATTTCCCCAATTTCTCCCCATTTTCAACCTTTCAACCTGATCGGATTTGATTTCATCAAATTGACCTATCAATCGAAGTTAATTGTTGAAATTGAAGGTAAATTTGAGTTCCTACACATCCATACGATTCAATTTAGCTTTGAATCGTATGAATTGGCGTTGGAACGAGATCAAATAGAGCTTTGTCGGAAAACTAGACGTTGTAAGAGAAAGCTTCGAAAGCTTACCGTCGAGGGCGCGACGGTCCGAGCTTTTGATCTGGGCAGATAGCTTTTTTCCTAAGGTTCCTCCTAGAATCAAAAATCACATCAATTCATGTCAAATTGTTGGAGAATTTGGTCAGTGAAGTTTCACCGGTTCTCTCTCTAACATTGAACGAAAATTAGAGAGGGGAGCCAAATTGGCTTACCTTTCCACTCTAATTTAGCTATATGAGGGCTATGGAAGTGTTGGGAGATCTTGGTTTGTTTTGAGAAGGGCTCGAATTGGCCATTTTCAGCTCAGCCAAAACAAGGCAACTTCAGTTCGTCGGAGCTACTTCACTGTTCTATCACGACAGCATTTCTCCGGTGATCCTCAGAGCAAATAGAGGCTACCATCATGTAGCTGACTTCTTCATGAGTCTAAAGAACATGACCATTCCTTCTTTGGCTTAGAAAAATGCCCAAGTCAAAGCTCTGGTTTGAGCTTCACTAGAAAATGGAGCAGTAGGGAGAGAGTGGAGTTTTCAGGTGTGGGGAGGATGAATGAGGAGGGGCTTTTTATATAGGAAGCTCGGGGACTTCTTGGTCATCCGATTGGCACATTAATGGCGGTCATTCATTGCCTAAAACTCCCTAGCCAGAGACTTTTCATCTTCGTCGGTGTTGCTCAATTTTCTAGCATGTGAATAGTGCTGTCATTTGAATGAAGAAGAAGACATTGTTCTGAACTAGATCAGTCCAGTCTAAACCGGGTTCAACGCTTAAATCGGTCAGTTCAGGCCCGATTCAACCTTGTTTTTTGAAAATTAAAAATATGTAAATTAATCTAAATTCATTCTCTATCAAATGGTGTTCTCAATTCTCAAATTTGAATTTCCTACTCCACCTAGAAAAATGAATTTATAAATCTGTTCAATAGTGGTTCAAACCGGTTCAATCTAATTCAGGTCCGGTTCACCTGAACTGGTTTGATTTTCACATCCAATTCATCCTAAAGTCATTTCTCATGATTTTTTGTGACTCTTTAGGTCACTCGAGATCCATAAATTTCTTAGTTTACCCTTTCTCTATCGGTTTTGGTTTATAACCCAACTCGGTTTTCTCTTTGGTAAAGACTAGTTCTTTTTCTCAGCTTTCTTATTATCAAAGGACGGGGTTTACAGAGGTGGTATGAGCTCTTGATCTGGGAATGTAGCTCTCATCCTTAGGGTCCTTCTAGGATCTAGAATTGCTACAATTGATGTCATGATCAATGCAAATTTGGTTAGTGAAATTCAATAGTTTCTGTCTCTAGAACCGATCTACAACGACGAAGGAGGGCCGAATTGGCTTACCTTTCACCTCTTTGGAGGTTGTGTGATGGCTATGGGTACTATGGAGAGGCTTGGTTTGGCCATAGGAGGTTAGAATTGGTCAAATTCAAGTTGGCCAAAATAGAGCAGCTTCGAACCAACGGAGCTGCTTTATAGTTCAATCCCGCCAGCACTTCTCCGGTGATCCTTCGGTCGAAGGGAGTTTGCTGTCAGGTAGCTGACTTCTCCCTAGAGTATGTTAGACCCGAGTTTTCCTTCTAAGGCTGAGAAAAGTGCCCAAGTTAGAGCTCTGGTTTGAGCTTTGCCAGAAAATGGAGTACTTCCGAGGAGGATAGGATTTGAGGTGTGTATAGGATAAATGGAGGGGAGCTCATTATATAGGGAGCTCAGGGACCCTCTACTTTACCAGTTTCCATATTGGTCAAGCTTATCCTCTTTAGAAAATGTCCAAATCAGAGTGAATATTCTCTCATCGGAGAAGGAAAGTTTTTATGTCATATGAATAGTGTTGTAATCCCAAGTAAGAGGACGACACTGTTACTTACTGGACCGTAAAGGTCCGACTGGGTTCAATGGCAAAAATCGGCTCGTTTAGGTCGGATTTGACCGGTTTTCTCAAAATTAAAATTTTCTAAATTTGTCAAGATTCATTTTCTATTTGATGGTGGCCTAAATTTTCCAAATTGAGATTTTCAAGCCACCTAGAAAAATAAATTTTCCAATCCGTCTCATTATGGTTCAATCCGGTTTACTTCATGGTTCTTCCCTATGATTTTCATTACCTTTTGTTCCCTTGGGATTTTCCAATTTCCCATTTTAAACTTTCTTTATCATTCTTGGTTCCTTAAGTGGTTCGGTTTTCTCATTAAATTGGTCAGTTCTTTCTAGGTTTCCTTGATTCAAGATGACGGGTTTCACATCATTAGAGTTGGGCACTTTCTTATGTAGTGTCCCTATTGTACACAACTGTAACATGTCACTTCCTTACGTGGACCTTTGTGGTTCTTCCTATGCCTCGAGCATTGGGGGCCCTTACTGATGGTTCTGTGTTTTGCCATCCTTGAGCCCAAACACCTTGACGGTTTTCTTGTTGAGTTTTCTTTGCCCATTAGTTACTCCAAGAGTTCTCCTAGACTCCTTAATCCCCTGGTTCCTTACTTGGGATTCTCTCTTGTTTCCGTGGTGTCAAGGGTAACGCAAGTTTGTTTGGCTACTTTTCTTGGGGCCATCTTCCTGCAATTGAGGTGCAAGATCACTTCATATTCGAGAGACAGGATTTTAGGAATTTGGAGTTCTTCATTAATGTAGAAGGAGTACAATACATTAGAGTCTTAGTCCTATTATAAAAAGGTGATTACGAAATAGATAAGAAGTTGTAAAGGTTCTTGATAAGTGCATTCCTCGGTAAGGTTACAAGCCCTTATTGGCATTCCTGAATTTAGGCTTGGCTCCCTTCATACTCGAGGTTGTGACCTCAACATGTCCTGGGACCACACACATTGGTGGTACTGGACACTTCCTCATAATATCTCTTGGTTCTTTAGGACTTCTACTATACCTCGAGCATTGGAGAGATTTTAGGGTTGTCTTCCTATGAGGACAAAGTGTTGGGTGGTGTTGGTGGCATTAGTCCTAGTTTTATAGGTTCCTCTCTAGGGAGCCATATGAAAATTTTAAAAATTTTCTCTTAGTTCTTATGATATATAGTCTTGATAATGTAATCGAGGAAACGGGCTCTGATACAACACAAATTGTCACACCCCGACCCTATTTGGTCAGATCCCCATGAGCAACCTGCCACTCACTTTGGTCTATGAAGGATTTCAGTTTCTTCTAAACTACGAGGAGTCAAGCATCCTTTTTACCTGATTTTCCTAGAATAACATTATACAAAATTGAATATGTTAAAAACTTACATACTTGTCTTTGTCTTAAGGGTTTGGCTTTGAGTTATTACTTAAGGGTTTGCCATCCTTCCTAAAAAGGAGTTAAAGAGAGGGGGTGAGTTTCCACAAATCAGTGAGCGGGTGCTGAGAAATGAGTTTTTCAAAAATATTCTTTGTTCACTAAAATCTTGGGGTTTTTCTTTTATCTAAAAAAAATTATCAATTTAAAATTTCTTCACCATTATGTGAGTTTAACTCTTTTAACACTTCCCCTTATCCGGGAAGTGTTTCACGTAGTACAACTGTATGTGTTTTTAAAACCTTTCACCATTTCACTTATTATGTGTGTTTAGCTCTTTTAGCACATCCCCTTGCCTCGAGAGGTATTTAACAAATAAACACATGCCATTTATCATAAAGGGTACAAACATTAATAGGGCAGTCCCAAACTGTACCCACTTGGGGATCAGCATGACTTTGTCGTCGACCCTGATAGAAGTCTCGGACTTCTACTCTAAGTCTGAGTAGATGTCCCAGACGTCCAACCCTTAGACCCAAAATTTACTTAATGTCCATATGAAGATGGCGGCATCATCCTAACCCCATCCTAGTCTCATGCACAAGAAGCTCCCGGAGCTTCTTGACTAACTGGCACGACGAACTGCCCATACTTTACCATGTCGTCCAGCAGCTCCTAGAACTTATCACTACCCCCTTGGGCATCTTGATGGTCCTGAATCCATAAGTGCATGCACAAACAATAGTTTTCATAATTTAGTCATTCGCTTTGGTGTCGATAGTCCAATGGTCCTGACATTCAACCCGTTCTGCAGCTGTTTGTCTAGCCAGTCTGTTGACCTGCACTGCAGCCAGTCCATCAAGCATTGTAGGTCCTGACTTTATACCGTGGTGAATCACACAATTAAATTTCCATTTTAAATATGAGTTTTCATGGCTCTTCCAATTCATGTTTGTTTACGGTTTTCAGCTTGTGCCCGTTGGCATTGGGCCTACTGCACGTGTTTTTCAAAACTGGGCCTTGAGCCTTATGATTTCAAAACTGAGGCCCCTAACCTATTAGAGCTGTTCTAGCTCTCGTCAAGAAGGTCTCCCAAATAGTTTAAGCAATGGTACACAGTTTGGGAAGAACACTTCTGACAAAATCTTCTTTTTAACTCATCACACCAACTGGGTGTGATGATAGGTTAGCTTACAACTAGTATGCGGTTTTTCCTTTAAGCAAATAAGCTCATCATACCAATCGAGAATGATGTTTAAATAATCCCACTTACAACCGGTAAGTAGGTTTTTAACTTTAAAAATGTGCTCATCATCCCAACTGGGTATGAAGTGTAATTAAGCCCACTCACAGTGGTTTTTCATTCTAAAAACGAGCTCATTACCCCAACTGGGTATGAAGTTAAATAACCCACTCACCACATGACTCTGACGTGTTCACCCTTAATCAGCCTTCCAAGTCTTGTTCAAGCTCCTTTTCTCACGTCCTTATCCAAATTTGTTCCTACATGGTTTGAGTATCCTCGTTAGGAATGACTTGGCATTAATAGCCCCTCCATTTTCTTGTATATACTTTTAGACCCTTGTTTCCACCTTATTACACTTAGATCCCTAAAGTCAAAATATTTAACTTTAGGTTCCCAATGTTTAATTGTTTTTATTTAAGCCCCTGGGGCTTCCAATATCCCTCTTGGGTTCTTAATTTTTCTCAAAATGATATATGGGATCAAATTTCCAATTTGGTTCCCCAACTTTTACCAAATTACCATTTTGCCCATAAGTTCCAAAAATGGCTAATTGACCCCAAATCTTTTGAAAATTGACCAATTGGTCCTCTAACATCTTTCTCATTTCCATTTGACCTTCAATTTTGAGAAATTGCATGGAGGTCCCTCAATTTTCCAAAATCCCCAAATTTCCCCAATTTCTACCCCTCTCTACTGACCGAATTTGATTTCTTCAAATTAGCCATTCAATTGGGGTTATTTCCTCAAATTGATGATATGAATCAGTTTCTACACTTCCATACGATCAAATGGAGCTTTGAATTGTAGAATTTGGGTCTGAAACGAGCTCAAACAGAGTTTCGCCGAAAAACTGTACGTAGAGAAAGAAAATTTTGAAATCTTATTGTCGGAGGTGCAGTAGTATGAGCTCTCGATCTATGAATGTAGATCTCATCCTTTGGGTCCTTCTAGGATCAAGAATCACTACAATTGATGTCTAGATCAAGGTGAATTTGGTTAGTGAACCGATTTACAATGACAGAGGAAGGCCAAATTGGCTTACCTTTTACCTCTGTTGAGGTCGTGTGATGGCCGTGGGGACTACGAGGAGGCTTGGTTTGGCCATAAGAGGTCTGAATTGGTCAAATTCTAATCGGCCAAATTAGGGCAGCTTCGAACCAATGGAGCTGCTTCACTATTCGATCCCGTCGGCACTTCTCCAGCGATTCCTAAGTCAATGGGAGGTCGCTGTCAGGTAGCTAACTTTCCCATTGTCTATATGACCTGACTTTGCCATCTAAGGCTAAGAAAAGTGCCCAAGTCGGAGCTCTGGTTTGAGCTTCACCTGAAAATTGAGCACTTAGGAGGAGAAGAGGATTTGAGGTGTGTGGAAGATGAATGGAGGGGAGCTCTTTATATAGGGAGCTCACGGACAGTCTGCTCTACTAGTTTCCATATTGGTCAAGCTTATTCTCTTCAGAAAATGCCCAAATCGGAGGAAATATTCCCTCACCTAAAAAGGATGTTTTTTCTGCCATATGAACAGTGTTATCATCCCAAGGAAGAAGACGACATTGTTCTGGACCGGATTGATTCGACCGAGTTCTAAATGACCGAAGGTGCCCTATTTAAGCCGAGCTGAAATTGACCAAATTCAGCCCTCCTCCAGCCAAACCAAGCCCTCCCAACATCCCCACAGCCCTTATACGAACTTAATTGAGCTGAAAGGTAAGCCAATTAGGCCATACTCAGTAGTTGTAGGTTGGAGTTAGAGAGAGAAACGACAAAACTTCAGTAATGAAATTCTCCCTCGATTCAATGCCAATTATAGGAATTCTTGATTCGAGAAGATACCTCAGGAAGAGAGCTACCTTCCCTGGTAGAAAGCTCAGACCGCTGGACCTTAGACGACAAGCTTTCGAAGCTTTCTCTCTCTACGCACAATTTTCCAGTAAAGCTCTACTTAAGCTCATTTATGCCTCAATTTATGCGATTCAAAGCTCAATTGAATTGTATGGAATTTTAACATCACATGTCATGCCCCGACCCGGTTTGGTTGGATCCCTGTGATCAACCCGCCACTCTCCCGGTTTATTAAAGGGTTTCCCCTTATCGTAAACCGTAAAGAGTAAGGCGTCCTTTAACTTGCACCTTTTTCCTATAATAGCATAATCAAAACTGTATGAAATTTAAAACTTTACATACCTATTTTACAGGCATCTTAGTTGACGGTCTTTAAGGGGAGGCTTTCCGGGATTTCCTTAAAGGGATATAAGGGAGAGGGTGAGTACGACTACTCAGTAAATGGGTTTTTAAAAGCTTTTGACTTTTAAGAAAAACATTTATATGGAGTGTGCCAAACTCCTTTGTTTTAAAAAATCCCATCATTTAAAAATTTAGGTTTTTCCATTATTTCTTAGTTACCACGGTGTGTCATCACCCAACACACATCCTTCATCATGAAGGTTACACACATTCGCAAGTCAGTATCACTACTGAACCCGCTAGTGGCTTCGGAGCGACTTTTCCTGCCACCCGGATAGAAGTACGACCACTTCTACCTTGGGAATGAGTGGATGTACGTGACATCCTACCCACAATCCTGAAATCACTTCTTCATGTCCGTATGAGGACAGAGACCTCATCCTGTCCCCACCCCGGTCTCATGCGCTTCGTGCTACTCCAGATTTTGCACAGACACCTGGAACGATGAACTGCCCTTATAGCCACTAGGTCGTCTAGTGCCCTTAGGACGCATCACTACCCCTCACGGGCGTCTTGATGATCCCATACTCACAATGCATGCACAAACAATGTTTTCTTATATTGCCATGTTATCTGTGGTGCCACTAGTTCAACGACCCCGACTCTCAACTCAACCCGCAGCTGTTTGTCTTGACTAGTCCGTCGACCTGTCATATCGCACTGCCGCTAGTTGACTGAGCATGTCGGTCCTATCTTGGTACCATGGCCAAACAATTCACTTATTAAGTTTTATGGCACATATATCATGTTCATTTACGAGCTCCTGCTCGTGCCAACTGGCCTTGGGCCCACTGTACGAGATTTTCAAAATCGGGCATTTAGCCCCCAAGTTCCAAAATCGAGGCCCCCGGCCTATTAGAGCTATTCGAGCTCCCGTCGAGAAGGTCTCCCAAATAGTTTAAGCATTGGCACACAGTTAGGGGAGAGCACTTCCGACAAAAATAGGTTTTTACTGTCCATCATACCGACCGGTATAAGGACATCTCCGTTCATAACCGATGAACGGGTTTGCAACTTCCTTCGAGGAAGTCTCATCATACCAACCGGGTATGATCTACTTACAACCCGTAAGTAGTTTTTTTCGCATAACTTTCACATCACTTTCTCTAAGTAGTGATGATTAAAATACCACTAAACAGTGGGTTTTTATATCGAGGCACCTATCATCCCCAACCGGGTATGATGTTAGTAAACCCACTCACCCGTTAATGCCGTGAATTTCACTAAACTGGTTCTTTGTATTCACGTGAGCTTATCCTTGCTGGCATTCCCGGTATTTAACATTCCTACACGATATGAACAACCTTGTTCATTATTACTCGGCATAACAACTTTCATTCATTAATGAATGAGAAAACCCAAACTTTTAGTTATTTACAATTAGGTCCCTAAAGTTATTTCTCTTTAACTTTAAGTCCCTAATGTCGGTTTTTCTTCAAATTGAGTCCCGTAACTTTTAAAATTTATCGTGGGACCTCAATTTATTCAATTTCACCAAAAAGGGGTTTAATTTTCCAAATTTCCAATTTGGTTCCCCCATTTTTTCCAAAATTACCATTTTGCCCTTCTTTCACAAAAATGGTAAGTTTTTCCCCAAATTTTCCAAAATTCCTCAATTGGTCCTCCAACATTATTTTCATGCCCAATTGACCCTCAATTTCATAAAATTGTATTTTGGCCCCTTTGAATTTTGAAAATCCCCAAATTTTCCCCCAATTTCAACTCTTCAACACTACCAAATTTGATTTCATCAAATTAACCGATCAAACACTTCTAATTATTGAAATTGGAGTTGAAATTGAGTTCCTGTATGTTCATACGATTCTAAGAAACTTTGAATCGCAGATTTTAATGTCGGAACGAGCTCAAACGGAGCTTTGCCAGAAAATAGAGTGTAGAGAGAGAAAGCTTCGATTACTCACCGGTGAAGGCACGACAGTCCGAGCTTTCGATCTGGGCAGATAGGTCTCATCCTGAGGTTAATCCTAAAATCAAGTATTGTATCAATTGATGCAGAATTGGATTAGAATTTCGTCATTGAAATTCGGTCGACTCTCTCTCTAGCACCGATCGAAAATTATAAAGGGGAGCCGAATTGGCTTACCTTTCGGTCCTTATTCGGCCGTGGAAAGGCTGAGGAAGTGTTGGGAGGGCTTGGTTTGGCCTGAGGAGGGCTTGAAATGGCCAATTTCAGCTTGTCCGAAATAGGACAGCTTCGGTCCGCTGGAGTTGCTTTACTATTCCATCATGTCAGCACTTCTCCAATGATTCTCGGATTGACTGGAGTTTGCTATCAGATAGTTGTCTTCTCCCCGGTTCTAAAGAGCCCGACCTTTGTTCAAGTCGAACCTCTGGTTTGAGCTTTACCGGGAAAAGGAGTAGTAGAGAGAGAGAGAGAGAAGTGTTCAGGTGTGACGAGAATGAAATGGGGATGACCTCTTTATATAGTCTTAAAACCCGTGTATTAAATGGTTGAGATTTATTACTAGTATTAATATTGCCATAAATTATTGGTATTAATTCCAATAATTTAATTTAGGTATTAAATTATTGGTATTAATTTTAATAATTAAATATATATTAATTGATGGCTATTTATGATAAGCCGTAAAGCACGCTTAACTTTAAAGTTCTTATGGAATCTAGTTCACCTGAACCAATTTGGTTTTTGCTTTCTAGTTTGTCTTAAGTTTCTTTTCCAATGTTTAATAAATCCTTTGGATCAACCAAAAGTTGTAAATTTTCATATTGCTTATTCCCAAATGTAAATCGGTTTGGTTTTCTTATTCGGTTTGACCGGTTCTTTTCCCGGTTTTCCTTAACTCAAATGTGCGGGGTTTACATCACACTTGGTTGGAGTGATGTGCGAACTAAGCTAAAACCTACTTACCAATTGTAAGTAGAGGAAATCATACCCGATTGGTATGATAGACTTCCTTAAAGGAAGGAGAAACCCGCTTGCCGATCGCAAGTAGAGGTATCATCACACCCGGTTGGTAGGATGAAGTGGAAAATTTATTTTAGTCAGAAGTGTTCTCCCATGTCTATGTGCCAATGCTTAAACTCTTTGAGAGACCTTCTTGACGGGAGCTAGAATAGCTTAGATAAGGCGAGAGGACTTGGTTTTTGAACTTGTGGGGCTAAATGTCCAGTTTTGGAAAATCACGTGCAGTGGGCCCAAGGCTAATGGGCCCAAGAAATGGTTTTATGATTTCACCATGGTACCAAGTCAGGATCGATAGTACTCGATGGACTGGCGGTAGTGCGTCAGGGCTAAGTCGACGGACTGGCCTAGACAAATAGCTGCAGGTCGGGTTGAGGGTCGGGGTCGTTGGACCAATGGCACCAAAGATAAATGGCTATGTGAAAACTATTGTTTGTGCATGCACTTGAGGTACAAGATCATCAAGATGCCCAAGAGGGGTAGTGATGCGTCCTAAGGGCTACAGGATGACATGGTAGAGAAAAGGGCAGTTTGTCGTGCCAGTAGTCGGGAAGCTCGACAAAGCTTCTTGCACATGAGACCGGTGTGGGATCGGGATGAGGTCTCTGCCCTCATACAAACACAAAGATGCTTTTGAGTCTAAGGGATGGATTTTGTGAACATCTACTCAGACCCAGGGTAGAAGTGGATGAGCTTCTATCTTGGTGGCCGGTAAAGATGCTCCGAGCCACAAGTGGGTACAGTAGACGGGCTGCACCTACGAATGTGTGATCCATTCCTGATAAATGGTGTGTGTTGACTGTTAAACACACCTAATGTGGAAATGAGGAAAAAGGTTTTAAAAAACTGAAATTTCAGGAAAGATCATTCTTAAAGGAAATAAGGATTTTGGCACGCTTTGATTAAAACTATTTTGTTTATGAAAACTCCCTCCCAACACCCATTCACTGAGTTGTAGAACTCACACACTCCCTTTACCCCTTTTCAAGTAACCAAGGAAAACCAATCCTAAATATCTTTCTGTAGCTGAACCCTTAAGAAAGGTTTGTAAGATTTAATATATTAAGTTTTGTTTAATGCTATTCCAAGAAAGATACAGGTAAAAAGGAAGCCTTACTCCTCGCAATTTAGAAAAGGGAAAACTCTTGATAAAAAGTGAGAGTGGCGGGTTGTTCATGGGGATCCGACCAAACTGGGTCAGGGCGTGACAACTTGAGTAGTATCAGAGCCTGTTTGCTCGAATACATTATCAAGACTATAAAACCTTGTAACTATTGGGACCAAATCTTAAATTTCAGATGGCTCCCAAGAGAGGAACCAAGAGAACAAGGCTCATAGTTTTTTACACTACCCAACAACCTCTTCCCGTGGAAACTCCTCGAGAAGTCCATATGGTTCCACCTGTACTAAGCTCGGAACACTAGAGAATGTATGAGGAATTAACCCGAGTATTTGGAGGAACTACCCTTGTCTCTCAGGTGAGCGCCAACTCTCAAACTAAATCGAAGGAAGTACAATCCCATCTCCTCTTGTTAACCATCCTCCTCCAATTGACATCCCCAAATACCTCAAGACTCTCCGTCAACTGGGGTGTAAGCTGTCACGCCCCGACCTAGTTTGGTCGGATCCCTGTGATCAACCCACCATTCTCCCGGTTTACTAAAGAGTTTTCCCTTATTATAAACTGTAAAGAGTAAGGTGCCCTTTAAACCTGCACCTTTTCCTGGAATAACATAAATCAAAACTGCATAATATTTTAAATTTTGTCATATTTGTCTCACATGCGCCTTAGTTGATAGTCTTTTAAGGGTAGGCTTTCCAGAATTTCCTGGAAGGGATATAAGTGAGGGGGTGAGTATGACTACTTAGTGAATGGTTTTTTTTAAACTTTTACTTTGATGAAAAAGATTTGCATTGGAGTGTGCCAGACTCCTTTCTTTCAAAAATCCTTTCATTTAAAATCTCGGGTTTTCTACCATTTCCTTATTTAACCACGGTGTGTCATCACCCAACACACATCATTCATCATGAAGGTCAAACACACATTTGCAGGCCAGCATGTCCACTGAACCCACTTGTGCCTTTAGAGCGACTTTACCGGCCACCTAGATAGAAGCACATCCACTTTTACCCTGAGAATGAGTGGATGTATGCGACATTCGACCCTCAATCCTGAAAACAATTCTTCATGTCCGTATGAGTACAGAGACCTCATCCCGTCTCCACCCCCGTCTCATGTGCTTAGTGCTACTCCAAATTTCACACGGTCACCTAGTACGACGAACTACCCTTATACTCATCGGGTTGTCTAGGACCCTTAGGATGCATCACTACCCCTCATGTGCGTCTTGATGATCCTGAAATCATAGTGCATGCACAAACAGTATTTTCTCATCATGCCATATAATATGTGGTGCCACTGGTCCAACTGCCCTGATTCTCAACTCAACCTGCATCTGCTTATCTTGACTAGTCCGGAGACTTGTCATGTCGCACTGGTGCTAGTTGACTGAATGTGTTTGTCTTGTCTTGGTACCATGGCCAAACAATTCACTTATTAAAGTTTTATGGCACATATTTCATGTTTGTTTATGAGCTCCTACTCATGCCCACTAGCCTATGGCCACTTGTTCGAGATTTTTAAAATTAGGCATAATAGCCCCCAAGTTTCAAAACTGAGGCCCCCAACCTATAAGAGCTATTCAAGCTCCTATCAAAAAGGTCTCCCAAATAGTTTAAGCATTGGCACACAGTCAAGGAAGAGCACTTCCGACAAAATATATTTTTAACTGTCCATTATACCGACCGGGTATAAGGACGTCTCCGCTCATAATCGATGAATGCATTTTCAACTTCCTTCAAGGAAGTTTCATCATACCAACCGGGTATGATCTACTTACGACCGGTAAATAGTTTTTCCTTATGGTTTTTACATCACTCTTTTAAGTTGTGATGTTTAAAATATAACATAGTAGTGGGTTTTCATTCCGATATACTTAACATTCCCAATCGGGTATGACGTTAGTAAACCACTCACCCATTAATACAGTGAATTCCACTAGACCAATTCTTTGTATTCACGCGAGCTTTTCCTTGCTGACGTTCCCGGTGCTTCGTGTTCCTACACGATATTAACATCTCGGTTCATTATCATTCGGCCTAATAGCTTTCATTCATTCCAAATGAATGAGAAAACCAAACTTCTATTTATTTGTAATTAGGTCCCTAAAGTTATTTCTCTTTAACTTTAGGTCCCTAATGCCGATTTTTCCTTAAATTGAGTACTGAAATTTTTAAAATTTATCATAGGACCTCAATTTATTCCATTTGACAAAAGGGGGTTTAATTTCCCAAATTTCCAATTTGGTCCCCCCAACTTTTCCAAAATTTCCATTTTGCCCTTCCTTTACAAAAATGGTAAATTTTACCCCAAAAATTATAAAATTCCTCAATTGGCCCTCTAACATTTTTATCATGCCCAATTGACCCACGATTTTAGGAAATTGTATTTCAGTCATTCGAATTTTTGAAAATCCCTAATTTTCCCCCAATTCCAACTTTTTAACACATCCGAATTTGATTTCATAAAATTAACCGATCAAACATTTACAATTATTGAAATTAAAGTTAAAATCAAGTTTCTACATATTCATACAATTCTTTAGCAATTTGAATCGCTATTTTTAATGTAGGAACTAGCTCAAATGGAGCTTCGCTGAAAAATGAACTGTAGAGAGAGAAAGCTTCGATTACTCACTGGTGAGGGCACACGGTCCTAGCTTTCAATCTGGGCAGATAGCTCTCATCATGAGTTTCATCCTAGAATCAAGAATCACATCAATTGATGCTGAATTAAGTTAGAATTTCATCATCGAAATTATATTGGTTCTCTCTCTAGCATCGGCCGAAAATTGTAGAGGGGAGCTGAATTGGCTTACCTTTCAGTCCTAATTCGGCTATTTGAGGGCTGAGTAAGTGTTGGGATGGCTTGGTTTGGCCTGAGAAGGGCTCGAAATGGCCAATTTCAACTTGGCCGAAACATGACAGCTTCGATCCGTCGGAGCTGCTTCACTATTCCATCATGTCGGTGCTTCTCCGGCAACCTTCGAAGCAAATGGAGACTACAGGCGTGTAGCTAGCTTCCCCCCGGTTCTAAAGAACCCAACCTCACCTTGTTTGGCTCAGAAAAGACCCTATATCGAAGCTCTGGTTCAAGCTTTGCCGAAAAATGGAGCTATTGAGAGAGAGTGGAGTTTTCAGGTGTAGAGAGGATGAATGGAGAAGGGCTCTTTATATAGGGAGCACGGGGACTCGTTGGCCGTCCGTTTGGCACCTTTATAACAGAGATTGATGGCTGGAAACATATTGAACAGAGACGTTTCCTCTTTGTCAGCGCTGTTTCGATTTTTCGGCAAGTGAAAAGTGCTGTCATCTGGAGGAAGAAGATGACACTATTCCGAACTGGACTGTACCAGTCCGAACCGGGTTCGAAGCTTAAACCGGTCGGTTCACCCAACATTCGACCGAGTTTTTCAAATATAAAAATTTATAAATTCATTTTCTATCCAATGGTGTCCTCAAATCTCAAATTTGAATTTTTTAATCCACCTATAAAAATGAATTTAGAATCTGGTTCAATAGTGGTTTAAAACGGTTCAGATCTGGTTCACCTGAACTGGTTTGGTTTTCATCTCCAATTCCCCCTAAAGTCCTTTTTCATGACTTTAATGACTTCTTAGGTCACTTAGGGTTCATAAATTTTCCAATTTACTATCTCTCTATCGATTCTGGTTCATAAACTAGCTCGGTTCTTAAACCGGTTTGGGTCCAGTTCACCCGAACTGGTCTGGTTTTTCTCTCCCACTTTATTCTAAGGTTCTTTTCCAAGGTTTTATGAACCCTTTGGATAACCCAAAATTTGTAAATTTTCAAATTGCCCATTTCTTGATAATCGGGATTGTGAACCGGTTCGGTTTTCTTACTCAGTTTGACCGGTTCTTTTCTCGGTTTTCATTAGCTCAAAAGGGCAAGGTTTATAATCGGTGTGTTTAAAAATCAACACACACTCTTCATCATGAAGGGATCACACATTCGTAGGGCAGACCATCCATGCACCCACTTGTTGCGTCAGAGCGACTTTTTCGGCCACCTATATAGAAGCCCGTCCACTTTCTACCCTGGAAATGAGTGGATGTTCGCGACATCCGACCCTCAAACCCGAAAAGTAACTCTGTGTCCATATGAGGACAGAGACCTCATCTCATCCCCACCCTAATCTCACGAGCATGAAGCTACGTCAAGCTTCCCTAACTACTAGCATGACAAACTGCCCTTATCTCCACCATGTTGTCCAGTAGCCCCTAGGATGCATCACTAACCCTCTTGGGCGTCATCATGGTCTTGAACCTCAAGTGCATGCCCAAACAAAAGTTTTTTCACAAAGCCATTAATCTTTGGTGCCACTGGTCCAATGACCCCGACCCTTAACTCAACCTACAGTTGTTTGACTAGATCGGTCCATCAACTTGGTCCTATCGCACTGTCGCCAGTCCATCAAGTATGTCGGTCTTGTCTTGAAACCATGGCCAAATCACATAATGCATTCATTTAGAATTTTCATAGCTTATCATCATGTTTGTTTATGAGTTCCTGCTCATGCCAATTGGCCTTGGGCCCACCGTATGTGATTTTCCAAAACCGGGCATTTTAGCCCCCAATTTCTAAAATCGAGGCCTCTAGACTATTTGAGCTATTCGAGCGCTCGTCAAGAAGGTCTCCCAAAATTTTTAAGCATTGGCACACAATCAAGGGAGAACACTTCTGACAAAATATCTTTTCAACTCATCCATCACACCAACCAGGTGTAATGACATCTCCGCTTACAATCGGTAAGCGAGTTTTTCTACTTCCTTCTAGGAAGTTCATCATACCAACCGGGTATGATCTACTTACAATTGGTAAGTAGTTTTTCCACATAGTTCTCACATCACTCTAACTAGGTGTGATGTTAAAATTTCACATAGAAGTGGTTTTTCATTTCCGAAATACTCACCATCCCAACTAGGTATGATGTGAATAATCCCACTCACCTGATAAGTGCAGTGTATTCCTCTTAATCAGATTTTTACCTTCATGCGAGATTATCCTTGCTGGTGTTCTAGTCCTTCGTGCTCCTACACGATTTTGGATATTCTTGTTTATTAACATTTGGCATAATAACCTTCATTCCTCACGTAAGAACAAAATGCCTATACTTTTAATTATTTGCATTTAGGTTCCTAAAGTTCTTTTTCCTTAACTTTAGGTCCCTAAGGCTAACTTATCCCCAAATTGAGTCAAAAAATATTTTAAAATTTACTTTTTGTCCTCAATTTACTCAAAATTACTCAAGGGGTTCAAGTTTCCCAAATTTCCAATTTGGTCCCCAACTTTTCAAAAATTACCATTTTGCCCCTACTTTAAAAAAAAAGGGCAATTTGACCTCAATTATTTTCAAGAATATACCAATTGGTCCTCTAATATCCTTTTCATGGTCAATTGACCCTCAATTTTGAGAAATTGCAATTTGATCCCTCAATTTTATGAAATTCCTAAATTTTCCCAATATGTTTCTCCAATTTTCCTCATTTCACATTGGTCAAATTTGATTTCATCAAATTGGCCATTCAATTAGGGTTAATTGATTGAATTGAAGGTATAGATCAGTTCCTACACTTCCACATGATTCAATGGAGTTTTGAATCGCGTCATTTAGGTCCAAATTGAGCTCAAATGGAGCTTCGTCAGAAAACTGAACTTAGAAAGAGAAAGCATTGAAAGCTTACCGACGGTCCGAGCTTTCGAACGGGGCAGGTAGCTCTCATCTTGAGAATCCTTCTAGGATAAAGAATTACAGTAATTCATATCAAATTGAGTGTGAATTTGTTTAGTGAAGTTTCACGATTTTTCTCTCTAACGTTGATTGGAATTTACAGAGGTGAGCCAAATTGGCTTACCTTTCAGCTCTGATTCAGTTGTATGAGGGCTGTGGAAGTGTTGGGAGAGCTTGGTTTGGCCTGAGGAGGTCTCAATTTGACCATTTTTAGCTCATCCTAAATAAGGCAGTTATGATCCGTCGTAGCTACTTCACTATTTGATTACGTCGGTGCTTCTCCGCCGATCCTCAGATCAAATGGTGACCACCATCGGGTAGTTGACTTCTCCCCAAGTTTAAGGAACTAAACCTCGCCTTCTTTGGCTTAGAAAAATGCCCAAGTCAGAGCTTTGATTTGAGCTTCACCAGAAATTGGAGCAGTAGAGAGAGAGAGAGGAGTTTTTAGGTGTGAAGACAATGAATGAGGAGGAGCTCTTTATATAGGGAGCTCGGAGAATCCTTGGTCGTCTGATTGGCGCCTTTATGGCAATCATTCATGACCTGAAACACCCTTTACAGAGACTTTTCATCCTCATCGGTGCTGCTCACATTTCCAGCAAGTGAACAGTGCTGTTATCTTATGGAAGAAGATGACACTATTCCGAATTGGATTGGACCAGTTCGAACTGGGTTCAATGCTTAAATTAGCCGGTTCAGGCCTGATTCAACCGAGTTTTTCAAAATTAAAAATTTCTAAATTCATCTAAATTATTTCTATATACAATGGTGGCTTTAATTCATCAATTTGAATATTTTAAGCCACCTAGAAAAATGAATTTAGAAACTGGTTCAATGTTGGTTCAATCCGATTTAGGTCCGATTCACCTGAACCGGTATGGTTTTCACTTCCAATTCATCCCTAAATCATTTTCCATGATTTTTATAACTCTTTAGCCTACTTAGGATTTGTAAATTTCTCGTTTTGCCCCTTTTTCTAACGGTTGAGGTTTGTGAACCAGTTTGATTTTCTCACCTAGGTTGACCAATTCTTTCCCCGGTTTTCCTTATCTTTAAGGGACGGGGTTTACAACTCTCCCTTCTTTTTAGGAGTTTTGTCCCCCAAAACTTAATTAGTGACCTTTGCATGAGGAATAATTTCCTTTGGTGTCAATTTGGGGTTTGTTTGACATGCTAACTCTTCGGTTGTTCTTTCAGTTAGCCCTTTTTATATCATTCACTTAAGGAATTTCTTTTCATTTCCATTGTTTACTCACTCCATGGAGTTTATCATAATTAGGCATGTCTTACCCACTACTCCAAGTTACATCCTTAAGTTCACTTCCTTCTCTAATTAGGGCAAGATTCTTCCTCTTGAGGGTTCTTGCTCAGAATTTCATGATTGGGAGTTCCAAGCTGCCCAATCGTTTCCTTGTATAGTAATTCTCTTGGTCATTCAAACCCTTATCTATGTGTCCTCTCGAGTGCTACATACTTGCTTTCATGGGTTTCGATATTACCACATTTTTGTCTTATTTTGACCCTTTCCTCATTTGTTGTTTATTACAACTTCGATCCAAATTTTATATTTTACCTTATCATGCTTACTAACTAACTCTTCCTTACTCGAGTCACATTTTCCTTGGGACTGTTGGGCTTACATGCCCCTCACAGTCATGACATTTTCTAGAACCTGTCTCTATCCATTAGATTTCTAGAATACTTCCTTTAGGGTCGTTCTAATGTTTCTAATCTTTAAGGGATTGTATAACTTCATCCCTTTTTACATCGGGTAGTATTCCTCGACTACCTTTACTGTTAACCCATTATCCTTCATGCCTTGAAAAAATGTCTTACACAACCATGTCGGCTTTTCTTATCTACTCGTCCTTTCCTAACTTCCTTATTGGGTCTTTCTGGTGCCAATCATTGGATTTCCTGATGACTTACTGACACGTTGGGATTCTTCCCTTCTTATGTTTTTCTTCACTTCTGGTGGCATCCTTTACTCAAGGATTTTCCTTTTCCCTAAACCCACTTTTACTTGCTTGTGACCATTTCAAGATTCCATTATTTGGGGAGTTATCCTTTAACAATTTTCATTCTCTACTATGTCCTTCAAAGTAGACATTTCCCCCTTAGGCACTATATGTTCGAATTTCTTACTACTCCTTGAAGGTTTCCTTCCTTCGCATTCTTGCACCCTTTTGAATTAGGGCTTTTGCACATCTTTAATTATTCGTCGACCACAATTTCCCAGTTCACCCTTTACTTTCCTACCCAAGGTATCTTTGATCGTCAGGTCTTATTTCGTGTATTCACCACTATGCCCATCCTATTACCCATCTTTAGAGTGTTGTCTCAACTACTTCTCGGTCCTTCTTAGGGTCTCGTTCATTCTCCTTGACTATCATATTGCTACTAGTTGCTTCCTTTTACTAGGTTCGCTAGAAATCCCTAATTGGTTTCTTTGTTGTTCCAAAATAGGTAACACTTGGTCGTCCCGATATACCCTCAACCAATTATGGTTCTTTATGATGTTCCTTATGTCGGGTTAAGCCTCTTATGATCCATCTAGCGGTTCATTAGCTTCAGAACTTCTTCTTTTTTTTTTTCTTGTTTTAGGTCTCGCTTCCTACTTTTATCCTTCTACCTAGGAACTCTCATCTTGGTTCAACCTCCCTAATGCTCCTTGGAGGCTTTTCCTTCTTTCCTTTCTTACAACCTATTGAGATCAGTATTGTTGTTCGCTCTTTATCCTACCCTATCCTCCATCTCCTTTTTGTTCCTTATCCTCTCTTCAAGGTCACACTTCCTACTTTTATCCTTCTGCCTAGGGACTCTCGTCCTGGTTCAACCTCTCTAACTCTTGCTAATAGGTTGGTTCCTAGCACTCGGTTTTATGTCTAGTCGTCCACTCCTTGGGCACTATTAATAGAGTGTGGGTCACGACCAGTATTGATGTCATTGGTTGTTTTCCCCTTAACCATTTCGAATTGGAGGGCTTACTTCTCCAAGGTTTTTTGGATGTTGTTTCTTTTATTTCCTTATTATGGGTAGCCCACCCATTCTTACTTGTCACTGCATCCTTTGATGCTATTTCCAACTTACTCATTCATTAGGTTTAACTTTCTCCTTGGGTCCTCCTAGTATACTTCCCTAGGTTCTTTCACCTCAGTATGCATTTCATTTCCTCATCCTTCATCACTTGGTCCATTACTTCCAGTTGGGATATGTACACCTCCCTAGGGATTCTTTTCTTGGAAGGGGTTTAGGCCCTATTTGCTTCAAGACCTCTTCGTGTGAGACTTACTAGATTCTCCTTATGGTTTGTATGTGATCATCATTTCATTTTCAACCATTTATTTCTACAAGGATTTCCTTCATCCTTCTTTTCCACTGTTATGGCCTTTTCACCTCCTTCCTTATTGAGGTTTAAATTTATGACCTACTCAAGGGCCAGTTCATTAACTGCCTCATCCCTACTACTCTCTTGGTTTACTTGTCTCGGAACAGTTGCCCTTCAAATTTACTCGTCCTTGATGTCTATCGCGTTGTCCTTTTTAGGGTGTAGTTCTTGCTATTTTCCAATCCTTCCTAGGGCATCTTCTCCCTAAGTTTTTAGTTACACCTTCTCGCTAGCTCAGTCTACAACCCTACTTGGCTCCTCTGCTTTTTCAAAATAGGTTGCACCTTGTTATCTCGAGACATTTCATCATTAGGACATGTCTTCTATGGAGGAGGTGCTTCCTTCTTTGCTCCTAGGTGGCTTGTAACGCTCCTTAAAGGAAAATTCTCTCTTATCAACATTCTGCTCTGTCTAGGTTTTCTTAAAGTCCTATCTTGGTCTTCTTCTCATGATGCTTCCTCATGTAATCGAGACACGCGATCGTATTATTGAGTGACGGAAAATTTTTAGGAACATAGATTTTTATTCATTATTAAAGTAAGAATACAGTTTGGGTTTTAACATCTCTTAATGGAGATTGTTACAATGACAATTTAGTAGGTACTCAGTACTATGATATGGTCTGGAAGGATTTCTTCTTGGGTGAGATTGGGATCCCTAACCAGAATTGTGGTTCTTGTAATATTATTCCTTCAGGCTTTTGTAGGGATGGAGGTATCCTTATTGAAAGGTATCGCTTTGATTCCTTGCAGTGTGGGACAATCCTTTGCAATGTGTCCCACCCTCCTACACTCATAATAGGTCCTCTCGTATCTTGTCCTCCGTAATATTGGGTATCTTCTAATGCAGTGTCCCCATTGCCTACATCTTTAACAGGTCATCTCCTTGTGTGGACCTTTGAGGTTCTTCCTATACTTTGAGCATTGTGGGGCCTTTCTAAGGGATTGTTAATGGTTCAATGCTTTGCCATCCTTGAGCCCGAACACCTTGGAGGTTTTCTTATCGAGTCCTCTTTGACCCAGGGTTACTCTAAGAGTCCTTCTATACTCTTGGTTCATTTCCTCCCTTGGGATGGGGTTCTCCCTAGCTTCTAGGTGGCTAAGGTATCGCGGGTTTGTCTGGCATCTGAAAATTTTAAAATTATTACTATCAGTTACTATGTTATATAGTCTTTATAATGTATTCGAGGAAATAGGCTATGATACCACTCAAGTTGTCACGCCCACCCAGTTTGGTCGGATCCATGTGATCAACCAGGTACTCTCCCAAATTATTAAGGGTTTTTGCCTTCTCTAAATTGTGTGGAGTAAGGCGTCCTTTTTACCTATACCTTTCCTAGAATATCATTAATCAAAACTGAATATATATTAATCTTACATACATGTCTTGCAAGTTCAGCTACTGGAAGGTCTGTAAGTAGGTTTTCCCTCGATTACCTAAAAGGGGTAAAGGGAGGGGGTGAGTTCAACAACTCAGTGAATGGGTGTTTGAAAAAGAGTTTCAATAAAATAGTTTTTTATTGTAGTGTGTCAGACTCCTTATTTTCTTCAAGATCATTTCTTCCTCAAATTCTCGGTTTTCAAAACCATTTTTCCTCATTATCCACAATCGGTGTGTTTAACAATCAACACACACCCTTCATCATGATGGGATCACACATTCATAGAGCAGTCCATCTACTGCACCCACTTGTGGCGTTGGAGTGACTTTACCGGCCACCTAGGAAAAGCCCATCCACTTCTACCCTGGAAATAAGTGGATGTTCACAACATCCGGCCCTCAAACTTGAAAAGAAACTTGGTGTCCGTATGAGGATAGATATCTCTTCTCATCCCCACCTTGATCTCATGTGCATGAAGCTACGTCGAGCTTCCCTGACTGTTGGCACAACAAACTGCCCTTATCTCCACCATGTCGTCCAGTAGCCCCTAGGATGCATCACTGCCGCTCTTTGGCATCTTGATGGCCCTGAACCTCAAGTGCATGCATAAACAATAGTTTTTCCACAAACCCGTTAATCTTTGGTGCCACTAGTCTAACAGCCCCGACCCTCAACTCGACCTACAGCTATTTGACTAGACTAGTCTGTCGACCTAGTCCTATCGTAGTACCGCCAATCCATCGAGTATGTCGGTCCTGTCGGTCCTATCTTGGAACCATGGCCAAATCACATAATTCATTCACTTAGAATTTTGATGGCTTATCATCATATTTGTTTACGAGCTCCTGCTCATTTCAATTGGCCTTGGGCCCACTGTACATGATTTTCCAAAACCGGGCATTTTAGCCCCCAAGTTCTAAAACTAAGGCATCTTGCCTGTCTGAGCTATTCGAGCGCTCGTCAAAAAGGTCTCACAAAATTTTTAATCATTGGCACACAGTCAGGGGAGAACACTTTTGATAAAATATCTTTTCTACTCGTCCATCACAACAACTAGGTGTAATGACATCTCCACATACAATCGGTAAGAGGGTTTTTCTACTTTCTTCCAAGAATTTCATCATACCAATCGGGTATGATCTAAATATAATTGATAAGTAGTTTTTCCGCGTAGTTCTCACATCACTCCAACTAGGTCTGATGTTAAAATTTCACATAGAAGTGGTTTTTCATTTCCGAAGTACTCATCATCCCAACTAGGTATGATGTGAATAATCTCACTCACCCGATAAGTGCAGTGTATTCTTGTTAATCAGATTTTTGGCTCCACACGAGCTTATCCTTGTTGTTGTTCCGATCCTTTGTGTTCCTACATGATTTTGGATATCCTTGTTTATTAACATTTGGCATAATAGCCTTCATTCCTCACGTATGAACAAAATGCCCAAACTTTTAATTATTTGCATTTATGTCTCTAAAGTTCTTTTTCCTTAACTTTTGTTCCCTAATGCTAACATTTCCCAAATTGAGCCCCGGAACATTATAAAATTTACTTTGGGTCCTCAATTTACTCAAAATTACTCAAGGGGTTCAAGTTTCCCAAATTTCCAATTTGGTGCCCAACTTTTCAAAACTTACCATTTTGCCCCTACTTTAAAATTTGCAATTTGACCCCCAATTATTTTAAAAAATCGACCAGTTGGTCCTCTAACATCCTTTTCATGGCAATTTACCATAAATTTTGGGAAATTCCAATTTGGTCAATCAATTTTATGAAATTTCCAAATTTTCCCCAAATGTTTCCCCAATTTTCCTCCTTTCACACTAGTCGAATTTGACTTCATCATATTGGCCATTCAATCAAAGTTAATTGATCCAATTGAAGGTATGGATCAGTTCCTAAACTTCCCCATAATTCAATAGAGCTTTGAATCATATCATTGGGATGTGAATTGAGCTCAAAAGGAGATTCGTCGAAAAACTAAACTTAGAGAAAGAAAGCTTCGAAAGGTTATTGTCAGAGGTGCGGCGTTCCGAGCTTTCAATCGTGGCAGGTAGCTCTCATCTTGAAGATCCTCCTAGGATCAAGAATTGCAACAATTCATGTCGAATTGAGTGTGAATTTGGTCAGTGAAGTTTTACCATTTCTCTCTCTAACGCTGATCGGAATTTACAGAGCAGAGCTAAATTGGCTTACCTTTCAGCTCTAATTTGGTCGTATGAGGGTTGTGGAAGTGTTGGGAGAGCTTGGTTTGACTTGAGAAGGGCTCAATTTGGCCATTTTTAGCTCGGCCAAAACATGGCAACTTCAGTCCACTGGAGCTGTTTCACTGTTTGATTACGCCGATGCTACTCCGGTGATCCTTGTATCGAATGGTGACAACCGTCGGGTAGCTGACTTCTCCCCAAGTCTAAGGAACCTAACCTTGCCTTCTTTGGCTTAGAAAAATGTCCAAGTCATAGCTCTGGTTTGAACTTCACTGCAAATTAGAGTAGTAGAGAGAGATAGGAGTTTTCACATGTGAGGATGATGAATGAGGAGGAGCTCTTTATATAAGAAGCTTTTAGACTCCTTGGTCGTTCGATTGGCGCATTTATGGCGATCATTCATGGCTTGAAACACCCTCAATGGAGACTATTCATCTTCATCCGAAGTTGTTCAATTTTCCAGCGAGTGAACAGTGTTGTCATCTGAAGGAAGAAGATGACACTGTTCCGAACTGGACCAGAAACCGGGTTCAATGATTAAACCGGCTGGTTTAGGCCCGATTCAATCGAGTTTTTCAAAATTAAAAATTTCTAAATTTATTCTCTATCAATAGTGGCTTCAATTCTCCAATTTGAATATTTTATGCCACCTAGAAAAATGAATTTAGAAACCGGTTCGATGCTGGTTCAAATCGATTCAATTTAGTTGAGGTCCGATTCACCTAAACCAATCTAGTTTTCACTTTCAATTCATCCCAATGTCCTTTTCCATGATTTTTATAACTCTTTAGGTCACTCAGAATTTGTAAATTTCCCATTTTTCCATTTTTCTAATTGTTGGGGTTCGTGAACCGGTTCTTTCCCCAATTTTCCTTGTCTTTAAGGGACAGGGTTTACAGGCAGTTCCAAAAGATGGTGGGATAATGTCTGAAGCTTACATACCTCCACACCCACCTGGGAACAATTTGAGGAGAGGTACGTGGAGGAATACCAGGATCCACATCTGATTAATGAGAAGAAGCAATATTTCCTCCGACTCCAACAAGGGCTTAACTCTATTTTGGAGTATGAAACTAAATTCAAAGAGTTAAGACCCTTTGCTCCTGACCTGGTCGGACTGGTAGATATATGTCAATAATTCGTGGATGGTCTCAACATGGACATACGAGACCGGATGGGAGTACTAGGATGCCCCACGGATCTAACGCTCACTAATGTGAGCTACTGGTACAAACTCGACTCTACCGAATGGAGAAAATAAACTGGAAGGATGACAAGGGCCAAGGCCATCATGGATGATAGAAGGAGCAAAATGGCCCAAGATGGGGAAATAGGGTGGGATTTCAAAGGAGGAAGGACGTACCACCACCTCCATGGAGAGCAGCCCCCACCTTACCACAAGGAAACCCTTGTTGTCCTAGATGCCAATGGTACCACGAGGGAGCTTGTTTGACCTATTTCGCATGTGGGTAGGTGGGGCACTAAAGGAATGCCCCATTCTTAGGGAGAACAAGCAACGGAACATGCTTGGACTGCCCCAAGGGAACCCAAGGATTCTCAGGCAGGACACCATAACTAGAGTACCAGCTAGGGTATACAACCTCACCCAGGAAGGGGCTAGAAAAGACCCTAGTATAGTAGTGGTTTCTTCCCAAAACCTTCCCAACTAAGATTGAGATAAACCTGTAATTTAAATTTCATTCAATAAAAAAATTTTCTTCTAAAAAAATATTCTCTCTTCAATCAGGGTACGCACATTTGTGGGAAAGAAAAGTCTACACCCTCTTTGACTCAGGAATAGAAAGATCCTTAATCAAAGAAAATCTAATCCCAAGTCTTCCCCTAGAACGAAGTCTCAACAACCTCACACCCTTAAGAAAAGGGCTAATTAGGGACAAGCAGTTAAAGGGATGTGAGATCAAGATTAGAGGAATTAAACTGGAGGCGGATTTAATCCTATTACCTCTAAGAGAGGTAGAAGTAATATTAGGAATGGATTGGTTAATTACCCATCAAGTTAAGATGGACTGTGGGAAGAAGAAAATAACTTTTTACACTCCCAAAACATTTGAACTACAATTCCAAGGAGACAGGAGGAAGAGAGAAGTACAAATGGTGTCCCACCTAAGAGCCCAAAAGATGATACGGAAAGGTTGTGAGGCTTTTCTGGCAATGATCGTCAACAAGAAGTCTAAAGAGAATGGACTAGAAGGCATTCTAGTATTTGAACACTTCCTAGATGTATTTCCATAGGAGTTACTTGGACTACCCCCAAGCTGAAAATTGGAATTCACCATAGAGCTTATCCCAGGAACACATCCCATATCCCAAGTTCCTTATTGCATGGCTCTAGTGGAGTTAAGGGAATTAAAGGAACAACTGGACGAGCTATTGAAGAAGGACTTCATATGCCCTAGGCAGTCTCCATGGGGTGTATCAGTCCTATTCGTAAAGAAAAAGGATGGGGGCATGAGGCTATGTATAGACTATCGAAAGTTAAACCAGGTCACCATAAAGAACAAGTATCCACTTTCATGGATTGATGACATGTTTAACCAACTAAAGGGAGTAGCCTACTTCCCCAAGATAGACCTTTGGTCAAGATACCACCAACTCAGTATCAAAAAGGAAGATATTCCTAAGATCGCATTCTGGTGCCAATATGGACATTATGAGTTTAGGGTTATGCCTTTTGGCTTGACAAATGCCCCTGCAGCCTTCATGGATTTAATGAATTGAGTGTTCCAACCATACTTGGACAAGTTCATGATAGTACTTATAGATGACATTCTTATATACTCACGAACTAGGCTAGAGCACGAAGAACATCTAGCAATCACCTTGGAGATACTACGAGAAAACTGCTTAGATGCAAAATTCTCCAAGTGTAAGTTTTGGTTGCGAGAGGTAGGGTTCTTAGGGCACATAGTGTCCAAAGATGGAGTCAAGCTAGACCCAGCAAAGGTAGAGGCCATATACGATTGGAAGGCACCTAAGAATCCCTCGGAGATACGAAGTTTCTTGGGCTTGGCCGGATATTACAAACGAATTGGTCAAGATTTCTCTAAGATAGTTGCCCATTTAACTTGTCTCGCAAGGAAAGGAGTAGAGTATAAGTGGGATGAAAGTTGTGAGAAATCCTTCTTGGAGTTGAAGACCCGTTTGACAACAGCACTTGTACTCTCATTGTCTAACCCAAGTGCTGGAGAGTATACCATCTATAGTGACGCATTTGGACAAGGACTCGGATGTGTATTGATGCAACAAGGAAAAGTTATCACCTACGCCTCATGAAAACTAAAGTTACATGAGTGGAACTAGCCTACCCACGATTTGGAGTTAGATGCGATAGTGTTCGCCCTCAAGATTTGGTGACACTACTTATACGAAGTTAAGTGTAGGATATATATTGATCACAAGAGTCTTAAGCACTTCTTAATTCAGAAGGAGTTGAACCTCCGCCAAAAGAGATGGCTGGAATTGGTTAAAAACTATGACCTTGTGACAGAATATCACCCCGGTAAGGCCAATGTGGTGGTGGACACTTTAAGTCACAAGTACCAAACTGAGGCGACGCAGATCAAAACCAGCTATTACCCTTGTTACAACAGTTGGGAAGGATGGAAGTGGACCTTAAGGTGGACAAGAAGGAGAAACGCTTGTTGGCTGGTGTAGTGGTAAGACTCAGCCTAACAAAACAAATTAAGGTCCAACAAACAAGGGATAAGGAACTCCAATCCTATTTGGACCCGGTCGCCGGAGTGACGAAACCGGACTACAATCTTCATGGTGATGGAGTACTAACCTACAAGGATAGAATGTGTGTGCCTCAAAACAAAGAACTGAAGAGATTAATCTTGGAAGAGGCACATGAATTTGTATACGTGAAGCTTCTGGGTAGTACCAAGATTTACTTCACCCTCAAACAAGGTTATTGGTGGAAAGGGATGAAGAGGGACAATTTGGAATATGTATCCCGATGCTTGTCCTATCAACAGATTAAAGCAGAGCATCATAAACCTTCAAGACTGCTACAACCCTTGCCAATCCTAGAATGAAAATGTAAACACGTCACTATGGACTTTGTCACAGGACTACTTGTGACTAGAAAGGGACGAGATGCAATCTGGGTCATTGTGGATAGATTGACCAAGTCTGCCCATTTTCTACCCATATGAGTGACGAATTCAGCAGAACTGCTGGTCGTCTTATACATGAAAGAGATTGTGAGACTCCATGATGTTCCAGTAAGCATAGTGTCGGATAGAGACCCTAGATTTCCCTCGAAGTTTTGGCCTAGTTTGCAAAATGCATTGGGGACCAAACTTCACATGAGCACAACATTTCATCCTCAGACCGATGGACAGTCTGAGCGAACGATCCAAACCCTAGAGGACATAGAGGGGAATACTAAGGTTTCAACAATAGGTGAAGTTGAAACCAAGGTACATCGGTCCTTATATAATAGTTCAAAGGATTGGGCCGGTGGCAAATAAAATAGAACTACCTCCGGACTTACAAAGAATACATGATGTATTCCATATCTCGGTACACCGAAAGTACCAGCCTGATCCTACCCATGTGTTGGACCGACCTCCACCAAAGCTAGAAAAGCGCTTGACTTATCAAGTAGAACTAGTGCAAATCATCAACCAGAGGGACAAGAATTTGAGGAAGAAGAAGATTCCTATGGTCAAGGTTCTTTGGTAGAACGGACCTGTGCAAGAGAAGACATGGGAAACTGAGAGCATTATGAGGGATGGGTACCCTCAGTTGTTTGACATGTAATCGTTTTAGGGACAAAACCCCTAAAAGGAGAGTAGAGTTGTAAACCCTGTCCCTTTATAGATAAGAAAACCGGGAGAAGAACCGGACATTTCCAAAAGAGAAACCGAGTCGGTTCACAAACCAAAACTGATAAGAAAAGGGTAAAATGTGAAATTTACAAATCCCAAGTGACTTAAAGAGTCATAAAAATCATGGAAAAGGACTTTGGGACAAATTGGAAGAGAAAACCAGATCAGTTCAGGTGAACCGAACCTAAATCGGTTTAAACCATCATTGAACCAATTGCTAAATTAATTTTTCTAGGTGGCTTAAAATATTCAAATTAGGGTATTAAAGCCATTATTGGATAGAGAATGAATTTGGATAAATTTAGAAATTTTTAATTTTTAAAAAATCAGTCGAATCGAGCCTGAACCGGCCGGTTTAAGCATTGAACCTGGTCGGACCAGTCTGGTCTAGTTCGTAATGGTGTCATATTCTTCCTTCAAATGACGACACTATTCACTCAATGCAGAAATTGACAACGTCGACGAAGGAAAAACGTCTCCATTTAGGGTGTTTCATGTCGAGGATAAGCTTGACCAAGATGTGAAACGGTCAAACAGAGAGTCCTCGAGCTCTCTAAATAAAGAGCTCATTTCCATTCATCCTCCTCACACCTGAAATCTCCATTCTCTGTAAACTACTCCATTTTTCAGTGAAGCTCAAACCAGAGCTCCGACTTGGGCAGTTTTCTAAGCCTTAGAAGATGAGGTCACATTGTTTAGATTTTAGGGGAAGTTAGCTACCTGACAACAATCTCCGTTCGACTCAAAGACCACTGGAGAAGTGCTAGGGGAATCAAACAGTGAAGCAGCTCCGAAGGACCAAAGCTGCCCTGTTTCGATCGAGCTGAAATTAGCCAAATTCAGCCCTTCTCTAGCCAAATCAAGCCCTCACAACATCCCCACAACCCTTATACAACCTCAATTGAGCTGAAAGGTGAGCCAATTCGGCCCTCCTCAGTAGTTACAGGTTGAAGTTAGAGAGAAAATTGGTGAAACTTCACTAATGAAATTCTCCCTCGATTCAATGTCAATTGTAGGAATTGTTGATCCTAGAAGGTACCTCAGAAAGAGAGCTACCTTCCCCGATAGAAAGCTCGGACCGACGCACCTCAAACAGTAAGCTTTTGAAGCTTTCTCTCTCTACGCATAATTTTTCAGCAAAGCTCCACTTGAGCTCGTTTCGGCCTCAATTCAAGTGATTCAAAGCTCAATTGAATCGTATGGAAGTGTAGTAATTGATTTACACCTACAATTGAAGTAATTAACCCTGATTGAATGGTCAATTTGAAAAAATCAAATTTGGCTAGTTTGAAATTGGAAAATTGGGAGAAATAATTGGGGAAATTGAGGATTTCGTAAAATTGAGGGACCATTTTGCAATTTCTCAAAATTGAGGGCCAATTGGCAATGGAAAAGATGTTGGAGGACCAACTGGTCAAATTTTGAAACATTTCGGGTCAAATTGCCATTTTTGGAAAGTAGGGGTAAAATGGTAATTTTAGAAAAGTTAGGGATCAAATTGGAAATTTGGAAAAACTTGATCCCCTTATACAATTTTGAGTAAAATGAGAACTCAAAGAGAAATTTTGGAAACCTTAGGACTCAATTGGGCAAATATGGGCATTAGGGACCTAAAGTGAAGAGAAATGAACTTTAGGGATCCAAGTGCAATTAATCAAAAATTGTGAGCCTAGGCTTATATGTCAAACCGTAAATGATAAGGCTACCCAAATTGTGTAGGGACACGTGTAACGAGAACCCAAGTAAGAGAAGCTCACGTATAATTGGAAAACCAACCGAGGACGAACACGTCACGGTTATCGGGTGAGTGGGCTTATTCACATCATACCTGGTTGGGATGGTGATTGCTTTATAAACGAAAAACCACTTGTAAGTGAAATTTTAACATCACACCCTATTGGAGTGATGTGCGAACTAAGATAAAACCTACTTACCAGTTGTAAGTAGAAGAAATAATACCCGGTTGATATGATGGACTTCCTTGAAGGAAGGAGAAACCCGCTTACTGGTTGTAAGCGGAGGTATCATCACACCCGGTTGGTGGGATGAAGTGAAATTTTTATTTTTGTCAGAAGTGTTCTCTCCTGACTATGTGTCAATACTTAAACTCTTTGGGAGACCTTCTTGACATGAGCTAGAATAGCTCAAATAAGGCTAGAGGCCTCAGTTTTTGAGCTTGTGGGGCTAAATGCCCTGTTTTGGAAAATCACGTGCAGTAGGCCTAAGGCCAGTGGGCACGAGTAGGAGCTCGTAAACAAACATAAGATATGAAAGCCATGAAAATTCTTAATGAAATGGTTGTATGATTTCACCATGGTACCAAGTTAGCTTCCACAGTACTCGATGGACTGGGGGTAGTGTGTGAGGGCCAGGTCGACGGACCGGCCTAGACAAATAGTTGCAGGTCGTGTTGAGGGTTGGGGTCATTGGATCAATGGCACCAAAGATAAATGGCTATGTGAAAACTGTTGTTTGTGCATGCACTTGAGGTACAAGACCATCAAGATGCCCAAAAGTGGTAGTGATGCATCTTAAGGGCTACTGGACGATATGGTGGAGATAAGGGCAGTTTGTCGTGCCAACAGTCGGGAAGCTCGACGTAGCGTATTGCGCAAGAGACTGGGGTGGGGTTGGGATGAGGTCTCTATCCTCATACGGACATGGAGTTGGTTTCGAGTCTGAGGGACGGATGTCGTGAACATATAGTCAGACTAGGGTAGAAGTGGACGGGCTTCTATCTTAGTGGTCGGTAAAGATGCTCCGAGCCACAAGTGGGTACAGTGGACAAGCTGCACCTGTGAATGTGTGATCACTTCCTGATGAAGGGCGTGTGTTGATTGTTAAACACACCTAATGTGGAAATGAGGAAAAAGGTTTTGAAAAACCAAAATTTGAGGAAAGCTCATTCTTAAAGGAAATAAGGATTTTGGCACACTTTGATTAAAGTTATTTTGTTTATGAAAACTCACTCCCAACACCCATTCACTGAGTTGTAGAACTCACCCCTCCCTTTACCCCTTTTTAGGTAACCAAGGGAAACTAATCCTAAAGACCTTTATGTAGTAGAACCCTTAAGACATGTATGTAAGATTTAATATATTTAGTTTTGTTTAATGCTATTCTAAGAAAGATATAGGTAAAAATGATGTATTACTCCTCGCGGTTTAGAAAAGGCAAAACTCTTGATAAACCGTGAGAGTGGCGGGTTGTTCACGGGGATCCGACCAAACCGAGTCGGGGCGTGACACTACTCGTGGCTTGAGTTTGGTCGCCTTAGAGCTATCAGTTAATACTAACCCCTTCTCTTTTCTTGGTTGCTTTAAGGTTTTCCCTTAATCCTTCCTTCTCTTACTTTTTTCCATTCTTCCTTGGTTACTAGTCTTTTCTTATGGTTAGGTCCGTCTGTAGTCTTTCCTAACCTCTCTTCTATTATGTTATGATGGGTGGTTCCTTCTTTATTGGTTTTTATCTTCATATTTTACCCTCGGGCCTTCCTGTCCCTTTTCCCCATTATTTTTGTCGTTGTTGCTGACTTTTGGGCCTTCTTATCTTCCCTTTGTGATGGAAGCATCTTTTCTAGCGTAAATCAAAACTTTCAGTATTTCTTTGGTGGGAGTTCTTGATAATTTGTTGTTTTAAGGAGAAAGGTTATTGGATTGAGTCCTTTTTGTCCTTATTGCAGAATCTAATCCATCGGTTTAAATAAATGTTATCACAAAGGAACTTTTATTTATCAAATAAAATCTTTATTGTCGAAATCGGCTTATTATAGGCACTCATCTCACTCCCTCCTAGTCCTTTATGGTCATCGGTGAGGAATCTGCCTTTGACTTATTCCGGGACTCCTTGTCTAACGGCTCGAGGATTACGAACTTATGTATGTTCCTTCACACCCCTGGTATGGGTTCATGTTAGTTTCCCTGGGGCGGGCTCTAACTTCATGAGTCACTTCAAGTCCATATTTTTCTTGCACCATAGCCTCATACTCATATGCCTATCTCATCAGGTTTGTGGGTTCAAGGTTTATTTGGACAGTAGGGGGCTCATGAAAAACCTTCACATAATTTGCATATGCCTCCCAGTACTTCTTATAGGCCTTCTCATGTGCTGAGGTTCTCTTTAGCTATTGTTGTGCTAATGGAGGTGTCGGGTTCTTCTAAGGAGGTGTAGGTTCTTCTCGTCCTTATGGAGAATTCTACCATTTGATATATTTTAGTATCTCTCCACGGAGTTCCCTATAATCTACGACCATGTCCTTTGGTATAGTTCTTTCGAACTCGAAAGTTCCCTTGCTACTTTTCTTGCTGGAGGTGGGGACCTTTTTCAATGGCCAGTGGATTGGGCGAGTTCGTGTAGCAAATTTCCTTGAAGGCATTATTCCTACATGGTTAATGGGCTTCGTTTAGTTTATGTTATATAGTCTTGATAATGTATTTAAGGAAACAGACTCGGTTTGGTCAGAACCCCGTGAACAACCCGCCACTCCTTTTATTCTAAAAAAAGTGACCTCTTCCCAAGACCGTGAGGAGTTAGGTGTAATTTCTTACCTTGTTCTCTTATTGAAATTAAGTCCCTAAAGTTCATAATTTTTTATATTAGGTTTCTAATGCTCAATTATTTTCAATTAAGTCACTAGAATTTTCAATATCCTACTTGGGTCCTTAATTTTCAAAATCACCAACTAGGACTTAACTTTTCCTAAATTTTTCAATTGGTCCCTTAACTTTCCAAAATTACTTATTTACCTCTATTTTCCTAAAAATGACCAATTGGCCCTCCAGGTTACTCTATTTTTCCAATTGATCTTCAATTTTAGAAAAACTACACAAAGGTCCCTCAATTTTTGAAAACCCAGAGTTTTCCCCAATTCATCCTTTCTATTGACCCAAAATCAATTTCTTCAAATTGACCTTTCAAATCATGTTAATTATTCTCAATCATGGTATTAATCAGTTTCATCTCTTCCCTACGATCTGACCAAGCTTTGAATCATCATTTTTAGGTCTGAAATGAGCTCAAACGAGCTTTGTCGGAAAACTAGACGTAGAGAGAGATAGCTTCAGTAACTTACTGTCATAGTTGTGGCGGTCGGAGCTCTAGATTTGGGATGAAAGCTCTTGTCCACAGGGTCCTTTGAGGATTAAGAGCAGCTACAATTCATATCCTAGGTAGTGGAAATTTGGTTAGTGAAATTCGAGCAATTTCTCTCTCTAAAATTAAGTTATTCCAATGAGTAAGGATCAAATTGTCTTACTTGGGTACTTTAGGAGGTCGAGAGTAAGCTGGAAAGACTTGAGGAGAACTTAGTTTGGCTGCAGGAGGTCAGGAATGGCCGAATTAGGATCGGGCAGAATAGGGTAGCTTGAATCCTACGAAGCAGCTTCATTATTTAGACTCGCCGACACTTCTCCGGTGCTCCTCAGGTGGAATGGAGGGTGTCGTTAGGTAGTTGACTTTCTCTGAAATCTATATGATCTAAATTCGCCTTCTGAAGTGGGAAGAAGTGTCCAAGTTAGAGCTTTGGTTCGAGCTTCATCAGGATATCGAGTACTACTTTTTCGGATATTTGATGTGTGAGGAGGATGAATGAAGGAGAACTTTTTATATAGGGAGCACGGAAACTCTCGACTCTATCAGTTTTCATATTGGTCGAGCCTGTACTCTTTGAAAAATATCATAGTTGAAGGGAATATTAACTCACCGAAAATGGAAGGCGGAATTCCTTCCATGAACAGTGTTATCAGCTGAAGGAAGGAGACACACTATTCCGCACATGCCAGATTTGCATGTGCAGACTTGTCACGTGGCAACTCAACCGTTTAGTCAACTGTTAACCCGTTAATCGGACATGTGACAACCTCCTATTGACCCATTGACTAGAACTGTTTTTTGATGCTTAATTTTCGATCAATTTCATTAATATTTTTTTAATATCAATTTCATAATATCTTATATTTCGACTCAAACCAATTTCTTAATTCATTTTGGTTACTTAGTACATTTCAACATTAAATAGCCAATTAGCTTTAATTTGTGGCATGTTTGGTCAACTTTTTTTTGGAAAAAAAATCTATTACAATGTTGCACCCTTAGAAGACGAGACATATGCAGTGATCAAACGATTGAATATAGTCATTCAAGAATGGACTCGGATTGTAGTGGAAGTGAGCTGAGTCAAGCTAACCCGCACATTTTATCAACACTTCTTCAAATCTACCATGAGACTTATATATATTTTATAAAATTTTCAATAGTTTAATGTCATTTTAATTATGTGGAGGTATCCCATATTATGAGGGAGGTAAACTCGTCTACTAATACAATTCGGTAAATTTATCGAGGGGTCAAAAACTAACTAATAAATTACAAAATTAGATAAAAATATCAAGAAAATAATAAATTCTCTAATGTACATAGGTTATGTTTAGTTTATATAGGCGTTCCTTTTGTCACAATAGTAAGCTCAATGTATAACCCTATGATTAAGAAATGAATTATTTTTTGTGCAAAAAAAACTAAAATGAATTAGTTGGAGAGCATTTAACAAAAAAAATGTTTGAGAGCATCTTAATTGTATTGAATACACGAGATGATATAATGATATGTATTGAATATACCACATGATATAATGATGCATGTGGCTATCCAATAAAAATGGACAAAAAATTAATAAAAACCTAAAAAAATCACTAAATGAAGTAATTAACTAAGTAAACCACAAAATAAGGAAATGATGCATTGAATTATCTATAAATTAATTTATGAAGAAGTTATTTGTTTATAAATTAAATTAATAATAAAAATTATATTTTAATTAATATAAATAAAAAAATATGTATTAAATTATCTTAAAAATTAGTGGTGCTTACACTTATTTAACTCTTATAAATTAAGAAATTAAGGAGTTTATAAAATTAGTGGCGGGTAAGACGCGCCAACTACTGGTGCATAACATGAAAGACCGAAAGACATCTGTCTAAGCTTGAAGCTCACTAGGCCCTCTCACACTTGGGAGTGTGTTGGTCAGTCACGGGAGATCTCAGATCTCTTTCTCTCTCATAGAAAGTAAGGGCAATGAAGCTACTTGCCGGCGTAGATCTCCTCAAGACACCTGCTGTCATCAAAACCCTATCCTTCCTCTTCATCTCTATCGCTTTCTTCTACTTTGGCAAGCGCTGGTCCGAGTCCGACGACTACCAGCAGCTCATCTTTTTCTCTTCATCCGCCTCTTCCGACGCGGACGCCCGGCAGCGACCTCCCTCGGTCACTCTGTCCCCGAACCTCGGCAAGTCCTTCAACCTCTCTTCCCTTATTACTCCGGGCTCAGAGGAATATGGACAGATGTCTACTGCGTCTACTCCGGCCTCCTCCCCTCCAGCTGTGGCAGTTACAGCTTCTCCTCCACCTCCTCCGCCGCCATCACAGATCACGAGGTTCGGTATCGTTGATGAGAACGGGACTATGTCGAATGATTTTGAGGTTGGCAATTTTGATCCGGATTTTGTGGATGACTGGAAGAACAACGGGAGTGAAATCCAGGCTGATGGAGGTAAAGAGGGCGGAGATGGGGGTCGAATCACGATCAAAAGGTATGAGCTCTGCCCAGAGACCATGAGAGAATACATACCGTGTTTGGACAATGTGGAGGCAATTAAGAAGCTTAATTCGACCGAGAAGGGGGAGAAATTCGAGCGGCATTGTCCTGAGAAAGACAAGGGTTTGAACTGCTTGGTCCCAGCGCCGAAGGGGTATCGGCAACCTATTCCGTGGCCAAGAAGCCGTGATGAGGTATTTGCTTCTTGACAAGAATTTGTGTTTGGGTGACACTTCCTGTTTCGATTCCCAATTTTTTTCTAGTGAAAGCGTCAGTGGCTCTATAGATCTTCTCCAGGTTATGCGTGTGTGTAGATATTGACATTGTTGAATTTATATTTTATCCCCCAATGAATGCCGTCATATATCTACAGAAAATCAAAGTCATGCAAACTGCGATTTCCTTATAGGTTTGGTTCAACAATGTTCCCCACACTCGACTTGCTGAAGATAAAGGGGGTCAAAACTGGATTTATAAGGAGAAGGATAAATTTAAGTTTCCTGGTGGGGGAACCCAATTTATTCATGGGGCGGACCAGTACTTGACCCAGATCTCACAGGCAAGCAATTTGTCCATTTTAATGTGAATGGACTGGGCAATATTGGTTTGATCTTATATATGATATTAAGTACTTTCATTGCAAGGTTAGATGGTATCGGACATTACATTTGGCCATCATATCCGTGTTGTGCTGGACATTGGTTGTGGGGTTGCAAGTTTTGGAGCTTATCTGCTCTCAAGAAATGTTGTTACTATGTCCGTAGCTCCAAAGGATGTTCATGAGAACCAAATACAGTTTGCACTTGAGCGAGGTGTGCCAGCAATGGTAGCAGCTTTTGCTACTCGCCGTCTGCTTTATCCCAGTCAAGCTTTTGACTTGGTTCATTGTTCAAGGTGCCGAATCAACTGGACTCGTGATGGTAGTGATTCTTGTCTGGTACTTGTGGCAACCTTTTATAAAAGAATATAATAATCTGGAAAAGTAGTTGCATGTTAAGATCTTTATTGATTAATCAAAACTATAGAAATTTTCCCATTCAATTTGATGCTAGCTTTCTCTATTTCATATCGATTTATATTCACAATGCCAGTATTCAATTTTATCGTGCACTAATATAGCCCCCATGTGATTTTCTTTTTCTGCTTATTTGTCAAGATGGTATTTTGCTACTTGAGGTCAACAGAATGCTCCGAGCTGGAGGATACTTTGCTTGGGCCGCACAACCGGTTTACAAGCATGAGCTTGTTCTTGAAGAACAGTGGGAAGGTATCTGGCATGGCATTAGAGTTTGGAATGTTAAACTTTTTTCTGTTGCATTTCCCCTTCTGACATTGTGAGCAAATTTCATTTTACCTTCCTGTCTCTAGTCTTAGCCAATGATGGCATATGTTAGTGCGACTAGCCTTTGGTGTTGCTTTTTTTTATCTAGGATTCAGAATGAGGAGACATTGTGATTTCTTTTGACTAGTGCTTAGTGTTTTATCTTCTTTGATCTTAGAGATGCTTAATCTCACACTTCGCCTCTGCTGGGAGCTTGTGAAGAAGGAAGGATATATTGCTATATGGAAGAAGCCAATGAACAACACTTGCTACCTAGGTCGAGGGACTGATACCAATCCTCCCCTTTGTGAACCAAATGATGACCCAGATAATGTTTGGTATGTGTATCCTTTTCTATCTTCTATCCAGTGACATCATGATTAACAAATGCACAATATGCTGTGATTGTCTAGATTATGGCCCTTTTCAATATGTAGTTTAATTTAGACTATGAACAATTTGTTAAATTGAATGGTAGGTTATTTTTGGGGGAGGGATAATATTTCAGTATTTTTGTCAGGTACACTGATCTGAAAGCATGCATTACTCCGTTACCTGAGAATGGATACGGGGCAAATGCCACAGATTGGCCTGCCCGTCTGCAAAATCCACCTGATAGGCTGCAGACCATTCTGATGGATGCTGTGATATCGAGGAACGAGCTTTTCAGGGCAGAATCGAAGTACTGGAATGAGATTATTGGAAGCTATGTCCGGGCTTTGCACTGGAAGGATATCAGACTAAGAAATGTATTGGATATGAAGGCAGGCTTTGGAGGGTATCCTACTTTCCTGATGTATTTCCCTTCAGCATTGTATTTCTCTTGTTATTGACTGTCATTTGTAAATATATTTTTGCAGCTTCGCAGCAGCTATAGTTGAGCATAAGCTTGATTGCTGGGTTCTTAATGTTGTCCCTGTTAGTGGCCCTAACACATTGCCTGTCATATATGACCGGGGCCTTCTTGGAGTAATGCATGACTGGTATTTCTATTGGCCTCCAATGACTACGTTTTTTTTCTTAATTGTCTTACATTCTTGTCTGCTATTCCAAGTGAATACTTGTTTTGTTAAGTTCTGGGATTAAGTTGCATTACATTCATCAGGTGTGAGCCGTTTGACACATATCCGAGAACATACGACCTACTGCATGCAGCTGGCCTCTTCTCTGTGGAGAAGAAAAGGTATAAAATCATCTTTTTGCTTGTTCCACCAGAACATTGGCTGGATTTTATGGATTTCACTGGAATTTTCCATTGAAATACTCTGTTCTCTTTGTGCCAGATGCAATATGTCATCTATAATGCTTGAGATGGACAGGATCCTTAGACCTGGCGGGCGTGTATATATCCGCGACTCAATCACTGTTATGGATGAACTTCAGGAAATTGGTAAGGCCATGGGATGGCACATGACATTGCGAGACACTGCTGAGGGCCCTCATGCAAGTTATAGGATTCTAACATGTGATAAACACCTCTTGCATACTTGAAGAGTTGAAAATAACTAAAATTATAAAACGTAATCCTCTGAAGGATTACTTCATGAGGGAAGGACTACAGAAACAGGAACATAACAAAAGCGGTACTTAGCAATATTAGTATGTCTCCACGACAGCAGCTGAGTCTAGATCCATCACATATGATTAGGGCCACTTCTTGTATTTGTACCATTTCGCTTTGTCATAACCTTGTCTAATTCTTAATAATCTTCTCATAGTCAAGAACATAGTTATTATTAATGCTCATGTGTATAAGTGCTTCACCTTCATTCACTTTATCACATTATCATCTTATCACCTTTATGTTATATCTTACTCAATTTCCCATCATCCAAATTATCTCTACATATTGATTAATTATTAAATTTTATATATATTCTTTACTTAAACTTGTAAATTTTTAGTTCACAATTCTTTTCTTCCAAACCTAAACATTATGTTAATTTGTATCTCATCATTTGTCTTTTCCTCTTGTTCATGTCTTATACACAACTTCAAATCTCTATCCATCTTTCTCGAGGAGCTTTTATAACTTATTTAATTACATAGTTCAAACTTATATCATTAGCTCATCTTATATTATTTTCTTGTCAATATTTACTTTCTGGCACTATTAATTGACTCATTTGTCACTAAAGAGATCATCTTTATGTACTACTCCATTTACTACCCACTTCAATTCTTTACAACAATTGTAATCTTTATCCTTCCCAATGAATACCTAAAAATCTATATAATGATCCTTTAATACTTCATGTTTCCTCTTTCTTAAATTCATATTTTCTTTGTGTACGCCTCTTATACATGTCTACAGTTTAAAGGTTGTTAGTAAAGGTAAATTATTTACCATATTTTCAATAGTATTTGATCTCATAAAAGTAATTGCATCTTTGCATCACCCACCAATTATCTCTTATTTAAACTTAATTTTGATTAAGTATACACAAGCTTATATGTTCACATATCATACTTTAAACTGTGTATATTACTTCCCGACCTGATTCTATCGATTATATACTTGTGAATCCCTTGCTCGTTCCCATATATGTCACTATGGAAGGTACAATAGAAGGTACATTCAGTATAGTAAAACTAGAGGCAGAGTACTTTCGATAACATACACCTGAAAAATACAGTGAAATGTTAAAAATTTTATTTAAACTCTCGTATTTGAGTCACCAAAATAGTTTACCAAAATATTTTAGAAAAAATAGCAATATGATAAGAAACTTAAAGCACATTTATGAGTAGGTTAAGAGTGTTACCTTATACAACATTCACATCGGAAAGATTCTCCCACTAATGCCTTTTTTCTCCTCAACATAAACCTACAATTTTTTTCGTGGAGGAGAGTGAGCTTACACCTCAGTGAATAGGGTACTAACGCGGGCCGGTACATGGCTTACAACTCAGACATTCACCATAAACCACATAATGCCATTCTCTATTTCTTTAGTTAGACTTATGATCTTAAGTCCCGTGATTTATCATCTTGCCCCTCGAGACACCTGTCTCGAGCCACCCTGACTTGTAGTCTACTCTACGATCATGTTACTCTTTGTCTCCCCCATCGTCCCCACATGAAAAGTCATATATATATATATATATATATATATATTGTAAACCCCTCCCTTTTGAGCTAAGGAAAACCGGGAAGAGAACCGGTCAAACCAAGTGAAAAAATCGAATCAGTTCACAAACCCGGTAATTGTGAATGGGTAATTTAGGAGTTTACAACTCCCAGGTGATCCAAAGGATTCAAAATACTATGGAAAAGAATCTTAGGATGAATTGGAAGAGGAAAATTAGACCGGTTTGGATGAACCGGGTCCAACAGGATTGAACCAGTTTATGGACCAAGTCGGTTCATGAACCGGAACCGATAGAGATCGGGCAAAACAAAGGAATTCAACCCCATTATACTCCAAAGAAATTCATAAACCTTGGGAAGGAACCTTAGAACAAAATGGGAGAGAAAAACTAGACCGGTTCGGGTGAATCGGACCCGAACCGGTTTAAGGACCAAGCCGATTTATGAACCGAAATCGATAAAGAGATGGTAAACCGGGAATTTTATGGACCATAAGTGACCCAAGGAGTCACAAAAGACATGGAAATGGACTTGTGAAGGAATAGGGGATGAAAACCAAATCGGTTCAGGTGAACCAGATCTGAACTGGTTTGGATCGGTTTGAACCACTATTGAACCGAATCCTAAATTTATTTTTCTAGGTAGCTTAAATAATTCAAATTGGAGATTTGAGGCCACATTGGATAGAGAATGAATTTAGATGAATTTAGAAATTTTTAGATTTGAAAAACTCAATCGAATGGGGGGGGGGGGGGGGGGAGGGGGGGGGGGTGAACCGGCCGGTTTAAGCTTTGAACCTAGTTCGGAATGTCAATGAGTTGAACAATGAAAATAGATGGCGAATGTCTGATCGAATTGATCGGGTCATTTAGGAACAAGGTTCAAGTCTCCTAGTCTGTTAGGATGTCTCAGCTGCATACATCACTGCACTTCCACTTGACACCTATCGTAATGATAAACGGCTCGTCTCGCCATGACCTTCTCTTGAATTCTCAAAACTTCTATCGCTCCATCCCCCAGGGGCAGAGAACCCGTCGCTGTCTCGGGTGCTACCAGAGGCTCCGGGGAAGTCGGAATAGAAGAGCACTCATCTTGGGGTGGGCTTACTACTTAGATGCTTTCAGTTATTTCAACTACATCAAATGATCTTTCAAATTGGTCAAGGCTCTCAAGTTTATGGTCATTGCTTTATGGTACCAGTTGTTGCTTCATTGAATTTGCTTCATTAATAGGCTCACAATTTGATTTTGATCGTTATGGACTGGTACCAAGATCGAGTCCTAGACAAGTGGACCTAATTTTAATAACTGGTACAGTAACAATGATAATGGCTCCTTCCTTAGTGAGATTATATGAACAAATGCCTGAACCAAAATATGTTATTGCTATGGGAGCGTGTACAATTACAGGGGGATGTTCAGTACCGATTCTTATAGTACTGTTCGGGGAGTAGACAAGTTAATTCCTATAGATGTTTATTTGTCGGGCTATTCGCCTAAACCAGAGGCAGTTATAGATTCTATAACAAAACTTCGTACGAAAATATCTAGAGAAATCTATGAAGATCAAATTAGGTCTCAAGAGGATAATCGGTGTTTTACTACTAATCACAAGTTAAATCTTGGGCGTAGTACTCATACTAGAAATTATGATCAAAGATTACTCTATCAATCACCATCTACTTCAGAGATACCCTTTGAAATATTTTTCAAATACAAAAGTTCAATATTTTCTCATGAATTAGTGAATTAGTTAGTGAATTAGGCTGTCATCTTCTTACTCGGGATGACAACACTATTCACTCGCCGGAAAACTAAAGAAACGCCGACGAAGAAGAAATGCTTATGTTCGACGCATTTCAGGTCTTCAATGTCAGTAATAATAGTGTCAAACGGACGGCCAACGGGTCTCCAAGCTCCCTATATAAAGAGCCCCTCCCCATTCATCCTCTCTACACCTGAAAACTCCATTCTCTCTCAACTGCTCCAATTTCCGGCAAAGCTCAAACCAGAGCTTCGATATGAAGTCTTTTCTGAGCCAAACAAGGTGAGGCCAGGTTCTTTAGAACTGGGGAGAAGTCAGCTACACGTCTGTAGTCTCCGTTCACTTCGAGAGTCACTAGCGAGATGTCAACATGATGAAACAGTGAAGCTGCTCCGGTGGACCGAAGCTGCCCTATTTTGGCCGAGTTGAAATTGCCCATTTTGAGCCCTCTTCAGGCCAAACCAAGCCTTCCCAACACTTCCTCAGCCTTCCCACGACCAAATTAGGACTGAAAGGTAAGCTAATTTCGCTCCCCTCTACAATTTTCGGTCGGTGCTAGAGAGAGAACCGACAGAATTTTAATGATAAAATTCTAACTCAATTTGGCATCAATTGATGTGATTCTTGATTCTAGGATGAACCACAAGATGAGAGCTATCTGCCCAGATCGAAAGCTTGGACCGTCGTGCCCTCACCAATGAGAAATCGAAGCTTTCTCTCTCTACAATCTATTTTTCAGGGAAGCTCCGTTTGACCTCGTTCTGACTTTAAAATCAGACATTCAAAGTTCCTTAGAATCGTATGAACATGTAGGAACTTAATTTAACTCCAATTTCAACAATTAGAAGTGTTTGATCTGTCAATTTGATGAAATCAAATTCGGCAGTGTTGAAGAGTTGAAATTGGGGGGAAATTTGGGTATTTTCGAAATTCAAAGGACCAAAATGAAATTTTATGAAATTGAGGGCCAATTGGGCATGAAAATAATGTTGGAGGACCAATTGAGAAATTTTATAATTTTGGGGGCAAAACTTGCCATTCTTGTAAAGGAAGGGCAAAATGGTAATTTTGGAAAAGTTGGAGGACCAAATTAAAAATTTGGGAAATTAATCCCCTTTTCGTGAAATGGAATAAATTGAGGTCCTATGATAAATTTTAGAAGTTTCAGGACTCAATTTGAGGAAAAATTGGCATTACGGATTTAAAGTTAAAGAGAAATAACTTTAGGGACCTAATTGCAAATAAATGAAAGTTTGACTTTCTCATTCATTTGTAATGAATGAAGGCGATTAGGTCGAAGGATAATGAACCAAGATGCTCATATCGTGTAGGAACACAAAGTACTAGGAACGCCAGCAAGGACAAGCTCATGTGAATACAAAGAACCAGTTTAGTGGAATTCACAGCATTAACAGGTGAGTGGGTTTACTAACATCATACCCAGTTGGGATGATAAGCACAACTTAAAATTAAAAACTACTTACCGGTTGTGAGTGGGATTATGTATCACACTCGGTTGGGGATGATAAGTACCTCGATATAAAACCCACTGCTTAGTGGTATTTTTAATCATCACTACTTAGAGAAAGTGATGTGAAAGTTATGCGGAAAAACTACTTATAGGTTGTTAGTAGATCATACCCGATTGGTATGATAAGACTTCCTCGAAGGAAGTTGAAAAATCATTTATCGGTTAGGGATGGAGATGTCCTTATACCGGTTAGTATAATGGACAGTAAAAACCTATTTTTGTCGAAAGTGTTCTCCCCTAACTGTGTGCCAATGCTTAAATTATTTGGGAAACCTTCTTGACGGGAACTAAAATAGCTTTTATAAGTCGGGCGCCTCGGTTTTGGAACTTGGAGGCTAAATGCCCGATTTTGAAAATCTCATACAGTGGGCCCAAGGCCAGTTGGCACGAGCAGGAGCTCATATACGAACATGATATATGCACCATAAAACTTAATAAGTGAATTGTTTGGCCATGGTACCAAGATAGGACCGACATGCTCAGTCAACTAGCGGTAGTGCGACATGACAGGTCGACGGACCAGTCAAGACAAACAACTGCGGGTTGAGTTTAGAGTCAGGGCCGTTGGACTAGTGGCACCACCGATTACATGACATAATAAGAAAATATTATTTGTGCATGCACTATGAGTACGAGATCATCAAGACACCCATGAGGTGTAGTGATGCGTCCTAAGGGCCCTGGACGACCCGGAGAGTATAAGGGCAGTTCGTCATTCCAGGTGTCTGTGCGAAATTTGTAGTACCAAGCGCATGAGACCGGGGTGGGGACAGGATGAGGTCTCTGTCCTCATATGGACACGAAGAAGCGATTGTGGGATTGAGGGTCGGATGTCGCGAACATCCACCCATTCTTAGGGTAGAAGTGGTCGTGCTTCTATCTGGGTGGCAAGAAAAGTTGCTCCGAAGCCACTAGCGGGTTCAATAGTGATACTGACTTGTGAATGTGTGTAACCTTCATGATGAAGGATGTGTGTTGGGTGATGACACACCGATAACTATGAAATAATGGAAAACTCGAGAGAAATTTTAAATGAAGGGATTTTTGAAAAGAAAGGAGTCTGGCACACTCCATATAAATATTTTTCTTAAAAGTTAAAAGTAGACCTTTAAAAATCCATTCACTGAGTAGTCGTACTCACCCCCTCCCTTATATCCCTTTCAGGAAATCCCAGAAAACCTACCTTGAAAGACCATCAACTAAGATGCATGTAAGACAGGTATGTAAAGTTTAAAATTTCATGCAGTTTTGATGATGCTATTCCAGGAAATGGTGCAGGTTTAAATGATGCCTTACTCTTTACAGTTTATAATAAGGGGAAACCATTTAATAAACCGGGAGAGTGGTAGGTTGTTCACGGGGATCCGACCAAACCGGGTCGAGGCATGACATATATATCACAAAATAATTCAAACATCAAGAAGCTCAAGTCCTGCACACACATATGACATACACTCAGCTGACACTTCTAGGCTACTCACAGCCTGTGCCTTACCTTGGGCTACTTAGGCCCGCACTCACGGGCTACTTAGACCTGCACACATGGGCTACTCAAGCTCACACACTTGGGCTTACATACGACCTTATACACACAACACACCCAGAGTGCACCATAACATAACGATACCAAATCTAGAAAAGTGGAGTGTGGGAGACACGTGCCACTTTACCTCAACTAACACTTCTCGAGTGTCGTCTCACAACTAGGTGCCCCAGCACCTAGGGTTGTGGCTGCATTACCTCCACTTGCAGGCACATGCTCCTTACACATGCGACTTAACTCTGCCATTTCTCATCGCAACGTTCTATTGGAATGGTACCCGTACATCAACCGAGTGTTTTGGAAAATCCGAAAGCAATTAAGGCATCTCCTCAAACTCCTTTCCAATTTCCCATGAGTGATAGTACAACTTCATCAGGCATCCTTCCGTCGCCCCCTCTCCCTTACCGGTATCACAATGAAATCACATGACACACAATCATATTTATGACACTCATGGCCTAAATTATATAATGGCGCATATAACATCTCATTACTTGGAGTTCGATACGACCCTAGCTAAACTCTGCAATCACACATAGTTGGGCATCTCAATTCAAACATGCACATATCATATAACTCTCAGGAGCCAAACCTGTCATTCGACCGTCTCACTCCACACAATATTTTAAACCTTAGGAGCCCGTCCTATCATTCGACCATCTTAACCCACATAGTATATATAGATCTTAGGAGCTCGACCTATCATTCGACTGTCTCACCACAAATCACATAAACATCAATAGTCTGACCCGTAATTCGATTATCTCCCTCACATCATATAAATCTCGGGAACCCGACTTATCATTCAACTGACTCCCCACACATCTTATAAATCTCAGGAGCTCGACTTGTCATTCGATTGACTCTCCACACATCCTATAAATCTCGGGAGACCGACCTCTAATTCGACTGACTCCCCACACATCATATAAATCTTGGGAGTTCGATCTATCATTCGACTATCTCCCTAAATTACCTGGTTGGGCACACCACCCTATACTCAGATCTCACGGCATGGTTCACATTTCAATCATTTAATTTAACACACAATAGAATATGAACATTTCTTAGGAGCCCAACCTATCATTCAACAATCTCCCTAATCTAGCAAAGTGGGTCCATGCCTCTACACATCCGATCCCAATGGATGTAGTTATATAACATGCCTGAGTCTTATGACCGTTCCTTACTTTAACCTTACAAATAAAATTTACTTTAGTGGGCATGTACTTATTCATTTTGCACTTCTTATATGAGTTTTAATGCAAACTTTCTATCCTTTTCACACAACCATTCAACTATCATGGTATCGTTCTCTAGTCGGTCCAATAAAACACGCCATCAATAGACCCACTCACCTCAAGTCACGGAACTTATTTGTTCCACAAAGTTTCGGAGATCTCACTCCCAGTCCCGCTTGAGTGGTCCTTTGTGTTATATAGAATGTTTAGCCATAAAGGAGTTAGTTCCACTCCTAACCCTTTATAACTTTAACATACCATAATTCCTTTATAAATTTATGGTTTAGGCCTCACGGGCCCGGGCTACCCGACTCATTAGTTGGTAAACCGACCCATATCCTAACCTTCTCTAAGGATAGTTCTTCAGGATTAAGTTCATTTTCTTTTCACTTAGAACTTGTTGAAGTGCCTATCTTTCCATTATTTACCACCTAGTGGTCCTACTTTTCCAAATTACCATTTGGTCCTCAACTTGGACAAAATTATCATTTTGCCCTTATATATTAAAACTTCTCTTTTTGGACCTTAGACTTTCCCAAGTCTTTCAATTGTGTCCCCCAAGTTTCCTTAGGTCCCAAATAGGCTTTGGAATAATTCCAAGATCTATTTCTTAATAATTACCGAATGGTCCTTAAGTTTAGGAAATATTACCACTTTGCCCCTTTTCCTTATAACTTAGGTTTCGAGATTCCTCTATCCCTTATTTTTCTCATTTGGATCCCTAAACTTCCTTTAATTAAGTTTAGGTCATTACATTGCCCAAAAGTTACATTTTGGTCGGACAAATATTATTATTTGCACTTTAGTCCTTAAGTTTACCTTTTATTGTATATAATTCCTTAGACCTTCCAAAGTGTACCATCCTAGACCCTGAACTTCACCAAACTTTTCAATTAACCCTAGTTGTAAACCTCGTTCTCATAAAAAAGGAAAATCGGGAATGAGAATTAGAAATTTTCGAGAGAAAACCAAGGATCTAAGCGAACCGTACTAGGGAAAGAAAGGTCAAAACAGGAATTTGGAAAATCGAAGTGGCTAATGAAGATCCAAAAACAATGGAAAATAACCGTGAAGTGAATTAGAGTTAAAAACCGGACCAATTCAAGGCGAACATGATCTATATCGGATTGAACTGAGTTGAATGTGGAGATCCGATTCAATGATTAATTTTTCTAGGTAGCTTAAAAACATCAATTTGGAAAATTGAAGCCACCATTGTATAAAAAATGAATTTACATGAATTTAAAAATTTTAGAAAACATGTCAAATCGGGCCTAAATTAGCTAATTTTCGAATTCGACTCACCGAACCTAGTCTGACCGGACCAGTTAATGGTCCAATCGGTCAACGGATCATTGTCATATCAACATTCAGTCAGCAAGCATGACCAATCAATGCATGATGCATGGTGAAGTGCGCCAAATTAGTGCTCAGTCATCACCTCGAAACATTGGCCTATCAGAGCGCAACACGTGTACTTAGTCAACGGTCAGAAGAGGAGAATTCACGTTAGCGATGACCGACCAATAAGAGAGCGATACATGTTCGCAATCAACTGTCAATGATGGAGAAGCTCCATCAGCTGAGATAGCCAATGAGGAGCTAACATATGGAAAAGGTATCATGTCAGTAACTGACTAGGATGTCAGATGAACGGTCGCCCAATCAGAGATCGACATGTGGCAGAGCCATGTCGGATGGTCTCAACCAATCGAAGTATGACACGTGCCAGTAGCACAATGAGCGAAGGGGGAAATATGACACATTTAAATCAACTAATCAGTGGATGCCACGTATCATGGTCAAATGACTGACGGATATGGTCAACAAACACGTTGGAATGAGTGACCAATGGGAGCCTACCACGTGTCTGGTCAACAAGTCAAAGGCTGACTTAGATGTTGAGTAGGAAGCCACATCAACGAAACTAGCCAATCACAATGTGTCATGTGGTAGCGCGCATGTCCGAATCTCACACACGCACACACAGTGTCATCTTCAAACTTGAACTTTCTGGTAGAGAGAGGGGTGAACGGACTCTTCGGTATCTGGCGACCCGAAAACCCCTTCGATCTAATCGCTGGCAGGTGAGTCTCATGCTGAGTCCAATGTTGATCACTAGCTCTGTATGTCACGCCCCAACTCGATTTGGTCGGATCCCCGTGAACAACCCGCCACTCTCCCGGTTTATTCAGGGTTTTTCCCCTTCTTTAAACCGTGAGGAGTAAGGCGTCCTTTGTACCTGTACCTTTCCTAGAATGACATTAATCAAAATTGAATGAATTAAATTTACATACCTATCTTGGAGGTTTAGCTAGTGGGAAATCTGCAGGTATGTTTTTCCCTTGGTTAACTGTAAAGGGGTAAAATGAAGTGGGTGAGTATGACAAATCAGTGAATGGATGTTTGAAACATGAGTTTCTGAAAAATATTTTCAATTGAAGTGTGCTAGACTCCTTATTTTAAAATCCTTTCTTCCTCAATTTTTTAGTTTTCAAAACCATTACTCATCAATTACCATAGTCAGTGTGTTTAACAATCAACACATGCCCTTCATCATGAAGGGATCACACATTCGTATGGCAGCCCGTCCACTGCACCCACTTGTGGCGTCAGAGCGACTTTTCCAGCCACCTAGATAGAAGCTCGTCAACTTCTACCCTATGAATGAGTGGATGTACGCGACACCCAACCCTCAACCCAAAAAAACACTTTGTGTCCGTATGAGGACAGAGACCTCACCCCGCTCTCGTTGGCATAAAGCTGCGTTGAGCTTCCCTGACTATTGGTACGACAAACTGCCCTTATCTCCACCATGTCGTCCAGTAGCTCCTAGAACGCATCACTACCCCTCTTGGGCATCTTAATGGTCCCGTATCTTACTGCATGCACAAAACAATAATTTTTCATATAAGCCATTTAATTTTTGGTGCCATTGGTCCAACGGCCCCGATCCTGAACTCGACCTAAAGGTGTTTGTGTCGACTGGTCCGTAGACCTGTCTTGTCACACTGTCGTCAGTCCATCGAGTATGTCGGTCCTATCTTGGTACCATGGCCAAATCACATCATTCATTAAAGCTTTCATGGCTTAACATCATGTTTATTTATGAGCTCCTACTCATGCCAATTGACCTTGGGCCCATTTAAAACCTTCTTTGTCATTTTTTGTTCCTTTTTCAGCTCGGTTTTTCTCAAAACTATCGGTTCTTCCCCTGGTTTACTTGGTCCGAGGGTCGGCTTTCACACACCCATTGTTGTAAAGCCGGGAGAATGCTACAGTTGTCTGCAGGTCCGATTGGAGGAACCTGATCAGGGTGTGACACCCATGTACCGAATAGCAAAAACCCTAAGTAAAAACATGATCAACTGTAGTGAGGGTAAGGCAAGGTTGGCAATCCAAGTAGAGGACAAAGAGCCATGGTATTAACTAAGGAGGCGACCCCAAAAGGGGGTGTTAAGATATGAGGGGAGGACATTGGCCAAGGATAACAATAGGATGAACGCCCGGTCATGAAAGGGGAAGTCCGGGACGAGTACACATGAATAGAAACTAGGGTGGGCCATGGACCTCGTGCGGAAGAATCCAATAGAAGGCCTACCCACCCTAAAGGAACTCTAGTGAGTGACAACTAGAATGATCGGGAAAAAACAACGAGGTGTTCCACTGGATGGAAAAGTGAGACGAGTCGGTGGCGAAAGGATAAAGAGCCCTAGCACTAGGGGCTAGAAAAAAATGAATCAGCAAGGAGGATGGGGTGGACAAGCATGGAGTCTATAAAGTTGGTTAGAACACTATATAAGGAAGCAATAAGGAGAGGTCTGATACCCAAAGGAAACACAAAGGGCATCCTACACCATAAGGAGGAAAGCGTCGGAGGACACCCTTTACTAGAACAAGGAAATTCAAGAAAACGGACACCTACCGGGTTAGGAAGAAGTGACCAAGGCCTGAGTGTATGTGTTGGAAAACCAGATGGCCCTAAAGTACTGATGAAACACTACCAAGTTATAACGAAGGGCCGACCCGCGATCCCAATAAATTAGGGGATTGTAGGAGAGATACCCCAAAAAGCGAGCACGGGTCTAGAACACATTAGACCACTAGGGACATGTGGGCCCCGAGCCCCAAAAAAGGGAGTACAACCCAAGAAAGAAAAGTTGCCCCTCCATGCATGAAAAAAAATCAAGTAAGAGAGTGGATGGACTCAATAAACAAGAAAAGAGAAGTGACCTAAAGGAACGATTGATAAAAAAAGGGAAAAACCCATTCCAAGCCATGGAAAAATGGGATCTAGGCCGTATTCTGGAGCAAAGGGGAAACCTCGAGAAATTAGTGTAAGTCCCACGAGGTAGGTAGATGTCGGGAGAGAGGAGAAATCCCCGAGAGTGAATTAAATAGGGGCTAAACAAGGAAGCAGTCAAAGAAGTGAACACTGAACCTCGCCATTGGGAACAAGGGAAAAAGACTAAGCCCAAGGAGGACAAATTGCCACGGGTCAGCAGGCATAATGGCCCAAAGCAAAGGAAGAAAATAGAAGCAAGGGAAGGGGAGAACCCCGGCAGGTCGATGGGACCGAAGGGGGTGAGAAACCTGACAGTTAAAGTTGGGAAGACCCAATGAGAAAATAGGGTAGGATGAGTGAATGTGGGAAACCCAAACCCTCACAACAAGCCTGGCATCCACATACAAAGGACATCGGAGCATGGATGGGGCGTGCGAATTAGAACCTATGTGTGAATTAGAATCGAGTAGTGAAGTAATTTTGACAATGCAAGAGAAAGGACAAAGGGAGTACACTTTGAGGAAAAGAGTGGAAGGATGTGGTTCAAACCGTAAGGCAAGCCGGGCTTCAAGCCCAAGGGACGACGGGCTAGAGAGTTCCAATGACCAAGGAAGTAAATGGACCCAAATACAGTCGGACATACCAAAAGTCTCAATTCTGGACAGAACCCACCCGCAGGAAAGTCTGGCGCCAAATGATAGGAAGTATTGGACCTACATAAATTCGCGGACCCCGAGAATGAGACAAGTCAAACTACTAAATCCAAGGGAGTAGGGAGATCGAGTCAAAGGAGGCAACCCAAGGCGGTAGGAAACTAACTCGGACCCCCAAGCTGACTACACAGGAGCCACCCACGATAGAAAGGATAGCTAGCTGAGTTTTGGGGACAAAACTCCTAAAAGGTGGGGAGAGTTGTAAAACCCGTCTTTTGGGACTAAGGAGGATCGAAAAAAGAACTAACAAATCTTCATGTGAAAAATAAACTGAGCTAACTAATGAACAGGAAACAGTAAAGAATGGTTAACATGGGAAATTGGAAAACCCAAAGTCGGTTCAATGATTCATTTTTCTAGGTGGCTTAAAAATATCAATTTAGAAAATTGAGGCCACCATTAGATAGAAAATGAATTTAGAAAATTTTAAATTTTAAAAAACTAGTTGAATCGGGTTTGAACTGATCGATTTTTGAATTCGAGTCACTAAACCAAGTCGGACTAGACCAGTCAATGGTCCAACCAGTCAACGAACCGGGCCAGTCAATGGTCCAGCCGGTCAATGGTCAATGATGCCCGGTCAGCAGCCACGCAGAGGATAGCTGGAGAAGTGTCGGAGCGATAGCACAGTAAAGTTGCTCCAGAGCCCCGAAACAACGAGCTCCCAACTGACCCAACCGACCCAACCCCGACCCTCTCAGACCTTCCACCACTATATTCGGCCACCTCCGACCTCCTGAGACCCTCTCCAGCCCCTCACAGACAACCGAAAAGCTCAATTTCACATTTCCTCATCAAATTTCCTAAGTTTCAAAACTTCACCTTCCCGAAACTTCTCTCTTCAAATTTCGCAATGCGACAACGAATTGCAATAGGATTCAATCTTGGTAGGACCCCCTCGATAAACAATAGCTGCCCACACCTCAAGCTCTGGCCACCGCCCCTCCATCAGTAAGATCAGCAAGCTTTCTCTCTCTATTGTGAATTTTCCGAGAAGCTTCAACAAAGCTCAAAACTTAGCCAAATTTGGAAATTCGAAGTGTAGGACGATTAGGGGGAGCTGGAGGTGGGAAATAGCAACAAGAAACGAAGAAATTAAGGACTTTCAGGTCGTCAATTGGATGAGTTAAGATCTGGGAACTCAAACATTCAAATTGGAGAAGAAAAGGGAGGTAAATTTGGGGATTTTTCATGAAAAGGGGGCTTTTGTGCAATTCTTCAAAAATTCGAGGGTCAAATGGCAAATTTTATGAAATTGAGAGTATTTTCATGAAATTCACTCCCAATTGAGGGCCAATTTGTAATTTTTGGGAAATTAGGGAACAAATGGAAAGTTTTGGAAAAATTGAGGGTCAATGGATGATTTTGATATAATTAAGGACCCAAGGGAGATAATTGGAAATCCTAGGGGCTTAATTGAAATTAAAGGGTCAATGGAGACCTAAATGTAAAAGTATGAACTTTAAGAACCTAAATGTAATTAAGACATAAGATGAGGGCAAATGTGCAAATACTTGAAAATGCGACCTCTTATGCAAATCATCTTGATATAGACATTTGTGCCATGTAGGAGTGTACTGCCCAAGTATTAGCACGTGAAAGCACAACCGGAGCAAGGTCTCATCGGGACAACCCGTCATCATTTTCGGGTGAGTGGAAACTCTATAATGTCAATTCCAATTGGAACAATGAATTGCCTTAAAAACATTTTCTTGAAATTAGCCTCCCTTGACTAGGTGATTCTACTTAAAAATTTTGGTAACTAATTCCAGGCTTAGGCTCGGTAATACAAGTGGACCCAAGGCCGATGAACACGGGTATGGACCCGTCCAGAATTAGCATGTGATAAATACTGCTAAAAGTACTAAAAATGGGTAATTGTGTGTGATACCCACTGAACCAAGTCTGGGATGTTGGTCTTGTTGGGCCAAACCGTTGCTAAGTCGAAGCTCGATCGTAGAACCTATTGGGCCAGTACACGTGGGTCGAAGCCAAGCCAATAGACCCTTGAGCAGGAGGGCCAAAGATAATGGCTATAAATGAAAAATACTCTTGAATTGTGCATGCACTATGATGCGAGGCCATTAGGACACCTGGTATGAGGTAGTGATGGATTCCAACGGCTATTGGACGACCTAGGGTGCATAAGGGCGGTTTGGCATCTAGTATTTCAAAAAGCTAGGGGAGCTTCCTACACACTAAGACTGAGGCAGTAGGGGAAATGAGGTCTCATCCCACAAAGTGGACACATGATGTGAGATTAGGGTTTGAGGGTCGGACAAGCAAGGTCCACTCAAGCTCGGGGTAGAGGTTGTTAACCTCTATTAGGGTGGACGGTAAAGACGCTCTGGTCCACAAGTGGGACGGTTGGAGACCGTCTTGTGAATGTGAGATTCCCTTTTATGATAGAAAGGCGATTGATGCTTGATATGTGAATCATGACCGATGCATTAAGTAATAAATTAAATAAATCAATCATTATACAAGTTTCCCTCACTAAGTATATGTACATATATACTCATTCCCCTCCTCTCACCCTTTCAGGAACCCTAGAAAGGATCGGGACAAAGGAGACGTAAGCTCTAAGAAAAGCTTGGGCCCTCAAGGTATGTTCCCCTATCCCAACTTCTAGTAAGGGAATGAATGTAGGCACGCCTTTACCATCCATATATCACCAGGATATGTTAATCTCTATTAGGGTGGACGGTAAAGGCGCCCTGGTCCACAAGTGGGACAGTTGGAGACCGCCTTGTGAATGTGTGATTCCCTTTTATGATAGAAAGGCAATTGATGCTTGATATGCGAATCATGATCGATGCATTAAGTAATAAATTAAATAAATCAATCATTATACAAGTTTCCCTCGCTGAGTATATGTACATATATACTCATTCCCCTCCTCTCACCCTTTCAGGAACCCTAGAAAGGATCGGGACAAAGGAGATGTAAAGCTCTAAGAAAAGCTTGGGCCCTCAAGGTACGTTCCCCTATCCCAACTTCTAGTAAGGAAATGAACGTAGGCACACCTTTACCATCCCTATATCACCAGGATATGTTAACCTCTATTAGGGTGGATGGTAAAGGCGCCCTGGTCCACAAGTGGGACAGTTGGAGACCGCCTTGTGAATGTGTGATTCCCTTTTATGATAGAAAGGTAGTTGATGCTTGATATGCGAATCATGACCGATGCATTAAGTAATAAATTAAATAAATCAATCGTTATACAAGTTTCCCTCACTGAGTATATGTACATATATACTCATTCCCCTACTCTCACCCTTTCAGGAACCCTAGAAAGGATCGGGACAAAGGAGACGTAAAGCTCTAAGAAAAGCTTGGGCCCTCAAGGTACGTTCCCCTATCCCAACTTCTAGTAAGGGAATGAACGTAGGCATGCCTTTACCATCCCTATATCACCAGGATATGAATACCCGGATGATGCATGGAAGGGTGGTAGGTTGCACACAAGACCTTGACCAAATCGGGTCGGGGCATGACGGGTATGATGAGTGCTTAAGAACCCTTTTTTAGGAAAGATCTCCCATGACTATGTGTCAATGCTTAAAACATTTGGGAGACTTTTCTAATGAGAGCTAGAACATGCTCCAACAAGACAGAGGCCTCATTTTTTTAACCTATAGGGCTCAAGGCCTAGTTTTGAAAGACTTGTGAAGTGGACCCAAGGCTAGTGGGCACGGGCTGGAGCCCATATACAAATATGATGATAAAAGCCATGAAAACATTCCTAAATGGAAAATTGATGTGTGTTTCGCCACGATACCAAGTTAGGACTAACAAGGCTTGATGGGCTAGTGGTAGTGTGCTAGGACTAGGTTGATGAACTGGTCAGACAAACAACTATAGTCCGAGTCGAGTGTCCGGGCTATTAGACCGTTGGCACCAAAGATAATGGATAATATGCTAAGATTGTTGTTTGTGCATACACTCTGATTCGGGACTATCGAGACACCCATGAAGGGTAGTAATGAGTTCCAAGGACTACTAGATGACCTAGTTGCGATAAGAGCAGGTTTGTCGTGCTAGTTAATCATGAAGCTGGTCGAAGCTTCTTGCTCATGAGACTGGGGTGGGGGCAGGATGAACTCCCCGTCCTCATACGGATACGAAGTAACTACGGGTCTGAGGGTCGGACGTTTGGGACGTTCATTCAAACTTAGGGTAGAAGTGATCGGACTTCTATTAGGGTGGACACCAAAGTCGCGTTGATCCCCAAGTAGGTGCAATTTGGGACTGCTATGCAACTGTTTGTACCCTTTATGATAAATGGCGTTTGTATGTTTGTCAAACACCTCATAAGCAAAGGGAAGTGCTAAAAAGAGCTAAACACACCTAATAAGTGAAAATGATGAAACGTTTTAAAGAAAGAATTGTTAAAAAGTTTGTTTTTTTAAAACTCACTCCCAACACCCGCTCACTGAGTTATACAAACTCACCCCCTCACTTTTAACATTTTTCAGGAAAAAGGGGACTAACCTTAGAGAATCCACGAAGATGAATCCTAAGTTAGGTATGCTTAAATTTCTTTTTAAGCTATTGAATTTTGTACAACGTTATTCCAGGGAATAAGAGTAGAAATTTCACCTAACTACTCGCGATCCTAGAAAGTAGTGGCTCTTCTTAGATCAAAGAGAGTGACGGGTTGCTCACGTAGTTCTGACCAAACTAGGTCGGGGTGTGACAATTTTAATATATTCAACCAATAAGGGGACCTCCAAGCTTCATATGGTTAAATTCTAGACTTACATGGCTATCTCATCATAGCTTCCCTTCATCATTACATAGTCGGTGTCTCTCTATATGAATTAATAACCAAACAACGGGTATTGGGTTTTAGATGGGGAAATTTCAGGTTGAAATCTGGGTCTAGGGCATTCAGTTAGGCAAAGGGGATGATTGTGTGCTCGCATGGCGGAGCCACATGCCTGCACGTGTGGCACATGTTCTGACCATTCAGCCGGTTCGACACTGTTTTAAATCGGATTCAAGTGAATTTCTTAGCTAGTTTGGTCAGTTCACCCTCAATTCGGTGAATTCTTGGCCCAATAAAATTTCTAAAATTTATTTGTTCAATTTACTATTGAATGGACTCAATAATCATTACATTCTAATTTGTTTAGCCCTCTAAAAAAATTGGAATTTTTGTGACATGAGTCGGTTCAAACCTAGTTTGAACCGGTTCTTCCTCGAGTTTCTCCTGATCCTTGATTTCCTATCTTGGGATGTTCTCCAAGGCAATTTATAACATTTGTCATCATCTTATATCTTGATTTTGAATCATATTCCAAAATCGGTTCGATTTTATGTTCCCTAGTCTGATTTTCCTTCTCGGATTTACCTTAGTTCCCAGTTTGGTCCAGATTGATTTTTGGTTCGGGATTTCCTGTATTACACATTTCATCTACCGTATGCCAAATCATATTATCTTTATTTTGGTGTATGTTGATGACATTATTCTTATAGGATCTCTCGGGAGCCTCTTTTCTCGCAAGTTTTTGCTAGGAATTCTCTATAAAGGATTTGATGTCTCTTCACCATTTTCTTGAAATTGAAGTTCATAATCATGGGCATGATCTTTATCTAATACAAGTACATTTATAATATCCTCTCTCGGGTTTGCCATGAGTACGTACAAACCTTTATCTACTTTGGTTGCATCTTGTTCATGCCTCCTCTTTGAACGAAGGTACTTCTTTATCTAACTCAACATTATATCGTCAAATTGTTGCCTATTCGTTGTGTCTTACTATAATTCAACCTTACCTAACATATGTTGTTTAACAGGAATATCAATTTATAAATCGACCTACTACTATTTATTAGATTGTTGTGAAGCATATACTACGCTATCTTAGTGATAAATTTTTTTATGGTAACTCTATTTGGCATAACTAATCATTTGATTTTTATTATTTTTCTGATGTGAATTAGGCTAGAAATCTGATTGTTAGTTTATTAGTGACTTTGTGATTTTTCTATGTTATAATCTTATTTTTTGGATTTTCAATAAACAATATATTGTGATTTGGTACATTACATATATTAAATATAAAAGTTTAGAAAATTTTCCATTTGAACTCATATATATTAAATCTCTTCTCTAATAATTTAAAATGGTTATTTTATCTACTCATATTTTTACTGTGATAAACTATTAGTTATCTACCGTTAATTATTGAGATTAACAATCAGTTCGTAGGTGAGCCATCGGTTAACTTTTTTCTTTATATTTACTTTATTGGGAGCAACTCAATTAGTTGATATTCTTCTAATACCATAATAGGGCTACTCTTTAAAAGCTCAATATACTTTATAATATATATGTTGGTTGGGTGCAAAAAGAAGTCGTTTAATTATTATGTTAATTCAAAATTATTTATGAGTTAATTGATTGAAAGTTCCTCTTCCTTTTGATATAATGTAAGTAATTTCTGTAATAGCTCCCCTCATTTTTCTCGTATCAAAATTTCCTAAAAAATATTTGTAATCTTATTTCTTACCACATTTTATTGATTGATACTATGTTAATTATATTATAATATCACTGTAAATATTGAGTGAACCTGACAAATAGAAGCTTGGGAAGATTTGTGCTTCAACTTTTCTTCCATTTATCATTCTGATATATGCATATCTATCTATTGTGGATCTCTCTGGTAAGTGTGGAATTACTCTGCAGACTGAAACTCACTATGGTCCAACTTCAGAAGTGGATAGGTTACTAGTACCATCATGATTGAATAGCTTTAACCTCGTCGAAATATTACTTCGGGAAGAGAAAAAAGGCTACCCAAATCTCGAAACTGACTATACTAGTTCTATATCTACATGGAAACTGCTGGGTCTTTTCCTCTTCTACATAGCTAAATTCAGCAAAATAATCCCAGGATGAGAACCCCTTGTGACAAAATTTGATTTTATGGAGCCAGAGCCCAACTTTCCCCCTCATTTCTCTGTAGCAGTTCCATTGTTTAGCCATGGATAGAGAGTCAGGATCTCATGATCTACTCCATCAAAGAGTCTCTCCAAGATGCTCGGGTCGGAGTCTTCGTAAAATTGATCCAGCCCCTCACCTCCATACAGAGGAGGAGGAGGAGGCTGCAAATCATTGTTACCGATATTGTTAGACACCGAGCCTACTGCATCATCCGGTGCATTGCCAACATAGGTAGACATCAGGTCTTGCTGGTGCTGATAGAACTGCAGTTTCATCGTCAGATCATACTGCGGGAACTGTGACTGGACGACATTGGATACGAATTGGTTATTGGTCATGGCCGAGCCTCCCCAACTTAGCATACCAAGATTAGTCATTTGGGTTCCAAGGATCTCTATCTCCTCCTGCAGATTAGCCACCTGCAAAAATAAAGAGATCCGGGTTGATTACAGTAAGCCTAATACAAATAATCTATTCAATTTCAATGGTTGCACAATTTTTAAAGGATGGTTATATTAAAATTCAAAACATTTTCATTTAAAATTCATTTTTAATAATAGTCTACCATTTAAGTCTAATTTTTATGGTGTTAGACCGGTAAAACACCCAATTTGAGTAGGGTATTTTTACTGCATAGTATGTTAGATCAATATCAATTTAAAATATATTATTTATAATTAATAAAATTTTGTCAAATATATAAAATTTTATTATTTTATTATCATATTCTCTAGTACTACATATAAATGATAATGAAAACTGCATAGGGTTGTGCTTTGATAATACAAGGTGGCAGTGTGGCAAATGAACCAGAAGGTGGTCATTGAAGACTGATTTTGCGCAGAATGTTGACAGAATAAATGAAGAGTCATCTACCTGCTCCTGGAGAGCGAAGATGTGGGCGACACAGCCATAGATGGGGTCCCTTATACGAGCCAGCGCCTCATACGAGACAGTGAGGGCAGCATCAGCCCTGGCTTGAAGAGGGAGGTGATGCAAAAGCTTGGAGACATTGCTGGCTCCAAACACCTTGTGGACAGCAGCAAAATGGCTGGCAGCTTGGTCATAGCAGAAGTATGGTGCAAAAACACACTCACTCGTGCACTTCCTCCTCAGGAACTTGCATGCTCCACATGAAGAGCCAAGGCCTGCCATCCTCCTCAACGATTTTTCTACTTTATTTTGGAACAAAAGGAAAAAGATCTCCTTCAACACTCCGTTCTTTTGGCCTAACAGTGACAAAACGCTCTATTTTTCTTTTTGGGTTTCTTGGCTTTGGCTTTGTGATTGATTGTCTTTGAGAGGAGAGAAGCTGGTAGAAGAGGGCAGCTGGGATTTGCCCTTTATAGCCATCATCTGTCAATGGCGGGAATGTGGGAATACGATATCCTCTTTGTCTAGGGCAACTGGTGCATTAACTATTTTGGACACTCTCTCCATGATATATGATCACATTGATTCTGCAGTCATCATCATCAAAATTATTACAAGGGGACGGATGGTATATGAGATCCATGTGTTTAAAAAAATCACATAAGAAAAGCATGTAATTAAAGGGGTTCAAGAAATATTATGAAATATGATTTGATTTAAGATATCTCAACTACAGTCTAAAAGTAAATATATATATATATATATATACTATCATACATAATACTCCATATTATTATTTTTTAATCATCATTGGCTAGAAAGTAACTAGCTTTTAGGTCTGCTAAGTGGCCTACACGGTCACTCTCGAATTGGGTAAACTTTCCCCTTTTTTTTGCGCAAGGGTAACCTTTCCTGAATTATGCTTTAAAAAGGGCTCTTTACAATTCCTTCTCAAGTAGTAAATCATTTTTCTTGTAAAGTAGCAAAGAAGGAAGGTGACTTACTATTGGCATTGTTCAAGTACATCCATATTGATGTCTTTTTCTCTTTTGTGGAAGAGACGGGAAATTCAAGGCTACAAAAATTTTAGAATCCCCAGACACTATCAACTTTGCCCGAGTTCACTATTTAATGAGTCTCATGGTCAGAACATTCGATCGGGCAGCAGGAAGTTCGGTACTACATACATATTCCTATCCTATGGTTATACAATTTATACACAATAAGATTGAAAATATTGGGTATATTATTAAAGTTTAATTTATTGTGGAATACTCATTTTAAATTAATTATTTATGATTCATGTTGGGAGTATAATATAAATTTATCTGGATTTAGATCTACAACAAAGTGTATATAAATTTTAATTATTTATAATCTTTCATTTATATTTCTATTATTATAGGATTTAAATTATTTTAATTATAACTCAAAAAAATTATTATTAAATACATCAAATATTGATTTCTATATTATTATTTTAAAATATTCTAATAAGATCTTATTTATAGAATTTATATTTTTATCAGTAATTTTATATAATATATATAATGTAGAGTAAATTTTATTATAAATTTCTCTTATACATTAAATATTTTATATGAAATGACCAAACATTATAATCTTTTACCCTATTTGATTATCATCAATAACCAAATACTAAAATAAATGAACATCGAGAGATTCATATAGGTTATATTTATTACATTAAACATGATATGTTAGATTAGTCAATAGGATTCGGATCTCACCATGCTGGTGCTCGTATTTCACCAAATTATGAGTGTAGTCTCATCACACTCGAATGCCACAAATTGTTTTATTTTTTCGATCATTTTCTTTTGGTGCACATGTCACTATGTATGGATTAAAAAAATTTAAGAAATGGCGTTAGGAGGTGAACACTTTATTTCAAAGAAATATATTTGTTATATACTAAGAAAAGTAATATGTTAAACGACATGTGTATATTTAATTTGTAGTCTGTACACTTCTATTACTATATAATATTAAAAAAAAATTTTAATTTCACTCGACACAAAATATTATTAACTTATTTTTCTATGAAGTCAAATTAGTACCTAACTACAATATTAAATATTCGAAAATGAGGGTTATTTTTATATTGTTTAGGAGTACTCTATCAACATATTTGCTTTTATTTTACTGAGTGGACATGGAGAATATATTGATTGAACACTTATCATTGGAAGCAATGGTTTGGAAGGTTCCAAAATTATTAATGTGAATTGAATATAAATACATATATTTATCAATTAATAAGCGAGGATATTATATTTTATTATACACATTTAAATAGTTGATAGCTACAAAAATAATTGTAACTAAAATTTCTATTTTCTAAATAACATTATTGTTCGCAATAGCCAGTTTTGGTCAAATTATTAATTCATCCGGTAAGAAATTTCAAACCCAAACTTACCTGTCAACACTTTGAATAATTCATGTTAGAGCAAATCCACTACTAAATATCTGATATAAAATTTGAGGTAAGCGAGTTTAATTTATTTCAACTGACTTATGCACGTATAATTTATTAGTGTTAATGCTAATGTGATTTAAAATATATCTTTTACTGTTGTAAATCGTTTTATTTGGTAACTTTGAATTATGATTATGATGGTTGATTACATTAGTATTTACATACTCGCCTCGAAAAATACAGTGCAAACTAAATATGTACCATAGAAAATAAATTACTTAAAACCGGTAATTGTGTTAAGTCATCAGTGTCTCGATTTCTTGTATTTCAGTGTCAGGCTGTATTTGTATTTCAGTGATCGTCATAAAATATAAATTAAAAATATAAAAAATGGAGAGAATGAGAGGAGGGGTCCAAAGTCAGTTTTTTTTTTCTCTAAAGATAAACTTGGATATCAGAACAAAATATATAGCTCAGCAGATTTGTTTTATAATATTCAGAACATGTCAACAAAAATTGTCGTTCTGGTAAGCTAAATTTATAGTTCCTAAGACAATACTCAACTCAACATAACTTTTGGGCAAAAAAAACTCCACGTAAGTTGAAATTTGTCTTTTGTTCTGCACCAAGTTTGCAACGTATTTAAGCATTTATAGTTCTCTTTTCTGTAGCTCACAGAAGTTGGGCAAGGATAGTGGTTCGTGGAGGTTGGGGGAAGATGGTGACTCACAGAGGCTGGCGGAAGGACGGTAGCAAACGGAGGCTCGAGGCTTAGAGATAGTTTGGCCCACACTCTGCTCGCGCAGAGTAGTTCCCTGCGGCTCGATGTCCGGTGGTAATGGCGGTCATTCTGCTCGTCGCGGTCTTCTTGCTCCTTCGCCCGCCAAAATAGATGTAGGGTTTTTTGACGGTAAAAGCTTGAGTTCTATTTTTTTGTTAGTTTTTAAATACTTTAACAATTCTTAATCGAATTTGATGAATACACTGTCAAACCGGAAAAATCGACCCATTTATGGGTTTTAACCAATTTTATAATTATGACCAGATGAGACTGGCATTCGGTTCCGGATTGAACCGGATGATCCTATCAGATTTTAAAAACTACGATAGGGTGAATGATTAATGATTATGCCATCAGCTTAAAACTTAATCAAAAAGAGGTTAGAATGAATTGTAATTGGCACCCCCGTCTCCAATCATTTATGTATCCTTTATTATTTTTAATATTAAAATAATAAAGGGTGAAATATATACCATTAAGAGAAGATTGAAATTCAAATATGTCCTATGAGATGATGTGGGTCATGCAACCAATGAATTATATGCTATCAAAAGTTCACTAAATTCTGGTTAATCCAGATTAAATCATGAATAACCATGAACATGTAGGACGTCTCTCAATATAACCTTTTTATTTACAAAATGAACCCAAGTTTTATTTAAAAAAAAATACATGTATTCATTTGCATTAAAAAGAAGAGAGGGTTCTCCATGTCCATTTAATAATTACAATAATTATTAATTCTTTTATGAAAAGTGCATTGAAGAACATAACGGCATTTCTTTAATATGTCCCATCAGCGTGAATCCTTAAATAAAATAAAAGGAGCTTAGCTTCACCAGACAGCAACTTGGAGACCAGAGGTTGGTGCACTTTGGGCTTCGGAAATTTAAATTATGGACTCATTCGATCTCTTTTTCTTGTTCTTTTAACACTTTTTTTTCGGATGGCATTTCCCTTTTTTTCCATCCATAAATAGTATATTAATTGTTGTTACATGACATCATGATTTTTAAAAAGGCATTATATCAATTGTATAATGAAAATTTGAAATAAATAATTCCATTTTAATAAAATTTATAAGAATAAATATTTTCTATTAATAATTATAGACATTTATTCCATAAACAGATAAGTATATTAATGTATGTATAATTTCAGTAATATTTGAGATTCTGAATCATAATGGTTATTGGAACGGATGGACTGTACTTCCCATTAGTGCATTATTACTTGATCCGTTCAAAAGTCTTTACTTTTCAGTAACTAGTAACTATATATGAATAAGGATTGGAAAGATAAAGATACCAATTGTTCGTTAACAGAAAATTGTCATATATGACTTCAGTATAAAACCCTAGAATTATATTTCCAAGATGGGCCTACAAGAGTTTATATGATTTAGTAAAACCTTAAAAAATTCTAAAAATTGAAAAACGAGAATAATATTATGACAAATTTTAATGGATGAAATATGCTTAAAATGATTGCATACATAAACCTTCCATGGATGGTCATATTCTTGTACTATTTTTTTTTACCGAAACTCTCACTTGATGATGAACTAATTTTTTAGAGGTTATAAAAGCGATTCATCATTATAGAACGATATCAGGAAGGAATGTGATGAAGGAAGTCAACAACTAGTTTGACCATGCATACCTCTTGAAGATCTGCTATGTTTAATTGTAGAACAAGTGATATTAGGTCTTACTCTGGTACACTTTGTCTTTCACTCGGTGATAGCCCTATTATCAACTCTCGTCCACTTATAACCACTATACATACGATAAATCCTATTGTCTATTCGTCACATAGCTATACTGGAACATTACTCATATTTATTTCGAGTGCATTAAGAAAACATGAAAGTTCACATTTTAACTTCCCGATATCATTTCTATTTTTCTATCGAATAATTAGACAATTTTTTACCGTTACCCATCTCCCTTACCAGTATTCACAACTTAAATAACATTACTCACAGTAATAAGGTGACACTCATCGTCATTACTCGTAACGGTGCCATACGCTCTATGTTACCGGAATCTCGACACAACACATGTCCGACTTCCCATCACTTTGTATTAGAATACATCTCACACTTTTCATGCTAAAAATATGGTTAAACTCGGGAGGTCGAACCTCACAAGACGTCTCCCCTTTTTGGATGTATGCACAAATATTGGGAGCTCGACTTTATGTGAGCCAGCTTCCCTTTTCAAACAATTGGCCCAACGGCCCCAACCACTATCACAGTAGAACAATGCATACATATCAGGAGTCTGACCCTCATTTGCCCTCTCCCCAATTCACTTAAGGCTCTAAGCCAAATATACTTTGGTTTCTCAAAACCGACCTTCATTTAATATCCTGGTTCTCATACTTGATTCTTACTTTCACTTTTAAAATAATTTTTGATTTAGTGGATATACATTTACCAGTTCACACTTCTTATATAAGTTCTCAAAAAGCAGCTTCCTACTTAGCACACAAGTCACACATAATCAATTTATCAAACTCGGTCGGTCCAATAGGACGTGCCGTTAAATGATAAACCTACTAACCGGTTCCACATAACTTGTTTGTTCTGCAAAGTATTTGGAATCCACTTTGATTCCAGGTGAATACTTATTGCATTATCTGCAAGGTATAGCAAAACCATGATAAGTTTTTCTACTGACCATTTATATTATTCCCCGGCCGCATTCATTCTATGACCCCTACACTTTTATGGTTCCCCTTTTTGGAACTTAGACTTTTTAAGCCTTTCCATTTGGTCCCTAAGGTTTCTTTGGATTCTATTTAGGTCTCCATAGGCATTGGAAATGATCTCAAGCCCCATTTTTCTTTATTTTCCAAAAGACCCATAAGTTTTGTTAAAATTACCATTTTGCCCTTATAATTGAGGACTTAGGTTATAGAATCCATTTGACCCCCAAATTTTCTCACATAGGTCCCTAAACTTCTTTTTATTACGTTTAGGTCTTTGTACTAACCAAAAGTCTACTTTGGCCAAGCAATAGTTCATATTTGCACTTTGGCCCCAAACTTTGTCTTTATTATAAAAAGGTCCCTAAATATTTCCCAATAGGTAATGTCACACCACGACCTGGTTTGGTCGGATCCGCATGATCAACTCGTCACTCTATTAAGAGTTTCCTCTTTTCTAAGTAGCGAGAAGTAAGGCATCATTTCACATGTATCTTTCCTGGAATAGTATTAAACAAAACTTAATACATTAAATCTTACATACCTATCTTTCAGGTTCGTCTACAGGGAAGTCTTTAGGTTTGTTTTCCCTTGGTTACCTAAAAAGGGCTAAAAGGGAGGGGGTGAGTTCGACAATTTAGTGAATTAGTTTGGGAGAGAGTTTTCATAAACAAGTCATTTTTAATCGGAGTGTGCAAAACTCCTTATTTCCTTTAAAAATGTTCTTTCCACAAATTTCGGTTCTTTCAAATTGCTTTTCTTCATTTTCATATCGGGTGTGTTTAACAGTCAACGCACACCCTTCATCAGGAAGGGATTACACATTCGTAGGGCAGCCCGTCCGTTGCACCCACTTGTAGCTCAAAGCAACTTTATCGGCCACCAATATAGAAGCCTGTCCACTTTTACCCTGGGTCTGAGTGGATGTTCGCGACATCCGACCCTTAAACCTGAACTCTGTGTCTGTATGAAGACAAAGACCTCATCCCAACCCTACCCTAGTCTCATGCACATGGAGCTACCTCGAACTTCCCTGACTGTTGGCACAACAAACTGCCCTTATCTCCACCATGTCGTCTAGTAGCCCTTAGGAAGCATCACTACCCCTCTTGAGCGTCTTAATGGTCCCGAACTTCAAGTTCATGCACAAACAATAGTTTTCCACAAAGCCATTTATCTTTGGTGCCACTGCTCTAATGACCCTGACCCTCAACCCAATGTGCAACTGTTTGTCTAGACTGGTCCTGACGCATTGCCGCCAGTCAATCAAGTATGTAAGTCCTGTCTTGGTACCATGGCGAAATCACATAATCTATTCATTAAGAATTTTTATGGATTATACATCATGTTTGTTTACGAGCTCCTCCTCATGCCAACTAGTCTTGGGCCCACTGTACGTGATTTTTCAAAATTTGGCATTTAGCCCCACAAGTTCTCAAAACTGAGGCTTCTTTCCTATCTGAACTATTCTAGCTCTCATCAAGAAAGTTTCCTAAAAAGTTTGAGTATTGACATACAGTTAGGGGAGAACACTTCTGACAAAAATTATCTTTCCATTCATCACACCAATTGGGTTGATGATACCTCCACTTACAACCGACAAGCGGGTTTTCTTCTTCCTTCAAGGAAGTCCTTCATACCAATCGGGTATGATTTTCTCTACTTACAACTGGTAAGTAGGTTTCCACTTAGTTCTCACATCACTTCAACCAATGTGATGTTAAAATCCCACATATAAGTGATTTTTTTTCATTTCTGAGGTGCTCATCATCCCAACCGGGTATGATGTGAATAGACCTACTCACAAGTGGCTTTTCATTTCTAAAGTACTCACTATTCCAACCGGATATAATGTAAATATTCCCACTCACTCGTTAACGTGATGTGTTCGTACTTGGTTGGTTTTTTCCAAGTTGACGCGAGCTTCTCTTGATGGCATTCCAATCACACTTATCCCTACACGAATTGGGCAACCTTTTCACTTAAGGTTTGACATAAAAGCATAGGCTCACAATTTATCGATAAATTACATATGGTCCATAAAGTTTATTTTTCTTATCTTTAGGCCCCTAATGCAAACCTTTACCCAATTTGACTCCCCAAAGTTTCCAAAATTCTCCTTGAGTCCTCATTTTACTCAAAATTGTACAAGGGGCTCAAGTTTTCCAAATTTCCAATTTGGTCCCTAACTTTTCAAAAATTACAATTTTGCCCTTACTTTCCAAAAATGGTAATTTATCTCCAAATGTTCAAAAAATCGACCAATTGGTCCCCCAACATCTTTTCTATGGCCAATTGGCCCTCAATTTTGAAAAATTCCAAAATGGTCCCCCAATTTTACGAAATCCCCAAATTTCCCCAAAATTTTCTCCTAATTTCCCCCTTTCAAACTAACTGAATTAGATTTCATCAAATTGACCATTCAATCGAGGTTAATTGCTCCAATTGAAGGTATGGATCAGTTCCTACACTTTCATACAATTCAATTGATCTTTGAACCACGTCATTTGGGTTCGAATTGAGCTTAAACGGAGCTTCTCCAGAAAACTAAGTGTAGAGAAAGAAAGTTTCGAAAGCTTACTATCGGAGGTGCGACAGTCCGAACTTTATATCTGGGCAGGTGGCTCTCGTCTCGAGGTTTCTCCTAGGATCAAGAATTGATACAATTCACCCCAAATTGAGTGAAAATTTTGTCAGTGAACTTTTATAGTTTATCTCTCTAACGCCGATTGGAAATGAAAGAGGGGGGTCGAATTGGCTTACCTTTCAGCTATGTTATGATCGTGTAAGGGTCATGGAAGTGTTGGAAGAGCTTAGTTTGGCCGGAGGAGGGCAGAATTTTTCTGAATTCAGCTTGGCTGAAATAGGGCAGCTTCGGTCCGTCGGAGTTGCTTCACTGTTTGATTCCGCCGATGCTTCTTTGGCGATCCTCGAATCGAATGGAGGTTGCTATTTGATAGTTGACTTCCCCTGGAGTCTAAAGAACCCGACCTTGCCTTTTGAGGTTGAGAAAACTACCCAAGTCATAGCTCTGGTTCGAGCTTCACTGAAAAATGGAGCAGTTGAGAGAGAATAGAGTTTTTAGGTGTGAAGAGTATGAATGGAGATAAGCTCTTTATATAGGGAGCTCGAGGACTCTCTACCCAACCCAGGGAATTGAAATGCCCTGAATAGAGGCGATTCATCTTCACCAGCGCTGTCCGTTCTTCCGGTGAATGAACAGTGTCATCATCTGAAGGAAGAAGACGACACTGTTCTGAATCGAACCGGCCTAGTCCAAACCAGGTTCAATGCTTAAACTAGTAGTTTAGGCCCGATTCGATCGAATTTTTCAAAATTAAAAATTTCTAAATTCATCTAAGTTCATTCTCTATCCAATGGTGGCTTCAATTCCCCAATTTGAATATTTTAAGCCACCTAGAAAAATGAATTTAGAAACTGCTTCAATGATGGTTCAAACTGGTTCAGGTCCAGTTCACCTGAACTAGTATGGTTTTCTTTTTCAATTTGTCCAAAAGTTCTTTTCCATGACTTTTATGACTCTTTAGGTCACTCATGATTTGTAAATTTCCTTTTTTACCCTTTCTCTATCAGTTATAGTTCATGAATTAACTCAGTTTTTTCTTTAAAAATGACCGATTCTTTTCTCAATTTTCTTATTATAAAAGGACGGATTTACAACTCTCCCCTGTTTTTTAGGGGTTTTGTCCCCAAAATAATTACACATCAAATAACTAAGGGTACCCATCCCTCATAATGCTCTCAGTTTCCCATGTCTCCTCTTTCACGGATCCGTTCTGCCAAAGAACCTTGTCCATAGGAACTCTCTTGTTCCTTAAGTTCTTGTCCTTCCGATCAATGGTTTGCACCGATTCTACTTGAGAGATTAGGTTCTCTTATAGCTCTGGTGGAGGTCGGTCCAACACATGGCTAGGATCAGGCTGGTACTTCCGAAGTACCGAGATATGGAATACATCATGTATTCTTTGTATGTTTGGAGGCAATTCTAGTTTATATGCCACTGATCCTATCCTTTGGACTATTTTGTAGGGACCGATGTACCTTGGTTTCAAATTCCCCCATTGTTGAAGCCTAAGTATTCCTCTCCATGGAGATACTTTTAGGAACACTCGGTCTCCTACATCAAATTTCAGATCTCTTCTCCGATGATCCACATAACTCTTTTGCCTGTCCTGAGCGACCTTAAGGCGACTCCTGATTATCTTGATCTTTTCGGTGGCATCCTCGATTAGTTTGACCCTTTCTAGATTCCTTTCTCCCACCTCTTCCCAAAACAAGGGGTACGACATGGTCGTCCATAAAGGGTCTCATAAGGAGCCATTTGAATACTTGTCCGATAACTGTTATTGTATGCAAACTACACCAGGCACAAATATTTCTCCTAACCCTTATCCATGGTGAGTACGCATGCCCTTAGCATGTCTTCCAGGGTTTGGATCGTTCTCTTAGATTGTCCATCATTTTGAGGATGAAATGTCGTACTCATGTGGAGCTTGGTTCCCAAGGCACTTTGCAAACTAGGCGAGAACCTCAAGGTAAATCTAGGGTCTCTATCTGATACTATGCTCACCGGGATGCCATGGAGTCTCACTATCTTTCTCATGTATAAGACAGCCAGCTGTTCCACTGAATCCATCACTCCTATAGGTAGGAAATGGGCGGACTTGGTTAATCTGTCCACAATGACCCAAATTGCGTCTCGTCCCTTCCTAGTCATAGGTAATCCTCTGACAAAGTATATAGTGATGTGCTTCCATTTCCATTCCGAGATTGGAAAGGGTTGTAGCAGTCTTGATGGTTTCTGATGCTCAGCTTTAATTTGCTGACATGACAAGCATTGGGCTATGTAATCCGCAATATCCCTATTCATTCCTTTCCACCAATAACCTTGTTTGAGGGTGCAGTAAATCTTAGTATTGCCCGGATGCATCGTATAAATAGAGTCGTGTGCCTCTTCTAGAATTAACCTCTTTAGTTCCTCATCTTGAGGCGCACACACTCTACCCTTATAGGTTAGTACTCCGTGCCTCTAAGGTCATAGTCCAATTTTGTCCCTCTATTGACCGGGTCCAAATAGGGTTTGAGTTCTTTATCTATGTTTTGCTGGACCTTAATTTTTGTTGTTAGGCTGTGTAAACCCTGCACTTTTGAGTTAAGGAAAATCGGGAAAAGAATCGATCAAACTGAGTAAGAAAACTGAGCCAGTTTACAAACCCGATCATTTGGGAATAAACAATTTGAAAATTTACAACTTCCGGGTGATCCAAAGGGTTCATTAAACCTTGGAATAGAAACTTAAGATAAATTAGAAGAGAAAAACCAAATTGGTTTAGGTGAACAAGATCCCATAAGAACTCTGAAGTTAAGCGTGCTTGCTCGAGAGTAGTGTAAGGATGGGTTTCCTATATTAATACTAGCAATAAATCTCTCTCATTTAATATAAAATTTTACACCTATTTAAATAGGTAATCCCCATTCATTCTCCTCACACCTTAACACCCCTCTCTCTCTCTCTCTCTCTCTCTCTTTACTACTCCATTTCCCGGTGAAGCTCGAACCAAAGCTTCGACTTGAACATTTTTCTTAACATCGGAAGGAGAGGTCGGGCTCTTTAGAACCGGGGAGAAGTCAGCTATTTGATAACAAACTCCTATCAATCCGAGAATTACTAGAGAAGCGTCGACATGTCGGAACAGTGAAGTAGCTCCGGCGGACCAAAGCTGCCCTATTTCGACCAAGCTAAAATCGGTCAATTCGAGCCCTCCTCAGGCCAAACCAAGCCCTCCAAAACTTCCTCAGCCCTTCCACAGCCGAATTAGGACCGAAAGGTAAGCCAATTCGGCTTTCCTTTACAATTTCCGATCCCGAATTTCAATGACAAAATTCTAATCCAATTCGACATTAATTGATGCGATTCTTGATTATAAAATTAACCTCAAGATGAGAGCTATCTGCCTAGATCGAAAGCTTGGACCGCCGTGCCCTCACCGGTGAGTAATCGAAGCTTTCTCTCTCTACAGTCTATTTTCTGGCAAAGCTCTGTTTGAGCTCGTTCTAGCATTAAAACTCACAATTCAAAGTTCTATGGAATTGTATGAACATGGAGAAACTCAATTTCAACTTCAATTTCAACAATTAGAGGTGTTTGATTGACCAATTTGATGAAATCAAATTCGACTGTGTTAAAAAGTTAGAATTGGGGGAAAATTGGGGATTTTCAAAAATTTGAGGGACCAAAATGGAATTTCCTAAAATTGAGGGTCAATTGGGCATGATAAAAATGTTAGAGGGCCAATTGAGGAATTTTAGAATTTTGGGGTGAAACTTACCATTTTTGTAAATGAAGGGCAAATGGTAATTTTGGAAAAGATGGGGGACCAAATTGGAAATTTTGAAATTTAAACCCCTTTTTGTGAAATGGAATAAATTGAGGTCCTTTGATAAATTTTAAAAAAATTTCGGGACTTAATTTGAGGAAAAATCGGCATTAGGGACTTAAAGTTTAAGAGAAATAACTTTAGTGACCTAATTACAAATAAATGAAAGTTTGACTTTCTCATTCATTTGGAATGAATGAAGGCTATTAGGCCGAAGGATAATGAACCGAGATGTTCATATCGTGTAGGAACACGAAGTACTGGGAATGCCAGCAAGGACAAGCTCACATGGATACAAAGAACCGGTCTAGTGGATTCACGGCATTAACGGGTGAGTGGGTTTTACTAACGTCATACCCGATTGGGATGATGAGCACAACTTAAAGTTAAAAACCACTTACCGGTTGGGAGTGGGATTTTATATCATACCCGGTTGGGGATGATAAACACATCAAAATGAAAACTCACTACTCTGTGGTATTTTAAACATCACGACTTAGAGTAGTGATGTGAAAACCATGTGGAAAAACTACTTACCACTTGTAAGTAGATCATACCCGGTTGGTATGATGAAACTTCCTCGAAGGAAGTTGAAAACCCGTTCATCAGTTATGAACGGAGATGTCCTTGTACCCGGGCGGTATAAGTGATAGTCAAAATATATTTTTGTCGGAAGTGCTCTCCCTTGACTATGTGCCAATGCTTAAACTATTTGGAAGACCTTCTTGATGGGAGCTTGAATAGCTCTTATAGGCCGAAAGCCTCGATTTTGGAACTTGGGGGCTAATATGCCCGATTTTGAAAATCTTTTACAGTGGACCCAAGGCCAGTTGGCATGAGCAGGAGCTTGTGAACAAACATGAATTATATGCCATAAAACTTTAAATAACGAAATTGCTTGGCCATGGTACCAAGATAGGACCGACATACTCAGTCAACTAGCGGCAGTGTGACATGACAGGTCGACGGACCAATCAAGACAAACAACTGCGGGTTGAGTTGAGAGTTGAGGCCGTTGGACCAGTGGCACCATAGATTACATGGAATAATGAGAAAATATTGATTGTGCATGCACTGTGAGTACGGGACCATCAAGACGCCCAAGAGGGGTAGTGATGCATCCTAAGGGCACTAGAGGACCTGGTGAATATAAGGGCAATTCGTCGTACCAGGTGACCATACAAAATTTGGAGTAGCACTAAGCGCATGAGATCGGGGTGGGGACGGGATGAGGTCTCTGTCCTCATACGAACACGAAGAATTTATTCTGAGAATGAGGGTCAGATGTCGCAAACATCCACTCATTCTCAGGGTAGAAGTGGACGTACTTCTATCTGGGTGGCTGGTAAAGTCGCTTTGAAGCCACAAGTGGGTTTAGTGGACGTACTGACTTGTAAATGTATGTTTAACCTTCATGACGAAGGATGTGTATTGGGTGATGACACACCGTGATTAAATAAGAAAATGGTGATAAAACCCGAGATTTTGAATGAAATGATTTTTGAAAGAAAGGAGTTTGACACCCTCCAATACAAATCTTTTTCATAAAAGTAAAAGTATTGAAAACTCATTCACTGAGTAGTCGTACTCACCCCTCCCTTATATCCCTTTCAAGAAATCCCAGAAAGCCTACCCTTAAAGATCATAAACTAAAAAGCCTGTGAGACAGGTATGATTAATATAAAAGTTATGTAGTTTTGATTATGTTATTCTAGGAAAAAGGTGCAGGTTTAAATGACGCCTTACTCTTTATGGTTTATAATAAGGGAAACTCTTTAATAAACCGGGAGAGTGGCGGGTTGATTACGGGGATCTAACCAAACCGGGTCGGGGCGTGATAGGCTGGGTCTCACCACCACATCATCCATCAAGCATTTCTCCATCTTGTCCATCTTAAGGTCCACCTCCATTCTTCCCAACTATTGCAACAAGGTTAAGTAGCTTGTTTTTATCTATGCCACCTCGGTTTGGTACTCTTAACTTAGGGCATGTGCCACTACATTGGCCTTTCCGGGGTGATACTCTATCACTAGGTCATAATCTTTAACCAATTCCAGCCATCGCCTTTGGTGGAGGTTCAACTCCTTCTAAGTTAGGAAATACTTAAGACTCTTGTGATCAATATATATTCTATTTTTAACCCCTTATAGGTAGTGTCACCAAATCTTTAAAGCGAACACTATTGTAGCTAATTCCAAGTCATGGGTAAGGTAGTTCCATCATGTACCTTAAGTTGTCATGAAGCGTAGATGATAACCTTTCCTTGTTGGATCAGTACACATCTGAGTCCTTGTCCGGATGCATCTCTATAGATAGTGTACTCCCCTACACTTAGGTTAGGCAGAGAGAGTACATGTGCGGTTGTCAAATGAGTCTTCAACTCCAAGAAAGATTTCTCATAGCTTTCATCCCATTTATACTCTACTTCATTCTAGGTGAGACGAGTCAAAGGGGTAGCTATCTTAGAGAAATCTTGCATAAACCATTTGTAGTATCTTGCCAAGCCTAGGAAACTTCGTATCTCGGAGGGATTCCTAGGTGCCTTCCAATCGGATATGTCTTCCACCTTTGTCGGGTCTACCTTGACTCCATCCTTGGACACAATGTGCCCTAAGAACCCTATCTCCTCCAACTATAACTCACACTCGGAGAATTTTGCATATAAGTAGTTTTCCCATAGTATCTCCAAGGTGATCGCCAGATGTTCTTCGTGCTCTAGCCTAGTTTGTGAGTACATAAGAATGTCATCTATAAATACTATCACGAACTTGTCCAAGTGTGGCGGGAATACTCGGTTCATTAAATTCATAAAGGCTGCATGGGCATTTGTCAAGCCAAAAGGCATCATCCTAAACTAATAATGTTTGTATCGGGACCGAAACGTAGTCTTAGGAATATCCTCTTCTCAAATCCTGAGTTGGTGGTATCTTGATTGAAGGTCTATCTTGGAGAAGTAGGCTGCTCCTTTTAGTTGGTTAAATAGGTCATCGATCCATGGAAGTGGATACTTGTTCTTTATGGTGACCTGGTCCAACTTCCTATAATCTATGCATAGTCTCATGCTCCTGTCCTTTTTCTTTACGAATAGGACTGGTGCACCCCATGGAGACTGGCTAGGGCATATGAAGTCCTTCTCCAATAGTTCGTCCCGTTGCTCCTTCAATTCCTTTAGTTCTACCAGAGCCATGTGATAATGGGCTTAGGATATGAGGTTATTTCCTAGGATAATCTCTATGGTGAACTCCAATTGTCAACTTGGGGGTAATCCAGGTAATTCTTCCAGGAATACGTCTAGGTAGTGTTCAACTTTCGGAATATCTCTGGGTCCCTTCTCTTCAGACTTCTCATTGATGATCGTTGCTAGAAAAATCTTACAACCTTTCTGTATCATCTTTTGGGCTCTTATGTGGGATTCCATCTATACTTCACTCTTCCTCTAGTCTCCTTGGAATTGTAATCCAAGTGTCTCAGGAGTGTGGAAGGTTACTATCTTCCTTCCATAATCCATTCTATCTTGATGGGTACTTAACCAATCCATTCCCAAGATTATTTCTACCTCCCTTAGAGGTAATGGGATCAAATCTGCTTCTAGTTTGATTTCTCCAATCTTTATCTCACATCCCCTCAACTATTTGTCCCTATTTAGCCCTTCTCCTAAGAGTGTGAGGATGTTGAGACTTTATCCTAGAGAGGTGAGTTCTAATGGTAGACTTGGGATTAGATCTTCTTTGATGAAGGATCTTTCTGCTCCCGAGTCGAAGATGATGAAGACCTTTCTTTCCCACAAGTGTACGTACCCTGATTATAGAACGCATATTTTTAGAAGAAAATTTTATTTATTGAATGAAATTCAAATTACAGGTTTATCTAATTCTTAATTGGGAGGGCTTTGGGAAGTACCCGCTATGGTACTAAGGTCTTTCCTAGCCTCTTCATGTGTGAGGTTGTATACCCTAGTTGGTACTCTCGTTGTGAGGTCCTGCTTGGGAGTCCTAGGGTTCCTTTGGGGTGGTTCAAGTGTGTTCCATTGTTTGTTCTCCCAAAGAGTGTGGCATTCCTTTACAAAGTGCCTCACTTGTCCATATGTAATACAGGACAAACAAACTCCCTCATGGTACCTTTGGCACCTAGGACAATGAGGGTTTTCTTGTGGCAGGGTGGGGATTACTCTCTGGGGAGGTGGTGGCACATTCTTCCTCTTTTGAAATCCGACTCTATTTCCCCATCTTGGACCATTATGCTCCTTCCGTCCTCCATGATGGCTTTGGCCCTTGTCCTCCTTCTGGTTTGTCTACTCCATTCAGTGGCATCGAGTCTGTACCAGTTGCTCACATTCGTAAGCCATACTGATCACCGCCGCTAGATCTGTGGGGCGTCCTAGTACTCCCATACAGTCTCGTATGTCCTTATTGAGACCGTCCAAGAATCGCTGGCATATATCTACCGGTCCAGCCAAGTCAGGGGCAAAGGGTCTTAACTCATTGAATTTAGTTTCATACTCCAATATAGAGTTAAGCCCTTGTCTGAGTCGGAGGAAATCCTGTTTCTTCTCATTAATTAGATGAGGAGCCAGGTACTCCTCCGTGTACCTCTCCTCAAACTTTTCCCAAGTGGGTGTGGAAGTATGCAGGCTCGGGATATTATCCCACCATCTTTTGGCATTGCCCTCCAAGAAAAATTCTATCAGGATTACCATGTCCTCTGTGATATCCTAACTATCTCCATTAGCTTTTTTATGTTAGCTAGCCCATTCGTGGAGACTCCGGCATCCTTCTCTCTGAGGAAAGGCTTACACCCCAGTTGACGGAGAGTCTTGAGGTATTTGGCAATGTCAACTAGAGGAGGATGGTTATCAGGAGGAGGATGAGATTGTACTTCCTCTAGTTCAGCTTGAGAGTGGGTGTTTGCCTCAGGGATGAGGTTAGGTTATCCAAATACTCGAGTGAATTCCTCGTACAATCTCTGGTGCTCAGAGCTTAGTCCAAGAGGGGTTGCCTAGGCTACTCGGGGAGTTTCCACAGGAAGGGGCGGTTAGGTAGTGTCAGAGACTACGACACTTGTTCTCTTGGTTCCTCTCTTGGGAGCCATCTATCTTTTTAAAATTTATTCCTATTAGTTACTATGTTATATATTCTTCATAATGCATTCGAGAAAACAGACTCTGATACCACTCAAGTTGTCACGCTCTGACCTAGTTTGGTTGGATCCCCGTGATCAACCCGCCACTTTCACGATTTATCAAGAGTTTCCAATTTTCTAAATTGCGAGCGGTAAAAGTGAGGGGGTGAATTCGATAACTTAGTGAATGGGTATTAGGAGAGAGTTTTCATAAACAAGCCATCTTTAAAAATGTGTGCCAAACTCCTTATTTCCTTTAAAAATGTTCTTTTCTAAAATTCTAGTTCTTTCAAAATACTTTTCCTCGTTTCCACAAAAGATGTGTTTAACAGTCAACACACACCCTTCATCAGGAAATGATCACACATTCATAGGGCAACCCGTCCACTGCACCCACTTGTGGCTCGAAGCGACTTTACCAACCACCAAGATAGAAGTCCATCCACTTCTACCCTAGGTCTGAGTGGATGTTTGTGACATCCGACCCTCAAACCCAAACTCCGTGTCCATATGAGGATAGAGACTTCATCACGACCCCACCTTGGTCTCATTCGCATGAAGCTAGGTCGAGCTTCCCTAACTGATGGCACGACAAACTGCCCTTATCTCCACCATGTCGTCCAGTAGCACTTATGATGCATTACTACCCCTCTTGGGCATCTTAATGGTCCCAAAGCTTAAGTGCATGCACAAACAATAGTTTTCCACAAAGCCATTTATCTTTGGTGCCACATGTTCAACGGCCCCATCCCTCAACCCGACCTACAACTATTTGTCTAGACCGGTTCGTCGACCTCGTCCTAACGCACTCTCGCTAGTCCAACGAGTATATCGGTCCTGTCTTAGTACCATGGCGAAATCACATAATCCATTCATTAAGAATTTTCATGGCTTATACATCATGTTTATTTACGAGCTCTTGCTCTTGCCAATTCGCCCTAGGCCTACTATATGTGATTTTCCAAAACTGGGCATTTAGCCCCACAAGTTCCAAAACCGAGTTCTTTGGCCTATTTGAGCTATTCTAGCTCCCGTCAAGGAGGTCTCCCAAAAAGTTTAAGCATTGTCACACAGACAGTGGAGAACACTTCTAGCAAAAATCATCTTTCCATTCATCACACCAAATAGGTGTGATGATACCTTCGCTTACAATCGGCAAGCATGTTTTCTTATTCCTTGAAGGAAGTCCTTCATACCAACCGGGTATGATTTTTTCTACTTACAACCGGTAACTAGGTTTCCGCTTAGTTCTCACATCACTCCAACCGATGTGATGTTAAAATTCCACATATAAGTGGTTTTTTCATTTCCGATGTACTCATCATCCCAATCGGGTATAATGTGAATATATCCACTCACAAGTGGCTTTTCATTTCTAAAGTACTCACCAACCCAACCGGGTATGATGCAAATATTCTCACTCATTCGTTAACCATGATGTGCTCGTCCTCGGTTTATTTTTTCCAAGTTGACGCAAGCTTCTCTTGCTGGCATTCTGATCACACTTGTCCCTACACGAATTGGGCAGCCTTTTCACTTAAGGTTTGACATAAAAGCCTAGGCTCACAGTTTATCAATAAACTGCATTTAGGTCCCTTAAATTTATTTTTCTTATCTTTATGTCCCTAATGCAAACCTTTGCCCAATTTGACTCCCCAAAGTTTCCAAAAATTTTTATTGAGTCCTCATTTTACTCAAAATTGTACAAGGGGGCTCAAGTTTTCCAAATTTCCAATTTGGTCCCCAACTTTTTAAAAATTACCATTTTGCCCCTACTTTCCAAAAATGGCAATTTAACCCTAAATATTCCAAAAATCGACTGATTGGCCTCCAACATCTTTTGCATGGCTAATTGACCCTCAATTTTAAAAAATTGCCAAATGGTCCCTCAAGTTTACAAAATCACCAAAATTTCCCCATTTCAAACTGACCGAATTTGATTTCATCAAATTAACCATTCAATTAGGATCAATTGCTCTAATTGAAGGTATGGATCAGTTCCTACACTTCTACATGATTCAATTGAGCTTTGAACTACATCATTTCGGTCCGAATTGAGCTCAAACGGAGCTTTGCTAGAAAACTAAGCGTAGAGAGAGAAACCTTCGGAAGCTTACCGTCGAAGGTGTGGTGGTTCGAGCTCTCTATCTGGCAAATAGCTCTCATCCTCAGGTTACTCATATGATCAATAATTGATACAATTCACCAGGAATTGAGGGATAATTTTGTTAGCGAAGTTTTATAGTTTCTCTCTCTAACATCGTCCAGAAATGGCAGAGGGGGGCTGAATTGGCTTACCTTTCAGCTCTGTTATAGTCGTGTGAGGGTTGTGGGAGTGTTGGAAGAGCTTGGTTTGGCTAGAGGAGGGCTGAATTTGGCCGAATTCAGCTTGGCCGAAATAATGCAACTTCGATCCATCAGAGCTGCTTCACTGTTTGATTATGCTTGTGCTTCTCTAGCGATCCTCGGATTGAATGGAGGTTGCTATCAGATAGTTGACTTCCCCTAGAGTCTAAAGAACTCTACCTCACCTTCTTAGGTTGAGAAAACTGCCCAAGTTGGAGCTCTAGTTCAAGCTTTCCTGAAAAATGGAGAATTTGAGAGAGAATGGAGTTTTCTGGTGTGAGGAGGATGAATGGAGAAGAGCTCTTTATATAGGGAGCTCAGGGACTCTCTACCTTACCATTTGGCATCCTGATGGCACTCATTTATGACCTGAAATGCCCTGAACAGAGGCGATTCATCTTCACCGATGCTGTCCATTCTTTCGATGAATGAACAGTGTCGTCATTTGAAGGAAGAAGAAGACACTATTCTGAATCGGACCAGATCACCTAATTTAGAGAACTTGTTCATTCCGTGAGGTGCATGTAATCCACTTTGATTTCAAGTGAATGCTCCTTGCATTCTCTACAAGGTATAGCAAAATCATGGTCAGACTTCCTATTGACAACTTATACTTTTCATGACTGCCTTCTTCCTACGATCCTCATATTTTTAAGGTCCTCTCTTTTCAGGACTTAGAATCTCTTAGGTTTTTCCAATTGTCCCCTAATGTATCTTTGGGCTCCATTTAGGCCCTGATAGGCATTGGAAAATATCCCAAGCTTTACTTCCCTATAATTCCCAAAAGGCCCCTAATTTTTGGCAAAATTATCATATGGTCCCTCCACTTGAGAACTTTGGTTTCGGGATCAATTTGACCTCTTAATTTTCCATATAGATCACTAAACTTCTTTTTATTAAATTAAGGTCCTTAGACTACCCAAAAGTCCACTTTGGCCATGCAAAATTTCATGTTAACACATTGGCACCAAACTTTTACTTTATTGCAAAAAGGTCCTTAAACATTTCTCAATAGGCAAAACCCATCCTAAACTTCACCAAAATTCCCAACCAGCACAAAAACATTATTTGGACCATTAGGAAGACCCCATAAAAAACTTATTCCTAATTGGGTCCCCTAACTTTCAAATCTTTACATTTTAGCCCATAGCCATTGACCCATGACTCAAGTGTCTCCTATAATTCTCAAATTAAGTTGGGAGGTCCCCCTAGCCTCCTTCTACCTAGTTGTAAGCCTAGTTTGACTACCGTCAATTAGAGTCACTTCAACCGAGCATAATCAGAAAGAACGGCACAACATGTAGTGAGTCAAGTCAAAGTTGAAAAGTTACCGGAGGTGGCACGTCGACCATTGAGGCTAGTGGGGTTGGAAAGCTCACACTCATAGGAGACTGTGGCCACTTTAACTAACTCAAATGGCGGTTTGTTGCTCCTGCAATTAGCATTTAAGTTAGATGGGTCACTTTGTCTGTGATCTGACACTTTGAAGATATAATTTAGATCCAATTCTTGATCAAATCAAGCAAGGCCGATGGCACCTAATTTTTCTCATCTCATGAGCGTGCCGTAAGAATTGGCACTTGAAACAAGTTCTCTATTTTGAGTCACCGGAGATCGGGTACTATGCGATCTCGCCGACATTGGTAGAGGAAGAGTTGAGAATCAAGAAGAGAGGCAATGGAAATTTGAGGTCCTCAGCTTTCTTGGGATAACAAGAACGTCATCGAAGGTGGTTGGACAACAAAGTTATCCTTTATGGTGGCAAGGACACCAGAGTTGGGAGCAGTCAATATTTTGGAGAGAATTTTGAGCAATTGATGGTGAGGGAGCAATCCCAATTTATATGGCTGTGATCTAGACCTCTATGGAAATCTATCCATAGCTACCTTTCATTAATTCATAGCTTGTGGTGCTGACAATGAATTAATTTTCCCAAGCAATGGAGTTAGTGGGTCAACGGTGATCTGTCATGTAAAATAGAGTAATTCAGGTCGGTAGTCGTGCAAAGAAGACGACACACAAGCGCATGATCGCACGTGTGTGCGCTCTACACTCCACGCGTCAGTGTGTGCGTGTGCTCAGCTTCTCATCCAGTCGGTCTAGCACTATAGTTAACTGATTTTTGACAAATTTCTCGGTTGGTTCAGTAGTTTTTTACCTAGTTCATCCCCTTTCTGACTAGTTCTTGAGAACATAAAATACATAAAAATTCTATATTCAATTTTCTATTGAATGAACTCAAGAACTGCTTAATTTGGATTTGTTTTGTCCCCTTAAAAATTCGAGCGGTTATGTGACTAGTTTGGACCCGATTTGAACCGGTTCCCTCCCGATTTTCTCCCAATCCTTGATTCAGAGTCCTGCGACTATTTTAAGGGTTTCTCCTTACCCTTATTCATTCCTCCTAGCCTCTCTCTAATCTCTTTCCTCCTTTTAGTTCAATCTACTCCCCAACTATCCCCTCCTTTAAGGAGTTTTACCCTCAAATCTTGATTTCTCTTAACACCGGTGGCCCTTAATTTACACATGTTCATTCATTTACACTTTCGGGTTAAAGGAGAGTTCGAACATCCTACAATATTTTTTTTTCATTCTTGCCTCGGGTTCCCACGTCTCCTCCTCTATTTGACTATTTCGCCATATGACCTTCACCATGGGAATCCTCTTGTTCTGGAGGCTCTTTTCTTGGCAGTCTAGTTGGCACACTAGTTCCACCAGATATGTTAGAGGTTCATCTAACTCTAAAGGAGGACAGTCTAACATGTGTCTGTGGTCCGATTGATATTTCCTCAACACGGACATGTGGAATACGTCATGCATCCGATCCAGTTATGGTAGAAGCAACAACTAATACGCCACTATTCCAATCTTTTTGGTAATTGAGTAGGGGCCAATGTATCCCAGGTTTAGTTTACCCCGATTTTGGAATCTAATGACCCCCTTCCATGGGGATACCTTTAGAAATACTTGGTCCTCTACCTCAAAGTTTAACTCTCAGTGTCGGTTGTTATCATAGCTCTTCTGCCAGTCCTACTCCACCTTGAGTTGATCACGAATGATGTGGATCTTTCCCATTGCATATTTGATCAACTAGACTCTCTCCAACCTGAGTTCCCCCATTTCATCCCAATATAATGGAGTCCGTCGCTTCCAGCCATATAGAGCTTCATGCGGAGCCATTTGGATGCTAGCTTGATATTGGTTATTGTAGGTGAACTCCATGATGCAAATATAGTCTTCCCACATTTTCCAAAGTTCAAGAGAAATGCCCAAATCATGTCCTCTAATGTTTGGATTGTCCTTTCGATCTGACCATTCGTTTGGGGATGGAATGGCATGCTAATGTGTAACCTCATTCCAAGGTACTTTTGTAGACATGGCCAGAATATTAAGGTGAACCTCGGGTCTCTATCTGAGACTATCGATTTTGGGACCCCGTGCAAGTGTACTATCTCTAAGATGTACAACCTGACTAGCTTCTCTATGGGGTCAGTTAGTTTTGTGGGCGGGAAGTGAGTGAATTTGGTGAGTCGGTCCACTATGACCCATATGCAGTCATGTCCTCAGACCGACGGGGGTAATCCTATCACGAAGTCCATCGTGATCTTCTTCCATTTCCACTCTAGAATGGGAAGCGACTGGAGGAATCCTGTCAGCTTATGATGCTCGGCCTTAATCTCTTAACAGAAGAGACACTGGACCATGTACTTCGTGATCTCCCTTTCATGCCCCACCACCAGTACCCTTCCTTTAATGTCCTATACATTTTGGTACTGTCGAGGTGCATTGCTTATATGGAGTCATGTGCCTCCTTGAGTATGATATTCTTGAGCTCGATGTCCTTGGGGACTACCACCTAACCCTTTAGTCCAGTAATTTGTCTACCCGGAAGCAGAAATCCATGTGGGTGTCCTCCATTATCCTATCTACGTACCTTTTTATCTTGGGGTCTATTATTTTCTTGACTTTGATTTGGTCCACTAGGGTGGGTCGAACTGTTATATTTACCACCATACTGGGAGTCCCCTCCTTCGCGTTTAGTGAGATGCATAGCTGCTTCAGTTCTAGTATGGGTAGGTACATTGACCTTATGTAAGTCATACTCACCTTGTGTTTCTGACTTAAAGCATCAGCTACTACATTATCCTTCCCTGCATGGTACTCTATGATAGGGTCATAATCCTTTATTAGTTCCATCTATTGTTGTTGGCTCAAATTGAGCTCTTTTTTTTAGTAAATAGATACATGAGTCTCTTGTGATCGATAAAGATCTGACCTATTACCCCGTAGAGGTAATGCCTCCATATCTTTAACGCGAACACGGTGGTTGCCAACTCCAGGTCATGACTTGAGTAGTTTACTTTGTACTTATTTAATCTTCTTGATGCATAGGAGATGACCATCCCCTACTGCATCAGCACATAGCCTCCCATGTCCTGATGCATCACGACACATTGTTGTATACCATGTACTATCTCTCATTCATGTGATGGAGGGCCGGTACTAGGGCCATTGTGAACCGCTTCTTCATCTCTTGAAATGTTGTTTCACATTTTGGGTTGCACTCGTACTTGACTCCCTTTCATGTCGGCTATGTCATTGGGTGACTATTATGGAGAATCCTTCCACGAATATCAAGTAGTATCCAACCAGTCCTAGGAAGTTCCTCACCTCCGTAGGATTCCTGTCAGCTTCTAATGCTCGACCTTAATCTATTGACAGGAGAGACATAAGACCAAGTACTTCGCGATCTCCCTTTCCATACCCCACTACCAGTACCCTTCCTTTAATGTCCTCGCCACCAAACATGACCTCCCCTCCTCTACATTTAGTGAGAAGTAGAGTTGCTTCAGTTGTTCTAGCACGGGTAGATACATAGACCTTATGTGAGCGTGACTCACCTCGTGATTTTGACTTAGGGCATCAGCTACCACATTTGTCTTCCCTTAATGGTACTCTATGATCAGGTCATAATCGTTTATTAGTTCTAGCCATTGTTGTTGTCTCAGATTGAACTTCTTTTGAGTAAATAGATACATGAGGTTATTGTGATCTATGAAGATCTTGCACGTTACTCCATAGAGGTATTGCCTCCTTATCTTTAATGTGAATACGATGGCTACCAACTCCAAGTCATGAGTTGGTTAGTTAACTTTGTGCTTCTTTAATTGTTTGGATGCATAGGAGATGACCTTCCTCTACTGCATTAGCATGCATCCTAGCACGTACCCTGACGCATCACTGTACATTGTGTAATCTCTCCCATTCATGTCAGGGATGGTCAATAATAGGGTCGTTGTGAGCCACTTCTTTAGCTCTTGAAATGTTGTTTTGCATTTTGGGCTCCATTCAAACTTGACTCCTTTTCTTGTCAGCTGCATCATTGGGGCGACTATTATGGAGAATCCCACTATGAACCTCCCATAGTATCCAACTTGTCCTAGGAAGCTCCTTACCTCTATGGTATTCTTGGGCACTTCCCAATTGGATACTGCTTCAATTTTACCAAGATCCACCTAAATCCCTTTTCCCGATATCACATACCCTAGAAATGATACATCCCTTAGCAAAATTTTGCACTTCGAGAATGTTTCATATAGTCATTCCTTCCATAGCGCATTTAGCATTATTCGAAGGTATACCTCATGATTCGCTTTTGTGTGGGAGTACACCAGGATGTCATCGTTGAAGACGATCATGAACCGGTCAAGGTAGGGTCGATATATTCTATTTGTTATGTCTATTAATGTTATTGGGGCATTTGTAAGTCCAAAAGGCATGATCCTGAACACATAATGCTTGTACATTATCCTAAAGACGATCTTATGTATGTCCTCCTCCTTGATTCTCAACTGGTGATACTCGAACCTAGTGTTGATCTTGGAGAAGTACGACACCCCTGTCACTTGATCGAACAAGACGTCGATCTTGGGAAGTGGATAACGTTTATTGACTGTTACATGTTTCAATCAACAATAATCGAAGCACAACCTCATGCTCCTATCCTTCTTCTTTATGAATAGGACCGAGGCACCCTAAGGAGAGTAACTAGGTCTAATGAACCATTTTTCCAACAACTCCTCTAGTTGTTCTTTTATCTCCTTGATTTCTGCTGGTGCTTGTGATATCGAACTAGTCCCAGGGTTGACATCAATCACAAAGTCGAACTGTCTATCCGAGGGCAATCCAGGCAAATCCTCTAGGAATACATCCAAGTATTCTCGTATTACTTTGTGTCATTTAGTGTGGTTATCTCCTTTTGGACACTTGTGATCTATGGCAAGAATACCTCACACCCCTTGCACTTCATCATCTAGGCCTTAAGACTGGATATCAAGTATGGCTTAGTCAGGCTCTTCTGTCACGCCCCGACCCGGTTTGGTCGGATCCCCGTGAACAACCTGCCACTCTCCTGGTTCAAGAGGAGTTTTCTCCTTCTTTAACTCAAGTAGAGTCGGACATAGTTTCAACCTTGTTCCCTGCAAAGACATATATAAAATAAAATGCAAGTTTAAGAGAAATTAAGCATACCTAAGAGAGGGTAAGGCTTACTTCTATCCCTCATTATTTTCTCTATTTCCTGAAAAGGGATAAAAAGAGGGGTGAGTTTCTACAAATCAGTGAATTAGTATATTCAAAAATGAAGTTTCGGTAAATATAAAATTTTCAAATTGGAGTGTGCCAAACTCCTTAATTTCTTTAAATTTTCTCATTTTCAAATCTTGGTTTTTGAAATCATTTCTCATCGCAACGATGTGCTTATCATCCAACACACGCCTTTTATCATGAAGGAAAACACACATTCATAGGCTAGCTCGTCCATTGTATCCACTTGTGGCATCAGAGCGACTTTACCGGCCACCTAGATAGAAGTACGTCCACTTCTACCCTGAGAATGAGTGGATGTTCGCGACATCCGACCCTCAATCCCGTAATAAAACTACGTATTTGTATGAGGGCAGAGACCTCATCCCGTCCCCACCCCGGTCTCATGCACAATGAAGCTACGTCGAGATTCGCAAGACTTCTAGTACGATTAACTGTCCTTATTTACACCAGATCATCACGTGTAATATTAAATCTTGATTGAGTTTGATTTGTTTCCTTTCAATTTAAACCGACCTCTATCCAATTATTATCGATCTCCACCAAAGGCTTTTGATTGATTGTTTACGATCAAGGCCGGTAATTTATCAATTTATTATGATCGACTTCTAAAATATCAGTTTAAATCGATTGTCTATTAGGTTCAATTCCATTACCGGCTCAATTTAAGTTTTTCATTCACAATTTATCATAACTCATTTTATTAAGTTTTTTCAGGTGTAACAAAAGAGTTGATTCATCCATAGCCCACATCCAACATGTGTTTTAGGCCGTGTTTGTTTTCTTAATTTGGTTTATGGTTGGACTTTTTTAGTAGCCAACACCACTTACCCTTCATCTATTTATCTTTAGGGCCCTCCAATCTATATAATACTCATTTTATTTAATTATTATTTTATTATAATGTCCAAATTCAATAGCATAATTTATGGGGATTGATTGGAATTTTATAGTCGGTTGACTTAAATCGATTAATTCTAATAGAGTCCAACACAATTTTTCCTTTTCTATTTTTTTTAAATTACCATAATGTGATTTTTTAAGTTTTTTATAATTAAATATATTTCTGATCCAAATTCAACCTCCTAATTGTTAGTTTCGTTCCCACTCTCAAATGCAACTTTTAATTGAATTATTTCGACTTGTTAATTTTTTTAAATCCATGTTATATGAATGGTGTTTAGCTTATTATTTATTCATCCCTAATATGTTGATTAGAATTTTTAATAGTTTTTCAAATATCATTTCAAGTAGTATAATTATTTTCTTACTAAAAAATTACATGTAAAATATGTATTTTCTTCCTTAATTAGAAAATATGGTATAATATTCATGTTTTTTAGTTATAGGCAAGTTCATATTTCTTCTAAGTTCAAACACACTTGCATTCGCTTGAAAAGGCTGAATTTATCCACAAGTGTAGCCATTTTGTACTTCCAATTATTTTACGTAGGAAAATATTTTCGCAAATTTGATTTTGCACGAGGATGAAGTAATTTTTAAGCCGCATATATCTATCTTACGGATAAAAAAACCTCTCAATCCACTTGTCAAGGTGAATTTTTAACCTGTAGAAATGGTACTTGGTCCGTCTTTTCAAATAATGGTCACAATTTTCAGAAATAAACGGCACTAAAAAGATATTTTTCACACAAGCCACAAAAAGGTTCACTCTGTGAAAATTTTCAAATTATTTGGCTATATGAAGTTCTATAAAATTAGAAAATGATAACATTATTGACAAAATAAACATATATCAATTAGTTGACTAGGGGGACATTCATTGACTTTATGTGCTTGAAAAATCTTATATAATATATTATATTAATATATTTTTAACTTCAAAATTATTTTACTACCGTAATTCATCTCTAAATTTGATTATCCATAATTTTTTTATTAATTTCATCACGGATAAAAACTTGTATCTTACCATTTTATAAGACTAAGTTGTTATACAAGCGCTCATTCTCCATTATTGTTTGATTTGACATGACTCAATTGTACCACATATTCTTTCCCCTTTTGCCAGCCATTTTGTCCCTCGATTGAATGGGATTCTTGCACGATTGAGATAGAATGAACCAAGAGAGGAAAATCTGGCAGATAAAAGGTGGACAAACCTGAACTGAGATTGATCATGTGGAGGGGGTAGATCAGTGCCAAGTGAATGCATGTATGGTTAATGAAGACGACCATAATCGACTTTTGATACTACCGATGACATTGTCTTTCACTATAAGTACAGTCGCTTTAAATCAATTCTTTCTACCTCATTATTATTGCCATGGCAAAAGGACTGCTCATTAGTCATTAAGCTTAGGTGGGGTCTAGACTCTCTAAAAGTCTAGCTACCTACTTGGGGTTAGCCATCCTTTTATGTGTCCCTAGACCTTCTTGTGGAAACATCCTCACGTCCTTGTCCATTAACACTACGGACGCCCACTCAAATTAGACTTTTTACGCCATATTTTATATTTATTTGAGAAAGGGATGAATCTTGGTGAATACACTAGTGATACTGTTTATCTATTACATTAGATAACACTTATTTCTTAAATTATGTTAAATGTTTCATGAAAATATCTCGAAAGCTAGTTCATAGCGTTAATAATTTAAATTGTTCTATACATCTGATCACTAACATTTCTAATAGTGACACTTTTCTTTTATGCTGATTAAAAAACATACCATCAAAGTAACCTGTGAGATAATAGCGTTATAAATCCATCTTTTTGCAAATGGATCATGCTCACAAGAATCGTGAATTTCACGCCTTCTATATGGTCTAGGTGGTTCCCATTGACAATGAGCAATTATGAGCACTTGACGAATGTAATAATTGGGAAGGTGATGCATCTGATTTGGACCAATTTAGTAGCCGTGCCTCATTAGATAACCTCTTATGGACAATTAGACGTGTTCAATACTAGGAACATTCTTATGGGGGTTGCATCTGATTGGCCTCTTTCTGCTCTTTTTTTATAGGAAAATATCTCCAAATAAGTAACCAAGAACAACATGGCGGAATTCGTGTCGACAATGCTGGTCCCACATAAAAAGCCCAATGTGAGTAGTAAGTAGCATGTAGGCGCCTGAGACGGCCATATATACGTGTCTGGCCTTGCACGCCGATGTTTGTTTGGCATTATTGTCACTTCCGCCCTCTCTACTTCTCTCCACTTTCTTTTTCTTTCTTTCTTTTTTTTTTTTCTATAATAAGTGATTTTTTTAGATGGAAAAGTTTTTCAATGGTTATATATGATGTCATAAGCTTAGAAAAGAAATGGGCTGACATAGATGGAATTAAATTTACAACTTCTTGGTATTCGGATTAATAAATGATTTTTTTTACATATGTTTAAATTAATAAATGATTTTTTTTACATATGTTTAAATTAATAAATTATTTTTTTTACATATGTTAAATTATATGATATTAAAATTCTTATCTAAGAAATGCTCATTTTACATATTATTTAGTTTTGCAGTTTTTTTACTCTTATGAGTTAAATCTCAAATAATATTATAAACTTTCCATAACTCAAATTTGTAGCAAACTTTTATTTCACTTTATTGCCTAATAAATTTTTTTATTAATAACTTAATTTAAGTACAATTATTAATATATGTGCGACATCAAAATCAGTTAATATTTGATTAAATGATTCGTGTAAAGTAAAATAAAAATTTATTATCTAATCTGAGCTATCACTTGCCTTAACTAAAGTTCTATTTAGATTATACTAACAATTTAATTGTCCAATATAATATATTTAAGGGCAATATTTTAATATGGGTGTGATATATGAAATTGATTACTATTTTATTAAATCATATTATAGATTGACTAGATAAGATTTGTTATATTGGTCACCAAATTTTGAAATCTAACTGGAGTTCTATTTATATTTCAATATGTAAACTTTCAATATTTTTTATATTTTCTAATAATTCAACCGAAGATGATATACATATGATTAAGGTCATTTATGACCTTCCAATATATTTATGATAAAATATTTATTTAATTATCAATATACTATTACAATGATATTTTATATATAACTATTAAATATTCATTATTATTTTTCATAATATATAATCTTGAAACTTAAAAGTACATATAAGGTTTCACTTTTTGTAAATTAAAAATTGTGGCAATTTTATATTATTTAACATATAATTTGTTCAATATATATGCCAAATGATCATTGTTATATATTTTTTATATTGAATTATATGAACAAGGGTATTATTAAAAATTAAAAATGAAATTATTAAAAAATAATATTAATCAACTAAATTGTTATATTTGACCTATTGATTAATTAGTACATTACCATTTGGTGGTCGATTCAAATTTGAATTTTTATAACTTGGCCCTTATGTTTCGGCATATGTAAAGTTGGGATAAAGACAAACGGATTAATAGGCCTTGTATGGGCTCTGACCATGGATATACTTAAATTTTGGGAAGGCCCAACAACCTATGAATGTCTGTCTTCTTGAAAGGTAAATAGCCCAAGATTGCGATTTCCAAATTGTAACCACAATTTTGTTCATCGGGCTTTACTTTTTCTTTGTTGACGGCTTGATAACGGTCAATTTAATTAGTCCTACTAAAAAGTTGTTTTTTGTACTGGCAAATAAAATTATTACAATTTATCAATTTATTTTTTCAATATAAATAATATGCTATCTATGGACTAATTGGAACATAAGTGCTCTATACACATTTATTAAGGAACGCTCTAATCAATAAAAAATAAGTAAAACTCTTGCATTAGATAGAGGTGGGCTTTGGCCTTAAATCATGGATTAGGTGGATTTTTCGGATTATATTAAGTTGTGTGGTACTATCATAAGATTATTATTTAGTATAAATAGTTTATTTCTTTATAGGCTTCTTTTCACGGTCAAGTCCAAAATCTCGGTGCGTTTTTTAGTGCCATGGACTCTCAAGGGAACTAAACGTATCATGGAAGGAGACCAAGGAAGTAGCTTATGGACATATGATTGCTTTTCGTTCAAAGGCAAATTTCCAAAGTGGTTGAACACGATTGTAGAGTAATCATGAAGCTATTGTATTGAAAATTCCACTTCCTATAGCATTGATTTCTGGACCATCTTGTGTCCGCCGTATTATATTTAGATGAGATTTCCTAACCCATAATCGGTCTAAAAATTAGACTTTTGTATCATTGCCGGCTTGTTTTGGGTTTATCAGCTTAACTCCCAAATATAATAGGAGGAAGTAAGCCCATTTTTATTATGGAAAATAACTTGAACAAAATATGCTTAAATGTTTAAATTTTATTAGACATTTTAACATAAAATATGGGATAAAACCAAAAATAAAAAGATATCACCGTTTATAAAATCTCGAGTGTAGATAGAGGAGAATGGCTTCTCCAAACTCCTTGGTAATATATATTGTTGTTAAGATACGAAAATTGTGATGTTAAAAATTATTAAATAATATAATTTCTTAATTTTAAAATTTTAGTATAAATATTACAAATCACATATGAATTTATAGATATTTCAATACCTATCAATAAAATTTAGCACGAACATATATTTCGTATTATATGGAATCATACAACAAGCAATATTATCTCCCATGACCAAACTCACTAAACTATGGTCTTCAAAAATCTAATGGAAGACACCCTCCTTTCTCATGTTTATCGCACTACTCACCATTCCATTCATCACTGTACATCAATTCATAGAATTGCTGACCAGTCAGAATAAGCTTTTTCGAGTGGAAAAGATGTAACAGGGGCAGTCTCCAGTTTGGTCAGTCAAACCCACGAGAAGAGAGGAATATTGAAACCGTCAAATTCAACCTATTCAAAAGGGAAAGCACCATTTTGCCCATATCTTCTTTTCTCCCACTTGGTATAAGCATTTGTTTATGTCGATTTGAAGAATCAATCAATTCCTCCTCCTCTATGGATATTGAGGAAGCTGAAACGTCTCTTTTATCAGCCCTTAAATTGGACTTCCATTCCATAGACATCTACTGCAGTCGTGTAATTTTCCAGGGGAAGTAATGCCGTATTTTTTTTATCAAAACAAGTGCTGCTAATATTGAGTTTTCCCCGAGCTAGGCAAGTCGATGGAGAATTAAGTCAAAATGACAGCTGGTACTGATCACAGAAAATCAACGGGGCCAACTGATGCTTTATTGACTTTTGCTGCTTCTTCCCACTCCAATCTAATTAATCCATTGAGGAATTTTGAGTTCCCATACACATTTTCTCATTAATAATTGGAATCTCAATGATCTTCTATCCATAAGGTTTGAGTATTCACAGTCATTGAGATGGAAACTGAAATGTTCTACTAAAATAATGCTCCAAAACAATTTCTTATTTACTGTGTTTAAACAATTGATGTTGAAAATCTGAATTAAATAGAATTCTAATAAAATTTGAATAATTCAATTTAGTGATAAGAAAATAAAATTATAGTATAGGCAAGTTTCGTCATTGAAAATTAGAGTAATCACACTTGTAGAGAGGTTTTTAGTGAGTTGTCCATAAAAGGAGTTCAAACCTTATATGGTCGTATTTTAGAGTTTAATGAACTATATGATCATTGATTACTTTAATCAAATCATAGTCCACTTATACATGCAATAATTAATTTTCTTTGGTGGTAAGGTGGAGTGAACAACACACTTGTAGTATGTCACGCCCTAACCTGGTTTGGTCGGATCCCCATGAGTAACCTGCCACTCTCCTAGTCTATTACAAGTTTTCCTATTCCTTAAATCGTGAGTAGTAAGACGTCCTTTAAACGTGTGCATTTCCTGGAATAACATTAATTAAAACTGTATAAAATTTATACTTTCATACCTGTCTTGTAGGTTTAGCTAGCTGAAGGTCTCTAGGTAGGTTTTTCCCTTGGTTATCTGAAAAGGGGTAAAGGGAGGGGCTGAGTTTGACAACTGAGTGAATTGGTGTTTGAAACATGAGTTTTCTGAAAATAGTTTGGATTTGGAGTGTGTCATACTTCTATTTTTCTTAAAAATCATTATTTCCTTGAGTTCTCGATTTTTAAAAACCATAGCTCATCATTATCCATAATTAGTGTGTTTAACACTTAATACATGCCCTTCATCATGAAGGGATTACACATTCACAAGGTAGCCCGTCCACTACACCCACTTGTGGCGTTGGAGCGACTTTATCGGCCACCTAGATAGAAGCCGTCCACTTCTAGCCTGGGAATGAGTGGATGTTCATGACATCCGACCCTCAAATGCGAAAAGAAACTCGTCCGTATGAGGATAGAGACCTCATCCCGACCCCACCCCGGTCTCATGCGCACGAAGCTACGTCGAGCTTTTCCTGACTGCTGGTATGACAAACTGCCCTTATCTCCACTATGTCATCCAATATCCCCTAGGACGCATCACTACCCCTCTTGGGCATCTTGGTGGTCTCGAATCTCAATGCATGCACAAACAATAATTTTTCCATATAAGCCATTAATCTTTGGTGCCACTGGTTCAACGGCCCGGACCTTAAACTCGACCTGCAACTGTTTGTCTCGACTGGTCCGTCAGCCTGTGTCGTCGCACTCCCGCCAGTCCATCGAGTAAGTAGGTCCTGTCTTGGTATCATGGCCAAATCACATCGTTCATTAAAATTTTCATGGCTTAACATCATATTTGTTTACGAGCTCCTGCTCGTGCCAACTGGCCTTGGGCCCATTGTACGAGATTTTCAAAACCGGGTATTATAGCCCCAAGTTCCAAAATTGAGGCCTCTAACCTAACTGAGCTATTCAAGCTCCCATTAAAAGGTCTCCCAAAATGTTTAAGCAATAGCACACAGTCAGGGGAGAACACTTCTAACAAAAATAACTTTTCACCTACCCATCACACCAACCGGGTGTGAGGACATTTCCGCTAATAACCGATAAGTGAGTTTTCTATTTCCTTTCAGGAAGTTCATCATACCAACTGGGTATGATCTACTTACAACCGGTGATTAGTTTTTCCTTATGTTTTCTCACATCACCCCAACCACGTGTGATGTTAAAATTCCACATAATAGTGGGTTTTTATTTTTGAGGTACTCATCATCCCAACCGAGTATGATGTGAAAATTCCCACTCACCCAATATTCGTAGTGTATCTTTCTTCTTAACCGGCTCTTTAGCTCACGCGAGCTTATCCTTGCCGGCGTTCCTGATACTTCGTGTTCGTATACGATATGAACATCCTTGTTCATAAATCTTTAGCCTAATAGCCTTCATTTATCACAAAGAATAAAATGCCCAAACTTTTAATTATTTGCATTTAGGTCCCTAAAATTCTTTTTCTTTAACTTTAGGTCCCTAATACCAAATTTCCCCCAAATTGAGTCTCGAAATTTCTAAAATTCACTTTGGCATCTCAATTTATTCAAAATCACAAAAAGGGGGTTCAAGTTTCCCAAATTTCTAATTTGGTCCCCAACTTTTCAAAAATTACCATTTTGTCCATACTTTACAAAAATGGTAAATTTGACCCCAATAATTCCAAAAATTGACCAATTGGTCATCCAACTTCTTTTTCATGGCCAATTGGCCCTCAATTTTATGAAATTCCCAAATTTCCCAAAACATTTCTCCCAATTCTCCTTTTCAAATTGGCCGAATTTGATTTCATCAAATTGACCATTCAATTGGGTTTAATTGTTGAAATTTAAGGTAAAATTGAGTTTCTACACTTCTACACGATTCAATGGAACTTTGAATTGCGTCATTTGGATTCGAATTGAGCTCAAACAGAGCTTCGTCAGAAAACTAGACTTAGTGAGAGAAAGCTTTGAAAGCTTACCATCGGGGGTGCAGCAGTCTGGGATTTCGATCTGGGCAAATAGCTCTCGTATTGAGGTTACTCCTTGGATCAAGAATTGCATCAATTTATGCCGAATTGAGGGAGAATTTTGTCAGTAAAGTTTCACCAGTTCTCTCTCTAACACTGATCGGAAATTACATAGGGGAGCCAAATTGGCTTACCTTTTTGCTCTAATTCAGTCGTATGAGGGCTGTCTTCATCGACGCTATTCGATTTTTCGGTGAGTGAACAGTGCTGTTATCTGAAAGAAGAAGATGACACTTGTCCGAACCGGGCCATACCGGGTTCAATGCTTAAACCGGCCGGTTCATGCCCGATTCGACCAAGTTTTTCAAAATTAAAAATTTATAAATTCATCTAAATTCATTCTCTATCCAATGGTGGCTTAAATTCTCTAATTTAAAATTTCTAAGACACTTAGAAAAATAAATTTATAAATTGATTCAATAGTGGTTCAAACCGGTTCAGGTCCGGTTCATCTAAACCGGTTTGGTTTTCACTTCCAATTCATCCTAAAGTCCTTTCTCATGACTTTTGTGGCTCTTTAGGTCACTTGAAATTTATAAATTTCTTGGTTTGTCCTTTTTCTATCGGTTACAGTTTATAAACCGACTCGATTTTCTCTTTGGAAATGACTGATTCTTTTCCCAATTTTTCTTATTATTAAAGGACAGGGTTTATATCGTGTGTCCTAGTTTGACACTATTGTGAACTAATTTTCAACCAATTTCTCAATTGGGTTGACCAATTTTTAATTTTTTAAAAATTACTTGGTCAGTTTCCTATCATATAAACTCAATAATTTCAATTTTTGACTTTTGAAGCTTCTTTAAAAAAATCATGGAGTTTTAGTCCAATTCTTTTTAATCTCAATTCGAACTAGTTCTCAATCAGACTTTCCCAATCATAACCTTACATATATCATCGATGCTATAATGGTGAGTATCTTCGTCAAGGTAGTACCGAAATTACCAAGGCTCGGAATAAAATACTTCAAATTTTGTAATAGAAATTTAAAGTTTCTCTCAAACATAGTATGCCTAAAAAATTCTTACAAACTCCCTAAAATATAAAACTAATAAGAATATAAAGGAAACATTTGAATTAGAAATTATTTCATATGGGAATACCAATGGGACCGAAAATAGGGATTGAAATAAAAAATGGAAACCTAAACAGGGATTGAAAATCGGTTTCGACTAAAATTTTAGACAATATCAAAGTGGCATGATTGGAGTGTGACAAATTTTGTGGTATTAGAGCCCACGTTCTTAAAACATAAAAAAATTTAAAATGGAAGGATTTGGGATTGTTGGACAAATAAGAATAACACTGATAACGACTTCGTTTATAACATTAAAGACTTACTCCTAGGAAGTAAGTTCTAAAGTTACTAATGAGAAATAAAAATTTTGTAGACATGATACATAGAAGGTTGAGTATTGCCTCAACTGGGCGTGCTTGAGAACCCCTCATTGGAGCATACTAATGAGTCGATTGGGGACTAAATCATGGAAAGTCAGAAAATAAGGCAAGGGTTGATAGTACTAGAAGCTCATTTGTGCCCGTTATGACTACAAATTATGTTTGGGCCTACCTGGACATCATGAAAAAAATCAGGATGAACCTTAAATTAGTTGAAGTACCACTTCATGTTGAGCCATATGAGGCAAATGTGCCAGAGGTTGTACCACTCCATGGGGTACTCCTACCCCAAAACCAGAATGTCTAGAATTTTGACATTCCCAAGAATTTGAAAGCCATGATGCAATTGTGGTACACAACTTTCTTAAGTGAGAAAGTTGTTTGAAAACTTAAGAAAGTTGTTTGAAAACCATAGATTGGTTGAGAAGCACCAAATATATGATGAATATCGTGAAGGTACCATATGCAGAGAGTGTGATGATCATCGAGTTTTTCTTAGAGGAAAACGCCGATAAATGGTAGCTAAACATATGGGCCTTGTTCCCTCTCCACCATACTTGATTGAGTTTAGGGTCAGGTTCTCTAATGAATATCTATCTGCATACATGTTGAATGAGAAGTAGAACTTCCTCTAGTTACATTAGGGTCCAAGATCTGTGACTGAGTATGAAAATCGGTTCAATGCCCTTTGTCACACCCCGACTCGATTTCCAAATCGGACCTACACGCAACCCGTTACATAATCTCGATGCTACAATAGTAAATGCCTTCACCATTATAGGATTGACATGATTTAAGGATTAGAATATATGTTTAAAAATAATTTCATGATAAAAATTTATCAAAACTTGAAAAAATATATGTACTAAATCTTTAATGAAGGTGGGTACCTTTATCCTCTTGTCAGGCTTCTTTTCCTGCTCTGGCTTGGTTTCTTCATGTCATGTTAGAAGGGAGGGGATGAACTTGGAGCTTAGTGAGTAATATTAGTTGACATCAGGATGCCATGTCCACAATTGAACACACTCCAAAATGTACATAGGGGATGTTTATGTAAACATTTATAAAACTTTTTCCTTTGGAGTCATATTTTTCATAACAAGGCTAAAGATTCTCGTGTAAAAGTTCATGTGTTGTAATGTTTAGATATGGTATCTTTCGAACATTATCACCACAATACAACAAATCTGTATGGAATATGTTAAAAATCACATACATGTTCATCCTGTAATGGAAGAATCACACAATCGTAGAATGAAGTATGTTATTATTCCACTTGTGGTTCAAAACGACTTTACTAACTATCCTGGTATGGAGACTTATGCCCCATAACATGTTTTTTAGTTTGTATGAACCAGGTTACCCATCACAGACGTAAAAAATATTAGATATTGAGGGACTAGACCATCACCTTCGCTAAGTCAAATGAGCATTAGACTCACGAAGTCCTTGGCATACTAAAACCAAACTCCCCTTATTCTCCCTAATGTTCTATTAGGTTGTCACACCCCGACTTGGTTTGGTCGGGCTTCTATGATCAACCCACCACCCTTCCTCGTACTAATCTAGGATTTCTACTAATTGGTCTAAGGAAGGTAAAGGCATTGGGATACCTATTTTCCATAACAAAGTTTACAAAACATAAAAGTTACCTGATGGCGGTATCGTTGGATTCTTCTCTTAGACTAGGCTCGTCGAGGTGATGTGCTTCTCCTGAAAAGGTTAATGGGAGGGGGTGAGTTTCTACAACTCAGTGAGTGGGGGTTGGGAAGCGAGTTTTCAAAAATTAGTATATCGAAAAAGTTTTATGCTTTTAATTTATTGTAATATGAGTTTGAACATTCCCCTTACTCGGGAGATGCCTCTACAAATAATCACACACCCTTTCTATCATAAAAAGGGATCACACGTTCGCAAAATGGTCCTTGACCGTTCTACTTGTAGTTCGACGCGTCTTTGTCGTCCACCCGAATAGAGGTGCACTGCGTCTACCCTAAGTTTGAGTGGACATCAATAGTCTGACACTTCAAACCTTGATCACTTTAGTATGTCCACTTAGTGGGACGAGACCTCATCCTGACCCCGCCCTTTTCTCAGTGCGCAAGAAGCAACTCAAAGCTTCACGACTGACTAGCATGATAGACCTACCCTTATTGCATCTAGGTCATCCAACAGCCCTTAGGACTGATCGACTACCCCTCTTTGGCATCTAGATGCTCCCGAATTCCTCATGCATGCATACAATGGTTTTGATTCATTAACCATGCTCTTTGGTGCCAACGGTCCAATGACCCCGACACTCGACCTAGCATGCAACTATTTGCCTAGACCAGCCCATCGACCTGGTCTAGGTGCACTACCACTAGCCTATCGAGCTTTGTCAATACTGTCTTGGCCCCATGGTCAATTACACAACAATTCTAGTTTTTTCTAAGAGTTTTCATAGTTTTTACAGTTCATGTTTGTCTACAGGTCCAACCTGTGCACATTGGCTTTAGGCCCACTTCACGAGTTTTCCAAAAATTAGGCCTTCGGCCCTATCATTTTCAAATGCGAGGCCTCAAGCCTGTTGTGGTAATCCCGGCTCCTATCAGAAATGTCTCCCAAAATGTTTAAGCAGTTTCATGCAGTCTGGGAGACCATTCCTGAAAAATGATTTTCAAACTTAAAAACGGTTCTCATCACCCCCAACTGGGTGTGATGTTGAAAATCCTACTCATCTGGCAATAGTGACGTGGTCGTCCTAGGGAGATCTTGATCTAGGGTGCGCTTCCTTGCACCGCTAATGGAATAGTCAAATCCTACATGGTTCGATACCTTTATCAGGGGAATCGACATAAGGGACTTCTTAGTTTCGGGTATTTACGCATAGGTCCTCACACTATGCATTAATTGCATTTAGGTCTCTCACTGTTTATAACCTTACATTTGGGTGCCTAATCTTCATTTAATCTTAATTAAGTCCCTAGGACTTCCAATTATTCCTCATGGTCCTTAAAATTTTTAAATTTACCAAGTGGTCCTCAATTTCCCAAAATTGCTACTTGGTCCCTAATTTTTCAAAAATTACCAATTGGTCCTTGAACTTTAAAAAATTGTCAATTGGTCTCCCATTTCATCCAATTGCTCAATTGGGCCCCAATTGGAAGTTAATTTCATGAAAATACCAAAATTTTCCTTAAATTGCAAATCGGTCGCCAATTTTCCAAAAATTCCTAAATTACCTAATTTCTCAAAAATTACATTTTGGTCCCCGAATCACAATTTTGTTCAATTGACCCCTAAAACGTGATTAATTGTCTTAATTAATGATCTAAATCATCTTCCCTATGTCTCCCTCATCATTTTGAGCTTTGAACCGCTCGATTTGGCTTAGAAATGATCTCAAACAGAGCTTCGCCAAAAAATTCAGTCTAGAGAGAGAAAGCTTCAATATCTTACCATTAAGGGTCCGACGACCGAAGCTCTTACTTTCTCTGAATTGCTCTCCTCCCGAGGATCCTCCATGGATCAAACTGCGCCTCAATCGGTGGCCCGAGTAGTGTGAATTTCTCAATTTCAGTTCTTATAGAAATACACCATGAATAGTATTTTCTGGTGAAGGGGCGGTGGAGGGACTTACCGTGCAAGCTTGGGGGAAGGTCTACGCACTTCTAGGTGGCGTTTGGGGGCTTGGTTTGGCCGGATTTGGCCTAGGGACGGCTCGAGTTGAGCTCAAGTAGCTCGGGCTGCTGACAGCTTGAGTTGAACTCAAGCAGCTCAGGCTGCTGACAGCCGAGGAGCAGTGTTATTGTAAACCCCACCCTTTAGAGTTAAGGAAAACTGAGAAAAGAACCGGATAAATCGAATGAGAAAACCGAACCAGTTCACAAACCTGATTATCAGAGAACAGGCAATTTGGGAAATTTCAACTCCCAAGTGACCCAAAGGATTCATAAAACTTTGGAAAAGTACCTTAGAATAAATTGTAAGAGAAAAACCAAACTAGTTCAGATAAACCAAATCCAACAGGATTGAACCAGTTTATGAACCGAGCTAGTTTATGAACCGGAACCGATAGAAAGAGGGCAAACTAGAGAAATTATGGATCCCAAGTGACCTAAAGAGGCACACATAAGTCATGAAAAAGGACTTATGGATGAATTGGAGATGAATACCAAACTGGTTTAGGTGAATCGGATCCTAACTGGATTGAAGCGGTTTGGACAGGTTTGAACCACTATTTAACCGAATTCTAAATTCATTTTTCTAAGCGGCTTAAAAAATTCAAATTTGAGATTTGAGGCCACCATTGGATAGAAAATGAATTTATAAATTTTTAGATTTGAAAAATTTGTTCGTGTAGGAGGTGAACTAGCCGGTTTAAGCTTTGAACCTGGTTCGGATCGGTCTGCTCCTGTTCAGAATAGTATTGTCTTCTTCCTTCAAATGATAGCACTGTTCACTAACCGAAAAATCGCACAGCGCCGATGAAGGTGAAAAATCTTTGGCCAGAGAGTTTCAAGTAATGAATGACCGCCATTAAGGCACAAATCATACAGCCAAGAAGTTCGCGAGCTTCCTATATAAAGAGCCCCTCCCCATTCATCCTCTACACACCTAAAAACTCCATTCTCTCTCATCTTCTCCATTTTCTAGTGAAGCTCGAACCAGAGCTCCGACTTGGGCACTTTTCTGTGCCAATCAAGGTGAGGTCAGGTTCTTTAGAACTGGGGAGAAGTCAGCTACACGCCTATAGTCTCCGTTTACTCCGAGGGTCGTCAGAGAAGCGCTGACATGATCGAACAATGAAGCAGCTCCGACGGACCGAAGTTGCCCTGTTTCGGCCGAGCTGAAATCGGCCAATTTGAGCCCTTATCAAGTCAAACCAAGCCCTCTCAACACCACCATAGCCCTCCTCCAGCTGAATTAGAGTTGAAAGGTAAAGCCAATTTGGCTCTCCTCTACAATTTCCGACTGGTGTTAGAGAGAGAACTAATAGAAATTAGATGATAAAATTCTCATTAAATTCGACATCAATTGATGTAATTCTTGATTCTAGGATGAACCTCAAGATGAGAGCTATCTGCCCAGATGGAAAGCTCGGACTGCCATGCCCCCGATGGTAAGCTTTTGAAGCTTTCTCTCTCTAAGTTAAGTTTTCCAGCAAAACTCTGTTTGAGCTCATTCCAACACCAAATCATGCGATTAAAAGTGCAATTGAATTGTATGAAGGTGTAGAAACTCCAATGTAACCTCAATTTCAACAATTAAACTCATTTGATCGGTCAATTTGATGAAATCAAATTCGGCAGAGTTAGAATGTTGAAATTGGGGGAAATTTTGGGGAAAATTTGGGAATTTCAAAAATTAGAGGGACAAAAATGTAATTTCATAAAATCAAGGACCAATTGGACATGATAAAGATGTTGGAGGACTAATTGGGCAATTTTTGGGGCAAAAATTATCATTTTTGTAAAGTAGAGGTAAAATGGTATTTTTGAAAAAGTTGGGGGACCAAATTAGAAATTTGGGAATTTGAACCCCTTTTAATGAAATTGAATAAGAGGTCTGAAGGTGAATTTTAAAAGTTTTGGGATTTAATTTGAGGAAAAACTAGCATTAGGGATTTAAAGTTAAACAATAATAACTTTAGGTACCTAATTGCAACTAAATAAAAAGTTTGGTTTTCTCATTTATTTGTAATGAATGAAGGCTATTAGGCCGAGAGATAGTGAACAAGGATGTTCATATTGTGTTGGAACACGAAGTACCAGGTACGCTAGCAAGGACAAGCTCGCGTGAATACAAAGAACAGGTCAAGAGGAATTCACTACATTAACGGGTGAGTGGGAATTTTATATCATACCTAGTTTGGGATGATAAGCACTTCGAAAATGAAAACCCACTACTAAGTGAAATTTTAACCATCACACCGGAATGGAGTGATGTTGAAATTACGTGAAAAAACTACTTTCTGGTTGTATGTGGATCATACCTGGTTGGTATGATGAAACTTCCTCGAAGGAAGTAGAAAACCCGTTAATTGGTTATGAGTGGAGATGTCATCATACTCGGTTGGTATGATAGATAGTTGAAAATATAATTTTGTTAGAAGTGCTCTCCCCTGAATGTGTGCCACTACTTAAATGATTTGGAAGACTTTCTTGACGGGAGCTCGAATAGCTCTGTTAGGCTGGATGCCTCGGTTTTGGAACTTGGGGGCTATTATGCCCAATTTTGAAAATCTCGAACAGTGGGCATAGGCTAGTTGGCACGAGCAGGAGCTCGTAAACAAACATGAATTATATGCCATGAAACTTTAAATAAATGAATTGTTTGGCCATGGTACCAAGACAGGACCGACATATTCAATCAACTAGAGGCAGTGTGACATGACAGGTCGACGAACCAGTAAAGACAAACAGGTGCAAGTTGAGTTGAGGGTCGGGGCTGTTGGACTAGTGGTGCCACAGATTATATGACATGACGTAAAAATACTGGTTGTGCATGCATTGTGTTTACGGGACCTTTAAAACGCCTAAGAGGGGTAGTGATGTGTCCTAGGGCCCTAGACGACCTAGTGGGTATAAGGGCAATTCGTCGTACCAGGTGACCTGGCGAAGCTCAACGTAGCTTGAAGCACACGAGACTGGGGTGGGGATGGGATGAGGTATCTGTCCTCATACGGACATGAAGAATTGTTACGGGATTGAGGGTCGGATGTCGCGAACATCCACTCATTCTCAGGGTAGAAGTGGACGTACTTCTATCTAGGTGGCTAGTAAAGTCGCTCCGACGCCACAAGTGGGTTCAATGGACATACTGGCCTACGATTGTGTGATTGACCTTCATGATGAAGGATGTGTGTTGGGTGATGACACACTATGATTAATGAGAAATGGAAATAAGAATCGAAGTTTGAAATGAAAGGTTTTTAAAGGAAAATGAGGAGTTTGGCACACTCCAAAACAAACTTTTTTCCTAAAAAAAATTAAAAATTTGAAAACCCATTCATTGAGTCATTGTACTCATCCCCTCCATTATATCCCTTTCAGGAAATCCCGAAAAGCCTACCCGCAAGAACCATCAACTAATACACTTGTGAGATAGGTATGATCTATTTATAATTTTATGTAGTTTTGATTTATGTATTCTAGGAAAGGTTCAGATTTAAAGGACACCTTACTCTTCACGGTTTATAAATAAGGGGAAACCCTTAGTAGATGGGGAGAGTGGCGGGTTGATCACAGGGATTCGACAAAACTGGGTCGGGGCGTGATAGTCACTATTTGAGCTTCCTCGTTCTTCTACGTTGGCTCTCGGATGAAATGGAGGGTGCATCTATGTAGAGGTTCCTCCCAGTTATAATGGTACCGAATGTAGCTTCGAAGGTGGAGAAAAACCCTGATGTCAGAGCTCTAGTTTACTGCTCATCGGAAAACTGAGCAGTTTATCTTCTTCGGTCAATTGTGGGATGTTGATGTCGAATGGAGGGGTGCTCTTTATATAGGGACCTCAATAACTATTTAGGCTTTCGTCCGGCATAAGACTTAGACTCCGACTCGACCTCCGGCGACCTAACCGGAGCGTTTTTTGAGTCATTGGAGACTCTAGCTTTTTCGGCATCTCTCTCTCTCTTCTCTCTGTTAGTGGCTGGAGGTTGAAGAGGATGATGTGGCAGGCATGCCATGTGGCACGCTGTGATTGGCCAGTTTTTCTAACGTGGAGGTCCAACTCAGCCACCAAATCGGCCATTGACCAATTGACTGAACACGTGGCAGCCTTCCATTGGTTGCCCGTGCTTGCATGGCAACTATCGGGGTGTCATTGACCGTTGACCGGTTCGCTGACCGTTGACTAGTTCTTTAACCGTTAACCAGTCAGATCAGGTTTGCTGCCCAAAATTTGTAAATCGGCTAGTTCAGACCCAGTTCGACCATTTTTCTAAAATTTAAAAATTTGTAAATTCATTTTCTATCTCATGGTGGTTTCAATTTGCTAAATTAACATTTTTATGCCACCTAGAAAAATAAATTTGTGAACCGGTTCACTATGGTTCTTGCCAGTTCGGGTCTGGTTCACCATGAACCTATCATGCCCCAACCCAGTTTGGTCGGATCCCTGTGAGCAACCCACCACTCCCTTAGGTTTAGGAAGAGTTTCGCCTTTTTCTAAACCATGAGGAGTAAGGCATCCTTTTTCCTATTTTTCTTGGAATACCATTATAGAAAACTGAATATATTAAGTCTCACATACCGGTCTTTCAGGTTCGACTACATAAAAGTCTTTAGGTTTGGTTTCCATTCATTACCTGAAAAGGAGTAAAGGGAGGGGTTGAGTTCTACAACTCAGTGAATGGGTGTTGAGAGTAAGTTTTCATAAATAGCTTTAATCAAAGTGTGCCAAAAATTCTCATTTTCCTTTAAGAATGATCTTTCCTCAAATTCCAATTTTCAAAACCCATTTTTCCACATTAGGTGTGTTTAATAGTCAACACATGCCCTTTATCAGGAAGGGATCACACATTCGTAGGGTAGCCCATCCACTGCACCCACTTGTTGCTCGAAGCGTCTTTACTAGCCACCAAGATAGATGCTCGTCCACTTCTACCCTAGGTCTAAGTGAATGTTCGCGACATTAGACCCTCAGACCCAAAAATAACTCTGTGTCCATATGAGGACAAAGACCTCATCCTGACCCCACCAAAGTCTCATGCGCAAGAAGCTATGTCGAGCTATCCGACTGTTGGCACGACAAACTATCCTTATCTCCACCATGTCATCCAATAGCCCTTAGGATGCATCACTACCCCTCTTGGGCGTCTTAATGGTCTTGTACTTCAAGTGCATGCAAAAATAATAGTTTTCACATAGCCATTTATCTTTGGTGCCACTGGTCCAACGACCCGATCTGTAGCTATTTTTTAGGCAGGTCCGTCGACTTGGCCATAACGCACTGCCGCCAGTCCTTCGAGTATGTTGATTATGTCTTGGTACCCTGGTGAAATCACATATCCATTTCATTAAGAGTTTTCATGGCCTTCATATCTCATGTTTGTTTACGAGCTTCTACTTGTGCCCACTAGCCTTGGGCTCACTACACGTGATTTTCCAAAACTGGGCATCTAGCCTCACAAGTTCAAAAACTGAGGCCTTTTGCATATATGAGTTATTCTAGCTCCCATCAAGAAGGTCTCCCAAAAAGTTTAAGCATGGGCACACAAGTCAGGGGTGAACACTTCTAACAAAACATATTTTCAATTCATCACACCAACCAGGTGTGATGATATCTCTGCTTACAACCGATAAGCAAGTTCCTCCTTGCATCTAGGAAGTCAATCATACCAACTGGGTATGATCTCTACTTACAACTGGTAAGTAGGTTTTAGCTTAGGTCACACATCACTCCAATCGGATGTGATGTCAAAATTTCACTTACAAGTGGTTTTTCATTCTAGAGTGCTCATCATCTCAATCGGGTATGATGTGGATAAGCCCACTAATGGTGGTTTCAAATTTAGAAAAGGTGCTCATCATTCCAACCGGGTATAAAGTGTAAATTATCCTACTCACTCGCTAACTGTGACGTGTTCGTCAACGGTTGATTTTTCCATATCGTTGCAAGCTTTCTCTTGCTGGCATTCCATTCACACTTGTCCCTACACGATTTTGGCAGCCATTTTCACTTAATGTTTGGCATAAAAGCCTAAACTCACAAATTATCAATATATTGCATTTAGGTCCCTAAAGTTTATTTTCTTAATTTTAGGTCCCTAATGCCTACTTTTTACCCAATTTGAATCCCAAAATTTCCTTTGAGCCCTCATTTTACTCAAAATAGTAGAAGGGGCTCACGTTTTCCAAATTTTCAATTTGGTCCCCCAACTTTTAAAAAATTACCATTTTGCCCCAACTTTCCAAAAATGGCAATTTGACCCCAATGGTTCCAAAATTCGACCAATTGTCCTCCAACATCTTTTCCATGGCTAATTGGCCCATAATTTTGGGGAATTGCAAATAGGTCCCTCAATTTTACGAAATCCCTAATTTTTCCTAAAATTTTCCTCCAATGTATCCCCTTCAAACTGAACGAATTTGATTTTTTCAAATTGATCATTCAATCAGGGTTAATTTCTCCAATTGAAGGTATGGATCAGTTCCTTCACTTCTATACGATTCAATTGTGCTTTGAACCACATCATTTGGGTCTGAATTGAGCTCAAACGGAGCTTCACTGGAAAACTATGCATAGAGAGAGAAAGCTTACTGTCGGAGATGCGACGGTCTGAGCTCTCTATCGGGGAAGGTAGCTTTATTTCTAAGGTACCTTCTATGATCAAGAATTCCTACAATTGACCTCGAATCAAGGGAGAATTTCATATGTAAAATTCTATAGTTTCTCTCTCTAACTCCGACTTGCAACGACTAAGGAGGGCCGAATTGTTTTATCTTTCAGCTCAGTTGAGGTCCAATGAGGGATGTAGGGATGTTGGGAGGGCTTGATTTAGCCAGAGTAGGGCTAAATTTGGCTGAATTCAACTCGGCCGAAATAGGGTAGCTTTGGTCTGTTGGAGCTACTTCACTGTTTGATTCTGCTGGTGCTTCTCTGACGGTCCTCGGATCGAACGGAGGTGGCTATCAAATAGTTGACTTCCCCCATAGTCTAAACAAGCCGACCTAACCTTTTGAGGATGAGAAAACTGCCCAAGTCAGAGCTCTTGTTCGAGCTTCACCGAAAAATGGAGTAGTTGAGAGAGAATGGAGATTTTTGGTGTGAGGAGCTTGAATGGAGAGGAGCTCTTTATATAGGGAGCTCGAGGACTCTCTGCCAGACCGTTTGGAATCTTGGTTAAGCTCATTGATGACTTGAAACAGCCTGAACAGAGACAATTCATCTTCGTCGGTGCTGTCCAGCATTGAATGAACAGTGTCATCATTTGAAGGAAGAAGACAACACTGTTCCAAATCGGACCGGACTGGTCCGACTAAGTTCAATGCTTAAACCGGCCGTTCAGGACCGATTCGACCAATTCTCTCAAAATTAAAAAATTCTAAATTCATTCTCTATCCAATGGTGGCTTCAATTCTCCAATTTAAATATTTTATGCCACCTTGAAAAATGAATTTAGCAACTGGTTCAATGATGGTTCAAATCGGTTCAATCCGGTTCAGACTCGGTTCACCTAAATCAGTCTGGTTTTCTTTTCCAATTTGTCCCAAAGTCCTTTTACATGATTTTTATGACTCTTTAGGTCACTTGGGATCTGTAAATTTCCTATTTTTCCTTTTCTCTATCGATTAAGGTTCATGAACCACCTTAGTTTTCTCTTTGGAAACGACCGATTCTTTTCCCGATTTTCTTATTTATAAAAGGATGGGGTTTACAACTCTCCCCTCCTTTTAGGTGTTTTGTTCCTAAAACAATTACACATCAAATAAATAAGGGTACCCATCCTTCATGATGCTCTCGGTTTCCCATGTCTCCTCTTACACGAGTCCATTATGCCAAAGAACCTTGACCATAGGTGTCACACCCCGACCCGGTTTGGTCAAATCCCCATGAACAACTTGCTGCTCTCTTGGTTTGAGAGGGGTTTCCCCCTTCTTTAACTCAAGAGGAGCCATGCGTAATTTCAACCTTATTCCCTGGAATACATATATCAATAAAAATGCAACTTAAAATAATTAAGGATACCTAACAAAGGGTAAGGCTTGGTGTTATCCCAAGTCATTTCTTTATTTACAGAAAAGGGATAAAAATGGTGGATGAGTTTCTACAACTCTGTGAATAAGAAATTTTGAAAATAAAGTTTCAATAAAATAGTTTTTGAATTGGAGTGTGCCAGACTTCTTATTTCCTTTAAGATATTTCATCCTCAAAATCACGGTATTCATAGCAATTTCTCATTATTAACCACAAATGGTGTATTTATCAAACAACACACGCCCTTCATCATGAAGGGAACACACATTCGTAGGGCAACACATCCACTGCACCCACTTGTGGCGTCAGAGCGACTTTATCGGCCACCTAGATAGAAGTCCGTCTACTTCTACCCTGAGATTTTGTGGATGTACGCGACATCCGACCCTCAATCTCATAATGAAACTCGATGTCCGTATGAGGAGAGAGACCTCATCTCGACCCCACCCCGGTCTCATGCGCGTGAAGCTACAACGAGCTTCCTTGACTACTAGCACGACAAACTGCCCTTATCTCCACCATGTCGTCCAGTAGCCCCTAAAATGCATCATTACCCATCTTGGGCATCTTGAAGGTCTTGTACCTCAGGGCATGCACAAAACAATAGTTTTCCTCATAAGCCATTTAATCTTTGGTGCCACTAGTCCAATGGCCCCGACTCTCAACTCAACCTAGAGCTATTTGTCTCGACTAGTCTGTTGACCTGTCTAGTTGCACTACAACTAGTCCATTGAGTATGTCGGTCCTGACTTGGTACCATGGCCAAACACATCATTCATTTAAAATTTTCACGGCTTAAACTCATGTTTGTTTATGAGCTCCTACTCGTGACAACTGGCCTAGGGCCCACTGTACGAGATTTTCAAAATTTTTGCATATTTTCCCCCAAGTTCCAAAATTGAGGCCTCCGACCTATTTGAGCTATTCGAGCTCCCTTCAAGAAGGTCCCTCAAAATGTTTATGTAGTGGCACATAGTTAGGGGAGAGCACTTCCCACAAAATATTCTTTTCATCTATTCATCACACCAACTGGGTATGAGGAAGTAAACCCTACCCTTTGGAGTTAAGGAAAATCGAGAAAAGAACCGATCAAACTGAGTGAGAAAACCAAATCGACTCACAAACCCGATCATAAGAGAATAGGCAAATTGGGAAATTTACAACTCCCGAGTGACCCAAAGGGTCATAAAAACCTTGGAAAATGACCTTAGGACAATTTGGGAGAGAAAATCAGATTGATTCAGGTGAACTAGATCTGAACCAGATTGAACCGGTTTGGACCACTATTTAACTGGATGCTAAATTCATTTTTTAAGGGGCTTAGAAAATTCAAATTGGTGAATTGAGACTGCCATTTGATAGAGAATGAATTCATAAATTTTTAATTTTGAAAAATTCGGTAAAATCGGTCATGAACCGGCTAGTTTAAGCGTTGAATCCGATTTGAAAAAGTGTTATCTTCTTCCTTCATATGACAACATTGTTCACTCGCCGAAAAATTGAACCAGCACCGGTGAAGAGGAAATGTTTATGTTCAGTAAGTTTCAGGCCATCAATGACTATCATTAAGGTGCCAAACAGATGGTTGATGAGTCCCCGAGCTCCCTATATAAAGAGCCACTCTATATTCATCCTCCACACAACTGAAAAACTCACGCTCTCTTAACTATTCAGTTTACCGATGAAGCTCGAACTAGAGCTCCAATATAGGGTCTTTTCTAAGCCATAGAAGATGTGGTCAAGTTCCTTAGACTCGGGGAGAAGTCAGCTACACGATGGTAGTCTCCAATTGCTCTGAGGGTCACCGGAGAAGCATCGACGTGATCGAACAGTGAAGCAGCTCTGATGTACCGAAGCTACCCTATTTCTGTCGAGCTGGAATCAGCCAATTCGAGCCCTCCTCAGGCCAAACCAAACTCTCCCAACACCTTCTTAGCCCTCCTACGACCAAATTAGAGCGGAAAGTTAAGCCAATTTGGCTCGTCTCTGTGAATTTCGATCAGTGCTAGATAGAGAACCGATAGATATTTACTAACCAAATTTTCCCTCAATTTGACATGAATTGAGGTGATTCTTGATTCTAGGAGTAACCTCAGGATGAGAGCTATCTGCCCAGATCGAAAGCTCGGACCGTCGCACCACCGACGGTAAACTTTCAAAGCTTTCTCTCTCTATGTTCAGTTTTCTGGCAAAGCTTTGTTTGAGCTCGTCCGACATCAAATCGTGCGATTCAAAGTATAATTGAATTGTATGGAGGTGTATGAACGGAAATCTAACTTCAATTTCAACAATTAAACTCTTTTGATTGGTTAATTTGATTAAATCAAATTTGACTGAGTTGGAAGGTTAAAATTGGGGGTTTAAAAAATTTGAGGGTCTAAAGTGCAATTTCCTAAAATTGAGGGTTAATTGGGCATGATAAAGATGTTAGAGGACCAATTGGTCAATTTTTGGAATTTTTGGGGTGAAACTTACCTTTTTTGTAAAGTAGGGGCAAAATGGTAATTTTTGAAAAATTGGGGACCAAATTAGTAATTTGGGAAAAATAAACCCCTTTATGTAATTTTGAATAAATTGAGGTTTCAAAGTAAAATTTTGAAGTTTTGTGACTCAATTTGGGGGAAAATTGGCATTTGGAACCTAAAGTAAAGGAAAAAGAACTTTAGGGACCAAATTGTGAATATTAGAAAAGTTGGGTATTTTATTCATTCATAATGAATGAAGGATATCAAGCCAAAGGATAATGAAAAAGAATGTTTATACCGTGTAGGAACACGAGGTATCGGGAACACCAGCTAAGACAATGCTCACGAGGAGACAAAAGCTGATTAAGAAGAATTCACGACATGCAAGGGTGCAAGGGATTTTTACATCATACCCGGTTGGGATGATAAATACCTCGAAAGTGAAAACCCACTATTATGTGGAATTTTAAATATCACACCTGAAGTTAGTGATGTAGAAATTTAACCGAAAAACTATTTAACGGTTGTAAGTTGATCATACCCGATTGGTATGATGAACTTACTTGAAGGAAGTAGAAAACCAATTATTCGTTTATGATTAGAGATGTCCTCACACTGTGTTGGTGTGACAGATGACTAAAATATTATTTTTGTTGGAAGTGCTCTCCCTTGATTGTGTGCCACTACTTAAACGTGGGGGCTAGAATGCCCGATTTTGAAAATCTCGTACAGTAGGCCTAAGGCCAGTTGGCACGAGTAGGAGCTCATAAACAAGTTGAGGGTCGGGGCCGTTGTACCAGTGACACCAAAGATTAAATGACTTATGAGGATAACTGTTATTTTGTGCAGCACTGAGGTACGAGACCTTCAAGATGCCCAAGAGGGTTAGTGATGCATCCTAGGGGCCACTAGACGACATGGTGGAGATATGGGCAGTCAGGGAAACTCGACCTAGCTTCATGTACATGAGATCGGGATGGGGTCGGGATGAGGTTTCTGTCCTCATACAGACATGGAGTTTTTTTCTTTATAGGATTGAGGATTGGATGTCACGTACATCCACTCATTCTTAGGGTAGAAGTGGATGGGCTTCTATCTTAGTGGTCGGTAAAGTCGCCCCGACGCCACAAGTGGGTGTATTAGACATGTTGCCCTGTGAATGTGTGTTCCCTTCATGATGAAGGGCGTGTGTTGGTTGATAAACACACCGATTATGATTAATGATGAGAAACGATTATGAAAACCGAGATTTGAGAATGAAATGTTTTAAAAGAAAATAATTAGTCTAGCATACTCTAATTTAAAAACTATTTTATTGAAACTTCATTTTTTTTAAAATACCTATTCACTGAGTTATAGAAACTCACCCACCATTTTTATCCCTTTTAAGGAATTAGAGAAATAACTAGGGATGACACCAACCCTTACCCTCTACCAGGTATGCTTAATTTTTCTTAAGCTTTCATTTTAATTAATATATGTTATTCCAGGGAACAATGTTGTGATTACGCCTGGCTCCTCTTAATACCCTTCTTTGAACTAAGAGAGCGGCGGGTTGTTCATAGGGATCTGACCAAACTGGGTCAGGGCGTGACAACTTGAGTGGTATTAGAGCTAAGTTCTTTTGAAACATTATCAATATTATGCCCTGACATTAATCAAACTTTAACTATCGTGTAGGGAGGAGAATCCCTAGAAAGTTTGTTGTGAAATCCAATCCACCACCCATAATCCTAAAAAAGACACCCAACCCAAGGGAGGAAGCCATTCAAAGATTTTTAAAAGGTGAGAAAAGAATACCCAAGGACATGGTGGAAGACTACCAAAAACTAGTAGGAGCCTTATTGGAACCATAAGACATCACATACACTCCTTCAAGACAAGAGGAGTCGGTACCTCCTCCTAGGAGCCCAACCCCTCCTCCAGCCTCACAACAACCGGGGAGGAATCCAACCAAGAAGGAGGTTTGGGACAACTACTGGGATGCGTATTCCACCTTCATGAAAGTTCACCAAGTACACCCACCTACTCATTCTAACTTGAATCCCTCCCAATGGATGAAGTGGACCTATGAGTGCGAGGTAGAGGTACTAAAGCGGTACGGATTGGAGGCCATACACGAAATTCGTCCCATAAGGGAATACGAGTGGACCCCAACTAGTTCCTCATAGCTTCTAATAAAGAATCCGACAACTGTTCTAAGGCTAACCCTCAGCATATGTCCCCAAGGGATTAGGGGGTAGAAAATTTCTATAATAAGCCAAGTATGACAAGAAAATTTCTTGAATGAATGAAGTTAAATTCTTCTTGATGAAACTTTTGAGTTTCCTTGATACATTCAAACAATGAGTGTGTGCTAATAAAGATCAACATAAAGAGGATAAAAAATCACCTAAGGAAGGAAAAACGAATTATTTCTAGTTAACCTTAACCTTTAAAATTTTCTTAAGAAGTACAATGAAATTTGGCAAGAAGAAACTCTTAGAGTTCACCCAAGGAAGGAAAATCCTAACTAAGGGAAGGAATGAGAAGTTAGAACAAAAGAAAGTGAGCGTTAAAGAATAGGGGGTTAGTCTAAGGAGTTAAGGAAAGGTTCAAAAGATAAGAGTAAAGAAAACAAATAAACTATTCTAAAGAAAACCAAAGGAATGGAAGTTGATCGGGAAGAAAGAAAGAAGGTTAGGGGGAGCACTGAAGATGTTAAGACAAGTAGGATAGAACATGGAAAAAAGAAAGGAAAGAAGTACGATAGAAAGAAACGCCAGACATATTACCAAGGAAGGGAACTTTGGGAAACATATGTGTCCCGAACTAGGTGGAAATGGGACTAACAGAATGGGAAAGAAGATAAGCTCCTCAAAGACAAGCTGTTGGAAATGAAAGGATCAAATACAAAAGGGAAGAAATCCTGAAGGTCCAAGGGACAAGTTAAAACCCAAGTAATGGGTAAGTAGGAAAACAACATAAAAAAGATGCCGTACGAGTAAGGAAGGAACTAAGTCAAAAAGGAGAATCGTTAAATGGTCAATGTGAGTAGGGGCCTCTCCTCGGAGGGAGTGCGTCCATCTCCTTGTGGCTACGGTGTCCCTCCTCCCTTCATGGGAACCTTGGTTGGTTCCTCCATCGAGGCCGACCCTGTTCTCTCAAGCCTCATCTACTACTTTGCCCCCTGTCCTCCCTCCGCCCATCTCCATCTGGTGGCACCTTGTTTGGACCAACCGCTCACATTCATGCATCATGCCCACTATGGCGGCTAGGTCGATGGGGTGTCTCAAACACACCCCCTCCCCCCCCCCATTCAGTCTCTTATACCCATATTGAGACCGTTAATGAACTTCTTCCAGAGGTCAGCTGGTCCTACCAGGTCGGGGGCGAAGGGTCTTAGCTCATTGAATTTGGCCTCATATTGTGAGACCATGCATGCTCCCTGATAGAGATGGAAAAATTCCACCTTCTTATCATTGATTAGGTGGGGGAGTCAGGTACTCTTCCGTGTACCTCCTTTCAAACTCTTCCCAGGTAGGTGTGGTCGGGAAGAGGCTTCTTGTGTTATCCCACCATCACTTCACGCTGGACTCTAGAAAGAATTTTGCCAGTGTAAGCATCTTCTCTAGGGTATCTTGATGATACCCATGAATTTCTTGAGGCTCGCCAACCAATCCATGGCAACCCTGTACCCTAGTTATTAGAGTGTCTTTAGGTATTTGGGGATATCAAAGAGGGGTGGAATAAGTGCAGAAGAGGCTTGGGATTGGACCTCCTCCTTGTGGGTTTGGGACTCGGAGTCTAGGTGAGGTTTGTCATTGAGATGGGGTTTCACCAAACACCCTAGTGAACTCCTCATATAGTCTTTGGTGCTCAAAGCTGATGCCCTATGGAGCTGAGGATGCTCCCAGGAATACTGCCTCCGAGAGGGGGTTTCTGGTAGAATCAACAGTTGTTGCTCTTGTTCTCTTAATGCCTCTTTTGGGGGCCATAGCTGGGTTAAAATTTATTTAATTAGTGTTTATGTTATAAAGTCTTGATAATGTATTCGAGAAAACACAGGCTCTGATACCACCAAAGTTGTCATGCCCCAACCTGGTTTGGTCGAGGTTCTATGAACAACCCGCCACTCTCCAAGACCTCGAAGAGGGACTCCTCTAGGAAATCAGGGGTGTCAGGCATAGTACCTATCATGTTTTTCCTGGACAACATTAAACAAAACTAAAACTTAAAATTGTGTACCTAGGTTGGGGTATGGAGAGGAAAAGTCGGTGCAGTCGTGTTTCTTCCTAAAAGGGTTTAGAGGGCGGGGTGAGTTAAACAACTTAGTGTGTGGGAAAAATATTTTAGGAAAGTTTCAATTCAACATTTTCAAATGTTTGATAATTCAGCAGTTTCTCCTTAGAATTCTTAATTCATATCAACAACCGCCCTCCTATGATAGGAGGGATCACACATTTGTAGAACGGTCCTTGACCATGCCACTTGTCGATCGGAGTGCCTTTACCGTCCACCCTGATAGAGGTGCACTGCCTCTACCCAAAGTTTGAGAGGACATCAATAGTCCAACCCTCAAACCCTAATGATTTCACCCTGTCCGCATAGTGGGATGAGACCTCATTTTCCATACTGCCTCAGTCTCAGTGCACAGGAAGCTTCCTCAAGCTTCACGACCTACTCAACGACATAACCGCCTTTATGCATCCTATGTCGTCCAACAGTTCTTAGGCTCCTTCAGTACCTCATGTCAGGTGCCCTGATGTCCCAAACATTACAGTGCATGCACAATCAACGGTCTTTTTAATTTATAGCCTTTATCTTTGGCCCTACAATGCAACGGTCGGCTTGGCTTCGGCCCACGTGTACTAGCCCAACAGGTTCGATGACCTGGCTTTGGCAAAGTAGCGGTTTGGCCCAACAAGCTCGACAACTCAGATGTGGCTCGATGGGTATCACACAAAGTTCCCATTATTAAGATCTTTTAATCATTATTCATCACATATTCATTCTGGATGAGTCCACGCCCGTATCCATCGGCCTTGTGCCCGTTGGCATCTCAAGCCTATGCCCGAAATTAGCTCACAAATGTTTTAAGCAGAGTTACATAGTTAGAGTAGGCTAATTTTGAGAAGATAGTTTTCAAAGTTGAACTGTCATTCCAACTGAAATTGACGTCATAGTGGTTCCCACTCACCCGGTAATCTTGGCGGGGTCGTCCCGGTGAAGTCTGGCTCGAGTAGTCTACTCCTACATGGGACGAATATCCTTATTAAGGTACTGGACTAAGGGACCCCATCTCTTTGAGCATTTGCATCTAGGCCTCATAGTTTTTTGCTGTAATTGCACTTTGGTCCCTAAGGTTTGTGCATTTACCTTTAAGTCCTTAATCGCCTCTTTGTCTTACGTTCAGTCCCTTGGTTTTCCAATTATATTTTCTGGGTGCTTAATTTTGTCAAAATTTCCCATGGGCCCCACAATTTTCTAAAATTACCATTTAGCCCTAAAATTTCCCAAAATTGTAATTTGACCCCAAATTCTCAAATTTTTGCAAATTGGTCCTCCATTTTATCCAATTTACCCAATTAACCCTCAATTAGGAGGGAATTTCATGAAAAAACCCTCAATTTTATCAAATTTCCATTCAACCTCCAATTTTAAAAAAATCCCCAATTTGCCCAAATTTCTCAAAATTTGCATTTTGGTCCTCGAATCACAATTGACCCCCGACACTTGGTTAATTGCACTCATTCTTGATTTGAACCATCTTCTCTATGTTTATCTCATCATTTCAAGATTTGAATAGCTCGATTTGGCTCAGAAATGAGCACAAATAGAGCTTCGCCACAAAATATAGTCTAGAGAGAGAAAGCTTTGATATCTTACTAGTGAGGGTCCGATGATTGGAGCTTTGGCTACCACTATGTTGCTCTTGTCATGGGGATCCTTCCTAGATCAAACCATGCTTCAATTGATGATCTAGGTAGTGTGAATTTTTGTTTTAAAGTTTTTGTAGAATTCGACCATGAATAGTGTTTTTCGACGAAGGGCGGTGGAGGGAGCTTAGCTTCTTAGCTCGGGGAAAGGTCGGGACACCTCTAGGTGGGGCTTAGGATGTCTGGTTTGGCCACAATTGGCCATGGAAAGGCTTGAAGTGGTTGGAGGGGGTTGAGCAGTTCTTTGGCCAATGAAAGACAGTACTATTTGAGCTTCCTCATTCCTCCTCGGTGGCTCTCAAACTGAATGGAAGGTATGGTCAGGTAGAGGACTTCCTCCTGATTCCAAAGACACCCAATGTGGCTTTGGAGAATGAGAAAAGTCCCATCGTCAGAGCTTTGGTTCGCAGCACATCGGAAAATGCATTCTTCTTCTTCTTCGCACGATTGTGGGATGCTGAGGATGAATGGAGGGGTACTCTTTATATAGGGAGGTCTACAGCTATTCAGGCTACCCATCGACATAAGACATAGCCTTCGACTTGGCTGTCGGTGACTTGTCTAGAGAGTTTTTTGAGCTGTAGACTCCAGCTTATCCGACGTCTCTCTCTCCTCCCTTCTCTCTATCAGCGTCTAAAGGTTGAAGGCGATGATGTGGCGATCATGCCACATGGCACACTATGATTGGTTAGTTTTTCTGATGGGGAGTGCCTGCTCAGCTGCCGTGTCAACCATTGACCCATTGAATGGACACATGGCAGCCTCTCACTGGTTTCTCGTGTCTACGTGGCATGCTAATGATGCTAGTTAATCGTTGACCAAACATGTGGCAGCCTTCCATTGGCTGCCCGTGTCTGCGTGATAGCTGATGAGGCATCAATTGTCCATTGAACGTTGTCCATTGATTGGTTCGTTGACCGGTCAGACCATTGATCGATCGAACTGTTGACTGGTTCAGTCTGACAGATTTCACTGTCCAAAATGTAAAAATAGGCCAGTTTGGACCCGATTTGACTGTTTTTTAATTAGAAATTAACTAAATTCATTTTCTATCTAATGGTGGTCTCAATTTCCCTAATTAACATTTTTAAGCCACCTAGAAAAATAAATTTGTGAACTGGTTCACTATGGTTCATCCCAGTTTAGTTTGGTTCACCCCAAATCGGTCTAGTTCACCCCTAACCGATCTGATTCTATCCTCAATTCCACTTCCCAGTTCTTCCTTGTAATTTTTGTGAATTTTAGGTCATTTGGGATTTTCCAATTTCCCACATTAACTATTTTTTGTTCATTAATCGACTCATTTATTCGTACATAAATCTATATGGGTTCTTTTCCCAGTTTTCTTTGATCTCAAAGGACAGGTTTTACATATATAGTCTTGATAATGTATTCGAGGAAAGCGACTCTCATGTCACGCCCCGACCCAGTTTGGTCGGATCCCTGTGATCAGCCCGCCGCTCTCTTGGTTTAAAAGGGGTTTCCCCTTCTTTATTCAAGAGGAGCCATATGTAAATTCAACTCTCGTTCCCTAGAATAGCATACATCAAACTAAAGCAAGCTTAAAAGAAAATTTAAGCATACCTAACGGAGGGTGCATCTTCACGCTTTCTTTTAATTTATCCCCTTACTCCTGAAAAAGGGGTAAAGAGAGGGTGTGAGTTTCTACAACTCAGGGAACGAGGGTTGGGAGTGAGTTTTCAAAAACTCTTTGGTTTTATAAAAACCATGCCAAAGTTATCATTTCCTTTTAAAAGGATTTTCCTCAAATTTAGGTTTCCACTATTGAATCGCATGCTAAATTCATTTTTCTAGGTGGCTTAAAATTTTCAAATTTGATATTTGAGGTTACCATTGGATAGAAAATGAATTTAGATGAATTTATAAAAAAAATTAGATTTGAAAAATTCGGTCGAATTAGGGGTGAACTGGCCAGTTTAAGCTTTGAATTCGGGTTGGACAGGTCCAGTCCGATTCGAAACAATGTCGTCTTCTTCCTTCAGATTACAGCACTATTCACTCGCCGAAAAATTATGCAGCACCAGCGAAGCTAAAAAGTCTCTTGCCAAGGAGTTTTCGGCAATGAATGACTGCCATTAATTCACCAATCAGACGGCCAAGAAGTCCCCAAGCTTCCTATATAAAGACCCCTTCCTCATTCATCTTCTCCACACCTGAAAACTCCATTCTCTCTTAATAGCTCCATTTTTTTGGTGAAACTCGAACCAGAGCTCTGACTTGAGCACTTTTCTAAGCCAAACAAGGTGAGATTAGGTTCTTTAGAATTGAGGACAAGTCAGCTACATGCTTGTAGCGCCAGCATGATTGAACAATGAAGCAGCTCCGACGGACCGAAGCAGCCCTATTCCAGCCAAGCTAAAATCGGCCAATTTGAGCCCTTCTCAGGCCAAACCAAGCCCTCCCAATACCTCCATAAGCCTCCTACAGCTAAAAGGTCAGCCATTCGGCTGCCATATGTAATTTCTGACTAGTGCTAGAGAGAGAACCAGTAGAACTTCGATGATAAAATTCTTATTCAATTCGACATCAATTGATGCAATTCTTGATTCTAGGACCTCAGGATGAGAGTTGTCTGCCCAGATCGAAAGTTTAGACGGTTGTGCCTTATGCGGTAAGCTTTCAAAGCTTTCTCTCTCTAAGTTCAGTTTTTCGGCGGAGCTCTATTTGAGCTCATTCTGGCACCAAATCAAGCGATTGAAAGTGCAACTGAATCGTATGAAGGTGTAGTAACTCCAATGTAACTTCAATTTCAACAATTAAACTCATTTGATCAGTCAATTTGATAAAATCAAATTTGACAAAGTTAGAATGTTGAAATTGGGGGAAATTTGGGAATTTCAAAAATTAGAGGGACTAAAGTGTAATTTCATAAAATTGAGGACCAATTGGGCATGATAAAAATGTTAGAGGACTAATTGGGCAATTTTTGGAATTTTTGGGGCAAAACTTACCATTGTTTTAAAGTAGGGGCAAAATGGTAATTTTGGAAAAGTTGGGGGACCAAATTGTAAATTTGGGAAATTAAACCAATTTTTGTGAAATTGAATAAATTGATGTCCCAAAGTGAATTTTAAAAGTTTTGGGACTCAATTTGAGGAAAAACCACCATTAGGGACTTAAATTTAAAGAAAAATAACTTTAGGTACCTAATTGCAAATAAATAAAAAGTTTGGTTTTCTCATTCATTTGGAATGAATGAAGTCTATTAGGCCGAGAGATAATGAATAGGGATGTTCATATTGTGTAGGAACACGAAGTGCCAAGAACGCTACCATGGACAATCTCGTGTGAAGACAAAGAATCGGTCGAGAGGAATTCACTATATTAATGGGTGAGTAGAATTTTTATATCATACCCGGTTGGGATGATAAGTATCTCAGAAATGAAAAACCACTACTTAGTGGTATTTTAAACATCACAACTTAGAGGAGTGATGTGAAAATGATGCGGAAAAACTACTTATTATTTGTAAGTAGATCATAACCGGTTGGTATGATAAAACTTCTTCGGAGGAAGTGGAAAACTCGTTCATTGGTTATGAGCGGATATGTCCTCATACTCGGTTGGTATGATGGACAAGATGAAAATATATTTTTGTTGGAAGTGCTCTCCCCTGACTGTGTGCCACTACTTAAACGATTTGGGAGACCTTTTTGATGGGTGCACGAATTGCTCTATTAGGTTGGAGGCCTCGGTTTTGGAACTTGGGGGCTATTATGCCCAATTTTTTAAAATCTCAAATAGTAGGCCATAGGCTAGTTGGCACGAGTAGGAGCTCGTAAACAAATATGGATTATATGCCATGAAAACTTGAATAATTTAATTGTTTGGCCATGGTACTAAGGCAGGACTGACATACTCAGTCAACTAGCGGCAGTGTGACATGACAGGTCTCCGGACTAGTCAAGTCAAATAGTTGCAACTTGAGTTGAGGCTTGGGACCGTTGGACCAATGGCAGCACATATTATATGCCATGATGTGAAAATACTGATTGTGCATGCACTGTGATTACGAGACCTTCAAGACGCCCAAGAGAGGTAGTGTTCTGTCCTAGGGCCCTTGATGACCTGGTGGGTATAAGGGCAGTTCGTCGTACCAGGTGACCTTGCGAAGTTCGACGTAGCTTCAAGCGCACGAGACCGGGGTGGGGACAGGATGATGTCTCTATCCTCATAAGGATATAGAGTATTGTTACGGGATTAAGGGTTAGATGTCATGAACATCCTCTTATTCTTAGGGTAGAAGTCGACGTGCTTCTATCTAGGTGGCCAGTAAAGTCGCTCCGACACCACAAGTGGGTTCAGTGGACATACTGGCTTGCGTTTGTGTGGTTGACCTTCATGAGGAAGGATGTGTGTTGGGTGATGACACACCATGATTAATAAGAAATGGTGATAAAAAAAAAAGAGATTTGAAATGAAAGGAGTTTTGATAGGAAATAAGGAGTCCAACACACTCCAAAACAAATATTTTTCCTAAAAATTAAAAACCCATTCACTGAGTCGTTGCACTCACCCCCTCTCTTATCCCTTTCAGTAAATCCCAAAAAACCTATCCTCAAGACCATCAACTAATACGCATGTGAGACAAGTATGATAAATTTAAAATTTTACACAATTTTGATTTATGTTATTCTAGGAAAGTGCACGTTTAAAGGATGCCTTACTCTTTACGGTTTATAACAAGGGGAAACCCTTAGTAAATTGAGAGAGTGACGAGTTGATCATGGGGATCTGGCCAAACCAGGTCAGGGCGTGACATAAGTTGTGATGTTTAAAATATCACTAAGTAGTGGGTTTTCATTTCTGAGGTACTTATCATTCCAACTAGGTATGATATAAAAATCCTACTCACCCAATCGTCTATTGAAATTCTACTAAGTCGGTTTTCATCTCTTGTGAGCTTAACCTCAGCTAGTGTTCCTAATGTCTCGTGTTCCTACACTATATGAATATTGTTGTTTATTATTATCTGGTTGGATCACCTCAAAATGGTTAGATTCACAATTTTTCCAATATTTGCAAATTGGTCTCTAAAGTTATTTTTCCTTTTACTTTAGGTCCCAATTGCCGATTTTCCCCAAATTGAGTCTTGAAACTTTTAAAATTCCTCTTGGGACCTCAATTTACTCCATTTCATAAAAAGGGGTTCAAGTTTCCCAAATTCCCAATTCGGTCCCCAACTTTTCCAAAATTACCATTTTGCCCTTCCTTTACAAAAATGGTAAGTTTCACCCAAAAAATTCTAAAATTGCTCAATTGGGCCTCTAACATTCTTATCATGCCCAATTGACCCTCAATTTAATTAAAATTGTATTTTGGTCCTTCAAATTTTCAAAAATCCCCAATTTTTACCCAATTTCAACTTCCTAACACAGCCAAATTTGATTTCATCAAATTGATCGATCAAACACTTCTAATTGTTAAAATTGAAGTTAAGATTGCATTTCTTCATCTTCATAAGATTCAATAGCACTTTGAATCGCAAGTTTTGACGATGGAACGAGCTCAAATGGAGCTTCACCGAAAACCAGAATGTAGAGAGAGAAAGCTTCAATTGCACACCGACGGGGGCACGGCGGTCCGAGCTTCCAATCAAGGCAGATAGCTCTCCTCCTTAGGTTCCTCCTAGGATCAAGAATTACATCAATTGATACTGAATTAGATTAGAATTCCTTCATCGAAATTTTGTCGGCTCTCTCTCTAGCACCGATCGAAAATTGCAGAGGGCATCCGAATTGGCTTATCTTTTAGTCCTAATTCAGCCGTGGGAGGGGCTGAGGAGGTGTTGGGAGAGCTTGGTTTGGCCTGAGAAGGGCTCGAAATAGTCAATTTTAGCTAAGCCGAAACAGGGCAGCTTCAGTCCGTCGAAGCTACTTCATTGTTCGATCATGCTGGCGTTTCTCCGGTGACTCTTGGAGCAAATGGAGGCAATAGACACGTAGTTGACTTCTCCCTGAATCTAAAGAACCCGACCATGCCTTCTTTGGCTTAGAAATGACCCTATATCGGAGCTCTGGTTCGAGCTTCATCGGAAAACTCAGCAATTGAGAGAGAATGGAGTTTTCAGGTGTGGAGAGGAATAATGAGAATGGGCTCTTTATATAGGAAGCTTGAGGTCTTGTTGGTCGTCCAATCAGCGTCTTAATGGCAGTCATTCATTGCCTGAAACTCCTAGGCCGAAGACTTCTCAACTTCACCAGTGCTACATGATTTTTCAGCGAGTGAATAGTGCTGTTATCTAAAGGAAGAAGATGATACTATTCCGAACCGGACCAGACAGGTCCGAACCGGGTCCAAAGTTTAAAATGGTCGGTTCACCACCAATTCGACTGAATTTTTCAAATTTAAAAATTTCTAAATTCATTTTCTATCCAATGGTGTCCTCAAATCTCAAATTTGATTTCTTTAAGCCACCTAAAAAAATGAATTTAGAATCTGCTTCAATAGTGGTTCAAACCGGTCCAAATTGGTTCAATCCGGTTCGGATCCGATTCACCTAAACCAGTTTGGTTTTCATCTCCTATTCATTCTTAAGTCCATTCCCATCACTTTTGGGATAATGTGGGTCACTCAGGATCCATATATTTCCTGGTTTACCCTTTCTCTCTCTATTCGGGTTTGTAGACCGACTCAGTTTTCAATTTGAACATGACCGGTTCTTTCCCAATTTTCTTATTATCAAAGGACGAAGTTTACAGTACGTGACATCTGACCCTCAATCCCGTCAAAAAAATATGTGTATGTTTGAGGACAGAGACCTCATGTTAAGCCCTGACTTAATTTGGTCAGATCACTGTGATCAACCCGCCACTCTCTCGGTATATAAAGGGTTTCCCCTTCTTCAAATCATGAGGAGTAAGGCGTCCTTTAAACCTGAACCTTTCCTAGAATAACATTAATCAAAACTGCATGAAATTTAAACTTACCATACCTGTCTTGTTGGTTTAGTTAACTAGTTGTCTTTGGGTAAACTTTATGGGGTTACCTGAAAGGGATATAAGGGAGGGGGTGAGTACAATGACTCGGTGAATGGGTTTTAAAATTTTAACTTTTAGGAAAAATGTTTGAATCGGAGTGTGCCAGACTCCTTATTTTCTTTAAAAAAATATTTTATTCTCAATTTTGGTTTTTATAACCACTTCTTATTACCACGGTGTGTCATCACCCAACACACATCCTTCATCATTAAGGTAAAACACACAATCGTAGGCCAGCCCATCCATTGAACCCACTTGTGGCATTAGAGCGACTTTACCGGCCACCTAGATAGAAGTACATCTACTTCTACCCTAAGAATGAGTGGAGGTTCACGACATCTGACCCTCAATCCTGTAACAAATCTCCATGTTTGTATGAGGACATATACCTCATCCTATCCCCACCCCAGTCTCATGTGCTTGAAGCTACGTTGAGCTTCGCAAGACTTCTGGTACAACTAACTACCCTTATATCCACCAGGTCGTCCAGAGCCCTGGGACGCATCACTACCCTCTTGGGGGTTTACAAGGTCCCGTAAACATAGTGCATGCACAATCAATAGTTTTCACATAATTTCATATAATTTGTGGTGCCACTAGTCCAACGACCCCGACTCTCAACTCGACCTGTAGCTGTTTGTCTTGACTAGTCTCGAGACCCGTCATGTCACACTACCGCTAGTTGACTGAGTATGTCGGTCCTGTCTTAGTACCATGGCCAAACAACTCATTACTTAAGTTTTCATGACATATTAATTATGTTTGTTTACAAGCTCTTACTCGTGCCAACTAGCCTAGGTCCCATTGTTTGAGATTTTCAAAATCGAGGCCTCTAGCCTTTATGAGCTATTCGAGCTCCCTTCAAGAAGGTCTCCCAAAATGTTTAAGAAGTGGCACATAGTTAGGGGAGAGCACTTCCAACATAATACTTTTCAACTGTCCATCATACCAACCGAGTATGAGAACAGCTCCACTCATAAGCATGAATAGGTTTTTCCACTTCCATCGAGTAAGTTTCATCATACCAACCGAGTATGATCTACTTACAACCGCTAAGTAGTTTTCCGTGTGATTTCCACATCACTCCTTTCAGGTGTGATGATTAAAATACCACTTAGCAGTGTGTTTTCATTTTTGTGGTCCTTATCATCCTAACTGGATATTATATAAAATCTCACTCACCCGTTAATGTAGTGAATTCCTGTCGACTGGTTCTTTGTATTCACGCGATCTTGTCCTTGCTAGCGTTCTTGGTACTTCATGTTCCTACAAGATATGAACATTCTTGGTCATTATCCCTTGGCCTAATAGCCTTCATTCATCGTGCATGGATAAAATACTCAAACTTTTCGATTTATTGCAATTAGGTTTCTACAGTTCTTTTTATTTAACTTTAGGTTCCGAATGTCATTTTTCCCTCAAATTGAGACCCGAAATTTCTAAAATTCACCCTGGGACCTCAATTTATTCAAAATCACATAAAGGGGTTTAAGTTTCCCAAATTTCTAATTTGGTCCCCCAACTTTTCAAAAATTACCATTTTGCCCCTACTTTACAAAAATGGTAAGTTTTGTCCCAAAAATTTCAAAATTTACCCAATTGGTCCTCCAACATCTTTATCATGCCCAATTGGCCCTCAATTTTATGAAATTGCACTTTAGTCCCTCGAATTTTTTAAATTCCAAAATTTCCCCAATTTCAACCTTCTAACGTAGCCGAATTTAATTTCATCAAATTGACTGGTCAAATGAGTTTAATTGTTGAAATTGAAGTTAGATGGAGTTCCTACACCTTCATATGATTCAATTGCACTTTTAATTACACGATTTGATGCAAGAATGAGCTCAAACGGAGCTTCACTGGAAAACTGGACTTAGAGAGAGAAAGCTTTGAAAGCTTATCGTCGGGAACGCAACAGTTTGAGCTTTTGATTTGGGCAGATAGCTCTCGTCCTGATGTTTCTCTTAGGATCAAGAATTGCATCAATTGATGCTGAATTGAATGAGAATTTAGTCATCGAAGTTCTGCCAGTTCTCTCTCTAGCACCGATCGGAATTTACAAAGGGGAGCCAAATTGGCATACCTTTCCGCTCTAATTCAGCTGTAGGAGGGTTGTGAAGGTGTTGGGAGGGCTTGGTTTGGCCTAAGGAGGGCTCGAATTTGCCATTTTCAGCTCTGCTAAAACAGGGCAGCTTTGGTGCGACGGAGCTGCTTCACTATTCTATCATGTCGGCATCTCTCTAGCAACTCTCTAAGCAAATGGAGACTACCGTCGGGTAGCTAACTTCTTCTTGTTTTAAAGAACCTGACCATACCTTCTTTGGCTCAGAAAAGACCCTATATCGAAGCTCTATTTTGCGCTTCACTGAAAATTAGAGCAGTTGAGAGAGAATGGAGTTTTCAGGTGCGGAGAGGATGAATGAGGAGGGGCTCTTTAAATAGGAAGCTCGAGGACTTCTTGGTCGTCCAATTAGTGCATTAATGGCGGTCATTCATTGCTTGAAACTCCCTGGCTGGAGACTTTTCAACTTCGCTGGCGCTGTTTGATTTCCTGCGAGTGAATAGTGCTATCATCTAAAGGAAGAAGACACTTTTCTGAACTGAATCGGACCGGTCTAAACCAGGTTCAAAGCTTAAACCGGGCTATTCAAGCCAATTCGACCGAGTTATTCAAAATTAAAAATTTCTAAATTCTTCTTGATTCATTCTTTATCCAATGATGGCCTCAAATCTCAAATTTGAATTTTCTATGCCACCTAGAAAAATAAATTTTGCACCCGGTTCAATAGTGGTTCTAACCAGTCCAAACTGGTTCAATCCGGTTTGGATCTGGTTCACTTGAACCAGTTTGGTTTTCATCTCCAATTCATCCTAAAGTCTTTTTTCATGACTTTTGTTGTAAAATCCGCCCTTTTGAGCTAAGAAAAACCAGGAAAAGAACTGGTTGAACCAAGTGAGGATTTAGAACCGGTTCACAAACCCGATTATTTTTGAACGAGCAAGTTGGGAATTTACAACTCTCGGGTGATCTAAAGGGTTTATTAAACCTTGGAAAAGAAATTTAAGACAAATTAGAAAATAAAAACCAAAGTGGTTCAGGTGAACTAGATTCTATAAGCATGCTTGCTTGAGAGTTGTGTGAGGATGGGTGACCTCTTGGGAAGTATAAATTTTTTTGTAACCCAAAATTTCGGTCAAAAATTTGTATGTACACCTTAAATTAATATATATTTGATTATTGTAATTAATACCAATAATTTAATACCAAAATTAAATTATTGAAATTAATACCAAAATTTAATTTATTGGAATTAATACCAATAATTTATGGCAATATTAATACTAGTAATAAATCTCGCCCATTTAATGCACGGGTTTTACGCCTATATAAAGAGGTCATCCCCATTTCATTCTCCTCACACCTAAACACTTCTCTCTCTCTCTCTCTACTACTCCATTTCCCGGTAAAGCTTGAACCAGAGCTTTGACTTGAACAAAGGTCGGGCTCTTTAGAACTAGGGAGAAGACAACTATCTGATAGAAAACTCTAGTCAATCCGAGAATCGTTGGAGAAGCGCCGACATGATGGAATAGTGAAGCAACTCCACCGGACCGAAGCTGCCCTATTTCTACCAAGCTGAAATCGGCCATTTCAAGCCCTACTCAGGCCAAACCAAGCCCTCCCAACACTTGCTTAGCCTTTCCACAACCGAATTAGGACCGAAAGGTAAGCCAATTCGGCTCCCCTTTACAATTTTCGATCGGTGCTAGAGAGAGAATCGACTGAATTTCAATGACAAAATTCTAATCTAATTCCGCATCAATTGATGCGATTCTTGATTCTATGATGAACCTTAGGACGAGAGCTATCTGCCTAGATCGAAAGCTCGAACCGCCGTGCCTTCACTGGTGAGTAATCGAAGCTTTCTCTCTTTATAGTTCATTTTCCAGCGAAGCTCCGTTTGAGCTCATCCCAACATTAAAACTTGTGATTCACATTTCTGAAGAATCGTATGAACATATAGAAACTCAATTTCAACAATTGGAAACGTTTGATGGGTCAACTTGATGAAATCAAATTCGGCTGTGTTAAGTTGGAATTGGGGGAAAATTGGGGATTTTCGAAATTCAAAGGACCAAAATGAAATTTTATGAAATTGAGGGTCAATTGGGCATGAAAATAATGTTGGAGGACCAAATGAGGAATTTTGAAATTTTTGGGGCAAAATGGTAATTTTGGAAAAGTTGGGGGACCAAATTGGTAATTTGGGAAATTAAACCCCTTTTTGTGAAATGGAATAAATTGAGGTCCTATGATAAATTTTAAAATTTTCGGGACTTAATTTGAGGAAAAATTGGCATTTGGGACTTAAAGTTAAAGAGAAATAACTTTAGGGACCTAATTGCAAATAAATGAAAGTTTGACTTTCTCATTCATTTGGAATGAATGAAGGCGATTAGGCCGAAGGATAATGAACCAAGATGTTCATATCGTGTAGGAACACGAAGTACCAGGAATGCCAGCAAGGAAAAGCTCGCGTGAATACCAAGAACCGGTCTAGTGGAATTCACGGCATTAATGGGTGAGTGGGTTTACTAACATCATACTCGATTGGGATGATCAGCAAAACTTAAAATTTAAAATCATTTACCGGTTGTGAGTGAAAATTTTATATCATACCCGGTAGGGGATGATAAGTACCTCGGTATAAAAACCCACTGTTTAGTGGTATTTTAATCATCACTACTTATGGGTTGTAAGTAGATCATACCCAGTTGGTATGATGAGACTTCCTCGAAGGAATTTGAAAACCCATTCATCGGTTATGAACGGAGATGTCCTTATACCGGTCGGTATGATGGATAGTAAAAACCTATTTTTGTCAGAAGTCCTCTCCCCTGACTGTGTGCCAATGCTTAAATAATTTGGGAGACCTTCTCGATGGGAGCTCGAATAGCTCTAATAGGCTGGGGGCCTCGGTTTTGGAACTTGGGGGCTAAATGCCCGATTTTGAAAATCTCGTACAGTGGGCCCAAGGCCAGTTGGCACGAGCAGGAGCTCGTAAATGAACATGATATATGTGCTATAAAACTTAATAAGTTAATTGTTTGGCCATGGTACCAAGATAGGACTGACATGCTCAATCAACTAGCGGCAGTGCGACATGACAGGTCGACGGACTAGTCAAGACAAACAGTTGCGAGTTGAGTTAAGAGTCAGGGTCGTTGGACTAGTGGCACCACAGATTACATGGCAATATAAGAAAACATTGTTTGTGCATGCACTGTGAGTACGAGATCATCAAGATGCCCATAAGGGGTAGTGATGCGTCCTAAGGGCACTGGATGACCTGGTAGCTATAAGGGCAGTTCGTCGTTCCAACTGTCTGTGCGAAATCTGGAGTAGCACCAAGTGCATGAGATCGGGGTGGAGACAGGATGAGGTCTCTATCCTCATACGGATACGGAGAAGTGATTTCGAGATTGTGGGTCAGATGTCACGTGCATCCACTCATTCCCAGGGTAGAAGTGGTTGTACTTCTATCCGGGTGGCAGGAAAACTCGCTCCGAAGCCACTAGCGGGTTCAGTAGTGATACTGACTTGCGAATGTGTGTAACCTTCATGATGAAGGATGTGTGTTGGGTGATGACACACTGTGGTAACTAAGAAATAATGGAAAAACCCTGAATTTTTAAATGAAGGGATTTTTTAAAACAAAGGAGTCTGGCACACTCCATATAAATGTTTTTCTTAAAAGTCAAAAGCTTTTAAAAACCCATTCACTGAGTAGGTGTACTCACCCCCTCCCTTATATCCTTTTCAGGAAATCCTGGAAAGCCTCCCCTTAAAGACTGTCAACTAAGATGCCTGTAAGACAGGTATGTAAAGTTTTAAATTTCATGCAGTTTTGATTATGCTATTCCAGGAAAAAGGTGTAGGTTACAGGATGTCTTACTCTTTACGGTTTATAATAAGGGGAAACCCTTTAATAAACTGGGAGAGTGGCGGGTTGATCACGGGGATCCGACCAAACCGGGTCGGGGCGTGACATTTGTTACTCCCTAGGTCACTCGGGATCCATAAATTTCCCGATCTCTATCAGTTCCAGTTCATGAATCGACTCAGTTCATAAACCGGTTCAATCCAGCTCGAATCTGGTTCTCCTAAACCGGTCTGATTTTTCTCTCCCAATTTGTCCTAAGGTCTTTTTCCAAGGTTTTATGAACCTTTTGGGTCACTCAAGAGTTGTAAATTCCCTAAATTGCCCGTACTCTGATGTTAGGGTTTGTGAATTGGTTCGGATTTTCTCACTTGGGTTGATCGGTTCTTTCCTCGGTTTCCTTGTTTTAAAGAGACGGGGTTTACAAATCTCCCCTCCTTTTAGGAGTTTTGTCCCCAAAACTAAATCAACATCCATTGCATTGGAAATAATTTCCCTTAATGTTAACTTGGGATTTGCTTAACATGGCAACTTTGGTTGTTCTTTCACTTAGCCCTTTTGAATCACACACTTAAGGAATTTCTTTTCGTTTATATTTTTTACTCCTTCCATGGAGTTTAATCATAATTACTATGTCTTGCTCGTGAGTCCAAAGGTATATCCCCAGGTTTGCATCTCCCTTTACTTATGGCAAGATTTTTCTCTTTGGGGTTCTTACTCAAGATTCTAGGATTGGGAGTTCCAAGGTGCCCAATCGTTCCTTTGTCTAGTTATTCTCTTCATCATTGAAACCCTTAGCTCGGCGTTCTTTCGATCATTATGTACTTGTTTTCCCAGGTTTTGGTGTTATTGTTCCTTCATCCTAATTTGACCCATCCTTCATCCGTCATTGATTATAGCTTCGGTCAAAATTATGTCTGACCTTGTTATGCTTACTAACTGACTCTTTATTACTCGAGTCACATTTTACTCAGGATTGTTGGTGCTTACATGTCCCTTATGACATGACATAGTCTAGAACCTATCTCTATCCATTAGACTTCTACAACACCTCCTTTAGGGTTGTTCCCAACTTTCCAGTTGTTCGGGAATTGTATAGCTTCGTCTCTCTCTTCGTTTGGTAGTATTTCTTGACTACCTTTAATCATTCACCGACCTTAATTTCCTAGTTCACCCTTTACTTTCCTATGCGAGGTATCCACGATTGTCAGGTCTTAGTTCATATACTCCTCACCATGCCCATTTTATTATTTTTAGAGTGTAGTCTCCACTACTTCCTGGTCCTTCTTAGGGTCTTGTTTATTTTTCTTGACCATCCTGTTACTACTAGTTGCTTCCTTCTTTTCTAGGTTCATCAAAAATCTCTAATTGGCTTCTTTGCTCTTCCAATTAGGTAATACCTTGTTTATACTTTATGAGGTTCTTTTTGTCAGTTTAAGCCTCTTAGGATCCATCTGGTGGTTCCTCAGCTTTGGAACTTCTTTTTCTTTTTTGTTTTTTTGTGAGGTTTCACTTCCTACTTGTATCCTCTACCTAAGGACTCTCGTCCTGGTTCAACCTCTCTAACGCTTCGTTAAAACTTTTCCTTCTTTCCTTTTTATGGGTAGTCCACTTGTCACAGTGTCCTTTAATGCCACCTTCCTACTTACCCGCTTCTTAGGTTTAGCTTACTCCTTAGGTCTTCCTAGTATGCTTCCTTAGGGTTTCCCTCTTTAGGAGAACCCTTTCCCTTCTTTCTCAGAATTCTTTTTTATTCGTCCTTGAGGGTATCCAACTTTAACTTTCCTGATATCCTCGGATGTCATCCTTCCTGATTCACCTTCGGGGTTTGGTGGGTACGTCCGTAGGATTTTATTTTACTCGTATTTCATCACAAGTTTCATAAGAAATGGAACTTTTATTACAATGATGATGAATTATAGGGTTTTTGGTTATATTGGTCTAGGGGAGCTATGGTAAGTACTAACTATAGTACTAGGTTCATCATGTGCTCCCTTCTGGTTGAGGTTGTATACTTGACATGGTACCCTTGACGTAGTGGCTATGTCTTGTCCTCCATCTAGTGTCCTTGGGTTTCCTTGAGGTGGTGGATGGTCACTTCGTTGGGTATTACCTCGAACAGCTGGATAACTCTTTGCAAAGTGTCTGAGCTATCTGCATTCGAAATAGGCTCGACATGACCCTTCATGACTTTTCCGGCACCTAAGGCAAGAGGGGTTTCTCCTTTGTGGAGTTGTATTTGTCTCTCTTTGAGCATGGTAACCATCATTTCTCCTAAAAGGCCCCATTCTTGTCCCCCATTTTTGTCTACCAGACTCCTTTTAACCTCTTTGGTTGCACTGTCTTTCCTCTTCCTTCTGGCCAGCTTGCTCTATCCGACGGTGTCTTGTCTGTACTAGACGTTCACACTCATGGGCCATGTTGATGATGGCAGCCAAATTCGTGGGGCGTCCTAGTACTCCTATCTAGTCTCTTATATCCATGTTGAGACCATACACGAACCATCGGTAGATATTTGCTGGTTCGGCTAAGTCTAGAGCAAAAGGCCTTAGCTCATTAAACTTAGTCGCATATCTCGATATAGAGTTAAGCCCTGATTTGAGTTGGAGGAAATCCTGCTTCTTCTCATTAATTAGGTGAGGGGCTTCCTCCTCGTATCTCTCCTCAAACTGCTCCTAGGAGGGCGTGGAAGTATGCAGGCATCGGATATTGTCCCACCATCTTTTGACATTACCCTCCAAGAAATATTCTGTCCGGATCATCATATCCTTTGGTGATATTTTGGCTATCCCCATTAGCTTCTTGATGTTAGCCAGCCAGTCCATGGCAGCTCCCACATCTTTCTTTCTAAGAAAAGGCTTACACCCCAGTTGACGAAGGGTCTTGAGATATTTGGGAATATCAACTGGAGAGGGATGATTAACAGGAGAAGGATGAGTTTTTACTTCCTTTGGTTCAGCCCGAGAGTTGGTGCCTACCTTAGGGACAAGATTAGATTGCCCAAATACCCGAGTGAACTCTTCATACAACCTTTGGTGTTCTGAGCTTGGTCCAGGTGGAACTATTTGGGTTTCTTAGGGAGTTTCTACTGGAAGGGGTGGTTGGGCAGTGTCGGTGACTGCAACTCTAGTCCTCTTGGTTCTTTTCTTGGGAGCTATCTGAAAATTTTGAAAGTATCCCTATTAATTACTATGTTCTCTAGTCTTGATAATGTATTTGAGGAAATAGGATCTGATACCACTCAAGTTGTCATGCTCTGACTCGGTTTGGTCGGATTCCCATGAACAACCCGCCACTCTCCCAGTTTATTTAGGGTTTTCTCCTCTTCTAAACCGTGGGAAGTAAGGTGTCCTTCTTACTTATACCTATCCTTGAATAACATTAATCAAAACTGAATATAAATTTTACATACCAACCTTAAGGTTTGGCTACCGATAAATATTTAAGGTTAGTTTTCCCTTAGTTTCCTGAAAAGGGGTAAAGGGAGGGGGTGACTTCGACAACTCAGTGAATGAGTGTTGGGGTGAGAGTTTTCAAAAAAAATAATTTTTTTAATCAGAGTGTGCTAGACTCCTTATATCATAAAAATGCCTTTCTTCAAATTTCGGTTTATCAAAACCTTTTTCTAAGGTTTCCCAATTCATTTCCAAGGATTCTCAAATCCTTAACACGGTTTTCATAAACTCTTTCATGTTTCCATATTCGGTGTGTTTAACATACCACACATGCCCTTCATCATGAAAGGATCACACATTCGCGAGATGTAGTTACGCCGACTGCACCCACTTGTGGATCGGAGTGTCTTTACTATCCACCCTGATAGAAGTCTCTGACTTCTACCCAAAGTCTGAGTGAATGTCTATAACGTCCTACCCTTATACTAAAAATACTCCATGTCCATATGAGGACAGAGACCTCATCTCGTCCCCACCCTGGTCTCATGCACAATGAAGCTACGTCGAGATTCTCAAGACTTCTGGTATGATTAACTACCCTTATCTCCAGTAGGTTGTCCAGAGCCCTAGGATGCATCACTACCCCTCTTGGGCGTCTTAAAGGTCCCATAACACAATGCATGCACAATCACAATTTTTCACATAAGCCATGTAATTTGTGATGCAACTAGTCCAACAGCCCTAACTCTCAACTCGACCTACAGTTGTTTGTCTTGATTGATTTGTAGACCTGTCATGTCGCACTGCCGCTAGTTCATCAACTATGTCGGTCCTGTCTCGGTACCATGGCCAAACAACTCATTTACTTAATTTTTCATGGCTTAATAATCCTGTTTGTTTATGAGCTCCTACTCGTGCCAACTGGCCTAGGGCCCACTATTCGAGATTTTCAAAATCGGGCATATTAGCCCCCCAAGTTCCAAAACCGAGGCCTCCGGCCTAACTGAGCTATTCGAGCTCACATAAAAAATGTCTGCCAAATTTTTTTTAAGTAGTGGCATAGTCAGGGGAGAGCACTTCTGACAAAATAAACTTTTGAGTCATTCATCACACCAACCAAGTATGAGAACATCTCCGCTTATAACCAATAAGCGGGTTTTCCACTTCCTTCTAGTAAGTTTCATCATACCAACCGAGTATGATCTACTTACAACTGTTAAGTAGTTTTTTCGCGTGATTTCCACATCACACCTATCAGATGTGATGATTCAAATACCACTAAATAGTGGGTTTTCATTTTTGAGCTGCTTATCATCCCAACCGGGAATGATATAAAATCCCACTCAACCATTAATGCAGTGAATTCCTCCCGATCGGTTCTTTGTCTTCATGCGAGCTTCTCCTTGCTGGTGTTCCCGGTAATTCATGTTCCTACATGATATGAACATCATTTTTCATTATCACTCAACCTAATAGCCTTCATCCATCGTGCATGGATGAAATACTTAAACTTTACGATTTATTACAATTAGATCCCTAAAGTTCTTTTTCTTTAACTTGAGGTCCCTAATGTTGTTTTTCCCTCAAATTAAGAATTGAAATTTCTAAAATTTACCTTTGGGATCTCAATTTATTCAAAATCACATAAAGGGGTTCAAGTTTCCCAAATTTCCAATTTGGTCCCCCAACTTTTGCAAAATTACCACTTTGCCCCTACTTTACAAAAATGGCAAGTTTTGCCGCAAAAATTCCAAAATTTTCCCAATTGGTCCTCCAACATCTTTATCATGCCCAATTGGCCCTCACTTTTATGAAATTGCACTTTATTCCCTCGAATTTTCGAAATTCCCAAATTTCCCCCAATTTTTCCTCCAATTTCAACCTTTTAACTTAGCCAAATTTGATTTCATCAAATTGACCAATCAAATGAGTTTAATTGTTGAAATTGAAGTTAGATTGGAGTTTCTACATCTTCATACGATTCATTTGCACTTTGAATCGCACGATTTGATGCCTGAATGAGCTCAAACGAAGCTTCACGGGAAAACTGGTGTTAGAGAGAGAAAGCTTCGAAAGCATACCGTCAGGGGCGCGATGGTCTGAGCTTTCGATCTGAGCAGATAGCTCTCGTCCTAAGGTTCCTCCTAAGATCAATAATTGCTTCAATTAATGCTGAATTGAATGAGAATTTAGTCATCAAAATTTTGTCGGTTCTCTCTTTAGCACCGATTGGAATTTACAGAGGGGAGCCAAATTGGCATACCTTTCCACTGTAATTCAACTGTAGGAGGGCTGTGGAGGTGTTCGGAGGGCTTGGTTCTGAGGAGGGCTCGAATTGACTGTTTTCAGCTTAGCCAAAATAGGGCAGCTTCTATCTGCCAAAGCTGCTTCATTGTTCTATCACGCTGGCATCTGTCCGGTGCTTAGAGCAAATGGAGACTACCGTCGAGTAGCTGACTTCTCCCCAGTTATAAAGAACCTAATCACTCCTTCTTTGCCTCAGAAAAGACCCTATATCGGAGCTTTGGTTTGAGCTTCATCAAAAATTTTATCAATTGAGAGAGAATGGAGTTTTCAGGTGTGGAGAGTATTAATGAGAAGAGGCTCTTTATATAGGAAGCTCAGGGACCTCTTGGCTGTCCGATTGGTGCCATAATGGCGGTCATTCATTGCATGAAACACTTTGGCTGAAGACAATTTAGCTTCACCGGTGCTGCTCAATTTTTCGGCGAGTGAACAATGTTGTCTTTTGAAGGAAGAAGATGACACTATTCCGAACCAGACCGGACCAGTCCGAACCGAGTTCAAAGTTTAAATCGGCCGGTTCAGGCCTGATTCGACCGAGTTTCTAAAAATTAATTTCTAAATTCATTCTCTATCCAATGTTGGCCTCAAATCTCAAAATTAAAATTTTTAAGCCACCTAGAAAAATGAATTTAGCATCCGGTTCAATAGTGGTTCAAATCGGTCCAAACCAGTTCAATCCGGTTCTTCTGAACCGGTTTAGTTTTCATCTCCAATTCATCCAAAAGTCCTTTTAAATGACTTTTGTAACTCCCTAGGTCACTCAGGATCCATAAATTTCCTGGTTTGCCCTTTCTTTATTGGTTCTGGTTCATGAATTGACTTCGTTTATAGATTGGTTCAATCCTGCTTGGATCCGGTTCTCCTAAACTGGTCTAGTTTTTCTCTCCCAAATTGTCCTAAAGATTTTTCCAAGGTTTTATGAACCCTTTGGGTCACTTGAGAGTTGTAAATTCCCCAAATTGCTCATTCTCTAATGATTGGGTTTGTGAACTAATTCAGTTTTTCTCACTCAAGTTGATCGGTTTTTTCCCCGGTTTCCTTGTTTTAAAGGGTGGGGGTTTACAATGCTCCTTCCATCCTCCCTGACAGTTTTGACCCTTATCCTCCTTCCGAGTTGTTTTCTCCATTTGACGGCGTCGGGTCTGTAATAGTCGCTCACACTCATGAGCCATACTAATCACCGCCGCCAGGTCCGTGGGGCGTCCTAGTACTCCCATACGGTTTCGTATGTCCATATTGAGATCGTCCACAAACCGCAGACATATGTTTATTGGCATAGCTTGGTCAAGAGCAGGGTCTTAACTCGTTGAATTTTGTTTTGTACTCCGATATAGAGTTAAGCCCTTGTTGATGTTGTATGAACTCCTGTTTCTCCTCATTAATCAAATAAGGCGTCAGGTACTCCTCCGAGTACCTCTCCTCAAACTGCTCCCAGGTGGGGATAGAGGTATGTAAGTTTTAGACATTATCCCACCACCTTTGGCACTTCCCTCCAGGAAGAATTCTGTCAGGATCACCATATCCTCTGGTGGTATCCTAACTATTCCCATCATCTTCATAACATTTTCCAATCAATCCATAGCGGCACCAGCATCTTTCTCTCCGAGGAAGGGCTTACACCTTAGTTGATGGAGAGTCTAGAGATTTATGGGAATGTCTACTAGAGAGGGATGGTTAACATGAGGAGGATAGGATTGTACTTCCTCTAGTTTGACCTAAGAGTTGGTACCTGTCTCAGGGACGAGGTTAGGTTGCCTAAATACACGGGTGAACTCTTCGTATAACCTCTGGTGTTCTGAGCTAAGTCCAGGAGGGTTGTTTAGGCTCCTCTAGGAATTTCCACGGGTAGGGGTGGTTGGGCAATGTTGGAGACTGCGGCTCAAGTTCTCTTGGTTCCTCTCTTGGGAGCCATTCTTAAAATTTTAAAATCATTCTTATTAGTTACTATATTTTCTAGTCTAGATAATCTATTCGAGGAAATAGGCTCTGATACCACTAAAGTTATCACGCCCCGACCCGGTTTGGTCAAATCCTCGTGATCAACCCATCACTCTCTCGGTTTATTAAGGATTTTCTCCTTCTTTTAAACCGTAAGGAGTAAGGTGTCCTTTAACCTACACTTTTCTTGTAACAACATTAATCAAAACAGCTAGAAATTTTAAACTTAACATACCTGTCTTACAGGTGTGGTTAACTTGAGGTCTTTGGGAAGGCTTTCCCTTGTTCACCTAAAAAGGGGTATAAGGGAGGGGCGAGTTCAATGACTTAGTGAATGGGTGTTTTAAATTTTGACTTTCAGAAAATAGGTTGAATTGGAGTGTGTCAGACTCCTTATTTGCTTTAAGTTATTTCATCCTTAAAATCTCGATTTTTCAAAGTAGTTTCTCATCATTAACCACAAACGGTGTGTTTACCAACCAACACATGCCCTTCATCATGAAGGGATCACACATTCGTAGGGCAGCACTTTAATGCCCCGACCTAGTTTAGTCGGATCCCCAAGAGCAACCCGCCACTCTCCTGGTTTATTAAGGGTTTTCCCCTTCTTTAACCCAGGAGGAGTAAGGCGTCCTTTAAACTTGTACCTTTTCTGGAATAACATTAATCAAAATACATTATATTTTAAATTTAACATACATGTCTTGCATGTGTGACTAATACAATGTGTTTGGGTAGGTTTCCCTTGGTTACCTAAAAGGGGATATAAGGGAGGGGGTGAATTCAATAACTCAGTGAATGGGTGTTTAAATTTTGACTTGTAAAAAATAGTTTGAATTGGAGTGTGCCAAACTTCTTATTTTCTTTTAAAACAATTCATCCTCAAAATCATGGTTTCATAGCCATTTCTCAATCCTTAATTATAATCGTTGTGTTTATCAACCAACACACGCCCTTCATCATGAAGGGAATACACATTCGCAGGACAACATGTCCACTGCACCCACTTGTGGCATTGGAGCGACTTCATCAGCCACCTAGATAGAAGCACGTCCACTTCTACCATGAGAATGAGTAGATGTATGTGACATCCGACCCTCAATCCCATAAAGAAAACTTCGTGTCCGTATGACGATAGAGACCTCATCCCGACCCCACCCTGGTCTCATGCGTATAAAGCTACGTCGAGCTTCCCTGATTACTGGCATGACAATTTGTCCTTATCTCCACCATGTCATCCAGTAGCCCCTAGGACACAACACTACCCCTCTTAGGCATCTTGAAGGTCCCGTACCTCAGTGCATGTACAAAACAACAATTTTCGAGATAAGCCATTTAATCTGTGGTGCTACTAGTCCAACGGCCCCGACCCACAACTCGACCTGTAGATGTTTGTCTCGACTAGTCCATCAACCTGTCCTATCGCATTGCCGCTAATCCATCGAGTATGTCAGTCCTGTCTTGGTACCATGGCCAAACATATCATTCATTTAAAGTTTCCTTGGCTTAAACTCTTGTTTGTTTACAAGCTCCTGCTCGTACCAACTTGCATTGGGCCCACTTTACGAGATTTAAAAAAATCGGACATATTAGCCCCCAAGTTCCAAAATCGAGGCCTTCGGCCTATCTGAGCCATTCAAGCTCCCATAAAAAAGGTCTCCCAAAAAGTTTAAGTAGTGGCACATAGTCAGGGGAGAGCACTTCTGACAAAATATTCTTTTCATCTGTCCATCACACCAACTGGGTGTGAGGACATCTCCGCTTATAACCGATAAGCATGTTTTCTAATCACTTCTAAAAAGTTCATCATACCAACCAGGTATGATCTACTTACAACCGATATTAGTTTTTTCATCTAATTTCCATATCACTCCATTCAGGTGTGATGGTTAAAATCCCACTTATTAGTGGGTTTTCATTTTCGAGGTGCTTATCATCCCAACCGGGTATGATATAAAATCACACTCACACGTTAATGTAATGAATTCCTCTTTACTGGTTCTTTGTCTTCACATGAGTTTGTCCTTGCTGGCATTCCCGGTATTTCGTGTTCCTACATGATATGAACATACTAGTTCATTATCCCTTGGCCTAATAGCTATCATTCATCGTGAATGGATGAAATACTCAAATTTTTAATTTATTGTAATTAAGTCCTAAAGTTCTTTTTCTATTAACTTTAGGTCCCTAATGCCGAATTTCCACCAAATTGAGTCTTGAAACTTCTAAAATTCATCTTAGGACCTCAATTTATTCAAAATAACAAAAAAGGGTTCAAGTTTCCCAAATTTCCAATTTGGTCCCTAACTTTTCCAAAATGACCATTTTGCCCCCTACTTTACAAAAATGGTAAGTTTCACCCCATAAATTCCAAAAATTGGTCAATTGGTCCTCCAACATTTTTATCATGCCCAATTGGCCCTCAATTTTATGAAATTGCACTTTAGTCACTCGAATTTTTGAAATCCCCAAAATTTCCCTAATTTTACCTCAATTTCAACCTTCCAACCCGACTGGATTTGATTTCATCAAATTGACCGATCAAATGAGTTTAATTGTTCAAATTAAAGTTAGATTTAAGTCCCTACTCCTTCATACGACTCAATTGCACTTTGAATCGCATGATTTGACCCCGGAACGAGCTAAAACGGAGCTTCATCAGAAAACTGGACTTAGATAGAGAAAGATTCGAAAGCTTACCGTCAGGGGGTGGGGCTGCGGTCCGAGCTTTCGATTTGAGCAGATAGCTCTTATCCTGAGGTTACTTTTAGGATCAAGAATCGCATCAATTGCTACCAAATTAAGGGAGAATTAGGCCAATGAAGTTCTGTCGGTTCTCTCTCTAGCACTGATCGGAAATTATAGAGGGGAGCCAAATTGGCTTACCTCTCTGCTCTAATTCAACTGTAGGAGAGCTGTGGAATTGTTGAGAGGGATTGGTTTGGCCTAAGAAGGGCTTGAATTGGCTGATTTCAGCTCGACCAAAATCGGGCAGCTTCGGTTCGCTGGAGCTGCTACACTGTTCTATCACGCCGACGTTTCTTCGGCGACCCTCGAAGCAAATGGAGACTACAAGCGTGTAGTTGACTTCTCCTCGAATCCAAAAAACCTGACCATGCCTTCTTTAGCTCAGAAAAATGCCCAAGTTGAAGGTCTGATTCGAGCTTCACCGGAAAATGGAGTAGTAGGGAGGGAGTGGTGTTTTCAAAATGAGGAGGATGAATAAGGAGGGGCTCTTTATATTGGAAGCTCAGGGACTTCTTAGTTTTCCGATTGGTGCCATAATGGTGGTCATTCATTGCCTAAAACTTCCTGGGGAGTTTTTCGTCAGTGCTACTTGATTTTTCAGCTAGTGAATAGTGTTGTCATATGAAGGAAAAAGACAACAATGTTCTGAACCGAACTGGACCAGTCCGAACTAGGTTCAAAGCTTAAACCAGCCAGTTCAGGCCCGATTCGACTGAGTTTTTTAAAATTAAAAATTTCTAAATTCATTCTCTATCTAATGGTGGCCTCAATTCTCCAAATTAAATTTTCTAAGCCACCAAGAAAATTGAATTTAGCATTTGGTTCAATAGTGCTTCAAACCGGTCCAAACTAGTCCAATCCGGTTCGGATCCGGTTCTTGTGTACCGGTTTGACTTTTATCTCCAATTTAACATAAAGTCATTTTTCAAGACTTTTATTAGTCTTTAGGTCACTCAAGATCCATAAATTTCTCAATTTTCCCTTTCTCTATTTTTTCCGATTTATAAACCGACTCAATTTTCTCTTTGGAAATGATCGGTTCTTTCCTAGTTTTTCTTATTATTAAAGAATAGGGTTTACAACTCTCCCCTCCTTTTAAGGGTTTTGTCCCCAAAATAATTACATGTCAAATAATTGAGCGTAACTATCCCTCATTACACTTTTGGTTTCCCATGTCTCTTCTTGCACGAGTCCGTTTTGCCACAGAACCTTGATCATAGGAATCCTCTTATTCCTTAAGTTCTTATCCCTCTGGTCGATGATTCGTACCAGTTTTGTTTGATATGTCAAGTTCTCTTCCAGATCCGGTGGAGGTCGGTCCAATACATGGCTAGGATTAGGCTGATACTTTTGAAGCATAAAGATATGGAATACATCGTGTATTCTTTGCAAGTCTGGAGGTAGTTCTAATTTATAGGCCACCAATCCTATCCTTTGAATGATGAGATATGGATCAATATACCTTGGTTTCAACTTTCCTCGTTGTTGAAAGCTAAGTATTCCCCTCTATGGGGACACCTTAAGAAATACTTGATCTCCTACATCAAACTATAGATCTTTCCTTCGATGATCTGCATAACTCTTTTGTTTGTCCTGTGTGGTCTTAAGGCGACTCCTAATTAGTTTTATTTTATCCATGGCATCCTCGATTAGCTCTATCATTTCCAGCTTCCTTTCCCCCACTTCTTCCTATAATAGAGGGATACAACTTGGTTGTCCATAAAATGCTTCATAAGGAGCCATCTAAATACTGGTCTAATAACTATTATTGTAAGCAAATTCCATTAGGCACAAGTATTCCTCCCAACCTTTGTTCATGGTGAGTACGCATGCTCTTAGCATATCGTCCAAGTTTTGAATAGTTCGCTCAGACTGTCCATCAGTCTGAGGATGAAACGTCGTGCTCATGTGGAGCATGGTTCCCATGGCACTTTGTAAGTTTGGCCAGAACCTTAAAGTAAATCTTGGATCTCTATCTGATACTATACTCATCAGAATGCCATGGACTCTCACTATCTCCCTCATGTATAAGACGGCCAGTTGTTCCATTGTATCTATCACTCTTATAGGGAGAAAATGAGTTGATTTGGTCAATCTATCCACGATGACCCAAATTGCATCTCGACCCTTTCTTGTCATAGGTAGTCTAGTGACAAAGTCCATAGTAATGTGCTCCCATTTCCATTATGGAATTGGTAAGGGTTGTAGTAGTCCTAATGGTTTCTAATTCTCAACTTTAATCTGTTGACAGGACAAGCATCGGGCTACATATTCTGCAATATCCCTTTTCATGCCCTTCCACTAATATCCTTGATTGAGGGTGTTGTACATCTTAGTACTGCCTGGATGCATTGCATACACCGAATCGTGTGCCTCTTCCATAATTAACCTCTTTAACTCCTTATCTCAAGGCACACAAACTCTACCCTTGTAGGTTAGCACTCCATCACCTCACAGCTCATAATCTGGTTTCATTTCTCTATTAACCTGATCCAAATAGGTTTGGAGTTCCTTATCAATCTTCTATTGATCCTTAACCTGCTCGTTTAGACTAGGCCTTACCACCACATTGGCCAACAAGCAGTTCTCCCAATTATCTATCCATAGATCCATCTTCATCCTTCCTAATTGTTGCAACAAGGGTATGTAGCTCATCTTTATTTGTGTCGCCTCGGTCTGATATTTGCGACTTAAGGCATCTACCATCACATTTGCCTTTTCGGGGTGATATTCTATCAAAAGATCGTAATCCTTCACCAATTCCAACCATCTCCTCTGGCGGAGATTTAACTCTTTCTAAGTCAAGAAATACTTAAGACTCTTGTAATCAGTGTATATCCTACATTTAACCCCATAGAGGTAGTGTTGCCAAATCTTCAAGGCAAACACTATCACAACTAATTTTAGATCATGGGTTGGGTAGTTTCTCTCATGTACCTTATGTTATCACAAGGCATAAGCAATGACCTTCCCTTATTGTATCAATACACATCTAAGTCCCTGTCCGAATGCATCACTATAGACAGTGTACTCTTCCCCATTTGGGTTAGGTAGGTCGAGTACCGGTGCAGTTGTCAATCGAGTCTTCAACTCTAAGAAAGACTTCTCACAGTTTTCATCCCACTTATACTTAACTCCTTTCTTGGTGAGCCAAGTCAGAGGAGTTGCTATCTTAGAAAAGTCTTGCACAAACCGTCTGTAGTATCCTATCAGACCTAAGAAACTCCGTATCTCTAAAGGATTCCTTGGAGCCTTCCAATCTGATATGGCTTCCACATTGGCTGGATCTACTTTGACTTCATCCTTGGACACTATATGTCCTAAGAATCCTACCTCCTACAGCCAGAACTCACACTTGGAGAATTTTGCATATAAGTGATTTTTCTTCAATATCTACAAGGTGATTGTCAAATGTTTTTCATGCTCCAACCTAGTTCGTGAGTATATAAGAATGTCATCTATGAACACTATCATGAACTTGTCTAGGTGTGGTTAGAACATACGATTCATCAAATCCATGAAGGCTGTAGGGGCATTCGTTAATCCGAACGGCATCACTCTGAACTTGTAATGTCCATATTGAAATCGAAATGTCGTTTTGGGCATGTCCTCCTCCCCGATCCCGAGTTGATGATAGCCCGACCGAAGGTCTATTTTGGAGAAGTAAGCTGCTCTTTTTAATTGACCGAATAGGTCATCAATCCGTGGAAGTAGGAATTTGTTCTTGATGGTGACTTGGTTCAACTTTCTATAGTCTATACATAGTCTCATGCTTCCATTCTTTTTCTTTACGAATAGAACAGGTGCACCCCACGAAGATTGGCTAGGACATATGAAATCCTTCTCCAATAATTTGTCAAATTGCTCCTTCAATTCCTTTAGTTTCACTGGAGCCATACGATAAGGGGCTTGGGATATGAGGTTTGTTCTTAGGATTATTTCTATGGTGAACTCTACTTGCCGACTTGGAGGTAGTCCGGGTAGTTCTTCTAGAAATACTTCTGGATAGTACTTAACTACCAAAATATCTTCAAGTCTCTTCTCTTCAGACTCTTCGTTGATAACCATGGACAGGAAATCCGTACAGCCTTTTTGTATCATCTTTTAGGCTTTCATATGGGCACCATTTGTACTTCGCTTTTCCTTTGATCTCCTTGGAACTTTAATCTATTTGTCTCGAGAGTGTGGAAGGTCACCTTCTTCTTTCCATAGTCCATCATAGCCTGATGGGTACTTAGTTAGTCCATCCCAAGGATTACTTCTACCTCTTTCAAGGGCAATGGAATCAAATATGCTTCAAGTTTAATTCCTCCAACCTTTATCTCACATCCTTTTAAGTGTTTATTCCTATTTAACACTTCTCCTAAGGGTGTGATGATGTTGAGACTTTGTTTTAGGGGAGTAAGTTTTAAAGGTAAACCTAGTATCAAGTCTTCCTTGATGAAGGATTTCTCAGTTCCTGAATCAAAGAGGGCATAGACCTATTGTCCCCATATTTGCACCTATCATGATTGAAGAAACGTATAGATTTAGGGGAAATGTTTTCTTTATTGAGTAAAACTTTTAATTACAAGTTTTGCTTGAACTAATTGGGAAGGTTTTGGGATGTACCCATTATAGTACTAGGGTCTTTCCTAGCCTCTTCTTGGGTGAGATTATATACCCTAGCTGGTACTCTAGCTGTAGCGTTGGGCCTATGATTCCCTTGTGATGGTCCTAATGTATTCCTCTACTTGTTCTCTTTGAGAATGGGGCATTCTTTTGCAAAGTGCCCCACTTGTCCGCATACAAAGCAGGTCAAGCATGCTCCCTCATGGTTCCTTTAACACCTTCAACATCGAGGGTTTCCTTGGGGCAAGGTGGGGATTATTCTCTAGGGAGGTGGTGGTATGTCCTTTCTTCTTTGAAATGCCATTCTATTTCCCCATTTTGGACCATTGTGCTCCTTTTGTCCTCCCCAATGGTTTTGAACCTTATCCTCCTTTTGGGTCGTCTGCTCCATCCGACGGTGTTGGGTTTGCACCAGTCGCTCACACTCATGAGCCATACTGACTACTACTACCATGTCCATGGGGCATCCTAGTACTCTCATACGGTCTCGAATGTCCATATTGAGATTGTCCACGAACTGCTAGCATATGTCTGTCAGCCTAACTAAGTTAGGAGCAAAGGGTCTTAACTTATTGAATTTCGTTTCATACTCCAATATGGAGTTAAGCCCTTGTTGATGTTGGATGAACTATTGCTTCTTCTCATTAATCAAATGAGGGGCTAGGTACTCCTCTACGTACCTTTCCTCAAATTGCTCCCAAGTGGGGGTAGAGGTATACAAGTTCCGGACATTGTCCCACCATCGTTTAGCACTTCCTTCTAGGAAGAATTCTATCAAGATCACCATGTCCTCTTGTGGTATCCTAACGATCCCCATCAACTTCTTAATGTTCACCAGCCAATCCATGGTGGCACCGGCATCTTTCTCTCCATGGAAAGGTTTACACCCCAGTTGACGGAGGGTGTTGAGATTTTTGGGGATGTCTACTGGAGGGGGATGGTTAATAGGAGGAGGATGAGATTGCACTTCATCTAGTTCAACCTGAGAATTGGTGTCTGCCTCAGGGACGAGGTTAGGTTGCCCAAGCACACGGGTGAACTCCTCGTACAACCTCTGGTGTTCCATGTTAAATCCACGAGGGGTTGTATGGGCTCCCCTAGGAGTTTCCACAGGTAGGGGTGTTTGGGAAGTATTGGAGACTGCAGCTCTAGTTCTCTTGGTTCCTTTCTTGGGAGCCATTCTGAAAATTTTAAGATCAATCCTATTAGTTACTATATTTTCTAGTCTTGATTATGTATTTGAGTAAATAGGCTCTGATACCACTCAAGTTGTCATGCCTCGACCCGGTTTGGTCGGATCCCCGTGAGCAACCCTTCACTCTCCCGATTTATTAAGGGTTTTCCCCATTTTTAACCCGAGAGGAGTAAGACGTCCTTTAAACTTGTACCTTTCCTGGAATAACATTAATAAAAACTGCATGAAATTTTAAAAAAGCATATCTGTCTTGCAGGTGTGACTAACAAGAGGTCTTTGGGTAGGTTTCCATTGGTTACCTAAAAGGGGATATAAGGGAGGGGGTGAGTTCAATTACTTACTGAATGGGTGTTTAAAATTTGACTTGTAGAAAATAGTTTGAATTGGAGTGTGCCAGACTCCTCATTTTCTTTTAAAACAATTCATCCTCAAAATCATCGTTTCATAGCCATTTCTCAATCCTTAATCATAATCGGTGTGTTTATCAACCAACACACACCCTTCATCATGAAGGGAACACACATTCACGAGGCAACACGTCCATTACACCCACTTGTGGCATCGGAGCAACTTTACCGGCCACCTAGATAGAAGCACGTCCACTTCTACCCTGAGAATGAGTGGATGTACGTGACATCCGACCCTCAATCCCGTAAAGAAAACTCTGTGTCTGTATGAGGACAGAGACCTCATCCCGACCCCACCCCGGTCTCATGCGCATAAAGCTACGTCGAGCTTCCTGACTACTAACATGATAATTTGCCCTTTATCTCCACCATGTCATCCAGTAGCCCCTAGGACACATCACTACCCCTCTTGGGCGTCTTGAAGGTCTCATACCTCAGTGCATGCACAAAACAACAGTTTTCCATCTAAGCCATTTAATTCGTGGTGCCACTGGTCCAACGGCTCCTACCCTCAACTCGACCTATAGTTGTTTGTCTCGATTAGTCCGTCGACCTATCATGTCACACTGCCGCAAGTTCATCGAGTATGTCGGTCCTGTCTTAGTACCATGGCTAAACATATCATTCATTTAAAGTCTTCATGGTTTAAATTCATATTTTTTTATGAGCTCCTGCTCGTGCTAACTATCCTTGGGCCCATTGTACAAGATTTTAAAAAACGCGCATATTAGCCCCCCAAGTTCCAAAACTCAGGCATCCAACCAATTTGAGCCATTCGAGCTCCCATTAAGAAGGTCTTCCAAAAAGTTTAAGTAGTGGCACACAATCAGGGGAGAGCACTTTCAACAAAATATTCTTTTCATTTGTCCATCACACCAACTGGGTGTGAGGGAATCTCCACTTATAACCGACAAGCGGGTTTTCTACTTCATTTCAGGAAGTTTATCATATCAACCGGGTATGATCTACTTACAATTATTAAGTAGTTTTTCCACATAATTTCCACATCACTCCATTCACGTGTGATGGTTAAAATTCCACTTATTAGTGGGTTTTCATTTCCGAGGTGCTTATCCTCCCAACCGGGTATGATATAAAATCCCACTCACATGTTATTGTAGTAAATTCCTCTTAACTGGTTCTTTGTCTTCATGCGAGTTTGTCCTTGCTGGCATTCCCGGTACATCATGTTCCTACACAATATGAACATTCTTGTTCATTATCCCTTGGCCTAATAGTCTTTATTCATCGTGAATGGATGAAATACTCAAACCTTTTTATTTATTGCAATTAGGTCCCTAAAGTTCCTTTTCTTTTAACTTTATGTCCATAATGTCAATTTTTCCCCAAATTGAGTCACGAGACTTCTAAAATTCATCTTAGGACATCAATTTATTCAAAATTATAAAAAGGGGTTCAAGTTTCCCAAATTTCCAATTTGGTCCTTAACTCTTCCAAAATTACCATTTTTCCCCTACTTTACAAAAATGGTAAGTTTCTCCCCAAAAATTGGCCAATTTTGTCTCAAACATCTTTATCATGCCTAATTGGCCCTCAATTTTATGAAATTGCACTTTAGTCCCTCGAATTTTCAAAATCCCCAAATTTTCCACCAATTTCAACCTTCCAATCTAAGCAGATTTGATATAATCAAATTGGTCAATCAAATGAGTTTAATTGTTGAAATTGAAGTTAGATTTAAGTTTCTACACCTTCATATGATTCAATTGCACTTTAAATCGCACGATTTGACAACGGAACGCTCTCAAATGGAGCTTCGTCGAAAAACTGGACTTAGAGAGAGAAATCTTTGAAATCTTACCGTCGGGGGCGCAGCGGCTCGAGCTTTTGATCTGGGCAGATAGCTTTTGTCGAGATTTCTCCTAGGATCAAGAATCACATCGAAAATTACAGCGAGGAGAATTTGGTCAATGAAGTTCTGTCGGTTCTCTCTCTAGCACTGATCAGAAATTACAGCGAGTAGCCAAATTAGCTTACCTTTCCACTCTAATTCAGCTATATAAGGGTTGTGGAAGGGTTTGGTTTAGCCTGAGAAGGGCTCAAATTGGCCGATTTCAGCTCGGCCAAAACAGGGCAGCTTTGATCAGTCGAAGCTGCTTCATTGTTCTATCACATCGACGTTTCTTTGACGACCTTGAAGCAAATGGAGACTATAGGCGTGTAGAAGACTTCTCCCCAAATCCAAAGAACCTGACCATGCCTTCTTTGGCTCGAAAAAATGTCCAAGTCAGAGCTCTAGTTCAAGCTTCATTGGAAAATGGAGAAGTAGGGAGAGAGTGGAGTTTTCAGGTGTAAGGAGGATGAATGAGGAGGGGCTCTTTATATAGGAAGCTCGGGGACTTCTTGGTCGTCTGATTGGCACCTTAATGGCGGTCATTCATTGCCTGAAACTCCCTGGCCAAAGACTTTTCATCTTCGTCAGCGCTGCTCGATTTTCTGGCGAGTGAACAGTGCTGTTATCTGAAGGAAGAAGATGACACTGTCCCGAAGAGGATCAGACCGGTCCGAACTGGGTTCAAAGCTTAAACTGGTCGATTCAGGCCCGATTCGACTAAGTTTTCAAAATTAAAAAATTCTAAATTCATTCTCTATTCAATGGTGGCCTCAATTCTCCAAATTGAATTTTCTATGCCACCTAGAAAAATAAATTTAGCATTTGGTTCAATAGTGTTTCAAACCGGTCCAAACGGGTTCAATCCGGTTTGGATCCGGTTCACTTGAACTAGTTTGGTTTTCATCTCCAATTCATCCTAAAGTCCTTTTTCATGACTTTTGTGACTCTTTAGGTCACTCGAGATCCATAAATTTCCTAGTTTTCCCTTTCTCTATCGGTTCTAGTTTATAAATCGACTCGATTTTCTCTTTAGAAATGATCGGTTCTTTCCCGGTTTTTATTATTATCAAAGGATTGGGTTTACAAGCATGTCCATGGCACCCACTTGTGGCATCAGAGCGACTTTATCAGGCACGTAGATAGAAGCTTGTCCACTTCTACCTTGAGAATGAGTGGATGTACGCGATATCCGACCCTCAATCCCGTAAAGAAACTTCGTGTCTATATGCGGACAGAGACCTCATCCCGACCCCACCCTGGTCTCATGCGCACAAAGCTACGTCGAGCTTCTATGACTGTTGGCACGGCAAACTACCCTTATCTCTACCATGTCTTCTAGTAGCCACCATGATGCATCACTACCACTCTTGGGCATCTTGAAGGTCTTGGACCTCACTGCATGCACAAAGCAATAGTTTTCCTCATAAGCCATTTAATCTTTTATGTCACCGGTCCAACAGCCCCGACCCTCAACTTGACTTGCAACTGTTTGTCTCAACTGGTCAGTTGACCTGTCTTGTCACACTGCCACCAGTCCATTGAGTATGTCGGTCCTGTCTTGGTACCATGGCCAAACACATCATTCATTTAAAGTTTTCATGGATTAAACTCATGTTTGTTTATGAGCTTCTGCTCGTGCCAACTGACCTTGGACTCACTATACGAGATTTTCAAAATCGGGCATTTTAAACCCCAAGTTCCAAAACCGAGGCCTCCAGCCTTATCCCAGCTATCCCAGCTCCCGTCAAGAAGGTCTCCCAAAAAGTTTAAGCAGTGGCGCATAGTTAGGGGAGAGTACTTCTAACAAAATAACTTTCCAACTGTCCATCACACAAACCGGGTGTGAGAACATCTCCGCTCATAACCGATGAACGGGTTTTTTTCTTCCTTCCAAGAAGTTCAATATACCAACCGGGTATGATCTACTTACAATTGTTAAGTAGTTTCCCGCGTAATTTCCACATCACTCCATCCATGCGTGATGTTTAAAATTCCACTTAATAGTGAATTTTCATTTTCGTGGTGCTCATCATCCCAACTAGGTATGATGTGGAAATCCCACTCACCCGAGAGTGTAGTGAATTTCCTCTTTAACCGGCTTGTTGCCTTCATGTGAACTTGTCTTAGCTGGCGTTCTTGGTACATCGTGTTGTTACATGATATGAACATCATTGTTCATTATCTTTTGGCCAAATAGCCTTCATTCATTATGATTAATAAAATACCCAAACTTTTTAATTATTTACTATTAGGTCCCTAAAGTTCTTTTTTTAACATTAGATCTCTAATGCCAATTTTTCCCAAATTGAGTCCCGAAACTTCTAAACTTCAAATGGAGCTTTGTCAGAAAATTGAACGTAAAGAGAGAAAGCTTCAAAAGCTTACCATTGGGAGCGCGGTGGTCCGAGATTTTGATCTGGCAGATAGCTCTCGTCCTGAGGTTCTTCCTAGAATCAAGAATCACTTCAATTCATGTCGAATTAAGAGATAATTTAGTCAGTAAAGATCTGTTAGTTCTCTCTTTAGCACCGATCGGAATTCACAGAGTTAAACCAAATTGGCTTAGCTTTCCGCTCTAATTCAGTCGTAGGAGGGCTGAGGGAGTGTTGGGAGAGCTTGGTTTGGCCTGAGGAGGGCTCGAATTGGCCGTTTTCAGCTCGGCCGAAATAGAGAAACTTCGGTTCATCGGAGCTGCTTTACTGTTCTATCATGTCGGCGTTTCTCTAGCGATCCTCAGAGCAAATGGAAGCTAATGTCGTGTAGCTGACTTCCCCCTAAATCTAAAGGACCCAACCACACCTTCTTTGGCTTAGAAAAATACCAAAGTCAGAGCTCTGGTTCGAGCTTCACCGAAAAATGGAGCAGTAGGGAGAGAGTGGAGTTTTTAGGTGTGAGGAGGATGAATGAGGAGGGGCTCTTTATATAGAAAGCTCGAGGACTTCTTGGTCGTCTGATTGGCACCTTAATGGCAGTCATTCATTGCCTAAAACTCCTTAGCCGGAGACTTTTCATCTTCGCCGACGCTACTTGATTTTCCGATGAGTGAACAGTGTTGTCATCTAAAGGAAGAAGAAGACACTCTTCCGAACTGTACCAGACCGGTCCGAACTAGGTTCAATGCTTAAACCGGCTAGTTCAAATCTGATTCAACCAATTTTTTCAAAATTAAAAATTTGTAAATTCATCTAAATTCATTATCTATCAAATGGTTTCCTCAATTCTTCAATTTGAGTTTTTTAAGCCACCTAGAAAAATAAATTTAGGAATCGGTTCAATAGTGGTTCAAACCGGTTCAGGTTTGGTTTACCTGAACCGGTTTGGTTTTCACTTCCAATTCACCCTAAAGTCTTTTATCATGACTTTTGTGACTCTTTAGGTCACTCAGGATCCATAAATTTTCCGATTTGTCCTTTCTCTATCGGTTCTGGTTTATAGACCGACTCGATTTTCTATTTGTAAATGACCGGTTCTTTTCTAGGATTTCTTATTATCAAAGGACATGGTTTACAATGTGTTTACTGGAAAAATCAAAGGTATGTCTAACATTCAGTACATGGTCCCGGTATGATTTATGAAGCTTATTTTCCAAATATTTAAATGATTATTTTTGGGAAATAATTTGAGTTGTTTTATTTTATGCCTTACACCCTATCGGATTTACAATAATGAGTCATCAATTATTGAAAAGCCGGGAGGATGTGGCAGGCTGTCTATTGATTCGATCGGGAAAATTGGGTCGGGGTGTGATAGATATAACTATGAATGAACATGAAATGAAGATGGTCGAGTGAGGACCATGCTTCGATAAGGGAGACGGTAGATGTGTCGAGTATATTGAGGCAAGACAAGAATGCCTTACTCATGAGATAATTATTGATAGATAGATTGGGCTAATAGTGAGCCCATCCGTAATGAATTATGATATACTACATTTATGCATTGCATTTATATCAGTGTAGATACAACGGAGAGTCATTTGCATACTCGGTCAAGAAATAAGGGTGATGTTACCTTTTAATGAAAGGATGGAAGGGGGAGAATTGTGTGTTATTTTTGCAGGATATGACACAAGAGTGGCACTTAAAAACCGGGAAAAAAAAGTGAAATATATGTGTGTTTTACTTTATGTTGCATTTGAATTATATGTGCAAATAAAATGGTTGTCATGAGAGTCGTGACTCAGGAACTAGGCCTGATTTATGAAATCATGGCCAAATGGTGGAATACCCCCCTTATGATCCTCGCCAGTAGAGATGGTTAGGTCGTAATAAATATAACCAAAAAGTATAGTGGAATCCTCTAAAATTAGAAATGGCATGGATGTAAAATCCACTAAAACCAAACAAGGAAATGAGAGCGTCCACGATGCCACTGAGTTGGTTAATGGTGGAAAGAGGTTCCACTTAACTACACCTAAAGGCCTTATAGGAGGGCCAAGTAAAGTATAATGGGAGGATTCCAAAATAAACCACCATAGATAAGTATTTTGACAAGAGATTTGGATGGGGTATAGACCACTAGATAGTTTTGATTAAAGATACTAAAAAGAAACCAAATAATATGGATTCATAGCAGTTTTGAGTAGATGTGACATTGAACCATGAATGATTCGATAAGCGGTACTCTCATTCACTAAGCATTGGCTCACCTCCTCCCCCAATATATTTTTTCAAATGTTAGGGAAGAGCGAAGGAGGAGAGGAAGATCGCATATACCAGGAAGTAACTCCGATAAAGCCGATGATTGAAGTAGAGAACAATGGAAGGAATGCCACGATGATTTTCCATTAATTAAGTCATTGTGTTTCCCAGGGTTAAATAATTCTACTCATAAGAAATAGATCATTTGTAAAATGTTTTAAATCCTACTATAAAATTATGTGTATTTTATATTATGAGCCTTGGCCCTGTCGGTACTATTTTAGTGATAGTACTCACTATATTAGGATCGGGATGATGTGGCAGGTTGGCAAATGTATCCGGCCCAGAAAATCAGACTAGGGAGTGACAATGATCGATGATCGTTGGTGATGGTAAATGCATCAATGGTCTCGACGAGTTGTTCTGGGTTGGCCACTAGTCAAGGTTCATCAAAGTTGCTAATATTTTGAGCTCGAATAATCGCATTCAAAGGTCGATAGGCATAACTATAGTGGAAAAATGGTCCAAGAGGAGGAAACGAGACCTATTGGAGCTCGGGAGGAGCTTTAAGGATATAAGAGAGTGGCGCGCAATCCTCTATGCATTAGTTGCCATAAGAATAATGTACTATGATGTGAGAAAGCTCATCTTTTCCTAGTAGAAAAATGGTGTCTAAAAATAGCTTTGGTAATTTTTGTCATCATGAGCTAAACCACAATCATAGAACTTAAAAATAGTTCAATATGCTTCTTTCGATCTCTCCCCGCACAAATTTATAATTGTGATTTAGCTGACATGTTGAACTAATATTTATTATATTACCTCTTTTACAGTTTCTCCCGATAAGTACAATCAAATTTAATGGTAATGGGTCGATTTATACTATTGTTAAATTAGTAGAAGTGGGATATATTACCGTAAACCATACTAGGGGCGTGCTCGTTCAAGATGGAGGTGAGTTTACACTATCACTCCGTTTGAAATCGAGACAATGAAATAAAGTGCAGTTTTCGAATGGCAGTTCATTGTCTTAGAAATGGATTCAAAATTTTTTTTTGAGTATATGAGTTATCCACATTGGCCACACAGATGGCATATCATCCCTTATATTCATGAGATGCCTTTACCTTCACAAAATTTCTCTTTTTTCTTAAATTAGTTTAATAAAAAGTTAAATAAAGTTAATTACCAATTTTGAAATGTTAACATATTGATAGATTGTGCTAAAATCGTATTTTTACTAATGTATATTATTGTCTTATTTCAGTCATTTTAAGGAATTTGTATAATTCACAATATCAATAAAATTAATTATTACAAGATATATCCAATTAATTTTAAGTAATACGTACACTTCACAATATCACTAGAGTTACTTAGTACAAGATATTTCTGCGCAAAAAAATGATAATTTTGCACCACTCCTTTCATCATATTTATCTTTCCTTTTCAACTATAAATATATAAAATTACTTGATTAATTAGAGCTAAACATTAATTTCATTAATATTATACTATCAATTATTTAATATAATTTAAAAATTCAGGATTATTCAATATTTAGTTAAAAAACACTTTAAATTCATATTCGGACCTCTCGTAAACGAAGGCATAGCCCACTTACCACGAGTAATTTGAATGAAAATCGATCTTTAATCCTAAATGCATAATTGTAACTTTCACCTGGAGAGAGAGTGAGTACACCTTACTATGAGTGGGTAATTTTCCACCATCCTACTGTGAGACTCATCTGCATTGAATTGTAATTATTTGTAGGGTTTTTTCCTTATAAATTACAATTGAGTACTACTAAAATTTTTGGGACTATATATAATTTATTCACAACATTGTATTATTTCATTAATTTTAATAAATGTTTTTACATTCTCTAAGCTAATATAAACTTTATTTATTTGATCAAATTTAGCATAATATTATTTTTTCTAAAAAAATGCATGATTAGTTTATATATTGCACAGAAAATGTTTGTAGAAAATTAACACTATAACAATTTTACTCATAAAATTTGTAAATACATAAAAATATTTTTTCACCATAAAACGTTTTCATGTCATAAATTTTTATTACAATAAGTGACTAAAAACATTCATAAATTAGATATTCAAGTTTTGCTTTTCTGTAAACAAGTAATTGGTAGAGGTAGAGGATTGCTCATACACCAATCATTCTACCAGCTATTTGCACTTCTTAATTAGTTATTTAGAGTTTGTTTCTAAATTTCAGGCATGAGTAAATTTATAAAGCCTTGTGGATTCTAGATGCACAGGAATCACAGCATACAGAGATGCCAAAGTCCCAACTCCCAAATCCTACTATTCCAATTTCATGCTTGGCTTTGCTGTCCAGCACTGCTCATAAAAAGTATCTCTCCATCTTCACCACGCCGATTACGGCTCTCAATGGACACCCTTTCACCAACCCTCTTGTGGGTCTCCGTCTCCATGCTCATTCTCCACTTTCTGACTGCCCCAGCTGAATCCCAGCTCCAATCCCCCTCAGCCCATATCTTCTTCCCCCGCGGCTTCACTGCCGCTGCCAATCTCACCGTCAATGGTGGATCCCAGGTCCTATCGAATGGCGTCCTCCGCCTCACCAACGCTTCCCTCCGTGCCCTTGGCCATGCCTTCTATTCCTCCCCGGTTAGGTTCAAGAACTCTTCTGGCGGTTCCGCTGCTTCCTTTTCCACCGCCTTCGCCTTCTCCACCGTCCCCCAGTACCCTGGCCTCGGCGGCCACGGTCTCGCCTTCACGATCTCCCGCTCAAGCGACCTTCCCAGGGCCCTTCCCAGCCAATACCTCGGACTGATGAACGCTTCCGATATCGGCAACTTCTCCAATCACATCTTCGCCGCGGAGTTCGACACTGTCAAGGACTTCGAGTTCGGCGACATCGACGACAACCACATCGGAATCGACATCAACAGTCTCGTCTCCAATGCGTCAGTGACGGCTGGATACTTCGCCGACAATAGCTCGACCCCGCGGGTAATTCATCTCCAGAGCGGTGAAGTGATACAGGCTTGGGTGGACTATGATTCTCTGAGAAATCAACTAGATGTGAGGATCTCCGAGTCTTCCGTCAAACCCACAAGGGCAATCCTGTCTTTCAATGTGGACTTGAGCGAATTCTTTGAGGAGACTATGTTCGTAGGGTTCTCTGCCTCAACTGGGTTGCTTGCGAGCTATCACTACATAATGGGATGGAGCTTTTCTATGAATGGAGAAGCCAAGTCCTTAGATCTCTCCTCTCTCCCGTCTACTCCGGGCTCTGTTAAAACCACCCATAAAGGCCTAATCTTGGGTGTTTCGGTTTCAGCTTCTGTGATGGTGGTGTTCTTTCTGGCCGCAATTGCCCTTTATGTCATACATAGGATTATGACTGCTGATGCCATTGAAGCTTGGGAGCTCGATGTGGGGCCTCACAGGTTTCCTTATAAGGAACTCAAGAAGGCCACTCAGGGCTTCCGGGAGAAGGAGCTTCTCGGGTTTGGTGGGTTTGGGCGGGTCTATAGAGGGACTCTCCCGAACACCAACACCCAAGTCGCAGTCAAGCGGGTCCTTAGCCGATCTAAGCAGGGCCTGCAGAAATTTGTCACGGAGATTAACATCATCGGGCGGCTCAGGCACCGGAATTTGGTCCAATTACTGGGTTGGTGCAGGAGAAGAAATGATCTCCTGCTGGTTTACGAGTTTATGTCAAATGGAAGCCTAGACAAGTATTTGTTTGATGAGCCTAAGCGGATCCTACGCTGGGAGGAGAGGTTTAAGATCATCAAAGGGGTGGCCTTGGTGTTGCTTTACTTGCATGAGGAGGGTGATCAGACAGTCATCCATCGAGATATCAAAGCTGCCAATGTGTTGCTAGATGGAGGTTTCAACGGGAAATTAGGAGATTTTGGGCTGGCCAAGCTGTATGAGCATGGCGCGGACCCTAGCACCACTCGGGTTGTCGGCACATTGGGCTACCTTGCCCCTGAGTTGACTAAAACAGGCAAGCCAACGGCTAGCTCCGATGTGTTCTCTTTTGGGGCCTTGATGTTGGAAGTGGTGTGTGGGAGAAGGCCGATGGAGCCAAAGGCCATGCCCGAGGAGCTGATGTTGGTGGATTGGGTGTGGGAGAAGTGGGTCCTTGGATCCATCCTTGATGTGGTGGACCCAAGGCTAGGGGGACAGTTTGATGAGGCGGAGGCTATTCTGCTCCTGAAACTGGGTCTGATATGCTCCAACCGCATGCCTGATATTCGACCCCCCATGAGGCAACTTGTGCAGTACTTAGAGGGTGATCTGGTTTTGCCCGATAAAGTCTTACCGCCTGAGGGTAACTATGATTTCAAGAAGGGTTGCAGTGGCAGTTCTGGTTGTGACGAGGGTCCAGGTTATGTCCATTCCTATCAGGCTTCCTCAAGCTATGATAAGGCCACTATGTCATCTTCCATAGCTAATGATGGGGATCTCGATCTCGAAGCAGGTCCATATTCGCCTGATTCAAGTTCAAGTGATTCTAGATAGGAAAAGCAAAGGACGGGGGCTTTAGTCATCATCTGATAAACCATATGGTCTATTGCTTATTTCTGCAGTGTAGACAGATATTTGTAGTATACCCTTTTGATGTAAATAGACCTGTAGGATTTACATTAGTTCCATTGATTGGAGTCTTAGAAAATCTTCTGAGCTGCATTCAATTGCTGAGGAGGACTACTTCAATATATTATTTTTCTTCAATGGAAAAGATGAAAGGGAGGTTGTAATTGTTCTTCACCTACTTCTCCATCAAGAGTTGCAGAAACTTGTCAAAGTTTAACCACTAGAGCTGAGCGTGCAACCACAATAGTTCATGTCCATGAGAAGGACAACCATAAAACATGTTTTTTTTAACAATCCATAAAAACATGCTATACTCATCATTTTAAAACTGATTTCCAGTCCAATTATTCTATAGGCCAAATAAATCATCTGGTAAATTCAGGATAAAGTGAGAAATTTCTACCCAAGATCGGGGAAGTGCTATCTAGCAAAGTTTCTCATGACCACCGTATGGAACACACAAAATCTAACATCCTACTCTTGCTTCTGCTGCTCCATCTGATTACCATTCAGAGGTAGTTCACTATTGATTCCAAATAGAAGAATAGGCAAAATGATTGATATAATAAGTAGGAAAAACGAGAAAAAATATATAAATTATGTGAATATATTAGAGTTTATTTTTACTATTCCTACCCAACCATTCTTTATAATATAATAAATATTTTATAAAAAAAATATATAGAGTAAACTTTAAAATAATGTGTTATCTCGAGTAAATTAAAGAAAAAAAGAAATTTAAAGAAATATAGAGAATATAATAGATACGATAAATAATAAATTTATGAAGTATATAATGAAAATAAGCGATTATTAGATACTTAGTAAGTGTTAAATTGTTATTAATAAACATGTAAGATAAATTGTTAGTGAAATGTATGTTAGAACCGACGTACCAATCTATTTAATAGAGAGTATACTCCAAATTATAAAAAAAAATGAGAATAAGTTGGTAAATATTTAAGCTCGTATAATAGATAATAGGTGGCCACGTAACTAATTAAACCACACATATTGACCCGGAAGACTATAAAACTAGCATTTTAATGCAGACACCAGAAGAGCTACCTTTTCCTTTCCCGCTGAGGCCCTATGTGGACTAATTTTCAGGAGAGTCATGAATTTCACTAGACGACACCGTGTTGAATTGTACGGAGTGAATTGTTGCTTGCGGAGGAAATAATAAATGCTTTTAGACATATCCTTCAGATAGCATCAAGAGTATGCTTTAGCAATTATTTATGCTATTAAGAGTGGCTGCTACAGATTGTGAAGAAATTATTATAGTGCATGTAACCAGTCACCTTTTTGAGATTAGCTAGAGGAGGGGAAAACGGCGAAGAAGAGAGTGTTGGGCGGGATCTTTGTGTCCTCTTGTATTACAAGTGACCTCTTCTCTCTTTCCTTCCTCTTCATTTTTCTTGCTTGCCCCTTCTCTTCTCACTCATTGAATCCTCGTTCAGTGGAGGAGATCTACAAGGACTACTCCAATCGACACCTTGCTCTCATCCATGCAACCAGTACAGCCACCAAATGTCGATGTCCCGAAGAGTCCTAAGTTTCCGGCGGATAGAAGTGTCGCAAATAAGGGAGAAGCAAAACTATTGATGAAGCCACCCTGATTCTCTGCAAGGAGTGTTCTGTGCTTGATACAGCTAAATACGGTGTCCAAAAGGAGATGAAGCAGCATCTCACAGAACACCAAAATAACGGAGAGATGAACGCTGTAGTTAAAGGAGCTGAACAGGCAGAGCCAGAAATGACAGTATCCTAAGAGACTATTAGAGTTCAAAGAAATGGTAGATGGAATAGAAGTAGGAGCCGCCACGTGAAAATGGAGTGTGTCCTTGAAAAGTTAAAGATGTTCTCCGTCGAGTTAATGAATCACCAGGTGCTTCCATAAGAGCTTTCTGGGCAAGAATGTGGGCCTACACAGAGAGCTGAATAACAACATCTGAAGAGTAGTTGATGTCTATTCTGGTATTTCATCCTCATTGGTGAGATTAGTGGAAACTACCTAGAAGGAGAGTCTAAATCTAGCAGCAAATCCAATACCAAGAGACTCCCATCGGGGTAAATGCTAAGCAGGAACTCGTAGTTTATATAGAAACCTTCATCTCTTCTACGGGACAATAAGAAAATTAAGGAATCAAGAATAAAGAGATGGGTCTGTGCCCTGCCTTTGCTTCCACAATCAATCACTGATCGTTGATAATCGTCGTCTAATCTATGTAACCAAGAACCTGAGATTTACTTAAAGTAGGTCCTGTGTAACCAAGTAGGAGCGACCCAAGATGATTTAGTCCTCGGAAGCGTAGCAACGTATGAAGCTTCTAGAGAAGCAAAGTAGACCAACTAAATGAAAGAAAAATGAAGGTACTGAGAAGAGAAGTAAACATCACTCAAGAGGGAGAAAAGGTAAAAGAAAATGAAGGTGGAGAGAATCGTCATTCAAAAAAAATGAAGTTGAAAAGTCGGGAAAGGCAGAAGTGGTTAAAATATCATAAAAATTTTGAGAAAATAAAGAAGAGAAATTATAGGAGTTGTAGTATATATAAACAAAAATAATAACCATAATATTTGTGCACAGAATTATACACTCCGGTACAACCTCTATTTTACAGGAGGTCTGGGTGATGTGGCCGCATATAAGCTAGGGGTCCGTTTTGCTATTACGTACTATGGTGGATGATGATCTTCTAGAAATCTTTAAGAGGTGCATACCTGCTATTATACGAGGTATTAGAAGGAGAGAGCTAGATTGCAAGGCACATGGAATATTTGAAGTTTCAACATTATACTAGTATATTTTGTACCATATAAATTGTGAAAAGTTAGTGTGTATTAATAATGGATATTATTATAATTTATAAATATAAAACTATTTTAATTTAATAAATTTATAATATTTTTGTATTTAATCTAATATTTAATCATATTTTTAATACTCGTAATTATAACTTAACGATTAGTATCATTTTTTTAATCTCGTAGTTAGGGAATAATAACCTCGAGTAGTAGACTTAGATAGGTTTCTAGTTTCGGATCATATAAATATCCTATTTTTATTTAAGTCAACTTTTAAGTATATAACCATTTTAATATTATAAACCTATAACAATTATTTTTAACAAAAAAAATTTAAAATAGGGGTTAAAAAATAAAATGATTAGATTATAGAAATAAGATATGGGAAGAATTATTTATTAATAAATAATTAAATAAATTAAATAATAGAGGTAACTATTAGTATTAAAATAATTCAAAGTTAAAAATAAATAATATGAAAATATATAATATAATATTAACTAATAAAATAAATTATATATTATAGCTATTTAAAATATTATCCTAATATTTTATCATAATATTTCAACATTTCCTATTAAAATAAAAATTGCTAAAATTATAAATATAATAAACTATTAAATACTACTTTTGAGTACATGTAAGAAAAAAAGTTTTTTATTTAGCTGGCATAGCATATATCAACCAATCGACACTTTCTATTTTGTTGGTATAGCGGATACCAACTAAAACCCGTTTTATAGTCCATGGACATATCAATTTTTTCACACCAAACAAAGACCATTTTTTATTATGTTGGGATAGCCATTTTTTTACATATTAAAAAATATAAAATTTACTTAAGTGGTAACAAGTAGGTAGTAAACTTTTCGTATATTACGCAACACAATTATTTGATCGAATATGTTGAAATATATTTTAATACATAATCTCTTATGCATTCAACTGAATAACTAGTACTATAAGGTATAGAAATGATTCCAATGTTAGGCTTTTTTTTCTGCACAATTTTAACATGGAGCTTGACAACATAAGGATGATGCTTAATTGAAAAATTACATATTTACATATTAGGAGTGCCCACTATGGTGGCCGATTATAATATACAAGAACATGTATATTGATTTATCATTAACCGAGAGGATTCATAAGGCTCACCATCTAGTCACCATCTTCATCAACATAAATCTCTTCCTCTCTGTTATGCAATAAATTCATTTTATTACACCTCATCGTACAAATTAGTTATTCTCCTATATTCTTATTATACAAATAATTGTATATAATACACAAATCTATCAATGGAAAGGTGAGTTGAACATTCATCATTCCCTTCGTCTTTCTTAACTCTCATTCTTATGCATACATTTCTTACCTTTCATATATTAGTTAATGGGATGAAAGTAGAGAGGATTGTAGACTAAATTAGAATCCATTGTACGCACCGCAACAAACAAGTTCCCTCGTGATCCTCTACCGTCACCACGCAAAGTTAATCCCCTTCCTCACTAGTGATATTTTGAACCCAACTAATTTATTTTACCTATTTTTTTTACTATAAGACTTTGATTGATTTTTTCCGAGTGGAGATGTGTAAAATATTATTTTAGATTGTTATAATAGTATTTTAAATAATTATAATATATACTTAAAATTATATCATAATATTTTTATATTATTTATTTATATATTTATGTTATTATATGTATATAAATAAGTGTATCTATATAATTCAATAAATCACTTATCAATAAATTCTATAACATAGTACATATTTTTCAAAATGCTCTTCACAATTTTAGATTTTTATATGATATCAAAACTATTGTATAAAATTTTCTTTTATTCATAATGGCTTTTAGATACTTTTCACCAAATCCATGATTGAGTACTAATAATTTCTATTATATTTGAAGTATTTGGTAGTATATGTCACTTCTACAATTACTGCTGTCACATCTTAACCTGATTTGGTTAGAATCTCATGATCAATCCACCACCATTTCCTGTACTAAATTGGTGTTTCTACCAATATAGACTTGGGAAGGTAAAAACTAATAAGTACACATGTTTTCTATAATAAAATTAACAAAATAATATAAGTAAAATTTTACTTTATCGTAGTAATTTTATCTTACTCCTCTAGATTTCACTTTTCTTGAGGGGAGAACTTTCCTAAAAATAGGTATAGGGAAGTCGGTGAGTTCTACAACTCAATAAGTGAGTGATAAAATAAATTTTTATAGAAAAAGTTTAATCATTTTTAACATATAATACCATTCTCGTAAGGGTTTTATGGGTTTAACTACACATTCTTTTAAAAATATATATTTTATCATTTACCCTTTTTGAATCTAGTTTAGTACACAATTACAAACACCCTTTATCATTAAAGAGATCATACTTTTGTAAAGTAGTCTTCGACTACTCTACTTTTGGTCCGGAGCGTCTTTACCGACCACCTTGGTAAGAGGTCCTACCTTCTACTATAAGTCTAAGTGAGCTCTACTACCCATCCCTCAGACTTAAATTGAACTTTCTATACATTATTGTGGGATGAGACCTCTCCCCCTCCGACCTCGGTCTCAATGCATGTGAAGATCTCAGAGATTCTTGACATATTGGACAACAAATCTCCCCTTATACTCCCTAGGTCGTCCAACAACCCTTAGAACCAATACTACCCCATATCGGGTGCCTCGATGGTTCCATATCTCCACATGCACAAAAATAAGTCTTTTTAGTTAAGACCTTTATCTTTGGTACTACCAGCCCCTACGAGCTTAGTCACTCAGCTTCAGCTTGGTAACTACCAGTCCAATGAGTTCGACGACCCAACTTTGGCTCAATAGTTACCAACCCAACGAGTTTGACAACCCTGACCATGACTCGGTAGCTATGTCACACAATTTACCATTTATGTGAGTTTTTCATAAGCTCATAATTTGTTTATTTATCTACGAGTTTAAGCCCATTTCCATTGACCTTGGGCCCACTAGAGCAACACTAGCTCTCTTCAGAAATAGCTCCCAAAAAGTTTAAGCAATATCACACAATCAGGGTAGACTATTTTTAGAAAATGGTTTTTAGTTTGACAACATTCTCATCATTCCAGCCGGGTTTGATATTAGAAATCCCACTCACCCGTATTTCGATAGTAGGTGGTCCGAGGGATTTCCAAGCTTGACATGCCCTTACTTTGCACAAACTTGTAGGTAATCCATTCTTATAGTGAATTGGGCAATTAAATCCCAAACAATAAGATATTTACACTTAAAACCTATATTTTTTTAATAATTACGTTTTAGTCCTTAAGTATACCTTATTTCCATATAAGTCCATTAGATTATCAAATCTTTCATTTGGGCCCCTAATTTTTTTAAATTTCCAATTTGGATAATATAATTCTCTTAATTATAGAAAATCCCAATATTTTTGAAAAATGAAATTAACTTCCCAAACTTTCAAAAAATTGCAATTTGGTCATAAAAATTGAATTTCATCACTTAAAGATGAATTCCTCTCAATTGCGTCCTAACATGGTACTAATCATCTTCCCCGCATCCTCCAGTTCATTTCAAGCTCTGAAACACCCATTTTGGCTTAGAAATGAGCTCAAAGGGAGCCTCGTTGGAAAATCGACCTAGAGAGAGAGAGATCTTCGATTACTCACCGGTGAGGATCCGACGATCAGAGCTTTTAATTCCAATGGATTGCTCTATTCTTTGGGATTCTTCTTGGATCAAATCGTGCCTCAATTGGTGGCTTGAGGAATGCGAATTTCATATTTTATTTTTCAACAAAAGTGCACCATGAATAGTAATTCCTAGTAAAGGGTGGCGGAAGGGACTCACCTAGATGGTTCAGGGGAGGTCTGGATAGCTCTAGGGAAGGTCTAGAGGGCTTGGTTTGGTCGTGGTTGGCCCAAGGGTAGCTCGAATTGAGCTTGACCAACACTGGTCGTAGACGACCAAGGGAGCAAGGTCACTATGTGAGCTCGCCAACGCTTCTCTAGTGATCCTCGAGCTGAAAGGAGGATGCATCAAGGTAGAGGACTTGTTCCCAGTTTTAGGGAACTCGAATTCTCCTTCTCATGCTGCAAGAAATGCCCACGTCAAAGCTTTGGTTCGTGTCTCACCAGGAAATGGAGTGCTTCATCTTTTTCAGCCATCTGAGGAATAAGGAGGATGGTTAGTGAGTAGCTCTCTATGTGGGGAGCTCGAAAATTGACAGGGCTATTCCGCTATCCCTGACTTAGCCCCAATCTCGCCCGTCCTTGGTCAGAACGAAGGATTTTTCCGTCGCTAGAGACTGAGCAGTTCGTCATCGTTCCTCTTTCTATGAGCTTTCCAAGGTTGAAGATGACATTGTGCACGTGCGTGCAAGCTTCCATGTGGCACAATGTGATTGGCTAGCTTTACTGATGCAGCTTTCCACTCAATATCCTAGTCACCCTTTAACTCATTGACTGACCACGTGGCGACCTCCCATTGGTCGCCTAATCCAACATGGCCATTAACTAGCTATTTGACTATGACACGTGGCATCCTCTAATTGGTTGATTTAAAACTTCAAATTTCCCCCAACGTGGCTTTGCCACGTGTCAAACTATGATTGGTCGAATGTTTCTCCAATGTCCTGGTTGGCTATTGACATGGCATCTTTGCCAGATGTTAGCTCCTCATTGGCTAGTCTGGCTGATGAGGCTTTTCCTCAGTTGATCGTTAACTAAGGACATGTGTCGCTCTCCTATTGGTCAGCCAATGGTGATATGGATTTGACCTTTGATCGAGGACACGTGTCACGTTTGAATTGGTCAAGGCGCTGACCAAGAGGCTGATTGGGTGTGCTTTGCCATGTGTCATGCACGGATTGGTCATGCATGCTGACTAGGTGCTAACCTGGTAGGTGGTCCATTGATTGGCTGGACTAGTGACCAATTCGGTCAGACCGGGTTCGGTGACCCTAAATCGATAATTGACCCGTCCAGGCCAGATTCGATCGGTTTTCTAAAAAATAAAATTTCTAAATTTATATAAATTCATTCTCTATCTAATGGTGAATTTAATTTCTAAAATTGACATCTTTAAATCAACTAGAAAAATGCATCTTTGAATTGGTTCTTCACGCTTCAATCTAGTTCAAGTTCGGTTCACCCTGAATGAGTCCAGTTTTCCCATCCTATTCCATTCATAGTTCTTTCCCATGATCTTTGGGTCCTTATTGGCTACTTGAGATTTTTCAGTTTCCCGTTTTGGCTCTTATTGACCAATTCTAGTTCACTTTGATCTCCAGTTTCCCTTTAAAAATTTCTGGTTCTCCTTTCCATTTCCTTATTTTGAGAGATCGAGGTTTACAACTATTCCCCTCCTTTTAAGGAGTTTTGTCCCCAAAACTCATTATATGTCGCTTAATAGGTAATGCCTTTTCTCCTTCATTTCTTCTTCCACTCTGGCCACCCTGCCATTACCATTTGAAATCACTTGGTTTACAACTACTCCCCTCCTTTTAAGGAGTTTTGTCCCCAAAACTCGTTACACGTTGCTTAATAGGTAATGCCTTTTCTCCTTCATTTCTTCTTCCACTCTGGCCACCCTGCCATTACCATTTGAAATCACTTGGTCTCTTAGGATAGATTATCATTCCAATTTCACCTAATCGGCTATTAATTCTTCCTTAAACACCTCCCCTTTACCTTGGGGATTTCTCAATATCCCCTTTTTCCTTAGAGATACTTTTTCTAATTTGAAATTCTTGGGCTCCCTCTTGGGATCTTTTCATACCTTCCTTATCTCATGGTTGTATTGGGATATAACCTTTTAACTTGACCAATGCTTTCATTTGGGTGAAATTCGTGTACTCGTATCCATCTGAGATGCATACCATTAACTTATGTCATCATCCCGATGATGTACTCCTTCATTAGCATTTAGGATTTCTTTCTTTCCATTCGTCATCATCACATTTTTATAATTAACTTTTCCTCCCATGAATCCTATCATGTTAATTATTAGGACTTGTGTGTCTCTATCCCAATCTGGGTGGTTTATCTATTACTACCATATGCCCTTTATGGTTAGGCCCTTGAGTCCCTCCTTCAATCTCATATCGATACGTTTATACCGCAATCCTTACATTTTCTTTCTTTACTTAGACGTCATGCCTTTTATGATCGTGTGAGTTTCCAGGGATTGCTTATTTGCTTGTACTTTACCAATTTCCTTATTGGTTATTCTTGGTTCCAACTATCAGGTCTCTCGATGGCTTCTCAACTTGCCTAATGGCATGTTTTTTGTTATACTTCATCATACTTGTCCAATTATTTGAGGTAACCTTTCTTAAGGGTTATATTCCTTACTATACCCATGCTTGTTTGTGACCATTTCATGACTATCCCTCTTATACCTATGAGGGGTTTCTCATGGCAAGTATGTACCTCCTTAGGCTTTTCCCTACGAGCTCCCTTTATTCATCCTATTCTCGACTCCCGTACCTTGAAGTAGAGATTTTCACCTTTGGAACTATGCATCAAATGTCACACCCTAACCCGGTTTTGTTGGATCCCCGTGAGCAACCCACCACTCCCTTTGGTTCATGAAGGGTTTCACCCTTTTCTAAACTACGAGGAGTAAGGTGTCATTTTTCCTGTCTTTACTAGAATAACATTATACAAAACTGAAAATCTTTTAAACAGACATACATGTCTTTACCGTTCCCAAACATGGAGTTCTTTAAGTTTGGTTTTCCCTTGGTTTCCTGAAAGGGGTAAAAGGGAGGGGGTGAGTTCTACAACTTAGTGAGTAAGTGTTGGGAGTGAGTTTTAAAAATAGCCACACCAAAGTTATCATTTCTTTAAAAAGAAGGTTTTTCCTCAAAGTTTGGTTTTCAAAACCTTTACCTTGCCAAGTGTGTCATTTCCTTTCAAAAGGATTTTAATTTTTTTTTCCAAACCTTATCCCAAGTTTTAACCATTTCTTTTTCTAAGGATTCTCAAATCCTTTCCAAGGTTTTCTTAACCTTTTTCTCATTTCCCCATTAGGTATGTTTAGCAAACAACACATACCCTTCTTCAAGAAGGGAATCACACATTCGTAGGGCAGCCCGTCTACTACACCCACTTGTGGCAGCAGAGCGACTTTACCGACCACCTAGATAGAAGCCCGTCCACTTCTACCCTAGGTCTGAGTGAATGTTCGTGATATCTAACCCTCAAACCTGAAATTAACATCATGTTTGTATGAGGACAGAGACCTCATCCTGACTCCACCCTGGTCTCATGCGCATTAAGCTATGTCTAGCTTCCCTAACTATTGGCATGCCAAAGTGCCCTTATCTCTACCATGTTGTCCAGTAGCCCCTATGACACATCATTACCCGTCTTAGGCATCTTGATGGTCCTGAACCTCAAGTTCATGTACAAACAATAATTTTCCACAAAGTCATTTATCTTTGGTGCCACTGGTCCAACGACCCTGACCCTCAACTCGATATGCAGCTGTTTGTCTAGGCCGACCCTTCGACTTGGCCCTGACGTACTACCGCTAGTCTATCAAATATGTCGGTCCTAGCTTGGTACCATAGCGAAATCACATAATCCATTCATTAAGAATTTTCATGGCTTTTACATATTATGATTATTTATGAGCTCTTGCTCATGCCAACTGGCCTTGGGCCTACTGTATGTGATTTTCCAAAATTGAGCATTTAGCCCTACAAATTTCAAATCGAGGTATCTAGCCTATCTGAGCTATTCTAGCTCCAGTCAAGAAGGTCTCCCAAAAAGTTTAAGCATTGGCACACATTTAAGAGAGAACACTTATGACAAAAACCTGTTTTCAGTTCATCACACCAACCAAGTGTGATGATATCTCCGCTTACAACCGACAAGCGGGTTTCTACTTCATTCAAGGAAGTCCATCGTACCAACCGGGTATGATTTCCTGTAATTACAACCACTAAGTAGGTTTTTAGCTTAATTCACACATCACTCCAACCTGGTGTGATGTTAAAATCCCACATATAAATGGTTTTTCATTTCTAAAGTTCTGATCATCCCAACTGGGTATAATGTAAATAAGCCCACTCACGGTGGCTTCCAATTTAGAAAAGGTGCTTATCATCCCAACTGGGTATGAAGTAAAAATTAGCCCACTCACCTTTTATGCAAAAATATGTTCATCCTAGAGGGATTCCTAGGTACCCGTCCTTGATTGGTCTTATTGGTGTTCTCTACTCTGATACTTCCCCATTTTCCTTAAATTTGGTTGTTACATGGTGGATGTCGAGATTGAGAATTTCATAGGTAGGGTTATTGATCTGGTAGATCTAATGTGATCATGGCAAATATGATGTTTGAGGTGTGGACATGGACTAGTGGACCATGTAGCTCTCTTGTACTTGAATTGCTCTCTTAACTAAGTTGGTGTTGCTCTGATAAATTGTTCCGATCTCCTTATAAACCTGTAAAATTGTTTGTTAAATAGGGAATATTTATTACTACATTATGGGTATTAATATTGTCAATTATTGGAAATTGATGGGTATTAATTCTAATAATTGAATGTAGGTATTAATTTGTGGGTATTAATTCCAATAATTGAATGTACGTATTAATTTATAGGTATTTATGACATCAATTTCTAGGTATTAATTTATGGATATTTATGGGTATTAATTCCAATAATTGAATGTAGATATTAATTTATGAGTATTTGTTGGTAGGGGTGTAGGAGTAATACTACAAAGTGTAATAGTTTCGTACTAAATCAAATTCACATAATTATCTCATTATTTTCACCTAAAGAAATTTACTAGGTATTTCCCTTATCCATTCCACCGAGTTATTTATTTTGTCAAAACAACACTTTTCATTTTATTTTAAATTAAATTTATTCTAATTATATCAATTGAATTTTAAACTTATAATACAATTTCAGAAAAATCTTCGACTGAAATTTCGAGTTACTAAAAACACGGTGTGACAACTACTCCCCATCTTTTTAGGAGTTTTGTCCCCAAAACTCATGCAACATTAGTCTTTACTTCTTACCCTTTTTTGTGCACTTATTTGGTTTCATTTTCAATAACTTTCTACAAAAACAATTGTTTACTTTACCACAATAACTTCTTAAGATAATGTTATCTTTTATCAAGACAATTTATTTTATCAGTGGATAATTTTACTCATGTTCTCTTATCTAATTCATCCAAAGCAAATTGGGTATTCAACTATACATTCTTATCGATAAAAATTTTCGATTGGGCTTCCTTATAAGGTTGAATTACACACCAGATTAATGGTATATTCAAATTCTTAATCGATCACTTAGTGTTTACATAAAACTTTTGCCCTCTTAAGCGAGCATTGTTTATATATCATTCAAAAGAAAATATCACTTTTAGAGTATTTTCAAATACCTATCTCTCATTAGAGATTTGATGTTCTATGATCACATGGTCTTTATATTTACTAGTTGTTCATTTCCTTTTAGAGGTTTGTCTGACACCTTCTAATCCAACGTGCCCTTCCTCATGTCATGACATGTTAGTATATCATTCCCAAGATTTTCCATTCTTCACATTGGTATTGAGATATTTGTTTATAACCATTTCGTTGTTCTCTATTATGACTTATTACTTTATAAGTCGTTCTTCTTTTTAAAACTTTTATCTCGTTGGACTTCTTTTTTACATTTGAGTTTATTACATTAGAAAATTTTATCTTGGTCATATGTGATTGCCTTTCCTCTAATGCCCTCATGAGGAATTTCCCACTTTAGGAACAAATTTCATTGGTATTTGAGGATTTCACTCTTGTTCGAATTTGTCATTGGTTGCATTCATTAATCCAAATCAAGGTACTCTATGCGTATTGCATGAGTGTTTGGTTTATTAAACCTTTGTCTCACATTTCCTAGAACCTCTTATTTTAGACTCATGCTCCAGATCCGTTACATCTCATCAATTGGGTTAGGCTATTATAAGTTTTCCACAACATCTCTGTGATTATCATTGGTAGTCAAGCAAGTTTCTTATTATTTGCAATAAAATTTCCCTTCATGGGTGTCATTTAGTACAAAATTTTGGTATTTCAAATGTAAGTAGTTATATTTATGGCGTTCCATATGTAAAGGTTTAAGGTAAGGAAATTACATATTCCTTTTTATTTCCTTTGACTCCTTTGTCGAGTATCATTCATAAGGTTTCTTGCATATCTTTTCAGCTTTCCAAACTTTTGATAAATCCTTTATAAGTATATTTTCTGATTTCTCCTTGAAATCCACATATCACATTCTTAATAACACTCATGTTACTCTTGTGGATGTTTTCCCACTATAGGTTTCCCGACATCCCTTTTCATTCACCCTTGAGGACATCCAACCTTAAATGACAACCTGTTATGCCTTCTTGTCCTACTTACCTTTACTCTTGAAGCCTTGTGGGCATGTCTTTTGTATCCCATCCTCATTTCCACTTGTACCCCAATACACGTCTATTTCTTTTAGGGAGAGCTCAAATTCTCCTTGTTCCAAGATCTCTTAATCATCCTGCAAGAGACTTACTTAACCTTCTTATAGAGTTTGGTCGTTAATCCAATCTTAGCCATTGATCTCTTTAAGGATTTCCTTCATTTATATTTACTAAATGTTTGGCCTTTCCATCTCTCCCTTCTTTGCTGGAGCTTACATTTATGATCTTCCAGAGGGTCAGTTCGTTAACTGCCTCGCCTTACTATTCTCCTTGTCTAATTATCTTGAGACAGTTATCTCTTGAGTCCACTAGTTCTTAATGTCCATCCTATTGCCCTTTAGGGTGTAGTCCTTATTACTTTCTGGTCCTTCTTTGGGCGTCGTTTATTCTCCTTGACCATCTCATTGTTACTAGTTTCTTCCTTCAGCTAGGTTCATCTAAAGTCTCTATTTGACTCCTCTACTTTTCCAAAGTCGGTTACGCTTGGCTATCCTGATACATCCTTATCACTTATGCCCCTTTATGAGATTCCTTATTTCTAGTTAAGCCTCTTATGATCCATTTGTCAGTTCCTTAGCTTGGGTATTTCCTTTTTTTTGTTTTATGGTCTCACTTCCTACCTTTATCGGACTTCCATCCTGTGAGTTTCACGTTCAATCTCCCTAACACTCCTTGAAGCCTTTTTCTTCTTTCCTTTCTTACACCCATTGGTCATCCACCCTTAATCCTTCACTATCCTTCAATTCTCTTTTTGTTCCTTATTCTTCCTTCGAGGAGTTCCTGATTAAGGGTTGGTTCCTTGCACTCCACGTTATATCCAACCGCCCATCAATGGTCCCTTCAAGGGGTACTTAGTCGTATACATCCCCCTAGAGTTCCCTTTCCTAGCTCATTTCTTCCCCCTTCACTATTTTTGTGTCCTACCCTAAAGTTGTCGGAGGACATTTTTCGCGTTTGCCCTTTTTGAGGGGGTTCTAGGTGTACTTCCCATGTACCTTACCTCAATTCTTATGGTATTCCTCTTTTGTTTGACCTTCTTAAAATGAACTTTGAATTTTTTTTATTTATCCTACTATTTCTTGACCTCCTTGTGAATAGCTTACTTAACCCGTTCCATGGTTTTGGTCATCGGTCCTTCCTTAATCCTTGCATTTCTCACCCAAGACATTCCTCCTACTTCTCTTTTCCTTTTATCTATATTCTGCTTCATTGTATTTCCTATGGTCCTTCTTATCTTCTGTGACCCCTCCTCATATAGCTAACGTATGAGAACGTGATTTTTTTTGAGGGATAGAGATTTAGAAAAATTAGAATTTTTATTAATAAGGGGTATAATACGTTTTGGGCGTTATCCCTATTACAAGAAGTAGTTTCAACTTGCGGAGCTACTATACTAGATTCTTACTAATTGTCCTTCTTGGTTATAAGTCTCTTATGGTGTCCTTGGTATTAGCTTGGCTCTCCTCTTACTCATGGATGTGACCTCAAGAGGTGTTGGCACCACATTCCTTAGTGGCATTGGGTATTTCCCCATAATGCCTCTTGGTTCTTTGTGACTTCTACTACACCTCAGGCATTGGAGAGCTTTTAAAGTTGTCTTATTACGAGGATAGATTGTTGGGTAATGTTGGTGACATCAGTCTTAGTTTTCTTGGTTACTCTCTTGGAGCCATCTGAAAATTTTAAAACTTTCTCTTATTTACTATGTTATATAATCTTAATAATGTATTCAATGAAACAGACCTTGATACCACTCAAGTTGTCACGTCTCGACTCAGTTTGGTCGGATCCCTGTGAGTAACCCACCACTCCCTTTGGTTCATGAAGGATTTCACCCTTTTCTAAACCATGAAGAGTAAGGCGTCCTTTTGCTTGACTTTCCAGTAAACCCTAGGACGCATCACTACCCCTCTTGGGCATCTTGATGGTCCCAAACCTCAAGTGCATGCACAAACAATAATTTTTCACAAAGTCATTTGTCTTTGGTGCCACTAGTCCAACGATCGCGACCCTCAACTCGACCTGCAGCTGTTTGTCTAGGCCGGTCTGTCGACCTGGTCTTGACACACTACTGCTAGTTTATCGAGTATGTCAGTCCTAACTTGGTACCTTGGCAAAATCACATAATCCATTCAATAAGAATTTTCATGGCTTTAATATATCATGATTGTTTATGAGCTCCTGCTCGTGCCAACTGGCCTTGGGCCCATTGTACATGATTTTCTAAAACCGGACATTTAGCCCCATAAGTTCCAAAACCGAGGCATATGGCCTATCTGAGCTGTTCTAGCTCCCGTAAAAAAGGTCTCCCAAAATGTTTAAGCATTGACACACAGTCATGGGAGAACACTTCTGAAAAAAAATCTTTTTTAGCTTAAGGTACTCATCACACCAACCAAGTGTGATGATAGAGATATGTTCATCTTGGAGGGATTCCCAGGTACCCATCCCTGATTGGTCTTATTGGTGTTTCTCTGCTCCAATACTTCCCCATTTTCCTTAAATTTGGTTGTTGCATGGTGGATGTCAAGATTGAGAATTTCATAGGTAGGGAGTATTAATCTGGTAGATCTAATGTGATCATGGAAAATATGATGTTTGAGGTGTGAAAAAGGACTAGTGGACCAGGTAGCACTCTTGTACTTGAATTGCTCTCTTAGCCTAGTTGGTGTGGATGTGATAAATTATTTTGAGCTACTTATATAGCTGTAAAATTATTTGTTAAATGGGAAGATTTATTACTACATAATGGTTATTTATAGGTATTAATTTTGTTAGTTATTCTCATTAAATTGGGAAATTGATAGGTATTTTTGGGTATTAATTCCAATAATTGAATGTATGTATTTATTTATTGGTATTTATAGGTATTAATTCCAATAATTGAATTTAGGTATTAATTTATGAGTATTTATGGGTATTAATTCCAATAATTGAATGTAGGTATTAATTTATGGGTATTTATGTTATTAATTCCAATAATTGAATGCATATATTAATTTATGGGTATTAATTCCAATAATTGAATGTAGTTATTAATTTATGGGTATTTATGGTAGGGATGTAGTACTAGTAAAGTGCTAATAGTTTCGTACTAAACCAAATTCAAATAATTATCTCATTATTTTCACCTAAATGAGTTTACTAGGTATTTACCATATCCATTCTATCGAGTTATTTATTTCGGTCAAGATGACACTTTTCATTTTATTTTAAATCAAATTTATTTCAATCATATCAATAGAATTTTAAACTTATAATACAATTCCAAAAAAATTTCCGACTGAAATTTTGGGTTACTAAAAACACGGTGTGACATAAAACCTTCTTATTCCTCCTCGAAGATTTCTCTCCTCCATATTTTACACCCTTTTGTATTGGAGCACTTGTCCATGTTCAATTATTTGTCGTAATCAAATTGACCTTTTGAAATTTCTTCTCTGAGGAATTCCCATTAAAAGGGTCTTATTTCGTGTATGCCCCACTATGCCTCACTATGTAAACCCTGTCCTTTAAAGATAAGAAAAATCGAAAAAAGAACTGGTCAATTAAAAAAAGAAAATCGAGCTAGTTAGCCAACCCAAACTTGTAAAGAAAGGGTAAAATGGGAAATTGAGAAATCCCAAGTGTCTCAAAGAGTTATGAAAATCATGGAAAAGAATCTTGGAACAAATGGGAAGAGAAATCTATACTGCTTAAGGGTGAACCGGACATGAACTGGATTGAATAGGTTTGAACCATACATGAATTGGATTCTAAATTCATTTTTTGTGGTGGCTTAAAGTGATCAAATTGGAAAATTGAAGCCACCATTAGATAGGAGATGAATTTAGAAAATTTTAGATTAGACAAAACTGGTCGAATAGGGCTTGAATCTGCCGATTTTTGTCATTGAACCCGGTCTAGTTTGGAATAGTGTTGTCTTCTTCCTTAAGATGATAGGACTATTCATTAATGTAGAAAACTTCCTTCTCCAGTGAAGGAATATTCACTTTGATTAGGACATTTTGGGCGAGTATAAGCTCGACCAAAATAAAAAGTGGTCGGGTAGAGGTTCCCTGAGCTCCCTATATAAAGAGCTTCTCTCCATTCATGTTCCACACAGCTCAAATCACCATTCTCTCAACTGCTCCATTTTTTGGTGAAGCTCAAACTAGAGCTCTGACTTGGGGAGTTTTCTTAGCATCATAAGGCAAGGTTAGGTCCTACAGACTCCAGGGGAAGTCAGCTACCTAACAGTAGCCTCCTTTCGACCCAATGACCTCTAACATAATCAAACAGTGAAGTAGCTCTGATGGACTGAAGCTGCCCTATTTTGGCTAAGTTGAATTTGGCCAAATTTAGACCTCCTCCGGCCAAACCAAGCCTTCCTGACACCCTATGGCCGTCACACGGCCTCAATAGAGTTGAATGGTAAGCCAATTTGGATGTCGATCGATCGATGCTAGAGAGAAAAAGTGTCAAATTTCACTAATTAAATTCACCCACATTTGGACTTCAATTGTAATAATTCTTGATCCTAGAAGTAACCTCAGGGTGAGAACTATCTCCACAGATCAAAAGCTCGAACTACCGCACCTCCGATGGTAAGCTTTCGAAGCTTTCTCTCTCTATGAATAATTTTCCGGCAAATCTCCGTTTGAGCTCATTACGGACCCAAATCATGCAATTCAATGCTCATATGAATTGTATGGAAGTGTAGGAATTGATCCATACCATCAATTGGAGAAATTAACCTTGATTGAATGGCCCATTTGAAGAAATCAAATTTGGTCAGTTTGAAGGGGAGAAGTTGGGGGAAAATTATGTGGAAATTTTGAGGATTTCGAAAAATTGAGGGACCTCTATGCAATTTCTCAAAATTGAAGGCTAATTGGCAATGAGAAAGATGTTGGGGGACCAATTGGTCAATTTTTTAAATATTTGGGGCTAAATTAATATTTTTGGAAAGTAGGGGCAAAATCATAGTTTTTGGAAAATTAGGGACCAAATTGGAAATTTGGGAAACTTGAGTCCCTTACACAATTTGAAGTAAATTTAGGGCCCAAGAAGGATATTGGAAGTACTCGTCACTTAATTGGAGGAAAATTTAACACTAGGGACCTAAAGTCAAAAGTTGTGAACTTTAGGGACCTAAGTGGAATAAACCAACAATTTTGGGCCAAGTCACTCATACGTGAGAAAATGATAGTTGTTATGCCAAATCTTAATTGATACCCAAATTATGTAGGGACACGAGAGACCGGAACGCCAACGAGGAAAAGTTAGCATGGATTTGGAAGTTGACTAAGGAAGAACACGTCAAGATCACTAGGTGAGTGAGACCTTTTAAATATCATACCTGGTTGGGGTGATGAGCAAGTTAAAAGTCAAAAACCTTTGTATCGGTTGTGAGTGGGATTATTTCACATCATACATAGTTGGTATGATGAGTTTTCTTGAGGAAAGGAGAAACCCACCTACTGGTTGTAAGCGGAGATATCATCACAGCCAACTGGAGTCATGAGTTAAAAATGAATTTTTATTAGAAGTGTTCTCCCATGACTGTGTGTAAATGCTTAAAACATTTGGGAGACCTTCTTGATGGGAGCTAAAACAGCTCAGATAGGCTAGGGGCCTCGATTTTTGAACTCATGGGGCTAAATGCCCAATTTTGGAAAAACACGTGCAGTGGGACCAAGGCCAATGGGCACGAGCAGGAGCTCGTAAACAAACTTGATTAAGAAGTGCCATGAAAATTTCTAATGAAATTGATTGTGTGATTTTGCCAGGATATCGAGTTAGGATCGATAGTACTCGATGGACTAGCAGTAGTGCATCAAAGCTAGGTTGACGGACCGACCTAGACAAATAGCTGCGGGTCGGGGCTGTTGGACCGTTGGCACCAAAGATGATGGCTATTATATGAAAATTCTTGTTTGTGCATGCGCTTGTGGTACGGGACCATCAAGATGCTCTAGGGGGTAATGATGGGTCCTAAGGTTTGTTGGACGACATGGGGGGCGATAAGGGCAGTTTATCGTGCCAGTCAGTCATGAAGCTCTATAAGCTTCTTGCGCATGTGATCGGGGTGGGGCAGGATTAGGTCTCTGTCCTCAAATGGACACGAAGTATTTTGGGTCTAAGGGTTGAACGTCTGGGATGTTCAATTAGACTCTGGGTAGAAGTTAGGGTGGATGATAAACACACTTCGATCTACAAGTGGGTGCAGTCATCATAACTGCATCACGCGAATGTGTGTACTCTTCCTGATGAAGGGCGTGTGTTGTTTACTAAATGCCTCTTGAGGCAAGGAGATGGGCTAAGAAAGCTAAACACACCTAATATGGAAATGGGAAAAAGGTTTCAAGATTTGAGAATCCTTGGAAAAGGAATGGTAAATCTTATAAAAAGTTTTAGGAAAAGAAATTGAATATAAGGTGTAAACCCCATCCCTTTATAGATAATAAAACTAGGAAAAGAACTATTCGTTTCAAAAGAGAAAACTGAGTAGGTTCACGAACCACAATTGATAAGCCAAGGGTAAATTTGGAAATTTACAAACACCAAGTGACTCAAAGAGTCATAAAAATCATGGAAAATGATTTTGGGATGATTTGTAAAAGAAAACCAGACCGATTTAGGTGAAATGGACCCGAACTGGATTGAACCGGTTTAAATCATCATTTAACTGTTTGCTAAATTCATTTTTCTAGGTGGCTTAAAATATTCAAATTGGGAAATTGAAGCCACCATTGGATAGGGAATGAATTTTGAAAATTTTAATTTTGAGAAAATCAGTCAAAATTGTTCTTGAACTAGTCGATTTAAGCATTGAACCCGGTCGGACCGGTCTAGTCCTGTTCCGAACAATGTCGTCTTCTTCCTTTAGATGATGACATGGTTCATTCAATGCATGAACGGAAAGAGCCAGTGAAGAGTGACCACCTCCATTCAGGGCATTTCAGGGCGAGGATAAGCTTGACTAAGAGGTGAAACGGTAGGGCAGAGAGTTCCCGATGTCCCTATATAAAGAGCTCTCGATTCATCATCCTCACACCTGAAATCTCCATTCTCTCTCAAATGCTCCATTTTCTGGTGAACCAGAGCTCTAACTTGGGTAGCTTTCTCAGCCTCAAAAGGCGAGGTCGGGTTCTTTAGACTCTAGGAGAAGTTAGCTACATGATTGCAACCTCAGTTCGATCTAAGGATCGTCGGAGAAGCGCGGACGAAATCAAATAGTGAAGCAGCTCCGAAGGACCGAAGCTGCCCTCTCCTCCAGCCAAACCAAATCCTCTCAACATCCCCACAACCCTCACATGACCGCGACAGAGTTGAAAGGTAAGCCAATTTGACCCTCCTCTATCATTTACAGTCGGTGTTAGAGAGAGAAACTATGAAACTTCACAGATAGAATTCTCCCTCAATTTGATATGAATTGTAGTGATTCTTGATCCTAGGAGAAACCTTAGGACGAGAGCAACCTGACTAGATAGAGAGCTCGGACTGCCACACCTCTGGCAGTAAGCTTTTGAAGCTTTCTCTCTCTACACCCAGATGAGCACTTTAGAAATGAAAAGCCACTTGTAAGTGGGATTTTGACATCATACCCAGATGGGATGTTGGGTAAACTAATCTAAAACCTACTTACTGGTTGTAAGTAGAGGAAATCATACATAATTGGTATGATGGACTTCCTTAAAGGAAGAAGAAACTTACTTAGGTTATAAGATTAGATAATCATCACACTCAGTTGGTGCGATGAAGTGAAATTTTAATTTCATCAGAAGTGTTCTCCCCTAACTGTGTGCCAATGCTTAAACTTTTTGGGAGACCTTCTTGACGAGAGCTAGAACAGCTCGGATAGGCAAGAGGCTCTAGTCTTTGAACTTGTGAGGCTAAATGCTCGGTTTTGGAAAATCACAAGTAGTGGTCCCAAGGCCAGAGCGCACGAGGAAGAGCTAATAAACAAACATGAGATATGAAAGCTATGAAAACTCTTAATGAAATGGTTATGTAATTTCCCCATGATACCAAGATAGGACTAACATACTCGATGGACTTGCAACAGTGCATCAGGGCCAGGTCGACAAACCGGCCTAGACAAACAGCTGTAGGTCAAGTTGAGGGTCGGGGCCATTGGACCAATGGCAGCAAAGATAAATGGCTATGTGAAAACTGTTGTTTGTGCATGCACTTGAGGTTCAGGACCATCAAATTTGAAATTCAAATTTGAATTATCTTCTCGAGATATTATTGGAGGAATCTTCTTTGGGACTTTAGATCTTATTGGACTCTTCTTTTGGGCTTCCACTTAGGTTTCTTCAATTGCTCCAATCAGCCCATTCGATGCTTCTTCAAATCTTTTAACCCTTAACTTGTGAATCACAACATGTCCAATTTGATTCACATTAGATATAAGGGAGGGGGTGAGTACAACGACTAGTGAATGAGTTTTCAAAATTAAATTTTTAGGAAAAATGTTTTGATTTGGAGTGTGCCAAACTCTTTATTTACTTTTAAAAACCTTTCATTTCAAATTTTGGTTTTTATCACCATTTATTATTAACAATGATGTGTCATCACCCAACATACATCCTTCATCATGAAGGTCAAATACACAATTGTAGGCCCGCATGTCCACTGAACCCACTTGTGGCATCGGAACGACTTTACCGGCCACCTAGATAGAAGTACGTTCACTTCTACCTTTGAGAATAAGTGGATTTTTGCGACATCCAATCCCATAAAAATTCTTCGTGTCCGTATGAGGATAGAGAACTTATCTTGACCCTACCCTGATCTCTTGTGTTTGAAGCTATGTCGAGCTTTGCAAGGCTTATGGTACGACTAACTGCTCTTATATGCACTAGGACGTCCAGGGCCCTAGGACGCATCACTACCCGTCTTGGGAAACTTAAAGGTCCTGTAAACACAGTGCATGCACAATCAACATTTTTCACGTGATGCCATATAATCTATGGTGCCACTAGTCCAACGGCCCTGACCCTCAACTCGACCTGCAACTGTTTGTCTTAACTAGTTCGGAGACCTGTCATGTCACGCTGTCTCTAGTTGACTGAGTATGTCAGTCCTGTCTTGGTACCATGGACAAATAATTCATTTACTTAAGATTTCATGGCATATAAATTATGTTTGTTTATGAGCTCTTTCTCGTGACAACTGGCCTAGGGCCCAATGTTTGAGATTTTCAAAATTGGACATATTAGACCCTAAGTTCCAAAACTGAGGCCTCTAGCCTAATAGAGCTTATTCGAGCTCTCGTCAAGAAGGTCTCCCAAATTGTTTAAGTAGTGGCACACAGTCAGGGGAGAGCACTTCCAACAAAAATATATTTTTCAACTGTCCATCATACCAACCGAGTATGAGGACATCATCGGTCATAACCGATGAACGAGTTTTCCACTTCCTTCGAGGAAATTTCATCATACCAACCTGGTATGATCTACTTACAATCGATAATTAGTTTTTTTCACACGATTTTTCACATCAATCCTCTTAGGTTTGATGTTTAAAATACTACTTAGAAGTGGGTTTTCATTTTCAAGGTGCTTATCATCCCAATCGAATATGATATAAAAATCTCACTCAACTGATAATACAGTGATTTCCTCTAGACCGGTTATTTGTATTAACGCGAGCTTGTCCTTGTCGGCGTTCCCGGCACTTCGTGTTCCTACATGATATTAACATCCTTATTCTTTATCCCTCGGCCTAATAGCCTCCATTCATTCCAAATGAATGAAAAAACTAAACTTTCCATTTATTTCCAATTAGGTCCCTAAAGTTATTTTTCTTCAACTTTAAGTCCCTAATGCCGATTTTTCCTCAATTTGAGTCCCAAAAATTTTAAAATTTCACCATGGGACCTCAATTTATTCAATTTCACAAAAGGGGTTCAATTTCCCAAATTTCCAATTTGGTCCCCCAACTTTTCCAAAATTACCATTTTACCCCTACTTCACAAAAATGGTATGTTTTGCCCCAAAAATTCAAAAATTGCCCAATTGGTCCTCCAACATCTTTATTATACCCAATTGGTCCACAATTTTATGAAATTGCACTTTAGTCCCTTGAATTTTTGAAATTCCCAATTTTCCCCCCAATTTCAACCTTCTAACTCTGCCAAATTTGATTTTATCAAATTGATCGATCAAATGAGTTTAATTGTTGAAATTGAAGTTAAATTGGAGTTCCAACACCTTCATACGATTCAATTGCACTTTGAATCACATGATTTGGTGCCAAAATGAGCTCAAACGGAGCTTCGCCGAAAAATTGGATATAGAGAGAGAAAGCTTCGAAAGCTTACCGTCGGGGGCACGACTTTCCAAGCTTTCGATCCAGACAGATAGCTTGTGTCCTCAGGTTCCTCCTAGGATCAAGAATTGTATCAATTGATGCTGAATTGAGTGAGAATTTCATCATCGAAGTTTTATCGGTTCTCTCTAACACCGGTCGGAAATTACAGAGGAGAGGTGAATTGGCTTACCTTTATCGGAAATTACACACTAGCTAACAGTCCACTAGGTGCTACATCATAAGCACATTGGGAACATAGATAATTGTAACCATATACATATAAAATGACAGCAATGGAATGCCAATCCTTAGGCTTTATTTGTAAAGTTTCTATTCTGCCTAAGAAGGGCTCGAATTGGCTGATTTCAGCTCGGCCGAAATAGGGCAGCTTCAGTCCGCCGGAGCTGCTTAATCGTTCAATCACGCCGGTGCTTCTCCAGTGACTCTCAAAGCAAATGGAGACTACAGGAGTGTAGCTGACTTTTCCCCGGTTCTAAAGAACCTGACCACGCTTGTTTAGCTCAAAAAATGTGCCCATGTCGGAGCCCTGGTTTAAAGCTTAAACCGGCCGGTTCACCCCCGATTCGATCGAAAATTTCAAATCTAAAAATTTCTAAATTCAACTAAATTCATTTTTCTATCTAATGGTGGCCTCAAATCTCAAATTTGAATTTTCTAAGCCACCTAGAAAAATAAATTTAGCATCCGGTTCAATAGTGATTCAATCTAGTCCAAACCGGTTTAATCCAGTTCGAATCCGATTCACTTGAACCGGTTTGGTTTCCATCTCCAATTCATCCTAAAGTCCTTTTTCTTCTTAACTTTTGTGACTCTTTAGGTTTGCTCTTTCTCTATTGGTTCTGGATCATGAACCGACTCGGTTCATAAACCAGTTCAATCCAGTTTTATCCGGTTCATCTGAACCAGTCTAGTTTTTCTCTTCCAATTTGCCCTAAGGTTCTTTCCCAAGACTTTATGAACCCTTTGGGTCACTTGGGAGTTGTAATTTTCCAAATTTCCTATTCTCTAATGATCGAATTTGTGAACGAGTTCGATTTTTCTCAATCGATTTGACCAGTTCTTTTCCCAATTTTCCTTAACTCAAAACGGCGGGGTTTACAACTCTCCCTTCCTTTTAGGGGTTTTTCCCCAAAACTTAATTAGCAACCTTTGCATGAGGAACAATTTCCTTTGATGTCAACTTGGTGTTTGTTTAACATGCAAACTCTTCTCTTGTTTTTTCAATTAGCCCTTTTTATATCATTCACTTGAGGAATTTCTTTTCCTTTATATTATTTACTCCCTCCATGAAGTTTATCATAACTAGACATTCCTTACTTAAGGGTATATCCTTAGATTCACATCTTTCTTTACTTAGAGCAACATTTTTCTTTTTGAGGTCCTGTACTCAGGATTGGGAGTTCCAAGATACCTAACCATTCCCGTGTCTAGTTAACCTCTTGGTCGTTGAAACCCATAGCTCGATGTTCTTTAGAGCATTACATACTTATTTTCACGGGTTTCTTGTTATCACCTTTTCATCCTATTTCGACTCTTCCTTCATCTTGAGTCATGTTTTCCTCGGGACTGTTGGGTTTACATGCCCCTTACAGCAAGACATTTTCTATATCTTATCTCTATGTCCATTAGATTTCCAGAACACCTTCTTTAGGGTTATTCCCAACATTCCAATCTCTCAGGGATTGTATAATTTCATCCCTCCTTTCATGCGGTATGTCACACCCCAACCCTGTTTGGTCAGATCCCTGTGACCAACCCGCCACTCTCCCAGTTTATTGAAGGGTTTCCCCTTATTATAAACCGTAAAGAGTAAGGCGTCATTTAAAACTGCACCTTTTCCAGGAATAACATAAACAAAATTGCATAACAATTTAGATTTATCATACCTGTATCACAGGCGTCTTAGTTGATGGTCTTTAAGAGCAGACTTTTCGAAATCTCCTGAAAGGGATATAAGGGAGGGGGTGAGTACGACTACTGAGTTAATGGGGTTTTTCAAAAGTTTAGACTTTTAAGAAAACATTTATTATTGGAGTGTGCTAGACTCCTCACTTTTAAAAAATCCTTACATTAAAAAGATTCGGGTTTTTTCACATTTCTTCTTATCACGGTGTGTCATCACCCAACACACATCTTTCATCATGAAGGTTACACACATTCGCTGGCCAGCACGATTGCTGAACCCACTTGTGGCTTTGGAGCGACTTTACCGGCCACTCGGATAGAAGTACATCCACTTCTACCCTAAGAATGAATTGATGTTCGTGACATCCGAATCTCATTCCCGGAATGGATTCTTCGTGTCCATATGAGGACAAAGACCTCATCCTGTCCCCATCCAATCTCATGCGCTTGGTGCTACTCCAAATTTCGCATAGACACCTAGAACGACGAACTGCCCTTATACTCACCGGGCCATCCAGGGCCCTTAGGACGCATCACTACCCTACATGGGCGTCTTGATGATCCCGTACTCATAGTGCATGCACAATCAAAGTTTTCTCAACTTGCCATGTAATCTATGGTGCCACTAGTCCAATGGCCCTGACTCTCAACTCAACCCGCAGTTGTTTGTCTTGACTAGTCCGTCGACCTGTCATGTCGCACTACTGCTAGTTGACTGAGTATGTCGGTCCTATCTTGGTACCATGGCTAAACAATTCCTTTATTTAAAGTTTTATGGCATATAATTCATGTTTGTTTACGAGCTCCTACTCGTGCCAACTAGCCTAGGGCCCACTGTACGAGATTTTTAAAAATCGGGTATATTAGCCCCCAAGTTCCAAAATTGAGGCCCCCGACCTATTTACAACCTGTAAGTAGTTTTTTTCACATGTTTTTCACATCACTACTCCAAGTTGTGATGTTTAAAATGCCACATAGTAGTAGGTTGTCATTTTGATATTTTTATCATTACCAACCGGGAATGATATAAAATCCCACTCACAAACGGTAAGTGATTTTTAACTTTAAGTTATGCTCATCATCCCAACTGGGTATGATATTAATAAACTCACTCACCCGTTAATGCCGTGAATTCCACTAGACCGTTTCCTTGTATTCATGCGAGATTGTCCTTACTAGCATTCCCGGTACTTTGTGTTCCTACATGATATGAACATCTCGTTTCATTATCATTTGGCCTAATAGGCTTCATTCATTCCAATTGAATGAGAAAGTCAAACTTTCAGTTATTTGCAATTAGGTCCCTAAAGTTATTTCTTTTTAACTTCCATAATGTCGGTTTTTCCTCAAATTGAGTCCTGAAACTTTTAAAATTTATCATAGGGCCTCAATTTATTCCATTTCACAAAAGAGGATTAATTTCCCAAATTTCCAATTTGGTCCCCCAACTTTTCCAAAATTACCATTTTACCCTTCCTTTACAAAAATGGTAAGTTTCACCACAAAAATTCTAAAATTCCTCAATTGGCCCTCTAACATTTTTATCATGCCCAATTGACCCTCAATTTTAGTAAATTGCATTTCAGTCCCTCAAAAATTTGAAAATTCCCTATTTCCCCCAATTTCCTCCCCAATTCCAACTCTTTAACACAGTCGAATATTATTTTATCAAATTGACCAATCAAACACCTCTAATTGTTGAAATTGAAGTTGAAATTGAGTTTCTCCATGTTCATACAATTCCATAGAACTTTGAATTGCGAGTTTTAATGCCGGAATGAGCTCAAACGGAGCTTTGTCGGAAAATAGACTGTAGAGAGAGAAAGCTTCGATTACACATCGGTGAGGGCACGACGGTCCGAGCTTTCAATTTGGGCAAATGGTTCTCATCTTGATGTTCATCCTAGAATCAAGGATCGCATCAATTGATGCATAATTGAGTTAGAATTTCATCATTCAATTTTTGTTGGTTCTCTCTTTAGCATCAGCCGTAAATTGTAGAGTGGAGCCAGATTGCCTTACCTTTCAGTCCTAATTCGGCTGTGGGAGGGTTGAGAAAATGTTGGAAAGGCTTAGTTTGGACTGAGGAGGGCTTGTAATGGCCAATTTCAACTTGGTCAAAATAGGGCAGCTTTGGCCCGCCAGAGCTGCTTCATTGTTTCATCATGCCGGCATTTCTCCGACGACCCTAGGAGTAAACGGAGACTACAAGCGTGTAGTTGACTTCTCCCCGGTTCTAAAGAACTTGACCTCACCTTGTTTGGCTCAAAAAAGACCCCATATCAGAGCTCTGGTTTGAGCTTCACTGGAAAATGGAGGAGTTGAGAGAGAATGAAGTTTTCAGGTGTGGAGAGTATGAATGGAGGGGGGTTCTTTATATAGGGAGCTTGGGGACCCGTTGGCCGTCTATTTGGCATCTTTATAACAGGCATTGAATACCTGAAACATATCGAACGGAAATGTTTCTCCTTCGCTGGCACTGCTTCGATTTTCCGGCGAGTGAACAATGCTGTCATCTTGAGGAAGAAGATGACACTGTTCCGAACCGGGTTCGAAGCTTAAACCGGCCGGTTCACCCCTCATTTGACCGAGTTTTTCAAATCTAAAAATTTATAAATTCATCTAAATTCATTTTCTATTCAATGGTGGCCTCAAATCTCAAATTTGAATTATTTAAGCCACCTAGAAAAATGAATTTAGGATCCGGTTCAATAGTGGTTCAAACCGGTTCGGATCCGGTTCACCTGAACTAGTTTGGTTTTCATCCCCAATTCCTTCACAATTCCATTTCCATGTCTTTTGTGACTCCTTGGGTCACTTATGGTCCATAAAATTCTCGGTTTACCATCTCTTTATCGATTCCAATTCATAAATCAGCTTATCCTTAAACCGGTTCGGGTCCGGTTTACTCGAACCAATTTGGTTTTTTTCTCTAATGAGTGGATGGCTGGGCATAGGGTGGAGTACATGAAATAAAACCGATAATTGGAATCTACACAAATAAGGAATAAGGGATGGAATGAAAAAATTTAAGACAACGAAGGACTGAAAGCGGGCAAATGCCCCAATATAGAAAGGGTGTAAGGAGATGAAGAAAGGAAACCTTTAAGAAATGGTAAGAAGGTGAAATATGTAACTCCTAAGGTGAAAGTTTCTACTTTGAAGGAAATAGTAGAGAATGAAACCGTAAAAAGGGAAACTCCCAAAACCAAACAAATCGACATGTAGACCAAAAGGAATCAACTCGGTATAAAGAATTGTGAAATGATCTTGAACAAGTAAGAGTGGATTAAGGCCAAAGTAAAATCCTTGAGTAAATGATGTCATTGGGAATGAGGATGGTCATAAGAAAGGATGAATCCCAGCTTGTCGGTATAGTTTTGGAAAATCCAATCAATGGGAACTGAAAAGGCCCAATAAAGAAGTTGGGAAAAGATGAGTAGGTAAGAGGAATCCATACGGTTATGTGAGATATAACTTCAAAGGCATGATGGAGGAGAGGATAATGGTAAAAAGGATAGTTGAAGAATACTATCAAAAGAAAAGAGGGATGAAGTTATACGATCCTTGAAAGGTTGAAAAGATAAGAGAGACCCCGAAGGAGATGTTCTAGAAATCTAATGGACAGAGATAGGTCCAAGAAATTGTCATGCTGTAAGGGGCATGTGAGCCCAACAAACCCAAGGAGAATATGAATCAAAGTAAGGAAGAGTCAGCTAATAAGCATGACAAGGTCGAATATAAAAAAAATTAGATTGAAGTTATAATAGACAATGAATGAAGGAAGGGTCAAAATATGACGAAAAAGTGATAATAAAGAAAAACTGTGGAAATAAGTACGTAATGCTCAAAAGAACAATGAGCTAAAGGTTTCAACTACCAAAAGGATAATTGGACACGAGAATGATTAGTTACCTTGGAATTCCCAATATTGAGTACAGAATCTCAAAGGGAAGAATGTTGCTCTAAACAAAGAAAGATATGAATCTAAGGATATACACTAGAATAAGGTATGTCTAGTTATGATAAACTCCGTGGAGGGAGTAAATAATATAAAGGAAAAGAAATTTCCTTAAGTGCAGAGGATGTAAAAAAGGGGTAATTGAAAGAATAAGAGAAAAGTTTGCATGTTAAGTAAACACCAAAGGGACATCAAAGGAAATCATTCCTCGTAAAAGGTTGATAATTAAGTTTTGGGGACAAAACTCCTAAAAGGAGGGGAGAGTTGTAAACCCCACACTTTTGAGTTAAGGAAAATCGGGAAAAGAACCAGTCAAAAAGAGTAAGAAAATTGAGCCGGTTTACAAACTCGATCATTTGGGAACAAGCAATTTGGAAATTTACAACTTTCGGGTAATCTAAAGGGTTCATTAAACCTTGGAAAAGAAACTTAAGACAAACTAAAAGAAAATAACCAAATTGGTTCAGGTGAACGAGATCCTATAAGAACTCTGAAGTTAAGCGTACGCTTGCCTGAGAGTAGTGCGAGGATGGGTGACCTCCTGGGAAGTATGATTTTTTGTAACCCGAAATTTTGGTAAAAAATTTTTATGTGAACGTACGCCTTATCATAAATAGCCATAAATTAATATATATTTAATTATTGGAATTAATACAAATAATTTAATATCTAAATTAAATTATTGGAATTAATATCAATGATTTATGGCAATATTAATAGTAGTAATAAATCTCTCCCATTTAATACACAATTTTACACCTATATAAAGAGGTCATCCCCATTCATTTTCCTCACACTCGAACACTTCTTTCTATCTCTCTCTCTACTACTCCATTTCTCGGTGAATCTCAAACTAGAGCTTCGACTTGAATAATTTTCTTAACCTTGGATGGAGAGGTCGGGCTCTTTAGAACTGGGGAGAAGTCAACTATCTGATAGCAAAATCCAGTCAATTCGAGAATCACTGGAGAAGCGCCGGCATGATGGAACAGTGAAGTAGCTCCGACGGACCGAAGCTGCCCTATTTCGGCCAAGCTAAAATCAGCCATTTCAAGCCCTCCTTAGGCCAAACCAAGCCCTCCCAACACATCCTCAGCCCTTCCACGGCCGAATTAGGACCGAAAGGTAAGCCAATTCGGCTCCCCTTTACAATTTTCGATCGGTGTTAGAGAGAGTCGACCGAATTTCAATGATAAAATTCTAATCCAATTCGACATCAATTGATGTGATTCTTGATTCTAGGATGAACCTTAGGATGAGAGCTATCTGCCCAGATCGAAAGCTCGGACCGTTGTGCCCTCACCGGTGAGTAATCGAAGCTTTCTCTCTCTACAATCTATTTTCCGGCGAAGCTCTATTTGAGCTCGTTTCGGCGTTAAAACCTGCGATTTAAAGTTATATGGAATCGTATGAACATAGAGAAACTCAATTTCAACTTCAATTTCAACAATTAGAGGTGTTTGATCGGTCAATTTGATGAAATCAAATTTAGTTGTGTTAAAGAGTTGGAATTGGGGGAAAATTGGCGGAAATTGGGAATTTTGAAAAATTTGAGGGACCGAAATGCAATTTTCTAAAATTGAGGGTCAATTGGGCATAATAAAAATGTTAGAGGGCCAATTGAGAAATTTTAGAATTTTTGGGGTAAAATTTACCATTTTTGTAAAGGAAGGGCAACATGGTAATTTTGGAAAAGTTGGGGGACTAAATTGGAAATTTGGTAATTTAAACCCCTTTTTGGAAATGGAATAAATTGAGGTCCCTTGATAAATTTTAAAAGTTTCGGGACTCAATTTGAGGAAAAACCTACATTAGGGACTTAAAGTTTAAGAGTAATAACTTTAGGGACCTAATTACAAATAAATAAAAGTTTAACTTTTTCATTCATTTGGAATGAATGAAGGCTAAATGCCTGATTTTGAAAATCTCGTACAGTGGGCCCAAGGCCAGTTGGCACGAGTAGGAGCTTGTAAACAAACATGATATATGTGCAATAAAACTTAATAAGTGAATTGTTTGGCCATGGTACCAAGATAGGACCGAGATGCTCAGTCAACTAGCGGCAATTCGACATGACAGGTCGACAGACTAGTCAAGACAAACAATTGTGGGTTGAGTTGAGAGTCGGGGCCGTTGGACTAGTGGGACCACATATTACATGGGAAGATGAGAAAATATTTTTTGTGAATGCACTGTAAGTACAAGATCATCAAGATGCCCATGAGGGGTAGTGATGTGTCATAAGGGCACTTGACGACATGGTGGCTATAAGGGCAGTTCGTCGCTCCAAGTGTCTGTGCAATATTTGGAGTAGCACCAAGCGCATGAGATCGGTGTGGGGACAGGATGAGGTCTTTGTCCTCATATGGATACGAAGAAGCAATTTTGGGATTGAGGGTAGGATGTTGCGTACATCCACTCATTCCCAGGGTAGAAGTGGTCGTGCTTCTATCCGGGTGGTTGGTAAAGTCACTCCGAAGCCACTAGTGGGTTCAGTAGTCATACTGACATGCGAATGTGTGTAACCTTCATGATGAAGGATGTGTGTTGGATGATGACACACCGTGGTAACTAAGAAATGATGGAAAAATCCAAATTTTTAAATGAAGAGATTTTGAAAAGAAAGGAGTCCGACACACTCCATATAAATGTTTTTCTTAAAAGTTAAAAGTAGACCTTTGAAAACCCATTCACTGAGTAGTCGTGCTCACCACCTCTGTTATATCCCTTTAAGAAAATCTTGGAAAGTCTACCCTTAAAGACCATCAACTAAGATGCCTGTAAGACATGTATGTAAAGTTTAAAATTTCATGTAGTTTTGATTATTCTATTCCAGGAAATGGTGTAGGTTTAAAGGACGTCGTGCTCTTTACGTTTTATAATAAGGGGAAACCCTTTAATAAAACAGGAGAGTGGTGAGTTGATCACGAGTATTCGACCAAATCAAGTCGGGGCATGACAACTAGAGTGGTATCAGAGCCTGTTTCCACGAATACATAATCAAAACTAGAAAATATTGTAACTAATAGGATTTATCCTTAAATTTTCAGATGGCTCCTAGGAGAGGAACTAAGAAAACTTGGAATGGCTCTACTCAACACCCTATCTTCATAGAAAGACAACCCTAGAAGCTTCCCAAATGCTTGAGACCTGGCAGAAATGTCGAAAGACTAAATGGGGAAGTATCCTGGAGAATGGTGCTATGACCTATTGATGGCACAAGTATAAAGGGGGATGCTTATCAAGAATTGCATAGCTCCCTAGTTAATTTGTGACCATTTTTTGTGATAGGGCTGAGAGCCCAACCATTTGTATTCCCATGTTAATAAAATATTCAAATTCTCCAAAACTCTGTCTTCTAAGGATGTGATCTTACTTGGAATATGGCATAAGGAAAATAAAACAAACCCACACTATCCTGGAAACTAAGGAAAAGTTATATCCTAGTGATGGGAGATGAATCAGGAAACCAAGGAGGACTCTTACCATGACCCTTTAGCAAAGGAGATTGAATAAGAAAACTGTAAAAGTGATCAGACTCAAGAACGATAGATCACCAAACCATTAAATGACATCCTTTTTCATTTGTTCTTTGGAATTATCTAATCATTAAATGACATCCTTTGATGTCGTCCATCCCATGCACCCTTTCTGGGAATCTAGTGGTACATCCTTGTACCATTTCCTTAATTCTACTTGTATCCTACACAAAATTTCTTACTTGGGAAAAGTTCAGACATGGTATGTTTCAAGACCTCTTTGGGCGAGGCTTACTTAATCTTCTCCTAGCTTTGAGTTTGGTCGTCAATTTGGTCTTGGCTATTAATCTCTTTAAGGATTTCCTCCATCCTTCTTTTCCAAATGTTTGGCCTTTCCATCTTTCCTTTCTTTACTAGAGTTTAATCTATGACCTTCACGAGGGTTAGTTCATTACCTATCTTGCCCCTACTATTCATCTTATCTAATTATCTTGAGGTAGTTGTCACTCGAGTCTTCTTGTCCTTAATGACCATGCCATTGCCATTTTTAGGGCGTAGTCCTTACTACTTCCTAGTCCTCCTCAGGGTGTATTTTATTCTCCTTGTCTATCTTGTTATTACGGTCTGCTTACCTCTACCATGTTAGTCTGAAACTCCAATTTGACTTCTCTACTTTTTCCAAAGCATGTCGTGTTTATCTTCCCATGACATCCCAATTATCGTCTAATGCTCGGTTTGTCTTCTTTTGTGGAGGTGCTTCATTCCTTGCTCCTAGATGGCTATAAATTTAAGGGAGAATTCTCTTCAGCAACTCTTTGTTCTGTTTGTAGTTTATTGAGGTCCTACCTTCAGTCCATTTTCCTTTCTGTCACTATGCTAGGATCTTGAAGAGCTTCCTCTTGGATGTGGTTAAAATTCTGAGCAGGAGTCTTGTTTCTAGGGATGGTATCCTTTCAGATTCCTATAGCTGTGGGGCGCTATCCTTGGAAGATATGGTTCTAAATCCTTGTGGTGTGGGACATTTCTTCACTTCATGTCCTATTTCCCTTACAACTTGTAATAGGTCATTTCTTATCCAATTGTTACTTCAAGTGTTCTCCTAGACTCCTTAATTACCTTGGTGGTTTTCTTGTCATGCTTTCTTTGCCTAATAATTCCCTTGATTCATTCCTTTATTTGGGATGGGAATCTCCTTGGTCTCTGTGGTGTCTAGGGTAACACGGGTTTGTTTGTTTACCTTTTTTGGGAAATCTTCCTATAGCTTGAGGCACAAGGTCACATAATTTTTTAGAGATATAGTTTTTAGTAACTTGGAGTTCTTTATTATTGGAGAGGTAGTACAATAGGTCGGGGTCCTAGCCTCATCACAAAAAGTGTCTACGAAACATATGGGAAGTTACTGGGTTCCTGACAAGCGTCCTTCTTAGTAAGGTTATAAGCCATTGATGGCATTCTTGGCCTTAGTCTTGGCTTCCTTTGTACTCAAAATTATGACCTCAACAGATCTTGACACCATCCTTCTAGATACTTCCCACTAATGTCTCTTGCTTCTTTGGGACTTCTCGGGTATTTAGGGTGATCTCCCTATGGGGACAGAGAGTTGGGTGGTGTTGGTAATGTCAGTCCTTGTTTTCTTGGTTCCTCTCCTGGGTGCCATCTAAAAAATTTTAGAAAAATTCCTATTAGTCACTATCTTTTCTAGTCTTGATTATGTATTCGAGGAAACAAGCTCTAATACCATTCAAGTTGTCACGCCCCGACCCGGTTTGGTCGGATCCCCATGATCAACCCATCACTCTTCCAGTTTATTAAGGGTTTCCCCTTGTTTATAAACCGTAAAAAGTAAGGCATCTTTTAAACTGACACCTTTTCGGGAATAACATAAATCCAAACTACACAATTTTAAACTGATCATACCTGTCTCAGAAGCGTATTAGTTAATGATCCTTGGGGTAGGCTTTCTGGGATTTTTTGAAAGGTATATAAGGGAAGGGGTGAGTACAATAACTTAGTGAATGGGTTTTCAAAATTAATTTTTTAGGAAAAATGTTTGATTTGGAGTGTACCATACTCCTTATTTTCTTGTAAAAACATTTCATTTCAAATTTCGGTTTTTATCACCATTTCTTATTAACCACGGTGTGTCATTACCCAACAGACATCCTTCATCATGAAGGTCAAACACATAATCGCAGGCCAGCCCATCCACTGAACCCACTTGTGGCATCAGAGCGACTTTACCGACCACCTAGATAGAAGTACGTCCACTTCTACCATGAGAATGAGTGGATGTTCGCAACATCCGCCACTCAATCCCATAAAAAATCTCCGTGTACGTATGAGGACAAATACCTCATCCTGACCCCCTCCCCGGTCTCATGCGCTTGAAGCAACGTCAAGCTTTGCAAGGCTTCTGATACGACTAACTACCCTTATATCCACCAAGTCGTCAATGGCCCTAGGACGCATCACTACCCCTCTTAGGCATCTTGAAGGTATCGTAAACACAGTGCATGCACAATCAATATTTTTCACATGATGCCATATAATCTATAGTGCCACTGGTCCAACGACCCCGACCCTCAACTCGACCTGCAGCTGTTTGTCTTAACTAGTCCGAAAACCTATCATGTCACACTGCCACTAGTTGACTGAGTATGTCGATCCTATCTTGGTACTATGGACAAACAATTCGTTTACTTAAGTTTTCATGGCATATAAATAATTTTTGTTTATGAACTCTTGCTCGTGCCAACTGGCCTTGGGCCCACTATTCGAGATTTTCAAAATTGGGCATATTAGCCCCCAAGTTCCAAAATCGAGGCCTCCAACCTAATAGAGCTTATTCGAGCTCTCGTCAAGAAGGTCTCCCAAATTGTTTAAGTAGTGGCACACAATCAAGGAGAGCACTTCTGACAAAAATATATTTTTCAACTGTCCATCATACCAACCGAGTATGAGGACATCTCTACTCATAATCGATGAATGGGTTTTCCACTTCCTTCAAGGAAGTTTCATCATACCAACCGGGTATGATCTACTTACAACCGGTAAATAGTTTTTTTTTTCGCGCAATTTTTCACATCACTACTCTTAGGTGTGATGTTTAAAATACCACTTAGCACTGGGTTTTCATTTTTGAGGTGCTTATCATCCCAACCGGGTATGTTATAAAAATTCCACTCACCCGTTAATGAAGTGAATTACTCTCATCCGGTTCTTTGTATTCACACGAGCTTGTCCTTACTAGCGTTCTCGGTACTTCATGTTCCTATTTGATATGAATATCGTTGTTCATTATCACTCGACCTAATTGCCTTCATTCATTCCAAATGAATGAGAAAACCAAACTTTCCATTTATTTGAAATTTGGCCGCTAAAGTTATTTTTCTTTAACTTTAAGTCCCTAATGCTGGTTTTTCCTCAATTTGTGTCCTGAAACTTTTAAAATTTCACCTTGGGACCTCAATTTATTCAATTTCACAAAAAGGGGTTCAATTTCCTAAATTTCCAATTTGGTCCCCCAACTTTTCCAAAATTACCTTTTTGCCACTACTATAAAAAATGGTAAGTTTTGCCCCAAAAATTTCAAAATTACCCAATTGGTCCTCCAACATCTTTATCATGCCCAATTGGTCCTCCATTTTATGAAATTTTACTTTAGTCCCTCATTTTTTTTAAATTCCCAAATTTCCCCCAATTTCAACCTTCTAACTCTGCCGAATTTGATTTCATCAAATTGACCGATCAAATGATTTGAATTGTTGAAATTGAAGTTAAATTAGAGTTCCTACACCTTCATACGATTCAATTGCACTTTGAATCTCACGATTTGGTGTCGGAATGAGTTTAAACGGAGCTTCACCAGAAAACTTGACTTAGAGAGAGAAAGTTTTGAAAGCTTACCGTCGAGGGCGTGACGGTCCGAGCTTTCAATCTGGGCAGATAGCTTGTGTACTAAGGCTCCACCTAGAATCAAGAATTACATCAATTGATGTCGAATTGAGTGAGAATTTCATCATCGAAGTTCTGCCGATTCTCTCTCTAACACCGATCGAAAATTAAAGAGGGGAGCTGAATTGACTTACCTTTCAACTGTAGGAGGGCTATGCAATGCATCTGGGCTATACTAAAATGTACTGCACCCTCAAACAAGGATATTGGTGGAAAGGGATAAAGAGGAAGATTGCGGAATATGTAGCCCAATGCTTGTCTTGTCAGCAAAATAAAGATGAACATTAGAAACCTTCAGAACTGCTACAACAATTACCAATCCCCAAATGGAAGTGAGAACATATCACTATGGATTTTGTCACAAGACTACTCATGACTAGAAAAGGGCGAGACACAATTTGGGTCATTGTGGATAGATTGACCAAGTTCGCCCATTTCATACCTATAAGAGTGACGGATTCAATGGAACAACTGGCTGTCTTGTACATAACGGAGATCTTGAGACTCCATGGCATCCCGGTAAGCATAGTGTCGGATAGAGACCCTAGATTTACCTCGAGATTTTGGCCTAGTTTGCAAAGTGACTTGGGGACCAAACTTCATATAAGCATGGCATTTCATCCTCAAATGGATGGACAGTCTAAGCAGACGATCCAAGCCCTGGAGGATATATTACATGCATGTGTACTCACCAAGAATAAGGGTTGGGAAGAATACTTGTGCATAATGGAGTTTGCTTATAATAACAGTTATCAGGCCAGTATTCAAATGGCTCCCTATGAGGCACTTTATGGATGACCAAGTCATACCCCCTTATTTTGGGAAGAGGTTGGAGAAAGGAAGTTGGAAAGGGTCGATCAAGGATGCAACAGAGAAAATCAAGATCAAAAGGAATCGGCTTAAGGCTGCTCAGGATAGGCATAAGAGCTATGCAGATAATCGGAGAAGGAATTTGTAATTTGATGTAGGACACCAAGTGTTCCTAAAGGTGTCCCCATGGAGAGGAATGCTTAGGTTTCAACAACGGGGGAAGTTGAAAACAAGGTATATCGGTCATTACACAATAGTCCAAAGGATAGGACCAGTGGCATATAAGCTAGAACTGCCTCCGAACTTACCAAGAATACATGATGTATTCCATATCTCGGTACTCCAGAAGTACAAGTCTGATCCTAGCCATGTGTTAGACCGACCTAAACCATAATTGGAAGAGAACCTGACTTATCAAGCAGAATCGGTGCAAATCATTGACCGAAGGGACAAGAACTTGAGGAATAAGAAGAATCATATGGTAAAGGTTCTTTACTAGAATGGACCTGTGTAAGAAGAGACATGGGAAACCGAGAGCATTATGAGAGATGGGTCCCCTCAATTGTTTGACATGTAACTTGTTTTGGGAACAAAACCCCTAAAAGGAGTAGAGAGTTGTAAACCCTGTCCCTTTATAGATAATAAAAGTAGGAAAAGAACCGATCGTTTCAAAAGAGAAAACCAAGCCGGTTCACGAACCACAATCGATAAGAAAAGGGTAAATAGGGAAATTTACAACCACAACCGATCGTTTCGTCCTATTTTGACAAACATTACAATTTTAGTTCAAATTTTTATGTTTGTCCTTGTGATGCTTACTAACTGACTCTTTCTCATCTTGATCATGTTTTCCTCGAGATTGTTGGGTTTACATGCCCCTTATAGCATGACATTTTCTAGATCTTGTCTCTATGTCCACTAGATTTCCAGAACACCTCCTTTAGGGTTATTCCCAACTTTCCAATCTCTCAAGGATTGTATAATTTCATCCCTCCTTTTATCGGGTAGTATTCCTTGACTATCTTTACTATTATCCAATTATACTTCATGTCTTGACAAAGTGTCTTACATAATCATGTCGATTTTTCTTTACCCACTCGTCCTTTCCCAACTTATTTATTGGGTCCTTCTAGTGCAAAGTATTGAATTTCCTGATGACTTATCGACATGCTGAGATTCTTCCCTTCTTATATCTTTCTTCATTTCTGGTGATGTCCTTTACTCAAGGATTTTCCTTTTCCTTAAACTCATTCTCATTTACTTGTGATCATTTCAAGATTCCTTCATTTTTAGGGCATTCTCCTTTTATGATTTTCATCCTCTAATATGTCCTTCAAAGTAGAGATTTCACTTTAGGTGCTAGATGCTCAAATTTCTTACTACTCCTTGAAGTTTTTCTTCCTTCGTATTCTTACACCCTTTTGAATTTGGGCTTTTGTCCACCTTTAATCATTTTCCTATCATCAGGTCTTATTTCGTGTATATAATATTATACCCACTCTATTACCCTTCTTTAGAGTGTAGTGCCCGCTACTCCCTTGTCTTTCCTATGATCTCGCTTATTCTCCTTGATCATCCTATTGTTACTAGTTGCTTCCTTCTTACATCCTTCTAAGGTCGGTATTGTTTCTTGTTCTTTATCCTTCACTATCCTCCATTTCCTTTTTATTCCTTATCCTCTCTTTGAAGAGTTCCTGCTGATAGATTGGTTCCTAGCACCCTTTATGTCCAGCTATACACTCCTTGGGCTCTATTAAGCGAGTGTGGACCACGGCCAGTCTTGATATCATTGGTTGTTTTTTCCTTACCCTCTTCTGAATTAAAGGGCTTACTTTCCCAAGGTTTTTCGGATGTTCTTTTCTCTATTTCCTTATGATGGCTAGCCCACCCATTCTCACTTGTCGCTGCTTCATTTGATGCTATTTCCTACTTAGCCGTTCCTTGGGTTTAACTTTCCCCTTGGGTCCTCTTAATGTACTTCCCTTGATTCTTTCACCTCGGCGTGCACTTCATCTCCTCATCCTTTGTTACTTGGTTCATTATTTCTTAATTGGAACATGTATACCTTCCTAGGGTCTTCTTCCTTGAGAAAGGCTCATGCACTTATTTGCTCCAAGACATCTTTGTCCGAAACTCACTAAATCCTCCTTATGGCTTAAGTGTAGTCATCATTTCATTTTTGGCCATTTATTTCTTCAAGGGTTTTCTTCATTCTTCCTTTCCACCATTTTGGCCTTTCCACTTCCCCCTTCCTTGCTAGTTTAATTTACAACCCTACTTAACTGCTCTAGTTTTCCAAGGTAGATCATACCTTACTGTCTCGGGGCATTCTAGTTGTCTTTCATCATTCAGCTTGTCATCTGTGGAGGAGGTATTTCCTTATTTGCTCCTAGGTGGTTTGTAGTGCTCTTTAAGGAAACTTCACTTTATCTATATTCTACTATTTTTAGGTTTTCTTTAATGTCCTACCCTTGATCTTCTTTCTATGATCCTTCCTTGAGCTATTGAGGCATGCTACCGTATTATTAGGGAACAGAGAAATTTTTAGAAACTCATAATCTTATTTATTGAAGTAAGAATACAGTTTGGGGTTTTAACATCTCTTGAGGGAGATTGTTACAATGATGGGTTGAGGAGTATTCATTACTAAACTATGGTCTAGAGCGATTTTTTCCTAGGTGAGATTGGGTTCCCTAATCGCAATTGTGGTTCTTGTAATGTCATCCCTTCAAACTTTTGTAGGGGTGGAGGTGTCCTTATTAGAAGGTATCGCTTGGATTCCTCATAGTATGGGACAATTCCTTGCTATGTGTCCCACCTTCCTACACTCATAACAGATCCTCTTGGGTCTTGTCCTTCGAAATGTCGGGCATCTTCTACTGTAGTGTCCCCATTACCCGCATTTATAATAGACTATCTCCTTATGTGGACCTTTATGGTTCCTCCCACACTTTGAGCATTGTTGGGCCTTTCTAAGGGGTTGTTAATGGTTCGATGCCTTGCCATCCTTGAGCCTGAACACCTTGGAGGCTTTCTTATCGAGTCCTCTTCGACTCGGGGTTACTCCAAGGGTCCTTTTATACTCTTGGTTCATTTCCTCCCTTGGGATGGGGGTTCTCCCTTGCTTCCAGGGTGGCTATGGTAGCATGGGTTTGTTTGGCTACTTTTCTTGGGGCCATCTAAAAATTTTAAGACCAATCCTATTAGTTACTATATTTTCTAGTCTTGATTATATATTCGAGTAAACAGGCTCTGATACCACTCAAGTTGTCACACCCCAACCCGGTTTGGTCAGATCCCCGTGATCAACACGCCACTCTCCCGGTTTACTAAGGGTTACCCCTTGTTTATAAATCGTGAGAAATAAGGCATCCTTTCAACCTACACCTTTCCTGGAATAACATAAATCAAAACTACACATAATTTTAAACTTATCATACCTGCATTACACGTGTTACCTCAAAGGGATATAAGGGAGGGGGTGAGTACAACAACTTAGTGAATGGGTTTTCAAAATTTAACTTTTTAAGAAAAATGTTTGATTCAGAGTGTGTCATACTCCTTATTTTCTTTTAAAAACCTTTCATTTTAAATTTCAAAATTTATAACAATTTCTTATTATCACGATGTGTCATCACCCAACACACATCCTTCATCATGAAGGCAAAATACACAATCACATGCCAGCCCATCCACTGAACCCACTTGTGGCATCGGAGCGACTTTACCAGCCACCTAGATAGAAGCATGTCCACTTGTACCCTGAGAATGAGTGGATGTTCACGACATCCGACCCTCAATCCCGTAATAAAACTCTAAGTCCGTATAAGTACAGAGACCTCATCCTATCCCCTTCCCCGATCTCATATGCTTGAAGCTACTTTGAGCTTCACAAGAGTTCTGGCATGACTAACTGCCCTTATATCCACCAGGTCGTCTAGAGCCCTAGGATGCATCACTACCCCTCTTGGGCGTCTTGAGGGTCCTGTAAATATAGTGCATGCACAATCAACAATTTTTTTTACAAAATGCCATATAATCTATGGTGTCACTGGTCCAACAACTCGATCCTTAACTCAACCTACAACTCTTTGTCTTGACTAGTCCAAAGACATGTCATGTCGCACTACCGCTAGTTGACTGAGTATGTCGGTCCTGTCTTGGTACTATGGCCAAACAACTTATTTACTTAAGTTTTCATGGCATATTAATCATGTTTGTTTACGAGCTACTACTCACGCCAACTTGCCTAGGGCCACTGTTTAAGATTTTCAAAATTGGTCGTATTATCCCCCAAGTTCCAAAACTGAGGCCTCTGACTTAACAGAGCTATTCGAGCTCCCATCAAGAAGATCTCCCAAAATGTTTAAGCAATGGTACATAGTCAGGGGAGAGCACTTCCGACAAAATATACTTTTCAACTCTCCATCATACCAACCGAGTATGTGGACATCTCCTCTCATAAACGATGAACGGGTTTTCCACTCACTTCGAGGAAGTTTTATCATACCAACCCGATATGATCTACTTACAACAGATAAGTAGTTTTTCCGCTTGATTTCTACGTCACTCCTCGGAGGTGTGATGATTAAAATACCACTTAGAAGTGAGTTTTCATTTTCGAAGTGGTTATCATCCCAACCGAGTATGATATTAAATTCTCACTCACCCATTAATGCAATAAATTCTTGTCGACTGATTCTTTGTATTCACATGAGCTTGTCCTTGTTGGCGTTCCTGATACTTTGTGTTCCTACACAAAATGAACATCCTTGTTCATTATCTCTTGGCCTAATAGCCTTCATTCATTCCAAATGAATGAGAAAATAAAAATTTTCCTGTATTTGCAATTAGGTCCCTAAAGTTATTTTTCTTTTTAATTTAAGTCTCTAATGCCGATTTTTCCTCAAATTGAGTCCTGTAACTTTTAAAATTCACCTTGGGACCTCAATTTATTCAAATTAACAAAAAGGGGTTCAATTTTCCAAATTTCCAATTTGATCCCCTAACTTTTCCAAAATTAACATTTTGCCCCTACTTTATAAAAATGGTAAGTTTTGCCCCAAAAATTCCAAAATTGCACAATTGGTCCTCCATCATCTTTATCACGCCCAATTGGTCCTCAATTTTTAAAATTATACTTTAGTCCCTCAAATTTTTGAAATTCCCAAATTTCCCCCAATTTTCCTCAATTTCAACCTTCTAACTCAACTGAATTTGATTTCATCAAATTGACCAATCAAATGAGTTTAATTGTTGAAATTGGAGTTAGATTAGAGTTCCTACACCTTCATACAATTAAATTACACTTTGAATCACACGATTTGGTGCTAGAATGAGCTTGAATGGAGCTTCACCAGAAAACTGGACTTAGAGAGAGAAAGCTTCGAAAGCTTACTATCGGGGGCGCGATGTCCGAACTTTTGATCTGGGAAGATAGTTCTCATCCTGAGGTTCCTCCTAGGATCAAGAATTGCATCAATTGATGCTGAATTGAATGAGAATTCTATCATCGAAATACTATCGGTTCTCTCTCTAGCACTGGTCAAAAATTACACAGTGGAGTCAAATTGCCTTACCTTTCAGCGATAATTCAGTGGTAGGAGGATTGCGGAGGTGTTGGGAGGACTTGGTTTGGCCTGAGAAGGGCTCGAATTGGCCAATTTTAGCTCGGTCGAAATAGGGCGGCTTCAGTCCGCCGGAGCTTCTTCATTGTTCTATCACGCCAATGCTTCTCCGGCGACCCTTGGAGTAAATGGAGACTACAGATGTGTAGCTGACTTCTTCCTGATTCTAAAGAACTCGACGTCACCTTGTTTGGCTCAGAAAAGTGCTCAAGTCAAAGCTCTAGTTCGAGCTTCATTAGAAAATGGAGTAGTTGAGAGAGAATAGAGTTTCAGGTGTGGAGATGATGAATGAGGATGGGCTCTTTATATAGGAAGCTCGGAGACTTCTTGGCCGTTCGATTGGAGTCTTAATGGCGATCATTAATTGCTTGAAATTCTCTGCCGGAGACTTTTCAGCTTGATCAGCGCTGCGCAATTTTTCGGTGAGTGAACATTATTGTCATTTTAAGGAAGAAGACGATACTTTTCCGAACCGGACCGAACCGGGTTCAAAGCTTAAACCGAACGGGTCACCTGCGATTCGACCGAATTTTTCAAATCTAAAAATTTCTAAATTCATCTAAATTCATTTTCTATCTAATGGTGGCCTCAAATCTCAAATTTAAATTTTCTAAGTCACCTAGAAAAATAAATTTACCATCCGGTTCCATAGTGGTTCAAACCGATTCAAACCAATTCAATACGATGTGGATCCAGTTCACTGAACCGGTTTGGTTTTCATCACCAATTCATCCTAAAGTCCTTTTTCTTGACTTTTGTGACTCTTTAGGTCACTCGGGATCCATAAATTTCCCAGTTTTCCCTTTCTCTATTGGTTCTAGTTCATGAACCAACTCAGTTCATAAACCGATCCAATTTAGTTGGATTCGGTTCATCTGAACCGGTCTAGGTTTTCTCTTCCAATTTGTCCTAAGGTTCTTTTCCAAGACTTTATGAACCCTTGGGGTCACTTGAGAGTTATAAATTTCCCAAATTGCTCGTTCTCTGATGATCAAGTTTGTGAACTGGTTCGGTTTTTCTCACTCGATTTGACCAGTTCTTTTTCCGGTTTTCCTTAACTCGAAAGGGATGGGTTTACAAAAACTGTGAAACTTCACTGATAGAATTCTCCCTCGATTTGATATGAATTGTAGCGATTCTTGATCCTATGAGGAACCTCTAGACGAGAGCCACCTGACAAATAGAGATCTCGGACCACTGCACCTCTAACGGTAAGTTTTTGAAGCTTTGTATCTGTACGCACAGTTTTTTGGCGAAGCTACATTTGAGCTCAATTCAGACCCATATGACATCATTCAAAGCTCAATTGAATTGCATGGAAGTGTAGGAACTGATCCATACATTCAATTGGAGCAATTAACCCCGATTGAATGGCCAATTTGAAGAAATCAAATTTGGTCTGTTTGAAGGGGAGAAATTGGGGGAAAGTTTGGGGAAAATTGGGGCTTTCGTAAAATTGAGGGACCTATTTGCAATTTCCTAAAATTGAGGGCCAATTGGCTATGGAAAAGATGTTGAGGGATCAATTGGTCAATTTTTGGAATAATTGGGGTCAAATTGCCATTTTTGGAAAGTACTGGCAAAATGGTAATTTTTAAAATGTTTGGGACCAAATTGGAAATTTGAAAAACTTGAGCCCCTTATCCAATTTTGAGTAAAATGAGGACTCACAGGGAATTATTGGAAACCTTGGCACTAAACTGGGGAAATAGTTGGTATTAGGGACCTAAAGTTAATAAAAAGGAACTATAAGGACCTAAGTACAATTTATAGATAAATTGTAAGCCTCGGCTTTTATGCCAAGTTGTAATTGATAAAGTTGTCTGAAACTTGTAGGGACAAGTGTAATTAGAACACCAGCAAGATAAAGCTCATGTAGACTTGGAAACCGTTTGAGGACAAACACGTTACTGTTATCAGGTGAGTGGGCTTATTCACATCATACCTGATTGAGATGATTAGCACTTTAGAAATGAAAATCAACTTATAAGTGGAATTTTGGCATCATACCCAGATGGGATGATGGGCGAACTAAGCTAAAACCTACTTATCAGTTGTAATTAGAGTAAATCATACCTGATTGGTATGATGGACTTCCTTAAAGGAAGAAGAAACACGCTTGCCAGTTGTAAGCAGAGATATCATCACACCTGGTTGGTGCGATTAAGTGAAACTTTATTTTTTTTTCAGAAGTGGTCTCCCCTGACTATGTGTCAATGCTTATACTTTTTGGGAGACCTTCTTGACAAGAGGTAGAACAACTAAGATAAGCAGAGGCCTCGGCCTTTGAAATTGTGGGGATAAATGCCCAATTTTGGAAAATCACGTGCAGTTACTCATAAACAAACATGAGATATGAAATTCATGAAAACTCTTAATGAAATGGTTATGTGATTTTGCCTTGGTATTAAGACAAGACTAACATACTCGATGGACTAGTGGTAGAGCGTTAGGGCCAAGTCGTGGCCCAGCCTAGACAAACTGATGTAGGTCGGGTTTAGGGTCGGCGTCATTGGACTAGTGACACCAAAGATAAATGGCTATGTGAAAACTATTGTTTGTGCATGCACTTGAGGTTCAGGACCATCAAGATGCCCAAGAGGGGTAGTGATGCATCCTAAGGGCTAATGGATGACCTGGTGGAGATAAAAGCAATTTGTAAACCATGTCCCTTAAAGATAAATCAGGAAAAGAACTTGTCAACTCAAGAGTGAAAACCTAACTGGTTCATGTACCGTAAATCATAGAGAAAGGGAAAAATGGGAAATTGACAAACCCCAAGAGACCCAAAGAGTCATCAAATTCATGGAAAAGGACTTTGAGACAATTTGGAAGAGAAAACCATACCAGTTTAAGTGAATTGGACCTGAACCAAATATAACCGGTTTGAACCATGAGTGAATCGGTTGCTAAATTCATTTTTATCAGTGGCTTAAAATATTTAAATTGGAGAATTGATGCCACCATTGAATAGAGAATGAATTTAGAAATTTTTAATTTTGAGAAAATAAGTTGAATTGGGCCTAAATCAGCCGGTTTAAGCATTGAACCTAGTCGGACCGTTCTAGTCTAGTTCGGAATAGTGTCGTCTTCTTCCTTCAGATGACGACACTGTTCATTCAATGCCAAAATGGACAGTGCCAGAGAAGAGAAAACACCTCCGTTCAAGGCGTTTTAGGTCATGAATGAGCTTGACCAAGGTGTCAAATAGTAGGGCAAAGAGTCCCCGAGCTCCCTAAAGAGCTTCTCTCTATTTATCCTCCACACACTTGAAATCTCCATTCTCTCTCAACTACTCTATTTTCTGGCAAAGATTGAATCAGAGCTCTGACATAGGCATTTTTTTAGCATTAGAAGGTGAGGTTGGATTCTTTAGATTATGGAGGAAGTCAGCTACCTCATGGCAATCTCCGTTCGACCTAAGGACCGCCAGAGAAGCACTGGTGGAATCAAACAGTGAATTAGCTTCGAACGACCGAAGGTGCCCTATTTCGGCCAAGCTGAAATCAGCCAAATTCAGCCATCCTCCAACCAAACCAAGCCCTCCCAACCCTCATATGACTTCAATTGAGTTGAAAAGTAAGCCAATTTGGCTCCCCTTTGTTATTTTCGATCGACGTTAGAGAGAGAAATTGTGAAAATTTCACTGACCAAATTCTCCCTTGATTCGATATGAATTGTATCAATTCTTGATCATAGGAGAAACCACAAGATGAGATCTCCCTACCTAGATAGAAAGCTCGGATCGTTGCACCACCGACGGTAAGCTTTCACAGCTTTCTCTCTCTATGCATAGTTTTTTGACAAAACTTTGTTTGAGCTCGATTCGTCCTCAATTCATGCAGTTAGAAGCTCAAGTGAATTGTATGGAAGTGTAGGAACTGATTTACACCTCCAATTGAAGCAATTAACCTTGATTGAATGGTCAATTTGATAAAATCATATTTGGCCAATTTGAAAGGGGGAATTGGGGGATTTCATAAAATTGAGGGACTTCTTTTTAATTTCTCAAAATTGTAGGCCAATTGGCAATGCAAAAGATGTTGGAAGACCAATTGGTCAAATTTTGGAAACATTGGGGTCAAATTGCCATTTTTGGAAGGTAAGGGCAAAATGGTAATTTTCAAAAAGTTGGGGACCAAATTGGAAATTTGGAAAAGTTGAGTCCCTTTAACAATTTTGAGTAAATTGAGGACTCAAAGAGAAATTTGAGAAGTTTCTGGATTCAATTTATGGAAAAGTTAGCATTAGGGACCTAAAGTCAAGGAAGATAAACTGTAGGGACCTAAGAGCAATTAACTAATAATTTTGAGACTAGTCACTAATTTGTGAGAAATGAAGGTTGTCAAGACAAATTTTAATAATTAAGGATGCCCAAATTGTGTAGAAACATGAGAGACTGGAAGACCAGCAAGGATAAGCTAGCGTGGAAGCGGAAACTAACTAGAGAAGGATACACTTCAGTTATCGAATGAGTGTGTTAATTCACATTATACCTAGTTGGGATGATGAGCTCCTTAAAAATACAAAAACCACTTATATGTGGGATTTTAATATCACACCCGGTTGGAGTGATGTTCAAACGAAGTTAAAACCTACTAACCGATTGTAAGTAAAGGGAATCATACCCGGTTGGTATGATGGACTACTTGAAGGAAGGATAAACTCGTTTGTCAGTTGTAAACGGAGGTATCATAACATCCAGTTGGTGTGATGAAGTGAAAATTATATTTTTGTCAGAAGTCTTCTCCTCAAACTGTGTGCCAATGCTTAAAATTTTTGGGAGACCTTCTTGACAAGAGCTAGAGCAACTCAAATAGGTTGGAGGCCTTGGTTGTTGAACTTGTGGGGCTAAATGCCCGGTTTTGGAAAATCATGTGAAGAGGAATAAGGCCAGTTGGCACGAATAAGAGCTCGTAAACAAACATGAGATATGAAAGCCATGAAAACTCTTAATGAAATGGATATGTGATTTCTCCAAGGTACCAAGACATCACCAACATACTCGATGGGCTGGCGGCAGTGCGTCAAGGCCAAGTTGATGGACCGGCCTAGACAAATAGCTATAGGTCGAGTTGAGGGTCAGGGCCGTTGGACCAATGGCAACAAAGATAAATGGCTATGTGGAAAAAAGACTATTGTTTGTGCATGCACTTGAGGTATAAGACCATTAAAACGCCCAAGAAGGGTAGTGATGCGTCTTAAGAGCAACTGGATGACACGGTGGAGATAAGGGATGTTACGCCCTGACCCGGTTTGGTCAGATCCCCATGATCAACCCACCACTCTTCCAATTTATTAAAGGATTTCCCCTTATTGTAAACCGTAAAGAGTAAGGTGTCCTTTAATCTGCACCTTTTCCTGGAATAGAATAATCAAAACTGCATAAAATTTAAAACTTTACATACTTGTCTTACAGACATCTTAGTTGACGATCTTTAAGGGGAGGCTTTCCGGGTTTTCCTGAAAGGGATATAAGGGAGGGGGTGAGTACGACTACTCAGTGAATGGGTTTATAAAAGCTTTTGACTTTTAAGAAAAGCATTTATATGGAGTGTGCCAGACTCCTTTGTTTTCAAAAATCCCTTCATTTAAAAATTTGGGTTTTTCCGCCATTTATTATTTACCATGGTGTGTCATCACCCAACACACATCCTTCATCATGAAGGTTACACACATTCGCAAGTCAGTATCACTACTGAACCCGCTAGTGGCTTCGAAGCGACTTTTCCTGCCACCCGGATAGAAGTACGACCACTTCTACTCTGGGAATGAGTGGATGTACGTGACATCCAACCCACAATCCTGAAATCACTTCTTCGTGTCCGTATGAGGACGGAGACCTCATCCTGTCCCCACCCCGGTCTCATGTACTTGGTGCTACTCCAGATTTTGTATAGACACCTGGAACGACGAACTGCCCTTATAGCCACCAGGTCGTCTAGTGCCCTTAGGACGCATCACTACCCCTCATGGGCATCTTGATGATCTCATACTCACAGTGCATGCACAAACAATGTTTTCTTATATTGCCATGTAATTTGTGGTGCCACTAGTCCAACGGCCTCGACTCTCAACTCAACCCACAGCTATTTGTCTTGACTAGTCCGTCGACCTGTCATGTTGCACTGTCGCTAGTTGACTGAGCATATTGGTCCTATCTTGGTACCATGGCCAAACAATTCACTTATTAAGTTTTATGGCACATATATCATGTTCATTTATGAGCTCCTGCTCGTGCCAACTGGCCTTGGGCCCACTGTACGAGATTTTCAAAATCAGGCATTTAGCCCCCAAGTTCGAAAACTGAGGCCCCTGGCCTATCAGAGCTATTCGAGCTCCCGTCGAGAAGGTCTCCCAAATAGTTTAAGCATTGGCACATAGTTAGGGGAGAACACTTCCGACAAAATAGGTTTTCATTGTCCATTATACCAACCAGTATAAGGACATCTCCGTTCATAACCGATGAACAAGTTTTCAACTTCCTTCGAGGAAGTCTCATCATACCAATTGGGTATGATCTACTTACAACCGGTAAGTAGTTTTTTTCGCATAATTTTCACATCACTTTCTCTAAGTGGTGATGATTAAAATACCACTAAACAGTGGATTTTTATATCAAGCTACTTATCATCCCCTACCGGGTATGATATAAAATTTCCACTCACAACCGGTAAGTGGATTTTATCTTTAAGTTGTGCTCATCATCCTAACCGGGTATGATGTTAGTAAACCCACTCACAACCGGTAAGTGGTTTTTATCTTTAAGTTGTGCTCACCATCCCAACTGGGTATGATATTAGTAAACCCACTCACCCAATAGTGCAGTGAAATTCCACTTAGTCGGGTTCTGTCCTTAGCAAGCTGGACCTCGACTGGTGTTCCCGATGTCTCATTCTCTAGTGAGGGTGCGGCGGTGGAGCTTTTCAATCTGGACAGGTAGCTCTACTCCAGAGGTTCTTCCTTTCAGTCCTAATTCGGCCGAGGAAGGACTGAGGAGGTGTTGAGAGGGCTTGGTTTGGTTTTAGGGAGGCTTGAAATGACCGATTTCAGCTTAGCCGAAATAGGGCAGCTTCAGTCCGCTGGAGCTGCTTCATTGTTCGATCATGTAGACACTTCTACAGCGATTCTCGAATTGACTGGAGTTTGCTATTAGATAGCTGTCTTCTCCTCAGTTTTAAAGAGCTTGACCTCTCCTTCCAAGGTTAAGAAAATGTTCGAGTCGAAGCTCTAGTTCGAGCTTCACCGGGAAATGGAGCAGTAGAGAGAGAGAGAAGTGTTCAGGTGTGAGGAGAATGAATGGGGATAACTACTTTATATAGGCGTAAAACCCGTGTATTAAATAGGTGAGATTTATTACTAGTATTAATATTGCCATAAATTATTAGTATTCATTCCAATAATTTAATTTCGGTATTAATTTCAATAATTTAATTTTGTTATTAAATTATTTGTTATTAAATTATTTGTATTAATTTCAATAATTTAATTTAGGTATTAAATTATTGGTATTAATTACAATAATTTAATTTAGGTATTAAATTATTGGTATTAATTACAATAATTAAATATATATTAATTTATGATAAGGCGTACATAAAAATTTTTAACTGAAATTTCGGGTTACAAAAAAATTCATACTTCCTAGGAGGTCACCCATCCTCACACTACTCTCAGGCAAGCACGCTTAACTTTGAAGTTCTTATGAAATGTAGTTCACCTAAACCAATTTGGTTCTTTTTCTTTATTTTATTTTAAGTTTCATTTCCAAGGTATAATGAACCCTTTGGATCACCCTGAAGTTGAAATTTCCAAATTGCTTGTTCCCATATGATCGGGTTTATAAATTGGCTCGATTTTCTTACTCGGATTGACCGGTTCTTTCCCGGTTTTCCTTAACTCAAAAGTGCGGGGTTTACAACTCTCCACTTCTTTTAGGAGTTTTGTCCCCAAAACTTAATTTGCAACCTTGCATGAGGAACAATTTTCTTTGATGTCCATTTATTGTTTGCTTAACATGCAAACTCTTCTCTTGTTCTTTCAATTAGTCCTTTTTATATCCTTCACTTATGGAATTTCTTTTCCTTTATATTATTTACTCCCTCCATGGAGTTTATCATAACAAGACATACCTTACTTCAGGGTATATTCTTAGATTTATATCTTTCTTTGCTTAAAGCACATTATTCCCTTTGAGGTTCTGTACTCAAGATTGGAAATTCCAAGATACCTAACCATTCACATGTCTAGTTAACCCCTTAGTCGTTGAAACCTTTAACTCAATGTTCTTTCTGGCGTTATGTACTTGTTTCCACAATTTTCTTTATTATCACTTTTTCGTCCTATTTTGACCCTTCCTCCATTCGTTGTTTATTATAACTTCGGTCCAAATTTTTATATTCGGCCTCTCATGCTTATTAGCTTACTCTTCCTTACTTTGAGTCATATTCTCCTCAGGATTGTTGGGCTTACATACCCCTTACAGCATGGCATTTTCTAGAACTTGTCTCTATTCATTTGATTTCTAGAACATCTCCTTTAGGGTCTCTCTTAGCTTTTTTTTTTTTGACCTTTCAGGGATCATATAACTTCATCCCTCTTTTCTTTTGATAGCATTCCTCAACTATCCTTTTTACCGTTATCCTCTCATCCATCATGCCTTTGAAGTTATGTCTCACATAACCACATGGATTTCTCTTACCTACTCATCCTTTCCAAACGTTTTTATTGGGTCCTTTCAATTGCAATCGTTGGGTTTCCTGATGATTATTGACATACGAGAATTTTTTTCCCTTCTTATGTCCTTTCTCTTCTTTAGTGACATCCCTTATTCAATGACTTCCTTTTTCCTTAATCCACTTTTACTTGCTCATAAATCACTTTATGATTCTTCATTCTACAATAATTTCTTTCGATCTTTGTGTCGATTACTTTGCTAAGGAAGGTTCACTGCTTCCAGTTTTGTTATCTACTATGGGGGATTTACTTTCACAATGTTTCTCAAACATTCTTTCCTTTATTACCTTAGTATGGGTTGTCCACTCATTCATACTTGTCATAACATCTCTTGGTGCTAATTCGTTAGATTATTTCCGTTTAAGGAGTGTTCACATCCTCCTTGTTTCAAATTCTCTTGTTCGCCCTTCGTGAGGCTCACTTAACCATCTTAAGTCTATAAACCCGGTTTTGGCCATCGATTGCTTTAAGGATTTTCCTTCATTCTTCTTTCCCAATGTTTTGGCCTTTTCACTTCTCCCTTCTTTGCTGTGGTTTAAATCGATGGTTCTCTCGAAGACCAGATCTTTAACTCTCTTTCTCTTTATTTTTCTGGTCCTATCGTCTGGGCAGCTGTATTCATGCCCATCCTATTGTCCATCATAGAGTGTAGTCTTTACTACATCTCATCCTTTCTTAGGGTGTCATTTATTCTCCTTGACCCTATTTGGCTTTATTACTTTTTCCAAGGTGATTCATTCCAATACATCCCGTTATTTGGCTCTATTACTCTTCCAAGGCAGGTCATAATTTGCCTCCAATACATCCTTCCATCAAGAAGTTTCTAATGGTGGGTCGGTGCCTTGCACTTCACGTTATGTCCATCTGCCAATCCAATGATTCCTTCAAGGTACTTAGTTGCATGCATCCCTCCAGAGTTCCCTTTCCCAGCGTATTCCTTCTCTTCTTCACTCTCATTGTGCCATTCTCTAGAGTTTCCAAAGGACGTTTCTCTATGTTTGCCCCTTATGAGAGGGTTCTAGATATACTTCCCATGTACCTTATCCCTACTCTTGAGGTATCTTTCTTGGGTTGACCTTCTTAAGAAGAAATTTAAATTTTGCATTTACCTCATCATTTCTTGACCTCTTGGTGAACCGCTTACTTAGCCAGCTCCATGGTTTCGGTCTCCAATCCTTCGTGGCCTTTGAGGAGTTATTGTCCTGAATTTTTGAGGTGTGAAACACCCCTTCTTTCCTTACACCTATAATAGTTTATCTTAGTACTTGTCTTTAGTAGGGTTGGGCACTTCTTCAGGTAATGTCTCAATCGTTCATACTTGTAATAGGTTATTCCTTTACATGGATTGTTGTGGTCCCTTCTTTCCTTCGAGTAGGGCATTTCCAAGGTTACTATTAGTTTGGTGCTCTACCGTACTTTGAGTCTGATCACTTTGACAGTTTTCTTACTGAATCTCCTTTGCTAAAGGGTCATGGTAAGAGTCTTCCTAGGTTTGTATGCCAGTAGTCAGGAAGCTTGACGTAGCTTCTTATGAATGAGACCGAGGTGGGGTCAGGATGAGGTCTCTATCCTCATACGGACACGGAGTTGCTTTCGGTCATATGTCGTGAATATCCACTCAGACCTAGGGTAGAAGTGGACGGGTTTCTATCATGGTGGCTGGTAAAGTCGCTCCGAGCCACAAGTGGGTGCAGTGGATGGGCTGCTCTATGAATGTGTGATCCCTTCCTGATGAAGGGCATGTGTTAACTGTTAAACATACCTAATGTGGAAAATGAAGAAAAAGGGTTTTGAAAACTGAAATTTGAGGAAAGATCATTCTTAAAGGAAATGAGAATTTTTGGCACACTTTGATTAAAGTTATTTATGAAAACTCACTCTCAACACCCATTCACTAAGTAATAGAAACTCACCCCTCTTTTATATCCCTTTTCAGGAGTATATATGACTAAAGAAAACACTCGAATCTACCCTTTGTCAGGTATGCTTAAACGATTATTTTTAAGCTAGTAATTTTATTGATTTATGTTAATCTAGGGAACAATGTTTAAATTACGTCTGGCTACTCTTGACTTGAGGAAGTGGGAAGCCCCTCTTAAACCAAGGGAGCGGCAGGTTAATCACGGGGATTTGATCAAATAGGGTCAGGGCGTGACAACTTGAGTAGTATCAGAGCTTAGTTCCATTAAAGAATTATCAATACTATGTCCTGACACTAATGAAAACTTAATTATCGTGTAGGAAGGAGAGTCCCTAGGAAATTTGTTGTGCAATCCAAACCCCTACACATGACCGTGAAAAAGACGTCTTCCCCTAGAGAGGTAGCTGTTCAATAGTTCTTGGAGGGTGAGAAGAGAGTGACCAATGACATGGTTAAGGATTATAGAAAACTCATCAGAGCCCTATTAGAGCCAGAAGGCATTAATTACCCTTGAAAGAGTTAGTGATAGGCAGTACATAAACTATTAGGAACTCACCAACAATTAGGAGCTACTCGAAGGAAGGATAAGGAATGAAAAGGAATTGGAGGACAGAGAAGGATCAAGGGCGAATAACCATACCAATGACAGAATGGTGTAAGAAAAGAAAGAAGGAAAAGCTTTCAAGAAGCGTTAGGGACGTTGAATGTGAAACTCCCAGGACGGAAGTCCCTAGGAAGAAGGATACAGATAGGAAGTGGGACTGTGGAAAGAGAAATTTCCAAGCTAAGTAATTGACAGATGAATCATAAGAAGCTTAAATCGCAATAAGGAACCTTATTAAAGAGCATATGTGGTTAATGATGTACTAGGATGGGCAAGTGCGACCTGCTCTGGAAGAGAAGAGAAGCCAAATAGGGATTTCAGATGAGCCTAGAGAAAGGAAACAACTACTAACAACAAGATAGTCAAGGAGAATAAAACGATGCCTTAAGAAGGATCGGGAAGTAGTAAGGACTACACCTTAAATAGGGCAATAGGATGGACATTAAGGACAAGAAAACTCAAGAAACAACTGTCTCAAAATAATTAAATAAGGAGAATAGCATGAACGAGGTACTTAACGAACTGACCCTCATGAAGGTCAAAACTTTAGTAAAGAAGGGAGAGTTGGAAAGGCCAAAACCTTTGGGAAATAAGGATGAAGGAAAACCTTAAAGGGATCAATGGCCAAAATAGGGTTAATGACTAAAAGCCATAAAAAGGTTAAGTAAGCCTCTCGCTGGATGATCAAGAGACCTTGAAACAAAGAAGATGTGAGCTCTCCCTAAAAGAAATAGACTTGTATTGGGATAGAAGTGAGAATGAGGATGGGGTACAAAAGATGTGCACGTAAGGTTTTAAGAGTAAAGGTAAGCAGGAGAGGACGACATCAAAGGATGTCATTTAAGGTTAGATGTCCTCAATGGCAAACGAGAAGAGAATTTTGAGGGAAAAGAATATAAATCCTACCAGGGAAGAAACCCTGGAAAGACATACGCATCCTAATTAAGAGGTAATGGAACCAACAAAAGTGGAAAAGAAAACAAGCTCATAAAGTATATGTTGGATGAGATGGAAGGGTCAAGTGCAAAGGAAAAGTACTCATGAGGGCCCAAGGAGTAAGTTAAACCTAGGTAATGGGTAAGTAGGAAGACAACATCAAAAGATGTCGTACGAGTAAGAAAGGGGTGGACTGCCCATAAAAAGGAAACAGAGGAAAGAACATCTAAGAAACCTTGGAGAAGTAAGCCACCTAGTTAAGAAGTGATTAAAGTAAATGATCACTGACATTAAGACTGGTTGTGATCCATGCTCACTTGATGGAACCTAAAAAGTGGATTAAGAAAAGGGAAAGTCCTTGAGGAAAGGACGCCACTTGAGGAATGACATAAGAAGGGAAGAATTCCAGCGTATCGATAAGTAATCGAAAAACCTGATGAATGGAACTGGAAAAGACCCAATAAAGAAGTTGGAAAAGGATGAATAGGTAATGGTAGTTGAGAAATGCTACCAGACAAAAAGGGGGACAAAGTTAAACGATCCCCAAAAGGTCGGAAGGTTCAGAAAAACCATTAAGGAAGTATTCTAAAATTTTAAATGGCCAAAGACAAGTTCTAGAGCATGTTGTGCTGTAAGGGACATGTAAGCCCAACAACCCCAAGAAAAATAGGACTCAAGTAAGAAAAGGATCAAAATAGGACAAAATGTGATGACACCAAAATACGTGAATGTAAGTATGTAGCACTCAAATGGGACACTGAGTTAAGGGTTTCAATGATAAAGAGAATAACTAGGTATAGTAATGATTGGGCATCTTGGAACTCCCAATCCTAAAAGCCTGAACAAGAAACCTCTAGAGGAAAAATTTTGCCCTAGGCAAAGGAAGATGTGAACTGAAGGATATACGTACCTTTGGACTCGCGGTTAAAGACATGCTTAGTTATGATAAACTCCATGGAGTGAGTAAACAATGGAAAGAAAAAGAAATTTCTTAAGTGTGCGATTTAAAAAAAAAGGCTAAGTGAAAGAGCAATCGAAGTGTTAGCATGTCAAGCAACTCCAAGTTGACATCAAGGAAAGTTACTTCAAAGTCAAAGGATGTTGATTAAGTTTTGGGGACAAAAGTCCTAAAAGGAGGGAAGAGTTGTAAACCTTGTCTCTTAAAGATAAGAAAATCGAGGAAAGAATTGGTCAACTCAAGAGAGAAAACCGAACCAGTTCATGAACCGTAAACCGTAGAGAAAGGGCAAAATGGGATATCAACAAACTCCAAGTGACCCAAAGAGTCATAAAAGTCATGGAAAAGGACTTGGGACAATTTGGAAGAGAAAACTAGACCATTTCAGTTGAACCAGACCTGAACCAGTTTAAACCATCATTGAACCAGTTGCTAAATTCATTTTTCTAGGTGGCTTAAAATATTCAAATTGGGGAATTGAAGCCACCATTAGATAGAGAATAAATTTAGAAAATTTTAATTTTGAGATAATCAATCGAATCGGGCCTGAACCGACTGGTTTAAGCATTGAACCCAGTCAGACCGGTCCGGTTCAGTTTGGAATAGTGCCATCTTCTTCCTTCATGTGACAACACTATTTATTCAATGCTAGAATGGACAGCATCGGTGAAGAGAAAATGCATTTGTTCAGGCCGTTTCAGGTCATGAATGAGCTTGACCAAGATGCCAAACGGTCGGGCAGAGAGTCCCCGAGCTCCCTATATAAAGAGCTCATCTCCATTCATCCACCTCACACATGAAATCTCCATTCTCTCTAAACTGCTCTATTTTCCGGCGAAGCTCGAACTAGAGCTCTGACATAGGCATTTTTTTAGCCTTAGAAGGTGAGGTTGGATTCTTTAGATTTTGGGGAAAGTAAGATACCTGACGACAATCTCTGTTCGATTCGAGGATCACTGGAGAAGCGCTGGCAGAATCAAAGAGTGAATCAGCTCCGAAGGACCGAAGCTGCCCTGTTTCGGCCGAGCTGAAATTAGCCGAATTCAGCCCTCCTCCGACCAAACAAGTCTTCCAACATCGCACAACCTTCATATGCCTTCAGTTGAGCTGAAAGGTAAGCCAATTCGACCCCCCATTATCATTTCCAGTCAGCGTTAGAGAGAGAAATTGTGAAAATTTCACTAACCGAATTCTCACTCGATTTAATATGAATTGTATCAATTCTTGATCCTAGGAGAAACCTCAGAATGAGAGCTACCTACCCAGATAGTAAGCTTGGACCACCACACCTCCGACGATAAGCTCGGAGCTTTCTCTCTCTACATATAATTATCCAGCAAAGCTCCGTTTGAGCTCGTTTCGGCCTCAATTCATGCGATTCAAAGTTCAATTGAATCGTATGGAAGTGTAGGAACTAATTTACACCTCTAATTGAAGCAATTAACCTCGATTGAATAGTCAATTTGATAAAATCAAATTCAGCCAGATTGAAAGGGGGAAATTGGAGGAAATTTTTGGGAAAATTTGGAGATATCATAAAATTGATGGTCTTCTTTGCAATTTCTCAAAATTGAGGGCCAATTGGCCATGGAAAAGATGTTGGAGGACCAATTGGTTGATTTTTGGAAACATTTGGGGTCAAATTACCATTTTTGGAAAGTAGGGGCAAAAAGGTAATTTTTGAAAAGTGGGGACCAAATTGGAAATTTGGAAAACTTGAGCCCCTTAAAAAAATTTGAGTAGTTTCAGGATTTAATTTTGGGAAAAATTAGCATTAGTGACCTAAAGTCAAGGAAAATAAACTTTAGGGACATATGTGCAATTAACTAATAATTTTGAGACTAGTCGTTCATATGCTAGAAACGAAGGCTATCATGCCAAATTTTAATAAGTAAGGATGCCCAAATCATGTAGGAACACGAAAGACCGGAACGCCAACAAGGATAAGCTAGCGTGGAAGTAAAAACCGACTAGAGAAGGATACACTTCAGTTATCGGGTGAGTGGGTTTATTCACATCATACCCCATTGGGATGATGAGCACCTTAGAAATGCAAAAATCACTTATATGTGGGATTTTAACCTCACACCTAGTAGGAGTGATATGCAAATGAAGTTAAAACCTACTTACTGGTTGCAAGTAGAGGGAATCATACTCGGTTGGTATGATGGACTTCCTTGAAGGAAGGAGAAACCCACTTGCCAGTTGTAAGCAGAAGTATCATCACACATAGTTAGTGTGATGAAGTGAAAATTATATTTTTGTCAAAAGTGTTCTACCCTAACTATGTGCCAATGCTTAAACTCTTTGGGAGACCTTCTTGAGGAGAGCTAGAACATCTCAGATAGCTTGGAGGCCTCGGTTTTTGAACTTGTGGGGGCTAAATGCCTAGTTTTGGAAAATTATATGTAGTGGGCCCAAGGCCAGTTGGCACGAGCAGGAGCTTGTAAACAAACATGAGATATGAAAGCCATGAAAACTCTTAATGAAGTGAATATGTGATTTTGCCATGGTACCAAGATAGGCTGGCAGCAGTGCGTCAAGGCCAGGTTGACGGACCGGCCTGGACAAACAACTACATGTCGAGTTGTGGGTCAGGGCCATTGACCAGTGGCACCAAAGATAAATGGCTATGTGAAAAAATTATTATTTGTGCATGCACTTGAAGTACAGGACCATTAAGATGTCCAAGAGGGGTAGTGATATGTCCTAAGGGCCACTAGACGATATGGTGGAGATAATGGTAGTTTTTCGTGCCAGTAGTCGGGAAGCTCGATGTAGCTTCTTGTGCATAAGATCGGGTGGGGGTTGGGATGAGGTCTATGTCCTCATACGGACATGGAGTTACTTTCGGGTTTAAGGATTAGATGTCGTGAACATCCACTCAGACCTAGGGTAGAAGTGGATGGACTTCTATTTTGGTGGTCGGTAAAGTCGTTCCAAGCCACAAGTGGGTGCAGTTGCCCTGCGAATGTGTGATCCCTTCTTGATGAAGGGCGTGTGTTGACTGTTAAACACACCTAATGTGGAAAAATGAGGAAAAGGGGTTTTGAAAACTAGAATTTGAGGAAAGATCATTCTTAAAGGAAATGAGAATTTTTGTTATACTTTGATTAAAGCTATTTATGAAAACTCACTCCCAACACCCATTCACTGAGTTGTAGAAACTCACCCATCTTTTATATCCCTTTTTAGGAGTAGATATGACTAAAGAAAACACCTGGATCTATCATTTGTCAGGTATGCTTAAAATATTATTTTTAAGCTTTTATTTTTATTGATTTATGTTATTCTAGGGAACAAGGTTTAAATTATGCTTGGCTCCTCTTAACTTGATAAAGGGGGAAACCCCTCTTAAACCAAGGGAGTGACGGGTTGATCATGGTGATCTGACCAAACCGAGTCGGGGCGTGACACTGTTTGATGTGCTAGCAGTCAGGAAGCTCAATGTAGCTTCTTGCACATAAGACTGAGGTGGGGTCGAGATGAGGTCTATGTCCACATACGGATATAAAGTTGTTTTCGGGTCTGAGGGTCGGATGTCATGAACATTCACTCAAACCTAGGGTAGAAGTGGACGAGCTTCTATCTTTGTGGTCAGTAAAGTCACTCTGATGCCACAAGTGGTTGCAATGGATGAGCTACACTTGCGAATATGTGATTCCTTCCTGATGAAGGGCATGCATTGATTATTAAACACACCTAATGTGGAAATGAGGAAAAAGGGCTTTGAAAAACCGAAGTTTAAGGAAAGATCATTCTTAAAGAAAATAAGAATTCTTGGCACACTTTGATTAAAGCAGTTTTGTTTATGAAAACTCACTCACAACACCCATTCACTGAGTTGTAGAACTCACCCCCTCCCTTTACCCCTTTTCAGGTAACCAAGGAAAACCAACTTTAAAAACCTTTATGTAGTCAAACCTTAATACATGTATGTAAGATTTAATATATTCATTTTTGTATAATGTTATTTCAGGAAAAATAGGAAAAAGGACGCCTTACTCATCGCGGTTTAGAAAGGGGTGAAACTCTTCATAAACCAAAGGGAGCGGCGGGTTGTTCACGGGGATCTGACCAAACTGGGTCGGGCATGACATGAGGAAACCCTTTTGAAAAGAAAATGTTACCCTTGGCACAGTAAACTAAAGATATTTTGAAAACTCACTCCCAACACCTACTCGCTGAGTTGTAGAACTCACCCTCTCCCTTTTTCCCCTTTTCAGGTAACTGAGGGAAAAAACCAAACTTAAATACCTCCTTTATTAGAACTGTAAGACATGTATGTTTGTTTTAAGATATTCAGTTGTGTATAATACTATATACAGGAAAAATTATGCTTTACTCCTTGCGGTTTAGAAAAGGGTGAAACCCTGCATGGACCAAAGGGAGTGACGGGTTGCTCATGGGGATCCGACCAAATCGGCTTGGGATGTGACACACCATCTAATCTTAAGTTCCATTACGTGTGAGTGAATTGGATCCATTCTCCTTGAGGTCTACATGTTCTTATCATCATTATTTCTTTAACTGGATCAATCACTCATTTTATGAAATATGTACATTTCCATGACTTTTTTTAATCTATTTTTATGGGTATCCGACCCATTAGAGATTTTTATGACATCCTTTGATGTCATTTTCCAATTTACTTATTCCTTGGGGTTAGCCTCTTCGTGGAGTTCACCTCATTGAGGAGAAGTCCCGATATTTTGCTCCGAGACTTTTTGGCTTCCTTGTCAAGAGTATCAAAATGTTTTACTTATTCCTTCTTGTAGTTCAAGCTTTTAGCATTAATCCTTATGATATTATCCCTTTGAGCTTTCAAATAGGTTTAGTGATTTCTTTCATCCTTTTTTTATGATGTTTTGACATTTACTATCTTTATGCTAGGGATTTTTTCTTTGCTCATATTTATGAGTTTTTTATTAAGGTATGGTGTTATACTAAATCCTGATTGGACGCATCATAATTTAGGATACCAAAGTTTCAGTGATTGGACATTTATTCATAATTGGAATGAAATAAAATACGGTTTGAGTCATTTTTTCCCATTAAAATGAGATAGTTACACAGAAGGTCGAGAAATACCCGTTACAACACTAGGATCTTGATGAGTTTCCTCCTATTGAGGTTGTATATGGTCGGATACACGACCTAAATGAACATCAGTCCATTTCTTGCCCGATTCAATTTATGGGTTTTATAGCTATGCGAGAACTTATTTCCCTCGTGACTTAGAGTATGCACCATTCAACAATAATATATGTGAATTAGGTTGGAGGGTCGAACTCAAGCGACAAGGGAGTGTGGCATATGTGTGGCGTGTGGGTGCACTATATGTGGTGCCCCTCTATTGACCGTGGACCCAACAATATTTTTAGTTTGGTATATGGTAAAATTTTCTTACGGGTTAATAATTTTTTGCCATTTATTGATAAGTCCAACATCTACCCAATTTAATTTTATAAAATATTTTAATTAATTTTTTAAAATTTAAATCTAACAATCATCATTTTATCATTCTCATATTTACTTGAAATTTTTTTTAATATCCTACTTTTCAATCAATATAATTTTATACGATTCTAAATTTATTTTCTGTAATTATAATTTTATTTCCATAATATTCCTTTATATTGACTTGAACAAATTTTTCGGTCTATCTCGATTTCTTAGTTTAGTTTAACCTTAAATATCAATTAAACACTTAATTCGTGTTACATTTCACTGAATTTTTATTTTTTGAGAAAATTAAATCTCAAATGTAATATAAAAATTATAATATAAGATTAATATCATTGATATATTACTATAGTATTTCACAAGACCGTTATTTTGTTGAGAGTTTGATTTGTTGTTTCAAAATATAATTCCCATATTATCGGGTGTGACATTAAGGGTCCTACAAGACCAAACTAACTCTCTCTTCTATTCTCTGTTACTATTGAAATAGAGAGATGAATTAGTAAAGAACACGCGCATCATTACAATAGTCTTCGAGCAATTTTTTCAGTGCACAACATTCCCCCACAATAGTTTCTCTAAAAAAAGAATATCATTATGAAAAAATTAGTGAGATATTTAAGTATGTACTTTGTACATTTTAAGATATTTTCGTTTATAATTATAAGTAATTTCATTAATTGACTCAATAAGTATAATAAATATATAGGTTGAGAAACAACCTCCAAGACAAATTTGTCACACAAAACATAATTCAAAGAAGAAAAGCTTTATAAAATACTATGTAGTATCTATTTTAACACTACACTCTTCCTTACCATTACATTTTTTATAACCATATTTTGTTGGCACTAGATTAACTTATTCACAATTAATTTAAGATGAGTTAATAGTACTTTTAAAATAATTTTATGAAGCTATTGTATTATAATCATACACCATTAACTTTTTCTTGAGTGCTAACTATTATAATCATCCACCTTTTAGGAATTCATCTTTGTATCATTGCACCTCATGAAGTGAGACTTTTGAGATATGATTACAATCAAAATGTTAAATTTTATCATATTTAACTAAATATAAGTAAAAAAATATTATAATATATTATTATAATATTATTTATTTAATTATTATATAAAATATAATTTTAATTATTTAATATTATATCATAATTTTTTTTATAATATTTATACATTTTTTTATTATTATGAGAATATAAATATCTATTTCTCTTATTTAACTTCTTGAACTATTTATCAATAATCTTGTATTTAATTAATTTAATCATTCCATGTCTCTTATTTAACTTCTTGAACTATTTATCAATAATCTTGTATTTAATTGATTTAGTTATTCCACCTAATTCAACTATTTTATTAGTATTTTATTCTTATTTAATTCAAATTTTAAAATAGTATTAGATCGAGTACAATTAGATAACCATATTGTGCAATAATTAAAATTAACAAATTTTCTACCAAATTCTAGTTTTGTGGTATAAAGCTAATATGTTAAATTAACCAGGGTTACGAATATGGTACAATTCACTCTCTTTTTTTTTTAATTTACATTATTTTAAAATTATTCAACAATCTCTTATTCTATCAAAATCTCAATGGAGAGTTCAGAGTGCACCATATAATATGGATCAAACTCATTTGAATGAGTTCAACAAATTTTTCATAACTCCAAAAATCAGGTTACCAAGCCGTATCCTCCAACTTTATTTTGCACTCTATTTATTTGACAATATATGCTTCTCCAACCTATTCGAGATGAATTGCATTATTTTATTGCAAAATAAGTTATTTCAACCAATTACCACTAATATATTATAAGTCAAGTTAAAACTATTTTTATTATTTTAACGAAATATAAAATAAAATTTGGTGAATTCTATATCAGTAGAATATAAAATATTTTTTAGTAATTGATAAGCCAGTTAAATATAAAAATAATTATTTAATATTTAGTTAACTTATGATAGTTCGTATTAATAATTTTATAAGATAAATTTTTTATTTGATTATATTTTTTATTGAATTTTAAAATATTATAATATATTATTAAAATAATATTTTAACTAATTATAATATATAATATAATTTTAATTAATTAATATTCTAATAATATTTATTGATTCTATTAATAAATTACTCTCTTAAATTACAAAAACACATGGGGTTTAAACCTTTTAATATAGTCCTATTTTAAATTTAACACTTACTACTCCATTTTGATTTCATTTGGATATCAATATTTAACACCTCATAATTACTGATTCTATTTAAATGAATATTAGTCAACTATATAATACCATTAAGAAATAATAAACCGTAATTAATTTGGGCAGAAAAACCATAATTGATGTATTATAGGGACTGCAGTGGTACAAGATAATGTGTCGAATAGATAGGCTAAGGCCCTCAACACGTAATCAGTCAGTCAGGCCTCCAAGGTTTTATTTTTATTTTTAATCTATAATCATTATTCATATCTGGAACACTAACGATCACTTATATAAGTAGAGTAATTCAATGACAAATGCACTTCAATATAGCAGGCTGTAGGGAAGAAGGCCTGTTCAGACAAATACATCAATCACCTGTAAAAAGCTGCAGCTGAGCTACGAAATACTAGTTTCGATTATGTCAGTGGAGAGTGTGTATTCTTAGCATTGAATGTTATGATGACACGCTCACTCATATTACTGGAGGCTCTATATAAACGGGTCCAACAATGGGAGCTTCACTTGCACAATAGCTCTTCATTCATTTGGCCTTACCTTTGCCCTTCCCCTGACCTTTCTTTGCTTCCAATTTGGCTTGGATTCGGGCTGCTGCAGCCGCTTTAGCTTCTTCTCTCTTCCTCTTATCTTCCTCCTTTGTAACTGCAGCTATCTCTCTCTGCTTCTTCAGCTCTCTGTTTTTGGGTAAAGAGCAATATGCACGGATAAATAGCAGATAGTATTTCAGCTGTTAAAAGAGTAGCAGATATGGATGGGAAGTAAAGACAGCATTGATTACAAATAAAAGAAGGATTTGTATTCAGTAGTAACACTTACTCTAGCCTAGCTCGTTCTTGGTTGACAGTGCAAACACTGGAACCCTTACGAGGCTTGCATGCTACCAACTCTACCTCAAAAATAAGAGTGGCACTGCACACATAGAAGTGAGAATGATAAAAAGCATTAACAGACACAGAAGAATATCAATTTCATCTTCCTAGGAGGGGCCAAAAAGGAGAGAGATGAACATAAAGGAAAATTGATGTCATCAACTTCAAACAACTCTGGGACTAGAAATTAAATTTGGTCACAATTAGATCTTTCTTTTCTATGATGACTACAGCTAGATCTGTGTAAACCATGAACATGATAAGAGTAGGTTATAGGATCTGAAAGAGCAAACCAACATTGGTATGAAAACAAAGATGAAGATTACATACTTTGGAGGGATATCAGGTGGAGAACCAGCAGCTCCATAGGCATATTCAGGCTTACAAGTGATTTTGGCAATCTCGCCAACCTAACAAAAATGGGGGGAAAACAGTGGGGTAACTAACTCATAGCTAAAGAGCTTACTGAATTGCATATACAGGGGAAAGAAGAAAACCTTCATGGTTCTCAAGGCAATGTCCCAAGCACTGATAACAGAACCCGCCCCAATCTCGAAGGAGAATATCGTATTATCTTCATGTGTTGTATCAAAAACTTCACCCGTCTCAGCAAGGACGCCTTCATACTGGACTGATCAGCCAAAATAGCCATTTAAGGAAACATTACACAAATACCAAACCTACGGTTTTTAGGGTTCAATGGTCCAATTCCAGATTATTTCATAACTAGACGCAATTCGATTCGAATTCCAATACTGATATAACCAGCGCTGTTTCTTCAAAGTTCTAACGATAATAAGAAGAACAATTTCCGATTGCAACAACAGAGAAATTGCGTTCATAAATGAGAAAATATGGATTAAAAACTATGGAAAATCGAAACTGCGTTAAGAAATGAGAAAAATATGGCTTAAAAACTATGGAAAATCCAAATCAGTCATAAATTAGGTGACTATAGAATCAAAAAATGCAGATTAAATCTTGCAGAGCCTGGAATGCAAATGAATCCAATTCCCTCTGCCATTAGTGTGAAAAGAATAACTGGAACTTGAGTGTGGCAACACGTACCGTCGACGAAGGGAAGGGTCTCTGTAGGAGAGATGGCATCAGGTTTGGCTTGTCTGAGAATTTTCTTCAGTACTCCTCCGTCCCCACTGAGATCAACCATGTCATGCTCCATTTTCTCAACTACGAAACCCCAACTGAAGTAGTTTTGACTATCTCGACTTTCACCCGAAGAGAGGGGGAGATGATCTCCATCAAAAATGGGCCGCCAATTTTATGGACCTCTTGGAAGGGGTCGAAGGTAAATGGCACAAGCCCATTAAAACGGGAACACTATAAAGTTCGATCCATCCTGTCCCATGCTTGAGCAATGCGTAACTGATCGCACATAAGTGTAAAATCCTAAAAAACATCGTATAAAAAATTTGATTTAAACTTTTATCCTTTTATATTAGACATAATCACAATTTTTATCTTTATTGTTAACTTTCCATTATAAAAAGTTTGATGCTATCTATACATATATAATTGTCAAAGATAGGTGAACAAAAATATAGGTCAACATGCTTAAATGTCATTTTTTTCAATTTTAAATATTGGTGGTGTACAAAAATATAGGTATAATAGTACCAATTTTTTATTGATAATTAACTAAATAAATTAAATATAAACATATATATATTTATAGGCTTATAATAATATAAATATATAAATAAATAATATAACAAAATATATAATATAATATTAACTACTTATAATGATATTATATATATTATATAACTATATAAAATAATATAATAATATTTTTATAATATTTTAAAATTTTTTCTTAATATTAGTATAATTATTACTCACTCGTAATATTAAAACCAGTTTACGAAAATTTACCTTTAATAAATCGGAAACGAGTGTATAATAAAAATTTGATAAGTAAATCAACTATTTGAGAATTAGTACCTATAAAATGAATATTAAGAAAATTATCGCTAATTTATTTACAAATAAAATAATAGTCGATCTCGATATATTTGATGTAATCATGAAAAATAAAATTTACTAAAAGATATATACCTTATAGATAGCTCATACATTACCACACCGTAATTTAGCAGAAGTGGAAAGTGGTAAATCAAGTTTTTGAAAAAAAAGTTCTAAATAAATTCAAATATTATATTACCAATACTGTTATATTCGATTTTTGTACTTTAATCTGCGACAATGTATTAATTATTATAACTCTAGTAAATAAGATTGCAACCGAGATAAATAACATATTTACTAACATAATGATTATCATGAGAATTTTCAGCGCAATCATAGTAGAGAAGTAATTGAGAGTTATATGAGAGTGACGTTAAATGGTAAGACTAAGATAAATAATTTATTAAAGTTAGTGAATTATGCGTTTGATAATAATCTAATGAATATTGGTAGGTTGATTTATAAATTGACAAACCTAATGCATGTTATAGGAAATTTCGAGATGAGTGATTGTGAGATATTGAATAAAATCTACAATCTGACGATACAGAATGGGATCCAAAAGAGTTGTCCCGAACTTGAGAGATAGCTGTGATCCATGAGCAATATACATAGATACAAACTTAAAAGTATCCATGACAACTTTAGATAATAAATCTTGGATGTACTTGGATTGAGTGAGTTAAATATCATAAGGTTGATTTTGGATTTCAATACCAATGAAATGATGGTGAGTGTCCATAACTTTGTTAGAGAATTTACATTTTAGAGCATATATAGTGGAGTTGAGAGTGATATTGGAAGATACAATAATAATGATATTATCAATAAAAATAAGTAAAAATATGATAAATTTAGATGTATAATAGATAAAAAAGAGTTACCCGCAATAGAACTATAAAAATTCAATTGAGTGAGAAAAAAACTAAGACACATAAAACAAGGGAGGGGCGCCTCCTTGAGACTATAAAATTATTTACGAAGTTGACAAATATAATGAGAAAAAAGAGATTCCATAAAATCTAGTGGTTGTTGCATGTATACTTCAACAAGATTACCATGAAGAAAAATATTATTGACATCCAATTAGCGAATAGGTCAATGAAGCGAAACAACAATAAAAATAATCACTCGAATGATAACTGACTTAATAACATGAATGGATGTCTCATCATAATCGAGCCCAAGTTGCTAAGAGAATTCTTTGGCAACAAGACGAGTCTTGTATCGAGCAATAGAACAATTAGGATTTTCTTTGATTTTGTAAACTCACTTGCAACAAACAATGGGTCGATCAGGTAGTGTAGAAATCAAATCCCATGTGTGATTGTGGAGAAAGGAAGATAATTCTTCTTGCATGACATACATCAAGGGGCATGACGACAAGTATATGCGTAAATGCTAGTTTCTTGTGAAATGGCAAGAAATAAATAAGGGTTAATAATAAAATACTGCGGGAGTAACACCAATATTTTTGAAAAGAAAATCGATCAAAAATGAATTTGGAAGTTTTGTTTAAAATTTGATTGATTAGATTCAGATTCGATATAAAGGAACATAATTTATTTAATTGATTATAACTAATTTAGCCGGTTTAAATAACTCAGAGGAATGTGGTTAAATTCGAGTAATTAGGTGAAAATAAATATTTTAGAAATAAATATTTATTAATATATATATAAATTTATGAATGAAAAATTAAATAATATAAATGTGTATATATAGTTGGATGGAGACATATTAATATAAATCCTATTTTAAATTATAAATAAATAAAAAGTAAGGACTAACCCACTACAAGTGGGCCACCCATCCCTAAATGAGCCTTCCTATAAATAACTACTTGTAAAAAAAAACTATCATTTCTCTGACAAAAATAAGTTTCCAGTTGTCTATCACAACAACGAGGTGTGAGGAAATCTTCGCTTATAACCGATAAACGAGTTTTCTACTTCCTTTTAGGAAGTTCATCATACAACTAGGTATGATCTACTTATAATCAGTAAGTAGTTTTTTTGTGTGTTTTCTCACATAACCCCATCTAGGTGTGATGTTAAAATCCCACATAGTAGCGGGTTTTCATTACCGAGGTGCTCATCACCCAATCGGGTATGATGTGAAAATTCCCACTCACCCGATCGTGCAGTGAATTCCTCTTAGTTGACTCTTTGCCTCTATGCGAGCTTGTACTTGCTGGCGTTCCCGGTATGAACATCCTTGTTTATTATCCTTTGGCCTAATAGCCTTCATTCATCACGAATGAATAAAAATACCTAATCTTTTCAATTATTTGTATTTAGGTCCCTAAAGTTCTTTTTCTTTAACTTTAGGTCCCTAATGCCAATTTTCCCTCAAATTGAGTTGCGTAACTCCTAAAATTTACTTTGTGACCTCAATTTATTCAAAATCACAACAAGGGGTTCAAGTTTTCCAAATTCCCAATTTGGTCCCAAACTTTTCAAAAATTACCATTTTGCCCCTACTTTAAAAAAATGGAAAATTTGATTCCAATAATTCCAAAGATCGACCAATTGGTCCTCCAACATCTTTTCTATGCCCAATTGTCTCTCAATTTTATGAAATTGCACTTTAGTTCCTCAAAATTTCCCCAATTCCCCCCTTCCAATTTCAACCTTCAACTCAACCGAATTTGATTTTATCAAATTGACCGATCAAATGAGTTAACTATTGAAATTGAAGTTATATTGGAGTTCCTACACCTCCATACAATTGCACTTTGAATTGCATGGTTTGACGTCAGAATAAGCTCAAATGGAGCTTCACCGGAAAATTGGACTTAGAGAGAGATAGCTTTGAAAGCTTACCTTCAAGGGCGCGACGGTCTAAACTTTCGATTTGGGCAGATTGCTCTTGTTGTAAGAGTACTCCTAGGATCAAGAATTGCATCAATTGATGTTGAATTGAGGGAGAATTTGGTCGATGAAGTTTCGTTGGTTCTCTCTCTAGCACTGATTGGAAATTATAGAAGAGAGCCAAATTGGCTTATCTTTCAGCTCTAATTCAGTCGTATGAGGGCTGTGGAAGTGTTGGAAGAGCTTGGTTTGGCCTAAGAAGGGCTCGAATTAGCCATTTTTTACTCAACTGAAATAGGGCAGCTTCGGTCCACTAGAGCTGCTTCACTATTCTATCACACAGACATTCCTCTATCAATCCTTGGAGCAAATGGAGACTACTGTCAGGTAGCTGACTTCTCCTCGAATCTAAAGAACCCGACCTCACCTTCTTTAGCTCAGAAAAATGCTCGAGTCAGAGCTCTAGTTCAAGCTTCACCGAAAAATGGAGTAGTAGGGAGAGAGAGAGGAGTTTTTAGGTGTGAAGATGATGAATGAGGAAGGGCTCTTTATATAGTAAGCTCGGGGACTTCTTGGCCATCCAATTGACGCCTTTATGGCAGTCATTCATTGCCTGAAACTCCCTAATCGAAAACTTTTCATCTTCATCAGTGCTGCTCGATTTTTCGGTGAGTGAATAGTATTATTATCTGATGGAAGAAGATAACACTGTTCAGAACCAGACTGTACCAGTCCGAATCGGGTTCAATACTTAAACCAGCCAGTTTAGGACTGATTTGACTAAGTTTTTCAAAATTAAAATATTGTAAATTCATTCTCTATCCAATGGTGGCCTCAATTCTCTAATTTGAATTTTCCAAGCCACCTAGAAAAATAAATTTAGAAATCGGTTCAATAGTGGTTAAAACTGGTTCAAGTCCGACACTTGAACTGGTTTGGTTTTCACTTCCAATTCATCCTAAAGTCCTTTCTCTTGACTTTTGTGACTCTTTAGGTCACTTGGGATTTATAAATTTTCTGGTTTGCCCTTTCTGTAATGGTTGGGGTTTGTGAACGGGTTCGGTTTTCTCACCTGGGTTGACCAGTTCTTTCCCCGGTTTCCTTGTCTTTAAAGTTCTTTTTCTTTAAATTTAGGTCCCTAATGCCAATTTTCCCTTAAATTGACTCCCGTAACTACTAAAATTTACTTTGGGTCCTCAATTTATTTAAAATCACAACAAGAGGTTCAAGTTTCCCAAATTCCCAATTTGGTCCCAAACTTTTCAAAAATTACCATTTTGCCCCTATTTTACAAAAATGACAAATTTGACCCCAATAATTCCAAAAATCGACCAATTGGTCCTCCAACATCTTTTCCATGCCCAATTGTCTCTCAAATTTGGGAAATTGCACTTTATTCCCTCGAATTTTTTAAATCCCCAATTTTCCCAATGTTTTTCCCCAATTTCTTCCTTTCAAACTAGCAGAATTTGATTTTATCAAATTGACCAATCAATCGATGTTAATTGTTGAAATTGGAGGTAAAATTGAGTTTCTACACTTCCAAATAATTCAATGGAACTTTTAATCACGTCATTTGGACTTGAATTTAGCTAAAACGGAGCTTCATCAGAAAACTGGACTTAGAGAGAGAAAGCTTCGAAAGCTTTCCATCAAGGGATGCGACGGCCCAAGCTTTTGATCTAGGCCGATAGCTTTCATCCTGAGGTTACTCCTAGGATTAAGAATCGCATCAATTCATACCGAATTGGGGGAGAATTTTGTCAGTGAATTTTAGTCAGTTCTCTCTCTAACACTGATTGGAATTTACAGAGTGGGGTCAAATTGGCTTACCTTTCAGCTCTAATTCAATCATATGAGGGTTGTGGAAGTGTTGTGAGAGCTTGGTTTGGCTTGAGAAGGGCTCAAATTGGTCATCTTTGGATCGGCCGTAACAGGGTAGCTTTGGTCCGCTAGAGCTGCTTCAGTATTCTATCACGCCGGCATTCCTCTGGCGATCCTCGGAGCAAATGGAGACTACCTCGGGTAGCTCACTTCTGCCTGAATCTAATGAACCCGACCTCACCTTCTTTGGCTCAGAAAAATTCCCAAGTTGGAGCTCTTGTTCGAGCATCACTAGAAAATGGAGTAGTAAGGAGAAATAGGAGTTTTCAAGTGTGGGGATGATGAATGAGGAGGGGCTCTTTATATAGGAAGCTCAGGGACTTTTTGGCCATTCGATTGGCGCCTTTATGGTTGTCATTCATTGCCCGTAACTCCTTAGCTGAAGATTTTTTATCTTTGTCGGTGCTGCTCGATTATTTGGCGAGTGAACAATGTTGTCATTTGAAGGAAGAAGACGACACTGTTCTGAACCAGACTATACCCATCTGAACCGGGTTCAATGTTTAAACCGGTCGGTTTAGGTTTGATTCAATCGTGTTTTTTAAAATAAAAAATTTGTAAATTCATCTAAATTCATTCTCTATCCAATGATGGCCTCAATTCCCCAATTTGAATTTTCTAAGCCATCTAGAAAAATTAATTTAGAAACCGGTTCAATAGGGTTTCTCTATCCAGGTGCAGTTCACCTGAATCGGATTGGTTTTCACTTCCAATTCATCCTAAAGTTCTTTCTCTTGAATTTTGTGACTATTTAGGTCACTCGAAATTTATAAATTTCTCGATTTGCCCTTTCTCTATCTGTTAGGGTTTGTGAACCTGTTCGATTTTCTTACCTGGGTTGACCTGCTCTTTCCTCGGTTTCCTTATTTTTAAGGAACAGGGTTTATAATGTGAGCATAGAAATTCTTCATTAATTTCTTGTCATAAAAGGCTTTAATTTTATGAATCTTTCATTTAGTGGGAAGAGTTAACTTAGGTTTATCTACTAAGACGTTTAGGTAATTTTCTTTTTTTTTATTGTTTCCCATATATCTGAAAAAGATTTAAAATAGTTATTGTTATCTAATGAATAAACCTTAATTAAATGTAGGTATTTATGGTAGGGGCGTATGACTAATGATCTCATTATTTTCACCTAAAGAAATTTACTAGGTATTTATCCTATTCATTCCACTTCAATAAGGTAGAATAAATTTTTGAATATGTATGGTTAGATTTTCACAGGGCCTATTCTCTTTAGGGCCATTTTAATTCCACAACTGTTATTTACTATGGTCCTACATTATATGAATATATGTTTTATATCGGCATTCACTTTGTAGTATGATTGAGTGTAAATTGTTATTTAAATTTCTCATGTAGACTTGGGTTTCATTCTTTTTTGTATAACATAACTATATTGGTACTTTGAACATCTTAATAAAATTATGTGTGTATTTATTTGATAATGGTACAACCTCAACTCTCAAATCCCTTTCTTCTCTATATTTGTTTGAAAATAAATTTTGTACAGGTATATATACCCTTATATATAAGGGATTCTTCAACATTTATATATATATATATTCATAATTAAAATTTATATATATAATATTTAATTTCCGCTTAAATTCAACGGACTTAACTTGATTCCATTGAGTTATTTATTTCGGTGAAATCAACACTTTTCATTTTATTTTATATCAGGTTTATTCCAATTATATCAATTGAATTTTAAACTTATAATACAATTCCAGAAAATTTTTTGATCTAAATTTTGGGTTATCAAAACACAGTGTTACATTGAGTGGAAAGTACAAAGGGAGCAAAACATACACGAGTATGCGAGAGGAGCACGAAGATTTAAGAATCCCTACAGAAAGAACATGTCCTCGGATAACGGTGAGTAGGTTTCTGACATCGGTACTGATTGGACCAGTGATGCAATAGTACTCCCAGTTTTCTATCATTTATTAATTAAAACATTTTGAGAATATATTTCCCCTTAACTATGTGAACCAAGCTAAAAAAAATTATTTTGGGGGAAGATATTCTCTGTGGGGATTATAATGTCCTAATGAGCCCAATGCCAAGATTTTTAAAGAGAAGTTGGCCTAAGGCCATGTTTTGGAAATCTTGTGAAAGTTGGCCCAAGGCCGATGGACACGGGTATGGGCCTGTCGAGAACTAGCATGTGACGAGTTATACTAAAATATCCAAATAATAGGAAATTGTGTGTGTGGCACCCACCATGTAAACCTTGTCCTTTGATAATAAGAAAAATTGAGAAAAGAACCAGTCATTTCAAAGAGAAAACCGAGTCAATTTATAAACAGTAACCGATAAAGAAAGGGCAAACCAAAAAATTTATAAATCCTAAGTGAACGAAGAGTCACAAAATTCATGAGAAAGGACTTTAGGATGAATTGGAAGTGAAAACCAAACCGGTTCAGGTGAACTAGACCTAAACCAGATTGAACCGGTTTGAACCACTATTGAACCAGTTTCTAAATTCATTTTTCTAGGTGGTTTCGAAAATTAAAATTTGAGAATTTAAGCCACCATTTGATAGAAAATGAATTTACAAATCTTAAATTTGAAAAAACTTGGTCAAATCAGGCCTGAACCGACCGGTTTAAGCATTGAAATCGGTTTGGACCGGTCCGGTTCGGAACTATGTCATCTTCTTCCTTCAGATGATAGCACTGTTCACTCACTGAAAAATTGAGCAGCACCGTCAAAGATGAAAAGTTTTCGTTTAGAGAGTTTTAGGCAATGAATGACTACCATAAAGGTGCCAATCGAATGGACAAGGAGTCCTTGAGCTTACTATATAAAGAGCCCCTCCTCATTCATCCTCCTTACACTTGACAACTCCTCTCTCCCTGCAACTCCATTTTCCGGTGAAGCTCAAACCAGAGCTCCAACATTGGGGTTTTTCTAAGCCAATGAAGGTGAGGTCAGGTTCCTTAGATTCCGGGAGAAGTCAACTACCCGACGATAGTCTCCATTTGCTTCGAGGATCGCCGGAGAAGCGTCAACGTGATCGAACAGTAAAGCAACTCCGACGGATTAAACCTGCCCTATTTCAGCCAAGCTAAAAATGGCCAATTTGGGCCCTTTTTAGGCCAAACCAAGCTCTCCCAACACTCTCTTTGCCCTCATATGACCAAATTAGAGCAGAAATATAAGCTATTTTGGCTTCCCTCTATAAATTCCGATCGATGTTAGAGAGAGAACCAACGAAACTTTACTGACTGAATTCTCCCTCAATTCAGCATGAATTGAGGTGATTCTTGATCTAGGAGGAACCTTAAGACGAGTGCTACCTGCCCCGATAGAAAGCTCGGACTGCCGCACCCCCGACAGTAAGCTATCGAAGCTTTCTCTAAGTCCAGTTTTCCTGCGAAGCTTCGTTTGAGCTCATTCCAACATCAATTCATGTGATTCAAATGCAATTGAATCATATGGATGTGTAGGAACTCAATTATACCTTAAATTTCAACAATTAACCTCGATTGATTAATTTGATGAAATTAAATTCGGCCAATTTGAAAGGGGGAAATTGGGGGGAGGGGGACTTTGGGAGAAATTGGGGATTTAAAAATTTTGAGGGACAAAAGTACAATTTCCCAAAATTGAGGGCTAATTAGCCATGAAAAAGATGTTGGAGGACCAATTGGTCAGTTTTTAGAATTATTGGGGTCAAATTTGCCATTTTTGTCAAGTATGGGCAAAATGGTAATTTTTGAAAAGTTGGGAATTAAATTGGAAATTTGGGAAACTTGAACCCTTTTTGTGATTTTGAATAAATTGAGGTCCCATACTGAATTTTAGAAGTTTTGGGACTCAATTTGGGGAAAAATTGGCATTAAGGACCCAAAGTTAAAGAAAAAGTACTTTAGGGACCTAAATGTAAATAATTAAAAGTTGGGCATTTTATTAATTCGTGATGAATGAAGACTATTAAGGCAAAGGTTAATGAACAAGGATGTTCATATCGTGTAGGAACATGAAGTACTAGGAATGCTAGCAAGGATAAGCTTGCATGAGGCAAAAATTCAGTTAAGAGGAAAAATACACTTCACTTATCAGGTGAGTGGGAATTTTTACATTATACCCAGTTGGGATTATGAGTACCTCAGAAATGAAAACCCACTACTATGTGAAATTTTTACATCACACCTGGTTGGGGGTGATGTGAGAAACACACAGAAAAACAACTTAACGGTTTTAAATAGATCATACCCGGTTGGTATGATGTACTTCTTGGAAGGAAGTGGAAAACCCATTTACCTGTAGTAAACGGAGATGTCATCACACCCGATTGATGTGATAGACGAGTGAAAAGTTATTTTTGTCAGAAGTGTTCTCCCCTAATTGTGTGCCATTGCTTAAAAATTTTGGGAGACCTTCTTGTGAGAGCTCGAATAGCTCACTTAGGCCAGAGGCCTCGAGTTTGGATCTTGGGGGGCTAAAAAGCCTGATTTTGAAAATATCATACAGTGGGCCCAATGCTAGTTGGCATGAGCAAGAGCTCGTAAACAAACATGATGATAAGCCATGAAAATTTTAATGAATGATATGATTTGGCCATGGTACCAAGACAGGACCAACATACTCGATGGACTAGCGACAGTGCGACAAGACCAGGTCGACGGACCGGTCGAGACAAATAACTACCAATCGAGTTGAGGATCGGGGCCGTTGGTCTAGTGGCACCAAAGATTAATGGGTTATATGGAAAACTTTGTTTGTGCATGCACTGAGGTTTGGGACCATCAAGATGCCCAAGAGGGGTAGTGATGCATACTAGGGGCTACCGGACAACATGGTGGAGATAAGGGTAGTTTGTCATGCTAGCAGTTAGGTAAGATCGACGTAGCTTCATGCGCATGAGATCGAGGTGGGGTTAGGATGAGGTCTCTGTCCTCATACGGACATCGAGTTTCTTTCCGGGTTTGAGGGTTTGATGTCGTGAACATCCACTCATTCTCAAGGTAGAAGTTGACAAGCTTCTATTTAGGTGGCTGGTAAAGTCGCTCCAACGCCACAAGTGGGTGCACTAGACGGGCTACCCTGTGAATGTGTGATCCCTTCATGATGAAGAGCGTGTGTTGATTGTTAAACACACCGATTGTGAGGAAATTGGTTTTGAATAAATAGGAAAGAATGGTTTTAAAGAAAATAAGGAGTCTAGTACGCTCTAATTCAAACTATTTTATAGAAACTCTTGTTTCAAACACCCTTTCACTAAGTTGTTGAACTCACCCCCTCCCTTTACCCCTTTTCATATAACCGAGGGAAAAACCTACCAAAAGACCTTAAGCTAGTTAAACCTACAAAATATGTATGTAAGTTTAAATTTTATTAAGTTTTAATTAATGTTATTCTAGAAAAAGTATAGGTCTAAAGGTCACCTTACTCCTCACGATTTTAAAAAGGTGAAAACCCTTCATAAACCGGGAGAGTGGTGGGTTGCTCATAGGGATCCGACCAAATCGGGTCAGGGCGTGACAACTTGAGTGGTATCAAAGCATGTTTCCTCGAATACATTATCAAGACTAGAGAACATAGTAACTAATATAGATAATTTTAAAATTTACAGATGGCTACCAAGAAAGAAACCAAGAGAACTAGCGCTATTGTAAACCTCGCTCTTTGGAGCAAAGGAAAACTGGGGAAAGAACCGATCAAACTGAGTGAGAAAAACTGAACTGGTTCACAAACCTAATCATTAGAAAATGGGCAAATTGGGAAATTTTCAACTCCTAAGTGACCCAAAAGGGTCATAAAAACCTTGGAAAGGGGCTTTAGGATAATTTGGGGTTGGAAACTAGATTGGTTTGAATCACTATTGAACCCGATGCTAAATTAATTTTTCTAGGTGGCTTAAAAAATTCAAATTGAACTGAGACCACCATTAGATAGAGAATGAATTTAAATAAATTTAGAAAAACTCGGTCGAATCGGGTTTGAACCGACTGGTTTCAGCGTTGAACCCGGTTCGGACCGGTCCGGTCCGATTCGGAACAATGTTGTTTTCTTCCTTCAGATGACAGCTCTATTCACTAGTTGAAAAATCGAGCAGCGCAAGAGAAGATGAAAAGTCTTCGGCCATGGAGTTTCATGCAATGAATGACCGCCATTAAGGCACCAATTGGACGTGTAAACCCCGCACATTTGAGTTAAGGAAAATCGGGAAAAGAACTGGTCAAACCGAATAAGAAAATCAAGTCGGTTTACATTTGGGAATAAGAAATATGGAAATTTACAACTTTCGGGTGATCCAAAGGGTTCATTAAACCTTGGAAAAGAAAGTTAAGATAAACTAGAAAACAAACAACCAAATTGGTTCAGGTGAATTAGATTACATAAGAAATTCAAAGTTAAGTGTACTTGCTTGAGAGTAGTGTGAGGATGGGTGACCTACTGGGAAGTATGCTTTTTGTAAACCGAAATTTCGGTCAAAAATTTTTATGCGAACAGCTTATTATAAATAGCCATAAATTAATATATATTTAATTATTGTAATTAATATAAATAATTTAATACCAAAATTAAATTATTGAAATTAATACCAAAATTAAATTATTGGAATTAATACCAATAATTTATGTTAATATTAATACTAGTAATAAATCTCGCCCATTTAATACACAGGTTTTATGCCTATATAAAGAGGTCATCCCCATTTCATTCTCCTCATACCTTAACACTTCTCTCTCTCTCTACTACTCCATTTCCCGGTAAAGCTCGAACCAGAACTTCGACTTGAACAAAGGTCGGGCTCTTTAGAACCGGGGAGAAGATAGCTATCTGATAGCAAACTACAGTCAATTCGAGAATCGTTGGAGAAGCGCTGACCTGATGGAATAGTGAAGCAACTTCGGCGGACCGAAGCTGCCCTATTTCGGCCAAGCTGAAATCGGCCATTTCAAGCCCTCCTCAGGCCAAACCAAGCCCTCCAAACAATTCCTCATCCTTTCCATGACCGAATTAGGACCGAAAGAATGAACCTTAGGACAAGACCTATCTGCCCAAATCGAAAGCTCAGACCGATGTGCCTTCACCGGTGAGTAATCAAAGCTTTCTCTCTTTACAGTCTATTTTTCGGCGAAGCTCCGTTTGAGCTCGTTCCGACGTTAAAATCTGCGATTCAAAGTTTCTTAGAATCGTATGAACATGCAAGAACTCAATTTCAACTCCAATTTCAATAATTACAAGTGTTTGGTCGGTCAATTTGATGAAATCAAATCCGGTAGTGTTGAAGAGCCGAAATTGGGGGAAAATTTTGGGGATTTTCGAAATTCAAAGGGCCAAAATACGATTTTACGAAATTGAGGGTTAATTGGGCATGAAAATAATGTTGGAGGACCAATTGAGGAATTTTGGAATTTTTGGGGCAAAACTTACCCCAAGTTTAGGGACCTAATTGTAAATAACTAAAAGTTTGAGTTTTCTCATTCATTGGAAATGAATGAAGGCTGTTATGCCGAGTAATAATGAACAAGGTTGTTCATATCATGTAGTAACGTGAAATACTGGGAACGCCAACAAGGACAAGCTCACGTGAATACAAAGAACCAGTCTAGTGGAATTCACGGCATTAACGGGTGAGTGGGTTTACTAACATTATACCCGGTTGGGATGATGAGCACACCTTATAATTTAAAAATCACTTACCTGTTGTGAGTGGGTTTACAAACATCATACCCAATTGGGATGATGAGCACACCTTATAATATAAAAACCACTTACTGGTTGTAAGTGGGTTTACTAACATCATACCCTGTTGGGATGATGAGCACAACTTAAAGATAAAAACCACTTACCGGTTGTGAGTGGATATTTTATATCATACCCGATAGGGGATGATAAGTACCTCGGTATAAAAACCCACTGTTTAGTGGTATTTTAATCATCACCACTTAGAGAAAGTGATGTAAAAATTATGCCAAAAAAAACTACTTACCGGTTGTAAGTAGATCATACCCGGTTGGTATGATGAGACTTTCTCGAAGGAAGTTGAAAACCCGTTCATCGGTTATGAATGGAGATGTCCTTATACCGGTTGGTATAATGGACAATGAAAACCTATTTTGTCGGAAGTGTTCTCTCCTGACTGTGTGCCAATGCTTAAAATATTTGGGAGACCTTCTCGACGGGAGCTCGAATAGCTCTGATAGGCCCGGGGCCTCGGTTTTGGAACTTGGGGGCTAAATGCCCGATTTTGAAAATCTCGTACAGTGCGCCCAAGGCTAGTTGGCATGAGCAGGAGCTCGTAAACAAACATGATATATGTGCCATAAAACTTATTAAGTGAATTGTTTGGCCATGGTACCAAGATAGGACCGACGTGCTTAGTCAACTAGTGGCAGTGCGACATGACAGGTCGACGGACTAGCTAAGACAAACAGCTACGGGTTGAGTTGAGAGTTGGGGCCGTTGGACTAGTGGCACCACAGATTACATGGCAATATAAGAAAACATTGTTTGTGCATGCGCTGTGAGTATGGGATCATCAAGATGCCCATGAGGGGTAGTGATGTGTCCTAAGGGCGCTGGAAGACCTGGTGGCTATAGGGGCAGTTTGTCGTTCCAAGTGTCTGTGCGAAATCTGGAGTAGCACCAAGCGCATGAGACCGGGGTGGGGACAGGATGAGGTCTCTGTCCTCATACGGACACGAAGAAGTGATTTCAGAATTGTGAGTCAGATGTCACGTACATCCACTCATTCCCAGGCTAGAAGTGGTCGTACTTCTATCCGGGTGGCAGGAAAAGTTGCTTCGAAACAACTAGCGGGTTCAGTTGTGATACTGACTTGCGAATGTGTGTAACCTTCATGATGAAGGATGTGTGTTGGGTGATGACACACTGTGGTAACTAAGAAATAATGGAAAAACCCGAATTTTTAAATGAAGGGATTTTTGAAAACCAAGGAGTCTAGCACACTCCATATAAATATTTTTCTTAAAAGTCAAAAGCTTTTAAAAACCCATTCACTAAGTAGTCGTACTCACCCCCTCCCTTATATCCCTTTCAGAAAATCCCGAAAAGCCTCCCCTTAAAGACTGTCAACTAAGATGCCTGTAAGACAGGTATGTAAAGTTTTAAATTTCATGCAGTTTTGATTATGCTATTCCAGGAAAAAGGTGTATGTTAAAAGACGCCTTACTCGTTACGGTTTACAATAAGGGAAAACCCTTTAATAAACCGAGAGAGTGGCGGGTTGATCATGGGGATCCGATCAAACCGGGTCGGGGCATGACATGATGGCCAAGATGTCCCCAAGCTTCCTATACAAAGAGCCCATCCTCAATCGTCCTCCTCAAACCTGAAAACTTCTCTCTCTCCCTACTGCTCCATTTTTTGATGAAGCTTGAACTAGAGCCCGACTTGGGCATTTTTCTGAGTCAAAGAAGGCGTGGTCAAGTTCTTTAGATTCAGGGAGAAGTCAGCTACACGACTATAGTCTCCATTTGCCCCGAGGATCGTCGAAGAAATGCTTGCATGATAGAACAGTCAAGCAGCTCCGGCAAACCGAAGCTGCCCTATTTTGGCCGAGCTTAAATGGCCAATTCAAGCCATTCTCGGACTAAACTAAGCCCTCCCAACACTTTCACAACCCTCATACAGCTGAATTAGTGTTGAAATTTGTAAAGTAAGGGTAAAATGGTAAATTAGGAAAAGTTGGGGACCAAATTGGAAAATTGGGAAACTTGAACCCCTTTTTGTGATTTTGAATAAATTGAGGTCCCAAGGTGAATTTTAGAAGTTTCGCGACTCAATTTGGAGGAAAATCGGCATTAGGGACCTAAAGTTAAAGAAAAAGAAATTTAGGGATCTAATTATAATTAATTAAAAAGTTTCAGTATTTCATCCATTTATGATGAATGAAGGCTATTATGCCAAGGAAGAATGAACAAGGATGTTCATATCATATAGGAACATGAAGTACCTGGAATGCCAACAAGGATAAGCTCATGTGAAGGCAAAGAACCGGTTAAAAGGAAATCACTGCGTTATCAGGTGAGTGGGATTTTTATATCATAATCGGTTGGGATGATAAGCACCTCAGAAATGAAAACCCACTACTAAGTGGAATTTTAACCATCACACTGGAATGGAGTGACATGGAAATTACACGGAAAAACTAATTACTAGTTGTAAGTAGATCATACTCGGTTCATATGATGAACTTCCTAGAAGGAAGTAGCAAACCCGCTTATCGGTTATAAACAGAGATGTCCTGACTGTGTGATGAACAGAGATCATACCTGATTGGTGTGGTGAACAGATGAAAAAATTATTTTGTCGGAAGTGCTCTCCCCTGACTGTTTGCCACTACTTAAACTTTTTTAGAGACCTTCGTGATGGGAGCTCAAAATGCTCATATAGGTCGAAGGCCTTGGTTTTGGAACTTGAGGGCGAATATGCTCGATTTTAAAAATCTCGTACAATGGGCCCAAGGCTAGTTAGCACGAGCAAGAGCTTATAAACAAATATGAGTTTAAGCCATGAAAACTTTAAATGAATGATATATTTGGCCATAATACCTAGACATGACCAACATACTCGATGGACTGGCTACAGTGCAACATACTAGTTGAGGGTCGGGGCCATTGGACCAATGGCACCAAAGATTAAATGGCTTGTAAACCCTGCCCTTTTGAATTAAGGAAAAATCGGGAAAGGAACTGATCAAACCAAGTGAGAAACACCAAACCGGTTCACAAATCGATCATCAGAGAACGGACAATTTGGGAAATTTCAACTCGCGAGTGACCCAAAGGATTCATAAAACCTTGTAAAAGAACCTTAGAAAAAATTGGAAGAGAAAAACCAGACCGATTTAGATGAATCGGATCCAACAAGATTGAACCAGTTTATCAACCGAGCCAGTTTATCAACCGGAACTGATAGAGAAAGGGCAAACCGGGAAATTTATGGATCCTGAGAGGCCTAAAGAGTCAAAAGTCATGAAAAAGGACTTTAGGATGAATTGTAGATGAAAACCAAACCGGTTCAGATGAATCAGATCCGAACCGGATTAAACCGATTTGGACCAGTTTGAACCACTATTGAACTTGATGCTAAATTCATATTTCTAGGTGGCTTAAAATTTTCAAATTTGAGATTTGAGGCCACCATTGGATAAAAAATGAATTTAGATGAATTTAGAAAATTTTAATTTTGAAAAATTGGATCGAATCGGGGGAGAACCGATAGGTTTAAGCTTTGAACCTAGTCAGGTCGGGTTCGGAACAGTGTCATTTTCTTCCTCCAAATGACAGCACTATTCACTCGCCAAAAAATCATGCAGCGCTGTTGAAGCTGAAAAGTCTCCGGCCAGGGAGTTTCAGGCAATGAATTACCACTATTAATGCAACAATCGGATGACCAAGAAGTCCCCAAGCTTCATATATAAAGAGTACTTCCCCATTCATCTTCTCGACACCTGAAAACTCCATTCTCTCTCAACGACTCCAATTTCCGGTGAAGCTCGAACCAGAGCTCTGATATAGGGTCTTTTCGGAGCCAAAGAAGGCATGGTCAGCTACCTGACGGTAGTCTCCATTTGCTCCAAGGGTTACCGGAGAGACGCCGGCCTGATAGAACAGTGAAGCACCTCCTGCGGACCGAAGTTGCATTATTTTGGCCAAGCTAAAAATAGCCTATTTGAGCCCTTCTCAAGCCAAACCAAGCCTTCCCAACACCTCCACAACCCTCCTACAGATGAATTAGATCTAAAAGGTAAGCCTATTTGCTCACCTCTATAATTTATGATAGGTGCTATAGAGAGAACGGACATAAATTCGATGATAAAATTCTCACTCAATTCGACATCAATTGATGCAATTCTTGATCCTAGGAGAAACATCAGGACAAGAGTTACAAGCCCATATTGAAAGCTCAGTTCATCACGCCCCCGACGGTATGCTTTCGAAGCTTTCCCTCTCTAAGTCCAATTTTATGGCAAAGCTTCGTTTGAGCTCATTCCAGCGCCAAATCGTGCGATCCAAAGTGCAATTGAATCGTATGAAGGTGTAGAAACACTAATCTAACTTCAATTTCAACAATTAAACTCATTTGATTGATCAATTTGATAAAATCAAATTTGGCTGAGTTGGAAGGTTAAAATAGGGGGAAATTTGGGAATTTAGAAAATTCGAGGAACTAAAGTGTAATTGCAAAAATTGAGGACCAATTGGGCATGATGTTGGAGGACCAATTTGGATATTTTGGAATTTTTGGGGCAAAACTTACCATTTTTGTAAAGTTAGGGGACCAAATTGGAAATTTGGGAAATTGAACCTCTTTTTTTGAAATTGAATAAATTAAGGTACCAAGGTGAAATTTTAAAAGTTTTAAGACTCAATTTGAGGAAAAACCGGCATTAGGGACTTAAAGTTAAAAAAATAACTTTAGGGACCTAATTGCAAATAAATGAAAAGTTTGGTTTTTTCATTCATTTGGAATGTATGAAGGCTATTAGGTCAGGTGATAATGAACAAGGATGTTCATATCATGCAGGAACACGAAGTACTTGGAACGCCAGCAAGCATAAGGTCGCGTGAATACAAAGAACCAATCGAGAGGAATTCACTGCATTAATAGGTGAGTGGGAATTTAATATCAAACTCGGTTGTGATGATAAGTACCTCGAAAATGAAAACCCACTACTAAGTTGTATTTTAATCATCACACCTGAAAGGAGTGATGTGGAAATCATGCGAAAAAACTACTTACCAGTTGTAAGTAGATCATACCCGGTTGGTATGATGAAACTTCCTCGAAGGAATTGGAAAACTCATTCATCGGTTATGAGCGGAGATGTCTTCATACTTGGTTGGTATGATGAACGGTTGAAAAGTATATTTTGACGAAAGTGCTCGTCCCTAACTGTGTGCCACTGCTTAAATATTTTGGGAGACCTTCTTGATGGAAGCTCCAATAGCTCATATAGGCCGAAGGCCTCAGTTTTGGAACTTTGGTGCTAATATGCCTGATTTTGAAAATCTCAAATAGTGAGCCCTAGGCTAGTTGGCAGGAGCAGGAGCTCGTAAACAAATATGATTAATATGCCATGAAAACTTAAGTAATGAGTTGTTTGGCCATGGTACTGAGACAGGACCGACATACTCAATCAACTAGCGGCAATGCGACATGACCGGTCTTCAAACCAGTCAAAACAAACAACTCCAGGTTGAGTTGAGGGTCTGGGCCATCGGACTAGTGGCACCATAGATTATATGGCATTATGTGAAAAACTGTTTATTGCACATGCACTGTGTTACATGACCTTCAAGACGCCCAAGAGGGGTAGTGAAGCGTCCTAGGGTTCTCGACAACCTAGTTAATATAAGGGCAGTTAGTCATACCAGAAGCCTTGTGAAGCTCAACGTAGCTTCAACCGCATGAGACAGGGGTGGGGACAAGATGAGGTCTCTATCTTCATACGGATACAAAGTTTTGTTACGGGATTGAGGGTAGGATGTTGCGAACATCCACTCATTCTCAGGGTAAAAGTGGACGTACTTCTATCTAGGTGGCCAGTAAAGTCGCTCAGACGCCACAAGTGGGTTCATTGGACGGGCTGGCCTACAATTGTGTGTTTTACCTTAATGATGAAGGATGTGTGTTGGGTGATGTCACATCATGGTAATAAGAAATGATTATAAAAACTAAAATTGAGAATAAAAGGTTTTTAAAAGAAAATAAGGAGTCTGGAACAATCCAAATCATACATTTTTAGTAAAAGTTAAATTTTGAAAACCCATTCACTGAGTCGTTGTACTCACCCCCTCCCTTATACCCCTTTCAGGTAACCTCGGAAAGCTTATCCCAAATACCACCAACTAACACACATGTAATGCAAGTATGATAAGTTTAAAATTTTGTACAGTTTTGATTTATGTTATTCTAGGAAAGGTGTAGGTTTAAAGGACGCCTTACTCCTCACGGTTTTAAAAGAATGGGAAATTCTTAGTAAATGGGGAGAGTGGCAGGTTGATCACAGGGATCCGACCAAATCGGGTCGGGGCATGACAACTTGAATGGTATCAGAGCCCCTTTCCTCTTATACATAATCAAGAATAGAAAATATAGTAACTAATATGATTGATCTTAAAATTTTTAGATTTCTCAAGAAAAAGTAGCCAAACAAACCCACGCTACCATAGTCACCTCGGAAGCCCGGGAAAACCCCATCCCAAGGGAGAAAATGAACCAAGAGTATAGAAGGACCCTTGGAGTAACCCCTAGTCGAAGAGAACTCGACAAGAAAGCCTTCAAGGTGTTCATGCTCAAGGACTGCAAGGAATCGAACCCTCAGCAACCCCTTAGAAAGGCCCAACAATGCTCAAAGTATAGGAGGAACCATAAAGATCCACACAAGGAGACAACCTGTTATAGATGTGGGCAATGGGGACATTACATTAGAAGATGCCTGACATTTCAAAAGACAAGACCCGAGAGGATCTGTTATGAGTGTAGGAGGGTGGGACACATAGCAAGGAATTGTCCCACACTGCGAGGGATCCAAGCGACACCCTCCAATAAGGACACCTCCACCTCTACAAAAGTTCGAAGGGATAACATTGCAAGAACCACAATTGCGGCTAGGGAACCCAATCTCACACAGGAAGAAACCCCTCTAGACCATAGTTTAGTAATGAGTACTCCCCAACCCATCATTGTAACAATCTCCCTCAAGAGATGTTAAAATCCCAAAACTATATTCTTACTTCAATAAATAAGATTTTGAGCTTTTGAAAATTTCTCTATTCCTTAATAATATGAAAGCATGTCTCAATTGCACAAGAAAGAATCACGGAAAGAAGATCAAGGATAGGACCTTAAGTAAACCCAAAGATAGTAGAATTTTCCCTTAAGGAGCACTACAAACCACTTAGGAACAAAGAAGGGAGTGCCTCTATAAGGAAAGACCAGCTGAGCAATTGATGACAAATGAAATGTCTCAAGATGGCAAATACGACTCACTTTGGAAAAAGCAATGAAGCCAAATAGAAGTTTTAGACAAACATAGCGGAGGGAAGCAAAAGCAAGTCATTACAACAAGATAGTCAAGGAGTATAAATGACGCTCTCAGGAAGACCTAGAAGTAGAAAGGACTACACCCTGAAAAGGGCAGTGGGATGGACATTAAGGACAAGAGGACTCGAGAAACAACTATCCTAAGAAAATTAGACCAAACGAATGGTAGAGACAAGACAATTAACGAACTGATACTCATGAAAGCCACAATTTAAGCTCCAACAAAGAAGAGAGAGGTGGAAAGGCCAAAGAATTGGAAAAAGAAGGATGAAGAAAATCCTTAAAAAGGCCAATGGCCAAATTAAAGACCAAACTCAAGCCAAGAGAGGAGTAGGCAAGCCTCTCATATAATCAAGAGATCTTGAAATAAGGAGGATTTGGACTCTCCCTAAAATAAATAGATAGGCACTAGGGTACAAATGAGGATAAGGATAGAGTACAAAAGATGTGCCGCAAGATTTGAAGAGTAAATGTAAATAGGCGAAGATGACATCAAAGGATGTCATTTAAGGGTAGATATTATTACCTATAGCAAATGAAAAAGGAATTTCGGAAGAAGGGAAGTAGTCCTACCAAGGAAGGAAACCCTAGAAAGGCATATGTATCCCAACTAAGAGATAAACTTGCAAATGAAGCACAAACTGAGGTGAAAGAACCAAGAAAGCATACTAGGAGGACCAAAGGAAATAAGTTAATGGTTAAATAGGAAGTTAGCATCAAAAGATGCTATAACAAGAAAGAATGAGTGGACTACCCATAATAAGGTAATAATGGAAAGAACGTCTGAGAAACATTGGGAAAGTAAGCCCTCCAAATAAGATGTGGCTAAGGAGGAATAACCACAATTGGTAAGACGGGTCATAGTCCACACGAGCATATGAAGCCTAAAGAGTAGACGACTGAGCATAGTGTGGAGTGCATAGAATAAAACCGATAATCGGATGTATCTCAAGAATAGAATAAGGGATGAAATAGAAGATATGGATAGAGAAGGATCCAAAGCGGGCAAATGCCCTAACATAGATAGTGGGGCGAAGAAAGGAAGAAAGAACCATACAAATAATGATAAGAAGGTTGAGCATGTAGCTCATATGATGGAAGTCTCTATTGTGAGGGACATAGTAGAGAACGAAACCGGAAGAAGGGAACCTTCCCAAGCAAAGGAATCGACACATAGACCGAAAGTGATTAATTTACAATGAAGAATCATGAAATGATCACGAGTGAGTAAAAGTGGATTAAGGAAAAAGGAAAAATCCTTGAATAAAGAATGTCAAGGACTTAAGAAGGAAAGAATCCCAGCTTGTTGATAAACCATTGGAACTGGAAAGACTCAATAAGGAAGTTGAGAAAGGATGAGTGGATAAGGAGAACCGAAACGGTTATGTAAGTTGATTGGATAACAGTAAAGGGTGTAGAGGAATACTACCGAAAGAAAAGAAGGGTGAAGTTATACAATCTCTGAGAGGTTGGGAACAACGCTAAAGGAGGTGTTCTAGAAATCTAATGGACATAGAGACAAGATCTAGGAAAGGTCATGTTGCAAGGGGCATGTAAGCCTAACACTCCCAAGGAAAACATGACTCAAAATAAGGAAGAGTCGGATAGTAAGCAGGACAAGGTCAAACATAAAAATTTGGATTGAAATGTTAATGAGCAACGAATGAAGGAAGAATCGAAATAGGATGAAAAGGTGATAACAAGGAAACCCGTGAAAATAAGTATGTAACGCTCTAAGGAACATTGAGCTAAGGGTTTCAACAACTAAGAGGCCAACTAGACACGAGAATGGTAAGGTATCATAAAACTCCCAATCTTGAGTGCATGACCTCAAAGGGAAAAATGTTGCTCTAAGTAAAGAAAGATATGAATATAAGGATATACCCTTAAGAAAGGTATGTCTAGTTATGATAAACTCCATGGAGGGAGTAAAGAATAAAAAGGAAAAGAAATTTCTTAAGTGAAAGATATAAAAAAGGCTAATTGAAAGAACAAGAGAAGAGTTGCATGTTAAGAAAACACCAAGTTTACATCAAAGGAAATTGTTCCTCATGCAAAGGCTGCTAATTAAGTTTTGGGGACAAAACCCCTGAAAGGTGGGAAGAGTTGTAAACCCCACCCTTTTGAATTATGGAAAAATCGGGAAAAGAATCGATCAAACCGAGTGAGAAACACCAAACCAGTTCACAAACCAATCATCAGAGAACGGGCAATTTGGTAAATTTGAACTCCTGAGTGACCCAAAGGATTCATAAAATCATGGAAAAGAACCTTAGAACAAATTGGAAGAGAAAAACAAGATCGCTTTAGATGAACCGGATCCAACAGGATTGAACCGATTTATGAGCTGGAACCAATAGAGAAAGGGATAATTGAGAAATTTATATATCCCGAATGACCTAAAGAGTCACAAAAGTCATGAAAAAGGACTTTAGGATGAATTGGAGATGAAAACCAAATCGGATCTGAACCGGTTTGGACCATTTTGAACCACTATTGAACTAGATGCTAAATTCATTTTTTTAGGTAGCTTAAAAAATTCAAATTTGAGATTTAAGGCCACCATTAGATAGAAAATGAATTTAGATGAATTTAGAAATTTTTAATTTTGAAAAATTCGGTTGAATCAAAAGTGAACCAGCCGATTTAAGCTTTCAACCCAGTTTAGACCAGTCCGGTTCGGAACATTGTCGTCTTCTTCCTTCAAATGACAGCACTATTTACTCGTCGAAAAATCGCGCAACACCAGCGAAGCTAAAAAGTTTCCAGACAGGGAGTTTCAAGCAATGAATGATGACCATTAAGGCACCAATGGGATAACCAAGAAGTCCCCGAGCTTCCTATATAAAGAGCCCCTTCTCATTCATCCTCTTCACTCCTAAAAACTCCATTCTCTCTCAACTGCTCCAATTTTCGGTGAAGCTCGAACTAGAGCTCCGATATAGGGTCTTTTCTTAGTCAAAGAAGGCGTGGTCAAGTTCTTTAGAATAGGGGAGAAGTCAGCTACCCGACGGTAGTCTCCATTTGTGATAGAACAATGAAGTAGCTCTGGCAAACCAAAGATGCCATGTTTTGGCCGAGCTGAAAATGGCCAATTCAAGCCCTTCTCAGGCCAAACCAAGCCCTCCACACCCCTCCCACGGCTGAATTAGAGCCGAAAGATAAGCCAATTTGGCTCTCCTCTATAATTTTTTACTGGTGCTAGATAGAGAACCGGTAGAACTTCGAGCTTACCCAATTTGGCATCAATTGATACAATTTTTAATCCTAGGAGTAACCTCAGGACAAGAGCTACCTGCCCAAATTGAAAGCTCGGACCACCCCGTCCTCGACCGTAAGCTTTTGATGCTTCCTCTCTCTAAGTCCAATTTTCCGGCGAAGCTCCATTTGAGCTCATTTCAGCACCAAATCATGCAATTCAAAGTGTAATTGAATCATATGAAGGTGTAGGAACTCTAATCTAACTTTAATTTCAACAATTAAACTCATTTGATTGGTCAATTTGATAAAATCAAATTCGGCTAAGTTAGAAGGTTGAAATTGGGGAAAATTTTGGGAATTTCAAAAATTCAACTAAAGTGCAATTACAATTGGTCATGATGATGATGTTGGAGGACCAATTGGGCAATTTTGGAATTTTTGGGGCAAAACTTACCATTTTTGTAAAGTAGGGGCAAAATGGTAATTTTGGAAAAGTTAGGGGATCAAATTGGAAAATTGGGAAATTGAACCCCTTTTGTGAAATTGAATAACTTGAGGTCTCAAGGTGAATTTTAAAAGTTTCGGGACTCAATTTGAGGAAATACCGGCATTAGAGACATAAAGTTAAAGAAAATTTACTTTATGGACCTAATTGCAAATAAATGAAAAGTTTGGTCTTCTCATTCATTTGGAATGAATGAAGGCTATTAGGCCAATGGATAATGAACAAGAATGTTCATATCGTATAGGAACATGAAGTACCAAGAACACCTACAAGGATAAGCTCACGTGAATACAAATAACCGATCAAGAGGAAATCACTGCATTAATGGGTGAGTGGGAATTTAATATCATACCGGTTTGGGATAATAATAAGCACCTCAAAAATGAAAACCCAATACTAAAGTGGTATTTTAATCATCACACCTAAGAGTAGTGATGTGGAAATCACTCGGAAAAACCACTTACTAGTTGTAAGTAGATCATACCCCGTAGGTATGATGAAACTTCCTCGAAGGAAGTGGAAAACCCGTTCATCGGTTATGAGTAGAGATGTCCTCATACTCAGTTGGTATGATGGACAGTTGAAAAGTATATTTTGTCAAAAGTGCTCTCCCTTGACTATGTGCCACTGATTAAACATTTTGGGAGACCTTTCTGACGGGAGCTCAAATAACTCATATAGGACGGAGGCCTCAGTTTTGGAACTTAGGTTCTACTAATTTTGAAAATCTCGAATAGTGGGCCCTAGGCTAGTTGGCATGAGCAGGAGCTAGTAAACAAACATGATTAATATGCCATGAAAACTTCAGTAATGAGTTGTTTGGCCATGGTACCGAGATAGGACCAACATACTCAATCAACTAGCGGCAGTGCGACATGACCGGTCTTTGAACAAGTTAAAACAAACAGCTATAGTTCGAGTTGAGGATTGGGGCCGTCAGACTAGTGGCACCACAGATTATATGGCATTTTGTGAAAAACTGTTAATTGTGCATGCACTATGTTATGGGACCTTCAAGACGCCTAAGAGAGGTAGTGAAGCGTCCTAGGGTTCTAGACGACATGGTGGATATAAGGGTTGTAAACCCCACACATTTGAGTTAAGGAAAACCGGGAAAAGAACCGGTCAAACTGAATAAGAAAACCAAACCGATTTACACTTGGGAATAAGCAATATCGAAATTTACAACTTTCGGACGATTCAAAGGGTTAATTAAATATTGGAAAAGAAACTTAAGAAAAAATAAAAAACAAAAATCAAATTGGTTCAGGTGAACTAGATTCCATAAGAACTTCAAAGTTAAGCGTGCTTACCTGAGAGTAGTGCTTACCCGAAATTTTGGTCGTACGGCTTATCATAAATAGCCATAAATTAATATATATATTTAATTATTGGAATTAATACCAATAATTTAATACCTAAATTAAATTATTGGAATTAATACCGAAATTAAATTGTTGGAATTAATACCAATAATTTATGGCAATATTAATACTAGTAATAAATCTCGCCCATTTAATACACGGTCATCCCCATTTCATTCTCCTCACACCTGAACACTTCTCTCTCTCTCACTACTGCTCCATTTCCCGGTAAAGCTCGAACCAGAGCTTCGACTTGAACAAAGGTCGGGCTCTTTAGAACCGGGGAGAAGACAACTATCTGATAGCAAACTCTAGTCAATCCGAGAATCGTTGGAGAAGCGCCGACATGATGGAATAGTGAAGTAACCTCGGCAGACCGAAGCTGCCCTATTTCGGTCAAGCTAAAATTGGCCATTTCAAGCCCTCCTCAGGCCAAACCAAGCCCTCCCAACACTTCCTCAGCCTTTCCACGGCCGAATTAGGACCGAAAGGTAAGCCAATTCGGCTCCCCTTTATAATTTTCAATCGATGCTAGAGAGAGAGTCGACCGAATTTCAATGACAAAATTCTAATCCAATTCTACATCAATTGATACAATACTTGATTTGATCGGTTAATTTGATGAAATCAAATTCGGTAGTGTTGAAGAGTTGAAATTGGGGGAAAATTTGGGGATTTTTGAAATTCAAAGGGGCGAAAATACAATTTTATGAAATTGAGGGTCAATTGGGCATGAAAATAATGTTGGAGGACCAATTGAGGAATTTTGGAAATTTTGGGGAAAAACTTACCATTTTTGTGAAAGAAGGGCAAAATGGTAATTTTGGAAAATTTTGGGAACCAAATTGGAAATTTGGAAAATTAAACCCCTTTTTGGTGAAATTGAATAAATTGAGGTCCCACGATAAATTTTAAAAGTTACGGGACTCAATTTGAGGAAAAATCGACATTAGGGACTTAAAGTTAAAGAGAAATAACTTTAGGGACCTAATTGCAAATAACTAAAAGTTTGGGTTTTCTCATTCATTAATGAATGAAGGCTATTATGCCGAGTAATATTGAACAAGGTTGTTCATATCGTGTAGGAATGTTAAATACCGGGAACGCCAGCAAGGACAAGCTCGCGTGAATACAAAGAACTAGTCTATTGGAATTCACGGCATTAACGAGTGAGTGGGTTTACTAACATCATACCCGGTTGGGATGATGAACACAACTTAAAGATAAAAACCACTTACTGGTTGTGAGTGGGTTTACTAACATCATACCCGGTTGGGATGATGAACACAACTTAAAGATAAAAATCACTTACTGGTTGTGAGTGGGTTTACTAACATCATACCCGGTTGGGATGATGAGCACAACTTAAAGATAAAAACCACTTACCGGTTGTGAGTGGAAATTTTATATCATACCCGGTAGGGGATGATAAGTACCTTGGTATAAAAACCCACTGTTTAGTGGTATTTTAATCATCACCACTTGGAGAAAGTGATTTGAAAATTATGCGAAAAAAAAAACTACTTACCGGTTGTAAGTAGATCATACCCGGTTGGTATGATGAGACTTCCTCGAAAGAAGTTGAAAACCCGTTCATCGGTTATAAATGGAGATGTCCTTATACCGGTTGGTATAATGGACAGTGAAAACCTATTTTATCGAAAGTGTTCTCCCCTAACTGTGTGCCAATGCTTAAACTATTTGGGAGACCTTCTTGACGGGAGCTCGAATAAGCTCTGATAGGCCAGGGGCCTCGGTTTTGGAACTTGGGGGCTAAATGCCCGATTTTGAAAATCTCGTACAGTGGGCCCAAGGCTAGTTGGCACGAGAAGGAGCTCGTAAATGAACATGATATATGTGCCATAAAACTTAATAAGTGAATTGTTTGGCCATGGTACCAAGATAGGACCGACATGCTCAGTCAACTAGCGGCAGTGCAACATGACAGGTCGACGGACTAGTCAAGACAAACAGCTGCGGGTTGAGTTGAGAGTCGGGGCCATTGGACTAGTGGCACCACAAATTACATGGCAATATAAGAAAACATTGTTTGTGCATGCACTGTGAGTACGGGATCATCAAGACGCCCATGAGGGGTAGTGATGCGTCCTAAGGGCACTGGACGACCTGGTTGCTATAAGGACAGTTCGTCGTTCCAAGTGTCTATGCGAAATCTGAAGTAGCACGAAGCGCATGAGACCAGGGTGGGGACAGGATGAGGTCTCTATCCTCATACAGACATGAAGAAGTGATTTCGGGATTGTGGGTAGGATGTCACATACATCCACTCATTCCCAGGGTAGAAGTGGTCGTACTTCTATCCGGGTGGTAGGAAAAGTCGCTACGAAGCCACTAGCGGGTTCAGTAGTGATACTAACTTGCGAATGTGTGTAACCTTCATGATGAAGGATGTATGTTGGGTGATGACACACCGTGGTAACTAAGAAATAATGGAAAAATCCAAATTTTTAAATGATGGGATTTTTGAAAACAAAGGAGTCTGGCACACTCCATATAAATATTTTTCTTAAAAGTCAAAAGCTTTTAAAAACCCATTCACTGAGTAGTCGTACTCACCCCCTTCCTTATATCCCTTTCAGGAAATCCCGGAAAGCCTCCCCTTAAAGACCGTCAACTAAGATGCATGTAAGACAGGTATGTAAAGTTTTAAATTTCATACAGTTTTGATTATGCTATTCGAGGAAAAAGGTGCAAGTTAAAGGACGCCTTACTCTTTACGGTTTACGATAAGGGGAAACCCTTTAATAAACCAGGAGAGTGGCGGGTTGATCATGGGGATCCAACCAAACCAGGTTAGTCATACTAGAAGTCTTGTGAAGATCAACGTAGCTTCAAGCGCATGAAACCAAGGTGCGGACAGGATGAGGTCTCTGTCCTCATATGGACACAGAGTTTTATTATGGGATTGAGGGTAGGATGTCGCGAACATCCACTCATTCTCATAGTAGAATTGGATGTACATCTATCTAGGTGGCCGATAAAGTCGCTCTGATGCAACAAGTGGATTTAGTGGACGGTCTAACATGCGATTTTTTGTTTTACCTTTATGATGAAGGTTGTGTGTTGGGTGATGACACACCGTGGTAATAGAAAATGGTTATAAAAATTGAAATTGAGAATAAAAGGTTTTTTAAAGAATATAAGGAGTCTGCAAACTACGAATCAAACATTTTTCCTAAATGTTAAATTTTGAAAACCCATTCACTGAGTCGTTGTACTCAATCCCTCTCTTATATCCCTTTTAGGTAACCCTGGAAAGCTTACCCCAAATACCACCAGCTAACACACCTGTAAGGCAGGTATGATAAGTTTAAAATTTTGTGTAGTTTTGACTTATGTTATTCCAGGAAAGGTGCAGATTTAAAGGATGCCTTACTCCTCACGATTTTAAAAGAAGGGCAACCCTTAGTAAACTGGGAGAGTGGCGGGTTGATCACGGGTATCCGACCAAACCAGGTCGTGGCGTGACATGGCTTATGAGGAAAACTGTTGTTTTGTGCATGCATTGAGGTACAAAACCTTCAAGATGCCCAAGAGGGGTAGTGATGCGTCCTAGGGGCTACTGGATGAAATGATGGAGATAAGGGCAGATTGTCATGCCAGCAGTTAGGGAAGCTCGACATAGTTTCATGTGCATGAGACCGGGGTGGGGTCGGGATGAGGTCTCAATCCTTATACAAACATGGAGTTTTCTTTATGGGATTGAGTGTCGGATGCCACATAGATCCACTCATTCTCAAGGTAGAAGTGGATGGGCTTCTATCTAGGTGGTTGGTAAAGTCGCTCTGACGCCACAAGTGGGTACATTTGACATGTTGCCCCGTGAATGTGTGTTCTCTTCATGATGAAGTTTGTGTGTTGGTTGATAAACACACCGTTTGTGGTTAATGATAAGATATGGCTATGAAAACCGAGATTTTAAGGATAAAATGTTTTAAATAAAATAAGGAGTCTAGCACACTTCAATTCAAACTAATTTCTAAAAGTCCAATTTAAAAACACCCATTCACTGAGTCATTGTACTCACCCCTCCCTTATACCTATTTTCAGGTAAACAAGGGAAAACCTACACAAAGACCTCAAGTTAACCACACTTATAAGACACGTATGTTAAGTTTAAATTTCTTGCAGTTTTGATTAATGTTATTCCAGGAAAGGTACATATTTAAAAGGATACTTTACTCCTCATGGTTTATAAGAAGGGGAAACCCTTCATAAACCGGGAGAGTGGCAGGTTGATCATGGGGATCTGACCAAACCGGGTCGGAGTGTGACAACTTGAGTGGTATCAGAGCTTATTTCCTCGAATACATTATCAAGACTAGAAAATATAGTAACTAATAGGAATGATTTTAAAATTTTCAGAATGGCTCCCAAGAAAGTAACCAAGAGAACTAGAGTCGCAGTCTCCAACACTGCCCAACCACCCCTACCTGTGGAAACTCCCCGAGGAGCCCAAACAACCCCTCCTAGACTTAGCTTAGAACACCAAAGGTTGTACGAGGAGTTCACTTGTGTATTTGGGTAACCTAACCTCGTCCCCGAGGCGAGCACCAATTCTCGGGTTGAACCAAATGAAGTGCAATCTTATCCTCATCCTGTTAACCATCCCCCTCTAGTAGACATCCCCAGAAATCTCAAGACTCTCCGTCAACTGGTGTATAAGCCTTTCCTCAGAGAGAAAGATGTTGGTGCCACTATGGATTGGTTGGAAAACATTAAGAAGTAATGGGGATTGTCATGATACCACCAGAGGACATGGTGACCTTGACAGAATTCTTCCTGGAAGGAAGTGCTAGATGATGGTGGGACAATGTCCAAAACTTGCATACCTCCCTCCCCACCTAGGAGATATTCGAGGAGAGGTATGCGGAGGAGTACCTGGCTCTTCATTTGATTAATGAGAAGAAGCAAAAGTTCATCCGACTTTGGCAAGGGCTTAACTCCATCTCGAAATATAAAACAAAATTCAATGAGTTAAGACCCTTTGCTCCTAACCTAGCAGGGCCAATAGATATATGCCAGTGGTTCATGGACGGTCTCAATATGGACATACGAGATCGTATGGGAGTGCTAGGATGCCCCACAAACCTGGCAGCAACAATCAGTATGGCTCATGAGTGTGAGCAACTAGTGCAGACCTGATGTCATCGGATGGAACAGACGATTCAGAAGGAGGATAAGGGTCAAAACTGTGAGAGAGGATGGAAGGAACATAATGGACCAAAATGGGGAAATAGAATGGCCTTTCAAAGAAGAAAGGACATGCCACCACCTCCCAGAGAGTTCCCCACTTTGCCCCAAGTAAACCCTCGCTATCCAAGGAACTATGAGGGAGGATGCTTGACCTACTTTGCATACGGATAAGTAGGTTACTTTGCAAAAGAATGCCCCACTCTCAAGGAGAACAAGCAAAGGAATACACTTGGACCACCACAAGGGAACCCCTAGAATCCTAGGCTCGACGCTACAACCATAGTACTAGCTAAGGTATACAACCTCATCTAAGAAGAGGCCAGGAAAGACCCTAGTACTGTAGCGGGTATATCTCAAAACCCTCCCAATTAGTTCAAGAAAAACTTGTAATTAAAAGTTTTATTAAATAAAGAAAACATTTCCCCTAATTTTATACTTCTCTTCAATCAGGGTATGTGCAATTATGGGGTCAATAGGTCTACGCCCTTTTCGACTCGGGAGCTAAGAGATCCTTCATCAAAGAGGACCTAATCATCCTCACGCCCTTAAGAGAAGGGTTAAATAGGAACAAACAATTAAAGGGATGTGAGATAAAGATTTGGGGAATCAAACTTGAAGAAGACTTGATTTCATTTCCCTTGACGGAGGTAGAAGTAATCCTTGGGATGGTTTAGTTAACCAACCATCAGGTCAGGATGGACTGTGGAAAGAAGACAGTGGGCTTCCACACTCCCAAGACAAATGGATTAAGATTTCAAAGAGTACGAAGGAAGGGTGAAGTCCTAATGGTGTCCCATATGAAGGCCCATAAAATTATACAAAAAGGTTGTACGACTTTTTTGGCCATGGTCATCAACAAAAAACCTAAAGAAAAAGGACTCGAAGATATTCCGATAGTCAAGTACTACTCATAGGTATTTTCAGAGGAATCACCTAGACTACCTCCCTGTTGGCAAGTGGAATTTACCATAGAGATTATTCCAGGAACAAACCCCATATCCCAAGCCCCCTATTATATGGCTCCAGCAAAACTGAAAGAATTGAAAGAACAACTATTGGAGAAGGATTTTATACATCCTAGCCAGTCTCCATGGGGTGCACCTGTCGTATTCATAAAGAAAAAGGATGGAAGCATGAGACTGTGTATAGACTATAGAAAGTTGAACCAAGTCACCATCAAGAACAAATACCCACTTCCGCGAATTGATGACCTATTCGACCGATTAAAAAGGGCAGCTTACTTCTCCAAAATAGACATTCAACCAGGCTATCATCAACTCAGGATCTGAGAGTAGGACATTCCCAAGATGGCATTCCGATCCTGATACAAACATTACAAGTTCAGGGTGATGCCATTTGGATTAACAAATGCCCCTGCAACCTTCATGGATTTGGTGAACTATGTGTTCCAACCACACTTGGACAGGTTCATGATAGTGTTCATAGATGACATTCTTATATACTCACAAACTAGGTTGGAGTGTGAAGAACATTTGGCAATCACCTTGGAGATATTGAAGGAAAATCACTTATATGCAAAATTCTCCAAGTGTGAGTTATGGCTGTAGGAGGTAGGATTCTTACGACATATAGTGTCCATGGATGGAGTCAAAGTAGATCCTACAAAGGTGGAAGCCATATCAGATTGGAAGGCACCAAGAAATCCTTCAAAGATACGGAGTTTCTTAGGTTTGGCAGGATACTACAGACGGTTCGTGCAAGACTTTTCTAAGAGAGCATCTCCTCTAACTCAGTTCATTAGGAAAGGAGTTGAGTATAAGTGGGATGAAAGTTGTGTGAAGTCTTTCTTAGAGTTGAAGACTCAACTCCGCCAGAGGAGATGGCTAGAATTGGTGAAGGATTACGATCTGGTGATAGAATACCACCCTAAAAAGACGAATATGGTGGTAGATGCCTTAACTTACAAATATCAGACCAAGGCGGCACAAATAAAGATGAGCTACATACCCTTGTTGCACCAACTAGGAAGAATGGAGGTGGATCTGAGGAATAGACAACCAGGAGAAGTGCTTGTTGGCCAATGTGGTGGTAAGGCCCAGTCTAACCAATCAGATTAAGGCTCAACAAAAGGCTGATAAAGAACTCCAACCTTATTTGGACCTGGTTAATAGAGAAATGAAACTGAACTATGACCTGCGAGGAGATGGAGTGCTAACCTAAAGATAAGGAGTTGAAGAGGTTAATCCTAGAAGAGGCACACGATTCGGTATATATGATGCATCTAGGCATTACTAAGATGTATCGCACCCTCAAACAAGGATATTGGTGGAAGGGAATGAAGGGGATATTGCGGAATATGTAGCCCAATGCTTATCCTATCAGTAGATTAAAGTTGAGCATCAGAAATCATCGGATTGCTGCAACCCTTACCAATTTTGGAATGGAAATGGGGGCACATTACCAAGGATTTTGTCACTGGACTACCTGTGACAAGAAAGGGTTGAGATGCAATTTGGGTCATCGTAGATAGATTTACCAAATAAGCTCATTTTCTTCCTATGAGAGTGATGGATACAGTGGAACAATTGGCCATCTTATACATGAGAGAGATGGTGAGACTCTGTGGCATTCTGGTCAGTATAGTATCAGATAGGGACTCGAGATTCACTTTAAGGTTCTGGCCAAGTTTACAAAGTGCCATGGGAACCAAGCTCCACATGAGCACGACATTTAATCCTTAGACTGATGGACAATCTGAGCGAACTATTCAAACCTTGGAGGATATGCTAAGAGTGTATGTACTCACCATGAATAAAGGTTGGGAACAATACTTGTGCCTAATGGAATTTGCTTACAATAATAGCTATCAGGCCAGTATTCAGATGGCTTCTTATGAAGCCCTATATGGACGACCATGTCGTACCCCTCTATTTTGGGAAGAAGTGGGGGAAATGAAGCTGGAAAGGGTAGAGATATTTGAGGATGCCATGGAGAAAATAAAATTAATTAGGAGTCTCCTTAAGACCACTCAGGACAGGCAAAAGAGATATGCGAATTATCAAAGGAAAGATCTAAAGTATGATGTGGGAGATCAAGTATTTCTCAAGGTATCCCCATGAAGGGGGATACTTAGGTTTCAACAATGAGGAAAGTTAAAACCGAGGTATATCGGCCCATATCCCATCATTCAAAGGATAGGACCAGTGGCCTATAAATTGCAACAACCTCCAGACTTGTAGAATACACGATGTATTCCATATCTATGTGCTTCGAAAGTACCAGCCTGATCCTAGCCATGTATTGGACTGACCTCCACCAGAGCTACAAGAGAACTTGACCTATCAAACAAAACCAATATGAATCATCGACCGAAGGGATAAGAACTTAAGTAATAAGAAAATTCCTATGGTCAAAGTTCTATGGGAAAATGGACTCGTGCAAGAAGAGACATGCAAAACTGAAAGTGTAATGACGGAAGGTTACCCTCAATTATTTAACATGTAAATTATTTTGGTGAGAAAACCCCTAAAATGAGGGGAGAGATGTAAACCCTATCCTTTGATAATAAGAAAATCGGGAAGAGAACCGGTCATTTCCAAAGAGAAAATCGAGCCTATTCGTAAACTGAAACTAATAGACAAAGGATGAACCAGGAAATTTATGGATCCCGAGTGACCTAAAGGGTCACAAAAGTCATGATAAAGGACTTTAGGGTGAATTGGAGGTGAAAACCAAACCGATTCAGGTGAACCGGATCTAAATTGGTTTGAAACGGTTTAAACCACTATTGAACCAGTTTCTAAATTCATTTTTCTAGGTAGCTTAGAAAAACCAAATTGGAGAATTGAGGACACCATTTGATAAAGAATGATTTTAGATGAATTCATAAATTTTTAATTTTGAAAAACTCGGTCAAATCGGGCCTAAACCGGCCGGTTTAAGTGTTGAACCTAGTTCGATTCGGAACAGTGTCGTCTTCTTCCTTCAGATAACAACACTGTTCACTCGCTAGAAAATCAAGCAGTGCTTGTGAAGATGAAAAGTCTCCGACCAGTGAGTTTCAGGAAATGAATAACTGCCATTAAGGCACCAATCAGATGGCCAAGATGTCCTCGAGCTTCCTATATAAAGAGCCCCTCCTCATTCATTCTCCTCACACCTAAAAACTCCACTCTCTCCCCACTGCTCCATTTTCCAGTGAAGCTCAAACTAGAGCTCCGACTTGGGCATTTTTTTTAAACAAAGAAGGCATGGTCGGGTTCTTTGGATTCGGGGAGAAGTCAGCTACATGACTGTAGTCCCCATTTTCTCCGAGGATCGTCGAAGAAACGCTGGCATGATAAAACAGTGAAGCTGTTCTAGCAGACCGAAGCTGCCCTATTTCGGCCAAGCTGAAAATGGCCAATTCAAGCCCTTCTCATGCCAAACCAAGCCCTCCCAATACTTCCACAGCCATCCTACAGCTGAATTAGAGCGGAAAGGTAACCCAATTTGGAAATCCTTTGTAAATTCTGATCGGTGCTAGAGAGAACCGACAGATCTTTACTAACCAAATTCTCCCTCAATTCAACATGAATTGAGGTGATTCTTGATCCTAGGAGGATCTCAGGACAAGAGCTATCTGCCCAGATCAAAAGCTCGGACTGTCATGCCCCCGACAATAAGCTTTCGAAGCTTTCTCTCTACTCAATTTGGCGGAAAATCAGCATTAGGGGCCTAAAGTTAAAGAAAAAAAACTTTAGGGACCTAATTATAATTAATTGAAAACTTTGAGTATTTAATCCATTCAGACCAAGGTATAATGAACAAGGATGTTCATATCGTGTAGGAACACAAAGTACTAGGAACGCCAGCAAGGACAAGCTCACGTGAAGACAAAGAACCAGTTAAGAGGAAATCACTTCACTATCGGGTGAGTGGGATCTTTTTATCATACTTGGTTGGGATGATAAACACCTCGAAAATGAAAACCCACTATTAAGTAGAATTTTAACCATCATATCTAAGTGGAGTGATGTGGAAATTATGCAGAAAAACTAATTAACGGTTGTAAGTAGATCATACCCGGTTGGTTTGATGAACTTCCTGGAAGGAAGAAGAAAACCCAATTATCAGTTATAAGTGGAGATGTCCTCACACCCGGTTGGTGTGATGCACATATGAAAAGATTATTTTGTCGGAAGTGCTCTACCCTAACTATGTGCCACTACTTAAACTTTTTGGGAGACCTTCTTGACGGGAGCTCAAAATGCTCATATAGGCCGGAGGACTCAATTTTAGAACTTGGGGGCTAATATACCCGATTTTAAAAATCTCATACAGTAGGCCCAAGGCAATTTGGCACGAGTAGGAGCTCGCAAACAAATATAAGTTTAAGCCATGAAAACTTTAAATGAATGATATGTATGGCCATGGTACCAAGACAAGACCGACATACTCGATGGACGGGCGGCAATGCGATATGACAAGTCGATAGATCAGTCGAGACAAACAGTTGCAGGTCTAGTTGAGGGTCAGGGCCGTTGGACACGTGGCACCAAAGATTAAATTGCTTATGAGGAAAAATATTGTTTTCTGCATGCACTAAGGTATGGGACCTCCAAGACACCCAAGAGGGGAAGTGATGCATCCTAGGGGCTATTGGACGATATGGTGGAGATAAGGGTAGATTGTCATGCCAACAATCAGGGAAGCTTGACATAGCTTCACACGCACATGAGACCGGGATGGGGTCGAGATGAGGTCTTTGTCCTCATACAGACACGAAGTTTTCTTTATGGGATTGAGGGTTGGATGTCGCGTACATCCACTAATTCTCGGGGTAGAAGTGGATGGGCTTCTCTCTAGGTCGCCAATAAAGTCACTCCGACGCCACAAGTGGGTGTAGTGGACGTGCTGCTCTACGAATGTGTGTTCCCCTCATGATGAAGGGTGTCTGTTGGTTGATAAACACACTGTTTGTAGTTAATGATGAGATATGGCTATGAAAACAGAGATTTTGAGGTTGAAATGTTTTAATGAAAATAAGGAGTCTGGCACACTTCAATTCAAACTAATTTCTGAAAGTCCAATTTTAAAACACCCATTCACTGAGTCGTTGAACTCACCCCCTCCCTTATTCCACTTTTCAGGTAATCAGGGGAAAGCCTACTCAAAGACCTCAAGTTAACTACACTTGTAAAACAGGTATGTTAAGTTTAAATTTAACGTAGTTTTGATTGATGTTATTCTAGGAAAGGTACAAGTTTAAAAGGACACCTTACTCCTCACGGTTTAAAAGAAGGGGAAAACCCTTAATAAACCGGGAGAGTGGTGGGTTGATAACGGGGATCTGACCAAACTGGGTCGAGCTGTAATACACTGCCGCCAGCCCATCAAGTATTTTCGGTTGTGACTCAGTACCATGGCGAAATCACCTAACAATTTCATTAGAAATTTAATAGCTTTCCTTTACTCAAGTTTGTTTACGAACTCCTCCTCGTGCCCACTGGCGTTGGGCCCACTGCACATGATTTTCCAAAACCGGACATTTAGCCCCATAAGTTCAAAAATTGAGGTTTCTAGCCTATCCGAACTATTCTAGATCTGGTCAAGAAGGTCTCCCAAATCTTTTAATCATTGGGACACAGTTAGAGGAGAATACTTCTAACAAAAATATATTTTCCACTTCATCACACAAATCGGGTTTGATGATATCTACTCTTACAACTGATAAGCAAGTTTCTCCTTTCCTCAAGGAACTTCATCATGTCAACTTTGGCATAGTAGCCTAGGCTAAAAAATTATCGATTAATTGCACTTAGGTCCCTAAAGTTCATTTTCCTTAACAATAGGTCCCTAACACCAACTTTTTCCCCAAATTGAGTCCCAAAACATCCAAAATTCCCTTCGAGTCCTCAATTTTCTCAAAATTGTATATGCGGCTCAAGTTTTCCAACTTTCCAATTTGGTCCCTAGCTTTTCAAAATTATAATTTTGCCCCTACTTTCAAAAAATGGCAATTTGACACAAAATGATCCAAAAATTAACCAATTGGTCCCTCAACATCTTTCTCATGGCCAATTGGCCTTCAATTTTGGAAAATTGCAAAGAGGTACCTCAATTTTTTGAAATTTCCAAATTTCCACAAACTTTTCCCCTAATTTTCCCCTTTCGAACTGATCGAATTTGATTTCTTTAAATTTGCCATTAGATCAGGGTTACTTGTTTCAATTGGAGGTATAAATCAGTTCCTACACTTCCATATGATTCAATTGAGCTTTGAATCGCATGAATTGAGGCCGAAATGAGTCAAATGGAGCTTCGCGAGAAATTCATTCGTAGAGAGAGACAAAGCTTTGAAAGCTTATCGTCAGAGGTGCGGCGGTCCGAGCTCTCTATCTGGAAAGGTAGCTCTCATCCTGAGATTCCTTCTATTATCAAGAATTGCTACAATTGAAATTGAATCGAGGGAGAATTTCATCAGTGAAATTTTGCACTTTCTCTCTCTAAATCCAACCGAAAATGATAGAGTAGGGTTGAATTGGCTTACCTTTCAGCTCTTTTGTGGTTGTGTAAGGGTCGTGGGGGTGTTGGGAAGGCTTGATTTGGCCGGAAGAGGGCTAAATTTGACCGAATACAGCTCGGCCAAAACAAGGCAGCTTTAGTCCTTCAGAGCTGCTCCATTGTTTGATTCTGTCGGCGCTTCTTCGGTGATTTTCGGGTCGAAAGGAAGTTGATATCAAGTAGCTGACTTTGCCCAAAGTCTATTGAAGCCAACCTTGCCTTTTGAGGTTGAGAAAAATGCCTATATCGAAGCTCTGGTTCAAGCTTCGCCGGAAAATGGAGCAATTGAGAGAGAATGGAGATTTGAGGTGTGTGGAGGATGAATGGAGAGGAGCTCTTTATATAGGGAGCTCGGGGACCCTCTACCCGACAACATTCCATTTTGGTCGAGCTTATCCTCACCCTCAAACGGCCCGATCGAAGCAATTTAAGCTTCGTCAGTGTTGTCCGTTTTCTGCATCAATGAATAGAGATGTCATATTGAGGAATAAAATGACATTGTTCTGAATTGAATCGGACCAGTCTGATCATGTTCAATGCATAAATCGGTCGATTCAGGCTCGATTCGACCAGATTTCTTAAAATTAAAAATTTCTAAATTCATTCTCTATCTAAGGGTGGCTTCAATTCACCAATTTGATCTTATTAAGCCACTAAGAAAAATGAATTTAAAAATCAGTTCAAGTATGGATCAAACCAGTTCAATCCGGTTCATGTCTGGTTTGCCCTAAACAGGTCTGGTTTTCTCTTCCCATTTGTCCAAAGGTTCTTTTCCATGATTTTTATGACCCTTTGAGTTACCCGGGATTTGTCAATTTCCCATTTTACCCCTTATCTATTGGTTAAGATTCATGAATCGGCTCAGTTTTCTCTTTTGAATTGAATGGTTCTTTTCCCAGTTTTCTTACCTTTAAAGGACAGGGTTTACACACGTGCGGTTGGGAAATCCCAAAACAACCAAGTCTCAGAATACGGGTGAGTGGGATTTTTGGCATCATACCCATTTGGTGTGATATATGTACTATCAAGTTAGAAAACCCATTTTCCAAAGATAGTCTCCCATGACAGCGTAAATTGCTAAAATGTTTTGAGAGCTATTTCTGAAGAGAGCTAGAATTTCTCAAGTGGGCTCAAGACCAATGGGAACAAGCTTAGACCCATAGATAAATAGACCAATTATGAGCATGTGGAAAATTTACATAAATGATAAATGGTGTGACATATCTACCGAGCCAAGGTCAGATTGTCGAACTCGTTTGACTAGTAGCTACCGAGCCAAAGTCAGGTCGTCGAACACATTGGACTAGTAGTTACTGAGCTGAAGCTGAGTCAGCTAATCCATATGGCTAGTAGCACCAAAGGTAATGGTCTTAATTAAAAAGACTTATGTTTGTGTATGCTGAGATATGGAACCATTGAGGCTCCCAATATAGGGTAGTGTTGGTTCTAAGGGCTATAGGGCGACCTAGAGAGCATAAGGGAAGCTTTGTCATCGAGTAAGTTAGGAAGCTCTAGGAGCTTCATGCGCATTGAGGTTGGCGATGATAATGAAGAGGTCTCATCCCACTATAGTGGACACAATGGCTCAAGTGTGGGAATTGGGAAAATGATGCCCACATAGACTTGTAGTAGAAGGTGTAACCTCCTACAAGGGTGGTCGCTTTGGGCCACAAGTGGAACAGTCGGAGACTATTTTGCGAACGCATGATCCCTTTGATGATAAAGGGCATGTGTTTTCCTTTTTGTTAAACCAAATACATGAAGGATGAATGAAGAATTGTCCCTGTTGACAGTGAATAAAGGAAATGTGGAGGTTTAATTTCCAAAGAATGAGTGTGGAGTAATGAAGTGTAAATTGAGCAACCCATTCCCTTATTCCCCTTACTACCTGCTCATTGAGTTGTAGAACTCACCCCCTCCTTTATCCCCTTTCAAGGAAGCTTTTCAACAAGAAGAGGGAAAGCTTGTGAAGCAAGCCCAGATTACCTCGAAGAGATAATTTTATTAAGTCATTTTGTTTACTTGGTTATAGAAAACATATAGGTTGTAAGCATTTTCCTTTCCTAGTATATCTTGGTAGAAATACCATTTTAGTACAAGAAGGGTGGCGGATTGATCACGGGATTTTAACCAAATTGGGTTGGGGTGTGACACAAATGACTGTTCCTTTCTTCCAACCTTTAAATAAGCATTTGATTAAGTTGACTTGCACTTAGTCGTATTACACTTATTATACGATTTATAAATATCATCTTTCTTTTCATTTGAAGTACTCGGTCAATCACTCAATCTAGAATATAACATTTTGATTTGGTCAGTCCAATCGGACATGCCATTAATAAACCCACTCACCTCGAGTCTAGGAACTTGCTCATTCTGAGGGTTCCAGAGATTCCGCTCTCGGTCCTACTTGAGTGATCTCTTGCTTTTTCTACAATGTTTAGCAAATAGAGGGTTAGCTTGCCTCCTAGTACCTCTTAAATTATTACATTGTAATTCATTCTGAATTTATGGTTTTGCCCTCTTGGGCCCAGACAACCTGACTCGCTAGTCGGTAAAACGATTCATATCCTAACCTTCTCAAAGGTTAATTACTTGGGCTCAAGGTCAATTTCTTTCCACTTTGTCCTTAATGAAGTGATGATTTTTCCTTTATTTACTACCTAGTGGTCCTACTTTTCCAAATTACCATTTGGTTCTCAACTCGAGCAAAATTACCAATTTTCCCTTATACTTTAAAAAATTCTCTCTTTTGACCTTAGACTTACCCAGGTATTTCAATTGGATCCCCCAAGTTTTATTTGGTCCCATTCTAGTCCCCAATAGGCTTTATCTCAATTTAAAGCTCTATTTCTTACTAATTGTTGAAAGATCCCAAAGTTTTGGCAAAATTATAATTTTGTCATTCTTCTTAAAAACTTAGGTTTTTGGACTCATTTTTCTCATTTAGGTCCCTAAATTTTCGTTAATTATGTTTACGACCTTGAACTGCCCAAAAGTCACCTTTTCGCTGCACAAATAACCTTATTTTCATATTACTCCTTAACATTGCATTTACTGCAAATAGGTCCCTATACCTTCCAAAGTATGCCAACCTAATCCTCTACTTCTCCAAACTTTTCAATTACCCCCAAAATATTCTTTAGTCCCTAAGAAGACCCCACATAAAGTTCATTCAATTTTGGGTCCCCTAACTTTCACTTATTTACATTTTAGTCCCTAACCTTTGACCCATGGCAAAAGTATCTCAAAAAATTACCAAGAAAAGTCACAAGGTCCCACTCTCCTCCCTCTATGCCATTGTAAACTTTACTTGGTCGGGGTTGGCATGAACAGTGTTGATTAGGCTTGATCAAAAATTGAAAGAAAAATGAGCAACAATTGGGTCAAGGTTAGGAACTCACCGAAGATGGCACATCGATCATTAAGTCTGGTGCAATTCGAAAGCTCACTCCTCAAGGAGTTTGTGGCCACTTGAATCGTATTGGTTGGTGGTTTGTAACTCCTGTAATGTCCATTTTATTCAATTAGGCCACTTAACTTGAAAACTAAAAATTGTATGATTTAATTCTTCTTATATACTTACTAAAATCACACAAGGCTAGTGATTATGGAAAGCTGATGGTCTACGGAATCTGTTAATTTTTTCTCAACATTCGATGGTCATTGAAAACATGAGAATTATCTTCAAAAATAGATGTTTTGTTTTTGGACACCGTAGATCAAGTACTATTTGATTTCGTCGAAAATTGTGGAGGGAGAGTTAAGGGTCTCGAGAGGTGGCGATGGATAGCTGACTTCCTCAGCTTTCTAGGGATACCAAGTTGCTTGGGTTATAGAGAGAATGCTAAGAGACAACAGATCAGAGAAACTCTTATTTTTATATGGCTGGATTTTAGACTTACGTGGCTAGGTAGCCATTCATTCCATGGCATGTAGCTTTAGGAATGATTTAATCTTTATGGTGGTGGGTTTCAAGTTGTCTACCATTAGTTATCAGGTAAATTCGTAGAAATCAGGTTGTGGTTGAATGAGAGAGAAACGGCACGTGCACAAGTGGTCACGCACACATGTGCCCTGTGCTCAGCGCGTGTGTGCACCCAGCGTGATGCACCAACTGGTATGCTATGTATTTAACCGGTTTTTGGTTAATTTCTTAGCTAGTTTAGCAATTATTTGCCTGATTCACCCCTTTTCTTGTCGATTCTTGGAATAATAAAAATACCAAAAGAATCACGTTCAATTTCCTATTGAATGGACTCAAGAACCATCTCATTTTGATTTGTTTAGCACCCTCAAAATTTTAGGGGGTTTTATCGCTCTAAGCTACTTTAATCAGTTTTGGTCATCCCATGGTTAGTTTACTTCTGATTGTACTGGTTCCAATCCCAGTCAAATTTTCTAAAAATCCTTATTCTCATTCTCCCTTGATTGGCCTCAAGATCCTACCTATTATAAGTTGTTTTGGTCTCCTTAAAAATCAGGGGCATTTTCTCGTAAATTGGTTCAGTCCCGTTTTGGGTCAGTTTTCATTTGGTGCTTTTGTGTCCCTTGATTCATGGTCCATTGAGGTCCTTTGAGAGTAGTCTAGTAGACTTACCCATTTCCACTATAGGTTTATGATCTCAATTCAACTTTCCAAATCCTGGCTCAGGTTCCATTCCTAGCTTGGGGTCATTTTATTGGTTTTGGCTTTTGGCTCAGGTACAAAATTTCATTCTCAATTTCATATCCCATTCTCGGTTCCGAGTATTATTCTTAGTTTGGGATTCTATTCCCAGTTCACACTCGGTTTTCGTTCCGCTTGTGCTTAACCTCAGTTCTGGAAGTTTCAATGTCACAAGGGAGGTGGCCAGAGATTAAGCATTTTGTAGCCAAGGTCCAGACGAAACTTTTCATGGTAGTGGTCGGCCAAGTGGTCCCCGGAGTTGGGAGAATTTGGTCATCGAATGGTTGTGATCGGGTGGAACCCAATAGACCCACTGGTGAAAATCAGGTTGTGGCAGCCAAGTTTCCCCTTTCCAAAGGTCAGCCCTTATCATAAAGAGGTAAAGGGGAAGCAGGCGGTAATTTTGGCACCAGTAGCCACTATAGTGGTGGTCGGACAAGGCCGAATTTGGCCTCGTAAGTCCATTCACTATGGGAAAATTTTCTGTCCAAAATCTGGGTCAGCCAATACGGCACTCGTGCGGAGTTTTACGACCACTAACAAGTGGAGACCTAGCCATAGAACTCAAGAAGAGTCTCTTAGCAACATTTTGACACCAAGATCACTCTATTTGGTTTTTGGGTGAAGAAAAATTTTGAATAGGACCAATCGGGTATCAGGAGCAAGTCAAAAAATGAATTTTCAGAATTTTGGTGTAAATTTTGATATGATGGTGAAGAGAAAAGCTAATTAATTTTGTGTGTAGGCCACTAGTAGCCGTCAAGTCAATCATAGGCTGTGTGGCATGCAATTTCATTCAAAATCAAATCAATTTGAGTACTTTATCTAATGGTGTGTGGCCGCCATTTCCATGGGGAGAGTTGGGCACATGCGAGTGAGTCGGGTCGACCCCACTCGAATCCAACTAATCTGACTTCCTTGCTTTTCTCTTTTATTTTTTCAAATTAAATTACCTTTTTGCCCCTTTTGGCCCCCTTTAGTAATTTAATCTGAAATCCCAGCCTCGTTCAAGTGAAAATCCACTTTTTTCATGACTCTCAATTTTCATGCTCGGGAGTCATAACCTTAATGTGATTGGATCCCTATTCCCAACACCGAGTTCCTTTTCCCACTTCCAATATTAGGTTATGATCTAATTTTACTTTTAAATACCGACTCAGGTTCCATTCCGAGTTCGGTGTTCCATTCTTGGTTTAAGTTTTCATTCTCAGTTAAAGATTCCATTACTGGTTTCGGTTCTCATTCTCAGTTCAGGATTCAATTTTCTAACTTTGGTTCATATTATCATTTCATGATTTAACCATGGTTTCGGTTCAGTTGGGCTTAACCTAGTTATCAAAAATCCATGAGTTACATTGTAAGTCATGTAGTGGTCTGACATTGGTAAACTCATACATTGACATGTAAGCTCAAACCCCCTCTCTCCAACACAATTATAGGTGATAAGAAGAACCCATGTGTCACACCCCAACCCAATTTAGTTGGAACACTTTGAACAACATGTCACTCCTTCTAATATCATTGAAGTAAATATCATACCTCGGTAGGAGTCAAGCGTGAACCAGAAATATTTCAATATCATTTTAAAGAAATATATTTTAGTTTGAAATATAGCAGAATAATATTAATGCATAAAACATACAATGCGGGAATATCATCATGAATGTTCCTCTTCACATTTTTCTTGAAATATTTAAAGGAAAAAAAGGGTGGGTGAGTTTAACAACTTAGGGAGTAGATTTCTAAGTACAAGGTTTCAAAAAGAGGCCTTGGCATTTTTACTTTCACCCTTTTATTTTCCTTGTGAGTTTGTATTGGACAAACAATCAAACACCCTTTTTCTCATAAAAAGGAATCAATTATTCGTAGAACAGACCACATGATGCTACAACCTCAATTTGTCTCACTTGTGGCTTTGAGTATCTTTACCGTCCACCTTGGTGAGAGGCTACAACCTCTACCACATTGATGCGAGACTACAACCTCTACCACATTGGTGCAAGCATACAACCTCGACCATTTTCCTATGTGAGCACCATTTCCCAACCCCCAGACATTATTCAAATGAAAGTGTCTTCTATAGAGTGACGAGACCTCTCATTCTTCTCCTTGGTCTCAAATGAGCATAAGGACTCCCAAAGCCCCATGATATATTGGACCAACGATGACTTCCCTTGTCCCAACCTTGTTGTTTAGCAGTCCTTATAAAACTAACACTACCCCATACCGGTAGTCTCCTTAGTTCCGTAAACGGTTGCAATCAAATACAATGATATGTTTGGAATTAGATCCTTTCTTTTTATACTGCTAGCCCAACAGGCTCCAACCCAACACTTACTTTTAAACACACATTATTTATTTGACATAATTTTTATCAGGATCATAACACAAATTTTATCTACGGGATTAAACTCATTCCCATTGGCCTTAGGCCCACTAGGATATCATGAATTTCTCAAAACAGAATCTACAAGATTCATGCTTTCAATGAAAAAATCTCCCAAAAAGTATTTTGAGTATGGTCGCACAATTAAGTGAGAATATTTTCAGAAAAGAGGTTCTTAACATTTAATTAACGTTCATTAGGTCAACCAAGTTTGATGAGGGAAATCTCCCTCACCCGAGATCTATGACTTGTTCATCCCGGGTAGATTTCCAATGTCTCTAATCGGTCGCACGATTGTAGGTAAGAAGCTTTCCCTTCACACATACATTATCACAAATATTTAATGTATCAAATATCCAAAAATTTCTCTTATTTCCATATATTTTCTTTTATTTACATATAAGACCCTAAGTTTATTTTATTGACAAATAATTTCCAATTATTTGCCATAAACATCTAATATAATTTATTTACATTTTCATCCTCATATTATTTTATTTAAAATAAATCATTTTAAATTATCCAAAATTACAAATAAATCCTTATATTTATTTTTAATTGCAATTATATTCCCAAAACATATTTCTAATTGTAATTAAGTCCCTAAATTCATCTTATTTACAAATTGACTATTAATTTCATATAATTCCACAAAAATCCTCAAATTTCCAAAAATCTCCAACTCCCAAATTTATTCAAAGATTGCATTTTTTTCACCGAATCCTTAATTCATCAAATTGACTAATTAAACTTCATTAATTGCACCCTAACATGCTTCTAATCATCTCCTTTATCTCAACATTATCATTTCAAGTTTTGAATCGTTTAATTTTGCCTAGAATTGAACTCAAATACAGCTTCGCCGAAAAACTTTTCTAGAGAGAAAAAAACATTGATTTCTTATCGATGAAGGCACAGTTGTTGGAGCTCTTGATTGGAAAGCTAGCTCTTGTCGAGAGGATCCTTTTAGGATCAAGTTTCACCTCAATTGATAGCCTTAGTAGGAAGAATTTAATCATCAAAGTTTTCACAGTTTTCATTCAATAAATTCACAATTCTGACGAAAGGTGGCGGCAATTGCTTACCACAAAGGCTCAAGGAGGATGAGACTCGGCCATGAAGAGTCACAGGAGGGTCAACCTGGTCTTAGGAGGTCCTAGGGTGGCCCGAATTTGGCTCGAAAGTTTCTATTCGATATGGACCATCGAAGTGGTGGTACTATGTGGCCTCATCGGTGTTTCCCTAGCAACCTTCAAGCTGAAAGGAGTATGTAGGAAGGTAGAGGACTTCTTTGAGATTATAGATAACCCAATTCCATGTTCAAAGGTGAAGAAATGGGTCGATGTTAGAGCATTGGTTCAGGAATGGTCAAAATTTGGAGCAGTTTGAGTTCTCTCAGCTGTAGTGGTGTGAGGAGGACAAATGAAGAGGTGCTCTTTATATAGGGAACTTGAGAACTAAAGATTTTATCCGTTCTTAGACGGTCGACCATCAAGTTCATGATTTAAAGCCTTGTCGAAGGGATTTAAGGCTCATCAGAGTTATGGTGACCTTTCCCCTCCTCTGTCATTTAGAAGTATAAAGGAAGAATATGACATTATGTACATGCTTGTGAGCTTCACACATGCAAAATGTCACATGGCTTGAAGTGATTAGTTGGCATTGCTGACGCAGGCCCTCACTCAGTGTCTGAGTCACCCTTTGACCCGTTAATTGGACACGTGGTGACCTCTCATTAATCGTTTAATTTGACATGGTCGCTAACCGAATCTAATCATCAATTAACCATCACACAAGGCATCCTCTGATTGGATAATTTAAATTTGTCAGTTTTTCCACCTAACGTACCGTGCCAATACTATGTGTCCTCCTCTTATTGGCTATGACCATCTGATGTGGCTTTGCCATGTGTCCACTCCTGATTGGTTGACCTTTCTCAAACATCCTAGTTGATCGCTCACCAAGCACATTTGCCATGTGTCAGTCTCTCATTGGTCAGCCATGCTGATGGGGATTCTCCTATTGACCATTGACTGAGTACACGTGCCACACTCCCATTGGTCAGTTTCCAATGATGAGGATTTTTATTCATCTTACTATTGATCGAGGATATGTGTCATGCTTTAATTGGGCAATGCTTATAGACGTTGACCTAATGGCTAACATGGCACACTTTGCCACGCATCGTACATTGATTAATCGTGTCCGCTAACAGGGTGCTGACCTGGTAGACAGTATGTTGACTGGTTGGACCATTGATCAGTTCGGTGACCCAAAATTGAAAATCAATCGGTTAAGGCCCAATTCAACCAGTTTTCTAAAAATTAAAATTTTTCAAATTTATTTCCTACATAGTGGTGACTTCAATTTCCCAATTTGACATTTTAAGATATGTCTAAAAATGAATGTTTGAACTAGTTATTTTCGGTTTAATCTGGTTTGCCTTGAACTGGTCTAGTTCCCACTTCTAATTTTCAATATGATCCTTTTCCTTGATTTTTTGGTTCTTCATTGTTTGCTTGTGATCAATTAAACTTCCATTTTGATTACTTTTTTCCACTTTTTATTCACTTTGAACACTTTTTTTTTAAATTTTCATGTTCTTTATTCTAGTTTCCATGATTCAATAAATGGTGTTTACACCGTGAAAGAACAAGTTCATGATGCCACCATCATCACTATTGTGGCTTATGGTATGGATCTCGAAGTGTGTGAATAGTGGTTTAAGTTATACTTATGAGATGTTATATTCATGTGAGTTTTGATCAAGTTTTGGGCACACTACTTTATATAAGAAATGTTTAAATGTCCGCTGAAATATGTATGTATTTTTATTTTGAGCCTTGGTCATGTAGGTACTACTTTGGTGGATGTACCACCATTATAGCTTCAAGAGGGCGTAGTGAGTTATCATTGAACCCTGGCCTTAGAACTCGAGATGGGGCGTGACACAGACCGTTGTCCAACATTATTTGGACTAGATTCCAGTGAATGTTTCGACTAGTTTGATCCATTTTAACCATCCTTGTCTAGATTCACCAAAACTTCAATTGGTTATTGGCCCAATTCATTTTTCAAAAAATATTTTGATTATTTTCCTAAATTGTAGGACCAAAAATTACATTTTTACCCTTCCCAAAGTTCCTCATAAAATTCTTTCCATTTCAAGGTTAGTTTGGTTCAATCCAATTTCGATCTAGCTTTTATCCAATCAGTCCACATTTTAACTTCAAGGATTCAAATCCTAAATTCCCTATCATGTAGAATTCCTTTGAGATTGCCCAACTTAATTTAATAGGTTTATAGTATCCTAGTTTCTCATGTTTTAGTTTGATCCTCATGAAATATCTACTCTATTTTTCACTCTCGAACTGGAGTGACTGTCCGACCACTACTAACATTCCTCTGATCATGGTGGCATCCAGCAAGAACACCATTGTGTAAAGGAGGTCAAGAGGAAACTTTAGTGTTAAATGGAGGGACGTTTCATGCACGAGAAGATATACAATGAAGGCAAAAACTAGAGGTCATTGGAAATCAGAGTACCTTGCATACTAGACAAAAAATTGATGAGTTGGGGAGGAGAGGAGTGTTGATTTTATAGGTAAAGTTCCCCATGTAGACTTGAATTCACTAGTGTGGGGTTTATGGAATTTTATGGTGATTTGTCATTGTGTCAAGATGGACAAGCTTCACTAGAAATTTTCCTAAGATACTCCAGTGTCGTGCCCTATTTTTCTGTTGAAAAAAGAGTGGAGAAGATGACATTATGTGGGCGCATGCTTATTCGCACATGAGAGATTCCATATGGCGCGCAATGATTTGTTGTGGCCCATTGAAATGGTTAGCTTACTAGGTTTATAATTTGTTGACTATATAAGCTTTAACATGGTGTATCATTATTGATTGTGTCCATTCGAATATTTTTAAGTCATTGTTAACTTCATAATTGTCGTCATGTACCTATTTACCGATTGTAAGCGGAGATGTCATCACACCTGTTGGTGTGATAGATGAATGAAAAGATTATTTTTATTAAAAGTGCTCTCTCTTAACTGTGTGCCACTACTTAAACATTTTGGGAGACCTTTTTTTACGAGAGCTTGAATAGCTCGGATAGGTCGGAGGCCTCATTTTGGAACTTGGGGACTAGAATGCCCAATTTTGAAAATCTCGTACAGTGGGCCCAAGGCCAGTTAGCACAAGCAGGAGCTCATAAAGAAACATGAGATTAATCCATAAAAACTTTAATGAATGATGTGTTTGACCATGGTACCAAGATAAGATCGACATACTCGATGAATTGGCGGCAGTGGGATAAAACAGGTCGACGAACCAATCAAGACAAACAGCTACAAGTTGAGTTGAGGGTCGGGGTCGTTGAACCAATGGCACCAAAGATTAAATGGCTTATGAGGAAAACTATTTTTTTGTGCATCCACTGAGGTTCGGGACCATCAAGACACTCAAGAGGGGTAGTGATGCGTCCTAGGGGCTACTGGACGACTTGGTGGAGATAAGGGCAGTTTGTCATGCCAGCACTCAGGGAAGCTTGACCTTGCTTCATGCGCACGAGATCGGGTGGGGTCGGGATGAGGTCTTTATCCTCATATGGACACGGAGTTTACTTTTGGGTTTGAGGGTCGGATGTCACGTACATCCACTCATTACCAGAGTAGAAGTGGACGGGCTTCTATCTAGGTGGCCAATAAAGTTGCTCTGACACCACAAGTGGGTGCAGTGGACAGGTTGCAATGTGTGATCCCTTCATGATGAAGGGCATGTGTTAACTGTTAAACAAGCCAACTGTGGTTAATGGTTTTGAAAACCGAGAAATTGAGGAAGAAATGGTTTTAAAGAAATTAAGAAGTCTGGCATACTCTAATTCAAACTATTTTTCTTAAGCTCATGTTTCAAACACTCATTCACTGAGTTGTCAAACTCACCCCCTCCCTTTACCACTTTTCAGGTAACTAAGGGAAAAACCTATCTAAGGACTTCCAACTAGCTAAACCTGCAAGACAGGTATGTATGTTTAAATTTATGCAGTCTTAATTAATGTTATTCCATGAAAGGTATAGGTCTAAAGAACGCCTTACTCCTCGTGGTTTTAAAGAATGGGAAAACCCTTAATAAACCGGGAGAATGGTGGGTTGCTCACGGGGATCCAACCAAACCAGGTCGGGGCGTGACTACTTGGGTTTTTTAGTCTTAAGTCATTGTTAAGTGTTACAAGAATCAATCCTAACGTGGTCCTACATACCTTCCCCAAATTTCTACAGTCATATTTTGGACTTGGCCGGAACAATGTCTTTTTACTCAGTTTCGAAGGTCATTAGAAAAGTGTGCATATTAGGGAAATGAAACTCGCTAAAAATAGTGAGTTAGCCATAGTTGAAGGTATGAAGAGGTAGTTGAGCTTCTAAGGCATCTCTGTGACTCAAGTGATACCTCAATCGGTGGTTAGATGTACCTAAAAATCATGTTTGACTTAGATCGGCCAAATCTTAATGAAAAATAAACTTTCATTGTGGTTGGTGGTTGCTTAGCTTACCCTTTGTATGTGATGGTTGTAGGGAAGGATAAAGCATGTCTAGAGGAGTTTATGAAAGTTTCCTCAACCGTTTTTGGTTGAGGGATGAGGTGAAAATGGGTCTGAGAGTTAATGCTCTATTTTCGGGTCGCTGGGCGACTTCATTATTTTATCTCATTAGTATCGCTATGGGAATTTTGAAGTGAGGTAGTTGAAAAATGAAGCCGCTAGACTTTCAGAGCAAATTTTCAACCATCGATAAGGAGAGAAGCTTTGCCCTCTTATGAGGGGCGTAGGGGAGGCAATGGCGCAAGTGTCCATGACTTGGGTTGTGGTCCAATTCGCCTAGAAAGATAATAAGATTCAATTTTCTTTAAAGGATACAAGTGACCGAAAATAGGGTCAGTTCCAGACAAAACATCCATGGGTATGGGATGATCACATGATCTCACGTGTGGGTGTTGTTCACATGTATGCCTCCCCTTGATTGACTATTGATAGGTTTGTTGACTGATTTGATCAAATTTAAATAGTTTAAGATTGATTAGACCGCTTTTCTAATTTCTTTATTTTTCTAAAATTTTATTAAATTTTTTACTTGTACTTTGTACTATAAGACTTTGTTCGGATTGAGGGCTTTGTAGTGATTTGGAGTTAAAATATTCGAATGGGAAGTGAAATAATGAATTTAGAAATATTAGAAGTTTTTAATTATCAATGGTTTGAATAGAGATGAAGTGATATAAAATATTATTAATGAAAAAATTAGAAATACAAATTTACTAATTAAATTAAATTTAATAATTTATTAGTTAGTATATATATAATTAAATTATATTAAATATATTTTATGCAATTAATTTTTTATATATAATATTTTTATTTTATATTTATATTATATAATTTTATATAAAATATTATTAATATATAAATTTATTTAAATTATATAATTTTAAAAAAATATAATATAAAAAAATAAATAATAACATTAAAATAATTTAAAAAATAAATGACACAAACTCCCAATACCCAAAAATTGGGATATTACCACGTAGTGTAATGGAGAGGTTGAGTGATTTGGAGGTAATTTTTCATTCTCCAACCCTTCCGTTTTAAGTGATTACTCCATCACTACAAACCCTACAACTCCAAGTCCTACTACTCTAAATAATTACAAACTAATTAATTTAAATATAGTGTGAAATTATTTTTTTTTATTTTAGATCCCTTCATAAATTAAATTTTAACGATCCGATTTGTTATAATTTATTATTCAATTTCAAATCAAATGATCTCCTATATTTAATATCAATCACGTAGTCCTTTCCAGTTTGATATATTAATTTGATTATTTTATAAATTCTAAGTTTGAATCAATTCTCATTTTGATTCAATTTTTTTTATAATATTTCAACTCCAATTTTCAATTTGATTCAACTTTAGAATACTGATGTTATAATGATTCTATTTTTTTCTTTGAATATTCATTTTTTCAATGTCCATGTATTAATAGACTTTAGAGGAATATTTATGCTTTATTTTCTTCTTACCCTTGTTTTTACGAACAAATAACTTATGTGTATCTTTATTTGTACATATATGATCCAACTATTTGCTATATAAAAACATTAGTCTTCCAAAAGTATAGTATATTTCTTCATAATATACAATTGTATAAATTTTTTGTCCCAATTAGTCAAAGTTACTAAGAAAATTAAGGTTGTATTCCTATTTTTAATCTTTATATTAATATTATGCAATTCAAATGGATCCATTTCATCCCAAAGTTTACCATTTTATATTCATGAACAACTTGTTTTCTAAAGATTTGTTCATGTATATATAGATCCTCCATCTTTAACCTATTAGGGAAATTAATCTTTTCATATGAGATTTTTGTGATATTATTATATGATAGAAAAAAAACATAATTATTGAATGTGCATTTTCCTCCCTAATAACAATATGAGTAAAGAATTATAGATACAAAACAAATTATTAATTTAGAGATGATGACACAATTCATCATTGTTTGTTTTTATATTTGAATTATATATCATAAAAAATCATTTTCCCCATCCCATTCATTTGTAAAAATATAATTTTTAATTATATAAATTTGAATATAATAATTAGCAATTATATTTGGCTAAAAATAACACTTTTAATTCTAAAAATTATTGTAAATGAAACGTAATTTTTTCCTTTTTTTCTAATATGTAGAATTTCAAAAGTTATTTTTTGAAGTATAAAACTAAAAATATTTATTTCTCAAATAGACATAACTAAAAATAACTTTTAAAAATATAAAAAATTGTAAATATGCATGACTCAGCATACGTTTTTCTATTAATTCAATTTCTTACATATGGATATGATTGAATCAGACAGCATCAATGGGTTTCTTTTCTATTCTAGCAGGAAAATTCCACCAAAGCTCTTTGAGACACGGTGGGGTCCCGGTCAACTCTGACAGGGTATCTCACCATCTCAAGCCATGTGTGACACTGTCAACCGTGTCGGTGACACCAGAAAAAAAATATTTCCCCATCTGTTAATCGCCCAGCCTTCATTAAGGCAAAAATGCTCATGGATCTTATGAAAACCCTAGCTGGCTAGTGTGGTCCAAAAGCCCTCTGCAAGTGTGCTTTAGGGGTGTAATTATCACTAGTGTGACCCCAATATCATACACTTGCACATGTTCTGCTTGAAAAAGAATGGATTACTGTCACTTTTTTTCTAATCTTCTTCGTCTTTGCTTTTGTAAAGTACAATGTATGTGGATTTCTTCAATATACATAGACGATCAATCCCGAGGAGAACCTTCAGCCGAGCTTGAGAGGTCCTTATACCGCCAGTTTTCTGTAATAATATGTAGATGGTGTGTTAATATATTGTCGTGTCATATTATTTTTTTATTAAAATTTTGTAGTAAAAAACTTAATTATTAGATAAAATTAAAATATTTCTAGAAGCTTTCGCTCTATAATAGTGTTAGCAAGAATTTGAGTTTAGGTTTACATGTTAAAGGGTGGATGGATGGAGAGTAAGGCTATAATGCACTCATATATTTCTCAATAATCTTGAGGTAATTATCACGAAATTGTTTATTCTCTTAGTTATTCTATTCATTTGTCTCGTGATTTTTTTGCCCAAGAAAACTATTATATTTTATTGATTAAATAAATTATTATCAATAGTTAGTAGCTACTTACCCAAGTAAACCTAAATGCAGCAAATCTAAATTAAATAATGTATAAGATAATCAAAATTATAAAATATTTACTTTAGTCATTATCCTAAATGTGCATCCAAAATAGTAAATTCGTAGGAGAATTTGTAATTCTACTTACTAAGCTTATGTTTATAATTTGATATAGCTTAAGCCAAATTTTAGAATTCCTCTACATCATGCTTCTTAATCCACTGTGAGTTCTTTTACCATATCAAAAAATAAGTTGACATTCATTTCTAGTGTTGTCACTAATTAGTTGAAATTTTGCATTTTTTTATGGATTGGACCATTGCTAATGTTTCAGCTCCAAAGGAATGCTTACACTTAAGTTGTGTTTCCCATCTACTAGAAACTTGTGTTTCGTGATATAAAAGATGTGATTGTGATTCCTATATAACATTTGGTAGTACTGGTACTCATCTAAGAGTCGATGTCTCTCAACCATTTTTATGCCATGAAGAAGTGTCTTTGTTGGAATGCCCTACGGCTCCTTGCTATCTCTCTGGTTGAATGGATAAGGAAAAAAGTGATGGATGGGTTGGCAATGTCCAGAAATGACATCGACCATAGGAGGCCCTATAGTGCTTTATAACCACTTGCTGCCTCATAACTTCAAAATTTTATATCAAAAATTAAATAAAATATTAATACTCCAATCAAATTAGTGCATTTGCGGCAATGACGTCACAATAACATGACTTAATTAGTTCCATTTGCATCAATTATTGATTCCAGGGTTCCCATCAACCTTTTAAAACAAAAAAAAAAAATTGGTTACCAGAAAATAGATGAACTATTTATTTGAAATGTTATCTCTTAGTATCAGTCTAAATATTTTAATATATTGAAGCTACTTAGACTATGATTAATTTATATTTGAATGAAAATTTATTAAGAAAATAAAATTCTACTAATAATTAATTATATTTGTTAATCATATTTGAGCACTGCTTAATTTCTTTTATATATAAGTTATATGGTATATAGAAGTCATAGACCTTTTCTAATTTAAATTCAAGTTGGATTACCCAGGTAGAGAATGGAACTCTCCATCACAAGATTTCAATCCAGATCTTATCTAAGGAAAAGCCATTTTCATTATCATAAATAATTTTTTGATGGAGAGGTATAATTGCTGTGAATGTCTCTAATTTTGAGAAATGTAATAGTTTTAGTTTTAATTAGAGACATAATGATATACATAATTATTATTAATTATTAATATTAAATGAATTATTTGATATATATACATATGTACTTGATATGTACAAATAATATATTTTATGTATATAATATATCATTTGATGTACAAATTAACATAGTTGATGTACCCGTCAACTATTTTATATATATATATATATGAGATCTAATATACAAAATATTTTAATAGCTTAATTAATGTCATTCAATGAGGACATGTATATTTAATTTTGCAAATTGAAGGAAAACCTTTTTTACGTCTAAAAAGGGCAAAATGAAGCACATGACCTCTCAACACTATCGGAATCAAACTAGAAGCCTCCTTTTCTCTATCTGAACAAACAAATATCACCCCCAAAGCCTACCACAGCAGCTCTTGAGGCTAAGACCGCCTGCCATGGAAGAGAAGGCCAAGAAGAAGCACAAGAAGCAAAAGCACAAACACCCGAACATAGACGAGGAGACATTTTCAAAACCCACGTCCCCGGCATCATTAGATTTCTCTTTCAAGCCCAGCTCCGAGGTGAAGGGCCTTCGGTTCGGTGGCCAGTTCATCGTCAAGTCCTTCACGATCCGCCGCGCCAGGTCGCTGGAGCTTCTCCGTGTCCTCTCCTTCCCTCCCACCAACAACCACCCGAGCAAGCCTGCCGCCGCTGGCCTCCTCGCCTTCCCCTCCACCGCCGCCTTCCTCCCCACCAACTTCACCATCCTTGCCCACGAGGCCTGGCACACCCTCACCCTCGGCCTTGGCACCAAGAAGTCGAAGGTGCTGGTCTTCGTGTTCGAGTCCGACGCTCTCCGCGCCGCCGTCGCCGACCGGTCCTGGCCCCACGAGATCCCCCTTGGGGAGGTGAATCGCCGTCTGATAAGGCACGGCCTCGGGGGCTGCGAGCTGGCGCGGTTCAAGTTCCGGAAGGGGTGCGTCACATTCTACGTCTATGCCGTCCGCCGCGTCGGCACTTCGGGGTTCTCACGAGCCGAAGACCTCCGGACAATTCTCCAGTCGGTGGTGGAGCTCAAGGACTTCCTGGACCACACGGCCATGCTGGCTATGCCGAATCAGAGAAGCATCAACACCTGCTCACATCCTACTTTTCCTCCTAATAATAATAATAACAGTGGTGGTAAAATTAATCCCTTTGCGGTGGCTCATTGATTCTACCTCGGACACTTTAAATTTTCCATCTTTTTTCCATAATTTTAATTTAATAACTCTGTTTTTTTGCACAATAATTTAATAGCCCTGTCGGGTTTCCCTTTTTTTATTGTTTTAATTTTCTATATCTTTTATTTATTTCGTCTATTATTTCACATTTTTTCTTATATTTAATTTTTATTTCTCGAGTTTTATTTAATATTTTTAATGATTTATTATTTTATAAAAAAACAATAGTAATTATTTTTTGTTAAATAATTATATCGATATAATAGTAATTATTTCAACTCTGTCTCTCGATGATGTAATGCCAATCATTTTAAATTAGGATTAATTATAATGGAAAGAGATGGATAATACTATGTCATTAATATTAGAAGTTGTCTTAACTATTGGATGTTAAATTATTAACAAGTGACAAGATGTAGCTAGGAAAATACTTGGCCTGACGTATAATAGTACAATGTGTCTAATTTATATAATGTTATTAGTTGTAGAAAGATGGAGTTATTAACGTTACACTAATCATCGGCTTGTAAAATCACCCAATTGCCAGTTTCTTAAACGGAAAATTCTACATCAGAATAATTACAACCTCATTTCTCTAACCATTTTAAGTAAATATGCAAATCGCAAAATTTTTAATTTGCAATATTTTAACATAAAATTTTAAAATATAATGATTTAATATTAAATGTTAAAAAATATCGTCAAATTCGTGTGGACCCTATAAAAATTATGCTGATATAATATAATATTAGTACTTCTACTTACAAAAATATTAAAATAATATTAGGGTTTTTTAAAACTAAGAATTGTGTATAAAATTCATAGATAAGGTAGATGAGGTTTGGCCGCCCTTCCTTATATCATTACTCTCCATGTCACTACCCTTTTTTTAGAATTTCCATCATAAATTATTATATTAAAATTTTTATAATATAAATTATATTTGAATAATACATGTAAATTTAATATTTTTTTATCTAAACCTCTATTTATAAAATCTATTTTAATATGTATTTCACTAGTCCATAAAGATTATCTAAACCTCTATTTTAATATTTATAAAATCTATTTTATTTTTATATTATTTTCATATCACATTAATTAAAAGAATTGTTAGTCCATAAAGATTAATCACTCCACTTTGTACGACGGATTAATAATTATAAGAATATTATGCATCACTTTATTATATTTTTAGAAAATACCAAAAATATATATTTGGATCACGTGAAGAAGTTGCCCTATCTCTTTAATAGAGCTGAAACACCAGGCAACCACTCACTCATTAACTCACTCTTTTATTAGGTGGGGGTGGGGTGCGTGCTGTTCTGTTGTGTGTAGAAGACAACCACTCAATCTGACCTCATAGCCGAAGTAGAAGTTATAAAGATTCACCATCTAAGATTGATACTATTACAATATAAATCAATACTTTTAACTTGTAATATAATTTCAGTTTTAATATAATATTCATCTATTTCACACTTAACCAATTTAGTACACATATCATTGTATACTATTTGAAGCATGTGCTAGTGAATAGTCCCTTCTCGTTTCTTTATTACTTATAATCCAAAATAATTTTTTCTAACAAACCCACCTATGAAATATAATAAAAAATATAACACTAAGCTTGCTATATTTTTTTTTCTCTCATGAAAGTGCTGAATTTGTTGAAATTGGATAGATGATTTGTTAGGAAAAGAATTTTGAGAGAGCATTGTTTACACTTGTGTTTCCTTGGATTTTTTGTTAGATTTTTTTAATACCCAAGTAATTGCATCAAATAATTGCACTTACTATAAAAAGAATGTATATTGTCCTATCATATTTGAAAAAAGACGCAAGTGCTGGACCTATTCAAGCTTTTGTGCAGATTCTGGTTCATAGTGGACAGTATGTTTACTTGTGCTGCTTGCAGTTGCTGCTACATTAGGGGATAATATTTTTTTGATTATTTATTCTCAGTGTGCAAAGATTTCAAACCCCCATTCTGATACTGGATTGTTTGACTGGCCTATGCACACTTTTATGACCTATACGTGGAAAGATCAAGCAAAAAAATTGAATTGTACTTGTGGGTATGCGGTTAACATATATAGAATTGTACATCTTCTATAGAAAGGTATATAAAATATTCAAATACGTGTACACAATTCAAGGCAAATAAAGTCCCCAACATCATCACCTTCCTATAGCTTACTTTTTTTATTTCTGAATTAGAAGGTAAAAGCTGAAAGGAGGGAGAAGAAAAGTGAGCAAAAAGGTTTTTAATCATGACATTATTTGCTGTGCGACGAGGGGTCGCTCACCCCACCAACACTTCCACTTTTTTTTTTCTCTTTTTTGGTTAATTTCCTTTTCGGACGAAAATCATGTCACTTATCTCCGATCCGACCAAGTTAAAAGACACACAGCCACCACAACTGTACTTAAATCAGAACCCGTTTTTGAATTTTAAATTAAGGCGAGTGATTTAGAATTTACGTGAATTTAGCTAAAAGGGAAGGGGAGTTGACAGCTAGCTACCTACGTTGGCAATAACATGTCCATTAAAAATTTTAAAAAATGTAGATAATAGATTGAACTCACGATTATCTTTCATTGTTCCACGGTGTGGCCAACCAGTCACCTCGGATATACTTTCTTGTGAACATATGGTCCATACCGTCATTATTGATTCTCATGATAAAATATCGTTAATTAATTTTTATTAAAAATTTTAATATAATATATAATAATCTTATAAATTCATTATATTTATTCTGCATTTGTTAAACGAAGTCAAATTGGTTAGATAATAAGAAATTATTTTGAATATATATTATATTATAATAAATTAGTTTAATTAGTATACAAAAATTAGAGAATGTTAGAGTGTAAGAAATTAGTTCGAGTATTATATAAAATTATAATATTTAATTTTGAAAAGCTCTTATGGGCAATTTGTATGCCCTAACTATAGAATGTGCATTCTCTTCCTTGTGTTCTATTTAAGTCTTCTTTCAGGTAACGTCCGAACTTGGAGGTGCACGTCTATGGTTCGGTTATGGATCGCAAGTTCGAATCTAATAGTAAATAAGATGGACTAATAAATAGTATCAGATGTATCTCACCAATGTAGATCAAGATACAATGAGATTTAATTGCAAATGCAGGTTTTGATTCAATAAAATTTTAAAAAATATATATACTAAATTGAATCTGTGCCAAGCATTTTTAATAAAATTCGATGGATTATTTTACTATTGAACAATAACAGTTGAAAATTTCCTCAAATCCAAAAAATGAATCATACAACAAGATGTATTTCAAGATACAACAAGATTTAATTGCAAATACAAGTTTTGAATCAATAAGGTTTCTAAAAAAATATACTAAATTGAATCTAGTAATGCTGCCAAACATTTTTACCAAAATTCCATGGTTCTTTGACCATTGGACAATAATAGTTGAAAATTTCCTTAAAATCCAAAAAACTATGATGGATGCCAAAGTAATTAAAAAACTAAATCTAAATGATATACATATAAAACATTATCTCTTCCTAGTTATTGATCGTCCAATTATAAAGACAATATTAGACCCACGGACAACAAAGTAATTTGGGATTCCATGAAACTAAAGTACCAAGGGTATTCTAAGTTCAGGTGGGCTCAAATGCATACTCTTCGATCATAATTCAAAAGCATATGTATAAAGGATGAGAAAATTTTGGCAACTTATCTTAAATGAATTTTGTATGTGGTTAACAAAATTAAGTAGTACCATGAGTCGAATATCCAAATAATTATTATAAAAAATATCTTAAGATCTTCGACCGATTTTCAAGTTGGATTGGAATAATAACTTGTTATGTTCTCTCCATTATATAATGGTGAGAATCACACTATTGTAATCTAGTGAAAATATAAAATTTAAAATATAAAAACAATCATGCATTTTCTTTAAATAAAAGTGCTAATCATCCTTACTGGTATGATGTATAAGATTCCCACTTACCTTTTATCCAGAAATATGTTCACCTTATAGGGATTTTCAGGTACCCGTATTACGCCCCAACCCGATTTGGTTGAATGCCCGTGAACAACCCGCCGCTCTCTCAATTCAAGAGTATTTTCCTCCTCCTTCAACTCGAAACGATCCAAGCGTAATTTCGACTTTGTTCCCTGGAAAGACATATATCAAATAAAATACAAACTTAAGAAAAATTAAACATACTTGACAGAGAGTAAGGCTCGATATTATTCCTATACATTTTCTCTTTCCTTGAAAAAGGGATAAAAAAGAGGGGCGAGTTTCTACAACTTAGTAAATGAGTTTTCGAAAATTAACTTTTAAGAAAAAGATTTGTATTAAAGTGTACCTGACTCCTTATTTTCTTTCAAAAATCCTTTCATTTCAAATCTCAATTTTTATCACCATTTCTTATTAATCACGGTGTGTCATCACCCAACACACATCCTTCATCATGAAGGTTAAACACACATTCGTAGGCCAGTATGTCCACTTAACCCACTTGTGGTGTCAGAGCGACTTTACCGGCCACTTAGATAGAAGTACGTCCACTTCTACCCTGAGAATGAGTGGATGTTCGTGACATCTCGTAAACCACACCCTTTTGAGCTAAGGAAAATCCGGGAAAAGAACCGGTTCACAAACTCGATCATTTGTTAACGGACAATTTGGGAATTTACAACTCCCGGGGTGATCCAAAGGGTTTATAATACTATGGAAAAGAACCTTAAGAGAAATTGGAAGAGAAAAACCAGATCGATTTGGATGAACCGGATCCAATTGGATTGAACCGGTTTATGAACCGAATCAGTTCATGAACCAGAACTGATAGAGTTTGGGAAAATCAGAGAAATTCAACTCCCTTGTGCTACAAAGAAATTCATAAACCTTGGGAAGGAACCTTAAAACAAAGTGAGAGAGAAAAACCAGACCGGTTTGGGTGAATCGGACCCGAACCGGATTAAACTGGTTTAAGAACCGAGCCGGTTTATGAACCGAAATCGATAAAAAGATGGTAAACCAGGAATTTTATGGACCCTAAGTGACCTAAGGAGTCACAAAAGTCACGAAAATGGACTTGTGAAGGAATTGGAGATGAAAACCAAACCGGTTCAGGTGAACCGGATCCGAAGTGGTTTGGACCAGTTTGAATCACTATTGAACTGGATGCTAAATTCATTTTTCTATTTGGCTTAAAATTTTTAAATTTGAGATTTGAGACTACCATTGGATAGAAAATAAATTTAGAAATTTTTAGATTTGAAAAACTCGGTTGAATGAGGGGTGAACCGGTCGGTTTAAGCTTTGAACCCGGTTCGAAATAGTGTCATCTTCTTCCTTAAGATGACAACACTGTTCACTCGCCGGAAAATCGAAGCAGCACCGATGAAGAAGAAACGTTTCCGTTTGGTATGTTTTAGGCCATCAATGGCTATCATAAAGGTGCCAAACGGACAACCAACGTGTCCCCAAACTCCTTATATAAAGAGCCCCTCCCCATTCATCCTCTCCACACCTGAAAACTCCATTCTCTCTCAATTGCTCCATTTTTCGGTGAAGCTCGAACCAGAGCTCCGACATGGGCACTTTTTTGAGCCAAACAAGGTGAGGTCAGGTTCTTTAGAACTGAGGAGAAGTCAACTACACGCCTGTAGTCTTCGTTTGCTCTAAGGGTTGTCGGAGAAACGCCGGCGTGATGGAATAGTGAAGCCGCTCCAGCGAACCGAAGATGCCCTATTTTGGTTGAGCTGAAATTGGCTATTTCGAGCCCTCCTCAGATCAAACCAAGCCCTCCCAACACTTCCTCAGCCTTCCTACGGCTGAATTAAGACTGAAAGGTAAGCCAATTCGGCTCCTCTTTGTAATTTCTGGTCGGTGCTAGAGAGAGAACCGATAAAATTTTAATAATGAAATTCTAACTTAATTCGGCATCAATTGATGCGATTCTTGATTCTAGGATGAACCTCAAGACGTTATCTGCCCAGATCAAAAGCTCGGACCGCCGTGCCCTCACCGGTGAGTAATCGATCTCGAAATGAAAACTCACTATCAAGTGGTATTTTAAACACCACAACTTAGAGGAGTGATGTGAAAAATATGCGGAAAAACTACTTACCGGTTGTAAGTAGATCATACCTGATTGATATGATGATACTTCCTCGGGGGAAGTTGAAAATCCGTTCATCGGTTATGAGCGGAGATGTCTCTATATTTGGTCGGTATGATGGACAGATGAAAATATATTTTGTCAGAAGTGCTCTCCCCTAATTGTGTGCCAATGCTTAAACTATTTGGGGGACCTTCTCAACGGGAGCTTGTATAGCTCTTATAGGACGGGGGCCTTGGTTTTGGAACTTAGGGGCTAATATGCCCGATTTTGAAAATCTCGTATAGTGGGCCCAAGGCTAGTTGGCACGAGCAGGAGCTTGTAAACAAACATGAATTATATGCCATAAAACTTTAAATAAAGGAATTGTTTGGCCATGGTATCGAGATAGGACCGACATACTCAGTCAACTAGCGGTAGTGCGACATGATAGGTCGACAGACTAGTTAAGACAAACAATTGTGGGTTGAGTTGAGAGTCGAGGTCGTTGGACCAGTGACACCACATATTATATGGCATAATGAGAAAATATTGATTGTGCATGCACTGTGAGTACGAGACATCAAGATGCCCAAGAGGGGTAGTGATGCGTCCTAAGGGCACTAGACGACTTGATGAGTATAAGGGTAGTTCGTCATACCAGGTGACCGTGTGAAATTTGGAGTAGCACCAAGTGCATGAGACTTGGATGGGGACGGGATGAGGTCTCTGTCCTCATACGGACACGAAGAATTGATTTCAGGATTGAGGGTCAGATGTCATGAACATCCACTCATTCTCAGGGTAGAAGTGGACGTACTTCTATTTGGGTGGTCGGAAAAGTCGCTCCAAAGCCACAAGTGGGTTCAGTGGACGTACGGACCTGCGAATGTGTGTTTAACCTTCATGATGAAGGATGTGTGTTGGGTGATGACACACCATGATTAAATAAGGAAATGGTGATAAAACTCGAGATTTCTAATGAAATGGTTTTGAAAGAAAGGAGTCTGACACACTCCAAAATTTATTTTTTTCCTAAAGATAAAAAGTTTTGAAAATCCATTCACTGAGTAGTTGTACTCACCCCTCCCTTATATCCCTTTCAGGAGATTTCGAAAAGCTTACCATTAAGGACTATCAACTAAGACGCTTGTGAGACAGGTATGATACATCTAAATTATTATACAGTTTTGATTTATGTTATTACAGGAAAAGGTGCAGGTTAAAGAACACCTTACTATTTACGGTTTATAATAATGGGAAACCCTTTAATAAATTGGGAGAGTGGCGGGTTGATCAGGGGATCCGACCAAACCGGGTTGGGGCATGACACATCTGACCCTCAATCCCATAACAATTCTTCGTGCCCATATGTTGACAGAGACCTCATACCGTCCCCACTTCAGTCTCATGCGCTTGATGCTACTCCAAATTTCGCATGGTCACTTGGTACGACGAACTGCCCTTATACCCACCAGGTCGTCTAGGGCCCTTAGGACACATCACTACCCCTCTTGGGTGTCTTGATGGTCCTGTAATCACAGTGCATGCACAATTAGTATTTTCTTATCATACCATATAATCTGTGGTGCCACTGGTCCAACGGCCTCAATCCTCAACTCAACCTGCAGCTGTTTGTCTTGACGGGTCCGTCGACCTATCATGTCTCACTACCGTTAGTTGACTGAGTATGTCGTCTTGTCTTGGTACCATGGCCAAAAAATTCATTTATTAAAGTTTTATAGCACATATCTCATGTTTTTTTACGAGCTCCAGCTCGTGCCCATTGGCATATGGCCCACTATTTGAGATTTACTATTATAATAGCCCTCAAGTTCCAAAATTGAGGCCTCCGGCCTATAAGAGCTATTCGAGCTCCCGTAAAAAAGGTCTCCCAAATCGTTTAAGCAGTGACACATAGTCAGGAGAGAGCACTTCCGACAAAATTAAGTTTTCAACTATCCATCATACCAACCGGGTATGAGGATATCTCCGCTAATAACCGATGAACAAGTTTTCCACTTCCTCCGAGGAAGCTTCATCATACCAACCGAGTATGATCTACTCACGATTTGTAAGTAGTTTTTTCGCATCATTTTCACATCACTCCTCTAAGTTGTGATGTTTAAAATACCACTAATTAGTGGGTTTTCATTTCGAGGTACTTATCATCCCCAACCGGGTATGATATAAAATCCCACTCACCCGATCGTGTAGTGAAATTCCACTTAGTCGCTTTCCGTCCCTAGTAAGCTTAACTTCAGCTAGCGTTCCCGATGTCGCTTTTTTGTTATTCATTATTCTTTGGCCTAATAGCCCTCATTCGTTCCAAATGAATGAGAAAAATCAATTTTCCTTTATTTGCATTTAGGTTCCTAAAGTTATTTTTTTAACTTAAAGTCCCTCATACCAGTTTTTCCTCAAATTGAGTACCAGAACATTTAAAATTTATCATAGTACCTCAATTTATTCAAATTCACAAAAGGGGTTTAATTTCCCAAATTTTCAATTTAGTCCCCCAACTTTTCCAATATTACCATTTTGCCCTTCCTTCACAAAAATGGTAAGTTTTACCCCAAAAATTCTAAAATTCCTCAATTGGCCCTCTAACATTCTTATCATACCCAATTGACCCTTAATTTTAGAAAATTGCATTTTGGTTCTTTGAATTTTCGAAAATCTCCAATTTTCCCAAAATTTACCCCAATTTCAACTCATTAACACAACCAAATTTGATTTCATCAAACTGGCCAATCAAACACTTCTAATTGTTGAAATTGAAGTTGAAATTGAGTTTCTACATGTTCATATGATTTCATAGCACTTTGAATCGTAAGTTTTAACGCCGAAAAATAAATTGTAGTGAGAGAAAGCTTCGATTGCTCACCAGTGAGGGTGCAACGATCTGAGTTTTCTATCTGAGCAGGTAGCTCTCCTCCTAAGGTTCCTCCTTGGATCAAGAATGACATCAATTGTTGTCGAATTGGATTAGAATTTTGTCATTTAAATTCTGCCGACTCTCTCTCTTACACTGGTTGGAAATTACAACGGGGAGCCAAATTGGCTTACCTTTTGGTTCTAATTCGGCCGTGGGAGGGCTGAGGAAGTGTTGGGAGGGCTTGGTTTGACCTGAGGAGGCTCGAATTGGTCTATTTCAGCTCGGCCGAAATAGGGCAGCTTCGGTCAGCCGGAGCTGCTTCACTATTCGATCACGCTGACGCTTTTTGGGCAACTCCTGGAATGAGTGGATGTCACCACTGTATAGCTGACTTCTCCCCGGTTCTAAGGAACTTGACCTCACTTTCTTTGGCTCAGAAATGACCCTATATCAGAGCTCTAGTTCGATCTTCATGGGAAAACTGAGTAGCTGAGAGAGAGTGAGCTTTTCAGGTGTGGAGAGTATGAATGGAGAGGGGATCTTTAGATAGGGAGCTCGGGGACTCATCTGCTGTTCGTTTGGCACCTTTATGACAGACATTGATAACCTGCCGAAAACATTTCTTATTCACCGGTGTTGCTTTGATTTTCTGGTGAGTGAACAGTGCTGTCATCTAAAGGAAAAAGATGACACTGTTCTGAACTGGACCGAATTGATCTAAACCAGGTTCAAAGTTTAATCTAGCTGGTTCACCCCCGATTCGACCAAAATTTTTAAATCTAAAAATTTCTAAATTCATTTTCTATTTAATGGTGGCCTCAAATCTCAAATTTGAATTTTTTAAGCCACCTAGAAAAATGAATTTAGCATCTAGTTCAATAGTGGTTCAAATGACCAAGTAATGTCGAGATTTAGAAATTATTACCATTATGCCATCCTAGCCCAAATTACCAAATTACCCTCCCAAGGTTAATAAAATTACAAACATGCCATTGGGTGATTTAAATGACCAAAATGCCCTTATGAAGTTGACAAAATTACCAAAATGCCATCAAGGCAATATTTGGGAGGGTAAATAATGTGAGAATGTCGAAATTATGAAAATGCCCCTGAAGGCATAATTGGAGCATAAAGGAAATCCCGAGCCTTAATGACTGACCTGTCACACCCCAACCCTGTTTGGTCGAAACATTATGAACAACCTGCCACTCCTTCTAGTATTTTAAAAAAAAGTAATTTGATACCATGATACCGGTAGGAGTCAGGCGTAACCAAAAAATATTTCAAAAGATTTTCAAGGAAATATCTTTCTATAAAATATTATGGAATATCATTTAAAGTATAAACGTACCATATAGGCAATTCTCCACAAGCGTTCCTCTTTATGGTTTATCTTGAGAGGTTTAAGAAAAAGGGGTGAGTCCACAACTGAGTGAATAGGTTTGAAGGTATAAGATTGAGAGAGATAATTGGATATCATTCATATTTCCATATTATTTATTTGGTGGGTTTGTATTAGAAGACAACAAAATACTCTTTTTTCTCATTAAAATGGATCACCCATTCGCAGAACAAACTATGTGAGGTTACAACCTCGGCTTGTCCCACTTCTAGCATAGAGCATCTTTATCGTCCATCTTGGTGAGAGGCTATAACCTCTACCACATTGGTGCGAGGCTACAACCTCAACCATTAGCCCGTGTGAGCACCATTACCCAACCCCTAGACATTATTCAAATGAAGATATTCGCTATAGAGGATGAGACCTCTCTTGCTTCACCTCGATCTCAAATGCGCACAGGGACTCCCGAAACCCCATAACATATTGGACCAGTGATGACTTCCCTTGTCCCAACCTCATTGTCCAGTAGCCCTTAGAACCAACATTACCCCATATCGCGCGTCTCTTTAGTTTTGTAAAATAATGAAATCACATACAAAAGTAGTTTTGGATATTAGATCCTTTATCTTTAGGCTGCCATTCCAACAAACTCCAACCCGACTCCTAGATTTGCAACTTAAACACACATTATCCATTTGAGATAATATTATCAGGATGAAAACTCAAGTTTTATCAACAGGACTAGGCCCGTTTTCATTGGCCTTGGGCCCACTGTATGAGTTTTCAAAAAGGCGCCCTTGGACCCAATTCTCTTTTCCAAAACAGTGGCCTTGGGAACACTCAGGATAAAAGAGATTTCAAAATATAATCTATATGATTAATGCTTCATGCTTGAACGAAAATAAATTCCAAAAATATTTTGAGTCAGTGTGACACAGTCAAGGGAGATTATTCTCGAAAAAAGTATTTATAAGCTTTAATCGACATTACATCAGCCCAATCGAGCATGATACCAAAAATCCCACTCACCTAGAATTAGTGATTCATTCATACTAGTTGGATTTCCGTTGTCGCCGAAAGGTACCATAGTTGTAAGTCAATGTCTTCTTTCTACACTTACATTATCACAAATAATAAGCTCGTCAATTATCCGAATTATACTTAGGTACCTACGTTTTCCTCTTTAACATAATAGTCCCTAAATTTATTTTATTGATAATAATTTCTCAATTATTCACCAAAATTTCTAAGTTTACTTTTTTTTTTGCAATTTCTTCCCCTATATAATTTTATTAAAATAAAATTCTTTAAAATTTCAAATAAATCCTTATAATTATTTTAATTGTAATTAAATTCCCATTTTTTTTAATTGCAATTAAATACCTAAACACTTTCTATTTGCAATTTGACCATCAATTATTTGTCAATTTCACAAAAATCCCCAAAATTTAAAAAATCCTCAATTTACCCGTTTTCCTTAAAATTCCACCTTTGCCCCAAATTTGGAGAAGTTCATCTTTGCCCCAAATTCCACCTTTGCCCCAAATTTAAAAAAATCCTCAATTTACTTAGCTCAGTTAATTTCCTCCTATCACGCCACTAATCATCTTCCTTACCTCTCCACGATCATACCAAGCTTTTAATTGTCCAATTTGGTCTAGAATTAAGCTTAAAAAAGCTTCGTTAGAAAATTTTTCTAGAGAAAGAAAGATTTGATTTCTTACCGGCGAAGGCATTGTTGTTGGAGCTCTTGTTGTGGGGAGTTAGCTCTCATCAAGAGGATCCTTTTAGGATCAAACTTCACATCAATTGATGTCCTAAGTAAGGAGAATTTGAACAAAAATTTTTCCCCTTTTTCTCTATATAAATTTACTATTCCGACGAAGGGTGGCAACAATTGCTTACCAAAAAGGCTTAAAGAGGACGAGGCTTGGTCGTGGAGAGTCATGGGAGTGATGGTACAATCTTAAGAGGTCGGAGGTGGTCGAAATTGGGCTTGAAAACTTTTGCTCAAATTTGTTGGTCAAAGTGTCGGTATTCTATGGGCACACTAGAGCTTCTCAAGTAATGCTTGAGCTGGATGGAGTATGCATAGAGGTAGAGGAGTTCCTCAGGATTACAAAGAACCTGACTTTGCATTCTGATATGGAGAAAAAGGTCAACATCAGAGCTTTGGTTTGAGAATGGTCAGAATTTGGAGAAGTTCATCTTCTTCGAGCTTTGGAAGGATGAAGAGGATGAATAAAATGAAGCTCTTTATATAGAGAGCTTAGGGACTGACCGTTCTATCCATTTATCTGTCGACCATTAACTCTCTGATTTAAGGCCTTTTGGGAGAGATTTATTGGATGTTAGAGTAATGACATCCATTTTGGCCTTCCTTTTTATGCCCGTTCAAAGTTTAAAGACGACATTGTGCATGCGCGTGTTAGCTTCACACGTGTGAGATGCCATGTGGCACATCGTGATTGGCTAGCTTTGTTGATGCAGCGTCTTACTCAGCACCCGAGTCATCCGTTGACTCTTTGACCGGAAACATGGTGAAATTCCATTGGCTGCTTTGTTCGACGTGGAATTTGACCTAATCTATTCGATGTTTGACTAAGAGACGTGGCATCCTCTCGTTGGTTGATTTTAATTTATTAGTTTTCCCACCTAACGCATTGTGCCTTTTCCACGTGTTAGCATTTGATTGGATATGGCTACCGACGTGGATTTGCCATGTGTCTACTTCTAATTGGTTGATAGTCCTTTGATATCCTAGTTAGTCGCTGACCTGATACATTTGCCATGTGTCAACTTCTCATTGGTCAACCATGTTGATGGGGATTCTCTTCAACTGACCATTGACTAAGGACATGTGTCATGCTCCCATTGGTTAGTTTCCAATGATGTGGCATTTTCTTCATCTAATAGTTGACCAATGACACGTGTCATGCTCTGATTGGTCTACGACGTTGACCGAGCGGCTGACTGGGAACACTTTGCCATGTATCACATGCTGATTGGTCACGCGCTGATGGATGCTAACATGGCAGGCAGTCTGTTGATCGGCTGGACTGTTGGCTGGTTCGGTTGGACCGGGTTCGCTAATCCGAAATCGAAAATCGGCTAGTTCAGGTTCGATTCGACCGATTTTCTAAAAAATAAAAATTTATAAATTCATATAAATTCATTTTCTACACATTGGTGACTTCAATTTTTCAATTTGATATTTTTAAGTCATGTAGAAAAATGAATCTTTGAACTAATTCTTCTTGGTTCATCCGAGTTCAACCCGAGGTCCGGTGCAACCTGAATCGACCTGGTTGTCATATCCCATTTGGTTCATGATCCATTTCTATCATTTTTGGATCTTCATTGCACACTTGGGATTTTTAAATTTCCCTATTTGGCATCTCTTTTCCAATACTGGTTTATTTTGAACCTCAATTTTCTTGAAATTTTTCAGTTCTTAATTCCAGATTTCTCATTATGGGAGAATGAGGTTTACCTGACCCATGATTCTTCAAGTAGTGGATTCTAATTGGATGGTACAAAGGGAGCAAAACATACATGATCATGTGAGAGGAGCATGAAAATTTGGGAATCCCTCTAAGACGAACATGTCCTCGAATAACGGTGAGTGGGATTTTTGGGATTGAGTCTTATTGGACCGTTGGCATGATATTACTCACAAACATAACAATATGATTTGCTTAGAAAACTCTTTTCCAAAAATAAAATTCCATGACTTAGTGAAACTGCTTAAATCATTTTGGGATTTATTTTTTTAGTGAGTATGAACCATGATATTAGTACTACCTGTGAAAGGTGTGTGAACACACTTCAATGAGATGATATAACTCCAACCGTGGATGCAGAATATGAGTAAAACCAATGGTCGACAATAGTTGGTTAAATTTATTTCTGTGAAAGTAGGCCTAAGGCCACAGTTTTGAAAGAGAAGTGGGCCCAAAACTATGTTTTGGAAACTTATATAGTGGGCCCATGGCCTAAGGAAACAACTCCAATTCCTGTAAATAATTAGGATTTGATAGTATTATAAAAGTTGTCACAAATGGATAATGTTTGTTTAAGCTGCTCAACTAGAGTCGTGTTAGAGCCCATTGGGTAGTAGCGCAAAAAGAAAGGTCTTAAATCAAAAGACCACCATTTTTAATTGCAATAGTGTAGAATAAGAGACACCTGGAATGGGGTAGTAGTGGTTAAAAGGGCTGCTAGACAACAAGTATGGAACAAAAGAAGTTATCGCTGGTCAAATATGTCATGGAGCTCTAGGAGCTTCATCCGCATTGAGACCGAGGAGAAGGGGAAGATGTCTTGTCCCTCAATAGCAGATAACTTCATTCAGAAATGTCTGGGGGTTGGGCAATGGTATTAACATAGATGAATGGTAGAGGTTGTAACATATCATCAGGGTGGATGGAAAAGGAGCTTTGGGCCACAAGTGGGACAGATCGATGTTGTAGACTCACATTGTCTATTTTGCAAATGAATTATCCCTTTAATGAGAAAGTGTGTTTGATTGTTTGTCTAATATAAACCCATGAAATTACACCTTGAATAAATCATAGAGGTCCATCTAGGGAAGAAGAATCATCTTTTTAGCTTGTGAAACACAAGGCGTGAAATCACGAGAAAGATTTTTCAATGATAAAACAAGTTGTAGCTTGTTAAGCCAATTTTCCAAATCCTTGGGATTTAAGGAAAAATATCCTTATATATATTCAAGCATGTGTGACTTACACAAATGTCCTTATACCTATTCGTTCAATGTAGTACTTCATTGTTGTTTCCCGATCACCATGGATGTCACTCACTAGGGTTCCTCTTGGATGGGTAGGCCTTCTTTTGATTTGTCCTTACGAGGTCCTTAGCCTACCCCTGTTTCTATTCATGTGTACTAGATCCAGACTGCCACCTTCATGACTAAGCGCTTACCCCATTGCTATCCTTGGTTAGCGTCCGCTCCTGGGATCTTACCACCTTCCTTCATTATCGCCTCCTTAGTTCCTACCATGGGCTCCTCTTCCTCTACTTGGTTTGCTGACCCTGCCTTACCCTTGCTCCGATTGTTCGTGTCTTCCACTTAGGATCTTCGTCCTTTAGTACATTGCTTGTTTGGGGTCTTCTCATGGCACTTTGTCCTAGCTTGTCTCGTACAGTTTCCCTTATGACTCTCTGGCTCACTATGGTCTATTCCATTGTACCCGAACCTCCCTTTCCTTTCGGGGTTTCTTTCAAGGTCCTCTTACTCCTAGCTTTACTATTCTAGGGTTTCTGGTTCTGGCGTCTTCCCTTGGTGGTATGAATTTGGGGAGTTCGGTGGTTGATGCCCCCGAGTCTCTTATTTGACTTTGGTTTATTGTTCATCCTTGTCTCTTAAGGTTTCTTAGCACCCCATGCCTCCTTCACATGGGAAATGTATTACCTACAATTCTTCATCCACGAGGGATCGGTAATGTTAAGAATTTTCTAGCCCCTTCGTACTTTTGATGTTTTCAAGGTTCTCTAGGTTGGGGGGTCATTCTCGTTCTTTACATTTGGTGTTGCACAAGAGTGAAATAATTGGAATCTTTTATTCATTGACGAGCGAAGACCTAGTTAGGATTTATTACAGTAACCAATCTCAAACTTATTGCTATGTCTCTAACCTCTCTAGTTAACTGACCTAGAGTTAAACAAAGGTGGGTTGCGAGACTCGGCGTCGGTTACCCTAGGGCGTCTCCTCCTCTTAGGCGGACAATTACCTCAGATGGTTCATGCTTGGGCAATTTTAATTAGAGCTTTAGGTCTCCTTGGTCCATATCTTTTGAGGTTCCTAAAAGGGTGAGGGGAGGGGAATGAGTATACATATATACGTAGTGAGGGGAAATTTCTACAATGATTGATTCATTTAATTTGTTGCTTAATTCATTAGTTGTTGTTAGCACAACATTCACATATCAACCCCTTCTATCATAGAAGGGATCGCACATTCGTAGAATAGTCCCCGACTGTTCCACTTGTGGACCGCAGCAGTTTTACTGTCCACCCTGATAGAGGTTAACAACCTCTACCCTGATTTTGAGTGTACCTTGCTCGTCCGACCCTCAAACCTAATCACACTTCGTGTCCGCTTTATGCGATGAGACCTCATTTCCCCTACTGCCTTAGTCTCAGTGCAGAGTAAGCTCCTCGAGCTTCTCGACATACTAGATTCCAAACCACCCTTATGCACCCTGGCTCATCCGACAGCCCTTGGGATCCATCATTACCTTATATCAGGTGTCCTGATGGCCCCACATCACAGTGCATGCACAATCAAGAGTCTTTTTCATTTGTAGCCATTATCTTTGGCCCTCCAGCTCAAGGATCTGTTGGCTTGTCTTCGGCCCACGCGTATGGACCCAACAGGTTCAACGACCCGACTTCGGTTTAGTAGTGGTTTAGCCCAATAAGCCCAACATCCTAGCCTTGGCTTGGTGGATATCACACACAATTACCCATTTTTAGGACTTTTGGCAGTTTATCACATGCTGATTCTGAACAGATCCATACTCGTGTCCATCGACCATGGGCCCACTTGTATTACTAAGCCTAAGCCCCATAATTAGCTCCCAAATGTTTTAAGTAGAGTCACCTAGTCAGGGGAGGCTAATTTTGAGGAAAGTCATTTTGAAGCAAAAGCATTGTCCTAATCGAAATCGATGTGGTAGGGTTCCTACTCACCTTTTAGTAGTGACGAGGTCATCCCGGTGAGACCTTGACTCTTGGCATGCTCCTCGGTGCCGGTATTTGGGGCAATATACCCTCATGCATGGTACGAATATTGATGCAAACCCCACCAATATGCTGACGAAACCCTACACCAAATATGGCAAAGACCCCAAGACTTTCACAACGCAAGTGCGAAAAGATGGAATATATCTTGTTTATGTGAGAAACAAGGTATGAGATATATAGACACCACACCCAAATCCTTTAAGAAGAACTCTTAGAAAACCTCGGGTGATAAGTCTTGATTGCTTGAATGCCACAGGTAAAAACTTGATAAGTTCAAAAGCCCTTTCAAGATAGAAAGAAGACAAAACTCACAAAATTGAAATTCCAAAGTGTGTCCTCTCCAATGTTGTGGAGTATGTCTTTTATAGGCTCAGAAAACAACCAAATAGCCCACAAAATAAGGAAAAAAAATCTATTATGGTTATAAGCTAACCATATCTAATATAAATATCTAGGATATTTTAATAACTAATTTAAAAATCTAAACTACCTAATATTATCCTAAGAGATTTATTATATTAATAAATCTTTCCTTATTAATTAAATCTGGACATTCTCTTGGGCTTTTCATTTGGGCTTCTATTTGAATATTCAACAATCTCTTTAATCAGCCCATATAAAGTTTCTTTGAATCTTTTAGCCCTTAACCTTGTGATTGGGCCCTCTTGCAGTCTTAAATGATTATTTATCTCATTTAATGACAAACTATTCGGCTCCATTGCAGGTTCGATTGATTGTACTTATGAATTCGTAGTCTATTTAGTCGGATTCACATCATTCTCCCCCTCTTGAAAATGATTTGTCCTCAAATCTTCTTTTCCTTCGTCACCTACATCAAAAGATATTAACTTATAAATATTTATGCTATTTCTAACTTTGTTAGATAACTTCCTGTTGTAATTATTCTCATTTTAAGTATAAACATACCATATAGGCAATTCTCCACAAGCGTTCCTCTTCATGGTTTATCCTAAGAGGTTTAAGGAAAAGGGGTGAGTCCATAACTTAGAGAGTAGGTTTCAAGGTACAAGATTTAGAGACATAATTGGATATCATTCATATTGCATAGTATTTATTAGGTGGCTTTGTATTAGACAAACTACAAAATACCCTTTTTCTCATAAAAATGAATCACTCATTTGTAGAACAAACCATGTGTGGTTACAACCTCGGCTTGTCCCACTTGTGGCCCGGAGTGTCTTTATCGTCCACCTTGGTGAGAGGCTAAAACCTCTACCATGTTGGTGCGAGGCTAAAACCTCAACCATTGGCCTATGTGAGCACCATTGCCTAATGCCCAAACATTATTCAAATGAAGGTATTCGATATAGAGGGACGAGACCTCTCGTGCTTCACCTCGATCTCAAATGTGCAAAAGGACTCCTAGAGCCCCATGACATATTGGACCAACGATGACTTCCCTTGTCCCAACCTCACTGTCCAGCAACCCTTATAACCAACACTACCGCATACCGTGTGTCTCTTTGGTTACGTAAATGATTGTAATAACATACAAAAGTAGTTTTGGATATTTGATCCTTTCTCTTTAGGCTGCCATCCTAAAAGACTCTGACTCGACTCCTGACTTTGCAACTTAAACACACATTATCCATTTGAGATAATATTATCAGGTTGAAAACTCAAGTTTTATCAATGGGGCTAGGCCCATTTCCATTGGCCTTGGGCCCACTGTACGAGTTTTCAAAAGGCGGCCTTGGACCCAATTCTCTTTTCCAAAACTGTGGCCTTGGGCCATCTAGGGATAAAAGAGATTTCAAAATATAATCTATATGATTCATGATTCATGCTTCAACTAAAATAAATTCAAAAAATATTTTGAGCAATGTCAGACAGTCAAGGGAGATTATTTTCGGAAAAGGGGTTTATAAGCTTTAATCGACATTACATCAGCCCAATCGAGCATGATGTCATCCAAAATTAATGATTCATTCGTATTGGTTGAATTTCCATTATCTCCGAAAGGTATCATAGTTGTAAGTTAGGGTCTTCTTTCTACACCTACATTATCACGAATAATGAGCCCTTCAATTATCCGAATTGTGCTTAGGTACCTACGTTTTCCTCTTTAACATAACAATCCCTAAATTTATTTTATTGACAATAATTTCTCAATTATTAACCAAAATTTTTATGTTTACTTTTTGTTTTTGCAATTTCATCCCCTATATAATTTTATTAAAATAAAATGTTTTAAAATTACTAATAAATTCTTATAATTATTTTAATTGTAATTAAATTCCCAAAAATTATTTTAATTCCAATTCAATCCCTAAACACTTCCTATTTTCAATTTGACCATCAATTAATTGTCAATTTCACAAAAATCCCCAATTTACCAAATTTCCTCAAAATTGCACCTTTGTCCCCAATCTTCAATTCGTCAAATTGAACAATTAAACTTAATTATTTTCCTCCTATCACGCCACTAATCATCTTCCCTACATCTCCACGATCATACCAAGCTTTTAATTGTCCAATTTGGTCTAGAATTAAGCTTAAACGAAGCTTCGTCGGAAAAAGTTTCTAGAGAGAGAAAGCTTTGATTTCTTACCGACGAAGGAACGGTTGTTGGAGCTATTGTTATGGAAAGCTAGCTCTCATCAAGAGGATCCTTTCAAGATCAAACTTCACCTCTATTGATGTCCTGAGTAAGGAGAATTTGATCAATAAATTCCCCCCCCCCTTTTCTCTCTGTAAATTTAATATTCTAACGAAGGGTGGCAACAATTGCTTACCAAAAAGGCTGAGGGAGGATGATGCTTGGCCGTGGAGAGTCGTGGGAGGGTTGGTACAATCTTAGGAGGCCGGAGGTGATTGAAATTGTGCTCGAAAACTTATGCTCAAATTTGCTCGTCAAAGTATCGCTACTCTACGGGTACACTAGAGCTTCTCCAGTAATCGTTAAGCTGGACGGGGTATGCAGGGAGGTAGAGGACTTTCTCAGGATTATAGAGAACTCAACTTTGCATTCTAAGGTGGAGAAAAAGGTTGACATTGGAGCTCTGGTTCGAGGATAGTCAGAATTTGGAGCAGTTCGTCTTCTTTGAGCTTTGGAGGGATGAAGAGGATGAATGGAAGGGAGCTCATTATATAGGGAGCTTAAGGATTGACCATTCTATCCATTTATCAGTCAACCATTAACTCTCCAATGTAAGTCCTTTTTGAAGGGATTTATTGGCCGTCAGAGTAATGGCGGTCGTTTTGGCCTTCCTTCTTCTACCCGTTCAGAGGTTGAAGATGACACTATGCATGCACGTGTTTGCTTTGCTCATGTTAGCTTCGCTCGTGTGAGATGCCACATGGCACATCAGGATTGGCTAGCTTTTCTGATGCAACATCATACTCAATATTCGAGTCATCCATTGACTCGTTGACTGGACACGTGATGGCTTTTCATTGGTTGCTTTGTTCATCATGGCATCTGATCGAATTTGTCCGTTGTTTGACTAAGACACATGACATCTTCTGATTGGTTGATTTAAATTCATTAGTTTTCACACCTAACACTCTGTTCCTTTGCCACGTGTTAGCATCTGATTGGATATGGCTATCCGATGTGGCTTTGCCACGTGTCTATTTCTAATTGGTTGACAGTTATTCAACATCCTAGTCGGATGCTGACTCGACACCTTTTCCATGTGTCTACTTCTTATTGGTTAGCCTTGTTGATGGGGATTCTCTTCAACTCCATTGACTAAGGACACGTGTCACGCTCCCATTGGTTAGTTTCCAGGGATGTGGCTTTTTCTTTGTTGACCAAGTACATGTGTCACGCTCTGATTGGTCTGTGCTTTTAGACGCTGACCAAGTGGCTGACTAGGTGTGCTTTGCCACATGTCGCATGCTGATTGGTCACACACTGACAGGCGCTAACTAGTTAGATGGTCCGTTAACTGGTTCAGTGACCCAAAATCGAAAATTGGCTGGTTCAGGCTCGATTCAACCGATTTTCTAAAAATTATAAATTTCTAAATTCATTTTCTACACATTGGTGACTTCAATTTCCCAATTTGATATTTTAAAGTCACCTAGAAAAATGATTCTTTAAATCGGTTCTTCCGGTTCAACCTGGTTGAGGTCCGATGCACCCTGAACCAGTCTGGTTGTCACATCCCATTTGGTTCATGATCCATTTTCATCATTTTTGGTTCTTCATTGCACACTTGGAATTTTCAAATTTTCTGGTTTGGCTTCTCTTTTCCAATACTATTTTATTTTGAACCTCAATTTTCTCTCGTAATTTTTCAGTTCCCAATTCCTACTTTCTCATTAAGGGAGAATGGTGTTTACATGACCCTAGATTCTTCAAGTACTGGATTTTGAGTGGATGATACAAATGGAGAAAAATATACATGATCATGCGAGAGGAGCACCAAGATTCTAGAATTTCTCTCTAATGAACATGTACTCAAATAACACTGAGTGAGATTTTTGGCATCGAGTTTGATTGGACCGATGGCATGATATTACTCACAAACTGAAAAATATGATTTGCTTAGAAAACTCTTTTCCAAAAATAAAATCCCATGACTTCATGAAACTGCTCAAACCATTTTGGGATCTATTTTTTTAGTGAGCATAAACCATGATATTAGGACTACCAGTGAAAGGTGCATGAACACACTTCAACGGAATGATCTATTTCCAATAGTGGGTGTAGAATATGGGTGAAACCCATGGTCAACAAGAGTTGGTTAGATCTATTTCTGTGAAAGTGGGCCCAATGCCACAATTTTGAAAGTGAACAGGGCCCAAGGCCATGATTTGGAAACCCATATAGTGGACCGAAGACTAATGGAAACAGGTCCAATTCCCGTAAATAATTATGATTTAAGAGCATTATAAAAGTTATCACAAATGGATAATGTTTGTTTAAGCTGCTGAGTCAGAGTCGGGTTGGAGCCCATTGGGCTAGTAGCGCAAAGAGAAAGGTCTTAAATCAAAAGACTTTCGTTTGTAATTGTAATACTGTAGAACTAAGAGATGCCCGAAATGAGGTAGTGGCGGTCGGCTAGACAATAAGTATGGAACAAAAGAAGTTATCGCTGGTCAAATATGTCATGGAGCTCTAGGAGCTTCGTCTGCATTGAGATCGAGGAGAAGGGGAAGATGTCTTGTCCCTCAATAGCAGACAACTTCATTAAGAAATGTCTGGGGGTTGGGCAATGGTGCTAAGATAGATGAATGGTAGAGGTTGTAGCATCTCACCAGGGTAGAAGGAATAGGCGCTCTAGGCCACAAGTGGGACAAATCGATGTTGTAGCCTCACAATGTCTGTTCTGCGAATGAATGATCCCTTTGATGAGAAAGGGTGTTTGATTATTTGTCTAATACAAACTTATGAAATTACACCTTGAATAAATCATAGAGGTTCATATAAGGAGGAAGAAATATCTTTTTAGCTTGTGAAACACAAGCCATGAATTTAGCCGAGAAATCATTTGAAAGATTTTTCAATTATAAAACAAGTTGTAGCTTGTTAAGTTGATTTCCCAAAACCTTGGGATTTAAAGAAAAGTATCATTATACCTGTCCGAGCATGTGTGATATACTTGTCAAACACAAGTAAGTTTTAAAACTTGTTTTCAATGAACCCAATGCTAGGTTTTTTCTGATGTATTGAACTGATTATAAACTTGTCGAATACAAGTTTATTTCATATAAGATTTAAGCTTATTTATGATAAACACTTGTTTTACAAAATTTTCTTGAATACCAATTTAGAGTATGAGCTGAATTGTAGACATGACATCACAATGTTAGCCAAACCTTCTCACTGAGTTATGAACTCACTACCCTCCAATACCCATTTCAGTAATGAAAATACTTTATGAATGCATCAAGAATTGGAAAGCTTCATTTGACTCTAATGTAAGCCTTATAGTAAGTACTTCGTCCTGATGTGATTTGTAACATTTATTTTCCTAAATTCCAATTTATTGTTTTGGGAAATAACTTGAGTTATTATATTTTGAGCTTTTCACTATATTAGGTTTACAATGATGAGACACCCATTGTTATAAAACCAGGAGCATGTAGCAGGTTGTCTGCATGTCCGACTAGGATAAACCGAGTTAAGATATGACAACTTAAGTGATATCAGAGCTAAATTATTTTTTGAACTTGGTTTTTGAAAGTGAAAACATTTTAAAAAAACAAAGTACCAGAAAATACTATGTAAGGCTTATACATGTTTATTATCCAAAGAATCCAATACCCTTAATCTTCAATAAAAAATACCCTAATTGAATGGAGTCCTAGATCTATGACCTTAGTATGAAAATGAACTCAAGCAATAGGTCGTAATTGAATACTGACCCAAGGATGTCGGGAAATCTAAAGTGGAAAAATCTCAACAAGAATAACACAAGGGATACTAAATAAAGTAGTATGAAGATTTCGGGGGAGAAATTGAGGAAGTATACTTTAAAATGATATACAAAACTTCAACGAGATACCAAGTATTGGAAAAAAAGTTTCTCATGAGATAAGATCTAGTTCTACGACCTCAGATAATAATGGACTTAGATTGTAAGGTCACAAGTGGTCACCGACTTGAGAATGTCATGGAGAAAGAAGAGGCCTGTGACCTCTACCCTTGAGGCCCGTGACCGATTATTCCACTTGAGAACCGAGGTACCTTTACCATCCACCTTAATAGAGGCCCATGACCTCTACCCTTAGTTTGAGTGGACATCAATTGTCTGACCCTCAAACCCTAGCCATACTTCATGTCCATGATGTGGGACGAGACCTCTTCCCCCTTCGACCTCAGTCTCAGTGTGTAGGAAGCTCCCAGAGCTTCTTAACATGCTGGATGATGGACTGCCCTTATGCTCCCTAGGTCATCCAACGGCCCTTGGAACCACCACTACTCCATACTAGGCGACTCGATGGTTCCACATCTCATGCATGCACAATCAAAGTCTTTTCAATTAAGGCCATTATCTTTGTCCCACCTGCTCACGGGTCTGTTGACTTGGGTTTGGCCCCTTGCTCAGCAGCCCAACGGGTTCGACGACCCAACTTCGGCTTAGTAGCAGTTTGGCCCAACAAGTCCAACATCCCGAGCTTATTTTTGGAAAATCCCAAACTGCCCCCAAATTTCCCTAAATGGTACTCTTGACCCCGACTTCTTACCTCTTCCAATTGACTGTCGGTGTCCTGGTGCTCTATCCTAAGTCTGGGGCCCTGTCGGCCTTGTGGTTGAGACCATGTCCTTTCACTCCTGTCATTAGGGCGTACCCTCCTTTGGTTCTCGTCTTTGGCTTTACCTAGGTTACCTGGTTACTCGACCATTTTACTCTTGGATTATGAGGTCCCTTCCATGCTCTAATGTTCCCAAGAATATGGATGTCAGACTCCTTATACGAGTTTGAGGTATCATGTGTTGATTCGTTCTATTCCATCTTCATATTTAGTCTACCTATTTCTCTCCATCAAGTTTCCCATCCCAGGTTGACCCCATTGACATATTGGTTCTCATGCCTCTATCCGTTCTTACATTTACTGGCGTTCACTAGCTAGCGAGGGGTCCTTCCTTTTTTTTTTGCTCCTCTCTTTTTTCTTGGCCTAGGGGTCATTACACTTGCCGATATGTAATAATTAGACTCTTTTGGATTTACCCCTTTTCTCTAGCTCTAGGTGGCGAGGCTAGGTGTTTAATTCTATGATTACCTTCTAGATTAATTCTTATTTGAGTCGTCCTTGAGGGACTTCTCCCCTTTTTGACGTCTACCTTTCACGTGGGACTGAGGAGGGTTTCCAGAGATTTCTCACTTGTTCCAAGGTAGGGTTTTAGGTTCCATTCTTGAGGGCTCGGGTGTGGGTCCTCCCTTACCGGTCTCTGTGGTTCTGTATGGATCATCGTCCTGTTTCAACTTGTCAGACTACCCACTCCCAACTTGAGATTGTCATGCTTATGTGTGATGCTTCTTCCCTGGTTTATACTCCTCTTGGTGTTTGGGGTCCGTGCCTCTCCCATGCTTTCCTTCTTATGGGTTGATTTGCCCTTCCAATTCGGAGTCTTTCTTGAGTTTCGAGTCTCTTGATATAACTTCCTTGTGTAACTGCCTCATTTGACTTTATAGTCTCCACACTCGTCTACTCCTTCCTCTTTACCTTCTCCTAATTTTTGGTGTCGGGATGTTCCATATCTTCGTCATGGGCTTGCTTCTTCGTCCCCCATTACTAGGGTACTTTGTTGTTATTTCTCAGTTGTCCTAGCTATTCTTTGCTAGGGTCCTATAGGGTGGTTAGGTCTTTTCTTGGTTTCTCCTTGACCTGTCATCCATTTTTCTCGGGTTCCCATCTCCGAGCTTTTTGCCTTAATGCCATTCCTGGTATGTGTCCTTACTTTTTATTTTGACATCCCTTTTTGGGGTCACCTTCCTCTTTCTTGATACGACCCCCTTTTGGGTCATTGATCTTATCTTAGGGTCCTTGCTGACTCCCTTCGGGTGCCTACCCTATTCCGTAAGGTTCCCTACTCTGCCCTTCGGGGTTAGCCATGGTTTACCCCCCTAGGTCCAGCTTTCCTTTGTCCTTTAAGGTTCTCCTCGGGGTTTCTTGTCGCCCCAATCTTGTTATGTGGGGTACAAACGTTGGAAGGGGACGGCTAGTTTGTCCAAAGCTAGCTTTGGGTCTTGTTTACTCCCGTAGGGTCCCTTGGTACTCTGGGTGCCTTTGTGCCCCCTTTGTGTAGTTCTAGGGTTTCGAGGGTCGGTTAAAAAATTTGGGTTCTTCCTTTGAGAATATTGGAAATCTTTTATTTATTAGACCGGAAATCCCGGTGAGGTTTTTATTACCATCATCTAATTGCTAGAATTTATTGCCCCACCCCTATCCCCTACAATTAACTGACCTAGAGTTATACCTAGGCCAGTTGTGAGATTCTACATCAAGTATTTGAATGCGCCTCCTTCTAGGTTGGCATTTGCTTCCATGGTACCTTCCACAGTGGGGGCATGGATTCATGATGGGTTCTTTGAACTCCATGGATGCTGATAGGCTAGGGGCCCTCCTGGCCTGTATGATGTGTGATTGTAATTTTTTACGAAACCAAAAATACGTCTGATATTGAGTAGTGTTGGTTCTAAGAACAGTTAGATAGTTAGGTCAGGACAAGTGAAGTCATTAATGGTTTAGTATATCATGAAACTCTAAGAGTACGATGGACACTTTCAATAAAATGATGTCTACGGATTGGACAATAATGCTCACACACAAATTGTCGAGTTTGTAATCTCCCACCAATATGTTATAGGTTGTAGATTCTCACCAAGATATATGGTAAAAATGATGCATGCCATAAGTAGGACAAGTGGAGTTTTTAGTTTCAAAAGGTATATTTTACAAATGAGTTATTTTTTTTATAAGAAATATGGCATTTGATTGTTTGTTGAATATAAACCCACCAAATTAGTAATTTAATAATATAAAAAATATACTACTATTTTTTTTTAATTTTATACCTTAAATATTACTTATTAAATTATGAACTTACTCATCTTACTTAAATCTTATATGAAAAATATAAATAGTAATGCTGGTGAAGAATTAGTTACATAGTCTTTATAATTTAATAATATTTTAATATATTTTTATAAAATAATATTTTTTAAAAATATTTTGAAATACTTTTTTGTCTTATGCCTCAATCTTAGGACTATGATAGAAAATTACTATTAAAATACCAAAATAAATGAGAAGTTATTTACTAGTTTTTAACCAAACTGAGTTAGTGGGTGAGATGGCACTCATAGGTTGCCCACACATATTGACTATTTATTACTCTAGTACAAAAGTATACTACTTGGCATCATTAACTTCCAAATGGTATTTCACGGTATTAGTCGCTATAGGAGATTTTGATAGTCACATGTACTTTTCTATAATTGATACCACTTGTATTCGTTTTTTATTGGGATGTGTTTGCATTCTAAAATAATGAGTAATTGGAGCAATACTAGTACTTCAATAGGATATCACGAAAAATTTAAAAAAATTAATAAATTTTATACTCACCATTCAATTTTACTTGACTTAGATTATTTAATATCAATATTATTAAATAATAATAAAAACATAACAATAAATATAAATGCAATAAAAAATATAACCTTATCCTCCGTTCTTTCACTTTATGTAAGTGAAAATTTGATGTTTGATGGATCATGGTGCATCATAGGGTGCGGCCAATAAAAAAAGACAAAATCACCAAAGGAAAATGATAAAAAAAAAAGAAGAGAAATTATGCGTAAAAAATGACAAAAATACGCCCAACCTTCCTCCAAGCACGACTATGAAGTTAATTAATAATCGTCCCCTTTATTAACAGAATTAGATGAAGTTTATTTTTCTCTGAGTTATATACTTCGTTTGCCACCTTACATTTCTAGCTATTTGAAGTCGATTTTTAGCAGTAATTATATCAGACAATTACCACTTATGGACTTTATATTATATTTAATTGCGTGATTCTAGTTGCTCACATAATATCGTATGATCTTTATATTAACCTTTATAAGAGATTATCTATTTTTTTAATTATTTTAAGTGATTATCATAGAAGATGGAAAGTCATCTTCTTTTCATTTACTCGAAGTACATACAGTACCTCAACACTCAACATAGAAGACATCGATATTAATAAGCCATACTCCTTTCATGATGATGCAAAAGCGTGGCAGTCCATGGACTTGTTGGAAATTGGCATATCCCCATTCACCCTCTCGTATTCTATGGTTAGCTTCGCCACACAGCCCTTACTCTTGGGGACGAGCTTGCATATGGGCCTGCACACCTTGTAATCGTCATAAACATCCCCATCGATGCCATGGAGAGTAAAAATCATGTTCTCCTCACCCAACTCGACCTTCACCTTGAAGATTTCGGATTTCCCGTCTGTATCATAAACATAAATGTTATAATAATTGTTAAATACTTATAATTCAATTTTCAATATTCATATTCTCAATATTTCATCAATAATAATGATCAATTCTAGAAAAAATTATAATTTGATATAAAAGTTTTAACTTACAATATAAACGTATAGTAATTTATTATATGTTGCACACTTTAAAAAATAATATAATACTTTGCGTAATTTTAAAATAATATATTTATCAAATGTAAATAATTTTCATATTAAATAAAATTTAATGAGTTATCTATACAATAACTCAAATTGAAAAAAATTAAAGTAAAAATATAAAAAGTTAAAAACAAGTTTATTGCCCTACTTATTAATGTAGGCTCTAATACATGTTTCATATTATATTCGAAACAATTAATGAAAATTACAGATTTTTAATTATTATATTGGGAACCTACCCAAATTTAATAACCCACCATAAATTATCCTAATGTACTCACAACTCATGCACACCTCTACCTCTACCTCTTGGTACATTTGGATAAAAAATATTAGATTGTTTGGTTCATAATATCTTGGTAGCTAATATAACAGTAACACGCAATTATATCCATTATCCCAGCCATAAAATAAATCCTCCCATATAATAACATCACAACAATTTTTATAGTGATTGATGTAAGGGTGTTATAGGCAATTTATCTAGAATTGGTAGTATAAATGCCAGGTGGAAAGATTTTTTTTTAATTAAGTAAACATATTCAAGACATAATGGATTGGCCAATATAGATGAAATCTTAATGGATATTACTACATAATGTGTAGTAAAAATCATGGAATGAAGTAGATAAACAATATAGGAAGATGGTATTTTCAAAATGTTAAGTAATTTTCATGAGTCTAAATAATAGTTTAACATCGCATACTTATATTGAACAATTTATTGGATTTGTAGAAAATTTATATCATGCTCGGTTCTGATTATACAATCAAGTACTAATAACAACTATCCATTTACACTCATACTAAATTGGTGAGTAATTTTACCATATCATTGATATAATTAATACTCAAAATAAAATATATACAAAATTTTAACAAAAATTAAATTTTTTTTATAAATGTAGTTTGTCCAAAATTTATAAAATAATTTTGCGAATACAATAACTCGTAAGTATAAAATTAACATTTCGTCTACGCAATTTGAAAATATTAAGTTGCGCTAGTGTTGAAAGTTATTTCTTGAACTTGTATTTCCAGAGGTTCCAACTTTTATTTGTAATAGTTTTGGTATATGGTGTGCTCAAAAGTTATCCAACTACATGACTTATGACCTTATAATTTACTAAAAAATATCTATATATAGATAATTATTTCTTAAATTTTTATATTAGATTACTTTCATAATTTTTTGGCATTTAGTACTTAATCATTGGGATTTATGCACATACAAACATCTAGATAGAGCTCTTATTTTCCATATACTATATCAATCAATCATATGTCCACAAAATAATGAATATGTTTGCCATATTAAAAAAATACAAATATTGTCACGCCTCTTCACAGTTTGGTTGGGGTTCTATGATCAACCCGCTATCCTTCCTTGCACTAATAGTTCTAGTATGGTAAAAGGCATTGGAGTACCTATTTTCCATAACAAATTTTATAAAATATAAAAGTTACCTCATGGTGATATCATTGCCTCTTCTCCAGCCTAGACTCGTTGTGGCAATGCGTTTCTCCTGAAAAAGTTAATGGGAGGGGGTGAGTTTCTACAACTCAGTAAATGGGGGTTGGGAAGTGAGTTTTTAAAATAATCAATCTATCGAAAAAGTTTTATGCTTTTAATTTATTGTAATATGAGTTCATCACTTTTTTTTTTGAACATTTCCCCTTGCTCGGGAGATAACTTAGCAAACAATCACATGCCATTTCTATCATAGAAAGGGATCACATATTTGGAGAAGGATTCTCGACCCTGACACTTGTGGACTAAAGCGTATTTACCATCCACCCTGATAGAGGTGCACTGCCTCTACTTAGGGTATGAGTGGATATCAATAGTTTAACACTCAAACCCTGATCACTTCACCATGTCAGCTTAGTAGGATGAGACCTCATTTCCCCTACTGCCTCAGTCTCCATGCGTAGGAAGGTACTTGGCTTCACGACCTACTGAACGACAGAACTGCCCTTATGCACCCTTGGTCGTCCAGCAGTCCTTGGGCTTCATCACTACCTTACGTTAGGTATCCTCATGGCCCGAATGTCATAGTGCTTGCACAATCAACAATCTTTTTGAATTATGGCCTTTACCTTTGGCCCTCTAGTACAACGGTCTATTAGCTTGGCTTCGGCCCACATATACTGGCCTAACAGGTTCGACGTCCTGCCTTCAACAGAGTAGCGGTTTGGCCGAAAAATCTTGACAACTCAGCTTGGCTTGATGGGTATCACACTTCGAATTATAGCCTTTATCTTTAGCCCTCTAGCACAATGGTTTGTCAGTTTGGCTTCGGCCCACGCGTACCGGCCAAATAGGTTCGACGACCTAGTTTTGGCAGAGTAGTGGTTTAGCCCAACAAGCTCGACAACTTAGATTGGTCGATGGGTATCACACAAGATTCCCATTATTCAGGTCATTTAGCATCATATATCACTTATTTGTTCTGGACAGGTCCACACTTGTATCCATCAATCTTGGGCCCATTGGTATCTCGCGCCTAAGCCTAGAATTAGTTCCCAAACATTTTAAGCAGAGTCATCTAGTCAGGGGAGGCTAATTCGGAGAAAATAGTTTTTAAAGCTAAAATGTCATTCTAACCGGAATTGACGTTATAGCGGTTCCCTCTCACTTGGTAACAGTGACGTGGCCGTCCTAGTGAGATCTTGACTCGTGGTGCGCCTCCTTGCATCGATACTTGAATAATTGGCTCGTGGATGGTTCGAGTACCCTTATTAGGAGAATCGACATAAGGGACTTCCTAGTTTCAGGTACTATGCCTTAATTTTATTTAGGTCCCTCAATGTTTATAACCTCACATTTGGGTCCCCAATTTTCATTAAATCTCTATTAAGTCCCTAGGACTTCCAATTACCCTTCATGGGTCCTTAACTTTTCCAAATTTCCCAATTGGTCCTTAATTTTCCCAAATTTACAATTGGTCCTTAACTTTCCAAAAATTACAAATTGGTCTTTAAACTTTCAAAAATTGCCAATTGACACTCCATTTCATCCAATTGCCCAATTGGATCCTAGTTGGAAGTTAATTTCATGAAAATGCCCCAATTTTTGTTAAATTGCAATTTCACCCCCAATTTTCCAAAAAAACCCAAATTGCCCAATTTCTCAAAAATTGTAATTTGGTCCCCGAATCACAATTTCGTTCAATTGACCTCCAAAACATGGTTAATTATCTTAATTGGTTATTTGAATCGTCTTCCATATGTCTCCCTCATCATATTGAGCTTTGAACCGCTCGATTTGACTTAGAAATGAGCTTAAACAGAGCTTTGCCGAAAAATTCAGCCTAGAGAGAGAAAGATTCGATATCTTACCGTTGAGGGTTAGTCGACTAGAGCTCTTGCTTTCAATGGATTGCTCTCCTCCTAGGGATCCTCCTTGGATTAAACTGTGCCTCAAATTTGAGATTTGAGGCCACCATTGGATAGAAAATGAATTTAGAAATTTTTAAATTTGAAAACTTTGGTCAAATCGGGGGTGAACTAGCCGATTTAAGCTTTGAACCCGGTTCGGACCAGTTAAGTCCGGTTCGGAATAGTGTCGTCTTCTTCCTTCAAATAACGGCACAGTTCACTCGACAAAAAATCGTGCAGCGCCGACGAAGCTGAAAAATCTTCGGCCAGGGAGTTTCAAGTAATGAATAATCACTATTAAGGTGACAATCAGACGGCCAAGAATTCCCCAAACTTTCTATATAAAGGGCCCCTCTTCATTCATCCTCTCCACACCTGAAAACTCCATTCTCTCTCAACTGCTCCAATTTTCGGTGAAGCTCGAACCAAAGCTTTGACTTGGGAACTTTTCTGAGCCAAACAAGGTGAGGTTGGGTTCTTTAGAACTATGGAGAAGTCAGCTACACGCTTGTAGTCTTCATTTGCTCTAAGGGTTGTCGGAGAAGCACCGACGTGATAAAAAAGTATAGCAGCTTCGGCGGACCAAAGCTGCCCTGTTTCGGCTGAGCTGAAATCGGCCAATTCGAGCCCTTCCAAGCCAAACCAAGTCCACCCAACACCTCCACAGCCCTCCTACAACTGAATTAGAGCTGAAAGATAAGTCAATTTGGCTCCTGTTTGTAATTTCCGACCGATGCTAGAGAGAGAACCAGTAGAACTTTGATGATAAAATTCTCACTCAATTGGACATCAATTGATGTAATTCTTGATCCTAGGAGGAACCTCAGGACAATAGCTATCTTCTTAGATCAAAATCTCAGACCGTCGCATCACCGATGGTAAGCTTTCAAAGCTTTCTCTCTCAAAGTCCAGTTTTTCAGCAAAGCTCGGTTTGAGCTCATTCCTGCACCAAATTGTGCGATTCAATGTGCAATTGAATGGTATGAAGGTGTATAAACTCCAATGTAACTTCAATTTCAACAATTAAACACACTTGATTGGTCAATTTGATGAAATTAAATTCAGCTGAGTTAGAAGGTTGAAATTGGGGGGAAAATTGGAAATTTCAAAAATTTAAGGGATTAAAGTGAAATTTCATAAAATAATTGGGCATGATATAAATGTTGGAGGATCAATTGGGTAATTTTTGGGGCAAAACTTACCATTTTTGTTAAGTAGGGGCAAAATAGTAAATTTGGAAAAGTTGGGGGACTAAATTGGAAATTTGGGAAATTAAACCCCTTTTTGTGAAATTGAATAAATTGAGGTCCCAAGGTGAATTTTAAAAGTTTTGGGAATCAATTTGAGAAAAAACCAGCATTAGGAAGTTAAAGTTAAAGAAAAATAACTTTAGAGACCTAATTGCTAATAAATGAAAAGTTTGGTTTTCTCATTTATTTGGAATGAATGAAGGTTATTAGGCCAAGGGATTATGAATAAAGGTGTTCATATCGTGTAGTAACACGAAGTACCAGAAATGCCAACAAGGACGAGCTCACATGAAATACAAAGAATCAGTCAAGAGGATATCATTTCATTAACGAGTGAGTGAGATTTTTATATCATATCCAGTTGGGATGATAAGCACCTCGAAAATAAAAACCCAGTGGTAAGTGGTATTTTAAACATCACACCTAAGAGGAGTGATGTGAAAATCACGCGAAAAAACTACTTACTGGTGTAAGTAGATCATACCCGGTTGGTATGATGAAACTTCCTCGAAGGAAGTGGAAAACCCGTTCATCGGTTATGAGCGAAGATGTCCTCATACTTGGTTGGTATGATGGACAGTTGAAAAGTATTTTGTCAGAAGTGTTCTCCCTTAACTGTGTGCCACTGCTTAAACATTTTGGGAGACCTTCTTGATGGGAGCTCGAATAGCTCTATTAGGCTGGAGGCCTCGTTTTTGGGGAACTTGGGGGCTAATATGCTCAATTTTGAAAATCTCGAACTAGGCAAATCTCAAACAATGGGACCTAGGCTAGCTGGCACGAGCAGGAGCTCATAAACAAACATGATTTATATGCTATGAAAACTTAAGTAAATGAGTTGTTTGGCCATGGTACCAAGACAGGACCGACATACTCAGTCAACTAGTGGCAATGCAACATGATAGGTCTCCGAACTAGTCAAGACAAACAGTTACAGGTCGAGTTGTGGCCCGGGGCCATTGATCCAGTGGCACCACAGATTATATGGCATTATGTGAAAACTGTTGATTGTGCATGCACTGTGTTATGAGACCTTCAAGATGCCCAAGAGGGATAGTGATGCGTCTCAGGGCTCTAGACGACCTAGTGGATATAAGGGCAGTTAGTCGTACCATAAGTCTTGCGAAGCTCCGAGTAACTTCAAGTGCATGAGACCGGGGCAGAGATAGGATAAGATCTCTATCCTCATACGGACATGGAGATTTGTTATGGTATTGAGGGTCAGATGTTGCAAACATCCACTCATTCTTAGGGTAGAAGTGGATGTGCTTCTATCTAGGTGGCTGGTAAAGTCGCTCCAATGCCACAAGTGGGTTCAATGGACAAGCTGGCCTGTGATTGTGTGTTTTACGTTCATGATGATGGATGTGTGTTGGGTGATGACACACTGTGGTTAATAAGAAATGGTGATAAAAACCAGAATTGAAAATGAAAGGTTTTTAAAAGCGAATAAGGAGTCGCGCACTCCGAATCAAACATTTTTCCTAAAATTTAAATTTTGAAAACCCATTCATTGAGTCGTTGTACTCACCCCACTCCCTTATATCCCTTTCAAGTAACCCCAAAAAGCTTACCCCAAAGACCACCAGCTTACACGCCTATAAGATAGGTATGATAAGTTTAAAATTTTGGGTAGTTTTGATTTATGTTATTCTAGAAAAGGTGCAAGTTTAAAGGACGCCTTACTCTTCACGGTTTATAAACAAGGGGCAACCCTTAGTAAACTAGGAGAGTGGTGGGTTGATCATAGGGATCCAACCAAACCAGATCGGGGCGTGACAACTTGAGTGGTATCAGAGCATGTTTCCTCAAATAAATAATCAAGACTAGAAAATATAGTAACTAATAGGATTGCTTTTAAAATTTTCATAATGGCTCCAAAGAAAGGAACCAAGAAAACTAGGGTTGCGATCTCCAACACTGCCCAACCACCCTACCTGTAGAAACTCCTAGAGAAGCCCAGACAACTCCTCCTGGACTTAGCAGGGAGCACCAAAGATTGTACGAGGAGTTCACTCGTGTATTTAGGTAACCTAACATCGTCCCTGAGGCAGGTACCAATTCTTAGGTTGAACCGGAGGAAGTGCAATCCCATCCTCCCCCTGTTAACCATCTCACTACAATGGACATTCCCAGAAACCTCAAGACTCGACAACTAGGACGTAAACCTTTCCTCGGAGAAAAGGATGTTGGAGCCGCTATGGATTGGCTAGAAAACATTAAGAAGCTAATGGGAATCGTTAGGATACCACCAGAGGATATGGTGATCCTGACGAAATTCTTCCTAGAGGGAAGTGCCAAATGATGGTGGGACAATGTCTGAAATCTACATACCACCATCCCCACTTGGGAACAGTTCGAGGAGAGGTACTCAAAGGAGTACTTGGCACCCCATCTGATAAATGAGAAGAAGCAAGTGTTCATCCGACTTTGGCAATAGCTTAACTACATATTGGAGTATGAGACAAAATTCAATGAGTTAAGACCCTTTGCTCTTGAACTAGATGGGCTGGCAGACAAATGCTAGAGGTTCGTGGATGGTCTCAATATGGATATTTGAGATTGTATCGGAGTACTGGGATGCCCCCATGGACCTGGAAGTTATAATCAATATGGCTCACAAGTGTGAGCGACCGGTGCAAACCCGATGTCGTCGAATGGAGCAGACGACCCGAAAGGAGGATAAGGGTCCAAACCATCAAGGAGGATGGAAGGAGCATAACGGTCCATAATGGGGAAATATAATGGCATTCCAAAGAAGTGACATGCCACCACCTCCTCCCTGAGTAGTCCCCACCTTACCTCAAGAAAACGCTCGCTGTCCAAAGTGTCAAAAGAACCTTGAGGAAGCATGCTTTACCAGCTTTGCATGCGGGCAAGTGGGACACTTTGCAAAGGATTGTCCCAATCTCACAAAGAATAGGCAGAGGAATACTCTCATACCACCTCAAGGGAATCCCAGGAATCCTAGGCCAGATGCTACACCTCGAGTACCAGCTAGGGAGTACAACCTCACCTAGGAAGTGGCTAGAAGAGACCCTAACACTGTAGCGGCTACACCCCAAAACCCTCCAAATTTGTTCAAGAGAATCTTGTAAACTGAAGATCTTTTATTTAATACAAGAAACTTTCTTCTAAACTATACGCTTCTTCAATTAGGATATATACAACTATGGGGACAACAAGTCTATTCTCTCTTTGACTCCGGAGCTGAGAGATCCTTCATTAAGGAAGAGTTGATTTCAAGAGTACCCCTAGAGCTCACTCCACTAGAACAAAGTTTTAATATCCTTACACCTTTAGGAGAAGGTTTAAAATGAAATAAATAATTAAAAGGAAGTGAGATAAAGATTGGAGGAATCAAAATTGAAGCTGACTTGATCCCATTACCCTTAAAAGAGGTTGAAGTAATCCTTGGGATGGATTGGCTGAGTAACCATCAGGCGAGGATGGACTGTGCAAAGAAAACGGTAACTTTCCACACTCCCAAGATGGAAGGATTAAAGTTCTAGGGAGATAGATGGAAATGTGAAGTACAAATGGTGTCCCATCTGAAAGCCCAAAAGATGATGCAAAAAGGTTGTACAGTTTTCCTAGCCATGGTCGTAGACGAAAAGTCTGAAGAAAAGAGACTGGAAGACATTCCGGTAGTTAGACACTACCTAGAGATATTTCTAGAAGAGCTACCCAGATTACCTCCAAGTCGGGAAGTGGAGTTCACCATAGAAATAATCCCAAGAACAAACCCCATATCCCAAGCCCCATATCATATGGCTCTGGCAGAGTTGAAGGAATTGAAGAAACAATTGGATGAATTATTGGAGAAGGATTTCATATGTCCTAGTTAGTCTCCATGGGGTGCTCTTGTCCTATTCGTAAAGAAAAAGGATGGAAGTATGATAATGTGCATAAACTACAGAAAGCTAAACCAGGTAACCATAAAGAATTGATACCCACTTTCGAGGATAGATGATTTATTTGATCAATTAAATGGAGCAGCTTACTTCTCCAAAATAGACCTTCGGTCAGGCTATCATCAACTCAGGATTCCAGAAGAGGACACCCCTAAGATGGCATTCTGATCCATATATGAACATTACGAGTTTAGAGTGATGTCATTCGGATTGATGAATGCCCCTGCAACCTTTATGGACCTAATGAACCATATGTTCCAACCCCATTTGGACAGGTTTGTGATAGTATTCATAGATGACTTCCTTATATACTCACGAACTAGGTCGAGACATGAAGAGCATTTGTCAATCACCTTGGAAATATTAAAGGAAAATTAATTATATGCAAAAATTTCCAAGTGTGAGTTTTGGCTGCAAGAGGTAGGATTCTTAGGGCATATCATATCAAAGGATGGAGTTAAAGTAGATCCAGCCAAGGTGGAAGCCATATCATATTGGAAGACTCCAAGGAATCCTATAGAAATAAGAAGTTTATTAGGTCTGGCAAGATACTATAGATGGTTCGTGCAAGACTTTTCTAAGATAGCAACCCCTTTAACTCGACTCACCAGGAAAGGAGTTGAGTATAAGTGGGATGAAAGCTGCGAGAAGTCTTTCATGAAGTTAAAGATTCGATTGACAACCGCACCGGTACTCTCCTTACCTGACCCTAATGCAGGAGAGTACACCGTCTATAGTGATAAATCCAGACAAGGACTCGAATGTGTCTTGATGCAACAAGGGAAGGTTATCACTTATGCCCCATGACAATTAAAGGTACACGAAAGAAACTACCCAACTCATGATTTGGAATTAGCTGCAATAGTGTTTGCCCTAAAGATATGGCGACACTACCTTTACGGGATTAAGTGTAGGATATACACAGATCACAATAGACTTAAGTATTTTCTAACTTAGAAAGAGTTGAATTTCTGCCAGAGGAGATGGATGGAATTGGTTAAGGATTATGACCTTGTGATAGAATATCACCCTAGAAAGGAAAATGTAATAACAGATGCCTTGAGTCGCAAGTACCAAACTGAGGCAACTCAAGTAAAGACGAGTTACATACCTCTATTCCAACAATTGAGAAGAATGGAGATAGGCCTAAAAATGGACAAGCAAGAAAGGTGCATAATGGCTAACGTGGTAGTGAGACCTAGTCTAACTGAGTAGATCCAGGCTCAACAAAAGATGGAGAAGGAGCTTCAACTATACCTGAATCCAGTTAATAGAGAAACTAAACCAGACTACGACTTGCGAAGTGATGGAGTGTTGACCTACAAGGGTAGGGTATGTGTTTCTCAAAATAAGGAACTATAGGGGTTAATTCTAGAAGAGGCACATGATTCGGTGTCTGCCATGCATTCGGGCAGTACCAAAATGTACCACACCCACAAACAGGAATATTGGTGGAAAGGTATGAAGAGGGACATTGTGAAATATGTAGCCTGATTCTCGTCCTGTCAATAGATAAAAGCAAAACATCAGAAACCATCAGGACTGCTACAACCCTTACTAATTCCGAAATGGAAATGGGAGCACATCACTATGGACTTTGTCATGGGACTACCAGTGACAAGAAAGGGTCAAGATGCGATTTGGGTCATCGTGGATAGATTGACCAAAACAACTCATTTCCTTCCTATAATAGTGATGGAAACAGTGGAACAACTGGCCGTCTTATACCTAAGGGAAATTGTGAGGCTCCATGGCATTATACTGAGTATAGTATCATATAGAGATCCAAGATTTACTTCAAGGTTTTGGCCAAGCTTACAAAGTGTTATGGGAACCAAGCTCCACATGAGCACGACATTCCATCCTCAGACAGATGGGCAGTCTAAGTGAACCATCCAAACCATGGAGGACATGTTAAGAGTGTGCGTAGTCACCATGAACAAAGGCTGGGAAGAATACTTATGGCTGATGAAATTTGCTTATAATAACAGTTATCATGCCAGTATTCAAATGGCTCCCTATGAACATGTCATACTCCTCTATTTTGGGAAGAAGTGGGGGAAAGAAAGTTAGAAAGGGCAAAACTAATTGAGGATGCCACGAACAAGATAAAACTAATCAAGAGTCGTCTTAAGACCGCACAGGACATGTAAAAGAGTTATGCGGACAATCAAAATAAAGATATGGAGTTTGAGGTGGGAGATCAAGTATTCCACAAATTGTTCCCATGGAGGGTAAAACTTAGGTTTCAACAAAGAGGAAAATTGAAACCAAGGTATATTGGTCCATATCCCATCATTCAAAGGATAGAACCAGTGGCCCATAAATTGGAACTACCTCCAGACCTATAGAGAATACATGATGTATTCCAAATCTTTGTGCTTAGGAAATATCAGCATGATCCTAGTCATATATTGGACCGACTTCCATTAGAGCTGGAAGAGAATCTGACCTATCAAACAGAACCGGTAAGAATCATCAACTGGAGGGACAATAATTTAAGGAATAAGAGGATTCATATGGTCAAGGTTCTGTGGCAGAACGAACCTGTGTAGGAAGAGACATGGGAAACCGAAAGTGTGATGAGGGATAGTTACCCTCAATAATTTAGCATGTAACTGTTTTGGGAACAAAACCCCTAAAAGGAGGGGTATAAACCCCGCTCTTTTGAGTTAAGGAAAATCGAAAAAATGGTCAAACCGAGTGAGAAATACCAGACTGGTTCACAAACCCGACCATTTGAGGGTTTATAAAACCTTGGAAAAGAACCTTAAGACAAATTATAATAGAAAAACCAAACTGGTTCAGATGAACTAGATCTCATTAGAACATTGAAGTTAAGCGTGCTTGCATGAGAGTAGTGCTAGGATGGGTGACCTCCTATAATTAATACCCATAATTTAATACCTAAATCAAATTATTGGAATTAATACCCATAATTTAATACCTAAATCAAATTATTGGAATTAATACCCATAATTTAATACCTAAATTAAATTATTGGAATTAATACTAATAAATACCCATCAATTTATGGCAACATTAATACTCGTAATAAATCTCCCCCATTTAATACACAATTTTACACCTATATAAAGAGCTCACCCCATTCATCCTCTTCACACCTGAACACTTCTCTCTCTCTCTCCCTCTCTATTGCTCCATTTCCTGATGAAGCTCAAACCAGAGCTTTGACTTGGGCAATTTTCTTAACCTCAGAAGGAGAGATTGGGCTCTTTAGATTCCGGGGGAAGTCAACTATCTGATATCAACCTCCATTCAATCTAAGGATCGTCGAAGAAATGCCAACATAATCAAAGAGTGAAATAGCTCCTGCACACTAAAACTGCCCTATTTCGGCTAAGCTGAAATCAACCAATTAGAGCCCTCCTTAGGCCAAACCAAGCCTTACTAACATCTCCACAGCCCTTCTACAACTAAATTAGGACTGAAAGGTAACCAATTTGGCTCCTCTATGCAATTTCTTATCGGTGTTAGTGAGAGAGTCGACAGAATTTCAATAACAGAATTCTAATCCAATTCGACATCAATTGATGTCATTCTTGATCCCAGGAGGAACCTCAGAAGGAAAGCTAACTGCCTAGATACAGGCCGTCCTGCTCTCACTGGTGAGCAATTGAAGCTCTCTCTCTCTCTAGTCTGTTTTCTAACAAAGCTCCATTTGAGCTCGTTCCGAAGTTTAAGTTTGCGATTCAAAGTGCTATGGAATCGTATGAACAAGTAGAAACTCAATTTCAACTTCAATTTAAACAATTAGAAGTGTTTGATCAATCAATTTGATTAAATCAAATTTGACTATATTAGTAAGTTGAAATTGAGGGAAATTTTGGGTAAAATTGGGGATTTTCAAAAATTTGAAGGACCAAGATGCAATTTTATAAAATTGAGGGTCAATTGGGAATGATAAGAATTTAGAGGGCCAATTGAGGAATTTTAGAATTTTTGGGGTGAAACTTGCCATTTTTGTAAAGGAAGGGCAAAATGGTAATTTTGGAAAAGTTGGGTGACCAAATTGGAAATTTGGGAAATTAAACCCCTTTTTGTGAATTTGAATAAATTAAGGTCCAAAGATAAATTTTAAAAGTTTCGGGACTCAATTGGAGAAAAACCGACATTAGGGACTTAAAGTTAAAGAAAAATAACTTTAGGGACCTAATTGCAAATAAATAGAAAGTTTGGTTTTCTCATTCATTTGGAATGAATGAAGGATATTAGGCCGAGGAATAATGAACAAGGATGTTCATATCGTGTAGGAATACAAAGTACCGAGAACGCCAACAAGGACAAGCTTGTATGAACACAAAGAACTGGTCGAGTGGAATTCACTACATTAACGGGTGAGTGGGATTTTATATCATACCCGGTTGGGGATGATAAGTACCTCAAAATGAAAACCCACTACCTAGTGGTATTTTAAACATCACAACTTCGAGGAGTGATGAGAAAATGACATGGAAAAACTACTTACAAATTGTAAGTAGAACATACTGAGTTGGTATGATGAAACTTCCTTGGGGGAAGTGGAAAACCCAATCCTCGGTTATGAACGGAGATATCCTCATACCCAACTGGTATGATGGATAGTTAAAATTTTATTTTGTCAGAAGTGCTCTCCCCTGATTGTGTGCCATTGCTTAAATGATTTGGGAGACCTTCTTGACGGGAGCTTGAATAGCTCTTTTAGGCTGAAAGCCTCGATTTTGGAACTTGGGGGCTAATATGCCCGATTTTGAAAATCTCATGCAATGGGCCCAAGGCCAGTTGGCACGAGCAGGAGCTCGTAAATAAACATGAGTTATATGCCATAAAAATTTTAATAAATGAATTGTTTGGCCATGGTACCAAGACATGACCGACATATTCCATCAACTACAATAGTGCGACAGGATAGGTCGACGGACTAGTCAAGACAAACAGCTACAGTTTGAGTTGAGAGTCAGAGCCATTGGACTAGTGGCACCACAGATTATATGGCATGATGTGAAAATATTGATTGTACATGCACTGTGATTACGAGACCTTCAAGATGCCCAAGAGGGGTAGTGCTGTGTCCTAGTGCCCTGGACTACCTAGTGGGTATAAGGGTAGTTCATCGAACTAGGTGACCTTGCAAAGCTTGACATAGCTTCATTGTGCACGAGACCGGGTGGGGTCAGGATGAGGTTTCTGTCCTCATACGGACACGAAGTATTTTTGGTATGAGGGTAGGACATCAGGGATGTTCACTTAGACTTCGAGTAGAAGAAAGGGACTTCTATCGGGGTGGATGGTAGAGATGCTCCGATCCACAAGTGGGTGTAGTCGACGTAACATCATCTCGCGAATGTGTGTGTGATCCCTTCATGATGAAGGGTGTGTGATTTGTGAAACACACTGAATGTGGAAATGGGAAAAAGGTTATGGAAACCTTGGAAAGGATTTAAGAATCCTTGGAAAAATAATTGGCAAACCTTGAGAAAAGGTGTTGAAAACTAAAATTTGAGAAAATAATATTTTAAAAGAAAATAAGGAGTCTGACACACTCAAATACAAATCTCTTTCCTAAAAGATAAATTTTGAAAACCATTTCACTGAGTAGTTGCACTCACCCCCTCCCTGAAATCCCTTTTAGGAAATTCAAGAAAGCCTCCCTTAATAGCCATAAACTAAGATGCCTATGTGACAGGTATGATACATTTAGAATTTTATGCAGTTTTGATTTATGTTATTTCAGGAAAGGTGCAGGTTTAAAGGATGTCTTACTCTTCACGGTTATTAAAAATGGGCAACCCTTTAATACCCCAAGAGAGTGGTGAGTTGATCATGGCGATTCGACCAAACCGGGTCGGGGTATGACAACTTGAGTGGTATCAGAGCCTATTTCCTCGAATACATAATCAAGACTAGAAAATATAGTAACTAATAGGATTGATCTTAAAATTTTCAGATTGCTCCGAGGAGAGGAACCAAGAAAACTAGGAATGACTCTACTCAACACTCTATCCTCGTAGGGAGACAACCCTATAAGTTCCCAATGCTTGAGGCATGGTAGGAATCTCAAAAGACCAAATGGGGAAGTATCCAGGAAAAATGGTGCTAGGACATATTGAGGGCACAACTCTAAGTACAAAGGAAGCCAAGCGTGAAGCTGTAAATGCCAACAAAGGGCGTATATCCTTACCTAGGAGGATGCTTATCAAGAATCTCATAGCTCCCTATTTATTTTATGACCACTTTCTATAATAGGGAAAAAACCCCAACATATTGTACTATTCTATTAATTAAGTACTCCTAATTCCTAGAAACCTGGTCTCTCAAAGAATGTAATCTTGTTAGGAAGATAGCCCCAAGAAAAGTAACCAAACAAAATCACGATTCCCTAGACACCACAGAGATCAAGGATAAAGGAACGAATCAAGGAGATTATTAGGCAAAGAAGGTAGGACAAGAAAACCGACATGGTAAGGAGTCTAGGAGAAACCTTGGGGTCACTAAGCAAGGAACAACCTATAAAAAAGTACAAAGGAAAGGACATGAAATGAAGGACTATCCCACACGACTAGGATTTAGAACAATACTTTCCAAGAAAGACGTCCTCACAGCTATAGAAAATCTGAAAGGATATTATCCCAAGAAACACGACTCCAGCTCGTAGTTTCAACCACAGACAGGAGGAAGCTCTTCAAAGATTTTAGCGAAGTGGGAGGAAGGAAAAAGGGCTAAAGGTAGGACCTCAATAAAACCACACACAAAACAAAAGGTACTGAAGAGAATTCTCCCTTAAAGAAGAAAATTCCAACAATTTAGAAGTAAAGAAATGAGTGCATCCACAAGAGAAGACAAACCGAGCATTTGACGACAAATGGGATGTCTTGAGATTGCAAGTATAACTTCTTTTGGAAATAGCAGAGAAGTCAAAATTGGAGTCTCTGACCAACATAGCAGAAGTAAGCAAACCATAAAAATAAGATAGTCAAAGAGAATGAACGATGCCCTAAGGAGGACCGGGAAGTAGTAAGGAATACACCCTAAAAAGGGCATTGGAAGAGTCATTAAGGACAAGAAGATTCGAGAGACAACTGCCTCAAGAGAATTAGACAAGGTGAATAGTAGAGGCGAGGCAGGTAACACACTAACCCTCGTGAGGGTCATAGATTAAACTCCAGCAAAGAAGGAAGAAGTGGAAAGGCCAAATATTAGGGAAAAGAAGGATGAAGGAAAATCCTTAAAAATACCAATGGCCAAATTAACGACCAAACATAAGCCAAGAGAAGAGTAGGTAAGCCCCTTACATGATCAAGAGATCTTGAAATAAGGAAGATATGAGCTCTCCCTAAATGAAATAGACACGTATTGAAGTACATGTAAGGATGAGGATATAGTGTAAAAGATGTGCCCATAAGATTTCAAGAGTAAAGGTAAACAAGAGAAGACGACATCAAAGGGTGTCATTTAAGGGTAGAAATTCCCTAGTGCAAATGAAAAAAAAAAAAGAAGAATTTCAGGAGAAAGGGAAAGAATCCTACCAATGGAGGAAGCCCTGGAAAGACATACGTATCCCAATTAAGAGGAAATGGAACCAACAGAAATGGAAAAAACAATAAGCTCATAAATGAAATGCTGGTTGAGATGGAAAGATCAAGTACCAAGGAAAAATACTCATGAGGGCCTAAGAAGTAAATTAAACCAAAGGAATGGATAAATAGCATGGTAGCATCAAAGAATGCCGTAACGAATAGGAGTGGGTGGACTACAATAATAAGAGAATAAAAGAAAGAATATATGAGGAATCTTGGAGAAGTAAGCCCTCAATTAAGAAATAAATTAGGGATAATGACCACTAACATCAGGACGGGTCATGGTCCACACTCACTTAATGGAGCCTAAAGAATGGACGGATAAGCATAGTGTAGAGTATATGAAATAAGACCAACAATCAGAAATTTCTTAGATAAGGAATGAAAGGAAATTTTAAGATGAATAAGGATTTAAAGTGGGCAATTGCCTCAACATAGAAGAAGGTGTAAGGAAATGAAGGAAGGAATCTCCAAAGGATGGTAAGAAGGTTGAACATGTAACTCTTAAGGTTAAAACCTCTACTTTGAGGAATATAGTAGAGAATGAAACCGTAAGAAGGGAACTCCCCAAACAAACAATCAACACATAGACCAAAAAGAGATCAACTCGAAATAATGTATCGTGAAATGGTCACGTGCAAGTAAGAGTGGATTAAGGAAAAAGGAAAGTCCTTGAATAAAGGATGCCACTAAAGAAGAGAAAGGACATAAGAAGGGAAAAATCCTCGTACGTCAATAAGTTATCAGGAAACCCAATGATTGGAATAAAAAAGACCCAATAAAAAAGTAGGGAAAGGATGAGTAGGTAAGAGAAATCGATACGATTATGTGAGATATAACTTCAAAAGCATGATGGATGAGAGGATAATGGTAAAAGGATAGTTGAGGAATGCTATCAAAAGAAAAGTGGGATGAAGTTATATGATCCCTAAAAGCTCGGAAAGCTAAGAGAGACCCTCAAGGAGATGTTCTAGAAATCTAATGGATAGAGACATGTACTAGAAAATGCCATGTTGTAAGGGGCACATAAGCCTAGCAATCCCGAGGAGAATATGACTCAAAGTAAGGAAGAGTCTGCTAGTAAGCATGAAAAGGACAAATATAAAATTTGGACCGAAGTTATAATAAACAACGAACGAAGGAAGGGTCAAAATAGGACGAAAAGGTGATAATAAAGAAAACCATGAAAAAAAGTACGTAATGCTTGAAAGAACATCGAGCTAAGGGTTTCAACTACCAAGAGAATTATAAGATATGTGAATGGTTGGGTATTTTGGAACATCGAGCTGGGCAAGAACACTCAAGAGGAGAAATCTTGTCCTAAGTAGAGGAGAAGTTGACATTAAAGGAAATTAACCGAGATGTGAAATATGCGGATTAAGTTTTGAGGACAAAACTCCTAAAAGGAGGGGAGAGTTGTAAACCCCGCTCTTTTTAGTTAAGGAAAATAAAAAAAACGGTCAAACTGAGTGAGAAATACTGAACTGGTTTACAAACCCAACCATTTGAGGGTTCATAAAACCTTGGAAAAGAACTATAAGACAAATTAGAAGACAAAAACTAGACTGGTTCAAATGAACTGGCTCTCATCAGAACACCGAAGTTAAGCCTGCTAGGATGGGTGACCTCTTATAATTAATACCCATAATTTAATAACTAAATTAAATTATTGGAATTAATACTAATAAATACCCATCAATTTATGGCAATATTAATGCTAGTAATAAATCTCCCCCATTTAATACACAATTTTACACCAATATAAAGAGCTCACCTCCATTCATCCTCCTCACACCTGAACACTTCTCTCTCTCTCTCTCCCTCCCTCTATTGCTCCATTTCTCGATGAAGCTTGAACCAGAGCTTCGACTTGGGCATTTTTCTTAATCTCAAAAAGAGAGGTTGGGCTCTTTAGATTCTGGGGGAAGTCAGCTATATGATAGCAACCTTCATTCGATCTAAGGATCATCGAAGAAGCACCGACATAATCAAATAGTGAAACAGCTTCGACAGGCCGAAGCTGCCCTATTTCGATCGAGCTGAAATTGGCCAATTTGAGCCATCCTCGGGACAAACCAAGCCTTAACAACACCTCCATAGCCCTCCTACAACTGAATTAGGACAGAAAGGTAAGCCAATTCGGCTACTCTATGCAATTTTCGACCAGTGTTAGAGAGAGAGTCGACAAAATTTCAATGACAGAATTCTAATCCAATTCGACATCAATTGATGTCATTATTAATCCTAGGAGGAACCTCAGAAGGAGATCTACCTACCCAGATAGAAAGCTAGGGCCGTCGCGCCCTCACCTGTGAGTAATTAAAGCTCTCTCTATATAGTCTATTTTCTAGTGAAGCTCCGTTTGAGCTCATTCTATCGTTTAAGCTTGTGAAGGGAAAGAAATTATGAAGATCGAAGAGATAAGTCAAACCCAAGTAACACGTAAGTAGGAAGACGACATCAAAAGATGTCATACAAGTAAGAAAGGGACTAACCAGAATAAAGGATCGTGAAATGATCATGATGTGATTAAAAATGGATTTACAAGGAGAAGAGACCTTAAAAAGGGAGGGCGCCAGTAGAAATAAGGAATGAAATAAGAGCTTTAGCATGTCAATAAGTTATTAGAAGCTCAAGGGCTTGAAGATTGAATGACCATATATAGAAGTCAAAAAAGACGAGTAAGTAAGGAAATCGATACGACTATAGTGAGGTGAAGTTAGAGACAAGTTCCGAAGAATGTCATGCGGTAAGGAGCATGTAAACCCAACTATCCCAGGGAAATTATGACTTAGGCAAGGAAGGGTCTATGATTAAGGCATAATGAAGCCAAGCATAAAGATGATAACCAAAGAATGAGGGTGGGATCCATGTAGGATGAAAAGGTGATAAACGCCAAAAACTTGTGGAAGAAAATGATCGGAACTCATAGTCTTAAAATCTTAGGTAAAAGAGTTTGGAATGGAGAAATGGTGCCTTGGGAAAGGAAGGATGTAACTAAAGGAAATGATTCTAAGTATTACAAGGAGATATGCTTAGCTAAAGAAAGTTCCATGGAATGAGGAAAGGATGAGAATGAGAATCTTAGGTATGGGATGTAAGGGATGAACAGAAACAACCGAGAAGGTTGTAAGATGATAAACTAGCAAATTTATATATTAATGAAAGTTTATTCTAGTACGCAAAAAGCGTGAAATAAGTTTTGGGGACAAAACTCCTCAAAGGAGAGGAGAGTTGTAAGCCCTACTATTTGGAGTTAAGGAAAATTGGGAAAAAGAACCGGTCAAACTGAGTGAGAAAACTAAACCCGTTCACAAACTCGATTTTTGGGGAACATGCAAATTGGGGAATTTACAACTCTCGAGTGACCCAAAGGGGCTCATAAACCTTGGAAAAGAACCTTGGGATAAATTGGGAGAGAAAAACCAGACCGGTTCGAGTGAACCGGATTATGAACCGAGCCGATTTATGAACTGGAACTGATAGAGAGAGGGCAAATTGGGAAATTTATGGATCCCAAGTAACCTAAAGAGTCACATAAGTCATGAAAAAGGACTTTAGGATGAATGAGGGATGAAAACCAAACTGGTTTAGGTGAACTAGATCCGAACCGGATTGAACTAGTTTAAACCACTATTGAACCGGATGCTAAATTCATTTTTCTAGGTGGCTTAGAAAATTTCAATTAGAGAATTGAGACCACCATTTGATAGATAATTAATTTAGATAAATTTAGAAATTTTTAATTTTGAAAAACTCGGTCAAATCGGGTCTTAAGCGGTCGGTTTAAGCTTTGAACTCGGTTCAGACCGGTCTGGTCCGGTTTGAAACAGTGTCATCTTCTTCCTTAAGATGAAAACATTGCTTACTCGTCAAATAATCGAAGCAATGCCAGCGAAGAGGAAACATTTCTATTTAGTATGTTTTAGGCCAACAATGACTATCATAAAGGTGCCAAACGGACGATCGACGAGTCCTCGAGCTCCCTATATAAAGAGCTCATCTCCATTCATCCTCTCCACATCTGAAAACCTCACTTTCTCTCAGCTACTCAGTTTTCCAGCGAATCTTGAACCAGAGCTCCGATATAGGGTCTTTTCTCAACCAAAGAAGGCATGGTCAGGTTCCTTTGAACCAGTGAGAAGTTAGCTACACGGTGGTAGTCTCATTCACTCTGAGAGTCGTCAGAGAAGCGTTGGCGTGATCGAACAGTGAATTAGCATCGGTCGACCGATGCTGCCCTATTTCTGTGGAGCTAAAATTGGCCAATTCGAGCCCTCGTCTGGCCAAACCAAGCTCTCCCAATACCTCCTCAGTCCTCCTACGACCGAATTAGAACTAATAGGTAAGCAAATTTGGCTCCCTTCTTTAATTTTTGACCGGTGCTAGAGAGAGAATTGGTAGAATTTCGATGATAAAATTCTCACCCAATTCGGTATCAATTGATGCAATTCTTGACTCTAAGATGAACCTTAGAAGGAGTGCTATCTGCCCAAATTGAAAGCTCGAACCATCATGCCATCGACGGTGAGCATTTGAATCTTTCTCTCTCTACGTTTTGTTTTCTAACGAAGCTTCGTTTGAGCTCATTTCGACCTCAAAACTTGCGATTCAAAGTGCAATTGAATCGTATGAAGATGTAGAAACTCGAATTTAACTTCAATTTCAACAATTAAACTTGTTTGATTGGTCAATTTGATGAATCAAATTCGATTGTGTTGGAAAGTTTGTTGATTTCGAAAATTCAACGGACTAAAATGCAATTTTATAAAATTGAGGGCCAATTGGGCATGATAAGAGTGTGAGAGGACCAATTGAGCAAATTTTAGAATTTTGGGGGTAAAACTTATTATTTTTGTAAATGCAGGCGAAAATGGATATTTTGGAAAAATTAAGGACCAAATTGGGAATTTGGGAAACTTGAACCCCTTTTTGTGAATTTGAATAAATTGAGGCCCCAAGGAGAATTTTTAAAGTTTCGAGACTCAATTTGGGGAAAAAACCTGGCACTTGTGGCCTAAAGTAAAAGAAAAAAGAACCTTAGGAACTAAATTACATATATTTGAAAAGTTAGATATTTTAGTCATTAATAATGAATGAAGGCTATCAAGCCAAATGATAATGAACAAGTATGTTCATACCGTGTAGAAACACAAGATATTGGGAACACCAGCTAGGGCAAAGCTCGCAAGGGATGAAAGCATATTTAGAGGAAATACACTGTACGATCGGGTGAGTAGGAAATTAATATCATACCTGGTTAGGATGATAAGCACCTCGAAAATGAAAACCCATTGCTAAGTGGTATTTTAATCATCACATTTGAGAAGAGTGATGTGGAAATCATGCAGAAAAACTAATTATCGGTTGTAAGTAGATCATACCCGGTTGGTATGATGAAACTTCCTGGAAGGAAGTGGAAAACCCGCTTATCGGTTACAAGTAGAGATGTCCTCATACCCGGTTGGTATGATGGATAGTTGAAAAGTTTATTTTGTCGGAAGTGTTCTCCCCTGACTGTGTGCCATTGCTTAAAATTTTTGGGAGACCTTGACGGGAGCTCGACTAGCTCATATAGGCAGGAGGCCTCGATTTTGGAACTTGGGGGCTAATATGCCTGATTTTGGAAATCTCGAACAGTGGGCCCTAGGCCAATTGGCACAAGTAGGAGCTCATAAACAAACATGACTATTAAGCCATGAAAACTTAAGTAAATGAGTTGTTTGGCCATGGTACCGAGACAGGACTGACTTACTTGATGGAATAGCGGTAGTGCGACATGACAGGTCTTCGGACTAGTCAAGATAAACAGTTGCAGTTCGAGTTGAGGGTCAGGGCCGTTAGACTAGTAGCATCATAGATTATATGGCTTATGTAAAAAAATTGTTGATTTGTGCATGCATTGTGTTATGGGACCTTCAAGATGCCCAAGAGGGGTAGTGATGCGTCCTAGGGATCTGGACGACCTGGTGGATATAATGGCAGTTAGTCGTACCAAAAGTTTTGTGAAGCTCCACGTAGCTTCATTGTGCATGAGATCAGGGTGGGGACGGGATGAGGTCTCTGTCCTCATACAGATACGGAGTTTTATTATGGGATTGAGGGATGGATGTCATGAATATCCAATCATTCTCAGGGGAGAAGTGGATGTACTTCTATTTAGGTGGTCGGAAAAGTCACTCCGACACCACAAGTGCATACAGTGGATGGGTTGGCCTATGATTGTGTGTTCCTTCATGATGAAGGGCATGTATTGGTTGATTAACACACAAGTTGTGATGAGAAATGATTATGAAAATTGAGATTTGAAAATGAAATATTTTAAAGAAATTAAGGAGTTTGGCACACTCCAAATATTAAACTATTGTTTATCAAAAACTTCATTTTTGAAAATACACATTCACTGAGTTGTAGAAACTCACCCATCTTTTTATCCCTTTTCTGGAAATAGAGAAAATGACTAGGGATAACACCAAGCCTTACCCCCTATCAAGCATGCTTAATTTCGCTTAATCTTGCATTTTATTTGATATGTCTTTCCAAGGAACAAGGTTGAAAGTAAGCCTGATTCCTCTTGAGTTAAAGAAGGAGGAAACTCCTCTTGAACCAAGGGAGCGGCGGGTTGTTCACGAAGATCTGATCAAACCAGGTTGGGGCATGACATGGTCCTTCCTCCATTTTGGTTTAGCATAATTCTAGATCCATTCCTTAGGTTTGACCATCGAACTCAGTCCTACTTGGGTGACCTTTCTTAGAACCGTTGGCACTACATGTTTCTTACAGTGTATTCTATTATGGAATTATCCTTGCCTAGAATGATCTCCAAAGTGTATATCCTTGATAACAATTTATGCCATTTCCATCTGTTCAGGAGTCATAGGGTTTCGTTCCTTTCTACTACTCGATAGTGTTTCCCATCTACTTTCTATGTAGTTCCAATTGTCCTATAATTTTCTTAATATCGGAATCATGTTGGTTCCCTTCATCTACTCATTATTTTACATACTTTCCTATGGTTTTTCCCTGGTTCCAACCATCAATTTTTTTTCCCAACTTACTGACACATTAAAATCCTTTTTCACTCGTGTCCTTCTTCATTACATTGGCGTATTTTCCTCAAGGGTTTTCCTTTCCTCTATCCTTACTTGTGACCATTCACCATTTCTCATTTCAAGTTGAACCTTTTTCGGTCTACGTATTGATTCCTTGTTTTGGGAAGGTCTCCCTTTTATGATTTTCATTCTCTACTATATCCTTCAAAGTATTGACTCCCATTTTAGGGTGGTACCTTTAATCTTCTTACCATTTCTTGAAGGTTCCTTCCCATTACCTCCCTACACTCTCTTTATTTTAGGGCATTTGCCCACTTTTAAATTCTCATTTGTCTTAAAATTCCCAGTCCATCCTTCATTCCCTATCTAATGAACTTCAGTTTTTGGGTCTTATTTCTTGTATCCCACACTATGTCAAACAACACAATTGTTATTCTTTTGGTTCCATTAAGTGATTATAGACCATGACAAGTCTTAATGTTTATAGTCGTTTCCATTATTCACTTCTTATTTTTGAGCTTGTTTCTCCCAATGTTTCTCAGTTAGTCCTTCCTCTATGTTCTTACTTGGGCAATCTGCCCCTTCCTTACTTATATGACATCTTTCGATGTTATCTCCTTTTCCACCCATTCCTTGAGTTTAACCCACTCTTTGAGTTCTGGATAAACATCCCTTGTAACAGGTCCTTTATTCCCAACTGGCATTCCATTTGAAATTTACCTTCTATTCCACATTAGTTGGGTTCATTACTTCTCCGTTGGGATATATATGCCTCTTCAGGGCTCCTTTCCTTGGTAGACGTCCTCCTATTTCCCGTAGATTTCCTCTTTCCCTCATCTTCCTAATTATTTGTTTTAAGTTGTCCTCTTGATATCCTTGGTGTCATCCTATCTAACTCATCCTTACTTTGGGGAGTTTTGATAGCATATCCCTTATCATTGTCTTTATCCCAACTTGTTATTCACTACAACTTTTATTCCTATTGGTGAAGGGTTCTTGGTCTTTTTCCCTTAGAGATTGCTCCATCTCCTCCTAAAAGTTTACTTAATCCCTTCGTGGCTTGGGTTTGGTCGTTGATTTGTTCTCGGCCATTTATGTCTTCAAGAATTTCTTCATTCTTCCTTACTAATATTTTGACCTTTACATCTTTCCCTTCCTTGCTAGTGTCAGATTTATAGTCTTCTAGAGGGTCAGTTCATTAACTACCTTGTCCCCACTTTTCTCCTTGTCCACTTGTCTTGGAGCAATTTTTCTTCAAGTTTACTCTTCCTTGATGCCTATCACGTTGTCCTTTTTAGGGTGTAGTCCTTACGAATGTCTGGTCCTTCATAGAGTGTTGCTTATTATACTTGATTCTTCCATTGTTTCTATTTGTTTTCCCACTTGACTACTCTCCTTTTTTCATAATAAGTCACACTTGTCATCTCAAGACATACGTAACCACTTACACCACTTTTTAAGGTCCCATATTTTGGGTTAAGTCTCTCATTATCCACCTTTCGGTTCTTTAGCTTGGGACTTCCCTTTTTATGGTCTCACTTCCTACCCTTGCCCTTTTTCTTAAGGACTCCCATCCTGGGATTTTCTTGTTCACCTCCCTATCACTTCTTGAAGGCTTTTCCTTCTTTCCTTTCATACACCCTTCCAACGTTGGTATGGTTATCCGCCCTTTATTCCTTTTCGTCCTCTAATTCCCTCTTTTGTTCCTTATCCTCCATTCGAGGAGTTCCTGATTGTTGGTGGGTTCCTAGCACTTTACGTTATGTCCATCTGCCTGTCAAGGGTTCTTTCAAGGTACTTATACATTCCTCCCAAGTCCTCTTTCCTAACACCTTTCCCTTCCTCTTCCCTCTTACTATGTCTTATCCTAGAGTTGTCTGAAGAGGTTTTCCACGTTCACCCTTTTTAGGGGTTCTTGTACCTTACCTCTCCTCTTTGTTATCTCTCATACTTTTGGTTCTTCTTAGTGATAACCCAATTCCTCTTGATTTCCTAACTCTCATATGAGGATTCTTTCTCTATCCCTTATGGTCCTTAGGTTTTCCTTTACTAGCCATGCACCTTTTGATGCTTACTTCCTTTACACGAGACCTCACACTCTTTCTCTTCTTCCTACCCTTGGTTAGGGTATGTCTTTTCTAGTGATTCTAGGTAGACTCTTGATCCTTCTTTGGAACTCCTTTCCCACTCTTGTTGCCTCGTTATTCCATATTCCTAGTTTTTGTGGGGGGGGAACTTATTTGGCTATCTTAGGGTGTAACCCGTAGTCTTCCTCCTTAGGTGGTCTTCTCTCCATCTTCTACCCTAATCATGATTGGTATACTTTCAATCTATTAGTTGTACTTGTCATTATCAAGAAGATTAAATGTTAATTAAGGAAAACTGAGTTTTTATTCATTCAAATAGGTAGTTTCTTACTGTACTCGACTTATTACAGGAATTCACTACTTCCTAGTCCCTTGGAGTCATACATCGAGAGTTAGCCTCTGAACGGTTTCAAGATTCATTGTCTGAAGGCTCTGATGAACTGGTTGATGTCCATCCATACTCGCATCGGATTTTCCTAATAGGACAAATGTAAACCCCGCCCTTTTGAGGTAAGGAAAACTAGGAAGAGAATCGGTCAAACCAAGTGAGAAAACTGAACCAGTTCACAAACCCAATAATTGTGAATGGGCAATTTAGGAATTTACAACTCACAAATGATCCAAAGGGTTCAAAATACTATGGAAAAGAACATTAGGATGAATTGGAAGAGGAAAGTTAGACCGGTTTGGATGAATCGGGTCCAACAAGATTGAACCAGTTTGAATCAACTCAGTTCATGAATCGGAACTGATAGAGATTGGGAAAAACAAAGGAATTCAACTCCATTGTACTCCAAAGAAATTCATAAACCTTGGGAAGGAACCTTAGAACAAAGTGGGAGAGAAAAACCAGACCGGTTCGGATGCACCGGTTTAAGGACCGAGCCGGTTTATGAATCAGAATTGATAAAGAAATGGTAAACCAGGAATTTTATGGACCCTAACTGACCCAAGTTGTCACAAAAGACATGGAAATGAACTGGTGAAGGAATTGGGGATGAAAACCAAACTGGTTCAGGTGAATCGGATCCGAACCGGTTCGGACCGGTTTGAACCACTATTGAACTAAATCTTAAATTCATTTTTCTTGGTGGCTTAATAATTCAAATTGGAGATTTGATGCCACCATTGGATAGATAATGAATTTAGAAATTTTTATATTTGAAAAACTCCATTGAATGGGGGGTGAACCGGTCGGTTTAAGCTTTGAACCCGGTTTTGGACCGGTCTGGTCTGGTTTGGAAGAGTGTCATCTTCTTCCTCATGATGACAGCACTGTTCACTCGCCGGGAAACTAAAGAAACGCTGGCGAAGAAGAAACACTTCTATTTGGGGTGTTTCAGGTCTTCAATGTCAGTCATAACGGTGCCAAACGGATGGCCAACGGGTCCCCAAGCTCCCTATATAAAGAGCCCCTCCCCATTCATCCTCTCCACACCGAAAAACTCCATTCTCCCTCAACTGCTCCATTTTCCGACGAAGCTCGAACTAGAGCTCCGACATGGGGTCTTTTCTGAGCCAAACAAGGTGAGGTCGAGTTCTTTAGAACCAAGGAGAAGTCAGCTACACGTCTGTAGTCTCCGTTCACTCTGAGGGTCACCGACGAGATGCCGTCGTGATGAAACATTGAAGTAGCTCTGGTTGACCGAAGCTGCCCTATTTCGGCCAAGTTGAAATCAGCCATTTTGAGCCCTCCTTAGGACAAACCAAGCCTTCCCAACACTTCCTCAGCCCTCCCACAGCCGAATTAGGACTAAAAGGTAAGACAATTCGGCTCCCCTCTATAATTTTCGGCCGGTGCTAGAGAGAGAAGTAATAGAATTTCAATTATAAAATTCTAACTCAATTTGGCATCAATTGATACGATTCTTGATTATAGGATGAACCTCGGGATGAGGGCTATCTGCCCAAATCAAAAGTTTGGACCGTTGTGCCCTCACCAGTGAGTAATCGAAACTTTCTCTCTCTACAATCTGTTTTTCGGCGAAGCTCCGTTTGAGCTCATTCCGGCATTAAAACTCGCGATTCAAAGTTCTATGGAATTGTATGAACATGGAGGAACCCAATTTCAACAATTAGAGGTGTTTGTTTGTCAATTTGATTAAATCATATTCGGCTGTGTTAAAGAGTTGGAATTGGGGGAAAATTGGGGGGAAATGGGGATTTTCAAAATTCAAAGGACCAAAATGCAATTTTATGACATTGAGGGTCAATTGGGCATGAAAATAATGTTGGTGGACCAATTGAGGAATTTTGGAATTTTTGGGGCAAAACTTACAATTTTTGTAAAGGAAGGGCAAAATGGTAATTTTGAAAAAGTTGGGGGACCAAATTGGAAATTTCAGAAATTAATCCCCTTTTCGTGAAATGGAATAAATTGAGGTCCTATGATAAATTTTAGAAGTTTTGGGACTCAAATTGAGGAAAAATCGGCATTTGGGACTTAAAGTTAAAGAGAAATAACTTTAGGGACCTAATTGCAAATAAATGAAAGTTTGACTTTCTCATTCATTTGGAATGAATGAAGGCTATTAGGCCAAAGGATAATGAACTGAGATATTCATATTGTGTAGATACACGAAGTACCGGGAACGCCAGCATGGACGAGCTCCCGTGCATACAAAGAACTGGTTTAGTGGAATTCACTATATTAATGGGTGAGTGAGATTATATATCATACCTAGTTAGGAATGATAAGTACCTCGATATAAAAATCCACTGTTTAGTGGTATTTTAATCATCACCACTTAGAGAAAGTGATGTGAAAATTATGCGGAAAAACTACTTACCGGTTATAAGTATCATATCTGGTTGGTATGATGAGACTTCCTCGAAGGAAGTTGAAAACCCATTCATCGGTTATGAATGGAGATGTCCATATACCGGTTAGTATAATGGACAGTGAAAACCTATTTTGTCAGAAGTGTTCTCCCCTGACTGTGTGCCAATACTTAAACTATTTGGGAGACCTTCTTGACGGGAGCTCGAATAGCTCTTATAGGTTGGGGGCCTCGGTTTTGGAACTTGGGGGCTAAATGCCCGATTTTGAAAATCTCGTACAGTGGGCCAAAGGCTAGTTGGCATGAGTAGAAGCTCATAAACGAACATGATATATGTGCCATAAAACTTAATAAGTGAATTGTTTGGCCATGGTACTAAGATAGGACTGACATTCTCAGTCAATTAGCGGCAGGGAGACATGACAGGTCGATGGACTAGTTAAGACAAACAACTGCGGGTTAAGTTGACTGTCGAGGCCATTGGACCAGTGGCACCAAAGATTACATGGCAATATGAGAAAATATTGTTTATGCATGCACTATGAGTACAGGATCATCAAGACGCCCATGAGGGGTAGTGATGCATCCTAAGGGCCTTGGACGACCCGGTGAGTATAAGAGGAGATTGTCATTCTAGATGTCTATGCGAAATTTGGAGTAGCACCAAGCGCATGAGACCGGGGTGGAGACAGGATGAGGTCTCTGTCCTCATATGGACATGAAGAAGCAATTTCAGGATTGAGAGTCGGATGTCGCATACATCCACTCATTCCCAGGGTAGAAGTGGTTGTGCTTCTATCAAGGTGGCCGGTAAAGTCGCTCCAAACCCACTAGTGGGTTCAGTAGTCGTACTGACCTGCGAATGTGTGTAACCTTCATGATGAAGCATGTGTGTTGGGTGATGACACATCATGGTAAATAAGAAATGATGGAAAAACCCAAAATTTTAAATGAAGGGAATTTTGAAAAGAAAGGAGTCTAGCACACTCCATATAAATGTTTTTCTTAAAAGTAAAAAGTAGGCTTTTGAATACCCATTCACTGAGTAGTCCTACTCACCCCCTCCCTTATATCCCTTTTAGGAAATCCCATAAAGACCATCAACTAACAAGCCTAGAAGATAGGTATGTAAAGTTTAAAATTTCATGCAGTTTTGATTATACTATTCCAGGAAATGGTGCAGGTTTAAAGGACGCCTTACTTTTTATGGTTTATAATAAGGAGAAACCCTTTAATAAATCGGGAGAGTGGCAGGTTGATCACGGGGATCCGACCAAACCGAGTCAGGGTGTGACAATGAACTTCATGAATTGCCTTGAGTTTGTACCTTCTCAACACCTAATTCTCGCACTCGTAGGTCCACTTCATCCATTAGAAAGGATTGAAGTTGTTTTGAGCTGGTGGGGGTACTTGGTGGACTTTCATAAAGGTCGCATGGGTATCCCAATAGTTTTCCCATGCCTCATTCTTAGTGGGAGTCCTTTTTGGCTGTTGTGGTGCTAGAGGGGGTGGCGAGCTCCTTGGAGGAGGGATAGGTTCTTCTTGCCTTGGAGGAGGATATACGATTCCTTATGGCTCTAATAGAGCTCCAACAAGTTTCCTATAGTCCTTGACCATACCATTAGGCACTCTCTTCTCACCCTTTAAGAATCTTTGAATGGCTGCCTCTCAGGAGGTAGGCATCTTTGTCACGATCTCGTGTGGGGGTTTGGTTCACACAGCAAACTTCATATGGACTTTTCTTCCTACAGGGTAATTAAGTTTTTGTTAGTGTCAGGGCATAGGATTTATAATGCTTTCAAGGGAATCTGGCTCCGATACCACTCAATTTGTCATGCCTTGACCCGGTTTGGTTGGATCCCCATGAACAACCCGTCGCTCCCTTGGTTAAGAAGGTTTCCCCCTTCCTTTAATCAAGAGGAGCGAGGAGTAATTTAAACTTTGTTACCTAGAATAGCATAACTCAATAAAAATGCAAGCTTAAAAAAACTTTTAAGCATATCTCATAGAGAATAGATCCTAGTGTTTTCTTTAGTCTTGTTTTCTCTACTCCTGAAAAATGATATAAAAGAGGGGGTAAGTTCTACAACTTAATGAATGGGGGTTGGAAGTGAATTTTCAAAATAGTTTTAACAATGTTGTGCTAGGGTTGTTGTTTTCTTTCAAAGAAGGTTTTTCTCATATTCTAGTTTTCAAAACCTTATTACTCATTTCCCCATTAGGTGTGTTTAACAGACAACACATGTCCTTCATCAAGAAGGGAACACACATTCGCAGGTGCAGCACATCAACTGCACCCACTTGTGGTTCGGAGCATCTTTATCGGCCATCAAGATAGAAGCCCGCCAACTTCTACCCTAAGTTTGAGTGAATGTTTGCAACATCTGACCCTCTGACCCAAATACAACTCTATGTTTGTATGAGGACAGAGACCTCATCCCGACCCCACCCGAGTCTCATGCACAAGAAGCTACATCGAGCTTCTCAACTGTTGGCACGAAAAACTGCCCTTATCTTCACCATGTTGTCCAGTAGCCCTTAGGATGCATCACTCCCCTCTTGGGCGTCTTGATAGTTTTTCATATCATAGCCATTATCTTTTGTGCCACTGATCTAACGACCCCAACCCTCGACCTGACCCACACCTATTTGTCTAGGCCAGTCCGTCGACTTGGCCTTGATGCACTACCGCCAGTCCATCGAGTAGTGTCACTCCTGACTTAATACCATGGTGAAATCACACAACCATTTCATTAAGAGTTTTCATGCTTTTCATAACTCATGTTTGTTTACGAGCTCTTCATCGTGTCCATTGGCCTTGGGCCCACTGTACATGATTTTCCCAAACTGGGCATTTAGCCCCACAAGTTCAAAAAGCAAGGCCTCCAACCTATCTAAGTTAATCTAGGTCCCGTCAAGAAGGTATCCCAAAGAGTTTAAGCATTGGCACACAATTAGGGGAGAACACTTCTAACAAAATATAATTTTCACTTCATGCCACCAACCAAGTGTGATGATACCTCTGCTTACAACTGACAAGCAGGTTTCTCCTTCCTTTAAGGAAGTCACTCATACCAACAAGGTATGATCTACTTACAACCGGTAAGTAGGTTTTAGCTTCGTTCGCACATCACCCCAATCGGGTATGATGTCAAAATTCCACTTACTAGTGGTTTTTCATTTCTAAAGTGCTCAATGTAATGTAAATGTAATGTAAATAACCCCAACCTGGTATGATGTCAAAATCCCAACTGAGTATAATGTAAATAATCCCACTAACCCGATGAGTGTGGCATATTCTTCTCCAGTCGATTTTCACCTCCACACTAGCTTCTCCTTGTTGGCGTTCCGGTCTCTCATGCTCATACACAATTTCGGCATCCTTATATATTAAAGTTTGGCATAACATCCTTTGTTTCTCATATATGAGCAGCTAGGCTCAAATTTGTTAGTTAATTGCACTTAGGTCCCTAAGGTTCATTTTCCTTAACTTTACGTCCATAATTCTAACTTTTTCCCAAATTGAGTCCTGAAACATCCAAAAATTCTCTTTAGGTCCTCAATTTACTCAAAATTGTTTAAGGGCTCAAGTTTGCCAAATTTCCAACTTGGTCCCCAACTTTTAAAAAATTACCATTTTGACCATACTTTCTAAAAATGGCAATTTGACTGCAACTATTTCAAAAATTGACCAATTGGTCCTCCAACATCTTTTTCATGGCCAATTAGCCCTAAATTTCAAGAAATTGCAAAGAGGTCCCTCAATTTTACGAAATCCCCAATTTCCCCCTTTCAAACTGGCCGAATATGTTTTCTTCAAATTGACCATTCTATCCTGGTTAATTGCTTCAATTGGAGGTGGAAATCAAATCCTACACTTCCATACGATTCAATTGAGCTTTGAATCGCATAAATTGAGGCCGAAACAAGCTCAAACAGAGCTTCGACGGAAAACTATGCACAAAGAGAGAAATCTTTGAAAGCTTACTATTGGAGGTACGGTGGTCTGAGTTCTCTATCGGGGAAGGTAGCTCTCTTCCCGAGGTACCTTCTAGGATCAATGATTTCTACAATTGACCTCGAATCAAGGGAGAATTTCGTTAGTTAAATTTCTTAGTTTCTCTTAATAACTCTAAAAAAACAATGACTGAGTTGGGCCGAATTGCCTTGCCTTTCAGCTAAGTTAAGGTCGTATGAGGGCTTTGGGAATGTTGGGAGGGCTTCGTTTGGCTGGAGAGGGCTTAATTTGGTCGATTTTAGCTTGGCTGAAATAGTGCAGCTACGGTCCTTTGGAGTTACTTCACTGTTTGTTTCCATTGGCACTTCTCTGGTGGTCCTCGGATCGAACAAAGGTTGTTGTGAGGTAGCTGACTTCCCCCGGAGTCTAAATAACCCGACCTCGCCTTTTGAGGCTAAGAAAACTACCCAAGTCGGAGCTCTGGTTCAAGCTTCGCCAGAAAATGTGGCATTTGAGAGAGAATGGAGATTTCAAGTGTGAGGAGGATGAATGGATGACCTCTCTATATAGGAAGCTTGGGGACTCTCTGTCCGACTGTTTCACATCTTAGTCAAGCTTATCCTCTCCCTGAAATGGAAAGAATGGAGCCATTTTTCCTCCACCAGCATTGTTCATTTCTCCATTGAATAAACATTGCTTTCATCTAAAGGAAGAAGACGACACTGTTCTGAACCGAATCGGACCGATCCGACCGGTTCAGGCCCAATTCGACCAATTTTATCAAAATTAAAAAAATTCTAAATTCATTCTCTATCCAATGGTGGCTTCAATTCCCTAATTTGAATATTTTAAGCCACTAGAAAAATGAATTTAGCAATTGGTTCAATCATGGATCAAATCGGTTCAATCTGGTTTAGGTTTGGTTCACCTCAACCAGTTTGGCTTCCTCTTCCAATTTGTCCCAAAGTCCTTTTCCATGATTTTTATGACTCTTTAAGTCACTTGGGAATTCTCGATTTCCCATTTTTCCCTTTCTTCTACCGGTTACAATTTATGAACCAGTTCAATTTTCTCCCTTGAGTTGTCTGGTTTTTTCCCCGGTTTTCTTATCTTTAAGGGACGGGGTTTATAAGTATGCATGGGCTGGAGCCTATAAACAAACATGAATAGGAAAGAGCCATGAAAAGTCTCATAAAACTAGGAATATTTGTGTGATTAACCATAGTACCAAGTTAGGACCAGCAAGGCTCGATGGGCTAGTGGCCGTGCGCCAGGACTAGTTCGACGGACCAGCCAGGCAAACAACTACAGGTGAGGTCGAGTGTTGGGGTCGTTGGACCGTGGGCACCAAAGATAAAAATTATATATGAAAACTATTGTTTGTGCATGCACTTTGATTCGAGACCATCAAGACACCCAAGGGGGTAGTGATGGGTTCTAAGGACTGTTGGATGATATGGTGGCAATAAGGGAAGGAGAAGCTACTATGTTTGGGCTTCTCTCGTACTAGTTAGTCATGAATCAATTGTGTTAGGGCTTCTTACGCATTAAGACTAGTGTGTAGGCGGGATGATGTCTCCGTCCTCATATGTACACGAAGTTATGTTAAGTCTGAGGGCCTGACGCCTAGGGTGTCACTCAGACTCAAGGTAGAAGTCAGGGACTTATATCAAGGTGGACGGTAAATACGCTCCGATCCACAAGTCAATGTAGTGGGCGTGCTGCACTGGCGAACATGTGTACCCTTTATGATAAAGGGCATGTGTATGATTGTTAAATGCCTTGTAAGGAAAGGGGATGTGCTAAAAAGCTAAACACACAAAGGCTTTGAAAAGGATGAAAGGTTTTAAAGAATGATGTGTTAAATGTTTTGATAAACTACATTTTAAAGTTGAAAACTCATTCTCCAACACCCGCTCACTAAGTTGTAGAAACCCACCCCCTCCCTTTAAACCCCTTTTTAGGAAAGGAGACTAAACCTTAAGTAAATCAGAATCCTAAATCAGTTATGCTTTAAGGTTTTTAATTGTTAAATTTTGCATAATGCTATTGTAGGAAGCAAGGTCAGAAGTTATGTATAACTCCTCGCGACCTTGAGAAGGGGTGATCCTTCTTAGACCAAAGGGAGTGGCGGGTTGCTCACAGGGTTCCAAAGAAACCGGGTTGGGATTACCCCAAATATCCTCAATTTTTTAATTGTAACTTCCCTAAGAAATCATGACTTTTCACCCCTCTGGCATGGTTTATTTGACTCACTTGTTGAAAAACTATCTTTTCACTAACCTTCCTCTAAGGTTAGTTACTCTTTGCTTAAAGTTTTAACCCCTCAAGTTTATACTTGTCTATGTGCTTATAATTTCCTCATTTACTACTTAGGTGCTTTACTTTCCAAAAATTTCTTTGCCTAAAGTTTTAACCCCTCAATATTATACTTGCCTATGTGCTTATAATTTCCTCATTTACCACTTAGGTGCTCTACTTTCCTAAAATTTCCATTTGGTCGTTAAATTGGACAAAATTACCATTTTTCCCTTTATGCCTAAAAATATTTTCTTTTTGGATCTTTTTTTTTTCAAGTCTTTCATTTGGGTTCCCAAGTTTCCTTGAGTTCCATTTTGGTCCAAAAATGCCATAGAATATTTTCCAAGTCTTAATTCTCACTATTTGCAAAATTGTCCTTTAGTTGAAAAACAATTACCATTTTGCCACTAATCTTTAAAACTCATCTTTTTGGGACCTTGGATTCTCCAAATCTTTCATTTTGGTTCCTAGATTTCTTTAGTCTCATTTAGGTCCTTTGATTTCCTAAAAATTATTTTTGGGTGCAAAAACTTTGTTATGTGCATTTTAGTCCTTAAACTTGCTATTTTGTTACATTTAGTTCCTTAAGCATTCCAAAAATGTCAACCTAGTTTCAATATTTCCTCAATCTTTCCAAATGGTCCTAAAACTTCATTTAGACCCTTAAAAAACCCCCCACAGAAAACTTATTCACAAATAAGTCCCCTAACTTTTCCTTACTTATATTAATCTCTAACATTTGCTCCCTAACAAAAATGACCTCAAAAATTTTCAAACTTAGGTATGAGGTCCACATGGTCTTCCTCAATGTCATCATTGACTCTATTCATATGAGGTTAGTCAGAATAATGACGATAAAAAATAATTATTAATTGATAACTTAACGAACTAATGTCGGGTCGAGGTTGTGAACTCACTAGAGACAATGCCTCAGTCACTAGCGCCAGTGCAGTTCAAAAGCTGACTCTTCAAGGAGTCTGTGACAACTTGAAACACCTCAAATAGAAGTCTAAGCCACATGCAATGTCCATTTTACAAAACTTTGTTATTTATAAAGCAAACTCGAAATTCTCAGATTTAATTCTACCTCCACACTTACCCAAATTGTGTGAGGCCGATGGCAATTGAAAGTTGAGGCCATGGGTAGTCTGCTATATTTTTCTCAGCTATTGTTTGTAGTTGAGGCTGTTGAAACTCACTACCAAAATAGATGCTCTATTTCTAACTGAAGTGGGTCTGGTACTAGTACTTCATTCACTTGTTTATTTTCCTTAACTTCTCATCTCAAATCCCTTCTTTTAGATTTAGGAACCAATATCACGTATGATTCAGTTGTCATACCATTATTTCTTTAGTTGGATCCTCAGACATTCAAATCTCTTACGCTTATTGCATCCATGAAGTTTGTTTCATAGAAGTTTCGACAACATGTGTTATCTCATCCATGTTGCTTGTCCTTTTGACGATGTATCTCCTATCTAGATTCTTTAGATGTAATATATTGTTCACCCTTTTATCTCATTATTTCTCTAAGAGGTCTACCTCCTTACACTCCCTATACCAAATGTCTTAGTGTAGGGGTTTTGAATGATTTGGTTGTTTAGGCTTCCTCGCTAGAGAAATTTCCTTATTTATCTTAGTGAAGTCTTTCCAAAATTGTTGTCCAAGTCAATATCACAATTTAATTCTTCTCTTAAGGATGATACATCCCCTTTTACAAACAAAGTCTCATAAGGTTTTTTAGGTCCTCAGACATTTCTATCTTGCTTATCTTCACCAATCTATGTGTTGGTCTTTTGTTGACACAATGTTATGCTATTATTGGATGGCTGAAAAGGGGTTGGTGGGGACATATTAGGATATTGTTAAAGGCTTTTCATATGGTTATTCTCACCATTCTATAGAAAAATTAAATGGGGAAATTCAAGACTTTTTGAAAATTTTATCCTTTTTCTCTAGCCACATGTTTATCTTACAATTTCTCAAGTTATATATCATATGAACCCTATAGTATAATTTCCTCAGGGGTCATCCTTTACCGCCCAATATTGGCTATTCAATTACCCAATTCTAGTATAATTATCATATTTATTTTAGAGTATAAAACTTCTAAAAGATTTTTCCCTTTTAAAGCTTGCATAATTTTCTCATTAGTACTGATCAAGAGAACTAGTCCCCATCTAAACAACATCACATGGCAATGGCTCATGCATTGTCTCACATGTCAAATTGTGTTTGCCCACAAAATATATATGTATAAAGTTCACACTCTCACGGTGGGGTCATGCCACTCTCTGTTAATGTCCAGTGGTATGTGAAGCAGCTCTCCATAAGTCCTCACTAAACCATATCAAGAAAGGAACCCTCCCCCCATATCCACTAAGGTCCGAACCATTAATTCCTTAAAAATACTATGACCATCAACAACCATCGCTTGGTCAATCTCTAGATATAGTCGTATGACTCCAATGTCCTTGATATCAAAGAGTAAGCATACACCCTATTACTTCATCTCCCATACATCCCTTGGTACTCGGTACTACCCCTTCGTATAGGTATCTACTGTTACCGTCTCATGGTCGCTTCAATCACAAATAATTTAGTGAAATTCAACAAAAAAAATTAATTGTGATTGGCATAGCCATCTAAGATAATCCCTTCTAAGGTTGTAATTCATTAATTACAGAAATCAAATTCTATAATAGTCATGGAAGGCATTACGTAAAACCTACTTTTGAAAGTACTTGAAACTTTTATTTCTTAAATGTGGAGTGTAGTACATTTTTTATCATGGCTCAAAGTCCAGTTTCCAAAATATGTCTTAGTCATAGTCTTGTTTAAAAAATGTGAGTCGAAGCCCTTTTTTTATAAAATATAGCTTTTTCCCCTCTTTCAAATTTATGTGTCGCAACCCTTATTTCACAAAAAAAAAAAAGGTCGTAGCCCCACTTCCTAAAATATGGGCCAAAAACCATCTTTTATAAAACATTGTGTCGAAGCCCCACTTTTTATAGCATGGGTTGAAGCCCATCTTTCATAAAATTTGGTTTGAATGTCTCCATGATAATTTCAAATTAATAGAATAGTAGTAAACATATACTTCACTTGTCACACCATGGTCTGGTTCTCCGATTGGACATGCAAACAAACCGCCACATCCAAATATGGGTGCCTCATCATTATAAGCCCAACGTGACTTGAGTGTGTACAATGTCGATAGTCCTTTAGCATTTAGTCAGTCCCACTTTTGGTTCGTGTTATGTGTGCTCCTTATAGGCATACCCTTCTATACTTTATTGCTCGAATGACCATCCCTAGCCATTCTTCAATTTTGGTATTCTTTACTCTTGCTTTTAGTCTTGTGTTATTCCTTGAATTAGGATTTCATTTTATCTCATGTTGATAACATATTACAACTCCTTGTAACGAACACGTGGTCATTTTACAACCAATCCTTAGTTCCTTTTTTCTTTACAATTTTGTTCTTTCTCATAGATTGTCCCAAAATTTTGATATCATAATTTCCCCTTTTCCACGTGTTTGTCCTTACATAGCTTAATGGATGTGGCTTAGTTCTCTCTTCCTTTCTTATCTTCACTATGTCTTAAAAGCAGCAATAATTTTGTCATTTCCTTCCATTAATCCAATTTCAGATAGGAGATATATTATGCAAGTACACATACCTTCTTAGGTTCGGATGATTGCGACCAAATCCTTCTTGCTCCCACATGATACTTCTATGTCCTCTTTTACTTTAGTAACCACCCCTAGGGTAAGACTAGAAGTGGTGTAAGGAGGGATTAAGTGATACTTCTAGGTCGTCTGGATTCCATACCCATGTTTGGGGTAGTAAAGGACAATTGTGGTATACGTATATTTGAGTGTGTGGTCGAAGGGGACATCCAGAGTATACAAATGGTCAAGGGCACATCCTTGACATCCACATTAGTATAGGAGCATTCTCTCCTTTGTAATACTTTCAATGAAGGCCCTATCATGATTATTCTCGTTTGCATTTCAATGAAATGATCAGGTTTTCAAAGTCTTGGCTTTTGAAAACTCTTGCTGTGATACCACCCGAAGGAGCTGTCCTGCCCCGACCCGATTCCCTCAGCCAAGGACACGTGAACCAGTCGCTAATCCCCGTAACGTTATAGAGGTAGGTACCTTCACCAAGGTAACCCCAATGGGGCCATGGCTCAAAATTGTGTAACCCATGAAAACTGCAGCGGGAATTTTGAAGTTTTGTAATATGTCCCTTATGAGGGCTCTTGGAAACGCATGGTTAAAAATCATGGAAATAGAAGAGTCATGATATGCTAGGGAATTCAAACCTTCATAATAGAAGTGTGTTCACCTCGTGGTAAGGGGTGTCGGTACTAACCTTCCCCTTCTCCACTTACTGTGCTTCCTCGACATATATGCTGGGAGGGAGGCCTCAGGGCTCTCATCCCCACCACTGACACCTCACCCGTGCTGCCTTAGAGCTATGTGCCTTAGAAACCCGAAGTCCTGGTAACCTTGCAGCCGCTCTACCACACCTCGTGGCACTCAGGCCTACACAACAATTTGGGCAAGTCGTGCCCTACATAAGCATAGTAACCTCCTCATAATCCACCACCCTCATGTGATGATACCTGATGGGCAACTGGAGTGAGGGGGTTGTGAACCTTCTCCGCACTCACAACTTGTGTGTCAGCACCCGGATCATAGTTGCATTTTTGCCTCTCGTCGGCCTATGGCACCTACATATACGACTCATCTACACCCTCTCCTCGTCATAGAGTTATTCTGGGATGATACCCGTACGTATTTTAGGTGTCCCAAGAAAACATGAGAACTAAGGTTCCTAAACTTTTAAGAACTAAGGTTTCAGGATCCATTTGACCCCCAAAATTTTCCACATAGGTTCCTAAACTTATTTTTATTAATTTTAGGTCATTGGACTGCCCAAAACTCCACTTTGGACATGCAAAAGCTCAAATTTGCCCTTTGGCCCCCAACTTTGCATTTATTACAATAAGGTCCCTAAACCTATCCCAATAGGCAAAATCAGTCCCCAAACTTCACCAAACTTCCCAACTAGTACCAAAACTTTATTTGGACCGTTATAAAGATTCCATAAAAATCTTATTCCTAATTGGGTCCCCTAAATTTCCAATTGAACAATTGAGCAAATTTTAGAATTTTGGGGTAAAACTTACCATTTTTGTAAAGGAAGGGCAAAATGGTAATTTTGGAAAATTTGGGGGCCAAATTGGGAATTTTGGAAACTTGAACCATTTTTTCTAAAATTGAGTAAATTGAAGTCCCATGAGGAATTTTAAAAGTTTCAGGACTCAATTTGAGAAAAATTGACAATTGGGGCCTAAAGTAAAAGGAAAATAACTTTAGGGACCAATTTGCAAATATTGAAAAAAGTTGTGAATTAAGTCATTCATAGTGAATGAGGTGACCAAGTCAGGTGATAAAGAACAACGATGTTCATTTCGTGTAAGAACACGAGACATTGGGAATGCCAGATGAGGTTAACCTTGCAAGGGACGAAAACGTGCTTAGTGGAATTTCACTACACGATCGGGTGAGAGGGATTTTTATATCATACATGGTTGGGATGATAAGTACCTCAGAAAATGAAAACCCATTAAACATTACAACTTAGAGGAGTGATGTGAAAATGACACGGAAAAACTACTTACTAGTTGTAAGTAAATCATACCCGGTTGGTATGATGAAACTTTCTCGAAGGAAGTTGAAAACCCGTTCATCGTTTATGAGTGGAGATATCCTCATACTCAGTTGGTATGATGGATAGTTAAAAATATATTTTGTCAGAAGTGCTCTCCTCTAATTGTGTGCCACTGCTTAAACGATTTGGGAGACCTTCTTAACAGGAGCTCGAATAGCTCTATTAGGCCGGAGGCCTCGGTTTTGGAACTTGGGGGCTATTATGCCTAATTTTGAAAATCTCAAACAGTGGGCCATAGAAAATTATAGGTGTAAGGGGAGTCGAATTGGCTTACCTTTCGGTGCTAATTCGGCCCGAGCAGGGCTTGAAATGGCTGATTTCAGCTTGGCCGAAATAGGGTAGCTTCGGTCTGCCGGAGCTGCTTCACTATTCTATCACGCCAACGCTTCTCCAACGATTCTCGAATTGACTAGAGTTTGCTATTAGATAGTTGTCTTCTCCCCAGTTCTAAAGAGCCCGACCTTTGTTCAAGTCAAAGCTATGATTCGAGCTTTACCAGGAAATGGAGCAGTAGTGAGAGAGAGAGAGAGAAGTGTTCAGGTGTGAGGAGAATGAAATGGGGATGATCTATTTATATAGGCGTAAAACTCGTGTATTAAATGGGCGAGATTTATTACTATTATTAATATTGCTATAAATTATTAGTATTAATTACAATAATTTAATTCCGATATTAAATTATTTGTATTAATTAAAATAATTTAATTTAGGTATTAAATTATTGGTATTAATTACAATAATTATATATATATTAATTTATGGTTATTTATGATAAGGCGTACATACAAATTTTTTACCGAAATTTCGGTTTACAAAAAAATTCATACTTCCCAAAAGGTCACCCATTCTCACACTACTCTCGAGCAAGCATGCTTAACTTTAAAGTTTTTATTGAATCTAGTTCACCTGAACCACTTTGGTTTTTATTTTCTAATTTGTCTTAAATTTCTTTTTCAAGGTTTAATTAACCCTTTGGATCACCCGATAGTTGTAAATTTCCAACTTGCCCGTTCAGAAATAATCGGGTTTGTGAACCGGTTCTGAATCCTCACTTGGTTTGACCGGTTTTTTTCCTGGTTTTCCTTAGCTCAAAAGGGCGGGTTTTACAACTCTCCCCTCCTTTTAGGAGTTTTGTCCCCAAAACTTAGTTAACATTCTTGTATGAGCAATCATTTCCTTTGATGCCCCTTTGGTGTTTGCTTAAGATATAAACTTTTCTCTTGTCCTTGAAATTAGTCCCTTTTACAACCTTCACTTAAGAAATTCATTTTTGTTAATATTATTTACTCCCTCCATGGAGTTTGTCATCACTAGACATACCTTACCTCAGGGTACGTTCTTAGATTTTATCTCTCTTTTTGCTTAAAGTAACATTCTTCCCCTTTAGGTCCTATACTCAAGATTAGGAATTCTAAGATAACTAACCATTTTCATGTCTAGTTAAACGCTTGATCATTGAAACACTTAGCTCGTCATCCTATAGAGCATTTCGTACTTATTTTCGTGGATTTCTTTATCACCACCTTTTCGTCCTATTTCGACTCTTCCTCCATTCGTTGTCTATTATAAATTCGGTCCAAATTGTTATATTTGACCTCGTCATGCTTATTAGCCGACTCTTTCTTACTTCGAGTCTTATTCTCCTCGGGTTGTTGGTCTTACATGCCCTTACAGCATGGCATTTTCTAGAACCTGTCTCTGTCCATTTGATTTTTAGAACATCTCCTGAAGTGTCTCTCTTAGCTTTTGGACCTTTCAGGATCGTATAACTTCATTTCTCTTTTCTTTTGATAGTATTCCTCAACTATCTTTTTTTTTACCATTATTAACTCCACTTACTCAATCGTGTTGGTTCTCCTTACCCACTCGTTCCTTTTCAACTTCCTTATTGAGTATTTCCTATTCCAATTAATTAAATTCCTAGATGTTTTACAGACATGCTGGGTTTCATCCTTTCTTAGATCCATCATCATTCCCAATGATATCCTCTACTCAAGGGTTTTCCTTTGGCCTTAATCCCCTCTGATTTGTTCGCAACCATTTCACAATTATTTATTTTTCTGGTCCAATCGTCTGGGCAGCTGTACACTCGTTCTTCATGCCCATCCTATTATCCATCATAGAGTGTTGTCTTTACTACATCTCATTCCTTCTTAGGGTTTTGTTTATTCTATTTGGCTATCTGTCGTTATTAGTTTTCCTCTTTCTACTTGGTTCTCCTGTTCCCTCCAAACAGGTCAGTCTAGGCCATTATAATACTTCCTTCCTTGGAAACATTTCCTAATTAAGGGTTGGTTCCTTTCACTTCACATTGTGTCCATCCGCCCCTCCATAATTCCTTTAGTTTAATTTCCTTCTTAGAACCTTATTTTTCCTTTGTACTCAACTTTTCCATCTCAACCAACATTTCATTTGTGAGCTTATCATTCCTTCTATTTTGGTTGGTTCCATTTCCTCTCAATTGGGATACACATGTCTTTTCGGGGCTTCCTTCCTTTGTAGAATTCTTTCCCTTTCTCCGGACATTCCTTTTTACATTTGCCTTGGGGGATTTCTACTCTTGATGTTGTCTTCTCATGTTTTTACCTTTACTCCTCAGGTCTTGCAAGACATCTTTTATACTCTATCTGCATCCTCATTCATACCCAATACCTGTCTATTTCCTTAGGGAGCGTATAAATCTTCCTTATTTCAAGATTTCTTGATCATTATGTGAGAAGCTTGCCTATTTCTTTCTTGAGTTTGATTGTTAATTTGGCCTTTTGGTTCCTTTAGGGATTTCTTTCATCCTTCTCTTTCAGAGTATTTGACCTTTCCGCCTCTCTTCCTTGTCAGAACTTACATCATGGTTCTTCCGCGTATTAGCTGGTTAACTGCCCCGCCTCCACCAGTCCCTTGGTTTAGGTCTTCTTAGGGCAGTTGTCTTCTCGAGTACTCCTATCCTTAACATCATCTCATTGACCTTTATAGGGTGTAGTCCTTTCTACTTCCCGGTCTTCCATAGGTATATTGGTTAGAGACTTGGATTTTTAACTTTTTTGCTTTTTCCAAAAGGGGTAGTACTTTAAAATTATATCACTTTTCCAAAGTATATTAGTCTTGGCCTCTGACACTTCCTTCCTTCAAGTAGTTTCTAATGAGGGGTTGGCTCCTTGCACATCTGCTAACCAATGATTCATTTTCATAGCGTATTCCTTCTCTTCTTCACTCTCACTGTGTCATTCCCTAGAGTTTCGGGGGACGTTTTTCTGTGTTTGCCCCTTATGAGAGGGTTCTAAGTATGATTCTCATGTACCTTATCCCTATTCATGAGGTATCCTTCTCGGTTTGACCTTCTTAAGAAGTTTTTGTATTCACCTCGTCTTTTCTTGACCTCTTTTTGAATTGTTTATGTAACCCGCTCCATGGTATCGGTCTCTTATCCTACATGTCCTTCGTGACCTTTGAGGAGGTATTGCCCTGAATCTATGAGGTGTGGAACACCCCTTCTTTCCTTACACCTATAATAGTTCAACTTGGTACTTGTCCTTTAGTAGGGTTGGGCATCTCTTCAGGTGATGTTCCATCATCATTCCCTTACATGGATTGTTGTGATTCTTACTTTCCTTCGAGTGGGGCATTTTCCAGGGTTACTATTGGTTTGGTGCTTACTGTTCTTGAGTTTGATCACTTTGACAGTTTTCTAGCTGAATCACCTTTGCTAAAGGTCATGGTAAGAGTCCTCCTAGGTTTCCTGATTTATCTTCCATCACTGGGTTGCGACTCTTCCTTAGTTTCTAGGATAGTGCGGGTTTGTTTTATTTTCCTTATGCCATATTCCTAGTAAGATCATATCCTCAAAAGATAGAGTTTTGGGGAATTTGAATCTTTTATTAACATGGGGATACAAAAGGTTGGGCTCTCAGCCCTATCACAAAAAATGGTTGCAAAATAACTAAGGAGCTATGGAATTTTGATAAACGTCTCCCTCCATAATTAGAGTTATGCCACCAATAGGTCTTAGCACCATTCTCCAGGATACTTCCCCATTAGGTCTTTTGACATTTCACCATGGTCTCAAGCATTTGGGAAGCTTCTAGGGTTGTCTCCCTACAGAGGTAGGGTGTTGAGTCGAGCCATTCCAAGTTTTCTTAGTTCCTCTCCGGGAGCCATCTGAAAATTTTAGGATAAATCCTATTAGTTACTATATTTTCTAGTCTTGATTATGTATTTGAGGAAACAGGCTCTAATACCACTTTAGTCGTCACGCCCCGACCCGGTTTGGTCGGATCCCCGTGAACAACCCGCCACTCTCACGGTTTATTAAAGGGTTTCCCCTTAATATAATCCATAAAGAGTAAGGCGTCCTTTAAACCTACACCATTTCCTGGAATAGCATAAACAAAACTTCATGAAATTTTAAACTTTACATACCTGTCTTACAGGCATCTTAGTTGATGGTCTTTCAAGATAGGCTTTCTGGGATTTCCTAAAAGGGATATAAGGGAGGGGTGAGTACGACTACTCAATGAATGGGTTTTCAAAGGTCTTTTAACTTTTAAAAAATCATTTATATGGAGTGTGCCAGACTCCTTTCTTTTCAAAAAATCCCTTCATTTAAAAATTTGGGTTTTTCCATTATTTCTTAGTTACCAGTGTGTCATCACCCAACACACATCCTTCATCATGAAGGTTACACACATTCGCAAGTCGGTATCACTACTGAACCCGCTAGTGGCTTCGGAGCGACTTTTCCTGCCACCCGGATAGAAGTACAACCACTTCTACCCTGGGAATGAGTGGATGTACGTGACATCCGACCCACAATCCCGAAATCACTTCTTCGTGTCCGTATGAGGACAGAGACCTCATCATGTCCCCACCCTAAATTTTAAGTTATGCTCATCATCCCATCCGGGTATGATGTTAGTAAACCCACTCACCCGTTAATGTCGTGAATTCCACAAGACGGGTTCTTTGTATTCATGCGAGCTTGTCCTTGTTGGCGTTCCCGGTATTTCGCGTTCCTACACGATATGAACAACCTTGTTCATTATTACTCGGCATAACAGCCTTCATTCATTTCCAATGAATGAGAAAATCAAACTTTCATTTATTTGCAATTAGATCCCTAAAGTTATTTTTCTTTAACTTTAAGTCCTAAATGCCGTTTTTTCCTCAAATTAAGTCCCAAAACTTCTAAAATTTATCATAGGACCTCAATTTATTCCATTTCACAAAAAGGGGTTTAATTTCCCAAATTTCCAATTTGGTCCCCCAACTTTTCCAAAATTACCATTTTGCCCTTCCTTTACAAAAATGGTAAATTTTGCCCCAAAATTTTCAAAATTCCTCAATTGGTCCTCCAACATTATTTTCATGCCCAATTGACCCTCAATTTCATAAAATTTCATTTTGGTCCTTTGAATTTCGAAAATCCCCAATTTTCCCCTAATTCCAACTTATTAACATAGTCGAATTTAATTTTATCAAATTGACCCATCAAATGTTTCCAATTGTTGAAATTGAGTTTCTACATGTTCATACGATTCTTTAGAAATGTGAATCGCAAGTTTAAATGTCGGGATGACCTCAAACGGAGCTTCGCCGGAAAATGAACTATAGAGAGAGAAAGATTCGATTACTCACCGGTGAAGGCACGACGGTTCGAGCTTTTGATCTGGACAGATTGCTCTCATCCTGAGGTTCATCCTAGAATCAAGAATCGCATCAATTAATGCGGAATTGGATTAGAATTTTGTCATTGAAATTCGGTCGACTCTCTCTCTAGCACCAATCGAAAATTATAAAGGGGAGCCGAATTGGCTTACCTTTAGTTGCTAATTCGGCCGTGGAAATGCTGAGGAAGTGTTGGGAGGGCTTGGATTGGCCTGAGCAGGGCTTGAAATGGCTGATTTCATCTTGGCCGAAATAGGGCAGCTTCGGTCCGCCGGAGCTGCTTCACTATTCTATCATGCCGATGCTTCTCCAATGATTCTCGAATTGACTGGAGTTTTCTATCAAATAGTTGTCTTCTCCCCAGTTCTAAAGAGCCCGACCTTTGTTCAAGTCGAAGCTATGATTTGAGCTTTACCGGGAAATGGAGCAGTACAAAAAAATTCATACTTTCCAAGAGGTCATCCATCCTCACACTACTCTTAGGCAAGCACGCTTAACTTTAAAGTTCTTATGGAATCTAGTTCACCTAAACCACTTTGGTTTTTATTTTCTAATTTGTCTTAAGTTTCTTTTTCAAGGTTTAATTAACCCTTTGGATCACCCAATATTTGTAAATTACCAACTTGCCCATTCAAAAATAATCGGGTTTGTGAACCGGTTCTGAATTCTCACTTGGTTTGACCGGTTCTTTTCCTGGTTTTCCTTAGCTCAAAAGGGCGAGTTTTACAAATAGCCTTCATTCATCACAAATGGATAAAATACCCAAAGTTTTTAATTATTTACAATTAGGTCCCTAAAGTTATTTTTCTTTAACTTTAGGTCCCTAATGCCAATTGTTCCCGAAATTGAGTACCAAAAATTCAAAAAAAATCACTTTGGGACCTTATTTTATTCAAAATTACAAAAGGGGGTTCAAGTTTCCCAAATTCCCAATTTGGTCCCCAACTTTTCTAAAATTACCATTTGGTTCCTACTTTGAAAAATGGTAAATTTCACCCAAAATTCCAAAAAATGACCAATTGGTCCTCCAACATCTTTTCTATGGCTAATTGGCCCTCGAATTTTTTAAATCCACAAAATTTCCCCTATGTTTCCCCCCATTTTAACCTTTTAGCCTGACCGAATTTGATTTAATCCAATTGACAGATCAATCAAAGTTAATTATAGAAATTGAAGTTGGATTTGAGTTTCTACACATCTATGCAATTTAATTGCATTTTGAATCGCATAAATTAACGTTGGAACGAGCTCAAACGGAGCTTCGCTAGAAAATTGGATGTAGAGAGAGAAAGCTTTGAAAGCTTACCCTCGGGGGTGCGGCAGTCCGACCATTCAATCTGGACAGATAACTCTCATCCTGTTGTTCCTCCTAGAATCAAGAATCATCTCAATTCATTTCGAATTGAGGGAGAATTCAATCAGTAAAAATTCATCAGTTCTCTCTCTAACACCGATCGGAATTCACAGAGGGGGGCCAAATTGGCTTACCTTTCCGCTCTAATTCGGTCGTAGGAGGGCTGAGGGAGTATTGGAAGAGCTTGGTTTGGCATGAGGAGAGCTTGAATTCGCTGATTTTAGCTTGACAAAAATAGGGTAGCTTCGATTCGTCGAAGCTGCTTCACTATTCGATCACGTTGGCGCTTCTCTGGCGATCCTCAAAGCAATTGGAGACTACCACCGTGTAGCTAACTTCTCCCTGAGACTAAAGAACTTGACCATACCTTCTTTGGCTCAGAAAAGACCCTATGTCAGAGCTCTAGTTCGAACTTCATTGGAAAACTGAGTAGCTAAGAGAGAGTGAGGTTTTCAAGTGTGTGGAGGATGAATGGAGAGGGGCTCTTTATATAGGGAGCTCGAGAACTCTTCGGTCGTCCATTTGGCACCTTAATGACAATCATTGATGGCCTGAAATGTACTAAATGGAAACATTTCTTCTTCACTAGCGCTATTCAATTTTCTAATGAGTGAACAGTGCTGTCATCTGAAGGAAGAAGACGACACTGTTCGAACTGTACCGGTCCGAACCAGGTTCAATGCATAAACTGGCTGATTCAGGCCCAATTCAACCGAGTTTTTCAAAATTAAAAATTTCTAAATTCATTCTATATCCAATGGTGGCCTCAATTCTCCAATTTGAATATTTTAAGCCACTTAGAAAAATCAATTTAGCATTCGGTTCAATAATGGTTCAAACCGGTTCAATCCAGTTCGGATCCGATTCTCCTGAACCGATCTTGTTTTCTCTCCCAAATTGTACTAAGGTCCTTTTCTAAGGTTTTTATGACTCTTTGGGTCACTCGAAAATTGTAAATTTCCCAATTTGCCCGTTCTCTAGTTATCAGGGTTTGTGAACCGATTCGGTTTTCTCACTCGAATTGACTGGTTCTTTTCCTGGTTTTCCTTAACACCAAAGGGTCGGGTTTACACCGGCATTCAAGCAGTCTGCTTCTACACGGAATGAATATCCATGTTATGAGGCTTGACTAAGGGACCGCATCTTTTTGGGTGTTTGCATGTAGGCCCTCACATTTTGCCTTAATTGCAATTTAGTCCCTAAAGTTTGTATTTTTACCTTTAGTTCCTTATTTGTCCCTTCCTATCAATTAAGCCCCCAGGATTTTCAATTATCCTTCTTGGGTCCTTAGTTTTATCAAAATTGTCTATTGTCCCTTCAATTTTCCAAAATTGCCGTTTAGTCCCCAATTTCCCCAAAATTGAAATTTGACCCTAAACTTTTAAAAGTTACAAATTGGTCCTCCAATTTATCCAAATTGCCCAATTGGCTCTCAATTTCATTAATTTGCCATTTGGCCCCCAATTTTTGAAAAATCCCCAATTTGCCCAACTTTCTCAAAATTTACACTTTGGCTCCCCGAATCTCAATTTTACCAAATTGACCATCAAAATGTGGTTAATCGTCCCAATTTGGATCACTTCTTTATGTTTCCCTCGTCATTTTAAGCCTAGAACCGCTTCATTTGGCTCATAAATGAGCTCAAACGGAGCTTCACTGGAAAATACAGTCTATAGAGAGAAAGCTTCAATATCTTACTGATTGGGATCCGGTGACCGGACCTTTGGCTACCATTATGTTGCTCTCATCGTGGGGATCCTACCTGGATCTAACCACGCCTCAATTGATGACCTGAGTAATGTGAATTTAGTGTTAAAGTTTTTGCAGAACTTGGTTGTAAATAGTGTTTTCCGGTGAAGGGCGGTGGAGGGAGCTTACCTTCTTAGCTCGAGGGAAGGTCGGGACACCTCTAGGTTGGGTGTAGGAGGTCTGGTTTGGCCGCAAATGGCCAGGGGAAAGCTCGAAGTGACTATAGGGGGTCGGGCAATTTTTTGGCCAAGGAGCGGTAGTACTGTTCGAGCTCTCTCATTCCTCATCGGTGGCTCTCAAGCTGAACAAAGGGTATGGCTAGGTTGAGGACTTCCTCCTGATTCCAAAGACACCCAATGTGGCTTTGAAGATTGAGAAAAGTCCCATCGTCGGAGCTCTGGTTTACTGCTCGTTGGAAACTTGCACACTTATTCTTCTTCACTTGATTGTGGGATGTTGAGAATGAATGGAGGGGTACTCTTTATATAGGGAGCTCGGCAACTGTTCAGGCTACCCACTAGCGTAAGACTTGGCCTCCGACTCGGCTAACGGCAACCTAACTGGAGAGTTTTTCGTGTCACCGAATAGTCAAGGTTTTCTAGCCTATCTCTCTCCTCTGTTCTCTCTATCAGCAGCTGAAGGTTGAAGACAATGACGTGGCGGACATGCCACGTGATATACTGTGATTAGCCGATTTTTCTAACGTGGAGGTCCAACTCGACTGTTGCATCAGTTGTTGACCTATTGACCGGACACGTGATAGCCTCTTGGTGGCTACTCATTTCTGTGTGGCATGCTGATGGGTCACCTGCTAAACATTGACCGGACATGTGGTTGCCTCCCATTGGCTGCCCGTGTCTGCGTGGCTACTGATGGGGCACCGTTAACTGGTCTGGTCTATTGACCAATCCTATTCGTTGACTAGTCAAACTGTTGATCGGTCCAGTTCGACCGAGTTCGTTGTGCCGAATTCGAAAATCGGTCAGTTTGGACCCGATTCGATCGGTTTTCTGAAATTTAAAATTTTCTAAATTCATCTAAATTCATTTTCTATCTAATGGTGGCCTCAATTTCCCAAATTTACATTTTTAAGCCACCTAGAAAAATGAATTATTTAACTGGTTCACTATGGTTCATTTTGGTTCAGTCTAGTTCGAGTCTAGTTCACCCCGAACCGGTTCGGTTCTCTTCTCAAATCTACTTCCCTATTCTTCCTCACAATTTTTGGAAATTTTTTGTCATTTGAGATCTTCAAATTTCCCACATTAACCCTTCTTTACCATTTTTCGTTCATTAATTGGCTCGGTTCTTCACATGTAAATCTCTACCGATGCTTTTTCCAGTTTTCCTTGGTCCCAAAGGACGAGTCTTACATGTAAATGCTTAACCTTTAAGAACATAAAATTTTCATTCTTTTAACTTTCTTAGCAAGAAATCCAACTTTATTAAAAGAAAGGGAAAATACATAGCTTTCATTCATAACCACATTTATTAACTGATTCTGAGTTTTTCTTGACTAGAGTTTGGGATAGACCCTCTGGAGGTTCAATATTTGGAAACTTGATTTGCAGCATTGTTGGGTTCAGTGGGAGGCATGGTCCTCCATGATACTTGACACATTTTGTGTAGTTATTCATGCTTGGTTTATTGTACTCTCACGAACACATTTCACTCCATAAGCTTTAGAATTTGACTTTTTGGGCTATGGACACTCCATATTTCTCTAGTACTACAAATTCATATTCATAAGCTTTTCGCATAAGATTTATTAGTTATGGGTTTGTCTAAACTATTGTTAGCTTCTTTAATGCCCTAATGTAGTTGGCGTAAGCTTATGAAAAGTTCTTTTCAGCCTACTTTTGGACAAGAGTCATGTATGGATTTTTTAATTCACTTTTATATTGAGGTTTTGGTGGGGAGATCCCATCTTCCACAAATTTTTGGGAAGTTATCTTCTTTTTAGTGATTCTCCTATATAATGATTGGGTAATAAGTTTGTGACTTTGTAAAGTTTTATATAATATATTATTTCTGGTAATTTCCAAAAATGTTTTCAAAATTCTTTTTTTTGAAAACTTGGCACTAATGCCACTTAAGTTGTCATACCCCGACCCGGTTTAGACAGTCAGAATATGTGAATAACCTGCCACTCCGCCTGATACTATAAAAGTAACTATCATTATAATCTTGGCAAAAGCCAAGCGAAAAATCATGAAAATTTCTATATCCTTTGAAAGAATAAAATTTTAAAATAAATCAAAATAATGTGAGAATATGTTGTACATAAAACGTACCAAGAAGTGTTCTCAACGAATAAGTCTCTCTTCATGATTCTTGAAAGGTTTAGGGATGGGGTGAGTTCAACAACTCAGTAAGTAGAAATTTCTAAAACTAGTTAGTAATAGTTTATTTTTAGGGGTTTCTTAAGGATTTCAAAAAAATTTGACTTAATGTAATTCTTTAAAGAAGGCATAACAAGCAAGACAAACACATGTTGCTTCATGGAAGGGATCATCCAATCGTAGGCCAAAAATCCATATGTCCCACTTGTGGTTTGGGGCATCTTTATCGACCACACTGGTACGAGGCTACAAATTCTACCACACTGGTACGAGGCTACGACCTCGACCATTTGTATGTGTGAGCACCATTGTTCAACCCACAAACATACTGATTTAGTTGTCAGCAATAGAGGGATTAGACATTTCACTTTCACCAAGTCTAAATTGCACATAGGACTCCATGAGCCCCTTAACTTATTGGACCAACAATAGCTTCCCTTGTACCAATCTTGTTGTCTAGCAATCCTTAGGACCATCACTACTCCATATCGGACATTTTATGGTCATGCATAATTAAGCAAACACACACAAATGTTTTAGCTTAAAATCATCATCTTTATATTACCAACCCTACAGGGCGTGACCTGCTTCCAACATGATATTAATTTATTCACACAATCATTTGTGTTTGTATTACACATGGATAATATTGTATATGGAACAAAGTTCGTTCATATCATATCACAAGTTTTCAAAAGATAGCCTTGGGTTCGCCATTTGAAAAAGTCAGCCTTAGGCCCACTTTAACAACATGATTCATACTAAATCTATAGCATTCATGATTCATGCTTGCAACATAAAAAACTCTCGATAAAGGTTTTAAGTGGGGTTCACATAGTCACAGAAGTATATTTCTAGAAAAGAATTTTACTAATCTATTTTACGTTCATCCATCCAATTGGACTTGTTAGAAATCCAACTCAGCCCGGGTCCATGATTTATTCGTTACGAATGGGTTTTCAAAGTTTCAAGCTTATGATTGTCCACATATGTAGGAGGTCTTGTCCCAACAAAGGCAAGGTTGTCGAAGCTCTCGGTGTGGGAAGCTAGCTCTCTCCAAGGGAATCCTCCTATAATCAAATAGTGTCTCCATTGGTGGCCATTAGGATCTAGGGAAGTCGAGGCTCAGCTATGGAGGGTCAAGGAAAGTTTGACTCAGTCGTAGGAGGTCTAGAAATGGCTCGAATTGAGCTCGAAGTGACTTGGGTGCAGTCGGATGTTAGAGTTGCGATACAGTGTGATCTCACTAGTGCTTCTCTATGATCCTTGAGCTGAATGAGGTGTGTGATCGGGTAGAGTACTTCTTCTGGAATCTAGTGAACCTAATTTCACATTCGAAGGTGGAGAAAAAAGACAATGTCGGAGCTCTACTTTGAGGATAATCAAAATTTGGAGTAGTTCTGGTTTATTAAGGTTTGGAGGTGTGGAGAGGACAAATGGGAAGAAACTCTTCATATAGGGAGCTCATGAACTGACAGTTCTATCTGTTCACTGTTGGTCAATCATTAACCCTCTTATTTAAGGCCTTGTTAGAGCAATTTACTGCTCGCTAGAGTTAAGACAGTTTGTCGGCCTTCCTCCATTCGTCTGTTCAGAGGTTAAAGATGACAATATGCACATGTGTGCGAGCTACCACATGGCGCACGGTGATTAGCTGGAGTTGCTGACGCGATATCCCACTCGATGTCCAAGTCACCCGTTGACCCATTTACTGGACACATGGCTAACTCTCATTAGTCGCTCTATCCTACGTGGCAGTTGACCGAACCTCACCGTGATATGACTGTTATTAACTTTTTTCACGTGGCATGCTCTAATTGACTAATTTAATTACTCTGATTTTCCATTTGTTGCACTGTGCCAATTACATGTGTCCTCCATGAATTAGTGATAGCCATCCGTGTCATTTTCACATGTCAATCACTTATTGGTCGGTCCTTCCTAGTCATTCTAGATGGTTGCTGACCTGGTCTTTTTTTACATGTCACTCTCTTATTGATCAACTTAGCTTATGGGGATTTCCTTCATTTGATCATTGACTAAGGACATGTATTATGCTCTAATTGGTCAATTTCTAATAATATAGATTTTATTCAATTGACCATTGATGAGGAACATGTTCCACATTTATTGTTCAGCGCTTTTAGACGCTTTCCTAGTAGTTGACGTGGTGTGCTTCGCCACATGTCATGCGTTGATTGGTCGCGCTCGCTAACTAGGCAATTACTTGGCAGGTGATCTATTGACTCAGCTATACCATTGATCAATTCAATTATACTGATTTCAACTACCCAAAATAAAAAATCGGTTCAGGCCTAATTCAATTGATTTTCTAAAAATTAAATTTTTCTAAATTTATCTAAATTTATTTTCTATATGATGGTGAACTCAATTTACCATTTTACCATTTTTAGGTCACCTCGAAAATGGATCTTTGATTTGTTTCTTCCCTCCGTTTTAATCTAATTCGGTTCTTATTCACTCTTAACCAATCAGGTTCTCCCTTCCATTTTACATTTGAACTTTTTTTCTTAAATTTTGAAACTTTAATTAACACTTGGGATTAATTCAAATCTCACTTTGATTTATCTTTATAATTCTGATTCACTTGTACTATTATTTCTTTTCATAAAATTTTCAATTTTTTATTTTGGAAAAACTGTATTTACACTAGAAAATAAATACCGCGTGATTCTGAAAAATATCAAAATACTAATTGATAAATTGAACTATTTAATAGTTAAATAGTATATCAACTACTCGTATTACTGATTGGGATGCCGCATTTCAAATTCTTATATATCTCAATAGCTTAAGAAAAAAAACTCATATTAAGACTATGAACAGAATAATAGGATTCTCTAATTTTGATTGGGTAGATTATCAAGTTTAATACCCATCACTGGATTTTGTATTTTTTTTGTGGTAATTTTATTTTATGAAAAAGTAAAAAAAAACAAACAATTATTTCTTTTTCTAGTGTGAGTCAGCATATCGTACGGGAAATAATTTATTTGAGCTAATTTGGATAAAGTGGTTGGTCAAATAATTAGGTGTATCATATTATTAATTAATAGGATTATATTGTAATATTATATTTTTTATTGGTATATTATTATAATATTATAAATAAGTAAATCTATTATATAATTTATAAATTACTTATTAATTCAATTTAATATATAATAATTATTAAAGTGAGTGAATTCTCTCAACATTAACAATTGTATATTTTTTTAGATTTTTTGGTGAATTACTTTATATTTAATGTAAATTGAGGAAAGATTGAATTTTGATTAAATAGACTAGATATCCTCCCTTATATCCAAACTTTACTTGTTGTTAGCATTTTTATTATTGAGGTTTTTTTTTCTTTTCTTCTTCAATGTTGATTGTAATGAGTACATTGACAAGTGGACAACTAGTTTTAACCCTAAATGCGACATAAAACTTGGTTGGTGCTTGTTTATATATTTATAAGTAACTAAAATTTGAAAATCTAGTATTTTATCATTTTAAGTTGTTCAAGTTATTTATGGGTTGGAATTAGAGGTGTATGAGTTTTTCTTTCCATTATACTTCAGCCTCAAAATAGATTATTTAATGGTATATTTTACCAATCACGAGTGCCAGCCTTACTTGAAGGCATGAAGTTTGTAGCCAAGCAATATTGGACTAATATAATAGTATAATCAAACAATCTCGTTACAAATATGGCTTAAAATACGTATACGGACGATCGATATGAATTGTATAAATGAATGTTGTTAATGTGTGCAAAAAAAATTTTTGTAATGTTTTGATACATTTTGATTAATTTTAATTATAAATTATTTATAAAAAAATTTCCTAGTAAATATATGGAAATAGAGAGTATGCAAGGTAAATCTGTGGGCCAACAAATTTGTCACACTATTAATTTTGCCGCAGATTAATGAAAATATTTTTTTCCGAGAGATTAATGAAAATATCGATCGTGACAAATGAGCTGTTTTCTTAGTTGAATATTGCTTTTTTTTTCTTTGTAGATTACTTAATAACATCGAAAATGATCACCAGTCAATTGTATCGAAAATTATGAATATGCCTTCTCCGTTTTATCCCTGAAACGTGGCACTCAGTATATGGACTTGGGAATCAAAACTTCTGCTCATTGCATGGCTTTGTTTCTCATGCAGGATACAAAATAGCCCTAATTTCGCCGATCAATACAATCCCGAATCTCACCCACACCAATTCCCGATTGATCTAAACTAACTGCATGCGTTTGCATCTACAGTATTTATTTATTTTATTCATAAAGTTGGAATTACTATTTCATTAAAAAATATCTTACTTCATCAAACTACATTATTTGTGGTATGTGTTAGTGGAATATTATGACACTATTGCTAGATTTCCTTTTTTATAAAAAAAACATATGAATGTAATATGACGGTTCATTTTAAATATGAATCACGTTTATCATAAAATATAGGGTAAATTATGCAACCATATAAAAATGTAAATAAGTTTTTTATGCCATTTTTTAATAAAATACTAAGTAATGATATGATTGATGATGTTTTTGTATGGTTAGATGCTGAGAGACCAGAGAAGTCATGATAGGCATCATAACAGCGAATCTATTAAAATATGGCCTTTTATTTTTTTTTCCATCTTTCATTATTTGAAGTTTTTTCTACACCAGCTAGTTTATATTCAGTGGTACTGTTGCCTACTATGTTTCAGCCTTCTGACATTCAGAGTGAAGGCAGGGAACTCTCCAAATTTGGCTCCGAGAACCTCGTCGGCGATCCTCTGATCACTCCATCCTTCTGTCAGCGGTACCCGACTTCTTCTGTTTCTCCTTCAGCTGCAATTCCTATGGTTTTTGTCACTCTGCTGGCTTGAGTTCACGGTTCCTATCCTTTCTTATAGCTGAGCAAATTTATCCTTGGTTCATCTGAACTCTCAAAATAATCATCCATTGCATGTTGGCCCCTAGCAAGTGCGTGGTCTTTTGATATTCTTTGAGAATTTAATCTTTAGGGTTGGTACTGACGCCTTTGTACTATTATATAATCGAACAGGGTATTGAAATCAAATTATTTTGATCCACTGCAAATGGATTTTGCGTACGAAGTCGCACATTGAAGAGGTGTTATTGAAGAGGTGTTATTGAAGAGGCGTTTCAAGCTGCGAGGGCTTAAAATAGCGAGCTTTGCTGACGAAAGCCTTGGAATCCTCTGTCTCGGTTGCGGAAATGGTATTTCTTTGTGTAGTATCTCACGATTGTTCTTTTGAGCAAATGTTCAAAGCACTTTGTAATCACATGGTCTCTTTTAATTTCTTAAGTCTAGACAATTCTTGTTCTATAACTTGTAATGTGAAAACTATTAGCTAGAATATTCTACTCTCTAATAAAAATGATGTACTTAATGTTCTTGTAAAATTGTTCCATCTTGTTAGCTTTGTTAGGTAAAGTATTGTAGTTGCTGTGATAGATGTGAAAACTGCTGTGACTCTGTTCTTGTTTTGTTCTTTTTAACTATTCGCCTATTTGAGATCTACTTCTGATGGTTGAACTTTGTATAACTTTCTAGAAGAGTCCAACAGACACAATAATATATAGCTTAGGTACGCGACCAGTTGAACCAGTACAATTGTCTCCAGATTTAGTTGTTGTGGTGATAATTTTGGTATTTCAGTTACATTTAACTTTTAATGTGTATAGTGGACACTGCACTATGCCTTTTATCTGTTATCATCAAGACTCTTCCAAACTCTTGGTGAAGAGGGAATTCATTTGAATTGTTATGGAGAAGATGCCCTCTTCAGACCTTTGATCTTTAATTAGATTTTATATTTCTGATTCCAAGTAATTAGAATCTTATGCAACTTACAAGTTATTCTTGTATGTGCTTTTCAGTCTTTCCAGCCAAAGAGTCTCTGGATGCCCAGAGATGCTAGTTGTGCAAACAATGGGGAAATTAACTATGATAATTCAGGAAAAATTGAACCTAAGAGAAGCCATCAGTGGCTTATGGATGGGTCACCGACACAAGTGTTCAGCAACAAAAGACAAGCATTGGAGACCATTGCTGTCAGGCCGGTTCCTGATGTTGCCTTAGTGAATATTGCTTCTTGGGACAGCAACACAAATTTCCAGGCAATGCCAGGTCAATACACAGACCGACTATTTGGATCTGAGTCTATGGGTTCTGTTAGTTTAGTTGATAGAAATATCATACCCTTTAATGCTGATGATATCAGTATGGGAAGAAAATATACAGTAGACCAGTTTGCCAATGAGTCTTCTGTAAATTTATCTATGTCCCAGAGCAATGAAGATCCCTCATCTTTTCTCAATTTTGGTGGACTCAGGAAAGTGAAAATCAATCAAGTCAGAGAGTCTGAGAACATGTCTTCATCAATGGGGAATTTCCATAGAAGGGCTGATAACAGCAGAGTTTCCTACAGGACCGGTGGAAATAGCATATCTTTGGCCCCTGCATATCACAACAGGAGCGAAAACAATGTTTCAACGGGCCCAATTTATAGTAAGGCAAGTGAGAACTTCATTTCAATGAGTCAAACATTCAGGAAGGAAGATGGGAACTTCATATCAATGGGTCATAACTATAATAAAGGGAGTGAGGGCCTTCTTTCAATGGCTCAGCCATTTAGAAAGGGTGATGGATGTTTCATCTCGATGGATCAGGCATTTCGGAAGGGAGATGTGGTTGAATCAATGGGCATATCCTACAGTAAAGAGCACACTAATTTCATCTCGGTGGGACAAAGTTATGGAAAACCAAATCTCACCTCTATTTTGCCTTCATTCAACAAGGGCAACGATATAATATCGATGAGTCATGCATACAATAGGGCTGATGCTAACATTAGTCAAATGAACAATACATATGAGAAGGGTGATTCAGGGATTTTATCTGTGGGTCAGAGTTATAAAGGAGACAGCAGTAAACTTTCATTTGGAGGAGTTGTGGATGAACCTGAGGGAAGTGTACATAGGACAATTATTGGGAATTATGAGATAGTGATAGACAGTGAGGGACTGGCACAAGGTTCAGAAATGCCATGCCATGAAGAGGTCATTAATACGAGACTTGACCAAACTGTGAATAATTCTACAGCTACAAAGGTCAACTCTAGAACTGACAAGATAAAGGAGCCCAAGGCTGCTAAAAAGATTGCTCCTAACAACTTCCCTTCAAATGTTAAGAGCCTTTTATCCACTGGACTGCTTGATGGGGTCCCTGTAAAATATGTTTCATGGTCCCGAGAAGTAAGTTCCACATCTTGAACTCCAATCTTTAAAATCTGAAGGCTCTACCTTGCAGATTTCATTATTTTACCTATAGAATTGATAAATTATGTCCATTGGCAGAAAAATCTAAAGGCTGTCATTAGAGGGACTGGGTATCTCTGTGGATGTACTGAATGCAACTACTCAAAGGTAAACCTGTTTGTTTTGTCTTCTCATTTGAAAATTTATATATATTATGTGCCTGGGGACTTATTTATGTTGATCTGATTGAACTTGTGCAGTCTTTGAATGCTTATGAGTTTGAGCGCCATGCTGGTTGCAAGACCAAACATCCAAATAATCACATCTACTTTGAGAATGGTAAGACCATCTATGCCGTGGTCCAGGAGTTGAAGAACACTTCTCAGGATGTGCTTTTTGATGTGATTCTGAACATCACGGGTTCTCCTATTAATCAGAAGAACTTTCGTACATGGAAAGGTAACCTACATGCTCGTTTCCAGCTTAGTATGAAGGAATTTCAATGTTGGTTTTTTCATCACATTCTTGTTATATTTATGACTTTTTGCTCTGATATAGTTTCAAGGGCATATGCATTATGCATAGAGATGATTGTCAAACTCAGTGGTATTTTTTCCTATGCCAAACACTTTTCTGTTGATGGAAGTCTTCCATCATGTGAAAAAAATCCTCCTGTGGGTTGGGAGGTTAAGTCGGGTTACTTCTTGCCAGAACCTGATGAAGTGTTGCCTCTTCTTGCTGCCTTTCTGATCATGCATGTTTGTTCTCTTTATATTCACAATTCACAGCATCGTATCAAGCGGCCGCAAGGGAGCTTCAGCGAATCTATGGGAAGGACGAAGTGAAAATGCCGTGTTGAGCTGTCTGCAAGGGAGCTTCTTATTGTAAGTTTTTGTATAGTAGCCTAATGGCCTTCAAATTTGGCCCGGGAATTTCAACTTGTTTTTATGCAAAAGGGATGTTTATGGTGGTGGATTTGGCCTTTTATAAATCCTCCCTAGAGTTCCGTCGGTGGGATTTTGAATGAATGCTATTGAAATAGTCCAGTAACCGATTGTTTATTTTCAAACTCGACCGTGAATGGCTCTGCAGGCAGTGCTATACATCACTGGCGTGGCGCGTTAATGTGGGGCAGCGTTAAGCTTCAGGGTCTGTCCACCACTGGCACTTAAATGTGGGGCAGCTATAAGTAGTCTTGAGGGGCTATAGTCAGAAGAATTATTGGGACCAACTGACAAGTGTCAGTGGTATCCACCACTGTCACATTAATGTGGAATCTGGGATAATATAATAAAAATTAGTTTAATCAATTTACTTATACTTTTTATCTACCGCTTAATTTACATGAACTTTTTATTAACATATTAATTACTGGATATTTTTTACTGCATAATTTACATGCACCTTTTAGTTACAATTTAATTAACAAATTAATCTGTTACTAATGTTCCTTTTAATATTTTTGTAAATGAATTGTGTTTGGGTAGGTGAATGATTAAATTTTTTTTCTCTTAATTAAGTTGAATAAAATATTTATACCTAAATTAATTGAGTCATTCTACAAATGTTTACACTTGTTGATATTTTGCTCTTAAATTAAGCCAAATTAAAATTATAATAATTATATGGATAGATCATTGAGTAAGCCATTTTCTTGAAAATGTTTTATATCAAATAGGTCCCTTAATTTATCAACTAGATATGTTATATATTTTACATCAATTAAGTTCAAAATTGTACATCAAATACATTCCTCCATCATTTAATATTAATAATTACACTAATTAAACATTATTAATTAGGTCATTTTCAATAATTATCCCTTAAGTTGTTAATGTTATTTTATTTCTTTTAAATGTTATATTATTTTTTAACCATTTTACTTGAGCAAGTTTTTATTACACTCCGGGGTTGACCCTCCTTGCAATCCATGTATCTTCCTTGGCACTCGAACTTTCGGTCTATGGACTCCAGCGGCAGGTTCGGGTCTGAGTCAGGTTCGGGTTGACTTGGACGCCAGTCCATTGAATTTGGTCCGAGTTAGCATAATATTAAAAAAAATATGTCAATTATTTGGGTCGGGTCAACGTAACCTATTAATTTTTTTTGCACATCAAGCTATTAGTAGTGAAATGTAGAATGAAAGACCGATTTATTTAAAATACAAGGTAACAACCTAATAATAATCAAGATATTGTAGACTTAATGTTAAAAAACATATTGTAGGTTTGATTTTATCATAGGACTTTCACATATTTCATCATTTTCATTTTACTTTATAGCTCTTTAGGTTAAACTTTTGATATGCCTCTTTAATATGAATTGGTGAGAGTCAAATGAATTTATAAACATACGCAGATTATGGCTTATGTGAAAAAGAAAACGGTTCATTAAAACGATGAAGGAAGAAATTACACTGCAATTGAGAGAATAAAGAACCGATACATTGAAGAGTCCTCAACTGAACCACATTTCGAGCATTATTCACGGATTCGCTTCAATTCATCAATGAGCCGAATCGAGCGGCAAAGCAAAACTGGAGGGGTGGATCAGTAAGAAGGCAAATCCGGTGAGATTTTCAGACGGGCTCGTCCGTTGGCCTGACCTTGGTTAGATCCACGGCCACGTAAGCTCCGATCTCCATGCTCCCAGGGCCAACAGACACATTAGGCATCGCCAGGTGACCATCTTGGGCCGCCAAAACCGGCTTGTCACCGTCCGGTAATTGCGACAGTGGCCGTGGCAGCTGGCCGTCCTTTGTCTTGCCCCAGAGAACCATATACAGCCCCATCACGATGACCATGGCCCCGATAACCCTGCCCAAAATTAATAACAAACCGTAACCTCGGTTGTACATACATTGGTTGACAAACCGAACACGATGGCATATTCAGTGCATATATTTGGTCCTACTGCACATTTAATCCTCAAGGTTTGCTAAAACGAATATTTTTCTGGATACTTCATGTATGCCAACTCAGTATTTTTTTTTCTCAAGGAATGGATAGTCAGACCTTCCAAGGTAGAGGGTCTCGTGCAAGATGAGGGAACCCATGATGGCGACGATGATCATGCTGAGAGGGTTGAAGGCTGTGACGAAGACTGGCCCTCTCGTCCTCATCACTACTCCCTGTAAGTAGTATGCCACCCCCGAGCATACTATCCCCTGCCAAAAATTATTCATTTCTCATTGTCATATGTGCATAAATTAGGTACTTCTATGCCAAAAATTAAGAAGTGGACAAATAAAATTGATGTTTACACCGTAGAGTGTGGCCAGCAGGATGGAGTCGAAGTGAATTGACCAAGATGCCCTACGGAATCCCCCTTCGAGCACTACGGCGAAGACGGAGCCTTCCAGGGAGCCCATGAGGCATATCAGCGCCGTCAGCGACAGCTCTGCCGGGTACGATTTTAGGGTTATTGCCTGTCGATCACCAGGGCGGCTCGAATCAATTAAATTTGATAAAATAATAATTTTCGTATTTAAATAGTTACGGGTCTTAATTAATTCAATTTGGTCAATGATTACTTGGAGGATGACGAAAGCAGCCCAGCAGAAGCAGCCGGACATGATCATGAGTGCACCCTTCACTGGTTCCTGATGAGTACTCGTCACTGAAGAAGTGGAGGCAGCCGGCGCCAATGAAGCGCCGGCATGGTGGGCCCACGGAAGATCAATTACCGCCCCTTTCACCAGCGTCATCAGCATCGCCCCCCCTACCGTCACGATCGTCCCCACGATCTTCGCCTGGCTATGCACCCTCCTCACCTTCACATTCTCCAGCCTAACACAAATTAACATCAACCATATGTATCACAAAACAACGAATAATTCCCCCATCTGTAGTTATTAATAGAAGTGTTCTTGTGGATAGGATTTATCTCGGTTAATAACAGAATCTCACCGGAGGATCCATGCCATGATGAAGGCGAAGGCTGGGAGGACATTGCACATAGCCGAGGTGAATGTGGCGGTGGTGTACTTCATGCCGGTGTAGTAGAGGTTCTGATCAATTACCGGCCTGTACTTTTATATGTCAGCATTATGGAAGCATGATAAATTCTAAAGAAGAAGAAGAAATGGAAAGAGATGAATCTTATGAACATACTCCAGCAGGCCCAGGATCATGATCTTGACGAAGATGGGGATGGTCATCTTTGGCAACCTTTTCCTGTCATTTGTGGACATAATTTAATAATATTTTTTGTCAAATATATAAAATGGGAAAACAAAATCATTTTCAAATATGCATGTTCCAATTGCCAAAAAATACAAAATTATAGGATTAATTCTGCATTTATACATATAAATATTAATAGCAAGTACTTGATTGCGTTTACATATACAAGCACACATATGTACAGACCTCTCGAATGCGAAAGCAAAAGGGGCGACTAGGAGGGTGGCGACAATATGGCGATAGACAACGAACACATGCTGATTCATCCCCTTGTCTAGTGCGAACTTGGCGATCACGGCCAGGCCTGCGTACCCGAACTGCACGAATATCACGGCCAGGAACGGCATCCACTTCTTCAACATCATCAACCGATCACTGGCCTTCTCCTCGACGTTGTTCGTTCTCGATCCTACCTCCTATTACTGATCAAACCTCCTCTATCAAGTGTCGTAGATAATATATACCCGAAGCTCGAATTTAATCTGATGAGTGCTAGCAATATTGAGGGAGAATATGTTATATGGGAGCTATATATATGCCCACAGACGTACATATAGACACAAACAGCAAGCACATGCTCCACCATCTTTAGTTTCATGGGAGGACAGAAGCCCAATTTCGACACGCCTTCTTACATGAATTCTGTGGACTCCATTGACAGAACCATTTCTTCAAGCAATCTCTCTCTCTTTCGTTTCCTTCTTTTTGGCTAAATCCGAGAATGTTACTTTTGATCAAATTTGAAATCCGAGGTTCATATTATGCTATGCTATGATATATAAGGCACAGTGAAGCAAATATAATAAACAAAAACCATTTACTATGTATCAGTAAATGGTTTTGACAAGTTTGCATATTAAAAGTGTGTGTATGTACAATAATAGGGTGGTAATTGTATGTGAAGTGCAACAAGATAAAAGAGAACTAGTGGGATATTTTCCTATGGCGTCCACATCATTCATGTCTAGGATTTGATCCACTCATTATATGACCTAACTCTTAATATGTAAGAACCCAACAATTTATTGTGCAAAAAAAAAAAATGAACCCAACAATTTAACCATACAAATTTTCTATCCATCTAATTCAAAATCAAATTTATGTATTGTACATTACAAATTTGTTTTAATCATTAAATTTTGAAAAATAAAATTTAAATGCAACAATTCAAAAGCATACATCATGTAAATAATGATCAATTTGGTGTATAAAATCACCCATCTAATTGTAAGTAGATAGACAAAAAATGAATGTTCTCTCATAAATATGTTTGAAAATCTAGGAAATTAGATGCCAAAAGAGTATGATAGTGTACTATTTTTAAATTAAATTGATTAAATAATTAAATTATTAGTAAACAACATTAAGAAGTTAAATTAATAAGAAATAATATTATGAATTATATTCCATGTGCACCTTCAAGATCTAAATAACAACTTCTCTCATCATGTAGGGGGAGTTTGTTTAGTTGAGTAATCATCATAAATTATGCCAACTCCATGAACATGTATATTAATGGCATTATAGCGTCACTTCTTTCAAGTTTGGTTTTTCTCATGTTATAATTGAAAGGAAGACATGATACATTTTCTATGAAATATGGATTGATTAAAATAGTTCCCTAAACATGTCAATTAATTCCACGTGACTAAATTTTCACATAAAAAGGGTAATGATGGTCGAGATCTAAAACCTCACCGTTTAACATAGGCAAAGTATCATTAAACATGCGCATCACATCAGTATAGTTTTGATATGTGGACATCTAACATCAAAACGTTTTATGGAATTTGTACATTTTGAAACCGTTTTCATAAAGACATCATATTTTAACGGAACCCAAAAGATAGTATTAGGTTAGCACCAAAATAGATAGAGTTTTAATATTTTTATATTATTTTTTACGAGAGCTTTTAATATATATATATAAGTAAACATGGATGATAATGAGCATTGAGTTACACTTTTCTCTCAGCAAAAACGGTTACACTTTTCCAAGGATATTTGAGTTGTTCTCTAATTCGTCTTCTAACTTTGTACTTCTACGCTCCTTTTTAGGTTTCTTGAATTAGTGGTTAGGATGGGAGGGGATAAACTAATGTAGAGTGAAATTTTTTAAAATTAAGTATTTCATTCTCAAAGGAATAATTTCCCTAAAAAAGTCATCTTCCATTCATACACACTACAATCAAAATTAACACTTAATGATTTAAGCACATAAGGGCATGTGTGTGCGGTACATGACTTCCCAATGTTTGTTAGGTTTATTTGATATGATGTATTTCATGTGGAAATGATAGGGGGAGGCCGAGAGTAACCCGAATGTAGAGTAGACTACAATTAGGGGTGGCCCGAGACAAAAGTGTCAAGGAGCGAGAAAAACCACTCGAATCATGATTTTATTTGAGTTAAACCAATCAAAAAGGAAATCATGTTAGGTGGTTTACAGGGGATGTAAACACCGTCTCTTTTACTTAAAGACAAGTAAACCGGGGAAAGAATCGGTCAACCCGGGTGAGAAAAACGAACCGGTTCATGAACCCCAACAATTAGAGAAATGGCAAAATGAGAAATTTTAAATCTTGAGTGACCTAAATAGTCATAAAATTCATGGAAAAAGACTTTGGGATGAATTGAAAGTGAAAACTAGATCGGTTCAAGTGAACCAGACCTAAACCGGATTGAACCGGTTTGAACCAATATTGAACCGATTTCTAAATTCATTTTTTTAGGTGGCTTAAAATATTCAAATTGGGGAATTGAAGCAACCATTGGATAGAGAATGAATTTAGAAATTTTTAATTTTGAAAAACTCGATCAAATCTGGCCGGTTTAAGTATTGAACCTGGTTCGGACCGGTCCTGTTACGCCCTGACCCAGTTTGGTCAGATCCCCGTGAACAACCTACCGCTCTCTTGGTTCAAGAGGAGTTTCCTCATTCTTTAACTTAAGAGAAGCCATGCGTACTTTCAACCTTGTTCCCTGGAATAACATGTATCAAATAAAATGCGATTTAAGAGAAATTAATCATACCTGACAGAGGGTAAGACTTGGTGTTATCCCTAGTCATTTTCTCTATTTCCTGAAATGGGATAAAAAGAGGGGTGAGTTTCTACAATTCAGTGAATGGGTACTTTAAAAACATGAAGTTTCAGTAAAAATAGTTTTCAAATTGGAGGGTGCAGACTCCTTAATTACTTTAAATTTTCTTATTTTCAAATCTCAATTTTTATATTTATTTCTCATCACAATGGTTTGTTTATCAACCAACACACGCCCTTTATCATGAAGGAAACACACATTCACAGGCCAGCCCGTTCACTGTACCCACTTGTGGCGTTAGAGCGACTTTACCGACCACCTATATAGAAGCATCTCCACTTCTACCTTGAGAATGAGTGGATGTACGTGACATTTAAGCCTCAATCCCGTAACAAAACTCCGTATCCGTATGAGGACAGAGACCTCATCCCGTCCCTACCCCGATCTCATGTGCATGAAGCTACATCGAGCTTCTCAAGACTTCTAGTACGATTAACTGCTCTTATTTCCACCAGGTCGTCTAGAGCCTTGGGATGCATCACTACCTCTCTTGGGCATCTTGAAGGTCCCACAACACAGTGCATGCACAAATCAACATTTTTTCACATAAACCATATAATCTATAGTGCCACTGGTCCAACAACCCCAACTCTCAACTCGACCTACATCTGTTTGTCTTGACTGATTCGTAAACCTGTCATGTCGCACTGCCGCTAGTCTATCGAGTATGTTGGTCCTGTCTCGGTACCATGGCCAAACAACTCATTTACTTAAGTTTTCATGGCTTAATAATCATGTTTGTTTACGAGCTCTTGCTCGTGCCAACTAGCCTAGGGCCCACTGTTCAAGATTTTCAAAATCAGGCATATTAGCCCCCAAGTTCCAAAATTGAGAACTTAGGCCTAACTGAGGTATTCGAGCTCTTATCAAGGTCTCCCAAAAATTTTAAGCAGTGGCACATAGTTAGGGGAGAGAACTTCCGACAAAATAAACTTTTGAGTCGTCCATCACACCAACCGAGTATGAGGACATATTCACTTATAACTGATAAGCAGATTTTTCACTTCCTTCTAGGAAGTTTCATCATACCAACCAGGTATTATCTACTTACAAAAGTAGTTTTTCCACATTATTTCCACATCACTCTTCTCAGATGTGATAATTAAAATACCACTTAGTAGTGAGTTTTCATTTCCGAGGTGCTTATCATCCCAATCAGGTATGATATTAAATCCCACTAACCTAATAGTGCAGTGAATTTTCTCTTAGCCGACTTGTTGCCTTACGCGAACTTGTCTTAGTTGGCGTTCCCCGTACTTCATATTCCTATATGATATGAACATTCTTATTCATTATTGTTTGGCCTAATGGCCTTTATTCATCCCGAATGAATGAGAAAACCAAACTTTTCATTTATTTTCAATTAGGTCCCTAAAGTTATTTTTCTTTAACTTTAAGTCCCTAATGCTGGTTTCCAACTAAATTGAGTCCTGAAAATTTAAAATTCACCTTAGGTCCTCAATTTATTCAAAACCACAAAAGGGATTCAAGTTTTCCAAATTTCCAATTTGGTCCCCCAACTTTTCCAAAATTACCATTTACCCCTACTTTACAAAAATGGTAAGTTTTGCCCCAAAAATTCGAAAATTTGCTTAATTGGTCCTCCAACATCTTTTCATGGCCAATTGCCCCTCAATTTTATGAAATTGCACTTTAGTTCCTCGAATTTTTGAAATCCCCAAATTTCCCCCTCAATTTTAACTTTCTAACTCAACCGAATTTGATTTCATCAAATTAACCGATCAAATGAGTTTAATTGTTAAAATTGAAGTTAGATTGGAGTTCCTACACCTTCATACGATTCAATTGCACTTTGTTTTTGCTCTCCCTATTTGTCCTAAAGTTCTTTTCCAAGGTTTATGAATCCTTTTGGGTCACTTTAAAGTTGTAAATTCTACAATTTGCCCATTCCCCGATGATCAGGTTTGTGAACCAGTTTGGTTTTCTCACTTGGTTTGACCGGTTCTTTTCCCGATTTTCCTGAACTACAAAGAGCAGGGTTTACAACTCTCCCCTCCTTTTAGTAGTTTTGTCCCCAAAATTTATTTCACACTTTTTGCGTACTGGAATAAACTTTTCATTGATATATAAATTTTCTAGTTTATCGTCTTACAACCTTCTCGGTTGTTTCCATTCATCCCTTACATCACATACCTAAGATTCTCGTCTCATTCTCATTCTTTCCTCACTCCATGGAACTTACTTTAGTTAAGCATATCTCCTTGGAAGACTTAGAATCATTTCCTTTAGTTACATCCTTCTTTTCCCATTGCACCATCTCTCCATTTCAAACTCCATTACCTAAGATTCCAGGACTATGAGTTCCGGTCATTTTCTTCCACAGGTTTTAGCGTTATCACCTTTTCATCCTATACGGATTCCTTTTACCCTTCTTTGGTCATCACTTATCCGTTCCACATTTTAACGCTTGACCTTGTCATGATTTAATCATAGACTTTTTTCTCACCTAAGTCATATTTCCTTGGGATAGTTAGGTTTATATGCCCCTTACCGTATGACATTCCTTAGAACTTGTCTTTGACTTCACATCACTATAGCCGTATTGATTTCCTTACTTACTCGTCCTTTCCGGCTTCTATATTTGGTCATTCAATCTTCAAGTCCTTGAATTCCTAATAACTTACTAACATACTAAAGCTCTTCCTCTCTTATATCATTCCTCATTTCCACTAGTGCCCTTCATTTATAAGGTCTCTTCTCCTTTTAAATCCATTTTTAATCACATCGTGATCATTTTAGGATACTTGATTCCGGTCGGTCCATTCCTTACTTGTATGCCGTCTTTTGATGTCGTCTTCCTACTTACACGTTACTTGGGTTTGACTTATTCCTTGGATCTTCACGATCTCTTTCCCTTTGTACTTGATCCTTTCATTTCTAGCAGCTTGTCTTTGAGGAGCTTATCTTCTTTTCAATTTTGTTGGATCCATTTCCTCTTAACTAGTACTCATGTGTTCTTCCACGGTTCCTCTCTTGGTAAGTTTTACACTTCTTTTCTCCCAGAATTTTCCTTCTAACTTTTACCATTGCAAATATTCACTCTTAAAATGTCCTTCCTAGCTGTTATCTTCACCTGTTTACCTTTACTCTTGAGATCCTATGAGTACTTTTCGTTTATCCTACCTCATCCTCATTTGCTCTCAGAACTTATTTATTCCTTTGAGGTGAACCTCTCATCCCTCTTGTATCAAGATCTTTAGTATCTTTGTGTCCTTGGTATTCCTCCCTTGTCTCTATTAGGGTTTATTCCTTAATACTCCTCAATTCTTATTAGAGCTTCATTTACTCTTCTGAACAATTTGGTCAATAGGAGTTTATTTCCTTCAATTAGATCTGTCTATATTCCTATTTGGGTTTTCATGTCTTCATGCAAGTAGGTCGTACTTAACCTTCCCAAACACTCACTTAGTTATTTGTATATCTTACTGAGGTCCTTATTCGGTTCAATCTTTTGCGACACTTAGTTATTTTTCTTAACTTGGAGCTTTCCCCTTCCTTAATCCAACTTCCTATTCTTATCCTCCTTCTAATATTTCTTGTTCTAGAATTCTTTCATTTGATCACCCTACCGTTCTTTAGAAGTTTAATCTTCACTTAAACTTAAGGATCTTGTATGTTTCATCCACTCTAGCTTGTCTTCCTCTTTTGGTGCCATACCTCTGCTTTCCACAAGTCTCCCTATCTCATGGAGTTCCTAAGAGACTGTATCTTAGTTCCTTGCAAGTAGTTGTTATTCCTGGGCTTTCTTGTTATTCTACTTTCTTACCATCTTTTCTTTAGTGGTCTCGACATCCTTGGTGTTCCCTATACTTACTTCCTTTTCTTCTTGATCAACTTCCATTCTTTTGGTTCCCTTTGGAATATTCTACTCCTTCTTGCTTTTCCTTACTCTTATTCTTTGAGCCTATCCTCAACTCCTTAAACTCTCCATGAATATGTACTCTTCGATGTTTACTTCCCTTTCTTTTTCCTTTTTTTTAAGATCTCCCTTAGATGGATTCTTCCTTATCGTACTTCTGAGGGAAAGTCTTAAGGGTTGAGGTTATCTATAAATAACCCATCTTTTCTTCCTTAGTTGATTTCCTACCTTTTACTTTAATCTTTATTATCTCACTCTTTTTGCTTTGAATTTATCAAGTAACTCAGAAGTTTTATAAAAAATTTCACTTTCATTCATACAAGAAATATTTTCTTGCCATACTTGGCTTATTACAAAAATTTTCTACCCCCTAATTCCTTAGGGTCATAGGACTTAAATTAACCCTAGAACGGTTGTGGGACTCTTGATCAGAAGGCTCTAAGGAATTGGTTAGGGGTCCATTTGTATTCCCTAATAGGACGAATCTCATGTATTGCCTCCAATTTGTACCACCTTAGTACCTCAACCTCACACTCATAGGTCCACTTCACCCATTGGGAGGGATTGAAACCAGGTTGAGTAGGTGGAAGTACTTGGTGGACCTTCATGAAGGTGGCATACACATCCCAGTAATTATACCAGGCCTCCTTCTTGGTTGGATTCCTCTCCGGTTGTTGTGGGACTGGAGGAGGAGGGGTTGGGCTTCCAAGAGGTGATACTGGTTCCTCTTGTCTAGGAGGAGGGTATATGATGCCCTCCGATTCCAATAAGGCTCCTACCAGTTTTCGGTAATCTTCCACCATGTCCTTGGGCACTTTTTTCTCGCACTTTAAGAACCTTTGTACGACTTCCTTCCTTGGGTTGGGTGTCTTTTTCAGGGTTATGGGTGGAGGACTGGATTTCACCACGAATTTCTAGGAACACTCCTTACTACATGATAGTTTAAAGTTGGATTAGTGTCAGGGCATGATATTGATAATGTTTTAAGGGAACTAGGCTCTAAGACCACTCAAGTTGTTATGCCCCGACCCGGTTTGGTTGGATCCCCGTGAACAACCCGCCGCTTTCTTGGTTCAAGAGGAGTTTCCTCCTTCTTTAACTTAAGAGGAGCCAGGCGTACTTTCAACCTTGTTCCCTAGAATGACATATATCAAATAAAATGCAGCTTAAGAGAAATTAAGCATACCTAATAGAGGGTAAGGCTTGGTGTTATCCCTAGTCATTTTCTCTATTTTTTGAAATGGGATAAAAAGAGGGGTGAGTTTCTACAACTCAATGAATGGGTACTTTTAAAAAAAAATGAAGTTTCGGTAAAAATAATTTTCAAATTGGAGTGTGCAGACTCCTTAATTCCTTTAAATTTTCTCATTTTTAAATCTCAATTTATATAACCATTTCTCATCACAACGGTGTGTTTATCAACTAACACACACCCTTCATCATGAAGGGAACACACATTCGCAGGCCAGTCCATCCACTATACCCACTTGTGGCATCGGAGCAACTTTACCAGCTACCTAGATAGAAGCACATCCACTTCTACCCTGAGAATGAGTGGATGTACGTGACATCCGACCCTCAATCCCGTAACAAAACTCTGTGTCCGTATGAGGACAGAGACTTCATCCCATCCCCACCCTGGTCTCATTTGCATGAAGCTACGTCGTGCTTCTCAAGACTTCTGGTACAACTAATTGCCCTTTTTATCGGATGCCTTGACCACTCTAGTTTTACTGTGGTGAAGGTACTCACTATGGTAACATCAAGGGGGATTGCCGATGGGTGGGGGGGATGGCATGGGAGGGGTTTACGGGACTCTAACACAATTGGGTCGGGGCATGACAACTCGTTTGGGTGGTATCATAGTCCGCTCTCTCAAAAATGGGAATTTTGAAATGAAACATTTTGGGAGGGATGGAAGAATAGGAATAACAATGATAAGGATTTTGTTTATAAGATTAATGGAAGAAATTTACTCCCTTACTAATTAAACAAAAAACTTTATGTAGACTATGTAGCACAACGACGAATCGATGGGAGGACCTAACTAAGAGATAGCTTGTGTGGGGTTAGGAAGAGTTCAGATGGGGAACTCTCATGTAGGAGCTATGATGCCTATGTATATTTGAGCTTACAGGAGTTTCGTGAGAGGTTTCTGCTAAGATCTAGGGTTAGGGGATGTACCCCTCATAGTAGTTGCCCAAGCAGTGGGAGTACCGGAGGTAGTATCACCTTTAGAGGTAGAGCCAATTCCTGATCGGGAACCCTAGGGTTTTGATGTCCCTAGAAACCTCAAGGCCCTATAAAAACTAGGGTGCAAGGCTTTCTCTAGGGAGAAAGACGTTGTTGCTCATATCAACTAGCTAAGGACTACCAAGAAGTTTTTGGCCATGGTCAAAGTCCCCGAAGATGATAGGGTGGCCATGATCAAGTTTTTCCTAAATAAGAATGTGGATCAACGATGGCTCTACCTGTAAGCCACAACAGTATCTCCTCTAGGATGGGATGCCTTTGAGGCAAAGTTTTCTTAGGAGTACTTGTCATCCTACCTTATGAGCAAAAAGAAATAGGAGTTTCTTAAGCTCTAACAGGGCTCGAGATCAGTGATCAACTATGAGAACCACTTCAACGCTCTCCGACCATTTGCTTTGGACCTTACTAGCCTCGCGAACATCTGCTAGCAATTCATGGGTGGGCAAGATCCCATCATCATATGATGCATGGGAAGCATGGGGCGTCCTACTAATTTGGTAGTCGTGATTAGCTTTGTGTGCTAATGCAAACACATCTTGTGCGTCCTCTAACCACCGTCTAGTACATTGGAGAAATGTAAGGAGTTTTTCCCATACTCAACACCACCCTAAAAATACCCTAGAGCCATATTATCCCACTCCGAGAGCCAGTCCCCGAGAATCAATAGTCGCTAGTTACGATATAACATGAGTGGACCATCTACAGGGAGATTTTATGCGGGAGATGAAGGACCCTCTTAGATGAGTAGCACAGGAAGCAACTCTGTCATGGGGAAAATAGTCCTGCCATGTACAAGTGTGGAAGGCCTCATTAGGGCCCTTGACAAACAATTAAATTCTTCAAGTGTGGGCGAGGGAATGTTGGAGTGGAAACAACAAGATGCCCCTTGTTGGAAATGTTATAGGACGACCTTCGTTACACTCAGGGATGCAGGCAGGACCTAGAGGCATGCATGACATTGGATTGGTGATCGTAGGGAAGAAGTACCCGAGATCCAGGCTAGGGTTCCTACAAGAGTCTACAATTTGACTCAAGAAGAGGCTAGAGTTGACCCGAGTGTCGTAACGGGTACTTCCTAAAATCCTTGAAATTTCCCCATCTTGTCCTTGCTTTTTTATATGGTATTGGGATAACACCTTGTGAATAAAATGAACGCAACCATTAGAGGTTGTGGTACATAACTATAAAGACTTAATCTAGTAAATGCTTAGCAATAATAGAACACTTTTGGTATTATCACAGTACTCGTACAATTGAACGACACAAGTGTCTTTGCTCTTATTGACTTTGAAGGAGATTAGTCCTATGTACGAGAAGAATTATCACCACGGATTCCACAAGCTCCATCCCCACTAAACCCTTGACTAATGATGTACACACCATTAGGTGAAATAGTCATGAAGAACACCATCCTATCGAGATGTGATGTGAATGTGCAAGGAGAAATCCTTAAAGTTGACCTAATACTACTACACGTACATGATGTAAATCTCACATTAGGATGGATTGGTTATCTACCCACCGGGCTAAGCTAGACTGCAAAAACAAGGTCATGACCCTTCGGGTCAGGAATGCCAAGAAAGTGGTATTTTGAGGAAAGAAGTGCTCAACTAAACCTCACATAATATCAAGTGTAAAGGCCCTAGGGATGATACATAAAGGGTGTGAGGTGTTCCTAGCACAAATCATTTGTGCCAAGGTAGAAGGAACGACACCAAATGACACTAGGATAATATGAGATAACCAAGATGTATTTTCAAAGAACTTGCATGGATTGCCCTAGGATCGATTGTTCAACTTGGTGATCGACATCATCCCAGGGACTAACCCGATATCGTAAGCAGCATATTAGATGGCACCAGTAGAACTCAATGAACTGAAGGAATAGCTCGAGGAGCTAATGAAGAGAGGGTTCATAAGACCCATCTACTCTCCTTGGGATGTCCTAGTCCTATTTGTAAAGGAAAAGGGACAGAAGCATTAGGTTGTGCATCGATTACCATCATTAAACCAATCAATAGTAAAAAAACCTATATTCACTTCCCATGATCGATGACATATTCGATCAATTAGTAGGAACATCACACTTCTCTAAGAATGACCTATGGTCTAGATACCACCAGCCGAATGTCAAGGGAAAGATATAAAGAAAATAGCCCTCAACATGAGATTTGGGCATTACGAGTTTAAAGTGATGCACTTTGGATTAACAAGCATACCAGCGACATTTATGGACCTAATGAATAGAATCTTCCATCCATATCTCAACTAGTTCATCATAATCTTTATTGATGACATATTAGTGTACTCTCAAACTAAGGCTGACCATAAGCTACACCTCCGAATAGTGTTGGCAGTAATACGGAAGGAACAAATGTATGCCAAATTCACAAAGTGTGAATTATGGCTAAGAGAAGTAGCATTTTCTAGGACATGTGATATCGGGGAACGAGATTCAGGTAGATTCCGCCAAGATAGAGGCAGTGTCCAATTGGGAGGCACCCAAAAACCCCATAGGAGTGAGGAGTTTTCTTGTATTGGTTGTGTACTATCAAAATTTTGTTGAGGACTTCTCCATTATTGCAGCTCTACTGATACAACTCATGCATAAAGGTGTCAAGTATAAGTATATCACAAAATGCGAGACAACATTTAAAAAATTCAAGAAGAAACTCACATCAGCCCAGTACTTGCTCTTCGAGATATGAATGAGTGAGAATAAACCATTTATAGCGACGCGTCTGGACACATGTTAGGATGCATGCTGATGCAGTGAGAAAAGGTAATCTCGTATGTATCTAGAAAATTAAAGAAGCATAATAGAAATTACCCAACTCATGATCAGGAGTTGGCAACCATTGTTTTCACCTCACAATATGGAGGCATTACTTGTATTGGGTAATGTGTCAGATCTTCATGAATCACAAAAGCCCAAAGTACCTTTTGACACAAAAGGAGCTAAATTTGAGGTAGAGGCAATGGCTAGAGTTAATAAAGGATTATGATATGATCATCGAGTACAACCCGGGGAAGGCAAATGTGGTACCTGACACTCTTAGTTGTAAGCATAAGGTGAGCCTAGCTCACGTAAAATTAGTGTACCTGTCCGTTCTAGAAAAAAATGAAGCAACTCTACATATCCCTAGACACGAATAAAGAAACCCCATGTTTGGTGGCAAACTTGACAGTTTGACCCTCTTTGGTAGATCAAATCCAAGTCAAATAGAAGGTCGACCCATGCTTAAAGAAGTACATGGACAGGATCATGGAGGACACTCCCACTGAATTTTGCTTCATGGTAGACGAATTACTACCCTTTAAGGGTAGGGTGGCGGTACCCAATGACACAGAGTTGAAAAACGCTATACTCGAAGAGGCACATGACTTTGTCTACGTAATGCATCCTAGCAGCACCAAGATATACAAAACCTTAAAGGAAGGTTATCGATGGTCAGGTGTGATGAGAAAAATCATGGAGTACGTGACCCAATGTCTATCCTATCAGTAAATAAAGGTTGAACAACAGAAGCTGCCAGAACTTCTCTAACCATTCCCCATTCCAAAATGGAAATGGGAGAAGATCACAATGGGTTTCATGATGAGGTTGCCCCCATTAGCCCGAGGACATGGTGCCTAGTTTTTACCCATCAGGTTATCATGGATCGACTCACGAAGGTCGCCCACTTTTTACGCATCAGGTTGAGGGGCATAGGGGAAAAACTACCCAGGTAGTACATAGAGGAAATAGTATGACTTCATGGGTCCTAGAATCTTTAGTGTAGGACAGGAATCCAAGATTTACCTCTAGATTCTGGTCGAGTCTCTAGAGCTCACTCATGAAGAAGTTACACATGAGCATGACATTCAATCCTTAGTCCCATGAGCAGTTAGAGAGGACGATCCAAACTTTGGAGGACATGCTTAAAGCATGCCTTCTGAACTTTAAAAAAAGGTTGGAAGACTACCTATGCCTCATGGTGTCGCATACAATAATCAATATCAGGCGATCATCTAGATAACTCCATATGAAGCTCTATACAGAAGAAAATGTAGAACTACACTATATTTTAATGAGGTAGGAAAATGCAATGGTAAAAGAGCTATGCCAATAATCAGTGCCACGAGCTAAATTTTGAAATATGGGAATGTGTATTCCTAAAAGTATCCCCCTTGAAAGGGGTAATCAGGTTTTAGAACTGAGGAAAACTGAACTTGATGTACATTGGACCCTACCTGATTACCCAAAAAATTAGACTAGTGGCATACAAGCTTTTGCTACTACCAGAACTGGACCGGATCTATGATGTCTTTCATGTGTCGGTACTAAGAAAGTATGAACCACATCTAAGATACATGTTGGACTACCCTCCGCTAGAGTTAGATGAAACTCTAACTTACCTTGTAGAATCGATATGCCTACTCGACTAATAGGAGAAGAGTCTTCGGTGGATGAAGATCCCCATGGTCAAGGTCTTGTAGTGGAACGACAAAGTAGAGGAGGAAACTTGGGAACCCGAGGCAAGGATAAGAGAGAAATATTCGAGGTTGTTCGGACTTCACCTTGACCTATGCGTGTAAATTAAAATTTGTGTAATTTAAAGTGATTAATATAAGCACAACTAGTTTTGAGGACAAAACTCTAAAAAATGAAAAGGATAGTTGTAAAACTAGGAAATAAAAATTTAAAAAATTGGGTCAAATCGAATAGAGAAGTGTGACAAAATCGGGAAGGAAACATGAACAGGAAAATGGAATCGAACTGGGCTGAGAGAAAGGTTCGATAGAGAGTCCTAAATGGATGAAATGAAGCGTGAGAGGCCTTAGGAAACATCATAGGATCCACAATCAAAGGTCAGGAAAACTTTGGGAAAGAATCGGTTCGAACCGAGTTCAGGCTTACTTAAGTAACAAAACCCCTAGTTTTTAGAAGAGTCTAAACAAATCTGAATGAGGTAATTCTTGAGTCCATTCAATATAAAATTGAATGTTAAAATTTTAAGTATTTTTATTTTACAAAGAATCAATCGAAAAAGGGGTGAAATGGGCAAAAACCTGTTGAACCAATAGAGAAATTAACGGGAAACCAATTTGCTATAGTGCAAACTGGTCGGTGCGGCACATCGGCACCCGCATGCGTGTTCACGCTAGTGCATGTCATCTTCTTCATCCGAACTTAGATGTGCCAACCTAGATTTTACCCGATAAACCCCATTTGATAATCCAAAACCTAGGCTTGGGGAATTAATTCATTCACATGGCTACATGTATGGAATGATGCAAGGAAGCTATGGATAGATAGCCAGACAAGTCTATAATCCATCCATATAAAGCTTAGATGTCCCCTTGTCAGTTTTGTATCAGAATTCACTCTAAAACCTAAGTAGATGTCCCCTTGCTATTTTCGGTGATACGACTTTCAGGGAGGTTTGCACCGCCGTAGGCCACCTCCTTAGGCAATCTTGGTATCCCTAGAAAGCTGAGGATGTCAGCTTTAGATCACCACCTCTCTTGACTTTGAACTCTCCCTCTACTTGTTCCGTTGGGATTGTATATTGTGAGACCTCTTATGACTGGAAATAGAGCATCTACTTCGAAGGTGATTTTCAATGGCCTCGATAACCCTCAAAGTCTGAGAAAAATTCAACAGATTCCTTGTGACACCGACTTGTCATTTCTATTGGCCTCGCATGATTTGGGTAAGTGTAGAGTAGAATTAAATCTTTCAAGTTTCAATTTTTAGGAGAAATGATAGAGCTAACAAAAATGAGCATTGCAGGCGACTCAGACCACTAATTGACATGATTCAAGTTACCATGGACTCCTTGAGGAGCCAACTTTTGAACTGCAATAGCCTTAACAACTAAGGTATCCTTTCCGGTGAGTTTCCACCTTAACCCGACTATTGCTCATTTTATTTTCAATTCACGATCAAGCATGATTGACACTGTTCTAGCCCAACCCAGCCAAACAAAGTTTATGATGGCCTAGAAGAAGGCCAAGGAGACCTCATTCCATAGTTTGAGAATATTTGGAGATGGTTTGTCTAGGGGCTAAAGGCAGGGGACTAAAATGCAAATAAGTGGAAGTTTGAGAACCCAAAAGTGAATGAGCTTTTTGTGGGGTCTTCTTAAGAGGCTAAATAAAATTTTTATGGCCATTTGGAATGTTTGGTGAAGTTCAAGGACCTAAAGTTTTATTAGCATGTTTTGGAATGCCTAGGCACCTAATTGCAATAAAATGATAATTATGGACTAAAGTGCAAATAAAGGTGTTTGTGTAGCCAAAATGTGATTTTTGGGTAGTCCAAGGACCTAAACATAATTAAATAAAGTTTAGAGATCCAAATGGGAAAAAGAAGGGTCAAATGAGTATTGTGAGTTAAGTTGTGAAGGAGAAGGAAAAAATGGTAATTTTGCCCAAACTTAAGGAAAAATTAAGGGCCAGAATGGGATTTAAGGAATCTTGGGGACCCAAACAGAAGACTTATGAAAGTCTAATGTCCAAAGAACTGTGTTTTAAAGTATAAAGGTGGATTGGTGGGGGGTTTACGGGACTTCGACTGAGATAATTGGATCAGGGCGTGACATGTTTTATATCCATACTCCCATGGAAACACCTCATGATGAACCGTACTTTCGAATGTTGATAATGTGTAATCTGACATCCCTCATCCATGGATCTAAACTCAACTAGCTTCTCAATCACAAATGATGTGTGAACCTCATCCATAAACCACCTTGGGTTTGTGGAAATATTATGGAGTAACTATTCCCTTGAACCAATGCTCTTCTGTCCCTTGTTCTGCTTGGTATCACCTCTATTTCTAGGTGTCATAACTGTGACATGAGCATCCTCCAAATCAAAATAATATAAAAAACTATACAAATGGTCATTCTTAGATCAGTCGTACGATATGCTATCTCACTAACTTCGCTACACATGTTTTTAAACGATCAATTAAAAATTATAACAAGTATGTATTCTTTCGTAAAATTTCTAGGGTTCAGCAAATTAACTAATCGACCCTCATCACTTATTATGTTTTATGGCACATATATCATGTTCATTTACGAGCTCCTGCTCGTGCCAACTGGCCTTGGGCCCATTGTACGAGATTTTCAAAATTGGGCATTTAGCCCCCAAGTTCCAAAATCGAGGCCCCCGGCCTATTAGAGCTATTCGAGCTCCCGTCAAGAAGGTCTCCCAAATTGTTTAAGTATTGGCACACAGTCAGGGGAGAGCACTTCTAACAAAAATAGGTTTTTACTGTCCATCATACCGATCGGTATAAGGACATCTCCGTTCATAACTGATGAACGGGTTTTCAACTTCCTTCGAGGAAGTATCATCATACCAACCGGGTATGATCTACTTACAACCCGTAAGTAGTTTTTTCGCATAAATTTCACATCACTTTCTCTAAGTAGTGATGATTAAAATACCACTAAACAGTGGGTTTTTATACCGAGGTACTTATCATCCCCTACCGGGTATGATATAAAATTTCCACTCACAATCGGTAAGTGGTTTTTATCTTTAAGTTGCGCTCATCATCCCAACCGGGTATGATGTTAGTAAACCCACTCACAACTGGTAAGTGGTTTTTAACTTTAAACTGTGCTCATCATCCCAACTAGGTATAATGTGAATAACCCACTCACCCATTAATGCCATGAATTCCACTAGACTTGTTCTTTTTATTCACGCGAGCTTGTCCTTACTAGCGTTCCCGGTATTTAACGTTCCTACACGATATGAACAATCTTGTTCATTATTACTCGACATAACAGCCTTCATTCATTAATGAATGAGAAAACCCAAACTTTTAGTTATTTGTAATTAGGTCCCTAAAGTTATTTCTCTTTAAGTCCCTAATGTCGGTTTTTCCTCAAATTGAGTCCCGTAACTTTTAAAATTTATGTGGGATCTCAATTTATTCCATTTCACAAAAAGGGGTTCAATGTCCCAAATTTCCAATTTGGTCTTTCAACTTTTCCAAAATTACTATTTTGCCCTTCCTTTACAAAAATGGTAATTTTTGCCCCAAAAATTTCAAAATTTCCTCAATTGGTCCTCTAACATTATTTTCATGCCCAATTGACCCTCAATTTCATAAAATTTCATTTTGGTCCTTTGAATTTCGAAAATCCCCAATTTTCCCCCAATTCCAACTTCTTAACACAGCCGAATTTTATTTTATCAAATTGACCCATCAAACGTTTCTAATTGTTGAAATTGAAGTTGAAATTGAGTTTATACATGTTCATACGATTCTTCAGAAATGTGAATCGCAAGTTTTAATGCCAGGACAAGCTCAAACGGAGCTTCGCTGGAAAATGAACTATAGAGAGAGAAAGCTTCGATTACTCACCGGTGAAGGCACGACGGTTCGAGCTTTCGATCTGGACAGATAGCTCTCATCCTGAGGTTCATCCTAGAATCAAGAATCACATCAATTGATGCGGAATTGGATTAGAACTTCGTCACTGAAATTCGATCGACTCTCTCTCTAGCACCAATCGAAAATTATAAAGGGGAGCCGAATTAGCTTACCTTTCGGTCCTAATTCGGCCGTGGAAAGGCTGAGGAAGTGTTGGGAGGGCTTGGATTGGCCTGAGCAAGGCTTGAAATGGCTGATTTCAGCTTGGCCGAAATAGGGCAGCTTCAGTCCGCCGGAGCTGCTTCACTATTCTATCACGTCGGTGCTTCTCCAACGATTCTCGTATTGACTGGAGTTTGCTATCAAATAGCTATCTTCTCCCCGGTTCTAAAGAGCCCAACCTTTGTTGAAGTCGAAGCACTGGTTCGAGCTTTACCGGGAAATGGAGCAGTAGTGAGAGAGAGAGAAGTGTTCAGGTGTGAGGAGAATGGAATGGGGATGACCTCTTTTTATAGTTGTAAAACCCGTGTATTAAATGGGTGAGATTTATTATTAGTATTAATATTGTCATAAATTATTGGTATTAATTCCAATAATTTAATTTCGGTATTTAATTATTTATATTAATTCTAATAATTTAATTTAGGTATTAAATTATTGGTATTAATTTTAATAATTAAATATATATTAATTTATGGCTATTTATGATAAGCGTACGTTCACATAAAAATTTTTAACTGAAATTTCGGGTTACAAAAAATCATACTTCCCAAGAGGTCACCCATCTTCACACTACTCTTAGGTAAGCACGCTTAACTTTAAAGTTCTTATAAAATCTAGTTCACCCGAACCAATTTGATTTTTATTTATACTTTGTTTTAAGTTTCTTTTCCAATGTTTAATGAACCCTTCGGATCACCCGAAAGTTGTAAATTTTGATATTGCTTATTCCCAAATGTAAACCAGTTTGGTTTTCTTATTTAGTTTGTTCGGTTCTTTTCCCAGTTTTCCTTAACTCAAATGTGCGGGGTTTACAATAATGGTGCCAAATGGATGGCCAATGGGTCTCCAAGCTTCCTATATAAAGAGCCCCTCCCAATTCATCCTCTCCACACCTAAAAACTCCATTCTCTCTCAACTGCTCCATTTTCCAGCGAAACTCGAACCAGAGCTCCAACATGGGGTCTTTTTTTAGCCAAACAAGGTGAGGTCGGGTTGTTTAAAACCGGGGAGAAGTCAGCTACACGTCTGTAGTCTCCGTTCACTCTAAGGGTCGCCGACGTGATGAAACAGTGAAGTAGCTTCGGCGGACCAAACTTGCCCTGTTTCGGCCGAGTTGAAATCGACCAATTCGAGCCCTCCTCAGGCCAAACCAAGCCTTCCCAACACTTCCTCAGCCCTCCCATGACCGAATTAGGACTGAAAGTTAAGCCAATTCGGCTCCCCTCTACAATTTTCGCTGGTGCTAGAGAGAGAACCAGTAGAATTTCAATGATGAAATTCTAACCCAATTCAGCATTAATTGATGCGAATCTTGATTTTAGGATGAACCTCAGGATGAGAGCTATCTACCCAGATCGAAAGCTCAGGTCGTCGTGCCCCGGTGAGTAATCGAAGCTTTCTCTCTCTATAGTTCATTTTTCAGCGAAGCTCTGTTTGAGCTCGTTCTGGTGTCAAAACTCACGATTCAAAGTTCTATGGAATCGTATGAACATGGAGGAACTCAATTTTAAATTCAATTCCAACAATTAGAGCTGTTTGATCTGTTAATTTGATGAAATCAAATTCGGTTGTATTAAAGAGTTGAAATTGGGGGGAAATTTGGGGATTTTCGAAATTTAAAGGACCAAAATGCAATTTTATAAAATTGAGGGTCAATTGGGCATGAAAATAATGCTAGAGGACCAATTGAAGAATTTTGGAATTTTTGGGATAAAACTTACCATTTTTGTAAAGGAAGGGCAAAATGGTAATTTTGGAAAAGTTGGAGGACCAAATTAAAAATTTGGGAAATTAATCCCCTTTTGTGAAATGGAATAAATTGAGGTCCTATGATAAATTTTAGAAGTTTCGGGACTCAATTTGAGGAAAAACCGGCATTAGGGACTTAAAGTTAAAGAGAAATAATTTTAGTGACCTACTTGCAAATAAATGGAAGTTTGACTTTCTCATTCATTTGGAATAAATGAAAGTAATTAGGTCGAAGGATAATGAACCAAGATATTCATATCGTGTAGGAACACGCAGTACTGGGAACGCTAGCAAGGACAAGCTCATGTGAATACAAAGAACCGGTCTAGTGGAATTTATGGCATTAACGGGTGAATGGGTTTACTAACATCATACCCGGTTGGGATGATGAGCACAACTTAAAATTAAAAACCACTTACCGGTTGTGACTGGAAATTTTATATCATACTCGATTGGGAATGATAAGTGCCTCGATATAAAAACCCACTGTTTAGTGGTATTTTAATCATCACCACTTAGAGAAAGTGATGTGAAAATTATGCGGAAAAACTACTTACCGGTTGTAAGTAGATCAGATCCAGTTGGTATGATGAGACTTCCTCGAAGGAAGTTGAAAACCTGTTCATCGGTTATGAACGAAGATGTCCTTATACAGGTCGATATAATGGACAGTGAAAACCTATTTTTTTGGAAGTGTTCTCTCCTGACTGTGTGCCAATGCTTAAACTATTTGGAAGACCTTCTTGACGGGAGCTCAAATAGCTCTTATAGGCCGGGGGCCTCGATTTTGGAACTTGAGGGCTAGAATGTCGAGATTTTTGAAAATCTTGTACAGTGGGCCTAAGGCCAGTTGGTATGAGCAGAAGCTTGTAAATGAACATGATATATGTGCCATAAAACTTAATAAGTGAATTGTTTAGCCATGGTACCAAGATAAGAGTGACATGCTCAGTCAACTAGCGGTAGTACGACATGACAGGTCGACAGACCAGTCAAGACAAACAACTACGGGTTAAGTTGAGAGTCGGGGTCATTGGACCAGTGGCACCACATATTACATGGCAATATGAGAAAACATTGTTTGTGCATGCACTGTGAGTACGGGATCATCAAGACACACATGAGGGGTAGTGATGTGTCCTAAGGGCACTGAACGACCTGGTGGTTATAAGGACAGTTTGTCGTTCCAAGTGTTTGTGCGAAATTTGGAGTAGCACCAAGCGCATGAGACCAAGGTGGGGACAGGATGAGGTCTCTGTCCTCATATGGACACAAAGAAGTGATTTTGGGATTAAGGGTCGAATGTCGCGAACATCCACTCATTCTTAGGTTAGAAGTAGTCGCGCTTCTATCCGGGTGGTAGGAAAAGTCGCTCCAAAGCCACTAGCGGGTTCAGTAGTGATACTAACTTGCGAATGTGTGTAACCTTCATGATGAAGGATGTGTGTTAGGTGATAACACACCGGTAACTATGAAATAAATGGAAAAACCCAAGAGAAATTTTAAATGAAGTGATTTTTTAAAAGAAATAAGTCTGGCACACCCCATATAAATATTTTTCTTAAAAGTTAGAAGTAGACCTTTGAAAACTCATTCACTGAGTAGTTGTACTCACCCCCTCCTTTATATCCCTTTCAAGAAATCCCAGAAAGCATACCCTGAAAGACCATTAACTAAGATGCCTGTAAAACAGGTATGTAAAGTTTAAAAATTTCATGCAGTTTTGATTATGCTATTCCAGGAAATGATGCATGTTTAAAGGACGCCTTACTCTTTACGGTTTATAATAAGGGGAAACCCTTTAATAAACCGGGAGAGTGGCGGTTTGTTCACGGGGATCCGACCAAATTGGGTCAGGACGTGACACCTAAACTCTACAAGATTCTCACTTAGATACTTATATTTTTCAAATTTACATTTTGGTCACCAAACTATGCAAAATTACAATTTTTCCCTTACTTATTCAAACTCTCTCATTTTGGTCCCTAGACTTCTCAAGTCTCTCTTTTGTGTACTCAAATTTCCTTTGGTCTAAGTTCCCAAAGATTATTTATGGATTCCAAGATTGGTTAATTTACACTTTAGTCCCTAAAAAGGATAAAATGAAAAATTTTCTCTTTACTTACAAAAAACTCATTTTTGTCTTATTTATATGGAAAAATTCTATTTTACCCTTAATTGCTCAAAATAAACTATTTTAACCGACATTGGGCATAAATAACTATTTTTCTCATTTTTGAGCAAAATTATGCCTTTTGCCCCTAATTTACTAAAAATTAGGGATTGGCCTCCAAACTTTCGAAAAAAGCTTTAAACATCCTTTTTTGTCCCAAAATCACTTTCTAGTCCATTAGACTACCCTTTGGGATTATTTCAACAGGTTTACCCTTTTTATAAATTGGCCCCCAAACTTTTCAAAAATTACAATTTAATCCCCAAAATTTGAACAAGTTAGGATTCAGTCATAAACCTCAAGAGTAGTCTCTTAGCAGTATTTTGACATGAATATTACTTTATTTGATGGTCGGATGAGGGAGAATTTTGAGTAGAAACAATCGTGTGTCAAAAGCGAGTTCAATAATAGTTTTTCAGACTTTTGTTGTAAAATTTGATATAATGGTGAAGATATATGCTAATTATTTCATATGTTGGTTGATTGGTAGGTTTTTAAGTCAATTATAGGATTTGTGACGTACAATTTGTTTCAAAATCAAATTAAGGCTTAGGTTTAATCCCTAGTACATGATTAATTTCATAGTTTAGGTTTTTATTATCGATTATGGATTTTATTCTCGGTTTCTATACTTATTCTTAATTCGTGATTTTATTTTTCTGTTTAATCTCGCTTTCCAGTTCACTTAAGATTAAACCGGGTTTCGAAAGTTTCAGACCCTTAATCTGGATTAGGGTCTTATACATTTTCCCTCAACAAACTCTATTTCTATGTATATCAAAACATTAAAAAAAATTGTATCGGAAGAACTTATTGCATTTTTGTAAGAAAAAAAATCTCAAAAAAACTCATTATTTTATGATGAAATTTTTATTATATATTTTGTAACATAGAAAATATAAAAGTGTATCTCCTTATATAAGAGAATAAATTTATAGAATTGTTTTATGCACAATACTTTCACAAAATTATATTTTTTAATGGAAAAAAGTTTATGCATTTTCTTGTAAAAAGTATTTTATTTTATTTTCTTTAATATAGTTTCATAAAGAGAGAGACATCGTGGTGATTGATTAATAATATGATATTTATTTTACTCAATTATTTATACATACATACAGGCAATTTTAACTTTAATTATATAAGTTTTATGTCCTTAAGTAATTATATGGCAAATACATATGTAAATATGTTTAACGATATTGTTAATTAATATGTAAAATTTGAGGGTTCAAATATTGAGTTAATTATGTTTTTATATAATTATTTTATTATAAATCAATCAATATCAAATAAAATATAATACAATTTCATTGATTTTTTATCCAATTATACTACGTGTATGATCCACCACTAGTTTAACTTAATTGAATGTAAACTATGATATTTTGATTAATTTTGAAATAATGTTCCCTTCAACATAATCAAGATTTATTAATTTTGGCCTCCTATCACATCTTTTTGTCAAATCGCTGGCCTAGTCTAGTAAAGTTGCTGATGTAGCATACTAGTAGAGTATGTAGCCCTAGGTGGCTGGCGGACGACACAATAGTTACATCCACCATCCTTAGAAAAATGATCAAATTCAGTGACTAAATGTAAATTTGCTCCATTTTTTGTATCATTGCCCTGATTCATCCTTCCTATTATGTATCGATCCACCCAACTGAATTTTCCTGCGAATGGTTAGCTTTCAAATAACTATCATTTTAATTATGGTTGAGTAATAAATAAATGTTTCTTCGGACAAGAATGTCAGCAAAAGCCATAATGGTTGGCACTATAGGTAATAATTATCTCTAAACTTTGGAATTTGATCCAATTGTTTTTTGCAAAAAGAAATTTCGCACACTAAAGCGATCCGAGAACATGAATGTTAACAAACGCATGTGTTGTGTGATGTATATACATACGAATTGTTTTTGGACGAAGTAATATATACACGTGACTGGTATGCTATGATTAGCTGAGGGTAATCTCTTTAATAGTGGATTAAAAGTGGATCAATCTCTTTAATAGGAGAATGATTAGCTGAGGGTAATTACTATTACTACCTCTTTCTTACATTTTTTTTTAACAATCCTCTTTCTTTGCTTCATTTGCATTAATTATACCAGATAAATGAAGTTTGAAGAAAGGCCAACGTGCTGCTTCTTGATGGGCAATTGGACAACTAATTAGGTTTATATTTGATTTAAGTCTAATGGAGGTAGATTTAACATACGTTTCATCTTATTCGTCCGTATACGCAATGTCACCATCGATAGTGGGCAACGAAAAAGGGAGCATGTAATAGATCCGTGCATCTAACCTCAGATTCTGCTGTTTAAAGCGTATACAGTTGCCGTTGATAGGGAGAAGGATAGACCACTTTGCATTTCCTTTTATTATTCTCATTCCGGACTTCGGATTCTCGTGTCCACACAAATTTAAGCTCCCATTCTTGACTAGGAATTTATGTTTCATCATATCTATATACTTATTGTTGAGTGATTTAATAATTTAGTTAACTAATTTGTATTTTATTAATAATTTTATTTTTAAATTTTACTTTCACACAATAATTTGGTTCATCCACTCAAATTGGGTAAATAGAATACATATGATGATTAAAATGAGTGATAAAAAATGATACTTAATAGTTTGGTAGTTTTTTTACAAGAATTTATCATTATTATATCACAATAGAATATAAAATTTCATTTGCAACTAAAATAGAAATGTGGTTAGGTACAAAACTTGAGACCTATCTCACTTGTTATATAAAAGGTGGTAGAAAAAATGTAATACCGAATTTTTGAAAATTGATATAATCCACTTATATTAAAAATCGAGAAAGAGAATTGAGAATGAAACCCTAAAATGAGATCAGGAGTTGAACCATATCGTGAATATTATGTTAAATTGAAAATAAAATATCGAAAAAAAAACGAGAATCAAAATTAGGAATAAAATCCCGATATGAGAATACAAACCAAAACTAGGAATGGATGAACAAGGTGGAAAGTGGAAAAGAGAACTCGATATTGGTAATAGGAGTCCCGTTGGATTAGGATTCAGATTTCCGATAACAAAAATGGGAAATCTTGAAAAAAAATTCGATTTTCACTTAAATGAGATCGAGATTTTAGATTAAATTATCAAGTAGACTAAAGATGGCTGTAAGATAATTTCAATTTATGGAAAGTTTATAAATAAAGGGGACCAAGTCACGTCAAATTCAGCCTAACTTTGGTCTACCTAACCTACCTCATGACCATAAAACCTGAATTCACCCTTCTTCCTAATCCGATCAGTTTTTGCAAATGACAAGTTATGAAAGCACATTTAATTGACCCATTTTTTTCATCAAATTGTACGCAATCATGCCTCACATTACAATGACAACTCCCTTAGCAGACTATAAGTAAAGTAAATTATATTTCTAACACTCCATCAGATGGAATTTCATCTTAGAAGTTGGAAAACCTGTCCTCAAACTCTCTCTCAACATTTGATTGTTCCTCCCCAAAATTCTCCCTCACCCGAGCACTAAAGGGACTTTTTGAAGCAAGGATATGGAACAAAAAGGAATAGACAATAGGGAAGAAATCTATAGTGAATAACCATACAAAGGTTATAAAGTATAAGAAAAGAATAAATGAAGAAGTTTCAAGGAGCAGTAGGGAGATTGAATGTGGAAATCCAAGAACGGAAGTCCCTAGAAGAAGGATAAGGATAGGAAGTGGAACCGTGGAAGGAGGAAGTTCCAAGCTCAGGTAACCAACAAAAGAACTGTTATAAAACTAAAGCTAGAATAAGGACCTTATTAAAAAGACATAGGTGGCTAATGATATACTTGGATGACTAGGTGTGATCTACTTTCAAAAGAGCAGAGAAACTAAATAAGGATTTCAGACAGACCCAGTTAAGGAAATAAATTCGTAACAACAAGATAATCTGGGAGAATAAACGATGCTATGAGATGGATCGGGAAGTAGTGAAAACTACACCCTAAAGAGGAAAATGAGATGGATATTAAGGATAATATGACTCAAGAGACGAGAACCTCAAGATCATATGACAAGGAGAAGGATAAGATCAAAGTAATTAATGAACTGACCCCCATGAAGATTATAAATTTAAACTCTAGTAACCGGGGAAAGAACCGGTCAACTCGAGTGAGAAAACCGAACCGGTTCACGAACTCCGACCATTAGAGAACAGGAAAATTAGGAAATTTACAACTCCCGAGTGACCCAAAGAGTCATAAAAACCTTGGAAAAGAACTTTAGGACAATTTGGGAAAGAAAACTAGACTAGTTCAGGTGAACCGAATCCAAAGCGAATTGAACCGATTTGGATTGGTTTGAACCGATTTGAACCATCATTGAACTGGATGCTAAATTCATATTTCTAGGTGGCTTAGAAAATTCAAATTGGAGAATTGAGGCCACCATTGGATAGAGAATGACATTAGATAAATTTAGCAATTTTTAATTATGAATAACTTTGTTGAATTGGGCCTAAATTGACCGGTTTAAGCGTTGAACCTGGTTCAAACCGGTTTAGTCCGGTTCGGAACAGTGGCATCTTATTCCTTCAAATGACAGCACTATTCACTCACCGAAAAATTGAACGGCGTCGACAAAAAGGAAACATTTCCATTCATGACATTTCATGCCATCAATGACTGTCATTAAGGTGCCAAACGAACGGTCGGAGAGTCCCCCAGCTCTCTATATAAAGAGCCCCTCTCCATTCATATTCAACACACCTGAAAACTTCACTCTCCCATAGCTACTCAGTTTTTTGATGAAGCTTAAACCAGAGATCTGACATAGGGGTTTTTCTGAGCCAAAGAAGGCATGGTCGGGTTCCTTAGACTTGAGGAGAAGTCAGCTACGCGATGGTAATCTCCAATTGCTCAGAGGATCACTGAAGAAGCGTTGGCGTGATCGAACAGTAAAGCAGCTCTAGTGGACCGGAGTTGTCCTATTTTCGTCAAGCTGAAATTAGTCGATTCGAGCCTTCCTCAAGCCAAACCAAGCTCTCCCAACACTCCATTAGCCCTCATACGACCGAATTAGAAAGGAAAGGTAAGCCAATTTGGCTCCACTCTGTAAATTCCGATCCGTGTTACAGAGAGAACCGATGAAACTTTACTAACCAAATTCTCCCTCAATTCGACATGAATTGAGGTGATTCTTGATTCTAGGAGGGACATCAGGATGAGAGCTATTTACACAAATCGAAATCTCAGACCGCCGCACCTCTGACAGTAAGCTTTCAAAGCTTTCTCTTTCTAAGTCCAGTTTTCTAGTGAAGCTCCTTTTAAGCTCATTCCAGCGTCAATTCATGCAATTCAAAGTGCAATTGAATTGTATGGATGTGTAGAAACTTAATTTTTACCTTTAATTTCAACAATTAACCTCAATTGATCAATCAATTTGATGAAATAAATTCAGCCAGTTTGAAAGGGGGAATTTTGGGAAAATTTTGGGGGAAATTGGGGATTTCAAAAATTTGAGAGACTAAAGTGCAATTTCCCAAAATTGAGGGGCCATTGGCCATGAAAAAGATGTTAGAGGATCAATTGGTCAATTTTTGGAATTATTGGGGGGCCAAATTACCATTTTTTGTAAAGTAGAGGCAAAATGGTATTTTTGAATAATTGGGGACCAAATTGGAAATTTGGAAAACTTGAACCCTTTTTGTGATTTTGAATAAATTGAGATCCCAAATTGAATTTTATAAGTTTTGAGACTCAATTTGGGGAAAAATTAGCATTTGGGACCTAAAGTTAAATAAAAAGAACTTTAGGGACCTAAATGCAAATAATTAAAAGTTTGGGCATTTTATTCATTTATGATGAATGAAGGCTATTAGGCTAAATGATAATGAACAATGATGTTCATATCATGTAGGAGCACGAAGTACTGGGAACACCAGCAAGGATAATGGCAATTTGTCGTGCCATCAATTAGGGAAGCTCAACGTAGCTTCATGCGCATGAGACAAGGGTGGGGTCAGGATGAGGTCTTTGTCCTCATATGGACACGAAGTTCCTTTTCGGGTTTGAGGGTCGGATGTCGCAAACATCCACTCAAACCTAGGGTAGAAGTGGACGGGCTTCTATCTTGGTGGCCAGTAAAGTCACTCCAAGTGGGTACAGTGGATGGACTACCCTACGAATGTGTGTTTCCTTGAAAATGAGGAAAAAGGGCTTTTGAATACCAAAATTTGAGGAAAGATCATTTTTAAAGGAAAATAAGAATTTTTGGCACACTTTTATTAAAGGTACTTATGAAAACTCACTCCCAACACCCATTCACTAAGTTGTAGAAACTCACCCCTCTTTTATATCCCTTTTTAGGAGTAGAGAAACTATGACGAAAGAAAATATCAGGATCTACCCTTTGTCAGGTATGCTTAAAATTTATTTTAAGCTTGCATTTTTATTGATTTATGTTATTTTAGGGAACAAGGTTTAAATTACGCATGGCTTCTCTTGATTAAAGAAAAGGGGAAAACCCCTTTTAAATCAAGGGTGCAGTGGGTTGATAACGGGGATCCCACCAAACCGGGTTAGGGTGTAACAGAGTTGGTGGAAGTGAATAGTAGCACAAGAGGAAGAAATTAAGCAAGTCTAAGTGATCAATTGGAAGAGGTAAGAAATTGGGGGCCAAGAGAACCATTTGGGGGAAATTTAGGGGCAATTTGGGATTTTTTTGAAAATAAAAAGACTTTTGTGCAATTTTTTGAAATATGAGGGCCAATTGGAAAAAGTGAGGAAATTGAGGTCCAATTGGTGGTTTTGAGAAATTTTGGAGGCAAATTGATGACTTTCATGAAAAATGGGCATTTCGGTAATTTTGAAAAAATTAGGGCAATTCAGTAATTCTTGGAAAATTAGGGGCAATTAGGGAGTTTTAGAATAGTTAGGACTGAATTTCAATTTGTGAATAATTGAAAGCTCGGATCATATAGAACGGACCACACTAGAACCTGCACTGAGGAGCACGCCATGGATCGGAACCTAGTCGGGCGACTGCATTGCAAATACAGGGTGAGTGGGAATTTCTAGCATCGGTCACGATTAGGACAATCGCCATGCTCTTAGTATTGAAAATCATTTTTTTGGAATTAGCCTCCCCTACTAGGTGACTCTGCATATACAATTTGGGAGCTAATTCCAGTGGTGGGTTAGATGATAAAAGTGTGCCCAAGGCCGATGAGCACAGGTACAGGCCCATTGAAAATTAACAAGTAATGAGCCATAAAAATCTCTATACTAGATAATTGTGTGTGACGCCTGCCAAGCAAAGGTCAGAATATTAGGCTTGTTGGGCTAAACAGTTACTGAGCCAAAGTTGGGTCATTGAACTCGTTGGGTTGCTGAGCAAGGGGCCCAAGCCATGCCAACAGTACCATGGGGCAAGTAGGCCAAAGATAATGGCTTTAATTGATAAGACTTTGATTATGCATGCATGAGATGCAGAACCATCGAGTCACTCGATATGAGGTAGTGGCGGTTCCAAGGGTTGATGGACGACCAAGGGAGCATAAGGGTGGTCCGTCGTCTAGCATGTCAAGAAACTCTTGGAGCTTCGTGCAAACAGAGACCAGGGTCGAAGGGGAAAGAGGTCTTATCCCACATTGCAGACACGGAGTATGGCTAGAATTTGAGTCTCACGCCCCAACCCGATTTGGTCGGATCCCCGTGAGCAACCCACCACTCCCTTTGGTTCATTAAGGGTTTCACCCTTTTCTAAACCGTGAGAAGTAAGGCGTCCTTTTTCTTGTATTTCCTGGAATAACATTATACAAAATTAAAAAACAGACATACCTGTCTTTATAGTTCCCATACAGGGAGGTCTTTAAGTTTGGTTTTTCCCTTAGCTACCTGAAAGGGGTAAAAAAGAGGGGGTGAGTTCTACAACTCAGTGAGCGGGTGTTGGTAGTGAGTTTTAAAAACAACTTTATCCACCCCTTTCCAAGGGTAATATTTCCTTTTTTAAAAAAAGTTTCCACAATTACAATTTCTTTTTCCAAAACCTTTTTCCAAGGTTTACCATTTCTTTTTCCAAGGATTCTCAAATCCTTTCCAAGGTTTTCTTAACCTTTTTTCCCATTTCTATATTAGGTGTGTTTCACAAACAACACATGCCCTTCATCATGAAGGGTACACACATCCGCGAGATGCAGTTATGCTGACTGCACCCACTTGTGGATCGGAGCTTCTTTACCATCTACCCTAATAGAAGTCCCTGACTTCTACCATAGCTTAAGTGAACATCTCAGATGTTCAACCCTCAGATCCAAAAATACTTCATGTCCATATGAGGACGGAGACCTTATCCTGGTCTCATGCATGAAGCTCAAACACAGAAGCTTGAGGAAGCCACAAACACAGTAGCTTCGTGGAGTCCAAACACAAAAACTCCATGGAGTGCAAACACAAAACTCCATGACTGACTAGTATGATGAGAAACACAAACCCAGTAGCTTCTCTTTTCCCTTATTACCACCATGTCATCCAACAGCCCTTAAGACGCATCACTACCCCTCTTGGGCATCTTAATGGCCTCAAACCTCAAGTGCATGCATAAACAATTTTTTCCTCAAAAGCCATTTAATCTTTGGTCCCACTGGTCTAATGGCCCCAACCCTCAACTCAACCTACAGTTGTTTGTCTCGACTGGTCCGTCAACCTATCATGTCGCACTGCTACCAGTCTATCGAGTATGTCAGTCCTGTCTCGGTACTATGGCCAAACAATTCATTTACTTAAGTTTTCATAGCTTATAATCATGCTTATTTATGAGCTCCCGCTCATGCCAACTGGCCTAGGGCCCACTGTTCCAAATGTTCAAAATCGGACATATGAGCCCCCCAAGTTCTAAAACCAAGGCCTTTGGCCTATATGAGCTATTCGAGCTCCCATCAAGAAGGTCTCCCAAAAATTTTAAGTAGTGGCACATAGTCAGGGGAGAGCACTTCTGATAAAATAATTTTTTTCAACTGTCCATCATACCAACCAAGTATGAAGACATCTCCACTTAGAATCGACAAGCAGGTTTTCCACTTCCTCCTAAAAAGTTTCATCATACCAACTGGGTATGATCTACTTACAACTATTAAGTAGTTTTTTTGCGTGAATTTCACATCACTCCTCTTAAGCATGATGATTAAAATACCACATAATAGGGGTTTTCATTTTTGAGGTGCTTATCATCCCAATCGGGTATGATATAAAAATCTCACTCACAACCAATAAGTAGGTTTTCATTAAATAAAAGTGCTCATCAGCCTAATCGGTATGATGTATAAGATTTCCACTCACGTTGGCTTCCAATTTAGAAAAAGTACTCATCATTCCAACCGGGTATAAAGTATAAATTAGCCAACTCTCTCGTTAACCGTGACGTGTTCCTCATCAGTTGGTTTTCCATGCCGACGTGAGCTTTCTCTTACTGGCGTTTTGATCACACTTGTCTTGTTGGAGATGCAACGGTCCGAGCTTTCTATCGGGAAAGATACCTCTCTTCCTAAAGTACCTTCTAGGATCAAGAATTTCTACAATTGACCTTTCAGATTCGTTAAGGTCATATGAGGGTTGTGGGGATGTTGGGAGAGCTTGGTTTGGCCGGAGGAGGGCTGAATTTGACCAATTTTAGCTAGGCCAAAACAGGGCAACTTCGATCTATTGAAGTTACTTCACTATTTGATTACGTCGGTGCTTCTTCGACAATCCTCGGATCGAATGGAGGTTGCTATCATATAGTTTATTTCCCCCGGAGTGTAAAGAGCCCGATCTCTCGTTCTAAGGTTGAGAAAAATGCCCAAGTCGAAGATCTGGTTTGAGCTTCACCGAAAAATGGAGCAATAGAAAGAGAGGAGTTTTCATGTGTGAGGAGGATGAATGAGGATGAGCTCTTTTTATAAGTGTAAAAGTGTTTATTAAATGGGGAAGATTTATCACTATATTATGGGTATTAATGTTGTCATTATTCTCATTAATTAGGAAATTGATGGGTATTTGTTTGGAAATTAATTTTTTATAGGTATATATATGTAAACATCTATTCAACATTTGTTTGTTTAATATCGGCCTTATTATATAACATGAATAACTTAACCCCAGGTAATTTATATTTTCTTTAATGTTTTACATTAAATAGCCCATGTTAAATGGGAGGCCCCTTTAACTTTTGCCCCTATTGATTTTTAAGCATTAAAACTTATAACTAATTACCCCTTTGAGTCCTCATTTTACTCAAAATTATATAAGGGGCTCAAGTTTTTCAAATTTCTAATTTGGTCCCCAACATTTTAAAAATTACTATTTTACCCCTACTTTCCAAAAATAGAAATTTGGCCCCAATTGTTCTAAAAAATCAACCAATTGGTCCTCTAACATCTTTTACATGGCCAATTGGCCCTTAAGTTTGGGAAATTGCAAAGAAGTCCCTCAATTTTACGAAATCCCAATTTGTCATTTCTCTATCAGTTGTGGTTCATGAATCGGGTCAGTTTTCTCTCTTGAGTTGTTTGATTTTTTTCCCAATTTTTCTTATCTTTAAAGGATGAGGTTTGAATAACTGATGTCTACTCAAACTTAGGGTAGAGGTCACGGGCCTCTACCAGGGTGGACAGTAAAGGCGCTCTTGTCCACAAGTGGAATAGTCGGGAACTTTTTTATGATCGTGTGATCCCTTTTTATGATAAAAAGGGCGGTTGATGTACGAAACCTGTGTGGATCATGGGTAAAAGGAAAAGAAATAAATCAATATAATTGATCGTCGTAGAAAGTTTCCCCTTAGTGAGTTGTATACTCATTCCCCTCATTTCACCCCTTTTAGGGAAACTAAAAAGAGGGTCGAGAGAAGCAAAATTGAAGTCCAAGCGAAGGTTTGAACACTCAAGGTAAGTCTCATACAATAAAGCCCAATTATTTTAAATTGTTATGGAAAACATGTATTGGTACACCTTTACCTTTCTTAAATCATTAATGTAGGAATACTAGGATGGTTCAGGGAAGGGTGGCAGGTTGATCACAGGACTCCAACCTAGTCGAGTTAGTGTGATAATAGAACTCAAGAGGAGTTCATAAGAAATATTTTGAGACCAATATCACCCCATTTGGTGATCGGGCAAGAGAGAATTTCTTATTCAAGTGTCGGAAGGTCGATTAGTTTTCTAAGATCAAGATTTCTAATTTTGGATCCAAAATTCGATCTATCCAAGAGAAGTTAATGTAATTAACTTTATAGAAAGACCAGTAGCTTAGTTTATAGCTGATCTTTGCCATTTGTATCACTCAATTTGATCAAAAATTGAATAAATTAGAGCAATATTTGTGATTGTATAGTATAATTTCTATCGAGTGGTGCGCAATGGCTTATGGGTGAGTCGGATGGACCCGACTCGATTCCAACCAACACGAATCCCCTTCTTTTCCTCTTTTTTTCTTACAATTTAAATTACCATTTTCCCTTTTTGGGTTCATTCCATAATTAAATTATAAATATCGGCCTTATTCAAGTGAAAGTCGGCTTTCCTCCAAAACTTCAGTTTTCATAAATGGGAATCCAATCCCTAATCTGATCAGATTCTTAGTCCCGAAATTGGGTTTTTTTATCCTATTTCCAACATTTCAATTTGATTCAAATTTGACTTTTCAAATCCCGATTTGAGTTTCATTCCTAATTCAACACTCCATTTTTTGTTTAGGTTTTTGTGTTTGGTTCACGATTTTACTCCTGATTCTAGATCTTATACTTGGTTTTGAATTTAATTCATGATTTAGTTATCATTTTTAATTTGTAATCACATTTCTCGTCTTAGTATTTTATTCTCAATTTCAAGATTATATTCTCAATTTACACTCAGTTTCTAGTTCATTTAAACTTAATCCGAGTTTCAATATCACACATGCAATAAATCTAATACTTAGATACCATACGAAGAAATAAAGGAATCACCACAATTATCCTTGATTGTGCCTTGGTTGTCACAACACTACTTTTGCTTTTGTGGTGCATAATCCTAACTTATAATCGACTAGATGTTCTTAAATCTTCATGACCAAAGAGTCCTATTAGCATATCCACGAGAGGATGAGTATTTTAGTAACTCCTATATTATTTAAGTTCAATGTAGCCAATTCAAGTTCTCTCTTACCACTTCAATGCTTTAGTAATTGAACTTTTTGGATTATTATTACTTTTGATAACATTAGTATTAAGTCATTTTTATTCTATATTGATGAGACTATATTTAACATTAATTATTCAATTGATTTGATATCTTAATTTTGAATATAAAAGTCGAGACACTTTTGTAGTGGGGAAGTCAATATTATCACTTCTCGTTTGGTAGGCTTCCATATATGGAGCTTAACTTAATCTTATATTATTCTAATCTCCCTCTAAATGGCATCCAGGTCACACTTCCTCAAGCATGTCCTCCACTCAATATGGACTCTCCAATTCAATCTACCAAAGAGAAATCCACTTTATTTTTTTCTTTGTATAGAAGACTTGATAATTTATATGGATAAAGAAAATAAATATAATAAAAGAATACATAAAATTATAATCAACTATATATATTCTCTTGATTGAAATTACTATACCAAAATATCATTGTCTCAATAACTTTTTACCATAATAACATGATTAACTCATTTGATGACACCAACCGTTTCCTTAGCACAGTCCATGTCCCATCGTGCATAGTTGAGGGCTTGAAATCCATTTACAAATGAAGAGATCTTGTCACTTAAAATACTCCTAGCATAAGTTCAATAAACAAGTGATTGTATATGTGATGGATTCGCTTGAATCTTATAGTTGTAATATGGGGTTATTTCTTTAGATGAAACTAATTAGCACATTTGATTTCTCCCATTGAGGGGCCATTAATGAACACTCCCACCTGTTCTAATATTCTTTTAAATTTTTTTTCAATAATTAACAAAATAACTCTATTGGGGTTAGAACTTATATCACTAATAATATTATGCAATATATTTAAAAAGACAAATATGTTAAATTAAAATCTCATACGATGAGAGTAAAAAATTTAGATAAATATGGTATAAAATATTACTAAATATTTAATTAACAAAGCAATTTTAAAAAAATAGAGATTTAATTTAAATAAAAAATTAGATATTTTTAAGTTTTACTGTACATGTCCATTGAGCCCTAGTCTTGTATTACGGATCTGATTATTAGGCTTAAATTCTACTTGACGGATCTTAGTATGGAATTTTGATTCTCATTTATGGATGCAAGAAATGAATTTAAGTATAAAAATGGAGAGGGGAAACCAGATTCCGAGCCAGCAACCAGATTTTTTACAAGATTTCCCATTTCCTGCATTCAAAATGGAAAAATTGGCTTAATTTAAGTGGAATCCAACTAAAAGGAGCAAAGTGGATGATGGTCTAATGAATGACGAACTTAGGATCAATTATCAATGAGATATCGACTTTTGAATTATTAAGTATTTTATAAAGTTGTTCTTATTGTGTAATTTTTTATGTGTTGACAATATTATCATTTAATAAAAATTGAATTTATAAAATTTAAATATTATACAACTTATAAATAATTAACTTTATCATATGATATCAAAATAAATGAATTTATATTTATACCTAATTTGAAATTAAAAAATTGACTATTTATCTGATAAAAAAATACACAACTTAAAATTATGATTAATTTTGTTCGAGGTTAAAAATAATATTTATCTAGTAAATATTCATTAATTACGAGTTTAAAAAAATTATATTACAAATTGTAAAAATATAATATTAAGAATAAAATTTTTAATTAAATAAAGTGTTTACTGCTTATAAATTTGTCTTATTATTAATTTCTATATTTAAAATATTTTATTTTATTTTAAATTTCAAATAAGTTACAAAAGTCACTACTATGATTTAATTTGGGGTGCAAATTTTTTTATTTAATTCACTTTAAATACACTATTTAGAACTTTACTCCAATTTTTCTAGAATAATGAAATTTGCGTTTTTTAGAATATACAAATTTTTCTAGAATATACAAATTTCATTATTCTAGAAAAAAATTAATCTCAAATAGGGTATAAAGTAGGCATAATAACACTATATAAATGTAAAAAAATTTATTCAATTTAATTTAAATATAAATCTTTTATTACTAACTTAATTTAAAGATATTTATTCATAATTATTGAGTAGTTATAAATTTTATTTATGATTTAAATAATTAATAAAAATTTATATATTATTAGAAATATTAATAAAATCTTTTTTTAATTAAGTCAAATAAAAAGTCATGTACAAATTTATCAATTATAGAAAAATATTTACCTTATTTGAGATTTTAACCTAAAATGATTTTCAAACTTAGTGTTAATTTAAAATTTATAAAAGTCAAATAAAAAGTCTGATTTTTTTTATAATTTAGAATATTAATTTAAAGTTTACATATAATTTAAACATAGTACAAATTATCTATAACTAAATTAAATTATTATGTAAAAACTTGTACCATATTTTTGTCAGCAATCAGAAAATTGACTTCATAAACTGCATTTCAGAGGCCCCACATGCCATTATGATTGAAAATGATCAGAGAGATCGAGAATCCAGAAATTGGAAAACAGTAAACACCCAAGAAGTCTGTTCTTAATGCATTCCAATGAAATTAATTAAACGGGCATATTAAATTCTCAATACATGATCAACAGCTGCCATGCCTAATAAAAGAAACCGAGAACCTTGCCACCAACATTCTTTCTCCTGGCCTCTTCATGGTCCATGATGCCCGCAGATGTTGTCAACACAATGTAACCAAACTGCAAAGATTTCAAACCAAAATCAACTATTTAGTTCATGGGCCACCAAGACGCATGAAACAATAATCAAAACAAAATAACTCAAACTCTGGAGTTGAGAAAATTCAAAGCAATATAGGACATAATTTAACAAACATATATGGCTGGAGTAAAACTCCATATACATTATAGCTAGAAAGGAACACCAGCTAGATGATTATGAAGCCTACCTGCCTGGAGGGAAGCAACCTTGCAGTCCACCCCTCGATCTCCTTAACACCAACATCAAACCGAGGACTAATGACTCCACATTTGTTTAGTCTCCCGTTGAGTTCTACCACAATTTTCCCAGCCCTGTGGTCATCCACATACTCAAACTCGCCAATATATCCTATCAAATGAGACAACATCCAAAACCATCACAAGATAGCTTTGTGATATGGAGAAAAAAGATATAAATAAAAATAAATTAGTGAAGAATACCGTGGTTCTGCATCACCAGAAGAAACTTAATTATCACTTTTGAGGAAGGCCTGATCATGACTTGCCTCTTCCCCCTCTTCTCAGCATTGTACATGCTCTTAAGTGCATCATTAAGAACACTAACCCTCACCATTTTATGCAACTATGACCTATGTAAGATCAATAAACTTGCTTAGATATGAGAAAGTACACAGTGAACATTAACTGCAAGATAAAAACAGCAAAAGAGAATGCAAGATTCCATATGATGTTGATACTGCAGCTCAAAACTGTATCACCATACTTAATAGATACAAATATTCTATTTTTAGCTATCCGAGCATGCACGCCTCCTAGAAGGCAGCACTGATTACCGAGGTTCAAAAATTCACTAGCCTAGTAGGACAGCACAATGCTCAAAGTTGGCAGCTTCAACGTCATGGGACCAAGCAAGCCGCCACGAACTTTATCAATAGTCAGTACAAGCGCTAACAACATTTCAAATGTTGCACAAACGAATCAGATCGATATGCTTACATCCACGAATTAACAAAACCCAAGTCCAGAATAAGCCAGGATCGAATCGAGATTATTCACAGCAACCAAAACCATCCATTCTCAATTGATATTTACCAGTAGATCCAGCTATAATACCAGCAGAAGGCTGGATATTTCAAAAAGTGTATTAAAAAATGATAACTTAATCACAAGAGGCATTATGATCAAACGGAAACACTAATTCGATCGCTTTAATGAGCTCCGCAGAAAATCCTCTAAAAAGTCGTCCTTTTCCCGAAATTGACGATATTTCACAAGGATCAAATAAAAATTGCAATCCTTCAGCAACCTAGAAACTCCACAAAATTACATGAAACCTATGGATACGTACCAGGATTCGGCCACAGGAGGCGCCGCGACAGACACAGAGAGTGGAGAAAAGGGGCCGGGCCGCCGAGTCCTAGGGTTCTGGTGGAAACGAAGAGAAAAGAAAGAGGGAAACCCGCGGTTATATTTACTCAAACTCAAATAAGTGCTTCAATGACGATAATACCCTTGTTGGTGTAGGTATTGCAGCTTTAGGGCAACAAAGGCCATAAATTTTTGGGTATATCTTCTAGCCCATAAACTACCAACTCGTTGATTTCCAGAATAACATCGCCAAGTGGAATTGATAACTTTGTCGAGGTTTAAATTATCCTTTGCGTATAGGGAATGAAGAAGAAAATTAAAAATTAAAAAGATCAATGTATTTTTTTAATTAATTAGAAAAATAATTAAATAATTTTATATTAATTTATATATGTATATTTAAATTATATTATATTAATAAGAATAATATATAATATAATATCAAAATGAAATATATAATTATATTATATATAACACATATCTTTATATATCATACTATTACTATATAATCATATCATACAAAAAATGAATAATTATTATAATTATAAAATAAATTAATATTGATTATAATATATATATATATATTTATCTATAATATTTTATTATATAATATTATATAAACTATTTAATATACAATTATAACTATTTAAATAAAAAATTATATTAAATTAATAAATAAAATAAATATATATTGGTATTAAAATTATAATTGTGTTTTAGTATAAATTAAATAATTTTGAGGGATTACATTTTAGTACACATAAAAGGGGATTATTGACATGAACTTCAAATTCCTTCAAAAAAAAATTAAGAAAGGGGTGATTTAGTTGAAAACCCTCTAAACCCCTTAATATTAAATAGATGCAATTTGCCCCCATGAAGTTCAACCCGATATTTTAAAATTATAACGTTCTTTAGTTATTGATATATTATAGGGTGTGCAATGAAGGAATCATCGATACAATGGCAACAACAATGGAGGTGGTGTGCAAAGTGAATCGAGTCAGGTACAATAACAAACGATTTGGTGAAGGTGGTGTACCTCTCCTCAGAGGTGAGTCTCATATTCCTAGCCCATACCCGTACGATACTCCCGGTCTCCTTTCCAAAACAAGTTCAGTTAAATTAGATTAGAAATTGGCTTTAAATCGTGAATAAAAAAATAAATCGAATAAGTATTTTTGGAATTGGTTAAATTTAGGTTAGATTAAATTCATAATGATACTGTGGAGCATTAATTAAAATTTTAGAATATTCCAATTAGAGATCGGATTAAATTAAATCGAAAGTTAAATTTTAATAAAAATTTAAAAATGGCAGAAAGAAAAATAGTGCAGGTGAGGATTTTTCAACCGATCATCGATCCTATTACTTGTTCCCCAACCGAGATTTAACTTTATAATCTCGATAATATCAATTGTATTTATAAAATATTTAGTTTTGCTTTAAAAAATATAAATAAATAAATTTTAAAAAATAAAAATAAAAAAATGGTCGATAAATGAAATGATGGAGCGGGTGTATAATGCACGTCACTCTTACTATTCATCATCATCCAGCTTTCACGCCCTCACATATTTAAAAAAAAGCGAAATTCAGCCCTATTTCGTTCAAATCAAGCATACTCGGAATCCCACAACCTTCGTACGGCTTTTATAAAATTGAAATATAAGTTAATTCGTTATTATTCTATCGTTACAGATTAATATTAAATAGAGAAAGTGTGGAATTTTATTAACCAAATTCTGGAACAAAAAAGAGCTGAGTTTGCCTCTAAGAGGAACAAGATTAAAGGAAATAATGAAGAGATTTCAAGAAGTATTAGGGAAGTTGAACCTGAAACTTCAGGACGGAAGTCCTTAGGTGGAAAGATAAATATAGGAAGTGAGACTATAAAATGGAAAGTCTCACGCTAAAAAATCGACAAGTGGATCAAAAGAGTCTTAACCCAAAATAAGAAACCTAAAAAAGGGGTATAAGTGGTTAAGAATGTCTCGAGATGGCAAGTATAACCTCTTTTGGAAAAGGAGAGTAGCAAAGTGGGAAGCAACTAGTGACAACAAAATGATCAAGGAGAATAAACGACGCCTTACTAAGGATCGAGAAATAGTGTCGACTACACCCTATAAAGGGCGACAAGATGGGCATAAAGGTCGAGAGAATTCTAAAGATAGTTGCCCCTAGACAGTTGGACAAGAAAAATATTAGGGACGAGGTAGTTAACGAATTGACCCTCGAGAGAACCATGGATTTAAACTCTAGCGAAGAAGGGCGAAGAAAATAGGCCAAACGTCATAAAAGAGGGATGGAGGAAATCCTTAAAGAATCAATGGACTAAAATGGATTAATGACCAAACCCAAGTCATGATAAGAATTAAGTAAGCCTTCCGCAAGTTGATCAAGAGACCTTGAAACAAGGAGGATTTAGAACCTCCCTAAAGAAATAAACTGGTACTAGGATGCAAGTTGGAATGATGATATGGTGCAAATGATGTGCCATCAAGATTTCAAAAGAGAGGATAAGCAGAAAAGGACGACATCAAGAGATATCATAAAGTTTCTCTAGGGTCAGGTACTTGTAGGGGTGAAGAAGGGAAGAAGTCCCGGGAAGGATATGCCCCAAGGAAGAAGTGATGGACCTAATTAAAGTGGGAAGAGAAGGTAAGCTCACAAAGGCAATGCTAGTTGAGATGAGAAGATTAAGTACAAAGGAAAAGTACTCATGAGGGCCCAAAGAGTAAGTTAAACACAAGGAATGGGTATGTAGGAAGATGGCATTAAAAGATGTCGTACAAGTAAGAGAGGGGTGGACTAATCATAATAAGGAAATAGAGGAAAGCACATTTAAAAAACCTTGGAGAAATAAGCCCTCCAATTAAGGATTGATTAAAGGAAATGACCACTGACATCAAGACTGGCCGTGGTCCGCGTTCACTTAATGAACCCTATAGAGTGGACAACTGGGCATAGTGTGGAGTACACGAAATAAGATCTGATAATCGGAAGTTACTCGGATAGGGAATAAGGGACGAAATGGGAATTTTAAATCAATGAAGGATTAAAAGTAGGAAAATGCCCCAATATAAAAAGAGTATAAGGAGGTAAAGGGAAGGAACCTTCGGGGAATGGTAGGAAGATTGAACGTATAGTTCCTAAGGTAAAAATCTTTACCTTGAAGGACATATTAGAGAATGAAACCATACAAAAGGAATTTTCCCAAATAAAGTAATTGACACGTAGACCGAAAGGGATCAACTCATAATAAAGAATCGTGAAATGGTCACGAGCAAGTAAGAGTGGATGGAGAAAAGGGAAAGTCCTTGAATAAAGAACACCACTGGAAATAAGGAAGGACATAAGAAGGGAAGAATCTCAACGTGTCAGTAAGTTATCGAGAAACTCGATGGTTAGAACCAGAGAAAAACCAATAAAGAACTTGGTAAAGGACTAATAGATAAGGAAAACCGACACCATTATGAAAGACATGACACCAAAGTTAAAAGGGTGATTGGATAAAGGTGAAGGTCATCGAGGAATACTATTAGAGGAAAAGGAAGGATGAAATGATACGATCCCCAAAAGGTTGGAAGGTCAAGAACAGTAATCTAGGAAATGTTCTAGAATTATAATGGCCAAAGTTAAGTTCTAGAACATGTCATACTGTAAGGGACATGTAGGTCCAACAATCACAAGAAAATTTGGCTCAAGTAAGAAAGAGTCAGTCAGTTAAGCATGGCAAGGTCAAACATAAAAACTTGGACCGAAGTTGTAATAAACAAAGGATGGAGGAAGGATCAAATAAGGTAAAAAAAAGGAATCACATCAAATCCCATGAGGTTAAGGACGAAGAGTCCAAAAGAATGTTGAGCTAAAGAGCATTAACAATCAAGGAAATAAATGGAAACGGGGAAGATCGAATGTTTGTGGAACATCCAACCCAATGACATGAATAAGAACCCTTAAGAAGAAGAGTCTTACTCTTAGTAGAGTAAGAAGTGGACCTAAGGAAGCACCTTGGGATTGGTGGTTAAGACATGACTGATCGTGATGCACTCCATGGAGTAAGTGAAAATGGAAAGGAAGAGAGATACCCTTAAGTACGTAGCTAAAGCACTAAGTGAAGGAAACAACCAAAGTGATAGCATGTCGAGCAAACCCCAAGAGGACATCAAGAGAAGTCACTCCCGATGCAAAGGATTGCTAACTTAGTTTTAGGGACAAAACCCCTAAAAGGAGAGGAGAGTTGTAAACCCCGTCCCTTCAAAGATAAGAAAATCATGAAAATAACCATTCAATTCAAAAGAGAAAACCGAGCTAGTTAACGAACCCAAACCGGTAAAGAAAGAGTAAAATGGGAAATTGGAAAATTTCAAGTAACTCAAAGAGTAAAAAAAAATCATGGAAAAGAATCTTGGAACAAATGGGAAGAAAAAACTAGACCAGTTTAGGGTGAACTAGACTTGAAAGGGATTGAACTAGTTTGAAGCATACTTAAAACTGGTTTCTAAATTTATTTTTCTTGATAACTTAAAATGTCCAATAATTTAGGACTTATTTTGATTGGTGGTGATTTTCCATGATGTTAGAGCAAATGAGCATTTTCAAAACTTTCCTAAAATGTTACGGTAACTCATCCCTATTTTCTGATCATGTTCAACATGTAAGATGATATTATGTGTGCACGTGTATGCTCACAAGTGTGAGATGACACATTGTGCATAGTGATTAGTTGTGATTTGTTAACGCGGTTATATAAATAGATTAAATTTGTTGATTGTGTTTGATACATTGTGGCACTCAACGATTGGTCACGCTTGTCTAATTGTGTTTTGTCATTTGGTGAATATGTAATTTCCATCACATGTCATTCAATGATTGGTTCTACTCAGCTAACATGTTCTAATAATCTCCAATAGTGTCAACTCGATATACGATGCATAGCGATTGGTTGCGCCTGTTGATGTGGCTTATCCGCTATTGACTGAGTTGTCTTGCTATGCGACACATGCCAATTGATCACACCTATTGACATGAAGTCTAACCTTGCCCATTGACTGTCACTATTTAAATTGGTTTCTAGTGAATTTTTCCGATCGATTCGACATTTTTTTATCTAATTCACCTAAAATTCGATCCGTTATCAACCCAATTTATTTTGGTAAAAATTATTTAACTCATTTTCTTAATTTTAGAGTTAAAAATTACATTTTTACCTTTCTGTCACTCATAAACTTTATTATATTTCATGGCTAGTTCATTTTATTCCAATTTTAATTGGGTATTTTTTCTCTTCATTTCACATATCAAATATAGAGTTCCTAATATTTGATTCCCAAATCAAGAATGATATCTTGGGTTTCATCATCTCAATTGGACAAATTCTAAAATCTCAATTTAACTAACTATAAATTCTCGATTCTAACTAATTCCTTATTCAACTCATTTTCATTATCGATTTAACTCAGTATTTAATTGTGGCTTCCGAATAGTATTTATAGAAGAGTTAAATTTTAAATTAACACCTAATGTGGGTTATCTCACTCACTATTTATAGCTTACTTCATCTTTCAACATATTTATATAAAAGAAAAAAGAAAAACTAATAGAAATGTTGGAGTTGGACAAAAATCTCGATAACAAAGAGATCGAGGTATACGTAATAAAAAAGAACTCGTGAAAATTTTAAATTCACGTACTTTTATCATAATTTTTAAATGTTTTGTAAATATTTATATTATATTTATGAAAAATATAATTTTTTATTAAAATTATGATATTTTAATATTTTAAGTATTGTGTTCTAGTGATACTATATTAGTGTCATGTTCATAATATAGAATTGAAAGAGTGATCGCTTTTTATGTCAGTCCAACCTAGTAATCAGATCCAACTATGTGTAATAAACTTCCAATTAATGTCGTAATTTGTAAAATATCGATTTTTAAAATTATTAATTATTTATAAAATAAATCATAAATATTAGTACTTTTAGTAGAGAATAGTATTAAAAAAATACTAATTATTGATCCTATAGCTAGTTAGTCCCTATGCTCACCCACTCCCCATATTTTTAAGAAGCATCAAACATCCACCAAACAAATAGAATGATGTATAAGTACTTGTATATGATGTAAATATATCCAATAGTGGTATATTTTTTGAGAATTTGAATATTTTTTAAATATTTATATTATATTAATTAAAATTTTAAATTATGATAAAAATTATAATTGTTTTATATTATTAGTATTGCATTTGATTAGTTATAAAGTACGTCTAATAAGATAATGTAATAAATTATTATGTACACTCTATCCATAAAAACGAGTTCGACACTATAGAAAGTATTTTCGAAAGTGAAACATAAGAAATTTTGTATTTTACACCTTTTTATTAAAAATATTCATTTATTAGTTCAAAAGTTTGGCAATGTTCATTTTAATGTGGTAAGGAGGAAATCCAACATTTGGATGATATTGTGCGGATAGGATGAATATTTAAGTAGTCAATTCTAGTATATGTGATCTACTTAGTTAATTATGATTTATATGTAATGTCACCGGATGACAACAATGGATTTTATCCAATATAGTATTTGAATGAAATATTTACTCTCATTGAAAAAATAATTGGTGTAAAGAAAATTCTCCCTTCCATTAGAATTTACATTGGAATTTTAAGAATAAAAATAGAAAAAGCATTTTGTTTTAATAAATTTTTAATTATTTGAATTTAGTTTAGTTATAATTAATTAAATTTCTAGTATAATTAGCTTAAAAAGGAGAAATAAATTAGATAATATACTAAATTAGTTTTAAACCAAATTTTCAACTGTTTCGACTATTTTTTTTATCTGTTTTATATGTTTTGCAATGAATTATTAGTAAAATAAAAATATTTAAAAATTATATATTCAATTTTCTATTAAATAAATTAAAAAAATTATTCAATTTAAATATATTTCGTTCAAGTTTCTTTCCAATACTATTTATAATATTACGGAATGGTATCACTTGTCTACCAGGCTCAACTTTATCACTTTTAACTATACCATCCATCACTACTATCTTACATTCTTACTCTGTTTAATTCCCTTATTAATGTTCGGTCTCTGATCATTTTAACAGTTTATCTTTTCCTGATTTATGTATAGGGAAATTCTCTTGTGTTAATGGAGGATGGAGAGTTGTGCCATGGTTGAAATGGTCTAAGAAAATCTTGGAGCGGTCCGAATTAACCTTTAAACCTTTAATTTTATTACAATAATTGGAGTGGGGTACTGTCTAATCTCACCCGAAATAATAAGTAATTTTTCATTATTACATAAAACTCAATTAAGATTTCCAAAATAAAAATAAATTGATATTGAAAAAGCTCTGGTTAATAAAGGCTGGAAAATTGAAATAGTTGGAGTTTTTCGGAAAAAATACTAATGGAGTTAATTAATCGTGGGGCCGCACAATTAAATGGCTCAATAGCATCTCTCACAAACTCTTGTGTGTCTTAATATTCATACACTACACTGATTTATTCTAAAAAAAATAGACAAGAAAATGCATCATACACGTTATGGGACATGCAATAAACAAGTAATTTGGAATCGGATTCTAGAATCTTTGTGAAGATCATGAAATTAACAAATAATTTGGATTACACGTAATGTCACGGCGGCACATTTTGTCTTCACATTCCCTTCTGCCATTCACATTTGATATTCTCCAAACCTTTATATTGAGTCGGCTCAGAAAAATCACATGATTCACTCTACGTCCTAAAGAAATGAAATCCAACTAGAGTTAAAAAAATTATTTTATTAGTTATATTATAAAAATAGAATAATTAATTTATTTTAAAATAAATTACTCAATATATTAAATTGTCAAAATTTAAAATAATGTACAATCATTTTTGAAAAATTATAGAAAAATATAAAATTACTCAAATGTCACTTATTAACAGTATAATTTTGATCATGCCCTTCATCTTAAAAGCAACACAAGGACAACTAGAGTATATATATTTTCATTTCAGCTATTCAAGTTATATATATTTGTTTCCTAAGATAGATGGGTACTGGCGTTGATGGAGTATGGAAATGGTAATATGCTCACTAGATTCAATATATTAATATGAGCAAGTTTTTAATAATTAAAATTTTCTAATTCAACTCTTAATTATATTTTAGTCCATCATCTTAAATAGACAAACAGATAAAACATATAGACACCAAATGAGTGGATAAAAAAAAAGAGATATATTTATTAATATATTAAAAATCAAGTACAGAACCAAATGAGTGGGTAATGTCCATTTAGCATACTATTGTGTTAATCACAAATGACATAATTTAAAAATATTAAATATATATTTTTAATATTAAAAATAAAAATATATGCATGAATTTATATTTTGCGAATTAAATATTAAATGATAAACTTCAGCTAAACAATCTAGGGATCAATACTCTTACCACAGTAGGGCATAACTTCAAAAAACTATTTTCCTCTTAAACTTGGTCCGATATTAATGTTTCACAAACTTGATAGTCAATATATATTATGTAGTTCAGTCCCTGTACCATAAGAGATCATTGAGGAGGGAAAGGAGATAAGGTGACATCAATTGAAGATGAAGAAGAAGAAATAATAATGAAAGGAAGGGGAATAGAGAAAAGCTGAAGACCCCAGCTGCTTTGCTTTGCTTTGCTTTGCCCCCTTAGCTTTCCAACTATGTTGTTCTTCCCATTCAAACAAGGACGACCCACTTTATGTATTAAAATGAGCAAAAGAAACATACCCATATGTAAATTTCAATTTACAAAAACGCAGACTTTTCACAATAATAAAATTATCATGTCGTCAATCTCATCTCTCTTCCCACAGTATCTCATGCACATGCCTCTGCGCGTCAGATAAGAGAATTAGATTCCCTCTCCACTATCCGTTTATATATATATATATATATGCATACATTCTTAACTTTCCATTTAATTTCACATAGATATCCTTAGGATTATATTTTCACTCGTTTAACCGACCAATGTCTTGATGCTACATATTATGAACTTTTTTATTGGACTTTTCCAAGTAATTGTACCCATTTATTTACTTGTATCCATTTATATATCACATTTACATGTACTCCTTTCCCTTTTTTATTGGACAAGCTATGTGATGGTGAGAATTACTTGTTATATATATAGTCTTCTTCTTGGGGCCTCAAGCAACCCCTAATTAAAAGTTCAAATTACTTATAGAAAACTGCTTATATATATATAGGGAAATTTGAAATTAAGATGTTGAATGCAATTTCAAGCAGTGGATGGTCATTGCCGCCAAGTCTTGGCTTCTACGTCGGTTGTAGTATAATTGAACTCCAAAACAATTTTATGTTCACTGTAGAATAGGATGTAAACTATTGAATTTCTGGTGCTTGTTAGGGTTTAATGAATCTTGCAGGCTGTCCTTGGGAAATTGTATTTGAGAAACAAAGGAAGATTCGATGGCGACACTTCCAGTCTCCCACTTAAGGACCTCCCACCAATCGAAGAGTTTTATGCCCTTAAATTATACATATACATATTTTCTTCTAAAAAATGATTTCTTTATTGATTAATAATCTTAGAGGGATCATTATTCTTATACAAATTTTAAAGGGAAAAAAATAAAGCAATGACCCACAGCAAACAAAGTAGTGTCTCTCCAAGTTAAGGAAAAAAGCAATCATGTTAAAGGAAAAACCCTAGCTGGATCGATAGACTCTGGGATTTAATTTTAATAAAACAAAAAGAGTAAATGCCTTCTAAATGAAAACCTAGCTCTCTCCCAATTCCTCCTTCTTCTCCCTTTATCTTTTTCCATCTCCATCTTCCACGATCTCATATCTGTTTCTCTTTTCCTCTCCTCCCTGCAACTCTCTCTTCCTTTGATGTGATTCTCCAACCAAAAGAAAACCCATTAATTCCCACTTTTGCAAAAGAGATAGAAAGAGAGAGAGAATATAGGTGGTTAAGTTTAAATCCAAAATGGTTTTTCCATCCATTCCAATATTCCAAGATCCACCCAATTGGCAGCAGGTAATAACACTTCTTCTTGAACTCTAATTTTCTACAATTCTGAGATTGTTTTCCAGCTTGCCCAGTGAAATTCTAAATTTAAGGATGCCAAATGTTCCTAACCCTTAAGCCCTTCTCTTTTTGTTTACATCTTGAATATACCAAACAAAGCATTTGATTTCTTTACTTTTGGCTTTCCAAATGTTTTGTTTGTGTGCGTGTATGTGATCATCCCATCATCAACCCAATCAGATTCTAAGAAGTGAAAGTTATGAGCTGCAAAACATCCAAATGCCACCTTTACCATCCTCAGTGTCACCACCTCCGGCCACCAATAGCCAGTCTCGGCCCAGCTCGATGGCTGACAGGGCACGTCTGGCTAAGATTCCTCTCCCTGAAGCAGCTCTCAAGTGCCCGCGCTGCGAGTCTACCAACACAAAGTTCTGCTACTACAACAACTACAGCCTCACACAGCCCCGCCACTTCTGCAAGACATGCCGCCGGTATTGGACTAGAGGCGGTGCCCTAAGGAATGTGCCTGTCGGCGGAGGCTGCCGGAAGAACAAGAGAAGCAAAGGACGTGGAAGTTCGAAGTCTCAAGCAGCAATGCTGGCAGCTTCTGGCAGCTCTACTACCTCAGGAGGACCCTTGCCACCACCGTTACCACCACAGCCACCATTGCAGGCATTGACACAATTACCCTTCCTTCCACCATTGCAAAGTTTAAGTGATCTTGGTGATATGGAGTTTCAAGCTGGGACTGCCAACATCGGTATTATGCCGCCTAATGGATTACTAGTGAGTGATCAGCAATGGAGGGTGCAGCAATTCCCTTTCTTGGCTAGCTCTGGAGCAATGCAAGCCGGTGGATTATTGCAATTTGATCAGAGTAATGAAGGCACAAACAGTAACCAAGACTTGAATCTCACATCAAGAGACCAGTTTGGTTTATCGGGATGTTACAATGGTCAGGCGGCTGCGTGGAGTGTAAATGGAAATGACAGCATTAATGCATGGGCTGACGCTTCAGGATTGGTATCATCGTTAATCACCTCTCATCATGAGTGATTAATCATTAGTAAATGAGCATGGGGAATATGATCTACAATATAATCCTCCAAAGATTACGCGATGGGTTATATTCTTCATCCATCATAAGGTTTTCAAACTAGGGTTGATATGGGAAACAAATGGAGATTCAGTACCCGCTAATAAGCTAGCTAGTCTCTTTGTGATCTTGGGGTGGCGTAGGGTTTCTGAGTTCATTATCGAGAAGTACTTACTACTACTTCTCGTGTGTGTGTTTATGGATTATGTGTGGATGGGTGTGTTGTAATGACTGTTTGCTTCAAATCAGATGTGGATGGCATTTGCTTCAAATCTTCTTCTGCATGCATTCGTGGAGCGACTAATATCAGCTTTTGCATTTCTCTAACTTACCTCAGTTAGTTTCATAGATAAGCATTTTTGCTGTTATAATTCGACTGGCGAATGCAATGGATTCTAATGAATCTTCAATCATCTAACTGAGAATGAAATCGGATCTGAATATTATATTATATATATTGGGCATCACAGAATTTGCATGGAGAACTCATTTACATCTTTACTTTTAGTAGAACAGCTTGGACTGAGATCAGTCCTTCCAGACATGGTTTTATCTAATTTCTTATATATATAATAGAATATACGTATAAAAGTGGAACAAACTACAAAGGAATCACGTGCCACGTATAGATATTATTGCAGGGGATCCTTCTTCGCATGGGTAGACAATACTTACCCCTTTAATTATTTCACTCATCGATGAACAGTACATAGTTTGTTGATAAATTAAGGATGTAATAGACACTCGTATGAATATGACAATGGGGAATCCCAATTATGTCCTGGGTGTTCTCGTTCTTGTGAGTAGTTTTACTTTACCAAGAGATAAATTGATTTTTTATACATTTGATTTCATTATAGAATTTATGAGGTAATTATAGTTTGCTTTTGTACGAGTCCCACAAACAATGTCTAGAAAAATATAAATTTACCGGAGACATTAAATATTGATCACATTAGAGTGCCTCATCCTCCCTTAACATCCATAGTTCACCCAAAATATGGTTCTTTCACCCCATTGTTTGTCCGAAACGACTTTCTAATGCTGCCTAGTGTGTTTGCTACATCGTTTAATACTGATTTTACTTAGTATTAGAGGTTCCTCCACGGATTGTGGGACTCCAGGTCCCTTGATTTCCCCACCCAAATCCCTAATCACCGGAGGAAATCTTAGCTTTAGCATCTTAACACCCACTACTTTTGGAAGCTTGGATTGGACCGCTTTCCTTAAGTTGGTGGTTTGAGTTCTAGGAAGTTACATCCACCCTAATAGTGGTAGTATGCCCTTCCGGTTCACTAGTGGGACTGACAACCATATGTTTTGGATTCGACTTTTTCTATTACTATAAAGTTATTGATGCGAGACTCAATATTTTGACGACACGATATACATAATATAACAAATATAATAAGATTTTTACTACACAAATAAAAAAATATGCAATATATCTTATTTTGTTGAAAAATTAGGTAGAAAGGACAAATTTGATAAGAAAAACTTTTATAAAATTTTATTGATAAGTTTGATTGCACAATTAAAAAATTTAATAAGTTAAAAAATGATTTAAACATAGAAATAATAACAAAATCTCACAATATTAAATTTCCAAAAAGTGTATTTTTACAATTTTATGAAATGTTTTTAGTCACATTTGACAAGTAAATTGCATAAAAATAAGAAAACAATATTTAATAGTTGACAAACCAATCAATTATTGTTCATTTAATGTAAATATCTAGTATATTCTAACTCGTTTGAAAATTTGAATTTGACTAATTAAATATCTAATATTATCATTTAATATTTTAGATAATTTATTGTATTAATAAATTTCACCTTAAAATTTAAATTTATATCTTCTATTGGGTTCTTGTTGGGCTTTTTTGTCAGGTTTTCGATTGTATTTTCTGCAATCTATTTAATCAACTCATATAAATCTTATTTGAATCTTTTAACCCTTAATCTTGTCATTGGGCTCTCTACTAGTCTCAAATGATCTTTCAACTAATTTTATGACAAAGTATTTAGCTATATTGCAGGTTCGGTTGATTGTACTTGTGAATTTATATTATTTTTAGTTGGATTCACATCATTTTCACCCTCTTAAAAATGATTTGTTCTCAAATATTTAGTTCATTCATCACCTACAATAAAAATCATTAAATCAGTTACATTGAAATATTCACTAATACCATACTCATAGGTAACTCCAACTTTTAACCATTATTGTTGATGTGTTCCAACACTCAAAATAGTTCATCTCCTCTACGAATAAGTTTTGATGGCCATTGTCCTAACAATCGTTCTTTTCTTATATGAAGCCAAACCCAATCGCTGGATACAAAAATAACACTTTTGTGACGCTTGTTTGGTTAATTTTCATACGCTTTAATATGTCGTTATATGTGACGCTTGTTTGGTTAATTTTCATATGCTTTAATATGTCGTTATATGTGCATCATTATCGTCTCATGCATTTATCTCACGAACTCTACTTTTCTCTTTTTATCAAAATTTACTAACTAACCAACAAGAAGTGGAGTTGAATCTAGAGGGGTCAATGGATTGAAACCATAAGAAATCTCAAATGGTAAAAACTTAGTTGTAGAATAAATAGAACGATTATAAGCAAAATCAATATGTGGTAAGTAATATTCCCATGATTTCAAGATCTTTTTTTTATTATATAACGTAATAAAGTACCTAATGTTCTATTTACTACTTCTGTTTGATCATCACTTTAAACCCCGTTCTCTCAAAATTAGAAGTAGTAAATGAGAACCAAAAATTTTCGAGAGAAAAATGAGTATCAAAGCGATCCTAAATTGGTAAAAAAGAGTCAAAATAGAAATACGAAAAATCCCAAATGGTCAATAAAGACCCCAAAATCATGAAAATGAATCATTAATGGAATTGGATGAGGAAGTCGGGTTGGTTTGGGGTGAACTTGATCTGAACTGGATTGAACCAGTTCAAAATTTTATTTATCTAGTTGATTTAAAATATAAATTTGGGAAATTGAAGTAAACATTGGATAGAAATTGAATTTAGACAAAATTGTAAAATTTAGAAAATTGGTCGAATCGGGACTAAACCGGTCAATTTTCAATTTCGGGACACCCAACCCGGTCCAACCAAATCAGTCAACGGACCACCTACCAGGTCAGCGCTCAGTCAGTGCGTGACATGTGTCAGAGCATGCAAAGTCAGCCGCTCGGTCATTGCATAGAAGTGCTGACCAATCAAAGCGTGACACGTGTCCCCAGTCAACAGTTAGAAAAAAAATAACCATGTCACCAATGATCTACCAATGGGAGAGTGACATGTGTCCTCAGTCAATGGTTAACCGAGGATAAGCTACGTCAGCAAGGGTGATCAATGAGGTGCTAACATGTGGAAAATGTGCCACATCAGTGGCTAACTAGGATGTTGGAGAATGGTCAACCAATTTGAGATCGATACGTGATAGAGCCACATTGGATTGTCCCAGCCAATTAGATGTTGACATGTGGCATTGGTAGAGTGCGTCAGGAGGAAAAATGCCAAATTTAAATCAGCCAATTAGAGAATGCCGCATGTCATGGTCAACAAAGATAAATATAGTCAGTGACCATGTAGATGTGGGCGACCAATAAGAGGCCACCACGTGTCCGGTCAATGAGTGGCTCATACGCTAATGTTGTGTTTGGAGGGGTGGAGAAATCCCTCATTTAGTAAAAAAAATGGAGGGGTTTGAAGCGTCACATAATCAACTCCAAACTCCTCCATTTACACTACTACAACATAATCCCTCCAAAAGTGGGGGTATTTGGAGGGATTGGTCATTTATTTCTTATATTACTTTAATACCCTCATTTATTTTTTATATTTTTTTATGTATTTTTATTCTTATATATTTTAAATATATTTATATATTAATAATATTTTATATAAAATTATATAATATAAATATATAATACAAATATTATAAATAAAAAATTATTGTCTAAAATATTTTTAATATAATTTAATTATATATACTAGATAATAAATTATTTAATTTAATTAAAAGGGTAAATTTATGTTTCTAATTTTTTAATTAATAATCCTTCACCTCACTTCCCCTCTATCCAAACAACGGATTATTAAAAATTTTTAACACATCCAAATCCATTACTTCACTTCCCCTTCGAACACCTCCGAACACTTCACTTCTAAATCCCTTCGAACCCCTTAATCCAAACATAACTTAAGTGAGAAGTCACGTCGGCTACACCAACCAATTACAACATGACACATGGTAGCTTGCACGTGCGAAGCACGCACATGTGCAAACAGTTTCATCTTCAAACTTTAGATGACATCATTGTTCATATAATGAAAAATGAAATAATTCCTTTCCATTTTTCGACGAGAGAATATTCGCTTCGACAATGGCAACTCTGGAGGAAATAATCTCAACAAATTTAGAAATTGGTAGAGCCAAGGTTCCTCGAGCTTCTTATATAAAGGGCTACTCCCCATTCATCCTTCTCATCCTTTGAAAGCTTGAAAAACAAGAACAACTCCTCTTTCCGACCAAGCACAAACTAGAGCTCCCTTGGAATCCAGAGGAAGTCCTATACCTTCCTACATACTCCGTCCAACTTGAAGGTCATTGAAGAAGCTCTGATAAGCTCGCACAATACCTTTACTGTAAACCCCGCCCTATCGGACCAAATGAGCCAAAAGTTTTCTAGAGAAAAACTGAAAATCTAAACAAATCAGAACTAGTAAAGAAGGGTCTAAATGGGGATTTGGAAAATCCCAAGTGGATAAGAAGCACCCAAATATCATGGAGAAGAACCATGAAGCGGATTGGATGAGAAAATCGGACTGATTCATGGTGAACCAAACCTGAACCAGATTGAACTACGAAGAACTGGTTCAAAAATTCATTTTTCTAGGTGACCTAAAAATATCAAATTTAAAAATTGAAGCCTCAATTAGGTAGGAAATGAATTTAGATTAATTAAGAAATTTTTAATTTTTAGAAAACCAGTCGAATTGGGCCTGAATAGGCCGATTTACAATTTTGGGTCATTGAACCCGGTCGGATCGGACCGGTCAATGGTCTAACCGGTCAACGGACCATTGCTAGGTCAACACCTAGTCAGTAGGCACGACCAATTAGCATGCGACACTTGGCGAAGCGCGCACTGCTTAGTGACAATTAGCACGCGACATCTAGAAGCGTTGGCCAATCAAAGCGTAACATGTGTCCCTGGTCAACGATCAGAGAAGGAAAATCCACCTCAGCGACAACTAACCAATATGAGAGCAACACGTGTCCCGATCAATGGTTAATGTTAGAGAGGCCTCGTCAGCAATAATCGACCAATGAGAAGCTAACATGTGGCAAATGGCTATGTCAGCATTCGACATGGATGTCAAAGAAATGACCAACCAATTAGAGGCCGACACATGGCAGTGGTAATGTGCGCTAGGAGGGAAATCTAATGCATTTAAAATAGCCAATCAGAGTATGCTATGTGTCACGTTCAGCGTTCAATGAAATCCAGTGAGTAGCCACGTAGGAGAGAGCAACCCATGGGAGGCTGCCAAGTGTCTAGTCAACAATTTAAAGGCTGACCAGGCTGCTGGATGACCCAGTGAGCATAAGGGCGGTTCGTCGTCCAATATGTCAAGAAGCTCTAGGAGCTTCGTGCGCACGAAGTCCGAGGTTGGAGGTGGAAAGAGGTCTCATCCCACATTGTGTACAAGAAGGATGACTAGGGTTGGAGGATCGGATGACTGATGTCCTCTCAAACTCTGGGTAGAGGTCATGAACCTCTATCATGGTAGAAGATAAAGGCGTTCCGGTCCACAAGTGGATTGGTGTGCGATTGTGTGATCCCTTTTTATGATAAAAAGGGTGGTTGATGTATGAACCCTGTGTGGATTATGGGAAAAGGGAAAATAATTAAATTTATAAAATTGATCGTTGTAGAAATCTTCCCCTCACTAAGTTGTATACTCATTCCCCTCCTTTCACCCCTTTCAGGAAAACTTAAGAGGAATCGGGTTAAGTATAATAAAAATCCAAGTGAAGGCTCAAACCCTCAAGGTAAGTCCCATACTATGAGTTACAATTATATTATGGAAATGTATATCAGTATGCCTTTACCTTCCTTTAATCATCAAGGTAGGGTTACTAGGATGGTTTGGGGAAGGGTGAAGGGTTGATCATAGGACTCCGACCAAACCAAGTCAGGGTGTGACAGCTTGAGTGGTATTAAAGCATAGTTTTCCTAACAAGCCCCTACAAACTATAGGCCCTAACCCCCAAAACCTTGTAGAGAGGAATGACGGGGATGTAAATGGAGAATATATTCCCTGGAGGAATGCTATCGAAAAAATGATAAAAGATGAGAGGAATACGTTCCAGGGAGGGAGCCCCAAAAGAGGACCCCTCAATGCTCCGTGGAAGGTGAGACCTCTCCACCCCGAGGCCTCGATTAGACCCAGGCTTGAGAGGAAGTGGAAAGAAACTTCTGGGAGGCCTATGCTAACTATGTAAGGGTCTTCCATAAGCTGCCCTCGATCCAAGGAGACTCGTGTATGATGAACCACATGTAGTGTGCCTACATGTACGAGGCCACTGCCCTGAACAAGTTCGGGGTCGAAGTAGCTCAAGAAGTGAGGGTAAGAAGAGTAGCAAGCATGCCATCTTCCTTGGAATATGAGGAACCTAGTATGAACCCCTGTGCTAGGTGTAGGAGGTACCACAGAGGTGCCTACCCACCTAGGAGAGCAAATAGGCACGTTAGGCTAGCTAATGCAAAGTCCTGCAACTCGCCCATACTGAACTCTAGGTTAGTTAACATGGGAATCTTGGAAAAATGGTGTTAGGTAGGATCTTTTATGCAGCTGCTGTAATAATCCATAACTGGGGCACGGCCAGTTAACGAATAAAAGAACTTCTTTTGGTTTCATTTTCGTACAAAGAAAATTGATCCTCAATAATCCCTAGGAAGTCGAGGAAATGGGATAAGGACTGAAAGTTGAAGTTCCCGGGAGAAAGGGACAAACTTGGTCTACCAGGCACTCTTAGAACTCTTGAGTTTATATAAACATGAGGGTAAAAGTGAGTAAGGAAAGGGACTCGCTAGGCTCGAGGAGGAGCTAACCCCCATGAAAAGGGCAAACAAGGAAGTATGGGATATTGGGGGAAGTAGATGGGTCAGGAACCCTAAAGACAAGAAGAGCACCAAACCTGAGTCCGAAAATAGATGAAGGGTTAGTCACCTTGCTTGATAGAGCTTAAGGCACGATACAGGAAGTCATGCCCCAACCTGGTTTGGTCGGATCCCCATGATCAACCCGCCACTCTCCCGGTTTACTATGGGTTGCTCCTTCTTTATAAACCATGAGGAATAAGGTGTCCTTTAAACCTGCACCTTTCCTGGAATAACACAAATCAAAACTATATAAAATTTTAATCTTATCATACCTGTCTTACAGGTGCGTTAGCTGGTGGTCTTTGGGGTAAGCTTTCCGAGGTTACCTGAAAGGGATATAAGGGAGGGGGTAAGTTCAAGGACTCAGTGAATGGGTTTTCAAAGATTTACTTTTAGAAAAATAGGTTAAATTTGGAGTGTGTCAGACTCCATATTTTTCTTTAAAATATTTCATTCTCAATTCTTGGTGTCCATAACCATTTCTCATCATAACGGTGTGTTTATCAATCAACACATGCCCTTCATCATGAAGGAACACACAATCATAGGCTAGCCCATCCACTGTACCCACTTGTGGCATCAGAGCGACTTTACCGGCCACCTAGATATAAACACGTCCACTTCTACTCTGATAATGAGTGGATGTACACGACATCCGACCCTCAATCTCGTAACAAAAACTATGTGTCCGTATGAGGACAGAGACCTCATCATGTCCCCAACCCTGTCTCATGCGCTTGGAGCTATGTCGAGCTTCGCAAGACTTTTGGTACGACTAACTACCCTTATACCCACCAGGTCGTCTAGAGCCCTAGGATGCATCACTTCCCCTCTTGGGCGTCTTGAAGGTCCTATAACATAGTGCATGCACAATAACAGATTTTCACATAAGCCATATAATCAGTGGTGCCGCTGGTCCAATGGCCCCTACCCTCATCTCGACTTGCAACTATTTGTCTTGACTAGTCTGAACACCTATCATGTCGCACTACCGCTAGTCCATTGAGTATGTCAGTCCTGTCTCGGTACCATGGCCAAACAACTCATTTACTTAAGTTTTCATGGCTTAATAATCATGTTTGTTTACAAGCTCCTGCTCATGCCATTGGCCTAGGGTCCACTGTTCGAGATTTTCAAAATCGGGCATATTAGCCCCCAAGTTCCAAAACCAAGGCCTCTGACCTATATGAGCTATTCGAGCTCCCGTCAAGGTCTTCCAAAAATTTTAAGTAGTGGCACATAGTCAAGGGAGAGCACTTATGAAAAAAATAAACTTTTCAACCGTCTATCATACTAACTGAGTATGAGTATATCTCCGCTTATAACCGATAAGTGGGTTTTCCACTTAGTTCCAGGAAGTTTCATCATACCAACTGGTAAGGTCTACTTACAACCAGTAAGTAGTTTTTCTATATGATTTTCACATCACTCTTCCTAGATATTATGATTAAAATACCACTATGGCAGTGGATTTTCATTTCCGAGATGCTTATCATCCTAACTAGGTATGATATTAAATCCCACTCACCCGATAGTGCAGTGAATTTCCTCTTAGTCGGCTTGTTGCCTTTATGCGCACTTGTCTTACTGGCGTTCTCGGTACTTCATGTTCCTACACGATATGAACATCTCTGTTCCTTATTCTTTGGCCTAATAGTGTTCATTCATTCCAAATGAATGAGAAAACTAAACTTTCCATTTATTTGCAATTATGTCCCTAAAGTTATTTTTTAACTTTAAGTTCCTAATACCGGTTTTTCCTCAAATTGAGTCCCAAAAATTTTAAAATTCACATTGAGACCTCAATTTATTCAAATTCACAAAAGGGTTCAATTTCCCAAATTCCCAATTTGGTTCCCCAACTTTTCCAAAATTACCATTTTGCCCGTACTTTACAAAAATGGTAATTTTTGACCCAAAAATTCCAAAATTGCCCAATTGTCCTCAATTTTATGAAATTGCACTTTAGTCCCTCAAAAATTTTGAAATTCCAAAATTTTCCCCAATTTCAACCTTCTAACTTAGCCGAATTTGATGTTATCAAATTGATCGATCAAATGAGTTTAATTGTTCAAATTGAAGTTAGATTGGAGATCACACACCTTCATACGATTCAATTGCACTTTGAAATACACGATTTGGTGTTGTAATGAGCTCAAACGGAGCTTCGCCAGAAAACTGGAATTAGAGAGAGAAAGCTACGAAAGCTTACCGTCGGAGGCGCGGTGGTCCGAGCTTTCAATCTGGGCAGATAGCTCTTGTCCTGAGGTTCCTCCTAGGATCAAGAATTGCATCAATTGATGTCAAATTGAGTGAGAGTTTAATCATTGAAGTTCTGCCGGTTCTTTCTCTAGCACTGGTCATAATTTACAGAGGGGAGCCAAATTGGCTTACCTTTCAGCTGTAGGAGGACTGTGGAGGTGTTGGAAGGGCTTGGTTAGCTTGAGAAGGTCTCGAATTAGACAATTTTAGCTCGACCAAAACTGGGCAGGTTCGATCCGCTGGAGCTACTTCATTATTATATCATGCCGGCATTTCTCTAGTGATCCTCGGAGCAAATGGAGACTACATGCGTGTAACTAACTTCTCCCCAAATCCAAAGAACTCGACCATGCCTTCTTTGGCTTAGAAAATACCATATATCGGAGCTGTAGTTCGAGCTTCACCAAAAATTGGAGCAGTTGAGAGAGAATGTAGTTTTTAGGTGTGGAGAGGATGAATGAGGAGGGGCTCTTTATAGGCTAACACATGGTAGTGGAATTATCCGTAAAAAGGGAAAATCATATGCATTTAAATCAACTAATTAGAAAATGCCACATGTCAAAGCCAATGACTGACCAAATATTGTCAATAGCCATGTAGGAGCAGGCAATCAATAGGAGGATGTCACGTGTTCGGTCAAAGGGTCAAAGGCTGACTAGACTACTGAGTAGGAGGCCACATCAGCTAAGCTAGCCAATCACAGAGGACTACGTAGCAAGTCCGCACATGTAAAGCTCGCACATGCGACACAATGTCATCGTATACCTCTAGACCAAATAGAGAGAAAGGGGAAAAACAGATGCCCTTTCTCTAGAGGCCAATAAATGACTCTAATAAGGCCTTAAATCATAGAATTAATGGCCAATCAATAGGAAACAAATAGAATGGTGAGCCCCCGAGCTCCCTATATAAAGAGCTCATCTCTATTCATCCTCCTCATCCCTCAAACGTCTAAAGAAGGAGTGTCCATATTTTGATGAAGCACAAACCAACGCTCCGACTAGGGTACTTTCCACCATCTCCGAAGTAGAAATTGGGTTCTCTGGAATCTTGAAGAACTCAGCTACGCAATGACAGTCTTCGTTCAGCTTGAGGAACACCGGAGAAGTGTTGGGGAGCTCGCACATTACCGTCGCTCCTCGGCAGTCGACAATCTGAGTTGTTCGAGCTCATTTTGAGCCAGCCATGGCTCAATTTCGGCCAAACCAAACTCCATAGACAACCTTGGAAGTGCCCCAACCTTTCCTAAGCAACATTGGTAAGTCCCCTTCGCTGCGCTTTGCCGAAAATTACTATTCACAATCAATTATGCTTGAAAAACTAAAATGTGAAATTTGCACTACTCAGGTTCCCAATTGAGGTGCATTTTGATCTAGGGAGGATACCTAGGGAGAGAGCAACTCAAAGGAATCAAGATCTTCGACCACCGGAGCCGCATCGGTAAGAAATCGAAGTTGTCTCTAGAACTATTTTTTCGGTGAAACTCCTTTCGAGCTCATTTTTTGACCATTTTCGGCATGCTATAACTTAAAATGACAAGAGAGATAGAGAAGATGATTCATATCATAATAGGGGGCAATTGTCCAAGTTTAAGAAGTCAATTTGATGAAATAAGATTTTGGGGGTTAAATTGTAATTTTTGGAAAATTAGGCAATTTGAGGGTTTTTGAGAAATTGGGGGCTGAAATGCAAATAAAGGAAAAATTGAGAGATTTTCATGAAAATAACTCTCAATTGAGAGCCAATTGGCAATTTTGATGAAACTAGGGGCAAATTAGTTATTTTTAAGTAAATTGAGGAATAATTTGTAATTTTGGAAAAATTAGGAACTAAAGTGTAATTAAGCATAAATTGAGATTTCAAAGTTCAAAAAGTGAGTTTTGTGAATGTTTATAATGTGAACGATTCATAATGTTGGTGTTTAACTAGGAGTTAATTACCATGAGGGTAGAGATCGAGAACTTTGAAATAAACTAGGATTTAACCTTCCTTATCCGGAATGATGTATGTCTAAGAGGAAGTGCGTCAACTTACAATCGTGAAACACCTCGGGGAATTCGAGCAGACTTGTTGGAGAGAAACAGATCACTGCATATCGCTTGAGTGAGATTTTCCAACATCATACCCCGTTGGGGTGATGAGCACAATTTTCACTTTGGAAACCATTTTCCAATGAATGGTTTTTCTTGACTACATTAAATTGCATAAACATTTTGGGAGACATTTCTATCAAGAGCTGAGATTGCTCCAATAGTCTGGAGGCCTCGGTTTTGAAACATGTAGGGCCGAAGGCCCAGTTTTGGAAAACTCGTGAAGTAGGCCCAAGGCCAGTGGGCATGAAGTGAAGCTCGTAGACAAAAAAGTGTATGAGCAATGGAAATTTTCATAATTTGGATATTGTGTGAATTGCCACCGAGCCAAAGGCGGTCCGTCAATTCATTGGGCTTGTAGTTGCTATGCCAAAGCTAGGTCGTCAAACCAATTGGACATAGTAGTTATGGAGCTGAAGTGAGGTGACGGGATCATTGGGCCGGTAGCACCAAAGATAATGGATTTCAATACTAAAAATTATTGTTTCTACATGCACCGATTTGTGGGACCATCGTGGCTCCCAATTTAGGATTGTGTTGGTTCCAATGGCTATTGAATGACCTAAGGAATATAAGAGAAGCATGTCATCCAACATTTCTTGAAGCTTGAAGTAGTTTCCTGTGCACTAAGACCAAGGTGGAATGGGGAAGGGGTCTCATCCCCCAGTGGACACAAAGTATTCCTCGAAGTGTATATAAAGTTAACAATTCATAATACTAATGTTTAACTTTGAGTTAATTACCTTGAGGGTAGAGATCGGGAACTTTGAAATGAAACATGACTAAATGTTACTTATCCAGTATGATGTAGATCCAAGAGAAAGCATGTAAACTTACAATTATGAAACTCCTTAGGGAATTCGAGCAGTCCCGCCCGAGAGAAAAGGACCACTACATATCGGGTGAGTGGGATTTTCCAACATCATAGTCAGTTGGGATGATGCGCACTATTTTCAATTTGGAAACCATTTTCTAGGAATGGTCTCCCATGACTACGTTAAATTGCTTAAAAATTTTGGAAGAAATTTATGTCGAAAGCTAAGATTGCTCCAATAGGTTGGAGGCCTCAATTTTGAAACTTGTATGGCCTAAGGCCCAATTTTGGAAAACTAGTAAAGTAGACCCAAGGCAAGTGGGCACAAGCTGAAGCCCGTAGACAAATAATGTTTTATGAGCAATGAAAAGTTTCATAATTTGGATATTGTGTGAATCGCTACCATGTCGAAGCCGGTCTATCAATTCATTAGGCTTTGTGGATCCCTTGTTGGGCTACCATGCCGAAGCGTGAAGTGGGCACAAGGGATCCATAAATTTCCCTATTTGCCCTTTCTCTATCGGTTCCAGTTCATCTAAACCGGTCTAATTTTTCTCTTCCAATTTGTCATAGGGTTCTTTTCCAAGGTTTTTTTATGAATCCTTTGGATCACATGGGAGTTGTAAATTTCCAATTTGCTAGTTCCTAATTGATCGGGTACATGAACCGGTTCAGTTTTCTTACTTGGTTTGACCGGTTCTTTTCCTAGTTTTCCTTGACTAAAAAGGGCGGGGTTTACAAGTCTCCCCACCTTTTAGGAGTTTTGTCCCCAAAACTTAATTATCAACCTCGCATGAGGAATCATTTCCTTTGATGTCCCTTTGGTGTTTGCTTAACATGCAAACTCTTCTCTTGTTCTTTTAATCAGCCCTTTTTACATCCTTCACTTAAGGAATTTCTTTTCCTTTATATTATTTACTCCCTCCATGGTGTTTATCATAACTAGAGATACCTTAACTTCAGGGTATATTCTTAGATTCATATCTTATTTGCTTAGAGCACATTCTTCTCTTTGAGGTTCTGTACTCAAGATTGGGAATTTCAAGATACCTAACTATTCCTGTGTGTAGTTAACTCCTTGGTTGTTGAAACCTTTAGCTCGATGATCTTTCGAGCGTTACATACTTGTTTCCACAGTTTTCTTTATTATCACTTTTTCGTCCTATTTTGACCCTTCCTCCATTCATGGTCTATTATATCTTCGGTCCAAATTTTTATATTTGACCTCTTCATGCTTATTAGCCGACTCTTCCTTACTTTGAGTCACATTTCCCTCAGGGTTGTTGGGCTTACATATCCCTTGCAGCATGGCATTTTCTAGGACCTGTCTCTGTCCATTTGATATCTAGAACATCTTCTTGAGAGTCTCTTTTAGCTTTTAGACCTTTCAGGGACCATATAACGCCGTCCCTCTTTTCTTTTGATAGTATTCCTCGACTATCCTTTTTTTCCATTATCCTCTCATCCATCATGCCTTTGAAGTTATATCTCACATAACCGCATGGATTTCTCTTACTACTCATCCTTTCCCAACTTCTTTATTGGGTTCTTTCGATTCCAATCATTGGGTTTCCTGATGATTACTGACATACGAGGATTTTTCCCTTCTTATGTCCTTTCTCTTCTTTAGTGACATCCTTTATTCATGACTTCCTTTTTCCTTAAACCACTCTTAGTTGTTCGTAATCATTTCATAGTCCATTATTCCTGTTTGACCCTTTTTAGTCTATTGTTTTGTTAGGAGAATTCCCTTTTTACGATTTCATTTTCTAATATGTCCCTCATGGTAGAGACTTTCGTTCTAGGAGCTACATGCTCGACCTTCTTACCATTCCTTGAAGGTTTCTTTCTCCCTTTCTTCACACCCCTATCTATGTTAGGGCATCTGTTTGCTTTGGATCCTTCTCTATCCACAACTTTTATTTTATTCCTTATTCCTTATATGGGATACTTCCGATTATTGGTTTTATTTCATGCATTTCACACTATGCTCAATTGTCCACTCTTTAGGCTTCATATGCGCGTGTTGACTATGGCCTTTCTTACTAATTGTGGTTATATCTCCTTAGCCACATCTTATTTGGAGGACTTACTTTCCCAATGTTTCTTGAATACTTTTTCCTTTTCTCCCAACATTCCTTTATGTATTTGCTCTAGGGGATTTCTACCCTTAAATGACATCCCTTGATGTTGTCTTCTCCTGTTTACCTTTACTCCTCAAATCTTGCAGGCACATTTTTCATACTATATCCGCATCCTCGTTTGTACCCAATACTTGTCTATTTCTTTTGGGAGCATAAAATTCTTTCTTGTTTCAAGATTTCTTGACCATTATGTGAGAGGCTTGCCTATTCCCTTCTTGGCTTGAATTTAGTCGTCAATTGGCCTTTGGTCCTTTTAAGGATTTCTTTCATCCTTCTCTTCCCGAGTAATTGGCCTTTCCGCCCTTCTCTTATTTGTTCGAACTCAAATTATGGTTTTTCTGTGTATTAGTTCGTTAACTGCTTTGCCTCCACCATTCCTTTGGTCTAAGTTTCTTCGGCAGTTGTTTCTCGAGTACTCCTATCCTTAACGTCCATCTCACTGACCTTTTTTAGGGTGTAGTTCTTTCTACCTTTTGGTCTTCCTTAGGCTGTCATTTATTTTATTTGACTATTTTGTTGTCACGGTTTGCTTACTTTTGCTATGTTGCTCCGAATCTCTAATTTGACTTCTCGACTTTTTTCCAAAGGAAGTCGTACTTGAAATCCCAAGACATTCCATTTGTCATCAACCGCTTGACTTGTCTTCTCTTGTGGATGCACTCCCTCCTTTTCTCCTAAATTATTGGAAATTTCTTCTTTAAGGGAAAGTTCTCTTTAGCTACTTTTTGTTCTATTTATGGTTCTATAGAGGTCCTACCTTTAGCCCTTTTTCCTTCCTGCCACTTTACTGTGATCTCGAAAAGTTTCCTCTAGTCTGTGGTTTAAATTACAAGCGGGAGTTGTGTTCCTTAGGATGGTATCCTTTTAGATTTCCTATAATTGTGGGGGTGTTTATTCTTGGAAAGTATTGTTTTAAATCCTAGTGGTGTGTGATAGTCCTTTATTTCATGTCCTATAATAAGGTGTTCCTTGTTTAGTTACCCAAAAAAATTTTCCTACACACCTTACCATGACGATTTTCCTATCATGCTTTCTTTGCATAATAATCTCCTTCCTTTATTCTTTTGTTTGGATATCTTGTGAGTATTTCTTGTGTAGTCTTCCTTGTCAATTGCTCACTCTAAGAGTCCTCCTAGATTTCTCAATTCCCAAATTTCCATTTCCTTAACTTGGATGGGATTCTCTTTAGTTTCTATGGTAGTACAGGCTTATTTGGTCACTTTCTTTGCGTCCATCTTCCTTGAAGATCACATCCTTTGAGGGATAGGGTTTTTAGGAAATTGAAGTACTTTATTAATAGAGAAATACAGTATGTTGGGTGGTTTGGCCCTATTACAAAAAATGATCACAAAATAACTAGGGAGCTACGGGATTCTTGATAAGCCTCCTCCTACGTAAGGTTATATGCCCTTCGCTAGCATTTATGGCTTCATGCTTGACTCCTTTCACACTTTGAGCTGTGATCTTGATAGGTCCTAGCACAATCCTCTTGGATACTTCCTCATTTGACTTTTGAGACTTCTACCATACCTCAGGCATTGGGAAGCTTCTAGGGTTGTCTTCCTATGAAAATAGGGTGTTGAGTAGAGCCATTCCTAGTTTTCTTGGTTACTCTCCTGGGAGCCATCTGAACATTTTAGGATAAATCCTATTAGTTACTATATTTTATAGTCTTGATTATGTATTCGAGGAAACATGCTATGATACCACTCTAGTTGTCATGCCTTGACCCAGTTTGGTCGGATCCCTATGATCAACCCACCACTCTCCCGGTTTATTAAAGGGTTTCCCCTTATTATAAACCGTAAAGAGTAAGGTGTCCTTTTACCTGCACCTTTTCCTAGGATAACATAAATCAAAACTGCATAATAATTTAGATTTATCATACCTGTCTCACAGGCGTCTTAGTTGATGGTCTTTAAGGGTAGACTTTCTGAAATCTCATGAAAGGGATATAAGGGAGGGGGTGAGTATGACTACTCAATAAATGGGGTTTTTCAAAACTTTTTATCTTTAGGAAAAAGATAAGTTTTGGAGTGTGCCATACTCCTTTCTTTCAAAACCATTTCATTTGAAATCTTGAGTTTTATCACCATTTCCTTATTTAATCACGGTGTATCATCACCCAACACACATGCTTCATCATTAAGGTTAAACACAAATTCGCAGCTTAAATCGACCGGTTCACCCCTCATTCGACCGAGTTTTTCAAATTTAAAAATTTATAAATTCATCTAAATTTATTTTCTATCAAATGGTGACCTCAAATCTCAAATTTGAATTATTTAAGCCACATAGAAAAATGAATTTAGGATTCAGTTCAATTATGGTTCAGACCGGCCCAAAACGGTTAAGATCCAGTTCACCTAAATCTGTTTGGTTTTCATCCCCAATTCCTTCACAAGTCCATTGCCATGTCTTTTGTGACTCCTTGGGTCACTTAGGGTCCATAAAATTCCTGGTTTACCATCTATTTATCAATTCCAGTTCATAAACTGACTCGGTCCTTAAACCGGTTCAATCCGGTTCGGGTCTAGTTCACCTGAACCAATTTGGTTTTTCTCTCCCACTTTTTTCTAAGGTTCCTTCCCAAGGTTTATAAATCTCTTTGGGTCATAAGGGATCCATAAATTTCCCAATTTTTCATTTCTCTATCAGTTTCTGTTCATAAACCAGTTCAATCTAATTGGATCCAGTTCATCTAAACCAGTATGATTTTTCTCTTCCAATTTGTCCTAGGGTTCTTTTCCAAGGTTTTTTTTTATGAATCCTTTGGATCACACGGGAGTTATAATTTTCCAATTTTCCCATTCCCAATTGATCAGGTACGTGAATTGGTTTAGTTTTCTTACTCAGTTTGACCGGTTCTTTTCTCGGTTTTTCTTGACTCAAAAGGGTGAGGTTTACATAGTTGCTAAGCTGAAGCTAGGTCATCGAACCTATTAGGCATAGTAGTTATGGAGCCAAAGCCGGGTGACGGGATCGTTGGTCATGTAGCACCAAAGATAATGGATTTCAAACCTAAAAATTATTGTTTATGCATGCATCGATTTGTGGGACCATCAAGTCACCCAATTTGGGATAGTGTTGGTTCCAAGGGTTATTGGATGACCTAGGGAGTATAAGGGAAGCCCGTCATCTAGCATGTCTTGAAGCTCAGAGTAACTTCCTACGTACTGAGACCATGGTGGAAGGGGGAAGACATCTCGTCCCCCAGCGGGCATGAAGTATTTCGTGAAGTGTTTATAAAGTTGACAATTCATAATGTTGGTGTTTAATCGGGAATTAATTACCATGAGGGTAGAGATCAAGAACTTTGAAATGAAATGGGATTAAACATTACTTATCTAGAATGATGTAGATACAAGAGAAAGCACGTCAACTTACAATTGTGATACTCCTCAAGGAATTCAAGCAGACCAACCCAAGAGAAAAGGACCACTACATATCGGGTGAGTGGGATTTTCCAACATCATTCTCGGTTGGAGTGATGAGCACTGTTTTCACTTTGAAAACCATTTTCTAGGAATGGTCTCCCATGACTGCGTTAAATTGCTTAAACATTTTGGAAGAAATTTCTATCGATAGTTGAGATTGCTCCAATAGGTTAGATGCCTCAGTTTTGAAACTTGTAGGGCCTAAGGCCCAATTTTGGAAAACTCGTGAAGTGGGCCAAGGCCAGTGGGAACGAGGAGAAGCCTGTAGACAAATAAAGTTTATGAGTAATGAAAAGTTTCATAATTTGGATATTTTGTGAATAGCCACCGTGCCGAAGCCGATTCGTCAATTCATTGGGCTTGTAGTTGCTAAGTTGAAGCTAGATCGTCGAATGTATTAGGCATAACAGTTATGGAGCCGAAGCCGGGTGACAGGATTGTTGGGTCGGTAGCACCAAAGATAATGTATTTCAATTCTAAAAATTATTATTTATGCATGCCTCGATTTGTGGGACTCTTGAGGCACCCCATTTGGGATAGTGTTGGTTCCAAGGGCTGTTGGATGACCTAGGGTGTCATACCCTGACCTGGTTTCCCTGGTCAAACCTGTAGACAACCGCCGCATCCTCCTGGTCTTACAACCATGGGCGCCTTATCATCGTAAATTTGATAGGGTGCAAGGCTCAAAACAAAATATCTCAAATTATTTTCCAAATTAATAAATTGAATCTTTGCAAAGTAAATTTTGGAAACCATATACCAGTACTATATATTGAGTGTAAGACATACCTTTGGTTTAGGTTTGGCCTTCACCATCAACACGTATCCATCTTCACCATTTTTACCTCAAAGGGGTAATTAGAGGGGAATGAGATCGACAAGTCAGTGAGAGGTCTTTGCTGACATCGTGACTTCAAGTCCACGATTCAGCTCATACTCTAAATAGGATTTCAGGACAGTTTAGGTAAAACAAGGGTCACCGTGGGTAATCTTGTGAAGATATTAAAGAAATGACTTGTATTTGACAAATTTGAAATATTTTTCTTTCATCAGAAGAAAGTCATCCTTTTACCTTACGTTTTAAGTTTAACACACATAATCATACGCCATTTATCATCAAAGGGATCACACATTCACAGAACGGTCATCGACAGTGCCACTTGTGGATCGGAACACCTTTATCGTCCACCTTGATAAAGGGATACTGCCTCTACCTAGGGTTTGAGTGGATATCAATAGTCTGATATATCAAACCTCCAATAACTTCACCATATCCGCTCAGTGGGATGAGACCTCATTTCCCCTACTGCCTTGGTCTCCATGCATAAGAAGCTCCTTGGCTTCACGACCTAATGAATGACGAAACCGCCCTTATGCTCCCTAGGTCGATTAGCAGTCCTTGGGCTCCATCGCTACCTCATGCCAAGTGTCCTGATGGCCCGAACATCACAGAATATGCACAATCAATAGTCATTTTAAATTATAGCTTTTATCTTTGGCCCTCTAGCGTAACGGTCTGTCGACTTGGCTTCGGCCCACACATACTGGCCCAATAGGTTCGACGACCAAGTTTCGGTAGAGTAGCAGCTCAGTCCAACAAGTTAGACAACTCAACTTGGCTCAATGGGTAGCACCCAAAGTTCCCATTATTAAGATCTTTTAGTATCATTCATCACATATTTATTATGGGCGGGTACATGCCCGTGTCCATCGGCCTTGGGCCCACTTTCACGATATTTCCAAAACCTGGCCTTGAGCCCACTTCCTTTTAAAAACCGTGGCCTTGAGCCCATTGGGACATTATAATCCCCACACATAATATATTCCCCCAAAATTAGTTATAATCAATTAAATATATTAGGCTCGTTTATTTCAAATTTGAAATAAATACATCGAATAAAACTCTAAAATAATTTTGTTTCTTAAAAAAATTATTGGCTTTACATAGGGAGTATAAGGGAAGCCCATCATCCAGAATGTCTTGAAGCTCGAAGTAGCTTACTGCTCATTGAGACCAAGGTGGAAGGGGGAAGAGGTGTCGTCCCCCAGTAGACACGAAGTATTTTTGGGTCCGAGGGTCGGACTACTAATGTCCACTCAAACTCAGGGTAGAAGTTAGGGACTTATATCAGGGTGGACTATAAAGACGCTCCAGTCCGCAAGTGGAGTAGTCGGTGACTACTTTTCAAATGTTTGAACCCTTTTTGCTAAAGGATTTGTGTTTGTTTGCTAAACTAATCATGAGAAAAAGAGTATTTAAAGAGTTAAATCCACATAGTAGTGAACATGAAAAATGTTATAAATTCTTATTAAAACTTATCCTAATACCTACTCACTGAGTTTTAGAAACTCACCCCTCCCTTTAAATCTTTTTTAGAAAAGAAGACAACTCACTAGGAAATCCTTACACCAAGACCTAAAAACCTAGGTAAATTACTATTATTATTTTTAGTTTTGTATAATGTTATTTCAAGAAACAATTACAAAAAGTACGACTGACTCCTTGTGGTTTTGGGAGTGGAAACAATTCCTAGACCAGATGGAGTGACAGGTTGTTCACGGGGTTCCGACCAAATCGGGTTGGGGGTATGACAACTTGAGTTGTATCATAGCTATGTTGTCTCGAATTCATTATCAACACTATATAATCTAAAACTAAACAAAAACTATCCACCTTGTAGGAACAATGGCCCAAATAAAATTTGCCACACTAACCCATCCAACCCACATACTACTGAAAAAAATCACCAGCTCAAGCAAGAAAAGTAGCAGGGGAACTCTTGAGCTCAAAGGAGCTCAATCCGATGAGATGGCCACATATTGTAAGGCACTTCGTCAGGAATTGATGAAAATACTCAACTGATCAGACTCTCCCCAAGAACAAGATGAACCCTTAGTAGAAACTGCACGTCCTTTGAGGGACCAAACACCTACCCCAACACCTAACAACTAGAAAGGACCTTGACACAAGAGTGGCCTGGGAGAACTATTGGAAGGCTTATGCAAACTATGTGAGAGTCTTCCATAAACTTCCACCCATCTGAGTGTGCCCCAAACATGTAAACATGAAGTGACAAGCTTACAAGTATGAAGCCGTAGTGCTGGAGAGATATGGGATCAAAGTGACTCACGAGGTCAGAGCCTAAGGAATACCCTATGTCACGCCCCGACTCGGTTTAGTCGGATCCTCATGATCAACCCACCACTCTCCCAGTTTACTAAGGGTTGCCCCTTATTTATAAATCGTGAAGAGTAAGGCGTCCTTTAAACCAACACCATTCCGGGAATAATATAAATCAAAACTGCACAAAATCTTAAACTTATCATACTTGTCTTATAGGCATGTTAGCTGGTTGTCTTTGGGGTAAGCTTTTCGAGGTTACCTGAAAGGGATATAATGGAGGGGGTGAGTACAATGACTAAGTGAATGGGTTTTCAAAATTTAACTTTTAGGAAAAATGTTTGATACAGAGTGTGCCAGACTCCTTATTCTCTTTTAAAAAGCATTCATTTTCAATTCCAATTTTTATCACCATTTCTTATTAATCACAATGTTTGTGATCCAACACACATCCTTCATCATGAAGGTAAAAAGCACAATCGCAGGCCAGCCCATCCACTGAACCCACTTGTGGCGTTGGAGCGACTTTACCAACCACCTAGATAGAAACACACCCACTTCTACCTTGAGAATGAGTGGATGTTCGTGATATCTGACCATCAATCCCATAACAATTCTCCATGTCCGTATGAGGACAGAGACCTCATCCTGTCCCCACCCCGATCTCATGTGCTTGAAGCTACTCCGAGCTTCACAAGACTTCTAGTACGACTAACTGCCCTTATATCCACTAGGTCGTCTAGAGCCCTGGATGCATCACTAACCCTCTTGGGCGTCTTGAAGGTCTTGCCACACAGTGCATGCATAATCAACAGTTTTCACATAATGCCATATAATTTGTGGTGCCACTAGTCCAACGGCCTCGACCCTCAACTCGACTTGCAACTATTTATCTTGAATAGCCCGAAGACTTGTTAAGTCGCACCACCGCTAGTTGACTGAGTATGTCAGTCCTGTCTTGGTACCATGGCCAAACAACTCATTTACTTAAGTTTTCATGTTTATTTACAAGCTCCTGCTCATGCCAACTGGCCTAGAGTCCATTGTTCGGGATTTTCAAAATTGAGCATAATAGCCTCCAAGTTCCAAAATTGAGGCCTCCAGCCTAATAGAGCTATTCGAGCTCCCATCAAGAAGGTCTCCCAAAATGTTTAAGCAGTGGCACACAGTCAGGGGAGAGTACTTCTGACAAAATACTTTTCAACTATCCATCATATCAACTGAGTATGAGGACATCTCTGCTCATAACTGATGAACTGGTTTTCCACTTCTTTCGAGAAAGTTTAATCATACCAATTAGGTATGATCTACTTACACCAGTAAATAGTTTTTCCAAGTGATTTTTACATCACTCCTCTTAGGTGTGATGTTTAATGTAAACCCCGCATATTTGAGTTAAGGAAAACCGGGAAAAGAACCGGTCAAACCGAATAAGAAAACCAAACCAGTTTACATTTGGGAATAAGCAATATGAAAATTTACAACTTTCAGTTGATCCAAAGGAATGTAAAGTTTCATACAGTTTTGATTATGCTATTCCAGGAAAAAGGTGCAAGTTAAAGGATGCCTTACTCTTTACGGTTTACGATAAGGGAAAACCCTTTAATAAATCGGGAGAGTGGTGGGTTGATCACGGGGATCCGACCAAACTGGGTCGGGGCGTGACATTTAAAATACCACTTAGCAGTGGGTTTTCATTTCCGAGGTGCTTATCATCCCAACCGGGTATGATATTAAAATCCCACTCACCCGTTAATGCAGTTAATTCCTCTCGACCGGTTCTTTGTATTTCACGTGAGCGCGTCCTTGTTGGAATTTACAATACTTCGTGTTCCTACACGATATGAACATTCTTGTTCATTATCCCTTGGCCTAATAACCTTCATTCATTCCAAATGAATGAGAAAACTAAACCTTTCATTTATTTTCAATTAGGTCCCTAAAGTTATTTTTCTTTAACTTTAAGTCCATAATGCTGGTTTTCCTTCAAATAAGTCCCAAGACTTTTAAAATTCATCTTGGAACCTCAATTTATTCAATTTCACAAAAAGGGGTTTAATTTCCCCAATTTCCAATTTGGACTCCTAACTTTTCCAAAATTACCATTTTGTGCCTACTTTACAAAAATGGTAAGTTTTGCCCCAAAAATTCCAAAAATTGCCCAATTGGTCCTCCAAAATTTTTATCTTAGCCAATTTGTCGTCAATTTTATGAAATTGCACTTTAGTCCTTTGAATTTTCGATATTCCCAAATTTCCCCCCAATTTCAACCTTCTAACTCAGTCGAATTTGATTTTATTAAATTGACCAATCAAATGAGTTTAATTTTAAAATTGAAGTTAGATTGGAGTTCCTACACCTTCATACGATTTAATTGCAGTTTGAATCGCACGATTTGGTGCCATAATGAGCTCAAATGGAGATTCTCTGGAAAACTAGACTTAGAGAGATAAAGTTTTGAAAGCTTACCGCCGAGGGTGCATCGGTCTAAGGTTTCAATTTGAGTAGGTAGCTCTTGTCCTGAGATTCCTCCTAGGTTCAAGAATTGCATCAATTGATGTCAAATTGAGTGAGAATTTTATCATCGAAGTTTTGTCGGTTCTCTCTCTAGCACCAGTCGAAAATTACAAAGGGAAGCCAAATTGGCTTACCTTTTAGATCTAATTCATCTGTATGAGGGTTGTGAAGGTGTTGGGAGGGCTTGGTTTGGCGTGAGAACGACTCGAATTGGCCGATTTCAGCCTTGCTGAAATAGGTGAGCTTTGGTCTGCCGGAGCTGCTTCACTGTTCGATCACATTGGCACTTCTTCGACTACTCTTGGAGCAAATGGAGACTACAGGCGTATAGCTAACTTCTCTCTAGTTCTAAAGAACCCAACCTCACCTTGTTTTGCTTAGAAAAGTGCCTAAGTCGGAGCTTTGATTTGAGCTTCACCAGAAATTGGAGCAGTTGAGAGAGAATGGAGTTTTCAGGTGTGGAGAGGATGAATGAGGAGGGGATCTTTATTTTGGAAGCTCACAGACTTCTTGGCCGTCCAATTGGTGCCTTAATGGCAGTCATTCATTACTTGAAACTCTATGGTCGTGGACTTTTCAGCTTCGCTAGCGCTGCACAATTTTCAAGCAAGTGAACAGTGCTGTCATTTGAAGGAAGAAGATGACACTGTTCCAAACTGGACTGGACTGGTTCGAACTGAGTTCAAAGATTAAACCAACCGGTTCATCCCCGATTCGACCAAAATTTTCAAATCTAAAAAATTTTAAATTAATCTTAATTTATTTTCTATCCAATGGTGGCCTCAAATATCAAATTTGAATTTTTTAAGCCACCTAGAAAAATGACTTTAGCATCTGGTTCAATAGTGGTTCAAATCGGTCAAAACCGGTTCAATCTGGTTCAGATCTAGATCGCTTGAATTTGTTTGGTTTTCATCTCAATTCATCCATAAGTCCTTTTCCATGACTTTTGGAACTCTTTTGGTCACTCGGGATCCATAAATTTCCCAGTTTGCCCTTTCTCTATTGGTTCCGGTTTGTAAACCAACTATGTTTTCAAATTTAAAAGACTAGTTCTTTCCTCAGATTTCTTATTATTGAAGGATGGGGTTTACAACTCTCCCCTTATCATGCCTCGACCCGATTTGGTTTGATCCTGATGATCAACCTGCCACTATCCCGGTGTATTAAAGGGTTGCCCATTATTTAATGACCATGAAGAGTCATGCGTCCTTTAAACCCGCACCTTTCCTAGAATAACATAAATCAAAACTGCATAATATTCTAAATGTATCATACCTGTCTCACATGCGTCTTAGTTGATGGTCTTTAAGTGTAGGCTTTTCAGAATTTCCTGAAAGGGATTTAAGGGAGGGGGTGAGTGAAACTACTCAGTGAATGAGTCAAATTTTATATTTTAGTAAAGAGATTTGTATTGGAGTGTGTAAGACTCCTTATTTTCTTTTCTCAAAGTTTGCCAATTATTTTTCCAAGGATTCTCAAATCCTTTCTAAGGTTTCCATAACCTTTTTCCCATTTCCATATTCAGTGTGTTTCACAAATCACACACCCTTCATCATGAAGGAATCACACACACATTCGCGAGATGCAGTTATGCCGACTGCACCCACTTGTGGATCAGAGCGTCTTTACCATCCACCCTGATAGAAGTCCCTGACTTCTACCCGAAGTCTGAGTGAATGTCAATAACGTCCTACCTTCAGACCAAAAACACCTTATCTCAAGTGTCCCTGACATCCTACCCTCAGACCACACCCCGATCTCGTGCACAATGAAGCTACGTCGAGCTTCGCAAGGTCACCTGGTTCGACGAACTGCCCTTATACCCACCAGGTCGTTCAGGGCCCTAGGACACATTACTACACCTCTTGGGCATCTTGAAGGTCTCTTAATCATAGTGCATGAGAAAACTAAACTTTTCATTTATTTTCAATTAGGTATGGAATCGTATGAACTATAGAAACACAATTTCAACTTCAATTTCAACAATTAGAAGTGTTTGATTAGTCAATTTGATGAAATCAATTTCAGCTATGTTATGAAGTTGAAATTGGGGGAAAATTGGGGATTTTCGAGAATTCGAAGGACCAAGATGTAATTTTATAAACTTGAGGGTCAATTGGGCATGATAAGAATGTTAGAGGGCCAATTGAGGAATTTTAGAATTTTTGGGGTGAAACTTACCATTTTTTAAAGGAAGGACAAAATAGAAATTTTGAAAAAGTTAGGGGACCAAATTGGAAATTTGGGAAATTAAACCCCGTTTATGAATTTGAATAAATTGAGGTCCTAAGATAAATTTTAAAAGTTTTGAAACTCAATTTGAGGAAAAATCGGCATTAGGTACTTAAAGTTAAAGAAAAATAACTTATGTGAACCGGTTCTGAATCCTCACCTGGTTTGACCGGTTCTTTTCCTGGTTTTCCTTAGCTTAAAAGGGTGGGTTTTACAATGTCTTTGTCCTCATATAGACATGGAGTTTTATTACGGGATTGAGGGTTTAATGTCGCGAATATCCACTCATTCTTAGGGTAGAAGTAGACGTACTTCTATTTAGGTGGTCGATAAAGTCGTTTCGACGCCACAAGTGGGTACAGTGGACGAACTGGCCTGCGATTGTGTGTTCCTTGATGATGAAGGGCGTGTATTGGTTGATTAACACACAAGTTGTGATGAGAAATGATTATGAAAATTGAGATTTGAAAATGAAATATTTTAAAGAAATCGAGGAGTCTGGCACACTCCAAATTTAAAACTATTATTTATCGAAAACTTCAGTTTTTAAAATACACATTCACTAAGTTATAGAAACTCACCCCTCTTTCTATCCTTTTTCAAGAAATAGAGAAAGTGACTAGGGATAACACCAAGCCTTACCCCCTATTAGGTATGCTCAATTTCTCTTAAACTTGCATTTTATTTGATATGTCTTTCCAGGGAACAAGGTTAAAAGTATGTCTGGCTCCTCTTGAGTTAAAGAAGGAGGAAACTCCTCTTGAACTAGGGGAGCGACGCGTTGTTCACGGGGATCCAACCAAATCAGGTCGGGGCATGATAACTTGTGTGGTATGAGAGCCTAGTTCCCTTGAAACATTATCAATATTATGCCCTGACACTAATCCAACTTTAAACTATCGTGTAGGAAGGAGAGTTCCTAGGAAATTCGCGGTGAAATCCAGTCATCCACCCATAACCCTAAAAAAGATACCCAACCCAAGGGAAGAAGCCATACAAAGGTTCCTAAAGGGCGAGAAATGAGTACCCATGGACATGGTGGAAGACTACTGGAAACTGGTAGGAGCCTTACTGGAACTGGAAGGCATCATATACCCTCCTAGAAAAGAGGAACCAGTATCACCTCCCAGAAGCCTAACCCCTCCTCCTCTAGCCCCATAACAACTGGGGGGAATCCAACCAAGAAAGAGGCCTAGGATAATTACTAGGATGTGTATGCCACCTTCATTAAGGTCCACCAAGTACCTTCACCTACTTAACCTCGCTTCAATCCTTCCCAATGGGTGAAGTGGACCTATGACTGCGAGGTTGAAGTACTAAGGCGATATGGATTGGAGGCCATACATGAGATTATTCCCATACGAAAATACGAGTTGACCCCAACTAGTTCCTCAGAGCCTTCTCATCAAGAGTCCCACAACCGTTCTAGGGTTAATTATAGTCCTTTGACCCCAAGGGATTAGGGGGGAGAAAATTCCTATAATAAGCCAAGTATGGCAAGAAAATATTTCTAGATATCCATTTTCATGAGAAAAAAGAGTATTTTGTTGTCTTCTAATACAAACCCACCAAATAAATAATATGGAAATAATTAAACCTTGGAAAAGAAACTTAAGACAAATTAGAAAATAAAAACCAAAGTGGTTCAGGTGAACTAGATTCCATAAGAACTTTAAAGTAAAGCGTGCTTGCCCGAGAGTAGTGTGAGGATGGGTGACCTCTTGGGAAGTATGATTTTTTTTTGTAACCCGGTCAAAAATTTGTATGTACGCCTTATCATAAATAACCATAAATTAATATATATTTAATTATTGTAATTAATACCAATAATTTAATACCTAAATTAAATTATTGGAATTAATACCGAAATTAAATTATTGGAATTAATACCAAAATTTAATTTATTGGAATGAATACCGAAATTAAATTATTGTAATTAATACCAATAATTTATAGCAATATTAATACTAGTAATAAATCTCGCCCATTTAATACACGAGTTTTAACCCTATATAAAAAGAGGTCATCCCCATTTCATTCTCCTCACACCTGAACACATCTCTCTCTCTCACTACTGCTCCATTTCCCTGTAAAGCTCGAACCAGAGCTTCGACTTGAACAAAGGTCGGGCTCTTTAGAACCGGGAAGAAGACAGCTATCTGATAGCAAACTACAGTCAATCCGAGAATCGTTGGAGAAGCGCCGGCGTGATAGAATAGTGAAGCAGCTCTGGCGGACCGAAGCTGCCCTATTTCGGCCAAGCTGAAATTAGCCATTTCAAGCCCTGCTCAGGCCAATCCAAGCCCTCCCAACACTTCCTCAGCCTTTCCACGGCTGAATTGGGATCGAAAGGTAAGCCAATTCGGCTCCCCTTTATAATTTTCGATTGGTGCTAGAGAGAGAGTCGACCGAATTTCAATGACGAAATTCTAATCCAATTCCGCATCAATTGATGCAATTCTTGATTCTAGGATGAACCTCAAGATGAGTGCTATCTGTCCATATTAAAAGCTCGAACCGTCGTGCCTTCACCGATGAGTAATCGAAGCTCTGTTTGAGCTCGTCCCGGCATTAAAACTTGCGATTCACATTTCTGAAGAATCGTATGAACATGTAGAAACTCAATTTCAACTTCAATTTTAATAATTGGAAACATTTGATGGGTCAATTTGATGAAATCAAATTCAGATGTGTTAAGAAGTTAGAATTAGGGTAAAATTGGGGATTTTCAAAATTCAAAGGACCAAAATGAAATTTTATGAAATTGAGGGTCAATTGGGCATGAAAATAATGTTGGAGGACCAATTGAGGAATTTTGAAATTTTTGGGGCAAAATTTACCATTTTTGTAAAGGAAGGGCAAAATGGTAATTTTGAAAAAGTTGGGGGGACCAGATTGGAAATTTGGGAAATTAAACGCCTTTTTGTGAAATGGAATAAATTGATGTCCTATGATAAATTTTAGAAGTTTCGGGACTCAATTTTGAGGAAAAACCGGCTTTTGGGACTTAAAGTTAAAGAGAAATAACTTTAGGGACCTAATTGCAAATAAATGAAAGTTTGACTTTCTCATTCATTTGGAATGAATGAAGGCAATTAGGCCAAAGGATAGTGAACCAAGATGTTCATATCGTGTAGGAACGCGAAATACCGGGAACGCCAGCAAGGACAAGCTCGCGTGAATACAAAGAACTAGTCTAGTGGAATTCACGACATTAACGGGTGAGTGGGTTTACTAACATCATACCCAGTTGGGATGATGAGCACAACTTAAAGATAAAAATCACTTACCTGTTGTGAGTGAAAATTTTATATCATACCAGGTAGGGAATGATAAGTACCTCGGTATAAAAACCCACTATTTAGTGGTATTTTAATCATCACCACTTAGAGAAAGTGATGTGAAAATTATGCGAAAAAAACTACTTACCGGTTGTAAGTAGATCATACCCGGTTGGTATGATAAGTTTTCCTAGAAGGAACTTGAAAACTCGTTCATCGGTTATGAACAGAGATGTCCTTATACCGGTTGGTATAATAGACAGTGAAAACCTATTTTTTTGGAAGTGTTCTCCCCTGACTGTGTGCCAATGCTTAAACTATTTGGGAGACCTTCTCGACGGGAGCCCAAATAGCTCTGATAGGCCAGGGGCCTCAATTTTGGAACTTGGGGGCTAAATGCCCATTTTGAAAATCTCGTACAGTGGGCCCAAGGCCAGTTGGCACGAGCAGGAGCTCATAAACGAACATGATATATGTGCCATAAAACTTAATAAGTGAATTGTTTGGCTATGGTACCATGATAGGATCGACATGCTCAGTCAACTAGCGGCAGTGTGACATGACAAGTCGACGAACTAGTCAAGACAAACAGTTGCGGGTTGAGTTGAGAGTCGGGGCCGTTGGACTAGTGGCACCATAGATTACATGGCAATATAAGAAAACATTGTTTGTGCATGCACTGTGAGTACGGGATCATCAAGACGCCCATGAGGGGTAGTGATGCGTCCTAAGGGCACTGGACGACCTGGTGGCTATAAGGGCAGTTCGTCGTTCCAAGTGTCTGTGCGAAATCTGGAGTAGCACCAAGCGCATAAGACCAGGGTGGGGACAGGATGAGGTCTCTGTCCTCATACGGACACGAAGAAGTGATTTTGGGATTGTGGGTCGGATGTCACGTACATCCACTCATTCTCAGGGTAGAAGTGGTTGTACTTCTATCCGGGTGGCAGAAAAAGTCGCTCTGAAGCCACTAGCGAGTTCAGTAGTGATACTGACTTGCGAATGTGTGTAACCTTCATGATGAAGGATGTGTGTTGGGTGATAACCCACCGGTAACTAAGAAATAATGGAAAAACCCAAATTTTTAAATGAAGGGATTTTTTTGAAAAGAAAGGAGTCTGGCACACTCCATATAAATGTTTTTCTTAAAATTTAAAAGTAGACCTTTGAAAACCCATTCACTAAGTAGTCGTACTCACCCCCTCCCTTATATCCCTTTTAGGAAATCTCAGAAAGCCTACCTTGAAAGACCATCAACTAAGATGTTTGTAAGACAAGTATGTAAATTTTAAAATTTCATGCAGTTTTGATTTTGCTATTTCAGGAAATGGTGCAGGTTTAAAGGACGCCTTACTCTTTACGGATTATAATAAGGGGAAACCCTTTAATAAACCGGCAGAGTGGCGGGTTGTTCACGGGGATCCGACCAAACTAGGTTGGGGCGTGACAGACATCACCACGTCCCCATCCCGGTCTCATGCGTAATGAAGCTACGTCGAGCTTTGCAAGACTTTTGGTGTGATTAACTACCCTTATATCCACTAGGTCGTCCAAAGCCCTAGGACGCATCACTACCACTCTTGGGCATCTTGAAGGTCTCATAACTCAGTGCATGCACAAATCAACAGTTTTTCACATAAGACATATAATTTGTGGTGCCACTGGTCTAATGGCCCCGACCCTCAACTCAACCTTAAGTTGTTTGTCTTGAATAGTCCAAAAACCTGTCATGTCGCACTGCCGCTAGTCCATCGAGTAAGTCGGTCCTGTCTTGGTACCATGGCTTAATAATTATGTTTGTTTACGAACTCTTGTTTGTACCAACTGGCCTAGGACCCACAGTTCGAGATTTTCAAAATTGGGCATATTAGCCCCCAAGTTCCAAAATTGAGGCCTCCAGCATATATGAGCTATTCGAGCTCCCATCAAGAAGGTCTCCCAACAATTTTAAGCAGTGGCACACAGTCAGGGGAGAGCATTCTCGACAAAATAAACTTTTTAATTGTTCATCATACCAACCAGGTATGAGAACATCTTCGCTTATAATCGATAAACTGATTTTCCACTTCCTTCCAAGACGTTTCCTCATACCAACCAGGTATGATCTACTTACAATCGGTAAGTAGTTTTTCCACATGATTTTTACATCACTCTTCTTAGATGTGATAATTAAAATACCACTTATGTAAACCCCGCTCTTTGGAGTTAAGGAAAAACTGGAAAAAGAACCAGTCAAACCAAGTGAGAGAACTGAATTGGTTCACAAACCCAATTATCAGGAAACGGGAAAATTGGAGAATTTACAACTCACAAGAGACTCAAAATAGTTCATAAACCTTAGAAAAGAACCTTATGACAAATTGGGAGAGAAAAACCATATCGGTTTGGGTCAACCGGATCCGAACTGGATTGAACTAGTTTATGAACCGAACCGATTTATGAATCAGAATCGATAGAGAGAGGACAAATCGGGAAAATTATGGATCCTAAGTGACCTAAGAAGTCATATAAGCCATGAAAAAGAACTTTAGGATGAATGGGAGTTGAAAATCAAATTGGTTCAGGTGAATTAGATCCGAACCAGACTGAACCGGTTTGGACTAGTTTTAACCACTATTGAACTGGATGTTAAATTTATTTTTCTAGGTGGCTTAAAAAATTTGAACTTGAGATTTGAGGCCATCATTGGATAGAAAATGAATTTAGATGAATTTAAAAATTTTTAGATTTGAAAAATTTGGTCGAATTGGGGGTGAATTGACCGGTTTAATCTTTGAACCTAGTTCGGACCGGTCTGGTCTGGTTCGGAATAGTGTCATCTTCTTCCTTCAAATGATAGCACTATTCACTCACCGGAAAATCGCACAGCACTAGTGAAGTTGAAAAGTCTCTGGCCAGGGAGTTTCAAGCAATGAATGACCGCCATTAAGGCACCAATCAAACGACCAAAAAGTCCCCGAGCTTCCTATATAAAGAGCCCTTCCTCATTCATCCTCTCCACACCTGAAAACTCCATTCTCTCTCAACTGCTCCAATTTCCAGTGAAGCTCGAACTAGAGCTTTGACTTGGGCACTTTTTTGAGCCAAACATGGTGAGATCAGGTTCTTTAGAACCGGGAAGAAGTCAGCTACACGCATGTAGTCTCTATTTGCTCCGAGGGTCGCCAGAGAAGCGTCGGCATGATAGAATAGTGAAGCATCTCTGGCGGACCGAAGCTGCCCTATTTTGGCCGAGCTAAAATTGGCCAATTTGTACCCTTCTTAGGCCAAACCAAGCCCTTCCAACACCTCCATAGTCCTACAATTGAATTAGAGCTTAAAGGTAAGCCAATTTGGCTCCCTTATGCAATTTCTGACTAGTGCTAGAGAGAGAACCGACAGAAATTTGATGATAAAATTTTCATTCAATTCAGCAACAATTGTTGCAATTCTTGATCCTAGGAGAAACCTTAGGACAAGAGCTATCTACCCAGATTGAAAGCTCGAACCATCGTGCCCTCGACAGTAAGCTTTCAAAGCTTTCTCTCTCTAAGCCCAATTTTTTGGCGAAACTCCGTTTGAGCTCATTCCGACACCAAATCATGCGATTCAATATGCAATTGAATCGTATGAAGGTGTAGGAACTTCAATCCAACTTCAATTTTAATAATTAAACTCATTTGATTGGTTAATTTGATGAAATCAAATTCGGTTGAGTTAGAAGTTTGAAATTGAGGAAAAAATTGGGGGAAATTTGGGAATTTAAAAAATTAGAGAGACTAAAGTGCAATTTCATAAAATTGAGGACCAATTGGGCATGACAAAGATGTTAGAGGACCAAATGGGCAATTTTAGAAAATTTTGGGGCAAAACTTACCATTTTTGTTAAGTTGGGTGCAAAATGGTAATTTTGGAAAAGTTGGGGGACCAAATTGGAAATTTGGGAAAGTAAACCCCTTTTGGTGAATTTGAATAAATTGAGGTCCTAATATAAATTTTAAAAGTTTCGAGACTCAATTTGAGGAAAAATCGGCATTAGGGAGATAAAGTTAAAGAAAAATAACTTTAGGGACCTAATTGCAAATAAAGGAAAAGTTTGGTTTTCTCATTCATTTGGGATGAATGAGTGCTATTAGGCCAAAAAATAATGAACAATAATGTTCATACATATAGGAACACGAAGTATCGAGAATGCCAGCTAAGATGAGATCGAGTAAGGACAACAAGCCGACTAAGAGAAATTTCACTACATTAACGGATGAGTATGATTTTTATATCATACCAGATTGGGATGATAAATAACTCGAAAATGAAAACCCACTGTTAAGTGGTATTTTAAATATCACACCTGAAAGAAGTGATGTGAAAATCACGCGGAAAAACTACTTACCGATTGTAAGTAGATCATACCCGATTGGTATGATGAAATTTGGTCGAAGGAAGTGGAAAACCCGTTCATCGATTATGAGCGGAGATGTCATAATACTCGGTTGGTATAATGGAGAGTTGAAAATATATTTTGTGGGAAGTGTTCTCCCCTAACTGTGTGCCATTACTTAAACAATTTGGGAGACCATATTGACAGAAGCTCGAATAGGTCTATTAGGCTAGAGGCCTTCGTTTTGGAACTTGGGGGCTAATACTCCCGATTTTGAAAATCTCGATTAGTTGGCCCTAGGCCAGTTGGTATGAGTAGGAGCTCGTAAACAAACATGATTTATATGTCATGAAAACTTAAGTAATTGAATTGTTTGGCCATGGTACCAAGACAGGACCACCATACTCAGTCAACTAGCAGCAGGGCAACTTGACAGGTCTCCGACTATTCTAGACAAACAGCTGCGAGATAAGTTGAAGGTTAGGGCTGTGGGACCAGTGGAACCACAGATTATATGGAATTATGTGAAAATGTTGATTGTGCATGCACTGTGTTTATGGGACCTTCAAGATGCCCAAGAGAGGTAGTGATGAGTCCTAGGGCCTTATACGACCTGGTGGATATAAGGGCAGTTAGTAGAACCAGAAGCCTTGCAAACCTCGACATAGCTTCAACCGTATGAGACAGGGGTGGGGTCAGGATAAGGTCTCTATCCTCATATGGACACTAAGGTTTATTACGGGATTGAGGGTTGGATGTCACGAACATCCACTCATTCTCAGGGTAGAAGTGGATGTGCTTCTCTGTAGGTGGCCGGTAAAGTCACTCAGACGCCACAAGTGGGTTTAGTGGATGGGCTGGCCTGCGATTGTGTGTTTTACCTTCATGATGAAGGATGTGTGTTGGGTGATGACACACCGTGGTTAATATGAATTGGTGACAAAAATCGGAATTTGAAATTAAAAGTTTTTTTTAAAAGAGAATAAGGAATTTGGCACACTCTGAATCAAACATTTTTTCTAAAAAGTTAAATTTTGAAAACACATTCACTGAGTCGTTGTACTCACCCCCTCCCATATATCCATTTTAGGTAACCCTGTAAAGCCTACCCTAAAGACTACCGGCTAATACGGCTATAAGACAGGTATGATTAGTTAAAATTGTATGCAATTTTAATTATGTTATTCCAGGAAAGGTGCAAGTTTAAAGGATGTCTTACTCTTCACGGTTTATAAACAAGGTGCAACCCTTAGTAAATTGGGAGAGTGGCGGGTTGATCACGGGGATCCGACAAAATCGGGTTGGGGCATGATAACTTGAGTTGTATCAGAGCTTGTTTCCTTGAATACATAATCAATACTAGAAAAGATAGTAACCAATTGGAATGATTTTAAAATTTTCAAATGGCTCTGAGGAGAGTAACCAAGAAAACTAGGACTGGTGTTACCAACACCACCCAACTCTCTGTCCCCGTAGGGAGATCACCCTAAAATATCGAGAAGTCCCAAAGAACCAAGAGACATTAATGAGAAGTATCTAGAAGGATGGTGCCAGGATCTATTGAGGTCATAATCTTAAGTATGAAGGAAGCCAAGCCTAAGGCCAGGAACACCATCAAGGGCTTATAACCATACTAAAAAGGACACTTGTGAAAAACCTAATAGCTTCCCATCTATTTCGTAGACACATTTTGTATTGGGGCTAAAACCCCAACCTATTGTACTGCCTCTCCAATAATAAAGAACTCCAAATTACTAAAAAACTATGTCTCTAAAAAATGATGTGACCTTGTGCCTCAAGCTGTAGGAAGATTGCCCAAAAAAGGTAAACAAACAAACTCGCGTTACCCTAGACACCACATAGACCAAGGAGATTCCTATCCCAAATAAAGGAATAAATCAAGGAAATTATTAGGTGAAGAAAGCACGACAAGAAAACCATCAAGGTAATTAAGAAGTCTAAGAGAACACTTAAAGTAACAACTGGATAAGAAAATGACCTATTACAAGCTATAAGGGAAATAGGACATGAAGTGAAGAAATGTTCCACACCACAAGGATTTAGAATAATACTTTCCAAAGATAGCACCCCCACAACTATAGGAATTTGAAAGGATACCATCCATAGAAACAGGACTCCTGCTCGGAATTTTAACCACATCCACAAGGAAACTCTTCAAGATCCTAGTGTAGTGGCAAAAACGGCTGAAGGTAGGACCTCGATAAACCGCAAACAGAACAAAGGATGGCTGAAGAGATTTCTCCCTTAAATTTCCAGCCATCTAGGAGCAAGGAAGGAAGCGCCTCTGCAAGTGAAATTATTTTTGAGTTAATGAAAGTGAAATTTTTTATTAAATTTATGAGTTCCTTGATAAATTCAAAGATTTAATAATAAAGATTAAGAATAAGAGGTAGGAAATTACCTAATGAAGATGGGTTAGCTAACCTCAACCCTTGAAGACTTTCCTTCAGAAGGATAATAAGAAATAATCTATCCAAGGGAGATCTTAACTAAGAAAAGGAAAAAGAAGTTGTAACAAAGGAAAGAAAACATCAAAGAGTACAAATACATGTAAAATTCAAGGAGTTAAAGAAAGGCTCAAAGAATAAGAGTAAGGAAAAACAAGAAGGAGTAGAATATTCCAAAGGAATGGAAACTGATTAGGAAGAAAAGGAAATAAGTCTGGAGGAACACCAAGGATGTCAAGACCATTAAGGAAGGATGAGAAGAAAACAATATAACAAGAAACCCCAGGTATAACACCTACTTGTAAAGAATTAAGACACAATTTCCTAAGAACTCCATAAAATATGGAGACTTGTGGAAAGTAGAGGTATGGAACCAAAAGAGGAAGAAAAGCCAAAGTGGATGAACCATGCAAGATCTTTAAGTATAGGGGAGGTTAAAAGAGAGAACTTCTAAGAAACGGTAGGGCAATCAAACATAAGAATCCCAGAACGGGAGACATTAAAAGGGGGATGATAATAGGAAATTGGATTGAGTAACGAGAAAGCTTCAAGTTAAGAGATCCAATTGAGGAAATGCTGCAAAATCGGAGTCGAAATAAGGACCTTAGTAAAAAGTATGAGTGGTTAAGTGAGTGTTTGGGAAGGTGAAGTATAATCTACTTGCAACAAGATATGGAAACCCAAATAAAAATTTTTACTGACTTGATGGAAGGAAATAACTCCTATTAACTAAATCATCCGGAGGAGTAAACGAAGCTCTAATAAGAATTGGGGAGTAGTAAGAAATACACCCTAATTGAGGTAAAGGGAGGAATACCAAGAACACGAAGATATGAAAGATTTTAACACAAGAGGGATGAGAGGTCCACCTCAAAGGAATAAACAAATGCTGGAGCAAGTGAGAATGAAGCAAGATAAACGAAAAGTACTCATAAGATATCAAGAGCAAAGTTAAGATGGTGAGATGACATCAAAGAAGGACATTCTAGATTGAATAATTGCAATGATAAAAATTTTGAAGCAAATTCCAAGAGAAAAGAAGTGTAAAACTTAACAAGGAAGGGAATCGTGGAAAAATGTATGTATACCAAATTACGAGGAGATAGAACCAACAGAATTGGAAAGAAAATAAGCCCCTCAAAGACAAGTTGTTAGAGATGAAAAGATTAAGTACAAAAGGGAAGGAAATTTTGAAGATCCAAGGGATAAGTCAAACCCAAGTAACGTGTAAGTAGGAAGATGATATCAAAAGGTGTTATACAAGTAAGAAAGGGACTAGCCAGAATAAAGGATTGTGAAATGATCACAATATGAGTAAGAATGGATTAAGAAGGAGAAGAGACCTTAAAAAGGAAGAGTTTTTGTATGTCAGTAAATGATCAAGAAGCTCAAGGACTTGAAGGTTGAATGACTAAATAAAGAAGTGTGGAAAAGATGAGTAAGTAAGGAAATCAATTCGGTTATATGGATGTAAAGTCAAAGACAAGTTCCGAAGAATGTCATGCAGTAAGGGTCATGTAAGCCCAACTGTCTCAAGGAAATATGACTTAGGCAAGAAAGAGTCTAAGATTAAGGCATGACGAATTCATGCATTAAAAAGTAGAACGAAGAAGTAATAACCAAAGAAAAAGGAAACGATACATGCAGGATTAAAAGGTGATAGACGCCAAAACCTATGGAAGAAAATGACCAAAACTCCTAATCCTGAAATCTTAGGTAAAGGAGTTTGGAATGGAGAAATGGTGCTTTGGGAAAAGAAGGATGTATCTAAAGGAAATAGTTCTAAGTCTTCCAGGGAGATATGCTTAGCTAAAGTAAGTTCCATGGAATGAGGAAAGGATGTGAATGAGATGAGAATCTTAGGTATGTGATGTAAGGGATGAACGGAAACAACCAAGAAGGTTGTGAGACGATAAACTAGAAAATTTATATATCAATGAAAAGTTTATTCTAGTACGCAAAAAGTGTGAAATAAGTTTTGGGGACAAAACTTCTAAAAGAAGTGGAGATTTGTAAACCCCGCTCTTTGGAGTTAAGGAAAAATCGGAAAAAGAACCGGTCAAACCGAGTGAGAAAACCGAACTGGTTCACAAACCTTATCATCGGAGAATGGGAAATTTTGGAGAATTTACAACACCTGAGTGAGAAAAAAGGGTTCATAAACCTTGGAAAAGAACCTTAGGACAAATTGGGAGAGAAAAACTAAACCGGTTTGGATGAATCGGATCTTAACCGGATTGAACCGGTTTATGAATCGAGCTAGTTTATGAACCAAAACTGATAGAGAGAGCACAAACTGAGAAATTTATGGATCCTAAGTGACCTAAAGAGTCACATAAGTCATGAAAAAGGTCTTTAGGATTAATGGGGGATGAAAACCAAGACGGTTTAGGTGAACCAAATCCAAACCGATTTGAACCACTATTGAACCGAATGCTAAATTCATTTTCCTAGGTGGCTTAGAAAATTCCAATTTGAGAATTGAGGCTACCATTTGATAGAGAATGAATTTAGAAATTTTTAATTTAGAAAAACTTGGTCAAATCGAGCATGAACCGGCCAGTTTAAGCTTTGAACTTGGTTCTGACCGGTCTGGTCCGGTTCGGAATATCGTCGTCTTCTTCCTTCAGATGACAACATTGTTCACTCGTCAAAAAATTGAACCAATGCCGGCGAAGAACAAACATTTCCGTTTAGTATGTTTCAGGCCATCAATGTCTATAACAAAGGTGCAAAACGAACAACCGACCAGTCCCCGAGCTCCCATTATAAAGAGCCCCTCTCCATTCATCATCTCCACACCTGAAAACCTCACTCTCTCTCAGCTACTCAGTTTTCCGAAAAAACCAAGCTCTCCCAACACCTCCTCAGCCCTCCTACAGTCGAATTAGAATTGAAAGGTAAGTCAATTTGGCTCTCCCTCTTGAAATTCTAATCTGTGCTAGAGAGAGAACCAACAGATTTTTGATAACTAAATTCTCACTCAATTCAGTATCAATTGATGCAATTCTTGATTTTAGGAGAAACCTCAGGACGAGAGCTATCTACCTAGATCAAATGCTTGGACCGCGACACCCCTGACGGTAAACATTCGAAGCTTTCTCTCTCTACATCCTATTTTTCGACGAAGCTCCATTTGAGCTCGTTCCAACGTCAAATCAAGTTATGCAAAGTGTAATTAAATCGTATGAAGATGCAAGAACTCTAATTTAAATTCAATTTCAACAATTAAACTTGTTTGATTGGTCAATTTGATGAAATCAAATTCGGCTGTGGTGGAAAGTTGAAATTGGGGGAAAATTCGGCAAAAATTGGGGATTTCAAAAATCCAAGGCACTAAAATGAAATTTTATAAAATTGAGGGCCAATTGGACATGATAAGAGTGTTGGAGGACCAATTGAGCAAATTTTGGAATTTTTGGGGTAAAACTTTCCATTTTTGTAAAGGAGTGGCTAAATGATAATTTTGGAAAAATTGGGGACCAAATTGGAAATTTGGAAAACTTGAACCCTTTTTTGTAAATTTGAATAAATTGAGGTCCCAAGGTGAATTTAAAAAGTTTTGAGGCATAATGTGGGAAAAAAACTTCATTTGGGGCCTAAAGTAAAAGAAATGGAACTTTAGGGACCAAATTGCAAATATTTGAAAAGCTAGATATTTTAGTCATTCGTAATGAATGAAGGCTATCAAGCCAAATGATAATGATCAAGGATGTTCATACCATGTAGGAACACGTGGTATTGGGAATGCTAGCTAAGACAAAGCTCGCAAGGGACGAAAGCATATTTAGAGGAAATACACTACAGGATTGGATGAGTCAGATTTAATATTATACCCGGTTGGGATAATAAGCACCTCAGAAATAAAAACCCACTTCTAAGTGGTATTTTAACCATCACACTTGAGAGGTGTGATGTGTAAATCACGCAGAAAAACTATTTACCGGTTGTAAGTAGACCATAACCGGTTGGTATGATGAAACTTCCTAGAAGGAAGTGGAAAACTCGCTTATCGGTTAAAAGTGGAGATGTTCTCATACTCGGTTGGTGTGATGGACGTCTAAAAAGTTTATTTTATTGGAAGTGCTCTCCCTTGACTGTGTGCCACTACTTAAAATTTTTGGGAGACCTCCTTGATGGGAGCTCGAATAGCTTAGTTAGGCTGGAGGCCTCGATTTTGGAACTTAGGGGCTAACATGCCCGATTTTGAAAATCTTGAACAATAGGCCCTAGCTAGTTGGCACGAGTAGGAGCTCGTAAAGAAACATTATTTTAATCCATGAAAATATAAGTGAATGAATTGTTTGGCCATGGTACCGAGACAGGACTGACATACTTGATAGATTGGCTGTAGTGTAACATGATAGGTCTACAAACCAATCGATACAAATAACTGCAGGTCGAGTTGAGAGTCGGGGCCATTGGACCAGTGGCACCACAAATTATATGGCTTATGTGGAAAATTATTGATTTGTGCATGTAGTGTGTTACGGGACCTTCAAGAAGCCCAAGAGGGGTAGTGATGCGTCCTAGGGCTCTGGACGACATGGTAGAGATAAGGGCAGTTAATTATACCAGAAGTCTTGAAAAGCTCGATGTAGCTTCATGCACATGAGACTAGGGTGGGGATTATTACGGGATTAAGGGTCGGATGTCGCATACATCCAATCATTCCTAAGGTAGAAGTGGACATGCTTCTATCTAGGTGGCCGGTAAAGTCGCTCTGATACCACAAGTGGGTACAGTGGATGGGCTGGTCTGCAAAAGTGTGTTCCATTCATGATAAAGGGCGTGTGTTGATTATTGATAAACACATCGTTGAGATGAGAAATGGATATTAAAAACCAAGATTTTGAAAATGAGAAACTTTAAATAAAATAAGGAGTCTTGCACACTCCACTTTAAAAACTATTTTATTGAAATTACATTTTTTATACACCCATTCACTAAATTGTAGAAAATCACCCACCCTTTTTATCCCTTTTTCAGGAAATAGAGAAAATGACTAGGGATAACACCAAGCCTTACCCTCTATTAGGTATGCTTAATTTCTCTTAAGCTTGCATTTTATTCGATATATATCATTCCAGGTAACAAGGTTGAAAGTACGTCTGGTTCCTCTTGAGTAAAAGAAGGGAGCCACACCTCTTGAACCAAGAGAGCGGCAGGTTGTTCACAGGGATCCGACCAAACTGGGTCGGGGCATGACAACTAGAGGACACTCTTCTCCACATGGTTTAGTGAATGCTTATGGAGAACTACTTGACACGCCACTAGGCACTAGCAAAGAAGGGTGTGACCCCACTGCTAGGTTGTGACTCTGATACATGGGTATTGTGACAATAATCACAATATGGTTTGTAAAGCAATGTATGAGTCATTGCTATGTTATATAGTGCGATTGTGTTGTTTGAACCTTATTCTCTGGTGAAGTATTACCGGGAAAAAACTATACATGTTTTAAATGAGAAAAAATTTAAAAGATTTTGTATACTCCATGCTACATTTTTAGTAGTTGTTGTGTTTATGTACATGATGTCTTAATGTCAGTGCCCCACTTACGGATCCACATATCTCGCCACTCTCCCTAATCCCTTTCAGGTACAAATTGGAGAATGTAGTGAAATACCAAAAAGGAAGCAAAGTTTTTTGAGGCAAAATATCATTAATGAAAATTGCAATAATCTTTCAAGCAATAATGAAAAGTTTCAGGTTATGAAATTTAGAAATAATGAGGTTTGTATACTAATATTTTGGAAATAATTTAAATTCTTACTAAAATTTTGATTATTTTGGGTTATATATGCCTGACAACCTATTGATTCTATAGTGGTATAGGCCCCACTATTATATGATTAGAAGGACATAGTGGTTTTAACGGTGGTTTGACCTAAAGTATTGGGTTGGGGCATTAAACGACACCTTTCAGGTCATGAGTATTTTCCCCTTATTTTGCTTTATTTACCATAAGGCTCCCAAATCTATAAGTGCTCCAATTGTACACTAAATAATTCCTAAAATTACCTCTTAGTCCTTACTTATTTCACTACTTACCAAAATACCCTGTTTTTTCAAGGCACTTCATTTAGAAGCCAAACTTTTAAAACTTCTCATTTTAGTCCCTATATCATGTTTGAGGTCTCATTTGGTTCCACAAGACATAGAAATTATATTTTGGCCCCACACACTATATTATTTACCATTTTGCCCCTAAACTTTTCCAAACTTCCATTTAGGTTCGTAAACATTCTCAAACCACCCAATTAGGTCCCTATGCTTTTTAAAACTTCTTCTTAGGTACTTAGACTTCTACCGAGTCTCATTTGGGTTCCCATTTTTCTGAAATTGTATTTTTTGTCTCCGTACTTTTTAAATTTTGTATTTTAGTCCACAATCTTTCTCTTTCATTGAAACACCCAAAAAATCTCTATAAAAATCCCTAACATAATCCTTACCATGTTCCTCGGGACATCATGGTCACTTTCCTACTAGCCTTGGATGGAATAGTGTCATGTTGGTTGTGTTTGGGCCTTCCCAAGAAAATTGACACGATGTAGTAAAACTGAGAGAACTCATTGAAGATGGAGAGTCGGTCAATATAATGGGTGTAGTTGGAAAGTTGACTCCCTTGTACGTTTGTGGCCTCCTGAATCACCTGAAATGGTGGTTTGAGTCATCTGGAAATGTGATTTATAAAAAAATGTTCAAGACAGTGGTATCACGAGAACATCCATAAATTTTCACAATTATGAAACTCACATTCATCTCAAAGGGATGGTGGGGTTGGCTAGAGTGGACTTAATGGAGTCACTAGTTTTAATTTGGGCCATGTTTAATCGCGGGGGAGGTGGGGGTTGGCTTGGGAAAGGCATGTTCTATTTTTGGCTAATAGAGCAAAGTTACTATTCCTTCACATTGGAGCCAGTAGAGTGAACGCCAGTATTGGAGAGTATTGGGATTCGAAAGTTGATTTCACTATGGTTCAAATGCCACTAGAATCACCAAGTTTGGTGGCTAGAATCAAAATTTATACTCTCTAAAATTGGGTCTCCAAAAAATGGAGTATGTTACTTTTTAGAGAGAATTCTCATGGTTGACCGATGAGGGCGAGAGCGATATAGGGGCTTATATGGTGAGCTCGATGGGGTCGATATCTATCAATCCCTATTATTAGTTGGTTAGATTAGACCCATAAAGGCTTACTTTGTGTTTAATTTCTCTCAAGTGTCACAAGTCTGAAATCACACTACTTTCAATTGAAATGGAATTTTTGACCGGGTTTCGGGTTGTGCCCTACATGTGTGGCGCGCTCCTTGCGCCTGACAGACCGCCGACCAATTTGCACTATTGCAAACTGGTTTGCTGCAAATAAATTAGTCGGCACAGCCAATTTTGGTCATTTTCTATCTAGTTCAGCTCTAATTCGATTGGTTCTTAGCCAAATTTATTTTTTAAAAAAAATTACTTGTCCAGTTAGACACTAATTTATCTCAATAATCACCATTTCCTGATTTTTGAAACTTACTCAAAAAATCGTGGATTTTATGATGTAAGTTAATACGATCCCAATTTGAGCTAGTTCTCAATCGAACTTGCTTCATAATTCTTGATTTTTTATCAAAGGATGTCATTTTAGTGTAATTTATGTCACTTTATCAATTATCTAAAATTTATGTATGAACTAATTTTCAAATCGATTCAATTCCCAATCCCAATTTGGGTTTTCATCCCCGGTTCGCTCTCAATTTCCAGTTCGACTGTGTTTAAGTTCCAATTTCATAAATTCTGATATCATAGTTCCTACAAATAATATATACACAATATTATTATATTTGAAGTTGGTTTATAATATTATATCTTATTTCATTTGATAATTTCTCATAATTATAATTTTGCCCATAAGACACGGTTCACCTAATTTGTGTATGATTAAATTCTTTTTTACCCGATATTTTCTTAATCTTATTTGAATAGAGAATTCCTCTAAGAATTAATATGTGCATACTTAGTAATTACTATTAATTTTAAAAATTAGTCATGATTCATACTTTGTTCATGCTAATATGGTTGTTGCATTCCAAATCTAAGTACCAAATAACTTATTATTAAGTGTTTAATTGTTCAATGTGTTATTTCTTCGGATTTGAGCTCATCATAATTTGAACTTTATCTCCATTGTGGACATTGATATTAAAAATGTCATAATTCATGGCAATCAAAATATTCCATTTGATTATTACTTAAATTTGATCTGTGAGGATATGTTCCCTTACCTCTAAAACTATCTTGGAAGTTTCCTATTGCACCTCCTCTTCCTTGGTGGCCACTCGATTTAATATATTGAAATTGGACCTTGAATTCTCATGAGATCTTGGTTGCTTACCGACAAAGTATGTTGATTTATATTTTATTTATTTTGATATAGCATTATTTGCTCATGTATGAGTAGACTAATCAATAGTTCTTCAAATGTTAGTTTCTTGAAATTGAATGTTTATTCTATAGCACATATGCCGTAATTGAATTTGGTAACATAAATCTCATAAGTTTTCAACCATATTTCATTGATCTATTTTCTAAACATATTTCTTAATCCTAGTAGTAATAACAACGGTCTCATAATAATACTTTTCGGGTGACCCTTTTATCTTTTATAATTTGTAACATCAGCCTTCTAATTTGCTAGAGTTCAAATACTTATTTTTCATAGTTGTCTAAATTTATTTAAACATATATTTATCTAACAATTTCTCAATGATTATCCCATTAATAGCAAGAAATATTGTTTAACTTACCTATCTTTGAACTCGAATTTTGGTAAAGTCATTTGGTTGATGTTAATGCTCTACATTTCTTTAGGAACAAAGGAATTTCAAGAATTTGATTAGAAGAGAGAATTACTGAGTGGCTTAATCATTATGTATAATTCCTTCCGACGCTTCAAACTCAAGAAAGTAACCGAGTATAAAATAGCTTTCATACCACCAGTAAACTCTTTTTCTTCAAAACGCGTGCCTCCCACGTGCAAACTAAATCCCTTAATGTTTTTTTCCCTTTTGTTTATTCCTCTCACTTCACAGTTTTCTTAGTCACATGTCGTAAATAGTGCACTAGAAGGAGAACAGTGATTCTATGGATTTTCCATTGCAATCGAGTGAATCAAATAAATGAAAGAAGAAGAAGCAAAACAGAAATAATATGAATTATTATCTTTCATCACGCTAATTGGATGTATTTGGTCCGTTGAACAAAGGTTAGTTTACTTTGTGAGTGTGTTATTAATGCAATTGATATAATATAAATATTAAATTTAATCTTTGTCTTCAATATTCCCACACTGAATTAAAGGCCGACACAGACCACCTACTTCATAGGTCCATGTTATACAAATCACTCCGGCAACAAGGCTGAGAATGGGAGGCCGCTAAAGGAAATATTTATCACAATAAATGAAATTTTATGTCGTATGAGCAGCAGCCAGCCAACAGAGAACAGGAAGACCTCATCAGACCTGTGGATTCTTGCAAATGTTGAGGACGCTGAGGAAGGTGGCCTCACTGCAGGGAATGCGGAGCGGGGCCCCCGTGGAGAACTCGAAGGTCTCCGCTGCGTGGTCGAGGAGTAATTGGAAGAGCGGGTGCCCAAGGACCGATATGTCCACCACGTACCTTGTTCGGCCTTCACCGTCACCCTCACCTACGTACAGTGCCAAATGCCCTTTCGGTACATCGCTCGGGATGTCTTCTGGCAGTCTGACCTCAGAGAAGCCACTGAAGCACTGCCCTCTCAGGCGGTTCCACCACCTCGGACAATAGGTGGTGTTATTTCTGCCATTGTGGATCAATGAACTTTTCAAGGAGCAGTAGCGTTTCATGATATGTGCTTCCTTGAGTAGTTTTCTTGAGAGAGAGGCAGGAAATGAACTGAACAAAGAAGGGCTTTTTTATAGAGGAGAAGGCAATGACCAATAAATATACTATTGATTTTTGGGGGTCCGGGTAGTCCATTTTTGTATTACTTCGTCAATTTTGATCAAATAAAATAAAGACATCAACCTTGGATAAGACATAAAGCATAAAGGGTGAGGATAGTATCGTGAATGTCATCTCAAGTGATGAGGATGCAGTATTAGTACTCCATCTTAACTTCATAGAGAATTGGATAAGCTAAATTCCGAAATAAAGTACAAATATTTGTTTAATGAATCAATTAAACAATATATATGTTTGGCTAAATTTAATTATAAAATATTTTATAAATTATTCAATTAAAAATACACAATCTACAAAAATTGTGTAATTAGTGAAATGGTTGTTTATCCATAAATTACCTATTTACATTATAATAAGTTTAATTAATCCAAAATTTTACTGGTTTTTCTTCCTAGGAAAACCCTATTCCTCATTTATAAGCTCGCTATGGATTTACACTCTTAATCTATAAGCTAAAAAATTAGTGGGATACAATAGATAAATTATTATTTACTTGACAATCACCATGGAAAAATTTATAAAAAAAGATAAATTTACTATGGGATTGTAGGTGGGTTATTAGTGCATGCTGGAGCAAACTAAAGTGAATCTACTCATAGTTAGTTTGTGGGGACTTCCATATTATAGCCAATCAGGATGAGAAATAGGGAGGGGTCCAAAAGATTGTCACTGCATCCAGTACTTCCAACAGATAATCTTCACCTCTAAACTGCACGACTATGGTTTTAAAGGACTGAATTTTACATGGTTCAACAATTATGAGAAACTATTCATAGTTCTGGAAAGGCTAGATAGGGGATTCTGTTAACTAGAATGGCGAGTATCCTTCCTAGGAATGTGTATTACACATGGCGAGAGAATTGGGTCAGATCATTCTCCCCCAATAATAGAGACTGATAGGAAAGACAAGACATATACATATAGCTTCATATTCGAGGACAAATGACTACTTTACCCAAGCTACAAGGAGACTATAAAGAAGTTATGGGGTACACATAGGGGAGGAGATATGGTAGTGCTCAAATTCAAGTTGTGCAAAACATCTAGGGGTCTTAAAATCTAGAGGAAAAAGGAAGTTCTAAACACACAAGACGAAATAAAAACATTGAAGGAGCAGTTGAGTAACATATCAGATAAGGATGTGCAAGTTAGGAGGCAAGTTATCTTAAGGTTTAATCAAGCATGAACCGAAGAGGAGTTGTTCTGGCAATAAAGAGCTAGAAACAAATGGCTCACAAAGGGGGCAGGAATACTATGTTCTATCAATAGAGTGTATTGCAACACCTGGCTAGAAAACTGATACAAAAAATTCAAAAGAGCAATGGGTAATGGACAGATTTGGAAGAAAAGATCAGGGAAGAGATCTATAGCTATTATGAGAAAGTATAAATCAGTATTGCCCAATCTCTTTATGCAATTTTTCATATAAAGTTATTTAAAAAATCATTACTAATCGTCTCAAACCTCTTATGAATGAGCTCATTTCTTGCCAACAAAGTGCCTTCGTCCCGAGTCAAGTAATCCATGACAATATAGGTATTGTGCATGAATGTTTTCATTTCATCCAACCTAAAAATAAAGGAAAGAGAGTATGGTGTGCTATAAAAAATTATATGGCGAAAGCCTATGACAGAGTGGAGTGGGGCTTCCTTCGAGCACTTCTAAATAGAATGGGTTTCGATCCAATTTTTACTAACTGGGTTCTTGCTTGTGTGACCTTAGTTAGCTATAGGATACTAATAAATAGAAGCAAATCAGACCCGATACAACCGAGTTGGGGACTATGTCAAGGAGACCCACTTTCTCCTTACCTCTTTTTATTCATAGCAGATGCACTATCTAAATTAATTACTGATGCATGCTATAGGAAAAAGTTATTGCCACTAAAAATAAATAGAAGATGTCTTAGAATATCTCATGTTTTCTTTGCTGATTATGCTATGTTCTTCTTAGAGGCATCCAAACACGTACTGTTTGGCATCTAGTCAGAAAGTGAATTATGAGAAATATGTGTGTTATTTTAGTGCAAATACTAGGGTCACTTTATAGGACGAGATCAAAACGTTCGTGAACCTTTCTATGGGACAAGCATTAGACGGATACCTTGGTTTTCCGATACTATGGAGGAGAAGCAAGAGGAGGAGTTTGAATTTCCTAAAAGAGACTATAAGCTCTAAACACCAAGGATGGAAATCGGTATATCTATCCCAAGTAGGGAGGGCGTTTCTAATTAAACATATTTTAAGTACAATACCTAATTATACAAATGAGTTGCTTCTTGTTGCCTCAGGCATGGTGCAAGGAGGTTAATTCTATGATCTCTAGATTTTGGAAGAGTGGCATAGGGGAGCATGACAAGATAAGCTGGGTAAGGTGGAAAACAACCATAGAAATTAAGGAACAAGGTGGTCAAGGGTTCAAGGATATACACAGTTTCAACAAGTCTATACTTATGAAGTCGGCATGGTGACTCTTAAAGGTTCCCAACTCATTATGGAGCAAAGTTTTAAAGGAAATTCAGATCTAATGGAGGCCAAACTGAGGTCGGGGGCATCATGGGCATGGTAAAGCATCCATATGGGTAAAGAATTGCTTAAGGAATCACTAACATGGCAAGTTGGGGATGGCCGACATATAAGGGTATGGGGTTGTGATGGATACATGCGCTCAAAGACCATCGCTTATACGCAAGATACCAGTGTTTGAAGTAAATATGCAAGATTGCAGAATTTGGACATGGAAGAAGAGTGGGGAGGTTACAGTTCGCTCAACTTATGCTTTCATCAAAGAAAAAGATCGAAATCATAGCATAAGAGCCAACTCCTCTAGTGGAACTCCATGTCAAGTATAAAATACAGTATGGAACCTCCCTTTCCAACCGAAGGTGAGACAATTTATGTGGAATGTCTGTCATAATGCATTAGCTACTAATGAGAATCTTTATAATAAGCATATGAGATCTGATAGTTGTTGTATGTTTTGTCAAAAGCATGAATCAGTCGAATATTTATTAGTATATTGTGACTGGACTCAAGCGGTGTGGCTCACGGTATGTGATATTAGAATAGATGTTGTGCCTATTGTTTATTTTCACAAATGGATGGAGAATTGGAAATCAGAATGGATGCAGTCAAAAGAGGATCAATTGGAATGGGCAGGGATAATTACCATAGTTTGATGGAATATTTGGAAGGAATGTAATTGTGCAAAGCGGAAAGGGATCCTATCGGATCCCATACGAGTCATACAAGCAGCACATATCTCTATACAAGAATGTGCAGAGATAAGGACTAGGGAGACACTAACACAAGCAAGACCTAAGGCAACCCCAGCCAAGAGATGGCAACGACCCTCGGAAGATAGTGTAAAAATTAACTGTAACAGTTCTTTTGTCATGGAGCAGACTATAGTGGGAATAGGAGTAATAGCTCGGGACAAGGAAGGAAGACTTCCTTTTTGTGGTAGATAGCAAGTCAACTATAGCGGTGCCTTGGAAAGCGAGATAGCTGCTATAGTTTTTGGTGTAAAATTTAGCCAAAGATAACAATATTAAGGACATCATTACAGACACCGACTCCAGTGAAGTATTTCAAAGTATTAAGCAAAATACATGCAACAAGAACTGAAGGGTTGTTCTTTTTTGGAATGAGCTTCAAGTTATTTCTATTGGATTTAACTGACTTAAATTTAGTATGGTTAATAGGAAAGCTAATGGATGTACCGATGGTATTGCATGGTAATATCAAGCGAATTGGGGTTCAAGTAGGTGTTTTACTACTGTGCCTGATTTTTTTTTATCACATTTATTATTTCGAAATGATGAGATACAATTATCGGAATACTTTGATTAACTATACTATACTTTGAATCTCTAATATATGGGTGAGCTTATTGTGCAAAAACAAGATCTACTCATGTATTTAAATAATTCGACGAGTGTTGATTCTTCAACCTCTAAAGGTGTGTCACAATTTATTTGTATTTCTCCCTTTCTAATATATCTCCTTTCAAACAATATAACTCGTTCCAATAACATTATCAATATGAGGGGTAAGTTTTTTAAACAAATAATAATTTTTACCCTTACAAGTACCCACCATGTGTATGATACTCTACTAAACATATGCATATAACTAGTTCTATTCAAATTGGTATCTCCTAATATAAAATCAAACAAATAAAATAGTTATAATCTATGCCTAATCTTTATGTATTCCACAAATGACATATCAAATAAGCTTAGTCCAACTACACCCAAATAATACAAACAAAATTATTCTAGTACATTTAACGCACACACTAGCATTATGATATCTAAAGTTAACATAAACAAATAACATATTCGAACACACTCTACAAATAAAATTTTTAACTCTTTGTATATATTTTAAACGCCATATACACGTTCATACCTTTTTTTATACTTGATGGGATGAGAAACATACCTACCTTGGAATTTTATCCATACTGAATAGGAATGTGTGTGAATATTTCACAGTTACAATTCATGATTTTTCCAAGCCAATATGAGACTATCTTTTATATGTACTTTGGGGAATTTCGATCCTCGATATGACCTCTTTCTCGGCTTGGTTGAGTTGTAAATTAAAGAGCTATATATAACATTCATTTGTTTGACTTTTTTTTTATTAATGAGCATACCTTAACGGATTCTTGGTGTGACTCCACCGATTTAGAATAAATCCTATGTCCTTCTAGCGTAGGTACCCATCGGTCACTCCACACTTGTATTCAACCTCATCTCCAACTTGTCATATAAGCCATTCATTGATTAAATCCTTCCCTGTGTAAATGCTCTGCCAAAACATGAGGGTGCAGACCTAAACGGGCAAAAAAGAAGTCAAAATTGCGGAAATAGCAACCATTTAACACCCGAGCACATAAAATGTACGAATTGGAGCACATAAAAAAGGCAGTGAGTCCATGGAGATATATATAAAATTAGAAGTTCGTGGTTGAATTTGTGCATATCTTTAAAACTCATTTCTCCTTCCCCGTTCAAGGCTATCAACTTATACATGCTAATCCAATGGATATTAGATGTCTTATTGTCCTCCCACCAAAACCGCACTATGAGAGAGTGAATTTTGTTGCACCAACCCTATGGAAAGAAAAATTAACTCATAAGATAAGTAGGTATTGAATGTATAACTAATTTAATTAAAACTTCCCTTCCACTTGGAGAGAGTTAGTTAGCTTTCCATCTTTGCAACTTAATGGTAATTTTGTCCTTGAAGAATTAGAGTGTTGTAGTTTTGTTCCTTCCCCAACTTATAGGTAACTAGAGATACCTATCTGTAAGTGTTTCCATCTCCATATCTGTAAGTAAACCATTGATTTACCTATATTAACATTTTTTATCTAAAGGCACTACAATATTCAACAATTATATCAAATAGCTTTACAATATTGAGTCTATTTGCTTCAATGAAAAATAATGCATCATTCGCAAAAAATATGTGAGATATTGTTGGACATGCTCTATTCATCTTTAACCATGTTAGTACCTTTTGACTACATGTTGTTAATATTATGCAATAACACATTATGAGAATAAATAAACAAGGAGATAGAGGGTATCCCTCGAAGTCTTCATTATGGTATGAAGGAAGCTAATCTCACTCCATTTACAATCAACTTCTAATAAACTGAATAAATATGAAACATAATTCAATTAGTAAATATATGACTAAACCCCATCGTGTTGAGCATGACTTGTAAAAAACCTCACTTTGCTCTGCCATATGCTTTCATCATATACACTTTTATGTTGCACTACTCTTTGTTTCCTCTATTTTATTTTCAAAAAATGGAAACATTTAAAAGCATTTTGTGGCTCTGACACTATTTCATCCATAAGGTGTTTAAGCCTATTAACTATGACTTTAGAAATAATTTTTTAAATGTAATTACACAAAGATATTGGTCTAAACTCAGATATTTCTTCTAAGGATGGTACTTTCAAGATTAAGATAATGGTTATCTCATTGAGTAAGCTTGGCATCACACTTGTTCGTAACACTTCCAACATTGCTCCAATGATAATAGGCCTTACAATTTCCCAATATGTTTAGTAAAATGTCCAATTAAACTCATATGGACCCACTACCTTTTTTGCTCCCAGTTGGAAAACCGTTATCTATATCTCTATATGTGTAACTGCACATGTAAGTTGTTCATTTATTATTGGAGTTACCACTTCGACAACATTTCTAAGAATATTATCAACTTCTCATGTAACTTCTGACTGATATATATTATAAAAAAATTACAAAACTCCATAGAAATTAAGCCATGCCCTGCCTCAATTAACGGTTGGTGGTCATGTGCAGCCCGATAATCCCCTCATGTTACAATGGTGAGTACCTTTACCAAGATAAAATCAGAGTGACTAAGACTAAAAATAAAAATAGCTACCTCGATGTTTCAACAGAAATTTGAACTTTTCTTTCATATTAAGTAATGAATCCAAAAGCTTAATACAATATATCGAGAATTATAGCAACATATAGGAATAACTTAAAAATCCTTGTGCACGAATCTCGAGATTGTACTTCAATCGCACGAATTCTAATGGCGACATCTCGACTTAAACCACTCGAAAATTGTCTCTCACCTAAAATTATTTAGGGGATGGGGTAAGCTAACATCTCACTGAATTAGGTACTAACGGTTGACCAATACATAACGTACGACTTCATACTTCAAATAAAAATCTAACATTAAGATTTATTCAAAATTTTACACAATTGATTACTTCCACAATTTTACTCGTCCCTTGAGTCTCCTATCTTAGGCCACCCTGAACTGTAATCACAATTACGATGGGTTAAACTCTCTCTCCCCAAATCACAACAATAATGGTAAGATATGCACACAACATTACATGAGTCATGTCATGACTCTCATCAAGTGATATGAGAGTGTATGTGTCACGTGTACTCTCCATAACTGATACCCCTCAAGTTTGTCTCTCATTTGGATGTCTCATCATCCCAATGAAATGATGCTAACCCACCCAATGCCATGTGCATACCTCTGTACACATGCAACTCAATTCTATCATTTCTCATTGCAACGGTGTAATCGCTAGGACCATACCCATATAACAGTTGAGGGTCTCAAGTAATCTGGAAGTACATATTTATATCTTCTCTTATCCACCATTTCCAATATACCATGGGCATTGACAATACTATAATAGATGTCATCTCAACACCCCAAACTTCCTTCTGGTATATATAAATATGTATATCTCATAAACACAAACATAGATAGCACTTATGCTCATTTTACATATCACTAAACATGGCCCTCATTCTAACCAACTTGATATTTAGATGCATGCACTATAAATAGCAAGTAACATGCATGTTCAATCAAATCACAGGGAGTTTGGTCCTTCACCTGACCAACTCCATAACTCATATGCATGTACTAAAGTCAGCAAGCATACAATATGATCACAATCTAAAATACGAGGATCTTGGTCCACAACTTGACCAACTCCTATCATGTAATTCTGGAAAATCCCAACTTGAAAATATGGTCGATTCGAATAAAAAAATGGGATCAAACTGGGAGAGTAACATTAAATTGGGAAAAGAAATTGAACATGATATCAGGAAGGGATCGATGGAGATGCTAAGAGGGGTGAAAATGTCATAAGAAACCCTTAAGACTGTCTTGGGAGAAGGAGTCAAGAATTGGGAGGAAACCGGGAGAGAACCAGTTGAAACCGAATTCAAGCTGTGTAGTCACAAAACTTCTAAATGTTTATGGGGTTAAAACAAATCCAAATGGAGAAGTTCTTGAGTCTATTCAATAGGAAATTAAATATATAATTTTTAGTTATTCTTATTTTTCCAAGAATCGGTTGGGTAAGGAGTGAACTAAGCCAAAAACTGCTAAATCGGTCTAGCAATTCATCGGAAACTAGATTACTAAAGTGCAAATTGAGCAACGTGTAATGCTAGGCGTGCACACACGCGACCATGCACATACGTGTCATCTTCCTTGCATGACTCGCTAACCTGGATCCCCTGTTTTCACCCGATAGATCTTTGCTAACCATCAACTCAATCCCTTGGGATATTAATTCATTGTTAGTACCACATGCTATGGATTAATGAGAGAAGGCTATGTATAGATAGCCACGCAATTCTAGACCACATTCATATAAATTGGGGTTGTTCCCTCATCAGATTTTGCTCGAAATTATATCTCAATCGCTGACTGCTCTAAACTTTGGTGACCTTACTACCAGAGAGCATAACTCCCCCGTCCGACCACCTCTAATGACCATCCTAGTACCCCTGGAAAGCCAAGGATCTTAACTTTCCTTTGAGACCTCTCTCGACCCTCAACTCTGCTTGTACCGACACCAGGGAGATCGCACATTACACAATCTCTGGGGACCCGAAATAGGCTAGTTGTTTTATGGCACAATTTCTATGTCCCCAATGACACTTGTGAGTTGAGAAAAGTTTTGTACCGCCAGCTTTCCATAGCCTCCGACCTTTACTAATTTGAGCAAGACTTGAGGAAGAATTAAATCATTTAAGTCTCTGATCCTGGGCTAAGTGGACGAGCTAACTAAAACGTGAATTGTAGAAGCAACATTCCACCAATTTAGGTGATTCAAGTGGCCACAGACTCCTTGAGGACTTTCAAACCCATTGGCCTCGATGGATGACAAGCTTTCTTCGGTGAGTTTTCCTAGCTTTGACCTGACTTATACATGCATGAGTTTCTCATCATGCTTGATCGGAGTAACTCTGATCAACTCTAGCCAAATTTAGTTTACGACGGCCTAGAGGGACCTCTCCACTTAATTTTATACTTTTTAGATAAACTTTGGTAGTGGGTCAAAGGTCGAGTATTAAATTACAAAGATGTGAAAGTTAGGGGACCTAATTGCTATTAAGATTTTTATGAGGTCTTCCTAAGGGGAAAAATAAAGTAGTGGACCTGATTAGAAAGTTTGATGAAGGTTGGGGACCGAGTTCGCCTATTGGGAAATATCTAGGGACCTATTTGCAATAAATGTAAAGGACTAAAGTGCAAATACAAGTATTTATGCGGACAAAAGATGACTTTTGGGCATTCCAAGGACCCAAACTTAAATAAAGAAAATTTAGGGACACAAATGAGAAATTTCAGGGTCAAATGAATCCTAAAGCCTATGTTTTCAAGATGATGGGCAAAATAGCAATTTTCTAAAACTTAGGGGCTTTTCGAGGATTCATGGAAATTAGAGCCTAGAATTGTTCCAATGCATATTAGGGATCCAATTGAAAGACTTGGGAAAGTCTAGTGTCTAAAATAAGAAAATTATAAAGTGAAAGGGCAAAATCAAAATTTTGCCCGAAGTTAGTACCAAATGACAATTTGGTGAAAATGGAACAAGTAGGTGATTAATTGGGAAAATGTGGACACTTTGATAAGTGCTAAGGAAAAGAGAATGAACTTAGGCCAAGTAGTTAACCTTAGATAGGGTTAGGCCGAGGGTCGAGTTACCGGCTAGTGAGTCAGGTGACCAAGGCTATAAGGGATAAATCGCAAAGCCGTAGAAAGAGTAAGGTCAATGAAATTGTCAAATGTGGATCTGACCCTATTATTGCAATCCTTATAGAGAACACAAGAAGTACTTTAGCATAATCAAGAGCGAATTCTAGAAACACCGCGAAACCAGCAAGTTTTGTGTTGTGAGTTGAATGGGCATTAACGGCGAGTCCTATAGGAACGAACGAAGCATTAAATATATTATTGATTGATTGAGTGCATATGATTTGAAAGCTAAGCTTAGAACTCATATAAGAAGTGCAAGATAACTTAGATTATGCCCATTAAAACAAACATGTCTTTAATGATAAATGTAAAACCTGACCTTTGGGACCAAGGAGAATCGGAAAAAGAACTAGTAAATTTTTTATTTGAAAAATTGAGTCAATTAATGAACAAAATATAGTAAAGAATGGTTAACGTGGGAAATTAGAATATCTCAACTAACCAAAAATTAACAAAAATCGTGAGCAAGAACTAGAAAGTAAATTGGATGAGAGAACCAAACCGGTTTAAGGTAAACCAGACTGAACCGGAATGAACCATAGTGAACTGGTTCAATAATTCATTTTTCTAGGTGGGTTAAAAATATCAATTTGGGAAATTGAGGCCACCATTAGATAGAAAATAAATTTAGATAAATTTAAAAAAATTTAAATTTCAGAAAACCGGTCGAGTCGGGTTTGAACAGGCTGATTTTCGAATTCGTGTCACCGAACCCGATTGTACCGAACTGGTCAACGAACTAAAACGGTCAACGGTCCAACTGGTCAACAGACCGGACCAGTCTATGGTCAATGGTGCCTAGTCAGTAGCCACGCACACACGAGCAACCAATGGGAGGCTGCCACATGTCCTCAACGGATGACCTGTCAGCTTGCCACGTAGATACGAGCAGCCAATGGAAGGCTGCCACGTGTCCACTCAACAGTTGACGCAGCAACTGAGTTGGATCAACATGTCAGAAAAATTGGCCAAACACAGTGCACCATGTGGCACGCCCATCACATCATCATCTTCAACCTTAGTCTACTGATAGAAAGGAGAGAGAGCGAGGAAAGGGGAGTCTCCAGCGACTTGGAAATTGCTCTAGTCAGGTCATCGGCGAGCGGGGTGGGGGTCGAGTCTCACGTCGGCCGGTAGCCTGAACAGTTGCCGAGCTCCCTATATAAAGAGCACCTCTCCATTCATTCTCAGCATCCCACAATCGAGCAAAGAAGAAGAAGTGTACAAGTTCCCGACGAGCAACGAACTAGAGCTCTGACAACGAGACTTTTCTCGACCTCAGAAGCCACATTCGGTGTCTCTATAACTGAGAAGAAGTCCTCTACATAGCTGCACCTTCCTTCCAAACTGAGGACCACTGATGAATAGCAAGGGAGATCAAAAAGTGCTGCCACGCCTCGGCCAGGCAGCTACCTAAACTTCTACAGCTCAAGTTAAGCTTTCTTCTGACCAATTCTGACCAAATTAAACCCTCCAAACAACACCTAGAGGTGCCCCGACCTTCCCTCGAGCTAAGAAGGAAAGTCCCCTTCGTCGCCCTTCGTCGGAAAATACTATTCATAATATAATTATGCAAAAACTTTAGTTAAGAAATTCACAGTACTCATATCACCAATTGAGGCGTGGTTTGATCCAGGGAGTATCCCCATGAAGAGAGCAACTTAGTGACGGCCAAAACTTTTGTCACCGAACCCTCACCGGTATGATATCGAAACTTTCTCCTTCAAGACTGCATTTTCTGGTGAAGCTCCATTTGAGCTCGTTTCCGAGCCAAATGAAGTGGTTCAAGGCTCGAAATGATGAGGGAAGTGCAGGGAAGGTGATCTAAATTATGAATGGGGGAAATTAACAATATTTTGATGATCAATTTAACGAAATTATGATTCGGGGACCAAATTGTAATTTTGAGAAATTTGGGCAATTTTGGGATTTTCAGAAAAATTGGTGGACTGAATGGTAAATTGATGATATTAAGGGCAATTTCATGAAATTCACTCCCAAATGAGGTCCAATTGAGCAAATTGGATAAAATGGAAGGCGAATTGGAAACTTTTGAGAAATTAATGGGCCAAATGGACAATTTTTGGGGAATTAGGGACCAAATGGTAATTTTAGAAAATTTGAGGGCTAATTGGCGGTTTTGGTAAAATTAAGTACCCAAAAAGGATAATTGGAAATACTAGGTGCTTAATTGAAATAAAGGGGCAATTGGGGACCCAAATGGAAAAAGGACAAACCTTAGGGACCTAAACATATTTAAGGCATAATTTGAGGGCCTATGCACAAATACTCAAAAATATGCGGCCTCTCAAGGAAAGCATTCTGATATGGATATTCGTGTCATGTAGGAGCAGACTGCCCAGGCACCGGCTACAGGAAGCGCATCGCGAAGCAAGGTTCTGTCGGGACAACCCTGTCAAGATTATTGGGTGAGTGAGAACTCTATAACATCAATTCCGGTGGGAATGACATTTTGCCTTGAAAATGATTTTTTTTGGAATTAGCCTCCCTTAATTGGGTGACTCTGATTAAAAGATTTGGGAGCTAATTTTAGGGCTTAGGCTCGACAAAACAAGTGGGCCTAAGGTCGATGGATACGAGTATGGACCTGTCCAGAATTAGTATGTGATAAATATTGCTAAAAGATCTAATTAATTGGTAATTGTGTGCAATACCCACTGAGCCATGTCTAGGATGTTGGGCTTGTTGGGCCGAAACATTGCTAAGCTGAAGCCAGGTTGTTGAACCTGTTGGGCTAGTACGCATGGGCCGAAGCCAAGCCAATAGACCCTTGTGCTCGAGGGACAAAGATAATGGTTATAAATGAAAAATACTCTTGATTGTGCATGCATTGTGAGATACGGGGCCATCAAGACAACTGGTACGAGGTAGTGATGGATCCCAAAAGGCTGCTGGATGACCTAGGGTGCATAAGGGCAATTTTCCATCTAGTATGTCTAGAAGCTCGGGGAGCTTCTTGCGCACTAAGATTGAGGCAACAAGGGAAAGGAGGTCTCGTCCCATAAAGTGGAAACTATGAACTAATTAGGGTTTGAGGGTCGGACAAGCAAGGTCCACTCAAACTTAGGGTAGAGGCGGCTGACCTCTATCAGGATGGATGGTAAAGACACTTCAGTCCATAAGTAGCACGGTCGGGGTCCGTTCTGCAAACATTTGATCCCGCCTATGATATGAGGGTGGTTGATTATGTGAAAAACCTGAGAAGGGGCTAAATGGGAAATGTTAAAATCCTGAAAGTTGCCTAATTAAATACTTACTAAGATCACTCCCACTCACTGAGTCGTCGAACTCACCCTCTCCCTCTTAACATTTTTCAGGAAAAAAGAAAACTACACGAGAGCTCCCCCTCCGCCAGAATCAGAACCAATACAAATTAAAATTTTTTAGTTTTGTTTAATGCTATTCCAGAGAAAACATGATAGGAACTACGCCTGACACTTCTTGACTAGGGAGGAATCCTCCTCGAGGTACGGGAGAGTGGTGGTTGATCATAGGACCTCAACCAAATCAGGTTAGGGCATTACAATAAAGGAAGAAATCGATCATGAGACTAGGATAAATGGCATGAATGTGGTTCCAAGAAACCAATAATGGGGAGATGGTCGAGTGACCGATCAGGCTTCCCAGCAAGTGTTAAAGCCATGTCTTGTGTTGACTTAGTGACCGGGCACAAAGTACGTTGTGTGACCCCTAGTATGGGGCCTAATGCCCACAATGTAATAGGAGGAGTTGACCAAGAGACCTGTTAAACTCCCGAGATTGATTGAATTTTGTGGGGAGTTGGTCCAGTGAAGGTTTGAACTCCTAAGTATATCCATGTTTCTAAGCATGTTGATTGTGCATGATTATGCTGTGTAAATAAGGTTATCGGTCAAGTGACGCATCGAGCTCCTAGGTAATGAGATGTGTTAAGCACCATTATGTAACCTAGCCATGAGCACCAAGGGATGACCATAAACCCCATCCCTTAAAGATAAGAAAATTGGGGAAAGAACCAGTCAACTAAAGAGAGAAAACTGAACCGGTTCATGAACCTTAACCGATAGAGAAATGAAAAATCGACAAACCCCAAGTGACTCAAAGAGTCATAAAAGTGATGGAAAAGGACCTTGGGACAAATTGGAAAAGAAACCCAAACCGACTCAGGTGAACTGGACCTAAACCAGATTGAACTAGTTTGAACCATCATTGAACCGGTTGCTAAATTCATTTTTCTAGGTGGCTTAAAATATTCAAATTGGGGAATTGAAGCCACCATTAGATAGAGAATGAATTTATAAATTTTTAATTTTTAGAAAATCAGTCGAATCAGGCATGAACTGGTCGATTTACTCATTGAACCGTTTGGACCGGTCCAGTCCGGTTTAGAATAATGTCATCTTCTTCCTTCAGATGACAACACTGTTCATTCAATATAGAAATGGATGACGCCGTCGACAGAAAAATGGCTCCAATTAGGCCGTTTCAGAATGAGGATAAGCCCGACCAAGAAGGAAGGTTGTCAGACAAAGGGTCACCGAGCACCCTATATAAAGAGCTCCTCTCCATTCATCATCTACACACCTTAAATCTCCATGCTCTCTCAACTGCTCTAGTTTCCTATGAAGCTCGAACCATAGCCCCGATATAGGCATTTTTCTCAGCCTTAGAAGGTGAGGTTAGGTTCTCTAAACTCTAGAGGAAGTTAGCTACCTGATAACAAACTCCGTTCGATCCGAGGACTACAGGAGAAGCACCGATGGAATCAAACAGTAAAGCAACTCTGAAGGACCGAATCTACCTTGTTTTGGCTGAGCTGACTTCAGCAAAATTCAGCCCTCCTCCGGCTAAACCAAGCCCTACCGATACCCCCACGACCCTCACACGACCACAACAGAGCTGAAAGGTAAACCAATTCGGCCCCTTACGTAATTTCCAGTCAGAGTTAGAGAGAAAAACTATGAAATTCACTAATGAAATTCTCCCTCGATCCAATGTCAATTGTAGAAATTCTTGATCCTAGAAGGTGCCTCAGGAAGAGAGCTACCTTCCCCGATAGAGAGCTCAGACTGCTGCATCTCCAATAGTAAGCTTTCAAAGATTTCTCTCTCTACGCATAATTTTTCCGAGAAAGCTCCATTTGAGCTCATTTCGGCCTCAATTCATGCGATCCGAAGCTCAATGATTTATACCTCAAATTGAAGCAATAAACCCCGATTGAATGGCCAATTTGAAGGAATCAAATTCGGTTAGTTGAAAGGGGGAAATTGGGGGAAAATTTTGGGAAAAATTGGGGATTTCATGAAATTGAGCGACCACTTTGCAATTTCCCAAAATTGAAGGACAATTAGCCATGAAAAAGATGTTGTAGGACCAATTGGTCAATTTTTGAAAAATTTGGAGTCAAATTGAAATTTATTGAAAGTAGGGGTAAAATGGTAATTTTTGAAAAGTTAGGGACCAAATTGGAAATTTGGAAAACTTGAGTGCCTTATACAATTTTGAGTAAAATGGGGACTCAAAGGGTATTTTGGAAACTTTGGAACTCAAATTGGGCAAAGTTGGCATTAGGGACCTAAATGCAATTTATCGATAATTTGTGAGCCTAGGATTTTATGCCAAATCGTAAGTGATAAAACTACCTAAATCGTGTAGGGACAAGTGTGACCGGAATGCAAGCAAGAACAAGTTCGCATAGACTTGGGAAACTGACTTTGGATGAACACGTCACGATTATCGGGTGAGTGGGCTTATTTACATCATACCCAGTTGGGATGGTGAGCATTTTAGAAATGAAAAACCACTTGTAAGTGAGACTTTAACATCATACCTAGTTTGGGTGATGGGCGAACTAAGCTAAAACCTATTTACCGGTTGTATGTAGAGGAAATCATACCCAATTGGTATGATGGACTTCCTTGAAGGAAGGAGAAACCCGCTTGCTAGTTGTAAGCGCACATATCAGCACACCCTGTTAGTGGGATGAAGTGAAAATACATTTTTGTCAGAAGTGTTCTCCCAGGACTGTATGCCAATGCTTAAACTATTTGGGAGACTTTCTTGACAAGAGCTAGAATAGCTCATATAGGCCAAAGGTTTCAATTTTTTGAACTTGTGGGGCTAAATGCCCAGTTTTGAAAAAACCACGTGGAGTGGGCCCAAGGCTAGTGGGCACGAGCAGGAGCTTGTAAACAAACTTGAAATGAGAAAGCCATGAAATCTATAATGAATTTGTTGTGTAATTTCACCATGGTACCAAGTCAGGACCGACAATACTCGATGGACTGGCGGCAGTGCGTCAAGGCCTAGTTGACAGACCTGCTTAGATAAACAGCTATAGGTCGGGTTAAGGGACGGGGCCGTTGGACCAGTGACACCAAATATTAATTGCCAAATGTGAAAACTATTGTTTTATACATGCACTTGAGGTATAGGACCATCAAGATGCCCAAGAGGGGTAGTTATGGGTCCTAAGGGCTACTGGACGACATGGTGGAGAAAAGGGCAGTTCGTCGTGCTAGCACCTGGGAAGCTTGGAGGAGCTTCTTAGGCATGTGATCGGGGTGGGCCAGGATGAGGTCTCTATCCTCATATGGACACAGAGTGGCATTCGGGTCTAAGGGTTGGATGTCGAGTACATCCACTTAGACCTAAGGTAGAAGTGGACGAGCTTCTATCTCGGTGGCCGGTAAAAATGCACTGAGCCACAAGTTGGTATAGTAGACGGGTTGCACCTACGAATGTGTGTTCCCTTCTTGATGAAGGGTGTGTGTTGTCTGCTAAACACACCTAATATGGAAATGGGAAAAAGATTTTGAAAACTGGAATATGAGTAAGATCCTTCTTAAAGAAATAAAAATCTTGGCACACTTGGAACAAAACTATTATACCCCTTTTTAGGAGTAAGGAAACAGGTATGCTTAATGTCACTCTTAAGCTTGCATGTTTATTGATTTATGTTATTCCAAGGAACAAGGTTTGAATTACGCCTGACTCCTCTTGATTAAAAGAAGGGGAAACCCCTCTTAAACCAAGAGAGTGGCAGGTTGATCACGGGGATCCGACCAAACCGGGTCGGGGCATAACAACTTGAGTGGTATCAAAGCATTATCAATACTATGCCCTTACACTAACGAAAACTTAACTACCCTATAGGAAGAAGAGTTCCTAGGAAGTTCGTCGTGCAAACCAAACCCCCACATGAGATCATGAGAAAGATACCAACCTCTAGAGAGGCAGCCGTTCAACGGTTCTTGGAGAGCAAAAAGAGGGTGCCCAAGGATAGAGTCAAAGACTATAAGAAACTTGTTGGAGCCCTATTAGAGCCAAAAGGCATCATATATCCTCTTCCAAGGTATGAAAAACCTATCCCTCCTCAAAGGAGCCACACACCCCCTCCTACCCCACTACATCCAAAAAGGGCTCCAACTAGGAAGGAGGCCTCAGACAACTATTGGGATGCCCATGCCACCTTTATGAAAGTCCACCAAGTACCCCCACCAGCTCAATCCAACCTCAACCCTTCCCAATGGATGAGGTGGACCTACAAGTGCGAGGCTGAGGTGTTAAGAACGTACGGACTCGAGTCAATTCATGAAGTTCATCCTATTAAAGAAGCCCAAAGGTAGTATGGATGGACAACAACAAGTTTATCAGAGCCTTCGGACCATGAATCTCGAAATAATTCAAAGGCTAATTCCCAGCCTATGACCCCAAGGTAATAGGAATTAGTAAATTCTTGTAATAAGCCGAGTACAGTAAGAAACTACTTCTTTGAATGAATAAAAATTCATTTTTTCTTAATTAAAATTTAATTTTGCTAATAATGACAAGTAAATTATCGAGATTGGGGTATACCAATCATGACCGGGGTAATAAATGGAGAGAAGGCCACTTAAGGAAGAAAACTACTAGTCACTTCTAGTGAACACTAACCCTAAGATAGTCAACCTAGATAGTTCCCCCATAACAACTAGGAAATGCCAAGTAACAAGGCAACAAGACAAAAGACTATGAAGGGGAGTTTTTAGAGAAGAATCTAGAAGCTTGCCTAGAAAAGGAGGTCATCAGGAAGGACCTACCCTAAACAAAGGAAGAAGGAAACAGTGTGAGGAAAGCATGGATAAAGAAATAGGACGAATCTGGGAAAAAGGAGGTCAGCATTAAAAGATGTAGGAAGAGTGGAGGAAAGCCTAATGATCATAAAGGTATTAAGAGAGCCCCCATACAAGAGTTAGGAAACCAAGAGGAATTGGGTTACCTATGAGAAGAACCAGCGTATGAAAGATAAGCAAGAGGAGAGGCAAAGTACTAGGCAACTCTAGGATAAAACATGGTGAGAGGGGAGAGGAAAAGAGGTCTGTTAGGAAGAGAACTCTGGAGGAATACACAAGTACCCTTGAAAGATTTATTGATAGACAGATGGACATAACGTAAAGTATTAGGAACCCACCGATAATTAGGAACTCCTCGAAGGAAGGATAAGGAACAAAAGGGGAACTAGAGGACGAGAAGGAATAAAGGGCAAATAACCGCACCGACATCTGAAAGATGCATGAAAGGAAAGAAGGAAAGGTCTAAAAGGAGCATTAGAGAGGTTGAACACGGAAAAGCCTAGGACAAAGTCCTTAAGGAAAAGGATGAAGGTGGGAAGTGAGACCATGAGAAGAAAATCCCAAACAAAGGAACTAAAGAGTTGATCATAATGGGCATAACCCAAAATAAGGGAATCAAGAAGGAGCATAAGTAGGTAAGGATGTCTCTCAATGATAGGTGCGACTTGCTTTGGAAAAAGAAGAGTAGTCAAGTGGGAGACAACTAGAAATAACAAAATGATCATGGTAAATAAATGGCGTCTCATGAAGGACCGGAAAATAGTAGGGACTACACCCTAGAAAGGGCAACGAGATAGGCCTTGAGGACGAGTAAACTCAAAGGATAACTATTCCAAGATAAGTGGACCAGGAGAGGAGTGGGAATGAAACGGTTAATGAACTAACCCTTGAGACGATAATAAATTTAAATTCCAGCAAGCAAGGGAAAGGTGGAAAGGCCAAAACATTGGAAAAAGAAGTATGATGAAATCCTTGAAGAAATAAATAGTCGAGAACTAATCGACAACCAAACCCAAACCATGGAAGGGATTAAGTAAGCCCTTAAATGGGGATGGAATAACCTAAAAGGGAAAAAGACTGAGAACCCTTCACCTATGGGAATAAAAATCATAGTAAATAACAAGTTGGGATAAAAGACAAGGATAAGAGGTATTCTAGCAAAACTCACAACATAAGGATAAGTCAGATGGATGACATCAAGGATGTCAAGAGGTCAACTTAAGATAGATAATTAAGAAGATCATGGAAAGAGGAAATCCAATGGAGAAGTAATGAACCCGACTAAAGGGGAATAGAAGAGAAAAGTTTGAATAGAATGCAAGTGGGTAATAAAGGGCCGGTTACAAGGGAAGTTACCCAGAATCCAAGGAGTAAGTTAAACTTAGGGAACGTGTAGAGAAGGAGATAGCATTGAAAGATGACTTATAAGTAAGAAAGGGGAAAATTTCCCATAATAAGGACATAGAGGAAGGACTAGCTGAGAAACCTTGGGTGAAACAAGCCTTAAATTAAGAAGTGGATAATTGAAATGACCACGGACATCAAGACTTGTCGTGGTCCATGTTCACTTAAAGGAGCATAAAAGGATTGGGCATAGTGTGGAATACACAAATTAAGACCCGAAAACCAAAAGAGCATTGTATAGGGGATAAGGGATGAAATGGAATCTTCAGACAATGGAGGAGTAAAAACGGGCACATGTTCCAAAATAAAAAAAAATGTAGAGGAGTAAAAGGGAAGAGACTTCCAAGGAATAAGTAAGAAGATCGAAGGTATAGCCTTAAAGTGGAAGGCTTTACCTTGAAGGACATAGTAGAGAAAGGAAACCTTAAAAGGGAGATCTCTCCCAAAACAAGGAAACATTACATAGACGAGAAAAAGGGTCAACTCGGATGAGAAATGGGGAATGGTCATAAGTAAGCAGGAAAGGAAACCTCAAGAAAATACGCCAATGTAAATTAGCAAGGACATAAGTGACAAAGGATCTAAATGTGTGGGTAAGCTGGAAAATGGATGATTGGAACTAGGAGAAAAACATAGGAAAGTTGGTAAAAAAAATGAGTAGATAAAAGGAACTGACACAATCCTGATATTAAGAAAATTTAAGGACAATTGGAACTACATAGAAAGTAGAAAGGAAACACAATTGAGTAGTACAAAGCAATAAAGCCCTATAACTCCTGAACAGATAGAAAGGGCATAAACCGTTATCAAGGATACTAAACTAAGAACATCAATAATCTAGGAAATGAAGGAAAAATAGGGATGATCAGATGTATATGGAACATTCAACCCAATGACACGAATAAGAACCCTTAAGAAGAAAAGTCATACCCTGAGTGGAGTAAGAAGGAGACCTAAGGAAGTACCTTGGGATAGGTAATTTGAACATGACTAGTTATGATACACTTCATGGAGTGAATGGAAAATATAAAGGAAGAAAGACTTCTTAAGAACGTGGCTGAATGACTAGATGAAAGGAGTATCCAAAGAGATAGCACACCGAGCAAACCCCATGAGGATATCAAGGAAAGTCATTTCTAATGGAAATGGTGGCTGACTTAGTTTTGGGGACAAAACACCTAAAAGGAGGGGAGAGTTGTAAACCCCATCCCTTAAAGATAAGAAAAACAGGGAAAGAACCAATCAACTCAAGAGAGAAAACTAAATCGTTTCATGAACCTTAACCAATAGAGAAAGGGCAAAATGGGAAATTGATAAACCCCAAGTGACTCAAAGAGTCATAAAAGTGATGGGAAAGGACCTCGAGACAAATTGGAAGAGAAAATCAGACTGGTTAAGGTGAACCAGACCTGAACCGAATTTAACCGATTTGAACCAACATTGAACTGGTTGCTAAATTCATTTTTCTAGGTGACTTAAAATATTCAAATTAGGGAATTGAAGCCATCATTAGATAGAGAATGAATTGAGATTAATTTAGAAATTTTTAATTTTGAGAAAATCATTTGAATCGGGCCTGAACCGACCGATTTATGTATTGAACCGGTCGGACCGGTTCGAAACAGTATCATCTTCTTCCTTTAGATGATAGCACTGTTCATTCAATGCAAAAATGAATGACGCCGACGAGAGAAAAATGGCTCCAATCAGGTCGTTTCAAGATGAGGATATGCTCAACCAAGAAAGAAAGTTGTCAGGCAGAGGGTCCCCGAGCTCCCTATATAAAGAGCTACTCTCCATTCATCCTCCACACACATCAAATCTCCATTCTCTCTCAATTGCTCCAGTTTCCAGTGAAGCTCAAACCAAAGCTTCGATATAAGCATTTTTCTCAACCTGAGAAGGTGAGGTCAAGTTCTTTAAACTCTGGAGGAAGTCAGCTACCAGACAGAAACCTCTATTCGATCCAAGGACCGTCGAAGAAGCGCCGACGAGCTTCCCTATTTTGAACGAGCTGTCCTATTTTAGACGAGTTGAGTTCGGAAAAATTCAGCCTTCCTTCGGCCAAACCAAGCCCTTCCGACACCTCCACGGCCCTCATACAACCACAACAGAGCTGAACAATAAGCCAATTCGGCCACCCTCTGTCATTTCCTGTTAGAGTTAGAGAGAGAAACTGTCATGCCCCGACCCAGTTTGGTCAAATCCCCATGATCAACTTGCCACTCTCCCGGTTTATTAAAGGGTTTCCCCTTATTATAAACCATAAAGAGTAAGGCGTCCTTTAAACCTACACCATTTCCTGGAATAGCATAATAAAAAATGCATGGAATTTTAAACTTTACTTACCTATCTTACAGGCATCTTAGTTGATGGTCTTTAAGGGTAGACTTTCTGGGATTTCCTAAAAGGGATATAAGGGAGGGGGTGAGTACGACTACTCGGTGAATTGGTTTCCAAAAGTCTACTTTTAACTTTAAAGAAAAATATTTATATGGAGTGTGCCAGACTCCTTTCTTTTCAAAAATCCCTTCATTTAAAAAAATTTGGGTTTTTCCATTATTTCTTAGTTACCGGTGTGTCATCACCCAACACACATCCTTCATCATGATGGTTACACACATTCGCAAGTCAGTATCACTACTGAACCCGCTAGTGGCTTCCGAGCGACTTTTCCTGCCACCCGGATAGAAGCACGACCACTTCTACCTTGGGAATGTGTGGATGCATGCGACATCCGACCCTCAATCCCAAAATCACTACTTCGTGTCCATATGAGGACAGAGACCTCACCCCATCCCCACCCCGGTCTCATGCGCTTGGTGCTACTCCAAATTTCGCACAGACACCTGGAACGACGATCTACCCTTATACTCACTAGGTCGTCTAAGGTCCTTAGGACACATCACTACCCCTCATGGGCATCTTGATGATCCTGTACTCATAGTGCATGCACAAACAATGTTTTCTTATCAAGCCATGTAATATGTGGTGCCACTAGTCCAACGGCATCAACTCTCAACTCAAGTTGCAGTTGTTTATCTTAACTGGTCCGTCGACCTATCATGTCACACAATCGCTAGTTGACTAAGTATGTCAATCCTATCTTCGTACCATGGCCAAACAATTCCTTTATTTAAAGTTTTATGGCATATAACTCATGTTTGTTTACGAGCTCCTACTCGTGCCAACTGGCCTTGGGCCCACTGTACAAGATTTTCAAAATCGAGCATATTAGCCCTCAAGTTCCAAAACCGGGGCCCCCGGCCTATAAGAGCTATTTGAGCTCTCGTCAAGAAGGTCTCCCAAATAGTTTAAGCATTGGCTCATAACTGATGAACGAGTTTTCAACTTCCTTCGAAGAAGTTTCATTATACCAACCGGGTATGATCTACTTATAACCAGTAAGTAGTTTTTCCGTATGGTTTTCACATCACTCTTCTAGGTTGTGATGTTTAAAATACCACGAAATAGTGGGTTTTCATTCCGAGATGCTTATCATTCACAATTGAGTATGATATAAAAATCCCACCTACAACTGGTAAGTAGTTTTTAACATTAAGTTATGCTCATCATCCCAACTGGGTATGACATTAGTAAACCCACTCACCTGATAGTGTAGTGAAATTCCACTTAGTCGAGTTCCAACCTTAGCAAGCTGGACCTCAACTGGCGTTCCCAATGTCTCGTTCCTCTACACGAAATGAACATAATTGTTCATTATTCTTTGGCCTAATAGCCCTCATTCGTTCCAAATGAATGATAAAACCCAACTTTACATATATTTACAATTAGGTCCCTAAAGTTATTTTTCTTTAACTTTAAGTCCCTATTGTCGGGTTTTTCCTAAAATTGAGTCCCAAAATTTTTAAAATTTATCATGGGACCTCAATTTATTCAATTTCACAAAAAGAGGATTAATTTCCCAAATTTCCAATTTGGTCCCTCAACTTTTCCAAAATTACCATTTTGCCCTTCCTTTACAAAAAATGGTAAGTTTTGCCCCAAAAATTTCAAAATTGCTCGATTGGTCCTCCAACATTATTTTCATGCCCAATTGACCCTCAATTTCATAAAATTGCATTTTGGTCCTTTGAATTTCAAAAATCCCCAAATTTCCCCCAATTTTAACTCTTTAACACTGTCGAATTTGATTTCATCAAATTGAGCAATCAAACACCTCTAATTGTTGAAATTGGAGTTGAAATTGAGTTCCTACATGTTCATACGATTCTAAGAAACTTTGAATCGCAGATTTTAATGTTGGAACGAGCTCAAACAGAGCTTCACCAGAAAATAGACTTACAGAGAAAAAGCTTTGATTTCTCACCGGTGAGGGCACGACGGTCCGAGCTTTCAATCTGGGCAGATATCTCTCATCTTGAGGTTCATCCTAGAATAAGAATTACATCAATTGATACCGAATTGAGATAGAATTTCATTATTGAAATTCTGTCGGTTCTCCCTCTAGCACCGGCCGGAAATTGCAGAGTGGAGCCGAATTGGCTTACCTTTCAGTCCTAGTTTGGTTGTGGTAGAGTTGTGGAAGTGTTGGAAAGGCTTGGTTTGGCCTGAGGAGGGCTCGAAATAGCCAATTTCAACTCGGCCGAAACAGGGCAGCTTCGGTCCGTCGGAGCTGCTTCACTGTTCCATCATGTCGGCGCTTCTCCGGTGATTCTCAAATTGACTGTAGTTTGCTATCAGATTGCTGACTTCTCCCTGGTTCTAAAAAGCCCAACCTCTCCTTCTAAGGTTAAGAAAAATGTTCAAGTCGAAGCTCCAGTTTAAACTTCACCGGGAAATGGAGCAGTAGAGAGAGAGAGAGAAGTGTTCGAGTGTGAGGAGAATGAATGGGGATGACCTCTTTATATAGGTGTAAAATCGTGTATTAAATGGGAGAGATTTATTACTAGTATTAATATTGCTATAAAAAATTTTGACTGAAATTTTGGGTTACAAAAAAATTCATACTTCCCAAGAGGTCACCCATTGTCACACTACTCTCGAGCAAGCACATTAACTTTACAGTTCTTATGGAATCTTGTTCACCTGAACCAATTTGGTTTTTCTCTTCTAATTTGTCTTAAGTTTCTTTTCCAAGGTTTAATGAACCCTTTGGATCACCCGGAAGTTGTAAATTCCTAAATTGCCCATTCACAATTGATCGGGTTTGTGAACCAGTTCGGTTTTCTAACTCGGTTTGACCAGTTCCCTTCCCGGTTTTCCTTAGCTCAAAAGTGCGGGGTTTACAGAAACTATGAAACTTCACTAATGAAATTCTCCCTCGATTTGATGTTAATTGTAGAAATTCTTGATCATAGAAAGTACCTCAAGAAGAGCGCTACCTTCCCCAATAGAGAGCTCAGATCGTCGCACCTCTGATGGTAAGCTTTCGAAGCTTTCTCTCTCTATGCACAATTTTTGGGTGAAGCTCCGTTTGAGCTTGTTTTGGCCTCAATTCATGCGATTAAAAGCTCATTTGAATCGTATGGAAGTGTAGGAACTGATTTATACCTCCAATTGAAGCAATTAACCCTGATTGGATGGCCAATTTGAAGAAATCAAATTCGGTCAGTTGAAAGGGGAAATTGGGGGAAATTTTTGGGAAAATTTGGGATTTCATGAAATTGAGGGACCTCTTTGCAATTTCCCAAAATTGAAGGCCAATTGGCCATGAAAATGATGTTGGAGGACCAATTGGTCGATTTTTGAAACATTTAGGGTGAAATTGCCATTTTTGGAAAGTAGGGGCAGAATGGTAATTTTTGAAAAGTTGGGGACCAAATTGGAAATTTGAAAAACCTAAGGCCCTTATACAATTTTGAGTAAAATGAGGACTCAAAGGGAATTTTGGAAACTTTGGAACTCAAATTGGGTAAAAGTTATCATTAGGGACCTAAAGTAAAGCAAAATAAACTTTATGGACCTAAATGCAATTTATCAATAATTTGTGAGCCTAGGATTTTATGCCAAACTATAAGTGATAAGGCTACCCAAATCATGTAGGGATAAGTGTGACTGGAACTAAAGCAAGAGCAAGCTCGCGTAGACTTGGAAAACTGACCGAGGACAAACACATCACGGTTATTGGGTGAGTGGGCATATTTACATCATACCCGGTTAGGATGGTGAGCATTTTAGAAACAAAAATCCACTTGTAAGTGAGACTGACAATACTCGATGGACTGGCAACAATGCGTCAAGGCATGGTCGACGAACCTACCTATACAAACAGTTGGAGGTCGGGTTGAGGGTCGAGGCCGTTGGACTAGTGGCACCAAAGATTAATGGCCAAATGTGAAAACTATTGTTTTGTGCATGCACTTAAGGTATAGGACCATCAAGATGCCCAAGAGGGGTTGTGATGGGTCCTAAGGGCCACTAGATGATATGGTGGAGATAAGGGCCATTTGTCATACCAGCACTCGGGAAGCTCGAAATAGCTTCTTGCGCATGAGACTGGGCTAGGGCCGGGATGAGGTCTCTGTCCTCATACGGACATGGAGTGGCATTCAGATCTGAGGGTCAAATGTCAAGAACATCCACTCAGACCCAGGATAGAAGTAGATGAGCTTCTATCTAGGTGGTCGAAGAAGATGCTCTGAGCCACAAGTGGGTGTTGTGGACGTGCTGCACTTGTGAATTTGTGTTCCCTTCCTGATGAAGGGCATGTGTTGTCTGCTAAATACACCTAATATGGAAATGGGAAAAAGGTTTTTAAAATTAGAATATGAGTAAGATCCTTCTTAAAGAAATAATAATCTTGGCACACTTAGAACAAAACTATTTCCTGAAAACTCACTCCTAACACATGCTCACTGAGTTGTAGACTCACCCCCTCTTTTATACCCCTTTTCAGGAGTAAGGAAACATGACCAAAGAAAAAACAAAGATTTACTCTCTGTGAGGTATGCTTAATGTCACTCTTAAACTTACATGTTTATTGATTTATGTTATTCCAGGGAACAAGGTTTGAATTATGCCTAGCTCCACTTGATTAAAAGAAGGGGAAAACCCCTCTTAAACCAAGAGAGCAGCAAGTTGATCTTGGGGATCCAACCAAACCAGGTCATGGCATGACAAGTCATGATATTTTGTTGTAAATTCTGGTATAGGACTATGGGGTTAATAGATCAATGTATCAGCGGTTGTGTCGTCGCCCGAGGGGAAAATGGAAAGGATGTCAGGGAGAAATCTTGTGTAATCTTCCATGTTTTTCCGTGACACCTAGATGATGTATGGGTACCGTCCTAGTACACCCCTGTGATGAGACGATGGCAAAATTGGGTCACAAGTGTATGGGGGCATGGGCCTACAAGTGATGGTAGAGTTAAGACACCTGGCTACAAGACAACACTCGAGAAGTATCAGTTATGGTAGAGTTATTGCACGACTCCCATTCTCCAGTTCCTAGTTTAGTATCATCCATGTGGTGATACACTCTAGGGGTGATATAAATGTGGGCCCGAGTATCCTAAATTATGTGTAGGCCCGAGTTGCCCATTGTTGTGCGAAGGAGTGGCAGCGAGACTACCATGATTAGGGGGTGCTGAGACAACAAGCTACGAGACAAGACTCGAAGAGTGTCAGTTGTGATAAGAGCACCCTAGCGACTCCCACACTCTAGTTTCCTAGTTTGGTATAATCCAAGCAACGATACACTCTTATGTTTGTTGTTGTGTAAAAGGCCTGAGTAGCCCACCGTGTTTTGGGCTTGTGTAGCCCGACATAAGGCACCGGTCATGGGTAGCCTAGAAGTGTCACTTGCTTGTAGATGATCCCTTGTGTGTGGGACATGAGTTCCCATTGTATGCATATAGTATTAATGAATTGTTTGTTAGGGAAAACCGAAGGGGGAGATCAAGGATATCCTAACCATAGCATAAACTATGTGTTGGATGTCCCGAGACTGGTTGTCTCCAAAAGCAAATTAAACCACGAAACACATAAGGGTTAAGTACAAGTAATATGATAGAAAATCATGCTATGTGGTTTACCTGAAACATCTGGATCATAAGCCCTGTAGTGACACGACATCAGTGTCTCATTCTTTGAACTGTGAGCTCACCCACTCCCCTAAACATGTTGTAGGCTAAGTCAAGAAGGTGCGAGGTAGAAAAAGGAAGAAACTTCCCAAGGCGCACATTTGCCAATGTAACCCCATACCCTACTCACGAAGGATGTTATGTTTTATAAAATTGCTATGATTTTTGGGATAATTGATAAATATATTTGTGGGCTCCCACATGAAGCTTTGAAAAAATGTTGTGAATTTCTGCTGCATTTTACAAGTGTTTTGTTTAGAAGCCCTGGTCCCTCTAAATCTCACAATGGTAAAGGTACCCACCATAGTGGTTATCGACGGGGGTGGGGGCACGAGTCTCCGTTGATAGAATTGGACTAGGCGTGACATATCAACAAATTAATCTTGGGTATAAAACCTTAACTCAAATAGTCATAGCATGTGACTATGATTTATCAAGGTCTACCCACCAGTCATTTCTAAAAACAGTCTTTTTAATGAACATGCATCCATGTTATTTTTCATAGCTTTTCAAATGATTTTCCAAATCATGCATCATGCATTTCATGTTATTATAGAAAAGCAGTAAAACACATTCAATCGATTCCATCGGACTTGTCGTCACTACTCCAACTTATAGTTTTTATCAGAACTTGTTCGTTTCGACTAATTTTCCCTTTAGCTCGTGTTGTGAGATCATTGCTTGAGGTTTGTGTGTTCTCTCTACAAGAGTCATTTTATAGTATTGGGATCATTTTAAGTACTTTAATCATCACATAAATTCTACCCTATAAGTTTCCTAAGAACTTATAGTTTTATCCATCGGGCCCGATTTATTCGACTTGCGTGTTGAAGAACAATTCTAACTAAACTCCTTATAAGGTTAATTACACTCACTTAAGGGCATAACCTTCTATGGTCATACTTACCCATATGCTTTGAAATCCTTAAGTCTCCACTTAGGTACCTGACTTTGTCAAGATTGCATTTTGGTCCCTAATTTGGGCAAAATTATCATTTTTCCATTTATGAATTAAAATCCATTTTGTTTGGACCCAAGACTTTCCAAGTCTTATACATGGGTTCTCAAGTTTATTTGGGTCCTATTTTGACCCCTAAATAACATAAAATATTTTCTAAGTCTTATTTTCTCGCTATTTACAAAATAATTCTTAAGTTGGGAAAAATTACCATTTTGATCCTATATTTTAAAACTCATTTTTTTTAGGACCCTAGATTCTCAAAATTTTTCATTTGGGTCCATTGACTTCATTTAGTCTTATTTGGGCCCTTAAACTTTCCAAAAATCCCTTATGTGCACAAAATTCCCTTATTTGCACTATTGTCCCTAAACTTTCTCTTTTGTACCATTTTGGTCATTAAGAATTCAAAACATACCATCCGAGTTTCAACACTTTACCAATATTTCCATGTACTAAACCTTCTTCAAACCCTTAAAAAGTCCCTAAGAAAACTTATTCTCAAATGGGTCCTTTAACTTATCCATATATACATTTTAGTCCCCAACCTTTGATCCCTAACAAAATAATCCCTAAAAATTTTAAAACTTGAATATGATGTCCCTAAGCACTCCCCCTAGGCCATTGTGGCATTTACTTAACTGGGATTGACCAGAACAGTGATGATAAGGACTAGATCTGAGCTAACAATTAATCGAGTAAGTGTTAGGTCAAGGTCGGGATCTCACTGGAGATGATGACTTGTGCGATGACAACAGTGCAGTTTGAAAGATGACTCCCAGAGAAATTTGTGGCCAATTAAAGAAATTCAAATAGAAGATTAAGCAACATGCAAAATCCATTTTAAAAAACTTTTTCACAATTGAATCTAGTCGACTTTTCTTAAAATTTATTCGACCTCTATAATTACCCAAAATGTTTGAGGCTAGTGGCATTCGAAAGCAGGACTAAGAGGAGTATGTGGTATTTTTGTGGCCCTTGATGGTGGTCGAGGTTGTCAGAAAAGGCCAAGGAAGTAGAAGTTTTATTTTTAGTTGACAAAGTGAATGCAATATTTAATTACAGTGGCGATGGTAGATCTTAGATGGATGGTCGAGAGGTGGGGCATTGAAAATTTATCTCGAGTAGCTTTATAGGACACCTAAATCACTAATTTTGGTAGTTGGAGATGAACTTATGCTCTGTGTAATTTCAGATACCAAAACAATTTAGGTAAGTGTGTTAGAGAGAAAATTTTGATCAACACCTAACTAGGAGACATCCAAACTTTATATGGTCACAAAGTATACTTAATTAGCTATGTCTTCATAGCGTCCTTTCATCATTTAATAGCTTGTGGTTCTTTAAATGAATTAATTAGTGTGTGGTGGGTTTTGGATTACAGCGGGGAAAATTCAGGTTAAAGTCAGGTTTCAAACTAATTAGTCGGGCTAAGTAGACATTGCACATGTGATGTCACATGCCCGTGTGTGTCGTGTGTGTCCTACCCTTTCAACCGATTTAGCACTATTCCAAACTAATTTCTAGTAAACATTTCAGTTTGTTTACCTCCAATTCGACTAGTTTTTTTCCCAATAAAATTTTATAATACTTTTTTGTTCAAATTCGCTTATAATTAGCTCAAGAATTAATTTTAATTTTTTGAGCCCTCTCTAAAAATAAGGGGGTTTTGTGACTAAGGTCGGTTCAAACCCATTATGAATCGGTTCTTCTGTGGGTTTTTCCATTTCTTGACCTTTGTCATTTATTTAAGTTATTTTTGGAATAGATTTCCAATCTGGTTCAATTTCTAAGCCTGGTTTGGGTTTTCCTTCTCGATTTGACCCTTAGTTCTCATTTTAGTTCGGCTAGATTTCAAGTTTATGATTGTCGGTATTATAGATTAACTCAACATCTTCCATCTATTATCATCTTTCTTCCTTATTGCATGCTATTATGTTATAGGCCATTCTTTGAATTACACTTTGATGAAAGAATTACACTTTGGAGGATAGTTGTTTTTATAATAGTGATAACTTTTCACTTAGGTTGGCCATTATTTCCCCCTAGATTGAATTCCACACTCCTTATTACTCCTTGACAATCCTCATGCATCATCCACTTATCTTCAAATCTTAAGAGTTTAATAGGTCTAATCCTTCCTTGAACACAATTAATGAATAAGGGTAAATGATCGAACCCTATCCACTCCCCGTGAAGAACTCCGGTGCATGGGAGCAACATCCACAATTGTATTGAGCATAACAAACAATCCACATGTTCCATAACAAGATATGGTGGATCTCGATTGTTAGACCATGTGAAATGTTGTCTTGTAAACCCAACATCAATAAGTTGTGTATCTTGTATAATTCTATATAAATTATCAATAATGTGATTATCCTTTGTAGCCCCCCCCTTCACATTTTTTTCTGCATGAGAGGTATTAGCATTAAAGTCCTTTAGTACCATCCACATGGTTGATTTATTCTCAGATATTCGTTATAGGATTGACCATTATTTTTCTCTCTAACCCTAATCACAAGAGGAATTGAGCCATGTGATAAAAAAAATAGGAGTCTTTTTCTTTTAAGACACTATACACTACTATCCACCATAAACGGGCGATGAAATAATACTTTAACTTTATCATAATTTCACCATAGTGAAAGGCCTCCACTAAGAGTGATAGGGGGCTATTAATCCCTTCTTAGTACTCGACAATCATTTGAAGCATGGTTTCCTGGTTTTTTGTTTCCATTAAAAAGAGAATATCATTCCTCCTCTCCCTAACTAGGCCATTAAGCACTCAAACTGACACGATGAACCGTATGCATTAACAAATTCATGTTATAATCTTCATCAAGGATTTGTGGTTGCATCAGTCAAGCTACCATAGTCCTTATACATGTCATGCCATAGCCTAATTCCACATGCCGGGAGTTAATAACAACCCACAATGTCCCCTCGATTCTACAATAGTGGGCACCTTCACCAAAATATTATCGACATGACCAAGACCCAAAATATAAAATACGTATGATTTTCAGTAGAAATAAAACTTTTCATAAAAGTCACTTCACATATTCATAAATATTTACCAATGCTTTAAAAGCACATAATACCTAATGAAAAGTTCTCATTCTCTTCTATTCGAGAATCTCTACCTCGATAACGCTTCTGTTCGAGGCTACTTGTAAATTTACAGGATCTTTCTCTCCACCTCTACTCTTATTTGATACTAGGAAATGTGTTGGGGAGGGGTTAGTAAAGCTCACTGAGTGCAGGAACCACTCATCGAGTGGTTCATGGCTCAATGTCGTTTCTACTAAAAAAGGGATAATACAAAGTTTTCATTTTATTTCCCTTTTTCTTAGTTTATTTTCAAAACTATTTAGTAGTTCATACCCTACCATGAGGTATCCTTTCAAAGATATTCACTATGAGTGTTCCTCTCGAATCCTATCGTTAAGGTTCGCTTAATCCTCAGTGGTTGTCTTTAGAGTTTGGGGGATGAGAATTCCTTTCCCAAACCCATAATCCGAGTGGCATCCAAGGATGCCCACTCATCACAACGTTCTAGTTTTTGTGGATCTCATGCCCATTTTAGTTTCATTCATGAAGGATTTCACTATCCTCTCCGGTCGCATTCATTGCAAATGAGTACCCTCAAGTGTCTAGGTTCATACAGGATTTCATCACATTGGCCCTCATCTTCAAATCAGGTTAGGTTCCCGAGTAGAGTTGCGACTATCATGGGAACTCAATCACATCACAATATCATATTCAAATCCTGGTCTTCAAGTGTCACCCTTATATCATGTCTTCACAGTCACATAGATTCACCCCCTTATCACCATCATTGGTTTATATGTATATCTCTCCCTTATTTCTCAACTGGGTATGTAAATGATTCTCTCCTTTATTACCATCCTTGATACAAATGTCATACATATGATGTTATGTAACATATCATACAATATAATCATAACAAGAAAGCACAACTCATGGTAGGCCTTCAAGCCTTAATTCAATATGCCTAAAAGACAAACATATGTCTTATTTCGTGAGGTATTTAGTTTTGTTTCCTCTTTAAATATTTCTCGGGACTTATCCCAGAATTTCTTGGATTTCACGGACCATCATCCATCCTTACATTTAGGCCATATTTCATTTTTGCCTCTTAGTCTTAACTTATTTCACATAAATCACCTCGGGTCTATGCCCAACCACCTAAATTTATGATCCCAATTTGTTTTTATCTTATCAGACCCTAGTCCATGTATAAATTTGGATCCAAGCCCCTTCTAATGGATAGTTGAGTAGATAATTTATACACCATGGGTTTTAACTCCATTCATGGATAACCGTTTTATACTCATTCAATAGCTAGTGGTTATACACTAATTTGTTTTCTTAGGCCTTAGCCCTTTACCCTCATTTAGTTCTCAAAGTTCCCAAGAACTTCTTAGGGATCCCCTAAGTTTATCAATTTACACTTTGCTCCTAAAATGGGCAAAATTACCAAAATGCCCTTATACTTTTCCAAAATCAAACTTTGGTCACTCTACTTCGTCCTTACTTATTTTTGGACTTAAACTAAGATCTTATTTCCCCTTAGGTCAAAGGACCTTTCCTGAATTCAATAGAGGTCCTTAGCTTCTCATAAATTCCATTTTGGTCTTCTAACTTTTCCAAAATACTTTTAGGTCCCTTAAACTTTTCCAAAAGTTTCACTTAGGTCACTTAAACTTTTCAAAAAGTTTTACTTGGTTTCCTAGCCTCTTCCAAGCTATCACTTTAGGTACCCAAGCTTCCTCGTGCTTCCATTTAGGTCCGTAGACATGTACTGAGTTTCATTAAAGTCCCCATTTTCATGAAATCCCAATTTGACCCCTATACTTTTTAAACAATTGTGATTTAGTCCCCAAACTTTTATCACATCCAAAATAACTCCTTAAATCCCCTAAAAACCTTTTTCTATGTCCCTCATCATCTTCCCTTAGTCCTCATGATCACTTTGCTGCCAACCTTGGTCAGAACACTACCGATCTAACCTCAATCAGACCCTCACTGGAAAATAGATACAAAGTCGGGTTTTGGTAAAAAAAACTCACCGGAGAAGATATGGTGACATCCAATGGCAATGGGGTTATGTAGCTAACTCTCCCACAAGTTTGTGGGCACCTAGATCTAGCTTTGTTGTGGTTGGAGTTGCTTGTAACCCTCGATTTATAGAGCAATGACAAAAATAGTGGGTTACCAAAGCTTCTCAAAATTTTCATGGCCACGACGCCTACCTTTAGCTAGAACAACTAGTGGGGTTGTCTAAAGATGACTAAGAAGAGCTTCCAACAATAATTTGGGTCGTGTTTAGCCTTTGGAGAGGACAGGGTGAGCCCTGAAATCTTCTGGTTTATTTTTGGCTGATAGAGCAATAATACTCTTTCATTGGATTTTCAATGCTAAAGGGCATGACGGTGGCCGAGAGGGATGGGGTTCAAAAGGTGACTCTCCCTCAATTCTAATGACACCTATTTGGCCAAGCTTGGTGGTCGGGTGAGAAAATGGAAATCTCTAGTTTGAATGTCATCGGAAAACTAAGCATCCAAGCTTGTAGAGAGAATTTCGACATACCATTGGTGAGAGGAGGGTTGCCACTAATATAGGGAGCTCGGAGAACTAATGCTTCATTTGTCCATGTCCATAGTTAACTAGATAGGACCTCTTAAACCTCATATGACATTTAATGTTCTTGGGGAAGATCTATGCAGAAAATCATCGAACAATCCTAATATTTCCAGATCTAGATCAGATAAATGGGTTGAATGTCTAAAGAAGAAGATGACACTTATGCACATGCACACGCATCTGTGCAGTGCATCCGTGCACCCGACGTGGCACACTAATCTGTTAACATTAGAGAGAATCGGTTTCTGACGATTTAATCGATAATTTCAGGCAATTTTGGTCATTAATTGGCCAGTTCACCTCTAATTTGACCAGTTCTTAGCTCAATTTAAATTTCTAAAAATATTTCATCCAATTTTTGACCAATTGAGCACAATAATGTCTATTTTCTAAATTATATAGCCACTTCTAGAAATCAGGGCATTTACCTCTATGAGTTAGTTCGATCGGTTTTGACCTTCATTTGGTCGGTTCAATTCTGATCTGTTCAGTTTTTAGCCCAATTCTTTTTATAAAAATTCTCCATCATATTCATGGTTTATTGGGCTTAATATTTGCTATTTTCCAATTTATTCAACCCCTCTTAAAAATCAAGGGCTTTTTCCTTAAATCGGTTTGATCCTAATTTCGAGCAATTTTTAGTAGGAGTTTTCACAATTCTTAATATTCTATCTTAGGAGATTCTTTGAGTGTAATTTCATTATCTTACCCATTGTCCAAGTTTAGTGTCTGAATCAGTTCTCAACCTGGTTAGATTCCAGATCTTGGTTCTCAGGTTTTTATCCCCATTTTGACATGGGTTTATTATCCATTTTGGCTTAAATCTCGATTTCTGAAATTTTAGTGCTACAATAACAATCATCATTTTGGTGATCCACCTTTGTTACTATAATTAATTGTAATTTAACATATTTCAATATATTTTTAGACTTCCTAGTGCAAGTCCATTTGTTATTTCCCCCTCCCCCTCTTTTCTTTCCTTTGATATTTCTTTTTTTGCAGTAGTTTTTGGCTTAGAGACCTCACCTCTACAATCGAGACTAGGTAAATACACTCCTTCAATTCATCCTCCATTGACATCCAACCCATTGTAAGAGATAACATGTTAAGGCTTTCATAATTTGGACTGGAATAATAGCCAATCTATTCTTTTTTGCCTATATTTTTGTCAGATGTTCCACTTTATACAGACATGATTATGCATATGCCTCTTCCATGTAAAATTTCATCTTCTAGTTATCTATGAAAAATATTTCTTTACGTCGTTCAATTCCACCATGAAAATTTGATCATAGGGAGTTCCAGACTTGTCTCGACCACTAAAAAATTTTCAACTCCTAACCTTATGCGATGGGTAGCATATGAGCTTCATTTCCTGATATAACTAAACTAGGGTCCTTGATCCATATGAAAGTTTTATTCTTTTAGTCTTAGTTGCATTTAATGATAAGGTCATTCTAGATAACTTAGGATTATGTGCATTTATCAACAAACCATAGATCCCCTATTCAATTGCAATCTCCCAGCATTGTTTTGTTTTGTGAAGTAATTTACCACATCTGAAACAAAAATTTAATAGACACTCATATTTAAATTCGATTCATATATAAACTCCTTTTGTGTTAATAGTACACACTCTCATAATTAGTGACTCTTCCATATCAATTTGCACTCTAAATCGTAAATAAATGATGTTATTGTCAACTTGATTAGGGTCATCAACACTAATCACTTACACAACTATCTATTTTCCAACAAATATTATGCATGAATCCATTTATAAGTAGTATAGCACTTGCAAAAATATTAGCATCTATTCTAATTGCAACTAGTTTATACGTTTCTCATAATTTCATTCACATATAAATAAGCTACACCCCTTTATAGATGAGGGATTGTCCATTAAAACTTTCTTTGTCATACTAGCATGTGGGAAATAAAATGAATATAAATTATGCCCAATTGATTATATTCTTAACTAATTAACCTCATGTCTAAACCTTATAATACTCTCATAAGCGTACACCAACTTATTTTCCTATCTACAATTTTTCTACCATCAACATAAATCTTCCTCTAGGAATGCAAGGTTTTGAATCAACACCAATTACCTGGGGTAATTTAGTCGAGCAATTGAAAAATCAAGAGAGATTTGTCAATCTTGGAGAGATGTGGGTGTTGAATGAGATTTGCTAGTTATTACAATGAGACAATGTGATTTAATTAGAAGATAAATCAATGTCACAAATATGCCAAAATGAACAATGATATTGACGATTGAAATGTTGATTCTATTATCCTAGAAATTATTCAGAATAGACGACCTAGTGGCAACTATTATAGAAGGATTAACTCCTAACTATTGACCTAAATGGACATATGATACATAAAAAGGTGGGGGTGGAGAAGGCTGTTCGCAACCTTGCATTGGCCAAGTAATACGTCCTAGATCGTTGGACTCAATTTAGCTTGTAGGACTAGTAATCAAATGAGGTGAGATTCGATTTATAACTAATTAACAATGTATGTCCAATTCTTACACTTTGTTAGTGAATGAATTCATGTTAGAACAATTGCATTTCTCCCCATGAGCTCACTCGTGTGGATAAGTGCTGATCAATGGCTGACAGTGGGGGCAATCGACGACAAATAGAGTGGGAGGGGCGTGAAATGGATTGCAAGGTGAAGTAATGGGAAATAACATTTTGTGAATGTAATAGTATTTAGTACACTAAAAGGGGAAAAAATCACTTTGTAAATATTTCTAGTTTATAATGCCTAATATACATAACACTCTATGTAATATGAACAATGATTAATATCTAAAATAAATACAAATTTTGATTATTTATATTAACATTATCACAAAATATTTTCTTTATCCTAATAAAATACGATATTTGAAATTTGTATCTGAAAGCCAACTCAGCATATCTGCAACTACAACCACCACACCATCCATAAGAACAACACCACCTTCAAGCCAACTTAGCATATCCAATTTGTTATTAGCAATGATCACCTTCATTTATTGAATAATTAAAGTTAACTCAGCATATCTACAAGAATTTATTATCTGATCACCTCCATTTATTGCATATTTTTGTCTATTTTGGGTTTGTCATTTTGTATATACAACCTGTATAATTTACCATACAATTGAAGAATGAATATATACACAAATTACCCACTTCCTCTTCTTTGCTTTTATAGTATCAGAGCATATCCCTCAATAGCTTCCTTCTCTTAGAAATTTTGCTCCTACATTGTATCATCTTTTCTTATTCAAGCATTTTCTCAAACATATATCCTGTATAGCACACTTCTTCCTTATTCAAGCATTTTCTCAAACACATAACTACCTTGAACACTCACAATGAGCTCCTCAACCACTATCATTCTTCCCAATGCACTTCCCTCCCTACCAATCAAACTTGACAACACCAACTACTACTTGTGGTGGAATAATGTCAGTAATATGCTACAAGCCTATCAACTGTATGGCTATGTTAATGGTAGCATACCTTAATCAAAACCTACATTGTTGGTGAAAGAAGAAGATGAGGAACTCGAGATTATCAACCCATAATATGATGAGTGGGCGATCTGAGATAAGTTCACCTTAACTGCACTAACCGCATCTCTATCTACAGAAGTCAATTTGTAGATCATTTGTCTTCTCACATCAGCTGAAGCATGAAACAAGTTGGAGACTCAATACAACTCTCAAACTCATGCTCAAAAGGACATTCTCGACCAACAATGGCGAGAGCTACAAAAGAGTGATCAACCCATGGCCACCTACCTCTCCATCATCTCAAACCTCGCCACCAGCTTCGCCCAAATCAGTCTCCCCAATCCTGACCACGAAATCAAAGACAAATTGTTTGAATGTCTTGATAGGGAATTTGAGGCACTCACCCTTGCTATGTTGCCCCTTCTAGATGCCATGTCTCTAACTCCTTGAAGGTATTGCTACTCGCCCAGGACGTCCATCATGCTCAGAAGTATAGAATTAATTCAAGGTTTTCACCCTATTTGGAATTATAGGAGCTACCAACATACCTTAGCCTTCCGTAGCTGTTATAGTTGCCCGAAGCTCCCACAGTCTCCTCTTAATGCCTCCAATGCCTCCTTTTCATTTTGCAGGTCGACAATCGCAATAGAGGTTCTTTCCAAGCTCTCATCGACATATTGCACCATATGAAAGTTATGCTCGATGGAACGATAAAACCCCTAATGGAAGATTTTCAGCCCAATCCAACATTTAGGTGTCGTCCAGTAGGCTCCATTCGCCCTTCTAGAACTTGGGGTGCACAAGGCCTCCCCGGGAAAGAAAAGGGCAGTCCATCTAAAAGGCCCAACTTATGGCCTTCCGGGCCTACATGCCAACTATGTGGATTAATGGGCCACATGGCCACCCATTGTCCATCATACGAGCTCAAGCCCATCACACCTCAGGCTTATTCCTCTTACAAATCGGAGCCCATCCCCCTTCAACTCAATTGGTATGTTGATTCCAATGCTACCACACATATCGCTAACACTTTGTCTCACATGTCTATTCTGAACAATCCTATCCTTCATAAGCATCTAATGATCGGCAACGGGACAGGTTTACTAATTTTATCCTCTGGTTCTGTTTATTTTTAGTCTTCATCTCATAAATTCCTTCTCAATCGTATCTATTATGTTCCCTAGATTTCTTTAAATCTTCTCTCTATCTCTCAATTTACTCAAGATAACCCATGTTATTTTGAATTTATTCTACATATTTCCTTATCAAAGATCTATTCTCTCATCAGGAGTCGTTACATGGGAGTCGTAAGGGCAGACTCTACTATCTTTGTACAAGTCGTACATTTTCTCCCATTTTTCCCGCTACTTATGTCAGTCATGTTGCGTATGTTTCTATTTGGCATCAACGTTTGGGAGATCCTACTTTTCTCATTGTTAGTCATGTGCTTTATAATCATCTCTCTATGAAAATATATATCTCTGTTGTCATTATGTGAATCTTGTTCTTGTAAAATTATTCAGCAACCATTTCCTCTCACCCATCATAAGAGTCTCGCTCCACTTGAGCAAATTCATACTAATATATGGGGACCCGCTCCCATTCTCTCTCACACAGGTCATACTTACTATGTACACTTTCTTGATGATTACAGTAATTTTTCTTGGTTTTACGTTCTGAAGTACCGTTCTAACATTATCTTTGTTTTTTGAGCATTTCGTTTACAAGTTGAAAATCAACTCAATTCCAAAATTAAATACTTATAATCTGATGAAGCCAAAGAATTTTCGTACAAATCTTTCTAGTCGAAATTGTAGGCTGCAAGAATTTCTCACTGTGTTTCATGTTCTCATACGCCTCAACAAAATGGTTTTGTTGAATGTAAGCATCGCCACATAGTCGAGGAAGTCTACATGTCTCAACCACCCGAGTTCTCTGGCTCTATTTATCCTTATCATGCGTGTCGACTTCGATGGTCACTCTATGGACTCAAATAGACTCCCCATGCCTGGTTCCTCCACCTCAGCTCCTTTCTTCAAACTCTGGGTTTTTGTGGCTCCATTGCTGATAGTTCTCTCTTCATTTATCACACTCCTCATTTTGTTATATTTGTGCTTGTCTATATTGATGATCTTCTCATCACAGGCTCATCCACTACTCATGTCGAGTCCATTATTTGTGTTATTCAGGTTGAATTTTCTATCAATGATTTGGGTCTGCTACATTGCTTTCTCGGCATTGAAGTCGAGCACTCCTCTCAAGGTATCCACCTTACCCAAACCAAATATATTCATGATCTTCTCTCTAAAGCTACCATGACTACCTGTCAGCCCGTCTCAACTCCCATTAGCTCTGGCCCCCGTTTGTCTGCTCTTATAGGCACTTTACTCTCTAATCCAACCCAATATCATCAAATTGTGGGTTCTATTCAATATCTCACTCTTAGGTGGCCTAATATCATTTATGATGTTCACCAAGCTTGTCAGTTTATGCACCAACCCACAGATGCTCATTGGACTGCCTCAAGTGTATCATTCACTATCTCCAAGGTACTGCCCACATTGGCTTATCTTTTTGGTGTCACTCACCTCATAATCTGCATTGTTTTTTTAATGCCGATTGGGCCAGCAACCCTGATGATTATCGCTCTGTTAGTGGATTTACCATTTTTCTAGGTTGTAATCTGATCTCCTGGAGCTCTCATAAGCAACACACTATTGCTCTCTCTAGCACTGATGCTTAATATAAAAGAATTAGCATTGCTGCTATAGAGATTATTTGGCTACACTCCCTACTTCACGAACTTCATCCACCTCTCTCTGGCCCTCCTATATTGTGGTGTAACAATATCTCAGCTATTTATCTAACAGACAACACTGTTTTTCAGCCATTTATCTCATAGACAACACTATTTTTCATGTCCACACCAAACATATTAAAATTGATTATCACTTTGTTTGTGAACAAGTTAGCAATAGGCATTTTCGTGTTCGTTTTATTGGTACCAATTCTCAATTGGCTAACATTCTAACCAAATGTTTATCTACTTCTCGCTTCTACTTTCTATGGTTCAAGCTCAATATCTGAGATCTCCTTTGAGCTTGAGAGGGAGTAAAAGTCAACTCAGCATATATGTATTAATAGTGATCACCTCTATTTATTGTATATTTTATCTATTTTTTCTTTGTAAATTACCATAAAAAATAAATACATACAGAAATTACTCACTTTCTATTCCTTACTTTTAGTATCAATTATATTACACACTTGTTTCTTTAATGTAATTGGAGCAAACTTTGAGGTTATATTAATGTTGACATCTACTTATTTTGACTGAATGATACATAAACTTTTTATATGGTATGTAACAAAATTGGGGAAGGAAGAAAGATGCAAAGAATAATCAATATCAATGTTTCTAATCATTGGTAAATTTTGGGTAGAATGATTACTAATTAGATAAAAATATTATGGAAGGTAAAAAATAATATATTATAAAAAAATCATGTATAATTAAATGAAATAAAAGAAATCATGTTAAAATTGATAAAAAAAAATTGTAATGCATATTTGATTAGGTCAAAAGGTAAAGTTCATATAAAATTGATAAAATATAAGATGTTTACTATAATAAGCCAAAGGAAAAAATCCTCTCATAATTAATAAAATCATCGAAGTTGTTGAATATTTTAGATATTAACACTACAAACAAACATACCATGTTTAATGTTAAACTTGCTTATTGAATACAGAAGAGATGGAAAATTCTCCCGACACAAATTAGCATTCATTCACATATATTAAATTGAAGATCTTACTAAAAAGAAAATGAATCACCAGTGTATGATTTAAATTCATAATGATATTGGATGACAGGTGGTGCCTTTTTATTTTGACAAGTGTATATTAAATAATCACGAGTGTTCCATCAAAAATAGCATATACAGCAAGCACAAAATGTATGTCCAGAAGTAGGTACAATAAATAAATAAATGATCATATGATAAAATGCACCAATGATCATTGTTCAATTTCATTATAATTATTTAATGAGAAGTAAGGCCTTGAAAGACATGGAATATGAAGCAAAAGATAGCAACATGTCATGGGCGAAATTTAATTTAATGCACGACAAGTTACTGTTTGTAGAAAATAGTTATATACTCTAGATATTGTAAAATATTATGATGACCAAACATTAGGGTTTTTTATATAATTAGTCTACGTCTAGAGAAGAAAATGGAAGCGGCCTCCCATACCATGATCTGATCCCACACCTACACCATCATCGAAAGCGCCACAAAATGATCCTGTACATCTTTTGACTTATGGGAAACATGAAGAATGTACGATAGCACAGACAAATTAAAGGGATGGCCCAATTATCGCATCATCGACCATCATGAGATTCATGATAATGTCCATCCATCGGAAAACATTTCGTTATTTATAATTTAAAACTAATAAGGAAAGGGAAAGTACACGTTCACTGCCGCCAAGTTACTTGGGTCACAAAATAAGAGTTTTAACTTTTTTTTTCGAATTGCCAATGAGCCAATGGATGAATGACCTTATATTAATTGAGTTCTTATAAAACATTATATATCAATTAGATTCTTATATGCATTAAATATTCCATTTTATATAATAGATTGATGACGTTTTTTTAGAAATTTCTTGAATTCCAATTCATTAAAGAAATAATCATACCAAAGCGATGTAGGGAAATAGAAAATCACACTATCAATTTTGGTTTTTTAGGTATAATATTTAATATAAGCTTATATCTAAAATCATTGTGTACTCTTAATATAGAAATTTTATTTAAAATTTTCATTGAGTGAGAATGTGAAAAATAAAATATAATAAAAATTAAAAATCATTAATTTATATAAAAATGTATAATTTCAATAGAGTGAAATTTATACTTTAATTCTAATTATAGCTGAAATTAATTATTGATTAAACAGTATATACCATCGATACGATAATCTGATCATCCAAGGTGGCTTTCTCCGAGAAGCTCTGCGACAAGCGACCACTGATAGATTTGGTTATCGGAGTTTTCTTTACCATCTTCTCCCATAGTTCTTTCACATTCTCCTGTAGGTGCCTCTCTATTAATATTAATAATATTATTATTTTATGCAATTTGTTTTTATAATTTTTACATTCGTTTAATTATTAAGTTTACTTATTCATTACATAATTTATATTATTAATTATGTTAAATTTTTGTTACTTTATTTGTCATAGTTATTATTATTATTATTTAATCATTCTTTTTAAGCCATTTATTTTTTGTTTGTCTATTAATTTTATTATATTTATTTATTTATTTTTATATCATCAAAACTATTATTGTTCTATATTATTTATAATGATTTTTATTATTTATTGTTATTTTTTATGCATTTTTTCCATATTATCATTATTATTACTATTATTATTATATCATTATTATAATTGTGATTATTTGTAATTTATTTTACTTATTATTATATATATTATTCTATTATTAAATATATATCATTAAAAATATTATTATTCTATATTATTTATAATGATTTTTACTATTTATTATTATTATTATTTTTATGCATTTTTACCATATTATCATTATTATTACTATTATTATATCATTATTATGATTGTGATTATTTATTATTTATTTTACTTGTTATTATATATATTATTTTATAATTAAATATATATATGTCCTTTTTAATTATTTATTATTAATTAACTATTTATCTTATTTGATTAACAATAATAATTGATTATCATTCCCACTTTCCCCACTCTGTTTTATCCTTTTATTGAATGTATTATTATTATTATTATTATTATCATCATCATCAGTTTAATTTAGTTGACACTTGAGTTAAAATCAACTTGAACTCATTATCTGATTATGCTTAGACATGCACCTTGTCGGTCTACGAGTATATATCAACTTAAACTCCTCCACTTGCTGTGCTAAGAAATTCACCTTGGCATATAGATTTTTGATCCACCCATTATGACTTGACCTCATCCGTTTTCTGTGTACGAATGGAGCTAACTTGTCAGCTTACAATTTATATCACTTGAATTTCTCAACTTTTTGTGCAGAAAAAATCACTTTACCGACTTGCGGGTTCTTGATTGTCACGTTGACTTCAATTACTCGACTTGTTGTACATGAATGTAGCTAACTTTTCGGCATGCGAGTTTATTTCGGAGAAAATCACCCTTTCCATATGCGAGTTTTTAATCAACTCATGGCAACTTGAACTTCTCAACTTTTTTTGCACAGATGGAACGAACTTATTAGCCTGCGAGTTTATATCGACTTGAACTTTTCGACTTATTATGTGGAGAAAGTCTGGCCTGTGAGTTCTTGATTGTCTTATATCAACTTGAACAAATCCACTTGTTGTGCACATGGGAGACAACTTGTGCAGCTGCGAGTTCATATTGATTTAACTACTCAACTTAACTTGTGCAGAGAAAGTCACCCCATCAACCTGTGTTTATATCGACTTGAACACCACGACTTATTGTGTGGAGAACATCACCTTACTGCCCTCAAAGTTCTTGATCGACACATGTCTACTTGAACTCCTTGCCTTGTTGTGCACTAAGAGAGTGAGTTTTTTCTCCTGCGACTCATATAAACTTGAACTACTTGTGCAGAAAATTATCATGTTGGCCTGTGAGCTCTTTATCAACTCATGTCAACTTAAACTCCTCGGTTTATTGTGCTCAAAAGGGTGTCAAATTGCCGGTTTTCGAGTTTATAGCGACTTGAACTACTTGACTTGTTGTGCAATAAAATTTACCTTATCGGCCTCTGATTTTTTGATAAACCCATGTTGACTTGAACTACTCTACTTGATGTGTGGAGAAAGTCACCGTGTGTGAGTTTCTGATCGATCCCTATCGACTTGAACTCGGCTTGTTATGCCCGGATGAAGCCAGCTTTATCAGCTTGCAAGTTTATATGAATTTAAACGACTTCACTTGTTGTGCGGAGAAAGTCACCCTATTGGTTTACGAGTTCTTGATTGACCCATGTCCACATGAACTGCTCTGCTTATTGTATTGTGATCGTAGTGATCTCAACAAGTCAATCAACATTACCCAACATGTTGGTGTAATGTCGATTCGACCTCCCAATCTACTACGTTCATGAAGATTCCTTCACACCAGATATCAATATATGGATTATACTCGCTCTTTATTTATTTTTATCATCATCACATATATATTTATATTAATTTACCCATTGTATAGTGAATATGGTATGCTTCACGCATTTATCGAAGTGTAATGATCAATATCTTGTGATCACAATCCAACGCGATGGCAAGCCGAAAGACAATCTCACCATCATTATCGAACCATTAGACATTAGGAGATATGAATATTTTCACTTGTCATGATGAGCGGACAATTATTATGGTTCAAACGTCTGCCCATATTTTCCTCGGACATGTTCACCACATTACTCGCCTAGCAAAACATGTTATAAACGTTGCACATGTTGTTGTTTATTGGACTATGATGTTTTACTTCATGGAGTTACTTTAGAGGAAGCTTGCATGTGCATTCATGGAAGAAACCCGTGCACATCGCCATGATGTTTTAAAAATGTTTGACTCCATCCAAAGGTTGAATGTCATAGATGCAATCACTCCGCGGAAGTTTTTTGCGGAGAACGTCGATTTTATAAGTAAACTAGTGGGCTTAGATCCCTGGTTTAAGTTTTAAGCTTGGCCGAGCAAGTGAAAACATATGAGATGGACACTTATCGCTAGAAGGCTATGAATGACAATACGTAACAACATTTTTGAATTACTCTTCTCTAATTTTTGGAAGTTCTGAATTTAGGGTTAAAACTGTTTAGTCCGAAAAACCGATAATATAAAGTTACGGTAAAACTGACTTATAAATTAATTTCAACTTAGTGATATGAGAAAGTGGGTATAACCATTAGAAATTCTCTCAAAGGATCCTTGAGTATTATGAATTGAGGGTGAAAAAAATCAATCTAAATTGGAGTTTAATTATTTAAGGAAAAATAACTCTAATTTTTAAGGGGATGTAAACAAATTCAAAAATAGAGTATTTTGAAACCAATCAATAGAGAATGAGAATAAAAATTTTTAGAAAAATAAATTTGTACAAGAATCGGTCGAATTAGAGGTGAATTTAACTCAAAAGGGTTGAAACCAATCAAACCGACTTAGAGCGGTAAAACCCCTTTAATTTTAGACAGTGCTAAACAAATCCAATTGATGTGGTTTTTTAGTACATCCAATAGGAAATTAAATGTAGATTTTTTCATGATTTTTATTTTCTCAAGAACCTAGAGGGAAAGCGGTGAAGTGGGCAAAAAATTACTGAATCGACCGAGAAATTCGTCGAAAACCGGTTTGCTATAGTGATAATCGGTCGGCATGCCACACGAGACAAAGGAACACAGTGCATACATGGGGCGTGGGGTGCATACATGCACGACCATGCACCTGAGTGTCATCTTCTTCACCCGACCCCTGAACCGAATTTTGCAAAAAAACTCGATAATCATCGATACAAAACCTCGAATCCACCACATGGGAAAATTAATCCACTCACATGGCTAGAGTATATGAATTGATGAAATAGAACTATTGATGGATTACCACGTGAGTGTAGAATCTAACAATATAAATATAAGGTGTTTTCTCATCGAAATTTGACCAAAATTCTCTCTAGAACACACACAATTCCCAACTTTGATGACTCGAATTGCAAAGAGACTAGCTCTATCGTCCGACCATCTTAGAGTGTGGTCTTGTTGTCTCTAGAAAGCTGAGTAAGTCAGTTTTTCAACGCCGCCTTTCTTGATCCTCAACTCTCAGTCTACTGGCACCAATGTGATTGCAAAGTACTAGAGCTCCAACGGTCGGAAAATAGAGCAGTTGCTTCGAGGGCCAATTTAGACAATTGAGAAAAATTCAACAGTCTTCTTGGACCACCAGGTTTCCATAACAATCGACCTTGCTCAATAAGAATAAGTATAGAAGGAGAATTAAATTATTCAATTTCCAATTTTTAGGTTAAGTGGATAATCTAACTAAAATGAACATTTCAGGAGCTATAGACCACCATTCATGGTAATTCAAGTGGCCACATACATCTTGAAGATTCAGCTTTCCAACCCCACTAACATAGTTAGCCGACATGTTGCCTCCGATGAGTTCCCAGCTTTGACCCGACTTTACTCATTTTTACTAAGTTTTTTTTATCAAGCTCGATCATAGCAATTCTGACCAACTCCAGTCAAAACAAGTTTATGACGTCCTAGAGGGAGGCTAGGGGGACCTTGATACATAGTTTAGGAATTTTTGGAGATAGTTTGGTTATGGGTGAAAGGTCAGGAACTAGATTGCAAATAAGAAAAACTTAGGGGACCCAAAAAAAGAATGAGTTTTTAATGGGGTCTTCCTAAGATGCTAAAGGAAGTTTTGGGGTGGATTGGAATATTTGGTAATGATGGGGGGGACTTGGTTTGCCTACTGTGGAAGGTCTAGGGACATAATTGTAATAAAGTCAAAGTTAAGGACTAAAATGTAAATGAGAATATTTGCACGACTAAAAGGTAACTTTTGGGCAATCCTATAAAACCAAGGAAAAGCTCGACTTCATAACTGGGTTAAACCGAACCAGAAAGTGAGTTCAAACCACGAACCGATGGGCAACTAGAGAATTGATTGAACCAAAACGTGGAAAGAGCTCAATGAGAGGCCATGAGGGATAAAAAAGGATTAGGAGATCCCCTTAAGAGGATTGTGGGACTCGAAATCAAGGGTTGGAAGAAACCGGTTCGAATTGGATTCAAGTTGGATGTAGTCACAAAACTCCCTGAATTTTAAGATGTCAAAATAAATCCAAATTTCGTGGTTCTTGAGCCCATTAAATATGAAACTGAATATATAATTTTTAGGTGATTTATTTTCTCAAGAACTGGTCGGAAAGAGGGTGAACTAGACAAAAAGCTGCTCAACAGACCGAGAAATTTATAGAAATCTATTTTCTACAGTGCCAGACAGGTTTGCATGGAAGCTGGGTGCACACACGCCCTGTACGCATGGAGCATGGGGCGCATACATATGCGATCATGCACGTGCGTGTCGTCTTCCTCGCCCGACTCCCTGACCTAGATCCCTTGTTTTACTCGATACCTCATCAGTTGACCCACTAACTCCACTGCTTGGGAAAATTAATTCATTACCAGCACCATGTGCAATGAATTAATAAAAGGAAGCTATGTATAGATTGTCATAGAGGCTCAGAACACAACCATATAAATTAAGACGTCTATCTCACCAACAATTGCTTAGAATTGTCTCCCAACCACTGATTGTTCCCAACTCTGGCGACCTCACTATCAGAAATCATAACTTCACCATCTGACCACCTTCGACGACATTCTTAATATCCTTAGAAAGCTGAGGACATCATCTTTCCATCTTCACCCCTCTCGACCTCCAACTCTTCCCCTACCTATGCCGATGAGATTGCACTGTAACCAATCTCCACCGAACAAAAACAAAACACCTATTTTTTGGGCCAATTCTGACAGCCTCGATGATGCTCTTAAGCTGAGAAAAATCTAGTGAGTCATTTGCATCACTAGCTTTCCACAGCCACTGTATTTTCCGGAAAGAATTAAAAAATGGGTCTAAATTAAATCATGAAAGTAACAGATCATGGGCAGAGAGACCCATCTAACTAAAATGTAAATTAAACGAGCTACAAACCACTAATTGAGTTGGTTCAAGTGGCTGCAAACTCTTGAGAGTGCCAGCTTTCCAACCCCACCGGCCTCAATTGTTGACGTGCCACCTTCGGTGAGTTTCCAGCGTTGACTAGATTTACTACGGGATATGTTGACTTTTCTTATCAAGCTCGATTAGAGCAATTTCAGCCGATGCTGGCTAAATCGATCATATGACTAGGTAGAGGGAGGCCAGGGGGACCTCCTCACATAATTTGAGAATTTTTGGAGGTACTTGAAATTTGGGTCAAAGGTGGGGGGCCAAATTTTAAAGATTTGAAAGTTTGGGGAACCAATTGGAAATAATCTTTTTATGGGGTCTTCCTAACTATCTAAATAAGGTGGTGGGGCTAATTGAGATGTTTGGTAAAGTCTAAGGACCAAATTGCTTATTGAGAAAGGTGTAGGGACCTTTTTGCAATAAAGGTAAAGTTTGGGGTCAAAGTGCAAATATGAACTTTTGCATAGCCAAAGTGGGCTTTTTGGGGAGTCCAAAGACCTAAATATAATAAAAGGGAGTTTAGAGACCTTCGTGGGAAAATTGGGGGTCAAATGGATCCTGGAATCAAAGTTCTTAAGTGGAGGGCAAAATTGTAATTTTGCCAAAACTTAGGACCTTTTGGCAATAAAGGAGAAATGAGGCTTGGTGTCACGCCCCGACTCGGTTTGATCAGATCCTCGCGAGCAACCGCCGCTCACTTGGTTCAAGAAGGGTTTCCCTTCTCTTAGACAAGAGGAGTCATGCGTAATTTCTGATCTTGTACCCTAAAATAGCATTAATCAAAACTAAAACAAGCTTAAAAGAACTTTAACGTACCTGACTTAAAATTCATCTTCTCGAGCTCTCTCTCTTAGTTTGATCTCCTTTTTCCTAAAAAGGGAATAAAGTGAGGGGTGGGTTTATTCAACTCAGTGAGTGGGTGTTGGTAGTGACTTTTAAAGAAAATACTTAGTTTATTAAAAACTATTTCAAAGTTTATCACCATTTTCAAAGATTTTCTCCAATCTCAAAGCCTTTCACTATTTTCACTTATTATGTGTGTTTAGCTTTCTTAGCACATCCCCTTGCCTCATGAGACATTTAGTAAACAAACACATGCCCTATATCATAAAGGGGTACACACATTCATTGGTGCAACACACCCACTACACGCACTTGTGAATCAGAGCATCTTTACGGTCTACCATAATAGAAGTCTCTGACTTCTACCTTGAGTCTGAGCGATGCCCTAGGCATTAGGTCCACAGACTTCACATCACTTCATGTTCATATGAGGATGAGACCTCATCCCACACCCTTCATAGTTTCAATGCACAAGAAACCCCAACACAGTAGATTCGTGACTAACTGGCATGATGGGGAAGCCCTAACATAGTAGCTCCTCACTTCCCTTATCACCACCGTGTCATCCAGTAGCTCTTGGAACCCATCACTACCCCCTTGGGCATTTTGATGGTCCCGAATCAAAAGTACATGCACAAACAATAGTTTTCATATTCTTAGCCATTCTTTTCAGTGTCAACGATCCAATGGCCCTTGCATTCAACCCAACCTGCAACTATTTGTTTGGTCGGTCCATCGACCTAGCCCTAATGCACTACCGCTAGCCCATCGAGTCTTGTCACTCGTGACTTGATACCATGGTGAATCACACAATAAATTCCATTTTAAATAAAAGTTTTTATGGTTCTTCCTATTCATGTTTGTTTACGGGCTTCAGCTCGTGCCCACTGGCATTAGGCCCAATGCACATGTTTTTCAAATTAGGCCTTAAGCCTTATAAGTTCAAAATTTGAGGCCTCCAACCTGTTAGAGTTGTTCTAGCTCTCGTTAAAAGGGTCTCCCAATTAGTTTAAGCAATGGCACATAGAAAGAGGAGAATACTTCCAACAAAATCTCCTTTTAACTCATCGCACCAACTGGGTGTGATGATAATGATAGGTTCACTTACAACCGATATGCGAGTTTTTTCTTTTAGTAAAGAAGTACATCATACTAACCGGGTTTGATGCTTAAATAATCCCACTTACAACCGATAAGTAGGTTTTTCATTTAATAAAAGTGCTCATCACTCCAACTGGGTATAACGTTAGATAATCCCACTCACCCGTTGATTGTAATGTGTTCGTCCCCAATAGATTTTACAAGTCCACACTAGATCTCCTACTTGTGTTCCGGTCCCAAGTGTCCCTACACGGTTTGACCACTCTTATACATTAGGGTTTGGCATAAAAGCTTCCTAGCCTTTCAGTATTGGCTACTAGGCCCAAATTTTTGGTTTATTACACTTACGTCCCTAAAGTTCATACTTCTTGACTTTTACAATTGGGCCTAGTGTTAAATTTTTCCCAAATCAAGCCCCGAGTACTTCCAATGTCGTCCTTGGTTCCTTAATTTACTTAAAATTGTGAACGAGGCTCAAGTTTTCCAAATTCCTAATTTGGTCCCCAATTTTTCTAAATTTACCATTTTGCCCCTACTTTTCAAAAATAACCATTTGGACCAAAATCTTTCAAAAACTAACCAATTGGTCCTCCAACATCTTTATCATTGCCAATTGACCTTCAATTTTGAGAAATTGCATGGAGTTACCTCAATTTTCTAAAATCCCCAAAATTTCTACCACTCTCTACTGATCGAATTTGATTTCTTCAAATTGGCCATTCAATCGGGGTTATATTCTCAAATTGACTATATGAATTGGTTTATACAATTCCTTACAATTCAATTGCACTTTTAATTGTAGGATTTGGCTCTGAAACGAGCTAAAACGGAGCTTTGCTCGAAATTTAGACGTAGAGAGAGAAAGCTTCGAAAGCTTACCATTGGAAGAGCGACAATTTGAGTTCTTGATTGGGGAAGTTATCTCTTGTCCTCATGGTCCTCCTAGGATTAAGAATCAGGGCAATTGTTGATAAGATTAGCGGTAATTTAATCAATGAACTCTGTCACTTTCTCTCTCTAGAACTAAACTACAACGATGGAGTAGAGCCGAATTGGCTTACCTTTCACCTCTTTAGAGGTCGTGTGATGGTTGTGGGGGCTATGAGGGGACTCAATTCAGTTGGAGGTGGTCAGAATTGGTCGAATTCCGATCGACTAAAACATAGCAGATTTGGTTCGCTAGAGCTGCTTCACTGTTCTAGCTCGCCGACGCTTCTCCGGCGATCCTCGGGTCGGTTGGAGGTAGGTGTTAGGTAGTTGACTTCCTCCCAAGTCTATAGGACCCGGATTCATCTTCTGAGTTTAGAAGAAGTGCCCAAGTCAAAGCTCTGGTTTGAGCTTCACTGAAAAATAGAGCACTTCAGAAAGAGAAGAATTAAGGTGTGTGAAGGATTAATAGAGGGGAGCTCTTTATATAGGGAGCTTGGGGACCCTGTGCCTTACTAGTTTTCATACTTGTTGCACTCATCCTGATAAAAAATTACCCAAATTGGAGAAAATTTCCTTCACTAGAAAAGGAAAGAAAAATCTTTCCCTGAGGAACACTATCATCAATCGGCCATGTGGCAGCACGTGATTGGTCAGTCCTACTGACATGGCGATCTGACTCAGCCGCCATGTCAGTCATTGACCGAAAGACCAAACACGTGGCAGCCTCTCATTGGCAGGTCGTGTCTGCGTGATTGCTGATTGGGCACCCGCTGACCGTTGACCGGCTGATAGAGCACTTTTTGCCACGCGTCGCACTCTGATTGGTCGTGCGTGTGCTGACTGGATGTTGATCGGTCAGCAATCAATTGACCAGATTGGTTCGATCGATTCTAATGACCAGAAAATGAAAATCGGCCGGTTTAGGACCTATTCGACTGGTTTTCTTGAAATTAAAATTTTCTAAAATTTCTAAATTCATTTTCTATTCAATGGTGGTATTAATTTCTCGAATTGATCTTTTTAAGCCACCTAGAAAAATCAATTTAGAGACTGGTTCATGGATAGTTCAACCCGATTCAATCCGGTTCAGGTTCGGTTCACCCTAAACCGATTCAGTTTTCTCATCCAATTTCCTTCATGACCCTTCCCCATGATTTTAATGACATATTGGTCACTTGGGATTTTCATATTTCCCATTTCAACCCTCCTTTATCGTTCTTGGTTCATTAAGTGGTTATGTTATCTCCTTAATTTAACCGATTCTTTCCCAGTTTCCTTGACTGATCTGGGGTGATGAGTTTCACACTTGGAATCATTTCTAATGCAAATTGGGGCCTAAATGAGACCCAATGAACCTTAGGGACCATTTTGGAAAGACTTGAGAAAAGTTTTAGGTTCGAAAAGAGTAACCTTAAAAGGGTAGAAACTATAGGAATAATACAGTCATAGTATGTATAGGGGATCAATATAAATACTGACCATGGGTTTATTATACCTTGTAGAGAATGCAAGGACCATCAAACTAGAATTAGTACAGATTCCAACCACATCACAAAATGAACAAGTTCTATGAACTAGTTGACGATGCGTCCTATTGAACCGACTGAGTTAATTGTTTGATTGTGTATGTGGCCTTGTGTGCTTTAATCATAATTATGTTGCACTTTGATAATTGATATAAGAAGGGTAACCGATACTAAGCATGCCCACTAAATCAAAGATTAATTTGAAATTAAAAGAAGGAACCGATCATGGGAACTAAAAGCTAGATGAATGTTGGTTTATGAGAAACTGAGGAAAAACATAAAATTGACGTATACCTTGTGTGAAATTGGGGAGAGGGTCGAATTCTCGATATGTGTGCTATGATTGTTGTGATTATTATTGGGTCAGGTTAAGAGGTGAAACCCAAGCCCAAGCTCATAAGGCCATTTACTTAAAAAGGGAAGTCAGCTTACATAGAGTTGATCTCCCATTGTTTATGCATTCATGAAAAGAAAAGGGGAGATGTACAAAGAGAATCGACCTCCCATGCTTTAAGCACATTTTTAGAACGAAAACCGTGGAATGCATTCGATATGTTAAATGATGGGAGATAGCATGTGTTGCACGAGCTCCCGGTAACATTGTACGAGTGGTGTAAACCCCGCACTTTTGAGTTAAGGAAAATCGAGAAAGAACTGGTCAACCCGAGTAAGAAAATTGAGCCAATTTACAAATCCGATCATTTGGTAACAAGCAATTTGGAAATTTACAACTTATAGGTGATCCAAATGGTTTATTAAATCTTGAAAAATAATTTAAGACAAATTAAAATAGAAAAATCAAATTTCTGGTAAACTAGAATTCATAAAAACTATAAAGTTAAGCGTGCTTGCCTGAGAGTAGTATGACAATGGGTGACCTCCTGGGAAGTATAATTTTTTTTGTAACCCGAAATTTCGGTCAAAACTTTTTATGCGCCTTATCATAAATAGCTATAAATTAATATATATTTAATTATTATAATTAATACCAATAATTTAATACATAAATTAAATTATTGGAATTAATACAAATAATTTAATATCGAAATTAAATTATTAAAATTAATACCAATAATTTATTACAATATTAATATTAGTAATAAATCTCTCTCATTTAATATACGGTTTTACACCTATATAAAGAGGTTATCCCCATTCATTCTCCTAACACCTGAACACTTCTCTCTCTCTCTACTACTCTATTTCCCGGTGAAACTTAAACTAGAGCTTCGACTTGAAAATTTTTCTTAACATCGGAAGGAGAGGATAGGCTCTTTAGAACCGCAGAGAAGTTAGCTATCTGATAGCAAACTCCAGTCAAACCGAGAATCACTAGAGAAGCGTTGACATGATGGAATAGTGAACCAGCTCCGACGGACCGAAGCTGCCCTGTTTCGTCTGAGTTGAAATTGGCCATTTCGAGCCCTATTTAGGCCAAACCAAGCCTTCCCAACACTTCCTTCACCCTCCCATGGCCAAATTAGGATTGAAAGGTAACCCAATTCGACTCCACTCTACAATTTCCTGCCGATGTTAGAGAGAGAACCGGTAGAATTTCAATAATGAAATTCTAACTCAATTCCGCATCAATTGATGCGATTCTTAATTCTAGGATGAACCTCAAGATGAGAGCTATCTACCTAGATCGAAAGCTCGGACCGCCTTGCCCTCACCGATGAGAAATCGAAGCTTTCTCTCTCTATAGTCTGTTTTCCGGCAAAGCTTCGTTTAAGCTCGTTCCGGCGTTAAAATCTACGATTCAAAGTTTCTTAGAATTGTATGAACATGCATGCACTCAATTTCAACTCCAATTTCAATAATTAGAAGTGTTTGATCAGTCAATTTGATGAAATCAAATTCGGTAGTGTTGAAGAGTTGAAATTGGGGGAAAATTGGGGATTTTGGAAATTCAAATGGCCAAAATTCAATTTTATGAAATTGAGGGTCAATTGGGCATGAAAATAATGTTGGAGGACCAATTGAGGAATTTTGGAACTTTTGGGGCAAAACTTACCATTTTTGTAAAGGAAGGGCAAAATGGTAATTTTGGAAAAATTGGGGGGACCAAATTGGAAATTTGGGAAATTAAACCCCTTTTGGTAAAATTGAATAAATTGGGGTCCCAAGATAAATTTTAAAAGTTACGGGACTCAATTTGAGGAAAAATCAACATTAGGGACTTAAAGTTAAAGAGAAATAACTTTAAGGACCTAATTGCAAATAACTAAAAGTTTGGGTTTTTTCATTCATTGCAAATAACTAAAAGTTTGGGTTTTTTCATTCATTGGAAATGAATGAAGGCTATTATGCCGAGTAATAATGAACAAGAATGTTCATATCGTGTAGGAACGCGAAATACCGAGAACGCCAGCATGGACGAGCTCGTGTGAATACAAAGAACCGGTCAAGTGGAATTCACTACGTTAAGGGATGAGTGGGTTTACTAACATCATACCCGGTTGGGATGATGAGCACAACTTAAAGATAAAAACCACTTAACGATTGTGAGTGGAAATTTTATATCATACCCGGTAGAGGATGATAAGTACCTCGGTATAAAAACCCACTATTTAGTGGTATTTTAATCATCACCACTTAAAGAAAGTGAAGTGATGTGAAAATCATGCGGAAAAACTACTTACTGGTTGTAAGTAGATCATACCTGGTTGGTATGATGAGACTTCCTCGAAGGAAGTTGAAAACCCGTTCATCGGTTATGAACGGAGGTGTCCTTATACCGGGCGGTATGATGGATAGAGAAAACATATGTTTTGTCGGAAGTGCTCTCCCCTGACTATGTGCCAATGCTTAAACAATTTGGAAAATCTTCTCAACGGGTCAAAATTCTACCAGTTCTCTCTCTTGCACCGGTTGGAAATTGTAGAGGGAAGCCGAATTAGCTTACCTTTCAGTCTTAATTCGACAGTGGGAGGGCTGAGTAAGTGTTAGGTGGGCTTGGATTGGCTTGAGGAGGGGTCAAAATGGCCGATTTCAACTTAGCCGAAATAGGGCAACTTCGGTCCGTCGGAGTTGCATCACTGTTATATCATGCCGACGTTTCTTCGTTTCTCCGGTGACCCACTAAGGGAACTGGTCGACCTGGTGGCTATAAGGGCAGTTCGTCGTTCCATGTGTCTGTGCGAAATCTAGAGTAGCACCAAGCGCATAAGACCGGGGTGGGGACAGGATGAGGTCTCTATCCTCATATGGACACGAAGAAGTGATTTCGGGATTGTGGGTCGGATGTCACGTACATCCACTCATTCCCAGGGTAAAAGTGGTTGTACTTCTATCTGGGTGGCAGGAAAAGTCGCTCCAAAGCCACTAGCGGGTTCAATAGTGATACTGACTTGCGAATGTGTGTAAACTTCATGATGAAGGATGTATGTTGGGTGATGATACACAGTGATAAATAAGAAATGGTGGAAAACCCCGAATTATTAAATGAAGGGATTTTTGAAAACAAAGGAGTCTGGCACACTCCATATAAATGTTTTTCTTAAAAGTCAAAAGCTTTTAAAAACCCATTCACTAAGTAGTCATACTCACCCCCTCCCTTATATCCCTTTCAGGAAATCCCGGAAAGCCTCCCCTTAAAGACCGTCAACTAAAATGCCTGTAAAACAGGTATGTAAAGTTTTAAATTTCATGCAGTTTTGATTATACTATTCTAGGAAAAGGTGCAGATTAAAGGACGCCTTACTCTTTACGATTTACAATAAGGGGAAATCCTTTAATAAACCGAGAGAGTGGCAGGTTGATCACGGGGATCCGACCAAATCGGGTCGGGGCGTGACAACTAGAGTGGTATCAGAGCCTGTTTCCTCAAATACATAATCGAGACTAGAAAATATAGTAACTAATAGGATTTATCCTAAAATTTTTAGATGGCTCCCAGGAGAGGAACCAAGAAAACTTGGAAGGGCTCTACTCAAAACCCTACCTTCGTATGGAGACAACCCTAGAAGCTTCCCAAATGCCTAAGACTTGGAAGAAATGTCGAAAGACCAAATGGTGAAGCATCTTGGAGAATGGTGCTAGGACCTATCGATGGCACAACCCTAAGTATAAAGGAGGATGCTTATCAAGAATTCCATAGCTCCCTAGTTAATTTGTGACCATTTTCTGTGATAGGGCTGAGAGCCCAACCTTTTGTATCCCCATGTTAATAAAAGATTCAAATTCCCCAAAACTCTATCTTATGAGGATGTGATCTTACTAGGAATATGGCCTAAGGAAAATAAAACAAACCCACACTATCCTAGAAACTAAGGAAGAGTCGCAACCCAGTGATGGAAGATGAATCAGGAAATCTAGGTGGACTCTTACCATGACCCTTAGCAAAGGTGATTCAGCTAGAAAACTATCAAGTGATCAGACTCAAGAACGGTAAAGCACCAAACCAATAGTAACCCTGAAAAAAGCCACACTCGAAGGAAAGTAAGAACCACAACAATCCATGTAAGGGAATGACGATGGGACATTACCTGAAGTGATGCCCAATCCTACTAAAGGACAAGTATCACGTTGAACTATTATAGGTGTAAGGAAAGAAGGGGTGTTCCACACATCATAGATTCAGGGCAATATCTCCTCAAAGGTCACGAAGGACATGAAGGATTAGAGACCAATACCATGGAGCATGTTACATAAATAATTCAAAAAAGAGGTCAAGAAAAGACGAGGTGAATACAAAAACTTCTTAAGAAGGTCAAACCGAGAAGGATACCTCATGAATAGGGATAAGGTACATGAGAATCATACTTAGAACTCTCTCATAAGTGGCAAACATAGAAAAACGTCCCCCGAAACTCTAGGGAATGACACAGTGAGAGTGAAGAAGAGAAGGAATACACTATGAAAAGGAATCATTGGTTGGCGGATGTGCAAGGAGCCAACCCCTCATTAGAAACTACTTGAAGGAAGGAAGTATCAGAGGCCAAGACTAACCTACTTTGGAAAAGTGATATAATTTTAAAGTACCACCTCTTTTGGAAAAAGCAAAAAAGTCAAAAATCGAAGTCTCTGACCAACATACCTAAGGAAGATCGGGAAGTAGAAAGGACTACACCCTAAAAAGGTCGGTGAGATGACGTTAAGGACAGGAGTACTCGAGAAGACAACTGCCCTAAGAAGACCTAAACCACGAGACTGGTGGAAGCGGGGTAGTTAACCAGCTAATACGCGGAAGAACCATGATGTTAGTTCTGACAAGGAAGATAGGCGAAAAGGTCAAATACTCTAAAAGAGAAGGATGGAAGAAATCCTTAAAGGGACCAAAAGGCCAAATTAACAACCAAACCCAAGCCAAGAAAGAAATAGGCAAGCTTCTCACATAATGATCAAGAAATCTTGAAACAAGGAAGATTTGTACGCTCCCTAAGGAAATAGACAGGTATTGGTTATGAATGAGGATGCGGATAGAGTATAAAAGATGTCTTACAAGACCTGAGGAGTAAAGGTAAATAGGAGAAGACAACATCAAGAGTAGAAATCCCCTAGAGCAAATGTAAAAAGGAATGTCCGGAGAAAGGGAAAGAATTCAACAAAGGAAGGAAGCCCCAAAAAGACATGTGTATCCCAATTTAGAGGAAATGGAACCAACCAAAATAGAAGGAACGATAAACTCACAAATGAAATGTTGGTTGAGATGGAAGAATTGAGTACCAAGGAAAAATGAGGTCCTAAGAAGGAAATTAAACTAAAGGAATTATTGATGGGCGGATGGATACAATGTGGAGTGAAAGGAACTAACCCTTAATTAGGAAATATTTCCAAGGAAGGAAGTATCGTAATGGCCCAGGCTAACTTGTTTGGAGGGAACAGGAGAACCAAGTAGAAAGAGGAAAACTAATAATGACAGACAGCCAAATAGAATAAACAAAACCCTAAGAAGGAATGAGATGTAATAAAGACTACACTCTATGATGGACAATAGCATGGGCATGAAGAACGAGTGATACAGCTGCCCAAACGATTGGACCAAAAAAATAAAGAATTGTGAAATGGTTACGAACAAATCAGAGGGGAATATGGCCAAAGGAAAACCCTTGAGTAGAGGATATCATTGGGAATGATGATGGATCTAAGAAAGGACGAAACCCAGCATGTCAGTAAAACATCTGGGAATTTAATTAATTGGAACCAGAAATACTCAATAAGGAAATCGAAAAGGAACGAGTGGGTAAGTAGAACCAACACAATTGAGTAAGTGGAGTTAATAATGGTAAAATAAAAAGGATAGTTGAGGAATACTATCCAAAGAAAAGAGGAATGAAGTTATATAATCACTGAAAGGTCTAAAAGCTAAGAGAGACACTTCAGGAGATGTTCTAGAAATCAAATAGACAGAGACAGTTCCTAGAAAATGCTATGCTGTAAGGGCATGTAAGCCTAACAACTCGAGGAGAATATGACTCAAAGTAAGGAAGAGTTGGCTAATAAGCATGACGAGGTCAAATATAACAATTTGGATCGAAGTTATAATAGACAACGAATGGAGAAAGGGTCAAAATAGGACGAAAAGGTGATAATAAAGTGGAAACATGTACGTAATGCCCGAAAGAACATTGAGCTAAAGGTTTCAATAACCGAGGGGTTAACTAGACACGGGAATGGTTAGGTATCTTGGAATTCCCAATCTTGAGTACAGAACCTCAAACGGAAGAATGTGCTCTAAGCAAAAAAAGATATAAATCTAAGAATATACCCTGAAGTAAGGTATGTCTTGTTATGATAAACTCCATGGAGGGAGTAAATAATATAAAGGAAAAGAAATTCCTTAAGTGAAGGATGAAAACAGGAATAATTGAAAGAACAAGAGAAGAGTTTGCATGTTAAGCAAACAACAAATGGACATCAAAGAAAATGGTTCCTCATGCAAGGTTGCAAATTAAGTTTTGGGGACAAAACTCCTAAAAGGAGGGGATTGTTGTAAAGCCCGCACTTTTGAGTTAAGGAAAACCAAGAAGGAACTGGTCAACCCGAGTAAGAAAACCTAGCCGGTTTACAAACCTAATCATTTGGGAACAAGCAATTTGAAAATTTACAACTTATGGGTGATCCAAAGGGTTCAATAAACCATGGAAAAGAAATTTAAGACAAATTAAAAGAGAAAAACCAAATTGGTTCAAGTGAACAAGAATTCATAAAAACTTTAAAGTTAAGCGTGCTTGCCAACTTTTTATGCAAACGTACGCATAAATAGTCATAAATTAATATATATATTTAATTATTATAATTAATACCAATAATTTAATACCTAAATTAAATTATTCGAATTAATACAAATAATTTAATACCTAAATTAAATTATTGGAATTAACACAAATAATTTAATACCTAAATTAAATTATTGGAATTAATACAAATAATTTAATATTGAAATTAAATTATTAGAATTAATACTAATAATTTATGGTAATATTAATACTAGTAATAAATCTCTCTCATTTAATATACAGTTTTACACCTATATAAAGAGGTCATCCCCATTCATTCTCCTCATATCTGAACACTTCTCTCTCTCTCTCTACTACTCTATTTCCCGGTAAAGCTTCACATTGGAAGGAGAGGTCAGGCTCTTTAGAATCGGGGAGAAGTCAGCTATCAGATAGCAAACTCCACTCAATCCGAGAATCACTAGAGAAGCGCCGACATGATAGAATAGTGAAGTAGCTCCGACGGACCGAAGCTGCCCTATTTCGGCTGAGTTGAAATTGGCCATTTCGAGCCCTACTTAGGTCAAACCAAGCCTTCCCAACACTTCCTCCACCCTCCCACGGCCGAATTAGGATTGAAAGGTAAGCCAATTCGGCTCCACTCTACAATTTCCCGCCGGTGTTAGAGAAAGAACCGGTAGAATTTCAATAATGAAATTCTAACTCAATTCGGCATCAATTGATTCGATTCTTGATTCTAGGATGAACTTCAAGATGAGAGCTATCTGCCTAGATTGAAAGCTCGGACTGTCATGCCCTCACCGATGATAAATCGAAGTTTTCTCTCTCTACAGTCTATTTTTCGGCAAAGCTCCATATGAGCTCGTTCCGGCGTTAAAATCTGCAATTCAAAGTTTCTGAGAATTGTATGAACATGCAGTAACTCAATTTCAACTCCAATTTCAATAATTAGAAGTGTTTGATCGGTCAATTTGATAAAATCAAATTTGGTAGTGTTGAAGAGTTGAAATTGGGGGAAAATTGGGGATTTTCGAAATTCAAAGAACCAAAATGCAATTTTATGAAATTGAGGATCAATTGGGCATGAAAATAATGTTGGAGGCCCAATTGAGGAATTTTGGCATTTTTGGGGCAAAACTTACCATTTTTGTAAAGGAAGGGCAAAATGGTAATTTTGGAAAAATTGAGGGGACCAAATTAGAAATTTGGGAAATTAAACCCCTTTTGGTGAAATTGAATAAATTGGGGTCCCAAGATAAATTTTAAAAGTTACGGGACTCAATTTGAGGAAAAACTGACATTAGGGACTTAAAGTTAAAGAGAAATAACTTTCGGGACCTAATTGCAAATAAGTAAAAGTTTGGGTTTTCTCATTCATTGGAAATGAATGAAGGCTATTATGCCGTGTAATAATGAACAAGGATGTTCATATCGTGTAGGAACGCGAAATACCGAGAACGCCAACATGGACGAGCTTGCGTGAATATAAAGAACCGGTCAAGTGGAATTAACTGCGTTAACGGGTGAGTGGGTTTACTAACATCATATCCGGTTGGGATGATGAGCACAACTTAAAATTAAAAACCACTTATCGGTTGTGTGTAGTATTATATATATCATACCCGGTTGGGGATGATAAGTTCCTTGGTATAAAAACCCACTGTTTAATGGTATTTTAATTATCACCATTTAGAGAAAGTGATGTGAAAATTTTACTGAAAAATAACTTACCAGTTGTATGTAGTTCATACCCAGTTGGTATTATGAGACTTTCTCGAAGGAAGTTGAAAACCCGTTCATCGGTTATGAACAGAGATGTCCTTATACAGGTCGGTATAATGGATAGTGAAAACTTATTTTGTCGGAAGTGCTCTCCCTTGATTGTGTGCCAATGCTTAAATAATTTGGGAGACCTTCTCGATGGGAGCTCGAATAGCTCTGATAGGCCAGGGGCCTCGGTTTTGGAACTTGGGGCTAAATGCCCGATTTTGAAAATCTCATTCAGTGGGCCTAAGGCCAGTTGGCACGAGCAAGAGCTCGTAAACGAACATGATATATGTGCCATAAAACTTAATAAGTGAATTGTTTAGCCATGGTACCAAGATAGGACTGACATGCTTAGTCAACTAGCAGCAATGCGACATGACAGGTCGACGGACCAGTCAAGACAAACAACTGTGGGTTGAGTTGAGAGTCGGGGCCGTTGGACCAGTGGCACTACATATTACATGGCAATATGAGAAAACATTATTTGTGCATGCACTGTGAGTACGGGATCATCAAGACGCCTATGAGGGGTAGTGATGCGTCCTAAGGGCACTGGTCGACCTGGTGGCTATAAGGGCAATTTGTCTTTCCAGGTGTCTGTGCGAAATCTGGAGTAGCACCGCATAAGACTGGGGTGGAGACATGATGAGGTCTCTGTCCTCATACGGACACGAAGAAGTGATTTCGAGATTACGGGTCGGATGTCACGTACATCCACTCATTCCTAGGGTAGAAGTGGTCGTACTTCTATCCAGGTGGCAGGAAAAGTCGCTTCGAAGCCACTAGTGGGTTCAATAGTGATACTGACTTGCGAATGTGTGTAACCTTCATGATGAAGGATGTGTGTTGGGTGATGACACACTGTGGTAAATAAGAAATGGTGGAAAAACCTGAATTTTTAAATGAAGGGATTTTTTAAAACAAAGGAGTCTGGCACACTCCATATAAATGTTTTTCTTAAAAGTCAAAAGCTTTTAAAAACTCATTCACTGAGTAGTTGTACTCACCTCCTCCCTTATATCCCTTTCAGGAAATCCCGGAAAGCCTCCCCTTAAAGACTGTCAACTAAGATGCTTGTAAGACAGGTATGTAAAGTTTTAAATTTTATGCAGTTTTGATTATGCTATTCCAAGAAAAGGTGCAGGTTAAAGGACGCCTTACTCTTTACGGTTTACAATAAGGGGAAATCCTTTAATAAACCGAGAGAGTGGCGAGTTGATCATGGGGATTCGACCAAACCGGGTCGGGGCATGACAAGTGGCAACATTACAAGGAATGACCATGAGTGCCATGCCTTGATTGTGAATTATATTATTTAAACTAGTTGTAAACCCCATTCTATCAAAATAAGAAGCCGAAAATGAGAACTGAAAAAACTTGAAAGAGAAAACTGTGGTTCATAGTGAATCGAAATTGGTAAAAAGAAAACCAAAATAGGAATTGGGCAAACCCAAGTGTTCAATGAAGATAAAAAAAATAATGGAAATGGTTCATGAACCAAATTGGATGTGAGAACCAGACTGGTTCAAGGTGAACCAGAATTGAACCAGGTTGAATCGGCTTGAACCGGGAAGAATCGGTTCAAAGATTCATTTTTCTTGGTGAATTAAAAATATCAATTTGGGAAATTGGAGTAACCAATGTGTAAAAAAATGAATTTATATAAATTCAGAAATTTTTAATTTTGAGAAAACCTTTCGAATCTGGCTTTTATCAGCTGATTTTCGTTTTCGGGTCACCAAACTTGCCAACGGTCCAGTCGATCAATGGACTGCTTGCCAGGTCAGCGTCCGGTCAGCATGCATGACCAATCAGTGTGTGACACATGGAAAAGCACTCCGAGTCAGGCACTTGGTCAGCGTATAGAAGTGCTAAACAATCAGAGTGTGACATGTGTCATCGGTCAACGGTAAGACAAGGAAAATCCACGTCACCGAATACTGACCAATGAGGGAGCAACACATGTCCTCAGTCAAAGGTCATTTGAGGAGAAGACTCAAATGTGCCATGTTAGCGGCCAACTAGGATGTCGAAGAACAATCGACCAATTAGAGGTTGACATGTGGCAAAGCCACATCAGATGGCTACAACCAATCAGAGGCTGGTACATGACAATTAGAGGATACCACGTGTTATGGTCAACTGAAGGTTAGATTCGGTCAGTGACCATGTAGGAGAGAGCGACCAATAGGAGGTCGCCACATGGCTGGTCAACGCGTTAATGGATGACTAAAAAGATAAGTAAGATGTCGCGTCAGCAAAGCTAGCCAATCATAGAGCGCCACATGGCATCTCGTATGTGCGAAGCTGAGATGCATGCATAGTGTTGTCTTCTTGCTTTTGACAATTGAATAGTGCGGGAGGCCAAAAGTTTCCTTAACTCCGGTGGCCAATAAATCTTTCTAATAAGGGAGTAAATCGGAGAGTTAATGGCCAACTGATGGATGGATGGATAGGAATAAAAGTCCCCAAGCTCTCTATATAAAGAGCTCCCCTCCATTCATCCCTCGAAAGCTTGAAAAAGATGAACTACTCCAGTTTTTTACCATCACTGAACTAGAGCTCCGACATTAACCCTTTTCTCCACTTCCGAATGCTAATTTGGGTTCCCTAGAATTGGGAGGAAGTCCTCTACCTTGCCACAGACTCCCTTTAGCTTGAGTATCACCGGAGAAGAGTCGGTGAGCCTGCATAGTACAGTCGCTCCGACTATCAAGAAGTAGCAAATATTTTTTAGCTGAATTTCGGCCACCTCGGACCTCTTATGGCATAGCTCACACTCCCATGACTCTCCACAACTGAACCTAGTTGTCCTTGAGCCTTTAAGGTAAGCAGTTGTCACCACCTTCACCGAAATAGTGGGTTTATAGAGAGAAATGACTTAAAATTTGCTGATCGAATTCTCCATGTTCAAGGCACCAATTGAGGTGAAATTTGACCCTAGAAGGATCCACTTGACTAGAGCAAGCCCCCCAAATCAAGAGCTCTGTCAATCATGTCCTTATCGGTAAGAATTAGAAGCTTTCTCTCTCTAGAAATATTTTTGTGCGAAGCTTCATTTGAACTCAATTCTAGGCCAAATTGATTGATTCAAAGCTTGAAATGATTGTGGAGAGGTAGGAAAAGGATTAGCGGGAGGAAATTATCCAAGTTTAAGTGGTCAATATGATGAAATGATATTTCGGGGGCCAAAGTGCAATTTAGGAGAAATTTGGTGATTTGAGGATTTTTGTGCAATTGAAATAAAGTATGGATCAATTGAGTATTTACATGAAATTGTAGGCTCAATTGTAATTAAAATAATTTTTGGGGAATTTAATTGCATTTAAATGTGATTAAAAGGCTTTAATTGTAATTTTAAATAATATTATATTAAATAAAATTATTTGAGTAGAAAATTGCAAATAATGTAAATTGAGGAAATTATGGCAAATATTTTGGAGTTATTTGTCAAGAAAATATACTTAGGGTCTTGGGGACTTATGTGAAATTAGGGAAAACATAGGAATTTAAGTGTAAATATTCGATAATTCATAGATCAATTATCCGTGATCATGTAGGTGCAAAATGAATACCCTAACCTAAAATCGAGAATCCAATCCAAGTTATTGGAATTCTGTATGGGATGAACAAATCACTAATCTCGGGTGAGTAGGATTACTGACAATGAGTTTGAATGGAATGATGATGCAAACTTAGTAACATGTTTTACTATGAAAATAAATTTCCAGAAGTATAATCCTCTGAATGTGTGAAACTGCTTAAACTTTTGGGATTATACTTTTGAAGAAATCATGAAGTATGTTATTAGGAAAAACCCTTGATGGTGTATGGATACACTTCAAGGGGAATGATTTAGCTTCGACCGTCGATGCTAGAAATGGGCGATGGTCATGGTCGACAAGCGTGGACTAGATCTAGTTCTATTCAAGTGAGCCCACTTTTATGCGGGCCTGAGAGCCTAAGGTGTACGGGAGAGCGGCATGAGTTATGTTAGGACCTTAGGGAGCAGAGGCACTGAGTTGGAAAGGCAATACATGTGAAGTGTCGAGTGATGGTGATGAGAGCTATAACGCCTCCCACACTCCTCCTGGTCTAGGACAAGCCGATTGGCTATCCATTCTGGGAGGATTTGTGTTTATTTGGTTAGGGCCATGAGTGCCCCTTATTGGTTTTGCTTGCCTAAGTTGATGAGTTGGGGCACGACTCGAGATAACCCGATAGTGTCGCCCTAGTAGAGGCCATATGTTGTGTGGGACCACATCCCTTGTTTGAATTATGTGAATTAGGTACAGGAATACCCGATAAAGATGAGACTGAGAATACCCGGGAGTAAGATAGTGACGGACCAAATGACTCGATACTATGTCTCCAAGGGGAGAATGTAAACCCCGTCCCTTTAAAGATAAGAAAAATTGGGAAAAAAAACCAATCGTTTTAAAATAGAAAATCGAGCTGGTTTACGAACCATAACAGATAAAAAAGGGTAACATGGGAAATTGACAAATACTAATTGACTCAAAGAGTCATAAAAATCATGGAAAAGAACCTTGGGACAAATGGGAAGAGAAAACCAGACCAGATTAGGGTGAACCAGACCTAAGCCGGATTGAACCGATTTGAATTATATTTGAACCGGTTTCTAAATTCATTTTTTTGGTAGCTTAAAATGTTAAAATTAGGAAATTGAAGCTACCATTAGATAGATAATGAATTTAGATTAATTTTAGAAATTTTTTATTTTGAGAAAATTGGTCGAATCAAGCCTGAACCGGCCGATTTTTGCCCTTGAACCTGGTCGGACCAGTTTGGTCTGGTTCATAACAATTTCTTCTTCCTCCTCAGGATGACAACACTGTTCATTAATGTAGAAAACTTCCTTCTCCGACGAAGGTGTAACCGCTCCGATCAGGCCATTTTCAGGCAAGGATAAACTCGATCAAAATGGAAAGTGGTTGGGCAGAGGGTCCCTGAGCTCCCTATATAAAGAGCTTCTCTCCATTCATCATCCACACATCTCAAATCGTCATTCTCTATCAACTGCTCCATTTTCTGGTGAGGCTCAAACTAGAGCTCCAACTTCGGTAGTTTTCTTAGCCTTAGAAGACAAGATCGGGTTCTTTATACTCCGTGGGAAGTCAGCTACTTGACAGCAATCTCCCTTCGACCTAAGGACTGACGGAGAAGTGCCGGTGGAATCAAATAGTGAAGCAGCTTCGATGGACCAAAGCTACCCTATTTTGACCGAGCTGAATTCAACCAAATTCAGCCCTCCTCTGGCCAAACCAAGCCTCCCCGACACCCCAACAACCCTCACACAGCCTCAACTAAGCTGAAAGGTATGCTAATTTGGCCCTCCTCTATCGTTGCAGATCGGTGTTAGAGAGAGAAAGTGTCAAACTTTACTAATTAAATCCATCCTCAATTGGACTTCAATTGTAGCAATTCTTAATTCTAGAAGGAACCTTAGAACAAGAGCTACCACCCCGATCGAGAGCTCGGACTGCCGCACCTCCAACGATAATCTTTCGAAGCTTTCTCTTTCTATGAACATTTTTCCGATAAAGCTCCGTTTGAGCTCATTTCATACCCAAATGCTATGGTTCAAAGCTTAATTGAATCACAGGAACTGATGTATACCATCAATTGGAGCAATTAACCTCGATTGAATAGACAATTTGAAGAAACAAAATTTGTTCAATTTGAAGGGGAGAAATTGGTGGAAATTAGGGATTTTGAAAAATTGAGGGACCTTCATGCAATTTCTCAAAATTAAAGGCCAATTGGAAATGAGAAAGATGTTGGGGGACTAATTGGTCAATTTTAGGAATATTTTGGGCCAAATTACCATTTTTGGAAAGTATAGGCAAGATTGTAATTTTTAAAAAGTTGGGGACCAAATTGAAAATTTGGAAAAGTTGAGCCCCTTACACAATTTTGAGTAAATTGAGGATACAGATGGAATTTTGGAAGCTTTGGAACTCAATTTGAGGAAACGTTAGCAATAGGGACCTAAAGTTAAGGAAAATGAACTTTAGGGACCTAAGTGCAATAAACCAACAATTTTGAGCCTAGTCGCTCATGCGTAAAAAAACGATGGTTGTCATGTCAAACCTTAATTGATAAGGATTCACAAATCATGAAGGGACACAAGAAACTAGAACGCCGACAAGGAGAAAATAGCGTGGACTTGAAAAACCGACTGGGAACGAACACGTCACGATCATCGGATGAGTGGGCTAATTTACATATTATACCTGTTGGGATGATAAGCACTATCTTTAACAAATAAAACTTACTTGATTGTTACAATTTTGTTCAATTGTTTTAGCATTACATGTAATATACATAAAATGGAGGAGCTCATGCGCAAAGCTTTTAAAAATAAAGAAGAATGAATGTTAAACCCAAAAATAAATGGAGTTGGGTCGGGTTGGCCCAATTGTTTTGGGTTAGCCTAAACGGGTCATGTTGGTCCAATTTAGTCGAATTAGCCCAATTGAGATAGAATGAGCTCGATATTTTTGGGTTTAATGTCATTATTTACAATGAAGTGGGTCTAGCCCAATTGGACTAAAAAAGTGGGTTTAAGACTATTATTTACAAATAAGTGACTCTAAGTCCTAGTTTTTTTAGTAAGGGGTCATGACCCCAATATTTTTAAAAGTTAGAATTGTAATTCAAATGATTGTTAAACCTAAAAATAAATTGAGTTGAATCGAGTTACCCCAATTGGGATGAGTTAGCATAAACGAGTCATGTTGTCCCAATCGAATTAGAATGAGCTCAATATTTTTTGTTTAGGGTCATTATTTACAAAGAACTAGGTATAAGGTAATGTTTGGTAAGTAAATGGTTATGATCCCAATATTTTTAAAAGTTATAATTATAATTCAATATAAAAAGTGGTTCTCACCTCGTAATATTTTAAAAACTTGGAAATGAGTCACAAATGGTAAAATATAAAATTAGAAATAATATCAATAGATGAGATTTGTATGTTATATATTATGAGTTGTAGTTGAATTTTTTAATATCATTATTATATTGTTGGTTAACTTTTTACTTGCTTAATTATTATAAGTTTGTTCATTTACTATAGCATAACATATAATATACATAAAATGGAGTAGCTCATGCTAAAGATTTTTAAAAACAAATAACAGATGAATGTTAAACCTAAAAACAAATGTAGTTGGGTTAGGTTGTTCCAATTGGGTTGGGTTTGCCTAAACAGGTCGTGTTAGTCCAATTATGTTAGAATTTGGGTAACGAACTTCAGTACGTAATTTTTATTGACCATAATATGAAAGTAACTCTCGTAGAGTCGATAGGCTCAATTAAGTCGGTTGGACTAAATTAAGTCTAGTTATATAATTTAGGTTAGAATTTAGCGAATAGACTGTTTTAGGCAATTTTGACTAGTTGTAAAATGAACTAAACTATTATTGGATCGAGTTGGCCTAATTGGGTTAGAAAGTGTGAACGAGCATCTATAGGTAATTCAAATTGTTCGAAAACTTGAAAAAATTAAAGTTGGGTTGGGTTGCTCAATTGGCTCATGTTAATACAATTAGTTTTGTTTGGTCAAATTAGTTCGAGTTGGCCCAATTGGGTGAGAATTTGGGGAATTAACTTTTGTAGATTATTATGATTAGTAATAAAGTTAAGTAGGTCTAATCGGGTCGGATTGATAATTGAACCACACGAGTCGGATTGACAATTAAACCACACGAGTCGGATTGACAATTAAACCACGCAGGTTGGTTAGGCTAAATTTGGTTGGTTTGACACAATCAAATTAAATATTGGGAAATTGGCTTAAGTAGGTAATACATATTAGTTGTAATACAAAATAAATTAATATTGGATTAGGTTGGCCCACTCGATTCAATTTGTCATAATCGGGTCTTATTGGTTGGATTATACAATTTGGATTAGAATTTGGGGAACATATTTATTTATTTAATTGCTATTGGGTTGAAATGAACCATTCATATTGAATTGGATTTGAATGAACCAAACATGTTAAATTGGTTCGGAATAACCCCATCATATTGAATTGCTCAAATTGAGTTAGGTTGGCTCAATCGAGTTGGAATTAATAACTATAAATCATGGGTTAAGTTGAGAATAAAATTGAGTTCTAAATCAGGATATAATCTTATGTTATTAATACATAAAATTAGATCTCTAATGAGTGATTTAATATTAAATTCGGGTATATGCAAGTTAGGTTACGTTCATATTGATAGAAATCTTAAAAAATTTAACATGAAAATGATAAAACCTAAGGCTCAATAAAAAAATTATTGGAACGTTGACTATATCTTTTTTAATCAATGAAAAAGAACTGCAATATTAGTAAAAGGTTACTCCCACTAATATCAGTTTTTTTCTTAAACCATAAAATACATGTAAATTGCGCAAGGATTATATTTATCAACTTATCACTATCAATAGTCTAATATAATCAAACAAATTAATTTCATCCAAAGTTAGCGTTCTCTTCCAAGTCCACGTCCCAACTATATTTCCATAGGAGTTACGGGGTTAAATATAATGCACGGCTAAATTGCAGTATTATACTAAATATTTGGAGAAAATGAAATTTGTCATAAATATTTTAATATAAAAAATGGTAAAAAATTAAATCCTTGACTATTAGATACTATACAATAATAAATTAAGTTGAAATTTTTTATTTAATTTATATAAAATATAATATTCTCATTATAATTATATATTTTAATTTATATACAAATATTTTATTTAACTTAATTATATATATTTAAAAAATATTAAGTATATATAATTTTTAATTAATAAACTTATTATTTAATTTGAAATAATAAATTAAATATTTTAAATAATTATAATACAAAATTATATAGTTATTGAGTTATTAATAAAAATTACACATAATTTAATTTTAATAAAATATTTATATATAAATTATGATATTATATAAATTTTTACTTAAAAATTATATAATTTATACAATATAATAATTTATTTATAAATATATTTATTTAAATTAGATTACATATTTTTTTATTAATAACTCATTTTATATTATATTTGTGTGAATTATTTTATTAGTTATCTCACATTTATACATAATATGTTAATTATATATGATTTTTATTTATAATTTTATTAAGTAAAAAATATACATAATTTGCATTTTTAAAATATATACATAATCTAAATTAATAAAATATTTATATATAAATTATAATATCGTATAAATATATATTATATAAATTTTAATTATAATTTTATTAAATAAAAAATATATTTTATATTTTATATAAATTTATATATAAATTTGTGTTATCATAATTTATATATAATTTAAATGATATTATAAATTATCTATAATTTATACTATATCATAATTTAAATTAAATACTATTTTTATTGATAACTCAAAAATATATAAATTTATATTATAATTTTTAAAAATATTTAATTTATTATTTTAAATAATTAAATAAGATATTAATTATATATAAATTTTATTTATAAATTTATTATTTACAATTATATAACATATATATATAATTATATAATTTAAATAAAATTAAATATTTATAAATTTTAAAATATATGTTAATAACAAAATTATTATATTATAGTTCAAAATAAATCACATTTCTCAATGGTAAATAATACAAATATCAGCATTTTTAATGTAAGTTAAAATTCGTATAAAAATATCATTTACAAATGGACGAGTCCTGATAAACATTCCTACCTAATAAACGGCTCGTCAGCAGCAGTCGAATAAACTAATATAACATCAAGCAGCATGCAAGATAGTCAGAGGCGAGTTCCGAAGTTGAACACAAACAATTTCTCAGAAGTGGAATCCTAATTTTTCTTGAATCGTATTCGAAGCTTGGGAGTTTGTCTTAAATAGACCAAGGTTTCTGGCCCTTGTAACTGATGAAGAGAGCCGATCAACAAGTTTGCTGGTCTTCTGGCTCGAGTGTCCTTTATTATTTTTCACTTCCAAGTGCTTTTCTGAGGCGTGACTTCCTCTTTTTCGGGGCGATCAAGATGATGAGAAATCAGGCATCAGCATAAAACTAGAATGCAAATATTGTCCTTATGTATGTACGATCTAAGAAGCATCGAACAGGGCCGTATGACACAGTTCAGTACTTAGACCTCAAGGCACAAACTTCTTCAGCCAACTTCTTCTCCCCTTGGACCCTCGAGTTTCCTCCCGAAGTCCTCTTATCCAGCCACCCGATGATGTCAGTGAAGACAACCTCGATGTTCGCTGGGTCCTCGCCGTAGAGTAGCCCGTGCCACATTCTGGCGTATAGCTTCAGTGTCTTGTCCGTGCTCATTGCCTTTTCGTACAGCTGTCTGCTGACAGATTTATCCGTCACTCTATCGTCCTCTCCAAGGAGTACTATAAACGGTAGGGAAACCTGTATACATGCAGAGAACAATGAGCTTTTATAACGATCAATGTACTATATTTGGCTTGGTATAAATGACTCATTTTCATTCTATCATTCTCGTTCAACCTTGTACCTCGTCGAGCCTCTTCTCCAACTCCATACTGACCCTCAAGCATTCATAGCAGGTCTTCAACCGGGGCCGCCCTTTATAGCAGTAAGGGTTCGATTTCACCTATAGAAAGAATGCATACACAGGTCAGTGTTATAACTTCCATCAAAGATCTGAATTTGAATTTTTGAGGTGTGAGAGTGATTGTCATGTATACTTTTCTACCTGTTTTCTGATTTCCGGCATCTTGAAGGCCAATTCGATGATGTCATGAGAAGTCGGAACTACTCTCCATGACGGGATGACATTACAGAGCTTGGACAGAAATGTCAACACCAATTGATTTGACCTCAGCTCATCTGCAATCTGCATGAAAATTATATCATAAAACTCGAGAAACAGATCGTTACGGGTTCTTAAATTTGTAATATATGGCATGGTCATGCACTATGACATTCAGAGATAGGGATGCCAACTTTAACAGTACTGAAATCAGGAGCATCTTGAGCTATTGTGGCAGTGCACATCAGTAATACTCGTTTTTCTTGAAAATATCAATATTGGGACTATTTAATTAATGTTTCTCGTTAATTTGTACAATCAAAACTTAAACTTTATGTACAAAGTCATAATTTTTGTTAATAATATAATTTTAAATTGCATAAAAATAGAGAATTAAGTTTATAATATTAAAAATATTTTATTATTTATAAATTATTAATTTTAAATATATATATATATATAAATATGACTTTCACTTATCCACAATAATTTATATCTCATATTCATACCCTAATGGAAACGGTACATTCGGTTCGTATACTATACGAGAATATACACGTTATTGGTAAGAGCGAATGTTAAAAATATAATAATAAATTAGAGAAAATAAGTATATACACGTTATTGGTAAAAGCAAATGTTAAAAATATAATAATAAATTAGATAAAAATAAATAATTGTATTTTAGGTTTATAAGATTGAAAAAGTTGTATTCTTTATTATTTATAACTTTTAAATAAATATATTCTGAATTTTATTAGTTTTATAATCTAATAACATAAAATCTTATTATTCTAAGAAGAAATTTTAGATTACTTGTGTTATTTTACTATACACTAATTCACTTTATCTATAATTATTTTGGTTCAAATAATACATTTGTTTTTGCCCTTTTGATAATGTGTTGTAATTACCTTACACATGGGGGCCACCAGGATAGCACCATCCCAGTACTTGGGCTTCTTTCGGTGGAGGCAGAGAGCCATGGCCCCTCCCATGGACTCTCCCAGCAGATATCTCATCCTCCCCCTGTTCCCCTTCTCCTCTGCACAATACGCATATACATAATCACGGTGAAGAAGTGTTTGGGAAATATAAGGAATTCAACCATCAAACACATAATCCCCCCTACCACAGACGCTTGTAAAATGGCTCGAGCAATCATCGACAATGTCATCGAAATTGTGGAACAAGCCCTGCAGCCCATCCGATTTACCGTGCCCCTCGTAGTCCATCCCGTAAACAGCATAGCCCGCATTCACCAGACGAATGGCCGTACCTGGTTAATAAGATCGGCTGAGTGCTCAAATGGGCTTTTTCAGACCTTTTCTTTGTATGAAAATGGTATATACATACAGACTTTTCATAGTGATGCTGCACTCCATGGCATAGCCATGGCAGATGAAGATGAGGGCCTTCGCATCCCGGTCCAAGGGAAGCCACTGGCAAGTGAAGAGCTTCAACCCTCTAGAGTTGGAGATATAAATCTACATGATCTCATCATTCAAGGCAGTGTATCATATTTCATTGAATAGAAGATGTGGAAAAAAGTCGAATTTCATTTGTATAAGCTAACCTCTTCATACTTCACTGTTTGGACTTCATCAGCCTGAGAATTAATTCGAAGCAGAAAATGTAAAAAGCGGAAAAATGGAACAAATGAATGGTAAGAAAAGAGATCAGTGATGAGACAGAAACTTACCATTTTCATATATATGGACTAGAAGCTCCAGAGCTTAAAAAATATCTGAGAACAAAAAATGGCTGCTGATGAAGAAAAATCAATCAAATTTTTTGCACTTTTTTCAGGTAGAGTTAAAATAGGAACAAGGGTGAGGATCAAAGGATAGAAGAAAAATTTGGAAAGATCAGATGAGGGATGCTGATTATTTTGCATGGAAGTAGAGAACGTGAGAAAGAGAGTGTTTGTAGTGAGGAAGAGTGAGATTTATTCTGACTCGACTTAAAGGGCTCAGCCCGGCTAGCATGATATCGCATAACATCATGATGTATAATCATAGCAGGGGTTCTATTTTCGAACAAATGGAAGTTCCAAAGATTGCACATCGAAATTTGGTCCGTAGGAGACTCAATTTATAGGTAATCACTCTATGTTTTTATTAAAAAAATTATTTATTACTTAAATTATTTTAATATTTTCTTATTTTCTTATTTTATTTATTTATTTTAATTTTATGTTTTTATTATATAATTTAAATAAATTTATATATTAATAATGTTGTATGTAAATTCGCAATATTTTTTTTTGTGTCCGCAATCATTTGATACACATGCTAGCTGTTTTAGATACATATAATTCCTATTGTAATGAAAAATTGGGCAATATGTGTCATGTGGAGTTTAGCTTTATCCTAGAAAGTGTGGATTGTCCAAGTTATCCCCTCCCTCACAATTCAAATAGGTAGATTATCTTTCAATGGCATGTACAATTCAGTGTTTCGGCACTTCTCACTCGCCTCATAGCGCCACCTATAAGTGTGGCCCATTTATTTCATGTGAATCCCTAACCTTTTATCGTATTTATTTCATGTCAATCCTTAATCTTACATCTTGTTATTGTTTTTGTCCTATCCTCAACCCATCTAATATTTTAATTATTTTAGAAATATCTATGATTTCCACTCATAAATAACAAAAACATATTAAAATTTAAATTAAAAAAATGACTGAAAATACACACAAATAACCCTTAAGGTAACATTGCTGTTAAAGTTCTACTTTTACGTGATGTATTGGTCCACTTTCTATTAATCTTAATAAGTCAATACCAAAGTGAAATAATTGGTATATTTTGATATCTCTCATTCTAATTAGTGATCTTGTATTCCAATTTCTGTGATGAAAAAAATATATTATGGAAGTTTTATTAACCGTTTGTGGGGTGACCAATCTCCAATTAGATTAGTGAAAGTATAATGAGATTTTTTATGATAATAATTAGATCCAAATAAATCAATATCATAGTATAAGTATTTAGGTTGCAAATTTACTTAATAAAAAAATTGAGATAAAATCAAGTAGAATCATTATTACAATTTAATTATTTATTGGATGAGAGGGAAGAGTGCACCCTCATGGTAGAAAAAAAATTAGGACTAACAGCCAATTCGGGCCCACCCGTTTCTATCAGGCAACAATAATGTCAAACAAGTTGCGAAATTATTCCTATATTATAATAGTGAATGTAACAATCCTATAATACTGTTAGAAGATAATGCTCAAAATGAACTAAACATTGATATTTTTCAAAATTCAATCTTTATATAATGTATAAAAAATATTTTAACAATCACATGCATTAAGTCTTTATAATTAATGATTAGTATCTTAATTATCTTATTAAATTTATCTTATATTCCTAAAACCATTTTTTATTTTAATTCATAAAATGGATATTAGAGATTTGAAGTTCGTGAGTATAAGTTAACTTACACGAAAATGTTATCTATTGGATTCATCCTATACTCAAAGTTTATTACAAGTAATTTTTAAATATCCTACAAATCCATCAAGTACGGTTGTTTTTAACTTATTATCAACTTTTTAGTTTTTTAAATAATATCACTCAATATATAATGAAATTACATTACCATTTATAAGTATTTTTTTGGAAGTATATTACCCATCTTAAGTATTTATGATAATATTTATTATAATAATAAACACATAAAATTCTTTCCAATTTGAGAAAAATGTGACCAGTTTTACTTAATTATATTCAACACAAATTGAAATTTTCACTATAACTTAATATCACGTTAAATAAATATATTTTTCAAAATATGACCGATTCTAAAAAATTTATCCGGTTCTACTTAATTATATTTAACACAACCATATTAACTCTAACTAAGTATCTTATGATATTGTACCTTACATCTAATTTAATTAAAAAATTCAAGCAATATATTTAACAATAGAAACTTTACTTTCTAAAAAACCCTAAAAAACCAATCTCTTATAATAATATTATTATGGTTGTAAACATACGGTGATAATGCATATTTTTTAGTATTTGTGTTAAAACACTTTTTTAAAAAACTTATGGATATCATCTCTCAATTATTGAAATTTATAATCCTTATTGCAAAAATATTGGGATGACCCATTTCTTTGAAATACGGGACCTTAATCATTTTTGAAACATCTACATTTTTAATAATTAAGTTGTGATAAGTTAGAGTAAGAAAAATGAGTCAAATCTTGATTAGAAAGGAACCGAATAGTGAATCAATTTGAAATTAAGAACCGAAAATTTTCTTAAATCGGAAATAATTCTATCACACTTAATATTGGAGTTGGAGTTTGATTAAATCGGATTAGGGGTCAAATTTAGACTAGTAATGAAAATTCGAGATCAGAAATTAATTATTGAGCAAATGAACTTGAATTTTTAGAAAAAGTCCACATAGATCAATTCGGACCCGAAGGAACATGAATTAATTATCAAGAGGAAGGGAGAATGAAAAATAAGTAATTTTGGGATTTATGTGAAATTAAAAAAAATTAAAATAATTCCTCGAGTGGTTCAATAGACTCAGAACAATTGACCCAACCAACGAGTTCCCTTTTGCCCATATGTGACTCCCCCTACACGCACTCCTCTACTGCCCAATAATTGTTTCACATACCAAATTGATTCAATTTTGATCAAATTTCATACAACAAAAATTCTGATTGAGTTGAAAACTCACATACTTGTCTCCCTATAAGATTAATTAAGTTATCTTATCCTTATTAGATCGAATTTCTCTCTTAAAATCTGGAAAGTTGTTCCCAAACACACCTCCGACCACTTGTGCTTCGACCTCAAAATTCTCCCCACCCGATCACTAACTGAGGTGATTTGTAACACTGTATTTTAGTAAGCCCAAATTTTGGTTGGAATTTGTTTTATAATTTTATTTTGAGTTTATATCCCAATTGATTTGATGGAAATCTAGGGTAAATTAGAACATATCTAATTTACTTGATGATAACTAGTTTAGTGAGAAAAAATTTAATCGGAGGTGTCGAGTTAAATTTTTAAATTTGGTATAATTAAATATAAATATTTATTAAAATATATATATGGAGAAATATATATGAAAAAGGGGTATGTTGAAGATAAATTATTATACATCAATAATTGGTATATACATGTAGTTTGTGAATATAGGCGTCATTAGAATACCTATTGAGATAGTAACAATGACTAGGGTAAGATTGGAAGTGGTGTTAAGGAGGGTGTAAGTTGTACTTATAGATTGCCCCTCATTCCATGTATACCCATGTGTATGTCAGCATAAGACAATCGTGGTATACATATACTTTAGTGTGTGGTTAGAGGGGACAACAAAAGTATACGGACGTATCCTCCACATCCACATAATTCATGTGTGTAGTTCGAAAGATGGTGAGATCATGTTTGTTCCATTTGGGAACTTGATAAATGATTTATGGTATGTTCAGATAAATTGTGAAACTCTAATGTTGAATGATAAAAGTCGAATGGACTAAGTAATCTAATTATAAGAGTTATGAAATAACTATCCATGTATAGATTTTTGGGGTGAAGTATGAAGTTGTAAGCCATGTAGTAGCCCAATGTTAGTACCCCATTCACTAAGTTGTGGACTCACCCCTCCCCCAAACAATTACTTGTGAATTTGGAGGCTCTGTGAGGCTCAAGTCGGGACATCACTACAGAATGAGCGTAGCTTGAGGTAAATCTCCAAGCCTATATATGAATGTTTTAATTTCTACTTATCAATTGCTATATTCCCGAGTTGCTTATGTAAACTACTTTGGTTACACTATGTTATTAAGAAAAAATCAAATTTCTACTAAAAGCTTGAGGAAGTTTTTTTTTTATTGTGAGCCTTATTCCCTCCAATTTTACTTTGGTAAATGTACCCACTATTGTAATATCAAGCATATTGGTGAGTTACACAAGACCGCCGACTGAGAATCAGGCCAAAGTATGACAACTTTTAATGGTATTAGAGCATATATTTTCAAATAAGGGATTTTGAGAACGAAGAGTTTTGGGATGGATGATAACATTGATAAGTCCTTCATATATAATGTAATAACTTACGTGTGAGAGGAAATATTCAAGAATACGAATGAAAGAAAACATGTTGGTAGAAAGAGGTCCTTATAAGCAAACCACAAACCACCCAACTCGTTATGAAGTAATAGAACTTTAAGGAATTTGTGTGCTACCTACCCAATGTGGCTAGAGAATGACCCTGTAGGGCTATGAAGAGGGAGACCTACACTAGGGAACTACACCGCCAACGTATGAGCCCATCTCAAATAAAAATAACTATTGAGTACCTCTAAGATTATGGTAAAATGCCATTATAAATTCCCAAGGCCCCAAACTTCAAAAGGATGTCGGTATGTGGACTCATGGCATGGTGAGACAAGAAGAGAGGGACACGATCCTTTATTTTTATGGGGAAAAGGGCAATATCAGGGGTAACAATCTATATGCAAAGGGATCCAAGTGGGAAGCTTTCCCTAGAAAACCTTTGGGAAGTGTACGACATGAATGGGTATACGACCCTGGTGCCTACACTACAACAGGTTCACTAAGGACAATGCAAGATAAGTAAATGCTATAGTTGTGGAAAATCAGGGCACAATGCCCAAAATTGCATAGTAGGCTAACCACAGCCAAAAGGGACCAGGGACATTACGAAGGAAGCATACATGGTGATAAATACATCACCATGCCCTAAGTGTCAAGAGTGTCATAGGGGACACTATCAAAATGTCGTAACCTCTTTTGGATGTGGGCAACTACATCACAAGGTTCAGGATTGCTTGCAAGGCAACTCCCAACCGAAACTACAAGTATTATTGTCATCCAACTCGCAAGTGTATAGAGACCCCCGGAAAGAAAAGTGCATTATGATATGTAGTGGCTCTAATGGGTAGTAACATATGAGGGGAACTCTGATCACCATAGGATTTAAAGGAAAGTTTCATTGTGGTGTTTGATGTTTGGATACTCCTAGGATAGTAGGAATGTCTAAGAACCCTTATAAGAAGAAAATTATGTAACAGTTTAAATAAAGTATCTTTTTGGTAGGAAAGCTATTATGAACCTTCTGAAATATAGAACTGAAACATTTTGTAACATGGTGAGTATGTGGCCACCATTGTATCCGAGCCTAGTATGAGGGCTTGGATGAGAGCTAGGTGTATTTCGAGAAACTTTTTAATAAGGTGTACTTCATGAAAGGATAAGGAAATGAGTATGTAAAAGTTCTAATGAGTAACAGAGCTTTTGTAGATAATGAGAAGGTTGAGGTTTGCCTCATTCAAGCATACTCGAAAAGCCATGATGGAGTATGATGATAAAACGGTTGAAGGAACATACCATGGAGGATCAGGAAATGAGGAAAAGGAAGTTCGTTCTAAGAACTCCCATGCACCCGTCATGACTCTAGAGTATGTTTGGGCCTACCTAGACATCATGAAGCATCTCATGATGAACCCTGTACTAACCGAGTTATCAACCTCTATTGAACTTCTAGAGGCGAGAGTGCAACAAGTGGCACCATCTTAGGATTGGAATCTTCAAGACTTTGACATTCCCAAGAACTTAAATGTCCTAAGGCAATTGAGTTGCAAGATCTTCTTAGGAAAAAATGATATGGTCGGAGTAATGGATTGGCTAAGAAATGCCAAAAGGCTAATGAATATTGTAAAGGTGCCAGAGCCAACAAGGGTGACCATAGTCGAGTTCTTCTTGGAAGAAAAAGCTGATAGATTGTGGTTAAACATACATGCCATATCTCCGTCAGCCCCAAACTAGACTGAGTTTAAGGCCAAGTTCGTTGAGGAATACTTGCCTTCATACATGGTGAATGAAAAAAAAATATGAGTTCCTCCAACTATGTCAGGGCTTAGGGAGCGTAGGGTGACCCACTGATCTAGAAGCAGTTAATAACTTGGCGCATGAGTGTGAACATATCCTACTAACCAATCGAGACCCAATGAAAGGGGATGGAAAGAGAAAGGAGAGTGAAGTAACATTGGCCACTCCAATGATGTACAACTAGGAGATCAAATAAGCACTAGGTAGTACAAGGTATTTCCCCATGAAGAGAATGAAGAGTAATAACTATATTGGGAACAAGCCATCCCGATATCAAAAGTGGGGAAAGGTTCACCCAGGTTCTTGTCGGGGCACAACCTGTTATGTGTACGAACAATTGGGACGCTTCACCCATAACTGTCTAAATGTTGGGTGCTTGACCGCTATTATTGGGACATTTTTAGCTCGAACCCCACTACATCCAAGATTCCAAACAAGTACTAATATTGCATCAGATAATGGTACAAAGAAAGAGATATTAGAAGCTCCCTTAACCTAAACCAATGATTCTACCTAAGAGTCTACAACCTCATGCAACAAAAGGTGGAGCCAACCAGAGTATTATAGCAAGAACATCTCAATAAAGCCTAACTAAGTATGTTAACACCTTTTCTTTCTGTGTAGTAAGGTGATAAAATACTCTTATATTGTGAGGTGAGCACATTAGCTCAAGTGCCATGTTGTGCATAAGAATGAATAGTTGTGTATTCCTTTTTGGAACCACAAATCAAATAAATGTGTTTTGATAACATACTACACAAGAGGGGGGATGTAGCAATATATTTAGTGTAAGGAGCAAAAGACTCAAATCACGAATGTTGGACTAAGAATGCAATAAGACACTCATGTACCATAGATGACCAAGTAATGGTAAGGAGGTATATACTAAGGGGGTGTACTAGAGAGAAGTGTAAAGTGTCCAATAAATCTAAAATGAACTAGATTTGACTAGGGTAACTAACATGGATTGAAATCTAGAGTATTAGAAGGAATACAAGAAGTCATCCTAGAAATTGAGGTACTACCGATGAAAATCACACACAAAGTCCTATGAACGAGTAAGGCGAATGACTTTTTTTCCCTTAATGATTAGAAAGAGTAAGAAGGGTAGATGTCTCTAGTGGCACTACCTAAATGGAAACACTAAAAGTAATAGACAAGCTAATGTACAAGAGTCAGAAAATGAGAAAAGGAGGCAAAACCCCATGTGGATAGATGGGGCATGATGGAGGGAGGTGCTAGAATTAGACCTCAAGAATGTTACAACTTTGCACTTGGAAACAGGTAGATGAAGATACTAGTGAGATGACACACAAGTGAGACCTCATGGCTTATAAGACTAGAAATTAAGGAAAATAAGAATATAATCACCCTTTAGTGATAAGGAACTTACCACTATACCCAAGATATTAAGAGAAAGGTATTTTAGTATTATAACGAATTGGGAAGATGAAATAAAGACCAAAAAAGGATTTTGATTGCTAGATCATGATGAGATGGTTATATAAAAGGAAGACAAGATCAAGAATCTCTAACTTGTGGCAAGGGTCGGGGCCGTTTGACCAGTGGCACCATAGATTAAATGGCTTATGTAGAAAACTGTTGTTTTGTGCATGCACTGAGTTACGAGACCTTCAAGATGCCTAAGAGGGGTAGTGATGTGTCCTCGGGCTACAAGACAACATGTTGGAGATAAGGGCAGTTAGTCGTGCCAGCAATCTTGGATGCTCAACGTAGCTTCATGCGCATGAGACCAGGGTGGGGTCAGGATGAGGTATTTGTCCTCATATGGACATGGAGTTTTGTTATGGGATTGAGGGACGGATGTCGCATACATCCACTCATTCTCAGGGTAGAAGTGGATGTGCTTCTATCTAGGTGGTCGGTAAAGTCGTTTTGATGCCACAAGTGGGTACAATGGACATGCTAGCCTGTGAATGTGTGTTCCCTTCAAGATGAAGAGCATGTGTTGGTTGATAAACACAATGTTGTTGTAAACCTCGCCCTTTTGAGTTAAGGAAAACCGGGGAAAGAACTGGTCAAACTGAGTAAGAAAATTGAACCGGTTCACATACCCGATCAATTGGGAACGGGCAATTTGGAAACATACAATGCCCGGGTGATCCAAAGGGTTCATAAAACATTGGAAAAGAACCTTAAGACAAATTGGAAGAGAAAAACCAGACCGATTTAGATGAACTGGATCCAATTGAATTGAACAGGTTTATGTACCGAGTCGGTTCATGAACTAGAATCGATAGAGAAAGGGCAAACCAAGAAATGGATCCCTTGTGATCTAAAGAGATTTATAAACCTTGGGAAGGAACATTAGAACAAAGTGGGAGAGAAAAACCAGATCAGTTCGGATGAACCGGACACAAACCAAATTGAACCGGTTTAAGGATCGAGTCAATTTATGAATCGAAATCAATAAAGAGATGGTAAACTGGGAATTTTATGGACCCTAAATGACCTAAGGAGTCACAAAAGTCATGGAAATGGCTTGTGAGGAATTGGGGATGAAAATCAAACCGGTTAAGGTGAACCGGATCCAAACGGGTTTGGACCAGTTTGAACCACTATTGAACCAAATCCTAAATTCATTTTTCTAGGTGGCTTAAATAATTCAAATTTGAGATTTGAGGCCACTATTGGATAGAAAATGAATTTAGATGAATTTAGAAATTTTTAAATTTGATAAACTCGATCGAATAGGGGGTTAACCGACCGAATTAAGCTTTAAACCTGGTTCGGACCGATCTGGTCCGGTTCAGAATTATGTCATCTTCTTCATCTAGATGACAGCACTATTCACTCGCCAAAACATTGAAGTAGCGCCAGCGAAGAAGAAATGTCTTCATTCAATACATTTTTTACCACCAATGCCTATCATAAAGGCACCAATCGGACGGACAAGGAGTCCCCGATCTTCCTATATAAAGACCTCCTCTCCATTCATCCTCTCCACACCTAAAAAGCTCACTCTCTCTCGGTTGCTTAGTTTTCCAGTGAAGCTCGAATGAGAGCTCCGATATAAGGTCTTTTCTAAGCTAAAGAAGGCAAGGTTGGGTTCTTTAGAACCAGGGAGAAGTCAGCTACATGCATGTAGTCTTTGTTTGCTTCGAGGGTCACCGGAGAAACGTCGGCATGATATAATAGTGATGCAGCTCCAACGGACCGAAGTTGCCCTATTTCGGCTAAGTTGAAATCGGCCATTTTGACCCCTCCTCAAGCCAATCCAAGCCCACCTAACACTTACTCAGCCCTCCCACTGTCGAATTAAGACCGAAAGGTAAGCTAATTCGGCTCCCCTCTATAATTTCCAACCGGTGCAAGAGAGAGAACTGGTAGAATTTTGACCCGTTGAGAAGGTCTCCCAAATTGTTTAAGCATTGGCACATAGTTAGGGGAGAGCACTTCCGACAAAACATATGTTTTCTCTATCCATCATACCGCCCGGTATAAGGACACCTCCGTTCATAACCGATGAATGAGTTTTCAACTTCCTTCGAGGAAGTCTCATCATACCAACTAGGTATGATCTACTTACAACCAGTAAGTAGTTTTTCCGCATGATTTTCACATCACTTCACTTTCTCTAAGTGGTGATGATTAAAATACCACTAAATAGTGGGTTTTTATACCGAGGTACTTATCATCCTCTACCGGGTATGATATAAAATTTCCACTCACAATCATTAAGTGGTTTTTATCTTTAAATTGTGCTCATCATCCCAACCGGGTATAATGTTAGTAAACCCACTCACCCGTTAACGCAGTGAATTCCACTTGACCGATTCTTTGTATTCACGCGAGCTCGTCCATGCTGGCATTCCTGGTATTTCACATTCCTACATGATATGAACATTCTTGTTCATTACTACTCGGCAAAATAGCCTTCATTAATTTCCAATGAATGAGAAAACCCAAACTTTTAGTTATTTGCAATTAGGCCCCTAAAGTTATTTCTCTTTAATTCCCAAATCTCGATTTTTGCTCAAATTGAGTCCCATAAATTTTAAAATTTATCTTAGGACTTCAATTTATTCAATTTCACCAAAAAGGGGTTTAATTTCCCAAATTTCCAATTGGGTCCCCCAATTTTTCCAAAATTACCATTTTGCCCTTCCATTACAAAAATGGTAAGTTTTGCCCCAAAAACCATACCTCATGCATTGGGAAGCTTCTAGGGTTGTCTTCATACGAGGATAAGGTATTGAATATAGTCACCCCTAGTTTTCTTGGTTCCTCTCCTGGGAGCCATCTGAAAATTTTAAGATCAATCCTATTAATTACTATATTTTCTAGTCTTTATTATGTATTCGAGGAAACAGGCTTTGATACCACTATAGTTTTCATGCCCCGACCCAATTTGGTCGGATTCCCATTATCAACCCGCCACTCTCCCGATTTATTAAAGGGTTTCCCCTTATTATAAACCGAAAAGAGTAAGGTGTCCTTTAAACCTGCACCTTTTCCTGGAATAACATACTTCAAAACTGCAACACTTAGCTCGGTGTCCTTTCGAGTGTTAAGTACTTGCTTTCACGGTTTCGGTGTTATCACCTTTTTGTCCGATTTTGACCCTTCCCTCATTCATTATTTATTACAACTTTGGGACAAATTTAATGTTTCACCCCGTTAGTTAACTCTTCCTTACTTTAGTCATATTTTCCTTGGGACTATTGGGCTTACATGTCCCTTACAGCATGACATACTCTAGAACCCATCTTTGATCATTTAAAATTTTAGAACACTTTCATAATGGTTGTTCTCAACCTACCAACTTTTCAGGGATAGTATAACTTCATCCCTCTTTTTGTCTGGTAGTATTTGTTGACTCCCTTTACTTTTATCCAATCTTCCATCTTGCATTTGACATCATATATTACATAACCATATCGGTCTTCCCTACCGACTCGTCTTTTCCCAACTTCTTTATTGGATTTTTTCGGTTTCAATCATTGGATTTCCCGATGACTTACCGACACACTTGAACTCTTCCCTTCTTTTGTTGTAAACCCCATCCCTTAAAGACAAGGAAATTGGGGAAAGAACCGGTCAACCCAAGTGAGAAAACCGAACTGGTTCATGAACCCCAACTATTAGAGAAAGGGAAAACTAGGAAATTTATGGATCTCGAGTGACCTAAAGAGTCACAAAAGTCATGAGAAGGGACTTTAGGGTGAATGGAAGATGAAAACCAAACCAATTCAGGTGAACTATTCTTAAATCGGATTGAACCGGTTTGAACCACTATCAAACCGATTTATAATTAATTTTTCTAGGTGGCTTAGAAAATTAAATTTTGAAAATTTTGGCCACCATTTGATAGAGAATGAATTTATAGTAATTTACAAATTTTTAATTTTGAAAAACTTGGTTGAATTGGGCCTGAACCCACCGGTTTAAGCATTGAATCTAGTTCGAACCAGTCCGGTCTGGTTAAAAACACTGTCGTCTTCTTCCTTCAAATGACAGTACTGTTCACTTGCTAGAAAATTGAGCAGTACTGACAAAGATGAAAAGTCTCCGGCCAAGGAGTTTCAAGCAATGAATGACCGCCATAAAGGTGCCAATCGGACGGCTAAGAAGTCCTCAACCTTCCTATATAAAGAGCTCCTCCTCATTCATTCTTCTCACACCTAAAAACTCCTCTCTCTCCCTACTGCTCCATTTTCCAGTGAAGCTCGAACCAAAGCTCTAACTGAGCCAAATAAGTTGAGGTTGGCTTCTTTAGATTTGGGGAGAAGTCAGCTACCCGACGGTAGTTTCCATTTGCTCCGAGGATCGCCGAAGAAACGCCGACGTGATCGAACAATGAAGTAGCTCCGGTGGACCGATGCTGCCCTATTTTAGCTGAGCTAAAAATGGCTAATTCGAGCCCTTCTCAGGCCAAACCAAGCTCTCCTAACACTTACTCAGCCCTTTTACGACTGAATTAGAGTTGAAAGATAAGTCAATTTGGCTCCCCTCTATAAATTCTGATCATTGTTAGAGAGAGAACAGATGAAACTTCACTGACCAAATTCACCCTCAATTCGACATGAATTGATGTGATTCTTGATCCTAGGAGGAACCTCAAGATGGGAGCTATCCACCCAGATCGATAGCTCGGACGGCCGCACCCCCGATGGTAAGTTTTCAAAGCTTTATCTCTCTAAGTCCAGTTTTTCGTCAAAGCTCCATTTTAGCTCAATTCGGATCCAAATGACGTAATTCAAAGTTTCATTAAATCGTGTGGGGGTGTAAGAACACAATTTTACATTCAATTTCAACAATTAAACTCGATTGAATGGTCAATTTGGGGAAATTTGGGAATTTTGAAAATTCGAAAAACTAAAGTGCAATTTCCCAAAATTGAGGGCCAATTGACCATGAAAAAGATGTTGGAGGAAGAATTGGTCAATTTTTGGAATTATTGGGGTCAAATATACCATTTTTGCAAAGTAGGGGCAAAATAGTAATTTTTAAAAGTTGGGGACCAAATTGGGAATTTAGGCAACTTGAACCCCTGTTTGTGGTTTTGAATAAATTGAGGTCCCAAGGTGAATTTTAGAAGTTTCGAGTCTCAATTTGGGGAAAAATTGGCATTAGGAACCTAAAGATAAAAGAGAAAGAACTTTAGGAACCTAAATGCAAATAATTAAAAGTTTGGGCATTTTATTCATTCGTGATTAATGAAGGCTATTAGGCTAGATGTAAATGAACAAGGATGTTCATATAGTGTAGGAACATAAAATAGCGGGAATGTCATCAAAGACAAGTTCGCATGGAGGCAAGAAGCCAAATAAGAGGAATTCGCTACACTATTGGGTGAGTGGAAATTTTCACATCATACCCGATTGGGATGATGAGTACCTCGGAATGAAAAACCACTACTAAGTGGCATTTTAACATCACACCTGGATGGGGTGATATGAGAAAACATGCGGAAAACTACTTACTGGTTGTAAGTAGATCATACTCGGTTGGTATGATTAACTTATTGGAAGGAAATAGAAAACCCGCTTATCGATTATGAGTGGAGATGTCCTCACACCCGGTTGGTGTGACGGACAGATGAAAAGTTATTTTTTCAGAAGTACTCTGCCCTGACTATGAGCCACTGCTTAAACATTTTGGGAGACCTTCTTGACAGGAGCTCAAATAGCTTAGATAGGGCGGAGGCCTCGATTTTGGAACTTGGGGGCTAAAATACCCGATTTTGAAAATCTCGTACATTGGGGCCAAGGCTAGTTGGAATGAGGAGGAGCTCGTAAACAAACATGAGATTAAACAATAAAAACTTTAATGAATGATGTGTCTGGCCATGGTACCAAGATAGGACCGACATACTTGATGGACTAGTGGCAGTGCGACAAGACAGGTTGACAGACCAGTCGAGACAAACAGCTACAGGTCGAGTTGAGGGTCGGGGCCGTTGGACTAGTGGCACCAAAGATTAAATGGCTTATGAGTAAAACTATTGTTTTGTGCATGTAGTGAGGTTCGGGACCATCAAGATGCACAATAGGGGTAGTGATGCATCTTAGGGGCTACTGGACGGCATGGTGGAGATAAGGGCAGATTGTCATGCCAACAGTAAAAAAAGCTCGGCGTAGCTTCGTGCGCACTAGACTGGGGTGGGGTCGGGATGTGGTCTCTGTCCTTATATGGACACGAAGTTTCTTTTCAGGTTTGAGGGTCGGATGTCATGTACATCCACTCATTCCCAGGGTAGAAGTGGATGGGCTTCTATCTAGGTGGCCGGTAAAGTCGCTCTGACACCACATGTGGGTGCAGTGGATGGGTTGCCTAGCAAATGTGCGATCCCTTCATGATGAAGGGCGTGTGTTGATTGTTAAACACACCAATTGTGGTAAATGATGAGTAATGGTTTTGAAAACCGAGGAATTGAGGAAGAAAGGATTTTAAAATAAGGATTCTGGCACACTCCAATTAAAAATATTTTTCAGAAATTCATGATTCAAACATCCAATAACTAAGTTGTCGAACTCACCTCCTCCCTTTACCCCTTTTTAGGAAACTGAGGGAAAAACCGACCTAAAGACCTTCCGCTAGCTAAACGTACAAGACAGGTATGTAAGTTCAAATTTTATGCACTTTTGATTAATGTTATTCCAGGAAAGGTATAGGTTTAATGGAAGCCTTACCCCACATGGTTTAAAGAATGGGAAAACCCTTAATAAACCGGCAGAATGGCGGGTTGCTCATGGGGATCCGACCAAACTGGGTCGGGGCGTGACAACTTCAGTGGTATCGGAGCCTGTTTCCTCAAATACATTATCAAGACTATATAACATAGTAACTAAGAGAAAATTTCAAAATTTTTAGAAGGCTCCTAGGAGAGTAACCAAGAAAACTAGGACCGACTCTACTCAACACCCTATCCCCATAGGAAGATCACCCTAGAAGAAAGCTCTTCCATACCCAAGAAGTCCCAAAAGAACCAAGAGACGTTAGTGGGAAGTATCTAAGAATATGGTGCCAGGACTTGTTGAGGTCACTATCCTGAGTATGAAGGGAGCCAAGTCTAAGGCCAGGAATGTCATCAAGGGCTTATAACCTTGTCAAGGAGGATGCTTGTCAAGAACCCGTAGCTCACCATCTATTTCCTAACCACATTTTGTAATAGGGCTAAGACCCCAACACATTGTACTATTTCTCCGCTAATAAAAAACTATATTTCTAAAAAATGATGTGACCTTATGCCTCAACTGTAGGAAGATTACCCAAGAAAAGTAACCAAACAAACCCGCATTACCCTAGACACGATAGAGACCAAGGAGATTCCCGTCCCGAATAAAGGAATGAATCAAGGAAATTATTGGGCAAAGAAGTCATGACAAGAAAACCGTCAAGGTAAGGAGTCTAGGAGAACTCTTGGAGTAACAAATGGGCAAGGAAACGACCTATTACAAGGTGCAAAGGAAATGGGACATGAAGTGAATGACTATCCCACACCACTAGGATTTAGAACAATACTTTCCAAGAATAATGCTTCCACAGCTATAGCAATCCGAAAGGATACCATCCCAAGAAACACAACTCCTACTCCTAATCTCAACCGCAGTCAGGAGGAAGCTCTTTAATATCCTAGCGTAGTGGCAGAAAGGAAAAAGGGCTAAAGGTAGAACCTTGATAAACCACAAACATTACAAAGAGAATTCTTCCTTAAAGAAGAAGGTTCCAGCAATTTAGGAGCAAAGAAGGGAGTGCATTCACAAGAGAAGACAAGCTAAGCAATTGATGACAAATGGGATTTCTTGGGATTTCAAGTATGACTCACTTTGGAAAAAGTAGTGAAGCCAAAAAGGGGTTTCAGACCAACATGGCAGAAGAAAGCAAGTCGTAACAACAAGATAGTAAATGAGAATAAACGACACCCTAAGGAAGGCCAGGAAGTAGAAAGGGCTACACTCTAAAATGGCAGTGGGATGGACTAGGACAAGAAGACTCGAGAAGCAACTACTCTAAGATAATTAGACCAATGGGATGGTAAGGACGAGGTAGTTTACGAACTATTAATCGTGAAGGTCATAATTTATGCTCCAATAAAGAAGGGAGAGGTGGAAAGGCCTAATATTGTGAAAAAGAAGGATGAAAGAAATCCTTAAAAAGACCAATGACTAAATTAACGACTAAGCTCAGGTCAAGTGAGGAGTAGGCAAGCCTCTCATATACTGGTCAAGAAATCTTGAAACAAGAAAGATTTGAACTCTCCTTAAAAGAAATAAACGTGTACTGTGGTACAATTGGGGATGAGGATAGGGTACAAAAGATGTGCCCGCAAGATTTCAAGAGCAAGGGTAAACATGAGATGATTACATCAAAGGATGCCATTTAATGGTAGATATTCCTTGGAGCAAATGAAAAAGGAATTCCGGGAGAAAAAGGGGAGAGTCCTACCAAGTAAGGAAACCCAAGAAAGGCATGTGTATCCCAACTGAGAGGTAATGGAACCAAGTGAAAGGGATAAAGAGATAAACTTGCAAATAAAGCACAAGCTGAGGTGAAAGAACTAGGGAAGCATTCTAGGAGGACCCAAGGAATAAGTTAAACCCAAGGAACGGGTAAATAGAAAGTTAGCATCAAAAGATACTGTGACAAGTAAGAATGAGTGGACTACCCATAATAAGTAAACAAAGGAAAGAATGTCCAAGAAACATTGGGAACGTAAGCCCTCCAATTAAGAAGTGGCTAAGGAGGAATAATCACAAATAGTAAGATGGGTTGTAGTCCACACGTGCATAATGGAGCCTAAAGAGTGGACGGCTGAACATAGTGTGGAGTACACGGAATAAGACTGATAATCGAAAGTATCTCAAGTAAGGAGTAAATGATGAAACAAAAGTGGTAGATAGAGAAGGATCCAAGCGGGAAAATGCCCTAACTTTAAAAGGGGTGTGAAGAAAGGGAGAAAGAACCCTTCAAGGAATGATAAGAAGGTTGAGCATGTAGCTCCTAACATGGAAGTCTCTACTATGAGGGATATAGTATGGAACAAAACCGGAAGAACCTTCCCAAGAAAAGGAATCAATGCATAGACCAAAAGTGATTAACTTGGAATAAAGAATTGTGAAATGATCATGAGCGAGTAGGAGTGGATTAAGAAAAGGGAAAGTCCTTGAGGAAAGGACGACACTAGAAATGAGGGAGGACATAAGAAGGGAAGAATTCCAATGTGTCGATAAGTCATCAGGAAACCCAATTATTTGAAACCGGAAAGACCCAATAAGGATGTGGGAAAAAGACGAGTAGGTAAGGAAAACTAATACATTTAGGTAAGATATGACGTCAAATGTAAGAAGAATGATGGGATAATAGTAAAAGTATTCGAGAAATACTACCAGATGAAAAGAGGGACAAAGTTATACTATTATTCAAAGGTTGGAAGGTTGAAAACAACCATTATGGAAGTGTTCTAAAATTTTAAATGGTCAATGACAGGTTCTAGAGTATATCGTGCTCTAAGGGACATGTAAGCCCAACAGTCTCATGGAAATATGACTAAAGTAAGGAAGAGTTAGATAGTTAAGCATGAAAAGGTTAAGCATTATATTTGGACCGAAGATGTAATAAACAACGAATGAGGAAAAGGTCAATATAGGACGAAAAGGTGATAACACCAAAACCTGTGGAAGCAAGTACGTAGCACTTGAAAGGATACTAAGCTAAGGGTTTTAATGATAAAGAGAAAACCTGGATATAGGAATGATTGGGCATTTTGGAGCTCCCAATCCTGAAATACTAAGCAAGAACTTTCAAGAGGAAGAATCTTGCCCTAAGCAAAGGAAGATGTGAGCAAAAGGATATACCTTTGGACTCACAGGCAAGGCATACTAGTTATGATAAACTCCATGGAGGGAGTAAATAATATAAAGGAAGAGAAATTCCTTAAGTGAATGATATAAAAAGGGCTAACTAAAAGATCAAGTGAAGAGTTAGCATCTCAAGCAAACACTAAGTTGACATCAAAGGAAATTGTTCCTGATGCAAAGGTTGCTAATTAAGTTTTGGGGACAAAACTCCTAAAAGGAGGGGAGAGTTGTAAACCCCATCCCTTAAAGACAAGGAAACCGAGGAAAGAATCAGTCAACCCGTGTGAGAAAATCAAACCGATTCACGAACCCCAACCGTTAGAGAAAGTGAAAACTGAGAAATTTATGGATACTGAGTGACCTAAAGAGTCACAAAGTCATGAGAAAAGACTTTAGGATGAATGGGAGGTTAAAATCAAACCAATTTAGGTGAATCAGACCTGAACCGGTTTGAACCACTATTGAACCAATTTTTAAATTCATTTTTCTAGGTGGCTTAGAAAATTCAAATTTGAGAATTTAGGCCACCATTTGATAAAGAATGAATTTAAAATTTTTTAATTTCGAAAAACTTGGTTGAATCGGGCCTTCATCGGTCGATTTAAACATTGAACCCAGTTCGGACCAGTCCGTTCTGGTTCGGAACAGTGTTTTTTTCTTCCTTTAGATGATAGCACTGTTCACTCGCTAGAAAATCGAGCAACGCTGACAAAGATAAAAAGTCTCTGGCCAGGGAGTTTCAAGCAATGAATGACTGCAATAAAGGTGCCAATCGGATGACCAAGAAGTCCTCGAGCTTCCTATATAAAGAGCTCCTCCTGATTCATCCTCCACACACCTGAAAACTCCTCTCTCTCCCTATTGCTCCATTTTTTGGTGAAGCTCGAACTAGAGTTTCGACTTGGGCATTTTTTTGAGCCAAATAAGGTAAGGTGGGTTCTTTAGATTCAGGGAGAAATCAGCTACCAGATGGTAGTCTCCATTTGCTCCGAGGATTGCCGGAGAAATGTCAGCATGATAAAAGAGTGAAGCAGCTCCAACGGACTAAAGCTGCTCTGTTTTAGCTGAGCTAAAAATGGACAATTCGAGCCCTTTAAAGGCCCAACCAAGCTCTCCCAATACTTCCACAACCCTCATACAACTAAATTAGAACTGAAAGGTAAGCCAATTTGGCTTCCCTCTACAAATTCCAATAAGTGTTAGAGAGAACCGATGAAACATCACTGACCAAATTCTCCCTCAATTTAGCATGAATTGATGCGATTCTTGATCCTAGGAGAAACCTCAAGACGAGAGCTATTTTCCCAGATCAAAAGCTCGGATTGCCACACCCTTGACGATAAGCTTTCAAAGCTTTCTCTTTCTAAGTCTAGTTTTCCAACGAAGCTCCGTTTGAGCTTAATTCAGATCCAAATGACGCGATTCAAAGTTCCATTGAATTGTGTAGAGGTGTAGGAACTCAATTTTACCATCAATTTTCAACAATTAAACCTGATTGAATGGTCAATTTGATGAAATCAAATTCAGATAGGTTGAAAGGGGGAAATTGGAGGAAAATTTTGGGGAAATTTGGGAATTTGAAAATTTTGAGGGACTAAAGTGCAATATCCTAAAATGGAGGGCCAATTGGCCATGAAAAAGATGTTGGAGGACCAATAATTCAATTTTTGGAATTATTTGGGTCAAATTTACCATTTTTGTAATGTAGGGGCAAAATGGTAATTTTTGAAAAGTTGGGGACCAAATTGGGAATTTAGGCAACTTGAACCCCTGTTTGTGGTTTTGAATAAATAGGTAAATTTTAGAAGTTTCGTGACTCAATTTTGGGAAAAATTGGCATTAGGGACCTAAAGATAAAGAAAAAGAACTTTAGGGACCTAAATGCAAATAATTGAATGTTTGGGCATTTTATTCATTCATGATGAATGAAGGCTATTAGGGCAGATGTACATGAACTAAGATGTTCATATCATGTAGGAACACGAAGTACCAGGAACGCCATCAAAGACAAGCTCGCGTGGAGGCAAGGAGTCAAATAAGAGGAATTCACTTCACAATCGGGTGAGTTGGAATTTTCACATCATACCCGGTTGGGATGATGAGTACCTCGAAATGAAAACCCACTACTAAGTGGCATTTTAACATCACACCTAGATGTGGTGATGTGAGAAAACACGTGAAAAACTACTTGCCAGTTGTAAGTAGATCATATTCGGTTGGTATGATGAACTTCCTGGAAGGAAGTAGAAAACCCGCTTATCGATTATGAGTAGAGATGTTCTCACACCCGGTTGGTGTGATGGATAGATGAAAAGTTATTTTGTCAGAAGTGCTCTCCCCTGACTATGTGCCACTACTTAAACATTTTAGGAGACCTTCTTGATGGGAGCTCGAATAGCTCAAATAGGCCTGTGGCCTCATTTTTCGAACTTGGGGGCTAAAATGCCCGATTTTGAAAATCTCGTAGGGTGGGCCCAAGGCCAGTTGGCATGAGCAGATGCTCAAGAACACACATGAGATTAAGCCATGAAAACTTTAATAAATTATGTGGTTGGCCATAGTACCAAGATATGACCGACATACTCGATAGATTGGTGGCAGTGGAACAAGATAGATCGACGGACCAGTCGAGACAAACAGCTACAGGTCGAGTTGACGGTCGAGGTCATTGGACTAGTGGCAACAAATATTAAATGGCTTATGAGAAAAATTATTATTTTGTGCATGCATTGAGGTTTGGGACCATCAAGATGCCCAAGAGCGGTAGTGATGCGTCCTAGGGGCTACTAGACGACGCGGGGGAAATAAAGGCAGATTGTCATGCCAGCAGTTAGGGAAGCTCGACATAGCTTCATGCGCACGAGACCGGGGTGGGGTCGAAATGAGGTCTCTATCCTCATACAAACACGGAGTTTCTTTTTAGGTTTGACGGTCGGATGTCGTGTACATTCACTCATTCCCAAGGTAAAAGTGGATGGGCTTCTATCTATGTAGCCAGTAAAGTCACTTCGACGCCACAAGTGGGTGTAGTGGACGGGCTACCCTACGAATCTGTGATCCCTTCATAATGAAGGGCATGTGTTGATTGTAACACACCGATTGTGGTAATTGATGAGTAATGGTCTTAAAACTGAGAAATTGAGGAAGAAATTATTTTAAAATAAGGAGTTTGGTTCAATTCCCTCTATCCCCACACTCAAATTAAAAATATTTTTTAGAAATTCATGTTTCAAACACCCATTCACTGAGTTGTCGAACTCACCTTCTCCCTTTACCCCTTTTTAGGAAATCAAGGGAAAAACTGACCTAAAGACCTTCAACTAGCTAAACCTGCAAGACAGGTTTGTAAGTTCAAATTTTATGCAGTTTTGATTGATGTTATTCCAGGAATGGTACAGGTTTAAAGGATGCCTTACTTCTCACGGTTTAAAGAAGAGGAAAACCCTTAATAAACTGGGAGAGTGGCGGGTTGCTCATGAGGATTCGACCAAACTGTATTGGTGCTTGACATATGTTCTTCCTCATTTCTAGTGGCATCCTTTACTCAAGGACTTTCCTTTTTCTTAATCCACTTTTACTCGCTCGTGATCATTTCACGTTTCTTTTTTTCGAGTTAATCCCTTTCGGTCTACGTGTCGATTACTTTATTTGGGGAAGTTCCCTTCTTACAGTTTTATTCTCTACTATGTCCCCCATAATAGAGGCTTCCACCTTAGAAGCTACATGCTCAACATTCTTACCATTCCTTTAAGGTTTCTTTCTTCCTTTCTGCACACCCCTTTCTATATTTAGGGTATTTGCCCTCTTTGAATCCTTCTCTATCCAAAATTTACATTTTATCCCTTATTCCTTAATTGAGATATTTTCGATTATTGGTCTTATTCCATGTACTCCACACTATGCCCAACAATCCTCACTTTAGGCTCCATCAATCGAGCGTAGACCACCACCAGTCTTGATGTTAGTGATCATTTACTTAAATCACTTCTTAACTGAAGTAAGTGTTTACTTTTCCATGGGTTCTTAGATGCACTTTCTTCTATTTCCTTTTTATGGGTAGTCCACCCCTTTCTTACTCATATGACATCTTTTGATTTTGTCTTTCTACTTACCCGTTACTTGGGTTTAACTTACTCCTTGAATCCTCCTGAGTACTTTTCCTTTGTACTTGATCTTTCCATCTCAACCATCATTTCTTTGATGAGCTTACATCCTTTCCACTTCTGTTGGTCTCATTACCTCTTAAATGGGACACTTATGTCCTTCCTAGATTTACTTCCTTGGTAATTTATACTATTTTCTCCTGGGATTCTCTTCTAGTTTTTCCATTAAGGACATCCAACCTTAAATGGCATTCTCTGATGCCATCCTCTCTTGCTTACCTTTACTCTTGAAAACTTACATGTACTTCTTTTATACCTCGTCTTCATTCTCACTTGCTCCCAATACTCATCCATTTCTTTTAGGTGGAATTCACATCTTCTTTGTTTCAAGATCTCTTGATCGTCCTGCACGAGGATTTGCTTAACCTTCTCTTGGTTTTTGGTTGTTAATCCTGTCGTAGCCACTAATCTCTTTAAGGCTTTCTTTTCATCCTTATTTCCCAAAGGTTTTGACCTTTCCACCTCTCCCTTCTTTACTGGAGTTGTGATCTTCACAAGGGTCAGTTCGTTAAGTGCTTCGTTCCTACTATCTTGCTTGTTTAATTATTTTGAGACAATTGTCTCTCAAGTCTTCTTGTCTTTAATGTCCATCCCATTGTCCTATTTAGGGAGTAGTCCTTACTACTTCCTGGCCCTTCTTAGGGCGTAGTTTATTCTCCTTGACTATCCTGTTGTTATTAGTTATTTCCTTTAATTAAGTTCGTCTAAAGTCCTTATTTGTCTTCTCTGCACTTCCAGAGCATGTCACACCTAGCCAACCAGGAATGTATCTTAACCACCTAGTTCCTTTAATGAGATTCCTTATTTTAGTTTTAGTTTCTGATGGTCCATCTATCGATTACTTAGCTTTGAACTTTCTCCTTCTAGGGTACTTGTCTATTCCTCCGGGTTCTCTTCCTATCATACTTCTTTTCCTCTTTCCTCTTTCCTTGTCTCACCCTAAAGTGGCTTAGCACCTTCCACGCTCCTACTTCTTCCTTACTTTCCTTTTGGTCAGCTTCCATTCCACTTATTTTCTTGGGCAGCCTAATTCTTCTTGGTTTCCTAACTTTTATATAGGGGCAATTCCTTAACTCCTTATTGTCCTTGCATCTTTTGACGCTTACTTCCTTTAAAATGGACTTCATACTCTTCTTCTTCCTTCCCTTAGTTAGGGTATGTACTCTTTGGTGAACTCTAGGCAGACTCTCCTAGAATTTCTTTCCAAGTCTTGTTGTCTTGTTTTCACCATTCTCCGGGTAGGAGAAACTAATTTGACTATCCTTAAGGTTTTGGGTTGACTAGAGGTAGTTTTCTTCCTTAGGTGATCCTTTCTCTATCTACTACCCCGATCATTATTGGTATACTTTCATTTTTGTTAGTTGTACATGTCATTATCAAATAGAATAAATTTTTAATCAGGAAAAAGTGAACTTTCATCCATTCAGGAGATAGTTTCTTGCCATACTCCACTTATTATATAAATTTTCTACTCCTAGTCCCTTGGGGTCATAGGCTAGGAGCTAGCCTCTGAACGATTGCGGGATTAACGGTTTGAAGGCTTTGAGGAACTGGTTGAAGTCCATCCATATTCCCTTTGAATTTCCCTTATGGGACGAACTACATGTATGGCCTCAAGTTCGTACCTCCTTAACACCTTTGCCTCACACTCACACGTCCACTTCTCAACCATTGAGAAGGAGGGGGGGGGGGGGGGGGGGGGGGGGGTACTTGATGGACTTTCATGAAGGTGGCATAGGCATCCCAATAGTTGTCTCAAACCTCTTTCTTAGTGGGAGTCCTCTTTGGTTGTTGTGGGGCTGGAGAAGGTGTTGGGCTCCTTAGAGGAGGGACATGTTCTTCCTATCTTGGAGGAGGATATGTGATGCCCTCTGGTTCTAGTAGGGACACTATTGAAATGTCGTAACCTCTTTTGGATGTGGGCAACCACATCACAATGTTCAGGATTGCCCGCAAGGCAACTCCCAATTGAAACCACAAGTATTACTGTCATCCAACTCGCAAGTGTATAGAGACCCCTAAAAGAAAAGTGCATTATGATATGCACTGGCTCTAATGGGTAGTAAAATATTTGGGGAACTCTGATCACCATAGAATTCAAAGGAAAGTTCCATCATGGTGTTTGAAGTTTGGATACTCCTAGGACAATAGGAATGTCTATGAACCCTTATAAGAAGAAAATTATGTAACAGTTTAAATAAAGTATCTTTTTGGTAGGAAAGCTATTATGAACCTTCTGAAATATAGAATTGAAACTTTTTGTAAATTTTCTAATGAGTAACAGACCTTTTATAGATAATGAGAAGGTTAAGGTTTTCCTTGTTCAAGCATACTCGGAAAACCATGATTGAGTATGAAGATAAAACGATTGAAGGAACATACCATGGTGAATCAGGAAATGAGGAAAAGGAAGTTCGTCCTAAGAACTCCCATGCACCCATCATGACTCTAGAGTATGTCTGGGCCTACCTAGACATCATGAAGCATCTCATGATGAACCCTGTACTTACCGAGTTATCAACCCCTATTGAACTTCCAAAGGTGAGAGTGCAACATATGGCACCATCTTAGAATTAGAATCTTTAAGATTTTGACATTCCCAAGAACTTAAATGTCCTAAGGCAATTGGGTTGCAAGATCTTCCTAGGAAAAAATAATACAGTAGGAGCAATGGATTGGCTAAGGAATGCCAAAAGGCTAATGAATATTGTAAAGGTGCCAGAGATAACAAGGGTGACCATAGTCGAGTTCTTCTTGGAAGAAAAAGCTGACAAATTGTGGTTAAACATACATGCCATATCCATATCACCCCCAAACTAGACTGAGTTTAAGGTTAAGTCCATTGAGGAATACTTGCCTTCATACATGGTGAACAAAAAGAAACATGAGTTCCTCTAACTATGTCAAGGCTTAGGGAGCGTAGGGCGACCCATTGATCTAGTAGTAGTTAAAAACTTGGCGCATGAGTGTGAACATATCTTACTAACCAATCGAGACCCAATGGAAGGAGAGTGGAGTAACATTGGCCACTCCAATGATGTACAACTAGGAGATCAAGTAAGCACTAGGTAGTACAAGGTATTTCCCCATGCAGAGAATGAAGAGTAACGTCTATATCGGGAAAAAGCCATCCTAATATCCAAAGTGGGGAAAGGTTCCCCTAGGTTCTTATCAGGGTACAACCTGTTATGTGTACAAGCAATCGGGACGCTTCGCCCATAATTGTCTAAATGTTGGGTGCTTGACCGCTATTATTGGGACATTTTTAGCTCGAACCCCACTACACCCAAGATTCCAAACAAGTACTAATCATGCATCAGATAGTGGTACAAAGAAAGAGATATTAGAAGCTCCCTTAACCTAGATCAATGATTCTACCTAAGAGTCTACAACCTCATGCAACAAAAGGTGGAGCCAACCAGAGTATTATAGCAAGAACATCTCAACAAAGCCTAACTAAGTATGTTAACACCTTTTCTTTCTGTGTAGTAAGGTGATAAAATACTCTTATATTGTGAGATGAGCACATTAGCTCAAGTGCCATGTTGTGCATAAGAATGAATATTTATGTATTCCTTTTTGGAACAACAAATCAAATAAATGTGTTTTGATAACATACTACACAAGAGGGGGATGTAGTAAGATATTTAGTGTAAGGAGCAAAAGGCTCAAATCACGAATGTTGGACTAAGAATGCAACAAGACACCCATGTACCATAGATGACCAAGTTATGGTAAGGATGTATATACTAAGGGGTGTACTAGAGAGAAGTGTAAAGTGTCCAATAAATCTAAAATGAACTAGATTTTACTAGGGTAACTAACATGGATTGAAATCTAGAGTATTAGAAGAATGTAAGGAGTCATCCTAGAAATTGAGGTACTACTGATGAAAATCACACATAAAGTCCTATGGATGAGTAAGGCAAATGACTTTTTTCCCTTAATCCTTAGAAAGAGTAAGAAGGGTAGATGTCTCTAGAGGCACTACCTAAATGGAAACACTATAAGTAATAGACAAGCTAATGTACAAGAGTCAGAAAATGAGAAAAGGAGACAAAACCCCATGTGGATAGATAGGGCATGATGGAGGGAGGTGCTAGAATTAGACCTCAAGATTTTTACAATTTTGCACTTGGAAATAGGTAGATGAAGATACTAGTGAGACGACACACAAGTGAGACCTCACGGCTTATAAGACTAGAAATTAAGGAAAATAAGAATATAATCACCCTTTAGTGATAAAGAACTTACCACTATACCCAAGATATTAAGAGAAAGGTATTTTAGTATTATAATGAATTGGGAAGATGAGATAAAGACCAAAAGAGGGTTTGGATTGCTAGATCATGATGAGATGGTTATATCAAATGAAGACGAGATCAAGAATCTCTAACTTGAGACATGTTATGGGTATTTATAATACATAAGGTGGATTAGACTCCCAGGAAAAGTAAACTTGGAATGCAAAAAATGAAAGGAATTAAGTCAATAAAATGGACGGTCTTGGGAAAGACCACCAACACTCAGTTACTAGTGTTGTGTGATGTCAATAGAAGAAAAAAGGGATGCATTAAAAGAGTAAGCATCTAAGCGTTGGTGAGATTGTACATCCATACAACCCGATGAGGGTAGGAAGAGTTATACCCTTAAGTACGAGATCTCAAACGAACACTTGAGCAACAAGTATTGAGATATACATTTGTGACAATGGGACTAGAAATGTTCAATAGGAAAACATGGCATGGGACCTCAAAAGCTGGAAAAAGAACACAAATTTACCCAAAAAGAAGTTAACACCCGACAATGAGGAATTACAAGTCCATTATAGAAATATACACCTAAGATCCTAAGGGTCAGGTAAACCAACCCAAGATAATTGAGTCCATGATAGAAATATACACCTCTGTTTCCAAGATTTATTGTTTCGAACATCACAAAACTGTTTACATAAAATTATCTCCAATGCTCTCTAGATTTGGAGACAAATTTTGAAAATCTAGGGTTGCATCCCTGCACATCAGAGAATACCAAGCTACGATAAGAGGGTGTATTTGGGAGAAGATCATTCGACTGAAGGTTGATAGCAACGAGAGGTACACCAAAGCTAAGGGTGCTACCAAGACCAAACATGTAAACCCGTCCTTTGATAATAAGAAAACGGGGGAAAAAAGTAGTCTTTTTCAATTTGAAACCTGAGTTGGTCTACAAACCAAAACTGATAGGGAAAGACCAAACCAGGAAATTTATATATCCCGAGTGACCCAAAGAACCCCAAAAGTCAAGGAAAAGGACTTATGGATGAATTGGAGATAAAAACCAAATCGATTCCCATGAATCGGATCCGAACCGAATTGAACCGGTTTGGACCGATTTGAACCACTATTGAACCATATGCTAAATTCATTTTTCTAGTTGGCTTAAAAAGTTCAAATTTGATATTTGAGCCATCATTAGCTAGAGAATGAATTTAGATTAATTTAGAAATTTTTTTATTTGAAAAAATTGGTCAAATTGGGGGTGAATTAGCTAGTTTAATCTTTGAACCCGGTTCGGACCGGTCCAGTCCGGTTCAGAATAGTGTCGTCTTCTTCCTTTAGAGGATAGCATTGTTCACTCGTCGAAAAATCGCATAGCACTGGCGAAGCTAAAAAGTCTCTGGTCAGGGAGTTTCAAGCAATGAATGACCGCCATTAATGCACCAATCGGACGGTCAAGAAGTCCCCAAGCTTCCTATATAAAGAGCCCCTCCTCATTCATTCTCTCCACACCTGAAAACTCCATTCTCTCTCAACTGCTCCAATTTCTGATGAAGCTCGAACTAGAGCTCCGACTTGGGTATTTTTCTGTGCCAAACAAGGTGAGGTCAGATTCTTTAGAACCGGGGAGAAGCTAGCTACATGCTTGTAGTCTTCGTTTGCTCCGAGGGTCACCGGAGAAGCATCGGGGTGATCGAATAGTGAAGTAGCTCCGACAAACTAAAGCTGCCCTATTTCGGCCTAGCTGAAATCGAGCCTTTCTGAGGCTAAACCAAGCCCTCCCAACACCTCCACAGCCCTCCTACAGCTGAAAGGTAAGCCAATTCGGCTCCTCTCTGTAATTTTCGATCAGTGCTATATAGAGAACCGACAGAAGTTTGATGATGAAATTCTCACTCAATTTGGCATCAATTGATGTAATTCTTAATCCTAGGAGTAACCTCAGGATACTAGCTATCTACCCAGATCGAAAGCTAGGACCGCCGCGCCCCTAATGAGCTATCTATCATTCCGGCAAAAAAATATTGTGATTCAAAGTGCAATTGAATCGTATAAAGGTGTAGGAACTCTAATTTAACTTCATTTTCAACAATTAAACTCATTTAATCGGTCAATTTGATGAAATCAAATTCGACAGAGTGAGAAGGACGAAATTAGAGGAAATTTGGGGGAAATTTGGGAATTTTGAAAATTAGAGGGACTTAAGTGCAATTTCATAAAATTAAGGACCAATTGGGAATGATAAAGATTTTGGAGGATCAATTGAACAATTTTGTAATTTTTGGGGATAAACTTACCATTTTTTTAATGTAGGGGCAAAATGGTAATTTTGGAAAAGTTGGGGGACCAAATTGGAAATTTGGGAAATTGAACCCCTTTTTGTGAAATTAATAAATTGAGGTCCCAAGGTGAATTTTAAAAGTTTCAGTACTCAATTTGAGGAAAAACCAGCATTAGGGACTTAAAGTTAAAGAAGAATAACTTTAGGGACCTAATAGCAAATAAATAGAAAGTTTGGTTTTCTCATTCATTTGGAATGATGAAGGCTATTAGTTCGAAGGATAATGAAAAAGGATGTTCATATCGTGTAGCAACACAAAGTACTAGGAACGCCAGCAGGGACAAGCTCGTGTGAATACAAAGAACTGATCGAGAGGAATTCACTACATTAACGGGTGAGTGGTATTTTTATATCATACCCAATTGGGATGATAAGCACCTCGAAAATGAAAACCCACTGCTAAGTGGCATTTTAAACATCACACCTGAGAGGAGTGATGTGAAAATCATGCGGAAAAACTACTTACCGGTTGTAAGTAGATCATACCCTGTTGGTATGATGAAACTTCATCGAAGGAAGTGGAAAACCCATTCATCGGTTATGAGCGAAGATGTTTTCATACTCGGTTGGTATGATGGAGAGTTGAAGAATATATTTTGTCGGAAGTGCTCTCCCCTAACTGTGTGCCACTGCTTAAACAATTTGGGAGACCTTCTTGATGAGAGCTCGAATAGCTCTGTTAGGCTGGAGGCCTCGATTTTGGAACTTGGGGGCTAATATGCCCAATTTTGAAAATCTCGAATAGTGGGCCCTAGGCCGGTTGGCATGAGCAGGAGCTCGTAAAAAATATGATTTATATGCCATTAAAACTTAAGTAAATGAATTGTTTGGCCATGGTACCAAGATAGGACCGACATACTCAGTCAACTAATGGCAATGCGACATGACAAGTCTCCGAACTAGTCAAGACAAATAGCTGAAGGTCAAGTTGAGGGTCGGGGCTATTGAACCAGTGGCACCATAGATTATATGGCATTATGTGAAAAATGTTGATTGTGCATGCATTATTTTTATGGGACCTTCAAGAAGACCAAGAGGGGGAGTGATGCGTCCCAAGGCTCTGGACGACATGGTGGATATAAGGGCAGTTTGTCATACCAAAAGTCTTCCAAAGCTCAGAGTAGCTTCAAGTGCAAGAGACTAGGGTGTGGTCAGGATGAGGTCTTTGTCCTCATACGGACACGGAGATTTATTACAGGATTGAGGGTTGGATATCACGTACATACACTCATTCATCATCCTCCCACCTGAAAACTTCTCGCTCTCCCTACTACTCCATTTTCCAATAAAGCTCAAACCAAAGCTCCGACTTGGGCATTTTTCTTAGCCAAAGAAGGCAAGATCGGTTTCATTAGATTCAGGGAGAAGTCAACTACCCAGCGATAGTCTCCATTTGCTCTGAGGGTCGGCAAAGAAATGCCAACATGATCGAATAGTGATGCAGCTTCGGCGGACCAAAGTTGCCCTTGCTTCGGTCGAGCTAAAAACGGCCAATTTGAGCCCTTTTTAGGCAAAAACAAGCATCCCCCACACTTACACAACCCTCATACAACTGAATTAGAGCATAAAGGTAAGCCAATTTGGCTCCACTCTATAATTTCCAATCAGTGTTAGAGAGAGAACCAACGAAAATTCATTGACCAAACCTCAGGATGAGAGCTATCTGCCCAGATCATAAAGCTCGAACCGTCGCACCCTCGATGGTAAGATTTCGAAGCTTTCTTTCTCTAAGTCCAATTTTCCGACAAATCTCCGTTTGAGCTCAATTCGGATCCAAATGACGCGATTCAAAGTTTCATTGAATCGTGTGGAAGTGTAGGAACTCAATTTTATCTTCAATTTCAATAATTAATCTCATTTTATTAGCCAATTTGACAAAATCAAATTTAGTTAGTGTGAAAGGTTGAAATTGGGGATTTAAAAAATTTAACTGATCAAAGTGTAATTTTCTAAAATTGAGGGCAAAAGATGTTGGAGGACCAATTGGTCAATTCTTGGAATTATTGGGGTCAAATTTGCCATTTTTGTAAAGTAGGGGCAAAATGGTAATTTTTGAAAACTTGGGGACCAAATTGGAAATTTGGGAAACTTGAACCCCTTTTTGTGATTTTGAATAAATTGAGGTCCCAAAGTGAATTTTAGAAGTTTTGGGGCTCAATTTGGGAAAATTTGCCATAAGGGACCCAAAGTTAAAGAAATAGAATTTTAGGGACCTAAATGAAAATAATTAAAAGTTTGGGCATTTTATTCATTCATGATGAATGAAGGCTATTAGGCCAAAGGATAATAAACAAGGATGTTCATATCGTGTAGAAACACGAAGTACCGGGAACGCTAGAAAGGCTAAGCTAGTGCGGAGGTAGAAATCACTTTAAGAAGAATTCAATGCACTATCAAGTGAGTGGAAATTTTCACATAATTCCTAGTTGGGATGATGAGTACCTCGAAATGAAAAACCACTACTAAGTGGCATTTTAACATCACATTTGGATGGGATGATGTGAGAAAACACACGAAAAAACTACTTACAGGTCGTAATTAGATCTTACCCGGTTGGTATGATGGACTTCTTGGAAGGAAGTGGAAAACCCATTTTTCGATTGTAAGCGGAGATGTCATCACACCCGGTTGGTGTGATAGACGAATGAAAATATTATTTTTGTCAGAAGTGCTCTCCCCTAACTATGTGCCACTGCTTAAATATTTTGGGAGACCTTCTTGAAGGGAGTTCGAATAGTTCTAATAGGTAGGAGGCCTCAGTTTTGGAACTTGGGGGCTAAAATGCCCGATTTTGAAAATCTTGTATAGTGGGCTCAAGGCCAGTTGGCATGAGCAGGAGCTCATAAACAAACATGATGTTAAGCCATGAAAACTTTAATGAATGATGTGATTTGGCCATGGTACCAAGACATAACTGACATACTCAATGGACACGCGACAATGCCACAAGACAGGTCGAGGAACCAGTCGAGACAAACAGCTGCAGGTCAAGTTGAGGGTCTGGGTCATTAGACCAATGGCATCAGAGATTAAATGGCTTATGTGTAAAATTATTCTTTTATGCATGTATTGGGGTTCAAGACCATCAAGACGCTCAAGAGGGGTAGTGATGCGTCCTAGGGGCTACTAGACGATAGGTGGAGATAAGGGTAGTTTGTTATGCATGCAGTTAGGGAAGCTCGGCGTAGCTTCATGCACACGAGATCAGGGTGGGGTCGGGATGAGGTCTTGGTACTTATGGACACGAAGTTTTATTTTCGACTTTGAGGGTCGGATGTCGCGTACATCCACTCATTCTTGGGTTTTTATCTAGGTGGCCGGTAAAGTTGCCCTGATGCCACAAGTGGGTGTAGTGGATGGGATGCCCTGCGAATGTGTGATCCCTTCATGATGAAAGGTGTGTGTTGATTGTTAAACACACCGACTGTGGTTAATAATGAGTAATGGTTTTGAAAAACCAAGAAATTGAGGAAGAAATGGTTTTAAAGAAAATAAGGAGTCTAACACACTCCAATTCAAACTATTTTTCTGACACTCGTTTTTCAAACACCCATTCACTGAGTTGTCGAACTCACCTCCTCCCTTTACCCCTTTTCAGGAAACTGAGGGCAAAACTGGCCTGAATACCTTCAATTAGCTAAACTTGCAAGACAGGTATGTAAGTTCAAAATTTAAGCAATTTTGATTAATGTTATTCTAGAAAAGGTACAGGTTTAAAGGACGCCTTACTCCTCATGGTTTAAAGAATGGGAAAACCCTTAATAAATTGGAAGAGTGGCAGGTTGCTCACTGGGATCTGACCAAACCAGTTCAGGGCATGACACAAATAGTCCTATGACAAAGTTCATGGTAATGTGCTCCCATTTCCATTTCGGAATTGGAAAGGGTTGAAGTTGTCCTCATGGTTTCTAATGCTCATCCTTTATCTACTAACAAGACAAGCATCGGGCTACGTATTCCGCAATGTCCCTCTTCATTCCCTTCCTCCAATATCCTTGTTTGAGGGTGTGGTACATCTTAGTACTGCTCGAATGCATCGCATACAACGAATCGTGTGCCTCTTCTAAAATTAACCTCTTCAACTCCTTATCTTGAGGCACACATACCCTACCCTTGTATGTTAGCACTCCATCACCTCGCAAGTTGTAGTCTGATTTCGTTTCTCTGCTAACCGGGTCCAAATAAGATTGAAATTCCTTATCAGCCTTTTGTTGTGCCTTAATCTGCTTGGTTAAACTGGGTCCCACCACCACATTAGCCAACAAGCATTTCTCCTACTTGTCCATCTTCAGGTCCACCTCCATTCTTCCCAGTTGTTGTAACAAGGGTATGTAACTTGTCTTTATTTGTGCCGCCTTAGATTGGTATTTCTTACTTAAGGCATCTGCCACCACATTTGCCTTTCTGAGGTGATACTCTATCATAAGGTCATAGTCTTTCACTAATTCTAGCCATCTCCTCTTGCGGAAATTTAACTCCTTCTAAGTTAAGAAATATTTGAGACTCTTTTGATTAGTGTATACCCTACACTTAACCCCGTAGAGGTAGTGTTGCCCAATATTTAAGGCAAACACTATTACAGCTAATTCTAGGTCATGGGTTGGGTAATTTTGCTCATATACCTTAAGTTGTCGCGAGGCATATGAAATAACCTTTCCTTGTTGCATCAGTAGACATCTGAGTCCTTGTCCGGATGCATCACTATAGACGATGTACTCTCCGCACTTGGGTTAGGAAGGGAGAGTACCGGTGCAATTGTCAATCGAGTCTTCCACTCCAAGAAGGACTTCTCACAGCTTTCATCCCATTTATACTCAACTCCTTTCTTGGTGAGTCGAGTCAGAGGGGCTGCTATCTTAGAAAAGTTTTGCATGAATCGTCTGTAGTATCCTACCCGACCTAAGAAACTTCGTATCTCTGAAGGATTCTTGGATGCCTTCCAATCAGATATGGCTTCCACCTTTGCTGGATCTACATTGACTCCATCCTTGGACACTATATGTCCTAAGAATCCTACCTCCTGCAGATTGAACTCACACTTGGATAATTATACATATAAGTGGTTTTCCCTCAATATCTCCAAGGTGATCACCAAATGTTCTTCGTCCGTGAGTATATGAGAATATCATCTATGAATACTATCATGAACTTGTCCAAATGTGGTTGGAAGACTCGGTTCATTAAATCCATGAAGGTTGCATGGGCATTTGTTAATCTGAATGGCATCACTTTGAACTCGTAATGTTCATATTGGGTTCGAAATGCCGTCTTAGGAATGTCCTCCTCTCAGATCCTGAGTTAGTGATAGCCTAACTGAAGGTCTATCTTGGAGAAGTAGGCTGCTCCTTTTAGTTGGTCGAATAGGTCATCAATCCGTGGAAGTGGGTACCTATTCTTGAAGGTGACTCGATTCAACTTCCTATAATCTATGCACAATCTCATGCTTTTATCCTTTTTCTTCACAAATAGGATTGGTGCACCCCATGGAGACTGGCTAGGACGTATAAAATCCTTCTTTAATAGTTCATCCAGTTGCTCCTTCAATTCCTTTAGTTCTGCTAGAGTCGTGCAATAAGGGGCTTGGGATATGGGGTTTGTTCCTAGGATGATTTCTATGGTGAATTCCACTTGCTGACTTGGAGGTAGTCTAGGTAATTCTTCCGGAATTACTTCTGGATAGTGTTTAACTATTAGAATGTCTTCGAGTCCCTTCTCTTCAAACTTTTCGTTGATGACCATGGCCAGAAAAGTCGTATAGCCTTTCTGTATCATCTTTTGGGCCTTCATATGGGACACCATTTGTACTTCACCCTTCATTTGGTCTCCTTGGAATTTTAATCCATTTGTCTCGAGAGTGTGGAAGGTCACTATCTTCTTTCCACAATTCATCGTATCGTGATGGTTACTTAACCAATTTATCCCAAGGATCACTTCTACCTCTCTTTGAGGCAACAGAATCAAATCTGCTTCGAGTTTGATTCCTCCAATCTTTACCTCACATCCCTTTAATTATTTGTTCATATTCAACCCTTCTCCTAACAGCGTGAGGATATTGAGACTTTGTCCTAGAGGAGTGAGTTCTAGGGGTAAACTTAGAATTAAGACCTCTTTGATGAAGGATCTATGAGATCCTAAGTTAAAGAGGGCGTAGACCTGTTATCCCCATAAATGCACATACCTTGATTGATGAAACGTATATTTTTAGAGGAAAGACTTTCTTTATTGAGTACAAATTTTCAATTACAAGATTTTTCTTAAGCTAATTGGGAGGGTTTTGGGATGTATCCGCTACAGTACTAAGGTCTTTCCTAGACTATTCTTGGGTGAGGTTATATACCCTAGCTAGTACTCTAGCTATAGGATATGGCCTGGAATTCCTAGGGTTCTCTTGTGGTGGTTCAAGTGTATTGCTCTACTTGTTCTCCCTAAGAGTGGGGCATTCCTTTGCAAAGTGCTCCACTTGTCTACATTCAAAACAGGTCAAGCATGCTCCCTCGTGGTGCCTTTGGCACCTAGAACAGTGCGGGTTTCCTTAGGGCAAGGTGGGGATTACTCTTTGGGAAGGTGGTGGCATGTCCTTTCTCTTTTGAAATTCCACTCTATTTCCCCATCTTGGACCATTATGCTCCTTCCGTTCCCCCTGACAGTTTTGACCCTTATCCACCTTCTAGGTCGTTTGCTCCATCCGACAGCGTTGGGCTTGCACCAGTTGCTCACACTCATGAGCCATATTGAGTACCTCCGCTAGGTCTGTGGGGTGTCCTAATACTCCCATACGGTCTCGTATGTCCATATTGAAACCGTCCACGAACTGCTGGCATATATCTGCTGGTCCAACTAGGTTAGGAGCAAAGGGCCTTAACTCATTGAATTTTGTTTCATACTCTGATATGGAGTTAAGCCCTTGCCGAAGTCGGATGAAATCCTGCTTCTTCTCGTTAATCAAATGAGGATCCAGGTATTCCACTGCGTACCTCTCCTCAAATTATTCCTAGGTGGGGGTAGAGGTATGCAGATTTCGGACATTGTCCCACCAAGTTTTGGCACTTCCCTCTAGGAAGAATTCTGTCAGGATCACCATGTCCTTTGGTTATATTCTGACTATCCCCATCAGCTTCTTGACATTTTCTAGCTAATCTAGAGCGACACCAACATCTTTCTCTCTGAGGAAAGGCTTACACCATAGTTGACAGAGAGTCTTGAGATTTTTGGGAATGTCAACTGGAGGGGAAGGACTAATAGGAAGAGGATGGAATTGTACTTTCTTTGGTTCAACCTGAGAGTTAGTGCCTACCTCAGGAACGAGGTTAGGTTGCCCAAATACATGGGTGAACTCCTCGTACAACCTCTGGTGTTCCAAGCTAAGTCCAGGTGGGGTTGTTTGGGCTCCTTGGGGAGTTTCCATAGGTAGGGGTGGTTGGGCAGTGTTGAAGACTGCAACTCTAGTTCTCTTGGATCCTTTTTTGGGAGCCATTCTGAAAATTTTAAAATCATCCCTATTAGTTACTATTTCTTTAGTTTTGATCATATATGTGAGGAAACAGGTTCTGATACCACTCAAGTTGTCATGCACCGACCCGGTTTAGTCGGATCCCCGTGAGCAACCTGCCACTCTTCCGGTTTATTAAGGGTTTCCCCCTTTTAAACCGTGAGTAGTAAGGTGTCCTTTGTACTTGTACCTTTCTTGGAATAATATTAATCAAAACTAAAATAAAATAATTTACATACCTGTCTTGCAGGTTTAGCTAGTGGAATGTCTATAGGTATGTTTTTCCCTCGGTTACCTGAAAAGGGGTAAATGGAGGGGGTGAGTTCGACAACTTAGTGAATGGGTGTTTGAAACATGAGTGTCAGAAAAATAGTTTGAATTGGAGTGTGTTAGACTCTTTTATTTTCTTTAAAACCATTTCTTCCTCAATTTCTCGATTTTTCAAAACCATTACTCATTATTAACCATAGTCGGTGTGTTTAACAATCAACACACACCCTTCATCATGAAGGGATCACACATACACAGGGCAGCCCATCCATTGTACCCACTTGTGGCATCGGAGCGACTTTACCGGCCACCTAGATAGAAGCCCATCCACTTCTACCCTCGGAATGAGTGGATGTACGTGACATCTGACCCTCAAACCCAAAAAGAAAACTCTGTATCCATATGAGGACAAAGACCTCATCCCGACCCCACCCCGATCTCGTGCGCATGAAGCTATGTCGAGCTTTCATGACTGTTGGCATGACAAATTGCCCTTATCTCCACCATGTCGTCCAGTAGCCCCTAGGACGCATCACTACCCCATCTTGGGTGTATTGATGGTCCCAAACCTCAGTGCATGCACATATCCGCTTACAACCGGTAAAGGGGTTTTCCACTTTCTTCCAGAAAGTTAATCATACCAACCGGGTATAATCTAATTACAACCAGTAAGTAATTTTTTACGTAGTTTCCACATCACCCCATCTAGGTGTGATTTTCAAATTCTACTTAGTAGTGATTTTTCATTCCGAGGTATTCATCATTCCAATCGGGTATGATGTGAAAATTCTCACATACCAGATAATTGCAATGTATTCTTCCTCTTAACTCGCTCTTTGCTTCACGCGAGCTTATCCTTGCTGGCGTTCCTAGTACTTCATGTTCCTACATGATATGAATATCCTTTGTTCATTAACATTTGGCCTAATAGCATTCATTCATCACGAATGAATGAAATGCCCAAACTTTTAAGTATTTGCATTTAGGTCCCTAAAGTTCTTTTCTTTTAACTTTAGGTCCCTAATGCCAATTTTCCCCAAATTAAGTACCAAACTTTCAAAATTTTACTTTGGGTCCTCAAGTTATCCAAAATCCTAAAGAGGGTTCAAGTTTCCCAAATTTTCTATTTGGTCACCAACTTTTCAAAAATTACCATTTTGCCCCTACTTTACAAAAAGGGCAATTTGACCCAAAAAAATTGAAAAATCGACCAATTGGTCCTCCAACATCTTTTTCATGGCCAATTGAACCTCAATTTTGGGAAATTGTACTTTAGTCCCTCAATTTTTTGAAATTCCCAAATTTTCCCCAAAATTTTCCTCCAATTTCCACCTTTCGAACTAGCCTAATTTGATTTCATCAAATTGACCAATCAATCAAGGTTAATTATTAAAATTGAAGGTAAAATTGAGTTCCAACACTTCCATATGATTCAATGGAACTTTGAATCGCATCATTTGGATCCGAATTGAGCTCAAATGGAGCTTCGTCAGAAAACTGGACATAGAGAGAGAAAGCCTCAAAAGATTTCCATCGAGGGTGTGGCAGTCCGAGCTTTCAATCTGGTCAGATAGCTCTCGTCCTAAGGTTGCTTCTAGAATCAAGAATCTCATCAATTCATACCGAGCTGAGGTAGAATTTGGTCAGTGAAGTTTCATCGGTTCTCTCTCTAACACTAATTAGAAATTACAGAGACAAGCCAAATTGGCTTCCCTTTTAGCTCTAATTTAGTCATCCTAAGGTTGCTTCTAGAATCAAGAATCTCATCAATTCATACCGAGCTGAGGTAGAATTTGGTTAGTGAAGTTTCATCGGTTCTCTCTCTAACACTGATTAGAAATTACAGAGACGAGCCAAATTGGCTTCCCTTTTAGCTCTAATTTAGTCGTATGAGGGTTGTGAAAGTGTTGGGAGAGCTTGGATTGGCCCGAGAAGGGCTCAAATTGGCCATTTTTAGCTCTGTCAAAATAGTGCAGCTTCGGTCCGCCGGAGCTGCTTCACTGTTCGATCATGTCGGTATTTCTCAAATGATCCTCAGAGCAAATGGAGACTACCGTTGGGTAGGTGACTTCTCCTCAAATCTAAAGAACCCGACCTCACCTTCTTTGGCTTAGAAAAATCCCAATGTCGGAGCTCTGGTTCGAGCTTCACCAAGAAATGGAGCAGTAGGGAGAGAGAGGATGTCACGCCCCGACTCAGTTTGGTCGGATCCCCATGAGCAACCCGCCACTCCCTTTGGTTCATGAAGGGCTTCGCCCTTTTCTAAACTATGAGGAATAAGGCATCTTTTTTCCTGTCTTTCCTAGAATAACATTATACAAAACTAAAAATCTTTTAAATAGACATACCTATCTTTACAGTTCCCATGTAGGGAGGTCTTTAAGTTTGATTTTTCCCTTTGTCACTTGAAATGGCTAACAGAGAGGGGGTGAGTTCGACAACTCAGTGAATGGGTATTGGGTGAGAGTTTTCAAAAAAAAGATATCTTTAATCGGAGTGTGCCAAACTCCTTATTTCCTTAAAAAATATTCTTTCCCCAAGTTCCGATTTTTCAAAACTTTTTTTCCTCATTTTTCACATTAGGTGTGTTTAACAGTCAACAACACGCCCTTCATCAGAAAGGGATCACACATTTGCAAGGTAGCCCGTCCACTGCACCCACTTGTGGCGTCGGAGTGACTTTATCGGCCTCCTTGATAGAAGCCTGTCCACTTCTACCTTGGGTATGAGTGGATGTTCACTATATCCGACCCTCAACCCCGGAATCAACTCCGTGTCCATATGAAGACAAAGACCTCATCCCGACCCCATCCCGGCCTCATGCGCATGAAGCTACGTCGAGCTTCCTTGACAAATGGCACGACAAACTGCCCTTATCTCCACCATGTCTTCTAGTAGTCCTTAGGATGCATCACTACCCCTCTTGGTCATCTTGATGGTCCCAAACCTCAAGTACATGCACAAACAATAGTTTTCCACAAAGCCATTTATCTTTGGTACCACTGGTCCAACGGCCCCGACCCCCAACTCGACCTGCAACTGTTTGTCTAAACCGGTCCATCGATCTAGTCCTGACGCACTACCGCCAACCCAGTCGGTTCTGCATTGGTACCATGGTGAAATCACATAATCCATTTATTAGGAATTTTCATGGCTTATACATCATGTTTGTTAATGAGCTCTTGCTCGTGCCAACTGGCCTTGGGCTCACTATACGTGATTTTCCAAAATTGGGCATTTTAGCCCACAAGTTCCAAGACCGAGGCCTCTGACCTATCTGAGTTGTCCTAGCTCTCGTCAAGAAGGTCTCCCAAAAATTTTAAGCATTGGCACATAGTCAGGGGAGAACACTTCTAACAAAAATAACCTTTCAACTCATCACACTAAGCAAGTGTGATGACATCTCCGCTTACAACAGGTAGACGGGTTTTCTCCTTCCTTCTAGGAAGTCTATCATACCAACCCGGTATGATCTCCCTACTTACAACCGGTAAGTAGTTTTTCCAAGTAGTTCTCACATCACTCCAATTAGGTGTGATGTTAAAATTCCACATAGAAGTGGTTTTTCGTTTACGAAGTGCTCATCATCCTAACCGGGTATAATGTTAATAAACCCACTCACCTGATAACTGAAGTGTATCTTTCTCTAGTCGGTTTTCGCTTCCACACTAGCTTATCCTTGCTAGCATTCCAGTCCCTCGTATTCCATCGGGGGTGCGGCGATCTGATCTCTCTATCGAGGAAGATAGTTCTCTTCCTGAGGTATCTCCTAGGATCAAGAATTCCTTTCAGATCAGTTGGGAGAGCTTGGCTTGACCTGAGGGCTATGGGGAAGGTATGAGAATGTTGGGAGAGCTTGGCTTGACCTGAGGAGGTTGAATTCGACCAATTTCAACTCGGTCAAAATAGGGCAACTTCGGTCCGCTGGAGCTGCTTCACTATTTAATTTTGTCGGCAATTATCCATCGATCATTGGATCAAGCAGAGGTTGCTATCAGATAGCTGACTTCCCCTGGAGTCTAAAGAACTCGACCTCGCCTTCTGAGGTTGAGAAAAATGCCTAAGTCGGAGCTCTGGTTCAAGCTTCACCGGAAATTGGAGCAGTTGAAAGATAATGGAGTTTTTGGGTGTGAGGAGGATGAATGGAGAAAAACTCTTTATATAACTGTAAAATTGTTTGTTAAATGGGGAAGATTTATTACTACATTATGGGTATTTATGGGTATTAATGTTGTGAGTTATTCTCATTAAATTGGGAAATTGATGGGTATTTATAGATATTAATTCTAATAATTGAATGTAAGTATTTATTTAATAATCCCTTTCTCCTTTATATTTGTTTGGAAATTAATTTTGTATAGGTATATTTATATATATACCCTATATGTAAACATCTATTCAACATTTGTTTGGTTTAACACCAGTCTTAAGTATATAACATGAATGTCTTAACCCTAGGTAATTTACATTTCCTTTAATGCTTTACATTAATAGCCCATTGGGATGCCCCTTTAACTTTAGCCACCATTGATTTTTAAGCATTAAACCTTATAACTAATTAACCCTTCTAGGTCTCATTTTACTCAAAATTGTATAAGGGGCTCAAGTTTTCCAAATTTCCAATTTGGTCCCCAACTTTTCAAAAATTAATATTTTGCCCCTACTTTCCAAAAATGGAAATTTGGCCCCAATTGTTCTAAAAATTAACCAATTGGTCTTCTAACATCTTTTCCATGGCCAATTGGCCCTCAATTTTACAAAATCCCCATTTGCTCTTTCTCTATCGGTTGTGGTTCGTGAACCTGGTCGGTTTTCTCTCTTGAGTTGTTCGGTTCTCTCCCCGATTTTTCTTATATTTAAGGAACTGGGTTTTTAGAGGAGTTTTTAGGTGTGAGGAGAATTAATGAGTAGGAGCTCTTTATATAGGAAGCTCAGGGACTTCTTGGTCGTCCGATTGGCGCCTTTATAGCAGTCATTTATTGCCTGAAACTCCCTGGCCGGAGACTTTTCATCTTCACCGGCACTGCTTGATTTTCAGGTGAGTGAATAGTACTGTCATATGAAGGAAGAAGACGACACTATTCCAAACCGGATCAAACTGGTCCGAACCGGGATCAATTATTAAATCGGCCGGTTCAGGCCCGATTCAATCGAGTTTTTCAAAATTAAAAATTTGTAAATTCATTCTCTATCCAATGGTGGCTTCAATTCTCCAATTTGAATTTTCTAAGCCACCTAAAAAAATAAATTTAGAAACTGGTTCAATAGTGGTTCAAACTGGTTCAATCCGGTTTAGGTCCGGTCACCTGAACCGGTTTGGTTTTCACCTCCAATTCATCCTAAAGTCCTTTCTCATGACTTTTGTGACTCTTTATGTCACTCAAGATTTATAAATTTCCTGGTTTGCCCTTTCTCTATTGGTTATTATTTATAAACTGACTCAGTTTTCTCTTTAAAAATAACCAGTTCTTTTCTCGATTTTTCTTATTATCAAAGGACGGGGTTTACACACTGTCTGAATGCTTATTTCATGTGTTGCTAATTTTGGGTGGACATTATATCAAATGGATGTAAAGGATGCATTTTTGCATGGAGACCCACAAGAAGAAATATATATGGAGATTCCACCTGGATTTGGTACGATGAAGACTGTGGGGAAGGTATGTAGATTGAAGAAATCTTTGTATAGACTCAAACAATCACCAAGAGCATGGTTTGATCGATTTCGATGTGCGGTGGTCAAAATGGGTTACCGACGGTGTAATGGAAACCATACGGTTTTCTATCGACACTCTAATGGTCGAGTTGCTATTCTCGCAGTATATGTGAATGATATTATTATCACTGGGGATGATGATGTTGAGATATTGTAGTTGAAAAACACTAAGTAAAGAATTTGAGGTAAAAAACTTGGGTCCTCTAAAGTATTTTCTCAGTATTGAGATTGCAAGATTTAGTAAAGACATAATACTTTCTTAGATAAAGTATACATTAGATTTACTCACTAAGAGAGAGATGTTAAGCTGTTGAACTACTTCAACACCAATAGAAATGAATCATAAGTTATGTGCTCAATCAAGTGACCTAATAGATAAAGAAGGATATTAGAGAATTGTGGGACGATTGATCTATCTATGTCATATAAGACTTGATATCACACATGTAGTCAGTATTGTGAGCAGATATATTGGGATGCTACCATGAGGATATTGAGATATTTAAAAAGGAGTATATGTAAGGAACTTTGGTTTAAGCCCCAGAGTCACGTGAGAGTGGAATGCTTTTGTGATTCAGATTGGGATAGTTGTGTGGATGATAGGATATCTACGCCTGGCTATTGTGTGTTTTGTTGGAGGTAATCTTGTATCATGTAGGAGTAAGAAATAAGAGGTAGTGGCCCGATTATCAGTAGAAGCGGAGTACAGATCAATAACTCAAATTATTTGTGAGATTATTTGGATAAGAAGCTTACTATTGGAGCTTCACCTCTTTGTGCGATAACAAGTCTGTTATAAATATTGTCAACAATCCAGTTCAACATGATAGGACTAAACATGTGAAAACTGATTAATTTTTAATCAAAGAAAAAATTGATATGAAGATTGTGGAACTGTAATATATGATGATTAGTGGACAACTAGTAGATTTTTTACCTAAAGGTTTAGGTTCTAAAGAATTTGATGATATTTGTAACAATATTAGAATGGTAGATATCTACCGTCCATGTTGAGGAAGAATGTGCAATATTAATAAGTTATAAGTATATTTGTAAATAGTGTGAATATACCTTATATATTATTAATATAATTTACTAGTAAATGAATTTTATTTCTAATATTTAATATTTAGGATAGGGTCGTTTGAGGTCTTCTCCATCTACAGTTTTGTTGGAGATGAAAGGAGCTAGAGCATGCATATATACATCTGTATAGTCCAAAAGTTGATATGCCTACAGAAAGTGGCCCATATTATTCCTTCATGGGTAGTAATTTGAGATAAGTAGTGAAGTTGGCACGAGGATTGTGAAGGTATTGGAGGTCATTGTTTCCTTATTGTGTTTGCATGTAATGAAGAGAATGAGCCATTAAAGATGAGTGTAGTAGGAGGAAGTGTACCACTAGAGATTAGGGAACTGGGAGGAACCGTAATTGGAGTTAAGGAGGAAGAGTTATCTTGAAGGATCAAATGTTGGTGAGTTGATATTGCTTTAATACTATATGTAAACTGAGAGGAGTAATCAAAGGTTATATATGGAAATTCTAGATACATTCCATTGATAGGTATGTGTGTGCTTATATAGAATTCTTGTATAGATAAGACAAAATGTATAAAATAAATATGTACATTGGTCCCTGTTAGGTGGTGATCGAGGTGGATGTTGTCCCTTGCTATTATTGTTAAGGGATACCACTTACTGATGTTGTTCAATAATAAATACTATATTATATATAGAACAAGATTATGGCTCTAGGATATATATATTCCTTGTTTATGCTTATATCACTATTTATGAATTTTTTTATTCGTGCACTTCATTTGGTTAAGGGCCTTGAATTTTGTGGTTCTTTCAATTTTAATCTGTGTTAATTATTATACATGCTTTCACAATAATCAATATGATAAATTTTGGCTATATTATATTTCAAAGTCCCAAATTACACAATGGGTAAGGAGAAGGTTCATATTAATATTATTGTCATTGGGCATGTTGACTCTGGTAAGTCAACCACCACTGGTCATTTGATTTACAAGCTTGTAGGTATTGACAAGTATGTGATCAAGAGGTTTGAGAATGAAGCTACTTAGATAAACAAGAGATCATTCATGTATGCCTGAGTGCTTAACAAATTGTAGGTTGAGCGTGAGCATGGTATTACCATTAACATTGATGTGTGGGAATTCGCAACCACAAAGTACTACTGCATTGTAATTGATGCTCCTGGACATCATGACTATCAAGAACATGATTACTAGAACTTCAAAGACTGGCCTTGCAGTTCCTATCATTGACTCTAGTATTGGTGATTTTAAGGTTGGTATCTCCAAGGATGACCAGACCGGTGAGCATACTCTCCTTGCTTTTACCCTTGGTGTGAAGCAAATGATAAACTGCTTTGACAAGGTACATGCTTAGGTTTAATTTTATTTTTGGTATTACATTATTATATTTATCTAAATTATTTTTTGCTTGTACTTTCTATTCTATCTTTTCATCGTATGGATGCAACAACCCCAAGGTTAGCTACAACCGTGACAATATCTCATTTGTCCCGATCTATGGATTTGAGGGAGACAATATGATTGAGAGATTCACCGACCTTAACTGGTACAAGGATCCAACTCTCTTGGAGGCTATCAACCATATCTACGATCCTAAGATGTCCTTTGATAAGCCCCTCCATCTACAACTTCAGGATGTGTACAAGATTAGTGGTATTGGAACTGTCCATGTGAGTCGTGTTTAAATTGGTGTCTTTAAGCCTGGTATGGTTATGAATTTTGGTCCCACTAACTTGACAACTAAAATTAAGTCAGTTGAGATGTATCATGAGGCCCACCAGGAGGCCCTTCTCAGTGACAACGTGGGCTTTAATATGAAGAACGTTACAGTAAAGGATCTAAAGCGTGGTTTCGTGGCATCCAACTCAAAGAATGATCCTACGAAGGAGGCAGCCATTTTCACCTCTCCGGTCATTATCATGAACCACCATGGTTAGATTGGCAATAAATATGCCTCAGTGCTTGGCTACCACACCTCTTATATAGACATGAAGTTTGTAGAGATACTTACCAATATCCACATACATTTTGGTAACGAGCTAGGGAAGGAGTCCAAATTCCTGAAGAATGATGATGATGGTATGATTAAGATGATTCCCACAAAATTCATAGTTGTGTAAACTTTCTGTTAGTACCCTCTTAGGCGTTTTGCTTTGAAGGACCTGAGACACATTATTGTTGGAGTCATTAAGAACATGGAGAAGAAAGATCTCTCTGGTGCCAAGGTCACCAAATCTGCTGCCAAAATTAAGAACCATGACAAATGAAAGACACTTTCCAACTCAAACCCACATTTCGTATATTCGTATTCTATTGTCCCTCATAATTATTGTAAAAATAAGTTTATTTTTATTACCATTCATGGTATTTTTTCTAGTGAACTTCTAGGTGTTACTTGCTATGTTTTTGGAGGTTTTGTATTTGTATCACCTCACAAATTGGTTCTTAATCAACAGTTTTACACTATCTCGTTTTGCATACTTTTTATTTTTTATATATGGAATAAATATCTTTTTCTAGTTTTTTTGCTCAAGTAGTGATTCTCTATTAATTCAAATGTTCAAATTTATGTTTTGACCTATTGTCGAGCGATCGGTTGAAGAGCTAAATATGAAATTTGTGAAATATAGATGAGATACCTTGTGCACAAGTTGTAATGCAATATATCAGTGTGTTGTAACTATATATTATAGAGCAGGTTAGAGTTTTTCTACTTTGTTTTTTTGCTCAAGAACTCTTTCTACTTGATAGCCAGGTTTTTTGGTATGGCTTTTTAGGGATACTTTTTAGGGTTGGTTTATTGAGTGTTACGGATATACTAGAAATACCTTCAAAAAATTTTAAAATATAGATCAACTTTAGTTATTTTCTTTTTTAGTAAATATTATACTTTCTTATGCATTTAATAAAAGTTAATATATATTTTAAAAATCTTTTAAAATCTAAAAAGTATTTTCTCCAAATTTCGGAAAACTAAACAGATCCCATATATAAAAGATGCCCCTCCATTGGCCATATATCTCCTCTTCTGGGCAGCTAATGAATATTGCTTTTCTAGCTATGACCATACCTTTCTATTGGTATTATTTTTTATTAAAATAACTCATTATATTTAGAAAATTAGTTCCTCTCAAAAAACATACAATAATGTAAAATTGGGCTTCTATGACTGAGGTTGCTTTGTAATTTAGGGAGGCAATGATCCTCTATGAAGTGATTTCCATAAACTGAAGGCAAAATTAAACTATTAGCAAAATATTGAGAATTAAGATAAATCATCATTGTGATTTAAAAGTCTCAATGTTAATTAGTAAGTTCTTCACTTTTCAAAATTGATTATGTATGATAGTAAGAACTGAAATCGGAATGAGATTTTTAAACTATTTTTCTAAGTACACTTACAAAAGTAAAATCATGGAATATATATGATTTATTTTGATAAAGTATAATTTTTTATTATTAAATGGTCATTTTCTACCAATAATTAATGAATATTTATTACATGATACTAAAAGTAAATATATTAAAATTGAATAACATATACTATAGAATATCAAAGAAAAAAAATACTTTTTAAAACTCATTTTTATTTAATCTTTTGCACTATACTAGAACAATTGTAATTGTGCATGGGAAATTTGCACATTATTTTATTTTATTTATTTTCAAAGTCTCTTTTATTTCTTCGTCTCCCCTCGTCTAGAAGCCGCCAATCAGGACGGACCTCTCTCTTTATCTTTATTCACGCTGTTTCTCTAGAACCCACGATGCCTTCCCCTCATATATATGAACTAGAGCTTCCAGGACCTAGAAGAAGATCCAGTTTCACCATGACCGACCCTTATAACGAGTCTTCCTCTTTCCCCTCTCCGTCTAAGCTAGATGTCTTCCAGTTCTCCCTTACCGGTGAGAGCGGGTCGTTCCGACTTGACGTCATAGCAATCCCTCCTGAAAAGCCCGAGTATGTGCTGCAGTCAGATGCCTACTTCGAGAGATTCCGCCGCTCCGAACGGGAATCGGCGGCGGCCTCGCTCTCAAGGTCCAGCTCCCTCAGATTGTGCAGATCCTCCAGGGAGGTGGTGCCGTTGACTGGGAGCTTCTCATCCTCCCAGCGCAGCCCAAGCTCCAAGAGGAAGTACAGGGTGTTGATCGGGGTGACCAAGTTCCCGTCCAGGATGGATATGTGCGAGATAAAAAGAAGGCAGAGCCTGCAACCGCCGACGCCGCTCTTCCCCGTGGGAGGCTCGAACGGCGAGGATGTATTGATAGAGATGGCCGTGGGAGAGAAGAGCCAGAACCACAGTCAATGGAGTTTGTCGACGCTGCCACTGAGGTGCAGGTCCCGCGTCGTCACCGTTTTGGCTAGAGCTTCCCTCGGTTGCATGAGCTGATGAACCTTTTGGCCTGGTGCTTCCATTTCAGTTTCATCCGTCGAAGTTTGCCGCCGAATGTTTTTTTTTCTTTTTATGGGAAGGTTGCAAGTTAAAGTTTGATGTACTATTATTTGATGTTCTTCTATTTTCTTACCTATATATAAAGGAGCTCTGTTCACACGAAGAAGCTGCTGCGATGGTAAAGGACGAGTTTTATCCCTTCATCCATATTTAACATATTTTCCTGGCAAAAAAATCTTTAACATATTTTAATATTTTCCTTATTTATTTTTTAGCATTTTCATTCATTTTACATGAACATAAAAATCCAATTCTATATATATATATATACTAAATTATATTAATAGAATTATACATTTATATAAAAAATGATAATTGTGTATTAAATGTTTTTAAAAAATATTTTCATGCTTTTCAACTAAATTAAATTAATAATATAAAAATTTTGTAAAATGTTAGTTTGATACCACATATTAAATAACAAAAAATTCATGTTTTGTAACGTTATTTTAATACAAAAAACGAAAATATTTTTGTAAGGAAATAATGTCAGTCCATTTTAGAAAAAAAATCCAAATTTTCTTTGTAAGTTTATTTTTTTCTTATTTTAAATAGGTTCATTATATCTTTATTGTAACGACAAGCGGGAAGCCATAAAAAAGTCTATTATAATTACTATTGTAACTCACATGTTGACAAAATTAATATAAGAAAAACTGAATTATAATTCAGATAAAATTATATGAAAGTGGGAATGAAGTCCTTATCGCCTATGCTCTCCTACCATGATTCCAAACTCGACTCCGAAGAAGGAAGAACACTCAGATGGAGGGTAGTATCAAGGGCTGGTGAAGGCATTATGATTTGAGATCCGAGATGGAATTCGACAGATTCCATTGTTTTTATCCACATAAATTATTGGTATTTTTATATGAGCATCAATCAATGAATTATTTTTGTATAAATTTATATATTTATAAATAAATTCTTTGAAATACAATTAGTTTGCATGTATGTAAAATATAAATTTATAAAATTATATGTTTTTATAAAATATTTTAAGTAATTTTATGAACTTATATACCTATAACAAAAATTATAACTAGAATTTAAATATATTATTTTTGTGTACACTAAATTTTTAATATACAATTTAAAAAAAGAAACATTTGTTCAAATGGATGACAAATTTACCAATAATTAACCAAATTAAATTGGACTAAAATTATAATAAAAAACTCTAAAATGTTAAAAGGGAATTTTTAAATTTAAAGCTTAAATATTTTTGAAAATTAAATTAGCGTAATAACTAATTAAATTCCGGGTAAATTGTTCAAGTGATTTTCAAAATAAATCGATAGAAAATTTTGTTAAAAATCGATATATAACAATGTTGAATAGGATTACATCACATTAGTGAATACACGACACGATCATAAACCACACGCGCGTCAACATCCATGCCCGACGAACTACTTGATTCTTTGGTTAATCGAAGTGTCACCCATAGAAACCTACATTCCAAGCTCCAAGAAAGTTAAATTTCCTCAAGGCTATAATACCCTAATTTGGTTGGAGTGGTCCATGAAGTGATTGGACTTGAAATTGTGGAACCACTTATATAAGGTCGATCGGTCCTCTGAATCCTCCATTTTTAGAATAGTTAATTTATATAAGCTAGCCACCAAATTAAGTAGTTCAAGTGTAATTTAAATCATGGTTGAGTGAGTTTTCCAACGCTATCATTGTCCAATATCGATCATATCATGCATTATTCTAGTTTCTTGGTTGGTATAATAACAACCTAATATGTTCACTAAATATTAAAATAATAGGTATCAATACCATTATAAAATGGAGTGCGCTAAACACTAATAATATAAATAGTTTCAATTCATTTAAAAATTTATTTTAATATAAAATAACTTTCAAAATATATAGAAAATCCCAAGAAATAATAATATCGATAATAATAAATAACCTTTGTGTTATGTTCTTTAGAAATATAACTCAAGTGTATTGTGTTAGATATGTATTAGTCTAACACTTGCAAATATATTCAACTTTCTTTATTTACATGAAAAATATTTTAGAAAAGTGGTGAACAAGCCACTTCATGAGCTTATGCATGATTTATTACCCTTTTATTAATCAATAAGTAACTTTTAGCTTTTGTTTATTCTTTAGAATTTTGAGCTCAAATTTTATGTTTGTTTCCACCTCAACACATACATAATGTGCAATGTATTATCAAACTATAATCATGACCAAATTATGTCCCATGAGTATTTACACACGAGTTCTTATGACTATGAGGGTATGTGTGTTCGTGCGTATGTTGTCACATCCTGACCCGGTTTGGTCAGATCCCCGTGATCAACCCACCACTCCCTTGGTTTAAGAGTGATTTTTTCCTTTCTTTAATAAAGAGTAGTCAGGCGTAATTTCAACATTGTTTCCTGTAATAACATAAATCAATAAAAATGCAAGGTTAAAAGAACTTTTAAGTATATTTGACAAATGGTAGGTCCTATTATTTTATTTAGTTATAGTTTCCCTACTCCTAAAAAGTAATATAAAAAAATGGTGAGTTTCTACAACTCAGTAAGTGGGGGTAGGAAGTGAATTTTTAAAATATGTAGTTTTAACTAAGTGTGCCAGGGTTATTATTTTTCTTCCAAACAGGTTCTCCTCAAAATTCAGTTTTCGAAACCTTTTTTCCTCAATTGCATATTAGGTGTCTTTAACAGACAACACACACACTTCATCAGGAAGGGAACACACATTCGCAGGTGCAAGCCGTCCACTGAACCCACTTGTGGCTCAGAGCGTCTTTACCGACCACCAAGATAGAAGCCTGTCCACTTCTACCCTGGGTCTAAGTGGATGTTCGTGACATCCGACCCTTAGACCTGAAATCAACTCCATGTCCGTATGAGCACAGAGACCTCTTTCCGATCCCACCCCGGTCTCATGCACAAGAAGTTACGTCGAGCTTCCTCACTCTTGGCACAACAAACTGTCCTTATCTCCACCATGTCGTCCAGTAGCTCTTAGGACGCATCACTACCCCTCTTGGGTGTCTTGATGATCCAGAACCTCAAGTGCATGCATAAACAACAATTTTCACAAAGACATTTATCTTTGGTGCCACTGGTCCAACGGCCCCAACCCTCAACCCGACCTACACCTGTTTGTCTAGACCGATCCGTCGACTTGGCCTTGACGCACTGCCGTCAGTCCATCGAGTATGTCGGTCTTGTCTTGGTACCATGGCAAAAAAATCCATTTCATTAAGAGTTTTCATAGCTTTCATATATCATGTTTGTTTATGAGCTCCTACTCGTTCCCACTTGCCTTGGGCCCACTGTACATGATTTTACAAAATTGGGCATTTAGCTCCATAAGTTCAAAAATAGTGGCCCTCGGCCTATCTGAGCCGTTCTAGCTCTCGTAAAAAAGGTCTCCCAAAAGAGTTTAAGCATTGGCATACAATTAGGGGAGAACACTTCATCACACCAACCAAGTGTGATAATATCTCCACTTACAACTGACAAGCGGGTTTTTTCTTCCTTTAAAAAAGTCCATCATACCAAATAGGTATGATTTCCTCTACTTACAACCGGTAAGTAGGTTTTTAACTTATTTCGCTCATCATCCCATCTGGGTATGATGTTAAAATCTCACTTACAAGTGGCTTTTCATTTCCAAGGTGCTCATCATCCCAACCGATTATGATGTAAATAAGCTCACTCACCTGATAACTGTGGTGTATTCCTTTCCAATCGGTTTTTGCCTCCACCCCAGCTTATCCTTACCGGCATTCTAGTCTTTCATGTTCCTACACGTTTTGGGCATCCTTATCTATTAGAGTTTAGCATAATAGCCTTCGTTTCTTACATATGAGCGACTATACTCAAAATTGTTAGTTAATTACACTTAGGTTCCTAAAGTTCATTTTCCTTGACTTTAAGCCCCTTATGTTAACATCTCTCCAAATTGAGTCCCAAAAATTCTCTTTGGGTCCTCAATTTACTCAAAATTGTTTAAGTGCTCAAGTTTTCCAAATTTCCAATTTGATCCCCAACTTTTCAAAAATTACAATTTTGCCCCTACTTTCCAAAAATGACAATTTGACCCCAATTATTTCAAAAATTGACCAATTGGTCCTCCAACATCTTTTTCATGGCTAATTTGCTCTAAATTTTATGAAATTGCAAAGAAGTCCCTCAATTTTATGAAATCCCTAATTTTTCCTAAAATTTTTCCCCAATTTCCCCTTTTAAACTAGCCGAATTTGATTGTATCAAATTGACCATACAATCAGGGTTAATTGCTTCAATTGGAGGTATAAATCAAGTCATACACTTCCATACGATTCAATTGAGCTTTGAATCGCATGAATTGAGGCTGAAACGAGCTCAAATAGAGCTTCACCAAAAAACTATGCATAGAGAGAGAAAGATTCGAAAGTTTAATGTTGGAGGTGCGGCGGTCCGAGCTCTCTATTTGGGTAGGTAGCTCTCGTCCTTAGGTTTCTCCTATGATCAAGAACTGCTACAATTCATATCAAATCAAGAGAGAATTTTGTCAGTGAAGTTTTCCTAGTTTCTCTCTCTAACCCCGATCGGAAATGACAGAGGGGAGCCGAATTGGCTTACCTTTCTGCTCAATTGAGGTTGTATGAGGGTTGTGGGGATGTTGGGAGGGCTTAGTTTGGCCAAAGGAGGGCTGAATTTGGTTGATTTCAGCTCGGCCGAAATAGGGCAGCTTTGGTCCTTCGGAGCTACATCATTGTTTGATTTCACCAGCGCTTCTCTGACGGTCCTCGGGTCCAAAAGTTGCTGTCAGGTAGCTGACTTCTTCCGGAATCTAAAGAACCCATTATCACCTACTGAGGCTAAAAAAAGGCCAATGTTGGAGCTCTGGTTCAAGGTTCGCCGGAAAATTGAGCAGTTGAGAGAGAATGAAGATTTCAGGTGTGAGGAGGATGAATGGAGAGAAGCTCTTTATATAGGGAGCTCGGAGACTCTTTACCTGATTGTTTTGCATCTTGGTCAAGCTTATTCATGACCTGAAATGCCCTGAACAGAGGTATTTTTCCTTCACTGGCATTGTCCATTCATGTATTGAATGAACATTGTCGTCATCTAAAGGAAGAAGACGACATTATTCTGAACCGGACTGGTCTAACTGGGTTCAATGCTTAAACTGGCCGGTTCATGCCCGATTCGACCAATTTTCTCAAAATTAAAAATGTCTAAATTAATATAAATTCATTCTCTATCCAATGGTGGCTTCAATTCTCCAATTTGAATATTTTGACCACCTAGAAAAATAAATTTAGCAACTAATTTAATGATGGTCCATATCGGTTCAATCTGATTCATGTCTGGTTCACCTGAACCGGACTAGTTTTCTCTTCCAATTTGTCCCAAAGTCCTTTTCCATGATTTTTATGTCTTTTTAGGTCACTCAAGATTTATAAATTTCTCATTTTTCCATTTCTCTATCGGTTAAGGTTCATGATCCGGTTCGATTTTATCACTTGAGTTTACTGGTTCTTTCCCTGATTTTCTTATCTTTAAGGGGTGGGTTTACACAAATGGCCTTCGCTCGGGCAGCAATCCCCAATTATCGTGACATGTGCCCTAGCCAGACAACTTAGGTAGACAAAATAAACAAGATGCACTAATGGCTCTGATCACACAAGCACAATTCCACACGAAATGGATAGCCATTCGGCAAATCCCAGACCAGGAGCTGGAGTGTGGAAGGCCTAAAGCTCTCATCCCCATCATCTGTACCTCACATGTGTCGCCTTTCCAATTGAATGCCTCAGCACCATGGGGTCCTGGTGGAACTCATACTGCTCTCCCGCACACCTTGGGCACTCAGGCCCACACACGAATGGGCTACTCGGACCCCACATAGACATAACAAGCACCCTGAATGTAGTGCCTCGCAGAATGACACTAGACAGGGACTGAGACCCGAAGGGGGACCCCGCCAACGTTTAGTGGAAGGAGAGACATCTCCACCCTAAGGCATCGATTAAACCCAGGCTCGAGAAGAAGCAGAAAGGAACTTTTGGGAGTTCTATGCTAACTACATGAGAGTCTTCCGTAAGCTACCCCCGATTCAAGGTTACTCATGTATGGTGAACCACATGCAGCGTGCTTACACGTACGAGGCCACTGTCTTGAACAAGTTCGGGATCGACATCGCACACGAAGTAAGGGTCATAGAAGCAGGAAGCACGTCATTCTCCTCAGAATATGAGGAACCTAGTATGAACCCTTGCACTAGGCGTGGGAGGTACCATGGAGGCGTCTGCCCACCCAGAAGAGCGAATAGGCACATTAGGTTGGTTGATGCAGAATTCTGCAATTTGCCAGTGCTAATCTTTAGGTTGGTTAACATGGGAAATTAGGTTAGTGGTGATAGGTAGAGTTTTTTATTCAAATGTTGTAATAAGCCATAACTAGGGCATGACTGGTTAAAGAATAAAATTTATTTTGACTTCACTCTTGTGCAAAGAAAATGAAGGAGAAGAATTGATCCTTAGAAATCCTTACGAAAGCCAAGTATCCCAAGAAATGAGATAACGACTAAAAGTTGAAATTCCCAAAAGTAAGGGACAAACTTCCTACAAGACACTCGTGGACAAGGGAACCAAGAGAACCCCATAATTTATAAGAACACCAGGGTAGAGAGTAAGTACATGGAGGTACTTGTAAGACTCGAGGAGGGATTAATCCCACCCCCCCCCTCCCCCCAAGAAAAGGGTAAACAAGGAAATATGGGGTTCCAAAATAAGTAGACGGGTCAAGAAGCCCTAAGGACAAGAAAGAGAAGCACCGAACCCCAGTCTGGAAACAGACGATAGGTTAGCCATCCATGCTCAATAGAGCTTAAGGCGAGGTATAAAAGACCTAAAGGGAGACTACAAAGAGTGGAAAGTCCTTATAGGAGAATTCTGAGAAGGGGCTCGGGGATATTGAGAGAACCTTATAGGAAGGGTGAAAGGGCGTGGGATATGAAACTCCATAGATAAAGACGTCCACACCAATCTGTGGGAGGGGAGGACAAGGCCAACAAGAGGGAACTCCTCTAGGTAGGTATAAAGAGTCGATAAGTAGGCCATAAGGAATTAGTCCCGATCGGGGTATTGCAAAATGATCATAGTAGATGAAGATGAATTAGGGGATGAAGACCTTTATGTAGGGATGCCATCAAATGTAAGAAAGTGTGTGGGGACGTCGGTAAATCAAGTAGTGATCGGGAGACCCGATAGTTGGAACTAAGAATTCCTAAGAGGGAAGTTAGTAGAAGATGAAAACTCATATGTTCAAGGGAGGCCTACCCTACAAGGGGTGGGAAAATGGTGTGTATGAAAGAGGTGCATGAATTGAAAACAATTAGTAACATACTCTAACGATGCAAGAAGAAGAGTATGGGAACACCTGTTAAGGAAGGGAGTGGAAGAGCTCGGTATGGGGAAACCCAGATGAACATCGTAAGTAAATGAGTGATACTACTAGATGGTGAGAAGGGACAAACATTATGATCTATAAAGGGTTAGCAGCTAGGGACGGATGCCTAATAGAGGCCCTAGAAAAAGGGTGCAGTTGTCTACATAAATTTAACAAGGTGGAATGGAAGGTTTGAAGTGAACCTGCACAATAATTCAAGGAGTAGTAGAAGACAAAGAAAGAATGGATTTAAGAACCCATGAAGAGGAGAACGAAAGCTCGAGAGGACGCAAAGCTAAGGATGGACAACGACCATGGAAACCAACTAGAAATGGGGGATGGTTAGACCCTCTTTAACTCCTAACCCAGAGATTTATGATGAAGATTTGGACGAAACCCCAAAAGGGAGAGCTCTACCCTAGGAGACATATGACATGGACACATGAAAATACCCTTTGTAAAGGGGAGGGACCAGCTGATCAGAATGGCTCCATGGACTGGATGGATATTTAAGGAGAAAGGAACTCCATTAAGCATGTTGCCTAAAAGAATTAAGTGAATAAGTAACCTTAGGGATATTTTGTGAAAGAAAACTGAATGAGTAAGAAAATGCTCAAATAAAGGGGAAGAGGAAACAAGTTCATTCCAAAATTTCCTTATCACATGACATGGACAAGTCTCACTATTAGGAATGAGGGAGAAATAGACAATGAGATGATAAACAACCAAGACCTAGAGAAAGAAAGAGGCCAAAGGTCGGACATGCATGAGAGATGCAGTCGGGATAGGGTTGTACCCTGAGGCATCATATCGGAGCAGATCCCAAGTTGACTTTAAAGGAAACCACTCTCTATGTGAGTAACGTATAATGAGTTTTTGGGACAAAACTCCTAAAAAGTGGGGAGAGTTGTAAACTCCGTCCTCTCAGGCCAAGGGAACTAAAAAAGAGAACCGGAAGTTTCAAGAGAAAAATCGAGAATCTAAACGAATTGGAATTAGTACAGAAAGATCAAAATGGGAATTTGGAAAATTCCAAGTGGGCAAGAAATACTCGAACAAACCATGAAGCTAATTGGATGTGAGAGTCGAACCGGTTTGGAGTGAACCAGACCCGAACCATAGTGAACCGGTTCAAAGATTTTTTTTAGGTGGCTTAAAAATGTCCAATTTGGAAAATTGAAGCCACTATCAGATAGAAAATGAATTTAGAAATTTTTATATTTTAGAAAACCAATCGAATCAAGCCTGAATCAGTTGATTTATGATTTTGGGTCAGCAAACCCGGTTGGACAGGACTGATTAACAATCCAGTCGGTCAACTTTCCGGCGAAGTGCAGATTAGAGCTTCAACGACGGGTCTTTTCTTAACAAAAGGAGCTCCGGTTGGTGGCAACAAAACTGGGGAGAACTCCTCCAACTAGCCAAACCCTCAACTAGACTTGAGGACTCCCTAAGAAGCATTGGAGTGATCACACACTAAAACTGCTCCAACGGCTCAAAATAGTTAACCTCCGACCAGCAAAATTCAGGACACCTCCAACCTCCTACAGCTAGAATCAACCTCCCACGACTCCCCTAAGACACCTCCCGACCTCTTCCAGTCTCCAGGTAAGCCATTCCACCTCCAATTTTGCCCGAGTCCTACAATTCTAGAGAGAGAAAGTGGTAGAAACTTACTGATCAAATTCCCCATAACTAGGACACTAATTGGGGAAAATTCCGATTCTCAAAAGACCCTCCTAGCAAGGGCTAACTTCATAAATCCAGAGCTTTGACAACCGCACCTCCAACTGTAAGAATTCGAAGCTCTCTTTCTAGAACCTATTTTCTGATGAAGCTCCGTCGAAGCTCGAAACTAGGTCGATTTTAGAAATTCAAAGTGCAGAATGGTCGTAAGGAGTTGGAGGAAGTGAGTAGCAACATAGTAGGAAGAAATTAATGGAGTTTAAGCAATCAATTGGAAGAGAAAATAAATCGGGGGTCAAGAGTACAATTTGGGGACAATTTGGGATTTGTCGAAAATAAGAGGACTTTTGTGAAAATCTCTGAAAAATGAGGACCAATTGATACATGTGAGGCAATTAAGGGCCAATTGGTAGTTTTAAGAAATTTTGGGAACAAATTGACAATTTTTGTGAAATAGGGGCAATTTGGTAATTTCAGTAAAAATCGGGGACTTGATGTTCCTTGTCCGTGATTATGTAGGGGCAAGAAGGATCCATTGACCTATAACCAGGAACACCTCGAGAACACGACAAACCAAACCGGGAAAAGAGGAAGCAAGACACACCAGGTGAGTGAGGATTTTCAACATCAATCCCGATTGGGACAATGGTCATGCTCTTAAATTTAAAACCATTTTCCTGGAATTAGTCTCCCCTGACTGGGTGACTCTGCTTAAACAATTTAGGAGCTATTTTCGGGACTTGGGCTAGATGATGCAAGTGGGCCCAAGGTTGATGGGCACGGGTATAGGCCTGTTGAGAATTAGCGAATAATGAGTCCATTAAGACTTTCGTAATGAATAATTGTGTATTGCACCTACCGAGCCAAGGTCAGGTTGTTGGACTAGGAAGCTACTAAGCCAAAGTCGGGTCGTTGAACCCATTGGGCTAGTACGCATAGGGCCGAAGTTGAGCCAATAGACCCGTAGGGCTGGTGGGCCAAAGATAATGACCATAATGGATAAATTTTCTTGACTATGCATGCATGAGATGCAGAACCATTGAGTCACTCAATATGGGGTAGTGGTGGTTCTAAGGGCTATTGGATGACCAAAGGAGCATAAGGGCGGTTCGTCATCCAGTATGTCAAGAAGCTACGGGAGATTCTCGCGCACTAAGACCAAGGTCGGAGGGGGAAGATGTCTCATCCCACATTGCAGACATGAAGTATGGCTAGGGTTTGAGGGTCAGACAACCAATATCCACTCAGACTCAAGGTAAATGTCACATAATTCTATCAGGGTTAATAGTAAAGGTGCTACAGTCCACAAGTGGAACAATTGGGGACTGTTCTACGATTGTGTGATCCCTTTTTATGATAAAATGGCGGTTGTTGGATGAAACTCTCATAGATAATGGAAAAAAAAAGAATAAATATATGACTAATCAAATGTTGTAGAAGTTTTCCCCTCATTGAGTTGTATACTCATTCCCCTCTTTATTCCCCTTTTAAGAAAAAAGTCGAATCAGGTAAATCTAAAGATAGAATGAAGGCTTGAACCCTCAAGGTAAACCTTATACTATGTAATTCCAAATTTTCAATTATTTTGGAAAACTTGTATAGGTACGTCTTTACCTTCTAGAGGTTATCGAGATAGAGATACCAGGATGGTTCATGAAAGGATGGCGGGTTGATCACATGAGCCCTCCCCAAATGTCAGTTGAGGAAATAACGGTTGAGACGAACAAGTCCTAATAAAAATGTCAGTGGATGTTACTTTGGTGAAGGATCCTACAATTTTAACATTGAGGGTATTGGCGAGTTGCACGTGACCACCGACCGAGTAATTGGATTGGGGCGTGACACACATGGTAAGATTGAAAGCGGTGGTTAAGGAGGGTGTAAATTGTGCTTTCAAATCGCCCGAGTTTCATGTATACTTATGTGCGTGGCAACCGTGAATATACATAATATGCGTATACTTGAGTGTGTGGTCGGAGGGGACATATATAGTATACGGATGATCGATAAAACATACTTCATATTAACATTAATTATGCGTGTAGTTTGGAATATGGTAATATCATATTAGTTTAATTATGAACTTGTAAATGATTAATTGTGCATGATAAATTTTGAAAACCTAAGATTGAGTGATAATGATAAAAAAACTAAAAGTTACTTAAATATACAAATTATGAAATAACTATATAGGTATAGATTTTTTTATTTATAAAGTTATAAGTTATTTAGTAGTTCCACGTAAATATTTTATTTATAAATGGTAAGCTCACCCCTTTTTAAAATAATTATAGGTGAAAATTAAAGTTTTATGAGATACAAAATATTAATTGTTATAATTTTTGAGATATTGTATAAATTTTTTTTAGTTCACTTAAATAAAAATTAAAATTTTTATAAAAAAATTAATTTACATAATTTTATTATAATTTTTTATCCTTATAATATTAACTTGTTAAATATATTCACTATTATATTATTAAGAGAATTTGATACAAGTCGAAATATGATAACATATAATTAATTTTTTATTTTCATACTCTAAGTTTGGTACACTCAAGAGTGCTCCACCCTATCGTGAATTATACGCTCCACCCATGATATATGAGAAGTTGTATATTTAAGATGAGTTGTGATCAATAAATCATAATTATTAAACTAATACTATAATTTATTCAACTAAAAAATTAATTTATCTTCAATATTTATTATATTTTAAATTTAAGAGAATTGAGTATACAAAATATTCTAAATATGAGATATGGATAAATACTTTCACTAGAATATAAGTATCATCATTATAGACCAACTTATTTAAATTTTTATTTTTTCATGTATTTGATCTAATAGAACTAATTCAAATTTCAAGTATTGGTGAGAAAACACGTCATTTCTTATAAAATCTATAATTTATTACTGGTAAGTAACGTGTATTCATATTCTTTTTGTTAAATGCAGAATATCCGTTGTCCCCAATTTCAAGCAAGAATATGCACAAGTCGCAGTAAAGCAAAGTACCAAAAACAAATAGAAGGAAATTACACTTACAAGCACGGTTAAAGTTAACGTGCAATGATTAACGATCAACTATGTGAATTATGTGCGGCTCGGTTCAAGGCAAATATGGTTCTTGCTCGTCACCATTCACTTCATCCACGCACTTTCTCTCTCTTCCTCCTCTCTCTATTCTCTCTCGAGCAATCGAGGTCTCGGATACCTCTCCTTTCCATCCCAAATGCTCCACTCTGTTGCAGACCATTATCTTATGTTCCTACTTTGCACACGAGTTCAACCACCAGATTAAGTCAAAGACGTGGTCGGAGAAGCCTCGACTCCTCTCCTGGTGACATAGATGTTGTGGACTTTGGCAGATTCCAAGAACAGCGAGGAGGCGTGCGGTGGATTTGTCCGCGCGTTTATTTAATTAAAATATAATATAATATAATATAATACATACAAAATAATATATAATAATATTATTATATAATTTTAACTAATTAATATTATATTAAATAACTAAAATATTATCCTATTAATTTTTATCGATATACAACCCGCACTAACTCAGCAAAGTGCGTAATCCACTCGAAAGGGCTAATTGTCTTTTCCCTCTTTGGTGATAGAATAAAAATAACTCTCTTGACATTTTTCAGTAAAATTAGAGCTTTTTGGAAGATTTTAATATTTGTTTTATTTTTAAAATTTTGAGTAAATTTAAGAATTTGACTAAATGCATATTATTTTAGCAATGTATTGGACTATTGATTGACACTGGTGATATCATTTCAATTTCAAATACTACATAAGTTTTGATAAAGTTAAGTATATTGATGGAGCAAAGTGTTAGATGAAAGAATATGAGATATTGAATTATTGGAAAATGACCAAAATATTAATAGACATATTAGATGATAAAATTGTTAAAATTACATATGTGCCCATGGAGGCCCTATGCGGTCAACTGTATTCAAGGGTCAGCGAGTTCCGATCAGCCACCCCGACTAGTTCCATGGTGGAAGCCTGGAATACACCTCAGTCTGATACTTGACACGTGCCACGTTAATCCGAGTAGCTAAGATGTATGTAAAAGTAAGAAATCATATCTTTTCTCTTAGTTTTGGCCAATCATCACACGGCTTCTCTGATGTTCTCCGGCCCATGCCACATCAGAACTTCTCCTTTGGCAATCGCCTTCCCAAGCCACAAGAAAGGCTCTCTTTGTGCTGTGTCCGCGACCGCCACAGAAGTCCCCCTCTCCCTAATCCACATCACACACACACGAAATTCATCGCTGAATTGATCGGACCGGACCGGGGAAGGCGCCGCCTATGGCGATGGCGGTTACGGCCGCGGCAGCGGCACTTCCCATGTCAGCCGTTCGGGGCCGCAGCTCCCGACCGTTCCGGACGGCTGCCGCGGCGAACAAGCTCGAGCCAGCTCGAGCTGTCGGGAATTTCTCACACTTCAAGGACACGATTAGGAAGGACTTTGATTTCTTGGGGAAGGGAATCAAGAGAGGGGTTCAGTGGGCTAGCGTGACCTTCCGCGTTCCTCAGGCTGCGAGAGCTGTGGAAGATCTGCTGTGGCTTAGGGCACTGGAAAGACCCGACAAACCTTCTGTTGAGCCAGCTTCTTGGCCGCAGCCTTCCTATCCTGGTAATGTCTTCAGAAAGTTGTTGCTTCCTGGCGGAGTCTTACAAATCGTATCTTAGTTTAAATTAGGAAAGTAGGGGACTACAAGCTACATGCTTTTTTAGAATTAGCTACAGGATTTTAGGAAAATGGATTACTTATAGTTGCATGATATATTGGTTGTGGTGTCCAGTTCAAGCTAAAGTCACAGATAGCTCATGCATGACTTGATTTGGAGTTATCAGGGATTTAGAAAAGATACCTCTACAAGAAAGAAAATTCATTTTCTTTTGTACTTCGTTAACATCCAAATGATTTTTCATATATTCATGCAGAGCTCTCTGGTTTGGACTTGCTTATGGCTGATCTCAGGGCCCTGGAAGCATACATTTATTACTTTTACTATCTCTCTCGGGTTTGGTCAAAGCCACTTCCTGAAATTTACGACCCACAAGATATTGCTGACTATTTTAGTTGCAGGCCTCATGTAGTGGCTCTTAGACTATTTGAGGTAATGCCATATTTTAGCTATAGAATAATTAATCTATATGTTCTTTCTCTACTTTTCGGCTTTCCAATTTCTATAGTCACATTGTGCTAGAGAATTTTGTGGAAATAATCATTTAAGCAATTTCTGATTACCCTATCTAAGTTTCATCCGAAGCTTAATAGCCTTAGCCCTTGTTGTGTGCTCTATTTTTCTTGCTATTGAAAGGTGTTTTAGATCTGTTTAATTGGATTCAGTATTTATAACAGCCATAAGAAACCTAGGAGAAAAATCAAATGATCTTCTTTTCAATATCATGATTCCTTAAGCATTTCCAACACTTTAATTGTCATAGTATTGTTTCAGGTGAAATTTCTATTTTATCTAGAAATGTATATTTACTATGTTAATCAACTGGCAATGGTTTGTCAGAGTCAACATTAGTTTTAGGTACAGTTACCTAGGATAATTGCATAAACTTATTCTCTCTTTCTGTTTTACAATTTCTGCATCATTGTCAAAGCATATAATTTTCTGCTTTTACTGAGGTTGTTCTCTTCCATGCTGAAAGGTGGTTTCATCCTTTGCCTCTGCTGCAATCAGAATTCGAACAGCTGGAATCACTAAATTCATAGTGTCCAGAGCTAATAAGGAAGCTAGTGGGAATATCTCGCAGTATGATTTTGGGTTAGCTTTGAAAGAGACAATGTTAAATTTGGGCCCCACTTTCATCAAAGGTACCCTCTTCATTTTCTTCACCACCTATGGTGATTCCTCTCTCTGAAATAAACATTATTATCTTGTTTCTATGAATAGTTCTCACTTCTCTTCCATTTTTCTGTCATCCTTAGTGTTAACAACCTAATTTGGGCTTTTGTTTGAGAAAGCAGTTGGGCAGTCCCTTTCCACAAGACCAGATATTATTGGCACTGAAATTTCAAAGGTCAGATGAAGCCTACTATTTTCTCCCTATCCCTTGCATTTATTTGGATTGTAATATCATTATTGAGGGTCAGATTCCAAATCCATTTGCTTGTTCATCCAAAAAAAGTGGTGCACTTTGTGGTGGCTAATGTTGGATGAAGATGAATGTTTTAGTAAGATATACATGATGAAAGCTTTTTTTGGATGAAAATGTAGTTATAACTAAGCTCATACCTCTCCCAGTATAAAGGGTCATATCTCAAAATGATGTCATTAAATTGGAAGACACATCTCCTAGTATTTATAATTTTGTTAGATATTAGACAACTTTTTAATCAAACCAATGAATCTCCCAGTTATATTAAAGAATTTGTCTCAGAGCAATGTCTTCAGGTTGTTATTTGGATTCAATAGGATTATGTCTTTTTCTAATTGTTGCACTTGGATGCATACAACTTCATTGCATGTGATATGATTCACTCAAGTGTCACCCAAAGGTACTGTTAGGATTTTTTTTCCATTTTCCTCTTCCTTCAACTCTAAATTATGATTGCAGGCATTGTCTGAGTTGCATGATCAAATACCTCCATTTCCCAGGAATGTGGCAATGCGAATTATTGAGGAAGAGTTAGGTTCTCCTGTAGAGCTAGTCTTTAGTTACCTGTCTGATGAGCCTGTAGCAGCTGCATCATTTGGTCAGGTGGCCCTTAGAAATATGCCTGATTCATGCGTGTTAAATTACAGATTTATGTATTTTGCTTATTTTTTTAATTCATTCTTAATAAGGGGATAATTCCAGGTTTATCGTGGAAAGACTGTAGATGGTTTTGATGTTGCAGTGAAAGTTCAGCGTCCTAATCTGCGTCATGTAGTGGTCCGGGATATTTACATTCTTCGACTCGGGGTTTGTATCAACATGCTCTCTATCTACTTTCTAAGATTAGGGTTCTTTTATTTGCTTATATTTCTATAAGCATCAATTTGGTAATTACTTGTGTCTTCAGCTGGGGATAGTGCAAAAGATAGCAAAGAGAAAAAGTGATCTCCGCCTATATGCTGATGAACTTGGAAAAGGACTAGTGGGAGAGCTAGATTATACCTTGGAAGCGTCAAATGCCTCTGAATTTCTGGTACCACTTGAATCTTTCTATTTATTACAGTGCATCATTCTCTTTATCAATTTTGAAAAACTTGGAAAAATTGTGCAAAACTTGGGGCAATGTTGATTATATTGATAGGCCAAATGATTTTAAAACTAGTACAGTATTTATGATAATGCTAATGTTGATAAGGGATAATTTGACTCTAGTCTGATCTATTAAATTCAACTAATGGCCTCACAATGAATAGTTATCACTTTTCAGGAAGCTCATTCCTCTTTCCCCTTCATACATGTACCAAAAGTTTTCAGTCATCTGACAAGAAAAAGGGTTCTGACAATGGAGTGGATGGCTGGTGAGAGCCCCACAGACTTAATCTCAATCTCCAATGGGGAGTCTACGTATGATGGTGCTTCTTACTCGGAGAAGCAAAAACTTGAGGCCAGAGGGCGTCTTCTTGATTTGGTATGTCGTTAACATTGAGTAGATTTGTTGTTATGTTGCAAATTTGAAGATGCCTTTTTAATTCTGGGCCCAGGTGAATTGTTGATACTGCTCTGTTATAAGCTGCATCAACTGATATGATGTGGGTGCTGGAGTCTTTGATTGTAATTTTTTTAGGGAAAAGTACACAGTACATACAAAACCTTTTAATAAGTTATAATTTGGTACAAAACCTTTAAAAAAGTTATTAGTGTAAAACTTTAGAAATGGGTTACATTTCACTGCAAACCGTTAGTTTTTAACTAACTGCGTCTACTGTTGTTTCCATGCCGTGCATTCATGGCATTTAAGCCAATTTAAAATGATGATGTAACATTAATTAATAATTAAAATGAAAATTAAAATTAAAATGGAGGAGGGAGGGGCTTGCAATTAGTCCTCTCTCGGGTAGCCAACTGCCCTCGAAAAAATTCATCTTTTTCTAATTATTATTTTAATGTCATGTCATCAATTTTAATTGATTTAAATGCTAAGTAAACACACCACAACAGCAATAGTTGAGCTTTTAATTAAAGACTGATGATTTATAGTGAAATGTAACCCATTTCAAACGTTTTGTACGAAGGAGTAACTCTTAGATGGTTTGTACCAAATTGTAACTCTACTAAAAGGTTTTGTATTGATTGTGTAATTTTCTCGAAGCTTTTATATTATTGTACAAAATAGAATTTGAACACTGCTACAGTATGGAGTTTGTTTATACTTTAATGTTCTCGTATATAAAATGATTCTTACGTATTTTATTGCATTCAAGGTAAACAAAGGGGTGGAGGCATCACTTATTCAGCTCCTTGAAACGGGCCTGCTTCATGCTGATCCACATGCTGGAAACTTGCGTTACACACCATCAGGACAACTAGGGTATCTTCTTTTTGCCTGCATTGCTTCCTTTTGACAACATGCTCTCTGCTGGAACAACTTTAATTGTTAAAGGTTTTAGGCTATTTCCATGAAATGGTTTCATAATTAGTTACTCCTTTTATCTGTCAGGTTTTTGGATTTCGGTTTGCTTTGTCGAATGGAAAAGAGACACCAATTTGCAATGCTGGCTTCTATTGTCCATATAGTAAACGGGGACTGGGGGTCTCTTGTCCAAGCATTGACTGAAATGGATGTTGTGAGGCCGGGAACTAATCTTACTAGAGTTACCTTGGTAAAACTATTCTTTATCTGCTATTAGCTCTCTAACCATTCTCCCAACAAGGCTGGAACCTTATACATTCTAGTCAATTGAAAATTAGATTTACAGATAAATCCCATGAATCAGCTGTTCTTACTCAGTTTTGTTTAGATTGACCAATTGTTTCTGTGACATGACCAGTTCTTGCCGAAAAGCTATCCTATTTTTCCATTTGATAATAGAGTGTGGTTTGATATAATTTATCTAAAGTTTAGTTGTGGGGCTTCTGAAAGAACTCCTTGAAATGATTTAGGATTTGGAGTATACCCTAGGAGAGGTTGAGCTTCAAGATGGAATTCCTGATGTCAAGTTCAGTCGGGTGAGATCTTGTGGAATTTTTTTTACAGGTTACTTTGCCAATGCTAAGATATAGTGGATTGACACTTGATCCTTTTTGTAAGGTCCTAGGGAAAATATGGTCAGTTGCCCTCAAGTATCACTTTCGCATGCCCCCTTACTACACTTTGCTGCTACGTTCACTGGCTTCCTTGGAAGGTAAGTACACATGCTATTAATTTAATATTAATTCTGAGCCCTATATTTGCATCTCAAACTATTATGTACTTCAGTAAGGATTGTGAAAATGATTGTTATTGATTTAATTGGGATTATGTTATTTCTTTTGGTTTGTATAATATTTGTCCAGTCCTTCAAATAATATTGGAAAAATTATACTGAATTTTAACAAAATAAACAAGATAATTATGAATTGGTTTTTGGCTCCAGTTAACCTGAAGAAATTTGAAAAATCTTGTGTTCTTTTCAGATTCTTTGGGTTTATTTGCTTGCTATTTTAGCTTTTGCATATATTTTTCATACAGTTTTGGCTTTTGGACCAGGTTTGCCTGGCTCTGCTTCCTTATGGTTGTTCTAACACCTGGTTCTGCTTCCTTATGGTTGTTCTAACACTTTCATAGAATAAGTACTAATAATCTGTCTGGAGAACATACTGAGTTTGCCTTACTTCTCTGGAATTATGAAAAATTTTCATTGAATAACCATCTGAATTCAAGATTATTGATTGATTTCCATTACGATCTTCAGGCTTGGCTCTATCAGGAGATCAAAATTTTAGGACATTCGAAGCTACCTATCCTTTTGTAGTCCGGAAACTTCTCACTGAGAATACAGTAGAAACAAGGAGAATTCTATACTCAGTAAGTTATGCATGATGATGTTGTCCTTCCTATCTTATGGAACATGATTCTTCTATTAATGTCTGTTTGGTTCTAAACTGCATATTCCAGGTAGTTTTCACGAAGAAGAAAGAGTTCCGTTGGGATCGTCTTTCTCTTTTCCTAAGGGTTGGCACAGCTAGGTATTTTTTAAATATTTATAGGAATTTCATCCTCTCCATGATGTTAATCTTAAATGGACTTGGTTTAATTTCATATTTTGGAAATGTTGAAGATTTTCTGCGAGTGAGAGCCAGTGCTTTATATTTCAATATTTGTATTATTGATGTTGTATAACTGTACAACAAGCTAAAGTGACAAAAATTGTTGCACTGGGCAAAAAAATGAAAAAACAAAGTTCATAGAGATTCCCAACTGACATTACTCCTACTTTCATATAAGACCATCAATCGCCTGCTTTTTATAGTTAAATGCTAAGGTAACTTACGTGACCAGATAACTAGTTTCCAGTAGCACTTTTTCAATAAAATATTGGCTCAATATATTATGAACCAAAACTTTTTCCAAACGTTGGCAGTTAATACCATTTATAATCTCAGGAAAACCTTACAAGGTCTGGTTGCATCCAATACTGGAGCTTCACTTGATTTGGCTACAAAGAGGAGTACTGGTGTTGTGGACATGGCAAACTTGGTGATGAAACTCTTACCATCTAAAGAAGGTGTCGTGCTTAGAAGACTTTTAATGACTGCTGTAAGTGCTCTTGTGCTTTATGATTTTTCTATATGTACATGATTGTTGCTGGTATTACATTTGCAATACATGCACTAGCTTAACAATGATTTTATAACATCCATAAGAGCATAAAATAGTCAATGAATTGGATTGCGCATTCCAACAGATTGAAACATTGATCCATGGTTCATGGGTCAATAACCAAAGCCAGAATCACTTGGTCATAGGTCGGGGATAATATTGTTGCACTGAACTCATTTCTCAGATATATTGAGTCTTTAGTGTCATGATCATTGTTTGATTTGCATCTTGTGTGGAAAGAGCTGACCTCTGGGGACTTGGTTTTCGGGTAAACTGTCCTGTTCATTCTAGTTTCTCAGATAGACATGCATTTTTTGATATATTCACTGGATATGGATTAGAAAAGTAATCTGATTAGTTGACCAGCCTGCTTCGTCCATTTATGATAATTATGTGATGACTACTGCTGCCATTTTCAGAGCAGTTCATTAATCTTGTTCATATATGCACAGGATGGAACTTCGTTGGTTGGAGCAATGGTATCAAAGGAGGCAGTATTCTTCCGTCAGCAACTTTCTGGAATAATAGCAGATATACTCTACAAGTGGATGTCGGACGTTCTTGGGCTGCGCATTATGACACCAGCCCACCAAGAAGCAGCTGTCAATGAATATTTGACCATCTTCAGAGATCGACGTCTCAGAGTCATCGCCTCAAAAGCATTTCGTGCTGCACAAGGAGAGCCTTTATTGATGCTGAGACTCTTTTGGGTTTCCTTTGTGATGGGCCTTACTGCTTCCGCCATGGCTTGCCATCGGATTATCGTGAACTTCTCTGAAACATACATTGGGGAAATGACTTTTGCTAGGAAAAGATTTGCTATCACCACATGAACTGTCATCTGGTATTTGCCTATTGACCCATCTTACTTAGGAGAAGAGTGGTGCTGAAGCTGATCAACCTCAGTGAAGAAGGGATGATCCAAGTAATTGACTGCTAGATTTTGCTAAGATATATAGTGTAGATTATTATTGAGACTTCAAGGGGATATCTACAATGTTTAGAACCAATGGCAAGGTTTTATCTTGTCCCATGACAGTATATATATATATATATATATATATATATATATAGCATAAGAGTAAGGTACTTTCCCTTATTGGTATACATTTTTTTGCACAAATCTTGGTATACAATTCAAATGCCCTAGATTCCATCAATTCAGTTGATTAGCCGTGTAAAAAAGAACTTGGAGCCTTCATTTATTATCTCTTCAATGTAAAAAAAAATCTTTCATCTTAGATCTCTTATTCCAATATACACATTTAATTACTCTTTCAAATCAATCACACAATTCCCTAGATTAATTGCAATTTATCATTTGAAATCTGACAAAGTGATATCAATTGAATGGATGCGAACACTGTTCTTCAGTCTCCTTGATATCATCACTTTTGCTCCTCTGCAACTCCATAGATTCACCTTGATCCTGTTGTGAAGGAGAATGTCATGCAATTGTCATGGGCCAAGTGGTCAGCCTCCATGTGGGAGCCCCTCTGGGCCAGTTGGGGGCTGTCGAGGCTCCTATACTGACAGTTGTGGAGGACTCTCGGGATGGTCGGACGACTCGGGTAGGGTGTGACTAAGTTGGAGTGGTGCTTCCTGTCCTTGGCGTTCCTCTTTGCCGGCTAGTGCCAGTTCTTCAGTGCCCTGGCTACCTTTTTATTGAAAACCCTCGGTTTCATCTTTGAGCAGCATATAGTAGTGAATATGTTCGTGATTGATGTCAAGTCTCCAAGACACAATTGAACTTATTGATGCTCCCAAATCTTTCATTAAGCAATTTTTTAGGTAATGGGCCGGCATGGAATGGTCGAACGAAGTCTGAGTGTTGTGTCTGGACCAGGATCCTTTTAAATAAATGGTGCAATTGTCCTTTACCTGTCCTTGATTTAGCATAATTCTGACAGTAGAATGTTATATATTAATATAAAATTAAACCTCGTATTACTTATTACACCTCCATTATATAAGATTAACTACACGTAATATATTGACCTATACATTTTATCATCTACATATTTAGCATAATCTAAATAACAAAAATATTTTATTCTAGTGTGATTTTAATAGTTAAACTAAATTTTCTTATTCGTATTTTTTTTAAATATCTCAATATTTTAATTATGATCTCTTAATAATCTATTATGTGATTATTCATATATCTACTTATAATACTAACTATATATATATATGATATGAAAACGTGTATAATATAGATAAATAAATCGTTTCACAATTATCGCGTATTGTTATTTATTTACCAATGCCACTTAAATGAGCGTATGACTTATTATTCAATTCATTGATATTGAAACTGTTCGATAATCTAATATTAATTTCTCAATAAGTAGATCTAATTTATACTTTCTCTAATATTATGTAATTTCTATACTTGGTAATCTCGATAATGAGAAAATACTTAAGAGTACTAAGTTATTTTATATCAAATTATTTACTCAATTATTTTTTAGCTACAATATCTTAGCACTATTAATCCTAGTGATGATAATATCATGCACATATACTACAAGAATAACAATTCAATCATTAGAGTATCGATAGAAAATCATATGAACTCATTTTAATCGCTGCACATCGAAATCGGTTGAATATACTCTTGGTGACTGCTTGACTCCATAAAAATATTTATTCAACCTACAAATCTTCCCCATAGTTTTATCGTACCAAATTCAAACATAATCTCCATATATACTTACTCTTATAGGTATTCATGCAAAAATGTATTATTTAAATCAATTTGATGTAATGTCCACCTGAAGTTAGTAATACATGAAATAAGTATTATAACAATACTTATCTTAGTAACTGCAGTAAAATACTCATTATAGTTTATTCCATATGTTCAACTATAACATTTTCCACTAGCTTTACTTTATACCTCACAACTCCCCATTCGACATTCTGTCTTACATTGAATACTCACTTACACCTTATAGTTTTTTTCTCATTTGGAAGTTGGAGAAAATTCTCACGTTTTGTTCTTTTCTAGTGTTTTCATCTTCACATAATAATGGCCCAATGGCCCAATGTCATGTTTTGAAACCTAGAGTTGACATTGTCCAATAAATAACACTTGTAGTAAATTAGCGAGTTTAGTTTAAAAAATAAAGACTTTACAATTTTTTTTTGAGAAATGAGTCATGCCCAGTAATTACTATTGAGCTAGAAGTGGATTTCGCCCTCATAGGCTGATAGTACAATGATGATTAAATAAGTTTAAAACACCTTATATGTGTTTGTTATAGACGGGATAATGAGGCACCCCATATGGGGTAGTGATGAATAAGGACTGCTGGACAGTAAGATAGGAATAAAGGGAGTTAATACTAATCTAGTATGTTGAGGGCTCTAGGAGTATTATGCACATTAGACCTAGTGAAGAAGAAATGTATCGTCACCCAATAGCGAACAACTCATTCGATATGTCTTGGTGTTAGGTAATGTTGCTCAAATAAAAACTCTAATATGGACACCTTAGTTCGTTCAAATGTGTTGTCGGGGATGTGTACTCGTATCAGGGAGGTTAGTAAAGTCATTCGGAATCACAAGTGGAACGGATGGGAAGTATGATCTTTGACCATGTGATATTTCCATGATGAAATGAATGTGATGCTTATCACGTCTCGACCTAGTTTGGTCGGATCTGCATGAACAACCCGCTGCTCTTCTGGTTTAAAAGGAGTTTTCCCCTTCTTTAACTCAAGAGTAGTCAGACATACTTTCAATCTTGTTCCCTCGAAAGACATATATCAAATAAAATGTAAGCTTAATAAAATTTAAGCATACCTCACAGAGGGTAAGACTCGGTGTTATTCCTAGTCATTTTCTCTTTTTCTTGAAAAGAGATAAAAAAAAGTAGTGAGTTTCTATAACTCAGTGAATAGGTATTTAAAAAAAATTTCTATAAAAATAGTTTTCAAGTTGGAGTGTGCGGGACTTCTTAATTACTTTAAATGTTCTCATCTTCAAATCTCGATTTTCAAAATCATTTCTTATTACCATAGTGTGTTATCACCCAACACACATCCTTCATTGTGAAGGTAAAACACACAATCACAGGCTAGCCCATCCACTAAACCCACTTGTGGCGTTGGAGCGACTTTACTGGCCACCTAGATAGAAGTATGTGCACTTCTACCTTGAGAATGAGTGGATGTTCGCGACATCCGACCCTCAATCCCATAAAAAAATCCCCATATCCGTATGAGGACAGAGACCTCATCCTGTTCCCACCTCGGTCTCATGCGCTTGAAGCTACTCCAAGCTTCGCATGACTTCTAGTACGATAAACTGCCCTTATCCACCAGGTCATCTAGAGCCCTAGGAAGCATAACTACCTCTATTGGGCGTCTTGAAGGTCCCGTAAACACAGTGATGCACAATCAAAATTTTTCACATAATGCCATATAATCTATGGTGTCACTATTCCAATGGGCCCGACCATCAATTCGACCTGCAACTGTTTGTCTTGATTAGTTCGGAGACCTATCATGTCGCACTGCTACTAGTTGACTGAGTATGTCGGTCCTGTCTTGGTACCATGGCCAAACAATTTATTTACTTAAGTTTTCATGGCATATAAATCATGTTTGTTTACGAGCTCTTGCTCGTGCCAACTGGACTAGGGCCCATTGTTCGAGATTTTTAAAATTGGGCATATTATCCCCCAAGTTCCAAAATCAAGGCCTCCGGCTTAACAGAGCTATTCGAGCTCCTGTCAAAAAGGTCTCCCAAAATGTTTAAGCAGTGGCACATAGTTAGGGGAGAGTACTTCCGACAAAATATATTTTTCCACTGTACATCATACCAACCAAATATGAGAACATCTTTGCTCATAACCAATGAACGGGTTTTCCACTTCCTTTGAGGAAGTTTCATCATACCAACCGGGTATGATCTACTTACAATTGTTAAGTAGTTTTTTTGCTTAGTTTCCACATCACTCCTCTCAGGTGTGATAATTAAAATATCACTTAGTAGTGGGTTTTCATTTTCGAGGTACTTATCATCCTAACCGAGTATGATATAAAAATCCCACTCACTTGATCGTGCAGTGTATTTCCTCTAAGTCGGTTTTCGTCCTTTGCGAGCTTAATCTCAACTGGCATTCCCGATATCTCGTATTCCTACACGGAATGAACATTTTTCTTCATTATCATTTGGCTTGATAACCTTTATTCATTATGAATGACAAAAATATTCAACTTTTAACATATTTGCAATTTGGTCCCTAAAGTTAATTTTCTTTTACTTTAGGCCACAATTGCCGATTTTTCTCCAAATTAAGTCCTGGAACATTAAAAAATTCCCCTCGGGACCTCAATTTATTCAATTTCATAAAAAAGGGTTCATGTTTCCTAAATTCCCAATTTGGCCCCCAATTTTTTCCAAAATTACCATTTTGCCCTTCCTTTACAAAAATGGTAAGTTTTACCCAAAAAATTCTAAAATTTGCCCAATTAGTCTACTAACACTCTTATCATGCCCAATTAACCCTCAATTTTATAAAATTGCATTTTGGTCCCCTCAAATTTTTGAAATCCCCAAATTTTCCCCAATTTCAACTTCTTAACACATCCGAATTTGATTTCATCAAATTGCCCAATCAAACACTTTTAATTGTTGAAATTGAAGTTAAATTAGAGTTTCTACAACTTCATACGATTCAATTGCAGTTTGAATCGTAAGTTTTGACGCCAGAACGAGCTCAAACGGAGCTTCACTTAGAAAATAGAACGTAGAGAGAGAAAGCTTCAATTGCTCACCGTCGGGGCCACGTCGGTGCGAGCTTCTAATCTGGCAGATAACTCTCCTCATGAGGTTCCTCCTAGGATCAAGAATTACAACAATTGATGCCAAATTGGGTGAGAATTCTATCATCGAAATTCTGTTGATTCTCTCTCTTGCACCGGTCAGAAATTACAGAGGGGAGCCAAATTGACTTACCTTTCAGTTCTAATTTGGCCATAGGAGGGCTGATAAGGTGTTAGGAGAGCTTGGTTTGGTCTGAGGAGGGCTCAAATTGGCCGATTTCAGCTTGGCTGAAATAGGGCAGCTTCGGTCCGTGAGAGCTGCTTCACTATTCGATCACGACAGCACTTCTCCAGTGACCCTTAGAGAATGGATACTACCATCGTGTAGCTGACTTCTCCCCCGTTCTAAGGAACCTGACCATGCCTTCTTTGGCTCAGAAAAGACCCTATATCAGAGCTCTAGTTCGAGTTTCACCAGAAAATTAAGTAGCTGAGAGAGAGTGAGGTTTTTAGGTGTGGAGAGGATGAATGGAGAGGGGCTCTTTATATAGGGAGCTCGGGGACTCATCGATTATTCGTTTAGCACCTTTTTGACAGTCATTGATGGCCTAAAACATACTAATTGTAAATGTTTCCTCTTCGTTGATGCTGATTCGATTTTTCGGTGAGTGAACAGTGCTGTCATCTGAAGGAAGAAGACGACATTGTTCCAAACTGGACCAGACCGGTCCGAATCGGATTCAAAGTTTAAACGAGCAGGTTCACCCCCAATTCGACCAAAATTTTCAAATATAAAATTTTTTAATTCATCTAAATTCATTTTCTATCAAATGGTGGCCTCAAATTTGAAATTTGAATATTTTAAGCCACCTAGAAAAATAAATTTAGCATCCAGTTTAATAGTAGTCCAAACCGGTTCAATCTAGTTCGGATCCGATTCACCTGAACCAGTTTGGTTTTCATCTCCAATTCATCCATAAGTCTTTTTTCATGAATTATGTGACTTTTAGGTCACTTGGGATCCATAATTTCCCTAGTTTGCCCTCTCACTATCGGTTCCGGTTCATAAACCAGCTCGGTTCATAAACCGGTTCAATCCAGTTCAGATCTGGTTCACCCGAACCGGTCTAGTGTTTCTCTCCCAACTGGTTCTAAAGTTCTTTTCCAAGGTTTATGAATCTTTTTGGGTCACATGGGAGTTGTAATTTCTCCAATTTGCCCGTTCCTCAATGATCGGGTTTGTGAACCGGTTCGATTTTCTCACTCGGTTTGACTGGTTCTTTCCCGGTTTTACTTAACTTCAAAGAATGGGGTTTATAACTCTCCCCTGCTTTTAGGAATTTTACCCCAAAAACTTATTCCACACTTTTTTTTGTATTGACTTAAACTTTTTATTGATATGTAAATTTTTCTGTTTTATCGTCTTACAACCTTCTCGGTTGTTTTCGTTCATCCCTTACACCACATACCTAAGATTCTCATCTCCTTCTCATCCTTTCCTCATTCCATGGAAGTTACTTTAGCCTAGAATATCTTCCTTGAAAATCTATGATCATTTCCTTTAGTTACTTCCTTCCTTCCCAAGGCACCATTTCCCATTCCAAGCTTCTTTTACCCAAAAATTTAAGAACTATGAGTTTCGGTCATTTTTCTTCCATAGATTTTGGCGTTTATCACCTTTTCATCCTGCATGAGTACCTTCCTCATTCTTTGGTTATCACTTTTGTGCTTGACTTCATTATGCCTTACTTATAGACCTTTCCTTGCCCAAGTCGTATTTCCTTGAGTCAGTTGGGTTTACATGGCCCTTATTGCATGACATTCTTCGTGATGTCTTTGACTTTACGTCCCTATAACCCTATTGGTTTCCGTACTTACTCTTCTTTTCCAAACTTCTTTATTCGGTCATTCAACTTTCAAATCCTTGAACTTCCAGATACTCGCTGACATATGTAAAACTCTTTATCTCATACTTCATTCTTCATTCCCATTGGCATCCTTCCTCTTTAAGATCTCTTCTCTTTCCAAATCCATTCTTACTCGTATGGCATCTTTTGATGTTGTCCACTTACTTACACGTTACTTGGGTTTGACTTATCCCTTAGATCTTTACGATTTCCTTCCCCTTGTACTTGATCCTTTCATCTCCAACATATTGTTCTTGAGGAGCTTATTCTCTTTCTTATTCCGTTGGTTCCATTTCCTCTTCATTGATACACCCATGTTTTTCCCAAGATTCCTTTCTCTAGTGAGCTTACCTTTCCTCTCTCCCGAGATTTCCTTCTATTTTTACCATTGCAATTATTTCATTATGGAATATCATTTGCCATCAATTTCACCAGCTTACATTTTACTCTTTGGATCTATGAGTGCTTTTCGTTTATCTTGCTTCATTCTCACTTGCTCCAGTATTTATTTATTCCCTTGAGATGGATCTCTCATCTTGATCATGTCCAAACCATCCGTGTCTTTGTGTCCTTGGTACTCCTCCCTTTGTCTTGATTAGGGTGTATTCTTTTACTACTCCCCATCTCTTATTAAAACTTCTTTTACTCCTCCAAATGATTTGATCCATAGAAGTTATTCCCTTCCATCAGATTCGTCTAAAATTTCTATTTAGGTTTCCATGTCTTCTTGTAAATAGATTATACTTAACCTACCAAAATACTCACTTAACCACTCGTAATTCTTACTGATGTCCTTATTTATGTTCTAGTTTAGCGACATTTCCCCATTGGATTTTCTTGACCTGGAGTTTTCTCCTTCCTCGACCCAACTTCCTATTTTCATTCTCCTTCTAGTATCTTCCATTTATGGGTTTCTTTTTGTTTAATCACCTTACCGTTCTTTAAAAATTCTCTCCTTTAAATCTTCACCTAACTTAAGGGTCTTGTATGACTCATCCACTCTTGCTTTTCTTCCTCTTTTGGTCCATACCTTTGTCTTCCACAAGTCTTTTTATCTTATGGAGTTCCTAAGGAATTGTATCTTATTTCTTTAAGTAGTTACTACACCTGGTCCTTCCTGTTATTATACTTTCTTCCCATCTTTCCTTGGTGGTGTCTACACTTATTTCTTTTTCTTCTTGACCAACTTCTATTCTTGTGGTTCCCTTTGGAATGTTCTATTTCTCCTTACTCTTCTTTCCCTAAGCTTATCTTTAACTCCTTGGACTCTCCATGAATTTGTACTCTTTGATGATTCCTTCCCTTTGTTCCAACTCCTTTTTCCTTTTCTTACAACCTTCCTTAGATGGATTCTTCCTTATCGTATTTCCAAGAGTAAGTCTTAACTATAATTAACCTGTCCTTTCTTCCTTAGGTGATTTCCTTCCTTTTACTTAAATTTTTATTATCATACTCTTTTGTCCCGAATTTATCAAATAACTCAGAAATTTTAACAAAAGTTTTACTTTCATTCATTTAAAAAATATTTTCTTTCCATAATTGGCTCATTAAAAGAATTTTCTACCCCCTAATCCCTTGGGGCCATAGGACTAGAATTAACCCTAGAACGGTTGCAAGACTCTTGATTAGAAGGCTCTGATGAATTGGTTGGTGTCCACTCATGTTCCCTAATAAGATGAATTTCATGTATGACCACCAATCTGTACTACCTTAGTACCTCAACTTCACACTCATAGGTCCACTTCACCCATCGGGAGGGATTGAAGCCAGGTTGAGTAGGTGGTGGTACTTGGTGGACCTTCATGAAGGTGGCATACACATCCCAATAATTATCATAGGCCTCCTTCTTGGTTGGGTTCCTCTCCGGTTGTTGTGAGACTAGAGGAGGAGGGGTTGGACTTCTGGGAGGTGATACTGGTTCCTCTTGTCTTGGAGGAGGGTATATGATACCTTCCGGTTCTAGTAAGGCTCCTACCAGTTTTCGGTAGTCTTCCACCATGTCCTTGGGTACTCGTTTCCCACCCTTTAGAAACCTTTGTACGGATTCCTCCCTTAGGTTGGGTGTCTTTTTCAGGGTTTTAGGTGGAGGACTAGATTTCACCTTTAACTTCCTAGGGATTCTACTTCCTACACAATAGTTTATGGTTCGATTAATGTTAGGGCATAATATTGATAAGGTTTCAAGGGAACTAGGCTCTAATACCATCCTAGTTGTCATGCCCCGACCCAGTTTGGTCGGATCCCCGTGAAAAACCCGCTGCTCTCCCGATTTAAGAGGAGTTCACCCCTTCTTTAACTCAAGAGGAGCTAGGCGTACTTTCAACCTTGTTCACTAGAAAGACATATATCAAATAAAATGCAAGCTTAATTGAATTAAAGCATACCTGAGAGAGGGTAAGGCACAGTGTTATTACTAGTCATTTTCTCTTTTTCATAAAAATGGATAAAAAGAGGGGTGAGTTTCTACAACTTAGTGAATGGGTATTTTAAAAAAAAGTTTATATAAAAATAGTTTTCAAGTTGGAGTGTGTGAGACTCCTTAATTATTTTAAATGTTCTCATCTTCAAATCTCGGTTTTCAAAATAATTTCTTATTACCATGATGTGTCATCATTCAATACACATCCTTCATCATGAAGTTAAATACACAATCGCAAGCTAGCCCGTCCACTGAACCCACTTGTGGCGTCGGAGCGATTTTACCGACCACCTAGATAGAAGTACGTCCACTTCTACCCTGAGAATGAGTGGAATTTCGCGACATCCGACCCTCAATCTTGTAATATATCTCCATGGGTCTCATGCACTTGAAGATACTCTGAGCTTTGCAAGACTTCTGGTACGACAAACAGACCTTATATCCACCAGGTCGTCTAGAGCCCTAGGACGCATCACTACCGCTCTTGGGCATCTTTAAGGTCCTGTAAACACAGTGCATGCACAATCAACATTTTTTATATAATGCCATATAATTTGTGGTGCTACTAGTCCAACGGCCCTAACCCTCAACTCGACCTGCAACTGTTTGTCTTGACTTGTCCAGAGACTTGTCATGTCGCACTACCGCTAGTTGATTGAGTATGTCGGTCCTGTCTTGGTACCATGGTGAAACAATTCATTTACTTAAGTTTTCATGGCATATAAATCATGTTTGTTTACGAGCTCTTACTCGTGCCAACTGGCCTAGGGCCCACTGTTCGAGATTTTCAAAATTGGGCATATTATCCCCCAAGTTCCAAAACTAAGGCCTCCAACCTAATAGAGTTATTCGAGCTTCCATCAAGATTGTCTCCCAAAATGTTTAAGGAGTGGCACACAGTTAGGGGAGAGCACTTCTGACAAAATATATTTTTCCACTGTCAATCATACCAATTGAGTATGAGGACATCTCTACTCATAACCGATAAATGGGTTTTCCACTTCCTTCGAGAAAGTTTCATCATACCAACCGGGTATGATCTACTTACAATTGGTAAGCAGTTTTTCCGCTTGATTTCCACATCACTCCCCTCAGGTGTGATGATTAAAATACCACTTATTAGTGGGTTTTCATTTTCGAGGTGTTTATCATCCTAACCAGGTATGATATAAAAAACCCACTCACCCGATCATGTAGTGTATTTCCTCGAAGTCGGTTTTCATCCCTTAAGAGCTTAATCTCAATTGGTGTTCATGATATCTCGTGTTCCTACATGAAATGAACATTTTTTGTTCATTATCATTTGGCTTGATAACCTTCATTCATTATAAATGACTAAAATATTCAACTTTTCAAACATTTGTAATTTAGTCCCTAAAGTTATTTTTCCTTTACTTTAGGCCTCAATTGCCAGTTTTTCTCCAAATTAAGTCCTGGAACTTTTAAAAATTCCCCTCGGGACCTCAATTTATTCAATTTCACAAAATGGGGTTCAAGTTTCCCAAATCCCCAATTTGACCCCCAATATTTCCAAAATTACCATTTTTCTCTTCCTTTACAAAAATGGTAAGCTTTACCCTAAAAATTCTAAAATTTGCTCAATTGGTCCCCTAACACTCTTATTATGCCAAATTGAACCTCAATTTTATAAAATTTCATTTTGTACCCTCGAATTTTTTAAATCCCCAATTTTCTCCAAAATTTCCCCCAATTTGAACATTTTAACACAACTGAATTTGATTTAATCAAATTTCCCGATCAAACACTTTTAATTGTTAAAATTAAAGTTAAATTAGAGTTTCTACATCTTCATACGATTCAATTTCACTTTGAATCGTAAGTTTTGACGCCGGAGTGAGCTCAAATGGAGCTTCGTTGGAAAATAGAATGTAGAGAGAGAACTTCAATGTCTCACTGTTGGGGGCGCGATGATCCGAGCTTTCAATCTGGACAGATATCTCTCCTTATGAGGTTGCTACTAGGATCAAGAATTGAATCAATTGATGTCGAATTTGGTGAGAATTCTATCATTGAAATTTTGCCGGTTCTCTCTCTAGCACCAGTTGGAAATTACAAAGGGGAGCCGAATTGACTTACCTTTCAGTTCTAATTCGGCCGTCGGAGGGTTGAGGAGGTGTTGGGAAAGCTTGTTTTGGTCTGAGGAGGGCTTGAATTGGCTGATTTCAGCTCGACCAAAATAGGGCAACTTCGGTCCGCTGGAGCTACTTCACTATTCAATCACGCCGACGAGCCTTGGAGCGAATGGTTACTACCACTATGACTTCTCCCCGGTTCTAAGGAACCCAACCACGCCTTCTTTGTCTCAGAAAAGATCCTATATCAAAGCTCTAGTTCGAGTTTCACCGGAAAACTAAGCAGTTGAGAGAGAGAGAGTGAGGTTTTCAGGTATAAAGAGGATGAATGGGGAGGAGCTTTTTATATCGGGAGTTCGGGGACTTGTTGGTCGTCCGTTTGGCACCTTTATAACAATCATTGATGGCATGAAACGTATTGAACATAAACATTTCCTCATCACCGGTGCTGCTTCGATCTTTCGGTGAGTGAACAGTGCTGTCATCTAAAGGAATAAGACGACACTATTCCAAACCGGACCGGACCGGTCTAAAATAGGTTTAAAGCTTAAACCAGTCGGTTCACCCCTAATTCAACAAAAATTTTCAAATCTAAAAATTTCTAAATTCATTTTTTATCCAATGGTCACCTAGAAAATTGAATTTAGCATATGGTTCAATAGTAGTTCAAACTAGTCCAAACCGGTTCAATCCAGTTCAGATCCAATTCACCTGAACCGATTTGGTTTTTATCTCCAATTCATCCATGAGTCCTTTTTCATGACTTATGTGACTCCTTAGGTCACTTGGGATCCATAATTTCCCCGGTTTGCCCTCTCTCTATCGGTTTCGGTTCATAAACCGGTTCACCCGAACCAGTCTGGTTTTTTTCTCCCAATTGGTTCTAAAGTTCTTTTCCAAAGTTTATGAATCTTTTTGGGTCACATGAGAGTTATAATTTCTCCAATTTGCCCGTTCTTCAATAATCGGGTTTGTAAACCGGTTCGATTTTCTCACTTGGTTTGACCGGTTCTTTCTCGATTTTCCTTAACTCCAAAGAGCAGGGTTTACAATGCTTGTCTAAACCCAAGATGCCATTATACCTAAAAGACTAAAATCCTAATATTATTTATCAACTGAATGTTTTCCTAAAATTCAATGGTTACATCCCAATATAGATATTTTAGAGTATGTGTTGAAATTGTGAACATGACGTCATAATGTTAGATAGATCCAACACTAAGTTATGAACTCACCCACTCTCTTAAGCCCTTTTACGTAGTAGAATGACAAAGATAAACCTAAAAGCCAACATTCTTGCCTAGTATGTCATTTGCCCATTTTTGTATATTTATATTGAGTATAAATTTATGTTCCTACATGTTTTTCCATAAAATGATTTAAAAATATTCTAATAAGAAAGTGACTTTATTCTGAGCCTTACTTTCACGAGACTACGATAGTAAATGTACACATTATTATAGTATCGAGAGGTGTAGCGGGTTGTTCACAGGTTCTGCCGGATAAATCGGGTTGTGTGTGACATCATCCTCATCCTCCCCAAACTCCTTTCAAGTAAAAGAAGAATTTCATAAAGATCTACAAGCATTGAAATAACATACTAACTATGTAAACCCCCATCCTTTGATAATAAAAAAAATGGGAAAAGAACCGGTCATTTCCAAATAGAAAACTGAGTCGGTTCATAAACCGTAACCAATAGAGAAAGGGCAAATCAGGAAATTAACAAATCCCGAGTAATCTAAAGTATCACAAAAGTCATGGAAAAGGACTTTGGAATGAATTGGAAGAGATAACCAAACTGGTCTAGGTGAACCAGACCTGAATTGGATTGAACTGGTTTGAACCACTATTGAACCGGTTTCTAAATTAATTTTTCTAAGTGGTTTAAAATATTTAAATTGGAGAATTGAAGCCACCATTAGATAGAGAATGAATTTAGATGAATTTAACAATTTTTAATTTTGAAAAACTTGGTCGAATAGGGCCTGAACCGAGTGGTTTAGGCATTCAACCCAGTTCGGTCCGGTTCAGAACAGTGTAGTCTTCTTCCTTCAGATGACAACATTGTTCACTTGCCGGAAAAGCAAACAACACTGTCGAAGATGAAAAGTCACCGTTCAGGTCATTTTAGGCCATGAATGATCGCCATAAAGACGCTAATTGGATGACCAAGTAGTCATCGAGCTCCCTATATAAAGAGGTCCTCATTCATCATCCTCACACCTAAAAACTCATCTCTCTCTCTAATGCTCCAATTTCTGGTGAAGCTCGAACAGAGCTCCGACTTGGGCATTTTTATGAGACAAATAAGGCGAGTTCAGGTTCCTTAGACTCGAGGAGAAGTCAACTACCTGAGGTTGTCACCATTTGATCCAAGGATCGCCAGAGAAATGCCAGCGTAATCAAATAGTGAAGCACCTCCGACGGACCGAAGTTGCCTTATTTTGACCGAGCTAAAAATGGCCAAATTGAGCCCTCCTCAAGCTAAACCAAGCTCTATCAACACTTCTACAACCCTCATATGACCGAATTAGAGCTGAAAGGTAAACTAATTTGGCTCCACTTTGTAAATTCCGATCCACGTTAGAGAGAGAAACAATGAAATTTCACTGACCAAATTCACATTCAATTCAACATGAATTGTTGCAATTCTTGATCCTAGGAGGATCCTCAGGACAAGAGCTACCTGCCTCGATCGAAAGCTCGGTCCGTCGCACCTCCGACGGTAAGCTTTTGAAGCTTTCTCTCTCTAAGTTTAGTTTTCCAACGAAGCTTCATTTGAGCTTAATTCAGACCCAAATGACGCGATTCAAAGCGCTATTGAATCATGTGGAATGTAGGAACTGATCCATACCTTCAATTGGCCAGATTGAAAGGTCAATTTGATGAAATCAAATTCGGCCAATTTGAAAGGGGATAAATTGGGGACACTTTTGGGGACACTTTTGGGGGAATTTGGGGATTTCATAAAATTGAGGGACTAAAGTGTAATTTCTAAAAATTAAGGGCCAATTGGCCATGAAAAAGATATTGGAGAACCAATTGGTCAATTATTTAAACTTATTGGGGTCAAATTACCATTTTTGTAAAGTAGGGGCAAAATAGTAAAATTTGAAAAGTTGGGGACCAAATTGGAAATTTGGAAACTTGAACCCCTTAAGTGATTTTGAGTAAATTGAGAACCTAAAGTAAATTTTAGAAAGTTTTGGGACTCAATTTGGGGAAAAGTTTGCATTAGAGACCTAAAGTTAAGGAAAAGCAAGAGCTCGTAAACAAACTTGATGATAAGAAATAAAAATTCTTAATGAATGATTATGTTATTTGGCCATGTTACCAAGACATGACCGATATACTTGATGTACTGGCGATAGTGCGACAGGACTAGGTTGACGAAACGATCTAAACAAACAGTTGTAGTTCGAGTTGAGGGTCGGGACCGTTGGACTAGTGGCACCAAAGATTAATGGCTTTATGGAAAACATTGTTTGTGCATGCACTTGAGGTTCGGGACCATTAAGACACCCAAGAGGGGTACTCATGCATCCAAGGGGCTACTGGACGACATGCTGGAGATAAGGGCAGTTTGTCATGCTAGCAGTCAAGGAAGCTCGACGTAGCTTCATGCGCATAAGACGGGGGTGGGATCGGGATGAGGTCTCTGTCCTCATACAGACACAGAGTTGATTTTGGGTTTGAGGGTCAAATGTCACGTACATCCACTCATTCCCAGGTAGAAGTGGACGGGCTTCTATCTAGGTGGCTGGTAAAGTCGCTCCGACACCGTAAGTGAGTGCAGTAGACCAGCTGCCCTACGAATGTGTGATTCCTTTCCTGATGAAGGACGTGTGTTGAGATTATGGATAATGAGGAAAATGGTTTGAATAACTGGTAATTTAAGGGAAATAATACTTTTGAAAAGAAATAAGGAGTTTGTCACACTTCGATTAAAATTGTTTTGAATACTCTATCCCTACACCCATTCCCTGATTTGTCGAACTCACCCCCTCCCTTTACCCCTTTTTAGGTAACCGAGGGAAAACCTACCTAAAGACCTTCCGATAGCTGAACCTGCAAGACAAGTATGTAAGGTTAATATATTCAGTTTTAATTTATGTTATTCTAGGAAAGGTACATGTAAAAAGTATGTCTTACTCCTCATAGTTTAGAGAAGGGGAAAACCTTTAATAAATCAGGAGAGTGGCGGGTTGTTCACGGGGATCCGACCAAACTGGGTCGGGGCGTGACAACTTGAGTGGTATCAGAGCCTGTTTACTCGAATACATTATCAAGACTAAAGAACATAGTAACTAATAGGGATAATTTTTAAAATTTCAAATGGCTGCTAAGAGAGGAACCAAGGGAACTAGAACTACTATTTCCGACACTACCCAACCACCCCTACCCGTGGAAACTCCCTGAGGAGCCCAAATAACCCCACCTGGACTAAGCTCAGAACACCAAAGGTTGTATGAGGAGATCACTCGAGTATTTGGACAACCTAACCTCATTCCTAAGGTAGACATCAATTCTCAGGCTGAACCGAAGGAAGTACAATCCCATCCTCCTCCTGTTAGCCATCCCCCTCCAGTCGACATTCCCAAAAATCTCAAGACTCTTCGTCAACTGGGGTGTAAGCCTTTCCTCGGAGAGAAAGATGTTGGAGCCGCCATGGATTGGCTGGCTAACATCAAGAAACTGATGGGAATAGTGAGGATATCACCAGAGCACATGGTGATCCTAGCATAATTGTTCTTGGAGGGTTGTGCCAAATGATGGTGGGACAATGTACAAAGCATGCATACCTCCACACCTACGTGGGAGAAATTTGAGGAGAGGTACATGGAGGAGTACCTAGCTCCTCGTTTGATTAACGAGAAGTAGGATTTCCTCCAACTTCGGTAAGGGCTTAATTCAATATCAGAGTATGAGACTAAATTCAATGAGTTAGGACCCTTTGCTCCTAATTTGGCTGGACCGATAGACATATGCCAACGATTCGTAGACTGTCTCAATATGGACATACAAGACCATATGGGAGTGTTAAGACACCCCACGGAGCTGACAGCAGTGATTAGTATGGCTCACGAATGTGAGCGACCAGTGTAGACCCGACGCCACCGAATGGAGCAAACAATTCAGAAAGAGGACAAGGGCCAAAACCATCAGGGAGGATGGAAGGAGAATAATGGTCCAAGATGGGGAAATAGAGTGGGATTTCAAAAGAGGAAGGATATGCCACCACCTCCCTAGAGAGTAATCCCTACCCTGCCACAAGGAAACCCCCGCTGTCCTAAGTGCCAAAGGTATCACGAGGAAGTGTGCTTGCCCTATTTTGCATGTGGATAGGTGGGGCAATTTGCAAAAAAAATGCCCCACTCTTGGGGAGAACAAGAAAAAGAATACGATTGGACCACCCCAAGGGAACCCCAGGAATCCCAGGCAGGACGTCGTAGCTAGAGTACCAACTAGGGTATACAACCTCACTCAAGAAGAGGCTATGAAAGACCCTAGTACCATAGTGGGTACTTCCCAAAACCCTCCCAACTAGATTAAGAAACACCTGTAATTGAAATTTTATTCAATAAACAAAATCACTTCTCTAAAATATGCATTTCTCCAATCAGGGTATGTGCATTTATGGGGACAAAAGGTCTATGCCCTCTTCAACTCAGGAGTAGAGAGATCTTTCATAAAAAAGGACCTAATTCCAGGATTTTCCCTAGAACTTACCCCTGTAGAACAAAGTCTCAACATCCTCACACCCTTAGGAGAAGGATTAAATAGGAACAAACATCTAAAGGGATGTGCAATAAAGATACGAGGAGTCAAACTTGAAGCAGATTTTATTCTGTTACCTCTGAGTGAGGTAGAAGTAATCCTTGGAATGGATTGGTTAAGTAACCATCAGGCTAGGATGGACTGTGGAAAGAAGATAGTAACCTTCCACACTCCCGAGAAAAATGAACTGAAATTCCAGGGAGACTGGAGGAAGAGTGAAGTACAGATGGTGTCACATATCAAGGCCCAAAAGATGATACAGAAAGATTGTATGGCTTTTCTGGCCATGGTCATCAATGAGAAGTCCAAAGAGAAGGGACTTGGAGACATTCCAGTGGTTAAACACTATCCGGAAGTATTTTTGGAAGAATTACCTAGATTAGCCCCAAACCGAAAATTTGAGTTCACCATAGAAACTATTCCAGGTACAAACCCCATATCCCAAGTGTAAACCCCGTCCCTTAAAGACAAGGAAACTGGGGAAAGAACCAGTAAACCCGGGTGAGAAAAATGAACTGTTTCACGAACCCCAACCATTAGAGAAAGGGCAAAACGGGAAATCTACAAATCTTGAGTGACCTAAAGAGTCACAAAAGTCATGAAAAAGGACTTTAGGATGAATTGGAAGAGAAAACCAAACTAGTTCAAGTGAACTAGATCTGAACCGGTTTGAACCACTATTGAACTGATTTCTAAATTCATTTTTCTAGGTGGCTTAGAAAATTCAAATTGGAGAATTGAAGCCACCATTGGATATAGAATGAATTTAGATGAATTTAGAAAATTTTAATTTTGAAAAACCCAGTCGAATCGGGCCTGAACTGGCCGGTTTAAGCATTGAACCTGGTTCGGATCGGTACAGTCTAGTTCGGAATAGTTTGGTCTTGTTCCTCTAGATGGCAGCACTGTTCACTCACTAGAAGCAATGCCGGCGAAGATGAAAAGTCTTAGTTCAGGGAGTTTCAGGCAATGAATGACTGCCATAAAACTGCCATAAAGCTGCTAATCGGATGACCAAGGAGTCCCCAAGCTTCCTATATAAAGAGCTCCTCCTCATTCATCCTCCTCACAACTATAAACTCCTCTCTCTCTATTGCTCTAATTTTTGGTGAAGCTTGAACCAGAGCTCCGAATTGGGAATTTTTCTAAGCCAAATAAGGCGAGGTCAGGTTCCTTAGATTTGGGAGAAGTCAGCTACCCAACGGTAGTCTCCATTTGCTCCGAGGGTCACCGGAGAAGCACCGACATGATTGAACAGTGAAGCAACTCTGGCGGACTGAAGCTGCCCTATTTTGGCCAAGCTAAAAACGGCCAATTTGAGCCCTTCTCAGGCCAAACCAAGTTCTTCCAACACTTCCACAGCCCTCATACGACAAATTAGAGTTGTAAGGAGTAACCTCAAGATGAGAACTACCTACCTTGATCGAAAGCTCGGATCGCCGCACCCCCGATAGAGCATGAAGGACTGAAAATGCCAGCAAGGATAAGCTCACGTTGAGGCAAAAAGTCGACCAAGAGTAATACACTACACTTATCGGGTGAGTGGGATTTTTTTACATCATACCCGGTTGGGATGATGAGTACCTCGAAAAATGAAAAACCAATATCATGTGGAATTTTAACATCACACCTAGTTAGAGGGATGTGAAAACTACGCGGAAAAACTACTTACTGGTTGTAAGTAGATCATACTCGGTTGGTATGATGAACTTTTAGGAAGGAAGTAGAAAAGCCGCTTACCCGTTGTAAGCAGAGATGTCATCACACCCGGTTGGTGTGAAGGATGAGTTGAAAAGTTATTTTGTCAGAAGTGTTCTCCTTTGACTGTGTGCTAGTGCTTAAAACTTTTGGGAGACCTTCTTGACGAGAGTTGGAATAGCTCAGATAGGCTAGAGGCCTCAATTTTGGAACTTGGGGGCTAAAATGATCAATTTTTGGAAAATCACGTACAGTGGGCCAAAGGCCAATTGGCACAAGTAGGAGCTCGTAAACAAACATAATGATAAGCCATAAAATTTCTTAATGAATGATTAAGTGATTTGGCCATGGTACCAAGACAGGATCGACATACTCGATGGACTGGCAGTAGTGCGACATGACTAGGTCGACGGACAGGTCTAGACAAACAACTGCAGTTTGAGTTGAGGGTCGGGGTCGTTGGACCAATGGCACCAAAGATTAATGGCTTTATGGAAAACTTTGTTTTTGCATGCTCTTGAGGTTTGGGACCATCAAGACTGTCATGCCCCGATCTGGTTTGGTTGGATCCCCATGAGCAACCTGCCACTCGGTTTAGCTAGCGGAATGTCTGTAGGTAGGTTTTTCACTCGGTTACCTGAAAAGGGGTAAAGGGAGGGGGTGAGTTCAACAACTCAGTGAATGGGTGTTTGAAACATTAGTTTCTATAAAATAGTTTGAATTGAGTGTGTTAGACTCCTTATTTTCTTTAAAACCATTCTTTCCTTGAATTTTCAGTTATTCAAAACTAATTTTCTCATAATCGGTGTGTTTAACAATTAACACACGCCCTACATCATGCGCATGAAGCTATGTCGAGCTTCCTTGACTATTAGCACGACAAACTGCCCTTATCTCCAACATGTTATCTAGTAGCCCCTAGGACACATCACTACCCCTCTTGGGCATCTTGATGGTCTCGAACCTTAGTGTATGCACAAACAAAGTTTTCCATATAAGCCATTAATCTTTGGTGCCACTAGTATAACGACCCTGACCCTCAACTCGACCTGCAGCTGTTTATCTAGACCGGACTGTCGACCGGGTCTTGTCAGTCCTGTCTTGGTACCATGGAAAAATCACATCATTCATTAAAATTTTCATGGCTTAACATCATGTTTGTTTACAAGTTCCTACTTGTGCCAACTGACCTTGGGCCCATTGCACGAGATTTTCAAAATTGGGAATTTTAGCCCCCAAGTTATTCGAGCTATTCAAGCTCTCATGAATAAGGTCTCCCAAATTTTTTAAGCATTGGAACATAGTCAGGGTAGAGCACTTCTAACAAAAAATACTTTTCACCTGTCCATCACACCAACTGGGTGTGAGGACATCTTCGCTTATAACCGATAAGCGGGTTCTCTACTTCCTTCTAAGAAGTTCATTATAGCAATCGAGTATGATCTATTTACAACCGATAAGTAGTTTTTCCATGTGTTTCTCACATCACCTCAACTAGGTGTGATGTTAAAATTCCACATAATAGTGGGTTTTCATTTTTGAGGTACTCATCATCACAACCAAGTATGATGTGAAAATTCCCACTCACCCGATAACTACAGTGTATTCCTCTTGGTCGGCTATTTGCCCCCACGTGATCTTATCCTTGTTGGTGTTTTCGGTCCTTCGTGCTCCTACACGATTTGGATATCCTTGTTTATTAACATTTTGCATAATAGCTCTAATTTCTCACGTATGAGCAAAATACCCAAATATTTCTATTATTTACATTTAGGTCCCTAAAGTTCTTTTTCCTTAACTTTAGGTCCCTAATGCAAATGTTTCCCCAAATTGAGTCATGAAACTTCTAAAATTCACTTTGGGACGTCAATTCATTCAAAATTACAAAAGGGGTTCAAGTTCCCCAAATTTCCAATTTGGTCCCCAACTTTTCAAAAATTACCATTTTGCCCCTACTTTACAAAAATGGAAAATTTAACCCCAATAATTCCAAAAATCAACCAATTGGTCCTCCAACATCTTTTTCATGGCCAACTGGCCCTCAATTTTGGGAAATTGCACTTTGGTCCCTCAATTTTACAAAATTCCCAAATTTCCCCCATTTAAACTAGCCAAATTTGATTTCATCAAATTGACCATTCAATTGGATTTAATTGTTGAAATTGAAGGTAAAATTGAGTTCCTACACTTCCACACAATTCAATGGAACTTCGAATCAAATCATTTGGATCCGAATTGAGCTTAAATGGAGCTTCGTCGGAAAACTGGACTTAGAGAGAGAAAGCTTCAAAAGCTTACCGTAGGGGGTGCGACAGTCCGAGCTTTCAACCTGGGCAAATAGCTCTCATCCTAAGGTTCCTCCTAGGGTCAAGAATTGCATCAATTCATGCCAAATTGAGGAAGAATTTGGTTAGTGAATTTTGGTCGGTTCTCTCTCTAACACTGATCGAAAATTACATAGGGGACCCAAATTGACTTACCTTTTTGCTCTAATTCGATCGTATGAGGGCTGTGGAAGTGTTAAGAGAGCTTGGTTTTTATGAGAAGGGCTCAAATTAGCCATTTTTAGCTCGGTTGAAATAAGGCAGCTTCGGTCCGTCAGAGTTGCTTCATAGTTCGATCACATCGGTGCTTCTCCAGTGATACTTGGAGTAATTGGAGACTACCATCAGGTAGTTGACTACTCTATGAATCTAAAGAACCTGACCTCACCTTCTTTGGCTAAAAAAAAACCTCAATGTCGGAGCTCTAGTTCGAGCTTCACCAGAAAATGGAGCAGTAGGGAGAGAGAGGAGTTTTTGGGTGTGAGGATGTAAACCCTGCACTTTTGAGTCAAGGAAAACTGGGAAAAGAATAGGTCAAACCGTGTAAGAAAACTGAGCCAGTTTTACAAACCCGATCATTCATTCTTCTCACACCCGAACACTTCTCTCTCTCTCTACTACTCCATTTCCCGGTGAAACTTAAACAAGATCTTCGACTTGAACATTTTTCTTAACCACGGAAAGAGAGGTCGGGCTCTTTAGAACCGGGGAGAAGTCAGCTATCTGATAGCAAACTCTAGTCGATCTGAGAATCACTAGAGAAGCACTGACATGATGGAACAGTGAAGCAGCTCCGGCGGACCGAAGCTGCCCTATTTCGGCCGAGTTGAAATTGGCCATTTCGAGCCATCCTCAGGCCAAACCAAGCCTTCTCAACACTTTCTCAGCCCTCCCACGGTCGAATTAGGACTGAAAGGTAAGCCAATTCGACTCCCCTCTACAATTTCTAGCAGGTGCTAGAGAGAGAACTGACAGACTTTTAATAATGAAATTCTAACTCAATTCGACATCAATTGATGCAATTCTTGATTCTAGGATGAACCTCAAGATGAGAGCTATCTGCACATATTGAAAGCTCGGACCGCCGTGCCCACACCAATGAGAAATCGAAGCTTTCTCTCTCTACAGTCTATTTTTCGATGAAGCTCCGTTTGAGCTCGTTTGAGCGTTAAAATCTGTGATTCAAAGTTTTTTAGAATTGTATGAACATGTAGGAACTCAATTTCAACAATTAGAGGTGTTTGATTGGTCAATTTGATGAAATCAAATTCAGTACTGTTGAAAAGTTGAAATTGGGGGAAAAATTGGGGAAAATTGGGGATTTTCGAAATTCAAAGGACCAATATGCAATTTTATGAAATTGAGGGTCAATTGGGCATGAAAATAATGTCAGAGGATCAATTGAGGAATTTTGGAATTTTTGGGGCAAAACTTGCAATTTTTGTAAAGGAAGGGCAAAATGGTAATTTTGGAAAAGTTGAGGGACCAAATTGGAAATTTGGGAAATTAAACCCCTTTGTGCGAAATTAAATAATTTGAGGTCCTAAGATAAATTTTAAAAGTCTTGGGACTCAAATTTAGAAAAAAACCCGGCAATAGGGATTTAAAGTTAAAGAAAAATAACTTTAGGGACCTAATTGCAAATATATGTAAAGTTGGGTTTTCTCATTATTTTGGAATGAATGAGGGCTATTAGGCCAAAGAATAATGAACAATTTTGTTCATTTCGTGTAGGAGAATGAGATATCGGGAACGCCACTCGAGGTCCAGCTTGCTAAGGACGGAACCCGACTAAGTGGAATTTCACTAAAATATTGGGTGAGTGGGTTTACTAACGTCATACCCAGTTGGGATGATTAGCATAACTTAAAGTTAAAAACCACTTACCGGTTGTAAGTGACTTTTTTTATATCATACCCGGTTGGGAATGATAAGCATCTCGGAATAAAAACCCACTATTTCGTGGTATTTTAAACATTACAACTTAGAAGAGTGATGTGAAAACCATACAGAAAAATTGCTTACCGGTTGTAAGTAGATCATACCCGTTTGGTATGATGAAACTTCCTCGAAGGAAGTTGAAAACCTGTTCATCGGTTATGAGCGGAGATGTCCTTATACCAGTCGGTATAATGGATAGTTGAAAATATATTTTATTGGAAGTGCTCTCCCCTAACTATGTGCCAATGCTTAAACTATTTGGGAGACCTTCTTGACGGGAGCTCAAATAGCTCTTATAGGTTGGGGGCCTCGGTTTTGGAACTTGAGGGCTAATATGCCCGATTTTGAAAATCTCGTATAGTGGGCCCAAGGCCAGTTGGCACGAGCAGGAGCTCATAAACAAACATGGGTTATATGCCAAAAAACTTTAAATAAAGGAATTGTTTAGCCATGGTACCAAGATAGGACCAACATACTCAGTCAACTAGCGGCAGTGCGACATGACATGTCAATGGATCAATCAAGAAAACAACTGCGGGTTGAGTTGAGAGTCGGGGCCATTGGACTAATGGCACCACAGATTACATGGCATAATAAGAAAATATTATTTGTGCATGCACTATGAGTACGGGATCATCAAGACGCCCATGAGTTGTTGTGATGCGTCCTAAGGGCCCTGGACGACTCGGTGAGTATAAGGGCAGTTCGTCATTCCAGGTGTCTGTGCGAAATTTGGAGTAGCACCAAGCGCATGAGACCGGGGTGGGGATGGGATGAGGTCTCTGTCCTCATACGAACACGAAGAACCAATTTCAAGATTGAGGGTTGGATGTCGCGTACATCCACTCATTCCCAAGGTAGAAGTGACCGTGCTTCTATTCGGGTGGCCGGTAAAGTCGCTCCGAAGGCACTAGTGGGTTTAGTGATCATGCTAACCTACGAATGTGTGTAACCTTCATGATGAAGGATGTGTGTTGGGTGATGACACACCGTGGTTAAATAAGGAAATGGTGATAAAATCCAAATTTTTTTAAATCAAGGGATTTTTAAAAGAAAGGAATTTGGCACACTCCATTGATAAATGTTTTTCTTAAAAGTCAAAACTTTTGAAAAACCCATTCACTGAGTAGTCATACTCACCCCCTTCCTTATATCCCTTTTAGGAGATTTCAGAAAGCCTACCCTTAAAGACCATCAACTAAGACGCCTCTGATACAGGTATGTTAAATCTAAATTTTTATGCAGTTTTGCTTATGTTATTCCTGGAAAAGGTGCAGGTTTAAAGGACGCCTTACTCTTTACGGTCTATAATAAGGGGAAACCCTTTAATAAATTGGGAGAGCGGCGGGTTGATCATAGGATCTGACCAAATAGGGTCAGGGCATGACAGAGGAGGATGAATGAGGAGGGGCTCTTTATATAGGGAGATTGGGGAATCCTCGGTCGTCCGATTGGCGCCTTTATGGTGGTCATTCATTGCTTGAAACTCCCTGAATGGAGGCTTTTCATCTTCACCGGCGTTGCTCGATTTTTCGCCGAGTGAACAGTGCTGCATATGTAGCAATTTTATGAAATTGAGGGTCAATTGGGCATGATAAAAATGTTAGAGGGCCAATTGAGGAATTTTAGAATTTTTGGTGTAAAATTTATAATTTTTGTGAAGAAAGGGCAAAATGGTAATTTTGGAAAAGTTTGGGGACCAAATTGGAAATTTGGGAAATTAAACCCCTTTTTGTGAAATTGAATAAATTGAGGTCCCAAGGGAAATTTTTAAAAGTTTTGGGACTCAATTGGAGGAAAAACCAACATTAGGGACTTGAAGTTAAAGAAAAATAACTTTAGTATCCTAATTGCAAATAAATAAAAGTTTAGTTTTTCTCATTCATTTAGAATGAATGAAGGCTATTAGGCTGATAGATAATGAATCGGGATGTTCATATCGTGTAGGAACACGAAGCACCGAGAACGCCAACAAGGACAAGCTCGCTTGAAAATAAGGGACCGGTTTAGTGGTATTCACTACTTTAATGAGTGAGTGAGATTTTATATCATACTCGTTGGGGATGATAAGTACCTCGAAATGAAAATCCACTACCAAGTAGTATTTTAAACATCACAACTTTGTAGAGTGATGTGAAAATAATGCGTAAAAACTACTTACCGATTGTAAGTACATCATACCCAGTTGGTATGATGAAACTTCATTGAAGGAAGTTGAAAACTCGTTCATTGGTTATGAGCGGAGATGTCCTTATACCCAGTCGGTATAATGGACAGTTGAAAATATATTTTTGTCAGAAGTGCTCTCCCCTAACTGTGTGCCAATGCTTAAATGATTTGTGAGACCTTCTTGACAAGAGCTCGAATAGCTCTTATAGGCCAGGGGCCTCGATTTTGGAACTTGGGGGCTATTATGCCTGATTTTGAAAATCTCGAACAAGTGGGCCATAGGCCACGAGCAGGAGCTCGTAAATAAACAAGAGATATGTGCCATAAAACTGTAATAAATGAATTGTTTTGCCATGGTACTAAGACAAGACCGACATGTTCAGTCAACTAGTGGTAGTGAGACATGACAGGTCTCCGAACCAGTTAAGACAAATAGTTGCATGTTGAGTTGAGGGTCGGGGCCGTTGGACCAGTGGCACCATAGATTATATGGTATGATAAGAAAATACTGTTTGTGTATGCACTATGATTACGGGATCATCAAGAAGCCCATGAGGGGGTAGTGATGCATCCTAAGGGCACTGGACGACCCGGTAAGTATAAGGGTAGTTCATCGTATCAGGTGACCGTGCAAAATTTGGAGTAGCACTAAGTGCATTAGACCGAGCTGGGGACGAGATGAGGTCTCTATCCTCATACGGACATGGAGAATTGATTTCAGGATTGAGGGTCGAATATCACGTACATCCACTCATTCTCAGGGTAGAAGTGGACGTACTTCTGTCTAGGCGGCCGATAAAGTCACCCCAAAGCCACAAGTGGGTTCAGTGGACGTGCTGGCCTACGAATGTGTATTTAACCTTCATGATGAAGGTTGTGTGTTGGGTGATGATACACCGTGATTAAATAAGGAAATGGTGGTAAAACCTAAGATTTTAGATGAAATGTTTTTGAAAGAAAGGAGTCTGGCAAACTCCAATACAATCCTTTTTCCTCAAAGTTATTTATTGAAATCCCATTCATTGAGTAGTCATACTCACCCCTCCCTTATATCCCTTTTAGGAAATTCTGGAAAGTCTACACTTAAAGACCATTAACCCCTGCAAGACAGGTATGATAAAATTAAAATATTATGCAGTTTTGATTTATGCTATTCTAGGAAAAGTGCAGGTTAAAGGGTCGCCTTACTCTTTACGGTTTATAACAAGGGGAAACCCTTTAATAATTCGGGAGAGTGGCAGGTTGATCACGGGGATCCGACCAAACTGGGTTGGGGCGTGACAACTTTAGTGGCATCAGAGCATGTTTCCTTGAATGCATAATCAAGACTAGAAAATATAGTGACTAATAGAACTCATTTTAAAAAGTTACAGAAATGGCTCCAAAGAAGGGGACCAAGAGAACTAGGGTTGCCGTCTCCAACACCGCTTAACCACCCCTACCTGTAGAAACTCCTAGAACAGCCCAGACAACCCCTCCTGGACTCAGTAGAGAGCATGAAGGATTGTATGAGGAATTCACCCATGTATTTGGCTAACCTAACCTCACTCCTGAGGCGGGCACCAACTCGCGGGTTGAACCAGAAGAAGTATAATCCCACCCCCACCCCCCCCCCTCCCCACCCCCAGTTAATTTAACTGCTCCAACGGACATTCTTAGAAATCTCAAAACCCTTCGACAACTAGGATGTAAACCTTTCCTCAAAGAAAAGGATGTTGGAACCGCCATGGATTGGTTGGCCAATACCAAGAAGTTGATGGGAATTGTCTGGATACCACTAGATGATAAGGTGATCCTAGTGGAGTTCTTCCTGGAAGGAAGCGCTAGACGGTGATGGGACAATGTCCGAAACCTACATACCACCACCCCCACTTGGGAACAATTTGAGGAGAGGTATTCGGAGGAATTCCTGGCACCCCACCTAATAAATGAGAAGAAGCAAGAGTTCATCCGGGTTCGGTAAGGGCTTAACTCCATATCAGAGTATGAAACAAAATTCAACGAGTTAAGACCCTTTGCTCCCGACCTAGCTGGGCCAGGTGACATATGCTAGAGGTTTGTGGACGATCTCAACATAGACATTAGGGACCGTATGGGAGTACTAGGACGTCCCATAGACCTAGCAACTGTAATCAGTATGGCTCATGAATGTGAGCGACTGGTACAAACCCGACGCATCGAGTGGAGCAGACAACCAGAAAGGGGGATAAGGATCTAAACCATTAAGGAGGATGAAAAGAATATATCGGCCTAAGAGGAGGAAACAAAATGGTATTCCAATGGAGAAGGGGCATGCCACCACCTCCTCCCAGAATAGTCCCTCCCTTACCCCAAGGAAACCCTCGCTGCCCGAAGTGTCAAAGGAACCATGAGGGAGCATGCCATACCTGTTTCACATGTGGACGAGTGGGACACTTCGTAAAGGATTGTCCCACCCTTAGAGAGAACATACAGGGGAATACTCTTGGACCCCCTCAAGGGAATCCCAAAAACCTCAGACTAGATGCTACAGCAAGAGTACCAGCTAGAGTATACAACCTCACTCAGGAGGAGGCTAGAGGAGACCCTAACACCGTAGCGGGTACATCCGAGAACCCTACAAATTTGTCCAAGGAAGTCATGTAAATTAAACATCTTCTGATTTAATAAAACAGAATTCCTTGAGTATCCTTGTAAAAGAATTGGTAAACCTTGGAAAAAGGTTTTGAAAACCAGAACTTGATAAAAGAATGTTTTTATATGAAATAAGGAGTTTGACACACTCCAACTAAAGTTGTTTTTGTGAAAACTCGCACCTAACATCCATTTACTGAGTTGTCGAACTCACCCCCTCCCTTTACCCCTTTTCAGAAAACCAAGGGAAACCTACATTAATGATCTGTCTGTAGTTGAACCTTAAGACAGGTATGTAAAATTTATATTCAATTTTGATTTAATGTTATTCCATGAAAGAGACAGATGGAAGGGATGTCTTACTCCTTGCGGTTTAGACAAGGGGAGAACCTTTTATAAATTGGGAGAGTGGCGGGTTGTTCACGGGGATTCGACCAAACTGGGTTGGGGTGTGACACCAAGCCCCCTATCGCATGGCTCCAGCAGAGCTTAAAAACTGAAGGAACAGCTAGATGAACTGTTGAAGGACTTCATATGTACTAGCCAGCCTCCATGGGGTGCACCAGTCCTATTCGTAAAGAAAAAGGACAGGAGCATGAGACTGTGCATAGACTATAGAAAGTTGAACCAGGTCACTATCAACAACATATATCCACTTCCATGGATCAATGACCTATTTGACTAATTGAGAGGAGCAACTTACTTCTCTAAGATAGATCTTCGGTCTGGCTACCATCAACTCAGGATTATAGAAGAAAATATTCCTAAGACCACATTTCAGTCCCAATACGGGCATTACAAGTTTAGGGTGATGCCTTTTGGCTTAACTAATGCCCCTACAGCCTTCATGGATTTAATGAACCGAGTGTTCTAGCCACACTTGGACAGGTCCGTGATAGTATTTATAGATGACATTCTTATATACTCACGAACTAGGCTGGAGCACAAAGAACATTTGGCGATCACCTTGGAGATACTACGAGAAAACCGCTTATATGCAATATTCTCAAAGTGTGAGTTCTGGCTGTAGGAGGTAGGGTTCTTAGGACACATATTGTCCAAAGATGGAGTCAAGGTAGATCTAGAAAAGGTGGAAGCCAAATTTGATTGGAATGCACCTAGGAATCCTTTGGAGATAGGAAATTTGTAAAACCCACCCTTTTTAAGCTAAGGAAAACTGGGAAAAGAACTGGTCAAACCAAGTGAGTATTCAGAACCGTTTCACAAACCCGATCATTTCTGAACGAGCAATTTGGGAATTGGTGATCCAAAGAGTTTATTAAAACTTTGAAAAGAAACTTAAGACAAATTAGAAGAGAAAAACCAAATTGGTTAAGATGAACGAGAATACATAAAAACTGTGAAGTTAAGCATGCTTACCTGAGAGTAGTGTGAGGATGGGTGACCTCCTAGGAAGTATGATTATTTTTGTAACCCGAAATTTTGGTCAAAAAATTTTTATGAGAACGTACGCTTTATCATAAATGGCCATAAATTAATATATATTTAATTATTATAATTAATACCAATGATTTAATACCTAAATTAAATTATTGGAATTAATACAAATAATTTAATACCAAAATTATTCTCCTAAAACCTAAATACTTCTCTCTCTCTCTACTGCTCCATTTCATGGTGAAGCTTGAACCAGAGTTTCGAATTAAACATTTTTCTTAACCTCGAAAGGAGAGGTCGAGCTCTTTAGAACCGGGGAGGAGATAGCTATATGATAGCAAACTCCAGTCAATTCGAGAATCGTTGGAGAAGCGCTGGCATGATGGAATAGTGAAGCAACTTCGGCGGACCGAAGCTGCCCTATTTCGGCCAAGCTGAAATCAGCCATTTCAAGCCCTCCATAGGACAAACCAAACCCTCCTAACACCTCTCAGCGTTTCCATGGCCGAATTAGGACCGAAAGGTAAGCCAATTCGGCTCCCCTTTACAATTTTTTATTAGTGCTAGAAATAGAGTCGACTGAATTTCAATGATGAAATTCTAATCCAATTCCATATCAATTGATGTGATTCTTGATTCTAGGATGAACCTCAGGACGAGAGCTATCTGCTCAGATCGAAAGCTCGGACTGTCGTGCCTTCACCGGTGAGTAATCAAAGCTTTCTCTCTCTATAGTTAATTTTTCGGTGAAAATTCGTTTGAGCTCGTCCCAACGTTAAAACTTGCGATTCACATTTCTAAAGAATCGTATGAACATGTAGAAACTCAATTTCAACTTCAATTTCAACAATTGGAAACGTTTGATTGGTCAATTTGATGAAATCAAATTTAGCTATGTTAAAAAGTTGGAATTGGGGAAAAATTGGGGATTTTCGAAATTCAAATGACCAAAATGAAATTTTATGAAATTGAGGGTCAATTGGGCGAAATAATGTTGGAGGACCAATTGAGGAATTTTGAAATTTTGGGGGCAAAATTTACCATTTTTGTAAAGGAAGGGCAAAATGGTAATTTTGGAAAAGTTGGGGGACCAAATTGGAAATTTGGGAAATTAAACCCCTTTTTGTGACATGGAATAAATTGAGGTCCATTTGTAAATTTTAGAAGTTTCGGGACTCAATTTGAGGAAAAACCGACATTTGGGACTTAAAGTTAAAGAGAAATAACTTTAGGGACCTAATTGCAAATAAATGAAAGTTTGACTTTATCATTCATTTGGAATGAATGAAGGCGATTAGGCTGAAGGATAATGAACCAAAATGTTCATATCGTGTAGGAACACGAAGTACTGGGAATGCCAACAAGGACAAGCTCGCGTGAATACCAAGAACTGGTCTAGTGGAATTCACGGCATTAACGGGTGAGTGGGTTTACTAACATCACACCCGGTTGGGATGAGAGGCACAACTTAAAGATAAAAACCACTTACTGGTTGTGAGTGGAAATTTTATATCATCCCCGGTAGGGGATGATAAGTACCTCGGTATAAAAACCCACTGTTTAGTGGTATTTTAATCATCACCACTTAGAGAAAGTGATGTGAAAATTATGCGGAAAAACTACTTATCGATTGTAAGTAGATCATACCCGGTTGGTATGATGAGACTTCCTCGAAGGAAGTTGAAAACCCGTTCATCGGTTATGAACGGAGATGTCCTTATACCAGTTGGTATAATGGACAGTGAAAACCTATTTTGTCGGAAGTGTTCTCCCCTGACTGTGTGCCAATGCTTAAACTATTTGGGAGACTTTCTTGACGGGAGCTCGAATAGCTCTTATAGGCCGGGGGCCTCGAATGCCCAGTTTTTTGAAAATCTCGTACAGTGGGCCCAAGGCCAGTTGGCATGAGCAGGAGCTTGTAAACGAATATGATATATGTGCCATAAAACTTAATAAGTGAATTGTTTGGCCATGGTACCAAGATAGGACCGACATGCTCAGTCAACTAGCAGCAGTGTGACATGACTGGTCGACGAACTAGTCAAGACAAACAATTGCGGGTTGAGTTGAGAGTCAGGGCCGTTGAACCAGTGGCACCACATATTACATGGCTTGATAAGAAAACATTATTTGTGCATGCACTATGAGTACGGGATCATCAAGATGCCCATGAGGGGTAGTGATGTGTCTTAAGGGCCCTGGACGACTCGGTGAGGATAAGGGCAGATTGTCGTTCCAGGTGTTTGTGCGAAATTTGGAGTAGCACCAAGCACATGGGACCGGGGTGGGGATAGGATGAGGTCTCTAGCCACATATGGACACGAAGAAGTGATTTCGGGATTGTGGGTCGGATGTCACGTACATCCACTCATTCTCAAGGTAGAAGTGGTCATACTTCTATCCGAGTGGCAGGAAAAGTCGCTCTGAAGCCACTAGCGGGTTCAGTAGTGATACTGACTTGCGAATGTGTGTAACCTTCATGATGAAGGATGTGTGTTGGGTGATGACACACCGTAGTAAATAAGAAATGGTGGAAATCCCCGAATTTTTAAATGAAGGGATTTTTGAAAACAAAGGAATCTGGCACACTCCCTATAAATATTTTTCTTAAAAGTAAAAAACTTTTAAAAACCCATTCACTGAGTAGTCGTACTCACCCCCTCCCTTATATCCCTTTTAGGAAATCTTGGAAAGCCTCCCCTTAAAGACCGTCAACTAAGATGCTTGTAAGACAGGTATGTAAAGTTTTAAATTTCATGCAGTTTTGATTATGCTATTCCAGGAAAAGGTGCAGGTTAAATGACGCCTTACTCTTTACGGTTTACAATAAGGGGAAATCTTTTAATAAACCGGGAGAGTGGCGGGTTGATCACGGGGATCCGACCAAATCGGGTCGGGGCATGACAAAATTTCTTAGGCTTGGCAGGATACTACCAACAGTTTGTACAGGATTTCTCTAAGATAGCTGTCCATTTGACTCGGCTCACCAGGAAAGGAGTAGAATATAAATGGGATAAAAGTTGTGAGAAGTCTTTCTTGGAGTTGAAGACTCGTTTGATAACTACACTGGTACTCTCCCTTCCTGTCCCAAGAGCAGGGGAGTACACCGTCTATAGTGATGCATCCGGACAAGGAGTCAGATGTGTACTGATGCGACAAGGAAAAGTTATCGCCTACGCCTCGCGACAACTTAAGGTACATGAGAGGAATTACCCTACCCTTGACTTGGAGTTAGCTGCGATAGTGTTGGCCTTAAAGATTTGGTGACACTACCTCTAAGGGGTTAAGTGTAGGATATACACAAATCACAAGAGTCTTAAATACTTTCTAACTTAGAAGGAGTTGAGCCTCCACCAAAGGAGATGGTTGGAATTGGTTAAAGACTATGACCTTATAATAGAGTATCACCCCGGGAAAGCAAATGTGGTGGCAGATGCCCTAAGTCGCAAATACCAAACTAAGGCAGCGCAAATAAAGACAAGTTACTTACCCTTGTTGCAATAATTGGGGAGAATGGAGGTGGACTTGAAGATGGACAAGAAGGAGAAATGCTTATTGGCTGATGTGGTGGTGAGACCTAGTCTAATAAGGAACTCTAATCCTATTTGGACCCGGTTAATAGAGGGATGAAACTGGACTACAACTTAAGAGGCGATGGGGTACTAATCTACAAGGGTAGAGTGTGTACATCAAGACAAGGAATTGAAGAGGTTAATTCTAGAAGAGGCACACGATTCTGTGTATGCGATGCATCTGGGCAATACTAAGATGTACCGCACCCTTCAACAAGGATATTGGTGGAAAGGAATGAAGAGGGATATTGTGGAATACGTAGCTCGATGCTTGTCCTATCAGCATATTAAAGTTGGGCATCAGAAACCATCAGGACTGCTGCAACCCTTGCCAATCCCGAAATGGAAATAGGAGCACATCACTATAGACTTTATCACGGGATTACCTGTGACAAGGAAGGGACGAGATGCAATTTCGGTCATAGTGGACAGATTAACCAAGACCACCCCTTTTCTGCCAATAAGAGTGACGAATTCAGTAGAATAAATGGCCATCCTATTCATGAGGGAGATAGTAAGACTCCATGGCGTCCTAATGAGTATAGTATCATATAGAAACCCTAGATTTACTTCAAGATTCTAGTCAAGTTTTCAAAGTGCCTTGGGAAAAAAGCTCCACATGAGTATGAAATTTCATTCTCATACCGACGGACAATCTAAGCGAACGTTTCAAACCATAGAGGGCATGCGTACTCACCATGGATAAGGGTTGGGAGGAATACTTGTGCCTAATGGAATTTGTATACAATAATAGTTATCAAGCCAGTATTCAAATGGCTCATTATGAAGCCCTTTTATGGACGACCATGTCGTACCCCTTTATTTTGGGAAGAAGTAGAGGAAAGGAAGCTGGAAAGGGTCCAACTAATTGAGGATGCCACAGAGAAGATCAAGTTAATTAAGAGTTGCCTTAAGGTCGCTTAGGATAGGCAAAAGAGTTATGTGGATAATTAGATAAGAGATTTGGAGTTTGATTTGGGAGACCAAGTGTTTCTAAAAGTATCCCAAGGGAATACTTAGATTTCAAAAATGGGGAAAGTTGAAACCAAGGTACATCGGTCCTTATCCCATCGTCCAAAGGATAGAACTAGTGACCTACAAATTAGAACTACCTCCAAACTTATAAAGAATACATGATGTATTCCATATCTCGGTACTTCGGAAGTACCAGCCTAATCCTAGCCATATGTTGGACCTACCTCCACAAGAACGGGAAGAGAACTTGACCTATCAAGCAGAACCGATACAAATCATCGACCGGAGGGATAAGAACTTGAGGAATAAGAGGATTCCTATGGTAAAAGTTATTTGGCAAAAAGGACCCGTGCAAGAAGAGACATGAGAGATCGAGAGTGTGATGCAGGATTGGTACCATCAATTATTTGACATGTAACTATTTTGGGGAAAAACCCCTAGAAGAAGGGGAGAGTTGTAAACCCCATCCTTTGATAATAGGAAAAACCGGGAAAAGATCTAGTCATTTCCAAATAGAAAACCAAGGCGATTCATAAATCATAACTGATAAAGAAAGGGCAAATCGAGAAATTAATAAATCTCGAGTGACCTAAAGAGTCACAAAAGTCATGGAAAAGGACTTTGGAATGAATCGGAAGAGAAAACCAAACTAGTTCAGGTGAATCGGACCTGAACCGGTTTGAACCACTATTGAACCAGTTTCTAAATTCATTTTTCTAGGTGGCTTAAAATATTCAAATTGGAGAATTAAAGCCAACATAGGATAGAGAATGAATTTAGATAAATTTATAAATTTTTAATTTTGAAAAACTCAGTTGAATCGGGCTTGAACCGGCCAATTTAAACATTGAGCCTAGTTCGGACAGGTCCGGTCCAGTTCGGAACAGTGTCATCCTCCTCCTTTAGATGACAGCACTGTTCACTCGCATGAAAAGTGATAGTGTCGGTGAAGATGAAAAGTCTCTATTCAGGGTGTTTCAAGCCATGAATGATCGCCATAAAGGCGCCAATAGGATGACCAAGGAGTCTCCGAGCTCCCTATATAAAGATATCCTCCTCTTTCATCTTCCTCACACCTGAAAACTCCTTTCTCTCTCTACTACTCCAATTTTTGATGAAGTTCGAACTAGAGCTCCGACTTGGGCATTCTTTTGAGCCAAAGAAGGCAATGTCGAGTTCCTTAGACTTAGGGAGAAGTCAGCTACCCGACGGTGGTCACCATTCAATACGAGAATCATCGGAGAAACGCCGACATAATAAAAAAATGAAGCACCTCTGGTGGATCGAAGATGTCCTATTTTGGCTGAGCTGAAAATGGCCAAATTCAGCCCTCCTCAAGCCAAACCAAGCTCTTCCAACACTTCCACAGCCCTCATACAACCGAATTAGAACTAAAATGTAAGCCAATTTGGCTCCACTGTGTAAATTTCGATCAACGTTAGAGAAAGAAACGGTGAAATTTCACTAACCAAATTCTCACTCACTTTAACATGAATTGTTGCAATTATTGATCCTAGAAGGATCCTCGAGATGAGAGCTACCTGCCCAATCGAAAGCTTGGACCGCTGCACCTCCGACGGTAAACTTTCGAAACTTTCTCTCTAAGTTCAATTTTCTGACAAAGCTCTGTTTGAGCTTAAATTGAACCCAAATGATGTGATTCAAAACTCCATTGAATCATGTGGAAGTGTTGGAACTGATCCATACCTTCAATTGGATCAATTAATCCCGATTGAATGGTCAATTTGATAAAATCAAATTCAGCCACTTTAAAAGGGGAAAATTTTAGGAGAAATTGGAGATATCTTAAAATTGAGGAACCAAAGAGAAATTTCCCAAAATTGAGGGCAAATTGTCCATGAAAATGATATTGGATGACCAATTGATCGATTTTTGAAATATATTCGGGTCAAATTGCCATTTTTGTAAAGTAGGGGCAAATGGTAATTTTTGAAAAGTTGGGGACCAAATTGGAAATTTGGGAAACTTGAACACCTTAAGTGATTTTGAGTAAACTGAGGACCTGAAGTAAATTTTAGAAAGTTTTGGGAGTTAATTTGGGGAAAAGTTTGCATTAGGGACTAAAGTTAAGGAAAAAGAACTTTAGAAACCTAAATGTAAACAATTGAAAAGTTTGGGCGTTTTGTTCATTCGTGAGGAATGAAGGCTATTATGCCAAATGTTATTGAACAAGGATGTCCAAATCGTGTAGGAACACAAAGAACTGAAACGCCAGTAAGGATAAGCTCATGTGGAGGCAAAAAGTCGATTTAGAGGAAATACACTGCAAATATCAGGTAAGTGGGATTATTCACATCATACCTAGTTGGGATGATAAATACTTTGGAAATGAAAAACCACTTGTATGTGGAATTTTAACATCACACCTGTTTGGAGTGATGTGAGAACTATGCAGAAAAACTAATTATTGTTTGTAAGTAGATCATACCTAGTTGGTATGATGAACTTCCTAGAAGGAAGTAGAAAACCTGCTTATCGGTTGTAAGTAGAGATGTCCTCGCACTCGGTTGGTATGATGGACGAGTTGAAAAGTTATTTTATTAGAAGTGTTCTCCCCTAACTGTGTGCCAATGCTTAAAACTTTTAGGAGACCTTCTTGACGAGAGTTGGAATAGCTCAGATAGGCCAAAGGCCTCGATTTTGGATCTTGGGGGCTAAAATGCCCGGTTTTTGGAAAATCTCATACTGTGGGCCCAAGGCTAGTTGGAACAAGCAGGAGCTCATAAACAAACATGATGATAAGCCATGAAAATTCTTAATGAATGATTATGTGATTTGGCAATGGTACCAAGATAGTACTGACATACTCGATGGATTAGCGGTAGTGCGATAGAACCAGGTCGACAGACTGGTCTAGACAAACAGTTGCAGGTCGAGTTGAGGGTCAAGGTCATTGGACGAGTGGCACCAAAGATAAATGGCTTTATGGAAAACTTTGTTTGTGCATGCACTTGAGGTTCAAGACCATCAAGATGCCCAAGAGGGGTAGTGATGCGTCCTAGGGGCTACTGGACGACATGGTGGAGATAACGGCAGTTTGTCGTGCTAGCAGTTAGGGATGCTCGATGTAACTTCATACGCATGTCACCGAAGTAGGGTTAGGATGAGAACTCTGTCCTCATATGGACACGGAGTTGATTTCGTGTTTGAAGGTTGGATGTCGCGTACATCCACTCATTCCTAGGGTAGAAGTGGACGGGCTTCTTTCTAAGTGGCCTAAAAAGTCACTCCGACGCCACAAGTGGGTGCAGTGGATGGGTTGCCCTACGAATGTATGATTCCCTTCCTGATGAAGGGCATGTGTTGATTGTTAAACACACCGATTGTGAATAATGAGGAAAATAGTTTGAATAACTAGGAATTTAAGGGAAATAATATTTTTGAAAAGAAATAAGGAGTCTAGCACACTCTGATTAATGATGGTTTGAATACTCTATCCTAACACTCATTCATTGAGTTATTGAACTCACCCCCTCCCTTTACCCCTTTTCAAGTAACTGAGGGAAAACCTACATAAATACCTTCCTATAGATGAACCAGCAAGATAAGTATGTAAGGTTAATATATTCAATTTTGATTTATCTTATTCCAGTAAAGGTACAGGTAAAAAGGACGTCTTACTCCTAACAATTTAGAGAAGGGGGAAACCTTTCATAAACCAGGAGAGTGACGGGTTGTTCACAGGGATCCAACCAAACCAGGTCGGGGTGTGACAACCTAAGTGGAGAATTCAAGGTATAAATCTTGAGTAGCAAACACGAAGGTTCTTTTTATTATGATTTGTTATTATTCTAGGGTATTTTGTATACTTTTTTCAAGCAATTTATTTGCTAAACGAAATTTTAAATTATTATATAAATAAGATGTATAGTTTATATTTTGAGTTTTTCGTCATGTCGGTACTAAAAGGGTGAAAGTACACATCATTATAGTATCAAGGGGACATGATATGTAAACCCCGCTCCTTGGAGTTAAGGAAAACTAGAAAAAGAACCGGTTAAACTGAGTGAGAAAATCGAACCAGTTCACGAACCTGATCATTAGAGAATAGGAAATTTGGGAAATTTACAACTCCCAAGTGACCCAAATTAGACCAAGTGCTAAATTCATTTTTCTAGTGTCTTAGAAAATTTAAATTGGAGAATTGAGGCCACCATTTAATAGAGAATGAATTTAGATGAATTTATAAATTTTTAATATTGAAAAACTCGGTCGAATCGGGCATAAACTTGCCAGTTTAAGCTTTGAACCTGATTTGGACTGGTCCGGTCCAGTTCGGAATAGTGTCGTCTTCTTCCTTCAGACCATAGCACTGTTCACTCGTCAGAAAATCGAACCAGCACCAATGAAGAGGAAACATTTCCATCCAGTGCGTTTCAGGACATCAATGACTATCATAAAGGTGTCAAACGGATGGCCAATGAGCCCTCGAGCTCCCTATATAAAGAGCCCCTCTCCATTCATCCTCTTCACATCTGAAAACCTCACACTCTCTCAGCTACTCAGTTTTCCAGCGAAGCTCAAACTAGAGCTCTGATATAGGGTCTTTTCTTAGCCAAAGAAGGTGTGGTCGGGTTCTTTAGACTCGGGGAGAAGTTAGCTACACAGTGGTAGTCTCCAATTGTTCTGACGGTCATCGAAGGAGCATCGGCATGATCAAACACTAAAGCAGCTTCGGTAGACTGAAGCTGCCCTATTTTGGCATAGCTGAAATTTGCTAATACCAACCCTTCTGAGGCCGAACCAAGCCCTAACAACACCTCCACAACCCCCCTACAACTGAATTAGAACAGAAAGGTAAGCCAATTTGGCTCCCCTCTGTAAATTCCAATCGGTGCTAGAGAGAGAACCAACAGAATTTCAAAGACTAATTTCTCATTCAATTCGTCATCAATTGATGCAATTCTTGATCCTAGGAGAAACCTCAGGACAAGAGTTATCTACCCAGATTGAAAGCTTGGATTGTCGCGCCCCCGACGGTAGGCATTTGAACCTTTCTCTCTCTACATTCACATTTCTAGCGAAGCTCTGTTTGAGCTCATTCCTGCGTCAAATCGTGTGATTCAAAGTGCAATTAAATAGTATGAAGATGTAGAAACTCCAATTTAACTTCAATTTCAACAATTAAACTCATTTGATCAGTCAATTTGATAAAATCAAATTTGGTTGTGCTAGAAAGTTGAAATTGGGGGAAGTTTTGGAAAAATTTTGGGGATTTTGAAAATTCAAGGGACTAAAATACAATTTCATAAAATTGTGGGCCAACTGGGCATGATAAAGAAGTTGGAGGACCAATTGGGCAATTTTTAGAATTTTGGGGGTAAAACTCTTACCATTTTTGTAAAGGAGGAGCAAAATGGTAATTTTGGAAAAATGGAGGACCAAATTGGGAATTTGGAAATTTTAACCCCTTTATGTAATTTTGAATAAATTGAGGTCTCAAAGTATAATTTTGAATTTCCGGGACTTAATTTATGGGAAAATTGACATTTGGGAGCTAAAGAAAAAGAAAAAGAACTTTAGGGACCAAATTGCAAATATTTGAAAAGTTGGAAATTTTTATTCATTCATAATGAATGAAGGCTATCAAGCCAAGGGATAATGAATAAAAATATTCATATTGTGTAGGAACATGAAGTATCGGGAATGCCAGCAAGTACAAGCTCGCATGGAGGCAAAGAGCCAAATAAGAGGAATTCACTGCACGATCGGGTGAGTGGGATTTTATATCATAGTCGGTTGGGATGATAAGCACCTCAAAAATGAAAACCCACTACTAAGTGGTATTTTAATCATCACACCTGAGAGGAGTGATGTAAAAATTATGCAGAAAAAACTATTTACTGATTGTAAGTATATCATACTCGGTTGGTATGATTAACTTCTTGGAAGGAAGTAGAAAACCTGTTTATTGGTTATAAGTGAAGATGTCCTCATACACGATTGGTGTGATGGACGAGTTAAAAAGTTTATTTTGTCGAAAGTGCTCTCTCCTAACTGTGTGCCACTACTTAAAATTTTTGGGAGACCTTGTTGACCAGAGCTCAAATAGCTCAGATAGGTCGGAGGCCTCGGTTTTGGAACTGGGGGGCTAATATACCTGATTTTGAAAATCTCGTACAATAGGCCCAAGGCCTATTGGCACAAGTAGGAGCTCATAAACAAACATGAGTTAAGCCATGAAAACATTAAATGAGTGATTTGTTTGGCTATGGTACCAAGACAAGACCGACATCCTCGATGGACTGGCGGTAGTGCAACATGACAGGTCAATGGACCAGTCGAGACAAACAGATACATGATGGGCTAAGGGTCGGGGCCGTTTGACCAGTGGCACCATAGATTAAATGGCTTATGTAGAAAACTGTTGTTTTGTGCATGCACTGAGTTACGAGACCTTCAAGATGCCTAAGAGGGGTAGTGATGTGTACTCGGGCTACAAGACAACATGTTGGAGATAAGGGCAGTTAGTCGTGCCAGCAATCTTGGATGCTCGACGTAGCTTCATGCGCATGAGACCAGGGTGGGGTCAGGATGAGGTATCTGTCCTCATATGGACATGGAGTTTTGTTATGGGATTGAGGGACGGATGTCGCATACATCCACTCATTCTCAGGGTAGAAGTGAACGTGCTTCTATCTAGGTGGTCGGTAAAGTCGCTTTGACGCCACAAGTGGGTACAATGGACATGCTAGCCTGTTAATGTGTGTTCCCTTCAAGATGAAGAGCATGTGTTGGTTGATAAACACAATGTTGTTGTAAACCCCGCCCTTTTGAGTTAAGGAAAACCGGGGAAAGAACTGGTCAAACCGAGTAAGAAAATTGAACCGGTTCACATACCCGATCAATTGGGAACGGGCAATTTGGAAACATACAATTCTCGGGTTATCCAAAGGGTTCATAAAACATTAGAAAAGAACCTTAAGACAAATTGGAAGAGAAAAACCAGACCAGTTTAGATGAACTGGATCCAATTGAATTGAACCGGTTTATGTACCGAGTCGGTTCATGAACTAGAATCGATAGAGAAAGGGCAAACCAAGAAATTTATGGATCTCTTGTGATCTAAAGAGATTTATAAACCTTAGGAAGGAACATTAGAACAAAGTGGGAGAGAAAAACCAGATCAGTTCGGATGAACCGGACACGAACCGAATTGAACCGATTTAAGGATCGAGTCAATTTATGAATCGGAATCAATAAAGAGAAGGCAAACCGGGAATTTTATGGACCCTAAATGACCTAAGGAGTCACAAAAGTCATGGAAATGGCTTGTGAGGAATTGGGGATGAAAATCAAACCGGTTAAGGTGAACCGGATCCAAACGGGTTTGGACCAGTTTGAACCACTATTGAACCGAATCCTAAATTCATTTTTCTAGGTGGCTTAAATAATTCAAATTTGAGATTTGAGGCTACTATTGGATAGAAAATGAATTTAGATGAATTTAGAAATTTTTAAATTTGATAAACTCGATCGAATAGGGGGTTAACTGACCGAATTAAGCTTCGAACCTGGTTTAGACCGATCTGGTCCGGTTCAGAATTATGTCATCTTCTTCATCTAGATGACAGCACTATTCACTCACCAAAAAATCGAAGTAGCACCAGCAAAGAAGAAATGTCTTCATTCAATACATTTTTTACCACCAATGCCTATCATAAAGGCACCAATCGGACGGACAAGGAGTCCCCGATCTTCCTGTATAAAGACCCCATCCCCATTCATCCTCTCCACACCTAAAAAGCTCACTCTCTCTCAGTTGCTTAGTTTTCCAGTGAAGTTCGAATAAGGTCTTTTCTGAGCTAAAGAAGGCAAGGTTGGGTTCTTTAGAACTAGGGAGAAGTCAGCTACATGCATGTAGTCTTCGTTTGCTTCGAGGGTCACCGGAGAAACGTCGGCATGATATAACAGTGATGCAGCTCCAATGGACCGAAGTTGCCCTGTTTCGGCTAAGTTGAAATCGGCCATTTTGACCCCTCCTCAAGCCAATCCAAGCCCCCCTAACACTTACTCAGCCCTCCCACTGTCGAATTAAGACTGAAAGGTAAGCTAATTTGACTCCCCTCTATAATTTCCAACTGGTGCAAGAGAGAGAACCGGCAGAATTTTGATGATGAAATTCTAACTCAATTCGGCATCAATTGATGCAATTCTTGATTCTAGGATGAACCTCAATATGAGAGCTATCTGCCCAGATCAAAAGCTCGGACCGTCGTGCCCTCACCGGTGAGTAATCGAAGCTTTCTCTCTCTACAGTTCATTTTCCAGCGAAGCTCCGTTTGAGTCCGTCCTGGCATTAAAACTTGCAATTCAAATTGCTAAAGAATTGTATTAACATGTAGAAACTCAATTTCAACGTCAATTTCAACAATTGGAAATGTTTGATTGGTCAATTTGATAAAATCAAATTCGGTTGTCTTAAGAAGTTGGAATTGGGGGAAAATCAGGGAAATTGGGGATTTTTGGAAATTTGAAAGACTGAAATGCAATTTCCTAAAATTTGAAAAATGTTAGAGGGTTAATTGAGGAATTTTAGAATTTTTGGGGTGAAACTTACCATTTTTGTAAAGGAAGGGGAAAATGGTAATTTTGGAAAAGTTGGGGGACCAAATTGAAAATTTGGGAAATTAAACCCCTATTGTGAAATGGAATAAATTGAGGCCCTATGATAAATTTTAAAAGTTCGGGACTCAATTTGAGGAAAAACCAGCATTAGGGACCTAAAGTTAAAGATAAATAACTTTAGGGACCTAATTGCAAATAAATAAAAGTTTGGTTTTCTCATTCATTTAGAATGAATGAAGGCAATTAGGCTGAGAGATAATGAACCTAGATGTTCATATCGTGTAGGAACACGAGGTACCAACAAGGACAATCTCGTGTGAATACAAAGAATCGGTCTAGTGGAATTCACTGTATTAACGAGTGAGTGGGTTTACTAACGTCATACACAGTTGGTATGATGAGCACAACTTAAAGTTAAAAACCACATATTGGTTGTGAGTGAGATTTTATATCAAACCCGGTTGGGGATCATAAGTACCTCGAAATGAAAACCCACTACTAAGTGGTATTTTAAGCATCACAACTTGGAGGTGTGATGTGAAAAACATGTGGAAAAACTACTTATCGGTTGTAAGTAGATCATACCCGTTTGGTATGATGAAACTTCCTCGAAGGAAGTTGAAAACTCGTTCATCCGTTATGAGCGGAGATGTCCTTATACCCGGACGGTATGATGGACAGCTGAAAATATATTTTTGTCGGATGTACTCTTTCCTGATTGTGTGCCAATGCTAAAACGATTTGGGAGACCTTCTTCACGGGAGCTCGAATAGCTCTTATAGGCCGAGGGCCTTGGTTTTGGAACTTGGGGACTAATATGCCCGATTTTGAAAATCTTGTACAGTCGGCCCAAGGCCAATTGGCACGAGCAAAAGCTTGTAAACAAACATGAGTTATATGCAATAAAACTTTAAATAAAGGAATTGTTTGGCCATGGTACCAAGACAGGACCGACATACTCAGTCAACTAGCGGCAGTGTGACATGACAATCAAGACAAACAACGGCAGGTTGAGTTGAGGGTTGGGCCATTGGACTAGTGGCACCACAGATTATATGGAATGATAAGAAAATACTGATTGTGCATGCACTGTGATTATAGGACTATCAAGACCCCCAAGAGGGGTAGTGATGCGTCCTAAGGGCACTGGACGACTTGGTGGGTATAAGGGCAGTTAATCGTACCAGGTGACCGTGCGAAATTTGGAGGAGCACCAAGCGCATGAGACCGGGGTGGGGACGGGATGAGATCTTTGTCCTCATATGGACATGAAGAATTAATTTCGAGATTGAGGGTCGGATGTCACGAACATCCACTCATTCTTAGGGTAGAAGTGGACGTACTTCTATCTGGGTGGCCGGTAAAGTTGCTCCAAAGCCACAAGTGGGTTCAGTGGATGTGCTGGCCTGCGAATGTGCGTTTGACCTTCATAATGAAGGATGTGTGTTGGGTGATGACACACCGTGATTAACTAGGAAATGGTGGTAAAAGCCGAGATTTGAAATAAAAGTTTTTTGAAAGAAAGGAGTCTGGCACACTCCAATACAAATCTTTTTCATAAATGTACAAGTTTTGAAAAACTCATTCACTGAGTAGTCGTACTCACCCCCTCCCTTATATCCCTTTTTAGGAAATTTTGAAAATCCCACCCTTAAGAACCATCAACTAAAATGCCTGTGAATCAGGTATAGCAAATTTAAAATATTATGCAGTTTTGAAGTATGTTATTCTAGGAAAAGGTGTAGGTTTAAAGGACACCTTACTCTTTACGGTTTATAATAAGGGGAAACCCTTTAATAAACCGGGAGAGTGGCGGGTTGATAATGGGGATCCGACCAAACTGGGTCAGGGCATGAAAACTATAGTGGTATCAAAGCTTGTTTCCTCGAATACATAATAAAGACTAGAAAATATAGTAACTAATAGGATTTATATTAAAATTTTCAGATGGCTCCCAGGAGAGGAACCAAGAAAACTAGGGGTGACTCTATTCAATACCTTGTCCTCATATGAAGACAACCCTAGAAGCTTCCCAATGCCTGAGGTATGGTACAAGTCTCAAAAGCCTAATGAGGAAGTATCCAAGAGGATGGTGCTAGGACCTATTGAGGTCACAACTCAAAGTATGAAGGAAGCCAAGCATGAAGCATAAATGTCAGTAAAGGTCATATAACCTTACATTGGAGGATGCTTATCAAGAATCACGTAGCTTCCTAGTTATTTTGTGATTATTTTCTGTAATAGGGCCAAAACACCCAACATATTGTACTCCTCTATTAATCAAGTACTCCAAATTTCTAAAAACCCTATCGCTCAAATGATGTGATATTCAAGGAAGATGGCCCCAAAGAAAGTGACCAAATAAGTCTGTACTACCATAAAAACTAAGGAGAATCCAATCCGAGTTAAGGAAATTGAATTAGGGAATCGAGAAACCTAGAAGGACTCTTAGAGTAATAAATTGACAAAGAAGACTCCAAAAGAAACTCTCAAGGTATCCAAACACAAGGATAAAGGAAGGAGATTATTATGCAAAGAAGGCATGACAAGAAAACCATCATGGTAAGGAGTGTAGGAGAATTTTTGGGTAACGAAAGAAGGAACAACCTATTATAAATAAAGTACAAAGGAAATATGACATGAAATGAAGGACTGTCCCACACTACTAGGATTTAGAACAATACTTTTCACGAATAAACACCCCACAAGTATAGGAAATCCGAAAGGATAACGTCTCAAGGAATACGACCCATGCTTGAAATTTCAACCACAGACAGGAGGAAACTTTTTGAGATCATGGCAATATGGTAGGAAGGAAAAAAAAGAGCTGAAGGTGGGACCTCGATAAAACCATAAACAGAACAAAAAGTAGCTTAAGAGAACTCTCCCTTAAAGAAGAAATTTCTAATAATTTAGGAGAAAAGGAGGGAGTGCATCCACAAGAGAAGACAAACCGTGCGTTTGACAAGAAATGGGATGTCTTGGAATTTCAAGTACGACTTCCTTGGAAAAAGTAGAGAAGTCAAATTGGAGATTCAGAGCAAAATAGCAGAAGTAAGCAAACCATGATAACAAAATAGTCCAAGAAAATAAATGACAGTCTAAGGAAGACTGGGAGGTAGAAAGAACTACACTCAAAGAGGGTCGGTGAGATGGACGTGAAGGACAGGAGTATTCGAGAAACAACTGCCCTAAGAAACTTAGACCAAAGGAATGGTGGAGGCGAGGTAGTTAACAAACTAATACACGAGAAAGCCATAATTTAAACTACAGCAAAGAAGAGAGGGGCGAAAAGGCCAAATACTCGGGAAAAGAAGGATGAAAGAAATCCCTAAAAGGACCAAAGGCCAAATTAACGACTAAACTCAAGCCAAGAAAAGAATAGGCAAGCCTCTCACATAATTGTCAAGAAATCTTGAAACAAGTAAGATTTGAATGCTCCATATAGAAATACACCATGAAAGTAAACTTTGGAGGGATGCATACGACTAACTACCCTTGAAGGAATTATTGACGGACGGGTGGACATAATGTGGAGTGCAAGGAACCAACCCTTAATTGGGAAATGTTTCAAAGGAAGGAAGTATTGTAATGGCCTAGTGTGACCTGCTTGGAGAGAGCAGAAGAACCAAACAATAATTCTAGGAGAACCAAGTAGAAAGAAGAAACGAGTAACAATGGGACGGCCAAAGAGAATAAACAAAACCCTAAGAAAGGCTGAGATGTACTAATGTCACGCCCTGACCCAGTTTGGTCGGATCCCCGTGATCAACCCGCCACTCTAATGATTTATTAAAGGGTTTCCCCTTATCGTAAATCGTAAAGAGTAAGGCGTCCTTTAACTTGCACATTTTTCCTGGAATAGCATAATCAAGACTGTATGAAATTTAAAACTTTACATACTTGTCTTACAGGCATCTTAGTTGACGATCTTTAAGGGGAGGCTTTCCGGGATTTCCTGAAAGGGATATAAGGGAGGGGGTGAGTACGACTACTCAGTGAATGGGTTTTTAAAAGCTTTTTACTTTTAAGAAAAACATTTAGATGGAGTGTGCGAGACTCCTTTATTTTCAAAAATCTCATCATTTAAAAATTTGGATTTTTCCATTATTTCTTAGTTACCATGGTGTGTCATCACCGAACACACATCCTTCATCATGAAGGTTACACACATTCGCAAGTCAGTATCACTACTGAACCCGCTAGTGGCTTCGGAGCGACTTTTCCTGCCACCCGGATAGAAGTACGACCACTTCTACCTTGGGAATGAGTGGATATACGTGACATCCTACCCACAATCCCGAAATCACTTCTTCATGTCCGTATGAGGACAGAGACCTCATCCTGTCCCCACCCCGGTCTCATGCGCTTCGTGCTACTCCAGATTTCAAGGAATGGTAAGAAGGTTGAGCATGTAGCTCCTAGAATGAAAGTCTCTGCCTTAAAGGACATATTAGAGAATGAAATCATAAAAAGGGAACTTTCCGAATAAAACAATAGACTGAAAAGGGTCAAACGGGAATAATGAACTATGAAATGATTACGAACAAGTAAGAGTGGATTAAGGCCAATGGAAATCCTTGAGTAAAGGATGTTATTGGGAACGAGGATCGACCTAAGAAAGGATGAATCCCAACATGTCAGTAAAATATCTGGAAATCAAATAATTGAAACCGGAAAGACTCAATAAGGAAGTTGAAAAAGGACGAGTGGATAAGGAGAAACGACATAGTTTTATAAGTTGATGTGGACAACGGTTAAGGTAGTCGAGGAATACTACCAAAAGAAAAGAGGGATGAAGTTGTACAATCCCTGAGAGGTTGGGAAGTTAGGAATAATCCTAAAGGAGGTGTTCTGGAAATCTAAGGGACATAGAGACAAGATCTAGAAAATGTCATGATGTAAAGGGAAGGTAAACCCAACAGTCCCGAGGAAAACATGACTCAAAATAAGGAAGAGACAGTTAGTAAAAATGACAATGTCAAACTTAAAATTTGGACTGAATTGTAATTAGCAACAAATAAAGGAGGACGAAAAGCTTATGACAATGAGATCTGTGAAAACAGGTACGTAACTCTCTAAAGGACGTCGAGCTAAGTGTTGCAATGATAGGTTAACAAGACACGTGAATGGTTTTGTATCTTGGAACTCCCAATTTTGAGTATGGGACCTCAAGGGGAAAATGTTGCTCTAAGCAAAGAGAGATGTGAATCTACAGATATACCCTCAAGTACGGTATATCTAGTTATGATAAACTACATGAAAGTAGTAAATGATATAAAGGAAAAGAAATTTCTTAGGTGAAGGATGTAAAAAGGGCTAGTTGGAAGAACAATAGAAGAGTTTGCATGTTAATCAAACACCGAATAGATATCAAAGGAAATGATTCCTCCTGCAAGGTTGCTAATTAAGTTCTGGGGATAAAACTCCTAAAAGGTGGGGAGAGTTGTAAACCCCGCCCTTTTGAGCTAAGGAAAACCGGGAAAATAACTAGTTAAATCGAGTAAGAAAACCAAACCGGTTCACGTACCCGATCAATTGGAATGGGCAATTTGGAAACTTACAACTCCCGGGTGATCCAAAAGGTTCATAAAACCTTGGAAAAGAACCTTAGGACAAATTGGAAGAGAAAAACCAGAACAGTTTAGATGAACCGCATCCAATTGGATTGAACCGATTTATGTACCGAGTCGGTTCATGAACCGAAACCGATAGAGAAAGGGAAAACCAAGAAATTTATGGATCCTTTGTGATCCAAAGAGATTTAAAAACCTTGGTAAGGAAAATTACAATAAAGTGGGAGATAAAAACTAGATCGGTTCGGGTGAACCGGACCCGAACCGAATTGAACCAGTTTAAGGACCGAGTCGTTTTATGACCGGAATCAATAAAAAGATAGTAAACCAGGAATTTTATGGACCCTAAGTGACCTAAGGAGTCACAAAAGTCATGGAAATTGACATGTGAAGGAATTGGGGATGAAAACGAAACCGGTTCATGTGAACTGGATCTGAATCGGTTTGAACCACTATTGAACTGGATCATAAATTCATTTTTCTAGGTGGCTTAAATAATTCAAATTTCAGATTTGTGACCACCATTGGATAGAAAATGAATCTAGATGAATTTAGAAATTTTTAGATTTGAAAAACTCAGTCAAATGAGGGGTGAATCGGTTGGTTTAAGCTTCAAACCCGATTCGGACCGATTCGGTCCAGTTCAGAACAGTGTCATCTTCTTCATCCAGATGACATCACTGTTCACTCACCGAAAAATTGAAGTAGCGTCGGTGAAGAAGAAACGTCTTCGTTCAATACATTTCTGACCATCAATGCCTGTCATAAAGGCACCAATCGAACGGCCAATAAGTCCCCGAGCTTCCTATATAAAGACCCCCTCCCCATTCATCCTCTTCACACCTAAAAAGCTCACTCTCTCTCAATTGCTTAGTTTTTCGATGAAGCTTGAACCAGAGCTCAGATATAGGGTCTTTTCTGAGACAAAAAAGATGAGGTCAGGTTCTTTAGAACCGGGGAGAAGTCAGCTACACGCTTGTAGTCTTCGTTTGCTCCGAGAGTCACCGGAGAAATGTCAGCGTGATGGAACAGTGAAGTAGCTCCGAAGGACCGAAGTTGTACTATTATGGCCGAGTTGAAATCGGCCATTTCGAGCCCTCCTCAGGCCAAACCAAGCCCTCCCAACACTTCCTCAGCCCTCCCACGACCGAATTAAGACTGAAAGGTAAGTCAATTCAGCTTCCCTCTTCAATTTTCGGATGGTGCTACACAAAGAACCGGAAGAATTTCAATGATGAAATTCTAACTCAACTCGGCATCAATTGATGCAATTCTTGATACTAGGATAAACCTCAGGACGAGGGCTATCTTCCCAGATCGAAAGCTCAGACCGTCGTGCCTTCACCAGTGAGAAATCGAAGCTTTCTCTCTATATAGTTCATTTTCCAGCGAAGATCCGTTTGAGCCCGTCCCAGCGTTAAAACTTCTGATTCAAATTACTAAAGAATCGTATGAACATGTAAAAACTCAATTTCAATAATTGGAAATGTTTGATCGGTCAATTTGATTAAATCAAATTCGGTTGTGTTAATAAGTTGGAATTGGGGGGAAATCAGGGAAAATTGGGGATTTTCAAAAATTTGAAGGACCGAAATACAATTTCCTAAAATTGAGGATCAATTGGGCATGATAAAAATGTTAGAGGGCTAATTGAGGAATTTTAGAATTTTTGGGGTGAAACTTACCATTTTTGTAAAGGAAGGGCAAAATGGTAATTTTGGAAAAGTTGGGGGACCAAATTGGAAATTTAGGAAATTAAACCCTTTTTGTGAAATGGAATAAATTGAGGCCCTATGATAAATTTTAAAAGTTTCAGGACTTAATTTGAGGAAAAATCAGCATTAGGAACCTAAAATTAAAGAGAAATAACTTTAGGGACCTAATTACAAATAAATAAAAGTTTGGTTTTCTCATTCATTTGGAATGAATGAAGGCTATTAGGCCGAGAGATAATGAACCAATATGTTCATATCATGTAGGAACACGATGTATCGGGAACGCCGGCAAAGACAAGCTCATGTGAATACAAAGAACCAGTCTAGTGGAATTTACTGCATTAACAGGTGAGTGGGTTTACTAACGTCATACCCAGTTGGGTTGATGTGCACAACTTAAAGTTAAAAACCACTTACTGGTTGTCAGTGAGATTTTATATCAAACTCGGTTGGGGATGATAAGTACCTCGAAATGAAAACCCGCTACTAAGTGGTATTTTAAACATCACAACTTGGAGGTGTGATGTGAAAAACATGCGGAAAAACTACTTACTGGTTGTAAGTAGATCATACCTGGTTGGTATGATGAAACTTCCTCAAAGGAAGTGGAAAACCCGTTCATCGGTTATGAGCGAAGATGTCCTTATATCCAGATAGTATGATGTATAGCTGAAAACATATTTTTGTCGGAAGTACTCTCCCCTGACTGTGTACCAATGCTTAAACGATTTGGGAGACCTTCTTGACAGGAGCTCGAATAGCTCTTATAGGCCGGGGGCCTCAGTTTTGGATCTTGTGGGCTAATATGCTCGATTTTGAAAATCTTGCACAGTGGGCCCAAGGCTAGTTGGCACGAGCAGGAGCTCGTAAGCAAACATGAGTTATATGCCATAAAACTTTAAATAAAGGAATTGTTTGGCCATGGTACCAAGACAGGACTGACATACTCAGTCAACTAGCGGCATTGCAACATGGTAGGTCGACGGACCAGTCAAGACAAACAACTGTAGGTTGAGTTGAGGGTCGGGGCCATTGGGCCAATGGCACCACAGATTATATGGCATAATAAGAAAATACTGATTGTTCATGCACTATGATTACAAGACCATCAAGATGCCCGAGAGGGGTAGTGATGCATCCTAAGGGCACTGGACGACTTGGTGGGTGTAAGGGCAGTTAGTTGTACCAGGTGTCAGTGCGAAATTTAGAGTTACACCAAGCGCATGAGACCGGGGTGAGGACGAGATGAGGTCTCTGTCCTCATACGGACATGAAGAATTGATTTTGGGATTGAGGGTCGGATGTCGTGAACATCCACTCATTCTCATGGTAGAAGTGGACGTACTTCTATCTGGGTAGCCGGTAAAGTCGCTCTGAAGCCATAAGTGGGTTCAGTGGATGTGCTAGCCTGTGAATGTGTGTTTAGGCTTCCTAATGAAGGATGTGTGTAGGGTGATGACACACCGTGATTAATATGGAAATGGTGGTAAAAACCGAGATTTGAAATGAAAGTTTTTGAAAGGAAGGAGTCTGGCACACTACAATACAAATCTTTTTCATAAAAGTACAAGTATTGAAAAACCCATTCTCTGAGTAGTCGTACTCACACCCTCCCTTATATCCCTTTTTCAGGAAATTCTGGAAAGTTTATCCTTAAGGATCATCAACTAAAATGCATGTGAGTCAGGTATGACAAATTTAAAATATTATGCAGTTTTGATGTATGTTATTCTAGGAAAAGGTGCAGGTTTAAAAGATGCCTTACTTTTTACGGTTTATAATAAGGGGAAACCCTTTAATAAATCGGGAGAGTGGCGAGTTGATCATGGGGATTCGACCAAACTGGGTCGAGGTGTGATAGTTGTGATGAGAAATGGCTATGAAAAACTAAGATTTGAGAATAAAAGGTTTTAAAGAGAAAAATAAGGAGTCTGGCACACTCCAATTTAAAATTATTTTTTAAAATACTTATTCATTGAGTTGTAGAAACTCACCCACCCTTTTTATCCTTTTTCAGGAAATAGAGAAATGACTAGGGATAATACCAAGCCTTACCCATTGTTAGGTATGCTTAATTTCTCTTAAACTTGAATTTTATTTGATATATGTTATTCCAGGGAACAAGGTTGAAATTACGCATGGCTCATCTTGAGTTAAAGAAGGGAGAAAACCCTCTTGAACCAAGAGAGCGGCGGGGTGTTCACGAGGATCTGACCAAACCGGGTCGGGGCGTGACAACTTGAGTGGTATTATAGCTAAGTTCCTTTAAAACATTGTCAATATTATGCCCTAACATTAATTAAACTTTAAACTATCATGTAGGAAAGAGAATTCTTAGAAAGTTCACGGTGAAATCCAACCCTCCGCCCATAACCCTGAAAAAGACACCCAACCCAAGGGAGGAAGTCGTACAAAGATTCCTAAAAGGTGAGAAAAGAGTACCCAAAGACATGGTAGAAGACTACCGGAAACTGGTAGGATCCTTATTGGAACTAGAAGGCATCACATACCCTCCTCCAAGACAAGAGGAACTGGTATCTCCTCCTAGATGCCCAACACCTCCTCCAGTCTCACAACAAACGAAAAGGAATCCAACCAAGAAGGAGGCATGGGATAATTACTAGGATGTGTATGCCACCTTCATGAAGGTCCACCAAGTACCTCCACCTACTCAACATGACTTAAATCCCTCCCAATGGATGAAGTGGACCTATGAGTGTGAGGTCGAGGTACTAAGGCGGTACGGATTGGAGGCCATACATGAGATTTGTCCTATAAGGGAATATAAGTGGATCCCAACTACTTCCTCAGAACCTTCTGATCAAGAATCCCACAATCACTATAGGGTTAACTCTCGGCCTATGATCCATAAGGATTAGAGGGTAGAAAATTCCTGTAATAAACCAAGTATGGCAAGAAAATATTTTCTTGAATGAATGAAAGTAAATTTTTTTATAAAACTTTTGAGTTCCTTGATAAATTCAAAGCAAAAAGAGTGTGATAATAAAGATTAAAGTAAAAGGTAGGAAATCACATAAGGAAGAAAAGAGGGATTATTTATAGTTATCCTCAACCCTTAAGACTTTCCCTCAAAAGTACAATAAGGAAGAGTTCATCCAAGGTAGATCTTAACTAAGAAAAGGAAGAAGAAGTTGGAACAAAGGGAAGTGAACATCAAAGAATATGGACTTATGGAGATCTCAAAAAGTTAAGGAAAGGCTCAAAGAATAAGAGATAGGAAAAAAAACAAGAAGGAGTGGAATATTCCAAAGGGAACCACGGGAATGGAAGCTAATCAGGAAGAAAGGAAGTAAGTTGTGGGGAACACCAAGGATGTCAAGACCACTAAGTTAGGATGAGAAGAAAACCTGATAACAAGGAAGCCCAAGTATAACACCTAGTTGTAAAAGAACTAAGACACAATTTCTTAAGAACTTCATAAAATAAGGAGACTTGTGGAAAACAGAGGTATGGAACCAAAAAGGAAGAAAAGTTAGAGTGAATGAACCATACAAGATCTTTAAGTATAAGTGAAGATTAAAAAGGGAGAACTTCAAAGGAACGGTAGGGAGATCAAACGTAAGAATCCCAGAACGGGAGACATTAGAAGGAGGATGAGAATAGGAAACTCCAGGTTAAGAAAATCAATTGAGAAAATGTTGAAACCGAAGCTGAAATAAGGGCCTCAATAAGAAGTATGAATGGCTAAGTGAGTATTTGGGGAGGTTAACTATGATCTACTTGCAAGAAGACATGGAAACCCAAATAGGAATTTTAGACGGATCCGATTGAAGGAAATAACTCCTATTGACCAAATCGTCCGGAGGAGCAAACAAAGCTCTAATAAGGACCGGGGAGTAGTAAGGAATACACCCTAAATGAGGCAAAGGGAAGAATACCAAGGACATGAAGATACGAAAGATTTTGACACAAGAGGGATGTGAGGTCCACCTCAAAGGAATAAACAAATGCTGGAGCAAGTGAGAATGAGGTATGATAAACAAAAAGTACTCATAGGATCTCAAGAGTAAAGGTAAGCTGGTGAAGATAACGGCAAAGAAAAACATTACAAATTGAATATTGGCAATGATAAAACTAGAAGGAAATTCTGGGAGAAAAGAAGTGTAAAACTTACTAAAAAAGGAAACCTTGGAAGAACACATGTGTACCAATTAAGAGGATATTGAAACTAACAAAAAAATTTAGAAGAAGATAAGCTCCTCAAGGAAAAGCTACTAGAGATGAAAGGATCAAGTGCAAAAGGGGAAAAGATCGTGAATGTACCAAAGATGAGTTAAACCCCAAGTAACGGGTAAGTAAGTAGACAACATCAAAGGGTGCCATATATTGATTGATCACGAGTGAGTAAGAATGGATTAAGAGGAGAAGATACCTTAAAAGAAAGGATGTCTGTGGGAATGAGAAATGAAGTAAGAAAGGAAGAGTTTTGGTATGTTAGTAAATTATTAGGAAGCTCAAGGACTCGAAAGTTGAATGATTGAATAAAGAAGTCTAAAAAAGATGAGTAAGTAAGGAAACTAATACAGTTATAGGGGTGTGAAGTCAAAGACAAGTTCTGAAGAATGTCATGCAGTAAGGGACATGTAAGCCCAACTATCCTAGGAAAATATGACTTAGGTAAGGAAGAGTCTATGATTAAAGCATGACGAGGTCAAGTGTTAAAATGTGGAACAATGAAGTAATTACCAAAGAATGAGGAAAGGATCCAGGCAGGATGAAAAGATGACAACACCAACACCTGTGGAAGTATACACGTGATGCGGGAATGTACACTAAGCTAAGAAGGGCAACAATAAAGGAAATAACCGAATGCAAGAAGGATAGAGTATTTTGTAACTCCTAATCCTAAAATCTTAAGTAAGGGATTTTGGAATGGAGAAATAGTGCTCTGGGAAAACGAAGGATGTAAATTTAAGGATATGATCTTAAGCATTCTAGTGAGATATGTTAAATAAAGTAAGTCTTGGGGAATGAGAAAGGGATATGAATGAAAAGAAAGTTTAAGTATGTGATATAAGGGATAAACGGAAACAAGCAGGAAGGTTGTAGATCGATAAACTATGAAATTTATATCAATGAAGGTTCATTCTAGTACAAAAAGTGTGAAATACGTTTTGGGGAAAAAAACTCCTAAAAGGAGGGGAGATTTGTAAACCCCGCTCCTTGGAGTTAAGGAAAATCGGGAAAAAAACCGATCAAACCAAGTGAGAAAATTGAACCAGTTCACAAACTTGATCATCAGAGAACAGGAAATTTAGAAAATTTACAACTTCCAAGTGACCCAATGATTCATAAAACCTTGGAAAAGAACCTTAGGATAAATTGGGAGAGAAAAACCATACCGGTTTAGGTGAACCAAATCCGAGTCGAATTAAATCGATTTATGAACCGAGTCAGTTTATGAACCGGAACTAATAGAGGAAGGGAAAACCGGGAAATTAATGGATTTCAAGTGATCTAAAGAGTTACAAAAGTCATGAAAAAGGACTTTAGGAATAATGGGAGATGAAAATCAAACTGGTTCAGGTGAATCGGATCCGAACCGGATTGAACCGGTTTGAACGACTATTGAACTAAATGCTAAATTTATTTTTCTAGATGGCTTAGAAAATTCAAATTGGAGAATTGAGGCCATCATTTGATAGAGAATGAATTTAGATAAATTTAGAAATTTCTAATTTTGAAAAACTCGATCGAATCGGGCTTGAACCAGCCGATTTAAGCTTTGAACCCGGTTTAGAATAGTGTCGTCTTCTTCCTTCAGATGATAGCACTGTTCACTTGCCGGAAAATTGAAACAGCGCTGGCAAAGAGGAAATGTTTCCATTTAGTACATTTCAGGCCATCAATAACTGTCATAAAGGTGCCAAACGGACGACCGACGAGTTCCCAAGCTTCATATATAAAGAGCCCCTCTCCATTCATCCTCTCCACACTTGAAAACCTCATTCTCTCTTAGCTACTCAATTTTCCGGTGAAGCTCAAACCAGAGCTCCGATATAGGGTCTTTTCTGAGCCAAAGAAGGCGTGGTCAGGTTCTTTAGACTCGGGGATAAGTCAACTACACAGTGGTAGTCTCCAATTGCTATGAAGGTCACCGAAGAAGAGCCAATGAAGTAGCTCTGGTGGACCGATGTTGCCCTATTTTGATCGAGCTGAAATCGGCCAATTTGAGCCATTCCCATGCCAAACCAAGCCCTCCCAACACCTCCACAACCCTCCTACAACTGAATTAGCACGGAAAGGTAAGCCAATTTGGCTCCCCTCTGTAAATTTTGATGGGTGCTAGAGAGAGAACTGGTAGATTTTCAATGACTAAATTCTCACTCAATTTTGCATCAATTAATGCAATTCTTGATTCTAGGAGGAACCTCAAGACGACAGCTATCTACATAAATCGAAAGCCATGAAAACTTTAAATGAATAATTTTTTTGGCCATGGTACTAAGACAAGATCAACATCCTTGATGGACTGGCGGTAGTGCGACATGACAGGTCGACGGACCAGTCGAGACAAATAGCTACATGTTGGGTTGAGGGTCGGGGTCGTTGGACCAGTGGCACCACAGATTAAATGGCTTATGTAGAAAACTATTGTTTTGTGCATGCACTGAGTTACGAGACCTTCAAGATGTCCAAGAGGGGTAGTGATGTATCCTAGGGCTACTATACGACATGTTGGAGATGAGGGTAGTTAGTCATGCCAGCAGTCTTGGAAGCTCAACGTAGCTTCATGCGCATGAGATCGGTGTGGAGTCGGGATGACATAGAGTTTTGTTATGGGATTGAGGATCGGATGTCGCGTACATCCACTCATTCTCAAGGTATAAGTGGACATGCTTCTATCTAGGTGGTCGGTAAAGTCACTCCGATGCCATAAGTGGGTACAGTGGACGTGCTTGCCTGCGAATGTGTGTTCCCTTCATGATGAAGGGTGTGTGTTGGTTGATAAACACACCGTTGTAATTAGAAATGGCTATAAAAAATCGATATTTTAGAATGAAAGGTTTTAAAGAAAAAATAAGGAGTTTGGCATACTCCAATTAAATTTTTTTTTAAATACCCATTCAATGAGTTATAGAAACTCACCCACCCTTTTTATCCCTTTTTAGAAAATAGAGAAATAACTAGGGATAACACCAAGCCTTATCCTCTGTGAGGTATGTTTAATTTCTCTTAAACTTGCATTTTATTTGATATATGTTATTCCAGGGAACAAGGTTGAAATTACGTCTGGCTCATCTTGAGTTAAAGAAGGGGGAAACCCCTTTTGAACCAAGAGAGCGGCAGATTGTTCATGGGGATCCAACCAAACTGGGTCAGGGCGTGACATGATAGGTTATTATTGGACCCCGGTCAGAAATCGGGTTGGGGCATGACATGATCCATTAGGTTGTTGCCTGATTTTGTAACCACATTTGTAGCCCACAACATGAGGGTGAGGTAAAGGAGGCACTAAAGTCCATGTATGATTATGTCGAATTGTAAAGATTTTAGTGTACATGGCATCAATCCAACAAGGGTGTTGATGAGCCTAAGAGAAAGTTTGAGGTTCCTATGCATAAAGAAAGATGGATGAGTCAATGTTAAAATGGCGAGGGAGAAGTGTGCATCTCGGGGAACGTGTGACCATGTGAGATGTAGGAGGAGGAACATATGATAGAGGAACATCGAGTGAGTGGTCATCAATAGAGATATTTGTAGTCAATGAAGTATCAAAAGATGTTACATATGAAGAAGACATACCTGAGCCTGATGTTGAATGGAGATGAACAAGATAGGGAGGAAGAGGTAAAACGAGAAAAGAGCGCTCAGCATGAGGAGTTGAGAGTTTACTGCTCCAAGGAGATGAGGCAAAGGGAAAGATAGACTAATGGAAATATACAATACGATAAATAAAAATATGACCAATAAAAGGGTCGAGACAACGATATCCTAGAAAGCTTGGGGAATACCCAAGAAAAACAAAAGGTGTAGACTAAAATTGAAACTTATGATAATGATAGGGATGGAGATAGTAAAAACAAATGTAACCAAAAACACAAATAAGTTTGTAGTCATGGACAATGCCAAAAAGACGGTGATAAGTATAGGGGTGAGCACGAGTGTGAAGTTGATTGTTGAGATATACAACAACTTCAAAGATAAAATCCTAAAATTTCTTAGGAACGTATGGTTAAGCCATAAGAGTTAATTTCATATAAAAAATGTGACGATTTTTCAGTTCGGCAGAACAATTTGTTGGGGTGTATAGACTCATGAAAAGCAATGAGAAATGACATGAGTTTAAAGTTCAAGTTGAAGCTGGCTGAAAAGAAATTCATAAGGCTTATCAATTTAAAGAGTTTTAATCTTTTTATCAAAAATATTTTTAACTTAGAAATTAAATGCATGAAAAACAAAGATAACATCGGAACATTGCTTAAGAATAAAAAATCATGAAAATTAACAAAAGTAATCTAGAAAATGAATATAGTATATGTGAGATGTATGGGATGGGATAGGTGTGGGTCTTATATGTCGATATGTATTAATAAGAGTAGAGTTGGGTTAATATGATAGTAGATTGAAAGTATTGTTGTAAAAATTATAGAACATTTCTTAAAATAGAAAAGATGAGGTGTCCAAAATATTAGTAAGAGATAGTACAAAGAACAACATTATTATCATAAGTAGAAGGAGAATAGTGGATAGGTGGTGGGCCAAAGTACATATAGTTTGGCACTCTTCTACGGTTTTAGTGAAGTAGCTCTTACTATTTGTGAAAAACCTTAATAAGAAAGAAATTGGTAAAATTTAAATTTACAAGAGTTAATGAAGATTCAGAAAAATATAAGATATATAATATATGTTTGTAATAATAAATTAATGAGTAGAATTAGAAAAACAAGAGAAGTCATATGAGATTATGGGAAGACTCAATCTCTAATTTACATGTGTTCAGAAAATAATTAATCATCTTGAACACACAAATAAGATGAATCATTAGTAATATAATTAATGATACCATAATTAATATACTAATTAAATTAATGATAATAAAAGAAGAGCTTCTTAAGAGTTCCATTTCTGTTAAATCGTGGGCCAAAAGGTAAATACTAACCTAGCAACCCCCACTCTATATAGAATATATCAAGAGAGTAAATTAGGGCTCACAAACTACAAAAAAAAAATTGTGGAGGTTGTGCTAGATGAACCACTTATAAGTAAAGTGGTGACTACTAGTAGGCTAGCCAAAGGTAAAAAAATAACAATGTAAGGTGTGCAAAATTTCTATTAAAAATATAGTGTCTTATTTAAGATTTATAAGGCAATTTTATTTTATATTTCTTAAGATAATTAGTGGGCCACTCCCTAAACTCAAGCAAGAGAGTCCTTCCACCACCGTTAACTTCAATTTGAAGTTGATATCCCTAATAGATTCTAATGGGATGATAAATACCCTGCTTAATACGTTTTATTATAATGTCCATGTGTACTCTGTGTTATCTGGTCATCATTTTTCTATGACACAATGATTTAGTTATCCTTAACTAACGTTATATATATATATATATATATATATATATATCAACATAATAAGAATAGAGAAATAATGGGAGAACAATTTACGAGGAAAATCAAATTTCGAAAGCAAAAAAAAATTTGAATCTACTTATATTAAATTAATTGATTTTTTACGCTAACGTTGACGATTTTCTGACTTAATCTAGGAACATTTTGTTATAACATATGTTACCCGAGATTCGACCATGGATTAAGATGATGCAAGTACAAGTTAACGAATGAGAATTAAACATACATAGTTGCTAGGTTGATAACAGTGTTATTGTAGTAAATCTTAGTTCTCAGGAAGAGGAAAATAATCATCATACAAAGAAATATTCTGGAAAAGTAAAAAAAAAAAAAAAAAAAAAAGCACTGCAGTTCTAAAAATAATGAAAATTACTCTATAATGAGAGATTGGGTAATGCCTCGTTCTTCAAGAAATGCCGGAAGAGAAAACGGGCCACTCTGGGCCGGCCCATTGGCACCTCGTGCCCCGCGCCTCTCACCGTCACGTATGTCAGCCCTTTATATATTTGGGCCCATCCTCCAACCTGAAAACATCGGCCCATTTCTCTATAGTCGGTTACCAAACGTTTAGGTGCCCAATGCACACTACGAGATAATTGGGCTAAACCGTTGTCGGGAAAAGCCCTCGATGTGTTTTTCTTTTTTGAACCATACCTGTTGCAGGTCATCATACCAAGCGTACCAGCTGGTGACGGTCTTCAGGTTCAGAGCCCGGAGTGAGTACCGGGTCGCCGTCAGCGGGAGGATCGCATCTGCATCGCCGCTGTATAAGGTTCACAAGTTAGATGGCGAACTCGGTTTTCACTCCCGAGATCATAAGAATTACGTAATTTTACGACTCCTTTATGGAAATCTACCGTTCCCATAATTAAATCTCTGCGTCTTTTCTTTTTATGGGTTACGCAAGTGGTCATCCAAACATAGCAATTTGTGGTGCGGCATGAAATGAAAACAAGGCACGAGCAAGGCATGAAAAAGTTGTGCTTGGATTGAGTTTTTTTTTCATTTGAGATGGTGGTGGTGCCAGCGCGACAAAAATAAATAATGGCACCATTTCTGGAGATTTGTCTGGCAAAGAAAGGTGGCTTGTCATCTAACTTACTTGTCATGTACTCTATGGCAGTTTATCAGCTAACCTATTAACTAGCCGGGTTCCTTCTCGAGTAGCCTGAAAAAATGACCTGATGTGTAGTGTGTACCTAATTGAGATTAATTTGCTCTACGGATATGATTTTCCGACATGGAAAGGGATGCCGGGAGGGATGGTATCGTACCTGAAAACCCAAATTCTGATGCCGGAAGCTATGAGTTCCTTGAATATGGGAAGCACCGACTTTGGCGAGTCGGTCCAATTGGCCCGGACGGGCGAGCTGCACCATGACGGCATACAGCAAGAAGAGAAAAACAATAAGTTAAGGTCTCACGATTAGTTAGTTTGAACTGTTGGGCGGGAGAATGTAAAAGGGACGGTGGACCTGCAAGTTGTCCAATGACGAGGGATCCGATAGGTATTAGCATGGAGGGCCTTCTGCACACTCTGCCGGTTCATATACTTCTTTGTGTACATCACAATGCACTCATCATTCCCCCTGAATTTCCATGGCTACAAAAAGGCAACTCCAACAAAGACAGAGATCAATCAATCATCCTTTACAAATTCCTTCCCTATCCTAAAGTTACCATCGACTTTAAAGTACATTAATTACTAAAGGTTTTGAAACAAATGTCTAATTCGAATCCTAAAACTAAGGACTCAAAAATATCGCCATAATAAATAATTGAAAATTTTTTAATACTGACATAATAAAAGATGTGATGAATTTCTAGTACCCAATGAAGATGCTGCATTGACTTTCAATTCCAATTTCTAAATAAGACCTCGGGCACCCCTTTGTCCCTATTTTTTTTGGAGGTATATGGTATCGTACCAGAGGATGCTGCAAATAGTGCCTGAGGGGTCCGACGGCGAAGCAGGGGCCATTGTATATGCTGTAAGGGTTGATGTCTCCAAACTCAGAGTAAGCTCTCTGCAGATTCTCGTAGCACTTACCCCTCGGGAAGAGGAAGCTATCCTGTGGGCATGACTCGTTGAGTGCTTGGTAGGTGGCATCGGAGATCAGGCCGTGGTTCCACCAGAACTCGAAAGTCCCGACGCTGTCGTAGAAATCATCCAGCACCGGATTCCCCAGCTGTATTATTATGTTGTTTCGTGGACAAGAAAAGAAACGACGGCGTACATTCCGGATTCAGCAGAGGACCGACCAATACAAAAACAACATGTATGTATAGATAGGGCATTTTTCATTATACATTAATTTTATTGTTTATAAAAGTGTATTTATTTTGCAACAGTTTTTAAATTAAAAAATACCAAATAAGTGATGTAAAATACTTGAAATTATGGTAAAAATGAAAAAAAAATATAAAATGTTAAAATTAATATTAAGGAGGATAAAATTCATGTAATGGCAGATTAAAATGAGGTAAAAATCAGAAGAAAAAAATGATCATACTGATATAAAGTATATTAGTAATGGTGGAAATAGTCCATGAAATAAGATCATTGGGAAACGTACCAGGAACCCTTTGAAGTTTAGGACCGGATTCTTGACTCTTTTATTGCGCCTTACTATCAGTTGAGATATCTCAGGAATGTAGTGGCCTAATATCAGTTTCATGCACTGTGTAAAAAAAAGGCTCTCACTATATAAAGCCATGTTTCACTCAACAAACGCTTAATGTGCCTCTAAAATGGTCATTTTAGGCTCAATGTTATTTGACTATCCAATTTGGGTTGATAACCTATAAGTCGCATGGCAAATCATGAAACTGCGCTAAGGGATGAAATGTTTGGGAATTTTGATAGCTTCAAATATGTTATGAGTAAAATGGTTGGTTGGGTGAAACATGGAGGATAGAATCAAATGGTACTTCATTGAAAAGAAATAAAGAGAGGAAGATTTATATACCTGCGTAGCTTTCCCCGGCGATGTAGAAAGGCCTGAGCTTGTACTGAGGGAACCTCTCCAACCACTTCATGAGAAAGACATGGACATCTCTTGCTGTAGAAAGAATTTTGTTTTTTTGCATAACACGATCAATTATAAATCTGTAGGTTTTGAGTAGCTGGTTGATTCTACATTTAAAACAGCCTATTTGGGCAGAGATTTAGATCGGATCATTAATGTGGTAGAGAGAGGCTAGACCAGTTCTGCTGTCGCCGGCGGTGTAAATATCAGAAGATGTGTTGGAGTACGAGAATCCGACGCCGGCAGGCGAGTCGATGAACAGTAGATTCGCTTCTGCAATAACAGAGAAATGTCCACATCAATGGCAAATAAGAAAGCTTCCTTCAATTAGTTGATTACTGAAACAATAAATATAAAAAAATATATATTTAAAATGAATTTTTATGAAAATATTTGTGTATATTTGGAATTTTAGTGAGAAGAAAACAACATAATAACAACAGTCCTGGAGGGGCAATAGAGAGTGGTAGACTTACCCCTGTTCCAAGCATATTTGTTCAGGTATAGACCACGACCGTCCCGCCTGACCCGGAAGGGACCTACCTCCTCGGACGCGCCGTAGGCCACGGAGGAGCAGCCTGGCCCGCCATTTAGCCACAGAACGAGCGGCAGCCTGGCCGGATCACGCTCGAGGGGCGCCTCTATGAGCCAATAAAAGAGGGCCCTTCCGGCCCTCGGTTCAACAGTGACGTATCCCGAGTAGTGAGAGAAGTTGAGTCTGGGAGGCTGGCCGGGCAGTGCCTTTACCCTGTCAATCTCCTGCTCGAGCTTGTAGTTGGTTTTAACCGTTCTGGAGGGAGTAGAGAGGAGGAGAGGAAGAAGAAGATGGAGAAGAAGAGTGAGACTTTCCATTACCCGGAATGAGTGTGAAGGGGAAGGAAGTGATGTTTTGAGGATCTATTAGTTGAAGATAGTTGAATTATCAATCAACACATTAATTTATCTCGTATTATTTAGGATTTAATAAAAAATTATATGTAGATAATTTATACCAAAAAATGAGGTTTCCTATTCTCACGTTGGAATCATATGGACTGACCTATGAGCCTCTTATAGCAAAGAGCCAGAAAAGAAAATCGGCGAACATATAATATAACATAGCCCTTCAAATTTTCATGCCAACTTGTCAACAATAGATGCCTTTTTCATTTATTCATCATCAGCCTACAGCTCTCAATTTTTTGCACTTTCTTACATTGGCACAACTTGTGGGACTGAAATTGCTCTAAGTCATAGTACCTTCCCTCCTTGACTAACATCTCCCAAAGAAATCCATTAAAAATAAGACTTAGATGGGCATACTCATTTATGTCACCATTTTTTAAGAATAAAACAATTATGTTAGGTTTGGTAGTCATAAATAAAATTAATCCAATGTTAATTCAATCTTAATAAACTTTTATTCTCATTAGATAATTAGAGAAGATTGATTTTATGATACTAAGATAATAATACATTAAGGTAAAATTACATTCATGAATTAGTGTAATTAAAGAAAAACACTATTAAAATTTCATTTGAATTACCAAATGAGATTTTACACATGTAACATATCAATACATTTGATAAGAAATATGTTGTTTTGAAAGATTAAACTTTAGACCCTGCTATAATACTTATACGCCATGTGAATTGCACCTAAGTTTCATGCACGAAATACTACGCTCCAAATTCTTGATCTCTCACCTACTCCTCCTGCCTTTTTCCCCCTGTTTTCAGAAGTCCCAATCACTTGTTTCATTAAGAAATTACTGTATGGGCGAGTAGGTCAAATGCACCTAATAGTGTAGGTGCCGTTGGATACCATTTGATGCCCATGACGATTAAAACCATATTATTTCCATACATTTTTTTTTCATTTGGGAATATGTTTTGTCTTATATATGAATACTGTGCAAGTCCATGATTCAAGCAAGTTATTCTGCAAATACACATGTGGACATGCCGGAAAACTCGTGTGACTAATTATTATAATTTTACCAAGTCTTTTAAAACTTTGATTAAATTACCTTAGTTGGCTCCTTGCATCTCTACCGTTGAATTTCTTTCCCTTCGAACACAATTCTTGGGTCGTCCATGCGTGCATGTGGATGCCTCACAGTTTAAGAAGTATAAGAGCTGAATATATTGCCAAGGAACCACTCGCAAAAATATATGCATGCCATCTCTTGAAACTGATCGACTCTAGTGCACTAGACTGTCTTGGATTGGATAAGTAGCTTGCAGTGCCTTTTCATGGAAACCAACACACCAGACTGAGTTTTAAACCAATACACCATCACCTGATTATATGATAGGGCAAGATGGATCTTTACTAACTAGGCCTAAGCAAGACTAGGGGCACGGTTCCTCATTGGATCCTGGTCCCGTTGATGCCATAGGGTCGACAGAGTAAACTAAATCAGGTTCTCCGTGTACCATTTGCATTTGTAGGAAACACGAAGGAGATGAAATGGTGTGTTAAAAGTCAACATGGGCAGTTGACCCAATATCGGATCTCTATGACAAATCGGGCATCAAAAGGTGGTGTTCCCATGTCAAGATAGCCAACGTAGGAGGGGGCGGTTCGGGTTCCATCAATATCAGAAGCCTGTTGGTTTGACCAAAAATGGGGTTTTTGACTTTGACCCCGATCCGACGGTCCCTCCCGTCCCTGGCGCCGTGCGTGTGTGCGACCCATGTGGGTATGATCTTCACCGTCGTTTTGGAGCGAATGGACGGTACAAGGCGCTGCACTGCCATGGATCGGATAATAGGGCATGGAAGAGCCCACGGTCCTTGTTGTGCGCCATCTCTTGTGGGATTATGAGATTTTAGGTGGATCCCATTTAAGCATTAATGCGTGGCTTCCTCCAATAACGGTAACAGTAGACAATAGGCATGACAGGTCCGATACCGTGTCGGTCTTGTGGGGGTATGGAGGATGGGACCCAAACTCCCTCAATGCAAAGTACAAATCGGGTTTGTGATTTTCAATTTAGGTTAGGATCCAATACAATACTCAGAATTTTAATTTGGGTTGGATATGATTAATTAATATTTAAATATCATTAAATTTCAAAATATCATTTAAACTAGAGAAAATAGTTAACTTTACGATGAATTTTCAACAAATTCTCAAAATTACTATAAATTTTATTTTTAAAGTAATCTACATTAATTTTAATTGGTGTTGATAAATTTACATAAAAATAATAAATTCAAGTAGATACCAATATTATGCATAACCATCACTAATGTATATATAAAATCATATTGTATGTACATAATTAAATCTATGAATTGGGTCCTAAGTTCTATGGATCATTTTTTATTTTATATACATATAAAAATAATAAATGTACATAAAATAGTTCATAAATTAATTAATTTATACAAAACTCACAAATTTATAAAATAATTCATAATTTTTTTACATAAAAAGTCTTTTTTGCTCCAATAAAAGGCACCTCATTCATTCAAAACTATGAAACCATTATTGTACGGGCTTACTCTATAGCCTCAAATAAGTATGAAAAAAGCTCAAACACGGATAGTGTACAATAGTGAAACTAATTGAGCACCTTCTTCCTTAATCTACTAAGAAATTAACACTTTCATATCTAATGACAATTATGATAAAGATTTAGAAATATAAAAAACTCCTTCACGTAGCGTCTAATCATGCAAGGGTATATGACATGATATTTTTTGAAAGATTCAAACAAACAACACATTCACATTAGTCTCTAATATAATATAACTGTTTATCATTAATAATCACGCTAATTTTAAGAATAAATATTAAAATATATTATTATAATATTATTTTAGTTAATTATAATATATATAATGTAATTTTAACTAGTTAAAATTATATCATATATGTTTTCTTATATTATTTATTTATATATATATATATATTACCATAAACCTACAAATAGGTGCACCTATATGTAATTCATTGAATCACTTATCTATAAAAAGTTGAACTCCCATAGTTTAGGCATATGGTCTACCACTTCTATCATTCAACATTTTCTGCTCCACTATTTTAGATTTTCACATAATATTAGAGTCATTGCATCACAACTACTCTATTTATGACGACACCAAATTTATTATATGACTTCTAATATCTATTTTTATTTTAAATATTTGTTGAATACTGTTGGGTACAACCTATAAATCAAACAAGCTAATATGAATTGTCATATTAAAAAATATGGTTCCAACACTAATGCCCCTCTCCCTGTCCTTCTCCCCACTCCTGTCACCGTGAGCCATCGACACTTTGATTGCTCTTGCTCATCCCACCCCATATCTTTTCTCAACCATAATCGAAGAATGAGCGCAAATAACAACTCATGAACGTAGAGGCATACGACTTCAAATGGGTTTGGGCCTTACTCTCATTACCAGTCTAGATCTACATAAATTCATTATGTAATGAGGTCACACCAATACTTCAATTCACGTAATACGAGTTTTAATCGGCCCACTTCCTTTGGCATCGCAGGACTACAAACCAATCAACCAACTTCTCAGCTTTTGGAGTCCATCTATTAACTTTGTGACAAATATTGACATTCAACTCATTATTGTCCTTACTATGAATTCAAGGCTCTCTCTCTGACTACTAAAAGTCTCTCTAGTTATGACAATAAAACTAGTATGAATAATCTTGATAATATGTTGATTTAAGAGTGATCACTCATATAATTAATAATTTATCTCACATTTCTATTTAGAAGAATGAAACACTAAGAATATGCTAATTGGAGACGGGACAAATTTATCCATTTTATCATTCGGATCTACTTCTCTTAGATCTTCTACTCGTCACTTTCATCTCAACAATATCTATTTAGTTGTTTGGTCAACCGGTCAACAACTGAGTTAGAATGCCACATCAGAAAAATAACCAATCTCAATGTGCCACGTGGCACACCTACCATGTCATTGTCTTCAACCTTAGTTCGCTGATAGAAGGGAGAGAGACCGACGAAGGGGAAAGTCTCCGGCGACTCGAAAAATGCTCCGATCACCGGCGAGCAGGGCGGGGGCGAGTCTCACGCCGGCCGGTATCCCGAATAGTTGCCAAGCTCCCTATATAAAAAGCACCCCTCCATCCGTTCTCAGTATCCTAAAATCAAGCGAAGAAGGTAAAGTGTCCTAAATTTTAACGAGCAGCAAACCAGAGCTCTGGTAACATGACTTTTCTCGTCCTCTAAAGATACATTAAGTATTCTTGGAACTGGGGGGAAGTCCTCTACCCTTCGAGTCTTTTTTTTCTTTAGTTTTCACCTTTTCTGCACCTCCCTTTCAGCCTAAGGACTAATAGGGAAGAGTGAGGAAGCTCAAACAGTGCTGCCACTCCTCAGCTAGGTAGCTTGAACCTTTGAAGCTCAAGTCGAGCCGTCCCATGGCCAATTTTGGCCAAACCAAACCCCTCAAACTCCATCTAGAGGTGCCCCGACCTCCCCCCGAGATAAGAAGGTAAGTCCCATTTGCCACCCCTCGCCAAAAAATATTGTTCATAGAGCATTTTTGTAAAAACTTTAATTAAGAAATTCACACTACTCAGGCCACTAATTGAGGCGTGGTTTGATCCAGGAAGGATCCCCAAAAAGAAAGCAACTCAGTGATAGAAGAGCTCCGGCCACCAGACCCTCACCGATAAGATATCAAAGCTTTCTCTCTCTAGACTGCATTTTCCGATGAAGCTCCGGTTGAGCTCATTTATGGGCTAAATGAAGCAGTTTAGGGCTTGAAATGATAAGAAAAACATAGAGAAGATGATTTAAATCATGAATGGTGGCAATTAACTAAGTTTTGGGGATCGATTGAATGAAATTGTGATTCGGAGACCAAATTGGAAAATTTGAGAAATTGGGCAATTTGGGGATTTTTGGAAAATTGGGGGCTGAATTGTAAATTGAAGGAATTAGTGGTATTTTTGAGAAATTTACTCCCAATTGAGTTCTAATTAGGTAATTTGAATAAAATGGAAGGCCAATTGGCAATTTTTGGGAAATTAGGGATCAAATGGCAATTTTTAGAAAGATTGAGGGCCAATTGGCGATTTTGGAAAAATTAATGACCCAAGAAGGATAATTGGAAATCCTAGGGACTTAATTGAAATTAAGGGGCAAAGAGGGACCTAAATGTGAAATCTTTAATCCTTAGGGACCTAAATATAATTAAGGCATAACGTGAAGGCCTATACGTAAACATACCCAAAAGTATACGGCCTCTTATGCCAATCCTCCTGATCCGAATACTCGTGTAGTGTAGGAGCGGACTGCCCAAGCACCGTCTCAATGAGGTGCCCCGCCAAGCAAGGTCTCGCCAGGACAACCATGTCGCAATTACTGGGTGAGTGGGAACTTTACAACATCGGTTCCGATTATGATGATGGTTTCACTTCAAAAATGATTTTCTCGGAATTAGTCTCCCCTGACTAGGTGACTCTGCTTAAAACATTTGAGAGCTAATTTTGGGGCTTAGGCTCGGTAATGCAAGTGTACCCAATGTCGATGGACATGGGTATGGACCTATTCAGAATAAGCCTGTTGTAAACTGCTAAAAGGCCTAATAATGGGCAATTATGTGTGATATCCACCGAGCCAAGACTAGGATGCTGGGCTTGTTGGGCTGACTAGTTGCTAAGTCGAAGCTAAGTCGTTGAACTTGTTGGGCTGGTGCGCTAGGGCTAAAGCCAAGCCAACAAACAATTGAGTTGGTGGGCCAAAGATAACGGCTATAAATGAAAAAACTCTTGTCTGTGCATGCAAAATCTAATGCGGGGCCATCAGGACACCTGGTATGAGGTAGTGAGGGATCCCAGGGGCTGTTGGGTGACCTAGGGTGCATAAGGGTGGTTTGGCATCCAGTATGTCGAGAAGCTAAGGGAGCTTCCTACACACTGAGATTGAGGTAGTAGAGGAAATGAGGTCTCATCCCATGAAGCGGACATGAAGTGTTATTAGGTTTGAGGGTCGGACGAGCAAGGTCCACTCAAACTCAGGGTAGAGGCGGTTAACCTTTATCAGGGTGGATGGTGAAGGCACTTCGGTCCATAAGTGGAATAGTCGGGGACTGTTATGCAAGTGTGTGATCCCTTTCTATGATAGGAAGGGCTTGTGACTGTGTGCAAACCCGAGAAGGGGTTGAATGTGAAATGCTATAATAATGATAACACATGATTAAATACATCCTAAGATTTCTCCCACTCATTGAGTCATGGAACTCACCCCTTCCGCTAAACCCTTTTTTAGGAAAGGATAAATCGGACAAAAATCTCCCTTCGCCAAGATCCGAATCAGGTATGAATCTGTCCTTCTAGTTTTGTATGATGTTATTCAGGGAAACATGATAGGAAATACACTTGACTTTTCCCGGCCAAGGGGATGAACCCTGTCATGCCCTGACCCGGTTTAGTCGGATCCCCGTGAGCAACTCACCACTCTCCCGGTTTACTAAGGGTTTTCCCCTTCTTTAACCCGAGATGAATAAGGTGTCCTTTAAACCTGTACCTTTTCTATAATAACATAAATCAAAACTGCATCAAAATTTTGACTTACATGCATGTCTTGTAGGTGTGACTAATAAGAGGTTTTTGGGTAGGTTTCCCTTGGTTACCTGAAAAGGGATATAAGGGAGGGGGTGAGTTCAACGACTTAGTGAATGGATTTTTTTCTTTAAAGTTTCACTTTTAGGAATAGTGTTTGAATCGGAGTGTGCCATACACCTTATTTTATTTTTAAACAATTCATCCTTAAAATCTCATTTTCATAGCCATTACTCAATCCTCAATCATAACCGGTGTGTTTATCAACAAACAAATGCCCTTCGTCATGAAGAGAACACAAATTCGCAGGGCGGTACGTCCACTGCACCCACTTGTGGTGTCGGAGCGACTTTACGGGCCACCTAGATAGAAGCACATCTACTTCTACCTTGAGAATGAATGGATGTACGCGACATCTGACCCTTAATCCCGTAAACAAAATTCTGTGTCCATAAGAGGATAGAGACCTCATCCCATCCCCACCCCGGTCTCATGTGCATGAAGCTACATCGAGCTTCCAAGATTGCTGGCACAACTAAATTGCCCTTATCTTTACCATGTCATCCAGTAGCCCTAGGATGTATCATTACCCCTCTTAGGTGTTTTGAAGGTCTCATAACTCAGTGCATGCACAAAATTTTTTTTCCACATAAGCCATTTAATCTATGGTGACACTGGTCCAATGGCCCGAACCCTCAACTCGACTTGCAGCTGTATGTCTCGATTGGTTCATCGACCTGACATGTCGCACTATCGCCAATCCATCGAGTATGCCAGTTTTGTCTTGGTACCATGGCCAAACAAACCATTCATTTAAAGTTTTCATGGCTTAACTCATATTTGTTTTTGAGCTTCTGCTCGTGTCAATCAGCCTTGGGCCCACTATACGAGATTTTCAAAACCGGGCATATTAGCCCCCAAGTTCCAAAATTGAGGCCTATGACCTATCTAAGCTATTCGAGCTTCCATCAAAAAGGTCTCCCAAAAGGTTTAAGCAATGGCACATAGTTAGGTGAGAGTACTTCCGATAAAATAATCTTTTCATTTGTCCATCACACCAACCGGGTATGAGGACATCTCCACTTATAATCGATAAGCGGGTTTTCTACTTTCTTACAGGAAGTTTATCATACCAACCGGGTATGATCTACTTACAACCGATATGTAGTTTTTTCACGTAATTTCCACATCACTCCATTCAGGTGTGATGATTGAAATTCCACTTAGTAATGGGTTTTATTTTTCGATGTGCTTATCATTCCAACCGGGTATGATATAAAATCCCACTCACTCGATAGTGGAGTAAATTTCCTCTTAACCGGCTTGTTGCCTTCACGCAAACTTGTCTTAGTTGGCGTTACCGGTACTTCATGTTCCTACACGATATGAACATCCTTATTCATTATTCATTATCCTTTGGCCTAATAGCATCCATTCATCCCGAATAAATGAAATAATTAAACTTTTCATTTATTTGCAATTATGTCCCTAAAGTTATTTTTCTTTAACTTTAGGACCTTAATATCAGTTTCCCCCCAAATTGAGTACCAAAATCCTAAAATTCACCTTAGTACCTCAATTTATTCAAAATCACAAAAAGGGTTTAAGTTTCCCAAATTTCCAATTTGGTCCATAACTTTTCCAAAATTACCATTTTGCCCATACTTTACAAAAATGATAAGTTTCACCCCAAAAATTCCAAAAATTGACCAATTGGTCCTCCAACATCTTTTCCATGCCCAATTGACCCTCAATTTTATGAAATTGCACTTTATTCCTTCAAAATTTTGAAATCCCCAAAATTTCCCCAATTTCAACCTTCCAACACAGCCGAATTTGATTTAATCAAATTGATTGAGCAAATAAGTTTAATTGTTAAAATTGAAGTTAGATTGGAGTTCCTACATCTTTATATGATTCAATTGTACTTTAAATCACACGATTTGACATCGGAACGAGCTCAAATGGAGCTTCACCAAAAAAGTGTACTTAGAGAGAGAAAGATTCGAAAGCTTTACCTCGGGGGCGCGACGGTCCGAGCTTTCGATCTGGGCATATAGCTTTTGTCCTTAGGTTCCTCCTAGGATCAAGAATCGCATCAATTCATACCGAATTGAGGGAGAATTTGGTCAGTAAAGTTCTGCTGATTCTCTCTCTAGCACTAATAGGAAATTATAGAGTGGAGCCAAATTGGCTTACCTTTTCGTTCTAATTCAGCTGTAGGAGGGTTGTGGAAGTGTTGGGAGAGCTTGGTTTAGCCTGATAAGGGCTCTAATTGGCCGATTTCTGCTTAGCTAAAACAAGGCAGCTTTAGTCCGCCGAAGCTGCTTCACTGTTCTATCATGCCGACATCTCTCCAGTGACCCTCAAAGCAAATGGAGACTACTGTCAGCTAGCTGACTTCTCCCCGGTTCTAAAGAACCCGACCACGCCTTCTTTGGCTCATAAAAGACCCTATGTCAGAGGTCTGGTTCGAGCTTCACCGGAAAATGGAGCGGTTGGGAGAGAATGGAGTTTTCAGGTGTGAGGAGGATGAATGAGGAGGGGCTCTTTATATAGGATGCTCAGCGACTCCGATTGGATACTTAATGGTAGTCATTCATTGCCTGAAACTTCCAGGCCAGAGACTTTTCATCTTCGCCGATGCTGCTTGATTTTCTGACGAGTGAACACTGCTGTCATCTGAAGGAAGAAGACGACACTATTCCGAACCAAACCGGTCCGAATCGAGTTCAAAGCTTAAACCAGCCGGTTCAGGCCCGATTCGACCGAGTTTTTCAAAATTAAAATTTTGTAAATTCATCTAAATTCATTCTCTATCAAATGGTGGCCTCAATTCTCCAACTTGAATTTTCTAAGCCACCTAGAAAAATAAATTTAGAAACTGGTTCAATAGTGGTTCAAATCGATGCAAGTCCGATTCACTTGAACCAGTTTGATTTTCACCTCCAATTCATCCTAAAGTCCTTTCTCATGACTTTTGTGACTTATTGGGTCACTCGGGATCCGTAAATTTTCCGATTTGCCCTTTCTCTAAAGGTTGAGGTTCATGAACCGGTTCAGTTTTCTCACTCGGGTTGCCTAGTTTTTTCCTCGATTTCCTTGTCTTTTAAGGGACAAGGTTTAGAACTCTCCCCTACTTTTAGGAGTTTTGTCCCCAAAACTTAATTAGCAACCTTTGCATTAGGAACAATTTCCTTTAATGTCAACTTGGTGTTTGCTTGACATGCAAACTCTTCTCTTGTTCTTTCAATTAGCCCTTTTTATATCATTCACATAAGGAATTTCTTTTTCCTTTATATTATTTACTCCCTCCATGGAGTTTATCATAACTAGACATACCTTATATAAGGGTATATCCTTAGATTCACATCTTTCTTTTCATAGAGCAACATTTTTCCCTTTGAGGTCCTACACTCATGATTTTGGGGTTCCAAGATACCATTCCCGTGTCTAGTTATTTTCTTGGTCGTTGAAACCCTTAGCTCGATGTTGTTTCGAGTGTTACATACTTGTTTTCATGAGGTTTATTGTTATCTCCTTTTCGTCCCATTTCGACTCTTCCTTCATCCGTTGTTTGTTACAACTTCAGTCCAAATTTTATGTTTGACCTTATCATGCTTACTGACTAACTCTTCCTTACTTTGAGTCATATTTTCCTCGGGACTGTTGGGCTTACATGCCCCTTACAACATGACATTTTCTAGATCTTGTCTTTGTCCATTAGATTTTTAGAATACTTTCTTGAGGGTTGTTCTAATCTTTCCAACCTTTTAGGATTGTATAACTTCGTCTGGTAGTATATTCTCGACTACCTTTACTGTTATTCACTCATCCATCTTGCCTTTGATGTCATGTCTTACATAACTGTTTCGATTTCCCTTACGTGCTCATCCTTCCCCAACTTCTTTATTGGGTCTTTCCAGTTCCAATTATTGGGTTTTTCCTATGACTTACCGACACATAGGGATTCTTCCCTTCTTATGCACTTCCTCATTTCTAGTTGTGTCCTTTCCTCAAGGACTTTCCTTTTTTTAATCCATTCTTACTTACTCGTGATCATTTCATGATTCTTTATTCCAAATTAATGACTTTTGGTCTATGTGTCGATGACTTTGCTTGAGAAGTTTCCCTTCTTTCGATTTTGTTCTCTACTATGTCGCTCACAGTAGAGACTTCCATCTTAGGAGCAATATTCTCAACCTTCTTATCATTCCTTTGAGGGTTCTTTCTTCCTTTTTTCACACCCCTTTCTATGTTAGGGAATTTGCCCACTTCGAATCCTTGTTTATCCACAACTTCTATTTCATCCCTTATTCCTTACTTGAGATACTTCCGATTATCGGTCTTATTCCGTGCACTCCACACTATACTCAGCCGTCCACTCTTTAGGCTTCATTATGCGCGTGTGACTACGACCCGTGTTACTAATTGTGGTTATTCCTCCTTAGCCACATTCTATTTTGAGGACTTACTTTCCCAATATTTCTCGGACGTTCTTTCCTTTATTTCCTTATTATGGGTAGTCCACTCATTCTTACTTGTCACAATATCTTTTGATGCTAACTTCCTTTTTACTCATTCCTTGGGTTTAACTTATTTCTTGGGTCCTCCTACTACGCTTTCTTGGTTCTTTTACCCCAGCTTGTGCTTTATTTGCAAGTTTATCTCTTTATCTCTTTGACTTGGTTCCATTACCTCTTAGTTGGGATACATATACCTTTCTAGGGATTACTTCCTTGGTAGGACTCTCCCCATTTTCTCTCGGAATTCCTTTTTCCTTGGCTCTAGGTAATATCTACCCTTAAATGACATCCTTTGATGTTGTCATCTTCTGTTTACCCTTGCTCTTGAAATCTTGTAGGTACATCTTTGTACTCTATCCTCATCCCCACTCATACCACAGTACGAGTCTATTTCTTTTAGGGAGAATTCAAATCTTCCTTGTTTCAAGATTTCTTGACCATTATGTGAGAGGCTTGCCTACTCCTTTCTTGGTTTGAGTTTAGTCGTTAATTTGTCTATTGGTCTTTTTAAGGATTTCTTTCATCCTTCTTTTCCCTAATATTTGGCCTTTCCACCTCTCCCTTCATTGTTGGAGTTTAAATTATGACCTTCATGAGTATCAGTTCATTAACTGCCTCGTCCTTACCATTCCCTTGGTCTAATTATCATAGGGCAGTTGTTTCTTGAGTCTTCTTGTCCTTAATGTCCATCCTATTGCCCTTTTTAGGGTGTAGTCCTTTCTACTTCTTGATCTTCCTTAGGGCGTCATTTATTCTCCTTGACTATCTTGTTGTAACGACTTGCTTCCTTCTGCTATGTTTGTCTGAAACTTCTATTTGGCTTCACTGCTTTCCCAAAGACAGTCGTATTTGCAATCTCGAGACATTTCATTTGTTGTCAAATGCTCGGCTGGTCTTCTCTAGTGGAGGTGCTTCCTTCTTTGCTCCTAAATGGCTGTAAATTTTTTCTTAAGTAAAAATTTTCTTCAACTATACTTTGTTCTTGTTTGTAGTTTATCGAGGTCCTACCTTCAATCCTTTTTCCTTCCCGCCACTATGCTAGGATCTTGAAGAGCTTCCTCCTGGATGTAGTTGAAATTCTGAGCAGGAGTTGTATTTCTAGGAATGGTATCCTTTTGGGTTTTCTATAGCTGTGGGGGCATTATTCTTGGAAAATATTGTTCTAAATACTTGTGGTGTGGGACAGTCCTTCATCACTTAATGTCCCATTTCCTTACAGTTGTAATAGGTTGTTTCCTTGCTCAATTACTTCAAGAGTTCTCATAGATCCTTAATTACTTTGACAATTTTTCTTGTTGTGCCTTATTTGCCCAACAATTTCCTTGATTCATTCTTTTATTTGGGATGGGAATTTCCTTGGTATCCATAGTGTCTAAGGTAATGCGGGTTTGTTTGGTTACTTTTCTTGGGAAATCTTCATACAAGTGAGGCGCAAGGTCACATCATTTTGAGAGATATGGTTTTTGGAACTTGGAGTTCTTTATTATTGGAGAGGTAGTACAATAGGTTGGGGTTATAGCCCCATTAAAAAAGTGTTTATGAAATAGATGGGGAGCTACTGGGTTCTTGACAAGCGTCCTCCTTAGTAAGGTTATAAGCCCTTGATGGCGTTCCTGGCCTTAGGCATGGCTTCCTTCGTACTCAGGATTATGACCTTATCAGATCTTGGCACCATCCTTCTGGATACTTCCCACTAATATTTCTTAGTTTATTGGGACTTCTCGGGTATTTTATGGTGACCTTCCTACGGGGACAAAGTGTTGGTAACGTCAGTCCTAGTTTTCTTGGTTCCTCTCCTGTGAGACATCTAAAAATTTTAAAAATTTCTCTTAGTTACTATGTTATATAGTTTTGATAATGTATTCGAGGAAACAGACTCTAATACCACTCAAGTGTTCACGTCCCAACCCGGTTTGGTCGAATCCCCAGGAGCAACCCACCACTCTCCCAGTTTACTAAGGGTTTTCCCCTTCTTTAATATGGGGGGAGTAAGGCATCCTTTAAACCTGTACCTTTCCTAGAATAACATAGATTACAACTGCATCAAAATTTTAACTTACATACCTGTCTTGCAAGTGTGACTAATAGGAGGTCTTTTGGTAGGTTTCCCTTGGTTACTTGAAAAGGGATATAAGAGAGGGGGTGAGTTCAAAGACTCAGTGAATATTTTTTTTTAAGTTTGACATTTAGGAAAAGTGTATAAATCGGAGTGTTCCATACTACTTATTTTCTTTTTAAACAATTCAACCTTAAAATCTCGTTTTCATAGCCATTACTTAATCCTCTATCATAACCGGTGTGTTTATCAACCAACACATGCCCTTCGTCATGAAGGGAACATACATTCGCAGGGCAGCATGTCCACTGCACCTACTTGTGGCGTCAGAGCGACTTTACCGCCCACCAAGATAGAACCACGTCCACTTCTACCCTAAGAATGAGTGGATGTACGCGACATCTGACCCTCAATCCTATAAATGAAATTTCATGTTCGTGAGAGGACAGATACCTCATCTCGTCCCCACCCCAGTCTGATGCGCATGAAGCTATGTCGAGCTTCCAAGACTATTGGCACGACTAAATGCCCTTATCTCCACCATGTCGTCAAGTAGTCCTAGGATGCATCACTACCCCTCTTGGGCATCTTGAAGGTCCTGTAACTCAGTGCATGCACAAAACAACATTTTTCACATAAGCCATTTAATTTGTGGTGCCACTGGTCCAATGGCTTCGACCCTCAACTCGACTTACAACTGTTTGTCTCGACCGGTCCGTTGACCTGTCATGTCGTACTACTGCTAGTCCATCGAGTGTGTCGGTCCTGTCTTGGTACCATGGCCAAACAAATCATTCATTAAAGGTTTTCATGGCTTAACACATATTTGTTTACGAGCTCTTGCTCGTGTCAATTGACCTTGTGCCCACTGTATGAGATTTTCAAAACCGGTCATATTAGCCCCCCAAATTTTGAAACCTAGGCCTCCAGCCTATTTGAGCTATTCGAGCCCCCATCAAGAAGGTCTCCCAAAAAGTTTAAGCAATGGCACACAGTCAGGGGAGAGCACTTCCGATAAAATAATATTTTCATTTGTTCATCACACCAACCGGGTATGAGGACATCTCTGCTTATAACCGATAACTGGGTTTTCTACTTCCTTCTAGGAAGTTCATCATACCAACCAAGTATGATCTACTTACAATCGATAAGTAGTTTTTATGCTTAATTTCCACATCACTCCATTCAAGTATGATGGTTAAAATTCCACTTAGTAGTGGGTTTTCATTTCTGATGTACTTATCATCCCAACCGGGTATGATATAAAATCCCACTCACCTGATAATGCAGCGAATTTCCTCTTAACCGACTTATTGCCTTCATGCGAACTTGTCTTAGCTGGCATTCCTGGCACTTCATGTTCCTACATGATATGAACATCCTTATTCATTATCCTTTTGCCTAATAGCCTTCATTCATCCCGAATAAATGAAATAACCGAACTTGAAATGAGTTTAATTGTTGAAATCAAAGTTAGATTGGAGTTCCTACATCTTCATATGATTCAATTGCACTTTGAATCACATGATTTGACGCTAGCACGAGCTCAAACGGAGCTTCGCTGGAAAACTAGACTTAGGGAGAGAAAGCTTCGAAAGCTTACCGTTGGGGGCGTGATGGTCTGAGCTTTCGATCTGGGCAGATAGAACTTGTCCTGAGGTTCCTCCTAGGATCAAGAATCGCATCAATTGATGTCGAATTGAGGAAGAATTTGGTTAGTGAAGTTCTGTCAGTTCTCTCTCTAGCATTGATAAAAAAGTACAGAGTAGAGCCAAATTGGCTTACCTTTCTGCTCTAATTCAGGGTTAGGTGGGTTGTAGATGTGTTGGGAGAGCTTGGTTTGGCCAGAGAAGGGCTCGAATTGGCCAATTTCAGCTCGGCCGAAACATGTCAGCTTCGGTTCACTGTTCTATCATGTCGGCATCTCTTTGACGACCCTCAAATCAAATGGAGACTACCATCGGGTAGCTTACTTCTCCCCGGTTCTAAAGAACCCGACCACACCTTTTTTGGCTAAAAAAAGACCCTATGTTGGAGCTCTGGTTTGAGCTTTACTAGAAAATGGAGCAGTTGAAAGAGAATGGAGTTTTTAGTTGTGAGGAGAATGAATGAGGAGGGGCTCTTTATATAGGAAACTCGAGGACTTCTTGGCCGTCCGATTAGCACCTTAATGGCCGTCATTCATTGCCTAATATTCCTTGGCCGCAGACTTTTCATCTTCACCGGTGCTACTTGATTTTTCGGCAAGTGAAAAGTGCTGTCATCTAAAGGAAGAAGACAACACTGTTACGAATCGGATTGGACCGATCCGAATCGGGTTCATAGCTTAAACCGACCGGTTCATGCCCTATTTGACCGAGTTTTTCAAAATTAAAATTTTGTAAATTCATTCTCTATCAAATGGTCTCCAATTTAAATTTTCTAAGCCACCTAGAAAAATGAATTTAGAAACCGGTTCAATAGTGGTTCAAACCGGTTTAGGTCCGGTTCATTGGAACCAGTTTGGTTTTCACCTCCAATTTATCCTAAAGTCATTTCTCATGACTTCTATAACTCATTAGATCACTCGGGATCCATAAATTTCCCAGTTTTCCCTTTCTCTTACAGTTAGGGTTTGTGAACTGGTTCGATTTTTTTATCTAGGTTGACCGGTTTTTTTCGCTAGTTTCCTTGTCTTTTAAGGGACGAGGTTTACAAACCCCTCCTTGGGATCCTCGAGAGTGGCAGGTTGATCATGGGGTTTCGACCAAAGCGGGTTGGGGCATGACATCCAGCTTCCGTGGAAAGCTCTGATGTTCCCCTCTCGGCCCCTCATCCTGTCCCGATTCCAATTTCAGACTCATGTATGTCATCTCCCTCTTCTCTTACAACACATGTTGACCCTCCTTCTCCAACTGTCTCTCCTACCATCCAAGACCTGGTTGTGGCGCCTCCTCGTATGGTCACTCACTCATAAGATGGCTCTCTACCCCCGTGATGTTTTACTATTGACCCTTCGGTATTTCTTGCCACTCCACAAGAATCTCGCACTTGCGCACATGCATGTCGTCACGCCCCTTAGATACATGCTATGCAAGAATAATTCTCTACCATTCTCCATAATCACACATGGGATTTTATGCCTGCACCGCCTGGTCGACCCATTGTCAGTTGCAAATGGGTCTACAAAATCAAAGAAAATCGTAATGGTTCTATTGCTCGATACAAGGCTCGTCTCATTGCCAAAGGATTCTCCCAGCAACATGGGTTTGATTGTGATGAGACCTTCAGTCCTGTTATTAAGCCAGTTACAATTTGAGTAGTTCTTTCAATTGCTGTTTCACCTCATTGGCTTATTCACTAGTTGGATATCAATAATGTGTTTCTTCATAGCCATCTTGCTGAAGAAGTCTACATGCAACAACCATAAGGTTTCATTGACTCTCTTCTTCCTCATTATGTCTGTCAACTTCGTAAATCACTTTATGGTCTCAAGCAGGCACCTCGTGCTTGGTTTATGCACCTTAGTTCTTTTCTCACTCAATTGGGCTTTCATGGTTCTATTATGGACAACTCTCTTTGCATCTATCATACATCCACCTTTATCAGATTTTTACTCATCTATGTCGATGATATCATTATTACTGGAACTCCCAATTCCCCTCTCAACTCCACTCTACATGCACTACAACGTGAATTCTCCATCAAAGATATGAGACCTCTCCATGAGTTCGTTGGTATTAAAATCCACAATCATACTCATGGTATTTATCTCACTCAATCCAAGTACATTAAGGATTTATTATGTAAACCCATCCTTTATAGATAAGAAAACTGGGAAAAGAACCAGTTGTTTCCAAATAGAAAACTAAGCTAGTTCATGAACCATAAACTGTAGAGAAAGGGCAAAATGAAAAATTGACAAACCCTAAGTGACCCAAAGAGTCATAAAAGTGATGGAAAAGAACTTTGGGACAAATTGGAAGAGAAAACTAAACCGGTTCAGGCGAACCAAACTAGAATCGAATTGAACCGGTTTGAACAATCCTTGAACTAGTTACTAAATTCATTTTTCTAGGTGGCTTAAAATATTAAAATTGGAGAATTGAAGCCACCATTGGATAGAAAATGAATTTAGAAATTTTTAATTTTGAGAAAATCGTTCGAATCAGGCCTAAACCGGGTGGTTTACGCATTGAAATTGGTTGGACCGGTCTAGTTTAGTTCAGAACAATGTCGTCTTCTTCCTTTAGATACAAAACTATTCATTCAATGCATGAACGAACAGTGTCAACGAAGAGAAAACACCTCCGTTTAGGGCGTTTCAGGTCAAGGATTAGCTTGCCAAGATGTGAAACAGTCGAGTAGAGAGTCCCTAGGCTCCCAATATAAAGAGCTCCTCTCTTTTAATCCTCTTGACACCTGAAATCTCCATTCTCTCTCAACTGCTCCATTTTTCGGTGAATCTCGAATTAGAGCCTCGACATAGGCATTTTTCTAAGCCTCGAAAGGTGAGGTCGGGTTCATTAGATTCCAGAGGAAGTTAACTACCTGACAACACTTCCGTTCGACCCGAGCACTGCTGGAGAAGCGCCCACAGAATCAAATAGTGAAACATCTCTGAAGGACCGAAGCTGCTCTATTTTGACTGAGCAGAAATCGACCAAATTTAGCCCTCCTCTGGCCAAACCAAGTGCTCCCAACATCCCCACAACCCTCATACGACCTCAATTGAGCTGAAAGCTAAGCTAATACGACCCCCTTTGTTATTTTCGATCGGCGTTAGAGAGAGAAACTGTGAAAATTTAAGTGACAAAATTCTCCCTTGATTAGATATGAATTGTAGCGATTCTTGATCTTAGGAGTAACCTCAAGACAAGAGCTACATGCCTAGATAGAAAGCTCGGACCGCCGCACCTCCGATGGTAAGCTTTCGAAGCTTTCTCTCTCTACTCACAATTTTTCATCGAAGCTTTATTTGAGCTCAATTCAGCCTCAACTCTTGCAATTCAAAGCTCTATTGAATCATATGAAATTTAGAAACTAATTTATACATCTAATTGAAGCAATTAACCCCGATTGAATGGTCAATTTGATGAAATCAAATTTGACCATTTTGAAAGGGGGAAATTGGGGGAAATTTTGGGGATTTCCTAAAATTGAGGGACTTCTTTTTAATTTATCAAAATTGAGGGCCAATTGTCCATGAAAAAGATGTTGGAGGATCAATTAGTTGATTTTTGAAATAATTGGGGTCAAATTGCCATTTTTGAAAAGTATGGGAAAAAAGTAATTTTGAAAAGTCGGGGACTGAATTGGAAATTTGGAAAACTTGAGCCCCTTAAACAATTTTGAGTAAATTGAGAACCTAAAGTGAATTTTTGGAAGTTTCGGGACTCAATTTGGGGAAAAGTTAGCACTAGGAACCTAAAGTCAAGGAAAATGTACTTTAGGGACCTACGTGCAATTAACTAATAATTTTGAGCCTAGTCACTCATATGTGATAAACGAAGGCTATTATGCCAAACTATATTAGATAAGGGTGCCCAAAATGTGTAGGAACATGAGAGATCGGAACGCTGACAATGATAAGCTAGTGTGGAGGTGAAAACCAACTAGAAAGGAATACACCACGGTTATCGAGTGAGTGGGCTTATTCACATCATTCCCAATTGGGATGATGAGCACTTTAAAAATGAAAAGTCACTTAAAAGTGGGATTTTGACATCATACCCAGATGGGATGATGGGTGAACTAAGCTAAAACCTACTTACTGGTTGTAAGTAGAGGAAATCATACCAAGTTGGTATGATGGACTTCCTTAAATGAAGAAGATATCCGCTTGCCGGTTGTAAGTGGAGATATCATCACACCCGGTTGGGGCGATGAAGTGAAATTTTATTTTTGTCAGAAGTGTTCTCCCCTGACTGCGTATCAATGCTTAAACTTTTTGGGAGACCTTCTTAACGAGAGCTAGAACAGCTTAGATAGGCTAGAGGCCTCACTTTTTGAACTTGTGGGGCTAAATGCTCGGTTTTGGAAAATCACGTACAGTAGGCCCAAGGCCAGTGGACACGAGCAAGAGGTCGTAAAAAAACATGAGATATGAAAGCTATGAAAACTCTTAATGAAATGGTTATGTGATTTTGCCATGGTACCAAGACAAGACTAACATACTTGATGGATTGGCGATACTATGTCAGGGCTAGGTCGACAGATCGGTCTAGACAAACAGCTGTAGGTCGAGTTAAGGGTCGAGTCCGTTAGACCAGTGTCACCAAATATTAATGGCTATGTGAAAATTGTTTTTTGTGCATGCACTTGAGGTACATGACCATCATGATGTCCAAGAGGGGTAGTGATGCATCCTAAGGGCTGCTAGATGACATTGTGAAGATAAGGGCAGTTTATCATCCCAAAAGTCGGGAAGCTCGATGTAGCTTCTTGTGCATGAGGTCTCTATCCTCATACGGACATAGAGTTTTTTCGGGTCTGAGGGTCAGATGCCGTGAACATTCACTCAGACCCATGGTATAAGTGGACAATCTTATATCTTGGTGTCCGGTAAAGATGCTCCGAGCCAGAAGTGGGTGTAGTGGATGGGCTGCACCTGCGAATGTGTGTTCCCTTCATAATGAAGGGTGTGTGTTATCTACTAAACACACCTAATGTGGAATTGTGGAAAAAGGGTTTTGAAAATTGAATTCCGAGGAGAATCACTTTTGAAAGAAAAACAACAACCTTGGCACACTTAGTCAAAAACTATATGTTTGAAAATTCACTTCCAACCCCACTCACTGAGTTGTAGAACTCACCCCTCTTTTTTATCCCTTTTCAGGAGTAGAGAAAACATGACTAAAGAAAACACCCAGATCTACCCTCTGTTAGGTATGCTTAAAAGTTATTGTAAGCTTGCATTTTATTGATTTATGATATTCTAGGGAACAAGGTTTAAATTATGCCTAGCTTCTCTTGATCAAAGAAAGGGGGAAACCCCTCTTAAATTAAGGGAGCGGTGGGTTGATCATGGGGATCCGACCAAATCAGGTCGGGGCGTGTCATATTATCTAAATCTACCATGGATACTTGTAAGTTTGTATCTACGCCTATTGCTCCTATATCATGGCTCTCCCTCAAGGCTAGGATACCTCTTGTAGATCCCATTCCATATCATCAGATTGTGGGTTTCTTTTAATATCTCACTATCACTCGTCCCGAACTTTCCTATGTCGTGCATCAGGTATGTCAATTTATGCATCAACCTACCGATATTCATTGGATTGCAATTAGACACATAATTCGCTACCTTCAAGGAACTATGCATCTCGGCCTTACCCTTTGGGTCACTCCCTTACAATTCTCCATTGCTACTTTGATGATGATTGTGCTGGAAATCCTGATGATTATTGTTCTATCAGTGGATATGCTATTTTTCTTGGTCGTAATCTTATTTCCTAGTGTTCTAAAAAGTAACGCACTATCACACTATCATGCCCCAACCCGATTTGGTCAGAACCCCGTGAGCAACCCACCACCTTTCGTTATGCTATCAGAGTATTTCTACCGAGTTAGAATAAGAAAAGTAGAGGTGTTCATTTAACTAGTTTTTCCAAAGTAGAGATATCATAACAACTTGATTTCGCACATCATTTAATTTTTCTTTATAAAAAGGGGTTCACACATTAGTAGAGCAGTCACCGATTGCTTCACTTTTCGACTAGAGCACCTTTACTGTCCACCCTGATAGAAGCTCGTGGCTTCTACCCTGAGTCTAAGTGGACATTAGTCATCCGACCCTTAGACTCAAACAATACTCAATGTCTACAATGTGGGATGAGATCTCTACCCTTCTGATCTCGGTCTCAATGCCCATGAAGATCCTTGAGCTTTTCGACAAACTAGACGATGGTTTTCCATTATACTCCATGGGTCGTTCAACAGCCCTTAGAGCCACCACTACCCCATAATGGGCACCTCGATGGCATGAACTCATAGCATGCACAAACAATAGTTTTGTTCATTATGTTCGTTATCTTTGGGGCTATTGGCCTAACGAGCTTGACAGCTTGACCTCGACTTTATGACCGCTAGCCCAATGGGTTCGCCGACTCGACTTCGGCTCCGTGATTACTAGCCCAACGAGTCCGTCTGCCTGGCTTTGACATATTAGCTGGCACACATACACAATTATCCATTTATGGGAGTGTTTTGATATATAAGTCTTAACTTGTAAATGGGCCTAAGCCCGTGCCCATTGACCTTAGGCCCACTCCAGCACTTCTAGACATATTATCGCATGGTTCATGCTCTCTTGAGGACCATCTCCCAAAATGTTTAAGCTTACCCAACCAGTTAGGGGAGAACTACCTTGGAACATTATTTTCAATTTGGAAAACAAGTGCTCATTAGTCCAACCGGACTTTATACTAAACCCACTCACCCGGTGTGTAGTGACTCGTTTCTCTTGAACTGGTTTGTCCATATATCTAGGGTGTTTAGCGATTGTTGGTTGACACACTTCCCATCGTACCTACATAATTTTGCGTAAGGAACATTCAATCTAGTTTATTCCAAAATTCCAAAATTCTACACTCATGGTAATTAACTCACAATTAAATACCAATATTATAAATTGTTAACTTAGAATATTCATAAAATTCCCTATTTGGACTTTGAAATCCATATTTTCGTTTAATTGTACTTTAGTCCCCAATTTTTTCAAAATTACCAATTTACTCCAAATTTTCTAAAATTATCAATTTGCCCAAAATTTTCTATAAATGACCAATTGGAACCCCAATTTCCTCAAAATTGCCCATTGGCCCTCAATTTCTAGAAAATTGCATATAGGTCCTTCAAAATTTTGAAAATTTCAATTTCCACCCAAAATTTCCCCTAATTTGTTCATCTTTGTCCCGAGATTTGATTTCATCAAATTGACCCTCCAATCCTCGTTAATTACTTCCTATCATGATTCTAATCAATTTCCTCACCTTCCTATGGTTTGTCCAAGCTTTAATTTGTCATTTTTTAGTACGAAACGAGCTCATACAAAGCTTTGCCGAAAAATTGGAAGTAGATAGAGAAAGCTTCAAAAGCTTACCGGTGGAGTTGCGATGGTTAGAGCTCTTCATTTGGGATGATAGCTCTCATCAAGGTGGTCCTTCAAGGATCAAGAGTGGCTCCAATTCACATCATGGGTACTGGGAATTTGGTAAGTGAAATTGGGGGACTTTCTCTCTCTATAACTAAGTTGCTCTGACAAGTGGAGGCTGAATTTACTTACGTGGTGTCACGCCTCGACCCGATTTGGTTGGATCCCTGGGATCAACCCGCCACTCTCCTGATTTATTAAAGGGTTTCCCCTTATTATAGACTGTAAAGAGTAAGATGTCTTTAAACCTGCACCTTTTTTTAGGAATATCATAAACAAAACTGCATAATAATTTAGATTTATCATACTTGTATCACAGAAGTCTTAATTGATGGTGTTTAAGGGTAGACTTTTCGAAATCTCCTGAAAGGGATATAAGGGAAGGGGTGAGTACGACTACACAGTGAATGGGTTTTCAAAGGTCTAATTTTAATTTTTAAGAAAAATATTTATATGGAGTGTGCCACACTCCTTTCTTTTTCAAAAATCCCTTCATTTAAAAATTTGGATTTTCCCATCATTTCTTTGTTACCATGGTGTGTCATCACCCAACACACATCCTTTATCATGAAGGTTACACACATTCACAAGTCAGTATCACTACTGAACCCGCTAGTGGCTTTAGAGCAACTTTTCCTACCACCTGGATAGAAGTACGACCATTTCTACCCTGGGAATGAGTGGATGTCGCGATATCCGACCCTCAATCCCGAAATTGCTTCTTCGATGTCCATATGAGGATAGAGACCTCATCTTGTCCCCACCCTGGTCTCATGCGCGTGGTGCTACTCCAAATTTCACACAAACACTTGGAATGACGATTTGCCTTTCTACTCACCGGGTCGTCCAGGGCCCTTAGGATGCATCACTACCTCTCATGGGCGTATTAATGATCTCATACTCACAGTGCATGCACAAACAATGTTTTCTCATATTGCAATGTAATTTGTGGTGCCACTAGTCCAACGGCCTCGACTCTCAACTCAACCGGCAGTTGTTTGTCTTGACTAGTCTGTCAACCTATCATGTCGCACTGCCGCTAGTTGACTGAGCATGTCAATCCTATCTTGGTACCATGGTCAAACAATTAACTTATTAATTTTTATGGCACATATATTATGTTCGTTTACGAGCTTCTGCTCGTGCCAACTAGCCTTGGGCCCACTGTACGAGATTTTAAAAGTCAGGCATTTAGCCCCCAAGTTCCAAAACTGAGGCCCCCAACCAATAAAAGCTATTCAAGCTCCTGTCAAGAAGGTCTCCCAAATAGTTTAAGCATTGGCACACAGTCAAGGGATAACACTTCCGACAAAATAGGTTTTCACTGTCCATTATACCAACCGGTATAAGGACATCTCTGTTCATAACCGATGAACGGGTTTTCAACTTCCTTCGAGTAAGTCTCATCATACCAATCGGGTATGATCTACTTACATTCGGTAAATAGTTTTTTTCTGCATAATTTTCACATCACTTTCTCTGAGTGGTGATGATTAAAATAACACTAAATAGTGGGTTTTTATACCGAGGCACTTGTCATTCCCAACCAGGTATGATATATAATTCTACTCACAACCGGTAAGTGGTTTTTAAATTTTAAGTTGTGCTCATCATCCCAACCAGGTATGATGTTAGTAAACCCACTCACCCGTTAATGCCGTGAATTCCACTAGACTGGTTCTTTGTATTCACGCGAGCTTGTCCTTGCTGGCGTTCCTGGTACTTCGTGTTCCTACATGATATGAACATCTCAGTTCATTCTCCTTCGTTCGGATAGTCTTCATTCATTCCAAATGAATGAGAAAGTCATACTTCCATTTATTTGCAATTAAGTCCCTAAAGTTATTACACTTTAACTTTAAGTTTCTAACGCCGGTTTTTCCTCAAATTAAGTCCCGAAACTTCTAAAATTTATCATAGGTCCTCAATTTATTCCATTTCACAAAAAAGGAAATTAATTTCCCAAATTGCCAATTTGGTCCTTCAATTTTTCCAAAATTACCATTTTGCCCTTCCTTCACAAAAATGGTAAGTTTTGCCCCAAAAATTCCAAAATTCCTCAATTGGTCCTCCAACATTATTTTCATGCCCAATTGACCCTATATTTCATAAAATTGCATTTTGGTCCTTTGAATTTCGAAAATCCCCAATTTTAACTCTTCAACACTGTCGAATTTGATTTCATCAAATTGACCAATTAAACACCTCTAATTATTGAAATTGGAGTTAAAATTGAGTTACTACATGATCATAAGATTCTAAAAAACTTTGAATCGTAGATTTTTACGCTGAAATGAGCTCAAACAGAGCTTTGTTGGAAAACAAACTGTAGAGAGAGAAAGCTTCGATTTCTCACCGTTGATGGCAAGCCGGTCCGAGCTTTCGAACTGGACAGATAACTCTCATCTTTAGGTTTATCCTAGAATCAAGAATCGCATCAATTGATGTCAAATTGAGATAGAATTTCATTATTGAAATTCTGTCGGTTATCTCTCTAGCACCGGCCAAAAATTGCAGAGGGGAGCCGAATTGGCTAACCTTTCGGTCCTAATTCAGCTGTGGGAGGGCTGAGGAAGTGTTGAGAAGGGTTGGTTTGGCCTGAGGAGGGCTCGAAAAGGCTGATTTTAACTCGGCCGAAACAGGGCAGCTTCGGTCTGCGGAGCTGCTTCACTGTTACATCATGTCGGCGTCTCGCCGACGACCCTCGGAGTGAACAGAGACTATAGATGTGTAGCTGACTTTTCTCCGGTTCTAAAGAACCTGACCTCACCTTGTTTGGCTCAGAAAAGACCCCATGTCGGAGCTCTGGTTCGAGCTTCTCCGGAAAATGGAGCAGTGTAGAGAGAATGGAGTTTTTAGGTGTTGAGAGGATGAATGGGGAGTGGCTCTTTATATAGGGAGCTTGGAGACCCGTTGGCCGTCCGTTTGGCACCATTATTGTTGACATTGAAGACGTGAAATGCCCCGAACCGAAGCATTTCTTCTTCGCCGGCATTTCTTCAATTTCCCAATGAGTGAATAGTGTTGTCATCCTAAGGAAGAAGATGATACTATTCCGTACCGTACCGGACGGGTCCGAACGAGGTTCAAAGCTTAAACCGGCCGGTTCACCCCCCATTCGACCGAGTATTTAAATCTAAAAATTTCTAAATTCATCTAAATTCATTCTCTATCCAATGGTGGCCTCAAATCTCCAATTTGAATTATTTAAGGCACCTAGAAAAATGAATTTAGGATTCAGTTCAATAGTGGTTCAAACCGGTCCGAACCGGTTTGGTTTTCATCTCCAATTCCTTCACAAGTCCATTTCCATGTTTTTTGTGACTCATTGGATCACTTAGGTTCCATAAAATTCCTGGTTTACTATCTCTTTATCAATTCCGGTTCATAAACCGACTCGGTCCTTAAATCGGTTCAATCCAGTTTGGGTCCGATTCACCCAAACCGATCTGGTTTTTCTCTTCCACTTTGTTCTAAGGTTCCTTCCCAAGGTTTATGAATTTCTTTGGAGTACAATGGAGTTGAATTCCTTTGTTTTGTCCGATCTCTATCAATTCTGGTTCATGAACCGACTCGGTTCATAAACTGGTTCAATCCTGTTGGACCCGGTTCATCTAAATTGGTCTAATTTTCCTCTTGCAATTCGTCCTAAGATTCTTTTCCATAGTATTCTGAACCCTTTGGATCATCTGAAAGTTGTAAATTCCTAAATTTCCCATTCACAATTATTGGATTTGTGAACCGATTCATTTATCTCACTTGGTTTGACTGGTTCTCTTCCCAGATTTTCCTAAGCTCAAAAGGGCAGGGTTTACAACTCTCCCCTCCTTTTAGGAGTTATGTCCCCAAAACTTAGTTAGCAACCTTGCATGAGCAATCATTTCCTTTGATGCCCCTTTGGTGCTTGCTTAAGATGCAAACTTTTCTCTCGCCCTTTCAATTAGCCCCTTTTACAACCTTAACTTAAATAATTCTTTTTCCTTTATATTATTTACTCCCTCCATGGAGTTTGTCATAACTAGATATACCTTACCTCAGGGTATGTTCTTAGATTTTATCTCTCTCTTTGCCTAAAGCAATATTCTTCCCTTGAGGTTCTGTACTCAAGATTGGAAATTCCAAGATAAGTAACCATTTCTGTGCATAATTAACTGCTTGGTCATTGAAAACCTTAGCTCGTCATCCTATATAGAATTTCGTACTTATTTCCACGGATTTCTTTATCATCACTTTTTCGTCCTATTTTGACCCTTCCTCCATTTGTTGTCTATTATAACTTCAATCCAAATTGTAATATTTGACCTCGTCATGCTTATTAGCCGACTCTTCCTTACTTTGAGTCATATTCTCCTCGGGTTGTTGGGCTTACATGCCCTTGCAGCATGACTTTTTCTAGGACCTGTCTCTATCCATTTGATTTCTAGAACATCTCCTGAAGCATCTCTCTTAGCTTTTAAACCTTTTAGGGATTGTATAACTTCATCCCTCTTTTCTTTTGATAGCATTCATTAACTATCCTTTTTACCATTATTAACTCAACTTTCTCAATTGTGTTGGTTTTCCTTACCCACTCGTCCTTTTTCGACTTCCTTATTGAGTTTTTTTTCTGGTTCCAATTATTTGATCTCTAGATGTTTTACTAACATGCTGGGACTCGTCCATCCTTAGGTTCATCATCACTCCCAATAACATCCTTTACTCAAGGATTTCCTTTGGCCTTAATCCGTTCTTACTTGTTTGTAACCACTTCATGGTTCATTATTCCCATTTGACCCTTTTCAGTCTTATTTTTTTGTTTTGGAGAGTTCCCTTTTTACGTTTTCATTCTCTAATGTGTCCCTCAAGGTAGAGACTTTCGTTCTAGAAGCTACATGTTCAACCTTCTTACCATTGCTTGAAGGTTTCCTTTTCTCCCTTTCTTCGTACCCTTATCTGTGTTAGGGCATCTGTTTTGCTTTGGATCCTTCTCTATCCACAACTTTTGTTTTATCCCTTGTTCCTTACATAGGACACTTCTGATTATTGGTTTTATTCTATGCATTCCACACTATACTTGGTTGTCCACTCTTTAAGCTTCGTATGCGTGTGTGGGCTATGACCCATCTTACCAATTGTGGTTGTTCCTTTTTAGCTACACCTTATTAGGAGACTTACTTTCCCAACATCTTCTCGAACATTTTTCCTCTATTACCCGAGTATGGGTTGTCCACTCATTCATACTTGTCATAGCATCTTTTGATGCTAATGTGTTAAATAATTTCTATTAAGAAGGGTTCACATCCTCCTTATTTCAAAATCTCTTGTTCACCCTTCTTGAGGCTCACTTAACCGTTCCAAGACTTTAAACTATAAATCTGGTTTTGACCATCGATTTCTTTTAAGGATTTCCCTTCGTTCTTCTCTTGCTACGTTTTGGCCTTTTCACTTCTCCCTTCTTTGTTATGGTTTAAATCCATGGTTCTTTCGAAAACCAGTTCTTTAACTGTCTTCTTCTTTTTGTTTTTCTGGTCCAATTGCCTGGTCAGCTATATCACTCGTTCTTCATGCCCATCCCATTGTCCTTCAGAGAGTGTAGTCTTTACTACATCTCATCCTTTCTTAGGGTTTTGTTCATACTCTTTGGCTGTCCACCGTTACTAGTTTCTTCTTTCTACTCGGTTCCTTTGAAATTATTTCTTGATACTGCTGCTCTTTCTCCAAACAGGTCGTACTGGACATCACGATACTTCCTTGGTAGGATTCTTTCATTTTCTCTTGTCATTTCTTTTTTACATTTGCTCAAGGGGATTTTTACCCTTAAATGACATCTCTTGATGTCGTCTTCTCCTGTTTACCTTTACTCCACAATTCTTGCAGGCACATCTTGTATGCTCTATCCGCATCTTCATTCGTACCCAGTACCTGTCTACTTCTTTAGGGAGCATACAAATCTTTCTTGTTTCAAGTTTTCTTGATCGTTATGTGAGAGGCTTGCCTATTCCTTTCTTTACTTGAGTTTTAGTCGTTAATTGGCCCTTGGTCCTTTTAAGGATTTCTTTCATCCTTCTTTTCTCTAATATTTGGCCTTTCCACCTCTTCCTTCTTTACCGGAGTTTACTCTATGACCCTCACAAGAGTAGTTCATTACCTATCTCGCCTCTACTTTTCACCTTATTTAGTTTTCTTGAGGCAGTTGTCTTTCTAATCTCCTTGTCCTTAATGATACTTCCAGTGCCCCTTTTTAGGGTGTATTCCTTACTACTTCCCATTTCTCCTTAGGGTGTCGTTCATTTTCTTTGACTATCTCGTTGTCATGGTTTGCTTACTTCTGTTATGTTGTTCCGAATCTCCACTTTTTCTTCTCTATATTTTCCAAAGGAAGTTGTACCTAACATTCTATCACTTTTCCAAAGTAGGTTAGTCTCGACCTCCCGTACATCCTTCCTTCAAGTAGTTTCTATTGAGGGGTTGGCTCCTTGCACTCCACATTATGTCCATCTGCCAACCAATGATTCCTTTAAGGCACTTGGTTGTATGCATCCCTCCAGAGTTCCCTTTCATAGCATATTCCTTCTCTTCTTCACTCTAACAGTGTCATTTCCTAGAGTTTCGAGGGATGTTTTTGTGTGTTTACCCCTTATGAGAGGGTTCTTAGTATGCTTTCTCATGTACCTTATCCATATTCATGAGGTATCCTTCTCAGTTTGACCTTCTTAAGAAGTTTTTGCATTCACCTCGTCATTTCTTAACCTCTTGGTGAATCGTTTACGTAACCCGCTCTGTGGTATCGGTCTCCAATCCTTCATGTCGTTCGTGACCTTTGAGGAGGTATTGCCTTGAATCTATGAGGTGTGGAACACCCTTCTTTCCTTATACTTATACTAGTCCGTCTTAGTACTTGTCCTTAATAGTGTTGAGCACTTTCTCGAGTAACATTCCTATTGTCCTCACCTTGTCATTTCCTTGCCCAGTAGTTACCACCAGAGTTTTCAATCCTTAGTCTCCTTGTCAGTTTTCTTGTTGCGCCTTCTCTGCCTATTAATTTTCCCCTAAGAGTTCTCCTAGACTCTTTAGTCTTTTGGTTCATTTCCTTATTTGGGATGGGATTCTCCTTGATCCCTGGGGTTAGTTTGTTTACTTTTCTTGAGGCTATCATCCTACAGTTGAGATGTAGGCTTACATCCTTGTTTAGAGATAGGTAGAGGACTACAGGGTGTGTGCTAATCATCCTCCATGGTGAGATTATAAGCCCTAACTGGTATTCCTAGTCTCAAGCTTGGCTTCTTTTGTACTCGGGGTGTGACCTCAACTGATCCAAGCATCATCCTCTTGGATATTTTGTCATTTGGTCCTTAGGGATTTATATCCTGCCCGAGGCATTTGGGAAGCATCTAGAGTTGTCTTCCAATGAGGATAGGGTGTTGAGTAGAGTCATTCCAAGTTTTCTTGGTTCCTCTCCTCGGAGCCATCTATAAATTTTAAGTAAATCCTATTAGTTACTATATTTTATAGTCAAGATTATGTATTCGAGGAAACAGACTCTCATACCACTCTAGTTGTCACGCCCCGACCTGGTTTGGTCAGATCCTCGTGATCAACCCACCACTCTCCCGGTTTATTAAAGGGATTCCCCTTATTATAGACCGTAAAGAGTAAGACGTCCTTTAAACCTGCACCTTTTTCCAGGAAAAACATAAACAAAACTGTATAATAATTTAGATTTATCATACCTATATCACAGGCATCTTAGTTGATAGTCTTTAAGGGAAAACTTTCTTAAATCTCCTGAAAGGGATATAAGGGAGGGGGTGAGTACGACTACTCAGTTACCACGGTTTTCAAAGGTCTACTTTTAATTTATAAGAAAAACATTTATATGGAGTGTGTCATACTCTTTTCTTTTTCAAAAATCCCTTCATTTAAAAATTTTGGTTTTTCCAACATTTCTTAGTTACCACGGTGTGTCATTACCCAACACATCCTTTATCATGAAGGTTACACACATTCGCAAGTCAGTATTACTACTGAACCCGCTAGTGGCTTCGGAGCGGCTTTTCCTGCAACCCGGATAGAAGCACGACCACTTCTACCCTATGAATGAGTGGATGTACGCGAGATCCGACTCTCAATCTTGGAATCGCTTCTTCGTTGTCCATATGAGGATAGAGACCTCATCCTGTCCCCACCCCAGTCTCATGTGCTTGGTGCTACTCCAAATTTTGCACAGACACCTCGAACGATGATCTTCCCTTATACTCACTAGGTCGTCCAAGGCCCTTAGGATGCACCACTACCCCTCATGTGCGTCTTGATGATCCCGTACTCACAGTGCATGCACAAACAATGTTTTCTCATATTGCCATGTAATTTGTGGTGCCACTGGTCCAACTCAACCCGCAGTTGTTTGTCCTGACAAGTTCGTCGACCTGTCATGTTGCACTGCTGCTAGTTGACTGAGCATGTCAGTCCTATCTTGGTACCATGGCCAAACAATTCACTTATTAAGTTTTATGACACATATATCTTGTTCGTTTACGAGCTCCTGCTCGTGCCAACTAGCCTTAGGCCCACTGTACGAGATTTTCAAAGTTGGACATTTAGCCCCCAAGTTCCAAAACCGAGGCCCTCGACCTACAAGAACTATTCGAGCTCCTGTCAAGAAGGTCTCCCAAATAGTTTAAGCATTGGCACACAGTCAGGGGAGAACACTTCCAACAAAATAGGTTTTCACTGTCCATTATACCAACCGGTACAAGGACATCTCCGTTCATAACCGATGAACAGGTTTTCAACTTCCTTCGAGGAAGTCTTATCATACCAATCGAGTATGATCTACTTACATCCGGTAAGTAGTTTTTTTTCTGCATAATTTTCACATCATTTTCTCTGAGTGGTGATGATTAAAATAACACTAAAAAGTGGGTTTTTATACTGAGGCACTTGTCATTCCCAACCAGGTATGATATATAATTCTACTCACAACCGATAAGTGGTTTTTAAATTTTAAGTTGTGCTCATCATCCCAACCAGGTATGATGTTAGTAAACCCACTCACCCGTTAATGTCGTGAATTCCACTAGACCGGTTCTTTGTATTCACGCGAGCTTGTCCTTGTTGGCGTTCTTGGTACTTCGTGTTCCTACATGATATGAACATATCAGTTCATTCTCCTTCGCCTGGATAGTCTTCATTCATTCCAAATGAATGAGAAAGTTATACTTCCATTTATTTGCAATTAAGTCCCAAAAGTTATTACTCTTTAACTTTAAGTCCCTAATGCCGATTTTTTCTCAAATTGAGTCCCGAAACTTCTAAAATTTATCATAGGACCTCAATTTATTCAATTTCACAAAAAGGGGATTAATTTCCCAAATTTCCAATTTGGTCCTTCAATTTTTCCAAAATTACCATTTTGCCCTTCCTACACAAAAATGGTAAGTTTTGTTCCAAAAATTCCAAAATTTCTCAATTAGTCCTCCAACATTATTTTCATGCCCAATTGATGCTCAATTTCATAAAATTATATTTTTGGTCCTTTGAATTTTGAAAATCCCCAATTTTCCCCAATTTTCCACCCAATTTCTACTCTTCAACACTGTCGAATTTGATTTCATCAAGTTGACCTATCAAACACCTCTAATTGTTGAAATTGGAGTTAAAATTGAGTTCCTACATGTTCATAGGTTTCTAAGGAACTTTGAATCGCAGATTTTTACATCGGAATAAGCTCAAATAGAGCTTCGCTGGAAAATAAACTATAGAGAGAGAAAGCTTCGATTTCTCACCGGTGATGGCATGGCGATCTGAGCTTTCAATCTGGGGAGATAGCTCTTATCTTGAGGTTTATCCTAGAATCAAGAATTGGATCAATTGATGTCGAATTGAGATAGAATTTTATCATTGAAATTCTATCGGTTATCTCTCTAGCACTGGCCGAAAATTGCAGAGGGTAGCCGAATGGGCTTACCTTTCAGTCCTAATTCGACCGTGGAAGGGCTGAGGAAGTGTTGGGAAGGCTTGGTTTGGCCTGAGGAGGGCTCGAAATGGCTGATTTCAACTCGGCCAAAACAGGGCAGCTTTGGTCCGTGGAGCTGCTTCACTGTTTCATCATGCCGGCGTCTCGCCGGCGACCCTCGGAGTGAACGAAGAATATAGATGTGTAGCTGACTTCTCCCTGGTTTGGCTCAGAAAAGACCCCATGTTGGAGCTCTGTTTCGAGCTTCTCCGAAAAATGGAGCAATGAAGAGAGAATGGAGTTTTCAAGTGTGGAGAGGATGAATGGGGAGGGGCTCTTTATATAGGGAGCTTGGAGACCCGTTGGTCGTCCGTTTGGCACCGTTCTTGTTGACATTGAAGACCTGAAATGCCTCGAAGTGAAGCATTTCTTCAGTTTTCCAACGAGTGAATAGTGTTATCATCCTGAGGAAGAAGATGACACTGTTCCGTACGGGACCGGACCGGTCCGAACCGGGTTCAAAGCTTAAACCGGCTGGTTCACCCCCCATTCGACCAAGTATTTAAATCTAAAAATTTCTAAATTCATCTAAATTCATTCTCTATCTAATGTTGGCCTCAAATCTCCAATTTGAATTATTTAAGGCACCTAGAAAATTGAATTTAGGATTCAGTTCAATAGTGGTTCAAACTGGTCCGAACTGATTTGGTTTTCATCTCCAATTCCTTCACAAGTCCATTTCCATGTCTTTTGTGACTCATTGGATCACTTAGGCTCCATAAAATTCCTAGTTTACCATCTCTTTATCATTTCCGGTTCATAAACTAACTCGATCCTTAAACTGGTTCAATTCAATTTGGGTTCTGTTCACCCGAACCGGTATGGTTTTTCTCTCCCACTTTGTTCTAAGGTTCCATCCCAAGGTTTATGAATTTCTTTGGAGTACAATGGAGTTGAATTTCTTTGTTTTGCCCGATCTCTATCTGGTCCGGTTCATGAACTGACTCGATTCATAAACTGGTTCAATCCTGTTGGACCCGGTTCATCCAAACCAGTCTAATTTTCCTCTTCCAATTCGTCCTAAGGTTCTTTTCCATAGTATTTTGAACCCTTTGGATCACTTGGGAGTTGTAAATTTCTAAATTGCCCATTCACAATTATCGGGTTTGTGAATCGATTCAGTTTTCACTTGGTTTGACCGGTTCTCTTCCTGATTTTTCCTTAGCTCAAAAGGGCAGGTTTACATGTGGGAACTTCAGGGAGTCGAGAGTCAGCTAGATAGAGTTGGGGAAGTCTTGGATTGGCCGTGGGAGGTTGGGGGTGGCCGGAATTGGACTTGGTAGAATCGAGCTACTTTGAGTCCTTCAAAGCAACTTCACTGATTGGGTCTACTAACACTTCTGTAGTGGTCCTTACGTTGAGTGGGGGTGCAGCTTAGTGGAGGACTCTCTTGTTTCCAACAAGTCCTTAGGCAACTTTAGTGGTTGAAAATTCGCCAGACGTCAACGCTTTGGTTCGCGCCTCATTGGAAACAAGTACACCTTCTCTTCTTCGCCCGATTGCTCGATGGGCAGAATGGGGGTGGCTGCTATTTATATAGGGAGCTTGGAAAATGTCTGGGCTACCAACTAACGTAGGACTCTGCCCCCGCATCGCTTGCGAGTGGTCAGATCAAAGCTTTTTCCGAGTCATTTGAGACTTTCTCCCCCTCCTTGTCCTCTTTTTCCTGTCATCAAAATGAAGAAGATGACACTGTATCGCACGTGTCAGCTTGCTATGTGGCGTGTTGTGATTGGATGGCTTTGCTGACACAATATTCTACTGAGCAGCCTAGTTAGCCTTTGACTCGATGATCGGACATGTGATGGCCTCCCATTGGCCGCTCATTCCAACGTGACTACTAATCATATCCCTATCAGCCGCTGACCGTGACATGTGGCATCCTCTGATTGGTCCTTTTTAAATATATCATATTCCCTCTGACACACAGTGCTACTACCACGTGTTAGCCTCTGATTGGCATGTGCTATCCAACATGGCCCTGCTTGTGTCGACCTCTGATTGGTTGATCGTTTCTCATACCTCTCAATCGGACGCTGATGTGATACTTTTGCCATGTGTCCACTTCCCATTGGTCGGTCCGGCTGATTGGGCTTTTCTAACATTAACCGTTGATCGGGGACACGTGTCTCTCTCCTATTCGTCGATCATCGGAGGATTTCTTCATTGACTGAGGACACGTGTCGCATCGTGATTGGTAAGCATTTCAAGGCACTGACTGTGTGCTTACATGGTGCGTTACGCCACGCGTTGCACACGGATTGGTCGGGCCTGCTAACTAGGCACTGACCTAGCAGTGGTCCGTTGACCAATTGGACCATTGACCGGTTTGGTCTGACCGGGTTCGTTGACCCTAAATAAAAAATCGGCTGGTTCAGGCCCGGTTCGACCGATTTTCAAAAATTTTAAAATTTCTAAATTCTTGTAAAATCATTTCCTATCTAATGGTGACCTCAATTTCCCAAATTGATATTTTTATACCACCTAGAAAAATTAATCTTTAAATCAGTTCCATACAATTTATCTTGGTTCACTCTAGTTCAGATCCGGTTTGGGTCCAGTTCGGTCTCCCCCTTCCACCCATGGTTAATTCCCATGTCTTTTGGATATTTATCAACCACTCAAGATCTTCCTATTTCTCATTTTGACATGCATTATTGATTCCGGTTCATTTTCCCTATTGATTTTCCTTCAATTTTTCCGATTCCCTAATCTGGTCTTCTTGTGGTGCAGAGACGGGGTTTACAACTTCTCCATTCCTTTAAGGAGTTTAGTCCCCAAAAATTTCCACACATCTGACCATAGTGGAACCCCCTTTTCTCTAGTCCTAGTGTTTGCTTATCTAATTCTCTGTGTGGGTCTGATTCTCCCTTCTTGAGTGTCCATGGCATGCATTCATGACGTCATCGGATAACACAAAATTTTGTTCCTTACCTTTAACTTTATGGTGTACTGCCCCTTTCTTGTTTATTCACCCAGGAGTTCGATTCCCCTCGAGCTCCCTTTTTCCTATCCCATCTCAAGGTGGGGCGTGAGATACGATTCTCCATACAGGTGTTGGATTATCCTGGTACTGGTTGAAGCCCTATTGTCAAGCGAACAGTGAAATTTATAGGGCCCACTTCATTGTCTCCCTTCCTTGTCATGTGCTACCTTCCCACATGGTCACCCATCCTAGTGCTACTCTCGCTCATGCACACTTTACCTTGGAATTTTGGTGAGATATGGTGTGTTAGTGTTGGTGTGATCAAACCCATTTAGCTAGGGTTATGCCTTTGACATTGGCCTCCGTCTAAGGACAACCGTTCATCCCTCACGATCCATAGTTCCCATTTGTCCGGGCCTTCTTGGGGTTCACGGTTGCCTATGACAACCCCTTGCTTCTCCTTTCCATTATTTGGAATTGTCAATCCTTCGTTCTTGGTTTAGGCCGGTTAGATCCCTCCTAGGCTCACAGAGCTCTTAGTTCACTTGTTAAGACTCCTGTGTGGTGCCTACTTACCTGTATTGGTTCGTTGGCTGTGTCTGGTCCTTAGTTTTCTTCTTCTCACATTTGACCTTTCCTTGACCATTGAGGTTCCCTACTTTTGTTTCATTTGCACTTCTTATGCCCTAGGGGATGTTGCGATGGTTCCTAACGTTTAGCTCATATCCTTGGTCTCCCTTGTCGTTCCATCGCATCTGTTTATCTCCCCATGTTTGTCCATGTTCCTCCTTGTCTTCTTCTGGTTCCGGTTTGAATTTCCCAAAGTATCATCCACTCCCCCTTCCTCACCGGGGCACAAATCCTTGGCTCTCATGAGTATCGGTTCATTGATTCTTCTTACCACCCTCTTGTCCAATGGCTTTGGGGCTGTTATATTTCCAGTTCAACCAGTCTTGGTGTCCATCTTGCCATCATTCAATGTATGTATAGTCTTTACTCCTTCCCTGTCCTTTCTTAGGACATCGCTCACATTTCGTGGTCATCCCATCATTACTAATCATTCCCCACCGCGATGTTCATCCATAACCCCATCTTGTTTCTCCTATGCCTTTTTAAAGTGAAGTGTCATTTGTCTTCCGAGGCATCCTGTCCTGCATCCGACACTCGAGGGTAGCCTTTTCTTGTGAGGGCACTTCCTTCTTCGCACCCATATGGTGTATACCTACCAAGGGGAGAATTTTCCTTCATTCATCTATCTCTATATTTTGCTATGTTCGCGACTTCTCAGGGTCCTACCTTCAATCCAGATTGCCTGTTGTGACCCCTCCTTAAATTTTTCGTGTCCCGGGTAGTTGGTGAGTTGCCTTGCCTCGAGTTTGTTACCGCTCACGTATAATGGGTGGTTCCTTCTTTTGGCATTCCTTACCTTTCCTTATTAGACTTTATCCCGGTTTGTTGTACGTGGTGCCTTGAGGCCTTCCTTAGTGTTGGCTTATTACACCTCTCATTTCTTTATTGTTTTCATCATCGCTTTTGGGGTACAACTTTTTCTTGTTTCTTTTTGTCCTATTGTTCCAGACACTCTACCTACCTTGGGTCTGGCAATATCCCATATTACAATCCTTGGTTCTCTTTTTATTCGTCATCTTGTCGGGTTCTAAGCCTTCCCCGATCCTTGTGGCTTGACTCCTCTTAGTGTGAGAGTTATTATTCCAATCATAGGTCAAACTTTTAGCCTTTGCATTCGTAAGTTCTTGGTCCTTGACTTATTGATTATTTTAAGAGAAGCTTGTCTATTTTCCCTTGGTTTTTCGGATTTGAGGTCCTTTTGTCCTACTTCCTTTTGAAGGAGTTTATTATTTATTTTTCACTGTCCTTTTATTGAACACACAATTAACATAGAGAACCTTTTTTTTCATTCAAAGAAATTGCCACAATAGGCTTATTACATGTACTCACCCCACTCTCCACCTAAACCTACATGTTCACTGACCGCGAATCCACCTTTGGGTTGTTCCAGGACTCCTGGTGTCACGCCCCAACCCAGTTTGGTTGGATCCCTATGAACAACCTGCCGCTCTTTCTCGGCTCAAGAGGAGTTTCCCCCTTCAAGAGGAGTTTCAACCTTGTTCCCTGGAAGACATATATCAAATAAAATGCAAGCTTAAAGACAAATTTAAGCATACCTGATAAAGGGTAAGGCTCGGTGTTACTTATAGTCATTTTCTATTTTCCTGAAAAGGGGTAGAAAAGAGGGGTGAGTTTCTACAACTTAGTGAATGGGTTTTTTAAAGGTCTACTTTTAACTTTAAAAAAAAACATTTATATGGAGTGTGCCAGACTCTTTTCTTTTTAAAATCCCTTCATTTAAAAATTCGGGTATTTCTTAGTTACCATGGTGTGTCATCACCTAACACACATCATTCATCATGAAGGTTACATACGTTCATGGGTCAGTACGACTACTAAACCCACTAATGGCTTTAGAGCGAATTTTCCGGCCACCCGAATAGAAGCACGACCACTTCTACCCTTGAATGAGTGGATGTACGTGACATCTGACCCTCAATCCTAAAATCGCTTCTTCGTGTCCATATGAGGACAAAGACCTCATCCTATCCCCACCCTAGTCTCATGCGCTTGGTGCTACTCCAAATTTCGCACAGACACCTGGAACGATGATTTGCCCTTATACTCATTGGGTCGTCTAGGGCCCTTAGGACACATCACTACCCCTCATGGGCGTCTTGATGATCCCGTACTCATGGTACATGCACAAACAAAGTTTTCTTAAATTACCATGTAATATGTGGTGTCATTTGTCCCAATGGTCCCGACCTTTAACTCAACCTGTAGCTGTTTGTCTTGACTAGTCCGGAGACCGGTCATGTCGCACTACTACTAGTTGACTGAGTATGTCGGACTTGCCTTGGTACCATGACCAAACAATTCACTTATTAAGTTTTAATGGCACATATGTATATCATGTTCTTTTATGAGCTCCTGCCGTGTCCATTGTCCTATGGCCCACTATTCGAGTTTTTAAAAAATTGGGCATTTTAGCCCTCAAGTTCCAAAATCGAGGCCCCTGGCCTATAAGAGCTATTCTAGCTCCCGTCAAGGTCTCCCAAATAGTTAAAACATTGGCACACAGTCAAGGGAGAACACTTCCAACAAAATAGGTTTTCACTGTCTATTATACCAACCGGTATAAGGACATCTCCATTCATAACCGATGAACGGGTTTTCAACTTCATTCGAGAAAGTCTCATCATACCAACCGGGTATGATCTATTTACAACCAGTAAGTAGTTTTTCCACAAAATTTTTACACCACTTTCTCTAAGTGGTGATAATTAAAATACCACTAAATAGTGGATTTTTATACCGAGGCATTTACCATCCCCAACCGGTTATGATATATAATCCCACTCACACGATAGTGCAGTGAAATTCCACTTAGTCGGGTTCCGTCCTTAGCAAGTTGGACCTCGACTATCGTTCCCGATGTTTCATTCTCCTACACGAAATGAACATAATTGTTCATTATTCTTTGGCCTAATAGTCCTCATTCGTTCCAAATAAATGAGAAAACCCAACTTTACATATATTTGCAATTAGGTCCCTAAAGTTATTTTTTCTTTAACTTTAAGTCCCTATTGTCGGGTTTTTCCTAAATTTGAGTCCCGAAACTTTTAAAATTTATCTTAGAACATCAAATTATTTAATTTCACATAAAGGGGTTTGATTTCCCAAATTTCCAATTTGGTCCTTCAATTTTTCCAAAATTATCAATTTGCCCCTTCTTTAGAAAAACGGTAAATTTTACCCCAAAAATTATAAAATTTCTCAATTGGCCCTCTAATATTCTTATCATGACCAATTGACCCTCAATTTTAGAAAATTACATTTTGGTCCTTCAAACTTTCGAAAATCCCCAAATTTTGCCAATTTTAACTCTTCAACACTGCCGAATTTGATTTCATCAAATTGACCAATCAAACACCTCTAATTGTTGAAATTGGAGTTGAAATTAAGTTCCTACATGTTCATACGATTCTAAGGAACTTTGAATTGCAGATTTTAACGTCGGAACGAGCTCAAATGGAGCTTTGCCAGAAAACAGACTATAGAGAGAGAAAGCTTCGATTTCTCACCGGTGACGGCGCAGCGGTCGGAGCTTTCTATCTGGGCAGGTAGCTCTCCTCCAAAGGTTTTTCCTAGGATAAAAAATGGCACCAATTGATGTCGAATTGGATTAGAATTTCTTCATTAAAATTCGGCTGACTCTCTCTCTAACAATGATCTGAAATTGTAAAGGGGAGCCGAATTGGCTTACCTTTTGGTTCTAATTCTGCCGAGGAAGGACTGAGGAGGTGTTGGGAGGGCTTGGTTTGATTTGAGGAGGGCTCGAAATGGCCGATTTCAACTTAGCCGAAATAGGGTAGCTTCGGTCCGCCAGAGCTACTTCACTGTTGCATCATGTTGGCGCTTCTCCAGCAATTCTCGGATTGACTAGAGTTTGCTATTAGATAGTTGTCTTCTACCCGGTTTTAAAGAGCCCGACCTCTCCTTCCGAGGTTAAGAAAAATGTTCAAGTCAAAGTTCTGGTTCGAGCTTCACCGAGAAATGGAGTAGTAGAGAGAGAGAGAAGTGTTCAAGTGTGAGGAGAATGAATGGGGATGACCTCTTTATATATGTGTAAAATGGTATATTAAATGGGAGAGATTTATTACTAGTATTAATATTTCCAATTGGTATTAATTCTAATAATTTAATTTTAGTATTAAATTATTTGTATTAATTCCAATAATTTAATTTAGGTATCAAATTATTGGTATTAATTACAATAATTAAATATATATTAATTTATGGCTATTTATGATAAGGCTTCACATAAAAAAATTTTACCGAAATTTTGGGTTACAAAAAAATCATACTTCCTAGGAGATCACCCATCCTCACACTACTCTCGGACAAGCATGCTTAACTTCATAGTTCTTATGGAATCTCATTCACCTAAATCAATTTGGTTTTTCTCTTCTAATTTGTCTTAATTTTCTTTTCCAAGGTTTAATGAACTCTTTGGATCATCTGGAAGTTGTAAATTTCCAAATTACTTGTTCCCAAATGATCGAGTTTGTAAACCGTCTCAATTTTCTTACTCGATTTGACTAGTTTTTTTTCCGATTTTCCTTAACTCAAAAGTGCGAGGTTTACACCTGCTCTGATTGTTTTGATGATGACGAGCTCATGTGCACGTATTGTCTCTCGTATCCCTTGTATGGGCTCAATCTAGGTTCCTTGGATCGGGGTGGAATTGCATCATTGGGCACTCCCCGGGCTTTGACTTCATGAGTCACTTCAATTCCGCACCTCTCTATCGCTATGACTTCATACTCGTAGGCTTGTAGCATCATGATCATGGGTTTGGGGCTCACCCGGATGGGTGGGAGTTTGTCGAAGACCCTTACGTCGTTGGCATATGCCTCCTAGTAGTTCTTCCATGCCTCCTCTTGTATCGGGATTCGTTTCGGTTGTTGGGGCACCGAGGGAGGTGCTTGGTTCCTCTGAGGAGGTGCATTTGCTATTGAAAAAGTTCGCCCCCTTCCTAGGGAGGGTTGGACTTGTTGAAAATTTCCTTAGCTATTCATAGGGGGCCTCTCGATCTATGGCCATTTCCTTGGGTCGGGCCTGTTTGAGCCTAGTGGTTCCTTCACTACTCTCTTTGCTCGGAGTAGAAATCCATACTTGTCCAGAGTTTGGGCGAGTTCGTCTATCTACCTTACTTGGGGCCATTTTCCTACAAGGTGGGGATGTTCATTAGTTAGTGTTTTTGAGCTCGACTTTTGATACTTGCTTGAAAAAATCCAAGCTTTCATACCACCAAAGTCGGCATGCCCCGACCCGGTTTGGTCGAAACCTCAGGAGAAAGCTGCCACCTTTCCTTATGCTCTCTGGGTATTTCTACCGAGTTAGAACAAGGAAAGTAAATACGTTCATCTAACCATTTTTTCCAAAGTAGAGATATCAAAGCAACTTAAGGGATGAGCTGCACCTGATGGAGTGACGTTTTCCTTGCTCGTTGTTCCTTGTCCTCACGGTTTGTGTACCTCCCTGAAAAGGGTTGGGGGAGGAGTGAGTTTTATACTTAGTGAGTGGCTAGCTATCAACATACTATAACTTTTATATTTGAAATTTAGCTGTTAGTTTGATTTTGTACATCATTCAATCGCCCTTTATCAAAAAGGGGTTCACACATTTAAGAGTAGTCCCCGACTGCTCCACTTATGGACCAGTATGCATTTACCATCCACCCTGATAGAAGCTTATGACTTCTACCCTGAGTCAAAGTAGACAACAGTTGCCCGACCCTTAGACCCGAACAATACTCCGTGTCTGCAATGTGAGACGAGACCTCTGCCTCTCCAACCTTGGTCTTTGTCCGTGTAGATAGAGAAAGCTTCGAAAGCTTACCATCGAAGGTGCGGCGGCCCGAGCTCTCGATTGGGGAAGGTTATTCTTGTCCTGAGATTTTTTCTAGGATCAAGAATTGCTACAATTGATATCGAATCGAAGGAGAATTCTATCTGTAAAGTTTAGCACTTTCTCTCTCTAACTCTGATATGCAATGACCGAGTAAGGCCGAATTGGCTTACCTTTCAGCTCCGTTGAGGTCGTATGAGGGCTTGGGGGTGTTGGGAAGACTTAGGGACCCTCTACCTAATCATTTTCCATTTTGGTCAAGCTTATCCTCACCTTGAAATGGTCGTATTGGAGCTATTTTTCCTTCGCTGGCGTCATCCGTTTCTGCATTGAATGAACAGTGGTATCATATGAAGGAAGAAAATGACACTATTCTGAATCAGACTGGACCGATCCGACCGATTCAATGCGTAAATCAGCCGTTTCATGCCTGATTCAACCAATTTTCTCCAAATTAAAAATTTATAAATTTATTCTCCATCTAATGGTTGCTTCAATTCCCCAATTTGATCATTTTAAGCCATCTAGAAAAATGAATTTAGAAACTGGTTCAAAGATGGTTCAAATTGGTTCAATCCGATTCAGATCTGGTTCACCTAAATCGGTCTGATTTTCTCTTTCAATTCATCCCAAGGTCATTTTCCATCATTTTTATGACTCTTTGAGTAATTTGGGATTTGTCAATTTCCCATTTTACCCTTTCTTACCGGTTATGGTTCGTGAACTGGCTCAATTTTCTCTTTTGAAATGACCGATTCTTTTCCCGATTTTCTTATATATAAAGGTACGAGGTTTACACGAACCCATGGTTGAGAAAAATGGATTAAATTGAGAATTATAAAGGTGGGCCCAAGGCTAGCTATTTCAAAAATAGTGTGCCTAAGGCCATATTTTTGAAAATTCGTAAAAGTGGGTCCAATGGCAATGGAAACAAACATTGTCTCGTAAATAATCTTGATAGGAAATTTTAAACATGTTAAAATAATTAAACATGTGATTTGTGTGAAATGAGATATGTTTAGTAAATACTATCGAGTCTGAGGCAAGTACCAATCCGTAGGGGTGATAGTACAAATAGAACTATCATAAGTTAAAACACTTGTATATGTGTGATTAGAAATGAGACCATGAGACGCATGGTATAAGATAGTAATTATTCTAAAGATTACTAGTCAACAAGGTTAGTACAATGGAAGTTATAAGCTGAATTTATATGTCGATGGCTCTAGGAGTCTTGTGTGCATTACACTTAGTGAAGGTGGAAGGTCTAGTCCCTCTATAGCAAAAATTTTGATTGATATGTTTGGGGCTTGGATGATGGTGCTCACACAAATAGTCTAATAAGGACATCATGATCCGATCAAACATGTGGTCGAGGTTGTAGCCTCGTTCCAAGGTGGTTGGTAAAGTCATTCCAAACCAAAAGTGGAACATATGATATTTCTATTCTACAAATGTATGATCTTTTCCATGATGAAAAATATATGTTTGATATAGAATATGCTTATCAAATACAAGTTTTATAAATTGAACCTTAAGTCTTGTCACGAATAAACCCAGTAAAAGGTCATTTCACGATGGAATAGAGGTGATGTAAACTTGTCCAATATAATCCCCATGATTAAAGTTTTACACCCTTCATGGTTTGACTTTGTAAAATGTTTCCAAAACTTCCCCTTATAAACTAATTAGAGTATGTGTAAAATTATGAATATGATGTTACGATGTCAACTCACCCTTCCCACTGACTTGTGAACTCATTCCCCTTCAATACTCTTTTCGAGAAACTAAGGTGTTCTAAAGGTATATCTTACATTTATTACTTGATCTTGATATTGTTATTTAAATTTATTTTCCAATTGTAAATGAATATTTTTGAAAAATAACCTTATAAGTTTTACTTTGAAATTTAAGTTCTATCGGTCTTACAATTGTGAGGCGCCCATCATTATAAAACTGGAAGGATGTGACAGGTTCTTTGTAGATCTGATCGGTCGAACCAGGTTAGGGTCAACAACTTAAGTGGTATAAAAGCCCAAAGTTTTTTGAACTTGGTTTTAAAAGTGAAAATATATTTTTTAAAATAAAGTAACATGAAAGTATTGTATAAGGCTAATTGTAACACCGAGATTTTTTAATCGAAACTTTTATGAGAAAATTTAAAATGAACTAAAATTAAGTTAAAACACAATTTAATTGATTAATAAATCTAATATAAATTTGATTAAAATAAATTGAGTTGTTTGTTTATAATCAATTATACCAGAATAACTAACTTGGAATGTCTAAGTTAGATCAATTATATTGAGTTTATTTAAATATTTTATAAATAAATATTTAAATATATATGGACATATTTAAATAGAATTTACAAATGCTTATATTAAATAAGCTTTATAATCATTGGAAAAAAGTTACAAATGTATAATAATATATTAAAGTAAGCCTAGGAGAATGAATTGAATCCATAAACCCTCAGCATTATTGATATCAAAAGGAAGGAGGGAAAAATAAGGACCTTAAATCCTTAAAATAATAAAACTAAAAACCCAAATTAAACTATGGTCCTAAAAATGAGCTCAAATTAAAGGATGGCCATGAAACCAAAACTTATTATAGCCTAAGGACGTAGGCTATGGAGACCATGGGGTGAGCCCACCTTCCTTAGATTCCTCGAGGGCCTAGAACTGAATAATGGGAATTTTTGTGTCTCACAAATTAGGAGACGTCAATAGCTTGCAAATTTAATCATCCGTAGATGTTAGAGAAGATTTCATAATTCATTAAATTAAATAAACATAAGATGAAGAGACTAAATAGAAAGAAGGCTAAGAGAAAGTCAGTTGTACTACTCGTGACATGGATAGTCATATTCTATGTATCAAACCAAATAAATCATATGCCGATATTTGCTTAACAATTGTGTAAGATCTTGTGAGTCAATAAGGATACCTAAGTAACCATATTACTTAAATAATTGAAATGAGATGAGCTAATCTAGTGGGCTAATCCCCCAATACATAAAATAATATTTTTGGCTTTGATGTAGTTTAACTAATGCCTAATCACAAGGGGCAAAGAAAATCATCTAGAGCATACTCATGCAAATAAAGATCAGGGTAGATGTTTGCATAGAATCCAACCAATTGAAAGATTCTTTTCCTAAGGGTAAATGGGGAGAATATGTAGCATAAGCTACTAAACTACTAACAACTAAACATTCCATAATAGAGACTATATTCTTACACCTATTCTTCATAATAGCCATTTCAATAAGTAAAAATGACTAAGAGAATTCAAGTTCATTACCCAGATATAATTACAATGTTGGATTCCAAACAAAGTTTCCAACGGAATAAACCAAAGAAAATCCATCAATATCACCTTGCCGCCTTCTAAAGTTGGTGAAAGAAATAAAGTGGTTGAGACAAGTTAGTCCTCTTAAGGTTCACCTAAGAGGAAGTTATAAATGCCCTTATAAACATAGAATTATGCAAATTATCATAAAAACCAATACAAGTTGTACATATATAAAGTATGGAGTTTAAGTTAACCTTTGGGGGATTTCACAACCTCATGCTAACAAGAAGGGATTAGCTAGGTGAAAAACCTATTGCTGCAAACAACTATAGAGCAATTAGCTTTCTACTCATGGTTATTAATAAATCTAAATCTTATATAAGGTCAGAATGAATTTCTATATTAGTATGTTTATTGAATAAAACATAGTCGATATCTAGGTATGAAAGAAAACTTACCTCAACATGCTTATATATTATGGAAGATGTTGCAGACCCCCAAAACCTTAATAAACACGACCCATGGATAGGAATTGCACGAGCTTATTAAGGGCTCAACTTCTCTCTGCCAATCAAAGAAGATTTAGAGAATTAAGGCAAATATTATTTACGAGACAATACCTATTTTTATTAGCTTTGGGCCCACTTTCATAGGATTTCTAAAATATAATCTTGGGTCCACTTATTTTTAAAAATCATGGCATTGGGCCCATCGGAACATTATAATCCATATAGAAAATATATTCCCCAAAATTAATTTTTAGCTGGGTTCACCCAATCAAGGGAAAATATATTCTGAAAATATTTTTATTAATTACAAAATAATAAAATACAAGTAATATCGTATAATCGGTACAATCGGTACCTAATAAAATACAAGTAATAGCCAAGTTTTAATTTCTTTAAATAATATCCCTTAGAATGCCTTAATTCATTCACATCTTATATATTGGATAGGTTTCCATTGATAACTATATATCAATGTGTACATTTTGCAATACTATCAAATAAGACATTTTCTTATCTCATCTTGTATTAGAATGATATCTTTGAATTTGAGATAACATCTTTATTACATTTATAATAATAATTTAAGTGACCTATTAACGCTTCATTAATGTAAGTAATTAACTCCAATCTATTCATTTCCACTCATATTTACAACTAAGTATTGACTTATCCCCTATATTGTAAGGGTTTTTTTTTCTGTATAGGAGTTAGTAATATGTAGATTGGATAGTGTATTGATTAATGTCATTCTATTCATTTGTTTTTATTGATGTAATAAATGGTTGGTATAATGCTCTAATATTGAGTTTTCTTAATTATTATTTATGTCATTCATTTCAACTAAATTTTATATTCTTTAATTTATTAGAGGGCAAGTTAAGACGAAAATTTTCATCCTTATTAGATAATAGATAGAATAAAGTTTTTTTTAATAAACTATTTTATATTCTTTATTTATCTCTTCTTTTTTACGGGTATAATTGACATATTTATCTTTCCTTACAAGTTTTGGATAGAATCACAAATAAGGAGGGTTGTAATAAATTTATCTGTGGATCTTTCTATTTTTCTTGGTAGTATGTAGGGCTACTTTGGATTACTTGGATCCCCTTAGTTAAAAAAATAAAGTTGGGTTAGTCAATTCTATCATATTTCTCCCGTTTCTCTACTGATTGTTGGAGTATTTTGGTATTGGTTTATCTATTTTAAAAGTTTCATCTTGTTAATATGAATGGTAGGTTCCAGATTCAACTACCTATAGTTTGAGATATTTCAGGTAATAACACTAACACTATTAGTCATCCGTATAAATGATATTTTTCACTTGATAAACCATATAACTTATTTAGTTGAAATTAGTCTTTCTTGTAGGATTTCTTGAAGATGAATCTCAGGTTGCATTGAGATCAAGTTATGATGTTTTTGCTGATAAGCTTGGATGAGTTGAATTAGCCCAAGCCTTAAAGGCTCTTTGTATTGTAATTGGGTTCCCATAGTGTAAGATTTGGAGCATTTCTTTTCACTAGTGAACTCTTGTTTATATCTCATATGTTTGAGGTATTGTAATCAGCTTAATTAAGAACTAGTGAGCTCTTGTTTATATCTCATATGTTTGGGTATTGTAATCAGCTTAATTAAGAAATATCTAGCCCACTTGTTTGGGCTTTACTTGTATTTTTAATCTTTTTTTATGGATTTATTGCAGGGACTTAGACCCACTTATAATTTATTTTATATTTGATTAAACAAAATTCACACATTATGTATTAATTATAACTAATACTCTTATATATATATACATATTTATGTGTTCACCATTATACATGTATATATATAAATATATGTATGAATATTTATTGGTAAAATATTTATTTATACTTAATTTAACTGATTTAACTCGTTACTTCGAGTCAATTATCCTAACTAATTTAGTTATCATCATTAGAGTTATTTATGTCATTTTTTTTAATATATATATATATATAGGATTTCATACTCAATGATATATTTCTCTTTAATTTTTGGATCAAAAATTTTAGGTTAGTAAAAATACAATGTTAGATTTTTCATGGCCATGAAACTTACATTTAACCTAAATGTCTACGGGGTTTCCCAGAGAGCATCAAGAGTAGCTTCTAGAATAAATTTGGGTCATGGTTGGTTATCGAGTAGATCGGGGTAAGCTTGGAAAGCTCCTAACATATTTTCGACCAAATGAGTGGTGTTATTGTTCTGTTGTGCCAATACCGGTAGGGGGTATGTCGATGATGGAAATGGATGTGGTTTGACAATTGACTTCCCCCCATTTCTAATGACACTTAAACGACTGGGTTTGGTGGTCGAAGAACGAAGCTATTATATTTGTAAGTGGGGTCACCAGAAAATGGAGCAAACTTGGTTTTAGAGAGAATTTCGGCTAAATGTCAGCGATGGAGTGGTCGAGGCTTATATAGGGAGCTCGAAGGGACCAAGTATCCATCAACTCATACCCTTAGCCGGTCCAATAACACCTTATAGACTACACTTTTCATTTAATTCTCCTAGGGGCTGAATTAAAGAGATTACTAACGAAATCGAGTTTTTGGGTTACTAGTCGGGTTTGAGTTGAGCAGAGGGGATAATCATGCATGCGAGTACGTGTGCCGACGCAACGTGTTGCCCAGTTGGCACTCTAGTAAAACTTGTAAACCCCGTCCCTTTTAGTTAAGGAAAAACCATGAAAGAACCAGTCAACCCAAGTGAGAAAATCAAACCGTTTCACGAATCCCAACTGTTATAGAAAGGGCAAATTGGAAAATTTACAACCTCCGATTGACCCAAAGAGTCATGAAAATCTTGGAAAAGGACATTGGAATAATTTGGGAGAGAAAACCAGAATCGTTCAGGTGAACTGGATCTGAACCGGTTTGGACCGGTTTGAACTATTATTGAACCAAATGCCAAATTCATCTTTATAGGTCTCTTAAAATATTTAAATTGGAGAATTGAAGCCACCATTAAATAGACAATAAATTTAGAAATTTTTAATTTTCAAAAAACTCGGTCGAATCATGCCTGAACCTGTCGATTTAAGCATTGAACTCAGTTCGTACTGGTCAGGTCTGATTCAGAATAGTGTCGTCTTCTTCCTTCATATGATACCACTGTTCACTCGTCGAAAAATCGAATAGCATCGGTGAAGGTGAAAAGTCTACATTCAGGGCGTTTCAAGCAATGAATGAGCGTCATAAAGGTGTCAATCGGACGACCAAGGAGTCTCCGAGCTCCCTATATAAAGAGCTCCTCTCCATTACTCCTCCTCACACATGAAAACTCCTCTCTCTCTCTCTACTACTCCAATTTTCAAAGAAGCTCGAACTAGAGTTAAAACTTGAGCATTTTTCTAAGTCTTAGAAAGCGAGGTCAGGTTCCTTAGATTCAGGGAGAATTCAGCTACTCAACTATAGTCTTCATTTGCTCCGAGGATCGACAAAGAAGTGCCAACATAATCAAACATTGAAGCAGCTTCGGTGGACCGAAGCTGCCCTATTTCGGCCAAGCTGAAATTGGCCAAATTCAGCCGTACTCCAGCAAAACCAAGCTCTCCCAACATCCCAACATCCCCACAGCCCTTAGACGACTTCAACTGAATGGAAATGTAAGCCAATTCGGTCATCCTTAGTCATTCCAGGTCAAAGTTAGTGAGAGGAATGACAGAATTTCACTAACAAAATTCCCCCTCAATTTGAGGTCAATTTTAGGAATTCTTGATCCTAGAAGATACCTCATAAAGAAAGCTATCTTTCTCGGCAGAGAGATCGGACTGCCACACCTCCCACAGTAAGCTTTCTCTCTCTAAGTTTAGTTTTTTGATAATCTTTGTTTGAGCTCAATTCGGAACCAAATAGCGTGGTTCAAAGCTAAATTTAATCATATGGAAGTGTAGGAACCGATCCATATCTCCAATTGGATCAAATAACCTCGATTGAATGGTCAATTTGATGAAATCAAATTTTGCTAGTTTGAAAGGAAAAAAATTGGGGACATTTTTGGGGACATTTGGGGATTTCGTAAAATTGAGGAACCAAATTATAATTTTCCAAAATTGAGGGTCAATTGGCCATGAAAAGGATGTTAGAGGACCAATTGGTCAATTTTTTAAAATAATTGGTGTTAAATCATCATTTTTGTAAAATAGGGGCAAAATGATAATTTTTTGAAAAGTTGGGGACCAAATTGGAAATTTAGAAAACTTGAACCCTTTTAACGATTTTTTGTAAATTAAGGACCCAAAGAGAATTTTTAGAAGTTTCACGACTCGATTTGAGGAAAAGTTAGCATTAGGGACCTAAAGTCAAGGAAAAAGAACTTTAGGGACCTAAATGTAATTAATTGAAAAGTTTGGGCATTTTTATTCATACGTGAGAAATGAAGGCTATCATGCCAAATGTTAATAAACAAGGGTGTCCAAATCGTGTAGGAACACGAAGGATCGAAACACGAGTAAGGATAAGTTTGTGTGGAGGCAATAAGCCGACTAAGAAGGAATAAACTACGAATATCTGGTGAGTGGGTTATTGACATCATACCTAGTTAAAATGATGAGCACCTCGAAAATGAAAAATCACTACTATGTTGAATTTTAACATCACACCTGGTTGGAGTGATGTAGGAACTACACGGAAAAACTACTTACCAGTTGTATGTAGATCATACTCGGTTGGTATGATGAACTTTTTGGAAGTAAGTAGAAAACCCGCTTACTGGTTGTAAGCGAAGATGTTATCACCCTCGGTTGGTGTGAAAATTTTATTTTTTCAGAAGTGTTCTCTACTAACTGTGTGCATATGCTTAAAACATTTGGGAGACCTTCGTGACGAGAGTTGGACTAGCATAAATAGGCCAGATGCCTCGATTTTGAAACTTAGTGGCTAAATTGCCCGGTTTTGGAAAATCATGTACAGTGGGCCCATGGCCAATTGGCACGAGCAGGAGCTCGTAAACAAACATGATGATTAAGCCATGAAAATTCTTAATGAATGAACTTTGTGATTTCGCCATGGTACCAAGACAGGACCGACATACTCGATGGACTGGCGACAGTGCGACAGGACCAGGTCGACGGACCAGTCTAGACAAACAACTGCAGGTCGAGTTGAGGGTCGAGGTCATTAGACTAGTGACACCAAAGATAAATAGCTTTGTGAAAAACTTTTGTGTATGCATGCACTTGAGGTTTAGGACCATCTAGAAGCCCAAGAGGGGTAGGGATGTGTCCTAGGTGCTACTAGACGACATGGTAGAGATAAGGGTAGTTTGTCGTCCCAACAATCAGGAAAGCTCAACGTAGCTTCATGCGCATGAGACCGGGATGGGGTAGGGATGAGGTCTCTGTCCTCATACGGATATAGAGTTGATTTCAGGTTTGAGGGTCGGATGTCACGAACATCCACTCATTCCCAAGGTAGAAGTGGATGGGCTTCTATCTAGGTGGCCAATAAAGTCACTCGGACACTATAAGTGAGTGCAATGGATGGGCTGTCCTGTGATTGTGTGATCCCTTCATGATGAAAGGTGTGTGTTGATTGTTAAACACACCTGATGTGAAAATGAGAAAAGAAATTTAAAAACCGAAATCGTAGAAGGAATGATTTTAAAGGAAATAAGGAGTGTGGCACACTCCGATTAAAAATTATTTTTTATGAAAAATTTATTCCCAACACCCATTCATTGAGTTGTATAAACTCATCCCTCTTTTCGATCCTTTTACAGGATTTAAGGAAAATGACTAAGGAAACACATGGACCTACCTTTTGTGAGGTATGCTTAAAAGTTATTTTAAGCTTGTATTATTATTGATTTATGTTATTCTAAGGAACAATGTTAAATTACGCATGGCTCCTCTTGATTAAAGAAAGGGGGAAACCTCTCTTAAACTAAGGGAGTGGTAGGTTAATCATGGGGATCTGACCAAACTTGGTCGGGGCGTGATAACTTGAGTGGTATCATAGACTAGTTCTCTTGAAGCAATATCAATACTATGCCCTAACACTAATGAAAACTTAATTACCGTGTAGGAAGGAGAACCGCTAGAAAGTTCTTTATGAAATCCAATCCTCCACACGATCTTGAAAAAGACGCCTACCCCCAGGGAGGCAGCCGTTCAATGATTCATTCAGGGCGATAAGAGAGTGCCCAAGGATATGGTTGAGGATTATATGAAACTCATGGGGAGCCCTACTAGATCCGGAAGGCATTATTTATCATTCTCTAAAAGATGAACAACATGTCCCTCCTCCGAGGAGCCCAACACCTCCTCCAGCCCCACAACAACTAGAAGGGAATCCCACTAGGAAAGAGGTATGGGACAACTATTAGGATGCATATGCCACCTTCATGAAAGTCCACCAAGTACCCCCACCTACTCAGTCCAGCTTCAATCCTTCTCAATGGATGAAGTGGACATGTGAGTGTGAGGCAAAGGTGTTAAGGTGGTATGTACTAGAGGCCATTCATGAAGTTCGTCCCATAAGGGAACATGGGTGGACTTCAACCAGCTCCTTAGAGCCATCAGACCAGGAATCCAACAATCATTTCAAGGCTAACTCCCGGCCTATGACCCCAAGGATGTAGAAAATCTATGTAATAAGCCAAGTATGGCAAGAAACTATTTCTTAAATGAATGAAAATCCAATTTTTCTTGATTAAAAATTTGGTCTCTTTGATAAATTCAACTAACAATGGGAGTATATCAATAAGGATCGGAGTAATGGGTAGAGATCAACTAAGGAAGGAAAACTACGAGTCATTACTAGTTAACCCAAAACCTTTAAATTTGCCATGTAAGTTTTCCCTACCCATTGAATGGGAAATAAGATAATAAGACTTGGAAACAATTTCTAGAAGAATCTACCTAGAGTTCACCAAGGAAGACATACCCTAACTAAGGGAAGGAAGAAGAAGTATAGTGCAAGGGTGTAGGACTAGTGAAAGTCTAAAGAGTTAAGGAAAATCCCTATGGCTAAAAGGAAGGGAATCAAGAAGAATTGGACTGTTTCAAGGGAATCCAATGGAATGGAAGCTGGCCAGGAGGAAAGTAAGAAGGATATAGGAGTGTAGAAGAAGTTAAGCCAATTTGGGATAAGACAAGGAGGAAGGAAAGAGGAAAAAAGTATTGTAAAAAGAAAACCCACAGGAATAATACAAGTACCTGGAAAGAGTCAGTTAGAGGTAGGATACAAATTATGAGAAACTGAACAATGACCATGAGACTTCTTGAAGGAAGGATGTGGAATGAAAGGGAATAGGAGATAAGGAAGAATCCAGAGTATATAACCATACTAATGTCAGAAAGGTGTAAGAAAACAATAGAGGAAAAACTTTCAAGAAGTATTAGAGAGGTTGAATGTGAAACTCCCAAGACAGGAAATCCTTGGAAAGAAGGATAAAGATAGGAAGAGAGATCATGAAAGTACAAAATCCCTAGCTAAGGTAACCAACACATGAACCATCAGAAATAGAATTGGAATAAGAACCTCATTAAAAGACATAGGTGGGTAAGGACGTACCGGGATGGCCAAGAGTGACCTATTATCAAAAAACAGAGAAACCAAATAAGGATTTCAGATGAACCCAGTTGAAGGAAATAACTCATAAGAACAAGATAATCCAACATAATAAACGATGCCCTAAGATGGACAGGGAAGTAGTGAGAACTATGCCCTAAAAAGAGGAAATGAGATGGACATTAAGGACAAGAAGACTGAAGAGATGACAGCCTCAGGATCACTTGATAGAGAGAATGATAGGATAGAGGCAGTTAATGAATGAACCATTGTGAAGGTCAATACTCTAGTTAAGAAGGGAGAGGTGGAAAGGCTAAAAACATTTGGGGAAAAGAGGATGAAGGAAATCCTTAAAGGAATTAATGGTTGAGACGGGAGTAACGATCAAAAGCCATGAGAATGCTAAGCAAAGCCTCCTATAGGACGATCAAGAGATCGTAAAACCAAGAAGATGTGAAATCCACCTAAAAAGAAATAGATGGATACTAGGAATGAGTGAGAAGGAAAATGAGGTACACAAGAAATACACGTAAGGTTTCAAGAGCAACGGGAAGTAGGAGCAAATGGCAACAAAGAAGATCATTTAAGGTTAGATGTTTTCAATGGAAAATTTTGTAGAGAATTTAGGGATAAAGGAGTATAAATCCTACCAAGGAAAGAAGCCTTGAAAGGACATACATGTCCCAACCAAAAAGTAATGAAACCAATAGAAGTGGAAAAGAAGATAAGATCACGAATGATCTGCCGATGGAGGTAGAAAGACCAAGTACAAAGGAAAAGTACTCAAGAGAACACAATGAGTAAGTTAAGTTCAAGTAACGTGTAAGTAGGAAAATAGCATCAAAAGCTGTCGTGCAAGTAAGAAAGGGGTGGACTACCCGTAAAAGAGGAAATAGAGGAAAGCACACCTAAGAACCCTTAGAAAAGTAAACCCTTCAGTTAAGAAGTGATTAAAGTAAAAGATTACTGACATCAGGACTGGTGGTGGTCAACACTCAATTGATAGAGCCTAAAGAGAGGACAACTAGACATAGTGTGGAGTACATAGAATAAGACCAATAATCCGAAGTGTCTCAAGTAAAGAATATGGAAAGAAACTGAAATTTTAGTAAGAGAAGGGTTCAAAAGGGAAAATACTCCAATATAGAAAGGGGTATGAAGAAAGGAAGGAATGAAACCTTCAAAGAATGATAAGAAGGTTGAGCATGTAGTTCCTAAGGTGAATGTCTCTACTGTGGGAGACATAGTAGAGAACAAAAACCATAATAAGATGACTTTTACAAACAAGAAATCGACACTTAGACCGAAGAAAACTAACTCAAAAATATGAATCGTGAGATGATCACGAAATAGTAATAGTGGATTAAGAGAAAGGGAGTCCTTGAGAAAAGGAAGACACTGAAAATGAGGAAGGACATAAGAAGGGTAAAAAAAAACTGGATAAAATGAGCTAACACAGAAATCTATGAAAGCAAGTACATAGCACTCGAAAGGACACCGAGCTAAGGGTTTCAACGAGAAAGGAAGTGACTATACACAGGAACGATTGGGCATTTTGGAACACCCAATCCTGAAATCTTGAGTAAAGAACCTCAAGGGAAATAATTTTACTTTAAGTAAAGAAAGATGTGAATCGAAGGATATACCCTTAACTTTCAAGTAAGGTATACTTAGTTAGGATAAGCTCCATGGAATGAGTAAGCAATGGAAAGGAAAAGAAAATTCTTAAAGTGTGTGTTATAAAAGGGGTTAAGTGAAAATAACCCAAATGGTTGTATGTCAATAAACTTCAAGTTGACATCAAGGAAAGTTATTTCCAGTGCAAAGGATGTTGAATAAGTTTTGGGGACAAAACTCCTAAAAATAAGGGAGAATTGTAAACCCCGTCCCTTGAAGTTAAGGAAAACCAGGAAAGAACTGGTCAACCCAAGTGTGAAAACCGAACCGATTCATGAATCCCAACTATTAGAGAAAGGGAAAATTGGGAAATTTACAACTCCTGAGTGACCCAATAAGTCATGAAAACCTTGGAAAAGGACTTTGGAATAATTTCGGATAGAAAACTAGACTAGTTCAAGTGAACCGGATTGAACTGGTTTGAACCATCATTGAACCAGATGTTAAATTCATTTTTCTATATGGCTTAAAATATTCAAATTTGAGAATTAAAGCCACCATTGTATAGAGAATGAATTTAGATGAATTTAGAAATTTTTTATTTTGAAAAACTCGGTTGAAGGTGAAAAGTCTCCGTTCAGGGCATTTCAGGCCATGAATGAGCGCCATAAAGGCGCCAATCAGACGGCCAAGTGGTCCCCAAGCTCTCTATATAAAGAGCTTCTCCCCATTCATCCTCCTCACACATGAAAACTCCTCTCTATCTACTGCTCCAATTTCAAGTGAAGCTCGAACCAAGGCTCCGACTTGGGCATTTTTTTTGAGACTTAAAAGGTGAGGTTGGGTTCCTTAGATTTGGGGAGAAGTTAGCTACTCGACGGTAGTCTTCATTTGCTCCGAGGATTGCCGGAGAAGCGCCGGTGTAATCAAACAGTAAAGCAACTCTAGCGAACCGAAGCTACCCTATTTCGGCTGAGCAGAAATCAGTTAAATTCAGCCCTCCTCTGGCTAAACCAAGCTCTCCCAACATCCACTCAGCCCTTAGATGACCTCAACTGAGCAAAAAGGTAAGTCAATTCGGCCTTCCTCCATCGTTGCATGTCGGAGTTAGAGATAGAAACTGTAGAATTTTACTTATGAAATTCTCCCTCAATTCGAGGTCAATTGTAGGAATTTTTTGTCCTAGAAGATAACTCAGTAAGATAGCTATCTTCCCTAATAGAGAGATCGGACTGCCGCACCTTCGACGGTAAGCTTTGGAAGCTTTCTCTCTCTAAGTTCAGTTTTTTGACAAAGCTCCTTCTGAGCTCAATTCGGACTCAAATGACGCGGTTCAAAGCTCAATTGAATCATATGGAAGTGTAGAAACTGATCCATACCTTCAATTGAGCAAATAATTTGGATTGAATGGTCAATTTGATAAAATCAAATTCAGCCAGTTTCAAAGGGGGGGAAATTGGGGATTTCGTAAAATTGAGGGACCAAATTACAATTTCCCAAAATTGAGGGTCAATTGGTCATGAAAAGGATGTTAGAGGACTAATTGGTCTATTTTTTAAAATAAATGGGGTAAAATTACCATTTTTTGTAAAGTAGGGGCAAAATGGTAATTTTTTAAAAGTTGGGGACCAAATTGAAAATTTGGAAAACTTGAACCCCTTTAACAATTTTGTGTAAATTGAGAACCCAAAGAGAATTTTTAGAAGTTTCGGGACTCAATTTGGGGAAAAGTTAGCATTAAGGACCTAAAGTTAAGGGAAAATAACTTTAGGGACCTAAATGCAATTAATTGAAAAGTTTGGGCCTTTTTGTTCATACGTGAGGAATGAAAGTCATCATGCCAAATATTAATAAACAAGGATGTCCAAATCGTGTAGGAACATAAATGATCAGAACTCCAATAATGATAAGCTCGCGTGGAAGCAAAAAGCCGACTAAGAAGGAACACACTACGAATATCGGGTGAGTGAGTTATTCATATCATACCTGGTTGGGATGATGAGCACATCTAAACTAAAAAAAACCACTAATATGTGGAATTTTAACATCACACCTGGTTGGAGTGATGTGGGAACTACACGGAAAAACTACTTATCGGTTGTAAGTAGATCATACCCGGTTAGTATGATGGACTTTCTTAAAGGAAGTAGAAAACCCGCTTACCGGTTGTAAGCAAAGATGTCATCACCCCCGGTTGGTGTGATGGATGAAAATTTTTATTTTTTCATAAGTGTTCTCCCCTGACTATATATCAATACTTAAAACTTTTGGTAGACCTTCTTAACGAGAGCTGTAATAGCTTAGAGTGGCGAGATGCCTCAGTTTTGGAACTTAGGGGTTAAAATACCCAGTTTTGGAAAATCACGTAGAGTGGGCCCAAGGCCAGTTGGCACGAGCAAAAGCTTGTAAATAAACATGATGATTAAGCCATGAAAATTCTTAATGAATGAATTTTATGATTTTTGTCATGGTACCAAGATAGGACCGACATACTCGATGGACTGGCGGTAGTGTGAGAGGGCTAGATCGACGGATCGGTCTAGACAAACAGCTACAGGTCGAGTTGAGGGTCGGGACCATTGGACTAATGGACCCAAAGTTAAATGGCTTTGTGGAAAATTTTTGTTTGTGCATGCACTTGAGGTTCGGAACCATTAAGATGCCCAAGAAGGGTAGTGATGCATCCTAGGGCCTACTAGACGAAATGGTGGAGATAAGGGCAGTTTGTTGTGCTAGCAGTCAAGGAAGCTCGACGTAGCTTCATGCGTGTGAGACTCAGGTGGGTTCAGGATAAGGTCTTTGTGCTCATACGGACACGGAGTTGATTTTGGGTTTGAGGGTTGTATGTCGCGAACATCCACTCATTCCTAGGGTAGAAGTGGACGAGCTTCTATCTAGGTGGCCGGTAAAGTCGCTCTGACACCACAAGTGGGTGTAGTGGACGAGCTGCCCTGTGATTATATGATCCATTCATGATGAAGGATGTGTATTGATTGTTAAACACACCTAATGTGAAAATGAGAAAATAAATTTGAAAACTGAAATCGTGGAAGAAATGATTTTAAAGGAAATAATGAGTATGGCACACTTCGATTAAAAATTATTTTTTTATAAAAAATTTATTTACAACACCCATTTACTAATTTGTAGAAACTCACCACTCTTTTCAATCCATTTTCAGGATTTAAGGCAAATGACTAAGTATAACACCCGTACCTACCTTTGTCATGTATTCTTAAAAGTTATTTTTAAGCTTGAATTGTTATTGGTTTATGTTATTATAGGGAGCAAGGTTAAATTATGTATGGCTACTCTTGATTAAAGAAATGGGAAAAGGTCTCTTAAACCAAGGGAGCAGCGGGTTAATCATGGGGATCCAATCAAAATGGGTCGGGGCGTGAAAAAACTATTTCCAAATAATAAATCAATCGATTCATTCGATTTTGGCTGTTTTTTGGTCGATCCACCCCCAATTTGACTAGTTGTTAACCCAATTTATTTTTCTAATTTTTTTTGTTCAATTCCCAAAACTTAGAAACCATCATTTTCTAATTTATTTAACCAATTCTAAAAATCGAAAAGTTTATTGCTACAAGACGGTTCGATCAGTTTTGATTGTATTTTGGCCGATTCACCTTCAATTCGACCAATTTTTTACTTAATTATTTTTTCTACAAATTCTTCACCTAACTTCTTATTAATTGGCTCAAGAATTTGTATTCGATGCCTTGTCTAATCCCTAATAAAAATTTGAGGCTATTAATTCACTTGCAGTTTTCCCAATATTTGAATTTTGATTAAAGAAGATTTATTGAGAGTAATTTGTGTGTTTATCTATCACGCCCCGACCTAGTTTGGTCGAATCCCCGTGAGCAACCCGCCACTCTACTGGTTTATTAAAGGATTTCTCCTTATTATAAACCGTAAAGAGTAAGGCGTACTTTAAACCTGCACCTTTTCTTGGAATAACATAAATCAAAATTGCATAATAATTTTAATTTATCATACCTATCTCACAGACGTCTTAGTTGATGGTCTTTAATGATAGACTTTCTAGAATTTTCTGAAAGGGTATAAGGGAGGGGGTGAGTACAACTACTTAGTGAATGGGTTTTCAAAACTTTTAACTTTTAGGAAAAAAATTTGTATTGGATTGTGCCAGACTCCTTTCTTTCAAAAGTCCTTTAATTTTGAATATCGGTTTTTACCACCATTTTTTATTAATCACGGCGTGTCATCACCCAACACATATCATTCATCATGAAGGTCATACACACATTCGCAGGTCAGTACGTCCATTGAACCCACTTGTGGCATCGGACCGACTTTACCGGCCACCTAGATAGAAGTACGTCAACTTCTACCCTAAGAATGAGTGGATGTTCGTGACATCCGACCCTCAATCCCGAAATCGATTCTCCATGTCTGTATCAGCACAGGGACCTTATCCCGTCCCCACCTCGTCTCATGTGCTTGGTGCTACTCTAAATTTCGCACGGTCACCTAGTACGACTGCCCATATACTCACCAGGTCGTCCAGGGCCCTTAGGACGCATCACTACCCCTCTTGTATGTCTTGATGGTCATGTAATCAATATTTTCTCATCATGTCATATAATCTGTGGTACCACTGGTCTAATGGCCTCGACCCTCAACTTAACTCGTAGCTGTTTATCTTGATTGGTTCGTCGACCTGTCATGTCGCACTACCGTTAGTTGACTGAGTATGTCGATCCTATCGGTTTGAAGCTTAAACCGGCCGGTTCACCCCCCCATTTGACCGAGTTTTTCAAATCTAAAAATTTCTAAATTTATCTAAATTCATTTTCTATTCAATGGTGGCCTCAAATCCCAAATTTAAATTTTTTTAAGCCACCTAGAAAAATAAATTTAGAATCTGGTTCAATAGTGGTTCAAACTGGTTCGAATCTAGTTCACCTGAACCGGTTTGGTTTTCATCTCCCATTCTTTCTCAAGTCCATTTCCATGACTTTTGGGACTCTTTGGATCACTCGGGATCCATAAATTTCCCGGTTTACCATCTCTCTATCAATTCCGGTTCATAAACCGACTTGGTTCTTAAACCGGTTTAATTCAGTTGGATTCGATTCATCTAAATCAGTTTGATTTTTTTTCCAATTTATCCTAAGGTTCTTTTCCAAGGTTTTATGAACCCTTTAGATCACTCGAAAGTTATAAATTCCAAATTGCCCGTTCCCAAAAGATCGGATTTGTGAACCGGTTTGATTTTTTTTACTCGGTTTAACTAGTTTTTTTCCTAGTTTTCCTTAATTCAAAATGGTAGGGTTTACATTATCTATTATCTAAACTAATCATCTTAATAAATTTTCATTTAACTCGATCTCAAGTGTCGATTTTCAGGTTTTAATTACCAATTTAACATAAGTTTCTAATCAAGTTTACTTAAATTCTAAACAATTCTTGTATGTCTAAGATTTGTTTTACCTTCTTATCCTTAGTCTCCATATCATTTTATCATGGAGAAGGAAAGTAGACACCTTTCAATTTTTTTTTCTAAATGTTAGTTCTAAATATTTTTAAATGATATTTGGGTAATAAAACTTTATTTGTGGCATATATCCATTAAAATACTAATTCCAAATAAAGCGTAAACCAATTGGTGCGAAAAACAAGGTAAGTAAACCGACTACTATAGTTCAAATTGACTCTATAAACGGAACTTAAACTAAAAAAAAAGAAAAAAAAAAAAAAGAAGGTACTTCCCCTCTCTATTAATTGTTTTTCAGATCAGATTAGGTTCGGTTTGATCTCTAGGATAAGCTTTCATTAATGTTAGCCAATTTGTTTTGGTGGATTAGTTTCCTAACGAATGTAAACTAAAAGTAATTAATGTTTCGCGTGAAATACCAAGATGGATAATGAGTGAATTTTACATGGCCTACTTTCCTTCTCTCTTAGAAACGCTATTCCTACACGTAGCAACGCTTGTTAGTCGACTGGATGACACTTCTTGCATACTCTAAGTTTGGTAAAGAAGAAAGGATAGACCATCTTTTTTTATTGCTTACCCTATAAGCATTGTCTCATCTTTTCCTCAAAAGGTCCGTGTGCATATATCAGTTGGCAGATTGTACCATTGTTTTACTGGAAATGGACCTGCTAGGTAATGTCAACCCATGATATATTTAAGTTCCTTGAGAATTAATATTTTTATTGAAATAAAAAAGAAGATTTATGGGGATATCTCAAGCACTCCTTTTTGCTGTGGATTTGGGAGTTGTGCCATGACAACAAAGAAAAAACAGGTGCTTCTGGGTTTAAAATCGGCGTGTATGATGAACAAAACAACCACTTACCAGGTTGGAGTTGGCAGTGGATAATCAAGAAAAAAAGAGAGAGGGCAGATCTCTCCTAATCGTTTTGAACCCGAGAAAAAATTTCTTAGATGGTACCATTTGCAGGCTTTCCACTTCCTAAAATATATAGAAAATAAAATGTCGAGTTTGTGTCAGTTCCCTGCCCTCCCTCGTGCTTGTTCCCGAGACATTTAACAGTTCTTAATTATTTTATGCCCTCACCTTTTCGACTAAAATATATATTATCTTACAATATCTTATCTTGATGAAAATTTTATACAATTTAATTCTCCATGAAGTTCAACATAATGAAGTATGAACATAATATCCAAGGTAGGGTTTCCATTTATGGGCAGTCATCTTCTTCCTTACCTGATTTTACAATTGCTGTAATTATTATTTTTATAAATGATTATGTCCGCTATTCTTTTATTTGTATTTTTTGGGGGTCAAAAGAGATGGCCATTCACTTCCACTCCATGTGCAGTCCTCTACTATCCTCTATGCTCAGTCAATGGCTTCCCTTGATTGGCTTTACAAGCAAAAACAGTTCGCATAATGAACCTGCATTCATTGCTTCGGCAGCTTCTTTTAATTTACAAGCTATACTGAGTTATGATGATGGATGGATCAGTCCATTTCATACTTCTACTTCATCCAGCTCATTAAAGCCACTTGGGCTCGGAGCATTAATTTCCTGGCCACAGGCATAGAGTGATAATTGTTCTCATGACAGATATAACTATCCTCCCAATAGTGCTCTTTACGAGCGCGCTTTCTGTTCAATCTCTCCCTCTCCATAAAATCGGTGCTTTTTGCAAATTCCTCTAAAACCCAGAAACTGATCGGCCTTGGGATCTGGTATCAGTTAGATCTTTTGGCATCTTTACTCACTCCAAGAATCTGTACATAAAGGCTATCTGCAGGGTGTTGTCCTTTTTCCTTAATTCTGATATCGCCCAAATTTCGCTCCAGTTCTGTTCACCTGATTCTTGACACTTTACCATTGAATCAAACTGATTCTTTCATATGGGCATTGCCTTTTTTTGAAGATTTTTTATTATTCAGATTCATGGGCCACTCTCATTCCCATCCTTCCGTCTCTGCTATCGGCCTCCTATTCCTCGTCCTATCAAATTTCTTTTGCCCATCTTCCTCTTTGGAAGATCAAGAGAGGGATAAGATCACTGCCCTGCCTGGTCAGCCAGGAAATGTGGGTTTTGCTCAGTACTCTGGTTATGTGACTGTGAATCAACAGGCGGGAAGGGCCCTTTTCTACTGGCTGATCGAGTCCCCGGCTAGCCGCGGGCCTGCTTCGAGACCCCTCGTGCTGTGGCTCAACGGGGGTCCTGGCTGCTCCTCTGTTGCTTATGGATTAGCTGAAGAGATTGGCCCTTTTCGAATTAGGCCTGATGGGAGGACACTCTACTTGAATCCTTATGCTTGGAACAACTGTAAGTATAGTGTAGCCTCTCCATTGTACTTACTAATAGCTGCTACCTACTTGTTGTGATTAAGTATGGCCTATCCACCCATGACAATAGAGTCTTAGACCAATATCTACTTTAGATTATTTTGATCTTGCTTTTACCACAAGCTTATTCAATTTAGGCTTTTCTGAGTAGAATTATGTCACTTTTAAACTGTTTTCGTGACACTCGTGTGATTGAATTGACAATCATGAACTGTTGTTATCTTATTGAATAGTAGCAAACATCTTATTCCTGGAATCTCCAGCGGGTGTCGGTTTCTCTTACACAAACACAACGTCAGACCTGTACAATGCAGGCGACAAGAGGACTGGTTAGATGAGATTCCATTTTAGTGCAAAAAAAAAAAGATTCCATCTCTTTTAAACTATGAATTTTCTTTCAACCTTGGATAAGATCATCTAATATTCCCTGAGCTCCTGTAGCTGAAGATGCATATACATTCCTGGTAAACTGGTTCGAGAGATTTCCTCAGTACAAGCACAGAGATTTCTACATTACTGGAGAGAGCTATGCAGGTTAGCAAGTGTTCGAATAGAATTTTTACAGTTTAATGTTGAAATGGGGCAGCTTGTGATACTTTCTGCATTTTTACCTCGCACAGGCCATTATGTGCCTCAGCTGTCTCAAATTGTTTATGAGAGAAACAAAGGGATTCAGAACCCAGTGATCAATCTCAAAGGCTTCATGGTTGGTATTGTTAATCTCAAAATGTGTTGAGTGTCGTTTACCCAATCAATCCAAAAAGCAAAAGATGTGCCACAAAATAAGCTCATAAAAGTCATTCCTTTTCTCATACCCATCATATTTTAGGTAGGAAATGCTGTTACTGATGATTACCATGACTACATCGGGACTTTCGAGTACTGGTGGACGCATGGGCTGATATCCGATTCTACTTATAAGTCTCTTCGGACTGCCTGTGACTCGGGTTCCTCTCAGCATCCCTCGATGGACTGCCTGAAGGCCCTTAATATGGCAGAGGCTGAGCAAGGCAATATCGACCCCTACAGCATCTTCACTCGTCCATGCAACAGCACTGCCTCACTGAAGCAGAACTTGAGGGGACATTATGTAAGTGTTTGCTCTCAGCTCCGGTCTCTGATTTGGCCAATAGAATCATCATTTGAGCTCTTGAGAATGTATGCAGGGGGTTATCCTGAGAATGTGTATTTGTATTATCCCATTGACAGTGAAACAAGAGGATAACAATAACCGCTTGAACTGTCAAATATGCTAATTCATCTTGTTCGTTTCTTAACTCAGCCATGGATGTCTAGAGCCTATGATCCCTGCACGGAGAGGTACTCACAGATTTACTTCAACCTGCCTGAAGTTCAGAGAGCACTTCATGCTAATGTTACAGGGATCTCCTACCAATGGAAAACATGCAGGCAAGCAATTATTGTTTGTTATTATTCCTCATTGTTTTCCCTCAACATTCAATCTGACAAAGACAATTATTTTCCTTTGGAACTCTTGTAGTGACATAGTCGGAACCTATTGGACAGATTCTCCACTCTCCATGCTTCCAATCTACCAAGAACTCATAGCAGCAGGCGTTAGAATATGGGTTTTCAGGCAAGTTCTTTATGCTGCTGCTGCTGAAATGATAACTCTTTCCAGGTTATGTGTTATTACTCAATACACTCTATTTTATCCCATCTAATTGGAACTTCTTGCAGTGGAGATACAGATTCTGTAGTTCCTCTTACTGCAACCCGATATTCCATAGATGCCCTGAAGCTTGCTACCATAACCAACTGGCACCCTTGGTATGACAATGGAAAGGTCAGTCATGTTTCTTTAGAAGACATAGACGCGCATCCATAAATTTGACTTCTTTCCAAAATTTGAACTTTTGAATCATACACAATGGGAAAATCAGGAAACTCATTTATGAATTACCCATCAACCTCGTATGAAGAATTTCTCATACCGAAATTATATTTCTGTAGGTTGGTGGGTGGAGCCAGATATATAAGGGGCTGACATTCGTGTCGGTGACTGGGGCTGGTCATGAGGTCCCCCTCCATCGGCCCAGGCAAGCATTCATTCTTTTCCGATCGTTCCTGACAAACAAGCAAATGCCAAGCTAAATGAAGAAAACTGGAAATTCGCATTCAATTCACTTATGGTGAGTAACAGAGATTCTTTCAAGCATAGATTTGCGGAGATAGCACAATGCGGCTCGTGCATTCCGCTCGAGTGCCTCTTAAGTAGCTCATTTTTGTTGTGTCTGTATAATCACTATCTTATTGTTTCTGTCTTCACATGTAATTGATTATATCGTTTGCCATTAATGAAAATGCAATGAACTAGCATAGAAAGCACTATAAAGCTGTGAATTTGATTCATGTCCCCTATCTCTACTATTTTGGTCCAATTGAGCTCTTATTATAATTATTTGTCTCCTTTTGTACAGCTTATATATGTTGTGATTTTCTAAAAATTTGGTGAGCGTAAAATACAAAATTTCAAACTAATAATGCTAATATATTGATTTGAATATGAATTTTTTAGTCAATAATTTAAAATTCTAATAAATTTAGTTGGAAAATATTATTTAGTTAAGGTAATATGATAATATTATCTCTATTAATCTATATATATTTTTGTAATAAATAATTATATTTTAATTTATATATAAATATTTCATTTAAGTTAAATTACTTGTATATATATATTTTTAAAAAACACACATATTATATATATTTTATTTAATAGACTTATAAATAAAAATTTTGTTTAATTAATTTCAAATAATAAATTAAATATCATACACAAATTATTAATACAAAATATATAATTTAAATTAAATTAAATATTTATATGTTATCATATAAATTATAATATAATACAAATTATGATGGCATAAAAAAATTTATATATAAGTTATATGCTATCATATTATATATAAATTTATTTAAAAAATATATAATATATATATTGTTTTACTTAACAAAATCTAATTGAAAATTATATCATGTATATTTATATTTGTATAATTTTATAATTGATATATAAATGTTTTACTTAATTTAAATTATATATTTTTAAAATATTAATTATATATAATTTTAACTTAATAAAATTATTAATATAAATTACATAAAATTAATATTTTGTGAATAAATTTAAACTAATAAATTAAATATTTTTCACAAATATAAAAAAATTATATATATATATATATTAAGTTATTAATAAAAAGTATATGTTATTTAATTTAAATAAAATATTTATATAGTATAAATTTATATAAAAATAAAAAGTATATATATTTTTCATTTAATAAAATTATAAGTGAAAATTTGTATTAGATCAATATTTATATATAATTTGTATTATATGATAATATATATTATTTAATTTAATTTAAATTATACATATTTTTATTAATAACTAAAATATATAATTTTATATTATATTTGTGTAAATATTTTAAATTATTATTTTATATTAATTAAAATATTTTATATTATTATTTATATATAATTATATAACATTTTTATTTATATATAATTTTATTAAGTGAAAATTATATATAATTTTTTTAATATATACAAAATTTAAGTTAAATATTGATAATGGATATATTATATTATCACTATAGTAAATCAAAATTTTCAATTAAATACAGTATTGAGAGTGGTTGGAATATTAAACTATTAAATAAGTAACCCATATTTGAATATATATATATATATATTGTCATTATTATTTTGAAATTATATATTTTATTTATAATTATTTTTAAATTAACATGTTAGCACATAGCACGATAGTAAAATAATGATAAATTAAACTCAACTTAAGTTTAAATTGACACAAAATACTCATTTTACGAAAGATTTATCACTAAAATATAATATTTTAAAATTTTGGTACAAAATTATCATTTATTCAAAAGGTTTGGCATAATAATATAATTTAGTCATTAGTTATGATACACTATTTAATATTAAAACTATAAAAAAACCTAAAAAACTACACAAACTAATATAATTTATTCAAACAATATATATTTTATAGTGTCACAAATGTAACTATACATTCATAATTTCAAATAATAAATTCTCACTTACTCTCGATATTAAAATAATAAATATATTTTTACCATTATATAATCGTCAATAACAAATTATTAATAATATAATAATAATAATTTAATTTATGTAAAAATTTGAACATTTCATATGTAGTATATAAAACTAATTTGAAAACTTGTGAATAATACACAAAACTAAATGAAAAGTATAATACTGAAAACTTTAAAATTAAAATTTAACCCTAATTGAACTGTAAATCGATATTAAAATGAGAACAAAAATCCAACAATCGTGAAAGCAAATCATATTAGATAATGGGTAATTTAACAAAATTACCATAAAAACCTTTTATTATTAGATATCAAGAATCGAAAAAAGGTACAAATCATACAATGATCAATTGAGTCAAGAACTAGTCGGATTGAAAGTGAATCGACGAAATGAATGTCAAAACTGATTGAACCAGCTCAAAGCAGTAAAATCTCCTAATTCTTAGACGAGGCTAATTAAATTCAAAGATTACAGTTCTCACACTCAAATGATAGAAAATTCAATAATAAATTCTTAGAAATTTAATATGGGCTAAGAAAGGTCGAATTAAAGATGAACCGACTAATAAAGTGTTGAATCGACTGAGAAATTCATGGGAAACCAGTTTATTACAGTGCGAACAAGTCGGAGCATGTGCAATATTAATAAGTTACGGTTATATTTATAAATAGTGCAAATACACCCTATATATATATATATTCTTAATGTAATTTATTAGTCACATTATTTTATTTCTAATATTTAATATGGTATCAGAGCTAGTGTTTTATGGTATTTTCAAGTTTTGGCGGATCTAAATGATCAGTGGAGCCTTGGACGACTCTGGATGTGAAGTAGTTGAACTGTGAAATGAGACGAAAAGATATCTCTATAATTTGTCGCCACCATCATTTAAAGATTGAGTTATTGATTCTAGTGCTTCAAGACATATGACATGATCAATAGAAGAGTTTAATACATATTATATGTATACTAACTCATAAGGGAGTTGTTCATATGGCAGATGGAATAGTACAATCTATCAAAGGGAAGGGCTCTGTTAGATGTACTGATTTGATCACATTATCATCTATTTTACATGTTTTCTCTTTTCCAATTAATATGTTGTCAGTTAGTAGTATCATTGATTAATTGAATTGTCAAGTAAGAAGATACTTGGAACTAATATCAAGCATGGAGAATTGTGGTATCTCAATAGAAGGGTTGTGGATAAAAGTTTGAGTGTTGTAGTGAATAGTAAAGAATAAGATGAAGCAATGTTAGAACATTATCGGTTGGGGTATCCATCTTTTGATAGTCTTAAAAGGTTGAGACTAGAGCTGATGAGTAAAGTAGAACATAATAAACTTGTTTGTAATGCTTGTGAGTTTGGAAAAACACAAAAACAAATTATAATTCTACTGGGTTAAGAAGTATGGAGCCATTTTTATTGATTCACTCGGACATTTGGAGACCATGTCAGATTACCTCTACTAGTGGATTTAGATGGTTTATCACCTTTATTGATTGTCACTCTCGGATGACATGGTTATATTTGATGAAGTACAAAGGAGAAACACTATTATATTTCAAGGATTTTCTAGCTCTTGTTCAACCTCAATTTAATGCCAAAGTTTGTACTCTTAGAACAGACAATGACATTAAGTATGTGAATTAGGAATTTTCATCTTATCTATCTAATAAGAGAATTATTCATCAGACTACATGTCCAGATACCCCCTTTCATGACCCAACCCGGTTTTGTTGGAATCCCTGTGATCAATCCACCGCTCTTCCCCGTATTAACTTGGTATTTCTACCAAATAGACCGAGTAAGGTAAAGGTGTAGAAGTATACATATTTTTCATAAAAAATTTTACAAAACATTTAAATAATTGTTTACCTGTTTGCGGTACCTTTGACTTGCTCCCCTAGCTTCTGATTTTCTTGACGAGATGTTTTTCCTAAAAAAGGGTTTAGGGGAGGGGGTGAGTTCTACAACTCAGTGAGCGGATGTTAGGGTGGCCTTTTGCAAGGACATGAAAGGTTTTTAAAGTACTTTTCTTTTTGTTTACGAATTTAGTGGATTTAACTCTTCATTGGAACACTATTTTAACCATTCCCTTTGCTCAGGTTGGTTTAGCAAACAATCACATTTTCCTTTTATAAAAAAGGAATCACACGTTCGCAGAATAGTCCCTCTTATATCTCACCTTAACCAAGCTCTATTACAGGCTCCACACTTGTTCTCCCAAATTTTCCTCGTCATTTTACTGACATTTTTTTGTTGTCTCGGAATCCCATGCGTGAATTATTTTTCCTACCCATTTACCCATCTCCTGATGGATTTTTCTCGCTTACTACTATCAGGGTTCCCTATCACTTCACCACTGACTTAACTCATGTCACGCCCCGACCCAGTTTGGTCGGATCCTCGTGAGCAACCTGTCACTCTCCCGATTTATTAAGGGTTTTCCCCTTCTTTAAACCATGAGGAGTAAGGCGTCCTTTATACCTATACCTTTCCTAGAATAGCATTAATCAAAACTATATAAATTTAAACTTACATACATGTCTTACAGGTTACCTAGCAGAAGGTCTTTAGGTAGGTTTTTCCCTCGGTTACCTAAAAAGGGATAAAGGGTGGAGTTGAGTTCGATAACTAAGTGAATGGTGTTTAAAACATTAGTTTATGAAAAATAGTTTGAATTGGAGTGTGCCAGATTCCTTATTTTCTTTAAAACCATTCTTTCCTTGAATTCCCAATTATTCAACCAAGTTCCTCACAATCGGTGTGTTTAACAATCAACACACGCCCTTCATCATGAAGGAATCACATATTCGCAGGGTAGCATGTCCACCACACTCACTTGTGGCATCGGAGCGACTTTACCGACCACCTATATAGAAGCCCGTCCACTTCTACCATGGGAATAAGTGGATGTACGCGACATCTGGCCCTTAAACCCAAAAAGAAACTCTGTGTCCTTATGAGGACAAAGACCTCATTACGACTCCACCCCGATCTCATGCGCATGAAGTTACATCGAGCTTCCCTGACTGTTGGCATGACAAACTGCCCTTATCTCCACCATGCCGTCCAGTAGCCCTTAGGATGCATCACTACCCCTCTTGGGTGTCTTAATGGTCATGAACCTCAAGTGCATGCACAAACAAATTTTTCCATATAAGCCATTAATCTTTGGTGTCACTGGTCCAATGGCCTTGACCCTCAACTCAACCTACAACTCTTTGTCTAGACCGGTCCGTCGACCTGGTCTTGTCGCACTGCTGCCAGTCCATCGAGTACGTCGGTCCCGTCTTGGTACCATGGCTAAATCACATCATTCATTAAAATTTTTCATGGCTTAACATCATATTTTTTTACGAGCTCTTGCTCATGCCAACTAGCCTTGGGCCCATTGTACGAGAATTTTTAAAATTGGGCATTCTAGCCCCCAAGTTCCAAAACCGAGGCCTCTAGCCTAATTGAGCTATTTGAGCTCCCGTTAAGAAGGTCTCCCAAAATCTTTAAGCAATGGCACATAGTCAAGGGAGAACACTTCTGACAAAATATGTTTTCACTCGTCAATCACACCAACCGGGTGTGATGACATCTCCGCTTACAACCAGTAAACGAGTTTTTCACTTCCTTCTAAGAATTTCATCATACCAACCAGGTATGATCTACTTACAATTGATAAATAGTTTTTACGCGTAGCTTCCACATCACCCCATCCAAGTGTGATGATAAAATTCCACTTAATAGTGGTTTTTCATTCCAAGGTACTCATCAACCCAACCGGGTATGAAGTGAAAATTCCCACTCACCCGATAAGTGTAGGGTATTTTCCCCTAAAGTGGCTTTCCACTTCCACGCGAGTTTATCATTACTGGCATTCTCGGTCCTTCGTATTCCTATACGATATGAACATCCTTGTTCATTAACATTGACCTAATTGCCCTAGTTCTTCGCGTATGAGCAAAATGCCCAAACTTTTCAATTATTTACATTTAGGTTTCTAAAGTTCTTTTTCCTTAACTTTAGGTACCTAATGTAAAATTTTCACCAAATTAAGTACCAAAACTTCTAAAATTTACTTTGTGACCTCAATTTTTTTCAAAATCACAAAAAGGGTTCAAGTTTCCCAAATTTCCAATTTGGTCCCCAACTTTTCAAACGTTACCATTTTACCCCTACTTTACAAAATGGCAATTTGACCCCAATGATTCCAAAAATTGACCAATTGGTCCTCTAACATATTTTCATGGCCAATTGGCCCTCAATTTTGGGAAATTACACTTTGGTCCCTCAATTTTATGAAATTCCCAAATTTCCCCCAATTTCCCCCTTTCAAAGTGGCCGAATTTGATTTCATCAATTTGACAATTCAATCGGGTTTGATTGTTGAAATTGAAGGTAAAATTGAGTTCCTACACTTTCACACGATTCAATGGAACTTTGAATTGCATCATTTGGCTCCGAATTGATCTTAAACGGAGATTCGTCAGAAAATTGGACTTACAGAGAGAAAGCTTCGAAAACTTACCGTCGGGGGAGCGGCGGTCCGAGCTTTCGATCGAGGTAGATATCTCTCATCCTGAGGTTTCTCCTAGGATCAAGAATTGCATCAATTTATATCGAATTGAGGGAGAATTTGGTCAGTGAAATTTCACTAGCTCTCTCTCTAACACTTATCGAAAATTACCGAGGGAAGCCAAATTGGCTTACCTTTCCGCTCTAATTCAATCGTATGAGGGCTGTGGAAGTGTTAGAGAGCTTGGTTTGGCATGAGAAGGGCTCAAATTGGCCATTTTTTGCTCGGCCGAAATAGGGCAACTTCAGTCTGTCGGAGCTGCTTTACTGTTTAATCACGCTGGTGCTTCTCCGGCGATCCTCAAAGAAAATGGAGACTACCGTCGGGTAGCTGACTTCTCCCCGAATCTAAGGAACTCGACCTCACCTTCTTTGGCTAAAAAAAAACCCAATGTTGGAGCTCTGGTTTGAGCTTCACCAAAAAATGGAGCAGTAGGGAGAGATAGGAGTTTTCAGGTGTGAGGAGGAAGAATAAGGAGGGGCTCTTTATATATGATGCTCGGGGACTCTTTGGCCGTCTAATTGGCACCTTTATGGTGGTCATTCATTGCTTGAAACTCATTGAATGGAGATTTTTCATCTTCGTCAGCACTGCTCGATTTTTCGGCGAGTGAATAGTGTTGTCATCTAAAGGAAGAAGATGACACTATTCTGAACCGGTTCGAACTGGGTTTAATGCTTAAACCAGTCGGTTTAGGCCTGATTCGACCAAGTTTTTCAAAATTAAAATCTTCAAAATTCATCTAAATCCATTCTCTATCCAATGGTGGCCTCAATTCTCCAATTTGAATTTTTTATGCCACATAGAAAAAATGAATTTAGAAATCGGTTTAATAGTGGTTCAAACCGGTTCAGGTCCGGTTCACCTGAACTAATCTGGTTTTCACTTCCAATTCATGTCCTTTTCCATGACTTTTATAATTCTCTAGGTCATTCAAAATTGCTAAATTTCCTGTTTTTCCCTTTCTCTAATGGTTGGGGTTCGTGAACCGGTTCGGTTTTCTCACCTTGGGTTGACCAGTTCTTTCCTCGATTTTCTTGTCTTTAAGGGATGGGGTTTACAACTCTCCCCACCTTTTAGGAGTTTTGTCACCAAAACTTAATTAGCAACCTTTGCATCAAGAATAATTTCCTTTGGTGTCATCTTGGGGTTTGCTTGACATGCTAACTCTTCGTTTGTTCTTTCAGTTAGCCACTTTTATATAATTCACTTAAGGAATTTCTTTTCCTTTCCATTGTTTACTCACTCCATGGAGTTTAGCATAACTAGGCATGTCTTACCCACTACTCCAAGGTAATTTCAGGATTGGGAGTTCCAAGCTGCCCAATCATTCCCTTGTCTAGTTATTCTCTTGATCATTGAAACTCTTATCTGTATGTCCTCTCGAATGCTACATACTTGCTTTCATGGGTTTCAGTGTTATCACCTTTTTGTCTTATTTTGACCCTTCCCTCATCCGTTGTTTATTACAACTTCAGTCCAAATTTTGTTTGACCTTGTCATGCTTACTAACTGACTCTTCCTTACTCGAGTCACATTTTCCTTGGGATTGTTGGTGCTTACATATCCCTTACGACATGACATATTCTAGGACCTGTCTCTCTCCATTAGACTTCAACGACACCTCATTTAGGGTCGTTCCCAACTTTCCAACCTTTTAGTGATTGTATAACTTCACCCCTCTTTTCATCGGGTAGTATTCCTCAACTACCTTTACCGTTATCCAATCATCCTTCATGCCTTGACAAAATGTCTTACACAATCATGTCGGCTTTCTATACCCACTCGTTCTTTTCCAACTTCCTTATTGGATCTTTCTGGTGCCAATCATTGGATTTTCTAATGACTTACCGACACACTGGGATTCTTCCCTCCTTATGTCTTTCTTCATTTCTGTTGACATCCTTTACTCAATGATTTTCCTTTTCCCTAAACCCACTCTTACTTGCTTGTGACCATTTCACAATTCAATTGTTTGGGGGAGTTCTCCTTTAACAATTTTTATTATCTACTATTTCCTTCAAAGTAGAGATCCCCCCTCCCCCCCAGTATTATATGTTCGAATTTCTTACTACTCCTTGAAGGTTTCCTTCCTTTGCATTCTTACACCCTTTTGAATTAGGGATTTTTCCCACGTTTAATCATTTCTTAACCATAATTTCCTAGTTCACCCTTTACTTTCCTACCCAAGGTATCTCCGATCGTTGAATATTATTTTGTGTACTCAACACTATGTCCACTCTATCACCCTTCTTTAGAGTGTAGTCTCCACTACTTCGCGATCCTTCTTAGAGTCTCATTTATTCTCCTTTGACCATCTTGTTGCTACTAGTTGCTTTCATCTGCTAGGTTCGTCGGAAATCCTTGATTGACTTCTTTGCTCTTCCAAAACAAGTAACACTTAGTCGTCCTGATATACCCTTAACAACATATGGTTCTTTGTGAGCTTCCTTATGTCGGATTAAGCCTCTTAGGATCCATATGGTGGTTCCTTAACTTCGGAACTTTCCTTTTTAAGGTCTCACTTCTTACTTTTATCCTTTTACTTAGGGACTCTTGTCCTAGTTCAACCTCCCTAACACTCCTTGGAGGCTTTTCTTTCTTTCCTTTCTTACACCCTTCTGAGATTGGTATTGTTACACGCTCTTTATCCTTCACTATCCTCCATTTCCTTTTTGTTCCTTATCCTCTCTTCAAGGAACTCTGACTGATAGGTTGGTTCCTAGCACTCCATTTTATGTGCAGCCGTCCACTCCTTGGGCTCTATTAAGCGAGTCTGGGCCACAACCAGTCTTGATATCATTGGTTGTTTTCCCCTTAACCACTTCTGAATTGGAGGGCTTACTTTTCCAAAGTTTTTCAGATGTTCTTTCCTTTATTTCCTTATTATGGGTAGCCCACCCATTCTTACTTGTTACTACATCCTTTGATGCTATTTCCTACTTACCCGTTCCTTAGGTTTAACTTTCTCCTTGGGTCCTCCTAGTATGCTTCCTTCGGTTCTTTCACCTCGGCATACATTTCATCTTCTTATCCTTCATTACTTAGTCATTACTTCTTAGTTGGGACATATATGCCTTCACAGTGTCTCCTTCCTTGGGAAAGGTTTAGGCACTATTTGCTCCAAGATCTCTTTGTGCGAGACTTACTAAATTGTCCTTATGGCTTGAGTGTGGTCATCATTTCATTTTCGGCCATTTATTTCTTCAAGGATTTCCTTCACCCTTCCTTTCCACGGTTCTAGCCTTTCCACCTCCTCCCTTCCTTGCTGAGGTTTAGATTTATGACCTTCTTGAGGGTCAGTTCATTAACTATCTCATCCTCACTATTCTCCTAGTTCACTTGTTTTGAGACAATTGTCCTTTGATTTTTCTCATCCTTGATGCCTATCTCGTCATCCTTTTGAGGGTGTAATCCTTACTATTTTCCAGTTCTTCCTATGGCGTCTTCTCCCAAAGTTTCTAGTTACACCTTTTCGTTAGGTTAGTATACAACCCTACTTGACTCCTCTATTTTCCAAAGTAGGTCACACCTTGCTATCTCGAGACATCCTGATTGTCTTTCATTGTTCGAGCTTGTCTTCTATGGAGGAGGTATTTCCTTCTTTGCTCCTAGGTGGTTTATAGTGCTCCTTAAGGGAAAATTCCCTTTATCTACTTTCTTCTATGTTTGGGTTTTCATAAGGTCATACCCTTGATCTCTTTCCCGTAATCCTTTCTCATGTAATTGAGGCATACAATCACATTATTGAGGGACAAAAAAATTTCTAGGAACTCAGCTTCTTATTCATTGAAGTAAGAATATAGTTTTGGGGTTTTAACATCTATTGTGGGAGAATGTTACAATGACAATTTGGGAAGTACTCATTACTATGCTAGGGTCTGGAAGGATTTCTCCATGTGTAAAATTGGGATTCCTAGCCGGAATTGTGGTTCTTGTAGTGTTATCCCTTTGGGCTTCTGTAGAGGTAGAGGTGTTCTTATAGGAAGGCATCACTTTTATTCCTTGTGGTGTGGGATAGTCCTTTGCTACGTGTCCTACCCTTATACACTCATAACAAGTTCTCTCAGGTTCCATCCTCCGTAATGTTAGGCACCTTCTCATGTATTGTCCCCATTGCCCACATCTATAACAGGTACTCTTCTTGCGTGGACCTTTGTGGTTCCTCCTATTCTTTGAGAATTGCGGGGCCTTTATAAGGATTGTTTGTAGTTCGGTGCCTCATCGTCCTCGAGCCTGAACACCTTAAAAGTTTTCCTATCGAGTCCCCTTTGACCCAGTGATACTCCAAGTGTCCTTTTATATTCCTAGTTCAATTCCTCATTTGGGATGAGATTCTCCCTAGTTTCTGGGGTGGCTTGGTATATAGTCTTGATAATGCATTCAAGGAAACAGGCTTTGATACCACTCAAGTTTTCACGCCTGACCTGGTTTGGTCGGATCCTCGTGAGCAACCCGTCACTCTCCCAGTTTATTAAGGGTTTTCCTCTTCTTTAAACTGTTTAAACTTGGTTTTATACTCCGAGATAGAGTTAAGCCCTTGTCGGAGTCAGAGGAAGTCTTGGTTCTTCTCGTTGATTAGATGTGGAGCTAGGTATTCCTCTATATATCTTTCCTCGAATAGCTCCTATGTGGGGGTGGTGACATGCAAGTTTCTGACATTATCTCACCACCTCTTCACACTAGCTTCCAGGAAAAACTCTGCCAGGATCACCATATCTTTTGGTGAAATCTTGACTATCCCCATGAGTTTCTTGATGCTAGCTAGCTAGTCCATATCAGCCTTCGCATCCCTTTCTCCTAGGAATGGTTTACATCCTAATTGTCGGAGGGTTTTGAGGTATTTGGGAATGTCCACTAGAGGAGGAACATTAGCATGAGGGGGATGGGATTGTACTTCCTCAAGCTCAGCTCAAGGGTTGGTGTCCACCTCAAGAGTGAGGTTAGGCCATCCAAACACTCGGGTGAACTCTTCGTACAATCTCTGATGTTCCAAGCTTAATCCAGGTGGGGTTGTCTAGGCTCCTTGGGGGAGTTTCCATAGGGAAGGTTGGTTGGGCAGTGTTGGAGACTGCGTCTCTAGTTCTCTTGGCTCCTTTCTTGGAAGCCATCTGTAAATTTTAAAAATTATTCCTATTAGTTACTATGTTCTCTAATTTTGATAATATATTTAAAGAAACATGCTTTGATACCACTAAAGTTGTCACGCCCCGACCCGGTTTGGTCGGATCCCCGTGAGCAACCCGCCACTCCCTTTTATTCATGAAGGGTTTCAACCTTTTCTAAATTGCAAGAAGTAAGGCGTCCTTTTTTTTGTATTTCCTGAATTAACATTATACACAACTGAAAAATAGACATACATGTCTTTATAGTTCCATACAAAGAGGTCTTTAAGTTCATTTTTTCCTTGATTACCTAAAAAGGGTAAAAGAGAGGGGGTGAGTTCTACAACTCAGTGAGCAGGTGTTGGGAGTGAGTTTTAAAAACAACTTTATCCAACCCATGCCAAGGGTAATATTTTCTTTTAAAAAAAATATTTCCTCAATTTCAATTTCTTTTTCCAAAACCTTTTCCCAAGGTTTACCATTTCTTTTTACAAGGATTCTCAAATCATTTCCAAGGTTTTCTGAACCTTTTTCCCATTTCTTATATTAGGTGTGTTTCACAAACAACACATGCCCTTCATCAAGAAAGGTACACACATTCGTGAGATGCAGTTATGCCGACTGCACCCACTTGTGGATCAGAGCGTCTTTACCATCCACCCTGATAGAAGTCTCTGAATTCTACCCGGAGCCTGAGTGAACATCTCAGATGTTCAACCCTCAGACCCAAAAATACTTCGTGTCCATATGAGGACGGAGACTTTATCTCTGTCTCGTGCGCATGAAGCTCAAACACAGAAGCTTCAGGAAACCCCAAACACAGTAGTTTCATGGAGTCTAAACACAGAAACTTCGTGGAGTACAAACACAGAACCCCATGGAGTACAAACACAGAACTCCATGACTAACTAGTATGATGAGAAACACAAACCCAGTAACTTCTCTTTTCCCTTATTGCCACCGTGTCATCTAGCAGCCCTTAGGACACATCACTACCCCTCTTGGGCGTCTTAATGGTCTCGAACCTAAAGTGCATGCACAAACACAGTTTTCCTCAAAAGTCATTTAATCTTTGGTGCCACTAGTCCAATGGCCCTGACCCTCAACTTGACCTATAGCTATTTGTCCCAACTGGTCCGTCGACTTGTCATGTCACACTGCTGCCAGTATATCGAGTATGTCAATCCTGTCTCGGTACCATGGCCAAACAATTCATTTACTTAAGTTTTCATAGCTTAGAATCATGTTTATTTACGAGCTCCTGCTCGTGCCAACTGGCCTAGGGCCCATTGTTCGAGATTTTCAAAATCGGGCATATTAGCCCCCAATTTCCAAAACTGAGGCCTCTAGCCTATATGAGCTATTCGAGCTCTTGTCAAAAAGGTCTCCCAAAAGTTTTAAGTAGTGGCACACAGTCAGGGGAGAGCACTTCTGACAAAATAAATTTTTTCAATTATCCATCATATCAATCGAGTATGAGAACATTTCCGCTTATAACCGACAAGCAGGTTTTCCACTTCCTTCTAGGAAGTTTCATCATACCAACCGGGTATGATCCACTTACAACCAGTAATTAGTTTTTCTTTGTGATTTTCACATCACTCTTCTAAGATGTGATGATTAAAATACCATTTAGCAGTGGGTTTTCATTTTTGAGGTGTTTGTCATCCCAACCGGGTATGATATTAAATTCCCACTCACAATCGATAAGTGGTTTTTAGCTTAATTCGTTCATCACCCCAACTAGGTATGAAAAGTCTCACTCATGATGGCTTCCAATTTAGAAAAAGTGCTCATCATCCCAACTAGTTATGAAGTGTAAATTAGCCCACTCACCCGTTAACCATGACATGTTCATCCTTGGTTAGTTTTCCAAGTTGACACTAGCTTTCTCTTGATGACGTTCCGATCACACTTGTCCCGTCGGAGGTGCGACGATCCGAGCTTTCTATCAAGAAAGGTAGCTCTCTTCCTAAAGTACCTTCTAGGATCAAGAATTCCTACAATTGACCTTTCAGTTTCGTTGAGGTCGTATGAGGGTTGTGGGGATGTTAGGAGAGCTTAGTTTGGCTGGAGTAGGGCTGAATTCGACCAATTTTAGCTAGGCCGAAATAGGGCAGCTTCGGTCTGTCGAAGCTGCTTCAATGTTTGATTACGCCGGTGCTTCTTCTACGATCCTCGGATCGAATGGAGGTTGCTATCAGATAGCTGACTTCCCCTGGAGTCTAAAGAGTTGGACCTCTCCTTCCGAGGTTGAGAAAAATGCCCAAGTTGGAGCTCTGGTTTAAGCTTCACCAAAAAATAGAGTAGTAGAGAGAGAGGAGTTTTCAGGTGTGAGGAGGATGAATGGGGAGTGGCTTTTTATATAGGAAGCTCGGTAACTTCTTGGCCATTTGATTGGCGTTGTAATGGCGGTCATTCATTGCCTGAAACTCCCTGACCAGAGACTTTTCAGCTTCGTCGGCGCTGCACGATTTTCTGGCGAGTGAACAGTGCTATCATCCGAAGGAAGAAGACAACACTATTCCAAACCGGACCGGATTGGTCCGAACCGGGTTCAAAGCTTAAACCGACCAGTTCACCTCCAATTTGACCGAAATTTTCAAATCTAAAGATTTCTAAATTTATCTAAATTCATTTTCTATCCAATGGTGGTCTCAAATCTCAAATTTAAATTTTTTAAGCCACCTAGAAAAATAAATTTAGAATCCGGTTCAATAGTGGTTAAAACTGGTCCAAACTGGTTTAATCCGGTTCACCTAATCTAGTTTGGGTTTTCATCTCCAATTCATTCCTAAGTCCATTTTCATGACTTTTGGGACACTTTAGGTCACTCGGGATCCATAAATTTCTCGGTTTGCCATTTCTCTATTGGTTCCGTTTCATAAACTGGTTCAATCCTGTTAGATCTGGTTCATTTGAACCGGTCTATTTTTTTTCTCTTCCAATTTGTTCTAAAGTTATTTTCCAAGGTTTTATGAATCGTTTGGATCACCTGGGAGTTAAAAATTTTCCAAATTGCCCGTTCTCTAATAATCGGTTTGTGAATCGGTATGTTGTTTCTTACTCGGTTTGACAGGTTCTTTTCCTGGTTTTCCTTAACTCAAAAGGGCGAGGTTTACACTAATACCATATAAGAAGGTATTATATATCGATAAGGGGTCGAACTCATATCTACTTAAAAGTCATAACTTGTAAGTTATGGAATCCTTACAACCTTATAAACCTACAACACTTCTCTATTTTATCCAATATTAGATTCTATTATCAACAACCCCTTTCTAGGTAACCGAGGAAAAATCCACTTAAAGACCTCCCGATAGTTGAACCCGCAAGACATATATGTAAGGTTAACATATTCAGTTTTAATTAATGTTATTATATGAAAGATACATGTGAAATGACATTTTACTTCTCACAGTTTAGAGAACGGGAAAACCTTTAATAAACCGGGAGAATGGCGGGTTGTTCATGAGGATACGACCAAATAAGGTTGGGACGTGACATCGCTAAACTAGCATATAAACATAGCAGTAATACTTATTTGAGAATCTAACCTATCACTCAGCCATCACCCCAAATCACAAAATGACTCAAAACCCAACAAATTTCCGATTAATCAGAACCATATTCACACTAAAAGCACAAACCCAAATATTCGTTTAGGTTCTTATTATTATTTTAGGATTTTGTTACGGGTTCAATTTCGATTTTCGGTCCAATTGATCTTAACTCCGATTTTAGAAGTTTCGATGTTACATGTATAGACCCAAATGTCAGCTTAGTGCGGTCAGACCTAAACGTTGGGTCAGTGCGACCGTACTCGTACCCAACCTAAGATCGAGTTCACGAGACCCGACCCGTATGTACTTGAACCCAACCAAGCCCACACAAATGTGGTAAACCGAGTACCGATTTAGGTATATGCGAGTGGACCCAAACTCGATTCGAGATGGGATCGAATTCGAGTCGAGCGCAAGTTGAATCTCAAGCTCTAGATCCACATGCAATCCTACTCATAAGTAGTTATCTAATATATATATATATAAATCATACTAAAATTATTAGGCCTCAAATTGGGCTTTATCCAATATAAAAAGTTTTTTCATACTTTTTGAGGATATGTCCTAAATATATTTGTTGGAGCCTCTTTTTTTATATTTGATGAAATAATTTTTATTGAATTAGATTGGAAGAATGGTGATTAGTAATTATATTATAAGAGTTAATATAATTCATTCACTTTTAACGAATATTTTAGGGAAATGCACATTTCAATATTTTTAATGAATTGATTGGAACAATTTTAAAGGTGCTTAATTAAGAATACTATTTCAATCTCATTCCCCCTCATTATTTTCATTATTTTGTTCAAAGGGGACATTAGTTTCAACATTACAAGATTGGTAACTTAAGTGCACCATATATAAATAACAAATAGAAGATTTCAAATTAGGAATGTAGATGCCGACATGAGGTGGAAAGGACAGCAGCCACATCAAACAAATTATCCAGATACAGAGATCCAAAGTTTACGTTTTAAACAAGTGGCGGTGGAAGATGAATATGGACCGTCCATTTCCTTTCCATTTGCAGAGTGCCTCCCACCATTGTGACTCCTTCCGAATCCTCTAGCTATCCTCACATTTCTACTTCCTCCTCCTCTGTCGCTGCTTCTGACGCAGGCGTCTCACACCAGAGAGGTCCACTAGGTATTCTTTTCTTCTTCTTCAACTTTTGGGCATGCATTTAGAGATCTGGTCTTGCTGTTTGATTCCTCGGAATCCAAAAAAGACTGTTGCTTTTCGTTGGTTGTAGTCGAGATGCCTCCTTTGTGGGCCAAATTTTGGTTTTCCTCTATGTTCAGGGTTCGTATCTCACATTATTGTCTGAACTGCTACTAATGCTCGGAATGGGATCTTGGCGTCTTAATCTGTGGATTCCGATACTGTATATTTAGCTCCTGTTAATAGATAAAATCAACCGTTGGTCGCAGAGTTGCAAATTCGCTTGGCTTCTTTCATTTCTATAGAAAGAAATAGCTCAATCACGGGAATACGGAATATCCGTTTCAATTACTTGGTTGAATATCTTTTACTTCTTATTGCTCATACGCATATCTGTTGGACTACCAAAGGTGTGAAGAACTTCCTGTGACTATTAAACTGTGTGGCTACCTACATGCTTCTTTTCCTAGCTACTTGTTTTATTGGAGAGCGTTTGCAAGTGATTGATCATGTTAGAATCTTTACCACTTTTTGTCATATCATGTTTGCAGAACGGTTGGAGGATTTATGTTATTAATCTTACCGTTTAATTATAATATTTGGTATTTTTTATTTGTTAACAATTGTTTTAGGCTGGTCTATTGATCCAAATTGCATAAGCTCAAACATTTATTGTGGTCTTGTACTCCAACTGGACTGTTTGAGTCTGGCCTAGAATTTTATATGAAGTATATTCATTTGCTTCGTTAAACCCTTCTTATTTCACTATACGATCATGAATTCTATATGCAGCATGAATACATGGGCTCGCCTTGTTTGAATCTGAGGATATGCATTGTGTTTTTATACTTAAGAACATTTTTGTGTTAAAGGAGGCATTAAGTTGAGGTTTGAGAACAAGTTTGAAAGTGCCAAAGAGATGAATGTGAGGTTATGCTCACCCTCTCAAGAACCCTCATCAGTCCCTTTCATCGATGGTCTGCATCATCCCAATGTGAATCTCAAAAGGGATCATCTTGAGCCATTTAATACTGCTCATTGTGCAAATAGCCCTGCAATATCCTATAGTGTAGGCAGAAAAGGGATCCAGTCAGGCCATGTCATTCCCTGGCATATGGAAGAATCATTTGCAGCAGCAAAGCAGCAAAAGGAGCCATTTAGAAAGCTTGAATATGTACGGACTTTGTTAATAGACAACTATGATAGTTACACATACAACATCCACCAGCAGTTATCAACCATAAATGGAGGTAAGTTGTAAACTGGAGATTACATTAGACAATAGTCCTTTTCCTGGTTTTTTATATACCCTTAATGTTATCTTCAGTATTTGTGCTGTTATTTTTAACTTGATAGTATAGGCCATATATGATGTGAATATAGGAAAAAAAGAATTACCTGTGACAATACTATTCACTTGTTCTTTTATTGGTCGATTCCAAACATGGTTGTCAAGATGTCTATATCATGTTGGCATAGTGAATTTTACCTGGCTGTAGTTTTCCTTTATCCCCATTGTTTCTTAGATAGAAAGTAACATAGTATGTGAAGCAGTGCATTTAAACATTCGAAGTCCTGGCCTTTGTTTATCCATCCTCAAATTGTTATGGTGCCAGTGCCTCCTGTTGTGATCAAGAATGATAGCATGACAATGGAAGAAATAAGGAAACACCTGTATGGGGAAATCACATTTGATAACATAGTTATATCTCCGGGACCTGGCTCTCCATCATGCCCAGAGGACATAGGTATCGTACAGGCATTTTTTTCAATTTCTGTACCTACTGTTTTCAATCATATGATAAATTTAAGCCTTAGTACTTAATATTGGGAGAAAAACACCTTGGCAATTTTTTAGGGAGGTCATTGAGAATTCTCTTTATTCTTAAGATTTGTTGATCATGAACAAGGAATAGAAATAACTACCTTCAATTTTATTGGGTAATCCACAACATGGAGAGTAATTGGAAATACAAGTGAAACTAGATTGGAAATTTCTTTACTTCTATTAGCCATGATTTTATTTGAAATGATAGATGATGGACTTCATTGTTGAGGAGGACAGGTGATTACAATAATTATCATTTTCCCAGCCTCAGAATGCATCTAGTTATATAAAGTCGATGATGGTTCCAAATTCTTCTACTTTGGTCTGTACTGATCTTTATCATATTTATAATAAAATCCAATTTATATTGTCCATAAGGTTTGATGAATTTTGCAATATTTTGCAGGAATTTGTCTGCAGGTGTTGCTTGAGTGCAGTAATATCCCTATTCTTGGTGTTTGTCTTGGGCACCAGGTATTTATAACAATGTAATTTATGGACAACCTCATTCACTCTGTTCCTAAGCTATAACATGCTAAAATATCTAGGATTTACATCACCCTTGTATGATTTCAAAATTCCTGAAGAATGCTTTGACAGGCTTTGGGTTATGTGCATGGTGCTCAAGTTGTCCATGCACCTGAACCAGTTCATGGCCGTCTCAGGTATCATGTACTAATAGTTTATCTTCTTTCATCCTTTTGCCTGCTTAAAGTGTAATACATTTTTAAATGCAATTTGAGAAAATTCTGTATGGCATTTTTATAAGAGTGCTGTGTTTCTGCTTCATTAATTTCCTGTATTAATTCTTAGTGAGATTGAGCATAGTGGCTGCAGGCTGTTTAGTGGAATTCCCTCAGGCAGAAACTCTGGATTCAAGGTTAGTTTCTTAACAATAATTTTGGATGTTAATATATTTCGTGACTGATATCTTTAATTTCAGAATCCTCATTATTCTTAACATTGGTTTCTACATTTTCTTCCAGGTTGTTCGGTATCATTCTCTTATAATAGACCCTAAAACACTTCCCAAGGAGCTTGTGCCTATCGCTTGGACAACTTGTACCAATCCCCTACCATTTTCTGAAAATACAAATACTGATATGTCTCTCAATGCCCCATTTTCAGAAGTGCCAAATGGAAAGTCTGTCCATATCCGTCAATCCAAGGCATCTTCAAGTTCAAAAATCATTATGGGCATTAGGCATTCCACTCGGCCCCATTTTGGTGTTCAGGTATTCTATCCTGCCAAATAGTATGCCTTTTCTGTTTCCTCTGTTCTTTCTACCCATCCCCTGTTATTAACATGTTTAATCCATAGTTTCATCCTGAAAGTGTTGCTACTTCTTATGGAAGACAAATCTTTAAAAATTTTCGTGAGATGACGGAAGATCACTGGGAAAGAGTGAAAGCATCTTTTGTACGAGGGAAAAGTGATAATTTTGCTGGTAAGAGAAGAGCACACATGTTTTGAGGCTCCTGATTTAATTAGTCTCACTTCAAGATATGTCTTGAGCAGTAAAATGTTTCTAGAAAATATGCAGGTGGCCAATACAAATCATCTCTTGAGACAAGTTTCTGTACGGGACAAGAAGCCTTGGATGAATTCTAGTACAGATAATTTGTCCTGCTTCGTGGATGCTGATGAAAAAGATCCTCTCTGGGTTGCCAGTAAGGATAATACGATCATGAGGAAGAAATCTCTCAGGCTGAGATGGAGAAAGCTTGACCAATTTGCTGCAAATGTTGGGGGTGCTGATAAGATATTCCGTGACATTTTCACTCAATATGGCTATGAGAACACCTTTTGGTTAGACAGTGCCTCAACAGAAAAGGTATCTTATGGATTTCTCAAGAGATACAAGTTAATTTTTCTTTTTTAATTCTGCTCACCATCCGGACTTTCAATATAATATTATATTGGTGGACCTTTTCCTTTATTATTTCTCTTTTGTTGATATTCAGGGAAGAGCTCGATTTTCCTTTATGGGAGCAAAAGGTGGACCTCTTTGGAAGCAGCTGACATTTAGATTATCCAATAAAAGGTTCATGTTTGTATTGATCTCTTCTGCATATCCCTTCTGTTTTCTAGATCTACTGAGGTTATGAAAAGCTATCCCCCATTCCCCCACCATATTTTTTCCATTGCAGCAATGCTGGTCATAAAGTTGGAGGCAATCTATTAATTGAAGATACTAATGACTGCACAAGTTGTACTTTTCTGGAAGACGGGTTTTTCGATTTTATGAACAAGGTAATAAAACTAATGAAACATGTTTAAAGTATCTTCATTCAATAGAATAAATTATTTTTAATGTCAAATCTCAGAACATTTTCTTACTTATGATGAACTGTCATGCTTATAATTTAATAATAATCAGACCATGGAGTTTTTTTGTTATTGATATAAAATATAGTTTCTCTTGTTACTTTTGTAGGAGCTTCAGTCATTTCACTGCGAAGAAAGAGATTATTCAGGATTACCATTTGACTTCTTTGGTGGATATGTTGGTTATATTGGGTAAAAGCTTGCATTTGTCACGAATCTCTGAATCTTTGGTCCCTTGTTTCCAGAAAAATGAGATCTTTTTCAAATTGTCAATTTCCATTTTACTCTGACAAGTCAAAAAACAAGATATTTTGGATTATATAATATACAAATTTTCTGTATTCCATTGTTCTTTGAACTAGAATAACTGCAAAAAGATCATAGCACAAGTTGTTGTATGAATCCCTTTCTTTTATGGTATTCTGGAGCTGATATTTATTTATTTTCTTAGTAGTGTCTTTTAATTTCTATTTCAGGTACAGCCTTAAACTTGAATGTGGAGCGGCCTCAAATAACCACAACTCAAAAGCTCCAGATGCTTGTTTCTTCTTCGTAGATAACATCCTCGTAATTGACCATCTTAATGAGGATGTGTACCTGCTGTCCTTGCACGATCAAGATACTGAAGAAACCTCATGGTTAGATGAAACAGAGCAGAAGCTTCTCAATCTAAAGGTTCATCCTTTGCTGGAGAGAAAGACCCTAACCAAAAAACCTGCACTTCGAACTACACCTGGAGTTGGTTTGCATGCTGATAAATCTAGAGATCAATACAAGAAAGATGTGGAGAAGTGCCTTAAGTATATAAAGGATGGGGAGAGCTATGAACTCTGTCTTACAACTCAGCTTAGGAAAGATGTTGGGAAAATGGATTCCCTTGGGCTTTATCTACACCTCAGGGAGAATAATCCTGCACCATATGCAGCATGGTTTAACTTTTCCAGTGAGAACCTTTGCATATGTTGCACTTCCCCAGAAAGGTTTCTTCAGTTGGACAGAAATGGCATCCTTGAGGCGAAGCCTATCAAGGGTACAATTGCTAGGGGGGCAACCAAAGAGGCAGATCAGCAGCTCAAATTGCAGCTCCAGTACAGGTACTTTACTTTAAGTTACTGGCATCATATATCATACAAAGTTACTTCTGTCTAAGCTATATGATGTCCAGAACCTCATTGGAATCTAACTAATCCAAATTTGAGTCAGAAAGGCTCATTAAGGTGATAAAAGTTCTTCTAACATACGCTTTCTCTAGTCATAACAGTCAAATTGGATTTTTCTTAAGAGGAAAGTATGCCTTATCCATCTCAAGCAACTTAAGTTAGTTGATATGAAGTTATTATGATAAAAGTAATATGGGGGTGCAAGTTATATATATATATATATATTATGAGAACTTGGTTTTGGTTCTTAAAGAATAACATGGTCATACTGTTCGATGAGTGCCTAGGGAGGCTAGAACCTCCTGAGAATATTTCAATTCCTGAAAATATACAGGATTTTGTGGCATAATTTGGTTTGATATATATTACTAGATTTCAGGTATATTTGCCTTTAGAGAATATTTCTTAAGAAGTAAGCTCACACACCAGGAACTCCCAACATCCTTGTTGATGAATCCCAGTTAAATAGGTTGTCCTGTGTATTTTTGGGAGTCGGCCTAAGAGACCACTTCCAAATATGTTATCTTGGGCGACTATGCGGCCATGCTTTCTTTCAGTTGTGCTCTCCAAGATTCATGATTATCAAAGGCACTTGTTTCTTCTTTTTGTCTCTCTGCAGTGAAAAGGACCAAGCAGAGAATCTGATGATAGTGGATCTACTAAGAAACGACCTCGGTCGCGTCTGTGAGCCTGGGTCAGTCCATGTCCCAAAGCTCATGGAGGTTGAATCCTATGCAACGGTTCACACTATGGTTAGCACGGTCCGTGGGCAGAAGAGGCTGGATGTCAGCGGGATTGAGTGTGTGCAAGCTGCCTTTCCCGGTGGGTCCATGACAGGGGCCCCAAAGATTAGATCCATGGAGCTACTGGACTCCCTCGAGGGTTGCTCAAGGGGGATCTACTCAGGATCAATTGGGTTCTTCTCGATCAACCAGACATTTGACCTCAACATTGTGATCAGGACAATTGTGATCCATGAGGGTGAGGCCTCCGTTGGTGCAGGTGGCGCAATTGTGGCCTTGTCCAACCCTGATGATGAGTATGAGGAGATGAGGCTCAAGACGCAGGCTCTGGCGAAGGCCATGGCACAGTTTGATGAAATGTGAATTATATGCAGTAGAACAATCATATTTTTTTTATATCATTTGTTGTACATTTTTTCCATGGTGGGAACTTTTTGGTAACATGATATTGGCACTTAAAAACGCACTTTTCACTGGAATTATCATTCTTTATTTTCAATATTTTTTTACTGCTTGTGGTAGTAAGAATTAGCAAAATTGGAGTATACATCACTATCTGGCCAATTGGAAAACATGAGAGGTTTGGATGTTGGCGGGTAAAGATCTTAATAGTGTTATAGAGGGGGAGTAATTGAGGATTTGTGATTTCATCAATTTGTACACTTCCATTACCCTCCATAAAGTAGATGAAGGGATCATTGATGATTTATTTTACCCTCTTAATACATACTCCAAAATATATCATTCTCCTGGTTACCATATAAATTTAACATTTTAGTTAATGGCTCAATGATATTCCTTCAAACATTATCCTCAAACGAATCAAATCATAAGCTACCACAAGCTATATCATCCATATATAAATATGGATCATAAACCGCAATTGAGAACTTCTCAACCCATGCTCAAAATGTAACTTTTTTTCTTTTCCTTTTCATATGCAAGTATAAATCTACAAAACCTTCCAATAATGTCATTAGACCAAAACTTCATTTTTAGCACACCTATCACCAATCTAACTTTTAGAAAATTTTCAACTAAGTTCACTACATTGCATACACAAGAATCACAACTAATTCGACCTATACCAAAATTTGTGATTATAATTTATCTTTTCATATAGCTTTATATATATATATATTGAAAGTTTTTAATTTATCACAATTTAGTTAATTAATTTCTTATTCCTGTAAACAATGACTTTGATTGTTCTTTCAAATCTTTATTTTTCAAATCAATCATTAAATCTATAAATTTTTTTATAATGTGGTCCACAACTTTTAATTTTTGGTAATTTTTTTTGCTCAATAAAATAATATTTTATTAATTTATCAAATAGGATATAATATTCGTACAAGAAGATGAAGATGACATTCTCAATAATAGATATAACATTATCGGGTAAAATAGTATTCAAACCACTTGAGCCCCGACTCTTCCTATAAAAATATACTAATACATCTGTACATGAGTTTAATGCAGCTATTCATTAATACTATTTTATTTTTGGTAATTCAATTCTCAAATTTTTCTTATTTTTAATTTGATTTCAAATATTATATATTCACAATTTGGTACCAACAATCCATATTGTAAACCACTTTATCAACTTTTAAAATTTTAAATTTTAAAGTTGATCCCTCAAATATTTATTTTCTTCAATCTAGTCCTTATATTAAAAAAAATTCCAATTCAATCAATTTCTTTTTGATGAAAATTAAACTCATCAACACTTCACCCCATGAGTCCATTTTATCCAAAATTTGTATAAGTTGTCGATTTGAAGGCCTTCATAGAATTGAGTAAGGGAGGGAGCTAATTAAGCTTTTTAGAGGGGAGGAGTAACATTGAAGATTAAGTTGAGCATAAAAAAATTCATTTAGATACTTTAGAGATCAGAAGTTTTTTAATTTGGGTGGAACTTTGCTAGAGTAACTATTTTATAGGAAGACCATGGTTGAAATAAGGGGAGTTATAGAAGATCATGGTTTGTGAGAAGTTATTGTGAGCTAATAAGGGATAAAATATATATCTACTTAAAAGTCAAAACTTGTAAGTATTGGAATATTTTCAACCTTATAAACCTATAATACTTCTCTATTTTATTCAATATAAGATCATATTTTCTACATCCGTCCTCACGTGCAACGTGTGTACATTTTCCAGGTGCAATTTTAAATCGCCCTTAAAAACTATTTACAAGCCAAGTATTATTCTTCCAGTCTTGGATGAGGGGAAACAATGTCTTCGAGTTAGGTATTTTTCCTCCATACTCGTACAGACCACGAGTCGGATTTCTAGTCTCGAGTCGGGTACAAGTGCAAGTCTACTTGCTCTGATACTATATGAGAAGGTATTGTGATTCAATAAGGGGTCAAACTCATATATACTTAAAAGTAATAACTTGTAAATAGTATAATCTTTTCAACCTTATAAATTTACAACACTTCTCTATTTTTTCCAATGTAGAATTATATTCTCAATAATCTCCAACTATAAAAAACTATCACTCTAAATCAAGGTCAGTCAAATAGCCTCAACGATAAGAGATGTCGATGGAGGAATGAATTTCTAGACTCAAACAAACTTTATGGCGATTTGGTTGTGTCTCAGCTCTTTATCATGTATGTACTAGAAAGAGTGGAATGAAAGTTATTGATGATTGATTAGTAGTTTGAAGAGAGAAAATTTCCCGGAGTTTATTAAGTCCTCACTTTCATTTTTTATATCAAATCTACGTGATAATTCTTGAGTTCCTTTTACAATACATATGACTTACAATCATAAATAAACTCAATTTAGATAAAATACATACCTTTATTTCATTCTAAAATAATAAAGCCAATCCTTTTTTTCTAAATAACTTTCATAGCACACTATTTATAGCATCAAAAAACTCAAATAAGATACAAACCAATTATTTTAGTATAAATTAGTCTCAAAAAGTTATTTAAAAAAAAATACCCAATTAGGCATATTTTAACATTTATGGTCAATTATATAAATAAAAATACAAAAAAAATATTTCAACCAAAATCGGGTCAACTAGATGATCGTCCTTAAATGATGCTTGCATTGTTCTTATTCCCCTATTTTTTGGTGTTTGGCATGCTATCATTTTGCTTCGAATCTATGACAATTGAATGTGTTTTTTCATACAAAGGATCGATAAATGTATCACACTTCCTCCTTTATATATTATTGTCCTCCTTCCATTATTTGTCGCTCTCCAATCTCACCATTTTCACTGAAAGTAACCTTTGATGGAGTAGTACTCTATTTTTTAAAATATTAAGTAACATTGGGTTGTTGATGATGAAATTAACCCTGATTTGGCCTAAAATCGAGGCTTCCTCCCTTGATGTCCCACTCCCTCCAAGCGTGCTTAGTCAAGCTTAAATTGTGTTGAAATGACTTCTACCACTATTTCGATTGTCTGTCATGTTTTGCTCCCTCTCGTGCTCTATATTTCTACCATTTGATTGAACTTTGATCGAGTCCGACTGTAATAATATAATTTCAGAACTAGAGTTAAACCAAAATTTAATCAAGGTTGGACTAAAAATGAAGATAAATTCAATAAACCATTGTTCCGAAAAATAATTATAAATAATTATCAAAATATATTTAGAACAAAATTTTGGATGAATCATCCTTACTTGAAAAATGGAGTATCGATAATTATTTGAGTGGAGTCAAAATTTTAATCGGGTTAAATTAAATTGTATTAGATTGAGCTTTATATGTTCGGAAGAACAAAAAGGTATTTTAGTAAATTTATTTAATAATATTAATATTTATAAAAGGGTTCAACCTAACTCGGATCAACTATAAAATTCAATCCGATAACACTGGATCAAAACTTAATCAATTACGGTCAAACAATTCAGGCTTATGGAATTTGGGTTTCTAAAAAATATAAATAATTGGAGCCTTATGGAATTTGGGTTTCTAAAAGAAATAAATAATTGGGTTGGAGATAGGAAGAGCCAAGAAGTAGAGCCATCCAAGATGTAACCAATAATAGGCGCACAATCCATGGAAAAAAATCCATAAAATAATAAGTCAACAAGTTAGCTTTTGAAAAATGGAAAGCCCACCTTTTCCCTCCTTCATTGTTTGAAATGCCAAACACCTCCTTCTCTTGTAACACTAGACACCTCAATGCTCCCCCTCCCATTTTGAAAATGCGGAGGAAATCCCTTTATGAGATTTTATTTAATTGAAATCCTGAGTAGGGATTGTAGCCCTTCTTTTAGAGAAGTACCGGTCAAATTTTGAGCAGTTACATTTGTATATCTTACTTGTTAAATATTGAGAGTGTTTCCATGGGGCATGCTATTAATTACTTCTTGCAATCAAATGTGGGGAATTCAATTTTTTTCCCAAATTTCCACAGAGTAACAATATGTTATCCACTCCCAATTAACTAGGTTTTGGAAGGGGATGAAAGAATAACTGAATTACACTTCGACTGAATCCATCAATTTATCCACCTATCCTATAATAAGCTAAAGAAATTATTTTGGTGAATTCATTTCCTTCCAGACAAATAACTTTTGAACAAACTTCCCCTTTCTTATAAGTAAATTCCTCCATTCCAATGAATGCTAGGGACCATCTATATCTGTTAATGAAGTTAAACCGTGTCTTAAGTTATTTCCGGAATTGAATGTTATTTTCTCCTACAATTGAATGTGATATCACTCAAATCATGAGAGAAGTTGATTACCCTTCCAATTTCCAAAGATGCAGAGCACCCTCCTTATTCCAGAGATGATCGCATCTCCCTAAAAACTATATTGGAGCATCAATCCTTGGGAAATAAAAAAATCCTCTAATTAGAAAAAGAAAACAATTGGTGGTCTTACTCACTTCTTGCTACTTGAAATTTGAGTACGTGGGGGATACAAAATTAAAGTCCTCAAAATACTAAAGGGAAATGAATGAGTAATTACGATGTTTTGTTTGCATGTAGCAATGGAAACGAAACTCAAGGGTAAGAAGGTCACCGAGACATGTTAGGCCATCTCCTATTTTGTTTATTCTCCAAACGACCAAATCTACCATCAACAAGACCATACCTACCATCATCCATGACGGGTTCTATAGGGTAACGATTGATTACGGATAACCATCGAGTCAAATTTGGATGATCTGTGTGTCAACGGAGTTGTGTGAGACTTCAGATTTTGTGTTTGGTAGGGATAATTTTAGCCAAACGGTGCCATCATTGTAGATTTTTCCAATCCCGAGTCGATTGACTCTATTCACAAGGAGATATTTTGGGACACCTCTCATTATTTCAAGAACCAAAGATGTTTTCTATTGCAATAAATTCTAGAGCACTTCTTCTATGCTCCTCCTACGCTGTTTTCAATTAGAGTCAACATTGGCCTGCAAGTTCAAATATGTTATGTCAAAGATGTCGACGATATCAAGATTAGTGATGTCTAGTATTGTTGGTGAGGTCTTGAACAAGAATACACTCCACTCCTAGCTTCGATCTACTCTTGAATACAAGCCCTATTCCAGATTTGGTATCTAAGGAATTTTTTTTTTCCATTGCTTACTCATTCCATGTAGTTTATCCTAACTAAACATGTCTTACCTATGAGTTCAAGGGTATATCATTAGGTTCACATCTTCCTTTTTTTAGGGTAAGATTCTTCCCCTTGAGGTTTTTACTTAAAATTTAAGGATTGTGAATTCCAAGATGCCCAATCATTCCTATGTCTAGTCATTTTTTTTATCGTCGAAACCCTTAGCACATTGTCCTTTTGAGCATTACGTACTTGCTTTCACAGGTTTTAGTGTTATCACCATTTTTGTCCAATTTTGACCCTTCCCTCATTCGTTGTATATTATAGCTTCGATCCAAATTAAATGTTTGACCTTGTCATGCTTAACTGACTCTTCCTTACTTGAGCCATCTTTTCCTCGGTACTGTTGGGCTTACATGTCCCTTTTAGCATGACATGTTCTAGAACCTATCTCTGTCCATTAGATTTCTATAACACTTCCTTATTGGGTCTTTCTAGTCCCAATCATTAGGTTCTTTGATGCCTTACCGACACGCTCGGATTCTTTCCTTCTTATGTCCTTCCTCATTTTTGGTGGCGTCTTTTACTCAAGGATTTTCCTTTTTCCTTAACCCACTCTTACTTGCTCGTGACCATTTCACAATTTCCTTTGTTTGGGGGAGTTCTCCTTTAACAATTTTCATTCTCTACTATATCCTTCAAAGTAGAGACTTCCCCCTTAGGCGCTATATGTTTGAATTGCTTACTATTCCTTGAAGGTTTCCTCCCTTCACACTCTTACATCCTTTTGATTTTGAGCTTTTACCCACCTTTAATCATTCACTGAACTTAATTTCCCAATTTATCCTTTACTTTTCTATCCGATGTATCTCTAATTGTCGGGTCTTATTTAGTGTATTCCATACTATGCCAGTCCTATTTCCCTTCTTCGAATGTAGTCTCTACTACCTCTCCGTCCTTCTTAGGTTATCAATTATTCTCCTTGAACATCCCGTTGTTACTAATTGCTTCCTCCCACTAGATTCGTCTGAAATCCCTATTTGGCTTCTTTGTTCTTATGAAATAGGTCACACTTGGTCGTCCCGATATACCCTAAACTACTTATGCTTCTTTATGAGATTCCTTATTTTGGGTTAAGCCTCTTATAATCCATCTGTTGGTTCCTTAGCTAGGGGATTTCCCTTTTAATGCCTCACTTCCTATCTTTATCCTTCTATCTAGGGACTCCCATCTCAGTTCAACCTCCATAACGTTCTTTGGAGGCTTTTCCTTTTTTTCCTTATTATGGGTAGCCCACCCATTCTTACTTGTCATGACTCCTTATGTTGCTATCTTCCTACTTACCCGTTCCTTGGGTTTAACTTACTCCTTGGGTCCTCCTAGTATGCTTCCCTTGGTTCTTTCACCTTAGCATGCACTTCATTTCCTCATCCTTTGTTACTTGGTCCATTACTTCATAGTCGAGACATGTATGCCTCCCTAGGGTTTCCTTCCTTGGGGGAATCCTTCCCCTTCTTTCTCGGAATTCCTTTTTATTCATCCTTTGTGTGTATTGAACCTTAAATTTACTTTCCTGACATTCTCGGATGCCATCCTTCCTATTTCCCCTTCCTTTAGAAATTTGGTGGGTACATCCTCAAGATTGTTTTTTTACTTGTATCTCATCACAAGTTTAATTTTTGTAAGGAATGAAACTTTTATTTATTATAATGATGACAAATTACAGGGTTTTGGGCTATATTTGTCTAGGGGAGCTATAGTAAGTACTAGCTATGGTACTAGGATCATTCCGTACTTCCTCTTAGGTGAGGTTGTATACTCTGGTTGGTACCCTCAACGTAGTGGCTATGTCTTGTCCTCCATCTAGTGTCCTTGGGTTGATGGTTACTTTGTTGTGTATCACCTTAAAGGGTTGGACAACTCTTTGCAAAGTGTCCGAGCTGTCCGCACTTGAAGCATGCTCGACACAACCTTTCATGACTTTTCCAGCACCTCGAGCAATAGGGGTTTCTCCTTTGTGGGGTTGTACTTCCCTCCCTTTGGGCATGATAACCGTCATTACTCCTAAAGGACTCCCTTTTGACCTTTTTGGCTGTTTTGTCCTTCTTCTTCCTTCTGGTCAGCTTGCTCTATCTGGCAACGTCTTGTCTGTACCAGACGCTCACACTCATGGGCCATGTTGATGATGGCAGCCAAATCCGTGGGGCATCCTAGTACTTCCATTCAGTCTCATATGTCCATGTTGAGACTATCCACAAATCGTTGGCAGATATCTGCCGGTCCGGCTAAATCTGGAGCAAAAGGTCTTAGTTCATTAAATCAAGTCTCATACTCCGAGATGGTGTAGAATCCTTGTTGGAGCTGGGAGAATTCTTGTTTCTTCTCATTGATTAGATGTAGAGCTAAGTATTCCTCTGAATACCACTCCTTGAATTGCTCTCAGGTGGATGTGGTGGTGTGCAGGCTCCTGATGTTGTCCCATCACCTTTTCGCACTAGCTTCCAGGAAGAATTCTACTAGGATCACCATCTCCTTTGGTGGAATCCTGATTACTCCCATGAGTTTCTTGATGCTGGCTAGCCAGTCCATAATAGCTCCAGCATTCTTCTCTCCTAGGAATGGCTTACATCCTAGTTGTCGGAGGGTTTTGAGATATTTGGGGATATCAATTATAGGAGGGATATTGATAGAAGTGGGATGGGACTGTACTTCCTCGGGTTTGGCTCGGGAGTTGGTGTCCACCTCTAGAGTGAGGTTAGGCCTTCCAAATACTTGGATGAAGTCTTCATATAATCTATGATGGTCCGAGCTTAGTCCAGGTGGAACCGTTGGGGCTTTTCTAGGAGTTTCTACATGGAGGGGTTGTTGGGCAATGTCAAAAACAGTGGTTCTTGTTCTCTTGGTTCCTTTCTTGGGAACCATATGAAATTTTAAGATTTATTCCTGTTAATTACTATGTCATATAGTCTTGACAATGTATTCGAGAAAACAGTGCCTAATACCACTCAAGTTATCACGCCCTAACCTGGTCTGATCGTATCCTCGTGAGCAACTCGCCACTCTCTTTAGTTCGTAAAGGGTTTCCCCCTTTTTAAAGCGTGAGGAGTAATGTGTCCTTCTTTCTTTTCTTTCTTGGAAAATTATTATACAAAACTGAATATCTTAAAATAGACATACTCGTCTTAGAAGGAAGGTCTTTTAAGTTTTTCCTTAATTACCTGAAAGGGATAAAAGGGAGGGGTGAGTTCTACAACTCAATAAATGGGTGATGGGAGTGAGTTTTCATAAATAGAACAACTTTAATCAGAGTATGCCAAACTTCTCATTTCTTTTAAGAATGTTCTTTTTTCAAATTTTGGTTTTCAAAACATTTACCTTGCAAAGGTCGACCTTTTCTTTCAAAAGGGTTTTTCCTCAATTTTTAATCGCTTTTCCAAAACCTTTTTCCAAGGTTTACCAATTCTTTTTCTAAAGATTTCTCAAATCCTTTCCAAGGTTTTCAAACCTTTTTTCCATTTCCATATTGCGTATGCTTCACAAACAACACATGCCCTTCATCAGGAAGGGTACACACATTTGCGAGATGCAGTTACGCGGCTGCACCCACTTGTGGATCGTAGCATCTTTACCATCCACCCTTATACAAGTCCTAGACTTCTACATAAATTCTGAGTGAACATCTTAGATGTTCAACCCTCATACCCAAAAATACATCTTGTCCGTATGAGGACGGAGACCTCATCCCGACCCCAGCCCGGTCTCATGCGCATGAAGCTACGTCGAGCTTCCCAGATTACTAGCATGACAAACTGCCCTTATCTCCACCATGTCGTCTAGTAGCCCTTAGGACGCATCACTACCCCTCTTGGGCATCTTAATGGTTCCGAACCTCAAGTGCATGCACAAACAATAGTTTTTTCCACAAGGCCATTTAACTTTGGTGCCACTAGTCTAACGGTCCCAACCCTCAACTCGACCTACAACTATTTGTCTAGGCCAATCCGTCGACCTGGCCCTAATGCATTGCCGCTAATCCATCGAGCATGTCGATCCTGTCTGGGTATCATGGTGAAATCACACAATCCATTAAATAAGAATTTTCATGGCTTAAATATATCATGTTTGTTTACGAGCTCCTACTCATGCCAACTGGCATTGGGCCTACTATATATGATTTTCCTAAATCGGGCATTTAGCCCCACAAGTTCCAAAATCAAGGCCTTTGGCCTATCTGAGTTGTTCTAGCTCTCGTCAAGGTCTCTTAAAAATTTTAAGCATTGGCACACAGTCAGGGGAGAACATTTCTAACAAAATAATCTTTCAATTCATCACACCAAACGGGTGTGATAACATCTCCACTTACAATTGGCAAGCAGGTTTTCTTCTTCCTTCCAAGAAGTCCATCATACCAACCGGGAATGATCTCTCCACTTACAACTATTAAGTATTTTTTTCGCTTAGTTCTCACATCACTCCAACCGGATGTGATGTTAAAATCCCACATATATGTGGTTTTTCATTTCCGAGGTGCTCATCATCCCAACCGGGTATGATGTTAATAAACCCACTTACCCGTTAACTATGACGTGTTCGTCCTCGGTTGGTTTTCCAAGTTGACGTGAGCTTCTCTTGCTAGCATTCTGATCACACTTGTCCCTACACGAATTAGGCAGCCTTTTCACTTAAGGTTTGGCATAATAGCCTTGGCTCACAATTTATCGATAAATTGCATTTAGGTCCCTAAAGTTTATCTTTTTTTATCTTTAGGTCCCAAATGCAAACCTTTGCCTAATTTGACTCCCAAATTTTCCAAAATTCTCTTTTGAGTCCTCAATTTATTCAAAATTGTTTAAGGGGCTCAAGTTTCCCAAATTTCCAATTTGATCCCCAACTTTTCAAAAATTACCATTTTGCTCCTACTTTTCAAAAATGGCAATTTGACCCCAAACATTCCAAAAATCGACCAATTGGTCCTCAAACATCTTTTTCATGGCCAATTGGTCCTCAATTTTGGGTAATTACGAAATAGTCCCTCAATTTTATAAAATCTCCAATTTCCCCGAACTTTTTTCCCCAATTTCCCCATTTCAAACTAGCCAAATTTGATTTCATCAAATTGACCATTCAATCGGGGTTAATTCCAATTGAAGGTATGGATCAGTTCCTACACTTCCATATGATCCAATTGAGCTTTGAACCACGTCATTTGGGTCCGAATTGAGCTTAAACGGAGTTTTGTTAGAAAACTGGGCTTAAAGAGAGAAAGCTTGGAAAGCTTACCGTCGGAGGTGCAGTGGTCCGAGCTCTCTATCTGGACAGGTAGCCCCCATGCTGAGGTTTCTCTTATGATCAAGAATCGATACATTTCACCCCAAATCGAGAGAGAATTCTATCATTGAAGTTTTATAGTTTCTCTCTCTAACTCTAACCTGCAACGACCAAGTAGGGCTGAATTGGCTTAACTTTCAGCTCAATTGAGGTCGTATGAGGGTTGTGGGGATGTTGGGAGAGCTTGATTTAGCCGGAGGAGAGCTGAATTTGGCCTCGGCCGAAACAGGGCAGCTTCACTATTTGATTCCGCCGGTGCTTCTCCAACAGTCCTCGGATCGAACAGAGGTTGCTATCAGATAGCTGACTTCCCCGAAGTCTAAAGAACCTGACCTCGCCTTTTGAGGTTGAGAAAACTACCCATGTTGGAGCTCTGGTTCGAGCTTCACCGAAAAATGGAGTAGTTGAGAGAGAATGAGTTTTTAGGTGTGAGGAGGATGAATGGAGAGGAGCACTTTATATAGGGAGCTCGGGAACTCTTTGGCTGTTCGTTTGGCACATTTATTGTGCTAATTCATGGCATGAAATGCCCTAAATGGAGACGATTCATCTTCGTTGGCACTGTCCGTTCTTCTCGTTAATGAACAGTGTCATCATCTGAAGGTAGAAGATGATACTGTTCTGAACCGGACCGGACCGGTCCAAACTGGGTTCCATGCTTAAACTAGCCGGTTCATGCCCGATTTGACCTAGTTTTTCAAAATTAAAAATTTCTAAATTCATTCTCTATCCTATGGTGGCTTCAATTCCTCAATTTGAATATTTTAAGCCACCTAAAAAAATGAATTTAGCAATCGGTTCATTGATGGTTCAAACCAGTTCAATTCGGTTCAGATCTTGTTCAGCTGAACCAGTCTAGTTTTCTCTTCCAATTTGTCCCAAAGTCCCTTTCCATGGTTTTTATGACTCTTTGGGTCATTCAAGATTTGTAAACTTCCCAATTTTCTCTTTCTCCAATGGTTGGGTTCATGAACTGGTTTGGTTTTCTCCCTTGGTTTAACTAGTTCTTTCTCCAAATTTCTTATCTTTAAGGGACGGGGTTTATAGGTCCAACCTAGTTCAATGGAGAAAATCGGTTCGTTTTGGCCCGATTAGACCAATTTTTTCAAAATTTAAAATTTCAAAATTAATCTAAATTCATTTTTTATCTAATGGTGGCATAAATTTTCCAATTTGAACATTTTAAGCCACCAAGAAAAATGAATTTAGAAACTAGTTCATGTATGGTTCAATTCGGTTCAATCCGGTTCACACTAAACTGGTTTGGTTTTCCCATCCAATTTACTTCATGTTTCTTCCCCATGATTTTCATGACTTTTGGGTCACTTGGGATTTTCCAATTCCCCATTTTAACCTTATCATTCTCGGTTCCTTAAGTGGTTCAATTTTTCCATTAAAGTGATCAGTTCTTTCTTGGCTTTTCTTGATCCGAAATGATGGGTTTTACAAAGGTACTTATAAAACCCACCACCCAAAGTAAAGGAAAACCAGGAAAGAACTGGCCAGATTAAGGAGAAAACTGAATCCTTTGATCAATCGAGGACAAAAAAGAGGGGTTTAAATGGGAAATTAGAAATCACAAGTGACCAAGAGGTCACAAAAATCATGGGGATGGATTGTGAAGGGAATTGGATGGGAAAACCAGATTGGTTCAGGGTGAATCAGACATGAACCAGACTGAATCGGATTGAACCAATTTGAACTATACATGAACCGTTCACTAAATTTTTTTTATTAGTGGCTTAAAATAATCAATTTGGGAAATTGAGGCCACCATTGAATAGAAAATTAATTTAGATAAATTTAAAAAATTTTAATTTTGAGAGAACCGGTCGAATCGGACCTAAATCGGTCAATTTGCACTTTCTAATAACTCAACCTGGTGCCCAGTCAACACACACACGACCAATCAGAGCACGACGTGTGGCAAGGCACGCTCTGTCAGTCGGTCAATGATCAAAGGTCAACAGGTGCCTAGTCAGCAACAACACACACATGACCAATCAATGAGAGGCAGCCATGAGTTCAATCAATGGTCAACGGATGATGTGGCGGCTAAGTCGGATCACTATGTCAGCATGACCAACCAATCACTGACTGTCATGTGTTCGTTCAACTGGTCAATGGTTGACATTGTGGCTGAGTTGAATTGCGTGTGAGTAGGATGACCAATCACGTGCTGCCATGTGGCCGGCCTACACGTGTGAAGCTCGCATGTGCATAATAGTGTCATCTTCCTCCTCCTTCTAATGACACTGCTCATCGAGCAAAGAAAATCTTTCCTTTTCCGGCGAATGGAAATTTGCTCTTATTTATGCAATTTTCGATCAGGATTAGCACGATCAGTATGGAAACTAGTCTGACAGAGGGTCTCCGAGCTCCCTATATAAAGAGCTCCCCTTCGTTCATCTTCCACACACCTCAATTCTCTCTTCTCTCTAAAGTGCTCTGATCTTCGGCGAAACTCAAACTAGAGCTTCAAGTTGGACAAATAACCCCAATTGAATGGCCAATTTGAAGAAATAAAATTCGGTCAGAAAAAAGGGGTAGAAATTGAGGGAAATTTGGGGGGAAATTGAGGATTTTGAAAAATTGAGGGATCTCCATGCAATTTCTAAAAATTGAAGGGCAATTGGCAATGAGAAATATGATGGGAGACCAATTGGTCAATTTTTGAAAAATTTGGGGCCAAATTGCTATTTTTGGAAAGTAGGACAAATCCGTAATTTTTTAAAAGTTGGGGACCAAATTGGGAATTTGGAAAATTTGATCCCCTTACACAATTTTAAGTAAATTAAGGACCCAAGGAAGACATTGTAAGTACTCGGGACTTAATTTGAGGAAAATTTAATTCTAGGGACCTAAAGTAAAAAAGTATGAACTTTAGGGACCTAAGTGTAATAAACCCAAAATGTTGGCCTAGTAGCCAATACTAAAAAGTTGGGAAGCTTTTATACAAAACACTAATGTATAAGAGTGGTAAACTTCTATAGGGACTCTTGAGATCGGAACACTAACTGGGGAGCCAAACTCGGACTTGGAGAACCAGCTAGGGACGAGCGCGTCAGAGTCACCAGGTGAGTGTGACATTTATACATGATACCGGTTGGGATGATGAACACTATTTTAAAGGCTAAAACCTGCTTATCGGTTGTGAGTAGGAATAAACAAACATAACACCTAGTTGGTATGATGAGCATCCTTAAGGAAAGGAGAGACCCGCCTACTGGTTGTAAGCGGATCCATCATCACACCCGGTTGGTGTGATTAGTTAAAAAGTGATTTTTTTTTTCAAAAGTGTTCTCTTGTGATTATGTTACAACTGCTTAAACTATTTGGGAGACATTATTAACTGGAGCTGAAGTAGCTCTAATAAGCAAGGAGCGTCGATTTTTGAACTCATAGGACTCAAGGCCCAATTTTGGAAAAAAACACGTGCAGTGGGCCCAAGGCCAGTGAGCATGGGCTGGAGCCCGTAAACAAATATGATTTGGAAGAGCAATGAAAACTCTTATTTAAAAATGCAAATTGATTATGTGATTCACCATGGTATCGAGTCAGGACCGACAACACTCAATGGACTGGCGACAGTGCATCAGGGCCAGGTCAACGGACCGAACTAGACAAACAGCTACAGGTCGGGTTGAGTGTCGGAGCCGTTGGACAGTTAGCACCAAAGAGAATGGCTTAATCATGAAAAATACTTGTTTGTGCATGCACTTATGGTACGGGACCATCAAGATGCCCTAGGGGGTAGTGATGGGTTCCAAGGGCTGCTGGATGACATGGTGGTGATAAGGGCAGTTCGTTGTGCCAGTTAGTCATGAAGTTCTGGGAGCTTCTTGCACATGAGATCGGGGTGGGATCAAGATGAGGTCTCCATCCTCATACGGACACGAAGTGGCATTCAGGTCTGAGAGTCGGACATCTGGGACATCGACTCAAACTTAGGATAGAAGTCTCGGACTTCTATCTGGGTGGACAACAAAGTCACGTTGATCTCCAAGTGGGTGCAGTTTAGGACTGCCCTACGAATGTCTATACCCTTCCTGATGAAGGGCATGTGTTTGTTTGATAAATGCCTCCCGAGGCAAGGGGATAGGCTAAGAGAGCTAAACACACCCAATATGGAAATGGAAAAAGGTTACGAGATTTGAGTTTGAGATAAATCCTTGAAAAACTTTAAAAATGTTAAACCTTGGTATAGGTTGATAATTATACTTGTTTGAAAACTCACTCCCAACGCCCGCTCACTGAGTTATAGAAACTCATCCCCTCTCTTTTACCCCTTTTTAGGAGCAAGGAGATCCATTGAGAGAGTTTGGAAAGATGTATCCCCTGTCAGGTATACTTAAAGTTCTTTTAAGCTTGCTCTAGTTCTGATTTATGCTATACCAGGGAACAAGATTTGAAATTACGTCTGGCTCCTCTTGATTAAGAGGAGGGGAAACCCCTCTTGAACCAAGGGAGCACGGGTTGATCATGGGGATCCGACCAAACCGGGTCGGGGCGTGACAACTTGAGTGGTATCAGAGTTGTGTTCCCTTGAAATCATTATCAATATTATGCCCTAACATTAATAAGAACTTAATTACCCTGTAGGAAGAAGAGTTCCTAGGAAGTTTGTTGTGTGAACCAACCCCACTAACAGACCCTTGAAAAAGGCTCGTACCTCTAGCAAGATAGACATTCAAAAGCTTGCTGAATTTGAGAACATAGTACCAAAGGACATGGTCGAGGACTATAGAAAGCTTCTTGGGGAGATATTGAAGCAAGCCAGCATAACATATCCCTCCCTAAGGTAGGAGGAACCCATATCTCCTCCAAGGAACCCAACACCACCTCCAGCACCACGATAGCCGAAAATGACCCCAACTCGAAAGGAGACCCGAAACAACTATTGGGATGCTCACGCAACTTTCATGAAGAATTTCTAGGCACCCCCACTGGCTCAGTGCAACTTAGATCCCACCCAATGGATAAAGTGGGCCTATGAATGTGAAGCGGAGATGCTGAGAAGGTACGGACTCGAGGTATTCCATGGAGTCCATCCTAGCAGGGAGGTCCAACAGGAGTATAGATGGACATCTACCAGTCCTTCAGAGCCCTTGAACCACGAATCTCGAAACAATTCAGAGGCGAACTCCCCATTTATAACCCCAAGGAACTAGAATAGAAAGTAGTGAGAAATTTTCTATAATAAGCCGAGTACAACAAGAAACTATTTTCATGAATGAATAAAGACTAATAAATTTTCTATTTAAAGTGTTAGTCTCCCTATTAACAACAAGTACCATTAAGGGATGAGAATATACCAATCAGGACCTAGGGTAGTATGTGGAGAGGGATCACCCGAGGAGGAAGACTACATGCCACATCTAGTTAATGTTGATTGACAATCCTAAGATAACCCAACCTAAACCCAAATAGTCCCCATAGAAATGAGGAACTCCCAACCTAGAGAAACAAGGCAAGTGGTCTAGTCAAAAGACTATGAAGGAGGATTCTAGGGAAGAACAAAGAGCCTAACCAGAAAGGGAGTCATAGGAAAGGACACGACCTAACAAAGAGGCAAAGGACCCAACTAAATAGGAAAAGAAAAGAGTATCCTTATAGGGGGTCGAGTGTAGGGGAAGCACACTTTTGTGAGGTCGAAGAATAGGACAAACCTAGGGAAAGGGAAAAAGGGGAAGGCAACATCTAGAGATGTAGTGACCTGTAGGAGTAGGAGGATTAGTACAAGAAAGAAACCTAATGACCGACATGGATTAAGTGAGTCCTCATATAGGAGTCAAGAAATTCTGGAACAAAGAGGAACTTAGTTTGCCCTTGAGAAGGACAACTTGAAAGAAAGGCAACCAAGAATATGGAACATAAGACAAACCCATGGGATTTCCCCAGAAAGACGTAAACCTAGGAAATGATATCAAGAGGTTCTAGGGTCGGTAATTGTAGGAGCAAGGAGAGGAAAATAATTATTAAGGGAAGAAAAGCCTAGAAAGGGTATGTGCGACTCAAGCGAGTCACGACTTAATGATTGGACATAGTACGGAACATACAGAAAGAACCCGACACTCAGGAGTCCATCAAAGGATGAAGGAAGGACTGGGAAGTAGTTATGACTACCCCCAAAAAAGGAGTGATAGGATGGGCATCAAGGACAAGAGAATTCGAGAGACGATGATCTCAACAAATTGAACAAGAAGAGTAGTAAGGACGAGGTAGTTAATGAACTGGCCTTTATGAGAATAATGGATGTAAACCTGATGAAGAGGAGAGAGGTTGAATGGACAAACGATGGGAAGAAGGATGAAGGAAATCCTTAATGAACTAATGACTCAAAAATGAAATGGCGACCCCCCCTTAGGCGATGAGAAGGATTAAATAAGCCTTACATAAGGAGGACAATGAATCTTGAAATGAATGGCACCCAAATTTGACCCAAAGAAGTAGACTTGTACGAAATGCAAGTAAGGTTAAGAAAGGGGTACAAGGACATACCCACGAGATTTCAGGGAAGGATAAACAGGAATAGTGACAGCAAGAGATGGCATTATGTTACACTAAGATCGAATGATCGTAAGGGCAAGGAAAGGAAGGAGTCTTGTAAAGAAAGTGGTCTTCGGAAGTGCACGTCCCCAACAGAGAGATGATGAGGCCAACAGAAATTGGGAAAAGCAATTAAGTCATGTCTAAAAAATGGGTAGAAGTGAAAGGACCCGATGATTAAAAATTCCTCGCATAAGGGATAAGGGGTAGAAATGGGAAGGGAGGACAATGAAGGATTAAGGGTCGAACTTGAAACTCCCACGGCATAATCCCTATGTAGACAAATAAAAGTGGGAAGTGAGACTAAGCTGAGGAATCGACAGTAGAATCCTAAGAGGCTTTACCCAACATAAGGAACCTAAAAAGGCGGCATAAATGGTTGATGATGTACTAGAAGGAAGGGAATGCTCGTACAAGGATACCACTGGAAATAAGGAAGGAAATTAATGGGAGAGAAGATCATAAATAAGTCAGCAAGCCCAAAGCTAGATTAAAAACATAGAGGTCAAAACCAGGAAACCCAATAAAGGAGATATGGCATGGCGAGTAAATAAGAAGAACTAAATGATACCAAAAGGGGGATGACATCAAAAAGGATGATTGGATGACACCGAGATTAGTCAAGAGACACTACCAGTGAAAAGAAGGCACAAATAGCAAAAAACCGAGGAGATTGGAAAGGTATAAACCACCATAAAAGGGGCCGCCTAGGATGGTAGAGGAAGGAAGAATCGTGGAACAGTCAACTCCAAGACATGGATGAAAAAACTTCTAGAGGAAGGACCTTATCGAAGCGGAATAGGGAGTGGACTTAAAGGTATTCTTTTAGAATAGTGGGTAAGACGGACCAAACCAGGACACCCTCTATTGAGTGAGTGATTAATGGAATGGAAGAGAAATTTCATTAATGCATGAAATAAAAAGGGACTAAGTAAAGGAACAATTAAGGGAGAGCATGTAAAATAAATTGAAGTTGGCATCAAGGGAGATTTTCCAACGAAAAAGGAGGCAAAACTTAGTTTTGAGGACAAAAGTCCTAAAAGGAGGAGAGAGTTGTAAAACCCACCACCCCGAGTCAAGGAAAATCGGGAAAGAACTGGCTAGATTGAGGAGAAAACTAAATCCCTTGATGAATCGAGGATAATAAAGAGGGGTTTAAATGGGAAATTAGAAATCCCAAGTGACCAAGAGGTCACAAAAATCATGGGGAAGGATTGTGAAGGGAATTGGATGGGAAAACTAGACCGGTAAGAGGTGAACCGGACCTAAACCATATTGAACCAGTTTGAACTATTCATGAACCGGTCACTAAATTCATTTTTCTTGGTTGCTTAAAATGATCAATTTGGGAAATTGAGGCCATCACTAAATAGAAAATTAATTTAGATAAATTTTTTAAAAATTTTAATTTTGAGAGAACCGGTCGAATTAGGCCTAAACCTGTCGATTTTCACTTTCTGGTCACTGAACCCGGTCGGACCAGGCCGGTCAACGGTCCAACCGATCAACAGACCGCTAACCAGTCAGTGCCTTGTCAACACGTGTGCGACCAATCAGAGCATGAAGCATGGGAAGGTGCGCTCTCTCGTCCGGTCAACGATCAATAGGTGCCCAATCAGCAGCTACCCAAACACAACTAGCCAATGAGAGGCTACCACGTGTCCGGTCAACGATCAACAGAGGATGTGGCAGTTGAGTCGGATTGCCATGTCAACATGACTGACCAATCACCGACCGACACGTGTCCAATCAACGAGTGACATGGCGACTGAGTTGGACTACCATGTCAGCAAGATTGGCCAATCACGTGATAACATGCGGCCTGCCCACACGTGCGAAGCTCACACGTGCGGAACAATGTCATCTTCCTCCTCCATCCAATGACAGTGTACATCAAAGAAAGAAAATCTTTCCTTTTCATGCGAATAGAAATTCGCTCAGATTTGGGCAATTTTCAATTAGGATGAGCATGACCAGTATGGAAGTTGGTCTAACATAGGCTTTCCAAGCTCCCTATATAAAGAGCTCTCCTCCATTCATTCTCTACACACCTCAATTCTCTCTTCTCTCTGAAGTGCTCTATAATCCGGTGAAGCTCAAACCAGAGCTCCCATTTGGGCACTTCTTCTAGCCTCACAGGTTGAATTCAGGTTCTATAAAATTCAGGAGGAAGTTAGCTATCTAATGCCTACCTCCAACCGACCCGAGTATTGCCAGAAAGCACTAGCGAGCTCAAACAGTGAAGCAGCTCTAGCGAGCTCAAATAGTGAAGCAGCTCCAGCGAGCTCAAACAATGAAGCAGCTTCAGCGAACCGAAGTTGCCCTATTTCAGTCGATCAAAATTCAGACAATTCCAACCTCCAACAGCTAAACCGAGCCCTCCTAGAGTCTCCACGACCACCACTTGACCTCTACAAAGGCAAAAGGTAAGCCAATTCGGCCCTCCTTCATAGTTACAGTCTAGTTCTAGAGAGAGAAAGTGACAAAAATTCTTCGATCAAATTCCACTAATCCTAATAGCAATTTCCCCAATTCTTGATCCTAAGAGAATCCTGAGGACAAGAGTTGTCTACCCCGATCAAGAACTCGGATTGTCGCTTCCCCAATGGTAAGCTTTCAAAGCTTTCTCTCTTTACGTTCAGTTTTCTAGCGAAGTTCCATTTGAGCTCATTTCAGACCCAAACCCTGGAATTCAAAGTGCAATTGAATTGTAGAGAGGTGTAGAAACTAATGCATATTGTCAATTTGAAGAAATAACCCTGATTGAATGACCAATTTGAAGAAATCAAATTTGGTCAAAAAAAGGGGTAGAAAGTGGAGAAAATTTAGGGAGGGGGAATTGGGAGGAAAATTGGGGATTTCAAAAAAATTGAGGGACCTCCATGCAATTTCTCAAAATTGAAGGCCAATTGGCAATTAGAAAGATGATGGGGGACCAATTGGTTAATTTTCGAAATATTTGGGGCTAAATTGCTATTTTTGGAAAGTAGGGGTAAAACTATAATTTTTTAAATGTTGGGGACCATAATTTTCGTGTGGGATTTCTATCCGGGTGGACGTCTACTTAGGCTCATCTTTCTTCCTAAAATGGGATTAAAGGGAGGGGCGAGTTTCTACAACTTAGTTAGCTGGTGTTGGGAGTGAATATTTAAAAAATATTTAGTTCATCAAAAACTATTTCAAAGTTTATCATCATTTTCAAAGTTTTTCTCAAATCTCAACACCTTTCACAAATTTCATTTATTAGGTGTGTTTAGCTCTCTTAGCACACTCCCTTGCCTCGAGAGGTGTTTAGAAAATAAACACGCACCCTTTACCATAAAGGGTATAAACATTCGTAGGGTAGTCCCATACTACACCCACTTACGGATCAGTATGCCTTTGTCGTCCACCCTGATTCTCAGACTTCTACCATGTTTGAGTGGACGTCCCAAATGTTTGACCCTTAGACCTAAAATTCACTTCATGTCCGTATGAGGATGAAGACCTCATTCTTACCACACCATGGTCTCATGTGCAAGAAGCTCTCGGAGCTTCATGACTAACTGGCACGACAAACTGCCCTTATCTCCACCATGTCATCCAAAAGCCCTTGGAACCCATCACTACCTCCTAGGGTGCATCATACCAATCGGGTATGATGTTTAATTCAAATAATAATACTTACAACTGGTAAGTAGGTTTTTTTTTATTAAAAGTGCTCATCACAATAACTAATCCCACTCACCCGGTTATTGTGATGCATTTGTCCCCAGCTAGTTCTCCAAGTCTGAGTTCGGCTCCCTTGTTCGCATTCCGATCTCAAGAGTCCCTACAAGGTTTGACCACTCTTATATGTTAGGGTTTGGTGTAAAAGCTTTCTAGCTTTTCAGTATTGGCTACTAGGCCCAAATTTTGGATTTATTGCACTTAAGTCCCTAAACTTCATACTTCTTGACTTTAGGTCCCTAGAGTTAAATTTTTCCCAAATCAAGTCCCAAGGGTTTCCAATATCCTCCTTGGGTCAACAATTTTCTCAAAATTGTGAACGGGACTCAAGTTTTCCAAATTCTCATTTTGGTCCCCAAATTTTTCTAAAATTACCGTTTTCCCCCTACTTTCAAAAAATAGCCATTTGGCCCCAAATCTTTCAAAAACTGACCAATTGATCATCCAACATCTTTCTCATTATCAATTAACCTTCAAATTTTGAGAAATTGCATGGAGGTCCTTCAATTTTCCAAAATCTCCAAATTTCCCCAAAATTTCCCCCAATTTCTACCCCTCTCTACTAACCAAATTTGATTTCTTCAAGTTGGTTGTTTAAACCGGGTCAATTGCTCCAATTGATGACATGGATCGATTTCTACACTTCCATACAATCAAATGGAGTTTTGAATTACAGAATTTGGGACTGAAACGAGCTCAAATGGAGCTTCGCCAAAAAATTGTACGTAAAGAGAAAGCTTTGAAAGCTTACTATTGGAGGTGCAATGGTCTGAGCTCTTAATCTGGGAATGTAGCTCTCATTCTTATGGTCCTTCTAGGATCAAGAATCACTACAATTGATATCAGGATCAAGGTGAATTTGTTTAGTGAAATTCAATACATGCTCTCTCAAGAACCGATCTATAACGACAGAGGAGGGCCAAATTGGCTTATCTTTTACCTCTATGGAGGTTGTGTGATGGTCATTGGGACTATGGGAAGGCTTGGTTTAGCCATAGGATCTTTGAATTTGGTCAAATTTTGATCGACCAAAATAGGGCAACTTCAAACCGACGGAGCTGCTTCACTATTCTATCCCATCGGCACTTCTCCGGCTATCCTTAGGCCGAAGGATGGTTGTTGCCAGATAGTTGACTTCCCCCAGAGTCTATAGGACCCAAGTTTACCTTCTAAGGCCAAGAAAAGCACCCAAGTAGGAGCTCTGATTTGAGCTTCGTCGAAAAAAGGAGCACTTCGGGGGAGAAGAAGATTTGAGGTGTGAAGAGGATGAATGGAGTGGAGCTCTTTATATAGGGAGCTCAGGGACCCTTTGCTCTACCAGTTTCCATATTGGTTGAGCTTATCTTCTTCAAAAAATGCCCAAATTAGAGAAAATATTCCCTTGCTAGAAAAGGAAGGCTTTATACCATATGAACAGTGTTGTCATCCCAAAGAAGAAGATGACACTATTTGAACTGGACCAGACCGGTCCGACCGAGCTCAATGGCAAAAATCGGTCGGTTCATGCTCGATTCAACCGGTTTTTTCCAAATTAAAATTTTCTAAATTTGTCTAAATTCATTTTCTACCTAATGGTGGCCTAAATTTTTTAAATTGAGTTTTTCAAGCCACCTAGAAAAATGAATTTTCTAATCTGGTTCATTATGGTTCAACCCGGTTCAATTCGGTTCAGGTTCAGTTCACCCTAAATCGGTCCGGTTTTCCCATCCAATTTACTTCATGGTTCTTCCCCATGATTTTTATGACTTTTTGGTCACTTGGGATTTTCCAATTTCCCATTTTTACCCCTCTTTATCATTCTCGGTTTCTTAAGTGGTTCGATTTCTCATTTAATTGATCGGTTCTTTCCTAGTTTTCCATGATCCGAGGTGACAGGTTTCAATTAAGGAATCGATGAGAGACTTCCACGTGTCTGGTCAACTGGTCAACGGATGATGCGGTGGCTGAGTTGGAATGCCATGTCAGAAAGATCTACCAATCACAACGCGCCACGTGGCACGACCACTTCCTCGATCAACTAACAAAAAGGGGAGAGAGAGAGAGAGGGAAGGTGATTCTTTCGTGACCCGAGAAGAGCTCTGGTATGACTACTGGCGGCCGAGTCCTATGTCGACCTGTAGCCCGGTCAGTTATCGAGCTAATTATATAAAGAGCACCCCTCCACTCGTCTTCCTCGTTCTACAGAAAAATGAAGAAGATGAAGTACTCCATTTTCTCATGAGCGGCAAACCAGAGCTTTGAGAGTGAGGCTTTCTTCAACCTCTGAAGCTACATTTGGTGTCCCTAGAAGTGAGAGGAAGTCCCCCATCTAGCTGCACCCTCCCTTCATCCCGAGGACCACCGGAGAAGAGCGGGAAAGCTCGCATAGTACCGCCGCTCCTTGACAGTTGGCAGCCCGAGCTGCTTGAGCTCAATTTAAGCCACCCCTAGACCAATTCCAGCCAAACCAAGCTCCCTAGACCACACCTAGAGGTGCCCCGACCTTTCCTGAGCTAAAACGGTAAGTCCCCTCTGTCGCCTTTCACCAAAAAATACTGTTCATAGTGAGCTTATGCAAAAATTTTAAGTGAGAAATTCGCACTGCTCATGCCACCAATTGAGGCATGGTTTGATCCAGGAAGGATACTCGAGAGGAGAGTAATTGGGAGAAAGCAAGAGCTCGAGTTGTTGGACCCTCACCGGTAAGATATCGAAGATTTCTCTCTCTAGAATAAGTTTTCTGGAAAATCTTCGTTTGAGCTCGTTTCTAAGCCAAATGAAACGTTTCAAAGCTTGAAATGACGAGGGAGACATATGGAAGATGATTTAGATTAAGAATGGGGACAATTAACCGAGGTTTGGGGATCAACTGAACAAAATGATGAGGGAGACATAGGGAAGATGATTTAGATCACGAATAAGGACAATTAATCGAGGTTTAGGGATCAATTGAATGAAATGATGTTCAGGGACCAAATTGCAATTTTTGAAAAATTGGGCAATTTGGGGATTTTTGGAAAATTGGGGGTCGAATTGTAATTTAATGAAATTAACTCCGAATTGAGGCCCAATTAGGCAATTGGATGAAATGGAGGACCAATTAGCAAATTTTGGAAATTTAAGGGTCAATTAGCAATTTTTTGAAATTTAAGGACCAATTGGAGATTTTGGAAAAATTAAAAATCCATGAGGAATAATTGGAAGTTCTAAGGACTCGATTGAGATTAAAGGAAGATTAGGGACCTAATTGTAAAGTTACAAACTTTAAGGGACCTATATGAAATTAAGGCATAATGTGAGGACCTATGCGCTAATACATGAAAGTATGAGGTCCCTTACGTCAATTCTCTTGATGTGAATGCTCGAATTAGGTAGGAGCTGGTTGCCCTACAAGGAGCGCACCACAAGTCGAGATCTCACCGGGACGACCACGTCACTATTACTGGGTGAGTGAGAAATCTACAACATTGGTTCCGATTGGGACGATGGCCTTGCCTCTAAAATGGTTTCCTCATAATTTGCCTCCCATGACTGGGTGACTCTGCTTAAAAATTTTGGGAGCAATTTATAGGGCTTAGGCTCGATGATATAAGTGGGCCTTAGGCCGATGGGCACGGGTACGGACCCATTAAGAATAATCAATGCTATGAACTATTAAAAGTACTGATAATGGATAATTGTGTGTGATACCCACTGAGCCAAGGTTGGGATGTTGGGTTTGTTGGGTCGAATAGCTGCTAAGTCGAAGCCAAGTCATTGAACCCGTTGGGCTGGTGCGCATGGGCCGAAGCCAAGCCAACATACCCTTGGGCTGGAGGGCTAAAGATAATGGCTATAAAAGAATAAGATTCTTGATTGTGCATGCATGTGATGCGGGACCATCGAGACACTTGGTAAGGGGTAGTGGTGGTCCCAAGGGCTGTTGTACGACCTAGGGAGAATAAGGGTGATCCATCGTCCAGTATGTTCAGAAGCTCTAAGAGCTTCCTACAAACTGAGATCGAGGCAGCAGCGGGAAAGAGGTCTCATCCCACAAAGCGGACACAAAGTGTGATTGGGCTTTGAGGGTCGGACGTGCAACGTCCACTCAAACTTAGGGTAAAGGCTGTTAATGTAAACCCCGTCCTTTAAAGGTGAGAAAACTAGGAAAAGAACTGATCAATTCAAAATAGAAAACTGAGTCGGTTCACAAACCATAACTAGTAAAGAAAGGGTAAAATGGAAATTTGACAAATCCCAAGTGACTCAAAGAGTCATAAAAATCATGGAAAAGAACTTTGGTACAAATGGGAAAAGAAAACTAGACCAGTTCAAGTAAACCAGACCTGAACTGGATTGAACCATACTTGAATTAGTTCCTAAATTCATTTTTCTTGGTGGCTTGAAATGATCAAATTAGGGAATTGAAACCACCATTAAATGGAGAATGAATTTAGAAATTTTTAATTTTGAGAAAAATTGTTGAATTGGGCTTGAACCGGCCGATTTACGCATTGAACCGATCAAACTGGTCCGATCCAGTTTGGAACAGTGTCATCTTCTTAGTCATGATAAGAGCACTATTCATTCAATGCAGAAACAGATAATGATAGCAAAGCTTAAATTGCTACAATCATGCTATTTTAGGGTGAGGATAAGCTCGACAAAAATGAAAAGTTGCTGGGTAGAGGGTCCCCGAGCTCCCTATATAAAGAGCTCCTCTCCATTCATACTCTACACACCACAAATCTCTATTCTCTCTCAACTACTCTAATTTTTGGTGAAACTCGAACCAGAGCTCCGATATCGGCATTTTTTGCAGCCTCAAAAGGCAAGGTCAGGTCCTAAAGACTCTAGGGGAAGTTAGCTACCTCACAGCAATGTCCTCTCAACCTGAGGACCAGCGGAGAAGCGCCGACGGAATCAAATAGTGAAGCAGCTCCAAAGGACCAAAGCTGTCCTGTTTTGGCCAATCTAAATTTGGCCAAATTCAGCCCTCCACTGCCCAAACCAAGCCCTCCCAACACCCTCACGACCCTCACACGATCGCAACATAGCTAAAAGGTAAGCCAATTCGGCCCTGCTCTATCATGTCCGGTCGGAATTAGAGAGGGAAAGTATGAAACTTCATTGATATAATTCTCCCTCGATTCGATGTTAATTGAAGCAATTTTTTATCTGAGAAGGAACCTCAGGACGAGAGCTACCTTTCCAAATAGAGAGCTCGGACCGTCACACCTTCGATAGTAAGCTTTAGAAGCTTTCTCACTCTACGAATGATTTTCAGGCGAAGCTCCATTTGAGCTCGTTTCGGCCTCAATTCATGTGATTCAAAGCTCAATTGAATCGTATGGAAGTGTAGGAACTGATTTATACCTCTAATTGAAGCAACTAACCCAAATTGAATGGCCAATTTGAGGAAATTAAATTCGGTCAGTTTGAAAGAGGGAAATTAGGGGCAAATTTTGGGGAAAATTGGGGATTTCGAAAAATTGAGGGACCTCTTTACAATTTCCCAAAATTGAAGGCCAATTGGCCATGAAAAAGATGTTGGTGGAGCAATTGGTCAAATTTTGAAACATTTGGGGTCAAATTGCCATTTTTGGAAAGTAGGGGCAAAATGGTAACTTTTGAAAAGTTAGGGACCAAATTGGAAATTTGGAAAACTTGAGCCCCTTATATAATTTTAAGTAAAATGAGGACTAAAAGGGAATTTTGGAAACCTTGGGACTCAAATTGGGCAAAAGTTGGCATTAGGGACCTAAAGTTAAGCGAAATGAACTTTAGGGACCTAAGTGCAATTAATCGATAATTTGTGAGACTAGGCTTTTATGTCAAACCATAATTGATAAGGTTGCCCAAATCATGTAGGGACAAGTGTGACCTAAATGCAAGCAAGAGAAAGCTCGCGTAGACTTGGAAAACTGACCGAGGATGAACACATCAAGGTTATTGGGTGAGTAGGCATATTTACATCATACTCGGTTGGGATGGTGAATACTTTAGAAAAGACAAACCACTTATGAGTGGGACTTTAACATTATACTCGGTTGGGGTGATGAGTGATCAAAGCTAAAACCTACTTACCATTTGTAAGTATAGGAAATCATAACTGGTTGGTATGATGAACTTCTTTGAATGAAGGCAAAAACCCACTTGTTGGTTGTAAGCGAAGATATCATCACACCCAATTGGTGGAATGAAGTGAAGAGATACTTTTTGTCAGAAGTGATCTTTCCTAATTATGTGCCAATGCTTAAACTATTTGGAAGAGTATCTTGAAGGGAGCTAGAACAGCTCAGATAGGCTAGAGGCCTCAGTTTTTTAACTTATGGGAAAAAATGTTCAATTTTGGAAAATCACGTGCAGTGGGCCTAAGGCCAGTGGGCACAAACAAGAGCTCGTAAACAAACTCGAGTTATGAAAGCCATTAAAATTTTTTAATGAAATGGTTGTGTGTTTTCACCATGGTACCGAGTTAGGACCGACAGTACTCAATGTACTGGCGGCAGTGCATCAGGGCCAGGTAGACGAACCGGCCTAGACAAATAGCTACCGGTCGGGGCCATTAGACCATTGGCACCAAAGATAATGGCTATATGTGAAAACTATTGTTTGTGCATGCACTTGTGATACAAGACCATCAAGACGCCCAAGAGGGGTAGTGATGTGTTCTAAGGGCTACTAGACGAAATGGTGGAGATAAGGGCAGTTCGTTGTGCCAATTAGTCGGGAAGCTTGAAGTAGTTTCTTATGCATGAGATCGAGGTGGGGTCGGGATGAGGTCTCTGTCCTCATACGAGCATGGAGTGGTTTCGGGTCTAAGGGTCGAATGTTGAGAATATTCACTCAGACCCAGGGTAGAGATTGACAGACTTCTATCTTGGTGGCTGGTAAAAACGCTCCAAGCCACAAGTGGGTGCAGTGGACGGGCTGCACCTGTGAATGTCTGTTATCCTTCCTGATGAAGGGCATGTGTTGGTTGCTAAACACACCTAATATGGAAATGGGAAAAAGGTTTTGAAAACCAAAATATGAGGAAGGATCCTTCTTAAAGAAATGATAATCTTGGCACACTTTGAACAAACTATTTCTTGAAAACTCACTCCCAACACCTACTCACTTTTAAGCTTACATGTTTATTGATTTATGTTATTCTAGGGAACAAGGTTTGAATTACACTTGGCTCCTCCTGATTAAAAGAAGGGGAAACCCTCTTAAACCAAGGGAGCGGTGGGTTGATCATGGGGATCCAACCAAACCGGGTCGGGGTGTGACAGTTAACCTCTATCAGGTTGGAGGGTAAAGGTGCTCCGGTCCACAAGTGGAATGGTCGGGGACTGTTCTATGAACATGTGATCCCTTCTATGATAGAAGGGTGATTGATATGTGGATGCTATGCGAACGATGGCTAATGAATTAAGCAACTAAATTAAAAGAAGTGATTGTTGTAGAATTTTTTCCCTCACTAAGTAAATATGGTCACCCCCTCCTCTCACCCTTTCAGAAATATTTGAAAGAATAGGGATAAGGGAGACGTAAAGCTCCAAGTAAAGGCTCAAACCCTCAAGGTACGTTCCCCATCCCAAACTTTTAGTTAGGGAACGAACGTAGGTACGCCTTTACCTTCCATGGATCATCAACATAGAAATACTAGGACGATTCAAGGAATGGTGATGGGTTAATCACATGACTCCAACAGAACTGGGTCAGGGTGTGACAATTAGGCTGGTCAGAGATTCACTGTTTCGAGCTGTCGAAGTAGCTTTACTGTGCAATCACTCCAGCGTTCCTTAGAGAGTCCTTAGGTCGGGTCGAGGGTGCTGCTAGTTGGAGGACTTCTTCTCAGTTATGTTGCCACCAACCGAAGCTCCTTTGGTTGAGTAAAGGCTTTTCGTCGGAGCTATGGTCTGCACTTCGTCGAAAAGTGGACTGTCTATCTTCAGGGGGCTCTCGAGTGGTGGGGAGGCTGAGTGGGAGGGTACTCTTTATATAGGAGCTAGACAACTAACATGGCTACTAGCTGGCATTGGTTTCGGCATCTAACTTGCCCCATTCCGTCGGTGGTGGCCAATTTTTCGAACGTAGAAGATCTGGTCTCCTTCCAGCGGTCGTGGGCTGCCGTTAGTCCAAGGTTGAAGATGACACTACTTCGCGCATGCGAGCTTCACACGTCCGAATTTTCCACGTGGCACATTTTGATTGGGTGGCATTGCTGACATAGCTTCCTACTCAGTAGCCTTGTCAGCCTTTGACTGGCTGGCTGGACCTGTGGTAGCCTTCCATTGGTCGTTCCCTCCTACGTGGCTATTGATTGGATTCTGTTGATCATTGACCATGACACGTGTTGTCCTCTAATTGGCTAATTTAAATACATTAGATTTCCCTCCTGACAAACAGTGCCACTACCACGTGTTAGCCTTTAATTGGCTTAGGTCATCTGACGTGGCACTGCCACGTGTCGACCTCTAATTGGTCAGTCGTTTCTCCGACATCCTTGTCAAATGTTGATGTGGCATCCTTTCCACATGTCAACTTCTCATTGGTCGGTCTTTGCTAACTGGGCCTTTTTGACCAGTTGACTAGGACACGTGTCACTCTCCTATTGGTCAGTCGTCGCTGATGTGGATTTTCCTCCTCTAACTATTGACCAAGGACACGTGTCATGTTCTAATTGGTCAGCGCTTCCAAGCGTTGATTGAGCGGTTGACTGGGCGCGCGTAGCCACATGTCATGCGCTGATTGGTTATGCCTACTAACTGACCACTGACCTAGCAGCGGTATGTTGACCAGCTAGATCGTTGACCGGTCCGATCTGACCGGGTCCTATAACTCGAAATCGTAAATCGGTAGGTTAGGCCCGATTCGACCGGTTTTCCAAAAATTAAAAATTTCTAAATTCATCTAAATTAATTTTTTATTTGATGGTAACTTCAATTTTCAAATTTGATATTTTTAAGCCACCTAGAAAAATGAATTTTTGAACATGTTCTTCACGGTTCAGCCCGGTTCACTTTGGTTCATGTCCTGTTCACCCCTAAGCAGTCTAGTTTTCACGTATAATCAGCTTCATGGTTCTTTTCCATGATTTTTGGGTATTTCTTGCCCACTTGGAATTTTCTAGGTTCGCATTTTGACCCTTCTTTACTAATTCTGGTTCTATTAGATTCTCGGTCTTTCTTTCGAAAACTTTTGGTTCCCTTGGTCTAAGAGGATGGGGTTTACATTGAAGATCTTGGCTTGGTCGTGGATGGCTCAAATTGAGCTCGGGTTTCTCCGGTTGTAGACTATCGAGGAAGCACGATACTATGTAAGCTCTCTAGCGCTTCTCCGATGAAACTCAAGGCAATTGGGGAATGCAATCGTGTAGAGGACTTATGTAGGAATCTGGGGAACATGAATTCACCTTCTGAGGTGAAGAAAAGTGCCCAAGTCAGAGATTTGGCTCGCGGGTGGTCAGAAAATGGAATAGTTCATGTTATTTGAGCTTTCGAGGGATGAAGATGATGAATGGAGGGGGCTCTTTATATAGTAAGTTTGGGGACTGACATATCTATTCATTCATCCATCGGTCGATCATTAACTCTTTGATTTACTCCATTATCCGAGAGGTTTAATGGCCGCTGGAGTTATGGTTGTCATTTGGCCCTTCCTCTCCTCGACTTATCAAAGGTTGAAGACGACACTGTGTGCGTGCATGTGAGCTTTGCACGTGCGAACTGCCACATGTCGCGCTATGATTGGCTAATGTTGCTGATGTAACGTCTTACTTAGCATCTGTGTCATCCACTGACTCGTTGACTAGACACATGGCAACCTCTCATTGAATTCTCTATTCGACGTGGCAATTGACTGAATTTGTCCGTCTAATGGCCTTACCACATGGCATTCTCTAATTGGCTGATTTAAATTCATCAAGTTCCCACCTGACGCACTCTATCATTGTCATGTGTCCTCCTTTGATTGGTTGTGACCATTTGACATGGCCTTGCCACGTGTCAACTCCTAATTGGTTGACCATACTCAGATATCCTAGTCAGTCATTGACCTAGCACGTTTGCTACATGTGAATTTCTCATTGGTTAGCCATGCTGACAAGGATTTTCCTCAATTGACCTTTGAATGAGGACACATGTCACACTCCAATTGTTCAGTTTCAAATGACGTGGATTTTGCTTCATGTGATCGTTGATCGGGGACACGTGTCATGCTCCAATTGGCAGGCGCTTTCAGACATTGGCCTAGTAGCTAATGAGGGTGCTTCACCATGCGCCATGCACTGATTGGTTGTGTCGTTGATGGGGCGCTGACATGGTAGGCAGTCCATTGACCTAGCGGGACCATTGATCGGTTCAATTGAACCAAGTTCGGTGACCCAAAATAAAAAATCCTCTGGTTTAAGCCCGATCTGACTGGTTTTTTGAAAAATAAAAATTTTTAAATTTATTTTCTATGTAGTGGTGACTTCAATTTTTCAAATTTATATTTTTAAGTCACCTTTAAAAATGAATATTTGAACCGGTTATTCTCAATTCAACCTGGTTTAACCCGATTCGGTTCTAGTTCACACTTAACTGGTGTGGTTTTCATATCCAATTTGCAACACGACCCTTTTCCTTCATTTTTTGATCTTCATGGATTACATGGGATCACTCAAATTCTCATTTTTATTTATCTACACCAATTTTGGTTCAATTGGAATCTTGGTTTTTTCTTTCGATATTTTCCGGTTCTCTATTCATACTTTCTTGTTTTTGAGAAAATGGTGTTTACAATACATGTACCAATATTTCCAACATCCATGTAGTCAAGTACATTATGACCCTATCCAAGTAACCAAATTACAATTAAAGGTATATATACAAGTATGCTATCATTCAATAAGTATAGTAATATTTGATTTTCTTGTGGTTAAACTCTCTACTAGTCGACCTATTACTCGCATTACATTGGGGCTACATGCCCCTATATCAAATCTACATTGGATTTACTACTAATTCGACTTCCATGGGTTTAAGCATTACTACTTAAATCATGATATTATTCCATCTTCCTTTAAAATGTATGTTCTCATATCAATACACACATTTAAATAGTAAGTATGTTAAATTCAAAATATCTCAGAATTCGATCCTTATTCCGATTGACTCTATCTCAAGTGTTAATCAAGTGCACAATGCCCTCAATTCTTATAGTACTATCATGCAACTATTATTTTTTTGATGGTCCATTGACTTTATCTACTTAGAACATTAAGAAAGTCATCTATTATAGTGATCATGTATCCATATAATTTTCTACCATTCTTTAAAATATTTACCAAAATATATATCATGCATATTGACAGAATTATGGAAAAATGTAAAATATAATAGTCGGTCCAATCTGACTCGACGTCAATACTTCCTCTTATAATTATAATCGAGACTTATTCTTCCTGACGGGTTTCCTCTTGTATCATGTCACATGATCCCTATATAACAGTTGTTAAGTTACTCTACATATTTATATCATATATTTATGGTTATTTTTTACTTATATTTCTAACTCATATACTATTTATTTTTCCAAAATTATAGCTTACTTCATGAGGCTCAATTTAGTCTACTTGTATGTTGACGAAGTTGGTTTAACTAATACCCACCTATGATTTTCTTCTACATATCATAGGTTAAACTTACATTTGGCACTAGAGAAGTTGTTAGAAAATCTCATCAGAGACAACGGGAGAGGTGGTTGGAATTGAGGCATTTTGAATCTAAGGTCTAACCAAGTCGTTCTGTGGTGGTGGTTGACAAAGTTATGAGAATTTTTGTCTCGATTGGTCTTGGTTGGGCGGAGCCGAACATGGTTGGCTATGGAAATTGGCTTGTAGCGGTCAATTTTTCCCTTTCTAGAGGTCGGTCATTGCTAGTGGGAGGTAGAGGAGAGGCAGACAATTATTTTAACACCGATGTTTACTGGAGTGTTGGTCAAAGGTAGCCGAATTTGGTCCTGTAAGAGCGGCAACCACATACAATTTTTCTGTTCTAGATATGAATTAGCTAAAACAACACTCATGCGACCTTTTTAAGTCACTACCCGACCACAAAACTCAAGAGTAGTCTATTAGCAGTATTTTAATATTAAGATCACCATATTTGGTGGGCGAATGAGGGAGAATTGATCGATCGGTCACTCGATGGTCGAGAGAGGTTCCAATATCGGGTATTTGGACTTTGCATCTAAAATTTAATCTGCTAATATAGAGTTAATACAATTAAACTTATATGTAAAATAGTATGTCAATTGTTAATTTATTGCTATATTTTGTAGCGTGTAATTTAGTTTAAAATAAAATTAATTTAACTTATTTTTCTGATTATGTATAACTAAAATTCGTCAGGTGAGAAATGAGAGTGTGCGATAATTTCGAGTGATTCATATCAACCCGAATGTATCAAATCAATGACCACATATTTTAGCTACATTTGAATATCACAAAATCAAAGATGCATGGCCTGGAAGATAAATTCATGTAGAGTTTAAATGCACACCATAAGAAACCTGCTCGAAATGCTATTATTAGTATGACTCTCCATAGTCGTTAGTGCCAATATGCATGAATTAGGGTCGGTATCCAAGAACAAGAAATAAAAATGACCTTAATACATAGTCGTGTTGTATGGTCCAACATTTCATTAACATCCTACTCGGCTCACTCTTAACTAAGCATGCCACACCACAAGTCACCTCTCATAAGCACCTAATTAGAGACACATCAAGTGCATAATTCTGATTACATTCACGGCATATTCCATTTTTCAGACAGTCCAACAGAAGTTTCTGTGCCACTTTAGACTTAATTTTTCTTTCCAAAGGGCAACGTGCTCTTTAGCTCTATGGTCACCATCGTAATGGGACCAAGTAGCTAGAAAGAAGGATTGTCTTTTGCTGTGGAAGGATAGCATCAATGGATGGATCCAAATATGGATCCCGCAAAAGCATATGCCCTTCGTCATGTTAGTGTACAAGTAGGCTATCCATGTTCGCTGCACAGCCAAGCCACTTCCATTATTGTGCCGACACCAAGCTCTCCTTGTTGAAGCATGTGTGCCATAAAATGGGATGAATCAGTATGAACAAACTCTATATACTTACTGCAAAGAGATCACACCCTTGAGGCAGTTACCACTTGTTTATAGAATGAGCATCAGCAAAGTATTCCAGTGAAATAATAAAAAAGCAGTGAAAGTAGATGATAACTTGATAAACTGTAGAAGATCGATTACTCAATCACCACGGCCGGGTAAGGACACAGGCAGCCACCCACCACCGTCCCAACAGAAAAGCATACAAAAAAGGAATCTGCAGACGGTTTTTTCTTGCCGACCAAAAATATAATTATTGGATGAGGGCCTCTTTAGTCTTTTTTTAGACAAATACAGCTGATTCACTTTCATTTTCTTTTGAGGTGGGGAATTCATACCATGCTGAGTACCATTTTACAATTGTTTTGGGGATTCAGGAAGGTGAAGACACTTGTATGCCTCCCTTGAGCCGCTCCATGGGCACACTCTTACGGTTTTAATGCACTTCAGTACTTACAAACCTTGAGAAGAATGAAAAACGCAGGAAGGAGAAAGGAAATGATTCCTAGCAGCCAGAGAACAATCCTTCCTGAGGAACTTTCTTCAATGGTCTAAAAAAGGATGGAAAACCCCTTCGAGAAAATAATAGGGGACATGTCTCAGATTCCCCACTGGTCCTTTTTTTCTTTTTCTCTTTGGATTCTAATCTATAAGTGAGAAACCAGAAGTGGAGGCCACTTTGCTTGTCCTCGGGAGGCAAAATATCCCACCAAAGATCTTCCCTCCCTTTTGACTCTTCCCGACCACCAATTCACACTTCTAATTCATCATCACCATCATCTTTTTCTTCCTCCCTCTTCTTCTCCATCACTTTCAAAAGAAAAAGCTGGGTATCTATTTACTCTCACTTTCACTTCCTTTTCATGCAATGGCACTCTTCTCCACTTGACCTGCATTTCATACAAGAATTGCAAATTCATTACAATGGATCCCATAAGATAAGCAAGAATTTCACATCATTGCAGAAATTTCTAGCTCCCCACATAGCCAAAGGAAGCATATCCCGTAGCACTAATCAAATTCTGTGGCTAAAGATATTATTGATCAAAACCATAGCCACCCATTTTTCTGAAGTATTTCCTGTTCAAAAAACACAATGAATAAACAATTAGAACATTTTGAAATGTCGAGTGACTTTCTCTTCCTCCACGACCAACAGCAGAAAGAGAAAAAAAGGGGCAGCCTTTTCTTTTCTGGGTCCACAAATATTGTCCCTCTCAAAAGTCCAATGTGCCCCTACATGCATATTTCACTATGCACGTGGGTCCTACTGTCAATAATATAACTTAAAATGGCCTTAGTTTTTATAGGAAAAATATTAATTATAGAAGAGGTTATCTTAGTAACATATAAACAAGGCCTTACCTAGAGTCCTATTCTGTAAATTCAGAGGCGAGGACATCCCATCTAAGAGTAATTCTAGACTAATAAAAGATGAGCATTTTTAACAGTTTCTTCACCCCATCTTTAAATTCCAACATCAAACATCTACATAGACATGATAACTGGATTACTTCATATTTGGGGTGCAAGAAAACTCACCTGTTTCTACCTTTTGTTGGGGTCGGAACAAGCAGCTTGTTTGAAGGCAACTGTAGGTGCAATCCTGCAACACCTCTTCTGATGCTCCTCCACTAGCTCCGATGCAAACCAATCGAGCTTCTCGTAGTTGCTCTGCTCAGCGATTTTCTTGCCTTCGAATAGGACAGACTCTACATTTTTCTGCTTCAGCATCTCCTCAGCTAAGCCAATTAGTGCCTTCACATTCTCCGGGCTTGAGTCCATGTCAACGTTAGTCCCAGAGTGTCCAATTGTGGACCCGTTTGCCTGCCATCATCGATACTAAACTCACATTGAATAATTCTATCATACACCACAATCTCTCAAGAACTAATCAATTTAATAGAGCTAATAGTGAAGATAAGACGCTTGTTTAGATCCGGTAAAAGGAATCTAGTGAAATGCAAAACCTGCACAAGGAAATACACTGATTTAAAAGTGTCATGAGCAACCTAAAAAGTCCAAAAATCCACCGGCCAAATCATGAGAATGGAACAAAAGTTTCAAGTTGGATGAACATCCAATCCCTCTTCCTTTTCATGGATCAGTTGTACATATATGGAGATTTGCACAGAAATGGGGGAATCTCCTGCCTTGACAGCACAGAGAGGGGTTCCATATATTACATCATAATAGCACCTTGGCAGCAATATCCAACTCTAATTAAGCTGGATCAGGAAAAGGTCTTTCATACCCTCTCTCAATGTGGGACCATTGACCAACCTACCATCCTTGTGTATCATATTAGGTGGATACAAATGAAAGAAGGAAACTTGTGCAGTACTATATATAAACTGACACGGTAGAAGCAGAAAATATTTGCAGTTTCCAGGTATGATGATAATTCAGTTATTTTCTCATTTTTGAAATACAAGACATACATGGCAAACAAGTGGAGCACAGCACAGCTTCTGCAGCAACTCCCGCTGGCAATTCCAATAGCGCTCATTCACTATTGGAATTCCTATGGGGCTACTGTGAGACCAGTTCTGCTTCCAGACAAAATAAACTACTCAGGAGGAGTAACCTGTACCACCAATTAGAGTGATCATTACAGGAGATTACCATGCAAGTTTTCTTAATGCGGTCAAGCAATGTACCATCTGAGAGTACGTGCCTTGACACATCTTTTTCCCTTGGGGGATACATCCATACAGTTCCTATGGTGAGTCTATGCAATGTCAATCTACACAAAGATGCATGATGAGAAGTATAAAATGGTTTTGCTATGAAATATCACAAGGCACAGGTAGTAGCCCTTATCACCCCACACCAGCCTGGATTACTTGTCCATCTTGCACTAGAAAACGACCAAAGCAAAATCCAAACATTCCCCGCATTAAATGCCTTGAATTGCTCGACTATAGCAGGCCCTGGTGGAGACAACCAAAAAAAATAGGGGAAAAAAGGAATACTTACTTACCAAAGGACCTTAAATGGAAGGTATTCCAAGTGTTTGGATAATCTAACATTTTTTGTTTGCAATGTAACAAACCCATAGTCCATTTTTTAATCCAGACAACAGTTTCTCTAAAATAATCACTGAATATTTTCCCAATAAGAGGAGATCTTAGACCCAAGAAAACAGGGCTAATTTGCATGTCCCATTGTGAAAAGATCAAATTTTGTAGTTGGGTATTCTGTAATTTCCCATCAATTTTAATTAGATAGTTAATAAAATATTTGTATATGACCTAAGTTAAAGAATAAAGATTTGGACCCTTAATGGGTGATTTTAGACAAAAGATTAAGCAAAATTCACAACCCAATGAAAGAAATATTATGATGAAATAACAAAACATTGCAAAAGAATAAATTTCTTTTTACCTGAATCCTCACATAATTGGTGTTCCGGCAATGACCAAAGGCCATGGCAACCGCGTGGTCAACCAGGTCAGAGGAGCCATCGCCGGAGATCCTGGCCATGGGGCTAGCCCAGTCCTTAGCCTTCCATCCCTTAACCTGCTTGTAGTCATAGTTTGTTTCTAGAAGCTGACCCGACCCGATTGACAGCACCAGCAGGTCCTCCACCCCTCGCACAAACGGGAACTCCTGCTTGTTATGCAACACGTGCGTGATGGCTGCGGCGGCGGGGTTGCTCATCACCGCCCTACCATCCACTGCCACGCACCTCGTCTGACCATCCACAGACCTCAGCAGCAGTGGCCCCTGCCTCCCCGGCTCCGCCGTCGTCGCCCTGCAAACCTCCCACAACCGGAAGTCGTAGCTGTCGGTCTCCAGAGCGTCCGCCCTAGAGAAAAGAAACGGTGCCTTGCTGCTGAGATCGTAGCAAGGTATCAACACTGGCTTCAGTGTGTCCTTCAGCGTCAGGCTCCGGCCGCCGTCCTCCGTGAACGCCTCTTTCATTGCCTTCTCCATCGCCGCAGCGGAGGGGCCCGAGCTCCCGCCGCCTCCGCCGTAGAAGACCCGACGTAGCAGTCCCCCCGAGGAGGAGGAAGAAGAAAATGAAGACGACGACGAACCACGGTAGAACTTCCTCCCTTTCTCCGCCAGGAGCCGCCACGTGTCTTCAGCGGCGAAAATTGGCCTCCGATGGTCCTTCGTGGCGAAGAGCATGGAAGTGAAGATTCCGCCAACGCCGGTCCCGGCCGCGACATCAAAATAGTCTGCGATTCTCGCGTCGGGATTGCCGGACTTGGTCTTCAGCGCCTGCTCGAGGTAGGCCAGAGCCTTACCGGAGAGGATCCCCCTCATGCCGCCACCGTCGATGCTGAGGATGCAGATTTTACCCCTCTGATACTTGACGGAGGAAACAGCCGATACGGCGTACTCCGTGGTTTGGGCATTTCCGCTGGGGAGGGCCTTGTTGGTGTCGATTTGCTTGGGGGCCCATAGCTTGTTGTTATGGTCATCGTAGCCGAAGAGAAACTTGCTCTCGAGGATGGAGAAGATTTCATAGCTGAGCTTGTCTGTGTCTATGCTCGGTTCCTCCATTATGGAACGGAACCCTCTATCGGCTGGAAACTTGCAATAATCTAGCCTTGCTTCTGTACCTGGAAACGGGGCCGTCAATGGCGAATCCTTAATCCTTTCTGCCCGTAAAACTACCCACGTACAGAACCCTGTATAGTAAATGCTCTGAATAATCGAATAAATCCTCGCCCTTTTGGGTGTTTCTTTGTGATGGCTTGGTGTTTAAAATCTACCTACTCGACGAAGAATTGTGATGCAGAGGGATATAATTAATACCCAGAGAGGCTCTGCTTCCTGACTGGTTTTCTGTGCAGAGTTATCGGCTTCGAAGCATTCCAAAGGTCATCAACACGTTTGGCTTTACGGCTGCAAGATTCCCCTCAACTTGCCTCGCCGGAACTTCGTTGTTGTTCTGTTTCGATCAACTTGGGGGATGATCACGTCAAAAGCTCGGAGCAGAGGAGATGAAGAGACAGCTTTTAGAGAGAAATCTCTCGGTCTGCCTCTTCGGGGAGACCAAAATGAGAAAAAAGAAACATCAAAGGCACTGTAATGACAGCCTCTCACCAGTAAAAAAACAAAAGGAAGACAAATGGGGAGCCGAAGGACCAATAACAGTTGCAGTCAGCACAGCAATCCGTTAATAGCTTATTAGTGTGTAGATATATAATACAGACTCTCTCTGATATCCATCTATTTCTTGATGAGATGGGTACTGGCTTGGTTTACAGGGAGCTGTGGAGGATAGTGGTCTTTAGGGTTTTTTTAGGATGTTTTAGTCTCCAACCTCTATCCAACAGCCTTAATTGATTCTCCTATTTGCCCGGTCAAAAAGGGATGAAAGAAAATAAATTAATTAATTAACACAGATTGAATCAATCTGTCCATCCCGTCTCCTCCCTTTCAATGCCGCGCTTATCATTGCTCGCGCTCCTGGCCATGCGGGGGCCCAAAGTGGGCGGGAGAAACTAGAAATAGAAATGGTGACTCACTCTTTGTTTTTCCGCTTTCTCTCTCCCCACTAATAAAGTATTTATTAGTGAAAATCCTTTTATCTCTCACTCCTCTTTCTGTCATTTTATCCTTCCATATTGTCTTCAGCCAAATCAATGTTTTATGTCAGTGTGAATAGGTTATAGGTAGGGCTCATAAATAGAATCTGGTCTATATTAAAATCCCATAAAGTAAAAAGAGATGGATTAAAAGCTCCATTTTTAAGCATAAAATTAAATCTATTAAATTCAAATGGAAAATTTTGATAGAATGGCAATATCAATAAAATACAAATCTTTATGCATGAATGAATGATTATAGAAAACCATTCTGTTCCATTTGAATAGAAATCAATGTATGAGAGTCTTCGAATCCATGGAAACAATGGTGAAATCACAACTAGATTTTCAAAATATAAAATATTGTTGAGATGAACGGTTATTTGGGCTTTTATCTTGGGCAAAACTAGCTTCCTTCTAGTAGTTCCTTTTGTTTTATGGATTTTGGCACATTAACACTAGTGGCACATATGCATTGCATGGTTACAACGGGTCTCATTACCTTTCTATTCAGCATTTCAACTCTAGTTAGTTGTAAGAGTCCACATTGACACTGGAGAGTTAACCCTTCCACCAGTCACCAAATCTGGGCAGCTTGTATCCAAGCAGCACATGGAGCCAAGGATTTAAAATATTCTCCCCTTTTGTATTCTCTTTTGTGGTGCATTGGGGCGCATACACATTCTGTATGTTAAATTGAGTCGGATGGAATATTGTGATTATCTGAATTTGGTCCCAAAAGCAAAGCATCACATTTACTTGATATGAACTCTGCTCCTATAGTATCTAGTGGAAACTTATAACTTGTTAATAAGATCATTGCAAATAGAAAATTTGGCAATTAATGCTTACTGGAATGTTGAAGTGGACTTGAAAAGAGGTTGGACAATTCGTGGCACTAACATCAAATGCATTTCCTTTTTGAATTATCATATCATAGGAGTATTGAAAGCATACTTACATGCAATCTCTCAACAATATACTACTTTGTGAATATGATGAAGAAAAAAATTTTACCTAGCTAGATTTGTCTAAGTGTCCATTTAAAAGTAAATACACGAATGGATAATCTCATACCCTAATCCGTAATCTAGGGTTCAAACTTGCATGACAACGTATCAAATTCTTGTTAAATTATAATTATTAGTATCATATAAATGTAGTACATTCAGAAGATAAAACTCATGTTTAAAATTTATTTTATATATTTTATTCACAAAATTATAAACAAAAACTTTACTCGTATATAATTCAAGAAGTATTTTATGGAATATGCATACGTTGTATTTAAGAAATCAACTTATTTTAATTTTTTAAACTTGGTAATAGGTTTAACTCCTTATTGTGCAAAAAAAAAAGGTTTAAACTCTTAAAGCTGCTATCATCTCTTCTTTATTTTCTTAAAATATTTATGGAGTAGTTGAGGTACACTTAAATGAGTGAATTCACTAATATCCATAGTTCATCAACTTAATTTTATTCTCACTAAATAATAGAAAATTTTAAATATAATACTAATATTCACAATTTAATATACATTAAATTTCTTTTTTTAAAATATTTATCCCATAGAAATTTTCTTTCTAAAATTGTTCATCAAAATGATTTACCATCATGGACTTTTCATTATAAAATTTCCATGCATTGAACCCAAGACTATATGTTAAAATACGAAATAATCAATTGTAACGCTACTCATACTATAATGGTGATATATTCGCTATGTTAGTATCAACATAATACAATTTTTAAAATATAAAGATAACATCAAATTTTTTTAAAAAGAATTGAATTTTTATAAAGAAAATTTAAATATCCCATAAAAATCCTAAAAATAACAAACACTGATAAAAAATTATTTCATAAAAATGTTATTCGAGATTTATAACTCAATAATATGTGAGCACCGATATCACTTTCTAACTGATGATTGCTCTAGATTATTCTCTCATCTAAAAGGGTTTGGAAGATGGGTGAACTTAGGCTATGCTTGGATGGAGGGGTTTAGAGAGATTTGGAGGTGAAGCATTAGAAGGGGAAGTGAAATAATGGATTTGTAGGTGTTAAAATTTTTTAATAATTTATCATTTGGATGGAGGGGAAGTGAGTGAAATGATTATTAATGAAAAATTAGAAAAATAAAATTACCTTTTTAATTAAATTAAATAATTTATTAGCTATTATATATTATTAAATTATATTAAAAATACTTTTTGTAATAATTTTTTATTTATAATATTTGTATTATATATTTATATTATATAATTTTATATAAAATATTATTAATATATAAATCTATTTAAAGTATATAATAATAAAAATAAAAAAATAAATAATATAACAATAAATGAGAATATTAAAATAATTTAAACAATAAATGACACAATCCCTCTAAATTTTTCCACTTTTTGAGAGATTGTCGTAGTGTAAATGGAGGGGTTAGAGTGGTTTGGAGGTAATTCTCATACCCTCTAAATCCCTCTAAATCCCTTTAAATCCCTTCAAACCTCTTCATTTTTTTTATCAAATTAGGGATTTTTTCACCACTCGAAAATGTTTCCCCTCCAAATCCCTTCAAACCCCTCATTAGGAACATAGCATTAAAGTTTAGTGAGTGCAATAATTGTCATTAAGTCTTATGTCTTGACCGTCAATTCTCATTAAAAATGTTTTTCGTTTCATTTTTTAAAGTAAATATATTATCACTAATTTTTAAAAAGTATTTACTTTTATTTCTCAAATTTTTAAAGTAAATACTCCATCACTCGTTTCGAGAAACTCACAATTTAGGAATATCTATCTAAAAATTATCATAACACACTTTTAAAAGTTTCATTAATGTAGAATCTCGACCAAAATCCGATCTTTAAAATGATTTTGTTGGATGGAAAAAAACCTTTTGCTACCAACTAATTGAATGGTGACTACATCCCATCAGGTATTTTTTTAATATAGAAAAAAATAATATAGTGTTATCTTATTAACTCTCGACCTTACATACAAAACAAATGCAAAACATATTGGGTCTCACCAATATAATATAAACTTGTTCGGTCGTAACCCACATCACACAAAAATGTCGGGATTTATCCATCTTTTTTAAATGCCTGAACCTTAATCTTTTCTTTCAAAAAATTATTGAGCTCTCCATATTCTTCATAAATACTAGAATCCTATTCCTTTCTTTCAAACACATTTGGAGATGTGGTTTACTTTTAAATAATATATTCGAATCTCTTTGGCTAAGGATGTTTCTATGTCCAATCACTTATTATATGGCTTAATATTTGCAATTTGACAGTCATGGATCTTTCTTCGGGACAGGGTACTAAAATTTTTAAATTTTACACTTTGGTCTTATTTTCCCTCAAATTATACTTTGATTTATATCTCTAAAAAATCTCATTTTTTACTTATATTTTCAAAGTTGAGGTACTTGTCCCAATTCTCTCAAAAATCACTTAATTGCTCCAATTCTTTAAAAAATTCCATATTTATTCCAAATCTTTCAAAATTCCATATTTTCCCTAAAACTTTCTACGAAATTTTCTTTTGTCATTTATACTTTCTTCTTTTTTGCTCAACACCATTTATACTTAAAAAAATTAATCTTTGTCACTTATATTTTTAAAATTACTTATATGCCATTGAACATTAAAAAATTCGAATCCCTTTGGCTAAGGATTTTTCTATGTCCAATCACTTATTATATGGCTTAATATTTGCAATTTGACACTCATGGATCTTTCTTCGGGACAGGGTACTAAAATTTTTAAATTTTACACTTTGGTCTTATTTTCCCCCAAATTATACTTTGATTTATATCTCTAAAAAATCTCATTTTTTACTTATATTTTCAAAGTTGAGGTACTTGCCCCAATTCTCTCAAAAATCACTTAATTGCTCCAATTCTCTCAAAAATCACTTAATTGCTCCAATTCTTTAAAAAATTCCATATTTATTCCAAATCTTTCAAAATTCCATATTTTCCCTAAAACTTTCTACGAAATTTTCTTTTGTCATTTATACTTTCTTCTTTTTTGCTCAACACCATTTATACTTAAAAAAATTAATCTTTGTCACTTATATTTTTAAAATTACTTATATGCCATTGAACATTAAAAAATTCGAATCCCTTTGGCTAAGGATGTTTCTATGTCCAATCACTTATTATATGGCTTAATATTTGCAATTTGACACTCATGGATCTTTCTTCGGGACAGGGTACTAAAATTTTTAAATTTTACACTTTGGTCTTATTTTCCCCCAAATTATACTTTGATTTATATCTCTAAAAAATCTCATTTTTTACTTATATTTTCAAAGTTGAGGTACTTGCCCCAATTCTCTCAAAAATCACTTAATTGCTCCAATTCTTTAAAAAATTCCATATTTATTCCAAATCTTTCAAAATTCCATATTTTCCCTAAAACTTTCTACGAAATTTTCTTTTGTCATTTATACTTTCTTCTTTTTTGCTCAACACCATTTATACTTAAAAAAATTAATCTTTGTCACTTATATTTTTAAAATTACTTATATGCCATTGAACATTAAAAAATTCGAATCCCTTTGGCTAAGGATGTTTCTATGTCCAATCACTTATTATATGGCTTAATATTTGCAATTTGACACTCATGGATCTTTCTTCGGGACAGGGTACTAAAATTTTTAAATTTTACACTTTGGTCTTATTTTCCCCCAAATTATACTTTGATTTATATCTCTAAAAAATCTCATTTTTTACTTATATTTTCAAAGTTGAGGTACTTGCCCCAATTCTCTCAAAAATCACTTAATTGCTCCAATTCTTTAAAAAATTCCATATTTATTCCAAATCTTTCAAAATTCCATATTTTCCCTAAAACTTTCTACGAAATTTTCTTTTGTCATTTATACTTTCTTCTTTTTTGCTCAACACCATTTATACTTAAAAAAATTAATCGTTGTCACTTATATTTTTAAAATTACTTATATGCCATTGAACATTAAAAAATTTCTATTTTTGCCCTTCATACTTTTAAAAATTACATACATTCCCCCTCATCTTCTAGTATCTCTTAATGATTTAGTGGTCTCAATTTGGTGGTTTTGGCCAATTTTGGTCATTTTCCCCGAATGGACGTAATAATAAAAAATGAGATGTTTGACTAGAATACTCACTGAAGACAACATGGGTGGAAACCTTTGGTGTGGGGAAATGTAGTTTAGGGTCTTGCGAGCTCTTCTATGTTGTCCACTAATCGTGAGGTTGCTATAGCTACTTGCATTTCAAATTTAATAACTCTCGACTGAAAGTTTTAAGAGTGGGTGTCACTAGAAACAATAATTGAGGAGAAGGAAAATGAGGCTTACCTAGACCAAAAAAGCCTTGGGAGAGACCAGGAAGGTCATGTGGTCCTTGAGGGACATATGACAACTATAATTGTATTGCTAGGCCGGCGAATACATCATCGAAAAAGATTGACTTTTTTATTAGAAATATTTGAGTTTGAAAATTACATTATGTCACGCCCCGACCTGGTTTGGTTGGGGTTTCGTGATCAACCTACCACCCTTCCTCGTACTAATCTAGTATTTCTACTAAATAGTACAGGGAAGGTAAAGATGTTGGATTACCTGTTTTCCAAAATAAAGTTTACAAAACATAAAAGTTACTTGATGGCAGTATCATTGGCTTCTTCTCCCAGCCTAGGTCCGTTGAGGCGAGGTGTTTCTCCAAAAAAGATTAATGGATGGGGGTGAGTTTCTACAACTCATTGAGTGGGGGTTGGGAAGCAAGTTTTCAAAAAATCAATCTATCGAAAAAATTTTATACTTTTAACTTTGTAATATGAGTTTGAACATTTCCCTTTACTTGGGAGATGCCTCAACAAACAATCACATACCATTTCTATCATAGAAAGGGATCACATGTTCGTAGAATGGTCATTGACCATTCTACTTGTGGTTCAACGTGTCTTTGCAGTACACCCAAATATAGGTGCACTGCCTCTACCCTGAGTTTGAGTGGACATCAATAGTTTGACACTTCAAACCCTCACACCGGCCATCCGAATAGAGGTGCACTACCTCTACCCCGAGTTTGAGTGGACATCAATAGTCTGACACTTAAAACCCTCATGCTAGCCATCCGAATAGTGGTACACTGCCTCTATCTCGAGTTTGAGTGGACATCAATAGTCTAACACTTCAAACCTTGATCACTTTAATATGTCCGCTTAGTGGGACGAGACCTCATTTCTCCTCTAGCCTCGATCTCAATGCGCAGGAAGCTATTAGAGCTTCGTAACTGATTGGCATGACAGACTTGCCCTGATTGCATTTAGGTCGTCCAACATCTCTTGGAATACATCGACTACCCCTCTTAGGTATCTAGATGCTCCCAGATCCCTCATGCATGCACACAACAGTTTTGATCAATTAATCATGCTCTTTGGTGCCAATGGTCCAACGGCCTTGACCCTCAACATGACCTACAGCTGTTTGCCTGGACCAGCCCGTCGACTTGATGTGGGCGCACTGTCACTAGCCAATCGAGCCCGTCGACTTGATGCTAGAAATCCCACTCACCTGATAATAGTGACGTGGTTGGCCCAATGAGATCTTGACTCATGGTGCGCTTCCTTGCACCGGTACTTGAGCAATCAGCTCCTGCGTGGTTTGAGTACCCTTATCAGGAGAATCAACATAATGGAGCTCATAGTTTCGGGTATTTGCGCATAGGTCCTCGCACTATGCCTTAATTGCATTTAGGCCCCTCAATATTTTTAACTTTGCATTTGGGTCTCTAAATTTTTATTTGATCTCGATTAAGTCCCTATGACTTCCAATTATACCTCATGGTCCTTAAACTTTCTAAAATTATCAATTGGTCCTCAATTTTCCCAAAATTGCCAATTTGTCCTTAACTTCCCAAAAATTACCAATTGACCCTTGAACTTTCAAAAATTGCTAATTGGCCCTCCATTTCATCCAATTGCCTAATTGGGTCTCAATTAGAAGTTAATTTCATGAAAATGCCCCAATTTTCCTTAAATTGTAATTCGGCCCCCAATTTCCCAAAAATCCCTAAAGTGCCCAATTTGTCAAAAATTACAATTTGCTACTCGAATCACAATTTTGTTCAATTGCCCTCAAAACATGGTTAATTGTCTCAATTGGTGATATTAATCCTCTTCCCTATGTCTCCCTCATCATTTTGAGCTTTGAACCGCTTGATTTGGCTTAGAATTGAGCTTAAACGGAGTTTCACCGGAAAATTTAGTATAGAGAGAGAAAGCTTCAAAATCTTACCGGTGAGGGTTCAACGATCAAAGATCTTAATTTCCTTGAATTGCTCTCCTCCCAGAGATCCTCCCTAGATCAAACTGCACCTCAATTGGTGGCCTGAGCAGTGCGAATTTCAGTGTTAAAATTTTTGCAAAAATCGGTCCTGAACAGTGTTTTTCGACAAAGGGGGTGGCGGAGGGGCTTACCGTGCTGGCTCGGAGGATGGTCGAGGCACCTCTAAGTGGAATTTTAGGGGGGGGGGTAGGGAAGGCATTTGGTTTGACCGGAATTGGCCTAGGGACAACTCCAATTGAGCTCGAGCAGCTTGGGTTGTTGACAGCCAAGGAGCAGCGTTATTGTTTGAACTTCCTCATTCTTCTGCAGTAGCTCTCGGGTGGAATGGTGGGTGTAGTTGTGTAGAGGACTTCCTCTCGGTTCTAATGGTACTAAATGCAGCTTCTGAGGTGGAGAAAAGCCCCGATGTTGGAGCTCTAGTTTCCTGCTTACCAGAAAAATGAGCAATTCATCTTCTTTGGCCGATTGTGGGATGCTGAGATCGAATGAAGGTGTGCTCTTTATATAAGGAGCTCAGCAACTGCTCAGGCTACCCACCGATGTAAGACTCAGCCTCCAACTCGGCCGTGGGTGGCCTGACCGAAAAGTTTTTCGAGTCACTAGAGACTCTAGCTTTTCCAGCGTATCTCTCTCTCTCCTCTCTATCACTGGTTAGAGGTTGAAGATGATGACGTGGCAGGCGTGCAACGTGGCGTGCTGTGATTGGCTATTTTTTCTGATGTGGTAGTTCAACTCAGCCGCCACATCAACCGTTGACCCATTGTCTAGACATGTGATAGCCTCCCATCGGCTGCCCGTGTTTGCATGGCATGCTGATTGGTTATTCGTTGACCATTGACCGAACACATGGAAACCTCCCATTTGTTGTTTGTGCTTGCATGGATGCTGATGGGGCATCGTTGATTGTTGACCATTGATAATTGACTGGTTTGTTGACCAGTGTTGACCGGTCTGGTCAGACCAGGTTCGCTGTTCAAAATTCAAAATTTGACCGGTTTGGACCTGGTTCATCCATTTTTCTGAAATATAAAAATTTCTAAATTCATTTTCTATCTAATGGTGGTCTCAATTTCCAAATTAACATTTTTAAGCCATATAGAAAAATGAATTTGTAAACCGGTTCATTATGTTCCATCCCATTTCAGTATGGTTTGGGTTCGGTTCACCCCAAACTGGTCCAATTCTCTCATCAATCTGACTTCTCGTTCTTCTTCATGATTTTTTATAAATTTTTGGTCACCTGTAATTTTCCAATTTCCCACTTTAACCCTTCTTTATCATTTTTTGTTCCCCTTTTCAGCTTAGTTTTCTAAAAACTGCTAGTTCTTTCCTTGGTTTACTTGGTTTGAGGGTCGGTGTCACACCCCGACCCATTTTGGTCAGATCCCCATGATTAACCCGTCGCTCCCTTGGTTCAAGAGGGGTTTCCCCCTTTTTTTTAATCAAGAGGAGCCATGCATAACTTAAACCTTGTTGCTTAGAATAGCATAAATCAATAAAAATACAATATTAAAAGAACTTTTAAGCATACCTAACAAAGGGTAGATCCTGGTGTTATCTTTAGTTATTTTTCCCTACTTCTAAAATGGATAGAAAAGAGGGGTGAGTTTCTACAACTTAGTGAATGGGTATTTGGAGTGAGTTTTTTTATAAATAAAAAAGATTTAATCAGAGTGTGCCAAACTCTTTATTTCCTTTAAGAAATTTCTTTTCTCAAATTCCAGTTTTCAAATTCCTTTTCCTCATTTTTTACATTAAGTGTGTTTAATAGTTAACACACACCCTTCATCAGGAAGGGATTACACATTCATAGGGCAGCTCGTCCACTCCACCCACTTGTGGCTTGGAGCAACTTTACCAGCCACTAAGTTCAAAGCCCATCCACGTCTACCCTAGGTCTGAGTGGATGTTCGCGACATCCGACCCTCAAACTCGAAATCAAATCCATGTCCGTCTGAGGATAGAGACCTCATTCCGGTCCCACCTGGTCTCATGCGCATGAAGCTATGTTGAGCTTCCCTAACTGCTGGCACGATAAACTATCCTTATCTCCACCATGTCGTCCAATAGCCCTTAGGACGCATCACTACCCCTATTAGGCATCTTAATGGTCATGTACCTCAAGTGCATGCACAAACAATAGTTTTCACATAGCCATTTATCTTTGGTGCCACTAGTCTAATGACCCCGACCATCAACTCGACCTATAGTTGTTTGTGTAGGCCGGTCCATCGACGTAGCCCTAATGCATTGCCACAAGTCCATCGAGTAGGTCAGACCTATCTTGGTACCCTAGTGAAATCACATATCCATTTCATTAAGAGTTTTCATGGCTTTCATATCTCATGTTTGTTTATGAGCTCTTGCTCGTGCCCACTGGCCTTGGGCCCACAAGTTCAAAACTGAGGCCTTTAGCCTATCAAAGCTGTTCTAGCTCCCGTCAAGAAGGTCTCTGAAAATATTTAAGCATTGGCACACAAGTCAGGGGAGAACACTTATGAAAAAACATATTTTCACTTCATCACACCAACCAGGTGTGATGATATCTCTACTTACAATCGGTAAGTGAGTTCTCTTTCCTTCTAGGAAGTCCTTCATACCAACCGGGCATGATCTCTACTTACAACCTATAAGTAGGTTTCAACTTAGTTCGCACATCACTTCAATTAGGTGTGATGTCAAAATTCCACTTACAAGTGGTTTTTCATTTCTAAAGTACTCATCATCCCAACTGGGTATGATGTACATAAGTCCACTCACCTGTTAATTGAAGTGTATCCTTCTCTAGTCGGTTTCTGCTTCCACGCTAGCTTATCCTTGTTGACGTTCTGGTCTCTCGTGTTCCTACATGATTTGGGCACCCTTATCTATTAGAATTTGGCATAATAGCCTTTGTTTTCTCACATATGAGCAGATAGGCTCAAAATTGTTAGTTAATTGCACTTAGTTCCCTAAAGTTTATTTTCCTTGACTTTAGGTCCCTAGTGCTAACTTTTCCCCAAATTGAGTCCCAAAATTTCAAAAAATTCACTTTGGATCCTCAATTTATTCAAAATTGTTTATGGGGCTCAAGTTTCCCAAATTTCCAATTTAATCCCCAACATTTTAAAAATTACCATTTTGCCCCTACTTTCCAAAAATGGCAATTTGACCCCAAATCTTTCAAAAATCGACGAATTGGTCCTCCAACACATTTTCCAGGGTCAATTGGCCCTAAATTTTGGGAAATTACAAAATGGTTCTTCAATTTTACGAAATCCCCAAAATTTCCCAAAAATTTTCCTTAATTTCCCCTTTCAAATTGACCGAATTTGATTTCATCAAATTGACCATCCAAGTGAGGTTAATTTCTTCAATTGGTGGTGTAATTAAGTTCTTACACTTCCATATGATTCAATTGATCTTTGAATCACATGTATTGAGGTCGAAATGAGCTTAAATGGAGCTTCACTAGAAAACTATGCGTAGAGAGAGAAATCTTCGAAAGCTTACAGTCGGAGGTGCGATAGTTTGAGCTTTCTATTTGGGCAGGTAGCTCTCACCGTGAGGTTCCTCCTAGGATCATGAATCGATAAAATTCATATCGAATCGAGGAAGAATTTTGTCAGTGAAGTTTTCACAATTGCTCTCTCTAATGCCAATAGAAAATGATAGAGGTGTTCGAATGGGCTTACCTTTCAGCTCTACTACGGTCATGTGAGGCCCGTGGGGGTGTTGGGAGGGCTTGGTTTGGACCGAGGAGGGATGAATTTGGCCGAATTCAGCTCGACCAAAATAGGGCAGCTTTGGTTCGTCAGGGCTAATTCACTATTTGATTCAGGCAGCTCTTCTCCGGTGGTCCTTGGATCGAACGGAGATTTTCATCAGGTAGCTGACTTCTCTTGGAATCTAAAGAACCCGACCTCTCCTTCTAAGGCTTAGATAAACCCCTATGTCGGAGCTCTGGTTCGAGTTTCGCCAAAAAATGGAGCAGTTGTGAGAGAGTGGAGATTTCAAGTGTAAGGAGAATGAATGGACAAGAGCTCTTTATAGGGAGCTCGGGGACTCTGTGCACAACCGATTGGCATCTTTGTCAAGCTCATTCATGACCTAAAATGCCCTGAACGAAGGCATTTCATCTTCGCCGGCATTGTTTGTTCATCTGTTGAATGAATAGTGTCATCATCTAAAGGAAGAAGATGACACTGTTCTGAACTAGACCAGTCCAATCAGGTTCAATGCTTAAATCGGCTAGTTCAGGCCCGATTCGACCAAGTTTTTCAAAATTAAAAAATTCTAAATTTATCTAAATTCATTCTCTATCCAATGGTGGCTTTAATTTCCCAATTTGGATTTTTTAAGCCAATTAGAAAAATGAATTTAGCAATCGGTTCAATGATGGTTCAAATTGGTCCAAATCGGTTCAATCCGGTTCACCAGAACTAGTTTGGTTTTCTCTTCCAATTTATCCCAAAGTCCCTTTTCATGGTTTTGATAACTCTTTGGGTCATTCAGGATTTGTAAATTTCCCAATTTGCCCTTTCTCTAACGGTTGCGATTTGTGAACTGGTTCAGTTTTCTCCCTTGGGTTGACCAGTTCTTTCCCCAGTTTTCTTATCTTTAAGAGACGGGGTTTACAACTCTCCCCTCCTTTTAGGATTTTTGTCCTAAAAACTTAATCAACATATTTCACATGGGGAATAATTTCCCTTAATGTCAACTTGAGATTTGCTTGGCATGCTAACACTTCGGTTGTTCTTTCACTTAGCTCCTTTAAATCACGTGTTTAAGGAATATCTTTTCCTTTACATTGTTTACTCCCTCGATGGAGTTTATCTTAACTAGGCATGTCTTGTCGACTAGTCCAATTATATATCCTTAGGTCTACTTCCTCCTCTACTTAGGGCAAGATTCTTCCTCTTAGGGCTCTTGCCCAAGACTTCGGGATTAGGAGTTCCAAAATGTCCAATTGTTCCAGTATCTAGTTATTCTCTTAATCGTTGAAACCCTTAGCTTGGTGTTCTTTTGAGCATTAGTTTTCACGAGTTTCGATGTTATCACCTCTTCGTTCTATTTTGACCCTTCCTCCATCCGTTATTTATTACAACTTTGGTCCAAATTTTGTTTGATTTTGTCATGCTTACTAACTGACTCTTCCTTACTTGAGTCACATTTTTCCTTTGGACTGTTGGGCTTACATGTCCCTTACATCATGAAATGTTCCAAAACCTATCTCTGTCCATTAGATTTCTATAACACTTCCTTTAGGGTTGTTCTCAACTTTCCAACCTTTCAGGGATTGTATAACTTCATTCCGCTTTTCGTCTGGTAGTATTCCTTGACTACCTTTACCATTATTCAATAATCCTTCATGCCTTTGATGTCATGCCTTACATAACCATGTCAGTTTTCCTTACCCATTCGTCCTTTCCCAACTTCCTTATTGGGTCTTTCCGGTGTCGATCATTGGGTTTCCTAATGACTTACTGATACGCTAGAATTCTTCCCTTCTAATTTCCTTCCTCATTTCTGGTGGCGACTTTTACTTATGGATTTTCCTTTTTCCTTAACCCACTCTTACTTGCTCGTGACCATTTCACGATTCCTTTGATTGGGGGAGTTCTTCTTTAACAATTTTCATTCTCTACTGTGTCCTTCAAATTTCTTACTATTCCTTGAAGGTTTCCTTCATTCGCATTCTTACACCATTTTTTTAATTAAAGCTTTTGCCTACCTTTAATCATTCACCAACCTCAATTTCCCAATTCACCCTTTACTATCCTCTCCTAGGTATCTCCGATCGTCGAGTCTTATTTCATGTACTCCACACTATGCCCATCCTATTGCCCTTCTTAAAGTGTAGTCTTTACTACTTCCCAGTCATTCTTAGGGCATCATTTATTCTCCTTGACCATCCCGTTGATACTAATTGCTTCCTTCCACTAGGTTCATCAGAAATCCCTATTTGGCTTCTTTGCTCTTCCAAAATAGGTCCCACTTGGCCGTCCTGATATACCATCAACTACTTATGCTTCTTTATGAGGTTCCTTATTTTGAGTTAAGCCTCTTATGATCCATCTATTGGTTCCTTAGCTTGGGAATTTACCTTTTAAGGTCTCGCTTCCTACCTTTATCCTTCTACCTAGGGACTCTCGTCCTGGTTCAATCTCTCTAACACTCCTTAGAGGTTTTTCCTTTTTTCCTTTATTTCTTTATTATGGGTAGCCCATTCATTCTTACTTTTCACGGCATCCTTTGATGCTATCTTCCTAATTACCCATTCCTTGGATTTAACTTACTCCTTGGGTCCTCCTAGTATGCTTCCTTGGTTCTTTCACCTCAGCATGCACTTCATTTCCACATCCTTCGTCACCTCGTCCATGCCTCCCCAAGGTTTCCTTCCTTGGGAGAATCCTTCCTCTTCTTCCCCGAAATTCCTTTTTATTAACCCTTGAGGGTATCTGACCTTAAATTTACTTCCCTGACATCCTCAAATGCCATCCTTTATGTTTCCCATTCTTTGGAGATTTGGTGGGTACATCCTTAGGATTTTTTTTCACTTGTATCACAAATTTAATTTCATAGGGAATGGAACTTTTATTTATTATAATGATAACGAATTATAAGGTTTTGGCTATATTTTTTTAGGGGAGTTTGGTAAATACTAGCTATGGTACTAGGATTATTCCGTGCTTCCTCCTAGGTGAGGTTGTATACTCTAGTTGGTACCCTCAACGTAGTGGCTATGTCTTGTTCTCCATCTAGTGTCCTCGGGTTCCCTTGAGGTGGTTGATGGTTACTTCGTTGTGTATTACCTTGAAGGGCTGGACAACTCTTTGCAAAGTGTTTGAGCTGTCCGCATTCAAAGCTTGCTCGACACGACCCTTCATGGCTTTTCCGGCACCTGGGGCAATAGGGGTTACACCTTTGTGGGGTTGTACTTGCCTCTCTTTGGGCATGATAACCTTCATTTCTCCTAAAGGACCCCATTCTTGTCCCCCATATTTGCCCACCAGGCTCCTTTTGACCTCTCTCGCTGTTTTGTCCTCCTTCCTTGCGGTCGGCTTGCTCTATCTGACAACGTCTTGTCCGTACTAGATGCTCACACTCATGGGCCATGTTGATGATGGCAGCCAAATATGTGGGGGCGTCCTAATATTCCCATCCAGTCTCTTATATCCATATTAAGATTGTCTACGAACCGTTGGCAGATATCTACTGATCCGGCTAAGTCTAGAGCAAAAGGTCATAGCTCATTAAATTTAGTATCATACTTCGAGATGGTGTGGGATCATTGTCGTAGTTGAGAGAGTTCTTGCTTCTTCTCGTTGATCAGATGCAGAGCTAAGTGTTCCTCTGAATGCCTCTACTCGAATTGCTCCTAGGTGGGTGTGGTGGTATGTAGGCTCTTGATGTTGTTCCACCACCTTTTCACACTAGCTTCTAGGAAAAATGCTTCTAGGATCACCATCTCCTTTGGTGGAATCCTGATTATTCCCATAAGTTTCTTAATGCTGGCTAGCTAGTCCATAGCGGCTCCAGCATCCTTCTCTCATGGGAATAGCTTAACATGCCTAATAGGTTCATCTTTAATTCTTTTCGTCCTATTTCGAAACTAATCATTAATTTTATATTTTATAACTTTGATGGTTTGAGAAATTACAATTACTTGTTTAACAATATTGATGTAAAGTACAGAACACGAGTGAAATATTGACTCTGCTTAGTTAGTAAGCATGCATCAATACGAAAATCTCATTCTGGTTATTTTGGTAACTTTTTCCCTGAATGCCTTGTCTTATAAAGTTTAGCTTTAAGTGGCATTGTTATTTGGTGTTGCTTTTCAACAAATGTTTTAGGGGACTTGATTGACTAATAAAATTTCCATTTACCCATATGGTTGGTTCTAGTTAATGAGAAGTTTATATAATTTACTTAAACCTACAATACAAGTAAATACTAATGTCCTATTGATAGATTTTTCATGGATTCTACTAAACAGGAGAAAGGTCACAACTAAGATCTTTAGCCCAAGTTTAAATTGGAAATTAAAGGTTAATTCTCATACATATAGGAATAAGAATTAATCTTTTGGGATATTAAACTTTCTAATCTACCTTTTATGTTTAATATAAAGTCAATTTTATATTATGAGAGTATGCTCACCCTCATTCATTAGCCTTATTACCATTTATATAAAACCAGACCTATATGTATAATTTATTTGTATTATATTATTTAGTCTATACCTTTTGGAGTTATTATACACTTACTTACTAATGGTAAATATTCAGCCATAATAACTTATTGAATCATTCCATATATATATATTCATGTATATATATTTATATTTAAATATATATTTATAAACTATTTAATTTATTAATGATATAAATTTAATTGAATTATCTTAACTCGTTATTCTAATTTAATTGATTATGTTGAGCAAAAAAATCTAATTAATTACCCACAATTTACTTAATATCGTTTCTATTATACCAAATTGCTTGAATTTTAATTTTAACTAATGTTAAAATTATAATTTATTATTAAAATTTTTTTACTAGAAAATTCCGACATTACATAATGTATATTCGTATCAAATACTTATGTGATAGATATTTAGATAATTTTATATGGTGTGCAAGTTAATTGTGAGTACAAAATATGAGATTTGATATAAAGGAGAAAGTTTCATTTAAATACAACTCTATATTAAAGTTAAAGTTCATGTTATATACTTACTAACCTTATAAGTGAATCACATTATATTTCAAAAGTTGCATTACATGAAGGTAGTTTGATATAATTAAAATTTAAATAGTCAATTTTTAAATATAACTAATAATTTAATTTACTTCTATCAACAAAATTTGCATAGGTGAGTAGAAGTATTATTTAATTAATAAATAACATATTTTTTGTGTAAACAATTTATGAAACATATCTCAATACCCTATTGAATAAGGATTTGGATAAAAAACTATAGAATTATTATCCTTGGGGTGTGTTTTTCCCACGTAATATTATTTGATTTTTCAATCTTATTGAAACTTATAAAATCTTATGTATATTTATATTACCTAAAATTATTCCTAAAAGATAAAATTTTTATCATAATATTATAAGGGATGTTATCTCAAAATATTTTATTTTTTTTTAATTTTGCCGTCAATATACTCATCTACTTCTCTCTAATATTTTCTCCCTAACATTTATGCTCATATTTATATATTTTATTATCATTTCATATATAAATAAATAAAACTAATTATATACATTATATATTTTATCTATCATTTTTTACTCCTAATATTAGTGTAATGTTCAATAAGAAAGTTCATAATTGCCAAACAAAGCATTTGTCTTAATAAAAATAATATTTTTTATTAATTTAAATTTGTACGACCTGTGCAATTATCTCCACTGTTTAGCCACTTCAGACTTCATCTTTACATGACAGCGGGTTCCCTGCACAACGGAACCGAGCAAACTGAATCTTCTGCGGCTTCCAGCCAAAATTCGATCACCGGCCGCCGGAGAAATGGCGACATCTCTTCCGGCATTCTTTCCTTCACTCCTCTCCCGACCATTCCGCTCCATCACATCACCAAGGCCCCGTTTCCGCACACTGCCTCGGCTCGTTGTCTGCTCCTCCCCCTCCATAGAATTCAACATCTCCTTTGCACCGCCCAAGCCTAAGCCGAAGCCCGGTGCGGAGCCGTCTCCCGTCAGCATCGGCGGAACTGCGTTAATGTCTGGGGCGGGTCAGCAGCTGTTCATCCCGTGGATAGTCCGTGGGGAGGATGGGAATCTGAAGCTCCAATCGCACCCTCCCGCGACTATCGTCAGCGCGCTGGCCGCTAATGAGACGACTGGGAAGAAGAAGAAGAAGAAGGTAAAGGAAACTGCAACCGCGGAGCCCAAGCACTCCAAGGCAGCCCGTCGATTCTACAACGCTAACTTTAGAGACCAACCCCAGCGGCTGAGCAAGGTCCTTGCTTCCGCCGGAGGTATTGTTATTTAAATCACCGTGGTTTTAATATTGCTGGGTAACCTATGGAACAAACTTGAAGCCTTAGTGCTTGTTGGAATGCCTAGCAGTGTTGTTTTCCATAATGAGTTGTGTTGAATTGGCATTTGATGATTCTCTTATAATATTTGATTCTAACAGGTCCCAATTACCGAACATGGATCGAATCATTCTTTTTGAACAATAATTGCTTTGTTTGATCCTAATAGATTTTAAATCAGTAAATAAATAAAAATTGGCATGGAATAATTTAGGTGCTGCATGAGCAAACGTATTGTGAGCTTTGCATTATATGAATATTGTTTTTGCAGTGGCGTCAAGGCGTAGCAGTGAGGAGCTTATATTTGAAGGACGTGTGACTGTCAACGGTTCTGTTTGTAGTAGTCCACAGGCAAGTCCTATCTTAAAGTGACGAATTCTGCTTCTTCTGTTTATGTGAGGAACATGTTAGAAAATTCAAGCAAGGGGTGAAATTATGATAAAATTAAATTTAGGGGAAAATGAGATAATTTATTGAAATATGAACAAAATTAAGTAGATTTTTTATACTATCTCAATTATTTTCTGAATTCAAAAGGGGCTGCACCCCCACGCTTCCCTTGATCTATCCCTGTTTTATGATATCCCTTCTTTTGTGCTGTGGATGTTAGAATTTGCTCTATGCATGAGATTAACTTTGATTACCCGGAAAGTGATCATATTTCCTGTTATTCCTCAGCTCTTTGTTCCATCATGGTTTGAATACTCTTCTGGGTTACTTATTTTACACTAACAAGATGTCGTGTAACTTGAAACTCACCTTTGATAGTATTTCTATGTCATGTAACCTGAAACCCACATTTGATATTATTTCTATATAATTCTGCTGATATGCAGACAAGAGTTGATCCTGCTAAGGATGTCATATATGTTAATGGGAACCGCCTACCCAAGAGTCTACCTCCGAAGGTCTACCTTGCTCTCAACAAGCCAAAAGGGTCTGTTCAACTCTTGGAATACATTTGGTTCAGCAACTCTTAATATTTTTATCATCAGTTTTCGAGTAAAGTAATTTCATGGACTACTAATAGGTATATCTGCTCGGTTGGTGAAAGAGAGTCCAAATCTGTGTTGGACTTGTTCAATGATTATATGAAGAATTGGGTATGGAAGCTTTAATAATAATATATTTCTTTTCCTATATCTTGTTATCTCGGTCCCTTTCTCTTTGGATTTGATGAGGAGGTAGGTTTGCTTGTTAATTCAGCATATTCTAGGTTCAACTGTTTTATAGGACATTTCTTTTCAATAGTTCATAAAGGAACTGCTAGTGAGCTTGATCTCTTCTTTTTTATTTCTGCTGAAGTGATAACCCAATTTCAGGGCAAGAGGATTCCTGGGGTATCTAAACCACGGCTTTTCACAGTTGGCCGCCTTGACGTTGCCACAACTGGTCTATTACTAGTAACCAATGATGGTAAGGTGGTGCCAGATTGGAATGTATTGTGTGAAGATGGTTTAAGTTTATTTAAATAAATTTTGTGGGTCTATTCCTAACCTTCTTGGTGCACCAAAATGAAGGTGATTTTGCCCAGAAAATATCACATCCATCATCAAACTTGAGTAAGGAGTAAGTTTCTTCTTTTAAGGTCAAATTCAAACCTTGGAATATTTCCTTTCTGCTGACCTTTGTTCATTATGTTCACTATCTACTACGTAAATTCTAGATACATTGCTGTAGTAGAAGGTGAAGTTCATAAGCGGCATTTAATAGTCATTAGTGAGGGAACAACTGTTGACGGTGTCCACTGTACCCCTGAATCAGTGGAGTTATTACCAAACCAGCCTGGTATTGCAAGGCATCGCCTGCGTATAGTGGTACATTATATTAATAAATTACATGTTTAATATTTAATAAATTGCGGGTTTTTCCCCTAAGGTGCCCCATAAAGTCCATCTACATATTTTTAGCCTCAGTTGCACAGGAAAGTATTACAAAAGTAAACTCCCTCCAGAAAATAAAAATTGTTTAAATATATGTTGTTCAGATAGATCTGTTTTCTACTTTGATGAGCATGGTTTAGTTTTCTGGAAATTTCCTGTGTTGCCTTACCTGTGCTTTTTTGTTTCCTAAATTTGTTTAACTTGATGAGCATGGTTTAGTTTTCTGGAATTTTCCTGTGTTGCCTTACTTGTGTTTTTTTGTTTCCTAAATTTGTTTAACTGTTCTGTAGGTTTTATTTAGCTAGAAAGGTCCATTTTCCTAATCCTGATATTTTTCAGGTTAATGAAGGGAGGAACCATGAAGTAAGGGAACTTGTGAAAAATGCTGGGCTTGAGGTCAGTAGTCCAGTGGATAAGATGTCTTTGCTTCTGCAATTAGAATGAAGCATGTTAATTGTTAATAACTTGTAATCTGAAATGGCTTAGACCAAGAATAAATGTCTTGACTCATGCCCAGGAAACTTTGAAAAGAATGCTGCAAATTAGATGTCCTATTAACTATTCTTTTTAAATTTACACCTGTTTCTTTTTTACCAGATATATTCATTGAAGAGGGTCAGGATTGGTGGATTTAAACTCCCATCAGATCTTGGGTAAATTCCTTTAGGCTGTAACCCGTGATGAATTATGGTTATCTACGGTGACTGAGGATGATGTCTTGACAACCATATCAGTTGGATCAATACATCAGTTGGATTAGTATCAACAGCTATACCTCTGCATAGTATTTTGGTGCAACAACCTTTCATGTATCAGATATATCCATACAAGGTTGCTGATTTCTTCTTATTTTCAGGCTTGGTAAGCATGTTGAGCTAAAACCAGCTGATCTTCAGGCCCTGGGTTGGAAGAGTAATCAACAGCTATATATCTGCATAGTATTTTTGGACAACAGCTTTTCATGTATCAGATATATCCATACAAGGTTACTGATTTCTTATTTTCAGGCTTGGAAAGCACGAAGAGCTAAAACCAGCTGATCTTCAGGCCCTGGGTTGGAGAAGTTGAAACTGTACAGCATTGTCTCTGGACTTACTTTTAGTTGAGAAGGTAGAAGGCCTTAAAACAACTTATGCAATGGTACATGAGCATGTTGGAGATGGATGGATGGATAGTTGGTCAGCACTCAAACAACCTTCATTCATTTGTTAACACACTTCCAAATGGTTTTAGAATGATAAGTTTCTGTATGGAGATAACAATGGTGTATTCTAAAAGTGGACACTTTTCTCTTTGGGCTGAATCTGAAAGGACATATAGGTTCAATCCTTGCGAGAAACTGAGTTTCATGGGAAGTGTACTAGACCTAGTTTGCTACTGTCATTGAGCGATATTTAGTATGATCAAAGAAAAATTATGGATAGTTATACAAACAATACGTTGAAGTCAGTTTCCAGAATAACGTCCGGTATTGATGATTCATTCGCCTTTGATTACCTCATAGCTAAGGTTGCAACCTTAGCTACCAGGTTGTGGCTCCACTTGAAATGATGGCCAGGCACAATTTTGTACTATAAATTCAGTTCCAACAATGGTCAGTCACAATTAATTTTTATGCTTCCATAGGGGTTTTTACCACCTCCTTTAGATCCCATGAGTTCCCCATTGGTGGTTTGGTAGGTGTCCTCCATGTTTCCAGTCCTCCAAGTTCCTTAGAGCTCTATTAATATTAGCAATTACATGTAGTGGTCCTCCAAGTTCCCTTGGAGCTCTATTAATATTAGCAATTACATGTAGTGGTCCTCCAAGTTCCCTTGGAGCTCTATTAATATTAGCAATTACATGTAGTGGTTTCTGGTTAACTATTCATGCTTAACTCTGATTCACTTCCTTCCAATTATGCCAACACATTAGCGTCAACTTGACATTTCCCTCTTTATTTGCACATTTGGGTTGCATAGCAACACAAAACTATCTTTTTACCTACCTGTCAAAATAAGTTACCTGCTCTAGTATAGAGGCAAACACAATAAATGTTTAAATTGCTCATTCATTACAATGCCATTATTACATGTCTTTAGGTCTAGTTTTCTTTTTCCCGCAGCATAAGTATAAGCATACCAAATTGGAACCTTAAAACCAACTACTTCATTTTTCCTTTAGCTTTGTAAGCCTATCCCACTTAATCCTGTGTACCTTCCTTTCCTCACCTTTAATACACCTAAAAACGAGAGATCATGGATGTGACTTTGTTACACCATACATGCCTCAATTAAAACACATACATCACATAGTGCAAAATAGTGCTAATAACATGTTTAAAAAGTGCTTCCCTTAAGTCTATGGAGGGTAGGTGGATTTCCATTCTTGAAGTTTGGCCATGATTTGCTATTTAAGGTGTTGGCGTGTCTTCTTCTTGCTTATGTCCAAAACATTGGGAAACCTAGGTAATGATCTATTTGGGCTCTCCATATTAAGGTTAGAGCAATCCAAATATTCTCATTCACACGTAAAAGAGATTAGCGCTAAAATATACAACTAATTTAGAATATTTTTGTGTAAGAAAAAAAAGAATAGTTCACTCTTTGCCTGGAGGCTCTATAGTACAAGTCAATTAATTTCTTAAGTTTATATGTGTTTAGTGTCTTTTATGAAAAAATAATGCCATCTGCAAAAAAAAAAATAGTTGGGATACACTTGGGCAACATTTATTTATTTAAGGCAATTATTTATTTCGTGTGGAGATTCTTCCCGTTCTTAACTTGAGTTTACTCGTCTTTTATGTACAATAATTTTGGGGAGTTACAAGCTCATATCTCAATTATTAATGTATTCACAATAGGCCGCTTAATGATTAATAACTTGAGACATCTCATAAAAATTTACTAACATAGATATTCATTATCTGATTATTAACATCCTTATTCCCCATTGTTCTACTTGGCTCTTCGAGACCTTAGTTTATTTTTTGCTTATAAAATCTATTATCTCAAAAGGTTTTATTCAGTCCCTTAAGACTGTTATCTCGAACTATTTATTATCATCTTATAAAAACCTTCATTTTGATGTCCCACTTAAACCTCTTAACACAAATCTTATTGTAGGTTTTTAACACTTTCATATCATTGTGGTTTATCTCGTTCCTCGAGACTTGTGTCCCAAGCCATTCTATATTCATAAATTTATCCGATACCTTGAGACTACTGTTTCGACTCATTCATTTCTCTAAACAACAATAAGATGCATGGTATGCACAATGCATCATATACCCGGACTGTCAAGCCCTGACCCGGTTTGGTCGGATCCCCGTGATTAACTTGCCGCTCCCTTGGTTTAAGAGTAGTTTCCCCTTCTTTTAATCAAGAGTAGTCAGACGTAATTTCAAAACTTGTTCCCTATAATAAAATAAATCAATCAAATACAAGCTTAAAAAGAAATTTTAAGCATACTTGACGGAGGATATATCTTCAGGTTTTCTTTATTATATCTCTGTATTCTTGTAAAGGGGTAAAGAGGGGAGGGAGGGAATTCAATGAGCGGGTGTTGAGAGTGAGTTTTCTTTAAAAATAGCTTTTGTTTATCTAAAACATGCCAATGTTATCATTTCCTTTAAAAAGGGATTTCATCACTTTAGTTTTCAAGACCTTTTTCCATTTCCACATACCAAGGCTATCATTTCCTTTAGAAAGGGATTTTCTCACTTTGTTTTTCAAAACCTTTTTCTATTTCCTTATTAAGTATGTTTAGCTCTTTTTAGTCCATCCCCTTGCCTTGGGAGGCATTTTGCAAACAAACATATGCCCTTCATCAGGAAGGGTTCACACATTTACAGGTGCAGCCCGTCCATTGCATCCACTTGTGGATCGGAGCGTATTTACCGTCCACCAATATAGAAGCCCATCTACTTCTACCATGGGTCTGAGTGGATGTTCTCGACATCCGACCCTCAGACTTGAATGCCACTTCGTGTTCGTATGAGGACAAAGACCTCATCTCGACCCCACCCCGATCTCATGCGCAAGAAGCTACTCTGAGCTTTCAAACTATCTGGCACGATGAACTTCCCTTATCTTTACTATGTCGTCTAGTAGCCCTTAAGACCCATCACTACCACCTAGGGCATCTTGATGGTCCTGTACCACAAGTGCATGTACAAAAACAATTTTCACATATGACCATTATCTTTGGTGCCAAAGGTTCAATAGCCCCGACCTTCAACCCGACCTGTAGCTGTTTGTCTAGGCCGGTTCGTCGACCTGGCCTTCACGCACTGCTGCCAATCCATCTAGTATTGTCGATCCTGACCCGGTACCATGGCGAAATCGCACAACCAATTTCATTAGAAATTTTCATGGCTTTCTTTAATCAGTTTGTTTACGAGCTCCAGCTCGTGCCCACTAGTCTTGGGCCCACTGCACGTGTTTATCCAAAACTAGGCATTTAGTCCCATGAGTTAAAATATCGAGGCCTCTAGCCTATCTGAGCTGTTCTAGCTCTCGTAAAAAAGATCTCCCAAAATTTTTAAGCATTGAAACACAGTCAGGGGAGAACACTTTTGACAAAAAAAATTATTTTCAACTTCATCACACCAATCGGGTGTGATGATATCTCTGTTTACAATCGGTAAGTGGGTTTCTCCTTTCCTCAAGTAAGTTCATTATATCAACCAAGCATGATTATCTCTACTTACGACTATTAAGTAGGTTTTATTAGTTAAAGATGCTACTCTTCATCCCAACCGAGTATGAAGTTAGATAACCACACTCACTCGATGACCGTGACGTGTTTGTCCCTAGTCGGTTTATGAGTTCACGCTAGCTTTTTCTTGTTGGCGTTCTGGTCCCTCACGTCCCTACAAAATTTGGGCATCTTTATCAATTAAGGCTTGGCATGATAGCCATCATTTTCTCACATATGAGCGAATAGGCTCAAAATTGTTAATTAATTGCGGTTAGGTTCCTAAAGTTCATTTTCTTGAACTTTAGGTCCCTAATGCTATCTTTTCCCCAAATTGAGTCCCAAAACTTATAAAATTTTCTTTAACTTCTCATTTTACTCAAAATTGTATAAGGGGCTCAAGTTTTCCAAATTTCTAATTTAGTACCCAATTTTTGAAAATTACAATTTTGCCCTTACTTTAACAAAATGTCAATTTGACCCCAAATGTTCCAAAAATTGACCAATTGGTCCTTCAATTTTGGGAAATTGCAAAGAGGTCCCTCAATTTTCCAAAATCCCCAAATTTTCCCCAAATCTTTCCCAAATTTCTCCCATTCAAACTAACCGAATTTGATTTTCTTCAAATTGGTCATTCAACCGAAGTTAATTGTTTCAATTTAAGATATGAATCAGTTCCTACACTTCCATACAATTCAATTGAGCTTTGAATTGCATGATTTGAGTATGAAATAAGCTCAAACGGAGCTTCGCCGAAAAATCATTCGTAGAGAGAGAAAGCTTCGAAAGTTTACCGTGGGAGGTACGGCGGTCCTAGCTCTTGATTTGGGGAGGTAGCTCTCATTTTGAGGCTACTTCTAGGATCAAGAATTGGGACAATTACTATCAGGATTGGCAGGAATTTGATCAATGAAATTTGTTACTTTCTCTTTATAGAACTGAACTGTATTGACGGAGGAGGGCCAAATTGACTTACCTTTTAGCTCTGTTGCGGCCGTGTGAGGGCTGTGGGGGTGTCGGGGAGGCTTGGTTTGGGCGGGGAAGGGCTGAATTTGGCCGAATTCAACTTGGCCAAAATATGGCAACTTCGGTCCGTTGGAATTGCTTCACTGTTTGATTCCGTTGACGCTTCTTCGACGGTCCTCGGGTCGAAAGGAAGTTGCTGTCACGTAGTTAACTTCCCCAGAAGTCTATTGAACCTAACCTTGACTTCTAAGACTGAGAAAAAGGCCTATGTCGGAGCTCTGGTTCGACCTTCACAAGAAAATAGAGCAGTTGAGAGAGAATTGTGATTTGATGTGTGTGGAGGATGAATGTAAAGGAGCTCTTTATATAGAGAGCTCGTGAACCCTCTGCCCAACCACTTGCCATTTTGGATGAGCTTATCCTCGCCCGGAAATGGCCTGATCAGAGTTATTACACCTTTGTCGGAGCTATACGTTTTCTACATTAATGAATAGTGTTTTCATCCCGAGTAAGAAGATGACACTGTTCCGAACTAGACTGTACTAGTCCAACCAGGTTCAAGGGTGAAAATCAGTTGGTTCAGGCATGATTCAACCGATTTTCTTAAAATTAAAATTTTCTAAATTCATCTAAATTCATTCTCTATCTAATGGTGGCTTCAATTTCCCAATTTGAATATTTTAAGCCACAAAGAAAAATAAATTTAGAAATCAGTTCAAGTATGGTTTAAACCGATTCAATCTAGTTCAATCCAGTTTAGGTCCGGTTCGCCTTGAACCAGCCTGATTTTCTCTTCTCATTTGCCCCAAGGTTCTTTTCCATGATTTTTATGACTCTTTGAGTCACTTGGAACTTATAAATTTCCCATTTTATCCTTTCTTTACCGGTTATGGTTCGTGAATCGACTTGATTTTCTCTTTTAAATTGACCGGTTCTTTTCCCGATTTTCTTGTCTTTAAAGGACGTGGTTTATAACTCTACCATCCTTTTAGAGGTTTTGTCCCCAAAACTCAGTTAGTAATCCTTTGCATCAGGAGTAATTTTTCCTTTGACGTCCTCTTGGGGTTTGTTTGACATGTTGTCACTTTGGTGGTTCCTTCACCTCACTCCTTTTAACCACGTTCCTAAGAAATTCTTTTCCTTTCACTGTTTACTCACTCCTTGGAGTTTATCATGATTAGACATGCCTTATCTACTGGTCCAAAGGTACATCCTTGGGTCTACTTCTTACTCTTCTTAGGGTAAAACTCTTCTTCTTGAGGGTTTTCATCTAGGTCATTGGATTGGATGTTCCATAACGTCTAATCGTTCTTGTTCCTATTTATTTCCTTGGTCATTAATGCTCTTTAGCTCATCATCCTTTCAGAACTTTTTGTCCTTAACCCTGTGGATTTTGATATGATCCCCTCTTTATCTTATTTTAGTCCTTTCTCCATTTATTTTGTTTACTACAACTCTGGTCTCAGCTCTTAGGTTTGGCTTCATCATGTTTAACTAACGAACTCTTTCTTGAGTCACATTTTCCTGGGACTGTTTGGCCTTCATGTCCCTTATAGCATGACGTGCTCTAGAATTTTCTTTGTTCATTATATTTCTAAAACATTATCTCGATAATGATTTATGCCTTGCAACTGTTAGGAGTCATGTGGCTTTGTTCTCTCTTATTACCCGGTAGTATTCCCCAACTACCTTCGGTGTTATCCAATTGTCCCTTAAATTTTGACATCATGATCGTGTTGATCTTTCCTTAACTACTCATTCCTTACTAACTTCCTTATTAGTTTTTCTCCGGTTCTAACCATCGAGTTTCCCGATAACTTATCAACACGTTGGGATTCTTGCTCTTTTATGTCCTTCCTCATTTCCCATGGTGTCCTTCACTCAAGGACTTTCTTTTCTTCCATCCACTCTTACTCTTTTGTGACCATTTCACCATCATTTATTCCAAGTTGATCCCTTTTGGTCTACGTATTGATTCCTTTGTTTGGTGTGTTCTCTTTTTACGGTTTCATTCTGTACTATGTCCTTGAAGGTGGAGACTTCCACCTTAGGAGTTACATGCTCCTCCTTATCCTTTCTTGAAAATTTCCTTTCTTCATCTCCTTACACCCTTTTTATATTGGGGCATTTCCCTGCTTTACATACTTCATTGTCTTAGAATTCCCATTTTGTCCCTTATTCCCTATCCAATGAACTTCCAATTATCGAGTCTTATTTCGTGTATTCCACACTATGCCCAGCCGTCACTCTTTATGCTCCATTAAGTGATTGCGGACCACGACAAGTCTTGATGTCAATGGTCGTTTCCATTATCCATTTCTTAATTGGAGAGCTTACTTCTCCAAGGTTTCTCAGATGTTCTTTCCTCTATTTCCTTAATATGGGCAATCCACCCCTTTCTTACTTGTACGGTATCTTTCGATGCTATCTTCTCATCAACTCATTCCTTGGGTTTAACTTACTCTTTGGGTTCTAGGTAAACTTCCCTTGTAGTTGGTCCTTTATCCCCAACTTGCATTTCATTTGCAATTTCACCTTCTATTCCACTTTAGTTGGATTCATTACTTATTCGTTGGAATATGTATGTCTCTTTAGGGCTCCCTTCCTTGGTAGGCTTCCTCCTCTTTTCCCGAATTTCTTTTTCCTTCGTGTTCTTGGGTATCTATCTTTGAGTCAACCTCATGGCATCCTTTGATGTTATCCTCTCTTGCTTAACCTTACTTTGAGGAATTTTGCTGGCACATCCCTTGTTCCTTGTCTTTATTCCAACTTGTACTCACTACAATTTTATTTCTATTAGAGGAGAGTTTTCGATCTCTTTCCTTTCGAGGTTTCTTAATCTCCTTTTGAGAGCTTACTTAATCCCTTCCATGGCTTGAGTTTGGTCATCGATTCATTCTCGACCATTTATTTCTTCATCCTTCGTTTCCAATATTTTGGCCTTTACACCTTTCCCTTCCTTGCTAGAGTTTAAATTTGTGATCTTCTCGAGGGTCAGTTCATTAACTGCCTCATCCCCACTATTCTCCTAGTTCACTTGTCATGGAACAATTATCATTTTTAGGGTGTAGACCTTACTATTTTCTGGTCCTTCCTAGGGTGTCATTAATCTCCTTGATCATTCCATTATTACTAGTTGCTTCCTACTTGACTACTCTCCTTTTTCCAAAACAGGCCACACTTATCATCCCAAGACATCCTTAACCACTTACACCCCTTTTGAGGTTCCTTATTTCAGGTTAAGCCTCTTATGATCCACCTGTCGGTTCCTTAGCTTGGAAATTTCCTTCTTATGGTCTTGCTTCCTACCTTTTTCCTTTTTCATAGGGACTTCCGTCCTGGGATTTTCACGTTCAACCTCCCTAATGGTCCTTAATCACGAGGGTCCAAGGGTAAGAAAGGAACTAACTCAGAAAGACAACATCAAAAAGAAAAGATGTCATACGTGTAAGAAGGAACTAATTTTCACGTTAAACCCAAGTAATGGGTAAGTAGGAAGACAACATCAAAAAGATGTCATACGTGTAAGAAAGAAAGGAACTAACTCAGAATAGAGAATCATAAAATAATCACAAGTGAGTAAGAGTGGATTAAGAAAAAGAAAAGTTCTTAAGGAAAACGACGCCACTGGAAATGAGGAATGACGTAAGAAGGGAAGAGTTTTAGCATGTCAGTAAGTTATCAGGAAACTCAAATACTTGGAACTAGAGAGCCCCATAAAGAAGTTGGGAAAAGATGAGTAAGGAAAACCAATATGGTTATATAGAATATGACGTCAGAGGCAAAATGAACGATTAGATAACAATAAAGATAGTCAAGAAATACTACTAGACAAAAAGAGAGATGAAGTTATATTGTCCCTAAAAATTAGGAAGGTTAAGAACAATCATTATGGAAGTGTTTTAAAAATGTTAAAAAGGTCAAAGGCAGGTTCTAGAGAATATTGTGCTGTGAGGGACATGTAATCTCAAAAGTCCCAAGGAAATATGACTCAAGTAAGGAAGAGTCTGTTAGTTAAGCATGACAAGGTCAAGCATTAAATTTGGAACAAATTTGTAATAATCAACGAATAATGGAAGGATCAATATAGGATGAAAAGGTAATAACACCAACACATGTGGAAGCATGTACATAGTGCTTAAATGGACACTAAGCTAAGTAGGTCAACAATAAAGAGAATAACTAGATACAAGAATGATTGGACATTTTGGAACTCCCAATCCTGAAATCTTAAGTATAGAATCTCGGGATGGATAAATTGTACTTTAAGGAATGAATGATATGAATTTAAGGATATGTCCTTAAGCCTTCCAATGAGATATGCTTAGCTAAAGTAAGCTCCATGGAATGAGAAAGTGATAGGAAGGAAAAGAAAATATTAAGTGTATATTATATAAGGGATAAGTGGAAATAACCAAGAAGGTTGTATGTCGATAAACTACAAGGTGATATCAAGGGAAGTTCTTCCTAGTGCAAAGAATGTTGAATAAGTTTTGGGGACAAAACTCCTAAAAGGAGGGGAGAGTTGTAAACCCCACCCTTTGGAGTTAAGGAAAACCGGGGAAAGAACCTCTCAACCCGAGTAAGAAAACTGAACCGTTTTACGAACCCCGACCATTTGAGAACATGCAAATTGGGAAATTTACAACTCCCGAGTGATCCAAAAAGTCATAAAAACCTTGGAAAGGGACTTTAGAACAATTTGGGAAAGAAAACTAGTCCTGTTCAGGTGAATCGGATCCAAACCGGATTGAACTGGTTTGAACCATAATTGAAATGGATGCTAAATTCATTTTTCTAGGTGGCTTAGAAAATTCAAATTTGAGAATTTAGTCCACCATTGGATAGACAATAAATTTAAATAAATTTAGAAATTTTAATTTTGAAAAACTCATTCGAATCGGGCTTGAATTGGCCAGTTTAAGCTTTGAACCCGGTTCGAACCGATCCAGTCTAGTTTGGAATAGTGGCATCTTCTTCCTTTAGATGACATCACTATTCACTTGCCGAAAAATCAAACAGCGCTGGCGGAAAGGAAAGTTTCTGTTCAGGATGTTTCAGGCCATTAATGTCTGTCATTAATGTGCCAAATGGATGATTGGAGAGTCCCCGAGCTCCCTATATAAAAAGCCCTTCTCCATTCATACTCCACACACCTAAAAACTTCACTCTCCCTCAGTTACTCGGTTTTCCGATGAAGCTCGAACCAAAGCTCCAACATAGAGATTTTTCTGAGCCTTAGAAGGTGTGGTTGGGTTCCTTAGACTCGGGGAGATGTCAGCTACTCGATGGTAGTCTCCAATTGCTCTGAGGTTCGTCGGAGAAGCACCTGTGTGATCGAACAGTGAAGCAGCTCTAGCGAATCCAAGTTGCCCTATTTCTATCGAGCTGAAATCGGCCAATTCAAGCCCTCCTCAAGCCTAACCAAGCTCTCCCAACACCCCATCAGTCCTTATACGACCGAATTAGAGCCGAAAGATAAGTCAATTTGACTCTGCTCTATAAATTCTGATCGGTGTTAGAGAGTGAATCGATGAAATTTTACTGACTGAATTCTCCCTCAATTCGAAATGAATTGAGGTGATTCTTGATTCTAGGAGTAAACTTAGGACGAGAGCTATCTACCCAGATCGAAAGCTTGGACCGCCGCACCCCCCGTGGTAAGCTTTCAAAGCTTTCTCTCTTTAAGTCTAGTTTTCCGGTAATGCTCCATTTGAGCTCGTTCTGACGTCAATTCATGCGATTCAAAGTGCAATTGAATCATATGGATGTGTAGGAACTCAATTTTGCCTTCAATTTCAACAATTAACCTCGATTAATTGTCAATTTGATGAAATCAAATTTGGCAAGTTTGAAAGGGGGAAATTGGGGTGGGGAGGTGGGGGAAATTTGGGAGAAATTGGGGATTTCGAAAATCTGAGGGACTAAAGTGCAATTTCTTAAAATTGATGGCCAATTAGCCATGAAAAAAATGTTGGAGAACCAATTGGTCAATTTTTGGATTTATTGGGGGTCAAACTGCCTTTTTTATAAAGTAGGGGCAACATGGTAATTTTTGAAAATTTGGGGACTAAATTGGAAATTTGGGAAACCTTTTTGTGATTTTGAATAAATTGAGGTCCCAAAGTAAATTTTAGAAGTTTCAGGACTCAATTTGGGGAAAATTTTAGCATTTGGGGACCTAAATTTAAAGAAAAAGAACTTTTGCGACCTAAATGTAAATAATTAAAAGTTTGGGCATTTTATTCATTCGTGATGAATGAAGGCTATTAGGCCAAAGGATAATGAACAAGGATAATCATATCGTGTAGGAACACAAAGTACCGGGAACGCCATCAAGGATAAGCTTGCGTGAAGGTAGAAAGCTGCTTTAAGGGAAAAGTACATTGTACTGAGTGGGAATTTTCACATCATACCTAGTTGGGGTGATAAGTACCTCAAAATGAAAAACCACTAATAAATGGAATTTTAACATCACACCTGGATGGGGTGATGTGGAAATTAAGTGGAAAAACTATTTACCGATTGTAAGTATATCTTACCCACTTAGTATGATAAACTTACTAGAAGGAAGTGAAAAACCCGTTTACCAGTTGTAAGAGGAGATGTCATCACACCCGGTTGGTGTGATCGACAAGTGAAAATATATTTTTGTCAGAAGTGCTTTCCCCTGACTGTGTGCCACTACTTAAAGATTTTGGGAGACCTTAAATAGCTTAGATAGGCCAGAGGCCTCGATTTTGGAACTTGGGGACAAGAATGCTCGATTTTGAAAACCTCGTACAGTGGGCCCAAGGCTAGTTGGCATGAGCAGGAGCTCGTAAATAAACATTATGTTAAGCCATGAAAATTTTAATGAATGATGTGATTTGGCCATGGTACCAAGACAGGACCGACATACTTGATAGACTGGCGGCTGTGCGATAAGTCAGGTCGATGGACCAGTCTAGAGAAATAGTTGTAGGTCAAGTTGAGGGTCGGGGCCGTTAGACCAGTGGCCCGAAAGATTAATGGCTTATATGGAAAATTATTGTTTGTGCATGTACTGAGGTTCGATACTATCAAGACGAACAAAAGGGGTAGTGATGCATCCTAGGGGCTATTGGACAACATGGTGGAGATAAGGACAGTTTGTCGTGCCAACAGTTAGGGAAGCTCGACATAGCTTCATGCACACGAGACTGGGTTGGGGTCGGGATGAGGTCTCTGTCCTCATACGAGGAGTTTATTTTTGGGTTTGAGAGTTGGATGTCACGTACATCCACTCATTCCTAGGGTAGAAGTGGACAGGCTTCAATATAGGTGGCCGGTAAAGTCATTCCGATGCCACAAGTGGGTGCAGTGGACAAGCTGCCCTACGAATGTGTGATCCCTTCATTACGAAGGGTGTGTGTTGATTTTTAAACACACCGACTAAGGTTAAGGATGTGTAATGGTTTTGAAAATCGAGAAATTAAGGAAGAAATGGTTTTTAAAGAAATTAAGGAGTCTGATATACTCCAATTCAAACTATTTTTCTGAAACTCATGTTTCAAACACCCATTCACTAAATTGTAAAAACTCATCCACACTTTTTATCCCTTTTCAGGAATAGAGAAATGACTAGGGATAACACTATGATTTAACCTCTGTCAGGTATGCTTAAATTTCTTTTAAACTTGTATTTTTATTGATATATGATATTCTAGGGAACATAATTGTAAATTTTGCCTGGCTCCTCTTGATTAAAGAATGGAGGAAACACTTCTTGAACCAAGAGTGTGGTGGGTTGATCACGGGGATCCAATCAAACCAGGTCAGGATGTGACATGGCCAATCATAGTGCAACACTATACGAAGCGCACCTAGTCAGCCGCTCAGTTAGCGCTGGCTAATCAAAAGGCGACAAGTGTCTTTGGTCAACTGTCAAAGGGAAAATTCACATCAGCAATGATTGACAAATAGGAGCGTGATACGTGTCCCTTGTCAACGGTCGTTCGAAGAGCCTAGTCACTCAAACTGGCCAATGGGAAGCTGACACGTGGTAAACGTGCCACATGAGCATTCAATTGGGATGTTAGAGAAATGGTCATCCAATCAAAAGTTGACACGTGGCCGCGCCACATTGGATGGAATCAGCCAATGAGAGGTTGACACGTGGCAATCACACTGTGCGCAAGGAAGGAAATATGATTTATTTAAATCAGCCTATTAGAGGATGATATGTGTCATAGTCAAAGGTCGACCGAGTCTACTCAGCGGCCACGCTAGAATGGGTGACCAATAGGAGGTCACCACGTGGTTGGTCAACATGTGAAGGGGTGACTCGGATGCCGAGTCAGATGCCATGTCAGTGAGATTAGTCAATCACTAAGTGCCACATGGCAATTCTCATGTGCAAAGCTCGCATGCGCAGAACAGCGTCGTCTGCAACCTCGAGCTGATGGAAGACTGTGAGCACCAGAGAAGAGACCAAGTTTCTCGCGCTCGGAAAATTTCTTGCTGCCGTCGGAAAAGGGCGAGTCAGATGCCAATTCTTATGACGGTCAATAGCCTTGTGGGTTGTTGAGGCCTCTATATAAGGAGCGCCCCTCCACTCAGCCTCCCCATCGCTCATGTAGCTCATGAAGATAGACGACTCCATTTTCTGGTGAAGCGGAAACCAAAGCTTCAGCAAGGGGACTTTCAAAGACCTCAAGAGGAGAATTTGGAGTCCTTAGAACCACATGAAGGTCCTTTATCTCGTAGTAGTCCCCACTTGGCTCGAAGACCACCGGAGGAGCAGTAGGGAGCCCACACAGTACCTCTTCTTCAGTAGTCGCAAAATAGACACATCAAGTTTAGTCAAATTCCGGTCACTCATGACCTCCTCTAGCTGAACCAGCCCTCCCCCAACTCTTCTCGACTAACACCCAACCTCTCTAAAGCTCGAAGGTAAGTCCTACCTGCCTCCTTTCACTGGAACAGTAAAATGCTAGAGAGAGAAAGTGTCCAAAGCTACACTGATCAAATTCTCACTACTCATGACACTGATCAAGGAAATTCTTGATCCTAAAGGGACCCTCTAGGTGGGCACAAGCTTCCCAGATCAAGAACTCAAGCAATCGAGGATTAACTAGTAAGATCTCAGAGCTCTCTCTCTAGGACATGTTTTCCGATAAAGCTCCATCAGAGCTCGAAACTTAGTTAATTTTTAAAATTCAAAGTTTAGGATGATCATAGGGAGTTGGGGGAAATGTATAGTAGCATGATAGGAAGGATTCATAGAGTTTAGACGGTCAATTGAAGGAGATGAGGAATCGGGGGTCGAAGTGAAAATTTTTGGAAATTTGGAGCAATTTTGGGATTTTCAAAAATGGAAGGACTTTTGTGCAATTTTCTAAAAAATGAGGTCCAATTGGCAAATTTTAGGAAATTGGGAGCTACTTTGTGGTTTTAAGAAAATTTGGGAACCAATTGGCAATTTTTGTGAAATAAGGGCAATTTGGTAATTTAAGCAAAAATCATCAACTTAATGTTCCTTATCCATAATCATGTATGTGTGAGAGGGGTTCGTCAACCTACGACCCGATAACTCCTTGGGAACACCGAAAAGCCAGCCCGGGAAAGGATAAGGCACTGCACATCGGTTGAGTGGGAACTTCCAGCATCACTCTCGATTAGGGCAATGGTCATGCTTTTATATTGAAAACCATTTTCCTAGAATTAATCTCCCATGATTGTGTGAGTCTGCTTAAACTATTTGGGAGTTATTTTCGGGGGCAAGCTAGAGCTACTTCAGTGGGTCCAAGGCTAATGGGCATGGGCCTAGATCCATTGAAAATATGAGTAATGAGCCCACAAAAACTTTCATAATGGTTAAATTGTGTGTTACAGTTACTGAACCAAGGCTAGGTTGTTGGGCTTGTTAGGCCTGCTGCTACTACGGCAAACCCAAGCCGTTGAATCAGTTGGGCTAGTGGACAAGGGGTCAAAGCCAAGCTAATAGACCCATGGGGCCGGTAGTCTAAAGATAAAGGTCTTAATTTAAAAAGACTTATGGTTGTGCATACTGACATACAGAACCATCGAGGTGCCCGATATGGGGTAGTAGTGGCTCTAAGGGCTACTAGATGACCTAGGTAGCATAAGGGAAGTCTATCATTCAGGGAGCCAAGAAGCTTAGGTAGCTTCATGCGCACTGAGGCTGAGGTTGGAGGGAGAGAGGTCTCGTCCCACATTGTGGATATGAAGTATACGGCAGGTCTGAGGGTCAAGTAATTGATGCCCACTCAGACTCTTGGTATAGGTCATGGACTTCTACCAAGGTGGTCGATAAAGGTGCTCCAATCCATAAGTGGAGTAGTCAGATACTGCTTTATGACCGAGTGAACCCTTTTATGAGAAAATGGTGGATGCTGAATGAAAAGTAACATGAGTCATGAGTGCAAATAAATGAAAATGCTTGACTAAAAAGTTGTTGTAGAAAATTCCTCTCACTGAGTCATGCACTCACTCAACTCCCTTAAACCCCTTTCAAAAAAAGTCGAGTCAAGTAGAATTGGAGTCTAAAGTAATGCTTAAACTATAAGCCTCGTCCTCCTGGAAGAAATCGAGAATCTAAATGACTGGAAGTGGTAAAGAAGGGTTAAAATGAGAAATTAGAAAATACCAAGTGGCCAATAAATCATAAAACCATGGAGAAGAACTTGAAGGGGATTGGGTGTGAAAATTGGACCGGCTCACCTTGAACCAGACCCGAACTAGACTAAATAGGATCAAACCATGAATAATTGGTTCAAAGATTTATTTTTCTAGATGGCTTAAAAATATCAAATTGGAAAATTAAAGCCACCATCAGGTAGAAAATTAATTTAGATGAATTTAGAAATTTTTAATTTTTGGAAAACCGGTCGAATCGAGCCTGAACTGACCGATTTTCAATTTAGGGTCACTGGACCCGGTCGGACTAGACCGATCAATAAATCGCTACTAGGTCAGTGCCTAGTCAGCAAGCACGGCCAATCAGCACGAGACACATGGCGAAGCATGCCAAGTCAGCTGCTCAATTAGCGCTTGGAAGCGCTGGCCAATCAGAGTATGACGCGTGTCCCTGGTCAACAATCAAAGCAGAAAAATCTACCTCGGCGACGACTGACCTATAGTAGAGTGACACGCATCCCGATCAACGATCAATGTCAGAAAGGCCTTGTTAGCAAAGAAGGACCTGTAAACCCCGCATTTTTGTGTTAAGGAAAACCGGGAAAAAGAATCGGTCAAACCAAGTAAGAAAATCAAACCGGTTTACAAATCCGATCATTTAGGGACAAGCAATTTGGAAATTGACAACTTTTGAGTGATCCAAAGGGTTCATTAAACCTTGGAAAAGAAACTTAAGACAAATTAAAAGAGAAAACCGAATTGGTTCAGGTGAACGAGAATCCATAAGAACTTTGAATTTAAGTGTGCTTGGTCAAGAGTAATGTGAGGATGGGTGACCTCTTGGTAAGTATTATTTTTTTTGTAATCCGAAATTTCAATAAAAAAAATTCTATGCGAACGTACCCCTTATCATAAATAGCCATAAATAGCCATAAATTAATATATATTTAATTATTGTAATTAATACCAAATTAAATTATTGGAATTAATACAAATAATTTAATACCGAAATTAAATTATTGGAATTAATACCAATAATTTATGGCAATATTAATACTAGTAATAAATCTCTCCCATTTAATACATAATTTTTACTCCTATATAAAGAGGTCATCCCCATTCATTCTCTTCACACTTGAACACTTCTCTCTCTCTACTGCTCCATTTCCCGGTGAAGCTCGAACCAGAGCTTCAACTTGAACATTTTTCTTAACCTTGGAAGGAGAGGTCGGGCTCTTTAGAACCGGGGAGAAGACAACTATCTGATAGCAAACTCTAGTCAATCCGAGAATCATTGGAGATGCATCGGCATGATGGAACAGTGAAGCAGCTCCGGCGGACCGAAGCTACTCTATTTCGGTCAAGTTGAAATCGGCCATTTTGACCCCTCCTCAGGCCAAACCAAGCCTTCCCAACACTTCCTCAACCCTCCCACAACCGAATTAGGACTGAAAGGTAAGCCAATTCGGCTCCACTCTACAATTTTCGATCGGTGATAAAGAGAGAACCAACAAAATTTCAATGATGAAATACTAACTCAATTTGGTATCAATTGATGCAATTCATGATTCTAGGATGAACCTCAGGATGAGAGCTATCTTCCCAAATCGAAAGCTCGGACTGCCATGCCCTTATCGGTGAGAAATCGAAGCTTTCTCTCTCTACAGTCTATTTTCCGATGAAGCTACGTTTGAGCTCGTTCTGGTGTTAAAATCTGCAATTCAAAGTTCCTTAGAATCGTATGAACTTGTAGGAACTCAATTTCAACTCCAATTTCAACAATTAGATGTGTTTGATTGGTCAGTTTGATGAAATCAAATTCGACAGTGTTAAAGGGTTGAAATTAGGGTGAAAATTTTGGGGATTTTCGAAATTCAAAGGACCCAAATGTAATTTTATAAAATTGAGGGCCAATTGGGCATGAAAATAATGTTGGAGGGCCAATTGAGGAATTTTGGAATTTTTGGGGCAAAACTTACCATTTTTGTAAATGAAGGGCAAAATGGTAATTTTGGAAAAGTTGGAGGACCAAATTAGAAATTTGGGAAATTAATCCCCTTTTTGTGAAATGGAATAAATTGAGATTCTATGATAAATTTTAGAAGTTTCGAGACTCAATTTGAGGAAAAACTAGCATTAGGGACTTAAAGTTAAAGAGAAATAACTTTAGTACATAATTGCAAATAAATGAAAGTTTGACTTTCTAATTCATTTGGAATGAATGAAGGCAATTAGGTTGAAGGATAATGAACCGAGATGTTCATATCGTGTACGAACACGAAGTACCGGGAACACCAGCAAGGACAAGCTCGCGTGAATACAAAGAACCGGTCTAGTGGAACTTGCGTCATTAACGGGTGAGTGGGTTTACTAACATCATACCTGGTTCGGATGATGAGCACAACTTAAAATTTAAAACTACTTATCGGTTGTAAGTGGAAATTTTATATCATACACGGTTGGGAATGATAAGTACCTCGGTATGAAAACCCACTATTAAGTGGTATTTTAAACATCACTACTTAGAGGAAGTGATGTGAAAATCATGTGGAAAAACTACTTACATGTTGTAAGTAGATCATACCCGATTGGTATGATAAGACTTACTTGAAAGAAGTTGAAAACCCATTCATCGGTTATGAACGGAGGTGTCCTAATACCCGAGCGGTATAATGGATAGAGAAAACATACGTTTTGTCGGAAGTGCTCTCCCTTTACAATTTGGGCGGCCTTCTCGACGACAGCTCAAATTGCTCTGATAGGCGAGGGGCCGCCTCGGTTTTGGAACTTGGGGGCTAAATGCCTGATTTTGAAAATCTCGTACAGTGGGCCCAAGGCCAGTTGGCACAAGTAGGAGCTCATAAACGAAGATGATATATGTGCCATAAAACTTAATAAGTGAATTTTTTGTCCATGGTACCAAGATAGGACCAACATGCTCATTCAATTAGCGGTAGTGCGACATGATAGGTTGACGGATCGGTCAAGACAAACAACTGCGGGTTGAGTTGAGAGTTGAGGCCGTTGGACTAGTGGCATCACAGATTACATGGCAATATGAAAAAACATTATTTGTGCATGCACTGTGAGCACAGGATCATCAAGACGCCCATGAGGGGTAGCGATGCGTCCCAAGGACCCTGGACGACCCGGTGAGTATAAGGGCAGATCGTCGTTCCAGGTGTCTGTGCAAAATTTGGAGTAGCACCAAGCGCATGAGACCGGGGTGGGGACAGGATGAGGTCTCTGTTCTCAAACGGATACGAAGAAGTGATTTTAGGATTGTAGGTCGGATGTCGCCTACATCCACTCATTCCCAGGGTAGAAGTGGTCGTACTTCTATCCGGGTGGCAGGAAAAGTCGCTCCGAAGCCACTAGCGGGTTCAGTAGTGATACTGACTTGCGAATGTGTGTAACCTTCATGATGAAGGATGTGTGTTGGGTGATGACACACCGGTAACTATGAAATAATGGAAAAACCCAAGAGAAATTTTACATGAAGGGATTTTTAAAAAGAAAGGAGTCTGGCACACTCCATATAAATGTTTTTCTTAAAAGTTAAAATTAGACCTTTGAAAATCCATTCGCTGAGTAGTCATACTCACCCCCTCCCTTATATCCCTTTTAGGAAATCCTGGAAAGCCTACCCTAAAAGACCATCAACTAAGATGCCTGTAAGATAGGTATGTAAAGTTTAAAATTTCATGCAGTTTTGATTATGCTATTCCAGGAAATGGTGCAGGTTTAAAGGACGCCTTACTCTTTACGGTTTATAATAAGGGGAAACCCTTTAATAAACTAGGAGAGTGGCGGGTTGTTCATGGGGATCCGACCAAACTGGGTCAGGGCGTGACACGACCAATGAGAAGCTGACATGTGGCAAAAGTGCCATGTCAGCATCCAACAAGAATGTTAGAGAAACGACCGACCAATCAAAGGCCAACACATGGCAGCGCCACGTCGAATGACCTCAGCCAACCAGAAGCTGACACATGGTAATGGCATTGTGCGTTAGGATGGAAATCTGACACATTTAATTCAAACAATTAGAGGGTGCCACATGTCACAGTCAGTGGTCAACAGAATCCAATCAGCAACCACGTGAGTGGGGGTAGCCAATGGGAGGTTGCCATGTGTCTAGTCAGTGGGTCAAATGCTGACTTGGCTGCTGAGTGGGATATCATGTCAGCAAACAAGCCAATCATGAGGCACCATATGGCACTTTCGCATGTGTGAAGCTCACACGCATGGAATATTGTCGTCTTCAACCTTAGGCTGACAGATGATCTATAACCACTGGAGGAAGACAAGATCTTCCGCCTCCGAAAAATTGGTCACTGCTGATGGAATAAGGTGAGTCAAATGTCAAAACTGACGCTGGCCGGTAGCCCTGTCAGTTGTTGAGCTCCCTATATAAAGAGCACCCTCTCACTCAGCCTCCATACCGCTCGAAAGCCCCATTAAAGACAAATAATCTATTTTCTAATGAAGTGCAGACCAAAGCTCCGGTGACAGGCCTTTTCTCAACCAAAGGAGCAGCGGTTAGTGGCATTAGAGCTGAGGAGAAGTCCTCTAGCTAGCCGACCCCTCAACTAGACCTGAAGTTTTGAGTTAAGGAAAACCGGGAAAAGAACCGGTCAAACCGAGTAAGAAAATCGAGTCGGTTTACATTTGGGAACAAGCAAAATGGAAATTTACAACTTCCGGGTGATCCAAAGGGTTCACTAAACCTTGGAAAAGAAATTTAAGAAAAATTAGAAGATAAAAACCAAATTGGTTTAGGTGAACAAGATTCCATAAGAACTTTGAAGTTAAGCGTGCTTGCTTGAGAGTAGTATGAGGGTGGGTGACCTCTTGAGAAGTATGAATTTTTTTATAACCCGAAATTTCGGTCAAAAATTTTTATGCGAACATACGCCTTATCATAAATAACCATAAATTAATATATATTTAATTATTGTTATTAATACCAATAATTTAATACCTAAATTAAATTATTAGAATTAATACAAATAATTTAGTACCGAAATTAAATTATTGGAATTAATACCAATAATTTATGGCAATATTAATACTAGTAATAAATCTCTCCCATTTAATACACAGGTTTTACACCTATATAAAGAGGTCATCCCCATTCATTCTCCTCACACTCCAACATTTCTCTCTCTCTCTCTACTCCTCCATTTCCCGGTGAAGTTTAAACTAGAGCTTTGAACTCAACATTTTTCTTAACCTCGAAAGGAGAGGTCGGGCTCTTTAGAACTGGGGAGAAGTCAACTATCTAATAGCAAACTCTAGTCAATTCGAGAATCACTAGAGAAGCGCCGACATGATGGAACAGTGAAGCAGCTCCAGTGGACCAAAGCTGCCCTATTTCGGCCGAGTTGAAAATGGCCATTTCGAGCCCTCCTCAAGCCAAACCAAGCCTTCTCAACACTCCTTCAGCCCTCCCACGACCGAATTACAACTGAAAGGTAAGCCAATTTGGCTCCCTTCTGCAATTTCCGATCGGTGCTAGAGAGAGAACTGACAAAATTTCAATAATGAAATTCTAACTCAATTCGGCATCAATTCATGCGAATCTTGATTCTAGGATGAACCTCAAGATGAGAGCTATCCGCCTAGATCGAAAGCTCGGACCGTCGTGCCCTCACCGGTGAGAAATCAAAGCTTTCTCTCTCTATAGTTTGTTTTCCGGCGAAGCTCCGTTTGAACTCATTTCGGCGTTAAAATCTGGGATTCAAAGTTTCTTAGAATCGTATGAACATGCAGGAACTCAATTTCAACCCCAATTTCAACAATTAGAAGTGTTTGATCAGTCAATTTGATGAAATCAAATTCAGTAGTGTTGAAATTGGGGGAAAATTTGGGGATTTTCGAAATTCAAAGGGCAAAAATGTAATTTTATGAAATTGAGGGTCAATTGGGCATGAAAATAATGTTGGAGGACCAATTGAGGAATTTTGGAATTTTTGGGGCAAAACTTACCATTTTTGTATAGGAAAGGCAAAATGGTAATTTTGGAAAAGTTGGAGGACCAGATTGGAAATTTGAGAAATTAATCCCCTTTTTGTGAAATGGAATAAATTGAGGTACTATGATAACTTTTAGAAGTTTGGGGACTCAATTTGAGGGAAAAACCGGCATTTGGGACTTAAAGTTAAAGAGAAATAACTTTAGGGACCTAATTGCAAATAAATGAAAGTTTGACATTCTCATTCATTTGGAATGAATGAAGGTGATTAGGCCGAAGGATAATGAACTAAGATGTTCATATCGTGTAGGAACACGAAGTATCGGGAACGCCAGCAAGGACAAGCTCGCGTGAATACCAAGAACCAGTCTAGTGGAATTCATGGCATTAATGGGTGAGTGGGTTTACTAATATCATACCCGGTTGGGATGATGAACACAACTTAAAATTAAAAACCACTTACCGGTTATGAGTGGAAATTTTATATCATACCCGGTTGGGAATGATAAGTACCTCGGTATGAAAACCCACTATTAAGTGGTATTTTAAACATCGTTACTTAGAGGAAGTGATGTGAAAATCATGCGGAAAAACTACTTACCGATTGTAAGTAGATCATACCCGGTTGGTATGATGAAACTTCCTCGAAAGAAGTTGAAAACCCGTTCATCAGTTATGAACGGAGGTGTCCTTATACCCAGGCGGTATAATGGATAGAGAAAACATATGTTTTATCAAAAGTGCTCTCCCCTGACTGTGTGCCAATGCTTAAACAATTTGGGAGGCCAGGGGCCTCGGTTTTGGAACTTGGGAGCTAAATGCAAAATTTTGAAAATCTCGTACAGTGGGCCCAAGGCCAGTTGTCATGAGCAGGAGCTCATAAACGAACATGATATATGTGGCATAAAACTTAATAAGTGAATTGTTTGGCCATGGTACCAAGATAGGACCGACATGCTCAGTCAACTAGCGGTAGTGCGACATGATAGGTCGACGGACCAGTCAAGACAAACAATTGTGGGTTGAGTTGAGAGTCGGGGCCGTTGGACTAGTGGCACCACAGATTACATGGCAATATAAGAAAACATTGTTTGTGCATGCACTATGAGTACGAGATCATCAAGACGCCCATGAGGTGTAGTGATGCGTCCTAAGGGAACTAGACGACCTGGTGGCTATAAGGGCAGTTCGTCGTTCCAGGTGTTTGTGCGAAATTTGGAGTAGCACAAAGCACATGAGACCGGGGTGGGGACAGGATGAGGTCTCTATCCTCATACGACACGAAAAAGTGATTTCAGGATTTATGGGTTGGATGTCGTGTACATTCACTCATTCCCTAGGTAGAAGTGGACGTACTTCTATCCGGGTGGCAGGAAAAGTCGCTCCGAAGCCACTAGCAGGTTCAGTAGTGATACTGACTTGCGAATGTGTGTAACCTTTATGATGAAGGTTGTGTGTTGGTTGATAACACACCGATAATTAAGAAATAATGGAAAACCTGATTTTTTTTAATGAAGGGATTTTTGAAAAGAGAGGAGTATGGCACACTCCATATAAATATTTTTCTTGAAATTCAAAAGATTTGAATCTCATTAATTGAGTAGTTGTACTCACCCCCTCCCTTATACCCCTTTCAGGAAGTCCTAGAAAGCCGAACCTTAAAAGAGTTGTGCAATTAAATGCCTGCAAGACAGGTACGATTAATTTAAATTACTATGTAGTTTTGATTTATGATATTCCTGGAAAAAGGTGCAGGTCTAAAGAACGCCTTACTTTTTACGGTTTATAATATAAGGGGAAACCCTTTAGTAAATCGGAAGAGTGGCGGGTTGATCACGGGGATCCGAACAAACCGGGTCGGGGCGTGACTACTAGAGTGGTATCATAGCCTGTTTCCTTGAATACATAATCAAGACTAGAAAATATAGTAACTAATAGGATTTATCCTAAAATTTTCAGATGGCTCCCAAGAGAGGAACCAAGAAAACTTGGAATGGCTCTACTCAACATCCTACCTCCATAGGGAGATAACCCTAGAAGCTTCCCAAATGCTTGAGACCGAGCTGAAATGTCAAAAGACCAAATGGGGAAGTATCATGGAGAATGGTGCTAGGACCTATTGGTGGCACAACTCTAAGTATGGAGGAAGATGTTTATCAAGAATTCCATAGCTTCTTAGGTATCAAGAAGATGTGATAGGGTTGAAAGACTAATATTTTGTATCCCCCTGTTAATAAAATACTCAAATTCTCAAAACTCTCTCTTCTAATGATGCAATCTTGTTGGGAATATGGCCTAAGGAAAATAAGGCAAACCCACACTATCCTGGAAGCTAAGAAAAAGTTATATCTCGGTTATGGAAGATGAATCAGGGAATTAAGAAACCTAGGAAGACTATTACCAAGACCCTTTAGCAAAGGAGATTCAGTAAGAAAATTGTCAAAGTGATCAGACTCAAAGAATGGTAGAGCACCAAACCAATAGTAACCCTGGAAATGCACTACTCGAAGGAAAGAAGGGACCACAACAATCCATGTAAAGGAATAACCTATTACAAGTATGAACGATTGAGACATTACCTAAAGAAGTGCCCAACCCTACTAAGGACAACTACCAAGATAAACTATTATAGGTGTAAGGAAAGAAGGGGTGTTTCACACCTCATAAATTTAAGGCAATACCTCATCAAAAGTCACGAAGGGCATGAAGGATTGAAGACTGATACCATGGAGTGGGTTACATAAACGGTTCACCAAGAGGTCAAGAAATGACAAGATGAATGCAAAAACTTCTTGAGAAGGTCAAACTGAGAAGGAGACCTCATGAATAGGGATAAGGTACATTAGTAGCATACTTAGTACCCTCTCATAAGGGGCAAACACAGAAAAACGTCCCCCGGAACTCTAGGGAATGACACAGTTAGAGTGAAGAAGAGAAGGAATACATTATGAAAGGGAACTCTGGAGGGATGCATACAACCAAGTGCTTTGAAGGAATTATTGGTTGGTAGATGGGCATAACGAGTAGTGCAAGGAGCCAAACCCTCATTAGAAACTACTTGAAAGAAGGATGTACCGGAGGCCGAGACTGACCTACTTTAGAAAAGTGATAGAATATTAGGTACAACTTCCTTTGGAAATTATAGAGAAGTCAAAGTGGAGATTCGAAACAACATAACAGAAGTAAGCAAACCATGACAATGAGATGGTCAAAGAAAATGAACGAACCCTAAGGAGGACCGAGAAGTAGTAAGGAATACACCCTAAAAAGGTCACTGGAAGGATCATTAAGGACGAGGAGATTAGAGAGACAACTGTCTCAAGAAAACTAAACAAGGTGAAAAGTAGGGTGAGATAGGTAACGAACTACTCTTATAAGAGTCATAGAGTAAACCCTGACAAAGAAGGAAGAGGTGGAAATGCCAAGTATTGGAGAAAAGAAGGATGAAAGAAATCCTTAAAAGGACCAAGGGCCAATTAACGACTAAAACTCAAGCCAAGAAAGGAATAGGCAAGCCTCTCACATAACGGTCAAGAAAACTTGAAACAAGAAAGATTTGTATGCTCCATAAAGAAGTAGATAGATACTGGGTACGAATGAAGATGTGGATAGAGTATACAGGATGTGCCTGCAAGAATTGTGGAGTAAAGGTAAATAGGAGAAGATGACATAAAGGGATATCATTTAAGGGTAAAAATCCCCTCGAGCAAATGCAAAAAGGAATGTCAAGAGAAAAGGAAAGAATCCTACCCAGGAAGTATCGTGATGTCCCAGTATGACCTGTTTGGAGAAAGAGCAGGAGTATCAAGAAATAATTCCAGAAGAACTGAGTAGAAAGAAGAAACTAGTAACTATGGACAGCCAAAGAGAATGAACAAAACCCTAAAAAAGGATGAGATGCAGTAAAGACTACACTCTCTAAAGAACAATGGGATGGGCATGAAGAATGAGTGATACAGTTGCCCAGGCAATTAGACAAGAAAAATAAAGAGAAGAAGATAGTTAAAGAATTAGTTTTCAAGAGAACCATGGACTTAAGCCACAACAAAGAAGGGAGAAGTGAAAAGGCCAAAACGTAGGAAGAGAAGAACGATGGGAAATCCTTAAAGAAATTGATGGTCAAAACTAGATTTATAGTTTAAAGTCTTAGAACAGTTAAGTGAGCCTCCAGAAGGGCGAACAAGAGATTTTGAAATAAGGAGGATGTGAACCCTCCTTAACATAAATTATTTAATGGGTTAGCATCAAAAGATGCTTTGACAAGTATGAATGATTGGACAACCCATATGCGGGTAATAGAGGAAAAATGTTCGAGAAGATGTTGGGAAAGTAAGTTCCCTAATAAGGTGTAGCTAAGAAGGAATAACCACAATTGGTAAGATGGGTTATAGCCCACACACGCATACAAAGCTTAAAGAGTATATAACCAAGAATAGTGTGGAATGTACAGAATAAAACTAATAATCGGAAGTGTCCTATGTAAGAAACAAGGGATAAAACAAAAGTTGTGGATAGAGAAGGATCCAAAGCAAACAGATGAACTAACATAGATAAGGGTGCAAAGAAAGGGAGAAAGAACCATACAATGAACTAACATAGCAAACTCCAGTCAATCCAAGAATTACTAGAGAAGCACTGACATGATGGAACAGTGAAGCAGCTCCGGTGGACCAAAACTGCCCTATTTCGGCCGAGTTGAAAATGGCCATTTCGAGCCCTCCTCAAGCCAAACCAAGGCTTCTCAACACTCCCTCAGCCCTCCCACGGCCGAATTACGACTGAAAGGTAAGCCAATTCGGCTCCCCTCTGCAATTTCCGATTGATGCTAGAGAGAGAACTGACAAAATTTCAATAATGAAATTCTAACTCAATTCGGAATCAATTGATGTGACTCTTGATTCTAGGATGAACCTTAAGATGAGAGCTATCCGCCTAGATCGAAAGCTCGGACCGTCGTGCCCTCACCGGTGAGAAATTGAAGCTTTTTCTTTCTATAGATTGTTTTCCAGCGAAGCTCCATTTGAGCTCGTTCCAGCATTAAAATCTGCGATTCAAAGTTTCTTAGAATCGTATGAACATGCAGGAACTTAATTTCAACTCCAATTTCAACAATTAGAAGTGTTTGATCGGTCAATTTGATGAAATCAAATTTGGTAGCATTGAAATTGGGGAAAAATTGAGGATTTTCGAAATTCAAAGGGCTAAAATATAATTTTATGAAATTGAGGGTCAATTGGGCATGAAAATAATGTTGGAGGACCAATTGAGGAATTTTGGAATTTTTGGGGCAAAACTTACCATTTTTGTATAGGAAAGGCAAAATGGTAATTTTGGAAAAGTTGGAGGACCAAATTGGAAATTTGAGAAATTAATCCCCTTTTTGTGAAATGGAATAAATTGAGGTACTATGATAAATTTTAGAAGTTTGAGGACTCAATTTGAGGGAAAAACCAGCATTTGGGACTTAAAGTTAAAGAGAAATAACTTTAGGGACCTAATTGCAAATAAATGAAAGTTTGACATTCTCATTCATTTGGAATGAATGAAAGTGATTAGGCCGAAGGATAATGAACTAAGATGTTCATATCGTGTAGGAACACGAAGTATCGGGAACACCAGCAAGGACAAGCTCGCGTGAATACCAAGAACCAGTCTAGTGGAATTCATGGCATTAATGGGTGAGTGGGTTTACTAACATCATACCCAGTTGGGATGATGAGCACAACTTAAAATTAAAAACCACTTACCGGTTGTGAGTGGAAATTTTATATCATACCCGGTTGGGAATGATAAGTACCTCGGTATGAAAACCCACTATTAAGTGGTATTTTAAACATCGTTACTTAGAGGAAGTGATGTGAAAATCATGCGGAAAAACTACTTACTGATTGTAAGTAGATCATACGCGGTTGGTATGATGAAACTTCCTTGAAAGAAGTTGAAAACCCGTTCATCGGTTATGAACGGAGGTGTCCTTATACCCAGGCAGTATAATGGATAGAGAAAACATATGTTTTATCAAAAGTGCTCTCCCCTGACTATGTGCCAATGCTTAAACAATTTGGGAGGCCAGGGGCCTTAGTTTTGGAATTTGGGGGCTAAATGCAAAATTTTGAAAATCTCGTATAGTTGGCCCAAGGCCAGTTGTCACGAGCAGGAGCTCATAAACGAACATGATATATGTGCCATAAAACTTAATAAGTGAATTGTGTGGCCATGGTACCAAGATAGAACCGACATGCTCAGTCAACTAGCGGTAGTGCGACATGACAGGTCGACGGACCAGTCAAGACAAACAACTGCGGGTTGAGTTGAGAGTCGGGGCCATTGGACTAGTGGCACCACAGATTACATGGCAATATAAGAAAACATTGTTTGTGCATGCACTGTGAGTACGAGATCATCAAGACGCCCATGAGGGGTAGTGATGCGTCCTAAGGGAACTGGACAACCTGGTGGCTATAAGGGTAGTTCATCGTTCCAGGTGTCTGTGGGTGATGACACACCGGTAATTAAGAAATAATGGAAAAACTTAAATTTTTTTAATGAAGGGATTTTTGAAAAAAAAAAAAAGGAGTCTGGCACACTCCATATAAATGTTTTTCTTGAAATTCAAAAGATTTGAATCCCATTTACTGAGTAGTTGTACTCACCCCCTCCCTTATACCCCTTTCAGGAAGTCCCGAAAAGCCGAACCTTAAAAGACTTGTGCAATTAAACACGTGCAAGACAGGTACGATTAATTTAAATTACTATGCAATTTTGATTTATGATATTCCTGGAAAAAAGGTGCAGGTCTAAAGAACGCCTTACTCTTTACGGTTTATAATATAAGGGGAAACCCTTTAGTAAATCGGAAGAGTGGCGGGTTGATCACGGGGATCTGACCAAACCGGGTCGGGGCGTGACATGAAGACTCCTTGAGAAACGCCGGAGTGATAACATAATGAAACTGCTCTGGCAGCTTGAAGCAACTCACCTGCAACAGACTGAATTCAAGGCACTCCCAGCTCCTACAACTAAAGTCGACCTCCCTTGACTCTCCTGAGCCGACCCTTGGCCCCCTTCAACCTTCTGGTAAGAAATTCTACATCCATTCATAAATTCTAGAACTTTTGGAGAGAGAAAGTGGTTGTAGTTTGCTGATCAAAATTCCCCTACCTAGGACATCAATTGGGGTGAGCTCTAATCCTACAAGGATCCTCCCGATGAGGGCTAGTTTTGAATTTCGAATTGTGAATAATTGAAAGCTTGGATTGTGTAGGACGGGCCACACAAGAACCTCCGTCGAGAAGCACGCCACGTATCGGATCCCAGTCGGGCGAACGTGTCGCGATTATGGGCCAATCGGTCTCGATTGGGACGATAGCCATGCATTTGAAATTGAAAACCGTTTTCTCGGAATTAGCCACCCTTGACTGTGTGACTCTACTTAAATGAATTGGGAGCGAATTCTGGTGATGGACTAGATAATGCAAGTGAGCCCACAACCGATGGGCACAGGTACGGGCCCGATGAAAATTAGCAAGACATGAGCCATTAAAAGTCTCTATAATGGATAATTGTGTGTGATACCTACCGAGCCAAGGTCAAGATGTTAGACTTGTTGGACCAAATCGTTGCTAAGCCGAAGTCGGGTAGTTGAACCCGTTGGGCTAATAAGTAAGGGGCCGAAGCCAAGTAAATAGACCGTGGGGCAGGTGGGCCAAAGATAATGGCTTTAATGAAAAGATTTTGATTGTGCATGCATGAGATGTGGAACCACCAAGTTGCCCGGTGTGGGGTAGTGGTGATTCCAAGGGCTGCTGGACGATCTAAGTAGCATAAGGGTAGTCCATCTTCTAGTATGTTGAGGTGTTCTAGGAGCTTTCTACGCATTAAGACTGATGTCAGAGTGGGAAGAGGTCTCGTCCCACAAAGCGAACACAAAATATGACTAGGGTTTGAGGGTTGGATGACTGATGTCCACTCAAACTCCGGGTAGAGATCACAGACCTCTATCAGGGTGGACGGTAAAGGCACTCTGATCCACAAGTGGACCAGTCGGGGACTGGTCTGCGATTGTATGACCCCTTTTTTATGATAAAAAGTGCGATTGATGTATGAAACTTGTGTGGATCATAGAAAAAGGGGAAAATAATTAAATTTATAAAATCGATCACTATAGAGATTTTCCCCTCACTGAGTTGTATACTCATTCCCCTCCTTTCACCCTTTCAGGAAAACTTAAGATTAGTCGGGTCAAGTATAATCGAAGTCCAAGCGAAGGCTCGAACCCTCAAGGTAAATCCCATACTATGATTTCAATTGTATTATGGAGATGTATATCGGTATGCCTTTACCTTCCTTGAATCATCAAGGTAGGGTTACTAGGATGGTTCAGGGAAGGGTGGCGAGTTGATCACAGGACTTTGACCAAACTAGATCGGGGTGTGAGACGAACCCTCAAGGTAGTGGCATGCCTTTACCTTTATTGAACCATCTGGGTTTAAATACCTTCATGGCTGAGGGGAGGGTGGCGGGTTGATCACATGGCTCCGACCAAAGCGGGTTGGGGTGTGACAACTTGAGTGGTAATAAAGCATAGTTTTCCTAACAAATCCTTAAAATTTTAGGCCCTAACCACCAGAACCCTTTCAAAAAAACATGAATGGAAATTTGAGAGGGGAATACATTCCGTGGAGGGATGCTATTGAATAGAGGGGAGAGGTAGAGGAGGAATACATCCCATAGAGAGAGCCTCAAAAGAGGACCCCCCCCCCCCCCCCCCCCCAACGTTTGGTGGAAGGCGAGACCTCTCCACCTCGAGACCCAAGTCAAACCCAAGCTCAGGAAGAGGCCAAAAGGAACTTTTAGGAAGCCTATGCTGACTACATATGAGTCTTCCATAAATTACCCCCAATTTGAAGCGACCCATGTAGCTCACTTACAAGTACGAGGCCACTATTTTGTACAAATTTGGGATCAACATCACTCATGAAGTACAGTTCAGAGGAGCACCAGACGTGTCATTTTCATCAGAGTATGAAGAACCAAGCATGAACCCTTGTGCTAGGTGTGGGATATATCACAGAGGCACCTGCCCACCCATGAGATCGACCAAGCAAATTAGGTGGGCTGATGCACAGTCCAGCAACCCACTGGTACTAAACTCTAGGTTAACCAATATGGGGAATTAACTTGATGGGTGATGGGTAGGATCTTTTATTCAACTTATGTAATAAGCCATAGTTGTGGCATAATCAGTTAATGAATAAAATTTCTTTTGATTACACGCTCGTACAAGGAGAATTGAGGTAAAAGAAAGAGATGGATTGAGAAGATCCTCAGGACTAGTAATCCATAGGGAGACGAAAGGAAGTCAAGTACCCCAGGAAATAACACTAAGTTTGGAAGTTTGAATTCTCTAATGTAAAGGATAAAACTTGGCCTATAAAATACTCCTGGACAAGGAAGCCAAGAAAACCACAGAATTGTAGGAGAATGCCAGTGGGGAATAAGGACCAAGTACAGGATGTACTCGTATGATTCAAAGAAGGATTACTCTTATGGAAAGGGGTAAACAGGGTGGTGGTATTAAGGGATACCATAATAATTGGACGGGCTGGGAGTATGAAGCCTTAGGGACATGAAGGAAAGGTGGCAGACCCCAATCCAAAAATAGATAGTAAGAAGATGGATTAGCCTATCCCAACTTAATAAAGCTTAAAGCACAGTACAAAATACCTAAAGGGAGATCGTGGAAATTGGAAATTCCTTGGATAAGAAATCCAAAAAGGGCATGAAGATATTAAGAGAATCTTCTAGGAATGGCAAAAGGGTTTGGATACAAAATTTCATGGATAGAGACCTCTACTTTGGATTACGTACTCCTCCAGGTGGGTCAAAGGAGTTGATAAGTAGACCATAAGAAATTAACTCGAAATAAAGTAACGCGGAATGGTCACAAGCGAGTGAGGGTGGATTAGGGAATGAAAATCCTTAGGTAGGGATGCCATCAAACATAAGGAAGTGTGCAGGTATGTCGGTAAGTTGAGAAGTGATCGAGAGACCCGACAGTGGAACTGAGAATGCCAATAAGGAGGCTAGTGCAGGACGAGTAAATAAGGAAAACCCAAATGGTCAAGGAAGGCATGACATCTAAGTAAAGGAAAAGTTTGTGTATGGAAGAGACGCACAAATCGGAAATGAATGGTGAAACACTCTGATAGTGCAAGAAGAAGAGCATGGGAACACCATCTAATGAAGGAAGTGGTGAAACACTCTAACAGTGTAAGAAGAAGAGCATGGGAACACAATCTAATGAAGGAACTGGTAAGAATTTGGTACTGGGAAGTCAAAAATTCAAAGTAAGGAGAATTATGAGGTAAGTGAGAAATGACCAAATGATGGGGTTATGAACATTGGATGTTAGGATAACATTTATGATATTTAAGGAACATTGCCATATGGTAAAGAGGGATGAAATCCTATGATCCATAAAGGATTAGCAACTTGGGAACAGATATCAAGGAGAGACCCTAGAAGTATAATCTAAAGAGGTAACTATGGAACATGTCATGCTACAAAGGATAGGTAAGCACAAAATTTCTGAGAAGGCTTGACTCATGTGAGGGAAAGTCGTTTATTTAATCATGAAGAAGTCAAATTGAAGGATTGAGATGGACCTGAGTTATAATAAAGAATGAAGGGATTGAATGAGCAATACAAGACAAAGAGGGTGTGAATAAGGCCAAAACTTGAGGAAACAAGGACGAAAAGTTCGAAAGGACGTCGAGCTAGAGACTTTTGACAACTAGGGAAAATAACCAAATGTTGGGATAGTTGGACATTTCAAAACTCCCAATCCTGTGATCTGAGTTAATGTTTGGATGAAAACCTCAAGAGGGGTAATCTTACCCCTAGGTGACATAAGGATTGGATCTAAGAAAATATCTTTGGGCAAATGAGTAAAACAAGCATATGATAGTAAGTTTCATGGAGTAAGTGGATAATTAAAGGGAAGAGGAATCCCTTAAGGACGTTGTTTAAAGGACTAAGTAAAGTAGTAACCATAGTAACATTTTGCCCAGGGAAGAATCGTATGAGCAAGGGAATATTTAAAGAAAAGGAAGAGGGGATACCAAATTGCACCATTAAGTGTGATGGAAAAATAATTGATAAAATGATAGACATCCCAAGACATGGAAACGAAAGATGCCCAAAGGAAGGAGAGGCATGAAGTATGCCACAAAGGAGATGCAACTAGGATGAGAGCATGTCCCATGGTATCATTTTGGATCGGATCACAAGTGACATGAAGGGAAATTTAAGTTCCAACTAGATTCAATTAGCAAAGACATGCTAACTGGATGGGAAGAATGGGAAAGGAAAGGAGAAAAAAGGGAAAGGAAAGGAAAAAAAAGGGAAGGGGTAATTATTCCCTATTTAAGGGAAGCATAGCAAGTTTTAGGGATAAAACTCCTAAAAGGTGGAGAGAGTTGTAAACCTCGTCCTCTCGGACTACGGAACCGAAAAAGGGAACTGAAAAATTTTGAGAGAAAAATCGAGGATTTAAGTGAACCATAATTGGTAAAGAATGATGAAAATAGGAATTTGAAAAAAAATCCAAAGTAGCCAATAAATCATAAAAATCATGGAAAATAACCATGAAGTGGATCGGATGTGAAAATCGGACCGGTTCAGGGTGAACAAGACCTAAACCAGATTGAACCGTGAAGAACCGGTTCAAAGATTCATTTTTTTGGGTGGCTTAAAAATATCAAATTAGAAAATTAAAGCCACCATCAGATAGAAAATGACTTTTGAAGAATTTAGAAAATTATAATTTTTGTAAAATTGGTCAAATCGGGTCTAAACTGACAGATTTTTTATTTCGGGTCACTAGACCCCATCGGACCGAACCAATCAATGGTCCAGTCGGTCAATGGTCGTGACACGACCAATCATAGCATGACAAGTGGTGAAGCACGCCTATTCAGCCACTCAATTAGTGCCTCGAAGCATTGGTCGATCAAAAGGCAATACGTGTCCTCGGTCAACGGTCAAAGGGAAAATCCGCATCAGCAATGATTGACCAATAGGTGTGTGGCACATGTCCTTAGTCAGTGGTCATTGTCTAAAGAGCCCAGTAAGCCAGACCGGCCAACGGGAAGCTGACACGTGGCAAAAGAGCCAATGAAAGCATGACACGTGGCAGACGCACAGTGCGTGGTGAGAAAAATCTGATTTATTTAAATCAACCAATCAAAGCACACCACGTGTCAGGGTTAAAGGTCGATCGAATCTGGTCAGCAGCCACACTGGAATGGGTGACCAATAGGAGGTCGCCATGTGGCTGGTCAAGGAGTCAAAGGGTGTCTCGGATGATGAGTCAGATGCCACGTCAGCGGGATAGGCCAATCACAAAGAACCACATGGCAATTTTTATGTGCCAAGCTCGCACACACGAAATAACGTCATCTTCAATCTCGAGCTGATGGCAAACCGCGAGCGTTGGAGAAGAGACTGAGTCTTCTACGCCCAGAAAATTTGCCACTGCCGCTGGAATAGGTTCTTGCACCGGCTGGTAGCCATGTCGAATGTGGAGACCTCTATATAAGGAGCACCCCTCCACTCAGCATCCCCATCGCTCGGGCAACTCCTAAAGACAGACAACTCCATTTTTCGGTGAAGTGAAAACCAAAGATCCTGCAAGGGCACTTTTAGAGACCTTAAGAGGGGAATTGGGAGCCCTTAGAACTAGGGGAATGTCCTCTACTTCGCAACAGTTCCCACTCAGCTCGAACACCACTCGAAGAGCTGCAGGAAACCCGCATGGTACCTGTGCTCCAGTGCTCGCAGAATAGCGGCATCAAGTCAAGCCAAATTCTGGTAATTTTTTACTTCCTCTAGCTAAACTAGCCCTCCCCCATTTCTTCCCGATTGACACCCAACCTCTCTGAAGCTCGAAGGTAAGTCCAACATGCCTCCTTTCATCGAAATAGTAAACTGCTAGAGAGAGAAAGTGTCCAAAGTTACACTGATCAAATTCTCCCTGCTCAGGACACTGATCGAGAAAATTTTTTATCCGAGAGGGACCCTCTTAGTGGGCACAAGCTTTCTAGATCAAGAACTCTGGCAATCGAGGCTTAAATGGTAAGATCCCGGAGCTCTCTCTCTCTCTCTCTAGGACCTATTTCCGATGAAGCTTTGTCGGAGCTCAAAACTTAGTCAATTTTTTAAATTCAAAGTTCAGGATGATCGTAAGGAGTTGGGGAAATGAATAGCAGCATGATAGAGGGGATTAATAGAGCTTAGGAGGTCAATTGAAGGAGATGAGGAATCGGGGATCTATGTGAAAATTTTGGAAAATTTGGGGATTTTAGAAAATGGAAGAACTTTTGTACAATTTTCTAAAAAAATGAGGGCCAATTGGCAAATTTGAGGAAATTAGGGACCAATTGGTTGTTTTAAGAAAATTTGGGAACCAATTGGCAATTTTCGTGAAAAAGTGCAATTTGGTAATTTAGGCAAAAATTAGGGACTTAATGTTCCTTATCCGTAATCATGTAAGTGCGAGATGGGTCCATCGACCTATGACCCCGGAACGCCTCGGGAACACGGACAAGCTAGCCTCGGAAAGGACAAAGCACTCCACACTGGGTGAGTGGGAACTTCCAGTATTAGTCCTTATTGGGGCAATGATCATGTCTTATATTGAAAACCATTTTCAAGAATTAGTCTCCCCTTACTCTGTGAGCCTACTTAAATGATTTGGGAGCTATTTCCGGAGGTGAGCTAGAGCTACTTCAGTGGGCCCAAGGTCAATGGGCACGGGCCTAGAGTCATTGAAAATCTATCGAGTAATGAGCCAACGAAAACTTTCATAATTGATAAATTATGTGTTACAGCTACTGAGCCAAGGCTGGGTTGTTGGGCTAGTCGCTACTATGTCGAAGTCAGGTCGTCGAACCCGTTGGGCTAGTGGGCAAGGTGCCAAAGCGGGGCCAATAGACTTGTAGGGCCAGTAGTCCAAAGATAAAGGTCTTAATTTAAAAGGACTTATGGTTGCACATGCTGACACATGGAACCATCAAGGCACCTGGTATGGGGTAGTGGTGGTTCTAAGGGTTACTGGACGATCCAGGGAGCATAAGGAAAGTATGTCATTTAGGGAGCCAAGATGCTCATGGAGCTTCATGCATACTGAGGCCAAGGTCGTAGGGGGAGAGGTATCGTCCCACATTGTGGACACTAAGTATACAGCAAGTCTGAGGGTCGGGTAATTGATGCCCACTTAGACTCTTGGTAGAGGTCGTGGACTTCTACCAGGGTGATTCGTAAAGGTGCTCTGGACCACAAGTGGAGCAGTTAGAGACTGTTCTGTGACCGAGTGAACCCATTTATGAGAACAGAAAAATGTTGAATGAAAAGTAACATGGGTCTTGAGTGCAAATAAATGAAAATTCTTGACTAAAAGGTTGTTGTAGAAATTTCCTCTCACTGAGTTATGCACTCACTCCCCTCCCTTAACCCCCTTTTAGGAAAAGTAGAGTCAAGTAGAATTGGAGTTCAAAGGAAGGCTCCAACCCTCAAGGTAAGCCCTATACTATGACATCTTGATTAATCTGTTATGGAAAACATATGTATCGGTATGCCTTTACCTTTCTTTAACCATTTGGTTTGAAATATCATTGTAGCTTAGGGAAGGGTGGCAGGTTGATCAGAGGGCTCCGACCAAATTGGATCGAGGTGTGACAACTAGAGTGTGGGAGGCCCCAGGGCTCTCTTCCCACATCTGACACCTCACATGTGTTGCCTCGCAGCTCGGTGCTTTAGCACATAGGGGTCCTAGCAACCTTGTAGTCACTCTCCTACACAATGTGTAACTTAGGCTACTCAAGCCCCACATAAACCTCCCCATAATGCACCACTCTCATGGGACTGCACCAGACAAGGAACTGGAGTGCAGGGATTGCAAACCCTCACCGTAACTGACACCCTCAAGTGTCGTCTCATAGTTGGTGTCTCAACACTTGGGTCATAGTGGCATATCTGCCTCTCACTAACATGTGGCCCCTTACACATATGACTCATCCCACCATCTCCCCATCATAGAAGTATACTGGGACGGTACTCATACATATTCTGAGTGTCCCGAAAAACATGGAAGATTACATTGTGCACTCCCCGATCACCTTTCCATTTTCTCCATGAGCGATGACACAACCACGAAGGTGTCCATTCAGGTTCCTATTACCTAACCTGTTGTTCAATAATCTGACCCTCAATCTAACATTTCCCTTGGCTGACCATTTTGATTTTTATTGGGTCCCGTTTAGAACCCAATGGTATTTGGAATGATTCCAAGCCTTATTTCTCATAAATTGCCAAAAGGCCCTTAAGTTTCGACAAAATTACCATTTTTCCCCTCTACTTGAGTACTTAGGATTCAGGATCCATTTGACCCCCAAATTTCTCACATAGGTCCCTAAAGTTCTTTTAATTAAGTTTAGGTACTTGGACTGCCCAAAATTCCTCATTTGGCCATGAAAATACTCATATTTCCACTTTAGTCCCTAACTTTGCATTTAATACAAAAGGTCCCTAAACCTTTCCAATAGGCAAAACCTATCCCCAAACTTCCTAACCAGCCCCAAAACTTTATTTTGACGTTAGGAAAACCCATAAAAAGCTCAATTCCATTTGGGTCCCCTAACTTTCAAATCTTTTCATTTTAGCCCCCCACTTTTACCCATGACTCTAGTGTCTCTAAAATTTATCAAATTACGTGAGGAGGTCCCCCTGACCTCACTCTACCCAATTAAACTTGGTTTGGTCAGCAACAGTCGTGTTACTTCGACCAGGCTTGATTAGAAACTTAGACACAGTTCGTAGTAAGTCGAGTCAAAGCCAAAAACTTGCTGGAGTTAGCACGTTGGCCATTGAGGTCAATGGGGCTAGAAAGCTAACTCTCCCAAGAGTCCATGGCCACTTGTGTAAACCTCATCTCTTAAAGATAAGGAAACTAGGGAAAAGAACCAGTCAACCTGGGTGAGAAAATCAAACCGGTTCATGAACCTCAATCGTTACAAAAAGGGAAAACTGGGAAATTTATAAATCCCGAGTGACCTAAAGAGTCACAAAAGTCATGAGAAAGAACTTTAGGATGAATTGGAAGTGAAAACCAAACCGGTTAAGGTGCACCGGACCTGAACCAAATTGAATTGGTTTAAACCACCATTGAATCAGTTTCTAAATTCATTTTTCTAAGTGGATTAAAAAATTCAAATTGGAGAATTGGGGCCAACATTTGATAGATAATTAATTTAGATAAATTTACAAATTTCTAATTTTGAAAAATTTAATCGAACCAGGCCTAAACCGGCCGGTTTAAGCGTTGGACCCGGTTCGGACCAGTCCGGTGTGGTTCGGAACAGTGTCATCTTCTTCCTTTAGATGATGACATTGTTCACTCGCTAGAAAATCGAGCACTACCGATGAAGATGAAAAGTCTCAAGCCAGAGAGTTTCAAGCAATGAATGACCTCCATTAAGGTGCCAATCGGATGGCAAAGAAGTCATCGAGCTTCCTACATAAAGAGCCTCTTCTCATTCATCCTCCTCACACCTAAAAACATCACCCTCTCCCTACTGCTCCATTTTTCGGTGAAGCTCAAACTAGAGCTTCAACTTCGGCACTTTTCTAAGCCAAATAAGGTGAGGTCGGGTTCTTTAGATTCGGGGAGAAGTCAACTACACGACTTTAGTCTCCATTTGCTTCGAGGATTGTCGTTGAAATACCGGTGTGTTAGAATAGTGAAGAAACTCCGGCAGACCAAAGTTGCCCTGCTTAGGCAGAGCTGAAAATGGCCAATTCAAACATTTCTAAGGCCAAACCAAGCCCTCCCAACACTTCTACAGCCCACCTACAGTGGAATTAGAGTAGAAAGCTAAGCCAATTAAGCTCCCCTCTAAGAATTTCGATCGTTGCTAGAGAGAGAACTGGCAGATCTTTACTGACAAAATTCTCCCTTAATTCGACATGAATTGAGGTGATTCTTGTTCCTAGGAGGAACCTCAGGACAAGAGCTATATGCCCAAATTGAAAGCTCGGACTGCAACGCCCCAAACGGAAAGATATCGAATCTTTCTCTCTCTACATTCAGTTTTCCGGCGAAGCTCCGTTTGAGCTCGTTCCGGTGTCAATTCATGCGATTCAAAGTGCAATTGAATCATATGGATGTGTAGGAACTTAAATCTAACTTCAATTTCAACAATTAACCTCATTTGATTAGTCAATTTGATAAAATTAAATTTGACTGAGTTGGAAGGTTGAAATTGGGGGAAAATTGGGGAAATTTTAGGAATTTTGAAAATTTGAGGGACTAAAGTGCAATTTCATAAAATTGAAGGCCAATTAAGGTATGATAAAGATGTTAGAGGACCAATTGGTCAATTATTTAAATTTTTGGGTGTGAAACTTAGAATTTTTGTAAAGTAGGGGCAAAATGTTAATTTTGGAAGAGTTAGGGACCAAATTAAAAATTTGGAAAACTTGAACCCTTTTTGTGATTTTGAATAAATTGATGTCCTAAGGTGAATTTTAGAAGTTTTGGGACTCAATTTGGGGGAAATCGGCATTAGGGACCTAAATTTAAAGAAAAAGAACTTTAGGGACATAATTGCAATAAATCAAAAAGTTTAAGTATTTCATCAATTCACAATGAATGAAGGCTATTAGGCCAAGAGATAATGAACAATTATGTTTATATCGTGTAGAAACATGAAGTACCAGGAACGCCCGCAAGGACAAGCTCGCATGAAGACAAAGAACCGGTCAAGTGGAACTCATTACATTAACAAGTGAGTGGGATTTTATATCATACCCGGTTGGGATGATAAGCACCCCAAAAATGAAAACCCACTACAAAGTAGAATATTAAACGTCATACATGAATGGAGTGATGTGGAAATTACGCAAAAAAACTACTTAGCGGTTGTAAGTAGATCATAACTAGTTGGTGTGATGGACGGCTAAAAGATTATTTTGTTGGAAGTGCTCTCCCCTGATTGTGTGCCACTACTTAAACTTTTTGGGAGACCTTCTTAACGGGAGCTCGAATAGCTTAGATAGGCTAGAGGCCTCGATTTTGGAACTTGGGGGCTAATATGCCCGATTTTGAAAATCTCATACAGTGGGCCAAATGCCAGTTGGCACGAGCAGGAGCCCGTAAACAAACATGTGTTTAAGCCATGAAAATTTTAAATGAATGATATGTTTGGCCATGGTACCAAGACAAGACCAATATACTTGATGGACTAGTGGCACGGAGACATGACAGGTCGACAGACCAGTCGAGATAAACAGCTATAGGTCGAGTTGAGGATCGGGGCCATTGGACCCATGGCACCAAAGATTAAATGGCTTATGAGGAAAACTATTATTGTGTGCATGCACTAAGGTATGGTACCTTCAATATGCCCAAGAGGATTAGTGATGCGTCCTAGGGGCTACTGGATGACATGGTGGAGCTAAGGGCAAATTGTCATGCCAACAGTTAGGGAAGCTCGACGTAGCTTCATATGCATGAGACCGGGTTGGGGTCAGGATAAAAATCTCTGTCCTCATACAGACACGAAGTTTTCTTTACAGGATTGAGGGTCGGATGTCACATACATCCACTCATTCTCATGGTAGAAGTGGATGGGCTTCTATCTAGGTGGCCAGTAAAGTCGCTTTGACGCCACAAGTGGGTGCAGTGGACGTGCTGCCCTGTGAATGCGTGTTCCCTTCATGATAAATGGCCTGTGTTGATTGATAAACATGCTCTTTGTGGTTGGTAATGAGATATGGCTATGAAAACTGAGATTTTGAGGATGAAATGTTTTGAAAGAAAATAAATAGTTTGGCACACTCTAATTTAAACTATTTTCTGAAAGTCAAAATTTAAAAAAACACCCATTCATTGAGTCGTTGAACTCACACCCTCCCTTATACCCTTTTTAGGTAACCAAGGTAAAGATTACCCAAGACCTCAAGTTAATTACACCTGTGAGATATGTATGTTAAGTTTAAAATTTTCTTGCAATTTTATATTACAGTAAAGGTACATGTTTAAAGAACGCCTTACTCCTCACAGTTTAAAGGAGGGGAAAACTCTTATTAAACTGGGAGAGTGGCGGGTTGCTCACGGGGATCCGACCAAACCGAATCAGGGTGTGACAACTTGAGTGGTATCAAAGCCTATTTCCTCGAATACATTATCAAAACTTTATAACATAGTAACTAATAGAAAGTTTTAAAATTTTCAGATGGCTCCCAAGAGAGGAACAAAAAAAAACTAGGATAGATGTCGCCAACATTACCTTACAATATGTTCTCGTAAGATGACAACCCTTGAAGCTCCTATTATGCCCAAAGCATAGTAGAAGTCTCAAAAGACCAAATGGGAAAGAATCTAAGAGGATGGTGCCAGGACGAGGTCACAACTCTATGTACGAAGGGAGCCAAGCCTAAAGCGAGAAACGCCAATAGTAGGCGTATAACCTTACCTAGGAACGTGCATATCAAGAATCTCGTACCTCCATATTTATTCTATGACCACTTTTTGTAATAGGGTTAAAACTACTAACAAATTGTACTCCTCTATTAATAAAGTACTCCAAATTCCTAAAAACCCTGTCTCTCAAAGGATGCGATTTTGCTAGGAAGATGTCCCCAAGGAAAGTAACCAAACAAACTTGCGCAGATAAAAACTAAGGAAATTCTCATACCAGTTAAGGAAACTGAATTAGGGAATCAAGAAATCTAATAGGACTCATAGAGTGATCATTTGGAAAAAGAAGACTACACAAGAAAACTCTCAAGGTATTCAAACTCAAGGACAGCGAAGCACCAAAACCAGCATTTCCCTAGAAAGATGCTAGAAAGAACCACTTAGGTCCATGTAATTTCAAGTATGAACGATAGGGACACTGCGTAGAGAAGTGCCCAACCCTACTAAGGACATGAATCAAGTTAACTTGTAGGGGGATAAGACGTGTAATGGAAAATTGTCCCAAACCCCATGGATTTAGGGCAATACCTCCTGAGAAACATGTCAACTACCAAAAATCCAAAGCCAGAAAGGACCAAAGGTAGGACCTTGAGAAATCACAAACAAGAATATAATATAGATGAAGGGAATCTCCCCTTATAAGAGAGCTACATGCCATCTAGGAGCAAATAAGGAAGCACCTCTACCAGAGAAGACAAGCCCCGAATGTTGAGAGACAAATAGGATGTCTCGGGATAACAAGGAGTAACCTACTTTGGAAAAGCAGAGGAGCCAGAAGGAATCTAGTGAACAAATGTAACTAGTAACTATGGGAGGAGACACCCTAGGAAGGACCAGAAAGTAGTAAAGACTACACTCAAAAGGGGCGAAGGATAGGCATCAAGGACAAGTGAACTTGAAGGGCAACTAACCCAAGACAAGTAAATAAGGAAAGTAGTAGAGACGAGATAGTTAACGTACTAACCCTCATAGGAATTATGGATTAAAACCCAAGAGAAGAAGAAAGAAGTGGAAAGATCAAATGTTGGAAAAGAAAGATAAAGGAAATCCTTAAAGGAAATTATGGCTTAAAACGGAATGGGAACCATACTCAAGCCATGAAGAGGATTAAGTAAGCCTCGCACAAAGAGGTCTTGAAATAAACCGTGTCTAAACCTTTCTCAAGTAAGAAAACTTGTGTAGGATACAAGTAAAATTAAGGAAATGGTACAAGGACGTACCGCTAGATTTCTCGGGAAGGGTGCACGGGAAGGATGACATCAAAGGATATCATTTAATGATTAGATACTTCCAAAAGACGAATGAAAAAAAAGGAATTTTGGGAGAAAGGGAAATAATCCTACTAAGGAAGGAAGCCCTGGAAAGGCATACGTATCCCAACTAAGAGGAAATGGAACCAACCGAAGTGGAAAGGAAGATAATCTCACCAATGAAATGCTGGTTGAGATGGAAAAATCAAGTACTAAGGAAAAGTACTCATGATAGCCTAAGAAGTAAATTAAACCCAAGGAACAGGTAAATGGGATGGCGACATCAAAAGATGTCGTAACAAGTAGGAATGGGTGGACTACAATAATAAGAGGAAAAAAGAAAGAATGTGTGAGGAATCTTGGAGAAGTAAGTCCTCAATTAAGAAGTGAATTAGGGAAACAACCACTGACATCAGGACGGGTCATGGTCCATGCTCACTTAATGGAGCCTAAAGAATGGACGAATGGGCATAGTGTGGAGTACACAAAATAATATCAATAATCAGAAATTCCTCATATAAGGAATAAGGGATGAAATGGAATTTTAAGATGAAGAAGGATTCAAAGTGGGCAAATGCCTTAACATTGAAGAAGGTGTAAAGAAATGAAGGAAGAAACCTTCATGAAATGGTAAGAAGGTTGTGCATGTAGCTCCTAAGATGAAAGTCTCTACTTTGAGGAACATAGTAGAGAATGAAACCGTAAGAAGGGAACTCCCCAAACAAAACAAAAGACACATAGACCAAAAGGGATCAACCTGGAATAATGAATCATGAAATGGTCATGAGTAAGAAAAGTGGATTAAGGAAAAAGGAAAGTCCTTGAGTAAAGGATGCCACTGGGAATGAGGAAGGACCTAAGTAGGAAAGAATCTTAGCATGTCAGTAAACCATCGGGAAACCAAATAATTGGAATTGGAAAGACCCAACAAGGAAGTTGGGAAAGGATGAGTGGGTAAGGAAAATCGACACAATTATGTAAGTTGATTAGATAACGGTAAAGGTAGTCGAGGAATATTACCAAATGAAAAGAGGGATGGAGTTATACAATCCCTGAAAGGTTATAAAGTTGAGAATAACCCTAAAGGAAGTGTTATAGAAATCTAATGGACAAAGACAGGTTTGGGAATATGTCATGCTGTAAGGGACATGTAAGTCCAACAGTCCCGAGGAAAAAAATGACTCAAGTAAGGAAGAGTTAGTTAGTAAGCATGATGAGGTCAAACATAGTTAGGATTAAAGTTAACGGATGGAGGATGGGTCAAAATAGGACAAAGAGGTGATAACACCGAAACTGTGAATATAAGTACGTAATGCTCGAAAGAACACCGAGCTAAGGGTTTCAACGGGCAAGAGGATAACTACACATGGGAATGAGTGGGCATTTTGGAACTCCCAATCCTGAAACCTTGGGCAAGAAAGATCAAGAGAAAGAATCTTGCCATAAGTAGAATAGGAAGTGAACCTAAGGATATCCCTTTGGACTCGAGGGTAAGTCATGCCTAGTTATGATAAAGTCCATGGAGTGAGTAAACAACGGAAAGGAAAAGACATTCCTTAAGTGCGTTATTTAAAGGGGCTAAGTGAAAGAACAACCAAAGTGTTGGCATGACAAGCAAATCCCAAGTTAAAATGTTAATTAAGTTTTGGGGACAAAACTCCTAAAAGGAGGAGAGAGTTGTAAACCCCATCCCTTAAAGATAAAGAAACTGGGGAAAAGAACTTGTTAACCCGGGTGAGATAACCGAAGCGATTCACAAACCCCAACCGTTAGAGAAAGGGAAAACCGAGAAATTTATAAATCCTCAATGACCTAAATAGACACAAAAGTCATGAGAAAGGACTTTAGGATGAATTGGAAGTGAAAACCAAACAGGTTCAGGTGAACCGGACCTGAACTGGATTGAACCGGTTTGAACCACCATTGAACCAGTTTCTAAATTCATTTTTCTAGGTGGATTAAAAAATTCAAATTGGATAATTGAGGCCACCATTTGATAGAGAATGAATTTAGATGAATTTACAAATTTTTAATTTTAAAAAACTCGTCGAATCGAGCCTAAACTGGATGGTTTTAGCATTGAACCCAGTTCTGACCGGTCCAGTCCAGTTTAGAACAGTGTCATCTTCTTCCTTGAGATGACAGCACTGTTCACTCACCGGAAAATCGAGCAGCACCGGCAAAGATGAAAAGTCTTCGGCTAAGGAGTTTTAGGCAATGAATGACCAAGAAGTCCTCGAGCTTCCTATATAAAGAGCCCCTCATTCATCCTCCTCACACCTGAAAACTCCATTCTCTCCATACTGCTCCATTTTTTGGTGAAGCTCGAACCAAAGCTCTGACTTTGGCACTTTTCTAAGCCAAATAAGGCAAGGTCGGGTTCTTTAGATTCTAGAAGAAGTCAGCTACACGAATTTAGTCTCCATTTGCTCTGAGGTTCACTAGAGAAACACTCGCGTGATAGAATAATGAAGCAGCTCCGGCGGATCGAAGCTATCCTATTTAGGTTGAGCTGAAAATGGCCAATTCGAACCCTTCTCAAGCCAAACCAAGCCATCCCAACACTTCTACAGCCCTCCTACAGCTGAATTCGATTGGAAAGGTAAGCCAATTCGCCTCCATTTTGTGAATTTTGATCGGTACTAGAGAGAGAACCGACAGATTTTTACTGACCAAGTTCTGCCTCAATTCAACATGAATTGAGGTGATTCTTCACCCTAGGAGGAACCTCAGGACAAGAGCTATCTGCCTAGATTGAAAGCTCGGACCGCCGTGCCCTTGACAGTAAGATTTCGAAGCTTTCTCTCTCTACGTTCAATTTTTTGGCGAAGCTCTGTATGAGCTCGTTCTGGCATCAATTCATGTGATTCAAAGTGCAATTGAATCGTATGGATGTGTAGGAACTTAAATCTAACTTCAGTTTCAACAATTAACCTCATTTGATCGGTCAATTTAATGAAATCAAATTCGGTTTAGTTGGAAGGTTGAAATTGGGGGGGGGGGGGGGGGGGGAGGAGGGGGGGAATTGGAGAAAATTTGGGGATTTCAAAAATTCGAGGGACTAAAGTGCAATTTCATAAAATTGTGGGCCAATTGGGCATGTAAAGATGTTGGAGGGCTAATTAGCCAAATTTTGGAATTTTTGGAGTGAAACTTACCATTTTTGTAAGGTAGGGGTAAAATGGTAATTTTGCAAAAGTTGGGGACCAAATTGGAAATTTGGGAGACTTAAACCCCTTTTTGTGATTTTGAATAAATTGAGGTCCTAAGGTGAATTTTAGAAGTTCCAGGACTCAATTTGGGGGAAAATCGGCATTAGGGACATAAAGTTAAAGAAAAAGAACTTTAAATTACAATAAATCAAAAAGTTTGAGTATTTCATCCATTCACGATGAATGAAAGCTATTAGGCCAAGGGATAATGAACAAGGATGTTCATATCGTGTAGGAACATTAAGTACCAGGAATGCCAGCAAGGACAAGCTCGCGTGAAGACAAAGAATCAGTTAAGAGGAATTCACTACATTAGCGGGTGAGTGGGATTTTCTATCATAATCGGTTGGGATGATAAGCACCTCAGAAATGAAAAGCCACTACTAAGTGGAATTTTAAACGTCACACCTGAATGGAGTGATGTGGAAATTATGTAGAAAAACTACTAATCAGTTGTAAGTAGATCATACCCAGTTGGTATGATGCACTTCTTGGAAGGAAGTTGAATACTCGTTCATCGATTATGAGCGGAGATGTCCTCACACCCGGTTGGTGTGATGGATGGCTAAAACATTATTTTGTCAGAAGTGCTCTCCCCTGACAATGTGTCACTCCTTAAACGTTTTGGGAGACCTTCTTGATGAGAGCTCGAATAGCTCAGATAGGCCGGTGACCTTGGTTTTGGAACTTGGGGACTAATATGCCCGATTTTAAAAATCTTGTACATAGGGCTTAAGGCCAGTTGGCACGAGTAGGAGCTTGTAAACAAACATGAGTTTAAGCCATGAAAACTTTAAATGAATGATATGTTTGGCCATGGTACCAAGATAAAACCGATATACTCGATGGACTGGCGGCAGTGCGACATGACAGGTCGACGGACCAGTCAAGACAAACAGCTGTAGGTCGAGTTGAGGGTCAGGGTCGTTGGACTAGTGGCACCAAAGATTAAATGGCTTATGTGAAAATTTGTTGTTTTATGCATGCAATGAGATACAGGAGCTTCAAGATGCCCAAGAGAGGTAGTGATGTGTCATAAGGGCTACTAGACTACATGTTGGAGATAAGGGCAGATTGTTGTGCCAACAGTTAGGGAAGCTCGGCATAGCTTCATGCGCATGAGACCGGGGTGGGGTCGAGATGAGATCTCTGTCCTCATATGGACATGAAGTTTTCTTTACATGATTGAGGGTCAGATGTTGTGTACATCCACTCATTCTTAGGGTAGAAATGGATGGGTTCTATCTAGGTGGCCAGTAAAGTCGCTCCAATGCCACAAGTGGGTGCAGTGGACGTGCTGCCCTACAAATGTGTGTTCCCTTCATGATGAAGGGCATGTGTTGATTGATAAACACACATTTTGTGTCTGATAATGAGATATGGCTATGAAAACCAAGATTTTGAGGATGAGATGTTTTCAAAGAAAATAAGGAGTCTGACACACTCCAATTCAAACTATTTTCTGAAAGTCAAATTTTAAAAACACCCATTCACTGAGTTGTTGAACTCACCCCCTCCCTTATACCCTTTTCAAGTAACCAAGGTAAAGCCTACCCAAAAACCTCAAGTTAATTACACCAGTGAGACAAGTATGTTAAGTTTAAAATTTTCTTGCAGTTTTGATTAATGTTATTCCAGGAAAGGTACAAGTTTAAAGAATGCCTTACTCCTCATGGTTTAAAGAAGGGGAAAACTCTTATTAAACTAAGAGAGTGGCAGTCATACCCCGACCTAGTTTGGTCAGATCCCCGTGATCAACCCGCCACTCTCTCGGTTTATTAAAGGCTTTCCCCTTATTATAGACCGTAAAGAGTAAGGCGTCCTTTAAACCTACACCTTCTCTTGGAATAACATAAATCAAAACTGCATAATATTTTAATTTCATCATATCAGTCTCACAGGCATCTTAGTTGATGGTCTTTAAGGGTAGGCTTTCTGGAATTTCCTGAAAGGGAAATAAGGGAGGGGGTGAGTACGACTACTCAGTGAATGGATTTTCAAAAATTCACTTTGAGGAATAGAATTGTATTGGTGTGTGCCAGACTCCTTTCTTTCAAAATCATTTCATTTGAAATCTCGGGTTTTATCACCATTTCCTTATTTAATCATGGTGTGACAACATCCAACACACAACCTTCATCATGAAGGTTAAACACACATTCGCAGGCTAGCACATCCACTGAACCCACTTGTGGCATTAGAGCGACTTTATTGGCCACCTAGATAGAAGTACAACCACTTCTACCCTGAGAATGAGTGGATGTTCGTGACATCCGACCCTCAATCCCGAAATCAATTCTTCATGTCGGAATGAGGACAGAGACCTCATCCCATCCCCACCCCGGTCTCATGCGCTTAGTGCTACTCCAAATTTTGCACGGTCACCTGGTACGACGAACTGCCCTTATACTCACTGGGTCGTTTAGGGCCCTTAGGATGCATCACTACCCCTCATGGGCATCTTGATGATCCCGTAATCATAGTGCATACACAAACAGTATTTTCATATCATGCCATATAATATGTGGTGCCACTGGTCAAATGGCCTCGACTCTCAACTCAACTTGCAACTGTTTGGCTTAACTAGTCCGGAGACCTGTCACGTCACACTACCACTAGTTGACTGAATATGTCGGTCCTATCTTGGTACCATGGCTAAACAATTCATTTATTTAGTTTTATGGCACATATCTCATGTTTGTTTATGAGCTCCTGCTCGTGCCCACTAGCCTATGGCGCACTTGTTTGAGATTTTTAAAATCGGGCATAATAGCCCCCAAGTTCCAAAACTGAGGCACCCAGCCTATAAGAGCTATCCGAGCTCTCGTCAAGAAGGTCTCCCAAATCGTTTAAGCATTGGCACACAGTCAAGGGAGAAAACTTCTAACAAAATATATTTTCAACTGTCCATTATACCGACCAGGTATAAGGACATCTCCACTCATAACCGATGAACGGGTTTTCAACTTCCTTCGAGGAAGTTTTATCATACAAACTGGGTATGATCTACTTACAACTGGTAAATAGTTTTTCCGCATGATTTTCACATCACTCTTCTAAGTTGTGATGTTTAAAATACCACTTGGTAGTGAGTTTTCATTTCGAGGTACTAATCATCCCCAACCGGGTATGATATAAAATCCCACTCACAACCGATAAGTGGTTTTTAATTTTAAGTTGTGCTCATCATCCTAAGCGGGTATGACGTTAGTAAATCCACTCACCCGTTAATGCAGTGAATTTCACTACATCAGTTCTTTGTAATCACGCGAGCTTGTCATTGCTGGCGTTCTCGGTACTTTGTGTTTCTACACGATATGAACATCTCGGTTCATTATCACTCAGCCAAATAGCCAACATTCATTCCAAATGAATGAGAAAACCAAACTTTTATTTATTTGCAATTAGGTCCATAAAGTTATTTCTCTTTAACTTTAGGTCCCTAATGCTGGTTTTTCCTAAAATTGAGTCCCAAAACTTTTAAAATTTATCATAGTACCTCAATTTATTCCATTTCACAAAAAGGGGTTTAATTTCCCAAATTTCCAATTTAGTCCCCCAACTTTTCCAAAATTACCATTTTGCCTTTCCTTTACCAAAATGGTAAGTTTCACCCAAAAAATTCTAAAATTCCTCAATTGGCGCTCTAACATTTTTATCATGCCTAATTGACCCTCAATTTTAGGAAATTGTATTTCGGTCCTTTGAATTTTTAAAAATCTCTAATTTTCCCCCAATTCCAACTTATTAACACAACCGAATTTGATTTCATCAAATATACCAATCAAACGTTTCCAATTGTTAAAATTGAGTTTCTACATGTTCATACGATTCTTTGGCAATTTGAATTGCAATTTTTAACGTCGGAACGAGCTCAAAATGAACTGTAGAGAGAGAAAGCTTCGAAAGCTTACCGTCAGGGACACGACAGTCCGAGCTTTCGATCTGGGCAGATAGCTCTCATCCTGAGGTTCATCCTAGAATCAGGAATTGTATCAATTGATGCTGAATTGGGTTATAATTTTATCATTGAAATTCTGTCGGTTCTCTCTCTAGCACCGGCCGGAAATTACAAAGGGGAGCCGAATTAGCTTACCTTTCAGTCCTAATTTGGTCGTGGGAGGGATGAGGAAGTGTTGGGAGGGCTTGGTTTGGCCTGAGGAGGGCTCGAAATTGCCGATTTTAACTCGGCTGAAACCAGGTAGCTTCGATTCGCCAGAGCTACTTCACTGTTCCATCACGCCGGTGCTTCTCTGGCGACCCTCAGAGAAAATGGAGACTACAGGCATGTAGCTAACTTCTCCCCAGTTCTAAAGAACCCGACCTCGCCTTCTTTGGCTCAGAAAAGACCCTATATCGGAGCTCTAGTTCGAGCTTCATCGAAAAACTAAGCATCTAAGAGAGAGTGAACTTTTTAGGTGTGGAAATGATGAATAGAGAGGGGCTCTTTATATAGGGAGCTCGGGGACTCGTCGATCGTCCGTTTGGCACCTTTATGTCAGGCATTGATAGCCGAAAATGTATTGAACAAAGACATTTCTTCTCCGTTGGTGCTATTTTGATTTTCTGGTAAATGAATAGTGTTGTCATCTAAAGGAAGAAGATGACATTGTTTTGAACTGGACCAGACCGGTTCGAACCGGGCTTGAAGTTTAAACCGGCTGGTTCACCCCTCATTCGACCGAGTTTTTCAAATATAAAAATTTCTAAATTCATTTTCTATCCAATGGTGGCCTAAAATCTCAAATTTGAATTATTTAAGCTACCTAGAAAAATGAATTTAGGATCTGGTTCCATAGTGGTTCAAACTAGTAAAAAATCGGTTCGAATCCAGTTCACCTGAACTGCTTTGGTTTTCATCTCCAATTCCTTCACAATTTCATTTCCATGACTTTTGTGACTCCTTAGGTCACTTAGGGTCCATAAATTTTCCAGTTTACCATCTCTCTATCGGTTCCGGTTCATAAATCAGCTCGGTTCTTAAACCAGTTTAATCTGGTTTGGGTCTAGTTCACCCGAACCAGTCTGGTTTTTCTCTCCCACTTTGTTCTAAGGTTCCTTCCCAAGGTTTATAATTCACTTCGGCTCACAAGGGATCCATAAATTTCCTTGTTTTCCCTTTCTCTATCGGTTTCGGTTCATGAACCAACTCGGTTCATAAACTGGTTCAATCCAATTAGATCCAGTTCATCTAAACCGATCTGGTTTTTCTCTTCCAATTTGTCCTAAGGTTCTTTTCCAAGGTTTTATGAACCCTTTGGATCACCCAGGAGTTGTAAATTTCCAAATTGCTCGTTCCTAATTGATCGGGTACTTGAACTGGTTTGGTTTTCTTACTCGATTTGACCAATTCTTTTCTCGATTTTTCTTAACTCAAAAGGGCGGGGTTTACAGTGGCAGGTTGCTCAAGGGATCCATGAAACTGGATTGGGGCGTGGCAACTTGAATCTACTCAAATGGTGGTATGTAGCTCCTACAATTTACATTTTAGTTAGTTGGGTCACTTTGCCCATGATCTAATACTTTGATGATTTAATTCAGATCCTATTCTTGATCAAATTGGGCAAGGTCGGTGGCTTTGAAAAGCTGGTGGTACAAAGGGCTCACCTAATTATTCTCATCTTCAAGAGGGCCGTCGAGACCATCGGAATTGGCTTCGAAAGTAGGTGTTCTGTTTTAGGTCATCGATGATCTGGTACTATGTGATCTCACCAATACCAATAGAGAAGAGCTGAGGGTCGATAGGGGTGGGGATTACCAAGAATGTCCTTGGAGGTGGTTGAAAGGTGAAGTTATGCTTCTAGTAGCATGGTCGTCGACGTTAGGAGCAGTCGGTGGTTGGGAGTGATTTCTGAGCAAATTCTAGTAAGGAAGCAGCCTCAATTTATATGGTTGTGATCTAGACACTCATGGCAATCTATAATAGCTTTCTTTCATTAATACATAGCATATGGTGCTAGCAATGCATTAATTTCTTCAAGCAGTGGAGTCGATGGGTCAACAATGAGGTGTCAGGTAAAACTAGGCAGATCTGGGTCAGAAGTTGGACGAAGAAGACAACACGTGTGGGCGGCCATGCTTGCATGCGCATGTTGTCATGTTTGCATGTGCGCATCTTCTTAGTCAATCGATCTGGCACTACAGTAAACCGATTTTCAAAGAATTTCTCAAACGGTTCTGCGGTTTTTTGCCTAGTTCACCGCTTTTCCAGTCAGTTCTTGAGAAAATAAAAATAACTAAAAATTCAACATTCAATTTCCTATTAAATGCACTAAAAAACCACTCAAATTGGATTTGTTTTGACCCCTTAAAAATTCGAGGGGTTTTGTGACTCCACCTAACTCAAACTCGGTTCAAATCAGTTCCTCCTAGTTTCCTCTCAATCCATGATTTTGTGTCCCACGACCATCCTAAGGGTTTCTATGAACTTATTCATCCTTCTTGGCTCTTCCATTGATCCCTCTCTTCTTCTGATTCAATCTATTTCCTAGTTACCCTTCGACTCCCGGTTCGATCCCACTTCCTAGTTCGATTCAACCTAGTTATGAAGTTGGGATTTTCCTTGGTCTCACAACCATCCCCTCTGTTTTAGGAGTTTTGTCCTCGAAACTTTATTTCTATTAATACTAGTTAACCATCATTTTATATTTTTTAATTCATTTACTCTTCCAGGTCAAGGGAATGTCCGAACAATCTTAGATACTTTTCCCTCATCCTTGCCTCAGGTTCCCAACTCTCCTCCTCTATTTGACTATTTTGCCATAGGACCTTTACCATGGGAATCCTCTTATTCTGGAGGCTCTTCTCCTGGCAGTCCAACATGCATATTGATTCCACCGAGTTGGTTAGAGTTTCCTCTAAATCTTGATGAGGACAGTCTAACACATGTATGGGGTTTGGTTCATACTTTCTCAACATATACACGTGGATGACGTCATGGATCTAGTCCAGTTCTGGTGAAAGTTGTAGCTTATACGCCACTGATCCAATCTTTTTGGTGATAGGGTAGGGGCTAGTATATCTTAGGCTTAGTTTGCCCCGATTTTGGAATCTGATGACCCCTTTCCATGGGGGCGCCTTCAAGAATACTTGGTCCCCTACCTCAAAACTTAACTCTCGACGTTGGATATCGATATAGCTCTTCTGTCGGTCCTATGTCGCCTTGAGCCTATAATGAATGGTGTGTATCTTGTCTATTATTTCTTCGATCAACTCAAACATCTCCAACTTGCACTCCCCCACTTCATCCTAATACAATGAAGTCTGACATTTTTTGTCATATAGAGCTTCATATGGAGCCATCTTGATGCTAGCTTAGTATTGGTTTATTGTAAGTGAACTCCATGATGCAAAGGTAGTCCTCCCACCTTTTCCCAAAGTTAAGGAGGTATGCTCAGAGCATGTCCTCTAACATTTGGATCATCCTTTTGGACTGCCCATCCATCTGGGGATGGAATGCAATGCTCATATGCAACCTTGTTCTGAGGGACTTTTGTAGACTTAGCCAGAATCTGGAGGTAAACCTCGAGTCTCTATTAGAGACAATTGATTATGGGACCCCGTGTAGATGTACTATCTCAGAGATATACAACCTCATGCTCCCGTCCTTTTTCTACACGATTAGAACTGGGGCACCCCAAGGAGAGTAACTGGGTCAAATGAACACGATTAGACCTTAACGGGAACTCGATCCTAGTTCTCGGGCCCTTCTTCCTAGCTGTTCCCTTGTCTAGTGCCCTGGTCGTTGCCCGGTCAGACTGGCACCACGGGATAGGGCAGAGGTCATCCAACGTTGTTTCCCTTGATGTCGGCTGGCTGTTGGCTGCTCAGCATTTCCTCACCCAATGCCCCATCCTTCCATATTGGTAGCAGCGCATCTATAGGTATGGTCCTTGGTGGAACCATCCACATTAATTGCAATGTGGGGTCGCATTCCTCACTCCTCATATACGGGTGGCTAGTAAAGGCATTCTAGGCCACAACTGGAACATAAGAGGGTTATGTTTTGTGATTGTGTGATCCCTCCATAATGGAGCGGATATGTGTGATTGTCTGATATAAACCCCATTGTTTAAAATCTCAAGCCTTGTGAAATAAACCCGATGAATTGCTAAATACAAACCCCATACATGGTAACCTCAATTGCCTTAGAATGAATCATGTAATTGCCTTTCAAAGTATACCATGTTTAGAGCATGTGTTGACTCGTGAACATGATGTCATAGTGTCAGCTAATCCTAATCACTAGGTTGTATAGCTCACCCCCTCCAGTTCCCCCATTTTATGTAACTAGAGTATAAATGGAAACCTAATGTGCTAATAAGTCGAATGGAACATGTTGTCTCTTGTTAAACTTATTTTCCTATTCTAAAAGGACGTTTTGAATGATATACTGATGTATTTTCCTTATTTTGAGGTTTAAGTCTTGTTGGGTTTACAATGGTGAGGTACCCACTATTGTAAGACTAGAGAATGTGGTGGTTGTCTGCCAGTCCAGTTGGGAAACCGAGTTGGGGTGTGACAGAAGTAGAACTCGAGTGTAACATCGAGGCTAAGATCGAGGTATGCATCCTTGAAGAGAATTTAAGAAGACTTTCCATTCAACACTACTTGCATTCCCTAGGGTTTCAAATATTTTGTATATTTATACATCACATTTATGAAAAGCTCAATTTTTTTTTATAGAAAATTGATGTATTTTATATTATGAGTCTTATGTTATGTTGGTTCTACAATGGTGAATGCGTCTACAATGATAGCATTACTAGGGGTGGTGTGTTATTGTGGGATTCTAGGGAATCATATTAGGCATGACAGAACACGTGACTCGGGTCAGTGTGTGACATTTATGAAAGATAGGTCGAGTTCGGATGATTTAGGAAAGTTGGTTGAGTCCTAAACATTTTTTAAATATGGGATGCATCTCAACTTTATGAGAAATGGTTCGAGTCTCAAGAATTTACGAAAGAGGATTGAGTCCCAAAGATTTAAGAATGATGAGTTGAGTCCCAATGATTTATGAAAAACGATATGAGTCCTGATAACTTTTGAAAGACATGATGAGTTTTAATGATTTATGAAATACGAGTTGTGTCCCAATAGTTTATGAAAAATGGGTGAAGTCTTGAGAATTTAAGAGAGAAGGGTTGTGTCTCAAAGATTTATAAAAGATATGATGAGTTCAGATAGTTTATAAAAAATGGGTTAAGCCCCGATAATTTATGGAAGACATCTCGTGATTATTTATGAAAGACATTGAGTCATGATGGTTTATGAAATACTAAGAAAGGCCTGATTATTTATAAAAGGCATATAAGTCAAGGTGATTTATCAAGGATGAACTGAGTCTAGAGAATTTATAAAAAGAAGGGTTGAGTTCCAATGGTTTATGGATTATAGGTTGAGTCATAATACTCTATAAAATATGGGTTAATACTTGATTGTTTGATAAAGATGGACTACGTTCCGAGTCATTTACGAAAAACGGGCATAAATGTGATACGTAAATAATATAGCTCATGTGGCTTTATTTTAGCATCGATCGTTTGGTTCGATAAAAGATAAGTTAATATATATTTAATATATGAATGTGTGGTTGGTTAAAGAATAAACTAACTTATAATTGATGCATAATTATATGATTGGTTAAAAAATAAGTTTGTATTTATTTTATATACCACCTTCATACAAGGCACAATGAACATTTAGAAACGACTCATTATCACCTAAGTTAGAGGTTAGGTGGTTACTAATATAAGTATTGTAATTCATCCATTTAGTTAGATGAACTTATGATAATCAATGGAGTAGATGAACTTCTAATCATCAATGGAATCTTAAAAAGAAAATAAGATTTTGCATGTTATATTAGTACATCAATCAATGTCATTACTACTTTAGAATGATAGTTCAAAAATCAACATTTGAACATTTATGTATTTAAATTAGCATTTAAATATTAATATTTATGTGTTTCGAAAATACAAAATTTGTTTTAAGTATAAATGTTTTTAAATGAAATATATTTATATAAAATATTTTTAGTAGAGATTAAGTTCGAATATATGATACTTTATCTTAGTTTTCTCACTAATTAAATGTTTATTCAGTCCATTATGTTTTGTTATAAAAAAAAATAGAGAATATAAAAAAAACTTTAAAGTTAAAATAATTATCACAAAAAATCAAGATCTATGTATAAGTTTCGAAAGATAATACTCAAATATCAATTCAATTGTATTTTTTCGTATGATTATGTATTTGTAAACTTATATGTTCCATTTAATGATAATTTTAATTTTTTTCATGAAAATTGTGTTGTTATTTTATATTATAAGTTATATATTCTAACCGTTATACAATAACATGACATAAACTATTATATTATCTAGTATTTGTTGTATGATAATAAATTAATATGACTCAATAATCGAATTATAACATGATAATAGGGATATAGGTAGTCCTATTCATAGTGATCTTACTTTTATTTTTTCTATTCGAATATGATAAAATACTCTCTCATATAAATATATATTTTATTTAATTGACGTTAATTTAGTTACTATATTTAAGATGTTTAGAGAGCCAGACTTCTTGAAATCAGATATTCTTGGACTGAGACGGGGAATTTAGGCCTTGTGCGCGAGTTTGTGATGGTAGGGTCCAGATCCACCCATCTCGTGCACAGGGCGGGAGAGGCAGTTCCAATGTTCTATGGATTATAGGTTCAGTACTGATACTTTACTAAATATGGGCTAAATTTTGATTGTTTATTAAATATTGATCAAGTTTCGAGTTATTTATGAAAAACGGGAATAAATGTAATGTGTAAATAATATAACTTACACGGCTTCATTTGATTATTTGGTTGGATAAAAAAAATAAGTCAACATATATTTAATATATTAATGTTTGGTTGGCTAAATAACAAGTTAACTTATGATTATGTGATTAATTAAATAATAAATACACCACATTCATTGATTGTGTGGAGGAGGGACGAATTGGACATTTAGAAATTACTCATTATTACCTAAGTTAAGAGGTTGGGTAGTTACCATATGGCTATTAGAAGGTTGGAGTATTATGATGGAAGTCAATTTATTATAATATGGCATGACCTTGGAGCATATATGTGAGTTCGGTTTTAAATTCATCCTAGATTGGTTAATTATCTATATTTTTTAATTATATAAAATAACATATAGATATCTTAATTAATCCATTTAGGTGGCACCATCAATGCAATCTTAAAAAGAAAATAATAGATTTTGCATGTTATATGCATTGTATCATAATTAATGTCATTAAAATATTTAAACTATTGGTTGAAATTAACTTTGAACATTTATGTATTTTTAAATTATGGAAAAAAATCTTATAGTAATTTACTTCATAATAACCGTTGGTACGAAAATGAACTTACCACCCATAACAATAAATATCACATACTTCAAAAACCCTAAAAAATTAATAACACATACTTAAAAAGTAAATATTATATTAATTGAGTTATATATGAATAATTATTGTGGTATGGTATTCATCATATTTTAAAAATAAAAATATTTATTTATTTTGAAAATACAAATTTTGTTTTGAGTATAAATGTTTTCAAATAAAATAGGTTTATATTAAATACTTTTAGTAGATTAAATTCAGTAAATGATATTTAATATTAGTTTTCTCCGGTGTTTACTCAATCACTTATCATTATATTTTGTTATAAATATATAGAGAATAAAAAAACTTTAGAATTAGAAGGATTATCACGATCCAAATAGAGAGCAATTTATAAATTTTTAAACATAATACTCGAATATCTATCAAATTCTATTTTTTTTATAATTATATATTTGTGAACTTACATGTTTTATTTAATGAAAATTTTAATTTTTTTATGCAAATTAGGATACAATAACGTGATATACATAATTATATTATTGAGTATTTGCATGAGGTTATTAAGTAAATCCGACCCAATAATTGAATTATATTCATAATTGTGACAATAATGATATTAGGTAGAGCACCCCTAGGTACTCATACTCATGGTCATCTTACTTTAGTCATTTTTTCTATTGGACGAAATATGATAAAATACACTCTCATATAAAACATTTTATATAATTGAAACGATGTCTTCTAGGATAAGACAATGCAAATGATGTTATTTTAGTTACTATGTTTAAGATATTTAGAGAGACAGACTTCATGAAATCACGATATTCTCGGACTGAGACGGGTAATCTAGGCCTTGTGCGCGAGTTTGTGATGGTAGGATCTAGATCCACCCCATCTCGTGCACATGGCTGCAGAGGCAGGCCCAAACCTATCTTATGGATTCGGATGAAGGACCTTAACCCACCCCACTTGAGCACAGGTACGGGTGGGTTCAAGCAGGATTGGTGGGTTTGGGGTGAATATATCGGGGTCTTGATTTTTTTGCTATTCTTGGTGGGATGTGAGGAATGTGTTTGGGTAAGAGCAGGATGTTGGACAGTAGAGATGGGATAGGGTAGGGACGAGATGGGTCAAGATAGGTAAGGGTTAGAGGATACTTGTGTCTGACTATCATGTGTGCATGGTGGTGGTCCAGACATGCCCCATACTTATATAAGGTAGATTTCCCATGGGGGCAGAGTGGGTAAGATTGAACCTATCATTTTTCCATCACTACTTCTCCTTTCTTATTTTTAATTGTGGGATTGCAAGAAGGAACCAGGAATCAGATTTAGCTTTTATAAGTTTGATATTTTTCCAGTGTATGGTTGCCAAGATCGACCAATACTCTATCATAAGCCCTTGACTCCTTTTTTACATAGTTAAATGGAACAAGTTATATACCCACAAGGGTGCTATGGATTCCCATAAGATGTTATGTGATTGCAGGGCAGGATATTGTGATTTTGAGATAAGAACTACGTGACAATTTTAAATCGGATTGAACTAAATGCATTGGAGCCATGTCCAGGCAACTAGATCCCAGCCCTTTTTTTAAATATTCATGAAGGATCAGTTATATATGTCATATTCGGACATAAGAAACATATCAACCCATATTCCCTTTTGCAAAAGTGCCTCCTTTTTCTTTCTCGGTATCATCCAAAACCATAAAATAAAGTAGCAGCAAAAGCGAGAGTATGGGCAAACACGAGAATATGCTCAAATATTATTTGTCCTCTTGAGGTGACAAATAATCCATCCTTTACCGTGGTCCATTTCCTTCTTCCTAATGTTTACTCATATTGCCTTATTCACTGGTTCAAATCTCAAATAATCTTGCAACATTTATGAGAAATTTTAAATAAAATCATATTTATTTTCGTTATAATTAGTATTATAATATTAAAATAATAATATAATATAATAAATCAAATAAAATTATATATCATAAATTTAACTGTATATATTTTATGTACCTATAAACTAGTAAAAACATAATATTTTTTTAATTAAGTCGTCTTAGAAAAATTACTATAAGAGTACAACTGTATATATTTTAGATTCCTGCCTTACAAGTAGTACATCGGATCAGATTGTGGGTCTGCCTCTCTCCTTTTGTTTACATAATTGAGTATCCGGCGATCATCTTGCACTTGAGAATATGGTAACCGTTCCAAAGGCATGTGAGCATGTACCTTTTATATATATTGTTTGCTTATTTTTCTTTTCAGTTTTGCTGAACATACACCAAGATTAATAGACATGAAGGTGGCCGACATGTCCTTAAAATATCCTGTTGCGGATGTCATCTATATGCATGCATTGTACACTTTAATTGAGCGGTTGTAACTGAGAAGGGTCCCGATATCACCAATAGCCAGTTGGTTTCACCATTTAATAAGAAGCTATTCGGATTAGTAACAACAAGTGTGACATTTCACCCTTTGCCATTGGCTTTGTGTTGAGCATGGAAAGCCCTTTGGAGGGTATCATTATTTTTCCCACTACTAAAGTCAACATACTTGGCCCCATATAATTAATAAAAAAAATGAATGAATGAATTTAAAAAGGAGTGAATTTTTAATGTAATGATAAATGTTTTCTAATATAAATATGTATTTCTATAAATTTATTGGACTATTAGTACCTTATATTTGAGGCAGATTGATCGACTTGATAGTTAATTAATGTAATATATTCATATTTTTTATTATTTTATTTTATACTTTTCTATTTAAAAAAAATTCCAAAAAAATTCTATAAATTCCCCAAAAGCAAAACACATGCATTGAAGAAAACCTTTCACAATGCCCTATTGACATCTAACCAAGCCTACCTTAGTTTTCTTAATTAGTATTTAGTGTTTAATTGATATTCTCTATATTTATGCATCGGCTATAGTTCTACTTGGAAAAGTAGAAGGATGGAGGGGTGACTTTCTAATAATATCACAAGTATTGAGGAAAATATAGCACTTTGAATGTAGGTGTGGGGAGTATAAAAGTTTCATGGCATATTGAAAAGAAGATAAATGATAATTTTTATGGCAAAATAAGAACGAAGGACCAAAATGTTAAAAGATTTGACTGTGGACGGGGGTGAACTTAATTGTAACAAAATAGAAACTTTTGGGATTTATAATTTAGATTTTGTTTTAGTTGGTTTGAATTTGTAACAGGTTATTACTAGGCTGGTTATAAATAGATGGAAACGGTTCAACTAAAGTGTAATTGAATTTTTTTTCCCAAATATTAATAAATTTTCACTCTTTAACTCACACTTTTTTTATAGAAAATCTCTACAATTTAGGGTCCTTTCCAAATTTGTGTATTCAATTCTTTCTCTATGAAAAATAGCCAATTCACACTTCTTGATCATTTTTTAAGGTCATCAATATCTAGGGTTTTTTATTCTTTATATTTTCAGAAGTTTTTTTTTAATTCTAGATGAATCCGGATGGAAGAAGCAAGTGATGAAAGAATTGACTTAAAAAATATTAGTAATGGTTGATTAATATGTGAATTTTTCTTTGGATAGTCATTTTAGGCATACACTGTAATAAGATATTTATGTAAAAAGTTTATTTTATTTGTAATGAGATATTTATGTGAAAAGTTTATTATATTTGTAATTAGATAATTCCAGCAATGTCGTTTTCACTCATATACTTGAGAAATTAAGTTCAAATTACTACTAGTGGTGTCAATATATGATGATTATATTGTCATCCCAAAATAAGTTTGAGTTTGTTAATGAAAAATAAAGTAAATCATATCTTAATGATCCCATGTATAGTTGCTAGATAGCAAAATAATAATAGCATGATAATATAATGGATCACATAATTCAAATTTAAAATGAATTGCTACTAGTTTATATTTCTTGAAAACATGTCTTAAAGTTAGGAATGAGTTAGAAAAATGTTTTCAACCAATTGACGAGATGAAAATATTTATGCTAAAAGTAAGATTTATGTTTTTTAGCATAAAGGGATTAGAGTATTACTGATTTTTTTAATAAGATAAAATTCTCTTGGATTAATTTCAAATATATCAATAGATTTTTAATTACTTACGAACTAGTAATTCTATTTTTAATAACTTTGAATGATTCATTATTGCATGATAGAACTCATATTCTTCTCATGGGCCATTACCAAGTTTTTATAAATATTTTTAACCATGTTATTCAAGCGGTTAGCCAAAAGATGGTTATTAGTTCAAGTACCCAAGGTGCACCTAGTTTTTCAAGGGTAAAATGTAGAGAAAATGCCAAGCCCTTCATTGATAAATAAAATTGCTCTCTGTTAGTATTGGTAGTATACTAGACTCAGTTGTGAATTTTTATAAGAATGCTTATTTTGTTTAGGGTATAATTTTGAATGTGGTGATTGGGAAAGCTCAAATATTGAATGGATTGTATGTTTTGAGTGATAATTTCTTATTTGTTGTATTAGATAGTATTTTGAATAATAGATCTAGTGATTTTATTTATATAATTTGACATAATAGATTGGGATATCCTTCAAATAGACCTATTAAATTTAAATAATAATTTGAAGTTAATTGATAGTTCTAATGGGATATATTGTTTCATTTTGGCAAAACAAAATTCTCTTTTTATATTAGAAAAAATTTTGATAAATTTTCTTTTATACTCATTCACATAGATTTATGGACCCTTTTTAAAACCTATTCTAGATAAATATATATTTTTTCATTATTGTTCATGATTTTACAATAATAATATGGATATATTTTTTAAAAATATTTTTGATATGTTGAATATTTTTCCTATATTATATACTTATATTTAAACTCACTTTAATTTCAAGATAGTTGCAGATAGGAGAGATACTACAAATGAATTAAAAATTGAAAAAAAATTCAAGAAAAGAGAATTTAATAGGTATTTATTAAATGTGGCTAGAGGCTAGAGGCTAGAGGCTTGATGTTTTAATCTCATTAAGTCATTAATATTGGTCTTAATGTATTTTGCATGACATTTATCTTATAAATAGAACACCTTAAAAATTAATAAGAAAACACTATTTGAAATATTATATAAAAATAAACTTTATTATTATCATATATGTGTTTTTTTGTTATTTGTTTTTTTTGTTGTTGGTGCCATATGTCTACTTCAATGTCAAATAGAAATAATTTGAACCATGAGCAAATGTGTGTATAATGGATATCCTATGGGATATGAGAGTTATATCGTTATTGTGAAGATAATTTGATACATATTTATATTTATATTATATTTATATTTATATTAATGTTATATTTTATAAAATTATTTTTTATTTGTTAAATAATACTGGAGATATATGATATTTTCAAATCACATAATTTGTTCTAAAACTGAATATGGGAAGTCATAATATAGCTACTTTCTTGAATGTTATGACTCCTAGTTATCTATGTGATTGTTTTTATTTGGTTAATTCTAAGCATGTTTCCAAGTATCTAATATCTTTTTTTTTGTTTTTGATTAATTATTTGAAATGAAATATGGATATATTATGAATTTAGATTCATTTATAAAACTATCTTTATATAAAAAAATTGTTAAAGATAATAATTAGTGTATATAGAAGCTTTGAAAAATAACAAAACATGAGAAATTATTTTTTTGCATAAGGAAAAATGAGCAATAGGTTGCAAATAGGTTTATAAATTAAAAATGAATGATAAAATAATGATAAAAATATACCATACTAGATTAGTGGGAAAGGATTTACTCAAATGGATCAAATGAATGAATTGAATTATTTAGAAATATTTTTTTGGTTGCGGTCAAACTTGTGACTATGAAATTGTTCTTTTCTTTTGGGAATCTTTGTAATGGTTTATGTTTCAAGTTGATGTTATTAATACTTTTATGAGTGATTTAAACAATCAATTTTACTCACAAATATCAATAATTATCAATGATAGAGGGAGGAATTACTTTTATAATCTTGTTTTTTGTTTGAATAAATCATTTTATTATTTCAAACAATTGAATGAGAAATTTACTAATCCTATATTAGATGTTGTTTTTAACCAATATTATTCAAATATGTCTTTATATGTTAAAGTGAAGATTTGAACCTTTACATATGTGGATGATATTGTTTTATTTCATTCGTGTAAGCCTTCCTTGAATCTGTTTGTAATTTTTATCATCAAAGTTTAGGATGAGAATGTTAGGTACCTAAGTATTTTTTAGGTTTGGAAATTGCAAGAAATATTTAGGAAATATGTTGAGATGTTACGGTATATAATTAAAATAATATTTTATATAATTATAATATTTAATTTAATCTTAGTTATTTAAAATTATGTCATTATATTATAATATTATTTATTTATATATTAGTATTATTTTGAGTTTATATAAATTCATTAAATTACTTGTGAATAAAGTCGTATTATTATAGTTTAAATCACAAATATTTTTCAATTTCACACTCTAATTGAATTAATTGATTAAAACTGTAAATAACTCCACACATACTAAATTATAATAATATCATCGTACCACTTAGTATTGTAATCATGATATTTATAGATGGAGTGTTTTAGAGTTGATGGGTTTGAGGGTAAGTGAATTGATAGATTTTAAGTTGTTAAATTTTTTTTTTTATAATTGTATGGAGGTGAAGTGATTTGAAATATTATTAATAAAAAATTAGAAAAATAAATTTATTATTTGAATTAAATTAAATAATTTATTAGTAATTATATATAATTAAATTATATTAAATATATTTTATATATTAATTTTTTATTTATAATATTTATATAATATAAATTTATATAAAATACTATTAATATATAAATTTATTTAAAATATATAAAAATAAAAATAAATAATTAATAAAAATATTAAAATAATTTAAACAATAAATAAAATAATCACTCTAAATATCCCATAGGATATAGTATTAGAGTAGTTTGGAGGTGATTCTTCACCCACCATTTTTTTACCAAATAAAATTACTCCACTCTCCTAATCACTCTAAATAACTAGATCCAAATATAACGTTAATTATTATAATATAAATAAAATATCATCATTTTCTAATATAATAAATAGTTTTCCAAATATGACTAAGAAAATACATAAATATATAATAATTTATTATTAATTTTAGAGTGTTTATACCTCATACATTATTCTTCCTAAACCTTTGATCTTTTAATTTCTCTTGAAATCACATATTTCATAAGAGGTTGAAATCACATATTTCATGCACACTCATCTCTATTAAAAATATAATATGAGTGTTTGAATATTTACCAATTATTCTTTAAAATTCTTTTTTTAATGAAAAAATCGTCCTTCCCTATCTTTCAAAATTACTAAGTATTCCTTTAGTGCATGTAAATATATCGTATCACAAAATATATCATTTGACTATATCTCTCCAACAAATATCACAAAATATATCATTTGACTATATCTCTCAAACAAATATCTATTTATGTATTTTCAGATCATCTAATAAGTGTAAGCTATACTACTAAACAAATATTCGTTATTGTGCCTATCCACCCTATAATTATCTATACTACTAAACAAACCCTATATTTATCTAAACAATATTGTAGTAGCTCGACTAAAGATACCATAAGATCTATATGAATTCCACTAACTCTATACTCGTTAACTTGGTCCATGTACATCTAAACAACATATATTCAATAGTTTCAAGCTTTTCACACAAAAAAATAATCAACACATTTAAACATGCTCTCAATAAAAAAAGTACATAATCTTCGGTAGTCACTAAATATCTCATAATGATGTTGCATGTTTCGAATGAAAGTGTATAAAGTTTTGTCTGTTACCTTACTAGATAGTTTGCATGACCAAATGAGGCGTTCCTCCATAGCTACTACTGTTATGGGTATCTTTAATATGGATTCTCCCTCATGGGTGACATAAAAAGGCGGATTGTCTAAAGATTTCAAGTATAAATCCTACCATCAATGAGAGAACACACTCTAAGGTAGTCAATGTTAGGCTAGATGGGGTGTTTGGCAAGCTTGTGCCCCTCCTGTTAGTGTATCTAGTGGTTGCTCCATAATCGTATTGGTCATTGGTCACCTACTTGACATTGAAGCCACTTTTGTAGGTATTGTTTTTCCTTTTGTAAGTTTTGTCTATTACCTTACTATATCGTTCGCATGACCAAATGAGGTGTTCCTCCAAAGCTACTGCTATTATGAGTATCTTTAATATGAATTTTTCCACTTGGAATGATATAAAGAAGCACATTTTCTAAAGCTTCCAAGTACATGTCCTATACTCAATGAGAGAACACACTCTAAGGTAGTCCATGTTAGGATAAATGGGGTGTTTGGAAAGCTTGTGCCCCTCTAGTGAGTGTATCCAATAATCACTCTATAACTGTACTTGTCCTTCGTCACCTATTTGATATTGAAGTCCCTCATGTAGGTATTATTTATCCAAATAAATACTATGCCAAATTCATGACACTCGAGCCCCAACAACAAAAAGGAAATTAGTATGTCTAAAAGAGCATTCTTTTAACACTCTATCACAAAGAGAACATGGGTTAGAAAGAAGTCTAGAAGTTGTCTTCATCAATAGTGTTATATTGAATGAATGTAAATCTTTGAATAAGATGCACTTACTTTTTTAAATTAGCTTGATTATATTGATTCACCCAATACATCTCAGTTTTGATACTATATTGTCTCCATCAAAATCTGGCTATAAGAGCATTTATTTCCTCACACCATCCCTATGGTAATAAAAAAGAGTTTATTATATAAGTATAAACAAAATATAGAACAAATTTTAGAGTACTTCCCTTCTGTTTGGCGATAGATAATTTTCTTTACAACTTTGTAACTCGTTTTCAATTTTATCTCTTAGGAAATATAAAGTTATTGATTTGTTTTATCCCAAACTGAGAGAGAGCTCGAAATAACGACTAGTACTTGTCTCCATTCCCATTTGACATTACTCTTGTCTAAAAGAAATCCAACATAACTTGGACACTATCTGACCCAAAAATGTCCCAAGAGTTGTGGTAGAAAGTTTTGTTAAACCTATTTGAACCCAATACGTTTTTTTACTCCTATCTGAAAAACAACTCTTTCCACTTATACTTGGGTAACTTGCTTTGTAAATATTATATTCATTATTGGAGAAATCACTATTTTTATGGCCCTGAGCACTTGTCCTATGCTCCGATTCCCTTCATACTTATATAACTTGACAAATATTTAAAGAACCTCTACTAACATGCTCATCGTTCTCCATCCAAGAGGATAAATTTATCTTCAAATCTAAAATATTTAGGTGGGACCTTTTCCATGTTTTCATAATGAACTATAAGAAGGATGTGATAAGAACCTATCTACTTACCATGGAGAACATTACTATATGAAAAGATAATCCACCACTCTACCGAATAGAGTGCTCCATCCAAATTCTCCAAAGTTAGATGGGGTTGTTCTCTATTATCAGACTAGGTAAATGGTTGACCTTTAAATCCCACATCCATCAATTGTGTATCATGAAAGAGGTTGCTAAAGGTGGATATGCTTTCACTGTCTTTAGGTCCATTCCCTTTTTTCTCCACCTATGATAGTATGGCATTGATGTCACCAACGACCGACCAAGGGTCATATCTACATGATGCAATCACTCAAAATACTTCCCATTGTAGTTGCCTTAATCCAATCTCACAATGTTTGCAAACCCAAAAGATGAATACATGGACACCCTTTGTAGAAATCCAAGTCTTGATGTCTATCATAAATAGGAGCTCTTGTAAATCCTCAACATGATACAAATCCCACCATAGTGATAAGGGAGGGGGTGAGTACGACTCAGTGAATGGGTTTTCAAAGGTCTACTTTTAACTTTTAAGAAAGACATTTATATAGAGTGTGCCAGACTCCTTTCTTTTAAAAAATCTCTTCATTTAGAAATTTGGGTTTTTCCACCATTTCTTACTTATTACGGTGTGTCATCACCCAACACACATCCTTCATCATGAAGGTTACACACATTCACAGGTCAATATGACTACTGAACCTACTAATGGCTTCGGAGCGACTTTGCCGGCCACCCGTATAGAAGCACGACCACTTCTACCCTGATATCGAGTGGATGTACGCGACATCCGACACTCAATCCTAAAATTGGTTCTTCGTGTCCGTATGAGGACAGAGATCTCATCCTGTCCCCACCCCGGTCTCATGTGCTTGGTGCTACTCCAAATTTTGCACAGATACCTGGAACGATGATCTACCCTTATACTAACGGGTCGTCCAGGGTCCTTAGACACATCACTACCCCTCATGGGCATCTTGATGATCCCATACTTATAGTGCATGCACAAACAATATTTTCTTATCAAGACATGTAATATGTGGTGCCACTAGTCCAATGGCCCCGACTCTCAACTCAACCTGCAGTTGTTTGTCTTGACTGGTCCGTCGACCTGTCATGTTGCACTGCCGCTAGTTGACTGAGCATGTCAGTCCTACCTTGGTACCATGGCCAAACAATTTACTTATTAAGTTTTATGGCACATATATCATGTTCATTTATGAGCTCCTACTCGTGCCAACTGGCTTTGGGCCCACTGTACGAGATTTTCAAAATCGGGCATTTAGCCCCTAGGTTCCAAAATCAAGGCCCTCGAACTATAAGAGCTATTCGAGCTCCCGTCAAGAAGGTCTCCCAAATAGTTTAAGCATTGGCACACAGTCAGGGGAGAACACTTCCGACAAAATAAGTTTTCACTGTCCATTATACCCACCGGTATAAGGACATCTCCGTTCATAATCGATGAACGAGTTTTCAACTTCCTTCGAGGAAGTCTCATCATACCAACCGGTTATGATCTACTTACAATTGGTAAGTAGTTTTTCTGCATAATTTTCACATCATTTTTCTAAGTGGTGATGATTAAAATACCACTAAATAGTGGATTTTTATACCGAGACACTTATCATCCCCAATTGGGTATGATATATAATCCCACTCACAATCGGTAAGTGATTTTTATCTTTAAGTTGTGCTCATCATCCCAACCGGGTATGATGTTAGTAAACCTACTCACCCATTAATGCCATGAATTCCACTAGACCGACTCTTTGTATTCACGCGAGCTTGTCATTGCTAGCGTTCCCGGTACTTCATGTTCCTACACGATATGAACATCTCGGTTCATTATCTTTGAGCCTAATAGCCTTCATTCATTCCAAATGAATGAGAAAGTCAAACTTTCATTTATTTGTAATTATGTCCCTAAAGTTATTTCTCTTTAACTTTAAGTCCCTAAATGTCGGTTTTTCCTCAAATTGAGTCCTAAAACTTTTAAAATTTATCATAGGACCTCAATTTATTCCATTTCACAAAAAGGGGATTAATTTCCCAAATTTCCAATTTGGTCCCCCAACTTTTCCAAAATTACCATTTTGCCCTTCCTTTACAAAAATGGTAAGTTTCACCCCAAAAATTCTAAAATGCCTCAATTGACCCTCTAACATTTTTATCATGCTCAATTGACACTCAATTTTAGAAAATTGCATTTCGGTCCTTTGAATTTTCAAAAATCCCCAATTTCCCCCCAATTCCAACTCTTTAACACAGTCGAATTTGATTTCATCAAATTGGCCGACCAAATACCTCTAATTGTTGAAATTAAAGTTGAAAGTGAGTTTCTCCATGTTCATACGATTCCATAGAACTTTGAATCGCGAGTTTTAACGCCGGAACGAGCTTAAACGGAACTTCGCCGAAAAATATACTATAGAGAGAGAAAGCTTCGATTACTCATCGGTGAGGGCAGGACGGTCCGAGCTTTCAATCTAGACAGATAGCTCTCATCCTAAGGTTCATCCTAGAATCAAGAATCAAGAATCTCATCAATTGATGCCGAATTGAGTTAGAATTTCATTATTGAAATTCTGTCGGTTCTCTCTCTAGCACCGGCCGAAAATTGCAGAGGGGAGCCGAATTGGCTTACCTTTTAGTCCTAATTTGGCTGTGGGAGGGCTAAGAAAGTGTTGGGAGGGCTAAGAAAGTGTTGTGAGGGCTTGGTTTGGTCTGAGGAAGGCTCGAAATGGACGATTTCAGCTTGGCCGAAATATGGTAGCTTTGGTCCACCGGAGCTACTTCACTGTTCCATCATGCCGGCGCTTTTCTAGCGATTCTCGGATTGACTGGAGTTTGCTATCTGATAGTTGACTTCTCCCCGGTTCTAAAGAGCCTGACCTCTCCTTCCGAGGTTAAAAAAAATGTTCAAGTCAAAGCTCTGGTTCTAGCTTCATCGGGAAATGGAGCAGTAGAGAGAGAGAGAGGTGTTCGGGTATGAGGAGAATGAATTGGGATGATCTCTTTATATAGGTGTAAAATCGGGTATTAAATGGGAGAGATTTATTACTAGTATTAATATTGACATAAATTAATTAATTTTTGGCTATTTATGATAAGGCGTACGTTCCCAAAAAAAGTTTTTGACTGTAATTTCTGGTTATAAAAATCATACTTCCTAGGAGGTCACCCATCCTCACAGTACTCTCAAGCACGCTTAACTTCAAAGTTCTTATGGGATCTCATTCACCTGAACCAATTTGGTTTTACTCTTCTAATTTGTCTTAATCTTCTTTTCCAAGGTTTAATGAACCCTTTAGATCACCCGAAAGTTGTAAATTTCCAAATTGCTTGTTCCTAAATGATTGGGTTTGTAAACTGGCTCAGTTTTCTTACTCAGTTTGACCGGTTCTTTTCCCGATTTTCCTTAACTCAAAAGTGTGGGGTTTACAATAAGAATTTAAAGCACCTTCATATAAGCATGGGCTACCTTAGGCGATTAATGCCTCAAGAAGTTCCTTTATCTTGTAGCCACGCCTTTCCTTGATTTCAAACCAGCAATTGTTTTAGGGGATGGGAGTGAGCTTAGTAGCTTAGTGATTAGGGCCCTGACATTGGGCCACTTCATGGCTTACAACTCAACATTCCCTACAATATATCTCGATCCTATTCTGTCAGTTGGAGACTTGTGACCCCATTCACCTGTCCCCACCGATGCCATCATGGTGGGTACCTTCACTATGGTGAAAACTAAAGTAACTATAGGGTTTCGATAAAAATATTTTGTAAAATATAGTAGAAATTCAAAACTTTTCTTTTAAAAATTCCTTTAGTGCCCACCACAATATTGTTTCTGAAATATCACAAGAAAAAATAGCAACATGATAAGAATTTAAAGCACCTTCGTATAAGCATGGGCTACCTTAGGCGATCAATGCCTCAAGAAGTTCCTTTAGCTTGTAGCCACGCCTCTCCTAGATTTCAAACCAGCAATTGTCTTAGGGAAGGGGAATGAGCATAGCAACTTAGTGATTGGGGCACTGATGTCGGGCCACTTCATGGCTTACAACTCAGACGTTCGCTACAATACCACCTAGCATAATTTTCTATCTCTTTAATTTAATTCATTATTTTCAATTTTTATGGTTTATCGTGCCCCTCGAGATACTTGTCTTAGGCGATGCAGACCTGTAGTCTATCGTACCATCAGGTTACTCTCGATCTCCCCCATTATTCCCATATAAGCAACAATTAATATAAAGACCACCTTAAAGCAAAATATTGGGATACTCAAGTTTTGCTCACAAATATGGCCTAAATACTCGGTCGACACTTTCGGGCTACTCACGGCCTATGCCTCATCCTAGGCTACTTAGGCCCTCACACTTGGGCTACTTAGCCCCTTACACACATGGGAAAATTATTTCATTGCTAGCACCACAAGCTATGAATTAATGAAATCCATGAATAGTTTGCCATATAGGTCTAGATCACAATCATATAAATTGGGGCTGCTCACTCGTCAAAATTTGCTCAGAATCCTCATCCAGCCATCGACTGCTCCCACCCCTAGTGACCTTGCTACAAGAAAGCATAACTTCATCATCTGACCTCATTCGATGACATTCTTGGTATCCCTCAAAAGCTGAGGACCTCAGCTTTCCATCGCCACTCCTCTTGACCTTCAACACTTCCTCTACCAGTGCCGACGATATCTTATAGTTCCTGATCTTCAGTGATTTAAAACAGAGCACCTGATTTCAAAGTCAATTCCAATGGCTACGACAACCTTTGTGAGAGTCCCTTACACCACAAGCTTTCCATAGCCACTGACGTTGCTCGATTTGATCAAGAATTGGATATGAATTAAATCATCAAAATATGAAATCACAAACAAAGTGACCCAACTAACTAAAATGCAAATTGCAGGAGCTACATACCACCATTTGAGTTGATTCAAGTGGCCACGGGTTCTTGGAGAGTCAACTTTCCAATGCCATGATCCTCTATGGTGACGTGCCAACTCATGTGAGTTTTCGGCTTTGAGACAAACTTACTACAAACTGTGTCTAAGTTTCTGATCAAGCTCGGTCAGAGTAAATCTGACTGATGTTGGCCAAACCAAGTTTACAACTACATAGAGGGAGGATAGGGGGACCTCCCCACTTAATTTGAGAATTTTAGAGACACTTTAGTCATGGGTCAAAGGTAGGTGCTAAAGTGAAAAGATTTGAATTTAGGTGACCCAAATAGAATTGAGCTTTTTATCGGGTCTTCTTAATGGTCCAAATAAATTTTTGGGGATTATTGGGAAGTTTGAGGATTGATTTTGCTTATTGGGAAAGGTTTAGGGACCTTTTTACAAAAGTTAAAGGCTAAAGTGCAAATATGAGCTTTTGCATGGCCAAAGTGGACTTTTGGGCAGTTTGAGGACCTAAACATGATTAAATGAAGTTTAGGGACATATGTGAGAAACTTGAGGGTTAAAAGGATCATGAAACCTATGTCCTCAAGTGAGGGGCCTTTTAGAAATTAAAAAGAAATAAGGCTTGGAATCATTTCCAATGCCTATTGGGACCTATGTGGGAGCCAAAAAAACTTGAGGGAGCAAATTGAAAGACTTGAGAAAGTTTAAGGTTCGGAAAGAGGGGATCGTAAAAGTGTAAGGACCGTAGGGAGAGTGTGGTTGGGTAGAGTATAAATGGTCAGTAGAAAGATTGAACATGGTTTTTCCATACTTGGTAGAGAATGCAAGGAGCACTTACACGGAATCAGAGTAGGATTCTTGGTATGTCATGCCCCGGCCCGGTTTGGTCGGATCCCCGTGATCAACTCACCACTCTCCCGACTTACTAAGGGTTGCCCTTTATTTATAAATCGTGAGAGTAAGGCGTCCTTTAAACATGTACTTTTCCTAGAATAACATAAATCAAAACTGCATAAAATTTTAAATTGATCATACCTGTCTCACAGGCGTATTAGTTGATGGTCCTTGAGGGTAGGCTTTCTAGTATTTTCTGAAAGGGATATAAGGGAGGGAGTGAGTTGGAATTAAATTAATAAATAGCCATAAATTAATATATATTTAATTATTAGAATTAATACCAATAATTTATGGCAATATTAATACTAGTAATAAATCTCTCTCGTTTAATACACAGTTTTACTAAAGAGGTCATTGATAAATCCGAGAATCGTTGGAGAATCGTTGATAAATGGGAGAGATTTGATAAACGGATTGACTGGAGGTCATTTTCTAATAATCTCTCCCATTTATCAATGTCGGCGCTTCTCCAACGATTCTCGAATTGACGGATTGATAAATCTCTCCCGTTTATCAATGACCTCCCGTTTATCAATATTAATACTATCTGATAGCAAACTCCAGTCAATCCGAGAATCGTTGGAGAAGCGTCGACATGATGGAACAGTGAAGCAGCTCCGATGGACCGAAGCTGCCCTATTTCGTCCAAGCTGAAATTAGCCATTTCAAGCCCTCCTCAAATCAAACCAAGCCCTCCCAACACTTCCTCAGCCTTTCCATGGCCGAATTAGGACTGGAAGGTAAGCCAATTCGGCTCCCCTTTACAATTTTTTATCGGTGCTAGAGAAAGGGTCGACCGAATTTCAATGATGAAATTCAAATTCAATTCTGCATCAATTGATGCGATTCTTGATTCTAGGATGAACCTCAGGACGAGAGCTATCTGCCCAGATCGAAAGCTCGGACCGTCGTGCCTTCACCGGTGAGTAATCGAAACTTTCTCTCTATATAATTCATTTTCCGGAAAAGCTCTGTTCGAGCTCATCCCAGCGTTAAAACTTGCGATTCACATTTCTAAAAAATCGTATGAACATGTAGAAACTCAATTTCAACTTCAATTTCAACAATTGGAAACGTTTGATGGGTCAATTTGATAAAATCAAATTCGACTATGTTAAGAAGTTGGAATTGGGGAAAAATTGGAGATTTTCGAAATTCAAAGGATTAAAATGAAATTTTATGAAATTGAGGGTCAATTGGGCATGAAAATAATGTTGGAGGACCAACTGAGGAATTTTAAAATTTTTGGGGCAAAATTTACCATTTTTGTAAAGGAAGGGCAAAATGGTAATTTTGGAAAAGTTGGGGGACCAAATTGGAAATTTGGGTAATTAAACCCCTTTTTGTGAAATGGAATAAATTGAGGTCCTATGATAAAATTTAGAAGTTTCGGGACTCAATTTAAGGAAAAACCAGCATTTGGGACTTAAAGTTAAAGAGAAATAACTTTAGGGACCTAATTGCAAATAGATGAAAGTTTGACTTTCTTATTCATTTGGAATGAATGAAGACGATTAGGCCGAAGGATAATGAACCAAGATGTTCATATCGTGTAGGAACACGAAGTACCGGGAACGCCAGCAAGGACAAGCTCGCGTGAATACCAAGAACTGGTCTAGTGGAATTTACGACATTAACGAGTGAGTGGGTTTATTAACATCATACCTGGTTGGGATGATGAGCACAACTTAAAGATAAAAACCACTTACCGGTTGTGAGTGGAAATTTTATATCATACCCGGTAGGGAATGATAAGTACCTCGGTATAAAAACCCACTGTTTAGTGGTACTTTAATCATCACCACCTAGAGAAAGTGATGTAAAAATTATGCGGAAAAATTACTTACCGGTTGTAAGTAGATCATACCCAGTTGGTATGATGAGACTTACTCGAAGGAAGTTGAAAACCCGTTCATCGGTTATGAATGGAGATGTCCTTATACCGGTTGGTATAATGGACAGTGAAAACCTATTTTTTCGGAAGTGTTCTCCCCTAACTATGTGCCAATGCTTAAACTATTTGTGAGACCTTCTTGACGGGAGCTCAAATAGCTCTCCAAGGCCAGTTGGCACGAGCAGGAGCTCGTAAATGAACATGATATATGTGCCATAAAATTTAATAAATGAATTGTTTGGTCATGGTACCAAGATAGGACCGACATGCTCAGTCAACTAGTGGCAGTGCGGCATGACAGGTCAACGGACCAGTCAAGACAAACAACTGCGGGTTGAGTTGAGAGTCGGGGCCGTTGGACCAGTGGCACCACAGATTACATGACAATATGAGAAAACATTGTTTGTTCATGCACTGTGAGTACGTGATAATCAAGACGCCCATGGGGGGTAGTGATGCGTCCTAAGGGCACTGGACGACCTGGTGGCTATAAGGGCAGTTTGTCGTTCCAGGTGTCTGTGTGAAATCTTGAGTAGCACCAAGCGCATGAGACAGGGTTGGGACAGGATGAAGTCTCAGTCCTCATATGGACACGAAGAAGTGATTTTGGGATTGTGGGTCGGATGTCGTGTACATCCACTCATTCCTAGGGTAGAAGTGGTTGTTCTTCTATCCGGGTGGTAGGAAAAGCTGCTCTGAAGCCACTAGCGGGTTAAGTAGTGATACTGACTTGCGAATGTGTGTAACCTTTATGATGAAGGATGTGTGTTGGGTGATGACACATCATGGTAACTAAGAAATAATGGAAAAACCTAAATTTTGAAATGAAGGGATTTTTGAAAAGAAAGGAGTCTGGCACACTCCATATAAATGTTTTTTTAGTTAAAAGATTTTAATCCCATTCACTGAGTAGTCGTACTCACCCCCTCCTTATATCCAGTTCAAGAAATCTCGGAAATCCTACCCTTAAAGACCGTAAACTAAGATGCCTGTAAGACAGGTATGTAAAATTTAAATTTCATGCAGTTTTGATTATGCTATTCTGGGAAAATGTGCAGTTTAAAGGACATCTTACTCTTTACGGTTTACAATAAGGGGAAACCCTTTAATAAACTGGGAGAGTGGCGGGTTGATCACGGGTATCCGACCAAACTGAGTCGGGGTGTGACAACTAGAGTGGTATCAGAGCCTGTTTCCTTGAATACATAATCGAGACTAGAAAATATAGTAACTAATAGGATTTATCCTAAAATTTTCAGATGGCTCCTAGGAGAGGAACCAAGAAAACTTGGAAGGGCTCTACTCAAAACACTACCTTTGTAGGGAGACAACCCTAGAAGCTTCCCAAATGCCTGAGACCTGGCAAAAATGTCGAAAGACCAAATGGGGAAGCATCCTGGAGAATGGTGCAAGGATCTATTGATGGCACAAACCTAAGTATAAAGAAGGATGTTTATCATGAATTCCATAGCTCCCTAGTTAATTTGTGACCAATTTATGTGATAGGGCTGAGAACCCAACCTTTTGTATCCCCATGTTAATAAAAGATTCAAATTCCCCAAAACTCTATCATTTGAGGATGTGATCTTATTGGGAATACGGCCTAAGGAAAATAAAAAAAACCCACACTATCCTAGAAACTAAGAAAGAGTCGCATCCCAGTGATGGAAGATGAATCAAGAAACCTAGGAGGACTCTGACCATGACCCTTAGCAAAGGTGATTCAGCTAGAAAACTGTCAAAGTGATCAAACTCAAGAACGGTAAAGCACCAAACCAACATTAACCCTGGAAAAAGCCCTACTCAAAGGAAAGGAAGAACCACAACAATCCATGTAAGGGAATAACAATGGGACATTACCTGAAGAGATGCCCAACCCTACTAAAGGACAAGTACCAAGTTGAACTATTATAGGTGTAAGGAAAGAAGGGGTGTTCCACACCTCATAGATTCAGGGCAATACCTCCTCAAAGGTCACGAAGGACATGAAGGATTGGAGCCCGATATCATGGAGCGGGTTACATAAAGAATTCAAAAAGAGGTCAAGAAAAGACGAGGTGAATACAAAAACTTCTTAAGAAGGTCAAACCGAAAAGGATACCTCATGAATAGGGATAAGGTACATGAGAAGCATACTTAGAACCCTCTCATAAGGGGCAAACACAGAAAAACGTCCCCCGAAACTCTAGGGAATGATACAATGAGAGTGAAGAAGAGAAAGAATACGCTGTGAAAAGGAATCATTGGTTGGTGGATGTGCAAGGAGCCAACCCCTCATTAGAAACTACTTGAAGGAACGAAGTATCAAAGGTCAAGACTAACCTGCTTTGAAAAAGTGATATAATTTTAAAGTACTACCTCTTTTGGAAAAAGCAGAAAAGTAAAAAAATCGAAGTCTTTGACCAACATACCTAAGGAAGACCGAGAAGTAGAAAGGACTACACCCTAAAAAGGTCAGTGAGATGACGTTAAGGACAGGAGTACTCGAGAAGACAACTGCCCTAAGCAGAACTAAACCAAGGGACTAGTGGAGGCGGGGCAATTAACCAGCTAATACGCGGAAGAACCATGATGTAAGTTCCGACAAGGAAGAGAGGCAGAAAGGTCAAATACTATGAAAGATAAGGATGAAAGAAATCCTTAAAGGGACCAAAAGGCCAAATTAACAACCAAACTCAAGCCAAGAAAGAAATAGGCAAGCTTCTCACATAATGATCAAGAAATCATGGAACAAGGAAGATTTGTATGCTCCCTAAGGAAATAGACAGGTATTGGGTATGAATGAGGATGCAGATAGAGTATATAAGATGTCCTACAAGACTTGAGGAGTAAAGGTAAACAGGAGAAGACAACATCAAGAGTAGAAATCCCCCAGAGCAAATGTAAAAAGGAATGTTCGGAGAAAGGGAAAGAATTCTACAAAGGAAGGAAGCCCCGAAAACACATGTGTATACCAATTGAGAGGAAATGGAACCGACCAAAATAGAAAGAACAATAAGCTCACAAATGAAATGTTGGTTGAGATGGAAAATTCGAGTACCAAGGAAAAATGAGGTCCTAAGAAGGAAATTAAACTAAAGGAATTATGGAGGGGCAGATGGACATAATGTGGAGTGAAAGGAACCAACCCTTAATTAGGAAATGTTTCCAAGGAAGGAAGTATCATAATGGCCCAGGTTGACCTGTTTGGAGGGAACAGGAGAACCAAGTAGAAAGAAGAAAACTAATAACGATAGACAACCAAATAGAATAAACAAAACCCTAAGAAGGAATGAGATGTAGTAAAGACTACACTCTATGATGGATAATAGGATGGGTATGAAGAACGAGTGATACAACTACCCAGACGATTGAACCAGAAAAATAAAGAATTGTGAAATGGTTGTGAACAAATCAGAGGGGATTAAGGCCAAAGGAAAACCCTTGAGTAGAGGATATCGTCAGGAATGATTATGGATCAAACAAAGGATGAAACCCAGCATGTCGGTAAAAACATCTGGGAATTTAATTAATTGGAACAGGAAATACTCAATAAGGAAGTCGAAAATGAATGAGTGGGTAAGGAGAATCAACACAATTGAGTAAGTGGAGTTAATAATGGTAAAAAAAAGGATAGTTGAGGAATACTATCAAAAGAAAAGAGAAATAAAGTTATACGATCCCTGAAAGGTATAAAAGCTAAGAGAGACACTTCAGGAGATGTTCTAGAAATCAAATGGATAGAGACGAGTCCTAGAAAATGCCATGATGTAAGGGCATGTAAGCCCAACAACCCGAGGAGAATATGACTCAAAGTAAGGAAGAGTCGGCTAATAAGCATGACGAGGTCAAATATAACAATTTGGACCGAAGTTATAATAGACAACGAATGGAGGAAGAGTCGAAATGGGATGAAAAGGTGGTGATAAAGAAATCCAAGGAAATAAGTACGAAATGCTCTATAGGATGACGAGCTAAGTGTTTCAATGATCAGGTGTTTAACTAGACACAGAAATGGTTAGTTATCTTGGAATTCCCAATCTTGAGTACAGGACCTCAAGGGGAAGAATGTTGCTCTAAGCAAAAAGGGAGATAAAATCTAAGAACATACCCTGAGATATGGTATGTCTAGTTATGACAAACTCCATGGAGGGAGTAAATAATATTAATGAAAATGAATTTCTTAAGTGAAGGTTGTAAAAGGGACTAATTTCAAGGATGAGAGAAAAGTTTGTATCTTAAGCAAACACCAAAAGGGCATCAAAGGAAATGATTGCTCATGCAAGGATGTTAACTAAGTTTTGGGGACAAAACTCCTAAAAGGAGGAGAGAATTGTAAACCCCGCACTTTTGAGTTAAGGAAAACCGGGAAAAGAACCGATCAAACTGAATAAGAAAAATGAGCCGGTTTACATTTGGGAATAAGCAATATGGAAATTTACAACTTCTGGGTGAGCCAAAGGGTTCATTAAACCTTGGAAAAGAAACTTAAGACAAATTAGAAAACAGAAACCAAATTGGTTAAGATGAAGTAGATTCCATAAAAACTTTAAAGTTAAGTGTGCTTGCCCAAGGGTAGTGTGAGGATGGGTGACCTCTTGGGAAGTATGAATTTTTTTGTAACCCGAAATTTCAGTAAAAAATGCGAACGTGCGACTTATCATAAATAGCCATAAATTAATATATATTTAATTATTGGAATTAATACAAATAATTTAATATCCAAATTAAATTATTAGAATTATTACAAAAATTTTAATACTGAAATTAAATTATTGGAATTAATACCAATAATTTATGGCAATATTAATACTAGTAATAAATCTCTCCCATTTAATACACGATTTTACACCTATATAAAGAGGTCATCTCCATTCATTCTCCTCACACCTGAACACTTCTTTCTCTCTCTCTACTGCTCCATTTCCCGGTGAAGCTCGAACTAGAGCTTCGACTTGAACAAAAGTCGGGCTCTTTAGAATCGAGGAGAAGACAATTATTTGATAGCAAACTCCAGTCAATCCGAGAATCATTGGAGAGGCGCCAACATGATGGAACAGTAAAGCAGCTCCGACGGACCGAAGCTACCCTATTTCGGCCAAGCTGAAATTAGCCATTTCAAGCCCTCCTCAGACCAAACCAAGCCCTCCCAACACTTCCTAAGCCAATTCGGCTCCCCTTTACAATTTTCGATCAGTGCTAGAGAAAGGGTCAATTGAATTTCAATGATGAAATTCTAATCCAATTTCACATCAATTGATGCGATTCTTGATTCTAGGATAAACCTTAGAACGAGAGCTATCTGCCTAGATCGAAAGCTCGGACTGTCGTGCCTTCACCGGCGAGTAATCAAAGCTTTCTCTCTCTATAGTTCATTTTCCGACGAAGCTCCGTTTGAGCTCGTCCCAACGTTAAAACTTGCGATTCACATTTCTAAAGAATTGTATGAACATGTAAATTTGTGTGAAATTTGGAAATTTCCAATTCTTTTTTACAGGAGCTCAAATAGCTCTTATAGGCCGGGGGCCTCGGTTTTGGAACTTGAGGGCTAATATGCCCGATTTTAAAAATCTCGTACAGTAGACCCAAGGCCAATTGTCATGAGTAGGTGCTCATAAACAAACATGAGTTATATGTCATAAAACTTTAAATAAAGGAATTGTTTGGCCATGGTACCAAGATAGGACCGACATACTCAGTCAACTAGCGGCAGTGCGACATGATAGGTCAACGGATAAAAACCAAACCGGTTTAGGTGAACCGGATCCGAATCGGATTGTATCGGTTTGGACCGGATTGAACCGGTTTGGACGGTTTGAACCACTATTGAACAAGATGCTATATTCATTTTTCTAGGTGGCTTAAAAAATTCAAAAATGAGATTTGAGGCCACCGTTGGATAGAAAATTAATTTAGATAAATTAAAAAAAAATTTAATTTGAAAAATTCGGTCAAATTGGCGGTGAACCGGCCGGTTTAAGCTTTGAAGCCGGTTCGGACCGGTCCGATCCGGTTTGAAACAATGTCATCTTCTTCCTTCAGATGACAGCATTGTTCACTTGACGGAAAATCATGCAGCACCAACAAAGTTGAATAGTCTCTAGCTAGAGAGTTTTAGGCAATGAGTGACCACCATTAAGGCGACAATCGAACAACCAAGAAGTCCCTGAGCTTCCTATATAAAGAGCCCCTCCTCATTCATCATCTCCACACCTGAAAACTCCATTCTCTTTAAACTACTCCAATTTTCGATGAAGCTCGAACTGGAACTCCAATATAGGGTATTTTCTAAGCTAAATAAGGCACAGTCAGGTTCTTTAGAATAGGGGAGAAGTCAGCTACACATATGTAGTCTCCATTTGCTTCAAGGGTCGCTGGAGAAGTGCCGGCGTGATCGAACAGTGAAGCAGCTCCAGTGGACCGAAGCTGCCCTATTTCGGCCGAGCTGAAGAACATTGGAGCTCTTATGGAGGGTCGAGGACGACGATTGCCATAGGGCGAAGTGGAAGACCCATGATGATAGTAATGGTGAGTAGTAGCAAGAAGTGGAAAACTATTTGATGACCGAAGTCTGGACATTGGGGCAGGTAAAATACCTCGAGTAATCTTGTATTCCATTTTTGCTTCATGTGACAGTAATAGAGTTTTGAGTTCATCAAGTGTGGTGTGAGCAAGGGTCTATGCTAAGGCCATATAGAGTGATTTTCCATTCATCCCCCAATCCCTCGAGGATTTGATTTTAATTTCAAATTCAGATTTGGCAAGACCAATTTGATCATAGTTTATGGATAGGCTCGCAATGGTGGTCAAATAAACACTCATAGTTTTGTTTTATTTGATAATAACTCTTCACTTAGAGTCCTGCAAATTGATGTGAGTATCTAAAGATTCGACAAAAGTGGTCAAGCATAATTGCTCATGAATTTTCCATGTAACATAGGTTGGATTTGGAGTGTGGGCTGAGTAATCTCCCTTTTTAGTCAGTAAAAATTTTGGTGGTGTTGGGATGGTTCAATCAACATATCCTAGAAGTTGATATGTCTTAAGCAATGACATCATGTTATTACACTGTAGGAAATAATTGGTTCCATCTAACTTAATTGGCAGCATGAGAATATTGTGAGGTAGAGTGATGGTTGACATTTCTACGGACATTTTAATCACAAATATTGAACTAATTCTTATAGGTATTTCAGCAACCGTAGATAGTGACAGAATTATTTGAGTGAGACCTTCTTTAATTGCTAGAGTGTTTATTGATCCTTCAGTATTTAGTTGATCAATAGAAAATAAGGTTTATGATCTTTATATTATTGAGAAATTTGAGCTCTAATACTATAAAAGGAAGAGAGTAAGAGAGAATAGAGATAAAAATATTTGTATATTGATATCAATTCTCACACAATGAACATTTCTATTTATATGTTAAAATAGGTACATGAGTATTCACATAATATTAAATATAGGAATAAATGATTAACTATTAAGATATTATTTAAACTGAAAATGTTTCATTCAAATGATGTCCTTGAGATTTCAAGAGCCTACTAGTAATAAATGTGATTTATTAACTTTATTTGAAAGGTCTTCTTGCATACTAAGAGAGGGTTTAATGATAGTAATAAATGTGGTTTATTAATAACTATGATTTTAAGGGAAGATAGTAGATATATGTGTGGATAAAGATAAGCAAGATATTAGTTATAAGTGTGGATAAAGATATGCATGAGAAACATGTTACTTAGGAATTGAGATATGGGTGATACTTATCATAAATGGATGTATTTCATTATTATTACTAATTAGATTAATTTTCCAGTGAGTCACACCTACTCTAAAAAATTGGCTCTAATTAACACATCATTAATTTAAGACTTGCCAATACTTATATGAGACTTGTCCGACTACATGTAACAATTGAGTAAATAGAAATCAATCATAAATTAATTTGATATAGATATAATATTTATTGAAAAATAGAAAATAATAAGTGCATAACGAACACATTAGTTTGTTCGAAATAAAAATTTTTGTCAATATTATGTGAATATATATACCAATTATTTGGCTTGATACATTGATGGAAAGTTAATTAATGAGTAAACAAGATAAAGAGTTTTAAAAATTAGAAAGGAAATAATTAAGAAAATATATATATATATATATATAATCAATTTAAGTGGAGCAGATTTTAAGGCTACGTGAGATTCGATAAAAATTTTTTGTATTCAAGCAATATTATTCACCCTCTATAAAAGAAGAGAAAAAGATTTTAAGCATTGAATAGTTCCAATCAAGCCAAAATTAGGGTAGAACTACTCAAATAAAAATTGCACAAATAATTTTCATTTAATATTTTATACTTTTCTCACGTTTTTAAATAATTTTAAACTTAGTTACTTATATTATGAAAATTTTAAATTTTCCTTAAAATTATGATGTTTGTTTTATTATTAGCATTTGTCATGTTAATACTAGAAGGATAAATGTACTAATATTTATAGTATGGAGGGATATCTTGAATTGTTTTTGGAACTAGACCAGGAAATCAGGTTAAAATATAATAAGTACACATTTTCGACAAAGAAAATCACGTGAGAGATGCTTAGCAAGTGTGTCGCGTACATGTCGTCTCTAAAAATGCGAGTTTGACTTCCTTTACCTGGATTAGTTGATCCAGGTGTAGACAAAACTATATTCTATTTTATTTTATTATTTATATATGTGTTTTTTTTATTTATTTATATTTTTAAAAACTTTCTAATTTTTTTATTTATATTTGAAATCCAAAATTACTATTTTATATTTTTTAAATATTTTTATTAATTATATCTTAACTGACTTGACCTATTTTAATTCGTTTTAGATTAATTTTTCATTAAATTTTCAATCCAATCTCTTCTAAAACTAAATTATTTAAAAGTTTATTTTAGGTTTGATGTGATTTAGTTAGATTAATTTTAAAATTTTTTAATTTGATTCTATTTACTTGTTGGATTTAGATTTTCAATTAGTTCGATTTAACTATTGTGACAAGAGTTTGGTGCTACAATCAACATCTCTCACTCATCTACCTCATATTTTAATTTTAAAAACTATATATAAGTCAATTAAATTATATAGATCTTTTAAGTTGCAAATATGATTCAGACATGTTAAATGATATAGGACTTCTAGGTTACAAACTACAAAATACGTCTGTACATCAAGATAAAAAGTTTGAAAATTTTGGAAATGCCATATCTAGATTGATATTGAAAATTTGTGGATAATTTGATATATTTATCAATTAATAGGGTAGATATATATTTTACAATTCATAGATTTTCTCAGTATGTTTCTAGTACAAGGAGGGATATTATAATGCTATTAGACTGTTAAGATACTTAAATAGTACAAGAGAACAATGTATCCTTCTTTCTTCTTCTCAAATTAAACTTAATGCTTTTATTGATGCTTATCGTACTTCATGTCCAGATGCATTTTATATGTTTATTGGAACATCATTGTAAATACTTATATAAAATAAAATTTAATTTATATAAATATAAATAATTGATAATTTCTCGTATGCAATTAACACTATAAAAATGAAATAAAAACTAAGCCTGAATATTTGAATTCCAAAAAGAAATTCTTTATTGGCCAATCAGAAAGTGCATTGCATTTATTCATTTTAATAATTGAAGGTAATGGACAAACAAAAGAAAATTGAAGGTAAAATAAAACAGAATAAAATAAAGTTTCTGCAAAAGAAATGGAAAAGCAATAGAAGGGAAGGGGGCATTTAAAGCATATACTCTATCATGGGTCGCCTTTACATAAAGAAAGTAAAAGGCATTTGGATTGATGATAGCCCTGCAAATCACTAACCGTTGAAAAATCATCAATGTTGTCTGCATTGTTTTTTGAGGAGAAAGTTGTCTGCATAATTAGAACGGACAAACTACAACATTTCAATGGGCTTGAGATGGAGCAAAAATAAAGTGGTCTCCCACAATAGAAGTTGAAGCCCTAGGCATGGACGGGGATGATGTTAGTTCGAAAATATTAATGGTAAAAAATAATTTTGAAAATGGATTCACGCATCTTATTTAATATGCTAACAAAGCATAATAGTAAATGTTCTAGGTAAATAAAACATTTTATTAAGTTTTTTTCGATCAAATTATCGTATTTTAGAAATATTGAGTAAATCTAATACACCTATTAGATATTTCTTATACATATTCTTCTCTCATTTGCATAGAGATAAAAAGGTCCAATGGTTCCCTTCCTTATCTATTCATATCTCCCGTATGGTAGAGTTAAGTAATAGTTCAATTTATTTGACTGATGTTTTTTTTTAATTTCGGATGATTAATGAAGTTTTTTATGAGACAAAAAAAACACTACAATTCTCAACAGTAATTTTGTGATAGAAGAGGAGAGTGTTTAATACTTACCATTAGAAGCCTTCTGGCCCGTAAGAAAAATCATTATCATCATAAGCTAGGAGGAGATTCCGCTTCACTAGTAAATAATAAAACTTCTCACGTATGAGAAAGTAGTTACTAACATTATTTACAATTCCTAAACTTAGGATTTGACAGACACCTTTATTTATTTATTGGTTCTTCATTTTATATTATATTAATTTTTTATTTATTAAATTCAAATATAGGCTAATCTAAATCTCTAGATAAAAAATAACTTTCTTGAAACTTTTGTTAGATATATTAATATTTTTTTGAGTCTACCATTTTCTATCCAATGGATTAAAATCATAGATAATCTCTAATGGTGATAACTTAATTACTGAATAAAAATAACGATTATATGCAAACATAACATGTGGTAAATATGCAGTTGAAAATAGAAATTTTATATCCAATAAAGTATTCCAAGCAAAACTAAGCAATTTAGTATCAATAATTGTAAGCAAACTGTATCTTCCAGAATGTATCAGCAACTATATTTTTCATACCTTGCTTACACTTGATCACATAAGTGGATGTATAAATGAATTCCACCTACCTTGCATTACGTTTATTCAACATGTGTTGCCCATTTATGTGCTTAAGATATTCGTGATCTGTGTGAATATCATACTCTTTCGTCCATAAATTATGCGAAATATGCATTGACCAATCTTGAATTACCTTAATTTTCTTATCTATGCCAATACCTTTAAAACTTATAATATATCCAAGAAATACAAGTTTATCCGAACACAATATGCAATTCATAAAATTGAAAAATAACTGATTTTTCCTAAAAACTTTCAAGATAATGTTTAAATATCCTTCATATTTATCTAAGTAATTGTTGTATATTATTATTTTATCAAAATATATGTCAACCAAGTTTTCAGTAGAAGCACGTAGGACATAATTTATTAACCTCATAAAAGTGTAAAATGCATTAGTCAAGCCAAAAATTATAACAAACCATTCATATAAATAATGTTTTACTTTTAATGCAGTGTTAAATCCATAATTACCTTTTATTCGAATTTGAGAATATTCATTCTTAAGATCAAATTTTGAAAACAAATAGTATCCATGCAACTCAATAATAATATTATATAAATGAGAAAGATGTTATTGATACTTTATCGTGACATTGTCAATGACTTGACAATCGATGCATATTTGCCAAGTTTCATCCTTCATGGGTACGAAACATGGTTGCTTGCTCTTACGTATATATATCCTTTCCATCAGTTTTAGGACTTGATGTTGACTTTGATTCTTGATTTCTCGAACTCGTGGCAAATCAGAAGTTATCTTCTTTGGAATTACATTCTTGAATTCCCACAAAAGAGAAATACTAATGCTCGGCAAATATCCAACAATATGGTTAGTAAAATATAAATGCTTGTACATAAGTACTGTAAGGATATGATCTTAAATTATATCTCTCTTGATCTCATTTTTTTCTCTTCATAAAATTATTTTTACTCTCTTTTCTTTTTATTATGGCTTTTCTCTCTTCTTTTTCAACCTTGTTTTTTCCCTCATCATTTTCAATTCTGGCTTTCCTCTCTTCAATTTAGCTCTGATTTTTCTTTTTTTTTTCAATATTGTCTTTTATCTCTTCCTCTTCATTCTTGGCTTTTCTCTCTTATTTTTCTACTATTTTCTTTTCATTTGCCTTTTTTTCAATTGATCCTGAAAAACTTATTGTAAAGTCAAAGATATAAGAGATATTGGTCTATTATTCATCACGAATGAGTGAGTATCTATCTATTAATATATCATAAGTAACTTGACGATCTAACTCCCAAGGTTCTCCTAATAAAATATGACATACAAGCATTGGTACTACATCATATAATACTTCATCCTAATATTTCCCAATAGTGAAGGACACTATCACCTGTTAGGTTACCTCGAGTTTGGGTTAGTCATTCAACCTTTGAATTCGATAGGGATTTGGATACTTCATTGTATGTAATGTCAAGTTCTCTACAAGCTCAGTGGTAGCAAAATTAATGCAGCTTTCCCTATCTATGATAATAGAACAAACCTTATTATTCATAGAACAACGAGTATAAAATAAATTCTCACATTGGTTGTCCAAGATATCATCAATCCATGGCATGTCCCAAATAGTATGTTGATTGAAGGAATTGAGCTTGAGGTTATCGTGATTAACTTAGAGATCATCGAAATCCCCCAGTTCTTGTGAATCAAAGAATCGAGATCGACTGCTCCATGGCTGTTCAATGGAAGTATGTTGATGTGAGTGTCATCTCACACCTTCTTCCAAGCGATCCATTTGCGTATGAAGTGACTCAAATTTAGACTTCACTATCTTTTTCATTTCACTCTTCATTGCTTTCCACTATAAATTTTGAAAGGGTGGTATGAAACCTTCTTCTTTCATAGTATTTTCTCATCGTTGGGCCTTATGATCCTGCCAATTGGTAGAAAGAAAAGAACCTCGCAACTCTCCTACACATGTTTCACTCACACACTCGTATTTCAAACTAAAATGGCTTTTTTCTGATAGATTCAAAACACTCTTACCTTTTTACACTCATTTGTCCTCTTTCAATCTTAATTGAACTTAAAAACAAATCGTTTTTATGAAACAGTTCAACTTGAGGAATAATCAAGATAAATCAAAATCAGGTTTTCAAAAAGCAATTCCAAAAGAATTTAAGTAAGAGTTATGAATAAACTCAGTAAGATAGGAAATAATAATGAAATTTAGATAGAGAAAAAGAATAAAAAATTTAGTTGGAATGAAGTAATTTACTCAAAGGGTAATAAATAAGAATGAAACTTATATAGAGCAAAATTAATAAATATACTCAAATTAAGATAGAATTGTTTGCCTCTCTTTTGTTTTTGCACAATTTTTTTACTCTTTTTTGCCTTTTTTTTTCTTTTTTTGGCATGAATTTGTTTGGCTTTTTCTTTCTTTTTTTTTTTGCACTTCTGAAAATAATATAGATAAAAGAAGATGAGACTTTTTTTATTTTTTATTGAGAATAAAAAAGAGGTAGAAAAGAAAAAAAAATAGAACAAGATATAAACAATAGCATGGAACCTGTCATGCAACCGTGTGCTTTGATACCAACGATGCGAACCTTGCCAATATGTTAACGACACCTAATACCAAATATGGCAAGACCCCAAAACTTTCACGACTCAAGTACAAAAATATGAAAATATACCTTGTTTAGGTAAGAAACAAGTTATAAGATATATATACTTCACACCCAAATCCTCTAAAAAGAACTCTTAGAAAACCCTCGAATACCATAAGTAAAAACCTGATAAGTGTAAAAGTTCTTTCAAGAGAGAAAAAAGATAAAACATCACAAAATTGAATTTCCAAAAGTCTCTTCTCCAATGCTATGGAGTATGCCTTTTATAGGCACAGATAACAATTGAATAGCCTAAAAATAAGAAAAATATATTTTATGGTTACATGCCAACCATATCTAATCTAAATATCTAGGATATTTTAATAACTAATTTAAAAATCTAAACTTGAATAATTAAATATCTAATATTATTATTTAATATCCTAAAAAATTTATTATATTAATAAATCTCTCTTTATTAATTGAATATGAACCTTATCTTGGGCTTTTCTTGGGCTCTTCTACTGGGCTTCCACTTGGATTTTCTATAATCTTTTTAATTATCCCATATAAAAGCTTTTTTTAAAATCTTTTAGCCCTTAACCTTGTGATTGGGCCCTCTTGTAGTCTCAAATGATCATTTATCACATTTGGTGACAAACTGTTCAACTCCATTGCATGTTTGGTTGATTGAACTTGTGAGTTCATAGTGTCTTTAGTCGGATTCACGTTAGAAGAGTTGTAGATTTTCAAGCGAATTTCTAATGTGAACAATAAGAATATGTAATATTATTCTTATGGCTCTTTATGAGTTATGTTCAACTGTTAGAACCCAAATTTACTAATGGATCATTGTCGAATCTTACGACTATTTATAATTTTATTTTTCAAGTATAGGAGGAAAGTGAATATACAAATCTAGCTTTAAATTCATCATTGGCTTTTGGCATGAAGCAAGTTTAAGTGCAAAATTATCATTTTTCTAAGATAGGCAGAGGCAAGGGAAGAAGTCAACCGATTTTCTCTCATTTTGAGTTCATTGGTCATAAAGTGATTAAATGTTACAAGATATATGGTTATCCTCTCGTGTTTCAAATGAGGAGCTTAGGACCTACCTTCTATGAAATAACATCATCTTCTTTCTGACATGTATATGGAAACTAGAGATTTCAATTTTATGGGATTGCCAAACATGGATATTAGCTCTATTTTTCTAAGAGGAGTTACCTCTTTTTTTTTTATAATAACAATTGCAACCACACCATTATAGTTTTCAATAAAATTTATCACAAGCTAATTCACATAATTTTGGAGTTATTTTTTTGGGATTTGGTAATATAAATCACCATGGACTTGAAGGATTTTCTAAAGAACAAGTTCAATGTATAATTACTATTTTGAAAAATTAATTGAATAAATAGACTCTTGCATAGGAAAAAGAGAAGTCAATACAAAATTTGGGCATCTTTTGCTCTTCACTATGAATTGGAAACATCTTAATTTTGAAATTGTATTGAACACATCTATCTATGTAGCCTAATAATAGATTGTTGCAATAGTCTCATGAAGGAAAATATTTGAAGTGTACTCTAAAGTTTAATTCCTATATTAATGATTTGACACAGACCTTTATTTATTGGTTCCTTATTTTATATCATACTAATTTTCTATTTACTAAATTCAGCCCAACTATTATGTTTTGTAAATAGTTAAATTTCATTGAATATTTATATAACATTTTATTAGTTTGATGAGTAAAGCGCAATTTTGGTTTTATGTTTGTAGAGTTTAACTTGTAATAAGTTAGTTGGTTTTGTAGTTTATTTAAAAAAATTGGAAAAACATAAACAAAACTAAAGTGTAATTCCATTTCCCTAATTTTTATAAAATATAATTTTTTTACCATTTCATATTTTTTCCTCTATGGACGATGAATCTGATATGACTTAGGAATTTCACTTCTCCTCTTCAATTCAAACATCAATTTGCTTCGATTTAATAGGATATTTCATATTTTTTTACAATTATGATATTATAACACATCATTGAGGGAAACAATTTAGACTTCTAAAACCATTGCATTGATCTTGAGTAGTTCATATTCGCCATTAGTCATTCTTCAAAATGCCATAAGGAAGGAAGAAGTGATATGCTCCTAAGGATAAAGATTATAACCATCTTGATTAGCCTATGTTAATCGATTTCTTGTTGCATCTCATCAAGAAAACTTGATATATTTGAGTTTATTGTCAAGTTTAGTTTTTCAACTATACCCTTTTGACAATCTTAGTGTGATTTTAATGTCCCATATTTTAGATAATTTTTGTACTAATTACTACTTATGGTGTTAGACTATGACAATTGTGTTATGTTTAAAAATAAATTTAGATTGTTGATGGGGATATTAAATTTGTTGATGGGGATATTAAGGTATAGACATATTTAGATATTTTGTATCACCCTTGATCAATAAATAACAATATAGTTATTTCTTGAATTCTAATTCAGTGTCCAAATAGATTGTTTGTTGCACTGTGTTTCTAGTAACCTGAAATTTCAGTCAAAAAGTTTTCTATAATTGTATTCTAAGTTTAAAATTAAATTGATATAATTGGAATAAATAAAATGAAAAGTTTTATTTTTACCGAAATAAATAACTTGAAGAAATGGATAGTGTAAATAACTAGTAAATTCCTATAGGTGAAAATAATAAGATAATTATGTGAATTTGGTTTAATACGAAACTATTAGCCTAGTCCTAAATTTAATATCTATATTCAATTATCAAAATTAATACCCATAAATTAATAACTACATTCAATTATTGGAATTAATACCCATAAATTAATACCTACATTCAATTATTGGAATTAATACTCATAAATTAATACCTACATTCAATTATTGGAATTAATACTCATAAATATCCATCAATTTCCCAATTTAATGAGAATAATTGCAACAGTAATACCCATAATTTAGTAATAAATCTTTCCCATTTAATAAGTAATTTTACCCCATTCATCCTCCTCACACCTGAAAACTCCTCTCTCTACTACTCCATTTTTTGGTGAAGCTCGAACTAGAGCTCCGACTTGGGCATTTTTCTCAACCTTAGAAGGAGAGGTGAGGCTCTTTAGAATATGGGGGAAGTTAGCTATCTAATAGCAACCTCCATTCGATCTGAGGATCACCGAAGAAGCGCTGGCGTAATCAAACAATGAAGTAGCTTTGGCAGACCAAAGTTGCTCTGTTTTGGCCTAGCTAAAATTGGTCGAATTCAGCCCTCTTCCGGCCAAAACAAGCTCTCCCAACATCCCAACAACCCTCATACAACCTCAACGAAGCTGAAAAGGTCAATTGTAGGAATTATTGATCATAGAAGGTATTTTAGGAAGAGAGCTACCTTTCCCGATAGAAAGCTCGGACCGTCACACCTCCGATGGGACAAGTGTGATCGGAACGCCAACAAGAGAAAGCTCACGTCAACTTTGAAAACCAACCGAGGACAAACACGTCACGGTTAACGGGCGAGTGGGAATCTTATACATCATACCGGTTGGGATGATGATTACTTTTATTTAATGAAAATCTACTTACCGGTTGAGAGTGGGATTTTTATATCATACCTGGTTGGGATGACAAGAATCTCATAAATGAAAACCCACTGCTAAGTGGTATTTTAAATATCACACCTGAGAGGTGTGATGTGAAAATCACGCGAAAAAACTACTTACCGGTTGTAAGTAGATCATACCTGGTTGGTATGATGAAACTTCCTAGAAGAAAGTGGAAGACCCGCTTAGCAGTTATAAGCGGCAATGTACTTATACTAGATTGGTGTGATGGACGACTAAAATTTTTTTCTGTTGGAAGTGCTCTCCCCTGACTATGTGACATTGCTTAAAATTTTTGGGAGACCTTATTGATAGGAGCTCGAATAGCTCATATAGGCCGGAGGCCTCAATTTTGGAACTTGGTGGCTAATATGCTCGATTTTAAAAATTTCGAATAGTGGGCCCTAGGCCTGTTGGCACGAGCAGGAGCTCATAAAAAAAACATGATTCTAAGCCATGAAAACTTAAGTAAATGAATTGTTTGGCCATGGTACCAAGACAGAACCAACATGCTCGATAGACTGGTAGCGGTGCGACATGACAGGTTGACGAATCACTCGAGATAAATAGTTGCAGGTCGAGTTGAGGGTCGGGGCCATTGGACCAGTGGCACCAAAGATTAAATGGCTTTTGAGGAAAACTTTGTTTATACATGCACTTGATGTTTGGGACCATTAAGACACCCAAGAGGGGTAGTGATGCAGCCTAAGGGCTGTTGGATGACACAGTGGCGATAAGGAAAAAGATAAGCTACTGGGTTTGTGTTTTTCATCATACCAGTTAGTTATGGAGTTCTGTGTTTGTACTTCACGGAGTTTCTATGTTTGGACTCCATGAAACTACTGTGTTTGTGGTTTCTTGAAGCTTCTGTGTCTGAGCTTCATGCACACGAGACCAAGATAAGGTCTCCATCCTCATATGGACACAAAGTATTTTTGGGTCTGAGGGTTGAACATTTGAGATGTTCACTCGGGCTCCAGGTAGAAGTCAAGGACTTCTATTAGGGTGGATGGTAAAGACGCTCTGATCCACAAGTGCGTGCAGTCGGTGTAACCACATCTAGCGAATGTGTGTACTGTCCCTGATGAAGGGCGTGTGTTATTTGTGAAACACACCTAATATAGAAATGAGAAAAAGGTTAAGAAAACCTTGGAAAGGATTTAAGAATCCTTGGAAAAAGAAATGGTAAACCTTGGAAAAAACGTTTTGGAAAAAGAAATTGAAATGAAGGAAATCTTTTTTTAAAAGAAAATATTACCCTTGGTACGAGTTGGATAATGTTATTTTTAAAACTCACTCCAAATACTTGCTTAGTGAGTTGTAGGACTCACCAGCTCCCTTTTACCCCTTTCAGATAACCAAGGGAAAAACCAAACTTAAAGACCTCCTTGTATGGGAACTGTAAAGATATGTATGTCTATTTTTCAGTTTTGTATAATGTTATTCCAAGAAATATAGGAAAAAGGACGTCTTACTCCTCGTAGTTTAGAAAAGGGCAAAACCCTTCATGAACCAAGGGAGTGGCAGGTTGCTCACGGGGATCCGACCAAATCGGGTCGGGGCGTGACATTATTGCAGGTATATTTTTATTGAAAACAACTTAGGAGATTTGAGAAGAATTCAAGAAATGTTTTTAAAGAAGTAATGTCTTAAATATATTTAGTCTTAAGCATATCTTGTCTAGCTTTTCCAAAGGTGAGCATTCCCGAGTAATTTACAAAATTAAAGAATTGAGAAGAGTTGTAGATTTTTCAAGCGAATTTCTACTATGAGCAATATGAACATGTCATATTATTTCTTATGGGTCTTTATGAGTTATGTTCAGTCGTAAGGACCCAAATCTTACAACAATTTATAATCTTATTTTTCAAGAATAGGATCAAAGTGAATATTCAAATTTAGCTTCAAGTTCATCATTGGCTTTTGGTATGAAGCAAGTTCAAGGGAAAATTTATCATTCTTCTAATATAGGTAGAGGCAAGGGAGTAAGTTGATCAATTTTCTCTCATTTTGAGCTCATTGGTCATAAAGTGACTCAATGTTACAAGATATATGTTTATCCTCTCCTGTTTCAAATGAGAAGCTTCGAACCTACCTTCCAGGAAATGACATCATCTTCTTTGAGACAATGGAGATGGCAACTATAGTTTTCAATTTTGTGGGATTGCCAAACATGGATATTAGCTCTATTTTTCTAAGAGGAGTTACCTCTATTTTTTAGTAGTAACAACCTCAACCACACCTTTTCACTAAAATTTCTCACAAGCTAATTCACTTGATTTTTGAGTTATTTTTTTGGGGATCTGGTAATATAAATCACTATGGATTTGAAGGATTTTCTAATGAACAAGTTCAATGTATGATTACTTTTTTGAAAATTTAATTTAATAAATAGACCCTGCGTATGAAAAGGAGAAGCCAATAAAAAATTTGGGCATCTTTTGTGCTTCAGAGATTGGCAACATCCAAATTTTTAAATTATATTGAGCACATCTATGTAGCTTAATCATTGATTGTTGCAATAGTTTTATGATGGAAAATATCTTAAGGGTACACCAAACTCTTCTATATTATGTTCAATTAAAGACAAAAGTAGGTGGATAATAGATAGTGGGGAAACCCATCATGTATATAGTATATTTATTTTTTTTATAATTATAGAAATGCTAATATGATAGTATAATGGCCAAACACTAGTAAAATTGTTATTAATTTGGCTAGTAGAGAAGGTTTCATTGTGGTAGGGTGGGGATTACTCTCCAGGGAGGTGGTGGTGCATCCTTCCTCTTTTGAAATCCCACCCTATTTCCCCATCTTGGACCATTTTGCTCCTTCCTTTCTCCATGACGGCCTTGGCCCTTATCCTCCTTTCGGTTTGCATGCTCCATTTGGCGGTGTCGGGTTTGTACCAGCTACTCACATTCGTGATCCATACTAATCACCACCGCCAGATCTGTGGGTCATCCTAGTACTCCCATCTGCTCTCATATATCTATGTTGAGACCGTCTACGAATCGCTAGCATATGTCTACCAGTCCAGCCAAGTTAGGGGCAAAGGGTCTTAACTTGTTGAATCTAGTTTCATACTCCAAAATAGAGTTAAGCCCTTATCGGAGTAAGAGGAAATCCTGCTTCATCTCATTAAACCGATGCGGAGCCAGGTACTCCTCTGCATACCTCTCCTCAAATTGTTCCTAGGTGGGTGTGGAGGTATGCAGGCTCCGAACATTATCCAACCATCGTTTGGCATTACCCTCTAGGAAATATTCTATCAGGACCACCATGTCCTCATGTGATATTCTAATTATCACCATCAGCTTCTTATTGTTGGCCAGCCAGTCCATGGTGGCTCCAACATCCTTCTCTCCGAGGAAAGGCTTACACCTGAGTGACGGAGAGTCTTGAGGTATTTAGGGATGTCAATTGGACGAGGATGGTTAATAGGAGGGGGATGAGATTGTACTTCCTCCGGTTTAGCTCGAGAGTTGGTGCCTGCATCAGGGACGAGGTTAGGTTGACCAAATACTTGGCGGAATTCCTCATACAATCTTTGGTGTTCTGAGCTTAGTCTAGGTAGAGTTGTCTAGGCTACTCGTGGAGTTTCCACAAGAAGGGTTGGTTGGGTAGTGTCAAAGACTACGACTCTTTTTCTCTTGGTTCCTCTCTTGGGAGCCATCTGAAATTTTAAGATTTGTTCCTATTAGTTACTTGGTTTTATAGTCTTGATGATTTATTCGAGGAAATAGGCTCTGATATCACTTAATATGTCACACCCCGACCGAGTTTGGTCTGATCCCCGTGAGCAACCCGCCACTCCTTTTGGTTTATGAAGAGTTTCACCCTTTTCTAAACCGTGAGAAGTAAGGCGTCATTTTTCCTATTTTTCCTGTAATAAGATTATACAAAATTCAATATAAATCTTACATACCTATCTTTCAGGTTCAGTTATAGGAAAGTCTTTAGGTTTGGTTTCCCTTAATTACCTGAAAAGGGGTAAAGGGAGGGGGTGAGTTCTACAACTCAGTGAATAGGTGTTGGGAGTGAGTTTTTCATAAACAACTTTAATCAAAGTGTGCCAAAACTTCTAATTTGTTTTAAGAATAATCTTTCCTAAAATTCTGGTTTGTCAAAACCTTTTTCCTCAATTCCACATTCGGTATGTTTAACAGACAACACACACCCATCATCAGGAAGTAATCACACATTCACAGGCCAGCCCACCCACTGCACCCACTTATGGCTCAAAGCATCTTTTCCGGCCACCAAGATAGAAGCACGTCCACTTCTACCTTGGGTTTGAGTGGATGTTCGTGACATCCAACCCCCAAACCCGAAATCAACTTCTTATCCATGTGAGGATAGAAACCTCATCCCGACCCCACCCCGGTCTCATGTGCAAGAAGCTACGTCAAGCTTCTCGACTACTGGCACGACAAGCTGCCCTTGTCTCCACCATGTTGTCCAGTAGCCCCTAGGAAGCATCATTACCCCTCTTGGGCGTCTTGATGGTCCTGAACCTCAAGTGCACGCACAAACAATATTTTTTCCACATAGCCAGTTATATTTGGTGCTACTAGTCCAACAACCTCAACCCGACCTACAACTATTTGTCTAGGCTAGTCCGTTGACCTAGCCCTAACACATTGCCGCCAGTCCGTCGAGTATGTCGATCCTATCTTGGTACCATGAAGAAATCACATAATCATTTCATTAAGAGTTTTCATGGCTTTCTTATCTCATGTTTGTTTACGAGCTCCTGCTCGTGCCCACTGGCCTTAGGCCCACTGTACATGATTTTTCCAAAACTGGGCATTTAACCCCGTAAGTTCAAAAACTAAGGCCTTTGGCCTATCTGAGTTATTCTAGCTCCCGTCAAGAAGGTCTCCCAAAATGTTTAAGCATTGTCACATAGTCATGGGAGAACACTTCTGAAAAAAATGTATTTCCACCTTATCACACCAACTAGGTGTGATGGTATCTACGCTTACAACTGACAAGTGAGTTTCTTATTCCTTCAAGAAAGTCCATCATACCAACCGGGTATGATTTACTCTACTTACAACCGGTAAGTAGGTTTTAACTTCGTTTTCCCATCACCACAACTGGGTATGATGTTAAAATTCCACTTTCAAGTGATTTTTCGTTACTTAAGTTCTCATCATCAATACTAGGTATGATGTGAATAAACCCACTCACCCGATAACTACGACGTATTTGTCCTCAGTCGGTTTTCCAAGTTTACGCGAGCTTTATCTTGCTGACATTCCAGTCACACTTTTCTCTACACATTTTTGGATAGCCTTATCGAACCAGACCGGACCGATCTAACCTGGTTCAATGCTTAAACCAGCCAGTTTAGGCCCGATGCAACCGATTTTCTCAAAATTAAAATTTTCTAAATTCATCTAAATTTATTCTCTATCAAACGGTGGCTTCAATTCTCCAATTTGAATATTTTAAGCCACATAGTCAAATGAATTTAGCAATCGGTTCAATGATGGTTCAAACCGGTTTAATCTGGTTTGGGTCTGTTTTACCTGAACCAGTCTGGTTTTCTCTTCCAATTTGTCCCAAGGTTCCTTTCCAAGGTTTCTATGACTCTTTGGGTCACTCAGGATTTGAAATTTCTCAATTTACCTTTCCCTTCTTGGTTGGAGTTCATGAAATGGCTTGGTTTTCTCTTTTGAAATGACCGGTTCTTTTCCCGGTTTTCTTATTTATTAAAGGACAAGGTTTTGACATCCCTACCTAAGGATTTCCATTCCTTAGTCCATCTTCACCAGCTCATGACTAATTCAAGGTTATTCTCTCTTTACTCCTTGAAGGTTTCCTACCTTTATATCCTTACTCCCCTTATTATCTGTGCATTCGTCCATATCTAATCCTTAATCGTATCTTAATTATCCATTTGAAATTTATTTTCTATCCAAGGATCTCTTGTCACCGGGGTCTTATTTCATGTACAACACACTATGCCCCGTCATCCAATCTTAAGCAACATTAAGTGGGAATGGGTTGAACCCATTCTCCTTGATGTTCACATGTCCTTATCATCATTATTCTTTTAATTGAGTCAATCACCACTTTATTGAGTATGTACTTCTCTAGGACTTCCTTCCTGGGTGTGTTTCATTTTTCTTCTTCGGGTATCCGACCCATAGAGAATTTTATGACATCCTTAGATTCCATCTTCCTGTTTACTCCTCCCTTGGGTTTGACCTTCTCCTTTGAAATCTTGTGAGTACACTTTCCTTCCCCTTATACCCATTCCTTATCTCCACTTGTATTCCATTTACCAGTTTATTCATTAAACTGAGGGTTTTAGGTATTCCTTCTTATGTATTTTCTTGTTGACTTCCTTGCCACAAATACTAGAATGTTTTTAAATGACTCTTTCTTGAATCATTACTCTTGGTCTAGGTTTTGATCTTTGTAATAGGGAATTCCCAATCTCCACAAAATATGCCATTTCATCGTCAATCTCTTACTATGGCTTTAATAAGACTAAAGATATCTTTCATCCTCATACTTCAATTTTTCGTAACCCTCTTCCTTAAAGGGTTTGTTTTTCCTTTACTCAAAATTTTGAGCTTTTCAGTTATAGTATGAGATCATAAACTTTTGAAAAAAAATGTATTCATCAATTTCATTTGTCATAAGTGTGACTTATTACATAGCTCAATCAAATACACTATTTTCCCATTAATTACCATTCTAGTTCCACATGCTAACTAACAAAGAGTTTACCACCGGTGGGTTGTGGGATTCTTCATCAAAAGGGGTGGAGCTCGAAGTTGTCTTCCTGGGTGGGCATGGGCCTCCATGATACTTCCCACACTTAGCACATTTTTTTCATATTGGGTTCTTCATACTCTGATGAAGATGCATCCCTCCATGACTGCCTGAATTTCCCCCTTTGAGTTATGGAGATCCTGTACTTTTCTAGTACCATCGCTTTATATTCATAGACTTGTCGCATTCAATTTACTGGCTCTATATTTGTACGGATAGGTGGTAGTTTATGGAAGAACCTCACATAGTTGGTGTATGCTTCCCTAAAGTTATTATCTGCTTCTCCTGGGGCCTGTTTAGTTCTAGCTTTTGGAGGTTTGGTGGAGGTGTCTCATCATCCACCGGGATTTGTTTTTTTTTTTGGAGGGGGAGAGGGGGATATTATGTATAAGTTTAATATTTTTGTTTTTAAAATAGTTTATTTCCCCAAACACAATTTCAAAAATCTGTGGCCCTAATACCATTTAAGTTGTCACACCCCAAACCGGATTGGTTGGAACCCCGTGATCAACCCATCACTCCTTCCGGTATCAAATAACAATGATTGTGGTACTGGTTGAAGTCAGATAGAACCTAAAAAAAAAATTTAAATAATTTACAGTAATAGGTTTTCCATAAAACACACCGAAATATGAGTTTTACATAAGGCTTACCAAGGGATATACTCTTCTCCCACATTCCTCTTCATATTTTCCTAAAATGGGTTTATAGGAGGGATGAGTTCTACAACTCAATGAGTAGAACATCATGACTTCATGATTTTAGCATATACTTGAGCAAATATTTTTTCTTAAAAATAGTGTGATAGGTAGTTCACTACTTGTCTCATCTTTTATAAAAGATTTTCATAAAGCTTTTTGCTAATTTCATCAACTTAGAGTAGGATCTCTCCAATTTAGAGGGATTTAATTTAATAAACCTACTAGGGTTTGTTTCATACAAACACAATAACACAAACATCATTTATCCATAAAGGGATTTTAGCGGTCGTAGAACAGACCCTTAGAGGGTAACAACCTTGATCTATTCCACTAATAGCCTAGAGTGACTTTACCGTCCAAACTGGTGAGAGGCCACAACCTCTACCACATCATCTATGTGAGCACCAATGTCCATCCCATAGACTTATCGATACTTTAATCCCCAAATTTGTGGGGGTGAGACCTCATCCTTCCACCCCCTCGGTCTCAATGCGCATGAAGCTCCTAGAGCTTCAAGACATAGTGGAACAATGTTTTCTATGATTTTAACACCCCTACTGTCCAATAGCCCATAAAACTAATACTACCCTGTATTGGGTGCCTCTTTGGTCTCATATGATTGCAATCACATACAAAGGTATCTTGATTTAAAACCTTTATCTTTGTGCTACTAGCCCAACAGGTTGCAACCTAACTTTGGCATAGTGGCTTCAATAAGCATTCTCTAATTGTAATAATTATTGACAAGTTCTTAAATCAAACTTATTTATGGGGCTGGACCCCTTTTCATTTCCATGGACCCACTTGTGCAAGATTTTCAAAAGATGGCATTGTTCCCACTTCATTTTTAGAAAATCATGGCCTTAGGCCCACTCGCATAGTACTAGATCTAGCCCATCCTTATTGATCATTAGCCTCACCCATATCCTCCATTGACGGTCAGACTAGAACATAACCCTTGAGGTGTAACCGTACACCGTTCATGGGTTGTCCTAATATCATGCTTCATGCTATCTTAAAATATATAACTACAAATAATTTAAGCATATCCACAAAGTAAGGGGATTATATTTTTGGAAAATCGGGTTTCAAAGTGAAGCATGATCTTATCATCAGTCCTATTGGTCCCGATGTCAAAAATCGCACTCACCTGGTATTCGTAGCTTGTTTGTCTTGGATGGTATTCCAAACTCGGGTTGGATTCATGTTGTGGGTCTGGATCTTCCTTTCGCACCTACATAATCACGGATAACCGATCCATTGGTTATTCGACATTCGTTATTAAGTCTTTATGTTTTCTTGACAAATAAGCTCCAATTATTTGCCACAATTTCTTCACCTTATTTCATTTGAAATTTCTACTCAAATAATTTATTTTATATAAAATTACTTAGAAATTACAATAAAGCATTTTAATTTCATTTAATTGCAAATAAATTCTCCAAAAAAATCATATTACCTATAATTGAGTGATTTCTTTTAAATCATCAATTGGACCTCAATTGATGTTAATTTCACAAAAATTATCAAAATTTTTAAAATCCCCAATTTGCCCAATTTTATCAAGACTTGCATTTTGGCTCTGAATTCTTGATTCCTAAAAATTGAGAGCTGAAATCTTGTTAATTTCCTCCTAGAATGCTACTAATTGTCTCCCCCATCTTCCTACAAGTATCCTAAGTTTTTAATGATTTCAATTGGCCCAAAATTGTGCTCAAATGGAGATTCGTCGAAAACATTTTCTAGAGTATCGTCAAAATTGACGACGAGACGATTGCCAGAACTCTTAGTATGGGCGGCTAGTGCTCGTCAAGTGGATCTTCTTGGGATGAAGTTGCACATCAATTGGTAGCCTAACCAATGGTAATTTTATGAGAGAAGTTTTCATGTTTCATATTCTGAAATTCTACTATTCCAGTGAAGGGAGGCTGAATTTGCTTTCCTTAAGGTGTCCGTGAGGTCGAGGTTGGGTCAAGGAGAGCATGGGGAGGGTCGGCCTTGTTACTGGAGGTCGCTGGTGACTGAACTTCAGCTCGAAGGATTCTGCTACTTTGTGACCGCCAGAGTGACGATACTGTGTGAGCTCTCTGCCAATCATCTGGTGATCCTCGAGCTGAAGGGAAGTTATAGCAAGGTAGGAGACTTCTTCTTAATTTGAGGGAATCTGAATTTGCCTTCGGAGGTTGAGGAAAACGCCCAAGTCGTAGCTCTGGTATGTGCCTCACCGATAAATGCAGTTCTTCTTCTTCTTCAGACATTGAAGGGATGAGGAGGATGAATGAAATGGAGCTCTTTATATAGGGAGCCAATAATTGACAAGGCTATCCATTCATCCATCACTCGGCCCCTCTCCCATTTACAGTCATATCAGGAGGATTTTTTGGTCGTCGAAGTAAATGCAGCTAGCTTGTCATCCATATCCATCCAGTTCAAATGTTGAAGATGATATTGTGTGCTCGCATGTGAGCTTCACACATGTGAACTGCCACGTGATGCATTGTGATTGGTTGGCTTCACTGATGCAGCTTCCCACTCAATGTTTGAGTCATCTTTTGACTCATTGACCAACCACGTGGTGACATCCCATTGGTCGCTCATTCCAACATAATAGCTAACCATATAAAACTAGCCGTTGACTGTGACACGTGGTATCCTTTGATTAGCTAATTTAAATAAGTCAAGTTTCCCTCCTGACGTAATGTGCCACTGCCATGTGTTAGCCTCTAATTGGCTGGGACCATCCGACGAGAATCCACCATGTGTCAATCTCTATTTGGTTTGACCATTTCTTTGATATCCTAGTTGGCCATTGACGTGGCATCTTTTCCATGTGTCAACAACTCATTGGCCAGACTAGCTGATGAGACTTCTTCTTAGATGACTAAGGGTACGTGTCGCTCTCCTATTGGTTAGTAATTAGTTACGTGGATTTTCTTTCTTTGACCGTTAACTGAGGACACACATCATGATTGGTTAGTGCTTTCAAGCATTGACTAAGTGGCTGACTGGGCGTGCTTTGCCACGCGTCACGTGCTGATTGGTTGTGCTTACTAACTGGGTGCTGACTTGGCAAGCAGTCCATTGACCGGCTGGACTATTGACCGGTTCATTCAGATTGGATTCGATGACCCGAAATTGAAAATCGGTCGGCTCATGCCCGATTTGATCGATTTTTTAAATTTTAGAATTTTTTAAATTTGTCTATTTTCTTTTTCTATCCAATGTGACTTTAATTTTCAAAATTTATGTTTTTAAGTCACCTAGAAAAATCAACCTTTGAACTGGTTATTCATGGTTCAATTTGGTTTAATATGGTTCACCCTAAATTGGTTTTGTTCTCACATCCAATTTACTTCATTATTCTTTTCTATTGCTTTTGGGACTTCATTGACCCCTTTGGAATTTTTTTTAAATTCCCATTTTGACTTCTAAATACAAATTTTGATTTGCTTTAACCATGGTTTTCACTCAAAATTTTTCGACTCCCAATTTCAGCTTCTTTATTATTGGAAATAGGGTTTGCAACTCCCATTAACTTTTTGCTGCTAGTTAGCCAATCCATAACAGCTCAAACGTCCTTATCTCCTTTGAAAGATTCATGTCCTACTTGGCGAAGAACTTTTGGGTACTTTGGGATGTCAAAAGGGAAATCTTGAATGTCAGGGGCGAGGGATATGGGTTGAGAGTGGGCTTCCTCCATTTTGGGTGGACGAGTTCCTACGGAATGGGGTCTCTCCTCATGGTTCAGGTTGGGCTTGCTTAATACCAAGACAAAGTCCTGGTAGATCTTTTGGTGTTCAGGATTCATCCCCAGTGGGGTCTCTTGGGTTGGGGTCTTCCTGAGTTCCAGCTCTCCTAGGCTTAGCCCATCTTGAGAGTTAGGGTTCCTAACTAATTCCGCAATTTGCCTCCCTTCTATGGTACGTGCACGTTTAGTCCTTCCTCTTGGGACCATCTTTGTCAGGGTGTAAATTTTACCTCAGTTAGTTCATTTGGTTTCTTGGTTTAAGGAGTTTCTATTAGATAGTATGTTCCTAGTATTACTTTCGCATTTAAAAATAAACTTTGAAAGTTGGGCTCCAATACCATTTAAGTTGTAACACCCCAACCCAATTATCTGACTCGACTTACAAATAATCTACCACACCCCTCGGTCCTATGAGGGTGAATCTCATCATCATAACACTGACAAGAATAAGGCTTAGAATAAGTACTTGAAAGACTTTCAAAATATACTTTTAAAATAAATCTAGGAATGCAACTTCATTGAATAAAGTGTGTAGTCTCAAATGTAGAAGTCTCTACCTTGAAGGATGAGAATAGGGAGAATGGGATAAACAAGAGGAACTCCCCTTAACAAAGCCAGGACGTCAATAAGTGTACTGGAAGGGATCAAATAGGAGTAAGGAGAGGATAACAAGGAAATGGTCCCGAACAAGTAAGGACGGACTAAGGAATGGAAATCCTTAAGTGAGGATGCCATAGAACATGAGAAAGTGCACGCCAAGGAAAATCATGCCTATGTCGATGGACACGTCATAAAGTGAATCGGGAAACCCGATAGTTAGAACCAAAACGACACATAAAGTTGTTGGTAAGGGACAAACAACCAAGGAAAAATCCAAACTATCATAAAAGGGATGAAGTCAAAGTGAAGTTAACAATGCCAAGATGAAGAGGGATAAGAATGAAAGGCTCGGAAGGGTGCCCTACTAAGATATTCTATGATGTAGAGAAACAATCAAACCATGGAATGGTTAATTATGCTAGGACTCCAAATTCGGTGATCTTGATTTATAACTGGATGAAAACCCAGATGGAAGAGTTCTAACTAGGAGGGGTAAGAGGTTGGATCCTAAGGAATTACCCCTTCGAGTAGATGGGTAAGACAACTCAATCATGATAAGTTCCATGGAGGAAATGGACACTAATAGGAAGGGAATATAAGGGCCGAGAAAATGTTAATGACAAAGGAACTCTAGCACAATGGCCAGAATGAAGGAAGGAACGTGCAGACACAAAGGGGATGGAAAGAGAAATCCGTTCTCCATTTCAAATGACGTATACCGAGTTTTGGGGACAAAACTCATTAAAAGGATAGAAGAAGTTGTAAGCCCCATTCTCTCAAGGTAAGAAACCGAAAAGGGGAACTAGAAATTTTTGAAAGAAAACTAAGAATTTAGGTGGACCATAATTGGTATGTAAAATCCAAAATGGGGATTTGTAAATTTTGATGGTCAATAAAGACCCAAAAATCATGGAAAGGAACAATGAATACGATGGAGTGCGAAAACCAGAATAGTTTAGTGTGAACCGGACCTAAATCGGATTGAACTGCATTGAACCATAAAGAACCGCTTCAAATATTTTTTTTTCTAGGTGGCTTAAAAATATCAATTTAGAAAATTGAAGCCACCATTGGATAAAAAATAATTTTAGATGAATTAAGAAATTTTTAATTTTTAGAAAATCGATCGAATCAGGCCTGAACCGGCTAATCTTCGATTTTGGGTCACCGAACCCAATACGACCAAATTGGTCAACGGTCCAGCCGGTCAACGGACCACCTGTCAGGTCAGTGCCTAGCCAGCAGATGCAACCAATTAGTGAGTGACACATGGCAAAGTGCTCTTAGTTAGTCTCTCGATCAGTGCCTAGAAGATCCAACCAATCAAAGAGTGACGCATGTTCCAAGTCAATGGTCATACAAGGAAAATTCATGTCACCGACAACCGACCAATGAAAGAATGACACATGTCCTTCATTAATAGTCAACTAAGTAGAAGCCTCGTCAACAAGGCTGACCAATGAGGATCTGACATGTGGCAAAGATGCCACATCAACAACCAACTAGGATGTTGGAGGAATAGTTGACCAATTAGAGGTCGACACATGGCAGAGCCACATCGGATGGGACCAACCGAGTATGATGTGAATAACCCACTATAAACCCCACCCTTTTTATTTAAGGAAAATTGGGAAAAGAACTAGTCAAACCGAGTAAGAAAACAGAACCGGTTCATGTACCCGATCAATTAGGAACAGGCAATTTGGAAATTTACAACTCTCGTGTGATCCAAAGGGTTCATAAAATCTTGGAAAAGAACCTTAGGACAAATTTGAAGAGAAAAACCAGACTACTTTAAATGAACCAGATCTAATTGGATTGAACCGGTTTATGAACCGAGTCGATTCATGAACCAGAACTGATACAGAAATGGCAAACAGGGAAATTTATGGATCCCTTATGACCCAAAGAGATTTATAAACCTTGGGAAGGAACCTTAGAAAAAGTGGGAGAGAAAAACCAGATTGGCTCGGGTGAATCGGACCCGAACAAGATTAAACCAGTTTAAGAACCGAGCCGATTTATGAATCAAAACTGATAGAGAGATGGTAACCCAGGAAATTTATGGACCCTAAGTGACCTAATAAGTCACAAAAGTCATGGAAATGGACTTGTGAAGGAATTGGAGATAAAAACCAAACTAGTTCAGGTGAACCGGATCCGAACCGGTTTGGATCGGTTTGAACCACTATTGAACCGAATCCTAAATTCATTTTTCTAGTTGGCTTAAATAATTCAAATTTGAGATTTGAGATTTGAGACCACCATTGGATAGAAAATGAATTTAGAAATTTTTAAATTTGAAAAACTAGGTCGTGTGGGAGGTGAACCAGCTGGTTTAGAAAAGTGTCGTCTTTTTCCTTCAGATGACAGCACTGTTCACTCACCGAAAAATTGAATTAGTGTCGTTTGATACATTTCAGGTATCAATGTCTATAATAAAGGTGCCAAACGGACGGCCAACGAGTCCCCGAGCTCCATATACAAAGAGCCCCTCTCCATTCATTCTCAACACACCTGAAAAGCTCACTCTCTCTCTCAGTTGCTTTATTTTTTGGTGAAGCTCGAACCAGAACTCTGATATAGGGTCTTTTCTAAGCCAAAGGAGATGAGGTCAGGTTCTTTAGAACCGGAGAGAAGTTAGCTACATGCCTATAGTCTCCGTTTGCTTCGAGGGTCGACGGAGAAGCGTCGGCGTATGGAATAGTGAAGCAGCTCCGGCGGACCGAAGCTGCCCTATTGCGGCCGAGTTGAAATCAGCCATTTCGAGTCCTCCACAAGCCAAACCAAGCCTTCCCAACATTTCCTCAGCCCTCCCATGGCCGAATTAGGACTGAAAGGTAAACCAATTCGGCTCCCCTCTATAATTTCTGGTCGGTGCTAGAGAGAGAACCAGCAGAATTTCGATGATAAAATTCTAACTCAATTCAGCATCAATTGATGTGATTTTTTATTCTAGGATGAACTTCAGGATGAGAGCTATATGCCCAGATCGAAAGCTCGGACCGCCGTGCTCCCGACGATAAGCTTTCGAAGCTTTCTCTCTCTGCAGTTCATTTTTCAACAAAGCTCCGTTTGAGTTCGTCCCGGCGTTAAAATGTAGAAACTTGTGATTCAAATTGCTAAAAAATCGTATGAACATGTAGAAACTCAATTTCAACAATTGGAAATGTTTGATCAGTCAATTTGATGAAATCAAATTCGGCAGTGTTACGAAGTTGGAATTAGGGGAAAATTGGGGAAAATATGGGGTTTTAAAAAATTCGAAGGACCGAAATGCAATTTCCTAAAATTGAGGGTTAATTGGGCATGATAAAAATGTTAGATGGCTAATTGAGAAATTTTAGAATTTTGGGGATAAATTTTACCATTTTTTGTAAAGGAAGGGTAAAATGGTAATTTTGGAAAAGTTGGGGGACCAAATTGGAAATTTTGGAAATTAAACCCCCTTTTGTTAAATGGAATAAATTGAGGTCCTATGATAAATTTTAAAAGTTTCGTCACTTAATGTGAGGAAAAACCGGCATTTGGAACTAGAAATAACTTTAGGGACCTAATTACAAATAAATAAAAGTATGGTTTTCTCATTCATTTGGAATGAATGAAGGCTATTAGGCCGAAGGATAATGAACCGAGATGTTCATATCATTTAGCAACCTGAAGTACCGGGAATGCCAGCAAGGACAAGCTTGCGTGAATACAAAGAACCGGTCTAGTGGAATTCAGTGCATTAACGAATGAGTGAGATTTTGTATCATACCCGATTGGGAATGATAAGCACCTCGAAATGAAAACCCACTACAAAGTGGTATTTTAAACATCACAACTCAGAGGAGTGATGTGAAAATCATGCAGAAAAACTATTTACCGGTTTTAAGTAGATCATACCTAGTTGGTATGATGAAACTTCCTCAAAGGAAGTTGAAAACCCGTTCATCGGTTGTGAGCGGAGATGTCCTTGTACTCGGTCGGTATGATGGACAGTTGAAAACATATTTTTGTCATAAGTGCTCTCCCCTAACTATGTGCCAATGCTAAAATGATTTGGGAGACCTTCTTGACGGGAGCCTCGGTTTTGGAACTTGGGGGCTAATATGCCCAATTTTGAAAATCTTGTACAATGGGCCCAAGGCTAGTTGGCACGAGCAAGAGCTCGTAAACAAACATGAGTTATATGCCATAAAACATTAAATAAAGAAATTGTTTAGCCATGGTACCAAGACAGGACCGACATACTTAGTCAACTAGCAGCAGTGTGACATTACAGGTCGACGAACTAGTCAAGACAAACAACTATGGGTTGAGTTGAGGATCGGGGCCGTTGGACCAGTGGCACCACAAATTATATGGCATGATAAGAAAATACTGATTGTGCATGCACTATGATTACTAGACCATCAAGATGCCCAAGAGGGGTTGTGATGCATCCTAAGGGCACTGGACGACCTGGTGGGTATAAGGGCAGTACATCGTACCAGGTGACCGTGCGAAATTTGGAGTAGCACTAAGCGCATGAGACCGGGGTGGGGACGGGATGAGGTCTCTGTCCTCATATGGACATGAAGAATTGATTTCGAGACTGAGGGTCGGATGTCGTGTACATCCACTCATTCTCAAGGTAGAAGTGGACGTGCTTCTATCTAGGTGGCTGGTAAAGTCACTTTGAATCCACAAGTGGGTTTAGTGGTCGTGCTGGCTTACGAATGTATGTTTGACCTTCATGATGAAGCGATTTTAAGTGAAAGCATTTTTTAAAGAAAAGAGTCTAACACACTCCAATACAAGTCTTTTCTAAAGTTAAAAGTTTTGAAAACTCATTCACTGAGTTGTTGTACTCACCCCCTCCGTTATATCCCTTTTAGGAAATTCTAGAAAGCCTACTCCTAAAAACCATCAACTAAGACACCTGTTAGATAGGTATGATGAAATTAAAACATTATGCAGTTTTAATTTATGTTATTCCAGGAAAAAGTGCAGGTTTAAAGGATGTCTTACTCTTTATGGTCTATAATAAGGGAAAACCCTTTAAATAAACCGAAAGAGTGGTAGGTTAATCACGGGGATCTGACCAAACTGGGTCGGGGCATGACAACTAGAGTGGTATCAGAGCTTGTTTTCTTGAATACATAATCAAGACTAGAAAATATAGTAACTAATAGGATTTATCTTAAAATTTACAGATGGCTCCTAGGAGAGTAACCAAGAAAATTAGGAATGACTCTACTCAACACCTTGTCCTCTTTGGAATACAACTCTAGAAGCTTCCCAATGCCCGAGATATAGTAGAAGTCTCAAAGGACCAAATGGGGAAACATCCAATACCACCAAGGAGTATGGTGCTAAGGCATCTTAAGGTCACAATCTTGTGTACAAAGGGAGCCAAGCCTAAAGCCAGGAATGTTAGTACAGACGTATAATCTTACCAAGGAGGATACTTGCCAAGAAAATCGTAGCTTCTTATCTATTATGTCACTACTTTATGTGATAGGGCTAAAATCCCAAACTTTTGTATCCCCTTGTTAATGAAATATTCAAATTCTTAAATCTCTAGCTCCCAATGATGTGATCTTGCTAGGAAGATGGCCTAAGGCAAATAAACCAAACAAACCCACACTATCCTAGAAACTAAGGAAAAGTTACATTTCAGTTATGGAAGATGAATCAAGAAATTAAGAAACCTAAGAGGACTCTTACCATGACCCTTTAGCAAAGGAGATTCAGCAAGAAAATTGTCAAAGTGTTCAGACTCAAGGATGGCAAAGCACAAAACCACCAGTAACCCTAGAAAAGCTCCACAATACTCAAAGGAAAGAAGGAACCATAACAATTTATGCAAGGGAATAACCTATTACCAGTGTGAAAGATGGGGACATTACGTGAAGAAGTGCCCAACCCTACTAAGGAAAAATACCAAGATAAACTATTATAGGTGTAAGGAAAGAAGGAGTGTTTCACACCTCACAGATTTAGGGCAATACCCCCTAAAGACATGATGGACTAGAGACCGAAACCATGGAGCAGGTTAAGTAAGCAGATCGCAAGGAGGTCAAGAAATGATGAGGTAAATGCCAAATTTAAACTTCTTCTTAAGAAGATCAAACCGAGAAGGATACCGCAAGAATATGCATAAGGTACATGGGGAGTATACCTAGAACCCTCTTATAAGGGGAAAACACAGAAAAATGTCCTCCGAAAACTCTAGGGAATGACACAATAAGAGTGAAGAAGAGAAGGAATATGCTATGAAAGGGAACTCTAGAGGGATGCATACAACTAAGTATCTTGAAGGAATCATTGGTTGGCAGATGGACATAACGTGGAGTACAATGAACCAACCCATCATTAGAAACTTCTTGAAGGATGGATATATCGGAGGCCAAGTCTAACCTACTTTAGAATAGTAATAGAGCCAAATGACAACTCTAGGAGAACCAAGCAGAAAGAAGAAATTAGTGGCAATGGGATGGTCAAAGAGAATAAACAAAATCCTAAGAAAGGCCGAGATGTAGTAAAGACTACACTCTATGAAGAACATCAGGATTGTCATGAAGGACAAGTGATACGGCTGTTCAAACGATTAGATCGGGACAATAGTGAGAAGGAGGCAGTTAAAGAATTGGTTTTCAAGAGAACCATGGATTTAAAACACGATAAAAAAGGGAGAAGTGCAAAGGCCAAAACATTGGAAAAGAAGAATGAAGGAAAATCCTTAAAGGAAATCAATGGCCAAAACCGAATTTACAATTAAAAGTCTTGAGACGGTTAAGTGAACCTCTCAAAGGATGATCAAGGGATTTTGAAACTAGATGGATGTGAGCTCTCCCTAGAAAGAAATAGACATGTACTAGGGTACGAGTGAGAATCAGGATGGAGTACGAAAGACATACCCATAGGATCTCAAGAGTAAATGTAAGCATGAAAGAATAGCATCAAGGGACATCATTTAAAGTTAGGTGTCTTCAAAGATGTATGAAAAAAAAAAGAAATTACAAGAGAAAAGGGTATGAATCCTCCCAAATAAGGAAAATCCTAAGAAATAAAGCATGACCTAATAAAGAAGAAATGGAACCAGTGACGAGAGGTGACGAGATGAATTCACAAATAAAATGCATGCTAAGGTGAAAAAAACCCAAGTAAGCATATTAAGAGATGTTATGGCAAGTAAGAATGAGTAGACTATCCATAATAAGGTAAGGAAAGAATGTTTGAGAAATGTTGGAAAAGTAAGCCTCCAAATAAGATGCGGTTATGGAGGAAAAAAACCGCAATTGGTAAGACAGGCCGTAGTCCACACGCATATAATGAAGCCTAAAGAATGGATGGCTGAGCATAGTATGAAGTACACGAAATAAGATTAATACGTTCCTCAAATAAAGAAAAAGGAACGAAATGGAATTTTAAGATAGAGAAGGATTCTAGGCAGGCAAATGCCACAGTATAGAAGGAAAGTAAGGAAAACAGAGGAAGAAACCTTCAAGGAATGGTAAAAAGGTTGAGCATGTAGCTCCTAGAACGAAAGTTCCTACCCTGAGGGACATACTAGAGTATGAAATCGTAAAAAGGGAACTCCCCAAATAAAACAATAGACCAAAAAAGGGGTCAAACGGGAATAATGAACTATGAAATGATTACGAACAACTAAGAATGGATTAAGGCCAAAGGAAATCCTGGAGTAAAGGATGTTATTGGGAATGAGGATGGACCTAAGAAAGGATGAATCCCAGCATGTCAGTAAAACATCTAGAAATCAAATAATTAGAACTAGAAGGACTCAATAAGGAAGTTGAAAAAGGACGAGTGGGTAAGGAGAAATGACACAGTTTTGTAAGTTTATGTGAATAACGGTAAAGGTAGTCGAGGAATACTGCCAAAAGAAAAGAGGGATGAAATTATACAATCCCTGATAGGTTGGAAAGCTAGGAATAATCCTAAAGGGGGTGTTCTAGAAATCTAATGGACATAGAGACAAGATCTAGAAAACGTCATGCTATAAAGGGCAGGTAAACCCAACAATCCCAAGGAAAACGTAACTCAAAATAAGGAAGAGTCAGCTAGTAAAAATGACAATGTCAAACATAAAATTTGGACTGAATTGTAATGAGCAACAGATAAAGGAGGATAAAAAGCTGGTGACAAGGAAATCCGTGAAAACAGGTATGTAACATTCTAAAGGACGTCGAGCTAAGGGTTGCAATGACCAAGAGGATAACTAGACACGAGAATGGTTTGGTATCTTGGAACTCCCAATTTTGAGTACAAGACCTCAAAAGGGAAAATGTTGTGCTAAGCAAATAGAGATATGAATCTAAGGATATACCCTTAAGTAAGGTATATCTAGTTATGATAAACTCCATGAAGGGAGTAAATGATATAAAGGGAAAAAATTCCTTAGGTGAAGGATGTAAAAAGGGCTAGTTAGAAGAACAAGAGAAGAGTTTGCATGTTAAGCAAACACCAAATAGATATCAAAAGAAATGATTCCTCATGCAAGGTTGCTAATTAATTTTTGGGGACAAAACTCCTAAAAGGAGGGGAGAGTTGTAAACACCTCCCTTTTTAGTTAAGGAAAACTAGGAAAAGAACCGGTCAAATTGAGTAAGAAAATTGAACTGGTTCACATACCTGATCAATTGGTAACGGGCAATTTGGAAATTTATAACTCTCGGGTGATTTAAAGGGTTCATAAAATCTTAGAGAAGAACCTTGGGAAAAATTGGACGAGAAAAACCATACCGGTTTAGATGAACTGGATCCAATTGGATTGAACCAGTTCATGAACCGAAATCGATAGAGAAAGGGCAAACAGAAAAATTTATGGATCCCTTGTGACCCGAAGAGATTTATAAACCTTGGGAAGGAACCTTAGAACAAAGTGGGAGAGAAAAACCAGACTGGTTTGGTTAACCGGACCCAAACCAAATTAAACCGATTTAAGAACCGAGCTGGTTTATGAACCGAAACTGATAGAGAGATGCTAAACTAGAAACTTTATGGACCCTAAGTGACCTAAGGAGTCACAAAAGTCATGGAAATGGACTTGTGAAGGAATTTGAGATGAAAACCAAACTGGTTCAGGTGAACCGGTTTGAACCACTATTGAACTGGATCCTAAATTCATTTTTGTAGGTGGCTTAAATAATTCAAATTTGAGATTTGAGACCACCATTGGATAGAAAATTAGATAAATTTTATAAATTTTTAGATTTGAAAAACTCGGTCAAATAGGGGGTGAACCGGCTAGTTTAAGCTTTGAACATGGTTCGGACCGGTCCGGTCCGGTTCGGAAGAGTGTCATCTTCTTCGTTCAGATTACAACACTGTTAACTCGTCGAAAAATTGAAGTAGCGCTGGTGGAGAAGAAATGTTTCTGTTCGATATATTTCATGCCATCAATGTCTATCATAAAGGTTCCAAATAGACGGCCAACGAGTCCCTGGACTCCCTATATAAAGAGCCCCTCTCCATTCATCCTCTCGATACCTAAAAAGCTCACTCTTTCTCCGTTGCTTAGTTTTCTGGCGAAGCTCAAACTAGAGGAGGTGAGATCAGGATCTTTAGAATCGGGGAGAAGTCAGCTACATGCCTGTAGTCTACGTTTGCTACGAGGGTCATCGGAGAAACACCGATGTGAGGGAACAATGAAGCAGCTCCGGCGGACTGAAGCTGCCCTATTTTGGCCGAGTTGAAATCAGCCATTTCGAGCCCTTCACAGGCCAAACCAAGCCTTCCCAACATTTCCATAGCCCTCCCACAGCCGAATTAGGACTAAAAGGTAAACCAATTTGGCTCCCCTCCACAATTTTCGACCGGTGCTAGGGATAGAACCGGCAAAATTTTGATGATGAAATTTTAACTCAATTCAGAATCAATTGATGTGATTCTTGATTCTAGGATAAACCTCAGAACGAGAGCTATCCGGCCATATCGAAAGCTCGGACCGTCGTACCCCCGATGGTAAACATTTGAAGCTTTATTTCTCTATCGTTCATTTTTTTGGTGAAACTCCGTTTAAGCTCGTCCCGGCGTTAAAACTTTTGATTCAAATTTCTAAAGAATCGTATGAACATGTAGAAACTCAATTTCAACTTCAATTTCAACAATTGGAAACGTTTGATTGGTCAATTTGATGAAATCAAATTCGGCAGTGTTAAGAAGTTGGAATTGGGGGAAAAATTAGGGAAAATTGGGGTTTTCAAAAATTCGAAGGATCGAAATGCAATTTCCTAAAATTGTGGGTCAATTGGGCATGATAAAAATGTTAGAGAGCCAATTGAGAAATTTTAGAATTTTTGGGGTAAAATTTACCATTTTTGTAAAGGAAGGGTAAAATGGTAATTTTGGAAAAGTTGGGGGACCAAATTGGAAATTTGGGAAATTAAATCCCTTTTTGTGAAATGGAATAAATTGAGGTCCTACGATAAATTTTAAAAGTTTTAGGACTCAATTTGAGGAAAAATCAGCATTTGGGACATAAAGTTAAAGAGAAATAACTTTAGGGACCTAATTCCAAATAAATAAAAGTTGAGTTTTCTCGTTCTTTTGGAATGAATGAAGGCTATTAGGCCGAAGGATAATGAACTGAGATGTTCATATTGTGTAGGAACACGAAGTATCGGGAACGCCGGCAAGTACAAGCTCGTGTGAATACAAAGAACCGGTCTAGTGAAATTCACTGCATTAACAAGTGAGTGGGATTTTATATCATACCCGATTGAGAATGATAAGAACCTCGAAATGAAAACCCACAACTAAGTGGTATTTTAAATATCACAACTTAGAGGACTTATGTGAAAATCATGCAGAAAACTACTTATCGGTTGTAAGTAGATCACACCCGGTTGGTATGATGAAACTTTCTCGAAGGAAGTTGGAAACCCATTCATCGGTTATTAGCGGAGATGTCCTTGTACCTGGTCGGTATGATGGACGGTTGAAAACATATTTTTGTTGGAAGTGCTCTCCCTTAATTGTGTGCCAATGCTTAAACGATTTGGGAGACCTTCTGGATGGGAGCTCGAATAGCTCTTATAGGTTGGAGGCCTTGGTTTTGGAACTTGGGGGCTAATATGCCCGATTTTGAAAATATCGTACAGTGGGCCCAAGGCCAGTTGGCACAAGCAGGTGCTCGTAAACAAACATGAGTTATATGCAATAAAACTATAAATAAACAAATAATTTGGCCATGGTGACAAGATAGGACCAACATACTCAGTCAACTAGCGGTAGTGCAAAATAACAGGTCAACAGATCAGTCAAGACAAATAACTGTAGGTTGAGTTGAGGGTCAAGGTCGTTGGACCAGTGGCACCACTGATTATATGGCATGATAAGAAAATACTGATTGTGCATGCACTGTGATTACGAGATCATCAAGACGCCCAAGAGGGGTAGTGATGCGTCCTAAGGGCACTGGACGACCTAGTGGGTATATGGGCAGTTCGTCGTACCAGGTGACCGTGCAAAATTTGGAGTAGCACTAAGTGCATGAGACCAGGGTGGGGACGAGATGAGGTTTATGTCCTCATATGGACATGAAAAATTAATTTCAGGATTGAGGGTCGAATGTCGCATACATCCACTCATTCATAAGGTAGAAGTGGACGTGCTTCTATCTAGGTGGCCAGTAAAGTCGCTCCGAAGCCACAAGTGGGTTCAGTGGTCGTGCTGACCTGGGAATGTGTGTTTGACGTTCATGATGAATGTTGTGTGTTGGGTGATGACACACCATGATTAAATAAGGAAATAGTGATAAAACTCACGATTTTAAGTGAAAGCATTTTTGAAAGAAAGGAGTCTAACACACTCTAATACAAGTCTTTTCTAAAAGTTAAAACTTTTGAAAACCCATTCAATGAATCGTTGTACTTATCCCCTCCCTAATATCTCTTTCAAGAAATTTTGGAAAGCATAGCCCTAAAGACCATCAACTAAGACGCTTGTGATACAGGATGATGAAATTTAAATATTATGCAATTTTGATTTATGTTATTCTAGGAAAAGGTGCAGGTTTAAAGGACACTTTACTCTTTACGGTCTATAATAAGGGGAAACCCTTTAAATAAACCGAAATAGTGGCGGGTTCATCAGGGAGATCCAACCAAACTGGGTTGGGGCGTGCCACCCACTCACCTGATATTCGCAGTGTATTCCTTCTTGATCGGCTTTTTGGTTCAGTGCGAGCTTATCCTTGCCAGCATTCTGAACCTTCGAGTTCCTATATGATTTGGACATCCTTGTTTATTAACATTTGGCATGATAACCTTCATTACTCACGTATGTCAAAAATACCTAACTTTTCAATTAATTGCAATTAGGTCCCTAAAGTTTTTTTCCTTACCTTTGAGTTCCTAAAGCTAACTTTTCCCCAAATTGAGTCCCGAAACATCCAAAAATTCACTTTGGGTCCTCAATTTACTCAAAACCATTTACGGGGTTCAATTTTCCGAAATTTGCAATTTGGTCCCCAATTTTTCAAAAATTGCCATTTTGCCCCTACTTTACAAAAATGGTAATTTTACCCCAATTATTCTCAAAAATTGACCAATTGGCCCTCTAACATCCTTTTCATGGCCAATTGGCCCTCATTTTTGGGAAATTGTAAATTGGTCCCTCAATTTTACGAAATCCCCAAATTTTCCCAAATGTTTCCCCAATTTCACCCCTTTCAAACTAACCGAATTTAATTTCATCAAATTGACCATTCAATTGGGGTTAATTACTCCAATTGAAGGTATAGATCAGTTCTTACACTTCCATACGATTCAATTGAGATTTGAACCACATCATTTGGGTTTGAATTGAGCTCAAACGGAGCTTCTCCAGAAAACTAAACTTCAAGAGAGAAAGCTTTGAAAGCCTACCGTTAGAGGTGTGACGGTCTGAGCTTTCGATCGGGGCAAGTAGCTATCATCTTACGTATTCTCCTAGGATTAAGAATTGCAACAATGCATGTCAAATTGAGTGAGAATTTGGTCAGTGAAGTTTCATCATTTCTCTCTCTAATGTTGATCGGAATTTACAGAGTGGAGCCAAATTAGCTTACCTTTCAGCTCTAATTAGGTCGTATGAGGGCTGTGGAAGTGTTGGGAGAGCTTGGTTTGGCCTAAGTATGCTTTAATTTGGTCATTTTCAGCTCAGCCAAAGTAGGGCAGCTTTGGTCCGTCAGAGCTGCTTCACTATTTGATTATGCCAACGCTTCTCTGGCGATCCTCGGATCGAATGGTGACCACCGTCATGTAGCTGACTTCTCCCTGAGTCTAAGGAACCTGACCTCACCTACTTTGGCTCAGAAAAATACCCATGTCAGAGCTCTGGTTCGAGCTTTACCAGAAATTGGAGCAGTAGAGAGAGAGAGAGAGGAGTTTTCAGGTGTGAGGAGGATGGATGAGGAGGAGCTCATTATATAGGGAGCTCGGGGACTCCTCGGCCATCCGATTGGCACTTTATGGCCATCAATCATGGCCTAAAATGCCCCGAACAGAGACTTTTCATCTTTATCGATGCTGCTCACTTTTCCGACGAGTGAACTGTGTCATCATCTAAAGGAAGAAGACGACACTTTTCCGAACCGGACCACACCGGTCCGAACCGGGTTCAATGCTTAAACTGGTTCGCTTAGGCCTGATTCGATTGAGTTTTTCAAAATTAAAAATTTCTAAATTCATTCTCTATTCAATGGTGACTTCAACTCTCCAATTTTAATATTTTAAGCCACTTAGAAAAATGAATTTAGAAACCAGTTCAATAGTGGTTCAAACCGGTTCAATCCAGTTCACCTGAACTGGTCTAGTTTTCACATCCAATTCATCCCAAAGTCTTTTTCCATAACTTTTATGGCACTTTAGGTCATTCAAAATTTGTAAATTTCTCATTTTGCCCTTTCTCTAACAGTTGGGGTTCGTTCGGTTTTCTCACCCGAGTTGACCGGTTCTTTGCCTTTAAGGGATGGGGTTTACACATAATGTGCCATGTGGTAGCTCACACGTGACACACAGTGCCGTCTTCTTACTCTGAATGCTCGCAAAGAGAAACACAGGGCGAGCTACTCGGTCTCTAGGTACCCAAAATACTCTTTGATCAGACCATGCACAGGCAAAATTAGGGTTGAGTTAGGGATGACTGAGTTGCTCAGTCAGTTTTCAATCTACCTATATAAAGTAGCAGAATCCCTCGAGCTGAACTCTAGGCACCTTCGACCTCCTGCGACCAGACCAACCCTCCTCAATTGATCCTTGACCTCCTCGAACCTTGGAGGTAAGCCAATTTTGCCCCCTCCAACGAAATAGAAGATTTGCAGTGAAAATCCTGTCCTCTCGGAAAAAAGAACCGAAAAGGTAACCAGAAATTTTTAGAAGAAAACTTAGGATCTAAGTGAAACAGAATTGGTAGAGAAGGATCAAAACAGGAATTTTGAAAAGTGACAAATAAATACCTAAAAATCTTGGAAAAGAACCATGAAGTGAATTAGATGTGAAAAATGGACCGGTTTAGGGTGAACTAGACCTGAACCGGATTGAACCATAAATAATCGGTTTAAATATTCATTTTTCTAGGTAGCTTAAAACATTACTTGGGAAAATTGAAGTCATCGTTACATAGAAAATGAATTTAGAAAAACTTATAATTTTTTTTTATTTTTTAGAAAACTGGTCGAATCGAGCCTGAAACTGATCGACTTTCATTTTCGAGTCACTGAATCCGGTCTAACCGAACCGGTCAATGGACCGCCTGCCAGGTCAATGTCTAGTCAGCAGTTATGAACAATAAGCAAGTGACACATAGCAGAATGTGCCCAGTCAGCCACTCGGTCAGTGTTTGAAAGCGCTGACCAATTAGACCGTGACACGTTTCCTAGTGAGGCACAAACTATAGCTCTGACGAGGGACTTTCTTGCAACCTTAGTAGCTGAATTTAGGTTCTTTGAAATTGGAGAGAAGTCATCCATCTCACTACAAGCTCCTTTCCACTCGAGGATCCCCGGAGATGCACCGACAAGCTTGTAGAGTAAACTTGCTCCCCGGCTATCTACGACCAGAATCGGTCAAGTAGCATTCGAGCCATCCCCGGAGCAACCATGACCAATCCAAGCACCCCAGACATTCCCTAGTGGAACCTTGGCCTTCCCTGAGTCATTTTGGTAAGTCCCCTCTACCGCCCTTCACCGGAATTCACTATTCGCAATGTACCTTGCCCGAGAACAAAACATAGAAATGCTCACTACTAAGTTTATCAATTGAGTCGAGGTTTGTTCCAGGAACGATCCCCAGGAAGATATCAATCCCATATAAATGAAAGCTTCGATCACTGACTCCTCACCAGTGAGTAACTGAATTTTTCTCTCTCTAGGACAATTTTTTGGTGAAGCTCCGTTCGAACTCACTTCTAAACCAAAATGGGTGTTTTAAAGCTCGAAATGAACTAGGGGATGTTGGGAAGAAGATTAGTACCATATTAGGACTCAATTAGGATAAATTTAGGTTGAATTGATATAATTCAAGTTTAAGGAACAAATTTCAATTTTTTGAATGTTTGGGGACTTATTTTCAATTTTTGAAAAATTGGGGGTTTTTTGTAATTAAGAGAATTATGGTGTGCCAAGATGAAAATTAAAGAAATTAGGGACTCAAATGAATGATTTGATAATCTTAGGGTCCTAATTGGAAATAAGGTATACTTAAGGACTAAAACATAACTATTGGAAAGTTATGGGTCTTAAGTGCAAGTACCTTATTATTTGGGGCATAATTGCCCAAATAATTGTAGCAATGGATCACCTAAGAGTACGTGCAAAGAAAAGCTACATCAAGCTGGGAAACCCCCGGGAGGACTAAGTATTGGAATACAAGTTAGTGGGAATTTTTGACATCGGTCCCGGTTGGGACAATGAGTAATGTTTTAAATTTGAAAACACTTTTTTCTAGAAATAGTTTCCTGACTACGTGAAATTGCTTAAAAATTTTGGGAGTTATTTCTAAGTAGAGATAGAGATGCTCTAGTTAGCCCAAGACCAACAGGCACGGGCTTAGGCCCGTAGACAAGAAGATGAGTAATGAGCATAAGAAAACTCATAAAAGTGGAAAATTGTGTGTGATAGCTATCGAGACATGAACAGGGTTGTCAAACTCACTGGGCTGGTGGTTACCAAGCTGAAGCTAATCGTCAAACTCGTTGGACTGGTAGCACCAAGCCGAAGCGAGGATAGCAAGCTCATGGGGGACAGTAGCACCAATGATAAAAGATCTTAAACTAAAAAGACTTGTATTTGTGCATGCATGAGATACGAAACCATCGAGGCACCCGATATAGGATAGTGCTAGTTCCATGAGCTACTGGATGACCCAAGGAGCATAAGGGAAGTTTATCGTCTAGTAAGTCAGGAAGCTCAGGGAGTTTCATGCGCATTGAGACCAAGGAAGCAGGGGGAGGTCCCGTACCACTATAGCTGACACGGAGATTATTGAGGTCTAAGTGATGGGTCGTAAGGCTCACTCAGACTTGTGGTAAAAGGTGAGACCTTCTACTAATAGTGGTTGGTAGAGGTGCTCCGGACCACAAGTGGAGCAGTTAGGGGATGCTTTATGAATGTGTGAACCCTTTGATGATAAAAGGATGGGTGTTTTCATGATGAACCAACATAATAATGGTTGTAAATAAATAAACTACCAAAAATGTTTGCCTAAAGTATGTTATGAAATTTACCCCTCACTAAGTTGTAGAACTCACCCCCTCCCCTAAACACTTTTTCAGGGAAAACGCTCCCGTCGAGAAAACTAAAAGCTAGAGGAGCAAGCAAGAAGTACTATCAAGAGATAAAGTTTTATTTAGTTTTTTTGTAAATTTTGTTATGGAGAACAGGTGTGATTCTAAGCCTTTAACTTCTCCAGTCTATTTGGTAGAAATACCAATTTGGTTTAGGGAGGGTGGTAGGTTGATCACGGGGCGCCAACCAAACTGGGTTGAGGCGTGACATGTAGAGTCTAGATAGGGAAAAACTTCACTCATCAAATTCTCATTGTCAGGTTGCCAATTGTTGCACAACTTTATTCTAGAAGGATCCCTTTGATGAGCACTAGCTGCCCATATTTAGAGCTACGACCACCACCCCTTCGCCGATAACAAAACAAAGCTCTCTCTCTAGAAAATATTTTCTGGCAAAACTCCATTTAAGCTCAATTTTAGGTCAAATAAAGTCATTCAAAGTTCATGATGCTCGTAGGAAGATGGGGAAAATGATTAGTAGCATGCTAGGAAGGAATTAACTAGTTTCAAATGTTCAATTTGATTAATCAAAGAATTAGGGGGCTAAAATGCATTTTTTGCCAAAAATTGTGCAAAATTGGGAATTTTCAAAAATTGGGGGACTTTTGTGAAATTGTCATAAATTAGGAGGCAATTGGTGATTTAGAGGAAATTAAGGACTTAATTATAATTAAAATTAATTTTGGGATTTTAATTACCATTAAAAGAAATTATAAGGATTTATTTACAATTTAAATAAGTTTATTGGATAAGCTTATAAATTTAGAATTTTTGTTAACTAATTAGGGATTAATTGCCACTAGAATAAATCTAAGGACCCTATGTAATTAGGAGAAAATCTAGGGATTTAAATGAAATGAATCAGGTAACTGAATGATTAGTTATCCATAATAATGTAGGTACAAAAAGGTGACTACTACCTACAGTCCGGGAACACCCCAGAAGTATCAGCAACCCCGCTCGGACAAGCGAGTCATGACACACGGGTGAGTGGGATTTCCGACATCACACCCGGTTGGGGTGATGAGCATACTTTTCGATTTAAAAACCATTTTTTTTACAAATAGTCTCCCCTAACTGCATAAAACTGCTCAAATATTTTGGGAGCTATTTCTGAGAAGAGTTAGGGTTGCTCTAGTGCGCCCAAGGCCAATGGGCATAGGCTTAAACACATAGACAAATAGAGAAGTTATGAGCTTGTGAAAAATCCACAAAAATGATAAATTGTGTGACATAGCTACCGAGCCAAGGTCGGGTTGTTGAACTCATTGGGCTAGCAGCTATAGAGTCGAAGCCAAGTTGTCAAACTCATTGGGTGGTGCTTATCGGTTCGAAGCTGAGTTAGCAAACTCATGGGGCTGGTGGCACCAAATATAATGGTCTTAACTAAAAGACTCTTGTTTGTGCATGTTGAGATACGGAACCATCGAGGCACCCGGTATGGGGTAGTGTTGGTTCTAAGGGCTGTTAGACGACCCATGGAGCATAACGGTAGTCTTGTAGTCTAGTAAGTCAAGATGCTCTGGGAGCTTCATGCACATTTAGACCGAGGAAGATAGGGGAGAGGTCTCGTCCCACTATGACAGACACGAAGATGATTCAAGTCTAGGGGATGGATGAAAGGGCTCACTCAGACTTGTCGTAGAAGGTGTGACCTTCTATAAGGGTGATCGATAAAGGCACTTTGGACCACAAGTGTAGTATTTGGGACTTCTCTGCGGACGTATGATCCGTTTTATGATAAAGGGTAGTTTATTGTGTGTTAAAACTAAATTAAGAAAATCGAAATGATAAGTTGTATTCTCATGAACTTATCCTTACCTTATTACCCACTCACAAAGTTATAGACTCACCCTTCACTTAGACCCTTTTCAGGACAATATGAAGAGAAGCGCTCGGAAGAAATACATCCCATGGTAAGCCCCATGCAACTATTATGTTATGGCATATTTTATAAATTATTTCATAATATTTTGTGTAAACCCCGCCCTTTGGAGTTAAGGAAAACCGAGAAAAGAACCGGTCAAACCGAGTGAGAAACACCAAACCGGTTCAAAAACCCGATCATTAGAGAATGAGAAATTTGGGAAATTTACAACTCCCAAGTGACCAGAAGGGTTCATAAAACCTTGGAAAAGGACCTTAGGACAATTTGGGAGAGAAAACTAGACCGATTCAGGAGAACCGAATCCGAGCCGAATTGAATCAGTTCATGAACTAGAACCGATAGAGAAAGGAAAAACTAGGAAATTTATGGATCCCGAGTGACCTAAATAGTCACAAAAATCATGAAAAAGGACTTTAGGATGAATTGGAGATGAAAACTAAACTAGTTTAGGTGAATCGGATCCGAACCGAATTGAATCAATTTGGACTAGTTTAAACCACTATTGAACCGGATGCTAAATTCATTTTTCTAGGTGGCTTAGAAAATTCAAATTGTAGAATTGAGGCCACCATTGGATAGAGAATGAATTTAGATAAATTTAGAAATTTTTTATTTTGAAAAATTCTATTGAATCAGGACTGAACTGGCCAGTTTAAGCTTTGAACCCGGTTCGGACCGGTCCGATTTGGAACAATCAAATTCCTTTAGATGACAGCACTGTTTACTCGCTGAAAAACTGACCAGCATCGGTGAAGATGAAAAGCCACCAGCCAGGGAGTTTCAGGCAATGAATGACCACTATTAAGTGCCAATCAGATGGCCAAGAAGTCCCCATGCTTCCTATATAATGAGCCCCTCCTCATTCATCCTCTACACACCTAAAAACTCCACTCTCTCCCTACTGCTCCATTTTTTGGTGAAACTCAAACCAAAGCTCCGATATAGGGTCTTTTTTGAGCCAAAGAAGGTATGGTTGGGTTCTTTGGATTCGGGGAGAAGTCAGCTACACGCCTATAGTCTCCATTTGCTCCAAGGGTCACCGGAGAAATGTCGGCGTGATAGAACACTGAAGCAGTTCCGACGGACTAAAGCTACCCTGTTTTGACGGAGTTGAAATCGGTCAATTCGAGCCCTTCTCAAGCCAAACCTAGCCCTCCCAACACCTCCATAGCCCTCCTACAACTGAATTAGAGCGGAAATGTAAGCCAATTTGGCTCCCCTCTATAAATTCTTATCGGTGCTAGAGAGAACCTGCAGATTTTCAATGACTAAATTCTCACTCAATTCAGCATCAATTGATGCAATTCTTAATCCTAGGAGGAACTTTAGGACAAGAGCTATCTGCCCAGATTGAAAGCTTGGATCGTCGCGCCCTTGACGGTAAGCTTTCAAAGCTTTCTCTCTCTAAGACTAGTTTTCCGGTGAAGCTCTGTTTGAGCTCATTCTGGCATTAAATCGTGTGATTCAAAGTGCAATTGAATCATATAAAGGTGTAGGAACTCCAATCTAACTTCAATTTCAACAATTAAGCTCATTTGATTGGCCAATTTGATGAAATCAAATTCAGTTGAGTTAGAAGGTTGAAATTGGCGAAAATTTTGGGGATTTCAAAAATTCAAGGGACTAAAGTGCAATTTCATAAAATTGAGGGCCAATTGGGCATGATAAAGATGTTGGAGGACCAATTGGGCAAATTTTGGAATTTTTGAGCAAAACTTACCATTTTTGTAAAGTAGGGGCAAATGGTAATTTTGGAAAAGTTGGGAACCAAAATTGGAAATTTGGGAAATTTGAACCCCTTTTTGTGATTTGAGGTCCTAAGGTGAAATTTAGAAGTTTTGGCACTCAATTTGGGGAAAAATCGGCATTAGGGACCTAAAGTTAAAGAAAAAAAATTTTACAGACCTAATTGCAATTAATTAAAAAGTTTGAGTATTTGCTCCATTCATGATGAATGAAGACTATTAGGACAAGGGATAATGAACAAGGATATTCATATCGTGTAGGAATACGATGTACCAGAAACGCCAACCAGAACTAGTTCGCATGAAGGCAAAGAACCGGTTAAGAGGAAATCACTGCATTCACGGGTGAGTGGGATTTTTATATCATACCCGATTGGGATGATAAGAAACTCGGAAATAAAAACCCACTATTAAGTGATATTTTAACCATCACACTTGAGAGGAGTGATGTGGAAATTACGCAAAAAAACTACTTACCAATTGTAAGTAGATCATACCCGATTGGAATGATGAACTTCTTGGAATGAAGTAGAAAACCCACTGATCGGCTATAAGCGAACACATCTTCATACTTGGTTGGTATGATGGAAAGATGAAAAGTTTATTTTGTCGGAAGTGCTCTCCCCTAACTATGTGTCACTGCTTAAAACTTTTGGGAGGCCTTCTTGCAAGAGCTTGAAAAACTCATATAGGTCTGAGGTCTTGGTTTTGGAACATGGGGCTAATATGCCCGATTTTGAAAATCTCGTACAGTGGGCCCGAGGTAGTTGGCACGAGCAGGAGCTCGTAAACAAACATGATTTAAGCCATGAAAACTTAATTGAATGAATTATTTGGCCATGGTTCCGAGACAAGACCGACATACTCGATGGACTAGCGGTAGTGCGACATGACAAGTATACGGACCAATCGAGACAAATAGCTGTAGGTCGAGTTGAGGGATGGGGTTGTTGGACCAGTAGCACCACAGATTATATGGCTTATGTGGAAAATTATTGATTTGTGTATGCACTGAGTTTATGGGACCTTCAAGATGCCCAAGAGGGGTAGCGATGTGTCCTAGGGCTCTAGACGACATGGTGGAGATAAGGGTAGTTAGTCGTGTCACAAGTCTTGAGAAGCTCGACGTAGCTTCATGCACACGAGACCAGGGTGGGGACGGGATGAGGTCTCTGTCCTCATAGGACACAGAATTTTGTTACGGGATTGAGGGTCGGATGTAGCATACATCCACTCATTCTTAGGGTAGAAGTGGACGTGCTTCTATCTAGGTGGCCGATAAAATCACTCTGACACCACAAATTGGTATAATGGACGTGTTGGCCTGTGAATGTGTGTTCCCTTCATGATGAAGGGCATGTGTTGAGTGAATAACACACCATCGAGATGAGAAATGGCTATGAAAACTGAGATTTGAGAATGAGATATTTTAAATGAAAATAAGGAGTCTGGCACACTCCAATTCAAACTATTCTTTTTGAAAATAAAGTCTTAAACCCCATTCACTGAGTTGTCGAACTCACCCCCTCCCTTATACCCCTTTCAAGTAACTAAAGGAAAACCTACCCAAGGACTTCCAGTTAACTACACCTGCAAAACAAGTATGAAAAGTTTAAATTTCATGCAGTTTTAATTAATGTTATTCTAGGAAAGATACAAGTTTAAAAGACACCTTACTCCTCACAGTTTAAAATAAGAGGAAACCCTTAATAAACTAGGAGAGTGGCAGGTTGATCATAGGGATCTAACCAAACCAGGTCGGGGTATGACATTCTGGATTTCGCCTAACTCCTGTCGGTATCAAAATTATTGGTACACTAGAAGGAGTGGTTGATCATGGGGATTCAACCAAACTGGGTTAGGGTATGACAACAAGAGTGGTTTAATTACCTCTCTAAAGTCTAGAGAAAGAGAATGGGCAGAGACATAACGTAACCTGAGAGGAAGGGGGAGAAACCCTCTATTGGATTTTGGAGGTTGGGACAAGAGTAAGCCAAGGAAGGACCCATTCACGTCTACATGACATGTAATAAGCCAAAGGATAGCATTCAATTTGGTATTATGGAATAGATAAGAACATAATTAAGAAGGGAAAATGGTTATTCAATGGAATAATAAATTTAATGTTTCTCTTATTTAATCAATGGGGTTGAAACCCAAAGGACTCATTCGATAAGATGGAATTCCCTAAATAGATGAGCATTCAGGCTCCTATAAATAGGAGGGCACAAGTGAGATAGAACCATCTCCTCTAAATTCTAGAGGCCAAGCAACCATCTAAGCTAGAAATCCCAATTGTCAGTGCAATCCTAATTTGGAGGGAGAAAGAAAGAACCTACTTGGAGAAGACTGATGCAGACAACCTATGAAACTGATAGCCGTGGGTGACCAAGAATGGAGAAGGGAATTAAGCTTGCATAACACCCACAATGGAGGAAAACTTACCCTTCAGAAACTAGGGAAAATTGAAAATTTAGACCCAACAATCCTGATAGTGCATTCAGAGCTAGATAATTGGAGCATGACTTCTGAATCAAAGAATTGAAATACTTACTAAAGAGCTCAAACTCTTCAATATAACTACTAAGGAAGAAAGGGAGAGCATTAGACTTCAGAAGAAATGGTTTTGAAGATTCGATCGATGCCATCTAGTGTCTCCTGAGTACAATCTAAGTAAGAAAGTGATGGGAAGATGAAGTTGTGCTAAATAGGAATTCAGAAAGGGAGAAACTCACCTCATGGTTGGCAAGCGGCAACCTACACAAAAGAGAAGAGGGGTGGTCGACATGTGGTAGTTCAAGACACGATTGGATTAATCGAACATCAAGGAGTGTGGAAGGGGGATTCCTTCAATTGATTTGGAAACTTAAGAATCTTGCAATCATCAATTAACTAACAAAATGAATGGAAGAAGGACAGTCATACCTAAAGTGATGTCGAAGATGGAATGAAAGGAGGATGGGAGGAGAATGAGAAGCTCCTTCGACCGTCGACGGTTCTTCAGATGCCCTATATCTTGAGAGGGATTCTTGAAGAAACTAGTCATCAGATTCTAGAGCTACGAGCATTTGGGGCGGAACGTTTCAAGAAGGAAAGACAGTATTGCCCCCAAATTTCTAATAAATCACACGCTGTGCCATCCCAAATGAAAAAGATCAAAATGCCCCTCTCAATGGAAAGCAATTACCAAATTTCATTTGAGGATAATTACCTAATGTGCCCCTAGTCGTAAAATGACTAAATGACCTTGAGATATGGAAATAATTATAAGTCATACAATCCTAGCCTAAATTACCAATTTGCTTTTCCAAAGTTAATGGAATTACGGGCATACCATTTAGTAATTTAAATAACTAAAATGCCCTTATGAAATGAATAAAACTACAATAATTCCATAAAGGGCATATTTGGGAGGATAAATAAGGTTAGGGTACCAAAATTATGAAAATGCCCCTAAAGGCATAATTGGAGTATGGAGTAAATTTCGAGACTTGATTATTGACCAAAATTCTTCAATCATCGGATTCGGAGTGGAAGGTACAAAGGCCAGATATTAGTTTCGTATATAATATATATAGATTTAAATAAGAAAATAGGGTGTAAGGGCAAAACCATAATTTTGGAAATATTGCGGTATAGTGTAATAAATGCCCGGATTATGGTCCGAAAAATATTTATTAACCACGTATGATATGCAAGTAACAAAACATACATGATCATGCGAGAAGAGAATGCAGATTCGGGAATTCCTCTAAGATGAACATGTTTTCAAATAACGATAAGTGAGATTTCTGGTATCGAGTCTGATTGGATCAGTGATGTGATATTACTCGTAACAATTTACTACATTAATCACTTATAAAATTATTTTTCAAAAATATAATCTCATGACTGTGTAAAATTGTTTAAACTATTTTTGGATGTATATTTCAATTTAGAGAATGAATCCTTGTTATAGGATTTCCGTTTTAATGTGTGTGAACACACTTCAAGTGAAGAATCTAAATCAACTTATCTATGCATATGGGTAGCACCAATTATCAACAAATATTTGATTAGATTTCTTTTTGTAAAAGTAGGCCCAAGGCCATGATTTTTAAAAGAGTAGTGGGTACAAGGCCATGTTTTGAAAACTCGTACAAGTAGGCTCAAGGCTAATAGAAACCGATCAAACCCTGTAAATAAGTTATGATTTAAGAGACTGATAAAATAATCATAAATTGATAATATTTGCTAAATTTGCTGAGCTAGAGTCGTGTTAGAACCCGTTGGGCTAGTTTCACAAAGATAATAGTATGAAATAAAATAATTATATATGTGATTGCAATCGTTCTTAACTAAATAGACGTCTTGCATGGAATAATGTTGGTTATAAGGGCTACTGGGCAGAAAGGTTGGTACAAGGGAAGCTGTGATGTTTCGATATGTCTTGAAGATGTTGATGCTTCGTGCACAATGAGACAAATGGGATAGAAGAGTGAGCTATCACCCTTCATATGGGGATCGAAGTATCAATAAATATAGGGGTTGGGCCAAGGTGCTCACATAAATGATGTAGTGGAGGTCATGGCATCTCACCAAAGTGGAATATATCGAGTTTGTACGATTTGTTCTACGATTATTTGATCTATTTATTGACAAATAGTGTGTGATTGTTTGTCTAATACAAACGTATATGAATTTTATCTTAAATAAAATTATAAAATACATTTCGGATAGTAAGAACATAATTTTTAATTTGTAATATATAAATGATAAAATTTAACTAAAAATTATGTGAAATATTTTTAATAATAAACAAGTATTGACTTGTTAAATGTAATTTCAATTCATAGAGATTAAATAAAAATTATTTATATAAAAATTCGGATACCTGAGTTTTACTAATTATAAATAAAACTAAATTTTTAATAATTGTTATGATGATCTCAAAGATAATCTCCATTGTGCTATCAATCACATACCACTTCATGTGTTGGATTCAATTGACATCAAATTGCTTTGATTTCATACAGTTTTTTGTATTCTAATATAATGAGAGATTATTTTTTTAAAAAATAAGCTTTTAATTCATTGTTCCGTATGAAAATTAATTTAAACTTATGAAATTTAAAATTTTGTCAAAAAATAAGTCTCACCCCATTAAAATTTAGAGTTTATCCAATATTTTTTTTACCTTTTGTCCATTCTCTTCATTTTCTCCAAATACGCATTCATTTTTCTATTTTTACTTAATCATTCATTATTTTATTTTGCATGATTACATTCATTTAATTATTTTTCCAATTAAATTGTACTAACTTAAATCATAAATATAAATTTATTTTTCAATTTTATGATTTAAAATATAACAAATCTATAGAGAAAGAATGAATATAAATAAAATTATTATGTATTTTATAATAAATTTACATATAAATTAAATAGTGATAATATATATTATATTGAACGCTTTTAAAAATAAATTTTCCAATTTTATATCTTAAAATTAGTTTTACCTTCAAAATGAGCATCAATTCAATTTTATCTCATAAAAGTTATATTTTTTTAAACGAAATTATAATAACACAATTATCGAACTAATAAATGAGATTTTATGAGTTAATATATTATTCTAAAAGTAAGTACCTCCCTACGTTTCATTTTTCATATCTGTTAAAGACAATCAATATATAATAAATAAATTTAAAATGAAATGAGATATTTGAAATTCACATCTTTTATTAATTTTAATTATATTTTTATATATTAATTATGTAATGTTTTTATATAAAATAAGTTATATACAACTTTATTTGATATGCAAATTATGTTTTATAATGAATTTAGATAAAATGAATACACTATAAAAATATTTGTATTATAAATTATTATTTAAATTATATTATAAGTAGCATATATATCAAACAGTGTACCATTTATTGAATCCTTATTCCATCCATATAACCATAAATTAATATATTGCTTCTTCAAAAATTTATAAGTAGGCATGTGCTCATTCAATTCCCTCTACTTTAAGCCATGAGTCTCCTCCATAATTGAGCAAATAATAGCGCCGTTAATGCAGTGGTGGACATGATTTTGGCAAGTAGTTGAAATGAGGATCCCCGTGCAGGTTTGATCTACGAGTTTCCAAAGCTTAAGCTATCTTGACAAGGAACGTGTGCTTCATTATGATTTCAATATCCCAATATTCAAATTTCGTTGTATATGGGTTTCGATGCGTGTAGCATTTTCCCTTTAGTTGATACAGCCTTGAGTTTGAGTTTATAGTTGAAATCTACTAATTGTCCGGGACCTTTAGAAAATTAGTTGTGACTAATCCTGATTTAGCAGCTTGAGTTGGAGATCGATTGAGAGGGAAGACTGGTGTGGATAACCAAAAAAAGCTGATGAAAAGGATCCTATTGAAAGGACTTTAGGCCATTCTTTATGGGTAGAGAGATAAGAAGAACCACAACCTACAACATTGAAAAGAAAAAGGGAATAGGAAAAAAGATTTCAAAATCAATCACATGAAGGAAAAGGGGATATGCTTTGCTGGTTCCATGAAATTGCTACTTGCCCCCTCCTGCAAAATGCCAATTCAATAGGTAATTTCAGATAAAACCGTATCTTTTGGAATAAAAAAAAGGTCAAAACAACCCAAGAGAGGAAAGAGAGGAAGAGAGATCAAAAGAAAGAGAGGGGGTACCTTTGCTTCTTTCATAAGATTTACCAAGGAAAGAGAGGAAGACCATGATCAAAGCAACCGCAGCTATTAGGCCGATGAGTATGGCCAGCGTCTTCTCCACGTTATCGTCGCTGCTGGGTCCTATATATGTCAACCCAGACCAGTATCAAGGTGAAGTGGCTTGCTTTTGGAGTAAGCCAAGAAAAATGGCACGGCTGATATAGCGATGTTATTCATGAACTTAAATATTGATCAGAGGAAATTTAGTATTAAATTGTCAGTATATCCAAGATATTCTCAAGATTAAGGTATGCTTGTCCTGGCAAAAAAGGTTTAAGATTCTGACATATGAGTGTGTATCTGCTGTGTTACTGTGTACTTACCGTCTCCTGCATGGGATCGAATCCCACCTTCAAAGTACCGAACGTAGCACTTGCCCAGGAACATGTCCCCCCACCTGGCGCCGCCGCAGTTGCTCTTCAGCTGTCCGATTGCCTCTGTCAGGCAGTCCTGGCACTCGCCGGAGCTAAGATCCTGCACGCACTGGGCCACCGCACGGGCGCCGCCCGACCACCCTGTCCTGTACGGCTTGTACGTCCCATCGCTGGTCTCCACGTAGCCGAGAACCGAGTCCCTCTTAGCCGCTTCATCTGAATTAAATCTGAAGAGAAGATTACATAACAAAGGTTAGTATGTGAGATCAGATCCCCAGAAGAGACTGCAAAATGAGCATAGAAACATCTGAAGAAATCTTCTACAAACTTTCTGAATTGTTTTTCAAAATACATAGCATTGTCGGAAAACATGCCTTGTGATCCTACAATTTCTATATGATTATCAAATTTCATTTATATTAAAATTTAAAATATCTAATAATTTTATAGGTGGTGTGGAAGAGAATGTTTATTAGTTACTGGTATCCAGAAATGGGTGCGCATTTCTTCAGCACGACAGTCTTGTCCTGGACACCGAGGAAGGTGGCATTGTCGTATTTGACGAGGCAGCCGTCGAGCTGTAGGAGGCCACCGCATGAGCCAACGCAAAGCGTCCCAAGGCGGCTCACGGCTTGGTTCACGCACCGGGAACAGTCGTCGACGTTGAGGTCACCCCGGCACTGGAAGAGGCCATAGAGAGGGCTGTTCTGCGGTGATGAGCCGGAGCCGAAGCCGGAACCAGGGCCGGGGGCGGTGAAGTTGCTGTAGGTGGAGAACTCGGCCGAGTTGACGAGGGAGGTGAGGAGGGAATTGAGTACCTCCTGGTAGGGGGAGCCCGGGGAGTACTTGAGCGTGGAGCAACCGCCGAAGACGAAGGTATCGATGGAGGAAGAGACGGTGGAGGCCAGGAAGGGGAGGACCCAGAGACAGGAGAATCTGAAAGAGGAAGATCTTGCAGGGGACGACATGCTCTGTTTTTCCTTCGTTTGAAATATGACAACCCGAGTTGGAAAGCCGGATGGAAAAGCTAACTATGTGAATGAATGAGAGCTTCACCCAGAGAGAGAGAGAGAGACTTATGTAATCATTTGCATGCTGAGCAAAGAGCGAAGCGGAGGGAGTTTCATGTGCGTATGGGTTACTTGGAAGGGAGTTTACTTGATGGGTCGAGAAATTGTGGTACGACAATTGATGGTTGGGCAGTGGAGTGAACACATTTGAGGTAATGATTAAGCCTTTAAATGACTGTCTTATCTGCATAGCACCTTGAGTGAACTCCTGTGTATGGAGGGAGCAGAATACTTTATGTATAAAATAATGGATAGCCAAGTCTTTATCTTTTAGGTGGAATGCAACTTGCCATGTCTGTTTTACAGTTCATGGCTAATTATTGGTGCAAACACTTCATATTATCAAAACAAGTTCTCCATCAGGTAGTCCGAATTTGTGCTGCTGTTCTATGGAAGAGCGAAGCTATCAATGCAAAGGGCACCAAAGTGGTGATGGCTTGATATTTGTCTACAAAAGGAGAGTGGTATGGGTTTGTCTACTAAAGGGTGGATTGTGTATCAAACTATTTACTTTATTAGGATGTTACCATTTGGAGGAGAATCTCATCTTCCACCTCTTGGTTCTATAGAAAAATATTATAAACTAGAGTTGGCATTAGACCTCTTATTTCTAATATCTAGTACGATTGGGAGTGGTGATAATATCTTGTCCAATTGCTATAGATGTCAAATTAATTCATATAAAATAAAAAGAACAAAAAAACATGTTTATACCTTATAGAGTACTACGTCATTACCCATTTCTTTTAGAAAGTAGAATCTGATGTGAAATTAAGCAAGAAAAATCGTGTAATAAGCCAGTTATAGCAATGAGTCTGATTGCACAACGGTTCCATGAACACAAGTTTCACTGATGATGCGTGGTCATCAGAAAGCGAAAGTATAGCTGTTCGTCCCATTAAACAAAAAGTGCAATGCGATATTATTGTTATTATAATAATAATAATAATAATAATTGATGATAACCCTGCACTTGTAATCCATTAAACTTTTTATGATCCTGGTTGCACAACCGTCCCATGAACACAAGTTTAACTGATGGCGGGTCACAGAAATTCTAGTTGTGGTCTGAATAAACAAGTCCATTATGATTGGTGACATGTAAAATGACAATCCTCACATCACTCGTACACATTTTATACTGCATTCCATTATATGATAATCCTCCACTTATTATCCATAAAACTTTATCTCGAATATAACATGAACCATCAAAGTAGCCCCAATCCAGAAGTGCTTATTCTACTCATACTCCAAGGAAGAGAGGGGTAGGTGGGTGAAGAAAGTGATCTGTTATTGGTGTCACATGGGGGTAAAAGGATGGATGACGGTTCAGAGGGCAGGAGGCAACGGCCCTGGGGCATCTTCTTGGCAGCTTGTGAAGCACTCCAAGACTGCGTCTACGCAACCGGTAACGCATTGTGCAGGATCCCCCACGGTTGTTGTTGTGGGAATTATGCAATTAATCAAGCACTTTAGGGGAGCCTTAAACAAGCATTGGAGACCGCAGTCGATGATTGCACCATCACAACCCAGTAGACAAGTTGATAGTCCGTAGGGCCCGTTTCTAAAACGATCTGTCACCTCATCCAGTGAAGACTCCAGTGAAGACGACCTTACCTGCACGGATAACATGATTAGAAGAGCCACAAAAATGAGTCGTCCTGCAGCAGTAGTATCCATGATCGCAGGTTGTAAGCTAAACTTGGCCAGGCAATTATGATGTATATCGTGACTAAATAGATCGATGCTTAGTGACAAATGCGGCTGCTAAGACGGGTTTTATAAGTATAGCTAAAGAGGGAAGTGAAAAAGGCGTCTGGAGCACTTATTTTTAGATCATGAAGGAAGTGTGTGAATTGTTGAGCAAAGTAGTCTTAGAGCAACTTTTCACTTTTGGTACTGTTGTATCAAGAAAATGCATTCAGCGAGTTCCTTATTTGTCGGGCAACAATAATCTTAATTTGCGATTTTATATTTATACTCGAACATGTCACATTTTATATTATTCTCTATTTTCTTCTTTATTTTTAATGTGACTTCATAATTGATCGTGTGAATGTGTTCCAATATATTCATGTGTATGTTGAACAAATCTGTTGCATAAATTTCTTGAACAGAAAAAAAATTTAAAGCAATTTCATTATTTATTATAGAAAAAATAATTTAATGGAGAAAAAACTCAAAATTATTTTTTATAACAATGAAAAAAAAGACATATCTAAAATAATTTGTATGTATAAATCATTAAATTTTCTTATAACAAGCCTCTCTAAATTATTTTTTTAGTGCGAATAAAAAAAATCTGAATAAATTTGATTTTTTGTAACATAAAAAACTTAATTATACAGTAAGAGATCATGTAGTATATAATCATATTCTCTCTAAAGGTATTACTCATCCCTCAAAAGTATAAAGTGTAAAGAATACGAACTAATTCAAGTTTCGACCATTACTAAATAAGAACTCTAACATCAACCATTTTCTCCACCTCCAAATGCGAATTCGGATTCACTAGAATTGAGAGTAAGTCCTATATCTTTCTGCATACTTTTTTAATCTCGAAGATCACCGAAAAAGTATCAGTGAGCTTGCATAATACAGTCACACCGATTGTCTTGAAATAGTAGAAATTTTTTAGCTAAATTTCAGCTATCTTTATCATGCCCGGACCCGGTTTAGTCAGATCCCCATGAACAATCCGCCACTCTCTTTAAGGTTTCCCCCTTCTTTTATTTAAAAGAAATCAGGCGTAATCTTAATTATTTTTCCTAGAATAACATATATCAATAAAAATGCAAGTTTAAGATAATTAAGCATACATGAAAAAGGGTAACGCTTGTGTTATATTTAGTCATTTCTCTATTTCCTGAAAATAGATAAAAAAATAGTGGGCGAGTTTCTACAAATCAGTGAATGAGTATTTTAAAAATAGAGTTTCAATAAAATAGTTTTTTTATTAGAGTGTGCAATACTCCTTATTTTCTTTAAAACATTTCATCTTTAAAATCTCAATTTTTAAAATCATTATTCCTAATTAACCACAGTCGGTATGTTTAACAATCAACACACACCCTTCATCATGAAGATATCACACATTCATAGGGCAACACGTCCACTGCACCCACTTGTGATATCGGAGCGACTTTACCGGCCACCTAGATAGAAACCCATCCACTTCTACCTTGAGAGTGAGTGGATGTACGTGACATCCGACCCTCAATGCCGTAAAGAAACTCCATGTCCGTATGAGGACAGAGACCTTATCCCAACCCCACCCTAGTCTCATGCGCATGAAGATATGTCAAGCTTCCTTCACTGCTGGCACGACAATTTGCTCTTATCTCCACCATGTCGTCCAGTAGCCCCTACGACACATCACTACCCCTCTTGGGCATCTTGAAGGTCTCGTACCTCAGTTCATGTACAAAACAAGAGTTTTTCTCATAAGTCATTTAATCTTTGGTGACACTAGTCCAACGGCCTCGACTCTCAACTTCACCTGCACCTGTTTGTCTCGACTGGTCCGTCGACCTATCTTGTCGCACTTCCACCATTCCATCGAGTATGTCGGTTATTTCTTGGTACTATGACCAAACACATAATTCATTAAAGTTTTCATGGCTTAGTCTCATGTTTGTCTATGAGCTCCTGCTCATGCCAACTAGCCTTGAGCCCAATGTACGAGTTTTCAAAATCGGGCATTTTAGACCCAAGTTCCAAAACCGATGCCTCTGACCTATCTGAGCTATTCGAGCTCCCGTCAAGAAGGTCTACCAAAAAGTCTAAGTATTGGAATATAGTCAGGGGAGAGCACTTCTGACAAAATAATTTTTCAACTATTCATCACACCAATCGGGTGTGAGGACATCTCTACTCATAATCGATGAACGGGTTTTCTATTTCCTTTTATAAAGTTTATCATATCAATCAAATATGATCTAATTACAACCGGTAAGTAGTTTTTTCCGCATAATTTCCACATCACTCCATCTAGGTGTGATGTTTAAAATTCCACTTAGTAGTGGGTTTTCATTTCCGAAGTGCTCATCATCCCAACTGAATATGATGTGAAAATTCTCACTCACCTATTAATGTCGTGATTCCTTCTTAATCGGCTTTTAGATTCCTCGAGAGCTTGTCTTAGCTGGTGTTCCCAGTAATTCGTGTTCCTAAATGATATGAACATCCTTGTTCATTATCATTTGTCTTGATAGCCTTTATTTATCACGAATGAATAAAATACCCAAACTTTTCGATCAATTACAATTAGGTCCCTAAAGTTCTTTTTCTTTAACTTTAGGTCCCTAATACTGATTTTTCACCAAATTGAGTCCCAAAACTTCAAAATTTTACTTTGGGAGTTCAATTTATTCAAAATTATAAAAAGGGGTTCAAGTTTCCCAAATTCTCAATCTGGTCCCCAACTTTTCCCAAATTATCATTTTGCCCCTAGTTTACAAAAATGGTAAATTTCACCCCCAAAATTCCAAAAATGGACCAATTGGTCCTCCGACATCTTTTTCATGCCCAATTGGCACTCAAATTTAGGAAATTGCACTTTGGTCCCTCAAATTTTTGAAATCCCCAAAATTTTCCCTAATTTCAACCTTTCAACCTAACTGAATTTGATTTTATCAAATTGACTGATCAAACGAGGTTAATTGTTGAAATTGAAGATATATTTAATTTCCTACACATCCATATGATTCAATTGCACATTGAATCGCATGAATTGACGTCAGAACAAGCTCAAACGGAGCTTCGTCAGAAAACTGAATGTAGAGAGATAAAGCTTCGAAAGCCTACCGTTAGGGGCGCGTCGATCCAAGCTTTTGATCTAGGCAGATATCTCTCATCCTAAGGTTACTCCTAGAATTAAGAATCACCTCAATTCATGTTGAATTGAGGGAGAATTTGGTCAGTAAAGATCTATCGGCTCTCTCTCTAGCATCGATCGGAATTCATAGAGGGGAGCCAAATTGGCTTGCTTTTCCGCTCTATTTCGGTCGTAGGAGGGCTGAGAGAGTGTTGGGAGAGCTTGGTTTGGCCTGAGGAGGGCTCGAATTGGCTGATTTCAACTTGACATAAATAGGGCAGCTTCGATCCGTCGGAGCTGCTTCACTATTTGATCACGTCGGCACTTCTCCTACAATCCTCGAAGCAATTGGAGACTACCACCATGTAGCTGACTTCTCCCCGAGTCTAAGGAACTTGACCACGCCTTCTTTGGCTCAGAAAAGACCTTATATCAGAGCTTTGGTTTGAGCTTCATCAAAAAACTGAGTAGCTGAGGGGGAGTGAAGTTTTCAGGTGTGTGGAGGATGAAAGGAGAGGGCTCTTTATCTAGGGAGCTCGGGGACTCTCCAGTCGTCCGTTTGGCACCTTAATGATAGTTATTGATGGCTTGAAATGTACTGAATGGAAACGTTTCTTCTTCGCTGGCGCTATTGAATTTTCCAGCGAGTGAATAGTGCTGTCATATGAAGGAAGAAGACGACACTGTTCCGAACCGTACCGGACCGGTCCGGCCTAGGTTCAACGCTTAAACCGGTCGGTTCAGTCCCAATTCGACCGAGTTTTTCAAAATTAAAAATTTTTAAATTCATCTAAATTCATTCTCTATCAAATGGTGGCCTCAATTCTCCAATTAAAATTTTCTAAGCCACCTAGAAAAATGAATTTAGTATCTGGTTCAATAGTGGTTCAAACTGTTCCAAATCGGTTCAATCCGATTCGGATTCAGTTCACCTGAACCGGTGTGGTTTTCTTTCCCAAATTGTCCTAAGGTCCCTTTCCAAGATTTTTATGACTCTTTGGATCACTTAGGAGTTGTCAATTTCCCAATTTGCCCATTCTCTAGTGATCGGGGTTTGTGAACAGGTTCAGTTGTCTCACTCGGTTTGATCAATTCTTTCCCCAATTTTCTTTAACTCAAAAGGGCGGGGTTTACAACTCTCCCCTCCTTTTAGGAGTTTTGTCCCCAAAACTTATTTCACACTTTTTGTACCAAAATGAACTTCCCTTGATATCAACTTGTAGTTTCTCGACATACAATCCCTTCGGTTATTTCCATCTTTTCCTTATACAACATACACTTGAGATCTTCTTTTCTTTTCCATCATTTTCTCATTCCAATGAGCTTATTTTCGTTAGACCTATATCATTGGAAGGTTTAAGGTCATATTCTAAAATTCACATCCTTCATTCCTTAAAGCATTATTTATCATGTTTGAGATTCTTTACTTAAGAGTTTAAGATTGAGAGTTCTAAAATACCCAAACATTCATGTATCTAGTTACTCTCTTTATTTGTTGACCTCCTTAGCTCGGTGTCCATTCAAGCACCACGTACTTGTTTCCACAAGCGTTGTTATTATCACCTTTTCATCCTACATTGATCCTTCCCTCATTCATTGGTTATTACAACTTTGTTTCAAATTTAATGTCGGACCTTGTCATGATCAATTAACGGACTCTTCCTTACCTGCGTCATATTCCCCTATGACAGTTTGGACTTATATGTTCATCACAGCATAACGTTCTCTGGAACTTGTCTTTAAACATTTAACATTTTTAAAGCACTACCATAATGGTTATTCCCAATCTTTTTATCTTTTAGGGATGGTATTGTCCCTCTTTTCGTCTGGTGGTATTTCTTGACTATCATCATTGTTATCCAATCGTCCATTTTACCTTTGACGTCATACCCTTTATAATCATATTGGTTTCCCTTACTTACTCATCTTCTCCCAACTTCTTTATTGGGACTTTTAGATTTCAAGTCTTCAAGTTTCCCGATACTTACTGGCATGCTGAAATTCTTCCTTTCTCACGTCATTCCTCATTCCCAATGGCATCCTTTCCCTTAAGGACTTTTCTTTTTCTTAATCCATTCCCTTCTCACTCATGATCATTTCACAATTCTCTATTCCGAGTTAGTTCTTTTTTTTATTCGTACGACATCTTTTGATGTTATCTACCTACATACTCGTTATTTGGATTTAACTTACCCCTTGGACCCTCATGATTACTTTTCCTTGTACTTGATCCCTTAATCTCCAACAGCTTATCTTTGAGGAGTTTATCTTTTTTCCAATTATGTTGGTTCCATTAGCTCCTAATTGGAACACATGTTTTTCCAAGATTTTCTTCCTTGGTAAGTTTTATACTCCTTTTCTCTCGGAATTCCCTTCTAGTTTTACCGTTGCGAACGTCTAACCTTAATGTCAATTCTTTGATGTCATCCTTACCTACTTACCTTTACCCTCGCGATTTTACGATTACTTCTTGTATACTTCATCTTCATTCTCACTTGCTTCTAGTACTCACTTATTTCTTTGAGCTAGAGTTCACATTCTCTTAGTTTCCCAATCTCTTGATTGTCCTGTAGATAACTTATTTAAGCTTCTCATAGCTTTTTGGGTAGTTACTCTTGTCTTACTTATCTCTCTCTATAAGACTTTTCTCTATCCTTATTTCAAAAGCTTTTCGCCTTTCCATCCTTTCCTGCTTTACTGGGATTGTGACCTTCACAAGGGTCCGTTCGGTAACGACTTCATCTGTATTATCCTCTTAGCTTAATTATTTTGAGATGGTCGTCTCTCAAACCTTCTTGTCCTTAGTATCCATCCTTCTACACTATTTATGGTGTAGTCCTTACTACTCCTCAATCCTTCTTAAAGCATAGTTTATCCTCCCAAATGATATGGTTATTATGGGTTATCTTCTTCAACTGGGTCAGTCTAAAATCCTTATTTGATTTGTTGCTCTTGAAAGTAGATCACACCGACCATCTAGGTATGTTATTAGCCACTCATGTCTCCTTTTAATAAAGTCTCTATTTCGGCCTTAAATCTTATAGCAGTTCGTTTTTTGGTTACCTACACTTAGAACTTCCTTCCTTCACGGTTCCATCTCCCATCCTTACTCTTTCTCTAAGGAATCTTTGTTTCTAGTATTTTTCACCTCAATCTCCCTACTGCTCCTCAGAAGTTCTTCCATTATCCCTTACTTATACTTAAGGATCTTTGTATGGTTTATTCACTATGCATTCCTCCCTTTTTGTTCCATATCTTCACTTTCCATAATCCCCCTAATTCATGGTGTTCTCAAGAAATGGTATCCTAACTCTTTCCAAGTAAGCATTATTCTTGGTGCTTTCTTGTTATCCTATTTTCCGCTTTTCTTGTCTTAATTGTCTTAACATCCTCAGTGTTCCCCATAACCTTCTTTCTTTCTTCCCGATCTGCTTCCATTCCTTTAGTTTCCTTTGGAATAGTCTATTTTTTGAGCCTTTCATTAACTCCTTAAACTCTCACTAATCCCAAGCTCTTTGATGTTGAGTTCCTTTTGTTCCAAATTCTCCTTCCTTTCCTTAGTTAGGATTTATCTCCCTTGGATGAAATCTAAAAGTCTCTTCCTTGTTCAAATTTTATTGTACTTTGAGGGAAAATCTTAAAGGTTGAGGTTAACTAAAAATAACCCATTTTTCCTTCCTTAGGTGATTTTCTACCTTTTTCTTTGATCTCTATTAGCATGCTTGAATTTATCAAGGAGACTCTGAAGTTTCATAAAAAAAAAAATTAACTCTTATTTATTCAAGAAACATTTTCTTGCCATACTTGGCTTAATACATAAATTTTCTACCCCCTAATCCCTTGGAGTCATAGGCCGAGAGTTAGCCTTAGAACAATTGTGGGACTCTTGATACGATATCTCTGAGGAACTAGTTGGGGTCCATTTATATTCCCTTATGGGACAAATTTCATGTATGGCCTCCAATCTGTACCGCCTTAATACCTCTACCTCACACTTATACGTTCATTTCATCCATTGGGAGGGATTGAAGCTGGGTTGGGTAGGTGGGGATACTTAGTGGACCTTCATGAAGGTGGCATACATGTCCCAATAGTTGTCCCAGGCCTCCTCCTTTGTTGGATTCCTCTCTAGTTATTATGGGGCTGAAGGAGGACTTGGGCTCCTAGGACGAGGTACAGGTTCCTCTTGTCTTAGAGGAGGGTATGTGATGCCTTCCGGTTCCAATAAGACTCCCACAAGTTTTTGATAATCTTCCACCATGTCTTTAGGTACTCTTTTCTCGCCCTTTAGAAATAATTGAATGGCCACCTCCCTTAGGGTAGGTGTCTTTTTCAGGGTTATGGGTGGAGGATTGGATGTCACAACGAACTTCCTAGGGATTCTCCTCCCTACACGATAGTTAAAGTTTGATTAATGTTAGGGCATAATATTGATAATGTTTCAAGGGAACTTAGCTCTGATACCACTCAAGTTGTCATGCCTCGATCTGATTTGGTCGGATCTATAAACCCTGCTCTTTGGAGTTAAGGAAAACCGGGAAAAGAATAAGTCAAACCAAGTGAGAAAACTGAACTGGTTCACAAACCCGATCATTTGAGAACGGGTAACTTGGAAAATTTACAACTTTTGAGTGACCCAAAGAGTTCATAAAAACCTTGGAAAGGACCTTAGGATAATTTGGGAGAGGAAACCAGACTAGTTCAGGTGAACCGGATCCAAACCAAATTGAACCGGCTTATGAACTGAGTCGATTTATGAACCGAAACCGATAGAGGAAGGGCAAACTAGGAAATTTATGGATTTCAAGTGTCCTAAACAGTTACAAAAGTCATGAAAAATGACTTTAGGATGAATGGGGGATGAAAACCAAACTGGTTCAGGTGAATTGGATTCGAACTAGATTGAACTGGTTTGGGCCGGTTTGAACCACTATTGAACTAGATGCTAAATTCACCTTTCTAGGTGTCTTAGAAAATTTAAATTGGAGAATTTAGGCCATCATTTGATAGAGAATGAATTTAGAAATTTTTAATTTTGAAAAACTCAGTTGAATCAAGCTTGAACCAACCGGTTTAAGCTTTGAACCCAGTTCGGACCAGTCCAGCCCAGTTCGGAATAGTGTCGTCTTCTTCCTTCAGATGACAACACTGTTCACTCGCCGAAAAATTGAACCAGCGCCGGTGAAGAGGAAACATTTTCGTTCTGTACGTTTCATGCCATCAATGACTATCATAAAGGTGTCAAACAGATGGCCGACGAGTCCCCGAGCTCCCTATATAAAGAGCCCCTCTCCATTCATCCTCTCCACACCTGAAAACCTAACTCTCTCTCAGCTACTCAATTTTCAGGAGAAGCGCCAGCGTGATCGAATAGTGAAGCAACTCTAGCGAATAGAAGCTACCCTATTTTTGTTGGGTTGAAATCAGCCAATTCGAGCCCTACTCGGGCCAAACCAAGCTCTCCCAATACCTCATCAGCTCTCCTAAGGCCGAATTAGTGTGGAAAGGTAAGCAAATTTGGCTCCCCTCTGTAAATTCCGATCAGTGCAAGAGAGAGAACCAACGGATTTTCAATGACAAAATTCTCACTCAATTCAACATCAATTGATACAATTCTTGATCATAGGAGGAATCTGAAGATAAGAGCTATCTGCCAAGATCGAAAGCTCGGACCATCGCACCCCCGATGGTAAGCATTCAAAGCTTTCTTTCTCTACATTTAGTTTTCTAGTGTAGCTCCGTTTGAGCTCATTCTAGTGTCAAATTGTACGATTCAAAGTGCAATTGAATTGTATCAAGATGTAGGAACTCCAATCTAACTTCAATTTCAATAATTAAACTCATTTGATCAGTCAATTTGATTAAATCAAATGCAACTGAGTTAGAAGGTTGAAATTGGGGGAAAATTAGGGATTTCAAAAATTTGAGGGACAAAAATGCAATTTCATAAAATTGAGGGTCAATTGGGCATGATAAAGATGTTGGAGGACCAATTGGGAAATTTTTAGAATTTTTGGGGCAAAACTTACCATTTTTGTAAAGTAGGAGCAAAATAGTAATTTTTGAAAAATTGGAGACCAAATTGGAAAATTGGAGACCAAATTGGAAAATTGGAGACCAAATTGGAAATTTGGGAAACTTGAACCCCTTTTTGTGATTTTGAATAAATTGAGATCCCAAGGTGAATTTTAAAAGTTTTGGGACTCAATTTGGGGAAAATCGGCATTTGGGACTTAAAGTAAAAGAAAACTTACTTTAGGGACAAAATTGTAAATATTTGAAAAGTTTGATATTTTTATTCATTCATAGTGAATGAAGGCTATCAAGCCAAAGGATAATGAACAAGGATGTTCATACCGTATAGGAACACGAGGTATCGGGAACGCCACCAAGAATAAGCTAGCGTTGAGGCAAAACCCACTAAGAAGGAATACACTGCGTTTATCGTGTGAGTGAGATTTTATATCATACTCGGTTGGGATGATAAGCACATCGGAAATGAAAACCCACTACTAAGTGGAGATTTTAAACATCACACCAGAAAGGAGTGAAGTAGAAATTACACGAAAAAACTACTTACCGATTGTAAGTAGATCATACCTGGTTGGTATGATTAACTTCTTGGAATGAAGTAGGAAACCCGCTTATCAGTTATAAGTGAAGATGTCCTCACACCCGGTTGTTATGATGGATAGATTAAAAGATTGTTTTATCAGAAGTGCTCTCCCCTGAATGTGTGCCTTTACTTAAACTTTTTGGGATACCTTCTTAACGGGAGCTTGAATAGCTCAGATAGGCTGGAGGCCTCGATTTTGGAACTTGGGGGCTAATATGCCTAATTTTGAAAATCTCGTACAGTGGGCCCAAGGCCAGTTGGCATGAGCAGGAGCTCGTAAACAAACATGAGTTTAAGCCATGAAAACTTTAAATGAATGATTTGGTTGGCCATGGTACCAAGACATGACTGACATACTCGATGGACAAGCGGCACTATGACATGATAGGTCGACGGACCAGTCGAGATAAATAGCTACAAGTCGAGTTGAGGGTCGGGGCCGTTGGACCAGTGGCACCACAAATTAAATGGCTTATATGGAAAACTATTGTTTTGTGCTTGCACTAAGATACGAGAACTTTAAGACACCCATGAGGAGTTGTGATGGGTCCTAGGGCTACTGGACGACATGGTGGAGATAAGGGCAATTTGTCACAACAGCAGTCTGGAAAGCTCAACATAGCTTCGTGCACATGAAACTGGGGTGGGGTTGGGATGAGGTTTCTATCCTCATATGGATACGGAGTTTTATTTATAGGATTGAGGGTTGGATGTCGCATACATCTACTCATTCTCATGGTAAAAGTGGACATGCTTCTATCTAGGTGACCGGTAAAGTCGCTCCGATGCCACAAGTGGGTGTAGTGGACGTGATACCCTGTGAATATGTGTTCCCTTCATGATGAAGGGTTTGTGTTGATTGATACACACCAGTAATGATTGAGGATTGAGAAATGGCTATAAAAAATGGAGATTTCAAGAATGAGATATTTTAAAGAAATTAAGGAGTCTGGCACACACCAATTTATAAACCTTTTTTTAAACTTCATTTTTTTAAATACCCATTCACTGAGTTGTAGAAACTTACCCACTATTTTTATCCATTTTCAGGAAAATAGAAAGATAACTAGGGATAACACCAGGCTTTACCCTCTGTCAGGTATACTTAACTTCTCAAGTTTGCATTTTATTCGATATATGTTATTCCAGGGAACAAGGTTGAGATTACGCCTAGCTCCTCATGAATTAAAGAAGGGGGAAACCCCTCTTGAACCAAGAGAGCGGCGGGTTGTTCATGCGGATCCGACCAAACCGGGTCGAGGCGTGACAGGATCCCCATAAACAACCTGCTGCTCTCTTGGTTCAAGAGGAGTTTCCCCTTTATTTTATTCAAGAGGAGCCATGCGTAATCTCGACCTTGTTCCCTAGAATAACATATATCATAGTTCTCTTAATTACAAAAAATTCCCAATTATTCAAAAATTACAATTAAGTTTGCAAGCTTTCGAAAAATTGCAATTTGCTCCTTAAACTTGAATTTCATCAATTCGACCTAAATTCCCCCCAATTGCATCCTAACATGGTTCTAATCATCTTTCCCACATCCCTCGATTCATTTCATGCTTTTGAACACCCATTTTGGCTTAGAAATGAGCTCAAACAGAGACTCGCTGGAAAATTGGCCCAGAGAGAGAAAGTTTTGATTACTCACTGGTGAGGATCCGACGATCAAAGCTTTTGATTCCAATGGATTGATATCTTCCTCGTGATCCTTCTTGGATCAAACTATGCATCAATTGATCGTTTGAGTAGTGTGAATTTCATATTTTAGTGCATTGTTAATAGTAATTTCCGATGAAGGGTAGCGAAGAGGACTTATCCGGACGATTCATGGGAGATCTGGACGGCTATAAGGATGGTTTGGAGGGCTTGGTTAGGTCATGGTTGGCTCGGGGGTAGCTGGAATTTAGCTCAACCAACTCTGGTCATAGACGGTCGAGGGAGCAAGGTTACTATGCGAGCTCATTGGTGCTTCTCCAGTGATCTTCGAGATGAAAGGAGGGAGCAACGAGGTAGAGGGCATCCTCCCAGTTCCAGAGTGCCTAAATTTGCCTTATAAGGTGGTTGAAAAGGCCCATGTCAAAGCTCTAGTTTGTGCCTCACCGGGAAATGGAGTAACTCGTCTTCTTCAATCGTTTGAGAGATGAGGAGGATGAATGGGGAGGAGCTCTTTATATAGGAAGCTCAGCAACTAACAGGCCTACTCTACCATGCCTGACTCGACCCCAATCTCGCCTGTCCTCGATCAAATCAGAGGACATTTCGAGTCGTCAGAGACCGAGCAATTCACCCAGCCCTTCTCTCTGCCAACAATCAAAGGAAGAAGATGACACTCTGCTATGCATGCAAGCTTCACATGTGTGCGCTACCATGTGGCTCACTGTAATTGGCTAGCTTTGTTGACGTGGCTTCCCACTCAGCATCCGAGTCATCCTTTGTCTCGTTAACCTGCCATGTGGCTACCTCCCATTGGTTGTGCGTTCTAACGTGGCCATTTGATTGTGACACATGGCATCCTCCAATTGGCATATTTAAATATATCAAATTTCTCTTCTAGCGTGTTGTGTCACAACCATGTGTCAGCCTCTAATTGGCTGAAATCATCCAGCATGGCTCTGCCATGTGTCAACCTTTAAATGGTTGACCATTTCTTTGGTGTCCTACTCGGCCTCTAACACGGCATTCTTACCACGTGTCAGCTCCTCATGGGTAAGCTTGGTTGACAAGGCTTCTCCTCAGTTGATCGTTGACTGAGGACATGTGTCGCTCTCCATTTGGTTAGTCGTCGATAACGTAGATTTGATCGTTGACCAATGACACATGTTACATTCTGATTGGTCAGCACTTCTAGGTGTTGACCGAGTGGCTGACTGGGGGCACTTCACCATGTGTCGCTCACTAATTGGTCACATCTGCTAACTCAACACTGATATGGCATGTAGTCCATTGATCGACTGGACCATTGACCGATTCAATCAGACCGGGTTCGATGACCCAAAATCGAAAATCGGCTGGTTCAGCCCTGATTCGACCAGTTTTCTAAAATCTAAAAATTTCTAAATTCATTCTCTATCTAATGGTGACTTCACTTTCCCAAATATACATCTTTAAGTCACCTAGAAAATTGAATTTTTGAATCAACTATTCATAGTTCAATTCGGTTCAGGTCTAGTTCTCCCTGAACTTATTTGGTTTTCCCATCCTATTCCATTCATGGTTCTTCTTTGTAATCTTTGGGTCCTTATTGGCTACTTGGGATTTTCCCATTTCCTGTAACTGACTCTTTGCCTCAAGCGAGCTTATCCTTGTTGTCGTTCTTAACTCTTCGTGTTCTGTCAAGGGTATGGTGGTATGAGCTTTCGATCGAGGAAGGTAGCTTTCATCTTAAGGTTCCACCTTTTCACTCTAATTTGGTCGTATGAGGGCTGAGGGACTGTTGGGAGAGCTTGGTTTGGCCTGAGGAGGGCTCAATTTGGCCATCTTCAGCTCGACTGAAACAGGGCAACTTCAGTCCACCAGAGCTGCTTCACTATTTGATTATGTCGGTGCTTCTCCGGCGATCCTCGAACCGAATGGTCCCTGAGTCTAAGGAGCCCGATCACGCCTTCATTGGCTTAGAAAAACCCCTATGTCAGAGCTCTGGTTTGAGCTTCTTCAAAAAACTGAGTAGTTGAGAGTGGGTGAAGTTTTAAGGTGTGTGGAGGATGAATGGAGAGGGGCTCTTCATATAGGGAGCTCAGGTACTCTTCGACCGTCCATGTGGCACCTTAATGACACTCATTGATGGCCTGAAACATCCTGAACAGAAACGTTTCCTTTCCGCTGGTGCTGCTCGATTTTCCGGCGAGTGAACAATGTTGTCATCTGAAGGAAGAAGACAACACTATTCCAAACTGGACCGAACCGAACCGCATCGGTCTGAACTAGGTTCAACGCTTAAATCGGTCGGTACAGCCCCGGTTCGACCGATTTTTTCAAAATAAAAAATTTCTAAATTCATTCACTATACAATGGTGGCTTCAATTCTCCAATTTGAATATTTTAAGCCACCTATAAAAATGAATTTAGTATCAGGTTCAATGATGGTTCAATCCGGTTCGGATCCGGTTCACCTTAACCAATTTGGTTTTCTCTCCCTAATTTTCCTAAAGTCCCTTTCCAAGGATTTTATGACTCTTTGGGTCACTCGGGAGTTGTAAATTTCCCAATTTGCCCGTTCTTGAGTGATTGGGGTTCATGAACTGGTTTGATTTTCTCACTCGGGTTGACCGGTTCTTTCTCAGTTTTTTCTTAACTCCAAAGGATGGGGTTTACAACTCTCCCCTCCTTTTAGGAGTTTTGTCCCAAAAACTTATTCAACCTCCTTCGCGCTGGAAATAACTTTCCTTGATATCAACTTGTAGTTTAATTGACATACAACTTTCTCATTTATTCCCATTTAGTCCCGATATAACACACACTTATAAATTTATTTTCCTTCCCATTATCCATTCCATGGAGCTTACTTTAGCTAAGCATACCTTACTCGAGGGTTTAAGGTTATATCTTTAAATTCACGTCCCTCTTTCCTTAAAGCATAAGTCTTTCTCTTGAGGTTCTTTACTTAGGATTTCAGGATTGGGAGTTCCAAGAGACCCACTCATTCTTGTGTGTAGTCACTTCCTTTGTCATTGAAACCCTTAGTTCGGGGTCCTCTTGAGCACCATCCATTCACTTCATAGATTTCGGTATTAACTCCTTTTGTCCAGTTTTAACCATTTCTATATCCTTCCTTAGTTTCAGTGGCATCCTTTTCTCAAGGACTTTCTCTTCTTTTAGTCAACTCTTATTATTTCGTGATCACTTCAAAATTCTTATAAAAGTTAATCTCCTTCGGTTTTAAGTATTGATTTCTTACTTGTGATTGTTCTCTTATTTCGGTTTTTGCTCTCTACCCTTACATCAGAGACGTTCACCTTGGGAACTACACATTCAATCCCATCATCCTTTCTTTGAAGTTTTCATTCATTCCTTTCTTCATACCCCTTCCTATAATAGGGTATTCGTCCTTTTGAATCCTTCTCTAACTGAAATTTCAAGCTCTTTTCTTATTCTTTACCCAAGATATTTTCAATTATCGATCTTGTTCTGGGGACTCCACACTATGTCTAGTCGTTCTCTCTTTAGGCTCTATCAACTTGAGCGTTGATCACTACTAGCCCTGATGTCAATGATCATTTACTTAAATCCCTTCCTAACTGAGGGGTTAACTTTTCCATGGGTTCTTGGATGTGTTTTCCTATTTACACATTAATTGGACTTAACTTGCTCCTTAGGTCTTTCGGAGTACCTTTCTTATGTACTTGATCCTTCCATCTCGGCCGATATATCTTGGATGAATTTATCCCATCATCATTTATGTTGATCTCATTACCTTTTAATTGAGACCCTTTAGTCCTTCCAAGGTTTCCTTCCTTGGTAATTTATATTCTTTTCTCTCGAGTTCTCTTCCCGTTTTTCTATTTCGGATATCTAACTTTAAAAGGCATTATGTGATGCCATTATTTCCTGCTTACACTACTCTTGAGAACTTACATGTACTTCGTCGTCATTCTCCTTTCCTTCTTGTATCCATCTATTTCTTTAGATGGGATTCACACCTTCCTTACTTTAAGATCTCACGATCATCCTATGAGAGCCTTACTCAACTTTCTTCTGTGTTGATTTGGGTCGTTAATCTGATCTTGTTTGTAGATCTATTTGAAGATTTCACTTTCATCATTAAGTACCACCTAATGGGCATTTCCATCTCTCCCTTCTTTACTAGAGTTTAAATTTAAATTCCTCCCGAGGGTTAGTTCATTACTTGCTTCAATCTCATCATTCTCCTAGTTCTATGATCTTGAGGTTGTCTTCTATTGAATCGTGTTGTCCTTAATACCCATCTCATTCCCTTTTTAGGGTGTAGTCCTCACTACTTTCTGGTCCATCTTAGGGCGTCATTTATTCTCCTGGATGATGTGGTGGTTGTGAGATATTTTCTTCAATTGGGTTTGTCTAAAATTCCTATTTGGTTTCTTTGCTCTCTTGTAAGTATATCACACTTGGCCCTCCAGGTATTTACTTAGTCACCCATGTCTTTTAATGAGGTCCTGATTTCAGCTCTAGTTTATGATTTTTCATCTGTTGATTACCTTAGCTTGGAACTTACTCATTTCCACGGTTCCACTTTCAATCCTTATCCTTCTTCTAGGGACTCCCATCCTGGGATTTTCACGTTCATTCTCCCTACTGCTCCTTGAAAGTTTTTCCTTTATACTTTTTTTATGCTTCCTGATCTTTGTACGGTTATTCACTCTGGATTTCTTCCCTATCTTCTATTTCTTTTTGGTTCCACATGCTTACTTCAAAAAAGTCCCTTATACTATTGAGTTCTTAAGGATTTGTGTCCTAACTCTTTTTCAAGTATTGGTATTATTCTATCGTACTTCTTTTCTTTCTCATTTCTCTTGTCTTGTCTTAATTGTCTTAACATCTTCAGTGCTTCTCATATCTCTCTTACTTTCTTCCTGGTCAGCTTCCATTCCTTTGGTTTTCCTTGGGATAGTCTAATACTTCTTGTTACCTTATTTTAATCCATTGAGTCTTTCCTTGACTCCTTAGACTTCCACTAGTCCCATGCTTTTTTACGCTCACTTCCCCTGCTTCAGACTTCTCCTTCCTTTCCTTAGTTAGGATTTGTCTTCCTTAGGTGAACTCTAGTAGTCTCTTCTTTGCCAAGTCTTTATTCTCCCTTCTCTGGAGGTAATCTTACTTTAATGGTTTGGGTTAACTAGTAATGACCTGTTTGTTTTTCCTTCTAGGTGATTTCTACCCTTTACTATTATCCTTATTAGTTTACTCTTATTGTTTGAGAATATCAAAGAGACTCAAAAATTATATCAGGAAATTTAGACTTTCATTCATTCAAGAAATAGTCTCTTGCCATACTTGGCTTATTACAGAGATTTTCTATCCCCTAGTCCCTTGGGGTCATAAGCCAGGAGTTGGCCTTAGAACGATTGTGGGATTCAAGATTAGATGGCTCTAAGAAACTAGTTGGAGTTCATTTGTATTCCGTTATGTGACGAACTTCATGTATGGCCTCTAGTCCCTACCACCTTAATACCTCAACCTCACACTCATATGTCCACTTCATCCATTGAGAGGGATTGAAGTTGGACTGAGTATGTCACATCCTGACCTGGTTTGGTCGGATCCCCGTGAGCAACTCGCCACTCTTCCCAGTTTACTAAGGGTTTCCCCTTGTTATAAACCATAAAGAGTAAGATGTCCTTTAAACTTGCACCTTTATTGGAATAACATTATACAAAACTATAAAACAGACATACTTGATTTTATAGTTCCTATACAGGGAAGACTTTAAGATTGGTTTTCCCTTGGTTTCCTGAAAGGGGTAAAAGGGAGGGGGTGAGTTCTACAACTCAGTGAGTGGGGGTTGGGAGTGAGTTTGCATAAACAAAACTACTTTAATCGGAGTGTGTCAAACTGCTTATTTTCTTTTAAAATATCCTTTCCTCAAATACTGGTTTTTGAAACCTTTACCCTACTAGGGTGACATTTTCAAGTTGGAGTGTGCCAAAATCCTTAATTTCCTTTAGATTTTCTCCACTTTAAAAATCTTGATTTTTCACCATTTCTTTTTAATCACGGTGTGTCATCACCCAACCCTTCATCATGAAGGTCAAAACACACAATCGCAGGCCAGCCCGTCCACCGAACCCACTTATAGCGTCGGAGCGACTTTACTGGCCACCTAGATAGATGCACGTACACTTCTACCCTGAGAATGAGTGGATGTACGCAACATCCGACCCTCAATCCCGAAATCAATTCTCCGTGTCCGTATGAGGACAGAGACCTCATCCCAACCCACCTCAATCTCGTGCGCTTGAAGCTACATCGAGCTTCATAAGGTCACCTTGTTCGACAAAATGCCCTTATATCCACCAGGTCGTCCAAGGCCCTAGGACACATCACTACCCTTCTTGGGCGTCTTGAAGGTCTCGTACACACAGTGTAGACACAATTAGTATTTTCACATTATGCCTTATAATCTGTGGTGCCACTGGTCCAACAGCCCCGACTATCAACTCAACCTGTAGCTGTTTGTCTTGACTAGTCCAGATACCTGTCATGTCGCACTTTCACTAGTTGACTGAATATGCTGGTCATGTCTTGGTACCATGGCCAAACAATTCATTTACTTAAAGTATTATGGCATATATCTCATGTTTGTTTACAAGCTCCTGCTCGTGCCAACTGGCCTTAGGCCCACTGTACAAGATTTTCAAAATTGGGCATATTAGCCCCCATTTTCCAAAACTGAGGCTCTCGGCGTATCAGAGCTATTCGAGCTCCCGTCAAGAAGGTCTCCCAAATTGTTTAAGCAGTGGCACATATTCAGGGGAGAACACTTCCGACAAAATAAATTTTCAACTATCCATCATAACAACCGGGTATAAGGATATCTTTGCTCATAACCGATGAACGGGTTTTCCACTTCCTTCGAGGAAGTTTCATCATGCCAACCGGGTATGATCTACTTACAACTGGTAAGTAGTTTTTCCGTGTGATTTTCACATCACTCCTCTAAGTTGTGATGTTTAAAATACCACTAATTAGTGGGTTTTCATTTTGAGTTACTTATCATTCCCAACCATGTATGATATAAAATCCCACTCACAATTGGTAAGTAGGTTTTTAGCTTAATTTGTTCATCACCCCAACCAAGTATGATGTTAAAAGTCCTACTCAACTGTTAACAGTGACGTGTTCGTCCACAGTTGGTGATCGGGGTGCAGTCGGGATGAGGTCTCTATCCTCATACAGACACTGAGTTTTATTTACGGGATTGAGGGTCAGATGTCGCATACATCCACCCATTCTCAGGGTAGAAGTGGACGTGCTTCTATCTAGGTGGTCGAAAAAGCCACTCTGACGCCACAAGTGGGTGCAGTGGACGTGCTGCCCTGCGAATGTGTGTTCCCTTCATGATAAAGGGTGTGTTTTGGTTGATAAACACACCGGTTATTATTGTAGATTAAGAAATGGCTATGAAAACCACAGTTTTAAATATATTTTAAAGAAAATAAGGAGTCTTGCACACTCCAATTTAAAAAATTATTTTACTGAAACTTCATATTTGAAAATACTCACTCACTAAGTTCTAGAAACTCACCCACCCTTTTTATCCCTTTTCAAGAAGTAGAAAGATGACTAGGGATAACACCAAGCCTTATCCCTCTATCAGGTATGCTTAACTTTCTTAAGCATTTTATTTGATATATGTTATTCCAGGGAACAAGGTTGAGATTACGCTTGGCTCCTCTTAAATTAAAGAAGGCGGAAACCCCTCTTGAACCAAGAGAGCGGTGGGTTGTTCACGGGGATCCGACCAAACTGGATCGGGGTGTGACACTACTTCCTTCAAAGAAGTCCATCATATCAACCGGGTATGACTTCATCTACTTACAATCGGTAAGTAGGTTTTTAGCTTAATTCGCACATCACTCCAACCTGGTGTGATTTAAAATCCCACATATAAGTGGTTTTTCATTTATAAAGTGTTCATCATCTCAACCGGGTATGATGTAAATAAGCCCACTCACCTTTTATCTAGAGATACATTCATCCTGGAGGGATTCCAAGGTACCCGTCCCTGATTGGTGTTATTGGTGTTTCTCTGCTCTAATACTGCCCCATTTTCCTTAAATTTGGTTGTTGTATGGTGATGTCGAGATTAAGAATTTCAGAGGTATGGAGTATTAATCTGGTAGATTTAATATGATCATGGCAAAGATGATGTTTGAGGTGTGAACAAGGACTAGTGGACCGGGTATCTCTTCTACTCGAATTGCTCTAATAGCTTAGTTGGTGTCACTCTGATAAATTGTTGTAAGCTCCTTATATAGCTATAAAATTGTTTGTTAAATTGGGAAGATTTATAACAACATTATGGGTATTAATGTTGTCAATTATTCTAATTAAATTGGGAAATTGATGGGTATTTATGGGTATTAATTCCAATAATTGGATGTAGTTATTAATTTATGGGTATTAATTCCAATAATTTAATAGAAGTATTAATTTATGGGTATTTATGGTAGGGGTGTAAGACTAATACTACAAATTGCAAAAAATTTCGTACTAAGCCAAATTCACATAATTATCTCATTATTTTCACATAAATGAATTTACTAGTTATTTACCCTATCCACTCCATTGAGATATTTATTTTTATCAAGACAACATTTTTCATTTTATTTTAAATCAAATTTATTCCAATTATAAAAATTAAATTTTAAATTTTAAATACAATTACAAAAGTTTTCGACCGAAATTTCGGGTTACTAAAAACACGATGTGACAATAACTCTTGTCCATGTGGTCACATAGCTCTCTTTAAGGTGTGAATAAGGACTAGTGGACCAAATAGCTCTCTTCTACTCGAATTGCTCTCATAACTTAGTTGGTGTCGCTCTGATAAATTGTTCTAAGCTCCTAATATAGCTATAAAATTGTTTATTAAATTGGGAAGATTTATTACAACATTATAGTATTAATGTTGTCAATTATTCTCATTAAATTGGGAAATTGATGGGTGTTTATGGGTATTAATTCCAATAATTGGATGTAGTTATTATTTTATAGGTATTAATTTCAATAATATAATGTAGTTATTAATTTATGGGTATTTATGGTAAGGGTGTAAAACTAATACTAAAAATTGTAAAAATTGTAAAAATTTTTGTACTAAGCCAAATTCACATAATTATCTCATTATTTTCACATAAATGAATTTACTAGTTATTTACCCTATCCACTCCATCGAGTTATTTATTTCTTTCAAGAAAACATTTTTCATTTTATTTTAAATCAAATTTATTCCAATTATATCAATTGAATTTTAAATTTAAAATACAATTACAAAAACTTTCGACCGAAATTTCGGCTTACTAAAAACACAGTGTGACAATAACTCTTGTCTAGGTGGTCCTTCAAGGATCAAGAGCGGCTCCGATTCACATCTTGAATAGTGGGAATTTGGTCATTGAAGTCGGGGTCCTTTCTCTCTCTAGAACTAAGTTACTCCGATGAGTGGAAGCTAAATTAACTTACGTGGGCACTTCGGGGAGTCGATGGTAGGTCGGACAGACTTGAGGGAGGCTTGGTTCGACTGCAAGAGGTCAAGGGTGGCTGAACTTGGACTGGGCAGAATCAAGCTTCTTCGAGTCCTTTGGAGCAGCTTCACTATTTGGGTTCGTCGGCGCTTCCCCGGTGTTCCTCGACTTGAGTGGACGGTGCAGTTGGGAGGACTCTCTCCTAGTTCCAACGAGTCCTCTAGCAGCTTCAGTGGTCAAAAATTCGTCCAACGTGGGAGCAATGGTTCGCACCTCATCAAAAACTGGTACTCATTCTCTTCTTCGCACGATTGCTCGATGGGAAGAATGAGGGGAGGTGTATTATTTATAAAGGGGGCTCAACAACTGTCTAGGCTACCAGCCGACATAGGACTCGGCCCCCACCTTGCTCACTAACGGTATGGTCGAAGCTTTTTCTGAGTTGTTAGAGACTTTCTCCCCCTTGTTATCCTCTTCTCCCTGTCATCCAAATGAAGAAGATGAGACTTTGTCATGTGTGCGAGCTTTGCACATGTCGGCTTGTCGTGTGGCATGTCGTGTCGTGATTAGCTAGCTTTGCTGACACAGCATCCTACTTGGCAGCCTAGTCAGCCTTTGACTCACTAACCGGACACGTGGCGATCTTCCATTGGCCGCTGACCTTATCCTTGTCGACCGCTGACTATGACGTGTTGTGTTTTCAAATTGGTTCTTTTAAATATGTCAGATTTCCCCCTGACGCACAATGCCACTACCATGTGTCAGCCTCAATTGGTTGGGGCTATCCGGCGTGGCCATGCCACGTGTTGACCTCTGATTGGTCGATCATTTCTCAAACATCACAATTAGATGCTGACATGACACTTTTGCCACATGTCAGCTTCCCATTAGTCAGTAAGGTTGACAGGGCTTTTCTGACATTTACCACTAACTGGGACACGTGTCACTCTCCCATTGGTTGGTCATCGCTGATGTGGATTTCCTCCCGTTGACCAAGGACACGTGTTGCATCCTAATTGGTTAGCATTTCCAAGCACTAACTATGCGCTTACATGGCGCGTTCCGCCACACGTTACAGACTAATTGGTCATGTCTGCTGACTGTGCGCTGACCTGGTAGCACTCCGTTGATCGGCTAGACCATTAACCGGTTCAATCCAACCATTTTCGATGACCTGAAATTGAAAATCGGTTAGTTCAAGCCTGATTCGATCGGTTTTCTTAAATATAAAATTTAATCAGGGTTAATTACTTCAATTGAAGGTATAAATCAGTTCCTACACTTCCATACAATTCAATTGAGCTTTGAACCACGTAATTTGGGTCTGAATTGAGCTCAAACGGAGCTTCACCGGAAAACTGAGCGTAGAGAGAGAAAGGTTCGAAAGCTTACCGTCGGAGGTGCGACGATCCGATCTCTCTTTCAGGGAAGATAGGTCTCTTCCTGGAGTATCTTCTAAAATCAAGAATTCCTACAATTGAACTCGAATCGAGGGAGAATTTCGTCAGTGAAATTCTGTAGTTTCTCTCTCTAACTCCAACCTCCAACGATTGAGAAGGGTCAAATTGGCTTAACTTTCAGCTTAGTTGAGGTCATCTAAGGGTTGTGGGGATGTTGGGAGAGCTTGGTTTGGCCTAAGGAGGGTTGAATTAGGCCGATTTTAGTTCGGTTGAAACAGAACAACTTTAGTCCACCGGAGCTGCTTCACTGTTTGATTTCGCCAGCGTTTCTCCGACAGTCTTTGGATCAAGCGGAGGTTGCTATCAAATAGTTGACTTCCCCCAGAGTGTAAAGAACCCAACCTCACCTTCTAAGGTTGAGAAAATGTCCAAGTTAGAGCTCTGGTTCGAGCTTCACTAGAAATTGGAGTAATTTAGAGAGAGTGGAGTTTTCAGCTGTGATGATGATAAATGGAGATGAGCTCTTTATATATGAAGCTTAGGGACTCTCTACCCGTCGGTTTGGCACCTTTATGGCACTCATTCATGGCCTGAAATGCCCTGAACGGAGGCGATTCATCTTCACCGGCGCCGTCTGTTTTTCTGGCGAATAAATAGTGTCGTCATCTGGAGGAAGCAGGTGACACTATTCCGAACCAAACCGGACCAGTCCAAACCGGGTTCAACACTTAAACCGGTCGGTTCATGTCCGGTTCAACCAAATTTTTTAAAATTAAAATTTTCTAAATTTATCTAAATTCATTCCCTAATGTACTTTAGTTGTGATTAATGACACATAACTCAATGTCTTCAATTCAGCTCTATTCAGTACCAAGTTCGATTGATTTCTCCAAAGCAGATTAATTTCTCTTATTCCTAGTTCAATCACACTTTATGGTCTTATTGGGTTGGATCGTATTTTCTAGGAATTGCAGTGTCATGTTGGTGTTACAATCACTCGTTGATCACGATTGGTTCAAAAGTTATTTTTTGACATGAATTTGAGAACTGAAGATTATGTAGTTATTCAAATTTGGACAAATGTATAAACACCAATAACCTACCAATTCACTTCTATATATAGTAAATTCATAAGAGCGGTAATACAAAATCCATCATTTATCTTTCAAATTTTGTAGTTCGAATTGTTAGTTTTTTTATTAGTATGGTCAATTGTTGTAGGCTTGGAATGGACCTATTGGCATACCCAAGAAGACGGCATGCATCCAATAGATAAATAATGTTATTTTTACCTATGAAAAATTGTTGTAAGTTGATAATGGATTAATGTGACTCACTATATAGTAATTTATGCAATATAATTTGATTGATGTGTAAGAATAGAATTAGGAATATTGATATGTGATAGGGAGGAAATGCTAACTAAAATGTTTATTTTGTGTGTGAATTGCAAATATAAAAATAGAAATAATAAGAGTTACCTATGATCAATTTCAAACTCATTAAATAATAAATTAGATGAAAGATTGGATATTGTAATTTGTAAGGTGCACCAAGTATACTATCAAAGAAATCGTGCAAAATGTAATTTTTGACATTATGAAAGAAATTGTTTGAATACGTCATCAAAGAAATTGTTTGAACACATATTCATGCACCTAAGCTCAATGTCCGCAATATCTACAAGGCTAATATAAGCCTAGTTTGGTGAAATGTGAAATTGTGTGCACATACATGCATCAACGAGAGGGTCCAATGCAGTAAAAGGGTGAGCAAAAGGGTGAACAAAAGGGTGAGTAATCAAGTAGGGCTCCTTACTCTTAAAAGAGTAAATTGGAGACAATGAAGATGTAACGTATGAAAAGGTAAGAAGACAAAGTCACAAAATACATGAATTGTGAAAGATAGCAGGCAAGTAAAAATGGAAAATATATATGAAATCCTTTTTATTTGGGTATAAATATTTACAATACATAATTTTTGTGTATAGGGAAATATGTTGTACTTTTACTATTTCCAAGAGTTGGAAGAAGTTACATTGCATGACTATTGAGGTAAATGTGTGGTAAAAGTTCATAAATAATCATTAATTATAAAATATTAAGAAGACAGTAATGAAATAAATCTCAGATGTGGCCAGGAATTGGAGAAGAAGCTGCAATTTGGCAAGATTTAAGAGGGCAGAAATGTCCTTTACTGGTCCATATACTTTGGATAATTTGTAAATAGATATCTTCATAAGAAAAAGAAAAATAGATACGATATTATCCACGCTGGTTGGAAGAGATGGCTGGTACAGGTTCTTCCCCTCAGTTCCCATCCATCACACAGGTAGGCAAAGGAGGGATAACAGGGAAGGATGCCGACGACGACAATGCTCGCTCTGCCCTCGCCGGTGGCCGGCTGTGGTTCCGCCACAGTAGTTTCGAACCGTCAGACCACTTGCCTATTCACCTCGACTCACTCACCCTTTTCTGTTTTCACCGCGGACCTCACGCGGAGATGTTGGAAGATTCGTTGCGAGGTCGCACTGAAACCGTCCGACTCGGAGGCCTCAACATCGCCGTCTTCGGCGGAGGATGACGGGTTCACTTCGAGGATCGGCGCGAGGGTGAGGGTGAAAGCGCCGCTGAAGGTCTACCACGTGCCGCGCGTCCCGGAGATTGACTTGATGGGGCTGGAGGGCATGCTGAAGCAATACGTCGCAGTTTGGAAGGGTAAGCGCGTATCCGCTAACCTCCCTTTCAAGGTGGAGTTCGTGAAGGACATTGAAGGCCGTGGACCTGTCAAGTTCTTCGCCCACTTGAAGGAAGATGAGTTGGATTTCATCTGACTTTGGTTCTGATGCATCTAAATTTGATTTGGGGGCAGTATGTATTACGCGCCCCGAGTGAGTTGCTTGTTTATATGTATTCTAGTTCTTCAATCTGAATAATGCCACTTTGCTCTGAACATCTGTATACCACTATATTTTTTTTCTGAATGACGTGATTATTGTTGATGTTGAGCCTCATTCTTCAATCTGAAGTTTCAGTTGGTTAGTGATTCTTCCTCTTAAATGGTAAGCAACAATCAGGTGACTTCAGTAATCCAGCCAATGATTTAGGAATATTTAGCTGTGTCTTGTATAGATTCACTTTATTGCATATGTCTTCCATCTAATATCATTCGGGCAGGTATTTGTAGAGTTGAGTTGGAGATATAAAAGAAAAATGAGAAAAGAATGAACATCTTCTATGCAGGGCAGGGCATGCTGCATCTTTATATTATTGGGACTGGTATTTGTAGAGACGCCAAAAGAAAAAAGAAACAAGGATAAGCATCTTCTCTACAAGGCAGGCTTGGTGATTTATCATTGTTCCAAGTAATCACACTGTTATTTTGCCCCATAAAAAACTTTTCTTCCTATTTTATATATTGTGTTTGATGCTCTTTGATTCAATTTATAGAAAAATTAGTTACATGTTTACTCCTAATTAAGGCGAGCAAAGGAGGTGGTATGAGAAATGTGCCCAGGTGCTCCTTTCTGTTCAAGGAATGTTTACAATTATAGATGTATAGTTCTAATATATCTACGGCTGATGCTTGGCAGGAATTGTGCAATTGGTTGGGAAGTAGGTGGAGAATCTTCTGATGTGGAGCATAGGGGAGGTGGTCGTGTATCCATCTCAAAAGTTCCGATTGACTTCATGTACAAGCCATCGTAATCATGTCATTGGGTCCGAGAAATGAGGCTTACCTACGCATGTCACGTGAACTCGCGACCCGCGTCTGAACTCGACTCGAGCAGAACCGAGATGAGTCGTGTCTACTCGGGTGCGGATCTAGATGTTGGAGCTGGATCAATTAGATTACACGGGTATGGGTTTAATAATGAACTCGTGACCCGAATCTCAGGTTGCTGGCTAAACCCCATGATCTGATCTATCGGATGTGGGTCTATATTTTTTTACCCGAAGGGTGGGATCAATAGATGATCCGTACTTTTGTTTTTTTTCTTTTCTGTCAAACTACAAACCGAGGTTGTTTTATAGTTAGCCGGAAAAAATAGAGACCAAGCTTGAGCACCCCCTCTGCAAGCTAGAGTTCGTGCCTCGAGCCCCTGACCCCTGTCTCCCCTAGTTGCTTTTCTTTTTTTTTGGAGATTTACCGATTAATTGATGCATCCCAAAATTGTACGAATATTATGGATATTAAAGATGGTGGTCCGTACCATTGCCAAGTAAAAAGATGTAGTGTTTAATACTTTCTGCCATCTCGAGATAAGATGTTTGTATATTTGAGAATATAACTATAAATGGTATAAAATAGAAAATGTTTGTATAATTATAATATTAAAAAAATTACTAATTATAATTAATTATTTTTAACTAAATATATCATCCATGTTTATTTGCATATGTTTTCAGAGATTACCTGAATAAATACCGTAAATTTGACTAGCAATCTATTTGAGTATTAATAAAATAAATTTAATTGTTTAATATGGAAATAATAATTGTTATTAAGAACAAATTTAAAAATTAAAATTTGTTATTAATTTATAAAATTAATGTAATTTATGGAAGAGTAGGATATAAATACATAATTTTTAGTAGTGAATGAGATATTTTCAAAATTTTATAACCGAAATTAAAAATGTATTTATTTACTGGTTGGTGAAAGGAAATCAGCTTAGCTGATTCCATTCCTCCGTGTGAATCGGCTCATTGCCGCCACTTGGGGAAGGCGGCGAACCGCCTTAGTAAGATAAAATTAAACTGTCTATTTTCATCAGTCGCCGCCTCTGATTGTTCCTGTTTTAAGCTAAATTGACGACGCCATTAATGGCCGGAGGCCATCTCCCGCTGGCTGAGTTGACTAGCAGCGGCCGCCGGGTACTCCTCCCCAGTGAAATCGAGTGCTCGTTCCTTTCCAACGTAGAATTAGAATAGGAGGAGTCCGCCAACTTCTCCGTCCGCCTGAAGTCAGGCCTCCTCATCCTCACCACTCATCGGCTCATTTGGCTCCCTCCCAATCCCGTCCCACCCGGCTCCAAGGGCTTTTACTTTCCGCTCGCCGCCATATCCCAAATTTTCTCCTCCAAGAAGTCCATGTTCGCCTCACCGCGGCTGTCGTTCCAGGTCTCCGTCGGTCCTAACGGTCGCGTTGACACCGAAAGCTTGGTCCGCGGATCGAGGTCGATTCCGATGACGGTGGTGATGAAGGGGAAGGGAGACGTGGACTCTTTTGTGACCAAGTTCTGGGGGAACTGGAGGAGTCGGGCTTGGGAGAGTGACAGTGAAGATATGGGGAGCTCAAGTTCTGTCAGGTCGGATTCTGGGTCATGTTCGAGCTCAGGAGGATTCGATTCGACTGGGATGAGGGTGGTGGGTGTGGCGGGGATACTGAGGAGGAAGCAGGAGATCTGGGAGAGCACTGATAAGTGTTTGCATGATGCTTTCCAGGATTTGAATGCTCTTATGGTATTGTCAATGTTGCTATTTTTGCTGCCTTCTTTACCATTGTTTTGGTTCAACTAGTTTTAGAAAGTTAAAGAAATGTCATTCAATTTATATCCTGTTTGAGAGATACTTATGCAAGCTGCTAAAATCCAAAAACTAGCAGAAAAAAATACAAGCTTCCATTATTCTGAGAGGGTATTTCTTATGTTTTGCATGTAAAACAAAATGATGAGATCTCCTTACAAATGTAACAGTGAGACATGTAAGAGGAATTGGAATTGTTTACATGTTCTTGTTTCTGTTGTGCTGATCAAGTTGATTAGATGCCAGAAGCTTACTTTCCATTTTGATGTCTGCTGTGTGTACTTTAGAGCAAAGCTAAGGAGATGGTGATGCTAGCAGAGAAGATGAGGCTTAAGCTCTTATCTGGTTCATTGCAAGCTGGAACAGCAAACGTTGAGGAAATGGGTTCAAAAGAAGAAATGCAAGATTGGTTGTTGAGTGTTGGCATCATTTCTCCAGTTACAAAAGAGTCTTCTGGTGCTCTGTATCACCAGCAACTATCCCGCCAGGTCACCTCTCTTTTTGCATGATTAAATCATCCCTTAGACAACACTTTTTCTTTAGAAGTATGAGAAACTGGATTTGCTATTTTTCCTTCTGCACATTGTACACAAATTTTTGATTTGTTGAAACAGAAAGCCTCATAGTTTCTCGAGAGGATTGTCTTTGCTTAATTCATGGCCCTACAGGGTCTTCACAGCTCCTAAGTTTGAAGTAAGATGATGCTGCATATGAAAAAATAATAGTTTTGGGTCATTTCTCGTTATTAGCTAGTTTATTGCTCCATATCGATCTAGCATTCGGATGTTTTTATCTATTTTGTGCAATTAAGTGCATCACTCGAATCCCTTGCTTTCTCCCCCTCAGTGGAAATCAAAGCAGTTCACTGTTCTATTTGCTTCTGGAATATCAACTAGTTCTGTACATTTCCTCTTCTATGTTGATATTTCTAGAGCAATGTGTTTCATATAGACCAAGAACCTTTGCTGGATCAGTGCTTTGCCCATATGTGAGATATATGTGGCATTACCCTATTTGCATACTTTCCTAAAGTGGAATATGATCCACAAATTAGAAACATAAGTTTGATTTATTGAGCATATTGACGAAAATTTGATATAATTTTCTGTATTTAATATCAGGATATGTCAAATCTAGCTATCTTCCTTGACTTTTGTAGTTGAGTTTTATGGCTCTTGCTGCTAAATCTATATTCTGATCTGTTCAACTGCTGATATAGTTCATAAATGACCTAAGGAAGCTTGTCAATGAGTTGAATTTTTTATTTGGAGTTCTCTGTTTCCCTATTTCTCATAGCAGTTGAGTCAAATTTTGCAACTTTGTTTGATATTTATCCACTTTTTATATTGCCCGGTAAATGATGATTTGTCTTCTTATGTGATATAAACTTTCGAAACAACATTCTCACATCTTCCTAATTTCCCATATGAAAAATTAATTTATCTTTTTTTTTCTTAGTTGGCAGATTTTGTCAAATTTCCACTAGAGAGATCTGGGGGAATGATCAATCTTATAGACATATACTGTCTTTTCAACCGTGCTAGGGGCACTGGTCCTGCTCAGTTGCTCTGCCCTTGCTACCTATGAGATTTTTTTGCTTTTGCTTTACATAGTATGCTTGCTTATTGTTTTTTTTGGCAGAGTTGATTTCTCCAGAGGATTTGTTGCAAGCATGTTCTCTTTGGGACAAATTGGATGTGTATGTAGAAAATTTTCATTTGTTGTGACTTTTGCAAATGGATGATAACATTGCTATAGTTTCAAGATGAAGCGGGGGGAATGGAGCTGTTGCTAATATGACATGGAAGATGCGGCTCCAACTTAAATCTTGATTTCTTTCATCTTAATGGACCTTATTTTTCCTCTCATTTTTCATATCCATTTTTCTCTCAGTTCCTCTACCTCTTATTTCCTCTACTCTGTTGGCACAAAAGTGGACAGTCTTCTTCTATTTGGGATTATGTTCCACTGTCCTTGTGTTATATTAATTTTCATCCTGCTCTTGAGCATGTATTTCAGAGTGATAACATATAATTTCTCTTATTTTGCATTTTGTTTAACATCTTCTACCAGCAGATTATTTAATTGATCCAGATACCCTGTTATTTTGTTTCCAGTATAATTTTGTGATTGTCTCTATTATTTCATTATTAAACATTGTCATTGCCTTGAAGGCATGAAAATTCAAGAAAAGCTTCTAGATCCATGCTGTTAGTCAATCTACAATTTGTGTTTTGGTGGGTGTATTGGAGTGTTCATGTTTGAGACTGATTTGGTCATACGCTAGTTGAGACTGTGGGGTTAATGATGACACATTTGATAGAAGAGTCGATAGCTTAGCAATACTACCAAGCATAATCTAGCTGATTTAGTTGTTGGTAAAGTTAATACTCCAACCCTGAACTCTAGCATCATTCCTTCTGAAGATGGACTTGCCTGTTGTTGGAAGTAGTCACGGCGAATATGATTTTTTAAAGTTTTTTGCAAAATTTTCAGCAACTTCAAGACAGGTGCTTGTCAAAAGACTCCTCGTTTCACCCGATCTTCGTCGCCTCTCTGCTCGCTCTCGTTTTCCTGGCCGAGGCTGAGGCTTTACTGTCGCTGGTCCTATCCTAGGCCACTAGGTTGCTGGTTGGAAGCTTTTCAGGGACTTCTAGAAGTATCTGAGTTCCGGGTTCAGGTCCACACCCTGTACACGAAGTCCAAGTTCATTATCCGTCTAAGTGGATCCGAACTTTAGTTCCGGTCATGTGCGTTTCTGTTGGACCTGCATTCGCATAGGTGCGGGTCAACAAAAACCATACTCTGCCTATATTTAAATTTGATGATTAAGTTCCGGTCATGTGCGTTTCTGTTGGATCTGCATTCGCATAGGTGCGGGTCAACAAAAACCATACTCTGCCTATATTTAAATTTGATGATTAAGTTCCGGTCATGTGCGTTTCTGTTGGACCTGCATTCGCATAGGTGCGGGTCAACAAAAACCATACTCTGCCTATATTTAAATTTGATGATTTTTCGTTTGGTTTGATCTCCAAAATTCGTCCTACCTAATAATTTATTTTTTAAGGAAACTTTGCACGGACATGTTGATGGTTACCCCATCCCCTTGGTCGTGATCCCCACGGCAATAATAGGAACAAGGGTGTAGTTGGTATGCAAGCTGATATTGGCAAGCTCCCATCAGTTATGTCATTTTGTACCATAAGACGGAATCTGTGAGTTCTATGTTCTTTAAATAAGTGGGTCTGCAAATTGTGTACAGTGTATGTTGGCTAAAATTCTTGTATGTTTATAGCGTTACCCGTTTGAAATATGTAATAGACCAGTTTGGCCTGTGTAGTGGAACTGGAACTGCGCTGTTTGAAGAATCTGGCTCAATGATTAATCAAGAAGATAACTTGGCCCATCATTCATTCAATCTAATCAAACATTTTATAACGGCATCAATGTTGAGTAAAGTAAAAACCCATTTCCAATTGTCTCCCCCTCAACTATGGATTTCATTTTTATGCCTTGACCAATTCCTATTTTAATCAAAGAATTAGATAACATATCCAATGATCCTAGATGGAAGAGATGGAAACATTAAAGTGAGGAAAATACAGATTTTCCACTCAAAATTCAGTTGGACATGTCCGCCCAATCATGTCTAGCAGCCCAAATCAACACGCAAAAGAAAATTGGAAAGATGTATAAAATCTTTCTTGACAAATCTCCATACAAATTATTCTTATACCCAAAAGTGTAAAGAATATGAAGTGGGGACAACTTGTAGATGTGAATTCAAGTGAAATTTTGGTGTTTGTACCTTGTATAGGTCATGGTATGATATGTTTATTTCATTTCCAAGCAACTGCATCAATCTCATCTCTAGCTGACTTGTACAGTTCAAGTCTCTTAGCAATGGCACTTCTCTTCTCCATGAGTGCTGGGTCTTCGTCCAACATTTTCCCAAGTTGTTCCTTCTACAAAATTTGGCAAGAGCTCTTCAAGATTTAGAAAGAAAAATATTTCAATTGAGTTGATAATGTCATGCAGAATTTTCCAACCAAGGTCTGCATGTTAGTATACTCTCTAAGACTGCCCAATTTGTTCCTTCTGGTCATAAGAAGAGCAGGAATCTAATCCAGTTGTATCAAAAAGAAAAATATCTAATTGGAAGAGTGTTAAACCTAGCACTTCTCAAGAACAGACAAATTCCCCCCACACCCCCTCCACAGGAAATTCAATATGTATACAAGTATGATGAAGGAGAAGATTGGATTCAGGAATTTCCAGTTATCAGGAGCCTTCTTGGTTTATATTGAACATTCCAGTTCATGTTGATCTGCAAAAGATCTGTTATAGAATGATTAGTGAAGAACTGTCAAGAAAGGTCTAGAGTAGTATTACCTCCCTCCTCCCAACTTGAGTGTAAAAGGTGTTCAACAATGCTCTCTTGGCCTCTCTAACTTGACAATAAACCACAGCCTTGGGAATGGAATTTCTCAAGGTATCACAAACCATACCAATATAGGCGCTAACATTTGACCCTGACAAAAGATTGAGCAGATGAAGAGATCAATAATTAATTGCTACCATCAGTCATAAAGAAACTCTTAATCTCATCAACATTTTGATGTGGCCTAGTGACAATAGTGTTCATTCCAACTAAGAAAGAAAAAGCTGCAGAACATACAAAACCCTATAGAAATGGCTATATTTATCCTGAAAAGGAACCCTCAGTCATATACCTATTCTCCTAAAATGATTATCTGAGTAGCGATCAATATTTGCATTTGAATTGTTGTTATTAGAATTTTGATTCTTCTCTGGTTCAAGATGAAGCTTCCGGAAGAATTCCACAGTTAGGTAGCTAGATTCCATCTCTACAAGTCTCAGGACAGTTCTACGACTTTCCTCACGGAATCTTTCTAGAGAATCATTTGAGGCAGCAGCTATGTCCGCTGAGAGGGTTGGAAATCGCCGAAGTTCCTGAAATTCCATCAAAGCAAATCACAAAAATGTACCACTCGCCTGCAATGGTCCTCTTCATATTAGAACAAAACATTTTCGAGCTAGATGTTGGGTTGTGCTTCACACTTCAAAAAAATGTTCATCTGCACTCCGAAGTTACTGTCAAATTTTTCATATACTTGTAAATAATTCAATGAACTATGCAAAAATCCTTTTCATAAATGATAAGCAATTTTAGTCTAAGAATAAAGTTGTACAAATAAAAAATAAGTATAAGCCTTTCAATCAACAATTATCTTATCATCTTATCTGTAAGAACTAAGTTACTATAAGCAGCTTTGAATAAATGAGCTACCTACCTCTGTTTCAGAAATTGATTTCCGGACGAGTTCTTTCAAAACAAAGTGCACCTGCCAGGAAAAATAATCTGTATAAAGCATAATTGACCATATTTCAGAATGCAGGACAGTTGAAATATCATGCTTTACCCAAGCTTGTCATCAATGGACTCATTTCTTTTTATATCAGTAAATCACGAACAGTCTCTTTTTTGTCTGGATAGATATCAACAGTCTCATATATACATAAGAGTGTAATTAAATGGAAATAGAAAGATGCAGCATAATAAATGCAGTTTTGTGAATGACAATCCATAAATTCGTATGAAGATGACAAGAGATGCATGAAGTGTGAAGCCTGCATTTTAGAAGATTCAATTTAGTCAGATCAGGAAATTGTTTCAGGTCAGTCAGATGATAATATCCATAGCAACAAAAGTTCACATAGGTGGCAAAAGATTAAGCTATAAATACAAATCAAATGCGCACAATACTTGAGAAACAAGCATTTTTACCGCATCAACTGATGCTTCAGCAGGACCTCTGAAATAGCTGATTGAGGAATCAATGAGTCTTCTATATCCTTGTTCTGGAGCAATCAAGTGAGGTTGATAACCATCAGCTTCAGATACAACCTTTTGTACATTCTTCAGAGAAAGATGACGATCAAAAGGGAGTTTTTTAAGAGCAGCAGGTAATTGATGGTCAAAAACTCCATATATTCGGTCTCCACCGGGCCGTCTGCAGAGCAATTTATGTTTAGAGAACTCTATTTTTAATATAATGTCAAGAATAAGCATCTAGTCTACCAAAAGCAGACTATTGAGAACACGTCATATTATAATTAACCAATAGTATCAAATTGCAAAAACAATGTTCTAGAAAAGTAAGAGAAGGAAATAGTAGCTACCCTCCATCAAGATGTTCCTTAAAGACACGGTCAAATGCACGACAAAGTTCCAAAATTGTGTATAGCTGGGCCTGGAGAAAGAACATACATAGTTCAAGGTACATGAACATGATGAATTAATCATAAAATTTAACCTACGAAAAATGCAAATTCTTACCCCTGAGTCCACTGCAATAGGTCTACCAATACGGTCCAACTCCGCATTTAGCTCATCAATAGTCTTATTGATTAGGGCAAGTATGCTAGGTATACGCTGCCTGATAACACGCTCCAGATGCTGATAAAGTGAAATAACGGATGTGACAATTTAGGTAGGTTAAATATCTCAATCAAAGTGTAAAGAAAAATGCCAAGAACGTGAGAAGATAATGGTAGACCTCAGATAGAAGTTTTGCAAGATATTCAGAGCCCATTTTATGTGCCAAATGCCCATATTCATGGCTTGATTCAAAATATTCACGTTCCTTTCGACGAGCATAATTTATATCAACATTCTTATTGATATCAGCTTGTGACCGATTCACAATCCCAACCCAAGGATGTTGTAACCTGTAAGATCTTCCTTCGAGAACATCAACAGCATTTGTTCCTTTGTCCATCAAATCAAGCTTTGTCAGCACTCCAAATGTCCTCTCCCCTAAACAAACCAAAGAGGAACTATTAGGTATATACAATATCTACATAACACATTTTTTCAAAATATATGACCAACTGGTTTAATGTAAGATGGCTTTCCTACCTGAAGGATCAACTTCTCTGGCAAGTTTGATGGCATCAGAGGTAGCAATATCTTGATTAGCTGGAGATATAGCCAATATAATACAGTTTGGCTACAAAATAAGAATATAACCTTAAAAATATATTTAGAAAATAAAAGAGAACCATATAAGCCTTCAACTGTGTAGATCAAGAAAATAAGCTAATTAAAAGGCAATATCAGAAAAAACTGGTGCACACAATCACATGAAAAATGTATACAGAAACTTTGACACAATTATGCAAATTATTAATTAATATACACATTTTAATTATAGGAACATGTAAAAACAACTGAGTGGATAATTCTTTAGAAAGACAGACAAACAACATGGAAATACAGAAATTTAATGGCAAACCGAGATATAGAAAGATAAGAAAATATAGAGAATAGTTTCCAATGAAACCATAAGAATAAAGGCTGTCTGGCAGATCTTGCAAAATGACATTTGCAAAAAAAGCGTCGTTTGCTTAAGCATAAAAAAATTATTTATTTGAGTTCAGTATTGTTTGTCAAACTTGAACTACATTGATAGAACACTGGCACTATTCTATGAAAAGCTTAAAGAGTAATACCATGAAAAAGATTTTCCTCACCTTTTCAACATAGGATCGAACCATCATTTCAATGTCTTGAACAATGCTATCAGGCTGTCCCTCTGCAAAGTGATAGACAAAACAAGTAATATAAGCAAGCAACTGGTGATTCAATACAGTGGGAAGGAAAAAAAAGATAATGCCAATAAAGAACTCACCTACAGCAACCTTGGTTAATCCAGGAAGATCAATGAGTGTCAAGTTGACAACTGTCAAGAAAGTGTCGTGCAAACAAAGTTAATGAACAGTTGAAAAAGAGCAGAATCAGCACTTGAGCATATTTCCAGTTCAGTGATTCGTAAATATTCTTGTTTCTATTAGCCTGATTATGAAACCTTATAAAAATTTCTTATCTTCGAAAGATGATCTAAGTGAAATTTTATTCCTATTACACAATAAGGCCTCATCATCTTTGCATAAAAGTACATATACATTTCAGCCAAGAAAAAAAAAGCAAGGAATCATTTTCATTGTATGTGGGTGACTCCTTTTACAAGAATAACTTTTATAGTTATAGGAGAAAACAAAATTGAAATTCAACTAAGAAAGACATACCATTTGGAGAATATATGCTAAGGTGAATAGGCACATTTGATATTTGTTTACTTTTTCCAGTTATCCTATCAGTTTCATCTGCAATTTCCTTACGAACAGCAGCTGCATCATTACAAGAAATGCCATTATAATTAATAATCTTAATTTCAACCATCACATTAATAAAATTCATAAAGAGTTATTGAGCTCTAGGCAAAATAGGCTGAAAAGTTCTAGTGTGATTTATCTAAAACAAAGATAAATCAGACATCACCTTTCTCTATTCAGTTAATAGACACTTGATAAAAAGGCATAACTCTAAAAGGAACAAATATATAAATAGTAATAATTATGATTTCAAAATATTAGTCTATCATTTACTCTGTATCCACAATGATAAGAAAAGGCTATCCAGATGACACTAACCATCCTAATGACTCAGTGCAGGGACAGCATATTGATGAAGGATAATGTTCTTATTTATTACTGGGATTCTTATACCTAAACATTTCAAGGACTTGCAAGGTCCTCATTTCAAGCAACAAGAAAATCAATAGTTGTAAACTGAATGAAGGTTCAACATTGAAAATTCAGGACCTTTGTGAAAAATCGCCATGGACTTTAGTGGCAAATGAAGGTAAAATTTTCTGAAGTGGGCAATAAATATATTGGTGATTATGATGGCCTCATACTCCAGGCTAAAAAGAATTGTATAAGCACCAGTCAAGAAAACAAATAAACAAGCAGGATACTGCAAGGTGCCAACATTGAAACTGAATGATTTCAAATGAATAAGAAAACCCATTTGTCTTGACTCTTCACAGCTATTTATAACATTGGGATATTACAGTGTCTCACAAGAGCCGTGTAGTTTTTTGATCTGGAAAGAGATAACAGTAAAAGGTTCTATATCATAAAAAAGTACCAAAATCTGTAAACCGCTTCTTGGGGGCATGGAGAAACTCTGCATACTCTGTCCCTGATTCAGTCTTGTGAAGTTGCAGCACCAATGGCCTCCTTGTTACAATACCTAAAATCAGCCAAAAGAAACATGGAAAAAAAGTTAATAGAAACAAGTGCATCCTCGTTGCTCAAAGATCCAAGAGTTTGACTTGGAAAATATCAATCAATACCGGATCCACGAGGCAAGAAATCCCTCCCAACCACGCTCTCAAGCACTGAAGACTTTCCAGAGCTCTGAATAACGCCAATGCAAATGCTTCAGAAACCGACATCGATTACAGAGATCAACATGGACAGCTCGGCGGAGAAAATATACCTGACCACCGACCACAGCGACGGAAGGGAGAGCTTCCCAGAGGGACATTCCTTCACCACCATGATCGCCAAGCACCGTGCAAGCTCTTTGGATCCGATTGACGAGGCCGATCAAGCTCTCCAATGTCGCCATTGCTGCAGATCAGAAGCGGAGCTACAGAATGTGACAGTAGTGGGATCAGAAGACGATGCAGATAACACAAAGAGGTAGAGCGGGACAGAGATCGGAGAAGAGGTTGGATCGGAGAATCAGATCCGGCCGCAGAGGAAAAAGAAATGACTTGTCCAAGGGACATCTCAACGTTCCATTTCACGAACTGATGAATAGAACACGACCTGCGAGCCTCCCTTTCTACAATTTGATTTTCAATCCTCAATATTGTAGATTTTCAACTTTTGTCCCATATTTTACTTTATTGCTTAAACCATCTCTATCGGCAATACTTTGGAGTTAAGTTTAGTGATAGATTTGTATATTTTAATTTTTTTAATAATTAATGGTTTAGGTAAAATAAGTTGATAAATTATTAATTAAAATTTTTTAAAATAAATTTATTATTTTAATTAAATTAAATAATTTATTAGATATTATATATAATTAAATTATGTTAAATATTAAAATAATATATTATATAAAATATTTAACTTATTATTATAATAAAAAATTAATATTAATTATATAGTAATTAATATATATACATATTTTATAATTAAAATAAAAATATATATAATAAATTATATTACATTTGTAAATGTTATTTTTTATTTACAATATTTTATTATATAATTTTATATAAAATATTATTTATATATAAATTTCTTTAAAATATATAAAAATAAAAAAAATAAAAAATAAACAAATTACAATATAAAAATGTTAAAATAATAAATAAAATAATCCATACAAATTCTCCAAAATTGACTAATTTTCTACAAAAGTAAATGAAATATTTTGAATCTTAACCAATTAAAAAATTTATAAAGTATTAAAATTTATTTTATCAAATTAGTAATTTTTCCACCAATTTTCCTTTAAATCATTCAATCCAACCAAGCTATAAAAACTTTAAAAATTGAAGTAAAATACATTTGTCATTTTTAACCACTACTATACGTACAAAATGGGTATTTTAATATATTTCCCATTTTATTTTTTATTTTTTCCGAGCATCCATTTCACTTCCACAAATCTACCCACCTAAAAATGTAAAATAAGTAAATTATACATGTTTGGTCGTATAATTTACTTGAATCATATTAAATTAAGCCACTAATATATTTTAAAATTAAATATGTAGAATCACATTCATGTAGGTAACTTAATGTGTAAAAATAGGAGAAATAATGTAAAATAATATTATTACTCAAGTGAAAAGGGTAAACATATGATATGATTCTTGAAATTGAACCTAATTTCAAGTGACACAAAAAAATGTATAAAATCAATACCCGTACATTCTAAACACTTGATAAGACTTCATATATAAATTAATGGTAGATGCAACATTATTTTTTATGGAATAAAACATTGTATTCCAAGCGTACTAAGAATTAATTTATTAAATAATAAGAAAATAAATCAAACACGTATATGAGAATCGATAAGTACGTTGATTTAAGTTATTCATAAAAAAATATACTATATTTTGAGTATTTGTTGACTCTAAATATTATATAACAGTACGAGCTAATCCTATTTATTAGGTTGTCAAGCTCACTATACTTCAATTCTCCATTTCAAATAACCAAGATTTGAAGTAAAAATAATATGTTAAGAAGCCGAATAACCAAGTTATGCTTCCAGTCAGTACTTAATCTCGGTGTTTTTTTACTAAAACTGTTTTCCTAATTTGAAATGCCATTTGAAAGCGTTATTAATTTATTTTTCTTATTTTTGGTCTTAAGTACTATAGGATTTACAATTGTAAGGAACCCACTGTTATAAAATCGGGAGAATGTGACAATTGTCTGCAGATACAATCGAGGAAATTGGACTGGGGTGTGATATTGGATCTTCTTGGGAAAGTAGCGTTGGAAGTAACTCTAGCGGGAAGAATACAACCTTGCCATGTGCTAAATGCATGATGCCTCATCAGAGCCCCTCTCAACCACTGAAATGCTTATGGTGTGGAAGGATAGGGCATAAGCCGATGGAATTCTAGAGTGTCAGCAAATAGACGACCCTAGTGGGAAGTATTGTGCGGGACAACCTCCGCTGCACCGAGGGGTGCAGGCAAGAATTAGTGGCATGCAAGGTCTAGGGTTGGTAAACCACATGATAGAAGTACCTGGGAACCAGGATAGGGTTCTTGCAAGGGTCTACAACGTGAACTAGGAAGAGACTCAAATTGACCCAAGTGTCGTAGCGGGTACTTCCCAAAACTTTTGAACTTTCTCCATCTTGTCTTTTCCCTTTTTGGATATTATGTTGAGGCAACACCGTGTAAATAGAGGGAAAGTGAGCCTTAGAGATCGTAGTATATAATTGTAATGACCAAAAACTAGTAAAATCCTTAATAATAAAAAAAACACTTTTAGTATTATCTTAGGACTTGTACAAGTGAATGACATAAGGGCTTTTGCTCTTATAGATTTCGAAGAGGATGGGTCATATGTACGAGAAGGATTAACACCCGAATTCTACAAGTCTCATCCCCAATAAACCCAGGACTAATGATATACATGCCATTAGGCGAAATGATTATAAATAACACTGTCGTGTAGGGATGTGATGTAACAATCGAAGGGGAAATCCTTAAATCCGACTTAATACTGCTACACTTAAAAGATGTGGATGTCATCCTAGGGATGCCTGAAATGCCAAGGAAGTGGTATTCCAAGGAGAGAAGAGTCCGACTAAGCCATACCTAATATCCAGTTTGAAGGCCCAAAGGGTGATGCATAAAGGGTGTGAAGTATTCCTAGTATAAATCACTAGTGCTAAGACAAAAGAAACAACACCCAATGTCACTCGAGTCGTGCAAGAATACCTCGACGTATTACTAGAGGACTTGCCTGGATTGCCTCCAGATAGACAGTTCAACTTTGTAATGCCATGACCCGGTTTGGATGGATCCCTATAAACAACCTGCCGCTTCCTTGGTTCAAGAGGGGTTTCCCTCTCCTTTAATTCAAGAGGAGTCGGACGTAATCTCAACCTTGTTCCCTAGAATAACATAAATCAATAATAATGCAAGCTTAAGAGGAAATTAAGCATACCTAAAAGAGGGTAAATCCTGGTGTTATCCCTAGTCATTTTCTAATCCTGAAAAGGGATAAAAAAAAAGTGGGTTAGTTTCTACAACTTAGCTAATGAGTATTTTAAAAATAAAGTTTTAATAAAATAGTTTTTGAATTGGAGTATACTAGACTCCCTATTTCCTTTAAAATTCTTTCTTCCTTAATTTCTCGGTTTTCAAAGTCATTTCTCATCATTAACCAAAATGGTGTGTTTAGCAACCAACACATGTGCATCATCATAAAGGAATCACAAATTCGCAGGGCAGCACGTCCACTGCACCCACTTGTGGCGTCGGAGCGACTTTACCGGCTACCTATATAGAAGCCTGTCCACTTCTACCCTAAGAATGAGTGGATGTTCGCGACATCCGACCCTTAATCCCGAAAAGAAACTCCGTGTTTGTATGAGGATAGAGACCTCATCCCAACCCCACCCTGGTCTCATGCCCATGAAGCTACATCGAACTTCCCTAACTGCTGGCACGATAAACTTCCCTTATCTCCACCATGTCGTCCAGTAGCCCCTAGGACGCATCACTACCCCTCTTGGGCGTCTTGATGGTTCCGAACCTCAGTGCATGCACAAAACAATAGTTTTCCTCATAAGCCATTTAATCTTTGGTGCCACTGGTCCAACGACCCCGACCCTCGACTTGACCTGCAGCTATTTGTCTCGACTAGTCCGTCAACCTATCTTGTCGCACTACCGCCAGTCCATCGAGTATATCGGTCATGTCTTGGTACCATGACCAAACACATCATTCATTAACATTTTCATGGCTTAATCTCATGTTTGTTTATGAGCTCTTGCTCATGCCAACTAGCCTTGGGCCCACTATACGAGATTTTCAAAATCGGGCATTTTAGCCCCCAAATTCCAAAACCTAGGCCTCCGACCTATCTAAGCTATTTGAGCTCTCGTAAAAAAGGTCTCCCAAAACGTTCTAACTGTCAAGGGAGAGCACTTCTAACAAAAATAACTTTCTAACTGTCCATCACACCAATTGGTTTTGAGGACATCTCTACTCATAACTCATGAACGGGTTTTCTACTTCCTTCCAGGAAATTCATCATACCAATCGGGTATGATCTACTTACAACTGGTAAATAGTTTTTCCATGTGTTTTCTCACATCATCCCATCAGGGTGTGATGTTAAAATCCCACATAGTAGCGGATTTTTTTTTATATAGGTACCCATCATCCCAACCGGGTATGATGTGAAAATTTTCACTCACCCGTGAATGTAGTGAATTCCTCTTAACCGGTATTTTATCTCCACACGAGCTGGTCTTGGCTGGTGTTCCCAGTACTTCATGTTCCTACACGAGATGAACATCCTTATTCATTATCCTTTGGCTTGATAGCCTTCATTCATCACGAATGAATAAAATACCCAAACTTTTTAATTAATTACAATTAGGTCCCTAAAGTTCTTTTTCTTTAACTTTAGGTCCCTAATGCCAGTTTTCCCCCAAATTGAGTCCCAGAACTTCAAAAATTTACCTTGGGACATCAATTTATTCAAAATTGTAAAAAGGGGTTCAAGTTTCCCAAATTCCCAATTTGGTCCCCAACTTTTCCAAAATTACCATTTTGCCCCTACTTTACAAAAATGATAATTTATACCCCAAAAATTGACCTATTGGTCCTCCAACATCTTTTCCATGGTCAATTGGCCCTCAATTTTGGAAAATTTTACTTTAGTCCCTTGAATTTTTAAATTTCTAATTTCATCAAATATACCGATCAATCGAAGTTAATTGTTAAAATTTAAGGTGGATTTGAGTTTCTACACATCCATACGATTCAATTGCACTTTGAATCACATGAATTGATTCTGAAACGAGCTCAAACAGAGCTTTGTTGGAAAATTGGGCGTAGAGAGAGGAAGCTTCGAAAGCTTACTATCGGGGGTGCGGCGATCCAAGCTTTTAATCTGAGTAGATAGCTCTTGTCCTAAGGTTCCTCCTAGGATCAAGAATCACATCAATTCATGTTGAATTGATGGAGAATTTGATTAGTGAAGTTTTGTCGGTTCTCTCTCTAACACTAATCAGAATTTATAGAGTGGAGCCAAATTGGCTTTCTTCTCTAATTCGGTCGTATAAGGGATGAGAGAGTGTTGGGAGAGCTTGGTTTGGCCTGAGAAGGGCTCAAATTAGCCCTTTTCGGCTCGGCTAAAACAGGGCAGCTTCGATCTACCGGAGCTGCTTCACTATTCTATCATGCGGGCGTTTCTCCGACGTTTCTCCGACGTCTCCCCGAATCTAAAGAACCTGACCTCGCCTTCTTTGGCTCAGAAAAATGCCCAAGTCGGAGCTCTGGTTCGAGTTTCATCGAAAAATGGAGGAGTAGGGAGAGAGTGGAGTTTTTAGGTGTGAGGAAGATAAATGAGGAGGGGCTCTTTATATAGGTAGCTCGGGGACTTCTTAGTCGTCCGATGGGCGCCTTAATGGCGATCATTCATTGCTTGAAACTCCGTGGCCAGAGACTTTTCATCTCACCGGCGCTGCTCGATTTTTCGGCGAGTGAATAGTGTTGTCATCTAAAGGAAGAAGATGACACTGTTCCAAACCAAACAAGACCGATTCGAACTAGGTTCAACTCTTAAATTAACCAATTTAGGTTATATTCGACCGAGTTTTTCAAAATTAAAAATTTGTAAATTCATCTAAATTCATTATCTATCAAATGTGGCATAAATTCTCCAATTTGAATTTTCTAAGCCACCTAGAAAAATGAATTTAGAAATCGGTTCAATAGTGGTTCAAATAGGTCTAAACCGGTTCAGGTCCGGTTCACCTGAACTGGTTTGGTTTCCACCTCCAATTTATCCTAAAGTCCTTTCTCATGACTTTTGTAACTATTTAGGTCACTTGGGATCCATAAATTTCCCGGTTTACTCTCTCTAACGATTTCGGTTTATAACCCGACTCGGTTTTTTCTTTGGAAATGACCGTTTCTTTTCTCAGTTTTCTTATTATCAAAGGACGGGGTTTACAATTCTCCCCTCCTTTTAGGGGTTTTGTCCCCAAAACTTATTCAATGTTCTTCGCATGGGAAAGAACTTCCCTTGATGTTAATTTGTTGTCCATAGACATTTAACATTCTCGATTATTTTCATTTATCCCTTATATAACATACACTTGAGATTTTCTTTTCCTTTCCATCATTTTCTCGTTCCATGGAGCTTACTTTAGCTAAGCATATCTCACTGGAAGGTTTAAGGTCATATCCATAAATTCACATCCTTAGTTCCTTAAAATACTATTTCTCCATTCTAAGATTCTTTACTTAAGATTTCAAGATTGGGAGTTCTAAAATACCCAATCATTTTATTATCCAGTTATTATTTTTATTTGTTGACCTCCTTAGCCTAATGTTCGTTCAAGCACCACGTACATGCTTCCACAAGTATTGGTTTTATCACCTTTTCATCCTACATTGGTCCTTCCCTCATTCATTGGTTATTACAACTTCGTTCCAAATTTAATGACTGACCTTGTCATGCTCAAATAACGGACGCTTCCTTACTTGAGTCATATTTCTCTAGGACAGTTGGGCTTACATGTCCCTTACAGCACAACATTCTCTAGAACTTGTCTTTGACCATTTAACATTTTTAAAGCACTTCCATAATAATTATTCTCAATATTTCTATCTTCTAGGGATGGTATAATGTCGTCCCTCTTTCTGTCTGGTGGTATTTCTTGACTATCATCATTATTATCCAATCATCCATTTTGCCTTTGACGTCTTATCCTTTATAATCGTATAGGTTTCCTTACTTACTCGTCTTTTTCCAACTTTTTTATTGGATCTTTCAAATTTCAAGTCTTTGAGTTTCCCGATACTTACTAACATGTTGAAACTCTTCCTTTCTTACGTTATTCCTCATTCCCACTGGCATCCTTTCTGTTAAAGACTTTTCTCTTTCTTAATCCATTCTTACTAACTCGTGATCATTTCACGATTCTCTATTCTGAGTTAGTTCCTTTCTTTCTCATATGACATCCTTTCGATGTTGTCTTCCTATGTACCCGTTACTTGGGTTTAACTTACCCCTTATACGATTTCTCTTCTTTTGCACTTGATCATTTCATCTACAACAGCTCGTCTTTGAGGAGCTTATCTTCTTTCCAATTATGTTGGTATCATTTCCTCCTAATCATACCAACCGCAACTGAGTATGATCTACTTACAACATGTAATTAGCTTTTCCAAGTGTTTTCTCACATCACCTCATCCAGGTGTGATGTTAAAATCCCACATAGTAGCAGGGTTTTTTTTTTATTGAGATGCTCATCATCCTAACTGGATATAATGTGAAAATTCTCACTCACCCGTGAATGTAGTGAATTACTCTTAACCAACTTTTTGACTCCACACGAGTTTGTCTTGGCTAGCATTCCCAGTACTTCATCTTCCTACACAATATGAACATTCTTGTTCATTATCATTTGGCTTGATAGCCTTCATTCATCATGAATTAATAAAATACCCAAACTTTTCAATTAATTATAATTTGGTCCCTAAATTTCTTTTTCTTTAATTTTAGGTCCCTTATACAAATTTTCCCCTAAATTGAGTCCCATAACTTAAAAATTTTACCTTGGAACCTCAATTTATTCAAAATTGCAAAAAGTGGTTCAAGTTTCCCAAATTCCTAATTTGGTCCCAAACTTTTCCAAAATTACCATTTTGCCTATACTTTACAAAAATGGTAAATTTCACCCAAAATTTCCAAAAATTGACCAATTGGTCCTTCAACTTCTTTTCCATGGCCAAATGGCCCTCAAATTTGGAAAATTGTACTTTAGTCCCTCAATTTTTTGAAATTCCCAAAATTCCCCCAATTTTCCCCTAATTTCAACCTTTCAACCTGGTTGGATTTGATTTCATTAAATTGATCGATCAATCAAAGTTAATTATTGAAATTGAAGGTGAATTTGAGTTTCTACGCATCCATATGATTCAATTGCACTTTGAATCACATGAATTGACCTCGGAACGAGCTCAAACGGAGCTTCGCTGGAAAACTAGACGTAGAGAGAGGAAGCCTCCAAAGCTTACCATAGGAGGCACAACAGTCCGAGCTTTCATTCTGAGCAGATAGCTCTTATCCTGAGGTTCCTTCTAGGATCAAGAATCTCATCAATTCATATCGAATTGATGGAGAAATTGATCGGTGAAGTTTCACCGGTTCTCTCTCTAACACTGGTCGAAATTTATAGAGATGAGCAAAATTGGCTTACCTTTCCACTCTAATTCCGTCGTATGAGGACTGAGGGAGTGTTGGGAGAGCTTGGTTTGGCCTAAGAAGGGCTTGAATTGGCTATTTTCAGCTCGGCCGAAACAGGGTAGCTTCGGTCCACCAGAGCTACTTCATTGTTGTATTATGCTGGCTTTTCTTCGACGATCCTCGCAGCAAATGGAGACTACCATCGTGTAACTAACTTCTCCTCAAATCTAAAGAACCCGACCTCACCTTCTTTGGCTCAGAAAAATACCCAAGTCGAAGCTCTGGTTCGAGCTTCACCGAAAAATGGAGTAGTAGGGAGAGAGTGGAGATTTTAGGTGTGAGGAGGATGAATGAGGAGGGGCTCTTTATATAAGAAGCTTGGGGACTTTTTGGCCGTTTGATTGGCGCCTTAATGACGGTCATTCATTGCCTAAAAATCTCTAGCCATAGACTTTTCATCTTCGTCGGCATTGCTCGATTTTCCAGCGAATGAATAGTGTTGTCATCTGAAGGAAGAAGATGACACTATTCTGAACCGAATTGGACTGGTCTGAACCGGGTTCAACGCTTAAACTGACCGGTTCATGACCGATTTGACCGATTTTTTCAAAATTAAAAAATTGTAAATTCATCTAAATTCATTCTATATCAAATGGTGGACTAAATTCTCCAATTTGAATTTTCTTAGCCACATATAAAAATGAATTTAGAAATCGGTTCAATAGTGGTTCAAGCCGGTCCAAATCGGTTCAATCTAGTTCAGGTATGGTTCACCTAAATCGGTATGGTTTTCACCTCAAATTCATCCTAAAGTCCTTTCTCGTGACTTTTGCGACAATTTAGGTTACTCAGGATCCATAAATTTTCCAATTTACCGTTTCTCTATCGGTTTCAGTTTATAACCCGACTGTATTTTCTCTTTCGAAATGACCGTTTCTTTTCTCGGTTTTCTTATTATCAATGGACGGGATTTATAGACTTTGTGTTTGACATCATCCTAGGGACTAACTTGATATTGCATGCGCCATATCAGATGGCACTAGCAGAATTCAATGAGTTGAAGGAACATCTCAAGGTGCAGATGTAAAAAGGATTTATAAGACCTAGCAACTCTGCTTGGGGTACCCATATTCTATTTGTAAAGAAGAAGGATGGGAGCATGAGGTTGTACAACGACTACCATCGTTTAAACCAAACAATATTCAAGAACAGATATCCACTACCAGGATCGATGACCTATTCGATCAACTGATCGGGGTATCGTACTTCTCAAAGATCGACCGACGGTCTGTATACCATCAGTTAAAGGTCGGGTTTGATTGTCGGGCGAGGAAGACGACACACGTGCACGTGACCGTGCGTGAATGCGCCTGACGTTATACGCTGACCGTTATGCACTATAGCGAACCGGTTTCCAATGAATTTCTCAAACAGTTCGATAGTTTTTTGCCTGGTTCACCTATTTTTTGGCTAGTTCTTGGGAAAATATAAATATCAAAAAATTTTGCATTCAATTTTCTATTGAATGGATATAAGAATCTCTCAATTTGGATTTATTTTGCATGTTTAAAAATTCAGGGGGTTTTGACACTCTTCTTAGTCCGAACTTGGTTCAAACCAGTTCTCTCCCGATTTTCTCTCAATCATTGACTTCGTATTCCGAGACACTCATAAGGATTTCTCATGCCCCTTTCTCACCACTCATGCCTCTCCATTGATCATTTCTCTTATTTTGGATCAATTTCACTTACCAGTTTTAACTTTACTCTCCCAATTCGATCCACTTTTCGTTTCAATTCAGCTCAGTTATCAAATTGAGATTTTTCGATCTTACACAGTGAGTGGGTGAAGGGGAGAGGTGAGTCGAGGTGGCTCCAGAGAGTCAGGACAGACTCAATGACTCCCTTTTCTTTCTGTTTTTATAATTTAACATATTTCTAAAATTATATTTTCGTCCTATTCATGTTCACTCGATAATTTAAATCATATAAATTTTTAATTACGGCAAATCTCAATTAGCTTTACACAAATTTGAGTTTTATATTTAAGGTGATATTTTTGACCCAATATAATATTAAATTCTAATTCAAATTCACATTCTTGTCTCAACTTAATTAGTTATTAGGTGAATTATATTATATTTTTTAAAAATTACTGTGTTATATGAATGAATCAAATCCATGAGTACTCGGTGATTGGGTACAAGATCAAGTTGATATACCTCATGTCCACCTGTGTGCATCACAACTTGTAGGATCTCGAGGCCACTGTCTCCTACCACAGTGGTTAGAGATAGGAGTAGAGTGGAGAGTCACATTCAAGTCATAGTTAACTAAGGGGGAGTTGAAGTTAGGTTGGGCTTGTGGGTGGTGACATAAACATCCACTTCCATTTAATGTACGATCAAAGTAAGTTGAAGTAAGGCAAGAGGGGTGGATATGGAGAGGAGGTTGATGGCTTCAGCTATGGGGCTCAATTTATGGTGGATAAAGATTATTAGGTAGTATTAAGAATAAAATCTCATATTGGATAAAAATAAAGAAGTGCTGTGGGTTTATAAGATTGGAAAGATTTCACTACTTACAAGTAATAATTTTTAAGTAAACATAGTCTGACCCCTTATCGGTCCACAATATCTTCTCTAACATGGTATTAGAGTCAGTGGGCTCGCACTCATACCCGACCCGAAACTAGAAACCCGACTCGTAGTCCGATTCTTCTCCCTTTATCTATCATCTTCTATCATACAATCTCTATGATTCTTCTCCCCTTTCAAAGTAGACCTTCCTCTACTTTCCCCCTCGTTTGAAACCGAAAAAATAATATCTGGCTCGTAGATAATTATTGAGGGAATTGCACGTGAGAGCAGATGTTGAGAATAAGATCCCAAATTGGATAAAAATATAAAAGTGTTGTAGGTTTATAAAGTTGGAAAGGTTATACTACTTATAAGTCATAACTTGTAAGTAGACATGGATTCGACCATTATCTGCGATCGAATCCTCGGAGTCGTACCCAATTAGAAAGACCTTCTCTTTTAATAAATTATTATTTTTATTATGATTTTAAAAAATATTTCCTTATTATTAAGTTAATTTTAGTCAAATAATTTGTTGGACAAAATGTTAAAGAAAATGAGGTCTATTTTAAGGACTCCCGTGAAATTACAAGATTCAACATGATTTTCTGCACCTTGACAGACGCCTCATGGTTCATATTATTGATCAATCCACCAACTCAAGTTTACTGTCTATATTTATATTAGTAAGAAGTTTCCCCCTCCTGTCACCTTATCGGAAATACAACGAAAACAACTGCAAGCCACTACATTTCTCCGGGAGCTGGATTGTAGCCCAGCCACAAGGGAAAGAGAAAAAAACTAAAGTAGAAGCCTCCTATCACAACTCTCTCCTCTCTTGAAAGAAATCACATTCTCCTCATCTTCTCTATCTACAAACTTCGAGCTTATCAGTACTTCAGAAGGTGAGATTAATGATCGAAAATGCTGGTAACTATGATTGATCAGATTCGAGTCACTGGTTGGGAACTCAGTCTAATCGTCGCTATTCTTTTTACGTGTAGATGACAGAAGATAATAACGACCGGAAGAATATTGAGGAGATTCCGCAGTCCGTCATGGCACCAGAGTGGACGATCCATGTTTCCGAGGTACGTAAGAAGATCACATGGAATGAGTTGATTTTAAGACGGAGGATGGAATCTTTAACCGATGAGGAATGAAATTACAGGTGAGGACGGTTAGGGTTGGCAATGTGTCCAATGCTGTTTCCGAGCATGACATCAAAGAATTCTTTTCTTTTTCCGGTGACATCCAATACATTGAAACGCAAAGGTCGGAGTAAAGGTTCATTCATTTCTTTACATTAATTTTTCCTATTATTAAACAAAGATACGTTGCGTTATGTCAATTCATCCGAATGACAATGGCGATGGTGAGTTCGTGAACAGGGAATCAGAGACAACTCAACTTGCATATGTCACCTTTAAACAGCCGCAAGGAGTCGACACCGCTGTCCTGCTTTCTGTAAGTGTGCGATTTATTCGTAGATCTATGGGCTCGTCGAAGTTTCTATGTTCATTGCAATGATTGGCCGACATTTAATAACGGACATATCGCTCTCGTTCTGCTCCATCTCTATCTTTAGGATTCGTATCTTGATCGTCATTTTTGGATTGATCTTCAGACCCTTAGTTTTGAGCGCAAAACGTACCAACGAGCTGACACCTCTTCCTCATACATCTTAGGATGCTTTTGTCACATGGAGACAAAGTGATTTGGTATTGTAAAATGTAATTCCAGAGGAAGAGTGAATCATTGCCATGGACTAGATCTTAGATTTTGCCAATGAACACCAGTGAGGCAATCTTTTCGCGTATTTGAATCGATATGAAGTAACAGCGGAAAAGATCGATTGGCCTCCTAGAGGAATATTCACTATTGTGATCGACTTATTGTAACCACTCTTTTAATCGAATGATCAATAAGATACTTCCCTGCATGTTTGGTGATAGCTTCCTTTAACTTTTTTTGCACAAATATGCTCCATTTCTTACTTGGGGTTTTTGTCACTGTTGATGTACTCCATAGGGAGCGACTATTGGTGATCTTTCCGTCACTATAACACCGGTAGATGATTACCAGCTTCCGCCCCAAGCACATCTCCCATCTTCTCTGGTAGGTAATTTTATTCTACCATCAAAATAATTGATATGACTTAATTTTTCAAAAAAAAAAGATGGCCACCACTAGATTTCTCGGTAAACCATCATTCAATAATGTGATTAATAATCTGATCAAATAATGATGGAAGGATGGAAAGTCCATTCTGACGGGAGACACCATCAAGAAGGCGGAAGATGTTGTGAGCTCGATGCTGGCTCGGGGATTCGTCCTGGGAAAGGACGCCATCAAGAGAGCTAAGGAGCTCGATGAGCGTCACCAGTGGACATCCAATGCCTCCGCGACAGTGGCATCGGTCGACCAGAAGACAGGCCTGACCGAAAAGGTCATGGTCGGGACCACCGTGGTGAACGATAAGGTGAGGGAGATGGATGAGAGGTACCATGTCTCAGAGAGGACCAAGACAGCGATGGCCATAGCCGAGCAGAAGGCCAGCAACATGTGGTCTTCGGTGCTGAGCAACCAGTACATGTATGCTGGGGCATCATGGGTGTCAACCGCCATCGGTTCAGTTGCCATGGCAGCCAAGGATGTGGAGAATATGACAAGGGAGAAGGTTGTCGAGGAGGAGAAGAAGCAGCAGGCAGCTGAAGTTGGTAGGCATGAGCAGGTCCTTGATGGCGGTAAGGCTGGAGCAGCCCCTGTGCCAAATGGCTCGGCTGATACCAAGTTGGAAATTATATGAATTTTCTAGATGGCTTGCTGAAAGCCTGATATACTAGATAGATTCATGTTGGAGGTTAAGTATGTCAAAGAAATTTGGGTACTAGTTAACTCTACTAATACTATATATGGAGTGGTTTGGTCATACTCTACTCCTATGGAGTAGTTTGGAGAGTATTATTGTGTTTGTTTAAAGTATTTTGGAGACTAGTGGTTTATAATGATGTAAAAATTTTAAATTGATTGGTTTAAAGTGGTGGAAAATGTTAAAATTAATTGGTTTGTAGTGGGGGAAAAACATTTTAAACCCTATATTTACACTAATATACTTAATTGATTTAATTTTGTAGTGATTATATTATTTATTATTTAAATTATTTTAATAATATTACTAAATCAATGATTAATCCAAATCTTTCTAAATCATTCAATCCGGGTTATGTTCTGTAGCAACATTGTCCTCTCTATCCTTTCCGCTCTCTATATAAACAAATACCTTGATAACTCTGTTTCCCAGCTGCAGATCCCTTTCAAGTTTTAAGATTGCGTTCAGCTTACTATATTCCCTTTAACTCTGTTTTACGAGTCATAGAATCACCTTTCTTTCGACTCTTTTCGCACTATAGAGGTCTATCCTTTGTCTACTCGGATCTATTCCGCATTTTTCCTGCCTTCCATGGATCATATATTTTAGCTGTTTGGGCATCTCTCTGTGAAAGTTTTTTTTATTCTTTCGTGTAGTTTAAAGAAAGTTCATTTTCCTACTTATCACTGCAAAAAAGAAAATGGTTCTTGTTATATAATTTTGTAGAGCACCATATTTTTATTGATTATCCAGAGCAAGTGGTGCTTGTTTAAAACTTTTCGATTACTGATTGGTATAACTTTAACAAGTGCACTGGGATTTGTTTAGTTTGTCTTTCTTATGGTCGTAATTGATGCCTCTGAGGATGTTCAGTTTAAAACTTTGCGATCTTCAGAGATCTTTCTTGCGGAAAACATTTGGAGACCTGAAATGAAAGGGGTTTAAACTACATATATCTCAATACAAACATAGAATAATTATTTATTTTTAAATTTATTTCATTAATTAAATTATTTTAAAATTAGTTTCTCTCAATATAGGCTCGGTTCAAAAAAATTAACTGTTTTTGCTCTCTACAGAAATAGAGTAGAATCCCTAAAATTAGAGTATTGTTACTGTTCATCTATAGTATCTCTATCTCAAAATTGATCTCTGTTATCTCATTAAATTTACAATGGATTAGCAGTACAAGAGAAGTGTATTGTGTGGTCGTAGAAGTGTGTGCTCGAGACTGAGGCAGTTTGCATAAACCAGTTTTTGTGTGCTCGGGAGGAGTACGTCTACCACTCAACAAAAACGAGGAGTAATTTTAAGTATAGTACACAAAACTATTACGATGGGTGAGCACCCGGGGACGAGGACAGAAAAGCGCATCACAAGGGCAGCCTCTGTGGTAAAACCTCTTGTTCTCTTTTCTTGCATTTGGGCAGACTGCTACATTTATCTGATTGAAATCGCCTTTGAATCACGAGGGGGTTTCTTAGAATTACCCTTGCTCATTCTTTTCTTCCAGGGTTTGGAGGATTGGCTATAACTCTAGACACTAGGGTTTGTCTTTCCTTTTTTAATCAAAGTCCTAGGCTAGGAGTCAGGATTATGAACAAAGAGGGTTAACTGTCAGGTTTTGTAATCAGCATTTGGAGGTAAGCCCCTCCATCTGTGTAGCCTTGCCTGGGCTGCTTGTTTAGCAGCACAAGGGCCTATAGGTAAGGTGTCCCCATCAGATACTGGAATGTAGAGTACCTTAGGAAGGGTGCGCGTCTTTATCATTTTTTGGATGAAGTTGTTTTGCTAGTGTCTATAAGAATGCAGGGACAAGTAGATGTTGTATCAGGACCGTGCCGGAAACTAGGAACTCGGAAGAGATCCAAAGTTTTATTTAGTCTAGACTCTGCCCCCGCAGTCCTTAATCAGAAGAGAAAGCTAGCAAGAAAGATTGTGGCGGAGAGGACAATGAGTTGGGGGACTCTGAAGGGAGTGCTCTAATGGGCATGTGAGAGCATCGAGCCGGTAGATATAGAGAGTAATGGAGCAAACTTTTATTCCTTTACCTTTGATTACTCTAAGGATGCAGACAGAGTGCTAAGAGAGAGCCCATGGATGGTGGAAGGACACAACCTTTTCCTACTCGAATGGGATGGCAGCGGTAGGATCACAAGTCTTGAGTGAGACTTAATGCCATTATGGCTGCAAATCCATGATTTACCGGCAACCTACTACTTGCATCAAATGCATGAAAACTAGAGAAGGTAGCAGGGGATGTAATTGAGTTGAATCGGGACAATGAGTGCTTTCTTAGAATAAAGGTTCAAATTAATATCAAGGAACCTTTGCCATGTGGAGTTTGGATTGATACGACTCAAGGGGAGAAATGGGTCCAATTTAAATATGAGAGGCTACCTGCAATTTGTTTCAGATGTGGAAAGTTGGGGCACCCAGTCAGATTCTGAAAGGAGTAGCCATTAGATGAGTAATTATATGGTCCATGGATGAGAGCGCCCACGACCAAAAACAAGATTTGGACCCTAAATAGTCATAAACGTCACCCTAGGTCAGAATCAAGTCAGGGACAGTCAAATTGGGACCAGTCACTTGAAAAAAGATGTGCAACGAAAGGTAGGGGAGAAAGGTAGAGGAATCAGAGGAAAGTAAAGAGGGGGCATCAATGCAAAGAATTCCACCTCAAATAGCAAGATACACTCATAGTTACAAAAGAAAAAGAATGGAAGAAATTAGTATGATGGAAATACAAGATCCACAAGAAGGGTCAACTCACTTTGAACCTTATACAGTGAAAGTCCCCAATGAGGAGAATACCTCATTTCAAGGAGCCATGATTCCCTACGAGGAAACTAGTTCAACACTTAGATGTGGGGGATTGAGTATTAAAGAGTTTGGTGAGGAGGTTTTAAAAAAGGACTCCCTTAACACAAGTGATGATAGAACATCAAATTCGAAGGAAATGAGGTCATAGGTAAGGAGGTCTACGAGGCAGATTAAGCATCCTATAAGGTACAAATACAAGGGAGATGAGAATTTTAACACCTATCTCCAAGTAGCAGATAAGAGAATGATGGTTTAGAAGAAAAGTAGGGAAGCTATAAACTTGGCAAAAGAAGGTTGTGGTGGCTGGCCAGAATCATCCACACGATCTAAATGAGACTCATTATTTGGAACTGTCAAGGTTTAGGGTCCGACCTGATAGTTCGACATTTAAAGGACCTTGTTAGAAAGAATAAGTCGGATATGATCTTCCTAATAGAGACAAAAAATTGTTTCAAGAAAGTTGATAGGATTCGGAAGCAACTCACTTATCAGTATGGTGAATATGTAGACCCAAAAGGACGAGGGGAAGGCATGGCTCTTTGGTGGAAAAGGGACATAATGGAAGTAATATCAGCCAAATTGAATATTATGGATGTTCGTCTCAAATAGGCAGATAAGACCTTTAGAATTAATTTTGTGTATGGATTTTGCAACTTCTAGCAAAGGCAGTCCCAATGGCATATACTACCAGACATGGAGAGAACAAATCAAGGACCCATGGTTAGTTTGTGAGCACTTCAATGCTATAGCCAATCAGGATGAGAAATGGGGAGGGGGTCCAAAAGATCGTCGCTGCATCTAGAGCTTCCAACATATGATATTCTCCTCTAAACTGCAGGACTGTGGTTTTGCAGGACCGGAGTTTACATGGTCCAAAAATCATGAGGAACCATTCATAGTTCTGGAAAGGCTAGACATGAGATTATGTTCACCAGAATGGCGTGCATCCTTCTCGGGAATGTGTATTACACATGGCGATAGAAGTGAGTTAGATCATTCTCTCCTAATAATAGAGATTGATCGGAAGGCCGTGAAATATACATGATCGGAAGGCCGTGAAATATACATGTAACTCACTGAATGAGTATTTGAAACATGAGTTTCTTATAAAATAGTTTGAATTGGAGTGTGCCAGACTACTTATTTTCTTTAAAAACATTGTTTACTCAAGTTTTGATTTTCAAAACCTTTTTTCAAGGTTTACCAATTCTTTTACAAGGATTCTCAAATCATTTCCAAGGTTTTCATAACCTTTCTCCCATTTCCATATTCAGTGTGTTTCACAAACAACATGCCCTTCATCATAAAGGGGTCACACATTTACGAAATGCAGTTACTCTGACTGCACTCACTTGTGAATCGGAGCGTTTTTACCATCGATCCTGATAGAAGTCTCTGACTTCTACTCGAAGTCTGAGTGAACGTCTCTAACGTCCTACCCTCATACCAAAAATACTTCGTGTCCATACGAGGACAGAGACCTCATCCCGTCCCACCCCGGTCTCATGCACAATGAAGCTACGTCGAGCTTCTAAAGACTTTTGGTACGACTAACTGCCCTTATCTCCACTAGGTCATCCAGAGCCCTAGGACGCATCACTACTCCTCTTGGGCTTCTTGAAGGTCCCATAATAATAGTGCATGCACAAATCAATAATTTTTCCACATAAGCCATATAATTTGTGGTGCCACTAGTCTAACGGCCCCGACCATCAATTCGACCTGCAGCTGTTTGTCTTGACAAGTCTGAATACCTGTCATGTCGCATTGCCGCCAGTCCATCGAGTATGTCGGTTCTATCTTAGTACCATGGACAAACAATTCATTCACTTAAGTTTTCATGGCTTAGAATTATGTTTGTTTACGAGCTACTGCTCGTGCCAACTGGCCTAGGGCCCACTTGTTCGAGATTTTCAAAATTGTGCATATTAGTCCCCAAGTTCCAAAACCGAGGCATTCGGCCTAACTGAGTTATTCGAGCTCCCATCAATAAGGACTTCCAAAAATTTTAAGCAGTGACACACAGTCAAGGGAGAGCACTTCTAATAAAATAAACTTTTCATTTGTCTATTATATCAACCGAGTATGAAAACGTCTCCGCTTATAACTATAAGCAGATTTTCTACTTTCTTATAGTAAGTTTATCATACCAACCGGGTATTATCTACTTACAATTGGTAAATAGTTTTTTCCGTCTAATTTTCACATCACTCCTCTTAGGTGTGATAGTTAAAATATCACTTAATAGTGGGTTTTCATTTTTGACATGGTTATCAACCCAACCGAGTATAATATTAAATATCACACTCACCTGATAGTGCAATGAATTTCCTCTTAGTAGGCTTGTTGCCTTTATACGAACTTGTCTTAGCTGGCATTCCTAGTAGTTCGTGTTCCTATATGATATTAATATCCTTATTCATTATCCTTTGGCATAATAGCCTTCATTCATTCCAAATAAATGATAAAACCAAACTTTTCATTTATTTGCAATTAGGTCCCTAAAGTTATTTTTTTTAACTTTAAGTCCCTAATGCCGATTTTTCCTCATATTGACTCCCAAAACTTTTAAAATTCACCTTGGGACCTCAATTTATTTAAATTCACAAAAAAGGGTTCAATTTCCCATATTTCAAATTTGGTCCCTAACTTTTCCAAAATTACCATTTTACTTCTACTTTACAAAAATGGTAAGGTTTGCCCCAAAAATTCCAAAATTTGCCTAACTAGTCCTCCAACATCTTTATCATGCCCAATTGGCCCTCAATTTTATGAAATTGTACTTTAATCCCTCGAATTTTTGAAATTCCCAAATTTTCCCCCAATTTCAACCTTATAACTTAGTCGAATTTGATTTTATCAAATTGACCGATCAAATGAGTTTAATTGTTGAAATTGAAGTTAAATTGGAGTTCCTACAACTTCATACAATTCAATTGCACTTTGAATCGCACGATTTGATGTCGGAATGAGCTCAAACGAAGCTTCACCAGAAAACTGGACTTAGAGGGAGAAAGCTTCGAAAGCTTACCATCGGGGGCACGACGATCCGAGCTTTCAATCTGGGCAGATAGTGCTTGTCCTAAGGTTATTCCTAAGATTAAGAATTATATCAATTGATACCAAATTGAATGAGAATTTAGTCATCGAAGTTCTGCCGATTCTCTCTTTAGCACCGATTGGAATTTAAAGAGTGAAGCCAAATTGACTTACTTTTCTGCTCTAATTAAGTTGTAAGAGGGTTGTAGAGGTGTCAGAAGGGCTTGGTTTGGCTTGAGTAGGGCTTGAATTGGCCGTTTTCAACTCAACCAAAACATGGCAACATCGGTCACCAGAGCTGCTTCACTGTTCTATTATGTCGGCGTCTCTCCAACGACCCTCAATGCAAATGGAGACTACCGTCGAGTAGCTGATTTCTCCCATGTTCTAAACAACCCGACCACGCCTTCTTTGGCTTAGAAAAAACCCTATATCGGAACTCTAGTTCGAGTTTTGCCAGAAATTAGAGTAATTGAGAGAGAATGGAGTTTTTCAAGTGTGAAGAGAATGAATGAGGAGTGGCTCTTTATAAAGGAAGCTTGGAGATTTCTTGACCATCGGATTGACGCTTTAATGGCACTCATTTATTGCTTGAAACTTCTCGACCAGAGAATTTTCATCTTCGTCGGCATTGCTTGATTTTCCGGTAATTTTCATCTTTGTCAATGCTACTCAATTTTCTGGTGAGTGAACAGTGTTGTCATCTGAAGGAAGAAGACGACACTGTTTTGAATCGGACCGGACCGATACGAACCGGATTCAAAGTTTAAATTGGCCAGTTTAATCCCGATTCGATCGAGTTTTTCAAAATTAAAAATTTCTAAATTTATCTAAATTTATTATCTATTAAATGGTAATTTCCATTCTCAAATTAGAATTTTAACCCACTTAAAAAAATAAATTTAACATCCATTCGAACCGATTTAATCCTAAAAGATCATCTACTTATTTGAGATTTACCATTTCATTTCTTGAGTTTGAACCCCTATCTAACCCATGATAATATATATATATATCTTGTGGACCGCCCCCACATTCATAATCATATAGCTAGCTCTATATATATATATCTTGTGACTGCTCCCACATGCATAATCGTATAGCTAGCTCCCCACAATAATTTGGTCAATTATTACTCCTTTGACCACGAATCTGATGCTAAAATAGAACGTAAAGTAGGAGCATTGAAAGACGCGTCGGTATGTCTCATTTATTTTGCAAGATCATTTGTCCCACCTTTCGCATTACCAACCCTCATGAGTTATCTGCAGGGCCAACAGATATCTGAAGCTGTCTCAGTGGCTCCCTTCCCCACTTCATCTCCAGAAAGCTCGTCTCCACCAAACCTCAAATCCTCTTTCCATATTGAGGCCGTACTCGCCCGAGTTCAAGAATAGAAGAAGAGATGGCGCATCTTTTGATGCCACGAGCTGCTCCTTTCCTATCCCAACAAATAATCTGGTGGTCATCTTGGAAGCCCACTTATTTGGGAAATCCTTAGTAATGTTTCTATCAATTAAACTATCTAATCACGCGTGCAAATTATCAGCATGTCGTGCTTCCGAAGCAAGTCTAAGCATCAATCACATGAATATAAGATTCCTTTCTTATATCAGGAAGAATTCTCAAGTACCATCTTAGCAACTAGCCCTTTTCATGTGTTAATGTGCTTTCTCATCCTTGCCTTCAAGAACTTCATGGAGGAGTTTTGTCCTCATTCTATTCTCCCTCTTTAGTTGCATTCCTATCTTCCATGGATATTCTCTTTGGGACTTCGCCAGTAGCAACTCGATCAAAGTGGAGCTTTGAAAGTAAGGTAGCCAACCTCTTTAGTTCCATCCCTATCTTCCATGGATATTCTCTTTAGGACTTCACCAGTAGTAACTCCATCAAAGTGTAGCTTTGATCGTAAGGTAGCTTTGACCTAAGGTAGCCAACATTTCCTCTTCTACTTCAGACGGCTGCTTCAAAGTATTCCAAGCAAGACAACACCCTGCATCAAAACCAATTGCTATCCCAAGAATTCAGCTAATATACTCTTTCATTAGTATACTTCTCTAATCCCTACAGTACATCAACCTCAGAGCCTCCATGTATACTCCAACATCCTTGTAATACCTGCAAATAACCAATTTTGGGCCACGAGAATCTATACATGTATACACATGCACACTGTAATCCCATCCTTGGAGCTCATGGTGAGTATGATGTCGGTCCAAGCAGAGTCATGGAAGATGTTGTCAAGGCTCTTGTATGCTAAAATATCTGAAATTCGCTTGTCCATTGTGAAATGTGAGGCTTGAGGATAAAAGGGTTCATGACGAGGTTGATTGGAGTAAGGATTGGGACGTGGGGCCTTCATCTCTAAGAGCGTAGGGCTGGGTCAAGCATTCTTGTGCGGTGGAGGGGGCACCCGCGACATTGGGTCGAGTAGCCCCGCCGGAGGGCAGAGTTGAACTTGGTGAAGTCGTTACTGCCCGACTCCATCCCAAGCGATGGCGAGGAGCAGATTCGGAAGGGCACTAGTGAGAACAATTATCAGCGGTGATGGGACGGAAGAAAGGCTCGAAGTGACAACCCCATAGTGTTATCATATCTTATAGCCTCCCATGTCGATTTTCTTATCAGGGCAAGAATATCCACTGGTGTAATTTTTTCTTTAAAGAACTGATGGTCACAATGATTGGTGTTAAGGTATGAACAATGCTATTTTCCAGAATTTGACAGCTTGGATGACGGGCATTTAACATTCACCGGAACATGTCATGTCTGCATAGACAACTCTAAAATTGCTTCCTCTTGATCATTCATCCATACGAACTGTATAATTAGTACATCTTTACAAGACTGCTTTTGCAACCAATATACAGGTGTTGCTGTAACCAATATACAGTTGGAAGGTCGATGTCGCGCAAGGCAAAAGAATACTCATCATATAGTGAGTTGTATATTTACGTACAAATATTACAAGGCGGACGTGGTGTCGGACGACAGGTGGATGCTCTTGTCGGATTTATTCATGACAACGGGGTTTCCTGAGGCGTCGATATCTACTATGGCCGTATCTCCAGGCTTGCAGTTTCCGGCAAGGAGAGCTTCACTCAGTAGGTTCTCGATTAGCTGTGTCACTGCCCTTCTCATCGGCCTTGCACCATAGGCCTCATCATATCCTTGCTTGCACACCAGATCCATTACCGACTCAGTGACCTCCAGCTCGATACCCATGGATATGAGCCGTTGCTTCACATCATGCAGCATCAAGTTCAGAATTTCAAGCATCTGCAAGTGCCATTCACGGAACAGTGAGATGTGAGAAATTATCGTGGACACCCAGTTTCTGAATGGATAGAAATTGAACCACTAGCAATTTACTTAAGATCTATAATTATTAATCAGCAGAGATGGACACGGCTTTGAATTTTTTTGAAAACAAATTTTCTTGTTCATACTAAAAGAATTAACATAAGCTTAAAACAGAATAATTGAACCTGGGACTTTTCAAGAGGACGAAAAACGACCACTTCATCAATTCTGTTGAGTAACTCGGGCCTGAAATAAGCCTTAAGCTCTTCCATCACCAGTGCTTTCAATCCAGAATATGAGCTTGACTCATTATCCGCAGTCAGAAAACCAAAAGAGCTGCGTCCACCTTTTGCAATGATGCTTGAGCTCACGTTGGATGTCATCACAATCAAAGCATTCTTGAATGAAACTCTTCGACCCTGTAGAACATGGTCAATCAAGTCAGTGGTAAAACCCAAATTTATAAACCCACTTTTGCTGTTCGATTCTTCTCATTTTTTTATATTCAATAACAATGCAAAGGAAATTTCAGATTCATCTCCTATAGTTGGAGAAGGCATACTTTCAGTTATCTATCTCAATTTCTGGAATTTAAAAAAGATTCCATGCATTGAAGATAATTCAATTTTTTCAGTGGGTTCATTCCATTTAAGGTAACATATCCAGTTTTCCTTCCCAAAAATGAGACTTTGATAGGTCTCTTACTCTGCAAAAAACAAACCTGAGAATCTGTAAGATGCCCATCTTCAAACAATTGCAGGAGGATGTTAAAAATATCAGGGTGTGCCTTTTCAATTTCATCTAACAACACAACAGTGAAAGGCTGTCTCCGAATTGCCTCAGTGAGAACACCTCCCTCTCCAAAGCCCACATAACCTGGGGGAGCTCCAATTAGTTTGCTCACTGTATGTCGCTCCATGTATTCGCTCATATCAAGTCTTAACATTGCCGACTCCTGAATTAATATAATAAAAGTGATAATGCATAAGAAACAATTACACAGCAGTTGAAAGAAATTTATTAGAACCTTATCAGTATTGAAAAAAATAAAACCATGTCAAGATAAATAAAAAAAGTGAGGCAACCTACAAGCAAACTAAACTAGGGCAACTAACTAGAGCGAGAAAATATTTTTGGGCAAGAGAGTTGACTTCTATAGCTTGAGTTCTATCAGGAGGCTTCTGATCCATGACCAAGGATCCTACATTGCTAATTGTGACAGTAATGAGCCTAAAGTACAGACCATATTCTTCCACTCAAACCATCTGATATTGGGACTAAGTCAAGCTAGACATGAGGCCGCCTCATGTCGAGCTTGACTTAGTCCCAATATCAGGTTGATGTACGCATGCTAAGACTGCACAGAAAGTAATCAAATTGGATTCAAGCATGTAGAGAATGATCAGGCAGGTCAACAATGAAAACTGGTTCAGAATCAAGGCCAATTCAAGTTTCACTAGTATACTCGAGCTTTAACCCAGCAATATCATTTGAGTCTGTCCTTATCCCCAATTTTCCAACTATATCTTGCATTTCCTTTTTACTATGGAAATTAGCTACACTCAGTAAATAATTTATTCATTCTCCAACCATCTACCATGAGCAGTGATGTTGCCCACAAAGAAATATGATGGTTTTTTTTACATATTACTTTGAAACTCAATGATCATGAGCAAAGTAAAGGCACATCTACTTACTGAACCAAAATAGCAGGCAGCCAAAGCCTTTGTAAGTTCAGTTTTACCAACTCCAGTGGGCCCGCAAAACATCATTGCAGCTATCGGCCTGTCAGGATCATTTAGCCCAACTCGTGACCTCTTAATGGCACGTGAAATTGCAGAGACAGCCTCTTCTTGACCAACAACTCGTTTCTTAAGTTGCTCATCAAGACCCACAAGAAGCATTCTTTCATCTGCTGTGAGCTTCTTGACAGGGATACCTGTCCAGACTGAAGCAACTGCAGCTATATCATCAGGTCCAACCATCATCAGCCTGCCAATAATTACATAGAAGCAGTCAGTGGGACAAGGAAAAAAATCATAATCAAAATGTCATTGCTCATTATGTCCCAAAAGATGTGGGGAAGTATCCCCATGACTCTTTTCTCAATATTCCTGGTTAAGATAACAGTAAAATGCTTATAACATTTTACAAGTGTTCTTGGAAGATACAAAATCTTTTGTAGAGCAAAATGAAACTGATTTTTGCTTCATTTCCTTTTCCAAGCATGAATTGGAAAAAAAGGATATTCACTTTTTTCTTTTGTTGAGTTTTAGAGCTATAGTATTTGGTTATTCAGGTTTAGAGCATACGCATCATCCTCCATTGTTGCTGGCAAAAGAGAGTCGGAAATTTCCACGGTTGAAGCATCAGATTCCTTCAGGCTGCTTGAATTTACCTATATTTTTGCAATAATATATCAGTATCTCTATGAAATTAAAGAACATAGTGAATTTATACTAATCTGTGCATGATAGAAGGACAGTATCCCTACCACATCGTGCATGACCTGGACGGTTCTTATTTCTTGCCAGTAATCTTCAGGAGACTTTGAGAGTATGGATGTTTGTCTTTCTTTCTTCTTCTTGAAGGCTTCAATACGGGCCCTACTTCCAGCCTCATCAATGAGATCAATAGCTTTGTCGGGAAGATAGCGATCAGAAATATACCGAGCAGAAAGATAAACTGCAGCATTAATAGCTTCTAGAGTATATATGCATTTGTGATGTGCTTCATATTTTTCACGTAGGCCCAACAGTATTGTAACTGCATCCTCCTATAAGATTTATACACCAGTGAAGTAAGAATTAAACAGAAAGCAACATGTTTCATTCTTAAGGAAGACAGAACTAATGATTCAAGAAACCTGGGTTGGCTCATTCACAAGTACTGGCTGAAATCTCCGAGCCAATGCTTTATCCTTTTCAAAATGTAACCTAAACTCATCCATTGTTGTTGATGAAATGCACTGCAGAAAATTAATAACAATGAATTGATGTTTTTGCCTTTGGATTCATGGATAAGTTATGGCTAACATTAGAGAAGGGACAGGAGATCAAGTCTGCAATGTAACCTGCAGTTCACCCCTTCCAAGAGGAGGCTTTAACAGGTTGGCAATATCAAGACCTGATCCTTTGCCTCCTTTCCCAACAGTACCAGATCCAATAATTGTGTGGACTTCATCAATAAAGAGGATGACATTTCCTATATAATAGAATATATTGTAATTGTCAAACAATGGGGATTGACCATGCCCATATTTTTCTCCTAAATGACTCCATGAATACTCTTGCCTGACTTCTTTATCTCCTTGAGCAATTCAGTGACACGTGCTTCTAACTCACCCCTCTCCTTTGCACCAGCAATTAGTAAACCAATGTCTAAGGATAATATCCGCTTTGTCTGCACATATACACAGTAGTGCCAATTCAGAAATCAGTTGAAATTTGGGATATTGTTACTTGGCCTAAATGATGAGTAACAATATCTTAGAACAACACTCTTAACAAAGGTATTGAACATTGATAATCCAGTAATAATCAACTGTCATGTGACTGGCACAAGACCAACAAAGGTATTGATCATGCTTATTTGACACAATGAGAAAACAATCTTAGAACAAGATTAGCAAAGTATTGATCATTGAAATCCATTGACAATCAACTGTCACAGCCTTAAAAGATGTTAGATGGCAGTCTAGGAAATTATAAAATTCTTCCCTGGAAAAGCAATTTCAAGATACACAAGCCCCTTTGATATTTTCACAGATACCCACCATAAGAAAGCTTGGAACTTCAGACTGGGCAATTCTACATGCTAATCCTTCTGCAATGGCAGTTTTTCCAACCCCAGCTTCACCAAGAAGGATCGGGTTGTTCTTTGTCCTGCGACACAGTATTTGAACAACTCTCTCAACCTCAGAATCTCGCCCAATCACAGGATCTATGCGACCTTCACTGGCACGGGCTGTGAGGTCAACACAGAATTGGGAAAGGGCACTATTCTCTGGTTTGAGAAAGAGCAGTCAGTCACACACACCGGGTACAAGTGCAAGTCAGCACTTGAGTTCAGAAGCTAAGAAATTATAACACATCACAAACCACCTCGGGCTTTCTCAGCAGACTTGCTACTAAAGGACTTCCCCCCTTTAGAGGGCAGAGGATCTCTTCCATCTTTGGCGAGCTCCCCTTGAAGCCTCGTGACTGCCACATCTGCCAAATGATTAACATTTTGCCCCAATCTGCATACAAAGGTAAGAACAATGATCACAGTAAATAGCTATCTTTCTCTCACCTAGATCAACAGAAACATGGTAACCATTCCAAACAAATTGATTAATTTGGAAAGGAATAGACTTTTTCCCATAATTCATCTGCATAAAAAGATGAACCTTTTGAGGACACGAGCAGCACTTCCATCGTCCACCGTGAAGAGGCCGATGGCGATGTGCTCAGGGGCGATGAAATTGTGGCCCATCGTACGGGAGTACTCCACCGCGGCTTCAAACACCCGCTTAGTGCTAATCGAGAACGGGATGCCAGTGGTTGAGGCATACGACGTAGCAGTACTCGTCCCGGTTGTCTCACCAATCACGCCGTCATCTTTTTTCTCCTTCTGGTTGTTCCATATAGATTCAACAGCTCCCCTTGCATCCTCTAGGGTGATGCCCGAGCCGAGGAATCCATTCGTATTTGAGCTGGATTGTAACTGCGCCTCCGCCACGAGGCCAAGTAGGAGGTGTTGGGTGAACACCATGTCCTTGCCCAGAGCGCGGGCCTCCCTCTGGGAGAAGATTATGGCCCTGATTGCCCTCTCCGTGAATCGCTCGAACGCCGCCTTTACGGGAGCTGACCGTGGCGAGGGTCTGCTCCTCGAGAGTCCGCCACGCTGTTTCGGTCGACAGATGGCGGCCCCCCAAAAGAAAGACCTAGGAGGCGAGGATGCAAGGGAAGCTGGGAGCGGGGTCGAAATCGAGGGTGACTGTAGGAAGTTCACGAGCCGCGGTAGACGGCGGTAGGGGCGACTGAAGGGAGAATGGATGGAGAGGAGGGAGGAGGAGGAAGTAGAGACATCCATGATCGCCGATATCAGTGCGGAGATCGAAAGGCCGGATGAAAGTCAAAGGGTTCGATCAGGGTCTGTTTTTTCTCGAGCTGCCCTGCTGCGATCCTGGAAGGTTAGCAATGGTTAAGGTCGAATTATTGCAGCCTCCGAAGATTGGTCCAACAAAAAAGGAAGACTTCCCTTTTCTCTATGTGAATAGACAGGGAGGTAGGTAGGTGGGCAACGGAAGCAAAGGATGGCAAGGAGAGAGGAGCAAGAAACGGATTGCGAGTTGAAGAGGAAGAAGGAGCCGGGGGAAAGTCAAAGCATTTTGGAAGATGGAGGAGATGGAGGAGAACACGCCAACCCAGGAGCCAAGCAGGCAGCAGCAAAATCCCCTTACGCTTCCTGTTTCCTTCTTTTTTTCGGAAATCATATTGTCTTCTTCCTCCGTCCATGCGAAGTGGGAAGGGGAGTCGCAGAAAAAGAATAGGAAAACATGGGTCGGTAATGATCTCTTGGAAGTTCTTTGTTCGCGGATAATTTGAGGGAAAAATGTCTTTTCCTCTAGCAAAATTACATGGAATTTTGTTATTAAGAGAGTTTTTTTATCTTGTCAATAAATAATGATATTATTTGATTGATATAATGATGATTTAAGTATTATTAATTTTTATAATTTTGAAAAAAGTATGTGAAATAGGTTTAATTAGCTATTATATAACGAATAATTGAATATTTTACTTTGTATTAGTAAAATTTAATATTTTTTTATTATAGGAGCATCAAATATTAAATTAATTTATTAGTAACAAAATTCTTCCCTGTTTTATTAACAGACGGTACTCTTCATCTTGTATTCTTTTTCGGTTAGATAAGTAATGTGATATTATGCTGCAATTTATTTGCTTATTCTTATTGTTGATTTGTATATGTTTTATGATTGTGTTTGTTTTGTCTTCCTTATATATATGTCTCGTACTTTTTAAAATTAAGAATATAATTTTAAGAGAATGTAAAATTAAGAATATAATTTTAGGAGAATTATAATTGTTGATAATATATTGTTATTTTATAAAAGTGAAATTTTTTTACTAATTATAAGTAATTACTTTTAAATAAATATAATTTTAACTATTTATCGATTTACAATAAATTATTACATGTTATTAGAATGAGTGTACTTTTATTCGTATGCTACAATTTTCTCAAAATTTATTAGAGTAACTATTCTTACACCTGTTATATTAGAAATCCGATTTGTACTTTACCCTATTATAGAACAAAAATACTAAATTCGAAACCAATACTCAAGTATATTGTTCTTACTTATTTGATACCGTAATAATAATATCCGACTTGTAAACCGTTATTAAGAAGCGAGTGTTGAGAATAATATAAAATTGAAAAAGTTTCACTACAAGTAATAACTTTCAAATATAAATGGATTCTACTCTTATTATTTATACAATTTTACACATTTCTAAATAATGAATAAAATTAATTTATTAAAATTATAGTAGAAAATTTTTTCAAAATAGAGGAAAACTTAAGACCATATAAGAAAAAATAAAACTAAATATTCAATTTATCAATTAAATTTGAAGTGATAGTTGACAAATTGTTACAAACATACAATTGAGTTTGTAAATAGTCTATACAACTTATTATAATATAATTTGTTTCAATTGTTTGAATTAATAGATACTATTCAATTGTTGGAGTTGGAATTACCTCAATACATACTTAGTATATAGTTTGACATATTAAATATGCTAAAGGTGAGATTGATTAAATAAAAATTGTAGAGAGAGATTGGGAATAAACCTCTCTTGCAAAAAGATTTGCTTCATCTCTGGTTTCTATAACCTACACTCATTTTCTGTCTTCTCCAAAATCAAGTATGGATCCATTGAACTTTAGAACTCATCATATTTATTACATCCATTTAATACTTGCAAGATTAATAAGTAATAACCAAGCATTGTAACTCGAATTGCAGAAGCAATATTCAAAATCCCTAAATCAAATTGTGTTTGATCGAATTTTGTCATTTCTAAAAAATGATAGTATTTCTAACCTGTGAAGGTAACATAAACAAGTCGATATCATTGATTAAATCAATGGTCTCTAAAGATTTTCCTCCTTAGAGTCTTAAGTTCGATTCTTGGCACCTACAAAATGAACATAAATTGTTAACAGTGATATTATATCAAAAAAACTTTTAAAATACAAGATTGGTGCAAGATGACTACATAAGGCACTCATTATTATTTACAACTGGTTCCCAAGTTTGAAGGATTTTATGAACACTAGGCTATACTCATGAAAAATTTTCTTAGATCACTAAAGCTCTAGAATCTAAATGACCCTAGATTACCTACGAAAATAACAGCTAACACAAGAGATGAGAAGACTATTGATAAGATTTAACCAAAGGATTTATGATTCAAGAGTTATCTATTCTAAATAATTAAAAGAATTATAATGGAAACCATTTTGAACAGAGACACCTCAAAGGATATATGGGATGTAATACCATCAAAATATTAAGGGTCTTCAAGGGAAAAAAGAGCCTAGTTGTAGAATCTGAGGTGAGACTTTGAACCGTTTCAAATGAAAGACAATGAAGGTATAAAAGACTATTTTGCCAAAACTCTTTTAATATAAAATAAAATGAAAATGTATAGAGAAGATATGGGATCTAGTGTTATTGTGGAAAAAATTCGAGATCAATGATTAATAAATATGACATGGTGGTGTGTGCTATTGAAGAGTCAAGTGACATTTCTACTTTGAGTATTGAAGAATTGCAAAGTAGTTTGCTGGTTCATGAAAAAAAATGTGCGAGACATTGAGAAGCTAAACAAATATTGAAAGTAAGTCAATCTAAAGCTTCTCGATCAACAACCATAAACAACTTTAGATTTGGTTGGAGAACTTATGACATAATGCATTATCGTGGAAGAGGAAGAAGTAGAGGCAGATGCTTCATAAATAAGTCCAACATTGAATGTTATATGTAAGATAAGAAATCCCAATTCGATAATCGGGCTGACTTGAACTAGAAAGTGGGATTAAACCGGGAGAAATACTTAAACCAGGAAGTGGAATCAAACCAGAAAGAAGGAAGTGATTGATTGAGAGGCTATAAGGGGTGAGAAAGGGTCATGAGAAACACTTAGTAGTGTCTTAGAACACGAAGTCAAGGATTGGGAGAAAATTGGGAGAGAACTAGTTTGAACTACATTCGGGCTGAGGGGAGTCACAAAATCCCCTGAATTTGTAAGGGTGCAAAAAAAATATAAATTTAGCGGTTCTTGGATCCATTCAATAGGAAATTGAATTTATAATTTTTAGGTATTTTTATTTTCCTAATAACCAACTGAAAAATGGGTGAACTTGGAAAAAACAGCTGAACTGAATGAGAAATTTGTCAGAAACTGGTTCGCTATAGTGTAGACTGGTCGACATGTAATATCGAGTGCATGCACGTACGACCACGCACGCGTGTGTCATCTTCTTCGCCTGAATGGGCGACCTGAATCTCCTATTTTACCTAATAGCACTTGATAGACAAACTAACTCCACCACTTGAAGAAATTAATTCATTGCCAACATCACATGCTATGGATTAATGAAAGAATGCTATGGATATTCTAGATCACATCCATATAAATTTGGGTTGTTCCCCCATCGGATTTTGCTCGAAATTCTCTCTCAACCACAAATTTCTCCCAACTTCGGCAACCTTGCTACCAAAGAGCATAATTCATCCGTTTAACCACCTTCGATGACCGTCTTGGTACTACGGGAAAGCTGAGATCTCAGCTTTCCATTTCCACCTCTCTTGACCCATGACTTTGCCTCTAACGCCGCCGACGAGATCACACACTACTAGATCTCTACCAACTAGAAATAAGGCAATTGTTTCAGAGGCCAATTTTGACAGCTACGACGACCCTCATGAGTGGATAAAAATTTGGTGAGTCCATTGTACCACCAGATTTCCATAACTTCCGACCTTGCCCGATTTGAGTAGAATTTGAGCATGAATTAAATCATTTAAACCTTAGATTATGGGTTAAGTGGCTGAGATGACTAAAACACAAATTGTAGAAGCGATAGACCACTAATTTTGGTGATTTAAGTGGCCATAGACTCCTTGAGTAGTTAGCTTTCAAACACCATTTGCCTCGATGGCCGACATACCTTCTCTAGTGAGTTTCCAACTTTAACCTGATTTTGACCTATCTACATGCAAGTTCTCGATCAAGCCCGATTGGAGAAACTCCAACTGACCCTAGCCAAACTAAGTTTACAATAACCTAGAGGGAGGCTAGGGGGACTTCCTCACTTAATTTGATAATTTTTAGAGATACTTTTGGCGTGGGTTAAAGGCTGGGGACTAAAATTCAAAGATTTGAAAGTTAGGAGACCCAACTGCAATTAAAATTTCCGTGGGGTCATCCTAAGGGGTAAAATAATGAATTAAGACTTATTGGAAAGTTTGGTGAAGGTTAGGGATCGAGTTTACTTGTTGTGGAAGGTATAGGGACATATTTGCAATAAAAGCAAAGTTAATGACTAAAGTGCAAATCTGAGTATTTGTGGTTCTAAAAAGAAACATTTTGAAATTCCAAGTACCTAAACTTACTTTAAGAATGTTTAGGGATACAAATGAGAAAATTGGGAATCAAATGAATCCCGAAGCCTTAGTTCTCAAGAATAGGGGCAAAATGGCAAATTTTCCAAAACTTAGGACATTTCGACAATTAATGGGAAATAGAGATTGTAATGTTTCCAATGCCTATTTAGGACCCTAATGAGACTCAAGGGAACTTGAGGAACCCAATTGACAAACTTGGGAAAGTCTAAGGTCCAAAAAGAGAAAGTTGTAAAGTACATGTGCAAAATGGTAATTTTGCCCTAGTTATGTACCAAATAGTAATTTGGGGAAAATGGAACCACTAGGTGGTGAGTTAAGGAAATATGGGGACTTCAATAAGTTCTAAGTGAATAGAGATTGAATTTGAGCCTGAGAGGCAACTTTAGACAATGTTAGACCAAGGGTCAGGTTATCGACTAATAAGTTGGGTAATAGGGACTCGAGAGGCTAAACCATAAAGCCGTAGGAAGAGTACGATCGGTAAAATGGTGATATGGTCATAAGTGAAATCGACCTTGTTATTGCTAAACCTTGCAGAGAATGTAAGAGGCACTCTAACGGAATCAAGAGTGGATTACAAAAACCCAACGGAATGAACAAGTTCTGTGTTATGAGGTGGGTGGGCATTGACGATGAGTCCGATTGGATCGACCAAATCATAAGTTATATACTCAATTGAATATGAGTAGAAAGCTGACTTTAGAACTCATTTAAGAAGTGCAAAATGACTATGTTCATGCCCATTAAAACAATTGTGATTTTAAGGGTTAAAGAAATAACATGTCATGATGCACGCGGAAATAACATGTCATGAGACCGGGGTAAATGGCGCAACTACAATTCCAAGGAACTGGGGAAATTGTGGGGCCTTGAGCCATGTTTGTGACTTGGGCAGATGGCCACTGACTGTTCGAGCTCCCAAGCAAGTGTTATTGCCATGTCGTATGCTGACTTAGCAACTAGGGCACAAAGTATGTCATGGGACCCGACTATGGGGCATGATGCCCACCATATGATATGAGGAGACAACCCATAGACCATCCGGGCTCCCATGATTTATTAAATTGTGCGGGGAATTAGTCCAGTGAAGTATCAAACTTCCAAGTATATCCATGTTATATGTATGTTGATTTGATGCATGACTGTGCTATGTATTTTACGGAGTCAGACTAGAGATGCACCAAGCTCCCGTTAATGAGATGCGATAAGCACCACTACATGACCTAGCCATGTGCGCTAGGGGTATGACCATGTATCACGTCTTGACCCGGTTAGGTCGGATCCCTATGAACAATCCGTCTCTCTCTTGGTTCAAGAGAGGTTTCCCCCTTCTTTAATTTAAGAGGAGCCAGACGTAATCTCAACCTTATTCCCTGGAATAACATATATTAATAAAAATGTAAGCTCAAAATAATTAAGCATACCCGACATAGGGTAAGGCCTGGTGTTATCTCTAGTCATTTCTCTATTTCCTGAAAAGGGATAAAAAAAGGTGGGTGAGTTTCTACAACTTAGTGAATGGGTATTTTAAAAAAATAAAGTTTAAATAAAATAAATTTTGAATTGGAGTGTGCCAGACTTCTTATTTTCTTTAAAATTCTTTCTTCCTTGATTTCTCAGTTTTCAAAGCCATTTTTCATCATTAACCACAAATGGTGTGTTTAGCAACCAACACATTCCCTTCATCATGAAGGGATGACACATTCGTAGTGCAACACATCTACTGCACCACTTGTGGCATCAGAGCGACTTTACCGGCCACCTATATAGAAGCCCATCCATTTCTACCATGAGAATGAGTGGGGTGCCCTACTAAGCTGGCTGTCATGAGCAAATCCTCTTGCGAGTGCGAGTGTGTATTACACACCTGCCAACTCTAGAAAGGTGCCGGGGAATAGCACAAGGTGCACAAGGAGTTTTACCCTCCTACTACTCCATCCTTGAAGAATGCTAGGACAACAACGTCCTACTCGGGGAGTCCTACTTGAGTATAAACAATCACTACTAATGACGTAACAGGAGAGGACCGAGCATAGGGAGATTTCCTGTGGAAAGTGTTAGGTCCTCCCAAGCTAGCAATGCCATGAGCAACATCGGCATGGAGAGTGCGTTCTCATAGTGCGCCAGATGTGGAAGGCCTCATTAAGGGCCCTATTAGCAATTGTGATGCTTCTAATGTGGGAGGCTCAAACACAAGACAAGGAAATGCAGTAGTACCAACAACAAGCCAACACTAGGAGGAAACACCATAGGATGACATCTGACCTACCTGGTAGTGCAAGCCCGACCTAAAAATACCTAGGGCTCTAGGCAGGGTAATCAAAGGGTAGAGGTGCTTGGGAACCAAGACAGGAATCCCGCAAGGGTCTACAACCTAACCTAGGAGGAGGCTAGGATAGACTCGAGTGTCGTCGGGAGTATCTCCCAAAACCCATGAACTTCCCGTGTTGTCTTTTGTCTTTTAAAAATGTTGTTAGGATAACACCATGTAAATAGAAGGAATGTGAGCCTTAAGTGGCCACATTACATAACTGTGTAAGATAATTTTAATAATAAAATATTTTTGGTATTATCTCAATACTCGTACAAGAAAATGGCATAATGACCTTTGCTCTTATAGACTTGGGAGCAGATAGGTCGTATGTACGACACAAGTTTCATCCCCACTAAAACTAGGATTAATGGTATACACACCATTGGGCGAGATGATCCTTAGGGATGTTGTCCTGCAAGGATGTGGGGTGAGTGTGGAAGGGGAGGTCCTTAAAGTCGACTTAATACTTCTACATTTAACTGAAGTAGATCTAATTCATGAGATGGATTGGCTATCCACCCATGAGGCCAAGCTGGATTGCAAACACAAAACTGTGACACTTAGGGTTGGGAATGCCACGGAGGTGGTATTCCAAGGAGAGAAATGCCCAACTAAGTCTTGTATTATATCCAGTATAAAGGCCCAAAGGATGATGCGGAAAGGGTGTGAAGTGTTCCTAGCACAATTCACCAGTGCGAAGATTAAGGGAACCACACCCAACAACACACCAGTTGTGTGGGAATACCTGAATTTGTTCCTAGAAGAGTTACTTGGATTGCCCTTGGATAGGTAGTTCGACTTTGTGATCGAAGTCATCACAGGGACTAACTTGATATGGCAAGTGCCATATCGGATGGCACCGACATAACTCAAGGAGTTGAAGGAATCACTCGAAGAGCTAATGGAAAAAGGGTTTGTCAGACCCAACTACTCTCCTTGGCATGCCCTAGTCCTATTTGTGAAGAAGAAGAAGGATGAGAGCATGAGGCTGTGCATCAAATATCATCGATTAAACCAAGAAACAACCATGAACCATTATCCACTCCCAGGATCGATGACTTGTTTGATCAATTGATAGGAGATTCTCACTTCTCAAAGATCAAACTCAGATCTGGGTACCCCTAGTTCAAGGTCAATGAGGAAGATATCTAGAAAACCACCTTCATAACAAGGTACATGCATTATTAATTTAGGGTAATGCCCTTTGGACTAACAAATGCACCAGTGTCATTGATGGACTTAATGAACTGAATCTTCTAACCCTAACTTGACCTATTTGTGATCGTCTTCATTGATGACATCCTAGTGTACTCCTCGACATAAGCATACCATGAGATACACCTCCGACTAGTGCTAGAAGAGCTACAAAGGGAACAACTATATGTAAAATTCTCAAAGTATGGATTTTGGAAAAGAGAAGTGGTGTTCCTAGGGCACGTGGTGTCATGGAAGGTGATTCAAGTGGACCCTGCCAAGATAGAGCTAGTATCCAAGAACCCCACCGATGTGAGGAGTTTTTTGGGATTGGCTGGATACTATCGGAGATTTATGGAAGATTTCTCCCTAATAAAAACCCCAATGATGCTACTCACACAAAAAGGTATCAAGTATGAGTGGAGCCCGAAATGTGAGGCAACATTTCAAGAGATTAAAAATTGGCTCCCATTGGCCCCTATATTGACTCTCCCAGATATGAATTGGGAGAATACACTGTGTATAGTGATGCGTCAAATCACGAGAGGGGATACATGCTGATTTAGTAAGGGAAAGTAATCTCCTATGTATTAAGGCCACTAAAGAAGCATGATGTGAACTACCTAACTCATGACTTGGAATTGGTAGCCATCATATTCACCCTTAAGATATTGTGACATTACCTATATAGGGTAACACGTTGGATTTTTACAGAACACAAGAGCGTCAAATATCTTTTGACACAAAATGAGCTCAGCCTCAAATATCTTTTGACACAAAATGAGCTCAATCGAAGGTGGCGATGATTGTTGGAATTAATAAGATACTATGACTTGATCATAGAGTACCACCTAGAGAAGGCAAATGTGATAGTAGATGCCCTAAGCCGAAAGGGCTCACGTGAGGTCAATGTACCTACCCTTGCTAGAATAATTGAAGAAACTCTACATATCTCTAAACATAGAGGAGGGGACCCCGTGTTTGGTGGTGAACCTAATGGTTCGATCCACCTGGTCGACCAAATCAGGGTCAAACAAAAGATTGACCCCAACTTAAAGAAGTACGTGGACATGATGATGGACACCCCCATAGAATTATGCTTATGAGTAGATGAATTACTGGCTTTTAAGGGTTGGGTGGTGGTCCCTAATGACATCGAGCTTAAGAATGCCATACTAGAGAAGGCACACGACTCCGTATACGCAATGCACTTAAAGGTACAAGCCCTTAAAGGTAGGTTACTGGTGGCTAGGTTTGAAAAGAGACATTGCAGAGTACATGGCCTAGTGTTTCTCCTCTTAGCAAATCAAAGTCGGGCATCAAAAGCTGACAAGGCTCCTCCAACCACTCCCCATTCCATAGTGGAAATGGGAGAAGATTATCATGGACTTCGTAACGGGGTTACCCCCATATATCCGAGGACATGACTCTATATGGTCATAGTGGACCGACTCACTAAGGTTGCCCACTTCCTGCCCATGAAACAAATAGGTATGGTAGAAAAGCTAGCCAGGCTGTACACTGTAGAGATAGTATGCCTACATGGAGTTCCGGAATCTATAGTCTCAGACAGAGATCCGAGGTTCACTTCAAGATTCTAGCCAAATCAAGGGAAGTTGCTCGGAATGAAGATCCACATGAGCATGATGTTCCATCCTAAGACTGACAGACAATGAGAGAGGATGATCCAAACTTTAGAGGACATACTTAGAGCGTGCCTCCTAAACTTTGGAAAATGTTGAGAAGACTAACTGTGTCTCATGGAGTTCGTGTACAATAGTTAGTACCAAATGAGCATCCATATGACTCTGTATAAAGCACTATACAGGAGAAGGTATCAAACTCCTTTATATTAGGATAAAGTGGGAGAATGCAAGTTGGAGTGTGTAACACCGAGATTTTTTGAACAAGAAATTTTCATTAAGAAATTGAAAATTGAACTAGAGTTAATTTGAAACTCAATTTATTTGATTAATAATCCAATATAATTGGAATAAAACTAATTGAGTTATTTGTTGGTAATCAATTATGCTAGAATAGCTAACTTGAAGGGTCCAAGTTAGATATGTGTGATTATTTTTAATTAAATGTTTTATAAATAAATGTTTAATTAAATATAAGGATATATATAAGCATAAAATATAAGAGAGATTTATATTAACTAGGGCTTAAATAATTAGGCTAATCTAACACTGTACATTTCACTAAATTCCAGTAAATTAATAATAAATACAAGATTTTAAATAAGTTTGGGATGTACTAGTATAAAAGTAATATGCATGATGGCATGTAATAAGGATCCCAAAGATTTTAAAATAACCCAACTCCAACTTACAAATCCTGTTAAAAAAATTGAGAACATGGGTTGAACATACATATTTACAATCCATGTACAATAGGAGATTTGGGCTAAAAGGAGAGGGGGACACGATACAAGAAAAATACCCTATATTTATGGCCTAAGTTCAATAATAATAACAAGAGGAGGAAATAAAGGCTCACTAAAACTTACTGAACACCCACACACTAGGCTGGGTAAAAATGGGAAGTACAAACGACTAATAGATATGATCTTAAGTAAATAATTCAACCCAACAACTAGACTTAGACCACAAGAAGATAGATCCAATTCAACCATTTTTTTCTGAGTAAAATAAGTGGGAATGGGATAAGTTGACTATCCCTAAAAACTCCTACTCGGATGGACGCATGGTCCATTAAAATCTACTGGTCCATCATACTTCTGCTATTATGGCAAAACAACTTCCCTAAAAACATAGAAAACATGCATCAACCATATGATTAGTTATGGAAATTAAAGCACAAATTTATGGTATTTTAATAGAATCTAATTATCAAAGAATCATGTGAGAGATATATAAATTAAATATAAGAAAAGGAGGGTAAGAATATACCTTGACATCATTTTTAAGAATAATTATGAAAGTCAGTAATGGAAGTGAAGAGATAGAACCATAGCCATGAATTATAATATTCCTAAACTTCCAAATAAGTTGTAGTCCTACATTAACAACATTAAACTAAATTCCCTTCATATATTCTTGGAATGATGTAAGTGCAGATGAAAGAAAAGAATTTTAGGGTCCTAAGAAATGCAGACTCAGGGGCTGTAAGAATAAATATTATGAGAAACTTATACCTATAGTCTACTAAAACTAATAGAGTTTAGTAAAGAGAAGGTCGAGGCACATACCTTCTACCAAGCTAACAGCTAACTATGTAGATCATTAATCAGCTTCAGGAGTAACGAAGAGAACTTAAATTCTTACCCTTACATAGTTAGAATGTTGGGAAAAGGGAAAGTTAACCACACTAACCATAGTATGGTTAGTTCCATTGCTTGCATCAATCTTAATAAATCATGTATAAATCGACCTTTACAAATGTGTGTAACTCTGAGAATCATTAAGGATTTACTATGACTAACCATATTATGAGGTAGGACTAAAATGAGATTGGTTTGGACAAAAGCTAACTAGATGGACCAAATCTTCAATTCAGATTAATTACAATTTGAACCATGCATAAAAGACTCATCTCATATTTTATCGATAATTGCACTTAGGTCCTTAAAGTTCATTTTTCTTAACTTTAGGCCCCTAATGCCAATTTTTGCTCAATTTGAGTCCCAAGGTTTCCAAAATTCCCTTTGAGTCCTCATTTTTCTCAAAATTGTATAAGGAGCTCAAGTTTTTCCAAATTTTCAATTTGGTACCAAACTTTCCAAAAATTACAATTTTGCCCCTACTTTTCAAAAAATTGGCAATTTGACCCCAAATGTTTCAAAAATAAACCAATTAGTCCTCCAACATATTTTTCATGGCCAATTGGCCTTAAATTTTTGGAAATTGCAAAGAGGTCCCTCAATTTTTTGAAATCCCCAAATTTCTCCCAATTTTCCCCTTTCAAATTGACCGAATTTGATTTCTTCAAATTGGTTATTCAATTGGGGTTAATTGATTCAATTAGAGGTATAAATCGGTTCCTACACTTCCATACGATTCAATTGAGCTTTGAATCACACGAATTGAGGCCGAAACGAGCTCAAATAGAGCTTAATTGAAAATTTATTTGTAGAGAGAGAAAGCTTCGAAAGCTTATTGTCGAAGGTGCAGCTGTCCGAGCTCTCTATCTAGGCATGTAGCTCTCGTCTTGAGGTTCATTCTAGAACCAAGAATCACTACAATTAACATCGAATTAAGGATGAATTCTATCAGTGAAGTTTCACACTTTCTCTCTTTAACGCTATTCGAAAATGATAGAGGAGGGCTGAATTGTCTTACCTTTTAGCTTTGTTGTGGTTGTGTGAGGGTCGTGGGTGTGTCAAGAGGGTTGGTTTGGCTGGAGGAGGGCTAAATTTGGTCGAGTTCAGCTTGGCCAAAATAGGGTAGCTTAGGTCCTTCGGAGCTACTTCATTGTATGATTCCATCGGCACTTCTTTAGCATATCCTCTAGGGTTTGGATCGTCTGCTCAGACTGTCTATCAGTCTAAGGGTGAAATACTATACTCATGTGGAGTTTGGTTCCTAGCGCACTTTGTAAACTAGGCTAGAACCTTGAGGTAAACCTAGGGTCTCTATCCGACACTATGCTTACTAGGATGCCATGTAGTCTCACAATATCCCTTATGTATAAAGCTGTTAGTTGTTCCATCGAATTGGTTACCCTTATTGGTAAGATGTGGGCGGACTTGGTCAATATATTCACAATGACCCAAATTGCGTCTCATCCCTTCCTAGTCATAGAAAGTCCTACGACAAGGTCCATAGTAATGTGTTCCAGTTTCCATTCAAGAATTGGTAAGGGTTGTAGCAGTCCTAAAGGTTTTTGGTGCTCAGCTTTAATTTGTTGACAGGACAAGAATTGTGCTACATATTCCGCGATATCCTTCTCCACCAATAACCTTGTTTGAGGGTGCGATACATCTTGGTATTGCTCGGATGCATCTCACAGAGAAAGTCGTGTGCCTCTTCCCATATTAATCTCTTCAGTTCCTGGTCTTAAGGCACACGTACTCTACCTTTATAGGTCAGCACTCCATTGCCTCTAAGGTTGTAGTCCATGTTTGTCCCTTTCTTGACCATATCCAAGTAGTGCTGAAGTTTCTGATCCCTTTTTTGATGGACCTTTATTTACTGCATTAGGTTGGGTCTTACTACTACATCAGTCAATAGGCATATTCTCCTTTGTCTACTTTAAGGTCCACTTCTATTTTTCCCAATTGCTGCAAAAAGGGTAGGTATATTGTCTTTATTTGTGCCACCTCGGTTTGATACTTGTGACTTAGAGCATCTACCACCACATTAGCCTTCCCTGGGTGGTATTATATCACAAGGTCGTAGTCCTTTACCAATTCTAGCCATCTCCTTTGGCGGAGATTCAACTCCCTCTGAGTTAGGAAGTGCATAAGAGTCTTGTGATCAATATATATCCTACACATAACCCCGTATAGGTAGTGTCACCAAATCTTAAGGGCAAACACTATTGCGGCTAACTCTAAGTAGTGGGTAGGGTAGTTTGTCATGCCCTAACTCGGTTTGGTCGGATCCCCATGATCAACCCGCCACTCTCTCGATTTACTAAAGGGTTTCCCCTTATATTATAAATCGTAAAGAGTAAGGCGTTCTTTAAACCTACACCTTTTTCCAGAAATATCATAAATTAAAATTGCATTGTAATTTAAATTAATCGTACCTGTATTGCATGCATTTAATTGCGTAAGTCTTTTAAGGTTCGGCTTTCCGGGACTTCTTGAAAGGGGTATAAGGGAGGTGGTGAGTACAACTACTCAGTGAATGGGATTCAAATCTTTTGACTTTCAAGAAAAATATTTATATGGAGTGTGCCAGACTCCTTTTTTTTTTTTTTTTCAAAAATCTCTTTATTTAAAAATTCGGGTTTTTCCATTATTTCTTAGTTACTGGTATGTCATCACCTAACACACATCCTTTATCATGAAGGTTACACACATTTGCAAGTCAGTATCACTACTAAACCCACTAGTGGCTTCAGAGTGACTTTTCCTACCACCCGGATAGAAGTACGACCACTTCTACCCTAGAAATGAGTGGATGTACATGACATTCAACCCAGAATCCTGAAATCACTCCTTCATGTCTGTATGAGGATAGAGACCTCATCCTGTCCCTACCCCGATCTCATGCATTTGGTGCTACTCCAAATTTCGCACAGACACCTGGAACGACGATTTGCCCTTATACTCACCGGGTTGTCCAGGGCCCTTAGGACACATCACAACCCCTCATGGGCGTCTTGATGATCCCGTACTCATGGTGCATGCACAAGCAAAGTTTTCTTAAATTTTCCATATAATATGTGGTGCCATTTGTCCCAACGGTCCTAACCTTCAAGTCAACATGTAGCTGTTTGTCTCGACTGGTACGGAGACTTGTCATTTCGCACTACTACTAGTTGACTGAGTATGTCGAACATGCCTTGGTACCATGACCAAACAATTCACTTATTAAGTTTTAATGGCACACATATATATATATATATATATATCATGTTCTTTTACGAGCTCCTGCTCGTGTCCATTGGTCTATGGCCCATTGTTCGAGTTTTTAAAAAACTGGCATTTTAGCCCTCAAGTTCCAAAACTGAGGCCCCCTGCCTATAAGAGCTATTCGAGCTCCCTTCAAGAAGTTCTCTCAAGTAGTTTAAGCATTGGCACACAGTCAGGGGAGAACACTTCCGACAAAAATAGGTTTTTACTGTTCATTATACCGACCGGTATAAGGACATCTCCGTTCATAACCGATGAATGGGTTTTCAACTTCCTTTGAGGAAGTCTCATCATACCAACCGGGTATGATCTACTTACAACCCGTAAGTAGTTTTTCCGCATAACTTTCACATCACTTTCTCTAAGTAGTGATGATAAAAAAATACCACTAAGTAGTGGGTTTTTATACCGAGGTACTTATCATCCCCAACCGGGTAGGATACATAATCCCACTCACCCGATAATGTAGTGAAGTCCACTTAGTCGGGTTTCGTCCTTAGCAAGTTGGACCTCGGCTAGCGTTTCTGATGTCTCATTCTCCTACACGAAATGAACATAATTGTTCATAATTCTTTGGCCTAATGGCCCTCATTTGTTCCAAATGATTGAGAAAACCCAACTTTACATATATTTACAATGTGGTCCCTAAAGTTATTTTTCTTTAACTTTAAGTCCCTATTGTCGGGTTTTTCCTAAATTCGAGTCCCAAAACTTTTAAAATTTATCTTAGGACCTCAAATCATTTGATTTCACACAAATGGGTTTAATTTCCCAAATTTCCAATTTTGTCCTTCAATTTTCCCAAAATTACCATTTTGCCCCTTCTTTAGAAAAATGGTAAATTTTGCCCCAAAAATTCCAAAATTTTTCAACTGGCCCTCTTATATTCTTATCATGACAAATTGACCCTCAATTTTAGAAAGTTACATTTTGGTCCTTCAAATTTTCAAAAATCCCTAAATTTCCCCAAAATTTTCTCCAATTTCAACTCTTCATCATTGCCGAATTTGATTTTATCAAATTGACCGATGAAACACATCTAATTGTTGAAATTGGAGTTAAAATTAAGTTCCTACATGTTCATATGATTCTAAGGAACTTTAAATTGTAGATTTTAAAACCGGAACAAGCTTAAACGGATCTTCATTGGAAAACAGACTGTAGAGAGAGAAAGCTTCAATTTGTCACCAGTGAGGGCACGACGGTCGGAGCTCTCTATTTGAGCAGGTACCTCTCCTCTAGAGGTTCTTTCTAGGATCAAGAATGTCATCAATTGATGTTCAATTGGATTAGAATTTCTTCATCGAAATTCAACTGACTCCCTCTTTAACAACGATATGAAATTGTAAAGGGGAGCCGAATTGGCTTATCTTTCGGTCCTAATTCGTCTGTGGAAGGGCTGAGATGGTGTCGAGAGAGCTTAGTTTGGCCTGAGGAGGGCACGAATTGGCCAATTTCAACTTAGCCGAAATTAGGCAGCTTCGGTCCGCTGGAGTTGCTTCACTATTTGATCACGCCAATGCTTCTCCAGCGACTCTCGGGACGAACGAATGCTACCACCTTGTAGTTGAGTTCTCCTCGATTCTAATGATCCCATTGTTTCCTTTTTTTGGCTCAGAATTGACCCTATATCGAAGCTCTTGTTTGAGCTTCACCGGAAAGCTTTTTAGGTGTGGAGAGGACGAATGGAGAGGGGCTCTTTATATAGGGAGCTCGAGGACCCATTGGCCATCCGCTTGGCACCGTTATGACAGGAATTGTTGACCTGAAATGTACCAAACGGAGGTGTTTCTTCTTCGTTGGTGTTTCTTTAGTTTCCCAGTGAGTGAACAATGCGGTCATCCTGAGCTAGAAGATGACATTGTTCCGAACCGGACCGGACTGGTCCGAACTGGGTTCCAAGCTTAAACCGGCCGGTTCACCCCTCATTCGACCAAGTTTTTCAAATCTAAAAATTTCTAAATTCATCTAAATTCATTCTCTATACAATGATGGCCTCAAAGCTCCAATTTGAATTATTTAATCCACCTAGAAAAATGAATTTATGATTCGATTCATTAGTGGTTCAAATTGGTCCGAACCGGTTTGGTTTTCATCCGCAATTCCTTCACAAGTCTATTACCATTTCTTTTGTGACTTCTTAGGTCACTTAGGGTCCATAAGATTCCCGGTTTACCATCTCTTTATAAATTCCGATTCATAAATTGGTTTGGTCCTTAAACTAGTTTAGTCGGTTCGGGTCCGGTTCACCCGAACTGATCTAGTTTTTCTCTCCCACTTCGTTTTAAGATTCCTTCCCAAGATTTATAAATTTCTTTGGGGCACAAGGGAGTTGAATTTCTTTGATTTTCTCGTTCTCTATCGGTTCCGGTTCATGAACCAACTTGATTCATAAACCAGTTCTATCTAGTTCTGACTAGGTTCTCCTGAACTGCTTTGGTCTTTCTTTCTCATATCATCCTAGGGTTCTTTTCCCAATTTATGAATATTTTTGAGTCATATGGGAGTTAGAAATTTTTTAATTTGCTCGTCTCCCAATAATTGGACTTGTAGGCCAATTCAGTTTAAAGATCACATTGACCGCTTCTTTCCCGGTTTTTCTCATTACTAAAGGACAAGGTTTACATAGTTCCACTCATGTACCTTTAGTTGTCGCGAGGCGTAGGTGATAACGTTTCCTCATTGCATTAATACACATCTGAGACCTTGTCGAGATGTGTCACTATAGATGATATACTACCTTGCACTTGGGTCAGGCAGAGAGAGTACGAGTGCCATTATCAAATGGGTCTTTAACTTCAGGAAGGATTTCTCACAGTTTTCGTCCCACTTATACTCCACTCCTTTCCTTGTGAGACGGGTCAAACGGGTAGCTATCTTAGAGAAATCCTGCACAAACTATTTGTAGTACCTTGCCAATCCCAAGAAACTGCATATCTTGAAGGGATTCTTGGGTGCCTTCCAATCAGATATGGCCTCCACCTTTGTCGGATTCACCTTAACTCCATCTTTGGACACTATGTTCCCTAAGAACCCTACCTCCTGCAACCAAAACTCACACTTGGAAAATTTCGCATATAAGTGATTACTTTGTAGTATCTCCAAGGTGATAGCCAGATGTTCTTCATGCTCCAGCCTAGTTCGTGAGTATGTAAGTATGTCATCTATAAACACAATCACAAACTTGTCTAAGTGTGGCTAGAACACTTGGTTCATTAATTCCATGAAGACTGTAGGGGCATTCGTCAGGCCAAAAGGCATCACCCATTCATAGTCCCGTATCGAGACTGAAAGGCAGTCTTAGGGATATCTTCCTCTCGGATCCTGAGTTGTTGGTATCCTGACTGAAGGTCTATCTTGGAGAAGTAGGCTTCTCCTTTTAGTTGGTAAAACAGGTTATCGATCCGTGGAAGTAGATACTTATTCTTTATGGTGACCTGATCAACTTCCCTTAATCTATGCACAACCTCATACTCATGTCCTTCTTCTTCACGAATAGTACTGGTTCACCTCATGGAGACTGACTAGGGTGTATGAAACCCTTCTCCAATAGCTCATCCAACTGCTCCTTTAATTCCTTCAGTTTGGTTGGAGCCATGCGATAGGGGGCTTGGGATATGGGATGTGTTCCGGGGATTACCTCTATAGTAAATTCTAGTTGTTGGCTTGGGGGTAATCCTGGTAATTCCTCGGGGAATACATTTGTGTAGTGCTCCACTAGTGGGATGTTCTCTGGTCCCTTCTCCTCCGTCTTCTCGTTGATGACCATTGCAAGGAAAAACTAACAACCCTTCTGTATTATCTTTTGGGCTTTCATATGGGACACTAAATGCATCTCCCCCTTCATGTTGTCTCCTTAGAAGTGTAATCCGAGTGTTCCAATAGTGTGGAATGTTATTACTTTCTTCCCACAGTCCACCTTGGCTTGATGGATACTTAACCAATTCATTCCCAGTATTATTTCTACTTCCCTTAGAGGTAATGGGATCAAATCTGCCTGTAGTTTAACTCCTCTAATCATAATCTCACACCCCTTAATTGTTTGTCCCTCTTTAGTCCTTCTCCTAAGGGTGTGAGCATGTTGAGAATTTGTTTCAAGGAGGTAAGTTCTAAGGGAAGACCAAGGACTAGATCTTCCTTGATGAAGGATCTCTCTATTCCCGAGTCAAAGAGAGCATAGACTTTTCTCCCCCACAAGTGTATGTACCCTAATTGAAGAAATGCATGCTTTTAGAAGGAAAAATCTAAATTTCTTTATTGAATAGAATCAAATTACAGGTTTTGTTTTAATTATGGTTGGAACCAACCGAATTGGATAAAACTCCTCAAAGACAAGCTGTTGGAGATGAAGGGATCAAGTACAAAAGACAAGTAATCGTGAAGGTCTAAGGGGTAAGTTAAACCCAAATAACGAGTAAGTAGACGAATAACATCAAGAAAATGTCATACGAGTAAGAAAGGAACTAACTCGTAATAAAGAATCATGAAATGATCACAAGTAAGTAAGAGTGAATTAAGAAAAAGGAAGTTCTTGAGGAAAGAACACCACTAGAAATGAGAAATGACGTACGTTCCAGCATGTCAGTAAGTTGTCAGGAAACTCAAAGACTTGGAACTGGAGAGACCCAATAAAGAAGTCGGGAAAGGACGAGTAAGTAAGGAAAATCCATATGGTTACATAGGATATGATGCCAAAGGCTAAATGGACGATTGGATAACAATAATGATAGTCAAGAAGTACCACTAGATGAAAAGAGGGACAACATTAGACCATCCTTGGAAGGCAGAAAGATTGAGAATAACCATTATGGAAGTGCTTTAAAATGTTAAATGGTCAAAGAAAAATTCTAGAGAATGTCATGCTTTGAGGGACATGTAAGCCCAACTGTCCTAGAGAAATATAACTTAGGTAATAAAGAGTCCATTAATTAAGCATGACAATGTCATGTAATGAGGGAAGTATCAAGGTAGGATGTAAAGGTGATAACATTGATACCTATGGAGGCATGTACATGGTGCTTGAATGGACATTGAGCAAAGGAGATTAACAATAAAGAGAATAACTAGATACAAGAATGATTGGGAATTTTGGAACTTCCAATCTTGAAATCTTCAGTAGAGAATCTCCACTCCTCCCACTGTTCACTCCTCCCACTTGGAAAATTTTGGAAATAATTTGGAAAATTTTGGGAATTTTGAAAATTCGAGAGACTAAAGTGCAATGTCCCAAAATTGAGGGCTAATTGGACATGGAAAAGATGTTGGAGGACCAATTGGTCAATTTTTGGAATTATTTGGGTCAAACTTGCCATTTTTATAAAGTAGGGCCAAAATGGTAGTTTTTGAAAAGTTGGGGATCAAATTGGAAATTTGGGAAACTTGAACCCTTTTTTGTTATTTGAATAAATTGAGGCCCCAAAGTGAATTTTTGAAGTTTCGTGACTTAATTTGGGGGAAAAATGGCATTAGGGACCTAAAGTTAAAGAAAAAGAACTTTAGGGACCTAATTGCAAATAATTAAAAATTTTAGGAATTTTATCCATTCGTGATAAATGAAGGCTATTAGGCCAAATGATAATAAAAAAGGATGTTCATATCATGTAGGAACCCGAAGCACCGGGAATGCTAGCCAAGACAAGTTCACGTGAAGGTAAAAAGCCGATCAAGAGGAATTCACAACATTAATGGGTGAGTTGGTATTAACACATCCTTCATTATGAAGGTCAGTCACACAATCATAGGCCAACACGTCCACTGAACCCACTTGTGGCGTCGGAGCGACTTTATCGGCCACCTAGATAGAAGCACGCCCACTTCTACCTTGAGAATGAGTGCATGTATGCGACATCCGACCCTCAATCTCGAATTCAATTCTCCGTGTCCGTATGAAGACAGAGACCTCATCTCGACCCCACCCCAGTCTTGTGCGCTTGAAGCTACGTCGAGCATCACAAGGTCACCTGGTGCGATGAACTGCCCTTATACCCACCAAGTCGTCTAGGGCCTTAGGACACATTACTACCCCTCTTGGGCATCTTGAAGGTCCCGTAATCACAGTGGATGCACAATCAGTATTTTCACATCATGCCATATAATTTATGGTGCCACTAGTCCAACGGCCCCGACCCTCAACTCAACCTGCAACTGTTTGTCTTGACTGGTCCATTGACCTGTCATGTTGTACTACCACTTGTTGATTGAGTATGTTGGTCCTATCTTGGTACCATGGCCAAATAATTCATTTATTTAAAGTTTTATAGCATATAATCTCATATTTATTACAAGCTCCTACTCGTGCCAACTAGCCTATGGCCCACTAATCCAGATTTTCAAAATCGGGCATATTAATCCCCAAGGTCCAAAACCGAGGCTCCGACCTATCAGAGCTATTCGAGTTCCCATCAAGAAGGTCTCCCAAATCGTTTAAGCAGTGGCACAAAATATATTTTTAACTATCTATCATACTAACTGAGTATGAGGATATCTTCGCACATAACCGATAAACGGGTTTTCTACTTCCTTCGAGAAAATTTCATCATACCAGCCCAATATGATCTACTTACAACCAGTAAATAGTTTTTCCACGTTATTTTCACATCACTCCTCTAAGGTGTGATGTTTAAAATACCACTAAGTAGTGGGTGTTCATTCTGAGGTGCATATCATCCCAAATGGGTATGATATAAAAATCCCACCCACCCGATCGTGCAGTAAAATTCCTCTTAGTTGGCTTTGCTGTTCTTACTTGAACTCATCTTATCTAGCATTTTTGGTACTCCATGTTCCTACACGATATGAACATCCTTGTTCATTTTCTCTCGGCCTAATAGCCTTCAATCATTCCAATGAAGGAGAAAGCCAAACTTTTTATTTATCTGCAATTAGGTTTGTAAAGTTATTTTTCTTTAACTTTAAGTCCCTAATGTCGGTTTTTCCTCAAATTGAGTTCTGAAACTTTTAAAATTCACCTTGGGATCTAAATTTATTCAATTTCATAAAAAGGGGTTCAGGTTTCCCAAATTCCCAATTTGGCTCCCAAATTTTCTAAAATTACCGTTTTGCCCTTCCTTTACAAAAATGTTAAGTTTTACCCCAAAAAAATTCTAAAATTGCTCAATTGGCCCTCTAACAATGTTATCATGCCCAATTGACCCTCAATTTTACAAAATTGCATATTGGTCCCTCGAATTTTTGAAAATCCCCAATTTTCCACCAATTTCGACTTTCTAACACAATCGAATTTGATTTCATCAAATTGATCAATTAAACACTTCTAATTGTTGAAATTGAAGTTAAAATTGAGTTCCTACACCTTCATTCGATTCAATAGCACCTTGAATTACATGTTTTGATGCCAGAACGAGCTAAAACGGAGCTTTGTTGAAAAATAGTGTAGAGAGAGAACACTTAAATTACTCACCTCGGGGGCACGACGGTCCGAGCTTTCGATCTGGGCAGATATCTCTCATCCTAAGGTTCATCCTAGAATCAAGAATTGCAACAATTGATGCTGAATTAGCTGAGAATTTTATCATCAAACTTCTGTCGGTTCTCTCTCTAGCACCGATCAGAAATTGTAGAGGAGAGCTGAATTGGCTTACCTTCTAGCTTTAATTTAGATGTAGGAGGGCTGTGGAGGTGTTGGGTGGGTTTTGTTTGGTTTGAGGAGGGCTGAAAATGGCTGATTTCACCTTGGTCGAAACAGGGCAGCTTCGGTCCAGTGGAGCTGCTTCACTATTCCATCACGCCGACACTTCTCCGACAACCCTCGGAGTAAACGGAGACTACAGGTGTGTAGCTGACTTCTCTCCATTTCTAAAGAACATAACCTCACCTTGTTTGGCTTAGAAAAGTGCCCAAGTCGGAGCTCTAGTTCGAGCTTCACCGAAAAATGGAGCAGTTGAGAGAGAATGATGTTTTCATGTGTGGAGATGATGAATGAGGAGGGGGTCTTTATATAGGAAGCTCGGGGACTTCTTGGCCATCAAATTGGCACCTTAATGTCAGTCATTCATTGCCTGAAACTCCTTGGCCAAATTCTTTTCAGCTTTGCCGGCGCTGCGCAATTTTCTGGCGATTGAATAGTGTTGTCATCGAAAGGAAGAAGACGACACTATTCCAAACCGAACTGGACCGGTCTGAACTGGGTTCAAAGTTTAAACCGGCTGGTTCAACCCCTATTCAACCGAATTTTTCAAATCTAAAAATTTCTAAATTAATCTAAATTCATTTTCTATCCAATGGTGGCCTCAAATCTCAAACTTGAATTTTTTAAGCCACCTAGAAAAATGAATTTAGAAACCGGTTCAATTGTGGTTCAAACTGGTCCAAACCGGTTTGGATCCGGTTCACCTGAATTTGTTTAGTTTTGATCTCCAATTCATTCTCAAGTCCATTTCCATTACTTTTGGGACTCTTTGGGTCACTTGGGATCTATAAATTTCTTAGTTTGCCCATTCTCTATCGGTTCCGGTTCATGAACCGACTCGGTTCACAAACTGGTTCAATCCAGTTAGATTCAGTTCATCTAAACCGGTGTGGTTTTTCTTTTCCAGTTTGGCCTAAGGTTCTTTTCCAAGGTTTTATGAACTCTTTGGATCACTTGGTAGTTGTAAATTTCTAAATTGCCTATTCCCAAATGATTAGGTTTGTGAACCGGTTCAATTTTCTTACTCGGTTTGACCTGTTCTTTTCCAGGTTTTCTAACTCAAAAGGGTAGGATTTTCAGCTCTGATAGGCTAGAGGCCTCAGTTTTGGAACTTGGGGGGCTAAAATGCCCAATTTTGAAAATCTCATACAGTGGGCCCAAGGCCAGTTGGCACGAGTAGGAGGTCATAAAAAAACATGAGATTAAGCCATGAAAACTTTTATAAATGATGTGTTTGGCCATGGTACCAAGATAAGACCGACATACTTGATGGACTGGTGGAAGTCCGATGAGATAGGTCGACGAACCAGTCAAGACAAACAACTGCAAGTCTAGTTGAGGGTCGGGGCCATTGGACCAGTGGCACCAAAGATTATATGGCTTATGAGGAAAACTATTATTTTGTGCATGCACTGAGGTTCCGGACCTTCAAGATGCCCAATATGGGTAGTGATACGTCCTAGGGTCTACTAGATGACATGGTGGAGATAAGGGCAGTTTGTCGTGCCAATTGTTAGGGACGCTAGATGTAGCTTCATGCGCATGAGACCGGGGAGGGATCGGGATGAGGTCTTTGTCCTCATACTGACATGGAGTTTCTTTTCAAGTTTGAGGGTCGCATATCACGTACATCTACTCATTCCCAAGGTAAAAGTGGACGTGTTTCTATCTATGTGGCCCGTAAAGTCGCTCTGATGCCACAAGTGGGTGCAGTGGATGGGCTACCCTACGAATGTGTGATCCCTTCATGATGAAGGGCGTGTGTTAGTTGTTAAACACACCGACTGTGGTTAATGAGGAATAATGGTTTTGAAAACCAAGGAATTAAGGAAATGGTTTTAAGAAAATAAGGAGTCTGGCACACTCAAATTCAAAAATATTTTATTGAAACTTAATTTATTTTTAAAACATTCATTCACATAGTTGTCAAAACTCACCCACCATTTTTATCCCTTTTCAAGAATAGAGAATGACTAGGGATAACACCAGGATTTACCCACTGTCAGATATGCTTAATTTCGCTTAAGCTTGGATTATTATTGATATATGTTATTCCAGGGAATAAGGTTGAGATTTTGCCTATGTAAACCCTACCCTTTTGAGCAAAGGAAAACCAGGAAGGGAACCAGTCAAACTAAGTAAGAAAATCGAACCGATTCACAAACCCGATCAATTGTGAATGAGCAATTTAGAAATTTACAACTCCTAGGTGATCCAAAGGGTTTATTAAACCTTGGAAAAGAAACTTAAGACAAATTAAAAGAGAAAAATCAAATTGGTTCAGGTGATTTCATAAGAACTTTGAAGTTAAGTGTAGAATAATCCAATATATATATTTAATTATTGTAATTAATACCAATAATTTAATACCTAAATTAAATTATTTGAATTAATATAAATAATTTAATACTAAGATTAAATTATTGGAATTAATATCAATAATTTATGGCAATATTAATACTAGTAATAAATCTCTCCCATTTAATACACGATTCTACACATATATAAAGATGTCATCCCCATTCACTCTCCTCACACTTGAACACTTCTCTCTCTCTCTACTACTCCATTTCTAGTTGAAACTCGAACTAGATCTTTGACTTGAACATTTTTCTTAACCTTAGAAGGAAAGTTTGGGCTCTTTAGAACCGAGGAGAAGACAACTATCTGATAGCAAACTCTAGTCAATCCAAGAATTGCTAGAGAGGCGTCGGCATGATGGAACAGTGAAAAAGCTCCGGCGGACTGAAGCTGCCCTATTTTGTCAAGCTGAAATTAGCCATTTCGAGCCCACCTTAGGCCAACCAAGCCTTCCCAACACTTCCTCAACCATCCCACGGATGAATTAGGACTTAAAGGTAAGCCAATTCGGTTCCCCTCTACAATTTTCGGCCAGTGCTGGAGAGAGAACCGAAATAATTTCAATGATGAAATTCTAACTTAATTCGACATCAATTGACGCGATTTTTTATTCTAGGATGAACCTCAGGATGAGAGCTATCTGCCCAGATCGAAATCTCGAACCGTCGTGCCCTCACCGGTGAGTAATCGAAGCTTTCTCTCTATATATTCCATTTTCCAACAAAGCTCCGTTTGAGCTCGTTCTGGCGTCAAAACTTACGATTCAAAGTGCTATTGAATCATAATGGAGGAACTCAAGTTTAACTTCAATTTCAACAATTGGAGGTGTTTGATCGGTCAATTTGATGAAATCAAATTCAGCTGTGCTAAGGAGTTGAAATTGGGGAAAATTGGGGATTTTCGAAATTCAAAGGACCAAAATGTAATTTTATGAAATTGAGGGTCAATTGGGCATGAAAATAATGTTGGAGGACCAATTAAGGAATTTTGGAATTTTTGGGGCAGAACTTACCATTTTTGTAATGGAAGGGCAAAATGGTAATTTTGGAAAAGTTGGGGGACCAAATTGGAAATTTGTGAAATTAATTAAATTGAGGTACCAAGAAAAATTTTAAAAGTTTAGGGACTTAGTTTGAGGAAAAATCGGCATTTGTGGACTTAAAGTTAAAGAGAAATAACTTTAAGGACCTAATTACAATTATCTAAAATGTTTGGGTTTTCTTATTCATTGGAAATGAATGAAGGTTGTTAAGTCGAGTAATAGTGAGCAAGGATGTTCATATCATGTAGGAACACGAAGTACTGGGAATGCCAGCATGGATGAGCTCGCTTGAATACAAAGAACCGGTATAGTGGAATTCACTACGTTAATGGGTGAGTGGGTTTACTAACATCATACCCGGTTGGGATGATGTGCACAACTTAAAATTTAAAAACCACTTTCTGGTTGTGAGTGAAAATTTTATATCATACTCGGTTGGGAATGATAAGTACCTCGGTATGAAAATCCACTATTAAGTGGTATTTTAAACATCACTACTTAGAGGAAGTGATGTAAAAATCTTGCGAAAAAACTACTTACCGGTTGTAAGTAGATCATACCCAATTGGTATGATGAGACTTCCTCAAAGGAAGTTGAAAACCCGTTCATCGGTTATGAACGGAGGAGTCCTTATACCCAGGCGGTATAATGGATAGAGAAAACATATATTGTCAGAAGTGCTCTCCCCTGACTGTGTGCTAATGCTTAAACAATTTGGGAGCTCGAATAGCTCTGATAGGTCGGGGGCCTTCGTTTTGGAACTTGGGGGCTAAATGCCCGATTTTGAAAATCTCGTACAGTGGGCCCAAGGCCAGTTGGTATGAGTAGGAGCTCGTAAACGAACATGATATATGTGCCATAAAGCTTAATAAGTGAATTGTTTGGCCATGGTACCAAGATAGGACCGACATGCTCAGTCAACTAGCGGCAATGCGACATGACAGGTCGACGGACTAGTGCATGAGACCGGGGTGGGGACGGGATGAGATCTCTGTCCTCATATGGACACGAACAAGCAATTTTCGGGATTGAGGGTTAGATGTCGCGTACATCCACTCATTCTCAAGGTAGAAGTGGTCGTGCTTCTATCGGGTGGCAGGAATAGTCGCTCCGAAGCCACTAGCGGGTTCAGTAGTGATACTAACTTGTGAATGTATGTAACCTTCATGATGAAGGATGTGTGTTGGGTGATGACACACTGTGGTAACTAAAAACTGATGGAAAAACCCGAATTTTTAAATGAAGGGATTTTTTAAAAAGAAAAGAGTCTGGCACACTCGATATAAATGTTTTTCTTAAAAATTAAAAGTAGACCTTTGAAAACCCATTCACTGAGTAGTCATACTCACCCCTCCCTTATATCCCTTTCAGGAGATTTCGGAAAGCCTACCCTTAAAGACCATCAACTAAGATGCCTGTAAGAAAAGTATGTAAAGTTTAAAATTTCATATAGTTTTGATTATGCTATTCCAGGAAAAGGTGTAGATTGAAGGACGCCTTACTCTTTACAGTTTACAATAAAGGGAAACCCTTTAATAAACTGGGAAAGTAGTGGGTTGATCACAGGGATCCGACCAAATCGGGTTGGGGTGTGACAGCCTAGCTCCTCTTGAATTAAAGAATGGGGAAACCCCTCTTAAACCAAGGGAGCGGTGGGTTGCTCACGGGGATCCGACCAAACCGGGTCAGGGCTTGACAACTTGAGTGGTATTAGAGCTAAGTTCCATTGAAACATTATCAATACTATGCCCTAACATTAATAAAACCTTAACTATCATGTAGGACGGAGAATCCCTAAGAAGTTTGCTGTGAAATCCAATCCTCCACCCATAACTCTGAAAAAGACACCTACCTCAAGGGAAGCAACTATTCAACGATTCTTAAAAGGCGAGAAAAGAGTACCTAAGGACATGGTAGAAGATTATCAGAAACTTGTGGGTGCCTTATTAGAACTATAAGGCATCACATACCCTCCTCTAAGGTAAGAGGAACATGTACCTCCTCATGAGAGCCCAACCCCTCCTCTAGCCCCACAACAACTAGAGAGGAATCCAACTAAGAAGAAGGCATGGGATAACTTCTGGGATGCATATGCCACCTTCATGAAGGTACACCAAGTACCCCCACCTACTTAGTCCAACTTTAATCCCTCCCAATGGATGAAGCTGACGTATGAGTGTGAGGCGGAGGTATTAAGGCGATATAAATTGAAGGCCAAACATGATGTTCGTCCCCATAAGGGAATATGAATGGACCCCAACTAGTTCCTCATAGCCATCTGATCAAGAGTCCCACAACTGTTCTAAGGCTAACTCTCGGCCTATGACACCAAGGGATTAGGGGTAGAGAATTTCTATAATAAGCCAAGTATGGAAAGAAAATATTTCTTGAATGAATTAAAGTTAATTTTCTTGATAAAACTTTGAGTCTCCTTGATAAATTCAAGCAATAAGAGTATACTAATAAAGATCAAAGTAAAAAGGTAGAAAATCACCTAAGGGAGGAAAAACGGGTTATTTCTAGTTAACCTCAACCTTTAAGATTTTCCCTTAGAAGTACAATAAAATTTGGCAAGGAAGAGACACTTAGTGTTCACCCAAGGAAGACAAATCCTAACTAAGGAAAGAAAGGAGAAGTGGAAGTGAGCATCAAAGAGCATGGGATTAATGAGATTTTAAGGAGTTAAGGAAATGCACAAAGAATAGGAGTAAGGTAAACAAGAAGGAATAGACTATTCTAAAGGAAACTAAAGGAATGAAAGCTGGTTGGGAAAAAAAAGAAGGTTATGGGGAGCACTAAGGATGTTAAGACAAATAAGACATAACAAGTAGAAAATACGATAACAAGAAATGCCCCAAGAATAATACCCACTTGGGAAAAGTTATGATACAATTTCTTAGGAACTCCATAAAATAAGGAGACTTTTGTGGAGCATAGATATGGAACAAAAAGGGAGAAATCTAATGTGAATAAGTCATACAAAGATCTGTTAGTGTAAGAAAGGAATGAAATAAGAACTTCTAAGGAGTAGTAAGAAGATCTAATGTAAGAATCCTTGGATAGAAGACCTGAGAAGAAGGATGAGAAAAGGAAGTGGGATCATAGAAGGAGAAAAATCCAAGTTAAGGTAATCAACATAGAAAATATCACAAAACTGGAGATGAAATAATTGGCTAAGTAAGTGCTTGGAGAGGTTAAGTGTGATCTAATTGCAAGAAAGTAGGGAAACCAAATAGGGATTCTAGACAAACCTAGTTGAGGGAAATAACCCATAACAACCAGATCACCCAGGAGAATAAAACTACACTCTAAGAAGGATTGGAGAGTAGTGAGAACTATACCCTAAATTGGACAAAGGGATGGATACCAAAGACAAGAAGATTCAAGAGACAATACTCTCAAAATAATTAAACTAATAGGATAATACAAGCGATATCTTTAATGAATTGACCCTGGTGAAGGTCATAATCCCTGGAAGGAAGGAAAAGATGGAAAGGCCAAAAACCTTTTGGGAAATAAGGACAGATGAAAGCGTTAGAGAGATCAATGGATAAGACAAGATTAACAAGCCAAAAGCTATGAGAAGATTAAATAATTTTCTACAGGAAGATCAAGAGATTGGGAAACTAAGGGAATGTGAATTCCACATTAGAGAAATAAATGAGTACTAGAAGCAAGTGAGAATTAAGATGAAATATACAAGAAGTAACCGTAAGGTCACAAGGGTAAAGGTAAGTAAGAGAGGATGGAATTAAAGAATTGTTATTTAAGGTTAGATTTTCACAACGGTAAAACTAGAAGAGGATTCCGAGAGGAAAGGAGTATAAAACTTACTAAGGAAGAAAATCTTAGAAAAACATATGTGTTCTAGTTAGGAGGTGATGGAACTAACAAAATTGCATAAAACTCCTCAAGGACAAGCTGTTGGAGATAAAGGGATCAAGTACAAAAGAGAAGTAATCGTGAAGGTCCAAGGGGTAAGTTAAACACAAATAAAAAGTAAGTAGGCGGATATCATCAAGAAGATGGTGTACGAGTAAGAAAGGAACTGACTCAGAATAAAGAATCATGAAATGATCACGAGTAAGTAAGAGTGGATTAAGAAAAAGGAAGTTCTTGAGGAAAGAACACCATTGGAAATGAGAAATGACATAAGTTCTAGCATGTCAGTAAGTTATCTGGAAACTCAAAGACTTGGAACTGGAGAGACCCAATAAAGAAGTTAGGAAAGGACGAGTAAGTAAGGAAAACCCTTATGGTTACATAGGATATGATGCCAAAGGGTAAATGGATGATTGGATAACGATCAAGATAGTCAAGATGTTACACCCTAACCCGGTTTGGATGGATTCTCGTGAATAACCCGCCACTCTCTCGATTCAAGAGGAGTTTCCTCTGATTTTAACACGAGATGAGCCAGGCGTAATTTTGACTTTGTTCCCTGAAAAGACATATATCAAATAAAATGCAAGCTTAAGGAAAATTTAAGCCCACCTGACAGAGGGTAAGGCTCGGCATTATTCCTAGTCATTTTCTCTTTCCCTGAAAAAGGGATAGAAAAGAGAGGTGAGTTTCTACAACTTAGTGAATGGTTTTTCAAAAATTAACTTTGAGGAAAAGAATTGTATTAGAGTGTGCCAGACTCATTTCTTTAAAAAATCCTTTCATTTAAAATCTCGGGTTATATCACCATTTCCTTATTTAATCACAGTGTGTCATCACCCAACACACATCCTTCATCATGAAGGTCAAACACACATTCGCAGGTCAACACGTCCACTGAACCCACTTGTGGTGTCGGAGAGACTTTACCGGCCACCTAGATAGAAGTACGTCCACTTCTACCTTGAGAATGAGTGGATGTACGTGACATCTGACCCTCAATCCCAAAATCAATTCTCCGTGTCTGTATGAGGACAGAGACCTCATCCCGTCCCCACCCCGATCTCATGCGCTTGGTGCTACTCCAAATTTCGCACGATCACTTGGTACGACGAACTGCCCTTATACTCACCAGGTCGTCTAGGGTCCTTAGGATGCATCACTACCCCTCATGGGTGTCTTAATGATCCTGTAATCTTAGTGCATGCACAAACAATATTTTCTTATCATGCCATATATTTTATGGTGCCATTGGTCCAACGGCCCCGATTCTCGACTCAACCTGCAACTGTTTGTCTTGACTGGTCCGGAGACCTGTCATGTCACACTGCCACTAGTTGACTAAATATGTCGGCCCTATCTTTGTACCATGGCCAAACAATTCAATTATTAAAGTTTTATGACACATATTTCATGTTTGTTTATGGGCTCCTGCTCGTGCCCATTGGCCTATGGCCCACTTGTTCGATATTTTCAAAACCGGGCATAATAGCCCCCAAGTTTCCAAACCAAGGCCCCCAGCCTATAAGAGATATTCGAGCTCCTATAAAGAAGGTCTTCCAAATTGTTTAAGCATTGGCATAGAGTCAGGGGAGAGCACTTCCGACAAAAATATATTTTCAACTGTCCAATATAACAATAGGGTATAAGGACATCTCTGCTCATGACCGATGAATGGGTTTTCAACTTCCTTCGAGTAAGTTTCATCATACCAACCGGGTATAATCTACTTACAACCAGTAAGTAATTTTTCTGCATGATTTTCACATAACTCCTCTAAGTTGTAATGTTTAAAATACCACTTGGTAGTGGGTTTTCATTTCGAGGTACTTATCATCCCCAATCGGGTATGATATAAAATCCCACTTACCCGTAAATGCAGTGAATTCCACTATACCTGTCCCTTGTATTCACGCGATCTTATCCTTACTGGCATTCCCGGTATTTCGTGTTCCTACACGATATAAACATCTTGGTTCATTATCTTTTGGCCTAATAGCCTTCATTCATTCCCAATGAATGAGAAAAACCAAACTTTTATTTATTTGCAATTAGGTCCCTAAAGTTATTTTTCTTTAAGTCCCAAATGCCAGTTTTTCCTCAAATTGAGTCCCAAAACTTTTAAAATTCCCCTTAGGGCCTCAATTTATTCAATTTCCCAAAAAGGGATTTAATTTCACAAATTTCCAATTTGGTCCCCCAATTTTTCCAAAATTTCCATTTTGCCCTTCCTTTACAAAATGGTAAATTTTACCCCAAAAATTCTAAAATTCCTCAATTGGCCCTCTAACATTTTTATCATTCCCAATTGACCCTCAATTTTAGAAAATTGCATTTTGGTCCTTCGAATTTTCAAAATTCCCCAATTTCCCCCCAATTTCAACTTCTTAACACACCTAAATTTGATTTTATCTAATTGACTAATCAAATGCTTCCAATTATGAAATTGAGTTTTTACATGTTCATACGATTCTTTAGCAATTTGAATCGCTAGTTTTAATGTCAGAATGAGCTCAAACGGAGATTTGCCGGAAAATGGACTATAGAGAGAGAAAGCTTCCATTACTCACTAGTGAGGGCACGACGGTCTGAGATTTCTATTTGGGCAGGTAGTACTCCTCCTGAGGTTCTTACTAGGATCAAGAATGACATCAATTAATGTCAAATTGGGTTAGCATTTTATCATTGAAATTCAACCAACTCTCTCTCTAACACCAATCGGAAATTGTAGAGGGGAGCCAAATTAGCTTACCTTTCCATCCTAATTCAGTCGTGGGAGGTTTAAGGATGTCACGCCCCGACTCAGTTTGGTCAGATCCTCTTGATCAACCTGCCACTCTCCCGGTTTATTAAAGGGTTTCCCCTTTTTATAGACTGTAAAGAGTAAGGCGTCCTTTAAAACTTCACCTTTTCCAAGAATAACATAAATCAAAACTGCATAATATTTTAATTTCATCATACTTGTCTCACATGCTTCTTAGTTGATGGTCTTTAAGGGTAGCTTTCCAGAATTTTCTGAAAGGGATGTAAGGGAGGGGGTGAGTACGACTACTCAGTGAATGGGTTTTTCAAAACTTTTAACTTTTAGGAAAAAGACTTCTATTGGAGTGTGCCTGACTCCTTTCTTTCAAAATCCATTCATATCAAATCTCGGTTTTTACCACCATTTCCTTATTAATCACGGTGTGTCATCACCCAACACACATCATTCATCATGAAGGTTAAACACACATTCATAGGCCAGCCCGTCCATTGAACCCACTTGTAGCGTCGGAGCGACTTTACCGGCCACCTAGATAGAAGTACGTCCACTTCTACCCTGAGAATGAGTGGATGTTCACGACATCTGACCCTCAATCCTGAAATCAATTTTTCATTCTGTATGAGGACAGAGACCTCATCCCCTCTCCACATCGATCTCATGCACTTGGTGCTACTCCAAATTTCGCACGGTCACCTAGTACGACGAACTGCCCTTATACCCAACTGGTCGTCCAGTGCCCTTAGGACGTATCACTATGCCTCTTGGGCGTCTTGATGGTCCTGTAATCATAGTGCATGCACAATCAATATTTTCTTATCATGCCATATAATCTGTGGTGCCACTGGTCCAACAACCCCGACCCTCAACTCAACCCACAACTGTTTGTCTCAACTAGTCCCTCGACCTGTCATGTCGCACTGCTGCTAGTTGATTGAGTATGTCGGTCATGTCTTGGTACCATGGCCAAACAATACCTTTATTTAAAGTTTTATGGCATATAACTCATGTTTGTTTACGAGCTCCTGCTCGTGCTAACTAGCCTTGGGCCCACTATACGAGATTTTCAAAATTGGGCTTATTAGCCCCCAAGTTCCAAAACCGAGGCCCCCAGCCTATAAGAGCTATTAAAGCTCCCGTTAAGAAGGTCTCGCAAATCGTTTAAGCATTAGCACACAATCAGGAGAGAGCACTTCCAATAAAAATGTGTTTTCAATAGTCTATTATACCGACCGGGTATAAGGACATCTCTGCTCATAACCGATGAACGGGTTTTCAAATTCCTTCGAGGAAGTTTCATCACACCAACCGGGTATGATCTACTTACAATTGATAAGTAGATTTACCGCATAATTTTCACATCACTCTTCTAAGTTGTGATGTTTAAAATACCACTTGGTAGTGGGTTTTCATTTCGAGGTACTTATCATCCCCAACCGGGTATGATATTAAATCCCACTCACCCGTTAATGCCGTGAATTCCACTAGACCGATTCCTTGTATTCACGCAAACTTGTCCTTGCTGGCGTTCCCAGTACTTCGTGTTCCTACATGATATGAACATCTCAGTTCATTATCTCTCGGCCTAATAGCCTTCATTCATTCCAAATGAATGAGAAAACTAAACTTTTATTTATTTACAATTAGGTCCCTAAAGTTATTTTTCTTTAACTTTAAGTCCCAAATACCGATTTTCCTCAAATTGAGTCCTGGAACTTTTAAAATTCACAAAAAGAGGTTTAATTTCTCAAATTTCCATTTTGGTCCCCCAACTTTTTCAAAATTACCATTTTGCCCTTCCTTTACAAAAATGGTAAGTTTCGCCCCAAAAATTCTAAAATTCCTCAATATGCCCTTTAACATACTTATCATGCCCAATTGACCCTCAATATTAGGAAATTGCATTTCGGACCTTTGAATTTTCAAAACTCCCCAATTTTCCTCCAATTTCAACTCCTTAACACTGCCAAATTTGATTTTATCAAATTAACCGATCAAACACTTCTAATTATTGAAACTGAAGTTGAAATTGAGATTCTACATGCTCATACAATTCCATAGCACTTCGAATCGTAAGTTTTAACACCAGAATGAGCTCAAACGGAGCTTCGCAGAAAATGGACTATAGGGAGAGAAAGCTTCGTTTACTCACCGTCGGAGGTATAGCGATCCAAGTTTTTGATCTGGGCAGATAACTCTCGTCCTGAGGTTCATCATAGAATCAAGAATTGCAGCAATTGATGACGAATTGAGTTAGAATTTCATCATCAAAATTTTGTCGGTTCTCTCTCTAGCACCGATCGGAATTTGTAGAGGGGAGCCGAATTGGCTTACCTTTCAGTCCTAATTCGGTTGTGGAAGGGCTGGGGAAGTGTTGGGAGGGCTTGGTTTGGCCTAAGGAGGGCTGAGGAAGAGTTAGGTGGGCTAAGGAAGAGTTAGGAGGGCTTGGTTTGGCCTGAGTAGGGCTCGAAATGACCGATTTCAACTCGACTGAAATAGGGCAACTTCGGTCCGCCGGAGCTGCTTCACTATTTGATCACGTCGACGCTTCTCCGACAACTCTCAAAACAAATGGATGTCACCACCGTGTAGATGACTTTTCTCCAGTTCTAATGAACCTGACCTCACCTTCTTTAGCTTAGAAATGACCCAATATTGAAGCTCTAGTTCGAGCTTCACTGGAAAACTAAGCAACTGAGAGAGAGTGAGCTTTTCAAATGTGAAGAGGATGAATGGAGAGAGGCTCTTTATATAGGGAGCTCAGGGACTTGTCGGTCGTCCGTTTGGCACCTTTATGATAGGCATTGATGGTTGGAAACATATTGAATGAAGATGTTTTTTCTTCACTTGCACTATTTCAATTTTCTGGCGAGTGAGCAGTGTTGTCATCTAAAGGAAGAAGACGACACAGTTTCGAACTGGACTGGACCTGTTTGAACCGGGTTCAAAGCTTAAACCGGCCGATTCACCCCTCATTTGACCGAAATTTTCAAATCTAAAAATTTCTAAATTCATATAAATTTATTTTCTATCCAATGGTGGCTTCAAATCTCGAATTCGAATTCTTTAAACCACCTAGAAAAATAAATTTAGAATTCGGTTCAATAGTAATTCAAACCAGTCCAAATTGGTTCAGATTCGGTTCGCCTAAATTGGTTTGGTTGTCATTTCCAATTCATTCTCAAGTCCATTTTCATGACTTTTAGGACTCTTTGGGTCACTTGGAATCCATAAATTTCCCGGTCTACCCTCTCTCTATCGATTCCGATTCATGAGTCGATTCAGTTCATAAACTAGTTCTATCCTGTTCGGACCCAGTTTACTTGAACCGATCCAGTTTTTCTTCCCCAAATTCATCCTAAGGATCTTTTCCAAGATTTATGAACCATTTTGAGTCACATGAAGGTTGTAAATTCTCAATTTTCCCTTTTCCTAATAATCGAGCTTGTAGTCATTTCGATTTTAAAATTCAAAACTAACCGGTTCTTTCCCCGGTTTTCTCATTATCAAAGGATGAGATTTACACAAGAAATAGCACCAGACGAAAAGAGGGACGACATTAGACCATCCTTGGAAGGTAGAAAGATTGAGAATAACCATTATGGAAGTGATTTAAAATGTTAAATGGTCAAAGACAAGTTCCAAGGAATGTTGTGCTATGAGAGACATGTAAGCCCAATTGTTCTAGAGAAATATGACTCAGGTAAGGAAGAGTTTGTTAATTAAGAATGACAAGGTCAAGCATTAAACTTGGAACGAAGTTGTAATAATCAACGAATGAGGAAAGTATCAAGGTAGGATGAAAAGGTGATTACACCGACACCTGTGGAGGCATGTACATGGTGCTTGAACAGACATTGAGCAAAGGAGATCAACAATAAAGAGAATAACTGGATACATGAATTATTAGGTATTTTGGATCGTCCAATCCTAAAATCTTCAATAAAGAATCTCGAGATGGAGAAATTGTACTAAAAGGAATGAAAGATGTGAATTTAAGGACATGGCCTTAAACCTTCCATGTGAGATATGCTTAGCAAAGGTAAACTCCATGGAATAAGAAAATGATGGGAAGGAATGACCGAGAAGGTTTTATGTCGATAAACTACAAGTTTATATCAATCTAAGTTTATTCTAGTACAAAGGATGTGGAATAAGTTTTGGGGACAAAACTCCTAAAAGGAGGGGAGAGTTGTAAACCCCACCCTTTGGAGTTAAGGAAAAACCGGTCAACCCGAGCGAGAAAACTGAACCGGTTTACAAACCCTAACCCCTAGAAAATGGGTAAATCAAGAAATTTACAACTTATGAATGAACCAAAGAGTCATAAAAACCCTAAAAAGGGACTTTAGGACAATTTGGCAAAGCAAATCAGATCGGTTTAGGTGAATCGGATTTGAACCAAATTGAACTGGTTTGGACCATTATGAATCACTATTGAACTAGTTTCTAAATTAATTTTTCTAGGTGGCTTAGAAAATTCAAATTGGAGAATTAAGGTCACCATTTGATAGAGAATGAATTTAGATGAATTTACAAATTTGTGATTTGAATAAATTGACGTCCCAAAGTGAATTTTAAAAGTTTCGAGACTCAATTTGGGGAAAAATGGTATTTGGGACCTAAAGTTAAAGAAAAAGAACTTTAGGGACCTAATTGCAAATAATTGAAAAGTTTGGGTATTTTATCCATTCGTGATAAATGAAGGCTATTAGGACAAACGATAATGAACAAGGATGTTCATATCATGTAGGAACCCGAAGTATCGGGAACGCCAGGCAAGACAAGCTCGCGTGAAGGTAAAAAGTCGGTTAAGAGGAATTCACTACATTAACGGGTGACTGGGATTTTCACATCATACCCGGTTGGGATGATGAGCACCTCAGTAATGAAAACTCGCAACTATGTGGGATTTTAACATCACACCTGAATGGGGTGATGTGAGAAAACACATGGAAAAGCTAATTTTCGATTGTAAGTAGATCATACGCGGTTGATATGATAGACTTCTTGGAAGGAAATGGAAAACTCATTTACAGGTTGTAAGTGGAGATGTCATCACACCTTATTGGTGTGATAGACGATTGAAAAGATTATTTTTATTGGAATTGCTCTCCCTTGACTGTGTGCCATTGCTTAAACCTTTTGGTAGACCTTCTTGACTAGAGCTTGAATAGCTCTGATAGGTCTGAGGCCTCGGTTTTGGAACTTGGGGGCTAAAATGCCCGATTTTGAAAATCTCGTACAGTAGGCCCAAAGCCAATTGGCACGAGCAGAAGCTCATAAACAAAATGAGATTAAGCCATGAAAACTTTTATGAATGATGTGTTTGGCCATGGTACAAAGACAGGACCCACATACTCGATGGACTGGTGGCAGTGCGACAACATAGGTCGATGGACCAGTCAAGACAAACAAATGCAGGTCAAGTTGAGGGTCGGGGCTGTTGGACTAGTTGCACCAAAGTTTAAATGGCTTATGAGGAAAACTATTGTTTTGTGCATGCACTAAGGTTTGGGACCATCAAGACACCCAAGAGGGGTAATGATAAGTCCTAGGGGCTACTAGATGACATGGTGGAGATAAGGGCATTTTGTCGTGCTAGTAGATAGGGAAGCTAGATGTAGTGTCATGCGTATGAGACCAAGGTGGGGTCGGGATGAGTTCTTTGTCCTCATATGGACACGAAGTTTCTTTTTGGGTTAGAGGGTCAGATGTCATGTACATCCACTCAATCTCAGGGTAGAAGTGGACGAGTTTCTATCTAGGTGGTCGGTAAAGTTGCTCCGACGCCACAAATGGGCACAATGGACAGACTGCCCTACGAATGTGTGATCCCTTCATGATGAAGGGCGTGTGTTAGTTGTTAAACACATCAACTACAGTTAATGAGGAATTGTGGTTTTGAAAACCAAGGATTTAAGGAAATGGTTTTAAGAAAATAAGGAGTCTAGCACATTTCAATTCAAAAATATTTTATTGAAACTTAATTTATTTTTAAAACACCTATTCATTGAGTTGTAAAAACTCACCCACCATTTTTATCCCTTTTTAAGAATAGAGAATGACTAGGGATAACACCAGAATTTACCCTCTATCAATTTTGCTTAATTTCTCTTAAGCTTGCATTATTATTGATATATGTTATTCTAGTGAACAAGGTTGATATTTCGCCTGGCTACTCTTAAATTAAAGAAGGGGGAAATCCCTCTTGAACCAAGGGAGCGGTAGGTTACTCACGGGGATTCGACCAAATCGGGTCAGGGCGTGACACTTTTCATCTTCACCGGCGCTGCTCAATTTTCCGGCGAGTGAACAGTGTTGTCATCTGAAAGAAGAAGATGACACTATTCTGAATCAGACCGGACTGGTCCGAACCGGGTTCAAGCCCGATTCGATCGAGTTTTTCAATATTAAAAATTTGTAAATTCATCTAAATTCATTCTCTATCCAATGGTGGCTTCAATTCTCCAATTTGAATTTTCTAAGCCACCTAGAAAAATGAATTTAGAAACCGATTCAATAGTGATTCAAACTGATTCATCCCAAAGTCCTTTTCCATGACTTTTATGACTCTTTTAGGTCACGCGGGATTTGTAAATTTCCTGTTTTGCCCTTTCTCTAATTGTTGGGGTTCGTGCAACAGTTCAGTTTTCTCACCTGTATTGATCGGTTCTTTCCCCAATTTCCTTGTCTTTAAGGGACGGGGTTTACATTAGTCCCTAATGACAATTTTTTCCCAAATTGAGTCCTAAAACTTTCAAAATTTCATTGCGGGTACTTAATTTATCCAAAATTCCAAAAAGGGTTCAAGTTTTTCCAAATTTCCAATTTGGTCCCTAACTTTTCAAAAATTACCATTTTGCCCCTACCTTACAAAAATGGCAATTTGACCCCCAAAAATTCCAAAATCAACCAATTGGTCCTCTAACATCTTTTCCATGGCCAATTGGTGCTCAATATTCAAAAATTACACTTTAGTCCCTCAAATTTTCAAAATCCCCAATTTCCCCCAAAAGTTTCCCCCAATTTCCCCTTTTCAACCTGGCCGAATTTGATTTCATCAAATTGACCGATCAATTGAGGTTCATTGTTGAAATTGAAGGTAAAATTGAGTTCCTACACATCCATATGATTCAATTGCACTTTGAATAGCATAAATTGATGCCAAAATGGGCTTAAACGAAGCTTTACCAGAAAACTAGACTTAGAGAGAGAGAAAGTTTCTAAAGCTTACCGTCGGGGTGCGACGGTACGATTCATTCCCAAGTTTCCCAAATTCCTAATTTGGTCCCCAATTTTGCCAAAATTACCATTTTGCCCCTACTTAAAAAATGGTAAGTTTTGCCCCAAATATTCCAAAATTTTCCCAATTAGTCCTCCAACATCTTTATCATGCCCAATTGGCCCTCAATTTTATGAAATTGCACTTTAGTCCTTCAATTTTTCAAAATCCCCAATTTCAACCTTCAAACTCAGCCAAATTTGATTTCATCAAATTGACCAATCAAATGAGTTTAGTTGTTAAAATTGAAGTTAAATTAGAGTTTCTACACCTTCATATAATTCAATTACACTTTGAATCGCACGATTTAATGCTAGAATGAGTTCAAACGGAGCTTTGCTGGAAAATTGAACATAGAGAGAGAAAGCTTTGAAAGCTTACCGTCGAGGGTGCGGCGTTCTGAGTTTTCAATCTGAACAGATAGCTCACGTCCTGAGGTCCTTTCTAGAATCAAGAACTACCTCAATTCATGTGGAATTGAGGGAGAATTTACTCAGTGAAAATCTATCGGTTCTCTCTCTAGCACTCATAGGAATTCACAAAGGAGAGCCAAATTAGCTTACCTTTCTGCACTAATTCGGCCGTGGGAGGATTGAGGAGGTGTTGGAATAGCTTGGTTTGGCTTGAGAAGGACTCGAATTGACTAATTTCAGCTCGACAGAAATAGGGCAGCTTCGGTCCGTCGGAGCTGTTTCACTATTCGATCACGTCAGCGCTTCTCCGACGACCCTTAGAGCAATTGGAGACTACCACCGTATAGCTGACTTCTCCCCGAGTCTAAGGAACCCGACCATGCCTTCTTTCACTTAGAAAAGACCCTATATCTGAGCTCTGGTTCGAGATTCACCGAAAAATTGAGTAGTTAAGACAGAGTGAGGTTCTCAAGTGTGGAGAAGATGGATGGAGAGGGGCTCTTTATATAGGGAGCTCGGGGACTCATCGGCCATTTGTTTCGCACCTTTATGAAAATCATTGATGACATGAAATGTATTGAATAGAAACGTTTCCTCTTCATCGGTGCTAATTCAATTTTCTGGCGAGTGAACAGTGCTATCATCTAAAGGAAGAACACAACACTATTTCGAACTGGGTTCAAAGCTTAAACCGGCCGGTTCAGGCCTGATTCGACCAAGTTTTTCAAAATTAAAAATTTCTAAATTCATTCTCTATCCAATGGTGGCCTCAATTCTCCAACTTGAATTCTCTAAGCCACCTAGAAAAATGAATTTAGCATCCCATTCGATAGTGTTTCAAATCGATCCAAACTGGTTCAATTTGATTCGGATCTAATTCTCCTAAACCGGTTTGGTTTTCATCTCCAATTCATCCTAAAGTCCTTTTTCATGACTTTTGTGACTATTTAGGTCACTTGGGATCCATAAATTTCTTGGTTTGTCATTTCTCAATTGGTTCCAATTCATAAACTGACTCGGTTTATAAATCGGTTCAATTTGGCTCAAATCCGGTTTACCTGAACCGGTCTGGTTTTCTCTCCCAATTATCCTAATGTCCTTTTCCAAGGTTTTTATGAACCCTTTGGGTCACTCAGTAGTTGTAAATTTCCCAAATTGCCCATTATCTAATGATCAGGTTTGTGAACCAGTTTGGTATTTTTTTTCTCAATCGATTTGACCGGTTCTTTTCCCGGTTTTCCTTAACTTCAAAGAACAGGGTTTACATATTATTCATGGGATTCTCTTCCTATCGTACTTCTTTCCTTTCTCCTTTCTCCTTGTGTTATCTCATTCGACTTAACCTCTTCAGTGGTCCCATTTCATTCTTACTTTCTTCCTAGTCAACTTTCATTCCTTTGGTTTTCCTTGGGATAGTCTAATCCCTCTTATTTCCTTACTTTTATTCTCTAAGTCTTTCCTTAACTCCTTAGACTCTCACTAATACCATGCTTTTTCATGCTTTCTTCCCCTGCTCTAAACTTCTCTTTCCTTTCCTTAGTTAGGATTTTGTCTCCATTGGGTGAACTCTAGAAGTCTCTTCTTTGCCAAGTCTTATTGTCCCTTTGAGAGAAATCTTTAAAGGTTGAGGTTAACTTGTAATGACCCATTTTTTTCCTTTCTTAGGTGACTTCTCCCCTTTACCTTGATCTTTTATTAGCATACTTTTATTGTTTGAATTTATCAAGGAAACTCTGAAGTTTTATCAGGAAAATTAGACTTTCATTCATTTAAGAAATATTTTCTTGCCATACTTGGCTTATTACAAAAATGTTTTACCCCCTAATCCCTTGGGGTCCTAATTTAGGAGTTAGCCTTAGAATGGTTGTGGGACTCTTGATCAGATGGCTCTAAGGAACTAGTTGGGGTCCATTCGTATTCCCTTATGGGATGGACTTCATGTATGGCCTCCAGTCCGTTCTGCCTCAATACCTCCGCCTCACACTCATATGTCCACTTCATCCATTGGGAGGGATTAAAGCTAGACTGAGTAGGTGGGGGTACTTGGTGGACTTTCATGAAGGTGGTATAAGCATCCCAGTAGTTGTCCCAAGCTTCTTTCTTAGTTGGATTCCTCTCTGGTTATTGTGGGGTTGGAGTAGGTGTTGGACTCCTAGGAGGAGGTACATGTTCCTCTTGCCTTGAAGGAGGGTATGTAATGCATTCTGGTTCCAGTAAGGCTCCCACAGGTTTTCGATAATCTCCTACCATATCCTTGGGTCCTCTTTTCATGCCCTTTAAGAATTGTTGAGCGGCTGCCTCCCTTGGGGTAGGTGTCATTTTTAGGGTTATTTTTGGAGGATTGGATTTCACAGCGAATTTCCTAAGGATTCTCCTTCCTACACGATAGTTAAAGTTATATTAATGTCAAGGCATAGTATTGATAATGTTTCAAGGGAACTTAGCTCTGATAACACTCAAGTTGTTACGCCTCGACCCAGTTTGGTCAGATCCCCGTGAGCAACCTGCCGCTCCCTTGGTTCAAGAGGGGTTTCCCCTTCTTTAATTCAAGAGGAGCTAGACGAAGTCTCAACCTTGTTCCTTGAAATAACATATATCAATAATAATTTAAGCTTAAGAGAAAATTTAAGCATAACTGACAGAGGGTAAATCCTGGTGTTATCCCTAGTCATTCTCTATTCCAGAAAAGGGATAAAAATGGAGGGTGAGTTTCTACAACTCAGTAAATGAGTAATTTAAAAAGATTTTCTGTAAAATAATTTGGAGTGTGCCAAACTTCTTAATTTCTTTAAAACCATTTCTTCCTCAATTTCTCGATTTTCAAAACCATTACTCATCATTAACCACAATCAGTGTATTTAACAATCAACACACGCCCTTCATCATGAAGGGATCACACATTCGAATGGTAACATGTCCACTGCACCGACTTGTGGCGTTGGAGCGACTTTATCGACCACCTAGATAAAAGCCCGTCCACTTCTACCCTAGGAATGAGTGGATGTATGCGACACCCGACTGTTAAACCTGAAAAGAGACTCTATGTTTGTATGAGGACAGAGACCTCATCCCGACCCCACCCCGGTCTCATGCGCATGAAGCTATGTTGAGCTTCCCTAACTACTGGCATAACAAACTGCCCTTATCTCTACCATGTCGTCCAGTAGCCCCTAGGATGCATCACTACCCCTCTTGGACATCTTGATGGTTTTGAACCTCAGTGCATGCATAAACAATAATTTTCCATACAAGCCATTAATCTTTGGTGCCATTGGTCCAACAGCTCCAACCCTCAACTCGACCTGCAGCTGTTTGTCTCGACTGGTCCGTCGACCTATCTTGTCGCACTGCCACCAGTCCATCGAGTATGTCAGTCTTGTCTTGGTACCATGGCCAAATCACATCATTCGTTAAAATTTTTATGGCTTAATCTCATGTTTGTTTACGAGCTCCTACTCGTGCCAACTGGTCTTGGGGTCCACTGTACGAGATTTTCAAAATAGGTCATTTTAGCCCCCAAGTTCCAAAACCGAGGCCTCCGGCCTATCTGAGCTATTTGAACTCCTGTCAAGAAGGTCTCCCAAAATGTTTAAGTAGTAGCACACAATTAGGGGAGAGCACTTCTGACAAAAATACTTTTTACCTATCCATCACATCTATCAGGTGTGAGGACATCTCTGCTCAGAACCGATAAGCGAGTTTTCTACTTCCTTCCAAGAAATTTATCATACCAATTGGGTATGATCTACTTACAACCGTTAAGTAGTTTTTCCGCGTGTTTTCACACATCACCCCAACCAGGTGTGATGTTTAAAATTCCACATAATAGTGAGTTCTCAATTCTGAGGTACTCATCATCCCAACGGGGTATGATGTAAATATTCCCACTCACCCGATAGTGCAGTGTATTCCTCTTATTTGGCTATTTGCCTCCACGCGAGCTTGTATTTGTTGGCGTTCCCAATCTCTCGTGTTTCTACATGATTTGAACATTCTTATTCATTATCATTTGGCCTAATACCTTCATTCCTCATGAATGAATAAAATACCTAACTTTTTAATTATTTGCATTTAGATCCCTAAAGTTCTTTTCCTTTAACTTTAGGTCCCTAATGCCAATTTTTCCCTAAATTGAGTCCTGAAACTTTCAAAAATTTATTGTGGGTCCTCAATTTATCCAAAATTCTAAAAAGGGTTCACGTTTTCCCAAATTTCTAATTTGGTCCCTAACTTTTCTAAAATTACCATTTTGCTCCTTCTTTACAAAAATGGCAATTTGACCCCCAAAAATTCCAAAATTGACCAATTGGTCCTCCAACATCTTTTCCATGGCTAATTGGCCCTCATTTTTGGGAAATTGCACTTTAGTCCCTCGAATTATCGAAATCCCCAATTTCCCCTTTTCAACTTGGTCGAATTTGATGAAATCAAATTGACTAATCAATCGAGGTTCATTGTTGAAATTAAAGGTAAAATTGAGTTCCTACACATCCATATGATTCAATTGCACTTTGAATCACATGAATTGATGCTAGAATAGGCTCAAACGGAGCTTCGCCGGAAAACTAGACTAAGAGAGAGAAAGCTTCGAAAACTTAATGTTGAGGGTGCAGTGGTCCGAGCTTTCGATCTGGGCAAATAGCTCTCATCCTGAGGTTTCGAATCGGCCTAAGAAGGGCTCGAATCGGCCTGAGAAGTGCTTGAATCGGCCTGAGAAGGGCTCGAAAACTTAATGTTTATTTGGCCTGAGAAGGGCTCGAATCGGTCGATTTTAGCTCGACAGAAACATGGTAGCTTGGGTCCGCTAGAGCTGCTTCACTTTTCGATCACGTCGACACTTTTTCAACAATCCTCGGAGCAATTGGAGACTACTGTCGGGTAGCTGACTTCTCCTTGAGTCTAAGGAACCCGACCATACCTTATTTGGCTCAAGAAAACCCCTATGTCGGAGCTTTGGTTCGAGCTTCATCGGAAAACTGAGTAGCTGAGAGAGAGTGAAGTTTTTAGATATGCGGAGGATGAATGGAGAGGGGCTCTTTATATAGGGAGCTCGGGGACTCTGCAGCTGTCTATTTGGCACCTTAATGACAGTCATTGATGCCTAAAACGTCCTAAATGGAAACATTTCATTTCTATCGGTGCTGTTCAATTTTTCAGCGAGTGAACAGTGTTGTCATCCGAAGGATTAATATAACACTGTTTCGAACGTGATCGGACCGGTCCTAACCAGGTTCAACACTTAGACCGGTTGGTTTAGGCCTGATTAGACCGAATTTTTCAAAATTAAAATTTTCTAAATTCATTATCTATCTAATGGTGGCATCAATTCTCCAATTTGAATTTTCTAAGCCACCTAGAAAAATGAATTTAGCATCTAGTTCAATAGTGGTTCAAAACGGTCCAATCCGGTTTGGATTCGGTTCACCTGAACTGGTCTGGTTTTCTTTCCCAAATTGTCCTAAAGTCCCTTTGCATGGTTTTTATGACTCTTTGGGTCACTCGGAAGTTGTAAATTTCTCAATTTGCTCGTTCTCTAGTGGTCGGGATTCGTGAATCGGTTCGATCCTTAACTCCAAAGGGCGGGATTTACATATGATGTCAATTCCACTCTGAAACCGCCCCAACCGGTCACACAAGTCCTGACGTCCCCCCTTAGGCTGGTGGGGTATTCCATACCATGTGAGCTCTACTAGACTCCCCTGTGTGGTACCCCATTCATATGGTTCCACTCACTTGGTTTCCCATGTCCGGGATGAGGGTGTTCTCCGAGCTATTGGAGTCCTAAGGATAGATGGTCCTCAGAGTTCACTGGTCTGTCAAGAGCCCTTTCATGTTGTACCCCCTCTTGATTCGGTTGGTGGTTTTCTTAATAGGCGACATATTCACAATAGTTTTCCTTTGATTAATAGGTAGAGTGATTTCTTCACTTTAATCTTATAAATAAAAGTTCTATCAATGCTATTCCTACTTTTCCATCCATCCCAAAATATTTTTATTTTCAAAATTTTTATTTTGAGAATGTGGCTCAGATACCATAAAAAGGGCTGTTACATCTTGTACCGATTCATTTAGTTGGTGGTCCTGTAAACCATCCACTCGATGTTACCATGGTGGATAACTTCACCAAAGTAAAATCATATGAACTGATATTGCCTTTCTTGTGTTCTTTGTTCTTTTTTAACAAAAAATTAATTTTTTTTCTTTTAAAAATGGCTGAACCCAAATTCTCTTTTATAAACAACCCCAAAAGTACATCAATTGATAAAAATCTATTTGTAATCTTCGTGAGCAGGAAAAAACGACTATTTTGTTTGATGCTTAACATTCGAGATATGCTTTCTGACGTGGGTTGATACTAGTAATCGTTTTGAGAGAGAATTAGCTTACATCTTAGTGAATGAGAGCTCTAACATCGGATAATTTTATGATTTACAACTCATACAACTCAATCCAACTCACTACTAAATCTCCGTTGGCAAAGCAATTTACAATTTGTCGAAATAGATAGAGTAATAATGACTCTCCATTTTCCCTTACTATTCAATCTAGTTGGAGGTTAAATATAATATGGTGTACACTTGCAACCTCTCAAATTATAATTGATTGTAATTATTAACTTGACACCTTACTTAATATACAAGTTACTCTCTCACCCTCTGTTGTCACACATGATTATATTCCATTGACATTTAGTCTAGTTTTGATCTCAATGCTATTGACTTCCCTTTACCTATTAAGCTTTTAAGTGTTGTATTAAGTTTATACAAATTTTAATGTAAATTTAATTTTAGAAACCATTTATTTCAATAAAAAATTAAATAATAATTTCACATTTATTAAAATTATTGGTAAATATATTCATTTTCATTAATTAATATATTTAACTTGTCAAATTATTATTTTCATCACCCACACACAAAATTTGTTGTATATAGTAAGTATATCAAATTGTTATATACAACCAAATAATATATATACAACTTGTCAAATTATTATTTTCATCACCCACACACAAAATTTGTTGTATAGAGTAAGTATATCAAATTGTTATATACAACCAAATAATCTAATATATGAAAAATAAATAGTATATGTTTTTGTTTAATTAAGATTTCATATTTAAAATTTATGTTGAAAAATATATTAGTAAATGTCATATTTTAAATAAATTGAACTAAATAATTTCTAGATATAATATTATATTATACTATTTAAAATAACATAGATTATTCTAATAAAATATATTTACGAGGGAAAAGAAAGAACTAACAATTTGTCTTGGGTTAGGATTCGTGCAGAAAATGCAGAAAAAGAGGAAATTGCAAAGTTATCCACAAAAAATTATACTATACATCAATTCTATCATTAAGTTTTTTTCTACATATCAACTAGATTTCTCTACTCATGATTAAATTAACCTATTCCTCAATCAATTAATTATATTTATTACACGTTAAATTTGTCTAAAATTTTATATCAATTTCACCAATTCATCAATTATAATATATAATAAATGGGTAAAATGGTGGAATTAACCTATAATTTGGGATTAATTTGACGTGTAATAAGCGAAAATTTTAATTAATTTGTAAATGGATAAAATGGATGAAGAGATAGTAGCACATTATAAAAAAAAGAATTTCTAAATTTATTATAAAGTACAAATTTATATTATTATATTTTTTTACTCAAAATATTATTATATGAAAAAAAGGTCAAAAAAACTTCGTTCCAAAATTAGAACGGAGTTTGGGCAGATAGAAAACTCCGTTATAAAGTTATTGATTGAAAAACTCCCTTCTAAAACCCTACTCCCCACGCTTCCGCTACCATTTCCACATACCACTCTCCGTCACTCAGTCATTCTTCTCCTTGCCGCCTATCCGTTGAGCTGCCGTCTGTCTGACATTCTTCCGCGTTCTCTTCGACTAGCAGGTGCTTCTCTCCCGATAATTTTTAATGATGTGTGTAGCCAGGATAGTAATCTGCTCTTATTCTTGTTGGAGACAATCTTCACTGTTCGATTTGAGGGTTTCTGTAAAATGGGTCTTTGGCTGACGCAGTTCCACGTTGACCATGAAGGCGTTCATATCTGTTGATTCTACTGTCTGGACGATATGTAAATTTTGTTTAAAAAATAAATAGATTTCTGGTTTTTTTCCTGTTTCTTTTTCAAAAACTCTGCAATCGTCCAGCCAAAAAATTATGCTGCTGGGTTTGAGTCTCCATTTTTTTGTCTCTCAAATTGGATAGCAAAGAGTATTAAGTTTGCAATTTTGACAGGATAATAAATTCTGACTTTGGTCTCAATTCACGTTGTGATATTTTGGGGTGAATAATGCGTTTTGAACGCAGTATGTATTTCCCATTAATAGTATGGTTTTAGAAGTTAAAGCATTTGTGAATTCGAGTACTGGTTGTTTCCTTCTTTGATGATCTCATTTTTAAAGGCAGAAGATCCGTCACTTGCATTTGAAGTATCAATGTTCCATGATTTAGTTTGTCCTTTTTTCCCTCTGAAATCAGTGTAATCTTGATGTTAATACCACCAAATGGTTTGTAAATATTATGTTTCTGTTGGTTTATCTTGGAATATCTGATCTAAATTACTTTAACAGCTTTGTTATTTTTTAAATAGAAGCTGTGCTTTGTGTCCAATTCCTTGTCTGAGGCCTTCCTGTTTGTGATAATTGGCTTAGTTTAGTTAAACTTACAAAAAATATATGTTAAATGAAATGAAAGTTTTTTTCTTAATCAAGTGTCTTTTGAATAAATTGGTGGATCTAAATATAATGCACCCTATATTACTATCTTGGCTTGCATTTTTTGGTTAGCCTTCTTTGGATCATTTTCAAATATAGAAACTATTTCATGAATTCTTAGCCTCATATAGTGAGCAATGTATTAAGGTATTATACCATATATAGACAGAAGTTTAAGCTTTATATTTTATATATCTGATACATCAATTCCTAGTTTTGTAACTTAAGAACATCAAAAAGTTGATTTCCTCTTAACCTCAATTCCATTTTAATATAAAATAAATGAATGCTAGTTTTTCATTGGCTTGCAGAAAGATGAACTTCAACAATGTCAAAGTACCTAAGATGCCAGGTGGTGGGGCTGCTTCTGCACTGATAAAGTTGGGGATAATAGGAGGCATTGGTGTGTATGCAGCTGCAAACAGTCTTTACAATGTTGAGGGAGGGCATCGTGCTATTGTTTTCAACCGTCTAGTTGGTATCAAGGACAAGGTATTCATTAGACTTAACGACCTTATTTATTATTTTTATCATTGTGTTTTATCGGATAAATCATATTTGATGTCTATCTATGTACATTATAAGAAAATTATTGTAATTTTATATAGTTTGTGTCTGATGCAAAAGTTTGTAGTTTTTTGACATATTGGGATACTCGTTATCTGATCTTCATATAAATTATTCTGATCAATTTTGCTCAAATTCATCTGTAAGTTCTATTATGCAATGTTACAGGTCTATCCTGAAGGAACACATCTTATGGTCCCATGGTTTGAATGGCCTGTAATTTATGATGTCCGTGCAAGACCTCATTTGGTTGAGAGTACTTCTGGGAGTCGTGATCTTCAAATGGTAGTTGCTCAGGAAAACCCGAATTTCATTCAAGGATATTATAATCTGTTATTTATTACCTAGTTAACTGCTGAGGTGAGACCTCAAAATTACTCCGGCCTTCTCTCAACAGGTTAAAATTGGACTTAGGGTTCTCACTCGTCCTGTACCAGACCAACTACCAACAATTTACCGTACTCTTGGTGAGAACTACAATGAAAGGGTTTTGCCTTCAATCATTCATGAAACTTTGAAATCTGTGGTTGCACAGTACAATGCTAGTCAGTTAATTACCATGAGAGAGGTAATCATATGCAACTGTCTTAGCATTTCGAATTTCAGTTTCCATGTTAGTTAGAAGAGACGATATTGACTGAAACTTAGAAAAACTAGCACAGTATGTTCATTGTATACTTCATCCATAGGAGTTAATTACATGAATGGTACAAACGAAAATTTTCATTCTCCTTTGATACAAAAACATTTTAAGTTGTACTACAGCTAGTGCATTTTTTAATTGTTGATTGGAATGATGGACCCTTAGTTTTTTGTACTAATTGAGAATAACTTTAATATGTTTTGTTCTGGCTAAAAAAAGATGTAAAGATTTTGTACCAAGGGACAATAATGTGAAATGATTTTGTTACAACTATAAACAATATGGAAGATTAAAAATTCTTGGACAGAATTTTGTACAAGTCAACAAGAATTTGCTGATTTGCTCTAGTAGAATATAATCTAGAAAATTTATGCATTGGAGAACACAAAATTCTTTTGTACCAATTTTGCATGCCTTTTACCAGTCACGTAATTAACCCACATTTATAATGGACTCTGGAAAGAGAAGATTGACACTTTTCATTTTCAGACTGTTAGCCGTGAAATACGAAAGATATTGACAGAGAGAGCTGCTAACTTTAACATTGCCTTGGATGATGTGTCCATCACTAGTCTGACTTTCGGGAAGGAGTTTACTGCTGCAATTGAAGCCAAACAGGTGGCTGCACAGGAAGCTGAAAGGGCTAAGTTTGTTGTTGAAAAGGCTGAGCAAGACAAGAAGAGTGCCATTATTAGGGCTCAGGTACACAAAATCTATTGAATACATCAAGTATTATCAACTTTGAGTCCATAATTTATGTACCAGATAAATGGACTGGTTTATTTTGTTTAATAAGCTTCTTGAGGGCGTTCTACTTCCATTTCTGCAACCTTAAACTCTATATGTTTCTCATCTTTTATGGACTTCTTTCTTCTATCCTCCAGAGTTCAATGTCTTGATTTTCTGCTTGTTTCTTGTTGGGTTGCAGGGAGAAGCTACTAGTGCTCAGCTCATTGGTCAAGCTATAGCAAATAATCCTGCCTTTATTACTCTAAGGAAAATCGAAGCATCAAGAGAAATTGCTCAAACTATTTCAAACTCGGTCAACAGGGTCTTCCTCAACTCAGATGATCTGTTGCTGAACCTTCAGAAGATGGAACTGGCAAGTCCTACTGCGAAGAAGTGATCAAAATCATCTTCTGTAGTCTTCATTCTCACGGTGCTCAAAATTTTCCATCTTTGACTATTAAAATTGTTAGATGACCCTTTGAATGGAGAAGTTTATTTTCTTCAAGCAACATAAAATGATTTTGGGGCGAAGTTTGAACAATTTGTTAGATAGCTGAAACTGTTGTTTTCAAGTAGGCATCCACCAAAAAACATTTGAGCACGGTATGCTGCCTAGTTTTGGACCATAATATTAGTCCCAAATTCTTGTATTAATTGTGTTGAGGTTTTTCACGGTAAATGTTGCCCAATGTTGTGCCTAAAAATGTTGATTTAGACCACTTTGCCACTTGCGTACCATGGAATGTGCATGTGACTTCTGTCAAAGCAAAACTTAGCTTGGAAATTTGTACCTTTTGCTACAAGTGTTACACAACCTTGATTCTTCTATTTTTTTTTTATTAAATGTCAAATTAAATCTTCTACATAATTATGTACCATGGAATGCTGCTTTTTCTTTGTCCAACAAAAGACGTGTTCTCATGTAAGGAGGAATTCACTTATTATCACATTATCCATCCAATTATGTTGGCAGATGAAATTGAACTTATGAGATCGAATACAGTAACAATCCTACTTCTCAATTCTAGTAAAAGTTGTGTTCAATTACATAAACCTATGAGTTAAAATTTATAATTGTATAATCCATAGGATGCATTTATGAACAACAAAAGGCTATCAAATCAACTATACATGCTAGTAAAGTCTGAAATTAATGTGTCTAACTCACAAGTAACATAATGTGTCTTTAATTTGGCGTAATTGAGTATGTTATAATTGTCAAAGTGGTGTGCCTCTCACTTTTTGAGTAAAACTAGTACAATGTGTCTTTATCTGGTGGCATTCTAGGACAGTCCTCTACATTTTCTATCAATAAATGCAAAATATTCATTTACTATGTATATCATTTATCACTATATAAGCCTCTAGAAACATTCATTTATGTAAAGCTCTAATTTTATTTTTCCTATAAACTATTATACTCGAAACACCATTTTTATGATCCTTACATATACTACCATTATCTATACAATTTTGCAACAATTCTCCCAAGGATAACACACCATCAATATGAATACTATAAATAACATATCACACTAGTCTAGTTTATGAACAACAAAATAATTTGTGATCTACATATTTAGCTATTCCACAAATACAACATTCAATACAATTACTCAAATGTGAATCTATAAAATTAGTACCAAGAAGCAGTGTATTGGAACTCCAAATAAAATTTATAATTCTATTAATGTATTTTAAACCTTATATATTAGTCCAAACATTCTTAAATATAACATTGGATAATAAAAGTACATGCATAAGTTGTATAAATAGACTAATTTTACTATAATCTTATCTAATTTATCTTGTCCGTAGACAATGATAGAATAAGAATCCTCTATATAACATCTTCCTCATTAAAGATATAATTATATTACCTTAAATTTCCATATTTATATAGCATCTTCCTTATGTAATATACAACCTCATGTAAAATACAATAATTCTGCCTTAAATTTCCATATTTATAGAGCATCTTCCTCATGTAATATACAATCATATTGCCTCTAATTTCCATATTTATATAGCCTCTTCATCATGTAAGATACAGTCATATTGCCTCCAATTTCCATATTTTTTCATGTAAGTCTTTCATTGAATGAACCTACCATTCACTCAATGGTTCTTTTATTGGCTCCACCAAAACCGAACGATAATGGAATTGACACCAACTCTATGATAATAACAATGTATGTAGGAATATAATGCAAACCAAATTTAAAAAAAAATCTCCTTTCCATTTGGTGATTGTAGTTTCTTTGTTATTTTATCCTTCAAAACTGTAAAGTTCGAGTTTTTTTCCCTCTAACTGATTGAGAGACTTAGATACTGATCAATGTTATCTCCCATTCAAATATGCAAATAAAACATAATCATAAGTTTTGTATTTTAACAAGTATTAACACTACAATACACAACATATTTATAATCCTTCAGCCTGACGCCTCACAATACTCTTAAATAATATGCATTAATCTATTTGCATTTAAGGACTTGCTTCAATAAAAAACAAGATATTATCTGCAAAAAAAATGTGAAATTGTAATACAAGTCTTAATAATTTTTAACTCTATTAATTCATTCCTACAATAAGGTTCAATCAAACTAAGAGACAATACATCAACCACTAGCATAAAGAGATAGCGGAAAAGATGATCTCTCAACCACTAGCATAAATAGATATTGGAAAGTATGATCCACAGTCTAATTCCCCATTCCAGATGAAAAGATGGCATGCATTGTTCATTGATGATAATCATGTATGACACTAAATAAACACAACTCATAATTCAATTATTAAAATTCATATTAAACCCAAGTTTGTGTAACCTTTTTCAGATAAATTCTCAGTCCACTTGTACATAGGTTTTCATCATATCGATCTTAAGGGCACACCACTCACTCCCCTCCCCACATTTTGAGTTCAAGATATGGAAACACTCATGAGGCACGAAAACATTGTCGTGAATCAATTTACCCGTTTTGAAGGCGCTCCGATATCTCGTCACGATTTGATTCATAAAAGATTTTAAGCAGTTAACTATGACCTTAAAGATAATTTTGTTCAAGAAATTGCATAATGCTATAGGCCTAAATGGAGAAATATCTTCGAGATGGCTCTTTAAGGATAAGTGTAATGTCGATCAAATGTAAATTGGAAGTGAAATCCGTACCGGTTTAAGATGAACTGGGACTAAATCGGACCATATCGAACCAAACCGAGAAAAACCGATTCAAAAATTTATATTTTGAGATAACTAAAAAATGTCAAATTTGAAAATTAAGGTCACCACCATGTAGAAAATGTATTTAAAAATTTTTAATTTTTAGAAAATTGGTTGAATTGGGCATGAACCAACCGATTTTCAATTTTGGCTCATCGAACCCCACCCAATTGAACTGGTCAACGGTTTAGTCGGGTCAATCGTCCGCCTGTGAGGTTAGTGCCCAATCAACGCACACAACCAATCAACACATGAGTGTGGCGAAGCGTGCCCCATCAGCATACACGACCAATCAAAACGTGACGTGTGGCGTAGCGTACCCCGTTAGTCACTAGGTTAGCATCAATAAACGCTGACCAATCCAAACATGACACGTGTCCCTTGTCAATAGTAAACTGACGAAAATCCATGTTATTTAGAATAGACTAATGAGAGCATGACATATTTCCATAGTCAATGGTCAACTGAAGGAAATCCCCATTAGGTGGACTAGCCAATGAGAGTGTGACACGTGTCAAGTGCGCTAGGTCAACAACTAACTAGGATTATCGAGAATGACTGACCAATCTGTGATTGACACGTGGAAAGACCATGTTGGGTGGCCACAACCAATTGTGGGAGGACACATGGAATTAACACAATATGCCAAGTTGAAAAATTTGAGTAATTAAATAGACCAATGAGAGGACATCATGTGGTAAAGTCAATAATGATCGTTTGACGGCCATGTAGGATGGAGCAACCAATGGGAGGTCATCACGTATCCAGTCAACGGGTGACCTCGACGTTGAGTGAGATGTTCCGTCAAGAACTTCAGCTAATCATTTTGTGCCATGTGGGACCGTGCACGATCGAGGAAATCTAGCTTCACACATCAATAACTCTAGTATTAGTACCCTCTTTGGTAAGAAAATGAAGTTCTCTTTGTAAAATAATTTTCCTCCAAATCTTCATTTAAGGTTATTTCTAGGCCAAAAATCCTTTTGAGGAAATCTAGCTCCACACACTAATAACTCTAGTATTAGTGCTCTGATTGGTAAGAAAATGAAGTTCTCTGTGTAGAATAATTTTCCTGCGAATTTTCATTTAAGGTCATTTCTAGGCCAAAATGGATAAACTAAAGCTTGAAATGATACTTGAAAAATGAGGAAGGTGATTAAAATAATGTTAAGATGAAATTAATGCTATGTATGGATGGAGGGGTTTGGAGGTAAATTGTTTGGAGTAGTTGGGAGGGTAAGTGAAATGATGGATTTGGAGATGTTAAATTTTTTTAATAATTAATTGTTTGTATGGAGCTTAAGCTAGATGAATAATTATTAATGAAAAAATTATAAAGATAAATTTACTATTTAAATTAAATTAAATAATTTATTAGCTAATATATATAATTAAATTATATTAAATATATTTTGTATAGTAATTTTTTTATGTATAATATTTTTATTATATAATTATATATAAAGTATTATTAATATAAATTTATTTAATTTATATAACGATAAAAATAAATTAAAATAAATAAGAAAAAAAAGAAATAATAATATAAATAATAAATGAGAGTATTAAAGTATTTAAATAATAAATGACATAATCCCTTCATGGATATTGGGTTGTAGTGTAAATGAAAGGGTTTAAAGATAATTGTCCACCACTCCAAACCTCTCTAAACCCCTCCATTTTTGTTACAAAATGAGCGATTCATCCACCACTAAAAATAGCCCCTCGAAATCCATAAAAACCCCTTAATTAAAACATAGCGTAAGAGAGTTTAACATGCTTTATTGAAAATTAAAGATTTGAGTATAAATGTAATTTTTGAAAGTTGAGTACTAAGTTACATTTTTTGAATTAATGAGGTTCTAAGTGTAATTTGAGATAATTCAAGGACCTAAAGGGAAAAAAAAGAATAATTAAGCACCTAAATGAGAAATTTGGTAAATTTAGGTGCTTAATTACAAATAAAGTAAACTTAAAAATCTATATATAAATAAAGAAAAATATAAGGACTTAAATGCAATTTGCATATGTCATGGAACTCAAATGTTCGAAATGATATGGAGATGGGATCTCTTATGTACGTGGGTAAACGCAAGCTCGAGGCTTTGGAAATCTACCTAGGACAAACAAGTCACAAACCCCAGGTGAGTGGGATTTCTGACATTAAGTCCGATTGGACTGATAAACACAAATTGACGCGAAACTCGCCAATATGCTAACGACACCTTACACCAAATATGACAAAAACCCCAACACTTTCATGACACAAGTAAGAAAAGATGGAATATACCTTATTTTTAGTTGAGAAATAAGGTAGGGATAAATGTAGACATCACACCCAAATCCTCTAAGAAAAACTCTTAGAAAACCCTGGTGATAAGTTTGATTGCTTAAATGCTATAAGTAAAAACCTGATAAGTTTAAAAGTTTTTTTATTAGAAAAAAAAGAACAAAACCTCACAATATTAAATTCAAAAGTGTTTGCTTTTACAATGGTGTGAAATATGCATTTTATAGGCACATATCACTAGTAAATAACCTAAAAATAAGGAAATAATATCTTTTGACATGTCATCCAATCATTACTCATCTAATGCAAATATCTAGGATATTTTACTAAGTGCTTTGAAAATCTGACTTTAACTAATTAAATATCTAACATTATAATTTAATATCCTAGAATATTTATTATATTAATAAATATCTCATTAAATTCAAATTTAGACCCTTTCCATACAAAGGGAAGGCACGTTAAGTTTGGAAATCTAAGTCACATAATATAGTGAATGAGATTTTCGGCATCATGCCTGTTTGGGATGATGAACATACTTTTGCCTTTCCCAAAGTTAGAAAACCGTTTTCCAAAAATAGTCTCCCTTGACTGTATGAACCTTCTCAAACATTTTGGGAGATATTTGTGATACGAGCATTAAGCATGTACTACTTAGAGCTAGAGTTACTCTAGTGGGCTCAAGGCTTATATTTTAAACTAAAGTGGGCCCAAGGCTAATGGGGACGGGCTTAAGCCTGTAGAAAAATTTATATTTATGAGCCTATGGAAAGCCTTAAAAATTGTTAATTTGTGTGATTTAGCTACTAAGCTGAAGTCGTGTCATCAAACTCGTTGGGTTGGTAGAACCAAAGATGACGGGTCTTAATTAAAAGACTTTTGCTTGTGCATACTAAGATATAGAACCATCGAGGTGCCCGATATGGAGTAGTGTTAGTTCTAATGGTTGCTGGACAACCCAAGGAGTATAAGGGAAGATTTGTCATTCAGTAAGCATCTCTAGGGGCTTCATGCACATTGAGATTGAGGAAGAAGGAGGAGAGGTCTCATCCCAATATAACGGACATGAAGGCTCGATTTAAGTTTGGGGGATGGGTAATAGAGCTCACTCATACTTGTGGTAGAAGGTGTGACATCCTACCAGGGTGGTCAATAAAGTCGCTTCGGACCACAAATGGAACAGTTAGGGACTGCTACACGAATGTATGATCACTTTGATGATAAAGGGTGTGTGCTTGATTTTCAAACCAAATATATAAAAGAGAAATGTAGAATTTCTTTTTATGATAAAAATGAATGTGAGGGTTAAGTTACCCAATAATGAGTATGGAGATATAATGTGAAAAATCAAACAACCCTTACCCTTATTCCCGATACCACTCGCTTATTGAGTTGTAGAACTCACCCGCTCTCCTTTTTCCCTTTACAGGAAGAAAGTTTTCAACTTTGTTAGGAGGAACCACAAGCTAGCTCAATAGATAAGGTACAACGTGTATGGGTTCTTACTTTTGAAATAGATTTATAATATTGTTTCAGGGAAACCATGAAGAATTAAGTTACACTAAACTATTAATGGTATTTCAGAGGAGATTATCCTTCTGTGCCGAGAAGAGTGGCGGGTTGATCACAAGGTTCCATAATTAAACCTTCGTATGCAAGATAAGATGGCTACCTTTGATGATGATTGTCCTATGGATGTTCTCCCACTTGCGTCCCTAGCCTCCTTGACTTTTACTTGCAATTGTTTGGGGGATGGGTGAGCTCACACCTCAGTAAATGTGACACTTACATCGGGACACTACATCACTTATGACTCTTACACCCCCTCTTTGAACCACCTAAAAAATTCCCCTTTATGGTTTCTTAATTCAATCACAATTCCTATGGTTTATCTCGTCCCTTGAAACTTCTATCTTAGGCCACCCCTAACCATAGTTTACTCTATGGTTAGGTCACTTTCTATCTCCCCAATCATTTCCACATGTAATACAGTATATCAATGCATAATAACAAACATCGGGAACTCAGGTTCCGCACACACATGGGTAACTCATGGCTCGCACACATGGGTGACTTATGGCCCGTAAAACACATGGGCTATTCAATGGCCCTATTCATGCCCAGTGTGTATCTAATGATACTAAACTAGGGACATTAAGAGTGCGATAGCCACGCGCACTCTATCACAACCGATGCCCCATAAGCATCATCTCTTAGTTGGATGTCCTTGCATCCAGGGTTATGGACACAACATTTATCATTCATTAGCACAAGTCCCATACACATGTAACTTAATTCCAATATTTCTTGTTGTATCGCTCTACTGGGGCAGTACCCATACATCAATAGGGTGTCCAAATAAGGTGTGAAAATTGGACCGATTCAAGGTAAACCTGACTTGAACTAAGTTGAACCGAAGTGAATTAGGTTGAACCGTGAAGAACCGGTTCAAAGATGCATTTTTCTAGGTGGCTTAAAAATATAAATTGGAAAATTGAATCCACTATTAGATAGAGAATGAATTTAGAAAATTTTAATTTTCAGAAAACCAGTCGAATTGGGCCTAAACAAGTCGATTTACGATTTCGGGTCGTCAGACCCGGTCGGACTGGACCGGTCAACAAACCGCTACCAGGTCAGTGCCCAGTCAGTTGCTCGATCAGCGCCTAAAAGTCCCTAGTCAACGGTCAGAGGAGGAAAATCCTCCTCAACGATGATCGACTAATGGGAGTGTGACACGTGTAACAGTCAACTAATGTAGGAGGTTAGCAACCATGTAGGAGGGAGTAGCCAATGGGAGGCTACCACGTGTCCGATCAACAAGTCAAAGGTTGACTAGGCTATTGATGGGGATGCTACGTCAGCAAAACCAACCAATCACAAAGTGCCACATGGCAACTTGACACGTGTGAAGCTTGCATGCATGCCATAGTGTCGTCTTCCTTAGATGGGTGACATGGAGAAAAGGATAAGGAGGGAAGGGAAGGTCATTGGTGACTCAGAAAATGCTCTAATTCGATTGTCGACGAGTGAGGCGGGGGCCGAGTCTTACGCCGAACGGTAGCTTGGATAGTTTCCAGACTCCCTATATAAAGAGCACCCCTCCCTCGCATTTCCCATCCCACCAGCGATCGAAGAAGAAGAAGAGGTCCATTTTTCGACGAAGCTTAAGCTAGAGCTCCAGTGTCAAGCTTTTTCTCAACCCCTAAAAATCCCTCCAGTGCCATTGGAACTGGGAAGAACTCCTCTACACGACTGCAACCTCAGCTCAGTCTAAGCACCACCATTCGAGCTCCAACGAGCTCAAACAGGATCCTTAATCCTTCGGCCAAGAAGGAGCCAAACACTTTGAGTTGCAACCCGGTTGCCCTCGACCTCAGGCAGCTAAATCGACCCTTCCTTAGCCCTCCCCCACTTACACCAGACCCTCCACCATCGTTGAGGTAAGCCAATTTTGCCCTATGTCATCGGAGTTTCGAAGTTGTAGAGGCTATCTCGCTTGATCTCCTCTCATCAAATTCACAATGCTCTTGCAGGCAATTGGGGAACAAGTTGATCCTAGAAGGACCCCTTGGAAGAGCACTAGCTGCCTACAATCAAGAGCCCCGACCGCTACCTCCTCACTGGTAAGAAAATTGAGCTTTCTCTCTCTACAACCTTTTTCCAATGAAGCTCCGTTTGAGCTCAAATCGACACTGATTAAGATGATTCAAAGGCCAAAATATGATAGGAGAAATTACCCAAGTTTGAGCGGTCAATTTGATGAATCCAAGATTTGGAGGTCAAAATTCAATAAATTGGGAGAATTTGGGCGAAATTTGGGAATTTTGGAAAATTGGGGACTAAATTGTAATTTAAATAAAATTGGGGGATTTTCATGAAATTAACTCCCAATTGAGAACCAATTGGCCAATTTGATGAAATTGGGGACCGATTGGAAAAATTTGAAAGTTTGAGGACCAATTGGCAATTTTGGAAAACAAATTGAGGGCCAATTGGTAATTTTGGAAAAGTTAAGGACCTAGGAGGGATAGTTGGAGATTGTAGGGACCAAATTGAAAACTTTGAACAGCCTTCGTACCGAGTCTTCTCTCATGAACATGTTCGAACACTGTAGGGACATATCGAATTGGAACGTGTGTGAGAAGGCATGACCACGACGAGAAGTCCAGCTGGGGCAAACTAGCCTCATTTATGAGGTGAGTGAGTTTAGCATCATGCCCGGTTGGGCTGATGGTTTCAGCATTCCTCAATTAAAAAAGATTTTCCAAGACTACCCTCCCTGACTGATTGAACAAGCTTGAAACTTTTAGGAGGCTGTCCTGGTATTGCTTGAGATATGCAAAGATCGGGTGATGCCTTTCTAGTTGGCCCAAAGCCAATGGGCATGGGCGTAGGCCTGTAGACAAGATGAGTTGGATGTGCTTAAAAAACTATCATAAGAATCAGTAAATTATGTGTGTATTGGTTATAGTGCCAAAACCGAACAAACGAACTTGTTGGGTTAATAGTTGTTGAGCCGAAGCTGGGTCGTTGAACTCGTTGGGCCAGTAGTTATGAGGCCAAAGCTGGGTTGTCGAGTCCGTTGGGTCAATAACACCAAAGATGATGGCCATAATAAACGAAAACTATTGATTTTTCATGCATGAGATGTGGAGCCATCGAGACGCCTAATATCAGGTAGTGGTGGTTCCAAGGGTTGCTAGATGACCCAGAGACATAAGGGCGGATCGTCATCCAGTATGTCGAGAAGCTCTAGGAGCTTCGTGCGCACAGAGACTGAGGCAGGAGGGGGAAATAGGTCGCATCCCAGAAAGCGGACACAAAGTATGAATAGAGTTTGATGGTCGAACACATGATGTCCACTCAAATTCAGGGTAGAGGTTGCGAACCTATATCGGAGTGGATGGTAAAGGTGCTCTGGTCCACTAGTGGAATAGTTAGGGACTATTCTGCGAACGTATGATCCATTTCTATGATAGAAAGGGTGTGTGATTGTGTGCCAACCCAAGAAGGAGTAGAGAATGGAATACCACGAAACATGACGAACACATAAATAAGTATATCCCTAAGAGTTTTCCCACTCACTAAGTCATGAAACTCATTCCCCTTTCCCCAACATTTTTTGAATAAAGAAAAATACCGCCCCGGAGTTTCTTACACCAAGCCTCGAATCCAAGTACAAATTGCACTTTCAGTTTTATATAATGTTATTCTAGGAAACATGACAGGTAATGCGCCCGACTTTTAACGACCTAGGGGAGGAACCACTTCTCGAGTTCCAGGAGAGTGACGGGTTGATCATAAGGTTTCGACCAAACCGGGTCGGGGCATGACAACTCAGGTGGTATCATAGCATGTGTTTCCCTAAATACATTATCAAGACTTTATAATCTAAAGACTAATAAAAAATTTATAAACCTAGCTATGGCACCTAGAAGGGGAACCAAGAGAACTAGGGCGTTAGTTGCGGACTTCGCTGATAACCCCCTTCTAGAGGAAGAATCCTCGGGGACCTAGCCGACCCCACAAGGACTCAGCTTGGAACACTAACGACTGTATGAGGAGCTCACTAGGGTGTTTGAAGAACCCCACCTTAGTAACAAACCTCACCTGGACTTCGAGTCCCACACTCGACATGAGGAACTACAATCGTAGTCTACTTCCACTCCTGCCTACCACTCTTTGACATTCCTAAGTACCTGAAGATACTCTGATAGCTAGGGTGCAAGCCCTTCCAGGGGGAGAAGGATGCTGGAGCAGCTATGGATTGGCTATCCAGCCTTAAGAAGTTCATGGGGATCATAAGGATGCCCCCGAAGGAGATGGTGATGCTGGCTGAATTCTTTTTGGAGTCCAGTGCCAAGAGATGGTGAGACAACGCAAGGAGCCTCTCCCTTGCCACGCCTACTTGGGAGGAGTTCGAAGAAAGGTACTCAAAAGAGTACCTGCCCCCACTTAATCAACGAGAAGAAATTGGAATTCTTCCGACTCCGACAAGGAGCAAGTATGGTCTCAAAATTTGAGACCAAATTTAATGAGTTAAGGCCCTTCCCCCTTGACTTGGCCGGACCGGCAGATATCTGCCAAAAGTTCATAGACTAACTCACTATGGACATGAGGGATTGAATGGGGGGTATTGGGATGCCCTATAGATCTGGCTGCCATCGTTAGCATGGCCCACGAGTGCGAGCATCTAATACAAATGAGATGCCACTGGATGGAGCAAACCGGGTGAAGGGAAGAGAGGAGCCAAAGTAGCAAGAGAGAATCAAGAGAACAAGGTGGGCTATGGTGGGGGAATAAAACAAGGTTTCCAAGAAGGGAGGATGGTTATTAAACTCGTAGGGAGGTGAACACACCCCCACAAAGAAAGGCCCCCTACTACACCAGGTGCCAACTGGCCCATGAAGGGGCATGCCCAATGTGTTTCGGTTGCAGATAGCTTGGGCACTATGTAAGGAATTTCCCGACACTATGAGGCAACGCCCAACAAAATGCCCTGCAACTACCGCCTAGAAATTAGAGGGCATCCAATGGGGGAAGGTTGGCACTCACCCGAGTCCCGACCGAAGTGTACAACCTCACCTAGGAGGAAGCCTGAAAGGACCCCAACGTAGTAGCTAGTACGTCCCAACCACTCCCTTAAGATGAGTCTGTAATCTTGGGTCATGTAGTCCCTATTTACGAATTAATAAAGTTCATTCTCTTAAGAAATTATGTTAACATCCCACTTGGGTCACGTGCGAATATTCAGGAAGGAGATATATGCCCTTTTCAACTCAAGGGTTGATCGATCCTTCGTCAAGTATACCCTGGTTCCAATCCTTCCTAGGAAGTTCACACTCATCACCCCACCCCTCAACGTTCTTACGCAACTTGGAGAGGAGCTAGTCCGATACAAGCTTCTCGAGGCATGTGAAATCCAAATAGGGGGAATAACCATGGAAGTAGATCTAATTCCCCTACCGCTAAGGGAGGTGGAAGTCATCCAAGGGATGGACTGGCTAAGCACACACTAAGCCAAGGTAGACCGTAGGAATATGCGAATAACGTTCCATGCTCTAGGAAAGGAGGGGGCTCTATTTGAAGGGGAAAAGGGAAAAGTAGGGATACACCTGGTGTCCTACATGGAGGAGTAAGACTTGTTGCAAAAAGGATGTAATTTGTTCCTCACGCAGATCACTTACAAGGATTCACCAGGGAAAGGACTAGAAGAGATCCTGATGCTCATCATCCCAATCGGATATGACTTTAGTAATCTCACTGACCCGTTTGATTGTGACGTGTTTGTCCCCAATAAGTTTCCAGTCCACGCTAGCTTCTCTTGCTTGCGTTTTGATCTCACATGTCCTTACATGATTTTGGTATCATTATCAATAAAGATTCGGTATAACAACCTCTATTTTCTCACATATGAGTGATGAGGCCCAAAGTTCTTAGTTTATTGCACTTAGGACCCTAAAGTTCATTTTCCTTGACTTTAGGTCCCTAATGCTAAAGTTTCCCTCAAATTAAATCCCATAGTTTCCAATATCATCTTTGTATCCTCAATTTACTCAAAATTGTGTAAGAGACTCAATTTTTCAAAATTACCAATTTGGTCCCTAATTTTTCAAAAATTACAATTTTACCCCTACTTTCGAAAAATAGCCACTTGGCCCCAAATCTTTCAAAAATTGACCAATTGGTCACCCAACATCTTTCTCATTGCCAAATAACCTTTAATTTTGTGAAATTGCATTGAGGTCCCTCAATTTTTCGAAATCCCCAATTTTCCCCAAAATTTTCCCCAATTTCTCCCCACATTTCTAATCGAATTTGATTTCTTCAATTGGACATTCCATTGGGGTTAATTGCTCCAATTGATGGCATGGATCGGTTCTTACACTTCGATAAGATCAAATGGAGGTTTGAATTGCAGAATTTGATTCCGATATGAGGTTAAACAGAGTTTCCTCGAAAAATTGGTCATAGAGAGAGAAAGCTTCGAAAGCTTATCGTCGGAGGTGCGGCGATCTGAGCTCTCGATTTGGGGAGGTAGCTCTCATCTTTAGGTTTCTTCTAGGATCAAGAATTCCTACAATTGAAGTCCATACAAGGATGAATTTTGTTAGTGAAATTCGACACTTTCACTCTCTAGCACCGATCTACAACGATGGAGGAGGTCCAAAATGGCTTACCTTTCACCTCTGTGGAGGTTGTGTAAGGGCTATGGGGATGTTAGGGAGGCTTGGTTTGGCCGGAGGAGATCTAAATTTGGCCTAATTCAGCTTGGATAAAATAGGGCAGCTTCGGTCTGTCGAAGCTGCTTCACTGTTTGATTCCGCCGGCGCTTCGCCGGTGGTCCTTGGGTCGAAGGGAGATTACTATCAGGTAGCTGACTCCCCCCCGGAGTCTGTAGGACCCGACCTTGACTTTTGAGGCTAAGAAAAGTGCCCAAGTCAGAGCTTAGGTTCGAGCTTCACCGGAAAATGGAGCACTTGAGAGAAAATGGTGATTTGAGCTGTGTGGAGGATGAATGGAGGGGAACTCTTTATATAGGGAGCTTGGGGACCCTATGCACGACCAATTTCCATATTGGTCAAGCTTATCCTCTTTAGAAAATGCCTAGATTGGAGAGGATATTCCTTCACTAGAGAAGGAAAGCTTTTGAGCCATGAACAGTGCTGTCATCTTGATGAAGAAGATGACACTATTCCAAACTAGATCGGTTTGGTACAACTGGGTTCAATGGTGAAAATTGGCCGGTTCAGGCCCGATCCGACCAGTTTTATCAAATCTAAAAATTTATAAATTTGTCTAAATTCATTTCCTATCCAATGGTGGATTCAATTTCACAATTTGATCATTTAAGCCACCAAGAAAAATGAATTTAGAAATCGATTCATGTCTAGTTCAAACTGGTTCAATTCGGTTGAATCCGGTTTAGGTCTGATTTACCATCTGGTCCAGTTTTTTCTCCCAATTTGTTCCATGGTTCTTTTCCATGATTTTTTATGACTCTTTGAGTCACTTAGGATTTTTAAATTTCCCATTTTACCATTTCTTTACCGGTTTCGGTTCGTTAACTGGCTCAGTTTTCTCTTTTTAATCAACCAGTTTTTTTCCTAGTTTTCTTAACTTTAAAGGAACGTGGTTTACAACTCTCCCCTCCTTTTAAGGGTCTTTTCCCCATAACGTTTACATCCCAAACAATTGGGTGTATCCATCCCTTATAACACTCTCAGTTTCCCAGGTCTCCTCTTGTACTAACTAGTCTGTTCTGCCATATATAACCTTGACCATGAGAATCTTCTTGTTCCTCAAGTTCTTGTCTCTCCGATCGATAATTTGTACTAGTTCTACTTGATAGGCCAGGTTCTCTTCTAACTCAGGTGGTGGTTGGTCCAACACATGATTGAGATTGGGCTAGTACTTTCGGAGTACCGAGACATGGAATACGTCATGTATTCTTCGTAAGTTAGGAGGCAGTTCCAGTTTATAGGCCACTGGCCCTATCCTTTGGATTATGGTGTAGGGACCGATGTACCTAGGTTTCAACTTCCCCCCATTATAGGAACCTAAATATTCCCCTCCATGGGGATACCTTGAAAAATACTTGATCTCCCACACCAAATTCCAAGTCCCTTCTCTGATGGTCCGCTTAGCTCTTTTGTCTATCCTGAGCAGCCTTAAGTCGACTCCTTATAATCTTTATTTTCTCTGTGGCGTCTTCTATTAGCTCGACTCTTTCAAGCTTCCTTTCTCCCACCACTTCTCAGAATAAGGGGGTACGGTATGGTCATCCATAAAGGGTCTTATAAGGAGCCATTTGAATACTAGCATCGTAATTGTTATTATATGCAAACTCTATTAGGCACAAGTATTCCTCCCAACCCTTGTTCATGGTGAGTACGCATGCCCGTAGCATATCCTCTAGGGTTTGGATTGTCCGATCATACCGTCCATCGGTTTGAGGGTGAAATGCTGTAAACCTCGCCCTTTGTAGTTAAGGAAAACTAGGGAAAGAACCAGTCAACATGAGTGAGAAAATCGATCCGGTTAATGAACCCCGACCATTTGAGAATGGGCAAATTGGGAAATCTACACCTCCCGAGTAACCCAAAGAGTTATAAAAACCTTGGAAAGGGACCTTAGGAGAATTTGGGAGAGAAAACTAGACTGGTTAATGTAAATTGGATCTGAACCGGATTGAACCGGATTGAACCGGTTTGGACCGATTTGAACCACTATTGAACCTAATGCTAAATTTATTTTTTATGCGACTTATAAAATTCAAATTGGAGAATTGAGGCCACCATTGGATAGAGAATGAATTTAGATGAAATTAGAAATTTTTAATTTTTAAAAACTAAATTGAATCGGGCCTGAACCGGCTGGTTTAAGCGTTGAACCCAGTTCGGACCGGTCCGGTCCAATTCAAAATAGTATCGTCTTCTTCCTTCAAATGACAACACTATTCACTTGCTCGAAAATCAAGTAGCACTAGCGAAGATAAAAAGTCTTCGGCCAATGAGTTTCAGGCTATGAATGACCGCCATAAAGGCGCCAATCGGATGACCAAGAAGTCCCCGAGCTTCCTATATAAAGTGCTGCTCCTCATTCATCCTCCTCACACCTAAAAACTCCTCTCTCTCCCTACTACTCCATTTTTCTATGAAGCTCTAACTAGAGCTCCAACATTAGGGTTATTTTGAGCCAAAGAAGGCGAGGTTAGGTTCTTTAGATTCGGGGAGAAGTCAGCTTCCTGATGGTAGTCTCCATTTGCTTATTGGATTACTGGAGAAGCTCTAGCATAATCTAACACTTCCACAGCCCTCATACGACTAAATTAGAGCTTAAAGGTTAGCCAATTTGGCTCCACTCTGTAAATTCCAATTAGTGCAAGAGATAGAACTAGTGAAACCTCATTGACCAAATTCTCTCTCAATTCCGCATGAATTGATGTGATTTTTGATCCTAGGTGGAACCTTAGGATGAGAGTTATGTGCCCAGATTGAAAGCTCAGATCGCCGCACCCTCGATGGTAAGCTTTCGAAGCTTTTTGTCTCTAAGTCCAGTTTTCTCACAAAGCTCCGTTTAAGCTCAATTCGGATCCAAATGACGCAATTCAAAGTTCCATTAAATCATATGGAGGTGTCGGAACTCAATTTTACCTTCAATTTCAACTATTAAACCCAATTAAATGGTCAATTTGATGAAATCATATTCGGACAGTTTGAAAGGGGGAAATTTAGGGGGAAATTGGGAATTTCAAAAATTTGAGGAACTAAAGTGAAATTTCCCAAAATTGAGGGCCCTTAGCCATGAAAAAGATGTTGGAGGACCAATTGGACGATTTTTGGAATTATTGGGGTAAATTTTGCCATTTTTGTAAAGTAGGTGCAAAATGGTAATATTTGAAAAGTTGGAGAGCAAATTGGAAATTTGGGAAACTTGAACCCCTTTTTGTGATATTGAATAAATTGTGGTTTCAAAGTGAATTTTAGAAGTTTCGGTACTCAATTTGGGGAAAAATTGGCATTAGGGACCTAAAGTTAAAGAAAAATAACTTTAAGTACCTAAATGCAAATAATTAAATGTTTGGGCATTTTATTCATTAGTGATGAATGAAGGATATTAGGCCAATTGTTAATGAACAAGGGTGTTCATATCGTGTAGGAACATGAAATACCAGGAACGCCAGCAAGGATAAGCTTGTGTGAGGAAAAGAGCCGGTTAAGAGTAAAAATACACTACACTTATTGGGTGAGTGGGAATTTTCACATAATACTCGGTTGGGATGATAAGTACATCAAAATGAAAAACCACTACCAAGTGGAATTTTAACATCACACCTGGTTGGGTTGATGTGAGAAAACACATGGAAAAACTACTTACCAGTTGTAAGTTGACCATACCCGATTGGTATTATGAACTTCCTGGAAGGAAGTAGAAAACTCGCTTATCTATTATAAGCGAAGATGTCCTCACACCCTATTGGTGTGATAGATAGGTGAAAAGTTAATTTTGTCAGAAGTGCTCTCACTTGATTGTGTGCCAATGCTTAAATATTTTGGGAGACCTTCTTGACGGGAGCTCGAATAGCTCAATTATGCAAGAGGCGTCGATTTTGGAACTTGGGGGCTAAAATGCCCGATTTTGAAAATCTTGTACAGTGGGCCCAAGGCTAGTTGGCACGAGCAGAAGCTCATAAACAAACATGATATTAAGCAATGAATATTTTAATGAATGATGTGATTTGGCCATGGTACCGAGACAAGACCGACACACTTGATGGACTGGTGGTAGTGTGTTGTGAAAGGTCGACGGACCAGTTGAGACAAACAGATGCATGTCGAGTTAAGAGTCGGGGCCGTTGGACCAGTGAAACCAAAGATTAATGGCTTATATGGAAAATTATTGTGTGTGCATGCACTGGGGTTTGGGACCATCAAGATGCCTAAGAGGGATAGTGATGCGTTCCAGGGTCTACTAGACCACATGGTGGAGAAAAGGGCAGTTTGTCGTGCCAGCAGTCAGGGAAGCTTGACGTAGCTTCATGCGCATGAGACCGAGGTGGGGTCAAGATGAGGTCTCTATTCTGATATGGACACGAAGTTTCTTTTTGGGTTTGAGGGTCGAATGTTGTGTACATCCACTCATTCCAAGGGTTGAAGTGGATGGGATTCTATCTAGGTGGCTGGTAAAGTCGCTCTGACGCCACAAGTGGGTGTAGTGGATGGGTTGCCCTACGGATGTGTAATCCCTTCATGGTAAATGGCATGTGTTGATCGATAAACACACCAAATATGAAAATGTGAAAACATTTTTGGAAAACCGAGAATATGAGAAGAAATAATTGTGAAAAGAAATTCAGGAGTCTAGCACACTCCAAATTATTTTATTAAAACTCTTTTAAATTACCCATTTAATGAGTTAAGAAACTCACCCACCATTTTTATTCCTTTTCAGGAATAGAGAATGACTAGGGATAACACCAGGATTTATCCTTTGTTAGGTATGCTTAAATTTCCTCTTAAGCGTGCATTATTATTGATATATGTTATTCCAAGGAACAAGGTTGAGATTTTGCCTGGCCTCTCTTGAATTAAAGAAGGGGGGAACCCCTCTTGAACTAAGGGAGCGATGAGTTGCTCATGGAGATCCGAACAAACCAGGTTGGGGCGTGACAATTTGAGTGGTATCAGAGCTAAGTTCCCTTGAAACATTATCAATATTATGCCCTAACACTAATAAAACCTTAACTACCGTGTAGGAAGGAAAATTCCTAGGAAGTTCGATGTGAAATCAAATCCTCCATGCATTAACCTAAAAAAGACACCTACCCTAAGGGAGGCAGCTGTTCAGAAATTCTTAAAGGGGGAGAAAAGAGTACCCAAGGATATGGTGGAAGATTATAGGAAACTTGTGGGAGCCTTATTGGAACTAGTAGGCATTACATACCCTCCTCCAAGGCAAGAGGGTACCTCCTCCTAGAAGCCCAACCTCTCCTCTAGCCCTACAACAATCGGAGAGAAATCCAACTAAGAAAGAGGCTTGGGACAACTAGTGGGAAGCGTATGCCACCTTCATGAAGGTCCACCAAGTACCCCCACCTACCCAGTCTAGCTTTAATCCCTCCCAATGGATGAAATGGACATATGAGTGTGAGGTGGAGGTATTGTGGCAGTAGGGACTGGATGCCATACATGAAGTTCATCCCATAAGGGAATACAAATGGACCCCAACTAGTTCCTTAGAGCCATCTGATCAAGAGTCCCACAACCGTTCGAAGGCTAACTCTCGACCTATGATCCTAAGGGATTAGGGGGTAGAAAATTTCAGTAATAAGCCAAGTATGGAAAGAAAATATTTCTTGAATGAATGAAAGTCTAATTTCCTTGATAAAACTTATGAGTATCCTTGATGGAACTTTGCAATATTTCTTGAATGAATGAAAGTACTTGGAGCAAGTGAGAATGAAGATGAGGTATACAAGAAGTACCAGTAATGTCTCAAGGGTAAAGGTAAGAAGGAGAGGATGACATCAAAGAATGTCATTTCAGGTTAGACATTTGCAATGGTAAAACTAGAAGAGAATTCCGAGAGAAAAGGAGTATAAAAGTTACCAAGGAAGAAAACCTTGGAAAAACATATATTTTCCAATGAGGAGGTAATGGAACCAACATAATTGGAAAGAAGATAAACTCCTCAAAGACAAGCTGTTGTAGATGAAAAGATAAAGTGCAAAAGAAAAAAAATCATGAGGGTCCAAGGAGTAAGTTAAACCCAAGTAACGGGTAAATAGGAAGACAACATCAAAAAGATGTCGTACGAGTAAGAAAGAAACTAATTCGGAATAGAGAATCATGAAATGATCATGAGTGAGTAAGAGTGGATTAAGAAACATAAAAGTTCTTAAGGAAAGGATGCCACTTGAAATGGGGAATGACGTAAGAAGGGAAGAGTTTCATCATGTCTGTAAGTTATCTGGAAACTCAAAGATTTGAAACTGGAGAGACCTAATAAAGAAGTTGGGAAAAGACGAGTAAGTAAGGAATACCAATATGGTTATATAGGATATGATGTTAAAGGAAAAATGGATGAGTAGAGAACAATAAAGATAGTTGAGAAATACTACCAGACGAAAAGAGGGACGAAGTTATACTATCCATGAAAAGTAGGAAGGTTGAGAACAATCATTATGGAAGTGTTTTAAAAATGTTAAAAGGTTAAGGACGAGTTCTAGAGAATGTCGTGCTATGAGGGACATGCAAGCCCAACAATTATAGGGAAATATGACTCAAGTAAGGAAGAATCCATTAGTTAAGCATGACAAGGTCAGTCATTAAATTTGGAACGAAGTTGTAATAACCATCGAATGAGAGAACGATCTATGTAGGATGAAAAGGTGATAACACCGACACTTGTGGAAGCATGTACATAGTGCTTGAACAGACACTAAGGTAAGGAGGTTAACAATAAAGAGAATAACTAGATACAGGAATGATTGGGCATTTTGGAACCCCCAATCCTAAAACAAGGAAACCGGGGAAAGAACCAATCAACCCGATTGAGAAAAATCGAACCGGTTTACAAACCCGATCATTAGAGAATAGGCAATTTGGAAAATTTATAACTCTCGAGTGACCCAAACGGTTCATAAAACCTTGGAAAAAGACGTTAGGACAATTTGGGAGAGAAAAACCAGATCGATTTAGGAGAATCAGATCTGAGCTAGATTGAACCAATTTATGAACCGAGTCGAGTCATGAACCGAAAACGATAGAGAAAAGGCAAACAAGGAAATTTATGGATCCTGAGTGACCTAAGGAGTCACAAAAGTCAAGAAAAAGGACTTTAGGATGAATTGGAGATGAAAACCAACCGGTTCAGGTGAACTAGGTTCGAACCGGAATGAATTGGTTTGGACCAGTTTGAACCACTAAATTCATTTTTCTAGTGGCTTAAAAAATTCAAATTTGAGATTTGAAGCCACCATTAGATAGAGAATGAATTTAGAAATTTTTAAATTTGAAAAACTTGGTTGAATCGAGCTTGAACCGACCGGTTTAAGCTTTGAACCTAGTTGGGACCGATCCGGTTCGGTTTGAAATAGTGTCATCTTCTTCCTTCAGATGTTAATACTGTTCACTCGCTAGAAAATTGAGCAGCACCGGCGAAGCTGAAAAGTTTCTAGCCAGGGAGTTTCAAGCAATGAATGACTACCATTAAGACACCAATTTGACGGCTAAGAAGTCCCCAAGCATCCTTTATAAATATCCCCTACTCATTCATCATCTCTACACCTGAAAACTCCATTCTCTCTCAACTGCTCCAATTTTTGGTGAAGCTCGAACCAGAGCTCCGTTATGGGGTCTTTTTTTAGCCAAAGAAGGCATGGTCAGGTTCTTTAGAAATGGGGAGAAGTTAGCTACCCGATGGTAGTCTCCATTTGCTCTAAGGATCATCAGAGAGATGCCGGTGTGATGGAACAGTGAAGCAGCTCAGGCAGATTGAAGCTACTCAGGCAGGCTAAAGCTGCCCTATTTTGGCCAAGCTGAAAATAGCCAATTCGAGCCATCCTCAGGTGAAACCAAGCCCTCCCAACACCTCCACAACCCTCCTATAGCTGAATTAGGGCGGAAAGGTTAGCCAATTTGGCTATACTTTGTAAATTCTGATTGGTGCTAGAGAGAGAACTGATAGAACTTTGATGACTAAATTCTCATTCAATTCAGCATCAATTGATGCAATTCTTGATGCTAGGAGGAACTTTAGGACGAGAGCTATCTTCCCAGATTGAAAACTCGAATCGTTGTGCCCCCGATGGTAAGCTTCTCTCTCTAAGTCCAGTTTTCTAGCGAAGCTCCGTTTGAGCTCATTCCGGCATTAAATCGTGCTATTTAAAGTGAAATTGAATTGTATGATGGTGTAGGAACTCCAATCTAACTTCAATTTCAACAATTAAACTAATTTGATTGGTCAATTTGATGAAATCAAATTTGTCTAAGTTAGAAGGTTGAAATTGAGGGAAAATTTAGGGGAAATTTGGGGATTTAAAAAATTTATGGGACTAAAATTCAATTTCAAAAAATTGAGGACCTATTGGATATGATAAAGATGATTGAGGACCAATTGGGCAATTTTTGGAATTTTTTGGGCAAAACTTACTATTTTTGTAAAGTAGGGGCAAAATGGTAATTTTGGAAAAGTTGGGGACCACATTGGAAATTTGGGAAACTTCAACCCCTTTATGTGATTTAGAATAAATTGAGGTGCCAAGGTGAATTTTAGATATTTTGGGTCTCAATTTGAGGGAAAGACGACATTAGGGACCTAAAGTTAAAGAAAAAGAACTTTAGGGACCTAATTGTAATAAATAAAAAAGTTTGAGTATTTCATCCATGCACGATGAATGAAGGCTATTAGACCGAGTGATATTGAACAAGGATGTTCATATCGTGTAGGAACACGAAGTACCGAGAACACCAACAAGGACAAGCTCGTGTGAAGACAAAGAACCGATCAAGAGGAATTCACTACATTAACGGGTGAGTGAGATTTTATATCATACTCGGTTGGGATGATAAGCACCTCGAAAATGAAAACCCATTATTTAGTAGTATTTTAATCATCACACCTAATAGGAGTGATGTGGAAATCTCCCGGAAAAACTACTTATTGGTTGTAAGTAGATCATAGGTTTGATGAAACTTCTTAGAAGGAAGTGGAAAACCCGCTTATCGATTATAAGTGGAGATGTCCTTATACTCACTTGGTGTGATGGACGGCTGAAAAGTTTATTTTGTTGGAAGTACTCTCCATTGACTGTGTGCCATTGCTTAAAAATTTTGGGAGACCTTCTTGAATAGCCCAATTAGGCCGGATGCCTCAGTTTTGGAACTTGGGGACTAATATGCCCGATTTTGAAAATCTCAAATAGTGAGCCCTAAGCCAGTTCGCATGAGCAGGAGCTCGTAAAAAATATGATTATTAAGCCATAAAAACTTAAGTAAATGAGTTGTTTGGCCATGGTACTGAGACATGACCGACATATTTGATGGACTAGCAGTAGTGCGACATGATAGGTCTATGGATCAGTCAAGACAAACAACTGCAAGTCGAGTTGAGAGTTGGGTCCATTGGACCAGTGGCACCACAAATTACATGGCTTATATGAAAAATTGTGATTGTGCATGCACTGTGTTACAAGACCTTCAAGACACCTAAGAAGGGTAGTGATGCGTCCTAGGGCTCTAGATGACCTGGTGGAGATAAGGGTAATTAATCATACCAGAAGTCTTGAGAAGCTTGATGTAGCTTCATTGCGCATGAGACCGTGGTGGGGACGGGATAAGGTCTCTATCCTCATATGGACATGGAGTATTTTTAGTTTGAGGGTAGGACAGTAGAGACGTTCACTTAGACTTCAAGTAGAAGTTAGAGACTTCTATCAGGGTGGATTATAAATACGCTCCGATCCACAAGTGGGTGCAATCGGTGTAACTGCATCTCGTGAATGTGTGTGATCCCTTCATGATGAAGGGTGTGTGTGGTATGTTAAATACATCAAATATGGAAATGGAAAAGAGGTTATGAAAATCATGGAAAAGATTTGAGAATACTTGGAAATGAATTGGGAAACCTTAGAAAAAGGTTAAGATAAACCAAAATTTGAAGAAAGGCATTTTTATGAAATAAGGAGTCTGGCACACTTGGATTAAAGAAATTGATTTTTGTGAAAACTCTCACCCCAACATCCATTCACTAAGTTGTCGAACTCACCCACTCCCTTTACCCTTTTCAGGAAATAAAGGGAAAACTTATCGTAAAGATTTATTAGTAGCCAAACATTAAGGCATGTATGTTGTCACACTCCGACCCAGTTTGGTCAGATCCCCGTGATCAACCCGTCACTTTCCCAATTTACTAAGGGTTTCCCCTTGTTTATAAACCGTGAAAAGTAAGACGTCCTTTAAACCTGCACTTTTCCTGGAATACATAAATCAAAACTACATAAAATTTTAAAGAAATCATACCTGTCTTATAGTCATATTAGTTGATGGTCCTTGGGGGGTAGGCTTTCTAGAATTTTATGAAAGGGATATAAGGGAGGGGGTGAGTACAACGACACAGAGAATGTGTTTTCAAAAATTAAATTTTTAGAAAAAATGTTTGTTTTAGAATGTGCCAAACTCCTTACTTTCCTTTAAAAACCTTTCATTTCAAACTTCAATTTTTATCACCAATTCTTATTAATCACGGTGTGTCATCACCCAACACACATCCTTCATCATGAAGGTCAAACACACAATCGCAGGCTAGTGCGTCCACTAAACCCACTTGTGGCGTTGGAACGACTTTACTGGCCACCTAGATATAAGCACATCCACTTCTACCCTGAGAATGAGTGGATGTTCATGACATTCGACCCTCAATCCCATAACAATTCTCTGTGTCCGTATGAGGACAAGGACCTCACCCCATCCCCACCCCAGTTTTGTGCAAGGTCAAGCTTTGCAAGGTCACCTGGTCCGACGAGGGCCCTAGGACACATCACTACCCCTCTTGGGTGTCTTAAAGGTCCCATAAACACAGTGCATGCATAATCAGTATTTTCACATCATGCCATATAATCTGTGGTGCCACTAGTCCAACGGCCTCGACCTTTAACTCAATATGCAACTGTTTGTCTTGACTAGTCCGGAGACCTGTCATGTTGCACTGCCACTAATTGACTGAATATGTCAGTCCTGTCTTGTTACCATAGCCAAACAATTCATTTATTTAAAGTTTTATGGAATATAACTCATGTTTGTTTACGAGCCCCTGCTCGTGCCAACTGGCCTATGGCCCACTGTTCGAGATTTTAAAAAGATGGGCATAATATTCCCCAAGTTCCAAAACCGAGGCTTCCGGCCTAACAGAGCTATTTGAGCTCCTGTCAAGAAGGTCCCCCAAATTGTTTAAGCAGTGGCACATAGTCAGGGGAAAGCACTTTCGACAAAAATATATTTCAAACTATCCATTATACAGATCGATTATGAGGATATCTCTGCTCATAATCGATGAACGGGTTTTCCACTTCCTTTAAGGAAGTTTCATCATACCAAATATGTATGATCTACTTACAAACTAAGTAATTTTTTCATTTTATTTTCACACCACTCCTATAATTTGTGATGTTTAAAATACCACTAAGTAGTGGGTTTTCATTTTCGAGGTACTTATTGTCCCAACCAGATATGATATATATAAATCCCACTCACTCAATTGTGTAGTGAAATTCCTCTTAGCCGACTTGTTGTCCTTACTCGAACTCGTCTTAGTTGACATTCTCAATACTTCTTGTTCCTACATGATATGAATGTTCTTATTCATTATTTTTTGGCCTAATAACCCTCATTTGTCCCAATTGAATGAGAAAACCAAAATTTCCTTTATTTGCATTTAGGTCCCTAAAGTTATTTTTCTTTAATTTTAAGTCCCTAATGTCGGTTTTTCCTCAAATTGTGTCCCAAAACTTTTAAAATTTATCTTAGGACCTCAATTTATTCAAATTCACAAAAAGGGGTTTAATTTCCCAAATTTCCAATTTGGTCCCTCAACTTTCCCAAAATTACCATTTTGCCATTCCTTCACAAAAATGGTAAGTTTTACCCCAAAAATTCTAAAATTCCTCAATTGGCCCTCTAACATTCTTATCATGCCTAATTGACCCTCAATTTTATAAAATATCATTTTGGTCCTTTGAATTTTCGAAAATCCCCAATTTTCCCCCAATTTCAACTTACTAACATAGTTGAATTTGATTTCATCAAATTGACTGATCAAACACTTCTAATTGTTGAATTTGAAGTTAGATTGGAGTTTCTACACCTTCATACGATTCAATTGCACATTAAATCGTGTAATTTGGTGCTAGAATGAGCTCAAACAGAGCTCGGCCAGAAAACTGGACTTAGAGAGATAAAGCTTCAAAAGCTTACCGTCAATGACACGACAGTCAGAGCTTCCAATCTGGCCAGATAGCTCTAATCCTAAGGTTCATCCTAGGATCAAGAATTGCATCAATTGATGCCAAATTGAGTTACAATTTCAATATCAAAATTTTGTTGGTTCTCTCTCTAGCACCGATCAGAAATTATAGAGGGGAGCCGAATTGGCTTACCTTTCTACTCTAATTCAGCCGTAGGAGGGCTATGGAGGTATTGGGAAGGCTTGGTTTGGCATGAGGAGTGCTCAAATTGGCCGATTTTAGCTCGGTCGAAATAGGACAGCTTTGGTCTACCAGAGGTGCTTTATTGTTCTATCATGCCGGCACTTCTTTGGCGACTCTTGGAGCGAATGGATGCTACCACCTGTAGCTGACTTCACCTCAGTTCTAAAGAACCTAACCTCACCTTGTTTGGCTCAGAGAAGTGCCCAAGCCGAAGCTCTAGTTTGAGCTTCACTGAAAATTGGAGCAATTGAGAGAGAATGGGGTTTTCAGGTATGAAGAAAATGAATGGGGAGGAGCTCTTTATATAGGAAGCTCAGGGACTTCTTGGCCATCCGATTGGCATCTTAATGATAGTCATTCATTGCCTAAAACTCCCTGGCCAGAGAATTTTCAGCTTCGCCAGTGCTATGTGATTTTCCGATGAGTGAACAATATTATCATCTAAAGGAAGAAGACGACACTGTTCCAAACCGGACCGAACCGTTCCGAATCGGGTTTAAAGTTTAAACCGGCCGGCTCACCCCCGATTTGGACAAATGTTTCATATCTAAAAATTTATAAATTCATCCAAATTCATTTTCTATCTATTGGTGCTTGAAATCTCAAATTTGAATTTTTTAAGCCACATAGAAAAATGAATTTATAATCCAGTTTAATAGTGGTTCAAAATGGTCCAAACCAGTTCAATCCGGTTCGGATCCGGTTTACCTAGACTAGTTTGGTTTTCATCTCCAATTCATCTTTAAGTCATTTTTCTTGACTTTGGTGACTCTTTAGGTCACTCGGGATCCATAAATTTCCCAGTTTGCCCTTTCTCTATCGGTTTCGGTTCATGAACCGACTCGGTTCATAAACCGGTTCAATCTAGTTGGATCTGGTTCATTTAAACCTATCTAGTTTTTCTCATCCAATTTGTCCTAAGGTTCTTTTCCAAGGTTTTATGAACCCTTTGGATCACCCATGAGTTGAAAATTTCCAAATTGCCCGTTCTCTAATGATCGGGTTTGTGAACCAGTTTGGTGTTTCTCACTCAGTTTAACCGGTTGTTTTCCCAATTTTCCTTAACTCAAAAGGGCGGAGTTTATAACTCTCCCCTCCTTCTAGGAGTTTTGTCCCCATAACTTAACTAGCATATTCCACTTCGGGAATAATTTCCCTAAAAGTCAACTTGGGTTTGCTTGACATGCTACACTTCGATTGCTCCTTCACTTAGTCCCCGTAATCATTCATCTAAGGAATTTATTTTCATTTATAATGTTTACTCCTTCCATGGAGTTTAATAATGAGGCATGTCTGGCTCATTAATCCAAATATTTATACTTAGGTTTGCATCTCCCTTCATTTAGGGTAAGGTTCTTCCTTTTGGAGCTCTTACTCAAGATTTTAGGATCGGGAGTTCCAAGGTGCCCAATCATTCCTTTGTCTAGTTATTTTCTTCATCGTTGAAACCCTTAGCGAAAACGTTCTTTTGAGCATTACGTACTTGTTTGCACATGTTTCGTTGTTATTATTCCTTCGTCCCAATTTGACCCATCCTTCGACGTTATTAATTACAGCTTCAGTCAAAATTTATATTTGACTTTGTTATTCTTACTAACTGACTCCTTCTTACTTGAGTCACATTTTATTCAGGACTGTTGGTGCTTCTATGTCCCTTACGACATGACATAGTTCTGAACTTGTCTCTTTCCATCAGACTTCTACAACACTTCCTTTAGGGTTGTTCCCAACTTTCCAACCTTTTAGGGAATGTATAATTTCACCCCTCCTTTCATCGGGTAGTATTCCTTAACTACCTTTACTGTTATCCAATTATCCTTCATGCCTTGACAACATGTCTTACATAATCATATTAGTTTTCCTTATCTAATTGTCCTTTCCCAACTTCTTTATTGAGTCTTTCTGGTGCCAATTATTTGGTTTCCCAATGGTTTACCGACAAATTGGGATTCTTTCCTTCTTAAATCCTTGGCATTCCTTATTCAAGGATTTTTTTCCTTTTTAATCCACTTTTACTTACTCAGTGATTATTTCATGACTCTTTATTCCAAATTAATCACTTTTGGTCTATGTGTTGATTCCTTTGTTTTGGAAGGTTCCCTTCTTTCGATTTTGTTCTCCACTATGTCCCTCACAGTGGAGACTTCTATCTTAGGAGCTACATGCTCAACCTTCTTATCATTTCTTATTCCTTACTTGAGATACTTTTTGATTATCGGTCTTATTCCATGCACTTCACACTATGCTCAACCATCCACTATTTAGGCTTGATTATGCGTGTGTGGACTACAATCCCTCTCACTAATCATGGTTATTTCTCTTTAGCCACATCTTATTTGGAAGGCTTACTTTTCCAACGTTTTCTCGGGCATTCTTATTATGGATATTTCACTCATTCTTACTTGTCACAACATCTTTTGATGCTAACTTCCTGTTTCCCATTCCTTTTAACTTATTCCTTGGGTCATCCTAGTATACTTGATTCTTTCTCCTCAGCTTATGCTTCATTTGCATATTCATCTCGTTATCTCTCTCCACTTGGTTCCATTACCTTTTAATTGGGTTACATATGTTGTTCCAGAGTTTCCTTCCTTGGTAGGACTCTTTCCCTTTCTCCGTAAATTCCTTTTTCATTTGCTCTAGGGAATTTCTACACTTAAATGACATCCTTTAATGTCGTCTTCTTCTGTTTACCTTTACTCTTGAAATCTTGCGGGCACATCTTTTGTACTTTATACTCATCGTCACATGTACTTCAGCACGTGTCTATTTCTTTTAGGGAGAGCTCATATCTTCCTTAGGGCGTTGTTTATTCTCCTTGATTATCTTGTAGTAATGACTTGCTTCCTTCCACTATATTTGTCCAAAACCTTAATTTGACTTCACTGCTTTTTCCAAAGTAAGTCATATTTGCCATCTCGAGGCATTTCATTTGTCGTCAATGCTCGGGTGGTCTTTTCTCACGAAGGCGCTTTCTTCTCTACTCCTAAATGGCTGAAAACTTCTTCTTAAGGAAAAATGTTTTGTAGTTACTCTTTGTTCTTATTTGCGGTTTATCGAAGTCCTACCTTTAGAGTCCTTTTTCCTTCCTACCATTATGCTAGGATCTTGAAGAGCTTACTCCTAGATGTAATTGAAGTTTCGAGCAGGAGTTGTATTTCTAGGGATGGTATCCTTTCGGTTTTCCTATAGCTGTGGGGGCATTATTCTTGGAAAATATTGTCCTAAATCCTTGCGGTGTAAGATAGGCTTTCACTTCATGTCTTATTCCCCTATAGGTTAACTTGATTCCTATCCTTAGTAGGGTTGGGCACTTCTCTACGCAGTGTCCCTATTGTTCATACTTGTAATTACATGGATATAAGTGGTTCCTCCAGGTATTTTTCTAGGGAATTACTGGTTTTGGTGCTTCTTCGTCCTTGAGTCTGGATACCTTGAGAGTTTTCTTGTGTGGTCTTCTTTGTCAATTGATCATCTAAGGGTCCTCCTAGATTTCTCAAATCCCTAATTCAGTTTCCTTAACTTGGATGGGATTCTCCTTAGTTTCTATGGTAGTACAAGCTTGTTTGTTCACTTTCTTTGGGGCCATGTTCCTTGAAGATCACAACCTCTGAGAGACAGGGTTTTTAGGAATTTGGAGTACTTCATTAATAGAGCAGTACAATATGTTGGGGGGTTTTGGCCCAATTACAGAAAATGGTCGCAAAATAAAAAGGGAGTTACAGGATTCTTGATAAGCATCCGCCTAGGTAAGGTTATATGCCCTTTGCTGGCGTTTATGGCTTCATGATTGCCTTCCTTCGTAATTTGAGTTGTGACCTCAATAGGTCTTAGCACCATCCTCCATGATACTTCCCATTTGGTCTTTTGAGACTTCTACCATGCCTAAGGCATTGGGAAGCTTCTAGGGTTGCCTTCCTACGAGGATAGGGTGTTGAATAGAGTCATTCCTACTTTTCTTGGTTCCTCTCCTAGGAGCCATCTAAATATTTTAAGATCAATCCTATTAGTTACTATATTTTCTAGTCTTGATTATGTATTCGAGGAAACAGGCTCTAATACCCCTCAAGTTGTCACGCCCTGACCCGGTTTGGTCAGATCCCCATGATCAACCCGCCACTCTTCCGATTTACTAAGGGTTTCCCCTTGTTTGTAAACTATGAAGAGTAAGGCATCCTTTAAACATCCACCTTTCCTAGAATACATAAATCAAAACTACATAAAATTTAAAAGAAATCATACCTGTCTTACATGCATATTAGTTGATGGTCCTTGGGGGTAGGCTTTCCGAGATTTCTTGAAAGAGATATAAGGGAGGGAGTGAGTACAATAATTCAATGAATTGGTTTTCAAAAATTAAATTTTTAGGAAAAATGTTTGTTTTAGAGTGTGCCAGATTCCTTATTTTCCTTTAAAAACCTTTCATTTCAAACTTCAGCTTTTATGACCATTTCTTATTAATCATAGTGTATCATCACCCAACACACATCCTTCATCATGAAGGTCAAACACACAATCGCATTCCAGTACGTCCACTGAACCAACTTGTGGCGTCAGAGCGACTTTACCGGTCACCTAGATAGAAGCATGTCCACTTCTACCTTGAGAATGAGTGGATGTTCGCGACATCCAACCCTCAATCCCATAAAAATTCTCTGTGTCCGATGAGGATAGAGACCTCATCCCATCCCCACCCCGGTGTCGTACGCTTGAAGCTACGTCAAGCTTCGCAAGGTCATCTGGTTTGACGAACTGCCTTTATACCCCCAGGTCGTCCAGGGCCCTAGGACACAATACTACACCTCTTGAGCATCTCAAAGGTCCTGTAAACATAGTACATGCACAATCAGTATTTTCACATCATGCCATATAATTTGTGGTGCCACTGGTCCAACGGCCCCAACCTTCAACTCAACCTGCAGCTGTTTGTCTTGACTAGTTTGGAGACCTATTATGTCACACTACCACTAGTTGATTGAATATGTCGGTCCTATCTTGGTACCATGTCCAAACAATTTATTTATTTAAAGTTTTATGGCATATAACTCATGTTTGTTTACGAGCTCCTGCTTGTGCCAACTGGCCTATCGCCCACTATTCGAGATTTTAAAAAATTGGGCATAATATCCCCCAAGTTCCAAAACCGAGGCTTCCAGCCTAAAAAAGCTATTCGAGCTCCCATCAAGAAGGTCTCCCAAATCATTTAAGCAGTGGCACACAGTTAGGGGAGAGCCCTTCTAAAAAAAATATATTTTTAACTATCCATCATACCCAGCGAGTATGAGGATATCTCTGCACATAACCGATGAACGAGTTTTCCACTTCCTTCGAGTAAGTTTCATCATACCAGGTATGATCTACTCACACGACTCCTCTAAGTTGTGATGTTTAAAATACCACTAAGTAGTGGGTTTTCTTTTTTGAGGTACTTATCATCCCAACTAGGTATGATATATATAAATCCCACTCACTCGATCGTGTAGTGAAATTCCTCTTAGCCGGCTTGTTGTCCTTACTCGAACTCATCTTAGCTGGCGTTCTTGGTACTTCTTGTTTCTACATGATATGAACGTTCTTGGTCATTATTATTTGGCCTAATAGCCCTCATTCGTCCCAATTGAATGATAAAACCAATTTTAATTTTATTTGCAATTAGGTCCTTGAAGTTATATTTCTTTAAGTTTTTAGTACCAGTTTTTCCTCAAATTGAGTCCCGAAACTTTTAAAATTTATCTTAGAACCTCAATTTATTAAAATTCACAAAAAGGGGTTTAGTTTCCCAAATTTCCAATTTGTTCCTCAAACTTTTCCAAAATTACCATTTTGCCTTTCCTTTACAGAAATGGTAAGTTTTACACCAAAAATTCTAAAATTCCACAAATGAACCTCTAATATTCTTATCATGCCCAATTGACCCTGATTTTATGAAATTGCATTTTGGTCCTTCAAATTTTTGAAAATCCCCAATTTTCCCCCCAATTTCATCTTCCTAACACATCCGAATTTGATTTCATCAAATTGATTGATCAAACACTTATAATTGTTGAAATTGAAGTTAGATTGGAGTTCCTACACCTTCATACTATTCAATTGCACTTTGAATCGTGTGATTTGGTGTCAGAATGAGCTCAAACGGAGCTCCGCCTGAAAATTGGATTTAGAGAGAGAAAGTTTCAAAAGCTTACCGTTAGAGGTGCGACGATCTGAGCTTTTGATTTGGGCAGATAACTCTCGTCTTGAGGTTCATCCTATGATCAACAATTGCATCAATTGATGTCGAATTGAGTGAGAATTTCATCATCTAAGTTCTGTTAGTTCTCTCTCTAGCATCGGTTGAAAATTGTAGAGGGGAGCCGAATTGGCATGCCTTTTCGCTCTAATTCAGTTGTAGAAGGTTGTGGAGGTGTTGGAAAGGCTTGGTTTGGCCTGAGGAGGGCTCGAATTGGCCAATTTCAGCTCGGCTGAAATAGGGCAACTTCGGTCCGCTGAAGCTGCTTCATTGTTCCATCATGCCGACACTTCTCCGATGACTCTCAGAGTGAATGAATGCTACCACCGTGTAGCTAACTTCTACTCAGTTCTAAAGAACCCAACCTCGCCTTGTTTGGCTCAGAAAAGTGCCGAAGTTGGAGCTTTTCCAAAAATTGGAGCAGTTGAGAGAGAATGGAGTTTTCAGGTGTGGAGAGGATGAATGGGGAGGGGCTCTTTATATAGGAAGCTCGAGAACTTCTTGGCTATTTGATTGGTGCCTTAATGGCAATCATTCATTGCCTAAAACTCTCCCAGTGGAGACTTTTCAGCTTCGCCAATGCAGTGCAATTTTTCAGCGAGTGAATAGTGCTGTTATTTGAAGGAAGAAGACGATACTATTCCGAACTAGACCAGTCTGGTCCGAACTGGGTTTAATGCTTAAACTGGCCGGTTCACCCTCGATTCAAACAAAATTTTCAAATCTAAAAATTTCTAAATTCATCTAATTTCATTTTCCTACCAATGGTGGTCACAAATCTCAAATTTGAATTTTTTAAGCCACCTAGAAAAATGAATTTATAATCCTGTTCTATAGTGGTTCAAACCGGTTTATGACTTTGGTGACTCTTTAGGTCACTTGGGATCCATAAATTTCATGGTTTGCCCTTTCTCTATTGGTTCCGGTTCATGAACCGACTCACTTCATAAACTGATTCAATCCAATTGGATCTGGTTCATCTGAACCTGTCTGGTTTTTCTCTTCCAATTTGTTCTAAGGTACTTTTCCAAGGTTTTATGAACCCTTTGGATCGCCCGAGAGCTGAAAATATCCAAATTGCCCATCCTATAATGATTGGGTTTGTGAACCGGTTCGTTGTTTCTCACTCGGTTTGACCAGTTCTTTTCCCGGTTTTCCTTAACTCAAAAGGATGAGGTTTACATATGTAAAATTTATATTTAGTTTTAATTAATGTTATTCTAGGAAAGGTACATGTAAGAAGGATGCCTTACTCCCTATGGTTTAGAAGAGAGGAAAACCTTGAATAAACCGGGAGAGTGGCGGGTTGTTTACAAGCATCCGACCAAACCGGATGGGGGCATGACAAAAAATCTTAAGTGTATGTTATATAAGGGATAAATGGAAATAATCGAGAAGATTATATGTAGATAAACTACAAGTTTATATCAAGGGAAATTCTTTCTAGTGCAAAGAATATTGAATAAGTTTTGGGGACAAAATTCATAAAAGGAGGGAAGAGCTGTAAACCCCACCCTTTGGAGTTAAGGAAAACTGGGGAAAGAAATGGTCAAACCAAATGAGAAAACCAATCAGGTTCACGAACCCCGACCACTTGAGAATGGGCAAATTAGGAAATTTACAATACATGAGTGACCCAAAGTGTCATCAAAACCTTGGAAATGGACCTTAGGACAATTTGGGAGAGAAAACCAAACTGATTCAGGTGAACCGGATCCGAATCGGATTGAACCAGTTTGGACCGGTTTGAACCAGTTTGGACCGGTTTGAACCACTATTGAACCAGATGCAAAATTCATTTTTCTAGGTGGCTTAGAAAATTCAAATTGGAGAATTGAGGCCATCATTGGATAGAGAATAATTTAGAAATTTTTAATTTTGAAAAACTCGGTCAAATCGGGCCTGAACCGGCTAGTTTAAGCATTGAACTTGGTTTGGACCGGTCCGGTCCCGTTCGGAACAGTGTCGTCTTCTTCCTTTAGATGACATCACTGTTCACTCATCGGAAACTCGAGCAGCACTAGCGAAGATGAAAATTCTCCGGCCAAGGAGTTTCATGCAATGAATGACCGCCACAAAGCTGCCAATCGGATGACCAAGAACTCCCCAAATTTCCTATATAAAGAGCTCCTCCTCATTCATCCTACTCACACCTGAAAACTCCTTTCTCCCTATTGCTCCATTTTTCAGTGACGCTCGAACCAGAGCTTCGACATTGGGGATTTCCTGAGCCAGAGAAGGCAATGTTGAGTTCTTTAGATTAGGGGAGAAATCAGCTAACCAACGGTAGTCTCCATTTGCTCTCAAGATGACCGGATAAGCTCCAGCGTGATCGAATATTGAAGCAGCTCGATAGACTGAAGTTGCCCTATTTCAGCCAATTCGAGCCCTTCTTAGGCCAAACCAATTTCTACCAACACTTCCACAACCCTCATACGACTAAATTAGAGCTGAAAGGTAAGCCAATTTGGCTCCGCTCTATAAATTCTGATCAGTGCTAGAGAGAGAACCTACGAAACTTCACAGACCAAATTTTCCCTCAATTCGGCATGAATTGATGCAATTCTTGATCCTAGGAGAAACCTTAAATCGAGAGCTTTCTACCTAGGTTGAAAGCTTAGACCGCCGCACCCCCAACGGTAAGCTTTTGAAGCTTTCTCTCTCTAAGTCTAGTTTTCCAACGAAGCTCCGTTTGAGCTCGATTTAGATCCAAATAACACGATTCAAAGTTCCATTGAATCTTATGGAAGTGTAGTAACTCAATTTTACCTTCAATTTCAATAATTAAACCTGATTGAATGGTCAATTTGATGAAATCAAATTTGACCAGTTTGAAAGGGGGAAATTGTGGGGAAATTTTGGGGGAAATTAGGGATTTCAAAAATTCAAGGGACTAAAGTGCAATTTCCAAAAATTGAGGGCCAATTGGCCATGAAAAAGATGTTGGAGGACCAATTGGTCAATTTTTAGAATTATTGGGATCAAATTTGCCATTTTTGTAAAGTAGGGGCAAAATGGTAATTTTTGAAAAGTTGAAGACCAAATTAGAAATTTGGGAAACTTGAACCCCTTTTTGTGATATTGAATAAATTGAGGTCCCAAAGTAAATTTTAGAAGTTTGAGAACTCAATTTAGGGAAAAATTGGCATTAGGGACCTAAAGTTAAAGAAAAATAACTTTAAGGACCTAAATGCAAATAATTAAAAGTTTGGGCATTTTATTCATTCGTGATAAATGGAGGCTATTAGGCCAAAGGTTAATGAACAATGATGTTCATATCATGTAGAAATACAAAGTAACAGGAATGACAACAAGGATAAGCTCGCGTGAAGCAAAGAGCCGGTTAAGAGGAAAAATACACTACACTTATCGGGTGATTGGGAATTTTCACATTATACCCGGTCGGGATGATGAGTACATCGAAATGAAAAACCATTACCAAGTAGAATTTTAACATCACATCTGGTTGGGTTGATGTGAGAAAACACATGGAAAAACTACTTACCGATTGTAAGTTGACTATACCCGATTGGTATGATGAACTTCCTGGAAGGAAGTAGAAAACCTTCTTATCGATTATAAGCAGAGATGTCCTCACACCCTATTGGTGTGATGGACAGGTGAAAAGTTATTTTTGTCAGAAGTGCTGTCCCCTGACGGTGTGCCAATGCTTAAAGATTTTGGGATTCCTTCTTGACGGGAACTCGAATAGCTCAATTAGGCCAGAGCCCTTGGTTTTGGAACTTGGGGGCTAAAATGCTCGATTTTGAAAATCTCGTATAGTGAGCCCAAGGTCAGTTGGCACGAGCAAGAGCTCGTAAACAAACATGATATTAAGTAATGAAAATTTTAATGAATTATGTGATTTGGCCATGGTACCAAGACAGGACCGAGATACTTGATGGACTAGTGAATGCGATTAGACAGGTCAACGGATCAGTCAAGACAAATAGATGCAGGTCGAGTTGAGAGTCGGGGCCGTTGGACCAGTGGCACTAAAGATTAATGGCTTATATGGAAAAATTATTGTTTGTGCATGCACTGAGGTGTGGGACCATCAAGATGCACAAGAGGGGTAGTGATGCACAAGAGGGGTAGTGACATGGTGGAGATAAGGGTAGTTTGTTGTGCTAGCAGTTAGAGAAGCTCAATGTAGCTTCATGCATATGAAACCGAAGTGGGGTCGGGATGAGGTCTCTATCCTCATATGGACATGGAATTTCTTTTTGGCTTTGAGGGTTGGATGTCGCGTACATCCAATCATTTCTAGGGTAGAATTGGACGGGCTTCTATCTAGGTGGCCGGTAAAGTCGCTCCAACGCCACAAGTGGGTGCAGTGGACGGACTGCCCTATGAATGTGTGATCCCTTCATGATGAAAGACATGTGTTTATTGCTAAACACATTGAATATGAAAAATGTGAAATAGTTTTTTGAAAACCGAGAATATGAGAAAGGAATAATTATGAAAAGAAATTAAGGAGTCTGACACACTCCAAATTATTTTATTAAAACTCTTTTAAATTACCCATTTATTGAGTTGTAGAAACTCACCACCCTTTTTATCCCTTTTCAGGAATAGAGAATGACTAGGGATAACACCATGATTTACCCTCTATCAGGTATGCTTAAATTTTCTCTTAATCTTGCAGTATTATTGATATATGTTATTCTAGGGAACAAGGTTGAGATTTTGTATGGCTACTCTTGAATTAAAGAAGGGGGAAACCCCTCTTGAACAAAGGGAGTGGCGGGTTGCTCACGGGGATCCGACCAAAACAAGTTGGGGAGTGACAAATGTCATACTCATGTGGAGTTTGATTCCTAAGGCACTTTGTAGACTAGGCCAAAACCTTGAGGTAAACCTAGGGTCCCTATCCAACACTGTGCTTACTAGGATGCCTTGGAGTGTCACAATCTTCTCTATGTATAGAGCAGCTAGTTGTTCCACAGAATCGGTAACCCTTATTGGTAAGAAGTGGGCGGACTTGGTCAGCCTATCCACAATGACCCAAATTGCGTCTCACCCCTTCCTAGTCACTAGTAGTCCTATGACGAAGTCCATAGTGATGTGTTCCCATTTCCATTTGGGAATTGGTAGGGGTTGTAGCAGTCTTGAGAGTTTCTAGTGCTCAGCTTTTATCTGCTGACAGCACAAGTATCGTGCTACATACTCCACGATATCCCTCTTCATACCTTTCCACGAATAACCTTGTTTGAGTGTATGGTACATCTTGGTACTACCCAGATGCATTGCATAGACAAAGTCACGTGCCTCTTCCAATACTAGTCTCTTCAGTTCCTTGTCTGAAGGCACACACACCCTATCTTTATAGGTCAGCACTTCATTGCCTTGAAGGTTGTAGTTCGGGTTTGTCCCCTCATTGTCTGGGTCCAAATAGAGTAGGAGTTCTTTATCCCCTTTTTGATGGACCTTGATTTGCTTCATTAGGCTAGGTCTTACTACTACGTTAGCCACTACACACCTTTCCTTTTGTCTACTTCAAGGTCGACTTCCATCCTTCCCAACTACTACAATAAAGGTAGGTAGCTCATCTTTATCTGTGCCGCCTCAGTTTGATACTTGCGACTTAGAGCGTCTGCCACCACATTGGCCTTCCTGGGGTGGTATTCTATCACAAGGTTGTAGTCCTTTACCAACTCCAGCCATCTCCTCTGGTGGAGATTCAACTCCCTTTGAGTTAGGAAGTACTTAAAACTCTTGTGATCTATATATATCCTACACTTAACCCCGTATAGGTAGTGTTGCCAAATCTTGAGGGTGAACACAATTGCGGCTAAATCTAAGTCATGTGTAGCATAGGTCCTCTCATGTACCTATAATTGTCGTGAGGCATAGGTGATAACCTTTCCTTGTTGCATTAATACACACCCGAGTCCTTGTCCGGATGCGTCACTATAGACTGTATACTCCCCTGCACTTGGGTCAGGTAGAGTGAGTATAGGCGCCGTTGTCAAACAAGTCTTCAACTCCATGAAGGATTTCTCATAGTTTTCATCCCACTTATACTTCACTCCCTTCCTTGTGAGATGAGTCAAAAGGGCTACTATCTTAGAGAAGTCCTGCACAAACCGTCGGTAGTACTCTGCTAATCCCAAGAAGTTGTGTATTTCAGAGTGGTTCTTAGGTGCCTTCCAATCAGATATGGCCTTTACCTTTGCCAGATCTACCTTGACTCCATCTTTGGACACTATATACCCTAAGAACCCTACTCTTGCAACCAGAACTCACACTTGGATAATTTCACATATAAGCGATTATTTCATAGCGTCTCCAAGGTGATAGCCAAATGTTCCTTGTGCTCTATCCTAGTTCATGAGTATATGAGTATGTCATCTATAAACACAATCATGAACTTGTCCAAGTGAGGCTGGAACACTCAGTTCATCAATTCCATAAAGACTATAAGGGCATTCTTTAGGCCAAAAGGCATCACCCTAAATTCATAGTGTCCGTATCGAGACCGAAAGGCGGTCTTAGGGATATCTCCCTCTCAGATCCTTAGCTAGCAGTATCTTGACCGAAGGTCTATATAGGAGAAGTAGGCCGCTTCTTTTAGTTGGTTGAACATGTCGTCAATCCGTGGAAGTGGATAGTTATTCTTTATGGTGACCTGGTTCAACTTCCGATAATCTATACACAGCTTCATACTCCCATCCTTTTTCTTTACAAATAGTACTAGTGCACCCCATGGAGACTGGCTAGAGCGTATGAAACCCTTCTCCATTTTGTCAAAAGTGCTCTATACTAACTATGTGTCACTGCTTAAACAATTTGGGAGAACTTCTTGACAGGAGCTCGAATAGCTCTATTAGGCTGGAGGCCTCGGTTTTGGAACTTGGGATCTATTATGCCCAATTTTGAAAATCTCGAATAGTGGGCCCTAGGTCAGTTGGCACAAGCAAGAGCTTGTAAACAAACATGAATTATATGCTATGAAAACTTGAGTAATTGAATTGTTTGGCCATGGTACCAAGATAGGATCGACATACTCAGTCAACTAGCGACAATGCGACATGACTGGTCTTCGGACTAGTCAAGACAAACAGCGACAGGTCGAGTTGAGGGTCGCGACCATTGGACCAGTGGCACCACTAATTATATGGCTTATGTGAAAAATGTTAATTGTGCATGCACTGTGTTTACGAGACCTTCATGATGCCCAAGAGGGGTAATGATGTGTCCTAGGGCCTTGGACGACCTGGTGGATATAAGGGAAGTTAATCGTACTAGAAGCCTTGCGAAGCTTGACATAGCTTCAAGTGCATGAGATCGGGGTGGGGTCGGGATGAGGTCTCTGTCCTCATATAGACATGGAGAATGGTTACAGGATTGAGGGTCGGATGTTGCGAACATCCACTCATTCTCAGGGTAGAAGTGGACATGCTTCTATCTAGGTGGCCGGTAAAGTCGCTTCGATGCCACAAGTGGGTTTAGTGGATGTACTGACCCGCGATTGTGTATTTGACCTTCATGATGAAGGATGTGTGTTAGGTGATGACACACTATGGTTAATAAGAAATGGTGATAAAAACCAAAATTTGAAATGAAAGGTTTTTAAAAGAGAATAAGGAGCCTGACACACTCTGAATCAAACATTTTTCCTAAAAGAAAAATTTTGAAAAACCCATTCACTGAGTCGTTGTACTCACCCTCTCCCTTATATCCCTTTCAGGTAACCCCAGAAAGCCTACCCCAAAGACCACCAGCTAATATGCATGTAAGACAGGTATGATCAGTTTAAAATTGTATGTAATTTTGATTTATGGACGATATCTAGGAAATTCTATGTTCTTTTCCCCTTCATTCCAATACTTGTTATGTGTGATTTATTATACTTAAATGTTGTTAGTTATTCTCATTAAATTAGGAAATAGAACTGGTTTTTGCAATTTATACTAAGTTGTATATGAGGTTTATTTTTATTGGAGTTATTAAAGTTCATCCAATAAAGGTATGATTGCGCATTTAGCGAGACCTCCTTTGATCCATTTTAAGAATCAATATTTATTTGGAAAGATGATATGGGAGGTGTTTTATGATAGATAATATATAATTATTATTCTTGTAATTATGTTATCTTATAGGAAATGAATGTACTGAGCCATATCTCTCCCATCCGGTAGTAATTCTACAAATTATTATTGTAGTTTTGTTATTCTTGCAGTTATGTTATTCTTACTCCTAGTCTGAAATTTGTAATATTTAAGTGTGTGTATATGGTAGGTTAATTGGTGTCCCTATTTATAGTGAATGCAATTAGGATTCTTATTGCAACATACATAATTATTTTTTTTAGTTTATGTGACCATAAAAATTCTTCACTAATTTCTTGTCATAAAAGGCTTTAATTATAAGAACTTTTCATTTTGTGGGAAGAGTTAGTTTAGGTTTATCTTCTTAGACTTTCAAGGTAATTTCCTTCATTTTTATTGTTTCCCATATATCTGAAAAAGATTTAGAATAATTATTGTTATCTAATGAATTCACCTTGATTGAATGTAGGTATTAATTTATGGGTATTTATGGCATAGGACTAATACTATAAAGTCCTAAACCAAATTCACATAATGATCTCATTATTTTCACATAAAGAAATTTACTATGTATTTACACTATACATTCCATTTGGATAAGGTAGAATAAATTTGTGAGTATGTATGTTGGATTTTCATAGGGCCTAGGCTCTTTATGAAACTTTTAATTCCACAAATGTTTTTTCCTATGGTCCAACATTATATGAAACTTTGTTTTATATCGTTATTCACATAGTTTTATGACGGATTGGAATTGTTATTTAAATTACTCATGTAGACTTAGGTTTCAATTCTTTTTGTATAACATAACTATATTGGTACGTTTAACATCTTAATAAAATCATATTTGTATTTATTTGATAATGGTATAACCTCAACTCTCAAATCCCTTTCTCCTTTATATTTGTTTGGAAATTAATTTTGAATAGGTATATATACATACTCATATATATAAACATCTATTCAACATTTATACATATATATACATAATTAATAATTATATATATAATATTTAATTTTCGCTTAAATTCAACCGACTTAACTCGATTCAATCGAGTTATTTATTTCGGTCAAAACAACACATTTTCATTTTATTTTAAATCAAATTTATTCTAATTATATCAATTAAACTTTAAACTTATAATACAATTTTGAAAAAATTTTCGATCGAAATTTTGGGTTACTAAAAACACGGTGTGACATCTACTCCCCACCTTTTTAGGAGTTTTGTCCCTAAAACTCATGCAACATTAGTCTCTACTTTTTCCCTCTTTTGTGCACTTATTTGGTTTCATTTTCAATAACTTTCAACAGAGACATTTGTTTACTTTACCACAAATAACTTCTCAAGATAATATTATCTTTTCTCAAGGCTATTTATTTTATGAGTGGACAATTTTACTTAGGATGTCACGCCCCGACCTGGTTTGGCCGGATCCCCATAATCAACTCGTCGCTCCCTTGGTTTAAGAGGAGTTTCCCCCTTTCTATAATCATGAGGAGCCATGCGTAATTTAACCTTGCTCCCTATAATCAGATAAATTAATAAAAATGTGAGCTTAAAATAATTGTTAAGCATACCTAACAAAGGGTAGATTTGAGTGTTTTCCGTAGTCATTTTTCTTTACTCCTCAAAAGTGATATAAAGAGGGATGAGTTTCTACAACTTAGTGAATGAGTATTGAGAGTGAGTTTACATAAATAAAACAATTTAATCGGAGTGTGTCAAAATTTTTATTTCCTTTAATAATATTCTTTCCTAAAATTCTAGTTTTTAAAAATCCTTTTCCCACATTTTTGACATTAGGTGTGTTTAAATGTCAACACATGCCCTTCATCAGGAAGGGATCACACATTCATAGGGCAGCTCGTCCACTGGATCCACTTGTAGCTCAGAGCAACTTTACCGACCACCAAGATAGAGTCCAGTCCACTTTTACCCTAGGTTTGAGTGGATGTTCGTGACATCCAACCCTCAAGCCCGAAATCAACTCTATTTTCGTATGAGGATAGAGACCTCATCCCAATCCCAACCGGTCTCATGCGCATGAAGCTACGTCGAGCTTTCCTGACTGTTGGCAAGACAAACTGCCCTTATCTCCATCAGGTCGTCTAGTAGCCCTTAGGACGCATCACTACCCCTCTTGGTGTCATAATGGTCATGTACCTCATGTGCATGTACAAACAATAGTTTTTCCACAAAGTTGTTTATCTTTGGTGCCACTAGTCCAACGGCCTTGACCCTCAACTCAACCTGTAGCTGTTTGTCTTGACAAGTCCGTTTCCCTATCATGTCGCACTGCCGCAAGTTGATTGAGTATGTTGGTCCTGTCTTGGTGCCATGGCCAAACAATTCATTTATTAAAGTTTTATGGCACATATCTCATGTTTGTTTACGAGCTCCTACTTGTGCCCACTTGCCTATGGCCCACTGTTTGAGATTTTCAAAATTGGGTATAATAGCCCCAAGTTCCAAAACCAAGGCCCCGACTTATAAGAGCTATTTGAGCTCCCATCAAGAAGCTCTCCCAAATTGTTTAAGCATTGGCACACAGTCAAGGGAGAGCACTTCCAACAAAATATGTTTTCAACTGTCCATCATACCAATTGAGTATGAGAACATCTCCGCTCATAACCGATGAACGGGTTTTCCACTTCCTTCAAGAAGTTTCATCATACCAACTGAGTATGATCTACTTACAATTGGTAAGTAGTTTTTTCGAGTGATTTTCACATCACTTCTAAAAATTGTGATGTTTTAAACACCACTGAATAGTGGGTTTTTCATTTCGAGGTACTTATCATCCTCAACCGGGTATGATATAAAATCCCACTCACCCATTAATGTAGTAAATTCCACTAGACCGGTTCTTTGTATTCATGCAAGCTTGTCCTTGCTGGCGTTCCCGGTACCTCGTGTTCCTACACGATATGAACATCTCGGTTCATTATCCCTCGACCTAATTGTCACGCCCCGACCTGATTTGGTCGGATCCCCATGATCAACCTGCCACTCTCCCGGTTTATTAAAGGATTTCCCCTTATTGTAAACCGTAAAGAGTAAGGCGTCCTTTAAACCTACACCATTTCCTGGAATAGCATAATCAAAATTGTATGAAATTTTAAACTTTACATACCTGTCTTACAGACATCTTAGTTGATGGTCTTTCAAGGTAGGCTTTCCGGGATTTCCTGAAAGGGATATAAGGGAGGGGGTGAGTACGACTACTCAGTGAATGGGTTTTCAAAGGTCTACTTTTAACTTTTAAGAAAAACATTTATATGGAGTGTGCCAGACTCCTTTCTTTTCAAAAAAATCCCTTGATTTAAAATTTTGGGTTTTTCTATTATTTCTTAGTTACCGGTGTTTCATCACCCAACACACATCCTTCATCATGAAGGTTACACACATTCGCATGTCAGTATCACTACTGAACCCGCTAGTGGCTTTGGAGCGACTTTTCCTGCCACCCGGATAGAAGTACGACCACTTCTACCCTGGGAATGAGTGGATGTATGTGACATTCGACCCACAATCCCAAAATCACTTCTTTGTGTCCATATGAGAACAGAGACCTCATCCTGTCCCCACCCCGGTCTCATGCGCTTGGTGCTACTCCAGATTTCACACAGACACCTGGAACGACGAACTGCCCTTACCACCAGGTCGTCCAGTGCCCTTAGGACGTATCACTACCCCTCATGGGCATCTTGATGATGCCGTACTCATAGTGCATGCACAAACAATGTTTTCTTATATTGCCATGTAATCTTTGGTGCCACTAGTCCAACGGCCCCGACTCTCAACTCAACCCGCAGTTGTTTGTCTTGACTAGTCCGTCGACCTGTCATGTCGCACTACCGCTAATTGACTAAGCATGTCGGTCCTATCTTGGTACCATGGCCAAACAATTCACTTATTAAGTTTTATGGCACATATATCATGTTCGTTTATGAGCTCCTGCTCGTGCCAACTGGCCTTGGGCCCACTGTACGGATTTTCAAAATCGGGCATTTAGCCCCCAAGTTCCAAAACCGAGGCCCCTGGCCTATCAAAGCTATTCAAGCTCCCGTCGAGAAGGTCTCCCAAATAGTTTAAGCATTGGCACACAGTCAGGGGAGAACACTTCTGACAAAATAGTTTTCACTGTCCATTATACCAACCGGTATAAGGACATCTCCGTTCATAACCGATGAACAGATTTTCAACTTCCTTCGAGGAAGTCTCATCATAGCAATCGGGTGTGATCTACTTACAACCGGTAAGTATTTTTTTTGCATAATTTTCACATCACTTTCTCTAAGTGGTGATGATTAAAATACCACTAAATAGTGGATTTTTATACCAACGTACTTATCATCCCCTATCGGGTATGATATAAAATTTTCACTCACAACCGGTAAGTGGTTTTTATCTTTAAGTTGTGCTCATCATCCCAACCGGGTATGATGTTAGTAAACCCACTCACCCGTTAATGCCGTGAATTCCACTAGACTGGTTCTTTGTATTCACGCGAGCTTGTCCTTGCTGGCGTTCCTGATATTTCACGTTCCTACACGATATGAACAACCTTGTTCATTATTACTCGGCATAACAGCCTTCATTCATTTCCAATGAATGAGAAAATCCAAACTTTTAGTTATTTGCAATTAGGTCCCTAAAGTTATTTCTCTTTAACTTTAAGTCCCTAATTTCAGTTTTTCCTCAAATTGAGTCCCGTAACTTTTAAAATTTATCCTAGTACCTCAATTTATTCAATTTCACCAAAAAGGGGTTTAATTTCCCAAATTTCCAATTTGGTCTCCTAATTTTTCCAAAATTACCATTTTGCCCTTGTTTCACAAAAATGGTAAGTTTTGCCCCAAAATTCCTCAACTGGTCCTCCAACATTATTTTCATGCCCAATTGACCCTAAATTTCATAAAATTGTATTTTGGCCCTTTCAATTTAAAAAATCCCCAATTTTCCCCTAATTCCAACTTCTTAACACAGCCGAATTTGATTTCATCAAATTGACCCATCAAACGTTTCCAATTGTTGAAATTGAAGTTGAAATTGAGTTTCTACATGTTCATACGATTCTTCAGAAATGTGAATCGCAAGTTTTAATGCCGAGACGAGCTCAAACGGAGCTTCGCCGAAAAATGAACTATAGAGAGAGAAAGCTTTGATTATTCACCGGTGAAGGCACGGCGGTTCGAGCTTTCGATTTAGGCAGATATCTCTCGTCCTGAGGTTTATCCTATAATCAAGAATCGCATCAATTGAGGCAGAATTAGATTAGAATTTTGTCATTGAAATTTGGTCGATTCTCTCTCTAGCACCGATCAAAAATTGTAAAGGGGAGCCGAATTGGCTTACCTTTCGGTCCTAATTCGGCCGTGGAAAGGCTGAGGAAGTGTTGGGAGGGCTTGGTTTGGCCTGAGGAGGGCTTGAAATGGCCGGTTTCAGCTTGGCTGAAATAGGGCAGATTCTCGGATTGACTGGAGTTTGCTATCAGATAGCTGTCTTCTCCCTGGTTCTAAAGAGCCCAACCTTTGTTCAAGTCAAAGCTCTAGTTCGAGCTTTACCGAGAAATGGAGCAGTAGAGAGAGAGAAAAATGTTCAGGTGTGAGGAGAATGAAATGGGGATGACCTCTTTATATAGGCGTAAAACTCGTGTATTAAATGGGCGAGATTTATTACTAGTATTAATATTGCCATAAATTATTGGTATTAATTCCAATAATTTAATTTCGGTATTAATTCCAATAAATTAAATTTCAGTATTAAATTATTTGTATTAATTCCAATAATTTAATTTAGGTATTAAATTATTGGTATTGATTACAATAATTAAATATATATTAATTTATGGTTATTTATGATAAGGCGTACATACAAATTTTTTATCAAAATTTCGGGTTACAAAAAAATTCATACTTCCCAGGAGGTCACCCATTCTCACACTACTCTTGGGCAAACATGCTTAACTTTAAAGTTTTTTATGGAATCTAGTTCACCTAAACCACTTTGGTTTTTGTTTTCTAATTTGTCTTAAGTTTTTTTTGAAGGTTTAATGAACCCTTTGGATCACACGAGAGTTGTAAATTCCCAATTTGCTCGTTCAAAAATAATCGGATTTGTGAACCGATTCTGAATCCTCACTTGGTTTGACCGGTTCTTTTTCCTGGTTTTCCTTAGCTCAAAAGGACGGGTTTTACACTAATAGCCTTCATTCATTCCAAATGAATGAGAAAACTAAACTTATTTGCAATTAGATCCCCAAAGTTATTTTTCTTTAACTTTAAGTCCATAATACCGGTTTTTCCTCAAATTGAGTCCCAGAACTTTTAAAATTTATATTAGAACCACAATTTATTCAAATTCACAAAAAGGAGTTTAATTTCCCAAATTTCCAATTTGGTCCCCCAACTTTTAAAAAATTACCATTTTACCCTTCCTTTACAAAAATGGTAAGTTCTATCCCAAAAATTCTAAAATTTCTCAATTGGCCCACTAACATTTTTATCAAGTCCAATTGACCCTCAATTTTATAAAATTGCATCTTGGTCATTCAAATTTTCAAAAATCCCCAATTTTCCCCCCAATTTCAACTCCTTAACACAGCCGAATTTGATTTTATCAAACTGACCAATCCAACACATCCAATTGTTGAAATTGAAGTTAAAATTGAGATCCTAAATCTTCATACGATTCAATAGCACTTTGAATCGCAAGTTTTGATGTTGGAACGAGCTCAAACAAAGCTTCGTCGGAAAATAGACTGTAGAGAGAGAAAGCTTCAATTTCTCACCGGTGAGGGCGCGACGGTCTGAGGTATCTATCTGAGCAGATAGCTCTCATCCTGAGGTTAATCGTAGAATTAAGAATTGTATCAATTGATGCCAAATTGAGTTAGAATTTCATCATCGAAATTTCGTCAGTTCTCTCTATAGCACCGGTCGAAAATTATAGTCGAGAGCCAAATTGGCTTACCTTTCAATCCTAATTCATCTATGGAAGGGCTGAGGAAGTGTTGGGAGGGCTTGGTTTCGCCTAAGGAGGGCTCGAATTGGCCGATTTCAGCTTGACTGAAATAGGGCAACTTCGGTCCATTGGAGCTACTTGATTTTTCGATCACGTCGGTGCTTCTCCGACAACCCTCGGAGCAAACGAAGACTACAGCGTGTACCTGACTTCTCCCCAGTTCTAAAGAATTTGACCTTCTTTGGCTTAGAAATGACCCTATATCGGAGCTATGGATCCATAAATTTCCCGATTTTCCCTTTCTCTATCAGTTTCGATTCATGAACTGACTCGGTTCATAAACCAGTTCAATCTAGTTGGACCCAGTTCATCTAAACCGGTTTTTCTCTTCCAATTTGTCCTAAGGTTCTTTTTCAAGGTTTTACAAATCATTTGGATCACTCGGGAGTTGTAAATTTCCAAAATTGCCCATTTCCAAATGATCGGGCTTATGAATTGGTTCGGTTTTCTCACTCTATTTTACCGGTTCTTTTCCTGATTTTTCTTAACTCAAAAGGGTGGGGTTTACAGTTTCTTTCTTTCTTACTTAGCACCCCTTTCTATATTAGGCATTTTTTTGCCTTCAATCCTCCATTTTCTTAAAATTCTCATTTCTTCCATTATTCCTTATCTGAGAGACTTCTAGTTGTTGGTCTTATTTTGTGTACTTCTCTCTATACTCAGTTGTCCCCCTTTTTTTAGGGTCAATCAATTGAGCGTAGACCACCACCAGTATTGATGTTAATGATCATTTACTTTAATCAATTCTTAACGGGAGAGCTTACTTTTTTTAGTGTTCTTTGATGTGCTTTCCTATGTCTCCTTTTTATAGGTAGTCCACATTTTTCTTACTCGTACGACATCTTTTGATGCTATCTACCTGCTTACCCGCTACTTGGATTTAACTTACTCCTTGGGCCCTCATGAGTATTTTTCCCTTGTACTTGATCTTTCCATCTCAACCAGCAGATCCTTTATGATCTTGTCTTCTTTTCCACTTCCATTGATTCCATTACTTCTTAGTTGATACACGTATGTCTTTCCAAGGTTTCCTTACTTGGTAGGGCTTATACTCCTTTCTCCTGGAATTCTTTTCTCGTTTGTTATTGAGAACATCTAACCTTAAATGATATCATTTGATGCCATCCTCTCATGATTGCCTTTACTCTTAAAACCTTACATGCACTTCTTTTATACCCCATCTTCATTCTCACTTGTATCCCAATACACGTCTATTTCTTTTAGGGTGAGCACACATCCTCTTTGTTTAATTATTTTGAGACAGTTGTCTCTCAAGTCTTCTTGTCCTTAATGTCCATCCCATTGTCCTATTTAGAGTGTAGTCCTTACTACTTCCAAATCCTTCTTAGGGCATAGTTTATTCTCCTTGACTATCCTGCTCTTATTAGTTATTTCCTTTAGTTGGGTTCATCTGAAATCCCTATTTGGCTTATTTGCTCTCCTAGAGCAAGTCACATCTGGCCATCCAGGTACATCCTTAACCACATATGCCCATTAATGAGGTTCCTTATTTCAGTTCAAGCCTCTTATGGTTCCTCTGTTGGTTAGCTTGGGAATTTCTCTTTCCAAGGTCTCAACTCCTATCTTTATCCATCTTCGAGGAGCTCCTGATTGTCAGTGAGTTCCTAATAGTTGTGTCCTGCCTATCACTAATTCTTTCAAGGGTACTTGTATATTCCTCTGGGTTCTCTTCCTATCATACTTCTTTTCCTCTTCCTTCTCTCCTTGTCTTATCCTAAAGTGGCTTAGCACCTTTTGCGTTCCTACTTATTCCTTACTTTCCTCTTGGTCAGCTTCCATTCCACTAGTTTTCCTTGGGGCAGTCCAATTCTTCTTGGATTCCTAAATTTTACATATATGGGTTCTTCCTTAACTCATTATGGCCCTTATGCTTTTACTACTCCTGCACCTTTTTATGCTTACTTCCTTTACACCGGACTTCACACTCTTCTTCTTCCTTCCCTTAGTTAGGGTGTATCCTTCTTGGTGAACTCTAGGCAAACTTCTCTAGAATTTCTTTCCCAGTCTTATTGCCTTGTTACACCATACTCCTAGTTTTTGTATGGGAAACTTATTTGTTTATCTTTATGGTTTTGGGTTACTAGAGGTGACCCGTAGTTTTCTTCCTTGGGTGATCTTTTCTCTATCTACTACCCCGATCGTTATTGGTATATTTTCATTTCCATTAGTTGTACTTGTAATTATTAAGGAGATTAAATTTTAATTAAGGAAAATTGAACTTTCATTCATTCTAAGAGATAGTTTCTCACCGTACTTGGCTTATTACAGGAATTTACTATTTCCTAATCCCTCAAGGTCATACCTCGGGAGTTTGTCTCTGAATGGTTGTGGGATTCATGGTCTGAAGGCTCTAAGGAACTGATTGAAGTCCATTCATATTCCCTTTGGATTTCCTTTATGAGATGAACTTCATGAATGGCCTCAAGTCCATACCTTCTCAATACCTCTGCCTCGCACTCGTATGTCCACTTCATCCATTGAGAAGGATTGAAGCTGAATTAAGCAAGTGGGGGTACTTGGTGGACTTTCATGAAGGTGGTGTGGGCATCCCAATAGTTGTCCCAAGCCTCCTTCTTAGTGGGAGTCCTCTCTGGTTGTTGTGTGGTTGGAGGAGGTGTTGGGCTCCTTGGAGGAGGGTTAGGTTCTTCCTGTCTTGGAGGAGGATAGGTGATGTCTTCTGGCTCTAGTGGGGCTCCTCCAACTTTCCTATAATCCTCGACCATATCGTTGGACAAACTCTTCTTGCCCTCCAAGAATCATTGAACAGCCGCCTCTCTAGGGGTAGGTGTCTTTTTCACGATCATGTGTGAGGGATTGCTTCGTACGTCATATTTCCTAGGGACTCTCCTTCCAATATGGTAATTAAGTTTTTATTATTGTTAGGGCATAGTATTGATAATTTTTCAAGGGAACTAGGCTTTGATACCACTCAAGTTGTTACACCTTGACCCGGTTTGATCGAATCCCCATGATCAATCCGCCGCTCCCTTGTTTTAAGAGGGGTTTCCCCCTTTCTTTAATCAAGAGGAGCCAGGCGTAATTTAACCTTGTTCCCTCGAATCACATAAATCAATAAAAATGCTAGCTTAAAATAACTCTTAAGCATACCTGACAAAGGGTAGATACGAGTGTTTTCCTTAGTCATTTTTTTCTACTCCTAAAAAGGGATATAAAAGAGGGGTGAGTTTCTACAACTTAATGAATGGGTGTTGGGAGTGAGTTTTCATAAATAAAACAACTTTAATCGGAGTGTGTCAAACTCCTTATTTCCTTTAAGAAAATTTTTTCCTAAAATTCTAGTTTTTAAAAATCTGTTTTCCTCATTTTCCACATTAGGTGTGTTTAACAGTCAACACACACCCTTCACCAGGAAGGGATCACACATTCGCAGGGCAGCCCGTCCAATACACCCACTTGTGGCTCATAGCGACTTTACCGACCACCAATATAAAAGCTCGTCCACTTCTACCCTATGTCTAAGTGAATGTTCATGACATCCAACCCTAAAACCCGAAATCAACCCCGTGTCCATATGAGGAGAGAGACCTCATCCCGACCCTACCCCAGTCTCATGCACATGAAGCTATGTCGAGCTTCCCTAACTAATGGCATGATAAACTACCCTTATCATCTAGTAGCCCTTAGGACACATCAATACCCCTCTTGGGCGTCTTAATGGTCATGTACCTCAAGTGCATGCACAAACAATAACTTTTCCACAAAGTCATTTATCTTTGGTGCCACTAGTCCAATAGCCCCAACCCTCAACTCGGCCTACAGCTGTTTGTCTAGGTCAGTCTATCAACCTGGCCCTGAAGCACTACCGCTAGTCCATTTTGTATGGCGATCCTGTCATGGTACCATGGTTAAATCACATAATCCATTTATTTATAGTTTTCATGGCTTTAATATCTCATGTTTATTTACGAGCTCCTGCTCGTGCCAACTGGCCTTGGACCCACTATTCGTGATTTTTCAAAAATCGGGCATTTAGCCCCATAAGTTCTAAAATCGAGGCCTCTGGCTTATCTGAGCTGTTTTAGCTCTCGTCAAGAAGATCTCCCAAAAAGTTTAAGCATTGACACATAGTTAGGGGATAACACTTCTCACAAAAACATTTTTCGATTCATCACATCAACCCTGTGTAACGATATCTCCACTTAAAATAGGCAAGCATGTTTTCTTCTTCCTTCAAGATAGTCCATCATACCAACCGAGTATGAATTTCTTTACTTATAATCAGTAAGTAGTTTTTCGCTTAGTTCTCACATCACTTCAACCAGGTGTGATGTTAAAATCCCACATATAAGTGGTTTTTCATTTCAGAGGTGCTCATCATCCTAACCGGGTATGATGTCAATAAACCCACTCACCCGATAATTGTGGTGTATTCCTTCTCAGTCTGTTTTTGCCTCCACACTAGCTTATTCTCATTGGCATTCCAGTCCTTCATGTTCCTACACAATTTGGACATCCTTATTTATTAATATTTGACATAACAACCTTCATTTCGCACGTATGAACGACTAGACTAAAAAAATTCAATTAATTACACTTAGGTCCCTATAGCTCATTTTCCTTGACTTTAGATCCCTAATGCTAAATTTTCCCCAAATTGAGTCCCAAAACTTCCAAAAATTCACTTTGGGACCTCAATTTAATTAAAATTATTAAAGGGCTTAAGTTTTCCAAATTCCCAATTTGGTCCCTAACTTTTCAAAAATTACCATTTTGCCCCTACTTTCCAAAAATTGCAATTTAACCCCAAATCTTTCCAAAAATTGACCAATTGATCCTCAAACATCCTTTTCATGGCCAATTGGCCCTCAAATTTATGAAATCCCCAAATTTCCCCAAAATTTTCCACCAATTTCCCCCTTTCAAATTGGTTGAATTTGATTTCATTAAATTGACCATTCAATCGGGGTTAATTACTTTAATTGGAGGTATAATTCAGTTCTTACACATCCATACGATTCAATTGAGCTTTGAATCTCATGAATTGAGGCGAAAATGAGCTTAAACGGAGCTTTGTCGAAAAACTGTGCATAGAGAGAGAAAGCTTCGAAAGCTTATCGTTGGAGGTGAGGCGGCCCAAGCTTTCTATCTAGGTAGGTAGCTCTCGTCATGAGATTACAACTAGGATCAAGAATCGATACAATTCATATCGAATCGAGGGAGAATTCGGTTAGTGGATTTTTCACATTTCTCTCTCTAACGCAAATCGGAAATGAGAGAGGCAGATGAATTGGCTTACCTTTCAGCTCTATTACGGTCATGTAAGGGCTGTTTGAGTGTTGGGAGGGCTTGGTTTGGCCTGATGAGGGTTGAATTCGGCCGATTTCAGCTCGGTCGAAACAGAGCAGCTTCGATTTGTCAGAGTTGCTTCATTGTTTGATTCCGCCAGTGCTTCCTTCACGTTTCTTAGATCGAACGAAGATTGTCATCAGGTAGCTGACTTCTTCCAGAATCTAAAGAACCCGACCTCATCTTCTAACGCTCAGAAAAATGCCAATGTTAGAGCTCTAGTTCGAGATTCATCAGAAAACTAAGTAATTGAGAAAGAATGGACATTTTAGGTGTGAGGAGAATGAATGCAAAGGGGCTCTTTATATAGGGAGCTCAGGGTCTCTCTACCCGACCGTTTGGCATCTTGGTTAAGCTCATTGATGACTTGGATTGCCCTTAATGGAGGCATTTCATCTTCACCGGCGCTATCCGTTCATCCATTGAATGAACAGTGTCGTCATCTGAAGAAAGAGTACGACATTGTTCCGAACCAGACTAGAACTGTCCGACCGAGTTCAATGCTTAAACTAATCAATTTAGGCCCAATTCGACTAAGTTTTTCAAAAAAAATTTCTAAATTCATCTAAATTTATTCTCTATCCAATGGTGGCTTCAATTCTTCCATTTGAATATTTTAAGTTAAACCTAGAAAAATGAATTTAGTAATCGGTTCAATGATGGTTCAAACTGGTCCAAACCGATTCAGATCCGGTTTAGGTGAACCTGTCTGGTTTTCTTTTCCAATATATCCCAAAGTCCCTTTCCAAGGTTTTTATGACTCTTTGGATCACTCGGGATTTGTAAATTTCCTAATTTGCTCTTTCTCTCATGGTTGGGGTTCGTGAACCAGTTTGGTTTTCTCCTTTGGATTGACCGGTTCTTTCCCCATTTTTCTTATCTTTACAGGACGAGGTTTACACAGGTTCTCTTATCTAATTCATCCAAAGCAAATTGGGTATTCAACCATCCATTCTAATCAGTTAAAAGTACTGATTGGGGCTTCCTTAGAAGGTTGAATTGCACACCAAGTTAATGGTATCTTTGTACCTTAATCGATCACTTAGTATTTGCATAAAACTTTTTCCATCTTTAGCGAGTAGTAATTATACCATTCAAAACGAAATATCACTTTCAGTGTATTTTTAATTACCTATCTCTCATTAGAGAATTGATGTTCGATGATCACATGGTCTTTATATTTACCAGTTATTCATTTGCTTTAGGAGGTTCTCCTGACACCTTTTAATCCAATGAAGGTTCTAAAAATCTTTAACATTTTTTCCTCCACCGGTTCATGCATCCATCATTGGACTATATCTTCCCATTTCAGGGTCATTTTCCATAAAGATTGTACTAACTTATTGGGTCTACAATACCATATTCTTTTTTATTTACTCCATCGTCCATCATCATGCCCTTCCTCATGGCAAGACATGTTGGTGTATCATTTTCCAAGATTTTCCATTCTTCACATACTTTTGTATTGAGGTATTTTTTTTATAACAATTTCATTGTTCTCTATTACGACTTATTACTTTATAAGTCATTCTTTTTTTAAGACTTTCATCTCATTGGACTTCTTTTTTATATTTGAGTCCATTGTTTTAGAAAATTTTATCTCAGTCATGTGTGACCGCCTTTCCTTTAATGCCCTCCTGAGGAATTTTCCACTTTAGTAACTAATTTCATTGGTATTTGAGGATTTCACTCTCGTTCGAATTTGTCATTGGTTGCATCCATAAATCCAAATCAAGGTACTTTATGTGTATTGCATAAGTGTTTGGTTTATTAAACCTTTATCTCACATTTCCTAGAACCTCTTATTTTAGACTCATGCTCTAGATTCGTTACATCTCATCAACTGGGTTGGGCTCTTAAAGTTTTCCACAACATCCATGCAGTTATCATTGGTAGTCAAGCAAATTTCTTCTTACTTGCAATAAAATTTCACTTCATGGGTTTCATTTAGAACAAAATTTTGGTACTTCAAATGAAAGTACTTATATTTATGGTGTTCCATATGTAAAGGTTTAAGGTAAGGAAATTACATATTCCTTTCTATTTCCTTCGGCTCCTTTCTCAAGTATCATTCATAAGGTTTCTTGTTTATCTTTTCAACTTTCCAAACTTTTATGAATTCTTTATAAGGATATTTTTCAATTTATCCTTGAAATCCACATATCACATTCCTAATAACACTCATGTTACTCTTGTGGATGTTTTCCCACTATAGGTTTCCCGACATTCCTTGGTAGGTATTCAATCATGGCCTATTCCTTAAGGTCACTTCCATACTAGAGTCATAAACCTAGCACTCATTTCAATAAAGGTATTTCTAGTATAAGCTTAAGGGTATTGGGTATTTTTTTGTTTAATTTTAGGTTATATATTCTTGATAATGAATTTGAGGAAATAGACTAATACCACTAAAGTTATCACGCCCCGACCCAGTTTGGTCAGATCCCCCTGAGCAACCCGCCACTCCCTTTGGTTTATGAAGAGTTTCACCATCTTCTAAACCGCGAGAAGTAAGGCGTCCTTTTTCCTATTTTTCCTATTTTTTCTATTTTTCATGGAATAGTATTATACAAAATTAAATATCTAAAAACTGACATACCTGACTTATAGGAAGGTATTTAAGTTTGGTTTTCCTTTGGTTACTTGAAAGGGGTAAAAGGGAGGGGTGAGTTCTACAACTCAGTAAGTGGGTGTTGGTAATGAGTTTTCAAAACAACTTTATCCAACCCGTGCCAAGGGTAATATTTTCTTTTAAAAAGGGTTTACTCAATTTCAATTTCTTTTTTCAAAACCTTTTTCCAAGGTTTACCATTTATTTTTCCAAGAATTCTCAAATCTCACCATCTTAAGGTTATCATTTCCTCAAATTTCAATTTTCAAAACCTTTTCTCATTTACTATGTTAGGTGTGTTTAACTTTCTTAGCCATCCCTTGTCTCGGGAGATGTTTAGAAAACAACACATACCCTTCATCAGGAACGGTACACACATTCGTAGGTGTAGCCCGTCCACTACACCCACTTGTGGATCGAAGTGTCTTTACTATCCACCAAGATAGAAGCTCATCCACTTCTACCCTAGGTTTGAGTGAATGTTCATGACATTTGACCCCCAAACTCAAATAACACTCTGTGTCCATATGAGGATAGAGATCCCATCCTGACCCCACCCCGATCTTAGATGCAAGAAGCCATTTTGAGTTTCCCGAATGACTGGCATGAAGAACTGCCCTTATCTCCACCATGTCATCCAATAACCCTTAGGACCCATCACTACCCCTCTTGGGCATCACTACAAGTGCATGCACACACAACATTTTTCACATATGGTCATTATCTTTGGTGTCAATGATCCAACGGCACCGACCATCAACCCGACTACAGTTGTTTGTCTAGGTCGGTCTATCGACCTAGCCCTGACGCACTGTTGACAGTCCATCATATACTCTCGGTCCTAATTCAGTACCATGGAGAAATCACATAATCATTTCATTAGAATTTTTCATGGCTCTCTTTGCTCAAGTTTGTTTACGAGCTCTTGCTCATGCCCACTGGCCTTGGGCCCACTGCACGTGATTTTCCAAAACTAGGCATTTAGCCCCATGAGTTCAAAAACTAAAGCCTCTAGCCTATCTGAGCTGTTCTAGCTCTCGTCAAGAAGAACTCCCAAATAGTTTAAGTATTGGCACACAATAAGGGGAGAACGCTTCTAACAAAAATATAATTTTCACTTCATCCCACCAACTAGGTGTGATGATATCTCCGCTTACAACCAGCAAGCGGGTTTCTCCTTCCTTCAAGGAAGTCCATCATACCAACCGGGTATGATTTCCTCTACTTACAACTGGTAAGTAGGTTTTAGCTTTGTTCGCCCATCACCCCATCCGGGTATGATGTTAAAATCACACTTACAAGTGGTTTTTCGTTTCTAAATTGCTCATCATCCCAACCGGGTATGATGTAAATAAGCTCACTCGCGACCGGTAAGTAGGTTTTCCTTTCATATAGGTGAACTCATCATCCCAATTGGTATGATGTATAAAATTCCCACTCACAAATGGTTTTTCATTTCTATAGTGCTCACCGTCCCAACCGGGTATGATGTATAATTAAGCACACTCACGACTGGTAAGTAGGTTTTCCTTTCATATAGGTGAACTCATCATCCCAACCGGTATGATGTATAAAATTCTCACTCACAGGTGGTTTTTCATTTCTATAGTGCTCACCATCCCAACTGGGTATGATGTATAACTAAGCCCACTCACCTTTTATCTAGAGACATGTTCATCATAGAGGGATTCCTAGGTACCAGTCCCTGATTGGTCTTATTGGTCTTTCTCTGCTCTGATACTTCCAAATTTTCCTTGAATTTGGTTGTTGTGGGGTGGATGTGGAGATTGAGAATTTCATAGGCAATGAGTATTAATTTGGTAGATCTAATGTGATCATGACAAATATGATATTTGAGGTGTGAGCAAGGACTAGTGGACCATGTAGCTCTTTTCTACTTGGTGTGCCTCTAATCAATTGTTCTAAGCTAGTTATATAGCTCTAGATTTAAATGGGGAAGATTTATTACTTCATTATTTCTCATTGATATATTTATTACTACAGATTTGTCTTCATAAATGAGAAGGAACTAACCCTTTCTTATTCTCATTCATGATACCCCAAATCACCACTCTCATTAACTCGACTTTTGATTCCTTATGAGCACGTTTAATGCCCGTCTTATTATATAACATGGATGCCTTAACCCTAGGTAATTTACATTTCCTTTAATGCTTTATATTGAATAGGTCATGTTAAATGGGACGCCCCCTTTAACTTTAGCCCCCCATTGATTTTTAAGCATTAAAACTGATAACTAATTATCTCTTTGAGTAACTATGACTCAACATGTGGTGGATTGATAACATTATATAAATTTATGGGTTGGGTAAATGGACGATATCTAGGAAATTCTATGGTCTTTTCCCCTTCATTCCAATACTTGTTATGTGCTTTAAGATATGTTTTCAATTATTCTCATTATATTAGGAAATCGAACTGATTTTTGCAATTCTTACTAAGTTGCATATGATGTTTATTTTTATTAGAGTTATTAAAGTTCATCCAATAAAGGTATGATAGGGCATTCAGTAAGACTGCCTTTGATCCATTTTAAGAATGGATATTTATTTGGAAAGATCATATGGGAGGTGTTTTATGATAAAGAATATATAATTATTATTCTTATAGTTATGTTATCTTCTAGGAAATGAATATTTATTACTACATAGATTTATTACTACATAATTTCTCATTGATATATTTATTACTACATAGATTCTCATGAACTCTAACCCTTTCTTATTCTCATTCATGATACCCCAAATCACCACTCTCATTAACTCGACTTTTAATTCCTTATGTAGGTTTAATGCCACTCTTATTATATAATAGGGATGCCTTAACCCCACGTAATTTACATTTCCTTTAATGCTTTATATTGAATAGCTCATATTAAATGGGACGCCCCCTTTAACTTTAGCCCCCATTGATTTGTAAGCATTAAAACTGATAACTAATTAGCCCTTTGAGTAACTATGACTCAACATGGTGGATTGATAACATTATATAAATTTATGGGTTAGGTAAATGGACTATATCTAGGAAAGTCTATGGTCTTTTCCCCTTCATTCCATTACTTGTTATGTGCTTTAAGATACTTAAATGTTTTCAGTTATTCTCATTAAATTAGGAAATCGAACTGATTTTTGTAATTCATACTAAGTTGCATATGATGTTTATTTTTATTAGAGTTATTAAAGTTCATCCAATAAAGGTATGATAAGGCATTCAGTGAGACCTCTTTGATCCATTTTAAGAATGGATATTTATTTGGAAAGATCATATGGGAGGTGTTTTATGATAAAGAATATATAATTATTATTCTTATAGTTATGTTATCTGCTAGGAAATGAATGTACTAAGCCATATCTCTCCCATCATGTAGAAATTCTACAAATTATTACTTTACTTATGTTATTCTTTTCGTTATTCTTGCAGTTATGTGCTTTGAGAATATCTAATTATTGTTCTTGTAGTTATGTTATTCTTGCTCTTAGTCTGCATGCATTCGTAATATTTATGTGTGTGTGTATGGTAGGTTAATTGGTGTCCCTAATTATAGTGAATGCAAGTTAGGATTATTATTGCAACATACATAATTGTTTTTTTAGTTTATTTGACCATAAAAATTCTTCATTAATTTCTTGTCATAAAAGGCTTTAATTATAAGAAACTTTCATTTTGTGGGAAAAGTTAATTTTGGTTGATCTTTAGAGACTTTCAAAATAATTTCCTTTATATCTGAAAAAGATTTGGAATAGTTATTGTTATCAAATAAATTCACCTTAATTGAACGTAGGTATTAATTTATACGTATTTATGGCACGGTAGGATAATACTCTAAAGTGCTAATAATTTGGTACACAACCAAATTCATATAATGATTTCATTATTTTCACAAAAAAATACTATGTATTTAAACTATCTATTACATTTCGATAAGTTAAAATAAATTTGTGAATATGTATGGTGGATTTTCACAGGGACTATGTAAACCCCACCCTTTTAAGTTTAGGAAAAGAACCGGTCAAACTGAGTGAGAAAAATTGAACCGGTTTACAAACCCGGTCATCAGAAAATGGGCAATTTGAGAAATTTACAAGTCCCGAGTGACCCAAAGGGGTTCATAAAGTCTTGAAAAAGAACCTTAGGATAAATTAGAAGAGAAAAATCATACTGGTTTAGATGAACCGGATCCAACAAGATTGAACTGAGAACGCCAACTAAGACAAGTTCAAGTAAGGACAACAAACTGACTAAGAGGATATTCACTGCATTATCAGGTGAGTAGGATTTAATATCATACCCGGTTGGGATGATAAGCACCTCAAAAATTAAAACCCACCCATAAGTGGTATTTTAACCATCACACCTAAGAGGAGTGATGTAGAAATCATACTGAAAAACTACTTACCAGTGGTAAGTAGATCAAACCCAGTTGATATGATTAAACTTCCATGAAGGAAGTGGAAAACCCGTTTATCGGTTATAAGCGAAGATGTCCTCATACTCAATTGTTATGATAGATAGTTAAAAAAATTATTTTGTCGATAGTGCTCTCCCGTGACTGTGTGCCACTGCTTAAATTTTTGGGAGACCTTCTTGATGGGAGCTCGAATAGCTCATAAAGGCCTGAGGCCTAGATTTTGGAACTTGGGGGCTAATATGCCCGATTTTGAAAATCTCGAACAGTGGGCACTATGCTAGTTGGCACGAGCAGGAGCTCATAAACAAACATTATTATTATGCCATGAAAACTTAACTAAATGAGTTGTTTAGCCATGGTACCGAGACAGGACCAACATACTTGATGAACTAGTGGCAGTGCGACATGACAGGTCTTCGAACTAGTCAAGACAAACAGCTCTAGGTCATTTTGAGGGTCGGGGCCGTCGGACCAGTGGCACCACAGATTATATGGCATTATGTGAAAAACTGTTGATTGTGCATGAACTGTGTTACAGGACCATCAAGACGCCCAAGAGGGGTAGTGACGCATCCAAGGGCTCTGGACGACCTAGTGGGTATAAGAGTAGTTAGTCGTACCAGAAGTCTTGCGAAGCTCAACATAGCTTCAAGCGCATGAGACTAGGGTTAGGACAGAATGAGGTCTCTGTCCTCATACGGACACGAAGTTTTGTTACGAGATTGAGGGTAAGATGTTGCGAACATCCACTCATTCTCAGGGTAGAAGTGGACATGCTTCTATATAGGTGGTCGGTAAAGTTGCTTCGATGCCAAAGTGGGTACAGTGGACGGACTGGCTTGCAATTGTGTTTTACCTTCATGATGAAGGATGCATGTTGAGTGATAAACACACCGTGGTAATGAGAAATGGTTATAAAAACTGAATTTGAGAATAAAACATTTTTAAAAAGAAAATAAGGAGTCTAGCACACTTCGATTCAAACATTTTTTTCCTAAAAGTCAATTTTAAAAACCCATTTACTGAGTCATTGTACTCATCCTCCCTTATATCCCTTTAAGGTAACCTATGGAAAAACCTACCCAAAGATCTACGAGTTAAACTGCACCTGTAAGACAGGTATGAAAAGTTTAAATTTTATGCAGTTTTAATTAATGTTATTCCAAGAAAGGGACAAGTTTAAAGGACGCCTTACTCCTCATGGTTTAAAGAAGGGGAAAACCCTTAATAAATCGGGGGAGTGGCGGGTTGCTCACGGGGATTCGATCAAACCGGGTCAGGGCATGATAACTTGAGTGGTATCAAAGCATGTTTCATCAAATACATTATCAAGACTATATAACATACTAACTAAGTGAAATTTTTAAAATTTTCAGATGGCTCTCAGGAGAGTAACCAAGAAAACTAGTACTGGCATTACCAACACCATCCAAAACTCTGTCCCCATAGGGAGATCACCCTAAAATACCCAAGAAGTCCTAAAGAACCAAGAAACATTAGTGGGAAGTATCCAGAAGGATGGTGTCAGGATCTGTTGAGATCATAATTCTGAGTACGAAGGAAGCCAAACCTAAGGCTAAGAACACCATCAAGGGCTTATAACCTTACTAAGGAAGACACTTGTCAAAGGACCCAGTAGCTTCCTATATGTTTCAGAAATATTTGTATAATGAGGGCTAAGATCCCAACCTATTGTATTACCTCTCCAATAATAAAGAATTTCAAGTTCCTAAAACCATATCTCTCAAATTATGTGACCTTGCACCTCAACTATAGGAAGATTTCTCATGGAAGGTAACCAAACAAACTCGCATTACCTTTAACACTATGGAGACCAAGGAGATTTTCATACCAAATGAAGAAATGAACCAAGGGAATTGTTGAGCAAATAAAACACAACAAGAAAAATTGTTAAGGCAATTAAGGAGTCTTGGAGAACTCTTAGAGTAATTGAGCAAGGAATGATCTATTACAAGTGTAAGGAAATAGGACATGAAGTGAAGTACTGTCCCACACCATAAGGATTTAGGATAATATTTTCCAAGAATAATGCCCTCACAGTTATAGGAAACCCAAAAGGATACCATCCCTAGAAATACAACACCTGCTCGAAATTTCAACTACATCCAAGAGGAAGCTCTTCAAGATCCTTGCATATTGGTAGGGAGGAAAAAATGACTGAAGGTAGGACCTCGATAAATCGCAAACAAGAACAAAGTATAGCTGAAGAAAATCTTTCCTTAAGAAGAAATTTACAGCCATTTAGGAGCAACGAAGGGAGAGCATCCACAAGAAAAAACCAGCCAAGCATTTGACGACAAATGAAATGTCTCAAGATGGCAAATATGACTCAATTTGGAAAACCAGTGAAGCCAAATAGAAATTTCGGACAAACATAGCGGAGGGAAGCAAGTCGTTACATCAAGATAGTTAAAGAGAATATACGACGCCCTAAGGAAGACCAGGAGGTAGAAAGGAATACACCCTAAAAAGGGCAGTGGGATGAACGTTAAGGACAAGAGGACTCGAGAAACAACTATCCTAAGAAACTAAGACCAAAGGAATGGTAGAGACGATGCAGTTAACAAACTGATACTTGTGAAAGCCATAATTTGAGCTCCAACAAAGAAGAGAGAGGCAGAAAGGCCAAATAATTAGGAAAAGAATGATGAAAGAAATCCTTAAAAAGACCAATGGCCAAATTAATGACTAAACTCAAGCCAATAAAGGAGTAGGTAAGCCTCTCACATAATGGTCAAGAAATCTTGAAATAAGGAAGATTTGAACTCTCCCTAAAGAAATAGACAGGTATTGGGGTATAAATAAGGATGAGGATAGAGGACAAAAGATGTGCTCGCAAGATTTGAAGAGTAAAGGTAAACAGGAGAAGACTACATCAAGGGATGTAATTTAGGGGTAGATATTATTCCCTAGAGCAAATGAAAAAGGAATTTCATAAGAAAGGGAAGGAGTCCTACCAAGGAAGGAAACCATGGAAAGGCATATGTATCCCAACTAAGAGATAATGGAACCAAGTGAAAGGGACAAAGAGGATAAACTTGCAAATGAAGCGCAAATTGAGGTGAAAGAACCAAGAAAGCATACTAGGAGGACCCAAGGAAATAAGTTAATGGGTAGATAGGAAGTTAGCATCAAAAGATGTTGTGACAAGTAAGAATGAGTGGACTATCCATAATAAGGTAATAAAGGAAAGAACGTCTAAGAAATGTTGGGAAAGTAAGCCCTCCAAATAAGATGTGGCTATGGAGGAATAACCACAATTGGTAAGGTGGGTCATAGTCCATACTCGCATATGAAGACTAAAGAGTGGACGGTTAAGCATAGTGTGGAATGCACGGAATAAAAACCGATAATCGGAAGTATCTCAAGTAAGGAATAAGGGATGAAACAGAAGTTGTGGATAGAGAAGGATCCAAAGTGGGCAAATGCCCTAACATAGATAGGGGTGCGAAGAAAGGAAGAAAGAACCCTACAAGGAATGATAAGAAGGTTTAGCATGTAGCTCCTAAGATGGAAATCTCTATTTTTAGGGACATAGAAGAGAATGGAACTGGAAGAAGGGAACCTTCCCAAGTAAATTAATCGACACAGAGATCAAAAGTTATTATTTTAGAATGAAGAATCATGAAATGATTACGAATAAGTAAAAGTGGATTAAGGAATAAGGAAAAATCCATGGATAAAGAATGCCAATGACTTAAGAAGGAAAGAATCCTAGCTTGTCGGTAAACTATTGGGAAACCAAATCATTGGAACAGGAAAGACTTAATAAGGAAGTTGAGAAAGGATGAATGGGTAAGGAGAACCGACACAGTTATGTAAGTTGATTGGATAACGGTAAAGGTAGTCGATAAATACTACCAAAGAGGAATGACGTTATACAATCCCTGAGTGGTTGGAAAGTTGGGAATAACCCTAAACAAGGTGTTCTATAAATTTAATGGACATAGAGACAAGATCTAGAAAATGTCATGCTCTAAGGGGAATGTAAACCCAACAGTCTCGAGGAAAACATGACTCAAAATAAGGAAGACTCAGTTAGTAAGCATGACAAGGTCAAACATAAAATTTGGACTTAAATTGTAATGAACAACGGATGAAGGAAGAGTCAAAATAGGACGAAAAGGTGATAACAAGGAAACCCTAACAACAAGTATGTAATGCTCTAAAGAATATCAAGCTAAGGGTTTCAATGATCAAGAGGTTAACTAGACACGGGAATGGTTAGGTATCTTGGAACTCTCAATCCTGAGTACATAACCTCAAAGGGAAAAATGTTGCTCTAAGAAAAGAAAGATATGAATCTAAGGGTATACCCTTAAGTAAGGTATGTCAAATTATGATAAACTCCGTGGAGGGAGTAAATAATATAAAGAAAAAGAAATTCCTTAAGTGAATGATGTAAAAAAGGCTAATTGAAAGAACAAGAGAAGAGTTTGCATGTTAAGCAAACACCAAGTTGACATCAAAGGAAATTATTCCTCACACAAAGGTTGCTAATTAGGTTTTGGTGAAAAAACTCCTAAAAAGAGGGGAGAGTTGTAAAACTTGCCCTTTTGAGTTAGGGAAAACCAGGACAAGAACCGATCAAACTGAGTGAGAAAAACTGAATTGGTTCACAAACCCGATCATCATAGAACTAGCAATTTGAGAAATTTACAACTCCTGAGTGACCCAAAGGGGTTCATAAAGTCCATGGAAAGAACCTTAGGACAAATTGGAAGAGAAAAACCAATCCGGTTTAGATTAACCGGATCCAACTGGATTGAACCGGTTTATGAACCGAGTCGGTTCATGAACTGGAACCGACAGAGAAAGGGCAAACCAGGAAATTTATGGATCCCAAGTGACCTAAAGAGTTACAAAAGTTAAGAAAAAGGACTTTAGGCTGAATTGAAGATGAAAACCAAACTGGTTCAGGTGAATCGGATTGAACCGGTTTGGATTGGTTTGAATCACTAATGAATTGGATGCTAAATTCATTTTACTAGATGGCTTAGAAAATTCCAATTTGAGAATTGAGGGCACCATTTGATAGATAATGAATTTAGAAAATTTTAATTTTAAAAAACTTGGTGGAATCAGGCCTGAACCGGCCGGTTTAAGCTTTGAACCCGGTTTAGACCGGTTCGGTCCGGTTCGGAATAATGTCGTCTTCATCCTTCAGATGACAACACGGTTCACTCACCGAAAAATCAAGCAGCATTGGCGAAGCTGAAAAGTCTCCGACTAGGGAGTTTTAGGCAATGAATAACCACAATTAAAGCATCAATCGAATGATCAAGGAGTCCTCAAGCTTTCTATATAAAGAGCATCTCCTCATTCATCCTCTTCGCACCTAAAAACTCCATTCTCTCTCAATTGCTCCATTGTTCGATAAAGCTCGAACCAAAGCTCGAACCAAAGAAGGTGTGGTCAGGTTCTTTAGAACCGGGGAGAAGTCAGCTACCCGACGGTAGTCTACATTTGCTCCAAGGGTCACCAAAGAGACACCGGTGTGATAGAACACTGAAGCAGCTCCAGCGGACCGAAGCTGCCCTATTTTGGTAGAGCTGAAAACGGCCAATTCGAGCCCTTCTTAGGCCAAACCAAGCCCTCCCAATACCTTCATTGTAAACCCCGTCCTTTTGAGCTAAGGAAAACCAAGAAGAGAACCGAACAAACCAAGTGAGAAAACTGAATCGGTTCACAAACCCGATAATTGTGAATGGACAATTTAGGAATTTACAACTCCCAGGTGATCCAAAGGGTTTAAAATACTATGGAAAATAACCTTAGGATGAATTAGAAGGGGAAAATTAGACCGGTTTGGATGAACCGAGTCCAACAAGATTGAACCGGTTTATGAACTAAGTCGGTTCATGAACCAGAACCGATAGAGATTGGGCAAAACAAAGGAATTCAACTCCATTGTACTCCAAAGAAATTCATAAACCTTGGAAAGGAACCTTATAACAAAGTAGGAGAGAAAAAAACTAGACCGGTTCGGGTGAACTGGACCCAAACTGGATTGAACCGGTTTAAGGACCGAGTTGGTTTATGAACCAGAATCGATAAAAAGATGGTAAACCAAAAATTTTATGGACCCTAAGTGACCCAAGGAGTCACAAAAGACATGGAAATGGACTTGTGAAGGAATGGGGGATGAAAACCAAACTAGTTCAGGTGAATAGGATCCGAACCGGTTCAGACCGGTTTGAACCACTATTGAACCGAATCATAAATTCATTTTTCTAGGTGGCTTAAATAATTCAAATTGGAGATTTGAGGCCATCCTTGGATAGAGAATGAATTTAGATGAAATTAGAAATTTCGAATGGGGGGTGAACCGGCCGGTTTAAGCTTTGAACCCGATTCGGACCGGTCCGATTCGGTTCGGAATAGTGTCACCTTCTTCCTCAGGATGACAGCACTGTTCACTCGCTGAGAAACTAAAGAAACGCTTCTGTTTGGGGTGTTTAAGGTCTTCAATGTCAGCAATAACGGTGTCAAATGGACGGCCAATAGGTCTTCAAGCTCCCTATATAAAGAGCCCCTCCCCATTCATCCTCTCCACACCTGAAAAACTCTATTCTCTCTCAACTGCTCCATTTTCCGGCGAAGCTCGAACCAAAGCTCTGACATGGGATCTTTTCTAAGCCAAACAAGGTGAGGTCAGGTTCTTTAGAAATAGGGAGAAGTTAGCTACACATCTATAGTCTCCGTTCACTCCGAGGGTTGTTGGCAAGACGTCGGCCTGATGAAATAGTGAAGCAGCTCCGGCGGACTAAAGCTGCCCTGTTTTGGCCGAGTTGAAATCAACTAATTCAAGCCCTCCTCAGGCCAAACCAAGCCTTTCCAACACTTCCTCTGCCCTCCCAAAACCGAATTAGGACTAAAAGGTAAGCCAATTCGGCTCCCCTCTACAATTTTCGGTCGGTGCTAGAGAGAGAACCGACAGAATTTCAATGATGAAATTCTAACTCAATTCGGCATCAATTGATGTGATTCTTGATTCTAGGATGAACCTCTGGATGAGAGCTATCTGTCAAATCAAAAGCTCGGGTCGTCGTGCCCTCACCGGTCAGTAATCTAAGCTTTCTCTCTCTATAGTCCATTTTCTGGCGAAGCTCTGATTGAGCTCGTTCCAGCGTCAAAACTCAGGATTCAAACTTCTATGGAATCATATGAACATGGAGGAACTCAATTTCAACAATTAGAGATGTTTGAATGGTCAACTTGATGAAATCAAATTCGGCTGTGTTACAGAGTTGAAATTGGGGGAAATTTGGGGGAAATTGGGGATTTTCAAAATTTAAAGGACCAAAATGCAATTTTATGAAATTGAGGGTCAATTAGGCATGAAAATAATGTTGGAGGACCAATTGAGGAATTTGGGAATTTTTGGGGCAAAACTTACCATTTTTGTAAAGGAAGGGCAAAATGGTAATTTTGGAAAAGTTGGAGGACCAAATTGGAAATTTGGGAAATTAATCCCCTTTTTGTGAAATGGAATAAATTGAGATCTTATGATCAATTTTAGAAGTTTTGGGACTCAATTTGATGAAAAACCGGCATTAGGGACTTAAAGTTAAAGAGAAATAACTTTAGGGACCTAATTGCAAATAAATGAAAGTTTGACTTTCCCATTCATTTGGAATGAATGAAGGCAATTAGGTCGAAGGATAATGAACCAAGATGTTCATATCGTGTAGGAACACGAAGTACCGGGAACGCTAGCAAGGACAAGCTCGCGTGAATACAAAGAACCGGTCTAATGGAATTCGCGGCATTAACGGGTGAGTGGGTTTACTAACATCATACCCGGTTGGGATGATGAGCACAACTTAAAATTAAAAACCACTTACCGGTTGTGAGTGGAATTATATATCATACCCGGTTGGTAATGATAAGTGCCTCGATATAAAAACCCACTATTTAGTGGTATTTTAATCATCACCACTTAGAGAAAGTGATGTGAAAATTATGCAGAAAAACTACTTACCTGTTGTAAGTAGATCATACCCGGTTGGTATAATGAGACTTCCTCGAAGGAAGTTGAAAACCCATTCATCGGTTATGAACGGAGATGTCCTTATACCAGTTAGTATAATGGATAGTGAAAACCTATTTTGTCGGAAGTGCTCTCCCTTGACTGTGTGCCAATGCTTAAACTATTTGGGAGACCTTCTTGATGGGAGCTCGAATAGCTCTTATAGGCTGGGGGCCTCGGTTTTGGAACTTGAGGGCTAGAATGCCCAAATTTTTTGAAAATCTCATACAGTGGACCAATGCCAGTTGGCACGAGCAGGAGCTCATAAACAAACATGATATATGTGCCATAAAACTTAATAAGTGAATTGTTTGGCCATGGTACCAAGATAGGACCGACATGCTCAGTCAACTAGCGGCAGTGCAACATGACAGGTCGACGGACCAGTCAAGACAAACAACTACGAGTTGAGTTAAGAGTCGGGGTCGTAGGACCAGTGGCACTACAAATTACATGGCACTGTGAGTATGAGATCATCAAGACACCCATGAGGGGTAGTGATGCGTCCTAAGGGCACTGGACGACCTGGTGGCTATAAGGGCAGGTCGTCGTTCCAGGTGTCTGTGCGAAATTTAGAGTAGCACCAAGCGCATGAGACCAGGGTGGGGACAGGATGAGGTCTCTGTCCTCATATGGACACGAAGAAGCAATTTCGGGATTGAGGGTCGAATGTCACGAACATCCACTCATTCTCAGGGTAGAAGTGGTCGTGCTTTTATCCGGGTGGCAAGAAAAGTCACTTCAAAGCCACTAGCGGGTTCAGTAGTGATACTGATTTGCGAATGTGTATAACCTTCATGATGAAGGATGTGTGTTGGGTGATGACACACCGGTAACTATGAAATAAATGGAAAAACCCAAGAGAAATTTTAAATGAAGGGATTTTTGAAAAGAAAGGAGTTTGGCACACTCTATATAAAATGTTTTTCTTAAAAGTTAGAAGTAGACTTTTGAAAACCCATTCACTGAGTAGTCGTACTCACCCCTTCCCTTATATCCCTTTCAAGAAATCCCGGAAAGCCTACACTGAAAGACCATCAACTAAGATGCATGTCAGACAGGTATGTAAAGTTTAAAAATTTAATGTAGTTTTGATTATGCTATTCTAGGAAATGGTGCAGGTTTAAAGGACGCCTTACTCTTTATGGTTTATAATAAGGGGAAACCCTTTAATAAACCGGGAGAATGGCGAGTTGTTCATGGGGATCTGACCAAACTGGGTCAGGGTGTGATGTCCACAGCCCACCTACAGTTGAATTAGAGTGAAAAGGTAAGTCAATTTGGCTCCCCTCTGTAAATTCTGATTGGTGCTAGAGAGAGAACCGGCAGAATTTTGATGACTAAATTCTAATTCAATTTGGCATCAATTGATGTAATTCTTAATCATAGGAGAAACCTCAAGATGATAGATATTTGCCCAGATTGAAAGCTCGGACCGCCGTGCCCCCAACGGTAAGCTTTCGAAGCTTTCCCTCTCTAATTCCAGTTTTCCGACGAAGCTCCTTTTAAGCTAATTCCAGCATCAAATCATGCGATTCAAAGTGCAATTGAATCGTATGAAGGTGTAGGAACTCCAATCTAATATCAATTACAACAATTAAACTCAATTGATCGGTCAATTTGATTAAATCAAATTCGACTGAGTTAAAAGGTTGAAATTAGGGGAAATTTGGGAATTTCAAAAATTTGAGGGACTAAAGCACAATTTCATAAAATTAGAGCCAATTGGGCATGATAAATATGTTGGAGAACCAATTGGGCAAATTTTGGAATTTTTTGGACAAAACTTACCATTTTTGTAAAGTAGAGGCAAAATGGTAATTTTGGAAAAGTTGGAGACCAAATTGAAAATTTAGGAATTTAAACTGGTTTTTGTGAATTTGAATAAATTGAGGTCCCAACATGAATTTTAAAAGTTTCAGGACTCAATTTGAGGAAAAACTGACATTAGGGACATAAAGTTAAAGAAAAATAATTTTAGGAACCTAATTGCAAATAAAGGAAAAGTTTGGTTTTCTCATTAATTTAGGGTGAATGGGGGCTATTAGGCCAAAGGATAATGAACAGGAGTGTTCATATCGTATAGGAACATGAAGTACCGAGAACGCCAGCTTAGACAAGTTCGAGTAAGGACAACAAGCCAACTAAGAGGATATTCACTGCACTATCGGGTGAGTGGGATTTAATATCATACTTGGTTAGAATGATAAGCACCTCATAAAGAAAAACCCACTGCTAAGTGGTATTTTAACCATCACACCTAAGAGGAGTGATGTGGAAATCATATGGAAAAACTACTTACCGGTGGTAAGTAGATCATACCTAGTTAGTATAATGAAACTTCCTAGAAGGAAGTGGAAAACCCACTTATCGGTTATAAGCGGAGATGTCCTCATACCCGGTTGGTATGATGGACAATTAAAAAAAATTATTTTGTCGGAAGTGCTCTCCCCTAACTGTGTGCCACTCCTTAAAATTTTTGGGAAACCTTATTTATGGGAGCTCAAATAGCTCATAAAAGCCGGAGGCCTTAGTTTTGGAACTTGGGGGCTAATATGCCCGAATATCTATGAGTTAAACTACACCTGTAAGATAGGTATGAAAAGTTTAAATTTTGTGTAGTTTTGATTAATGTTATTCTAAGAAAGGTATAGGTTTAAAGAACTCTTTACTCCTCACAGTTTAAAGAAGGGGAAAACCCTCAATAAACTGCAAGAGTGGCAGGTTGCTCATGGGAATTCGACCAAATCGAGTCGAGGCGTGACAGCCTAGGCTCTTTAGGACCCTTTTAATTTTATGACTGTTATTTTCTATGGTCCAACATTAAATTAAACTATGTTTTATATCTACAATCACTTAGTTGTATGATGGAGTGAAATTGTTATTTAAATTCCTCATGTAGACTTGGGTTTTAATTCTTTTTGTATAACATAATTATATTGGTACTTTAAACATCTTAATAAAATCATATGCGTATTTATTTGATAATGGTACGACCTCAACTCTCAAATCCCTTTCTCGTTTATATTTGTTTGGAAATTAATTTTGTACATTTATATATATACCCTTATATGTAAGCATATATTCAACATATATATATATATATACATAATTAACACTTATATATATTGTAAAACCTGTCCCTTAAAGACAAGGAAACCAGGGAAAGAACCAGTCAACCCAGGTGAGAAAATCAAAATGGTTCACGAACCCCGACCACCAGAGAATAGGAAAATTAGAAATTTTACAACTCCTAAGTGACTCAAAGAGTCATAAAAACCTTGGAAAGGGGCTTTAGGACAATTTGGGAAAGAAAACATAATTGGCTCAGGTGAACCGGATCTGAACCGAATTGAATTGGTTTGGACTGGTTTGAACAATCATTAAACTAGATGCTAAATTCATTTTTCCAGGTGGCTTAGAAAATTCAAATTTGAGAATTGAGGTCACCATTAGATAGATAATGAATTTAGATAAATTTAAAAATTTTTAATTTTGAAAAACTCGATCGAATTGGACCTGAACCGACCAGTTTAAGCATTGAACCCGATTCGAACCGGTTCGGTCCGGTTTGGAACAGTGACATCTTCTTCCTTAAGATGACAGCACTATTCACTCACCGGAAAATCGAGAAACGTCAACGAAGATGAAAAGTCTCTGGTCAGGGAGTTTCAAGCAATGAATGACCGTCATAAAGGCACTAATCGGAAGGCCAAGAAGTTCCCGAGCTTCCTATATAAAGAGTCACTCCTCATTCATCCTCCTCACACCTGAAAACTCCTCTCTCCCCCTACTACTCCATTTTTTTAGTGAAGCTCAAACAAGAGCTCCGACTTGGGCATTTTTCTCAGCCAAATAAGGTGAGGTCGGCTTCATTGGATTCAGGGAGAATTCAGCTATCCAATGGTAGTCTCCATTTGCTCCAAGGGTCACTAGAGAAACGTCGGCATGATCGAATAGTGAAGCAGCTCCTACGAACCGAAGCTGCCCAATTTTGACTAAGTTAAAAATGGCCAAATCGAGCCCTTCTCAGGCCAAACCAAGCTCTTCCAACACTTCCACAGCTCTCACACGATTGAATTAGAGTTGAAAGGTAAGCGGATTTGGCTTCTCTTTGTAATTTCCGATCAGTGTTAGAGAGAGAACCGGCGAAATTTCACTGACCAAATTCTCCCTCAATTCATCATGAATTGATGCAATTCTTGATCCTAGGAGGAACCTTAGGTCAAGAGTTATATGGCTAGATCAAAAGCCCAAACCGCCGCACCCCCGATGGTAAGCTTTCGAAGCTTTCTCTCTCTAAGTCTAGTTTTTCGACGAAGCTCCGTTTGAGCTCAAATCGGATCCAAATGGCGCGATTCAAAGTTCCATTGAATCATGTGGAAGTGTAGGAACTCAATTTTACCTTCAATTTCAACAATTAACCTCGATTGATTGGACAATTTGATGAAATCAAATTCGGCCAGGTTGAAAGGGGGAAATTGGAAATTTCAAAAATTCGAGGGACTAAAGTACAATTTTCTAAAATTGAGGGCCAATTGGGCATGGAAAAGATGTTGAAAGACCAATTGGTCAATTTTTGGAATTATTAGGGTCAAATTTACCATTTTTGTAAAGTAGGGGCAAAATGGTAATTTTTGAAAAGTTGGGGACCAAATTAGAAATTTGGGAAAGTTGAACCCCTTTTTGTAATTTTGAATAAATTGAGGCCCCAAAGTAAAATTTAGAAGTTTCGAGACTCAATTTGGGGAAAATTTGGCATTAGGTACCTAAAGTTAAAGAAAAAGAACTTTAGGGACCTAAATGCAAATAACTAAAAGTTTGGGCATTTTATTCATTTGTGATGAATGAAGGCTATTATGTCAAAGAATAATGAACAAAGATGTTCATATCATGTAGGAACATGAAGTACTGGGAATGCCAGCAAAGACAAGCTCATGTGGAGGCAAAAATTTGATTAAGAGGAATTCACTGCATTATCGGGTGAGTGAGATTTTCACATCATACCTAGTTGGGATGATGAGCACCTCGGAAATAAAAACCCGCTACTATGTGGGATTTTCATATTCATCTGGATGCGGTGATGTGAGAAAATATACGAAAAAACTACTTACCATTTCTAAGTTGATCATACCCGGTTGGTATGATTAATTTCCTCGAATGAAGAAAACCCGTTCATCGGTTATGAGCGGAGAAGTCCTCACACCCAGTTGGTGTGATGGTCTGCTCGAAAATTATTTTGTTAGAAGTGCTCTCCCTTGACCATGTGCCACTGCTTAAACTTTTTGGGAGACCTTCTTGACGAGAGCTCAAATAGCTCGGATAGGCCGGAGGCCTCGGTTTTGGAACTTGGGGGCTAAAATGTCCGATTTTGAAAATCTCGTACAGTGGGCCCAAGGCCAATTGGCATGACCAGGAGCTCATAAAAAAACATGAAATTAAGCCATGAAAACTTTAATGAATGATCTGTTTGGCCATGGTACCAAGACAGGATCGATATACTCGATGGACTAGCGGTAGTGCGATAAGATAGGTTGACGGACTAGTCGAGACAAACGGCTACAGGTTGAGTTGAGGGTCGAAGTTGTTGGACCAGTGGCACCAAAGATTAAATGTCTTATGAGGAAAACTATTGTTTTGTGCATGCACTGAGGTTCGAGACCATCCAGATGCCCAAGAGGGGTAGTGATGTGTCCTAAGGACTATTGGATGACATGGTGCAGATAAGGGTAGTTTGTCATGCCAGTAGTTAGAGAAGCTCGACATAGCTTCATGCCCATGAGACCAAGGTTGGATCGGGATAAGGATATGAAGTATTTTTGGTCTGAGGGTAGGACCTCAAAGACGTTCACTTAGACTTCGGGTAGAAGTTAGAGACTTCTATCATGGTGGATGGTAAAGACACTCTGATCCACAAGTGGGTGCAGTCGGCCTAACTACATCACGTGAATGTGTGTGATCCCTTCATGAGGAAGGGCGTATGTTGTTTATTAAACACACCGAATATGGAAATAGGAAAGAGGTTATGAAAACCGTGTAAAGGATTTGAGAATCATTGGAAATGAATTGGTAAACATTGGAAGAAGGTTTTGATAAACCGAAATTTGAAGAAAAGCATTTTTAATGAAATGAGGAGTCTGACACACTCCAATTAAAATTGATTTTTTTATGAAAACTCTCACCCAACACCCATTCACTGAGTTGTCGAACTCACCTCCTCCCTTTACCCCTTTTCAGGAAACCAAGAGAAAACTAACCTTAAAGATCTATTGGTAGCTGAACCTTAAGGCAGATATGTAAAATTTATATTCAATTTTTATTTATGTTATTCTAGGAAAGGTACAGGTAAGAAAGACGCCTCATACCCCACGGTTTGGAAGAGGGAAAAACCCTTGATAAAATTGGAAGAGTGGCGGGTTGTTCACGGGGATCCGACCAAACCAGACTAGGGCGTGATATATATAATATTTAATTTCCGCTTAAATTCAATGGACTTAACTCAATTCCATCGAGTTATTTATTTCAGTCAAAACAACACTTTTCATTTTATTTTAAATCAAATTTATTCCAATTATATCAATTGAATTTTAAACTTATAATACAATTCCGAAAAAATTTCCACCTGAAATTTCAGGTTACTAAAAACACGGTGTGATAGCGGTGGTCCAAGCTTTTGATTTAAGGAGGTAGCTCTTGTCCATAGGTTTTTTCTAAGATCAAGAATTGCTACAATTGAAATCAATATGAGGGTGTATTTTATTAGTGAAATTCGACACTTTCTCTCAAACATCGATCTATAATGACGGAGGAGGGCTAAATTGGCTTACCTTCCAGCTTTGTTGAGGCCGTGTGAGGGCCATGAGGGCATTGAAGAGGCTTGGTTTGGCTGGAGGAGGTCTAAATTTGGTTGAATTCAGCTCGGCCAAAATAGGGCAGCTTCAGTCCGTTGGAGCTGCTTCACTGTTTGATTCCTCCGGCACTTCTCCGACGGTCCTCAAGTCGAAAGGAGGCTACTATCAAGTAGCTGACTTCCCCCGGAGTATGTAAGACCCGACCTTGCCTTATGAGGCTAAGAAAAGTGCCCAAGTAGGAGCTCTGGTTTGAGCTTCACCGAAAAATGGAGCACTTGAGAGAGAATGGCGATTTGAGGTGTGTGGAGGATAAATGGAGAGGAGCTCTTTATATAGGGAGCTCAGGGACCCTCTACCCGACCACTTTCCATTTTGGTTAAGCTTATCCTCACCCGAAAATGCCCTGATCAGAGCAAATATTCCTTTGCCAGAGAAGGAAAGTTTTTGAACTGATAAACGATGATGTCATCTTGAGAAAGAAGACGACACTGTTCCGAATCGGACTAGTCCGGTCCGACTAGGCTCAATGGCAAAAATCAACTGGTTTAGGCCCGATTCAACCGATTTTCTTAAATCTAAAAATTTCTAAATTCGTCTAAATTCATTTCATATCCAATGGTGGCTTCAAATTTTCAATTTGATCACTTTAAGCCACTAGGAAAAATGAATTTAGAAACCATTTCATCTATAGTTCAAATCGGTTCAGGTTCGGTTCATCTTGAACTAGTCTGGTTTTCTCTTCTAATTTGTTCCATGGTTATTCTCCATGATTTTTATGACTCTTTGAGTTATTTGGGATTTTCCAATTTCCCATTTTACCCCTTCTTTACCAGTTTTGGTTTGTTAACTAGCTCAGTTTTCTCTTTTTAATCAACCAGTTCTTTTCTCGATTTTCTTATCTTTAAAGGAACAGGGTTTACATTACCAATTTTTCTAATTGGCTCAAAAACTCTATTTAGCCTCTTAAGAAGGCCCCACAGAAATCTTATTATCAATTGGGTTCTCTAACTTTTACTTATTTACATTTTAGTCTCTGACCTTTAACACGTGGCCAAACCACCTCCAAAAATTCTCAAACTAAGGTATATGGTTCTCTAGCCTCCCTCTAGTCTATTGTAACCTATGTTCATCCAGGGTAGGCTCAAACAGTGAAGATCAGACTTGATTATAAACTGTAAATAGAATGAACACGAGTCTGGTCAAGGTCGGGAACTCACTAGAGACAACACTTTGGTTATTGGCACCAGTGCAGTTCGAAAGTTGGCTTCTCAAGTAGTTTGTGTCCACTTGAATTGCATTGATTGGAGGTTTAAGTGATATGAAATGCTCATTTTAGTCAGCTTAGTAATTTATCATGAAATCCAAAATTTAAAGGATTTAATTATACCTCTACACTTACCCAAATCATATGATACTGGTGCCAATGGAAAGCTGGTGCTACAAGGATTCTATTAAATTTTTCTCAATCTTTGAGTGTCGTCGAGGCCATCAAAAATTGCTCTTGAAATAGATACTCTATTTCCGGTCAGCTTGGTTCTGATACTGTGCTATCTCGTCGATGCCAATAAAAGGAGAGTTGAGGGTTGAGAGAGGTGACAATGGAAATCTCTCATACGTGGCTTTCCAATGAAACTAAGATCGCCTGAGGTGGTGGTCGGACGACGGCACAATACTAACTAGAAGTCTAATCATTGAAAATGAGAGATCCTCATGTTTTAGAGAGAATTATGATCCAAAACCAACAAGAGGACATCTAAGCTTTATATGGATGGATTTTAGACTTGTGTGACTATCAATCCATAGCTTCCTTATGTCATTCATAACATATAGCTCTATGAATGAATTAATTCCCAAAGTTATGTTTTAGATTTTTGGATGGGGTTTATTAGGTTATATCCAGATCGATGGATCTATTGATGGGCGGGAAAAACAACGTGTGCGTGCATAGCTACATGTGTATGCGCTCGGAGTGATGCGCTAACCTGTCTACATTGTAGCGAACCAGTTTCTAACGAATTTGTCACATATTCAGTCATTTCTTGGCTAGTTCACACCTTTTTTCAACTGATTCTTGACCAAATAAAAATACCTAAAAATCTATATTTAATTTCCTATTGAATTGACACAAGAACCGTCCAATTTCGATTTGTTTAACCCTTTCTAAAAATCGGAGGATTTGTGACGTGAGTCAGCCCGAACACAATTCGAACCGGTTCTTTCCCATGGTTTTCCCAATTCTTGATTTTGGATCCCATGACATTTCCTAAGGTCTCTCATGACTTATTTCATCCCTCTAAGACTTTCTATCAAACATTTTTCTTCGCACGATTTGATTTGACCTCCCGATTTATGTTTCCTTTCCAATTTGATCCAATTTCTTAGTTTGGTTCGACTTAGTTTTCAGTTTGGGATTTCATGTTATCACAACACGTGTTCTACCCATTTGGGTACTTCAACACTATTTCGAACTAGTTTCCATCGAATTATTTGGTCGATTTGACTATTTATTTACTGGTTCACCTTCAATTCGACCAAATCTCGGCCCAATGAATCTTTCTAAAAAAATTATGTTCATTTCCACATTAAATGGACCTAAAAATAGCTAAATTCTTATTTGTTTAGTACTTTCTAAAAATCAGAGGTTTGTAACCCATGTTGGTCCAATCCCATTTAGAACTAGTTCTTGCTCATGTTTTATTTTCCAATACTTTATTTTTTATCAAGAGATGTTATTTAATGGTATTTCTTGACCACCATCCTTGATTTAGGTAATGATTTAAACTAATTTTTAATAAGGTTAATTTTTTAATCCTAATAGGATTTTTCTTTCTAGTTTAATCTGATTTTTAGTTTAATTCGATTTGATTTCCGTTTTAAGATTCATGTTGTTACATGATAAATTTTTTTACCATGGAAACCGTTTACATAGAAAATCTTAGTATTTGGCCTTTTGCCTATATTAATGAGGCAATTAATACTAATGATGACCATTAAAAACCATTTTGTACCTAATTTATACTAATGTTGGAATTTATGGCTTAATGGTGCTATTTAAGATATATTATTGAAAAATAATTATCATAAATAATTTTTCAAACTAGAAAATATGATGTGAAATTGTAATATAATATAAAATTTATTTAAGAAAATTATTATGCAACACATTTTTAGTGAGAATTGAACTTCCAATTCACTAACCTTTAATCTCACATCTCCCTCTTCAAATTCACTAACATTTAATATCACTCTCCCTAACTAGTAGAATGTGAAGAGAACTTAGAAACATATGTGCTATGAGGCCTAACTACACCATGGAGATATATGACTTTGTAAACTCAAGAAAACTCCACCAAAGCCTCTCCTACCCATTGTCATTATATATTTGCACCTTTGGTGATATTTGCAAATTTAAATGCATTTTATTGCAAATGTTCAAAATTTATGAAAAATGTTGGATAAAATTTTTATTACAAAACTTGTATTATGTCTATATTACTATAATGCCAGTTTAACTAATATAGGATAAGTAGTGGTATAACAAATATGTCACATGCACGACCGGAGATTTGAATGCTTGAAATTTACAATATTATATATATATATATATATATATATGAAAAAGCAAAATTTTGAGAGATAAATTTATTAGAGTATAAGCCTAAATCACAAGAAAACAAGTCAATAAATTATATAAGTGAAAATTTTATTTATAAAATTATAATAATACTAAAATATAAAAAAAATAATCTTGAATATAAATATCAAATATTTTAACTATTTAATGTTATATTCTAATAATCTAAGATATCCCAATATTTTCTCAATATTAAATCAAATAAAATATTTATTTTAAAATATTATAAACTTGATAAACTAAATGTAACACAATTATAATATTTTTAAATATTATTTTGCTAGTTTTCATTTATTTATTCATCTGAAAATTAAAGTGAGCTATTGAGTTTAACACATGAAAAAGATGGTACAATTCTTGAACGAAGATAAGAAGTCAACAAATTGATATATGTTGAATGAAGTGGAAATTCGTTCAAAAAGACAAGATAAGAAAATTGTAGTAAAAAAATTTATATATTGTTGAATAAGTTAAAGTAAATGTTATTTATGTAGAGGTTTCATCAAATAGTATTATTAGCTAATAATATATTAAATAATATGTAATGTAATTCTTAAAATATTATATTCTTGTACAGAATAAACTTCTATAATGCTTATCTTTTACACGATACGTGTAGAAGGAATAAAAAGCAGGAAAGTAAAAATGAACTTTTGGTTAAATAGGGATACGGTAAAAGACCTACAAGGCTGTATGTATAAATTGTGACCCTTCGCAGCTACAGAAATCCGAGACATCCTCTCCATTGTCTTCTCTGTTTGTGCTTCCCCTCTCTGTAACCTCCCTCCATTGGAGGAAGGAAAGAAGAAAACAAGAAGAAGAAGACTCTTAGTATGCTCTAGCATCTTCCTCTCTACTCTCCCCTAGTCCCTATTCTATACTTTCCTCCCCACAGCTAATCCGATCAGTAGATCTTCCTCCAGCTATGGCGCAGGAGCCCTTATCAGCAACCCTAGATTCCGGTGATCGATCTCGCGGTCCCTCCCCTGAGGGTGATGTCTCTGCGCTGACCAGTTCCTCTTCATCCGATCCGTCTCTATCCCGGAACTCGTCCTTCAGCCGCCTCAACGCTCAGGCACCCGAGTTCGTCCCGTCCCCCAGGCTGCAACCACCGGATCGGCCTGATCTGGTACCGGCGCCGCGGATTGCGGTCCCTCCGCCACCTCCTCCTGGGATGCTACATGTGTTCCACGTCCCCGTTCAGCATCCCATGGTTAATCAGCACCAGTTCCATCCTCATCACGTGCCTGCTCAGTATCACAATCCTCACCACCATCAGCCCCAACAGAATCATAATAAGCACCACAATCAGCACCATCACCACCATCAGAAACCGCATCATCAAAATCAAGCTCAGGCAAGGCAGGACCATGGTGCCACTCCCGTGGACGGGCTGTCAGACGAAGCTATTCAGAAGATTCTGAATCAGGTTTTACATTAACTGTAACTCCTTAATTTTTAGCTTACTAAATTCAGGTGTATTGGTTGTTCCAATACTCTAATATTTATTTCTTTTTCCCGAAATATGTGATTATTATTATTATTGTTTGAATGGTCACGTTACTTGTACTCGTCTTAAGGACACTAGAAATCATATTCTGAGAAAAAGACCTTTCTAATACTGAAACTTCCAAATGCGTGATTCTGATCATAAGCCAGGTTTAACTGGCTTGAGCTACTAATGTTTATATCCTTAACTTGTTAGATGTTACCTTCTGTGTGTAATCAAGTTAGTGAATAGTAATATTAGTTTTTGTGGTATACAAACTGATTTTTACTATATTTTGTCCTGCTATATTTTCAGTTGCACTGTAATTTGATTTTTTTTAAATTGTAGGTGGAATACTATTTCAGTGATCTGAACTTGGCTACAACTGATCACCTAATAAGATTCATTAATAAGGATCCTGAAGGCTTTGGTGAGTCTTGTTTCACTTATTGACATTACTGATCTACATATATAAACTTTTAGAGATCTTTTCTATGATCTAGTACCTGCCCTAGGTCTATTATATATCATTGTTAAGTTCTCTTGTTACTCGGTTTGAAATTTTCTTTTATTATATGTTTTATGCAATAATATTGAAATTCTAATAGCTAAATCCATCTTGTTAAGTGCCCATTTCTATTGTGGTCTCATTCAAGAAGATTAAGGCCCTTATAAGTAGCAATTCCCAGCTGGCTGCAGTCCTACAGAACTCATCAAAGCTTGTAAGTTGTGTCATTGTAGTGCCCTACATGACATGATTTATTACTCCTTATGATTTGATTTATATTATCGACTCCTTATGATTTAATTTATATTATCGCCTATTGTTGTTGACTTCTAACAGGTGGTTAGTGAAGATGGGAAAAAGGTCAGGCGGTTGCACAATTTGAATGACTCCGATATGGAGGAGCTGCAAGTATGTAAGCAGTGGCAGTTTTGTCTCGTTCCATCAATATTATGTTTTCTAATGGTATAACATTAAGTGATGAACAGGGCTGTGTTACTGCTCAATAGTATCTATTCTTGCTTATGTTATGCAAATTCTTTCTTTCTTTAAATAGTTTATTCATATTCTCACTATTTTCTTCTTTTAGATATTCTTATGTTGGTTATTATTCCTTTTAGATCTCATTACTTTGATTTTTACTGTGTCCAGTCTCGCATAGTTATTGCTGAGAATTTACCTGAGGATCACTGCCACCAAAACCTGATGAAAATTTTTTCTGCGGTTGGGAGGTCTGTCATTCATTCCTATTAGAGCAGTTGCATATTGTGCATAGTTTTTCAGAGTTTCAAACTGTAAGGAGTCATTGAGATCTGACAATCTAGGAGGTTCTCTTTCTAGTGTGAAGGCTATCCGTACCTGTCAACCTCTGGTACCAAATGCAAGTGGAGCTTCAGGATCCAGGTCTGGTAAGGGTGACGGCATGCTCTACAGTAACAAGGTAATGAGATGTTCTCTAACCAGCATCTGATTTCCAAATGGTGCCTTTACCTTGAAATTTCATGTCTAGTCTGATAATTTCACCAAGATGGTTCCTTTCATGAGATGGTCTTTAGCACCTTTCTATTTTCTATGTGACTTCTACAGTAGATATCTGACTTGTCTATTGAGGTTTCATCTCAAAACAATAATTGATTGTCTCAGATACATCTATACATAAATTGGTTCCTTCAGTTGAGAGATTATGTGTTGGTTTCTTTTGGGTCTGTGCCATTTCTCTTTTTTTTTAAATTTCTCAAGGAAAAACTTCTGGACAACAGTGGGATCATTTTACATGGGGCAAGAATTCTCTTATGTGGAGATCTTTTTTTGCACAATGAAAAGAAAGCCTCAACATAAGTAAAGTTCATATTTTGCACCTTCGAAATTACTGAGAGTGAAAAGTCAAGTCCTTGGAAATAAATCTTTTTATATATTGCATTCTCTGATTTGGTTTGTACTGTATTTCATGTAATTATTTTGCTATATGTAATCCCATAGAAATCTGGAGATGATTAATTATTATTGCATGCTTCTTAGTTGTGGAGATTACTCTGGATAGCTTTAATTTCATTGTAATTGCACTTTTGAATATTGTTTTACTTCAAAATATCATTTGATATTTTCTAGTTCTATGTATTTGCAATATATTTCAGTATCTGTGTTTTCATTCATTTTTAGAAAGCTTCCTTATACATCATTATTTTTGTGTATAATGGACTAAATATATTAATGATTTTATGTCTTGCAGTTGCATGCTTTTGTGGAATATGAATCCATTGAACTGGCTGAGAAAGCAGTAAGTACTATGATTCTTTATTCAGTTGCAGAGTATCTGTGCAACACATTTCATCTTGGTAACATATGGATAAAATATTCACAGGTTGAGGAACTAAATGATGAGGGCAATTGGAGAAGTCGACTCAGGGTCCGATTGTTACTTAGGCATGGAGTAAGTTACCCGCTCTTCTCTTTATCATGACTAGTTTTAATTATTGTTTGTGAAAAACAATGTTGTCTTTTGTAACTATTTCTCGTCTATACATAACTGTCTCTAAACATTCGAACTGGCAGTTTTATCATGAAAAATTTGTGTTATGCTATTTATGGGAGATCTAAACAACCAGACAATGCTCCAAGTGTAATAAGATCACATTCAATTGGTACAACATTAGGAAAAACAATGAATTTGTATGCACCCCCACCGGGCACCTTTCTGATTGTTACTCTATTTGAGATTGTAGCTGATCAAATTTGATTTTGTTTGTTCTGCTTTGTTAGTCAAAGCCTGTGCAAGCACGTGGAAAGAAGGGCCATGATGGTGAAGAAAATGTTGAGGAAGATGATGCTCTTACATCTGAGCAGCAGCCAACTGAAAAACAAATGGATGATCCAATTGAGCAACCTGATGGTCACTTGCAGGGGCAAACAGTTAGTTTTCTTCCTTTGATATATCTGATTGCATGAACTGAATTGTTATGTAATCCTTCATTTGATATTTTTACAATTTAAGCCTTCAGGTTGTTTTTTGAAAGAAATGGATTGTCTTAGGAGTCTGTAAATCATGTACCATCTTGGAAAGAATTTATCACCTCTTGAGAGAAATACAGTTATTGCATACATTTTATCATAGTGAAAAAGACATTTATTCCCTATGCAGATAAATGGGCTTACTTCATAAACAATGATTTTCTGTTTATAGTTTGGTGATACTCATGGTGCATAAGCTTTTGGTGCTTGCCTGATGACCAAGACTGGTCTATTGTGAAGCCATAGATTGTTATTAGATTGTTTTCTTCATTACTTAAGTTAGTAACTGTGTATTCACAAACAAGGAAGAGAAATGCAGTCTCAAGCTACCTATCTGATGCATTCATGTTGTTGCACCACAGGGAGAGGAAAATACGATTGAGAAGGAAGGTGGACAAAGGAAAGGTCGGGGAAGGGGTCGAGGGAGAGGCCGTGGACGAGGCCAATATCATTATCACAACAATCGGGGTGGAGCTCCTGCCCCTAATATTGGTACAAGTGAGGCACCTGCTTTGGCAAAGCAGCAGCCTCCTGGACCCAGAATGCCAGATGGTACTAGAGGTTTTGCATTGGGCCGGGGGAAGCCAGCTGCTGTTAATATTGTATAACCCCATATCACCATCAGATGGAGATCCTTCTAAATCAAAGGTGTTATTCTCCCTCTTGTTTGCTTGTTAACATATGAAGCTGCATGAACTTGTGAGTTTGTCTTGGTGATTGGGGGATAAGGGAGTGGGGGTGCGGGCGAGGAAGAGCTACATGGACGGGCAAGACTGACGATGTTATTTTGGACAATTTTCCTTTATCTGTTGTTTTATGACAATGTAAAACAAAAAACAAGCATAACAAGCTAAAAGAAAAGGGAAGTGTTATTTTGAACTCCTAGAGACATGTGAAGCTTTGTTTGATACATGGACGGGCAAGACTGATGATGTTATTTTGGACATTTTCCTCTGTTATTTTATGACAATGTAAAACAAAAAGCATAGAAAGCTAAAAGAAAAGGGAAGTGTTGCCATCAGAACAAAACTCGAGAGACATTAAGCTTTTGATGCTGAATCTCTTAGTACCAATATTGTGATTGAAAAGATTTTGGCTCTTATGACTATAAACATTATGATCTCTTGGTGTTGGACATATAGCAATAAGTTAGATATTTGTGGAAGCATTAGTTTCAGCTCATATATTCATTTATTATATATATTTGTGCTATACTACACTTCTTTAAAATCTTTTATTTATTATATATAAATAGAATAGCCAAATCTTGATTTAATACAATTGCAATTTATAGGGAGCTAAGAGACAAATAGATAATTTTCATAAGTTGGTATAATTTTCTCGTGCATACCTATTTAATAGTGCAATAAAAAAACTCCTAGAGACATTATCTAATGGATACTTTTATCTAATAACTCGTGTCCACTCTTCATAAACGAAGAGATACATCTTACAATTGATTGTATGGCACATGAAGTGGTGATGCATAACCCATGAAGAAGCCTTACTAGATGCATAACCCATGAAGAAGCCTTACTAGCCGAAAGAACTAGGATTTAGGGCTTGTTTTAGTTCATAAAGAGAGTGATTTAATACACTATAATTTCTTGAAATGGGAGCTTACAAACAAGTTAAATTAGTTTAAATTGAGCTTGAAATAATCTTATTAATGGGAAATTAATGATTGAGAATTATACAATTAGAAATATAATTAAAATAGGATCAAGTAACATTATTATTTAATTTTTAGAAAGGACTAAAAAAGGGGAAAAGTGTAAATAAATAAATTTAGAAAAATAAAGAAAAGAAAAATAAATTAGCAAATCAGTGGAACTAGTTTAATAAAGGTTAAAACTGGTCTGAAACGACGAGAAAGTTAGTGGGATTAGCAGGAAACTAGTCAATAGACTAAACCTATTTTGCTTTAGGTTGATTTATCGGTCAATGGTTCTGTATAACTCGTCAATCCCTTTTATGTTACAGTGGTGGATAAATTCACTTAATTAAAACCAAAGGTACTAATGCACAAAATAGAAAAGTATGCTATATTTTTCAATGAAAATTTTATTTAAAATCATAGGGTGCCCAAAAATGGTTTCACAATTAACTTAGAAATATAGTAGTTGAAAAGTAGTAAGTATAACCTTCGTATGCAATTAAAAAAATTCTACCTTGAGTTGTGTTCGTGTAGAGATGCTTCCTATTCTTTACTCAAGTCATCTCGGATTTTACCTCTAATGGTTTTGGAGGAGTGGCTGAACTCACAAATTAGTGAATGAGTTACTAACGTTAGACCATTTCATGACTTATAACCTCATATATCGAATGAAACTTCCTAGAATGGATACTTACTATCGGTTTACAAAACCCCTAATTTCATATTTCTTTGGTTCAGCCCCTCGAGACTCCTGTCTCATGCCACCTGTAACCATAGTCTCACCTTATGGTTTGGTCCACTTTCATATCCCCTAAACAATTAACACAATAGCAATTGATGTCGTCCTAAGGACTAACCCTATATCGCAAGCACTATATTGGGTGGCACCAGTAGTAGCTCAAGGAGTAGAGGTGAGTGGGTATTGATGATGAGTTTGGTTGGACCAACCAAAAAATAAGTTATATGCTTGATTGATTGAATATGAGTATAAAGTTTTATTTATAACTCATATAAGAAGTGAAAAATGACTAACTTCATGCACATTAAAAGAAAGAACCGAGACTTGGGTAAATGGCGTAAATACGGTTCCAAGGAACCATGGAAATTGTTGGGGTTTGAGCCATGTTTGTGACTTGGGAGATGGCCAATGACCAAACATGCTCCCAAACATGTGTTATCACCATGTCGTATACTGACTTAACATCCAAGGCATGGAGTATGTCGTGGGACCCGAGTATGGGGCATGATGCCCACCGTGTGATATGAGGAGATGATCGAGAGACCGACGGGACTCCCATGATTTATTAAATTATGTGGGGAGTCGGTCCAGTGAAGGACCAATCTCCCAAGTATATTCATGTTATAAGCATGTTGATTTAATAAATGACTATTCTGTGTAATTTGGGAAGACGGACGAGAGACACACCGAGCTCTCGATAATGAGTTGCGATAAGTACCATTACGTGACCTGGCCATGAGCGCCAAGGGTATGACCATGTGTCATGGTATTTCTTGTTGTGAATACCAATATAGTAGGGGGTGGGGTGATGGATGCACGCTTGAGAGGTTTTGTCGTTGCCCAAGGGAAACTGAAAAGGAGATCAGGGAGAGTTGATCTTCTATCACGCCCTGACCTAGTTTGGTCGAATCCTCGTGATCAACCTGTCGCTCCCTTGGTTCAAGAGTGGTTTCCTCCTTTCTTTAATCAATAGGAGCCATGCATTATTTTATCCTTATTCCCTAGAATAACATAGATCAATATAATGCAAGCTTAAAAAAATACTTTTAAGCATACCAGACAAAAAATAGGTCCTAGTGCTTTCTTTAGTCATTTTACCTACTCTTGAAAAGGGATAGAAAAGAGGGGTGATGTCACGCCCCGACCCGATTTGATCGGATCCCCACGAGAAATCCGTCACTCTCCCGATTTGTTTAGGGTTTCCCCTTTCTTTAACATGGGAGGAGTAAGGCGTCCTTTAAACTTGTACCTTTCCTGGAATAACATAAATCAAACTGTATAAAATTTAAACTTATCATACCTGTCTCACAAGTGTAGTTTAACTCGTAGTCTTTGGATAGGTTTTCCTCGGGTTACTTGAAAGGGGTATAAGGAAGGGGATGAGTTCAACGACTCAGTTAATGGGTGTTTAAAGTATGATTTTTAAAGTAGTTTGAATTGGAATGTGTCAGACTCCTTATTTTCCTTTAAAACATTCCATCCTCAAATCTCGATTTTCATAGTTATTTCTCATCACAATGGTGTGTTTATCACTCAATACACGCCCTTCGTCATGAAGGGAACACACATTCGCAGGGCAGCACGTCCACTGCACCCACTTGTGGCGTTGGAGCAACTTTACCGGCCATCTAGATAGAAGCACTTCCACTTCTACCTTGAGATTGAGTGGATGTACGCGACATCTAACCCTCAATCCCGTAAACAAAACTCCGTGTTTGGAAGAGTACAAAGACCTCATCCCGTCCCCACCCTAGTCTCATGTGCATGAAGCTACATCGAGCTTCCAAGACTGTTGGCATGACTAGCTACCCTTAGCTCCACCATGTTGTCTAGTAGGCCTAGGACGCATCACTACCCCTCTTGGGTGTCTTGACGGTCCCATAACTCAGTGGATGCACAAATCAACAGTTTTCCACATAAGCCATTTAATTTGTGCTGCCACTAGTTCAATGGCCCCGAACCTCAACTCAACCTGCAGTTGTTTATCTTGACTGGTCCGTCGACCTGTCATGTCGCATTGCCGCCAGTCCATCGAGTATGTTGGTCTTGTCTTAGTACCATGGCCAAACAAATCATTCATTTAAAGTTTTCATGGCTTAAAATATGTTTGTTTATGAGCTCCTGCTCATGTCAACTGGCCTTGGGCCCACTGTACAAGATTTTCAAAATCGGGCATATTAGCCTCCAAGTTCCAAAACCGAGGCATCTAGCCTATCTGAACTATTCGAGCTCCTATCAAGAAAGTCTTCCAAAAAGATTAAGCAATGGCACACAATCAGAGTAGAGGACTTCTGACAAAAATAAACTTTTAGTTGTCCATCACATCAACTGGGTGTGAGGACATCTCCGCTTATAACTGATAAGCGGGTTTTCTACTTCCTTTTAGGAAGTTTCATCATACCAACCTGATATGATCTACTTACAACCGATAAGTAGTTTTTCCACTTAATTTCCACATCACTTGTCTCAGGTGTGATGATTAAAATACCACTTAGTAGTGGGTTTTCATTTCTGAGGTGCTTATCATCCCAACCGGGTATGATATAAAATTGCACTCACTCGTAAATGCAGTGATCTCCTCTTGACCAGTTCTTTGTCTTCACGCAAGTTTATCCTTGCTGGCGTTCCTGGTATTTTGTGTTCCTACACAATATGAACATCCTTGTTCATTATCTCTTGGATTAATAGCCTTTATTTATCTTGAATGGATGAAATACTCAAACTTTTCGATTTATTACAAATAGGTCCCTAAATTTCTTTTTCTAACTTTAGGTCCCTAATGCCGATTTTCCCCAAATTGAGTCCCAAAACTTCTAAATTTCACCTTAGGACCTCAATTTATTCAAAATCACAAAAAGTGGTTCAAGTTTCCCAAATTTCTAATTTGGTCCCCAACTTTTCCAAAATTACAATTTTGCCCATACTTTACAAAAAATGGTAAGTTTTGCCCTAAAAATTCCAAAAATTTCCCAATTGGTCCTCTAACATCTTTATTATGCCCAATTGGCCCTAAATTTTATGAAATTGCATTTTAGTCCCTCAAAATTTTAAAATCCCCAATTTTTCCCCAATTTAAACCTTATAACTCAACCGAATTTGATTTCATCAAATTGACCAATCAAATGAGTTTAATTATTGAAATTGAAGTTAGATTGGAGTTCCTACATCTTCATATGATTCAATTGCACTTTGAATCGCACGATTTGACATTAGAATGAGCTCAAATGGAGCTTCGTCGAAAAATTAGACTTAGAGAGAGAAAGCTTCGAAAGCTTACCGTTGAGGGCGCGGTGGTCCAAGCTTTCGATTTGGGTAGATAGCTCTTATCCTGAGGTTACTCTTAGAATCAAGAATTGCATCAATTAATGCTGAATTAAAGGAGAATTTGGTTAGTGAAGTTTCGTCGGTTCTCTCTCTAGCATTGATCGGAAAATATAGAGGGGAGCCAAATTGGCTTACCTTTCCGCTCTAATTCAGCTATAGGAGGGGTGTGAAGGTGTTGGGAGGGCTTGGTTTGGCTTGAGAAGGCTCGAATTGGCCGATTTCAGCTCGGCCGAAATAGGGTAGCTTCGGTCCGCTGGAGCTACTTCATTGTTCTATCACGCCGACGTTTCTTCGGCGACCCTCAGAGTAAATGGAGACTACAGGCATGTAGCTGACTTCTCCCCAAATCCAAAGAACCCAACCATGCCTTCTTTGGCTTAGAAAAATGCCCAAGTCAGAGCTTTGGTTCGAGCTTCATTAGAAAATGGAGCAGTAGGGAGAGAGTGGAGTTTTCATGTAAACCCCACCCTTTGAAGTTAAGGAAAACTAAGAAAAAGAACTGGTCAAGTTGAGTGAGAAATACTGAGCCGGTCCACAAACCAATCATCAGAGAACGGACAATTTGGGAAATTTACAAATCCCGAGTGACCCTAAGAGTTCATAAAATCTTGGAAAAGAACCTTAGGACAAATTGGAAGAGAAAAACCAGATCGGTTTAGATGAACCGAATCTAACTAGATTAAACCGGTTTATGAACCGAGTTGGTTCATGAACTAGAACCGATAGAGAAAGGGCAAACCAGGGAATTTATGGATCCCGAGTGACCTGAAGAGTCACAATAGTCATGAAAAAAAACTTTAGAATGAATTGGAGATGAAAATCAAACATGTGTAGGTGAACCAGATCCAAATCGGATTGAATTGGTTTGGACCGGTTTGAACCACTATTAAACCAAATGCTAAATTCATTTTTCTAGGTGGCTTAAAAAATTTAAATTTGAGATTTGAGGACACCATTGGATAGAAAATGAATTTAGAAATTTTTAATTTTGAAAAATTCAGTCAAATCGAGCATGAACCGGTCGGTTTAATCTTTGAACCAGGTTCGAATCAGTCTGGTCCGGTTCGGAACAATACTGTCTTCTTCCTTTAGATGACAGCATTGTTCACTCACCAAAAAATTGAACAGCGTTGACGAAGCTGAAAAGTCTCTGGCCAAGTAGTTTCAAGCAATGAATGACTGCCATTAAGGCACTAATCGGACGACCAAGAATTCCCCGAGCTTCCTATATAAAGAGCCCCTCCTCATTCATCATCTCCACACCTGAAAACTCCATTTTCTCTCAACTGCTCCAATTTCCGACGAAGCTCGAACAAGAACTCTAACTAGGACACTTTTTTGAGCCAAATAAGGCGAGGTCGAGCTCTTTGGATTCGGGGAGAAGTTAGGTACATGCCTGTAGTCTCCATTTGCTCTGAGGATCGTTGTAGAAGAGTTGACATGATCGAATAGTGAAGCAACTCCAGCGGACTAAAGCTGCCCTATTTCAGCCGAGCTGAAATCAGCCAATTCGAGCTCTTCTCAAGCCAAACCAAGCCCTCCCAACACCTCCATAGTCCTTCTACAGCTGAATTAGAGTTGAAAGGTAAGTCAATTTAGCTCCCCTTTGTAAATTTTGATTGGTGCTAGTGAGAGAACCGACAGAACTTCGATGACTAAATTCTCACTCAATTTGGCATCAATTGATGAAATTGTTGATTGTAGGAGGAACCTCAAGACAAGAGCTATCTGCCCAGATTGAAAGCTTGGACCACCGCGCCCTTGACGGTAAGCTTTTGAAGCTTTCTCTCTCTGAGTCCAATTTTCTAGCGAAGCTTCATTTGAGCTCATTCTGACATCAAATCGTGTGATTCAAAGTGCAATTAAATTGTATGAAGGTGTAGAAACTCTAATCTAACTTCAATTTCAACAATTAAACTCATTTGATCGGTTAATTTGATGAAATCAAATTCGGCTAAGTTAGAAGGTTGAAATTAGGGGGAAAATTGGGAGAAATTTGGGAATTTAAAAAATTCGAGGGACCAAAGAGCAATTTCATAAAATTGAGGGCATTTTGGGCATGATAAAGATGTTGGAGGACCAATTGGGCAAATTTTGAAAAATTTAGGCCAAAACTTACCATTTTTTCCCTAATGCCGGTTTCTCCTCAAATTGAGTCCCAAAACTTTTAAAATTTATCATAGGACCTCAATTTATTCCATTTCACAAAAAAGGGGTTTAAATTTCCAAATTTCCAATTTGGTCCCCCAACTTTTTCAAAATTACCATTTTGCCCTTCCTTTACAAAAATGGTAAATTTTACCCCAAAAATTCTAAAATTTCTCAATTGGCCCTCTAACATTTTTATCATGTCCAATTGACCCTAAATTTTAGGAAATTGGATTTCGGTCCCTCAAATTTTTGAAAATTCCCAATTTCCCTCAATACCAACTCTTTAACACAGCCGAATTTGATTTCATCAAATTAACCGATCAAACACCTCTAATTGTTAAAATTGAGTTTCTCTATATTCATACGATTCCATAAAACTTTAAATCGTGAGTTTTAACGCCGAAACAAGCTCAAACGGAGCTTCGTTGGAAAAAGACTACAGAGAGAGAAAGCTTCGATTACTCATCGGTGAGGGTACGATAGTCCAAGCTTTTGATCTGGACAGATAGCTCTGATTCTGAGGTTCATCCTAAAATCAAGAATAGCATGAATTGATGCTGAATTGAGTTAGAATTTCATCATTAAAATTCTGTCGGTTCTCTCTCTAGCACCGGCCGAAAATTGTAGAGGGTAGCCGAATTGGCTTACCTTTCAGTCCTAATTCGGCCGTGGGACGGCTAAGGAAGTGTTGGGAAGGCTTGGTTTGGCTTGAGGAGGGCTCAAAATGGCTGATTTCAACTCGGCCGAAATAGGGCAGCTTCGATCCACCGGAGCTGCTTCACTGTTTCATCACGCTGGCGTTTCTGCGACTACCCTCAGAGCAAACAAAGACTATAGGCATGTAGCTAACTTCTCCCCAGTTCTAAAGAACCCGACCTCACCTTCTTTGGCTCTGAAAAGACCCTATATTGGAGCTCTGGTTTGAGCATCGCCGGAAAACTAAGCAATTGAGAGAGAGTGAGTTTTTCAGGTATGGAGAGAATGAATGGAGAGGGGCTCTTTATATAGGGAGCTCGGGGACCCGTTGGCTGTCTGTTTGGCACCTTTATGACAGACATTAATGGCCTGAAATGTACTGAATGAAAATGTTTCTTCTTCACCGGCGCTGCTTCGATTTTTCGACGAGTGAACAGTGCTGTCATCTTGAGGAAGAAGATGACACTGTTCTGAACCGGACCGGACCGGTCTGAACCGGGTTCAAATCCTAAACCGACCGGTTCACCCCTCATTCGACCAATTTTTTCAAATCTAAAAATTTCTAAATTCATTTTCTATCCAATGGTAGCCTCAAATCTCAAATTTGAATTATTTAAGCCACCTAGATAAATGAATTTAGGATCCGGTTCACCTAAACCGATTTGGTTTTCATCCCCAATTCCTTCACAAGTCCATTCCCATGTCTTTTGTGACTCCTTGGGTCACTTAGGGTCCATAAAATTCTTAGTTTACCATCTCTTTATCGATTTCAATTGATAAACTGACTCAGTCCTTAATCCGGTTCAATCCGATTCGGGTCCTTAAACCGATCTAGTTTTTCTCTCCCACTTTGTTCTAAGGTTCCTTCCCAAGGTTGATAAATCACTTCGGGTCACAAGGGATCCATAAATTTCCCTGTTTGCCCTTTCTCTATTGGTTCCAGTTCATGAACCAACTCGGTTCATAAACTGATTCAATTCAATTGGATCTGGTTCATTTAAACCGATCTTATTTTTCTCTTCCAATTTGTCCTAGAGTTCTTTTCCATGGCTTTTATGAATCCTTTAGATCATGCAGGAGTTGTAAATTTCCAATTTGCCCGTTCCCAATTGATCGGGTACATGAATCGCTTTAGTTTTCTTACTCGGTTTGACCGGTTATTTTTCCAGTTTTCCTTAACTCAAAAGGGCGGGGTTTACAACTTTCCCCTCCTTTTAGGAGTTTTGTCCCCAAAACTTAATTATCAACCTTGCATGAGGAATCATTTCTTTTGATGTCCCTCTAGTGTTTGCTTAACATGCAAACTCTTCTCTTGTTCTTTCAATTAGCCCTTTTTTTTTACATCCTTCACTTAAGGAAGTTTCTTTTCCTTTATATTATTTACTCCCTCCACAGAGTTTATCATAACTAGACATACCTTACTCTAGGGTATATCCTTAAATTCATATCTTTCTTTGCTTAGAGCAACATTCTTCCCTTTGAGATTCTGTACTCGATTGGGAATTCCAAGATAACTAATCATTCTCGTGTCTAGTTATCCTTTTGGTAGTTGAAACCTTTAGCTCGATGTTCTTTCGAGCGTTACGTACTTGTTTCCGTGGTTTTTCTTTATTATAACCTTTTCTTCCTATTTTGACCCTTCATTTGTTGTCTATTATAACTTTGGTCCAAATTTTTTTTATATTCGGCCTTGTCATGCTTATTAGCCGACTCTTCCTTACTTTGAGTCATATTCTCCTCGGGATTGTTGGGCTTACATGCCCCTTACAACATGGCATTTTCTAAGACCTATCTCTATTAATTAGATTTCTAGAACAACTCCTTGAGGGTCTCTCTTAGCTTTTCTACCTTTTAGGGATCGTATAACTTCATCCCTCTTTTCTTTTGATAGCATTCATGAACTATCCTTTTTACCATTATCCTCTCCTTCATCATGCCTTCGAAGTTATGTCTCATATAACCGCATGGATTCCTCTTACCTACACATCTTTCCCCAACTTCTTTATTGTGTCTTTTCGATTCCAATTGATTGGGTTTTCCAATACTATACCGACAAGTTGGGATTCATCCTTTCTTAAGTTCATCCTCGTTAACAATGATATCCTTTACTCAAGGATTTTACTTTGGCCTTAAACCACTCTTACTTGTTCATAATCATTTCACAATTCTTTATATTGAGTTGATTCCTTCCGGTCTACATGTCAATTTGGTTGGTTTGGGGAGTTTCCCTTTTTACGGTTTCATTCTCTACTATTTCCTTCAAAGTAGAGACTTTCACCTTAGGAGTTACATGTTTAACCTTCTTACCATTTCTTGAAGGTTTCCTTTCTTCATCTCCTTACACTCTTTCTATATTGGGGCATTTGACCACTTTCATTCCTTCATTGTCTTAAATTTTCCATTCCATCCCTTATTCCTTATTTGAGTAGCTTCCAATTATCGATCTTATTTCGTGTACTCCACCCTATGCCCAGCCATCCACTCTTTAGGCTCTATTATGTGAGTGTGGACCACAATCTATCTTGATATTAGTGGTTGTTCCCCCGTAACCACTTTTTATTTAGGGAGTTCACTTTCCCAAGGTTTCTCGGATGTTCTTTCCTTTATTTTCTTATTATGGGTAGTCTACCCATTCTTACTTGTTACGGCATCTATTGATGCTATCTTTCTACCTACTCGTTACTTGGGTTTAACTTACTCCTTAGGTTCTCCTAGTATGTTTCCCTTGGTTCTTTCACCTCACCATGCACTTCATTTGCAAGTTCGTCTCCTCATCCCTCGTCACTTGGTCCCATTACCTCTTAGTTGGTACATGTATCCCTCCTCAGGGTTTCCTTCCTTGGGTGAGATTCTTTCCCTTTCTCTCAAAATTCCTTCTTCATTCATTTTCGTATGTATATATCCTAGAATGAAATCCTTTGATGACATCCCCTTCCGTTTACCTTTACTCTTGAAATCTTACGGGTACATTCTTTGTACCCCATCCTCATTCCAACTTGTACCTGTGTACATGTCTATTCCCTTTAAGTAGAGCTCAAATCCTCCTTGTTTCCAGATCTCTTAATCATCCTACGAGAGGCTTACTTAATCTTCTCCTAGCTTTGAGTTTGGTCGTCAATCCGTTCTTGGCCATTGATCTCTTTAAGGATTTCCTCCATCCTTTTTTTCCTATATATTTGACCTTTCCACCTCTCCCTTCTTTACTAGAGATTAAATTTATGACATTCACGAAGGTTAGTTCGTTAATTGACTCCTCCATACTATTCTCCTTGTCTAATTATCTTGAGACAGTTGTCTCTCGAGTCTTCTTGTCCTCAATGCCCATCTCATTGCCCTTTTTTAGGGTGTAGTCCTTACTACTTCCCAGTCCTCCTTAAGGAGTCATTTATTCTCTTTAACTATCTTGTTGTTAAGGTTTGCTTCCTTCTGATATGTTGGTCCGAAACTTGACTTCTCTGCTTTTTCCAAAGCAAATTGTACTTATCATCCCTGAACATCCCATTTGTCGTCTAATGCTCAACTTGTCTTCTCTTGTAGAGATGCTTCCTTCCTTTCTTCTAGATGGCCGAAAATTTCCTCGGAATTCTCTTCATCTACCCTTTGTTTTATTTGTGATTGATTGAGGTCCTACCTCTAGTCCTTTTCCTCCCTCATCTAGTTGAGGGACACCATTACACCATCATTGAGGGACAAAAAGTTTTAGGAACTCAAAATTTACTTCCGAAATACGATTACCAACTTGGGGCTTTAGCTTTTCTTAAAGGAGATTGGGCCGGGAAGTACCTGCCGCTATGCTAAGATCTTGAAGATCTTCCTCCTAGGTGTGGTTGAAGTTTCGAGTAGTAGTCATATTTCATGGGGTGGATTACTTTTGGATTCATGTAGTTGTAGAGGCGTTGTTCTTGGAAGGTATTGTTCTAAATCCTTGCGATATGGGGCAATCCTTCACTTCATGCCCCATTTCCCTTACACCTATAAAAGGTTATCCTAATACTTGTCCTTAGTAGTGTTGAGCACTTTCTCGAGTAGTGTTCCTATTGTGCTCATCTTGTAACAAGTCATTTCCTTGCCCAGTAGTTACTACTAGAGTTCTCACTCCTTAGTCTCCTTGTCGGTTTTCTTTTCGAGCCTTCTCTGCCTACTAGTTTTCCCCTAAGAGTTCTCCTAGACTCTTTAGTCTTTTGGTTCATTTCCTTATTTGGGATGGATTTCTCCTCGGTCCCCGCAATTTGTTTGGTTACTTTTTTTGGGGCAATCTTTCTATAGTTGATGCGTAGGCTTACATCCTTTTTTTTTAGAGACATGGTTTCAGGTACTTGGAATTCTTCATTAATGGAGGAGTAAAATATGTTAGGGTCTTAACCATATTACAAAAAGGTGGTTATGAAATAGATAGAGGGCTATGGGGTGTTTGATAAGCATCCTCCATGGTAAGGTTATAAGCCCTAGCTGGTGTTCCTGGTTTCAAGCTTGGCTCCCTTTGTACTCGGGGGTGTGACCTCAACAGGTCCAAGCATCATCCTCTTGGATACTTTGTCATTTGGTCCTTGGGGATTTCTACCATGCCCCAAGCATTTGGGAAGCTTCTAGAGTTGTTTTCCTATGAGGACAAGGTGCTAAGTAGAGTCATTCCTAGTTTTCTTAGTTCCTCTCCTGGGAGCTATCTTAAAATTATAAGATAAATCCTATTAGTTACTATATTTTCTAGTCTTGATTATATATTCGAAGAAACATGCTCTGATACCACTCTAGTTGTCACGCCCCAACCCTATTTGGTCGGATCCCCGTGATCAATCTCCCACTCTTCTGGTTTATTAAAGGGTTTCCCCTTATTATAAACCGTAAAGAGTAAGGTGTCCTTTAAATCTGCACCTTTTCCTAGAATAGTATAATCAAAACTGCATAACATTTTAAATTAAACATATTTGTTTCACAGGCGTCTTAGTTGATGATCTTTAAGGGTAGACTTTCCGGGATTTCCTGAAAGGGATATAAAGGAGGGGGTGAGCATGACTACTCAATGAATGGGTTTTCAATACTTTTACTTTTATGAAAAAGATTTGTATTGGAGTGTGCCAGACTCCTTTCTTTCAAAAATCATTTCATTCAAAATCTCGAATTTTATCACATGCGTCTTAGTTGATGATCTTTAAGGGTAGACTTTCCGGGATTTCCTAAAAGGGATATAAAGGAGGGGGTGAGCACGACTACTCAATGAATGGGTTTTCAATACTTTTACTTTTATGAAAAAGATTTGTATTGGAGTGTGCCAGACTCCTTTCTTTCAAAAATCATTTCATTCAAAATCTCGAATTTTATCACCATTTCCTTATTTAATCACGGTGTGTCATCACCCAATACACATCCTTCATCATGAAGGTTAAACACAGATTCGCAGGTCAATACATCTACTGAACCCACTTGTGGCTTCGGAGCGACTTTTCCGGCCACCTAGATAGAAATACGTCCACTTCTACCCTAAGAATGAGTGGATGTACGCGACATCCAACCCTCAATCCTAAAATCGATTCTTCATGTTTGTATGAGGACAGAGACCTCATTCCGTCCCCACCCCAGTCTCATGCGCTTGGTGCTACTCCAAACTTTGCATGGTCACCTGGAACGACAAACTGCCCTTATACTCACTAGATCGTCCAGGGCCCTTAGGACACATCACTACCCCTCATGAGCATCTTGATGATCTCGTACTTATAGTGCATGCACAAACAATGTTTTCTTATCTTGCCATGTAATCTGTGGTGCCATTAGTACAACAATCCTGACCTTCAACTCAACCTGCAGCTGTTTGCCTTGACTGGTTTGGAGACCGGTTATGTCGCACTGTTGCCAGTTGACTAAGAATGTCGGACCAGCCTTGATACTATGACCATACAATTTACTTATTAAAGTTTTATGGCACATATATCCTGTTCGTTTACGAGCTCCTGCTCGTGCCCATTGGCATATGGCCCACTGTTCAAGATTTTCAAAACTGGGCATATTAGCCCCCAAGTTCCAAAACCGAGGCCCTCGGCCTATAAGAGTTATTCGAGCTCCCGTCAAGAAGGTCTCCCAAATTATTTAAGCATTGGCATACAGTAAGGGGAGAGCACTTTTGACAAAAATATGTTTTCACTATCCCTTATACCGCCTGGGTATAAAAACATCTTTGTTCATAATCGATGAAGGGATTTTCAACTTACTTCGAGGAAGTTTTATCATACCAATCGGGTATGATCTACTTACAACCGGTAAGTAGTTTTTCCGCATGGTTTTCACATCACTCCTCTAAGTTGTGATGTTTAAAATACCACATAGTAGTGGGTTTTTATTTCGATGTGCTTATCATCCCCAACCGGGTATGATATAAATTCCACTCACAACCGGTAAGTGGTTTTTAACTTTAAGTTATACTCATCATCCCAATCGGGTATGATGTTAATAAACCCACTCACCCGTTAATGCCGTGAATTCCACTAGGCCGGTTCTTTGTATTCAAGCGAGCTTGTCCTTGCTAGCGTTCCTAGTACTTTGTGTTCCTAGATGATATGAACATCTCGGTTCATTATCCTTCGGTCTAATAGCCTTCATCCATTCCAAATGAATGAGAAAGTCAACTTTCATTTATTTGCAATTAGGTTCCTAAAGTTATTTCTCTTAAACTTTAAGTCCCTAATGCAGGTTTTTCCTAAAATTGAGTCCCAAAACTTTTAAAATTTATCATAGAATCTCAATTTATTCCATTTCACAAAAAGGGGTTTAAATTTCCAAATTTCCAATTTCATCCCCCAACTTTTCCAAAATTACCATTTTGCCCTTCCTTTACAAAAATGGTAAATTTTACCCAAAAAATTCTAAAATTTCTCAATTGGCCCTCTAACATTTTTATCATACCCAATTGACCCTCAATTTTAGGAAATTGCAATTCAGTCCCTTGAATTTTTGAAAATCCCCAATTTACCCCAAATTGACCAATCAAATACTTCTAATTGTTGAAATTGAGTTTCTCCATGTTCATACGATTCCATAGAACTTTAAATCATGAGTTTTAACGTCGGAACGAGCTCAAACGAAGCTTCGTTGGAAAACAAACTATAGAGAGAGAATGCTTCGATTACTCACTGGTGAGGGCATGGCAGTCCGAGCTTTCGATCTGGGCAAATAGCTCTCATCCTGAGGTTCATCCTAGAATCAAGAATCGCATCAATTGATGCTGAATTGAGTTAGAATTTCATCCGTTAAATTCTGACAGTTCTCTCTCTAGCACTGACCGGAAATTGTAGAGGGGAGCCGAATTGGCTTACCTTTCAGTCCTAATTCAGCCGTGGGAGGGCTGAGGAAGTGTTGGGAAGGCTTGGTTTGGCTTGAGGAGGACTCAAAATGGTCGATTTCAACTCAACCGAAATAGGGCAGCTTCGGTCCGCCGGAGTTGCTTCACTATTTCATCACTCTCGTGTTTCTCTAGTGACCCTCGGAGCAAACGGAGGCTACATGCGTGTAGCTGACTTCTCCCTGGTTCTAAAGAACCCGACCTCATCTCCTTTGGCTCAAAAAAGACCCTATATCGGAGTTCTGGTTTGAGCTTCGCCAGAAAACTAAGCAACTAAGAGAGAGTGAGCTTTTTAGGTGTGGAGAGGACGAATGGAGAGGGGCTCTTTATATAGGGAGCTCGGGGACCCGTTGGCCGTCCGTTTAGCTCCTTTATGACAGACATTGATGGCCTGAAATGTACCGAATGGAAACGTTTCTTCTTCACCGGCGCTGCTTCAATTTTTCGATGAGTGAACAGTGCTCTCATCCTGAGGAAGAAGATGATACTGTTTCGAACCGGACTGGACCGGTCCGAATCGGGTTCAAAGCTTAAACTGGCCGATTCATGCTCGATTTGACCGAATTTTTTAAAATTAAAAATTTCTAAATTCATTTTCTATCCAATGGTGTCCTCAAATCTCAAATTTGAATTTTTTAAACAACCTAGAAAAATGAATTTAGCATTTGGCTTAATAGTGGTTCAAACCGGTCCAAACCAATTCAATTCGGTTTGGATCCGATTCACCTGTACTGGTTTGATTTTCATCTCCAATTCATTCTAAAGTCCTTCTGAGACATAAAGGCCTGAGGCCTCAGTTTTGGAACTTGGGGGCTATTATGCCCGATTTTGAAAATCTCGAATAGTGGGCCCTAGACTAGTTGGCACGAGCAAGAGCTCGTAAACAAACATGATTTATATTCCATGAAAACTTAAGTAAATGAATTGTTTGGCCATGGTACCAGAACATGACTGACATACTCAGTCAACTAGCGGTAGTGTGACATGATAGGTCTCTGGACTAGTCAAGACAAACAGCTGCAAGTTGAGTTGAGGGTCGGGGCCGTTGGACCAGTGTCACCACAAATTATATGGCATCATGTGAAAAATGTTGATTGTGCATGCACTGTGTTTATAGGACCTTTAAGACGCCTAAGAGGGGTAGTGATGTGTCTAAGGGCCCTGGATGACCTGGTGGATATAACGGTTGTTAGTCGTACCAGAAGCCTTGCAAAGCTCGACGTAGCTTCAAGCGCATGAGACTAGGATGGGGTTAGGATGAGGTCTCTGTCCTCATACGAACATAGAGAATTGTTACGAGATTGAGGGTTGGATGTCGCGAACATCCATTCATTTCAAGGTAGAAATTGATGTACTTCTATCTAGGTAGCCGGTAAAGTCGCTCTAATGCCACAAGTGGATTTAGTGGACGGACTAGCCTGCAATTGTGTGTTTTCACCTTCATGATGAAGGATGTGTGTTGGGTGATGACACACAGTGGTAATAAGATATAGTGATAAAAACCAAAATTGAAAATGAAAGGTTTTTAAAAGAAAATAAGGAGTTTGGCACACTTTGAATCAAACACTTTTCTAAAAGTTAAACTTTGAAAACCCATTTACTGAGTTGTTGTACTCACCCTCTCCCTAATATCCCTTTTAGGTAACCCTGGAAAGCATACCCCTAAGACCACCAGTTAACGCACATGTAAGACAGGTATGAATAGTTAAAATTTTGTGCAGTTTTTTATTTATGTTATTCCTGGAAAGGTACAGGTTTAAAGGATGTCTTACTACTTACGGTTTATAAATAGGGGAAACCCTTAGTAAACTGGGAGAGTGGCGGGTTGATCATGGGGATCTAACCAAACCAGGTCAGGGAGTGACATAAATACTTGGTTCCAACAACGAGGGAAGTTGAAACCTAGGTACATCAGTCACTATACCATAATCCAAAGGATAGGACTAATAGCATATAGACTGGAATTGCCTCCTCACCTATAGATAATACATGATGTATTCCACGTCTTGGTACTCCGGAAGTACTAGCCCGATCCTAGTCATGTGTTGAACCAACCCCCATCTAAGTTAGAAGATAACCTAACCTATCAAGTGGAACCGGTGCAAATCATCGACTAGAGACAATAAAACTTGAGGAACAAGAAGATTCCCATGGTCAAGGTTCTTTAGCAGAACAAAACAGAACAAGAGTAGACATGGGAAACCAAGAGTGTTATGAGGGATGGATATGCCCAATTTTTGGAATGTAAATGTTTTAGAGGATATAACCCCTAAAAGGAGGGGAGAGTTGTAAACACCATTCCTTTAAAGATAAGAAAACCATGAAAAGAACATGTTGTTTCAAAAGAGAAAACCGAGCCGGTTAATGAACCATAACCAATAAAGAAAGGGTAAAGTGGGAAATTTGAAAATAAAAAATGATTCAAAGAGTAATAAAAATCATGGAAAAGAATCTTGGAACAAATGGAAAGAGAAAACTGAACCGGTTCAAGGTGAACCTGACTTGAACCGGATTGAACTAGTTTGCACCATACATGAACTAGATTATAAATTTATTTTTCTTGGTGGCTTAAAGTGATCAAATTGAAAAATTGAAGCCAGCATTGGATAGGAAATGAATTTAGATGTATTTATAAATTTTTAGATTTGAGAAAATCGATTAAATTGGGCATGAACCGTCCAATTTTTGCCATTGAAACCGGTCGGACCAGATCGATCTAATTTGGAACAGTGTCGTCTTCTTCCTCAGGATAACAACAGTATTCATCGGTTCAGAAACTTTCCTTCTCTCATGAAGGAATATTTCCTCCGATTAGGGAATTTTTGGGTGAGGATAAGCTCGACCAAAATGGAAAGTGGTCGGGTAGAGGGTGTCAGATCCCCTTGAACAACCTGCCACTCTCCCAGTTTATTAAAGGGTTTCCCCTTGTTATAATTCGTAAAGAGTAAGGTATCCTTTAAACCTGCACCATTTCCTGGAATAGCATAATCAAAACTGCATGAAATTTTAAACTTTACATACCTGTCTCACAAGCATCTTAGTTGATGGTCTTTCAAGGTAGGCTTTCCGGGATTTCCTGAAAGGGATATAAGGGAGGGGGTGAGTACGACTACTCAGTGAATGAGTTTTAAAAGGTCTACTTTTAACTTTTAAGAAAAATATTTATATGGAGTGTGCTAGACTCCTTTCTTTCAAAAAAAATCCCTTCATTTAAAAATTTGGGTTTTTCCATTATTTCTTAGTTACCGGTGTGTCATCACCCAACACACATCCTTCATCATGAAGGTTACACACATTCGCAAGTCAGTATCACTACTGAACCCGCTAGTGGCTTCGGAGCGACTTTTCATGCCACCCGGATAGAAGTACAACCACTTTTACCCTGGGAATGAGTGGATGCACGTGACATCCGACCCACAATACCGAAAATCACTTCTTCGTGTCCGTATGAGGATAGAGACCTCATCCTGTCCCCACCCCAGTCTCATGCGCTTCGTGCTACTCCAAATTTCGTACAAACACCTGGAATGACGAACTGCCCTTATAGCCACCAGGTCGTCTAGTGCCCTTAGGACGCATCACTACACCTCATGGGCATCTTGATGATCCAGTACTCACAGTGCATGCATAAACAATGTTTTCTTATATTTCCATGTAATATGTGGTGCCACTAGTCCAACGGCCCCGACTCTCAACTCAACCCGCAACTATTTGTCTTTACTAGTCCGTTGAACTATCATGTCGCACTGCCGCTAGTTGACTGAGCATGTCGGTCCTATCTTGGTACCATGGCCAAACTATTCACTTATTAAGTTTTATGGTACATATATCATGTTCATTTACGAGCTCCTGCTCGTGCCAACTGGCCTTGGGCCCACTGTACGAGATTTTCAAAATCGGGCATTTAGCCCCCAAGTTCCAAAACTGAGGGCCCCGGCCTATTAGAGCTATTCGAGCTCCCGTCGATAAGGTCTCCCAAATTGTTTAAGCATTGGCACATAGTTAGGGGAGAGCACTTCCGACAAAAAATAGGTTTTTACTATCCATCATGCCGACTGGTATAAGGACATCTCCGTTCATAATTGATGAACGGGTTTTCAACTTCCTTCGAGGAAGTCTCATCATACCAACCGGGTATGATCTACTTACAACCCGTAAGTAGTTTTTCCGCATAACTTTCACATCACTTTCTCTAAGTAGTGATGATTAAAATACCACTAAACAGTGGGTTTTTATACTGAGGCACTTTTCATCCCCAATCCGGTATGATATATAATCCCACTCACAACTGGTAAGTAGTTTTTAAATTTTAAGTTATGCTCATCATCCCATTCGGGTATGATGTTAGTAAACCCACTCACCCGTTAATGCCGTGAATTCCACTAGACTGGTTCTTTGTATTCACGCGAGCTTGTCCTTGCTGGCGTTCCTGGTATTTCACGTTCCTACACAATATGAACAACCTTATTCATTATTACTGCCTTCATTCATTTCCAATGAAAGAGAAAACCCAAAATTTTAGTTATTTGCAATTAGGTCCCTAAAGTTATTTCTCTTTAACTTTAAGTCCCTAATGTCGATTTTTCCTCAAATTGAGTCCCGTAACTTTTAAAATTTATCATGGGACCTCAAGTTATTCAATTTCACCAAAAGGGGGTTTACTTTCCCAAATTTCCAATTTGGTCCCCCAATTTTTTTCCAAAATTATCATTTTGCCCTTGTGTTACAAAAATGGTAAGTTTTGCCCCAAAAATTCCAAAATTCCTCAATTGGTCCTCCAACATTATTTTCATGCCCAATTGACCCTCAATTTCATAAAATTGTATTTTGGCCCTTTGAATTTCGAAAATCCCCAATTTTCCCCCAATTCTAACTTCTTAACACAGCTGAATTTGATTTTATCAAATTGACAAATCAAAAGTTTCCAGTTGTTGAAATTGAAGTTGAAATTGAGTTTCTACATGTTCATACGATTCTTTAGAAATGTGAATCGCAAGTTTTAATGCCGGGACGAAATCAAACGGAGCTTCGCTGGAAAATGAACTATAGAGAGAGAAAGCTTCGATTACTTATCGGTGAAGGCACGACAGTCCGAGCTTTCAATCTGGGCAGATAGCTCTCGTCCTGAGGTTCATCCTAGAATCAAGAATCGCATCAATTGATGCGGAATTGGATTAGAATTTCATCATTGAAATTCGGTCGACTCTCTCTCTAGCACCGATAAAAAATTATAAAGGGGAGCTGAATTGGCTTACCTTTCGGTCCTAATTCGGCCGTGAAAAGGTTGAGGAAGTGTTGGGAGGGCTTGGTTTGGCCTGAGGAGGGCTTGAAATGGCCGATTTCAACTTGGCTGAAATAGGGCAGCTTCGGTCCGCCGGAGTTGCTTCACTATTCCATCATGTCGGCGCTTCTCCAACGATTCTCGGATTGACTGGAGTTTGCTATCAGATAGCTATCTTCTCCTCGGTTCTAAAGAGCCCGACCTTTGTTCAAGTCGAAGCTCTAGTTTGAGTTTTACCGAGAAATGGAGCAGTAGTGAGAGAGAGAGAGAAGTATTTAGGTGTGAGGAGAATAAAATGGGAATGAGCTCTTTATATAGGCGTAAAACCCGTGTATTAAATGGGAGAGATTTATTACTAGTATTAATATTGCCATAAATTATTGTATTAATGCCAATAATTTAATTTCGGTATTAAATTATTTGTATTAATTCCAATAAATTAAATTTCGGTATTAATTCCAATAATTTAATTTCGGTATTAAATTATTTGTATTAATTCCAATAATTTAATTTCGGTATTAAATTATTTGTATTAATTCCAATAATTTAATTTAGGTATTAAATTATTAGTATTAATTATAATAATTAAATATATATTAATTTATGGTTATTTATGATAAGGCGTACATACAAATTTTTTATCGAAATTTCGGGTTACAAAAAAATTCATACTTCCTCACACTACTCTCGGGCAATCACGCTTAACTTTAAAGTTCTTATGGAATCTAGTTCACCTGAACCACTTTGGTTTTTATTTTCTAATTTGTCTTAAGTTTCTTTTCCAAGGTTTAATTAACCCTTTGGATCACCTGAGAGTTGTAAATTCCCAACTTGCCCGTTCAGAAATAAACGAGTTTGTGAACCGGTTCTGAATCCTCACTTGGTTTGACTGGTTCTTTTCCTGGTTTTCCTTAGCTCAAAAGGGCGGGTTTTACAGAGGGTCTCCGAGTTCCTTATGTAAAGAGCTCCCCTCCATTCCACCTCAAATTGCCATTCTCTCTTAACTGCTCCATTTTTTTGGTAAAGCTCAAACCAGAGATCTGACTTGGGCATTTTTATTAGACTCAGAAGGCAAGGTCAGGTCATGTAGACTTCGCGGGAAGTCAGCTACCTGACAGCAACCTTCTTTTGACACGAGGACCGTCGGAGAAGCACCGGCGGAATGAAACATTGAAGCAGCTCTTATAGACCGAAGATGCCCTATTTTGGCTGAGTTGAATTCAGCCGAATTTAGACATCCTCCGGCCAAACCAAGCCTCCCTAACACCACCACAACCCTCACACACACCTCAACAAAGCTAAAAGGTAAGCCAATTTAGCCCTCCTCCATCATTGCACATCAGTGTTAGAGAGAGAAAGTGTCAAATTTCACTAATAAAATTCACCCTCATTTGAACTTCAATTGTAGCAATTCTTGATCATATAAGTAACCTCAGGATGAGAGCTACCTCCCTAGATTGAAAGCTCGGACCGCTGCCCCTCCATTGGTAAGCTTTCGAAGCTTTCTTTCTCTATGAACAGATTTACGGTGAAGCTCCCTTTGAGCTTATTTCAAACCCAAATGTTGTGGTTCAAAGCTCAATTGAATCATATGGAAGTGTAGGAAATTATCCATGCAATTAATTAGAGCAATTAACCCTGATTGAGTGGTATGTTTGAAGAAATCAATTTCAGTCAGTTTGAAGAGGAGAAATTGAGGGAAAATTTTGGAGAAAATTGGGGATTTTGAAAAATTGAGGGACCTCCATGCAATTTCTCAAAATTGAAGGCCAATTGGCAATGAGAAAGATGATGGGGGACCAATTGGTCAATTTTTGAAATATTTGGGGCCAAATTTCTATTTTTGGAAAGTAGGGGTAAATTTATAATTTTTGAAAAATTGGGGACCAAATTGGAAATTTGGAAAACTTGAGCCCCTTACACAAATTTGAGTAAATTGAGGACCCAAAGAGGATATTGGAAACCCTAGGACTCAATTTGGGGAAAAGATTGCATTAGGGATCTAAAGTTAAGAAAAATGAACTTTAGGGACCTAAGTCCAATAAACCAACAATTTTGAGCCTAGTCGCTCATACGTGAGAAAACAATGGTTGTCATGCTGAACCTTAATTAATAAAGATACCCAAATCGTGTAAGGACATGAGAGACTGTTACGCCAGTAAGGAAAAGCTAACATGGACTTGGAAGGTGACTAGGGACGAACACGTCACGGTCAACAGGTGAGTGGATTTAATTATACATCATAAGTGCTTGGGATGGTGAGCACTTTAGAAATGAAAAACCACTTGTGAGCGGGATCATTTCACATCATACCCAGTTGGGATGATGAGCACTATTTTTAACGGATAAAATCTACTTATCGGTTGTGTCATGCCCCAACCTGGTTTGGTCAGATCCTCGTGAGCAACCAACCACTCCCTTTGGTCCATCAAGGGTTTCACCCTTTCTAAACAGCGAGGAGTAAGACATCCTTTTACCTGTCTTTCTTGGAATAGCATTATACAAAACTAAGTATTTTAAAATAGACATACATCTCTTCTTACTGTTCGAAATTAAGAGGGTCTTTAAGGAGGGTCTTTCCTTGGTTACCAGAAAGGGGTAAAAAGGGTGGGGGTGAGTTCTACAACTTAGTGAGCGGGTGATGGGAGTGAGATTTAAAGAAAACAACTTTAATTAAAGTGTTCCAAAATCCTTATTTCTTTTAAGAAGTATCTCTCCTCAAATTCTAGTTTTTCAAAACCTCTTTCCATTTGCAATTAGGTGTGTTTAGCATACAACACACGCCCTTCATTAGGAAGGGTACGCACATTCGCAGGTGCAGCTCGTCCACTGCACCCACTTGTAGCTCGGAGCGTCTTTACCGACCACCAAGATTGAAGCCTGTCCACTTCTAACCTAGGTCTGAGTGAATGTTCTCAACATTTGACCCTTAGACTTGAATACCACTCCATGTCCATATGAGAACATAGACCTCATTCTGACCCCACCCCAATCTCATGCGCAAGAAGCTACTCTGAGCTTCCTAACTGACTGGCATGACGAACTACCTTTATCTCCACCATGTCATCTAACAGCCCTTAGGATCCATTGCTACCCCTCTTGGGCGTCTTGATGGTCATGTACCTCAGGTGCATGCACAAAACAATAGTTTTCCACATATAGCAATTTATCTTTGATGCTACTTGTCCAATGGCCCTGACCCTCAACCCGACCGCAGTTGCTTGTCTAGGCCGGTCCGTCGACCTGGCCCTAACACACTATCGCTAGCCCATCGAGTATTGTCGGTCCTGTCTTGGTACCAAGGCAAAATCACACATCTATTTCATTAGAAATTTCATGGCTTTATATAAATCATGTTTGTTTACAAGCTCCTGCTCGTGTCCACTATCCTTGGGCCCACTACACATGATTTTCCAAAAATTGGGCATTTAGCCCCACAGGTTCAAAAACCGAGGCATTTGGCCTATCTGAGCTGTTCTAGCTCCCATTAAGAAAGTCTCCCAAATGGTTTAAGAATCAGCACACAGTCAGGGGATGATAACTTCACTTACAATCGACAAGGAGTTTTCTCCTTTCTTCAAGGAAGTCCATCATACCAATCGGGTATGATTTTCTCTACTTACAACTGGTAAGTAGGTTTTAGCTTAGTTCGCCCATCACCCCAACTGAGAATGATGTTAAAATCCCACTGAGAAGTGATTTTTCATTTCTAAAGTGCTCACCATGCCAACTGGGTATGATGCAATATGCCCACTCACCCGATGATTGTGAGATGTTCGTCCTAGGTCAGTTTGCCAACTCTACGCAAGCTTTCTCTTGCTTGCATTCCGGTCACACATGTCTCTACATGATTTGGGCAGCCTTAACAATTACATTTTAGCATAATAGCCTAGGCTCACAATTTATCGATTAAATGCACTCAGGTCCCTAAAATTCATTTCCCTTAACTTTAGGTCCCTAATGCCAACTCTTTCCCCAAGTTGAATCCCAAGGTTTCCACAATTCCCTTTGAGTCCTCAATTTACTCAAAATTGTATAAGGAACTAAAGTTTTTCCCAAATTTCTAATTTGGTCCCCAACTTTTCCCAAATTACAAATTTGCCCATACATTCCAAAAATAGCAACATGAACACAATTGTTCCAAAAATCGACCAATTTGGTCCCTCAACATCTTTCTCATGGACAATTGGCCTCCAATTTTGGGAAATGGCAAAAAGGTCCCTCAATTTTACGAAATCCCCAATTTTCCCAAAAAATTTCCCCCAATTTCTCCCCTTTAAACAGACCGAATTTGATTTTTTCAAATTGGTCATTTAATCGATATTAATTGCTCAAATTGAAGGTATGGATCAGTTCCTACACTTTCATATGATTCAATTGAGCTTTGAACCATGTCATTTGGGTCCGAATTGAGCTCAAACGGAGCTTTGCCGGAAAACTTTGCGTAGAGAGAGAAAGCTTCGAAAGCTTACCGTCAGAGGTGCGGTGGTTCGAGCACTCTATCAGGGAAGGTAGCTCTCATCCTGAGGTTCCTCCTATGATCAAGAATTCCTATAATTGACATCAAATCTATGGAGAATTCTGTCAGTGAAGTTTCACATTTTCTCTCTCTAACTCCGACCTACAACAACTGTAGGGGGCCTAATTGGCTTACCTTTCAGCTCTATTGAGGTCGTATGAGGGCTGTAGGGGTGTTGGAGAGGCTTGGTTTGGCCAGGGCAGGGCTGAACTTGGCTGATTTCCGCTCGGCTGAAATAGGGCAACTTTAGTCCGTTAGAGCTGCTTCACTATTTGATTCCATTGGCGCTTATCCGGTGGTCCTCGGGTCAAAAGGAAGGTACTATCAGGAAGCTGACTTCCCCCGTAGTCTGTAGGACCTGACCTTGAATTATGAGGCTAAGAAAATTGTCTATATCGGAGCTCTAGTTTGAGCATCACCAGAAAATGGAGCAGTTGAGAGAGAATGGAGATTTCAGGTGTCTGGATGATGAATGGGGTGGAGCTCTTTATATAGGGAGCTTAGGGACCCTCTGCTCGACAACCTTCCTTTTTGGTCGAGATTATCCTCGCCATGAAATGACCTGATTGGAGCCATTTTTCCTTCCCCCGCGTTATCAATTACTGCATTGAACGAACAGTGTAGTCATTTGAAGGAAAAAGACGAGACTGTTCCGAACCGGACCGGACCGGTCCGACTGGTTCAATGTGTAAATCAGCCGGTTCAGGCCTAATTCGACCGGTTTTTTCAAAATTCAAAATTTCTAAATTCATCTTAATTAATTCTCTATCTAATGGTGGCTTTAATTCCCTAATTTCAATATTTTAAGCAACCTAGAAAAATGAATTTAGAAACCGGTTCAATCTAGTTCAGTCTGGTTCACCTTGAACCGGTCTAGTTTTCCCTTCCCAATTGTCCCAAGGTTCTTTTCCATTCTTTTTATGACTCTTTAAGTAACTTGGGATTTGTCAATTTCCCAATTTACCCTTTTCTTATCGGGTATGGTTCATGAACAGGCTCGATTTTCTCTTTGGAGTTGACCGGTTCTTTTCCCGGTTTTCTCATCTTTAAAGGACAGGGTTTACAAATCTCCCCTCCTTTTAGGAGATTTTTCCCCAAGACTAAATTTGCATCCTTTGCTTCGGGAATAATTTCCCTTGATGTCCACTTGGGGTTTGCTTGACATGCTAACACTTCGATTGTTCTTTCACTTAGCCACTTTGTAAAATGTACTTAAGGAATTTCTTTTCCTTTCCATTGTTTACTCATTCCATGGAGTTTATCATAACTAGGAATGTCTTATCCACTATTCCAAAGGCACATCCTTAGGTTCACTTCTTCCTCTACTTAGGGCAAGATTCTTCCACTTGGGGTTCTTGCCCAAGACTTCAAGATTGGGAGTTCCAAAATACCCAATTTTTCACGTGTCTAGTTATTCTCTTGATCCTTGAAACCCTTAGCTCGGTGTTCCTTCAAGCTTTACGTACTTGTTTTCATGGGTTTTGGTGTTATCGCCATTTCGTCCTATTTTGGCCTTTCCTTCATCCGTTGTTTATTACAACTTCGGTTCATGATTCCTATTTGACCTCATCATGCTTAACTAACTGACTCTTCCTTACTTGAGTCACACATTTTTTTTCTAGGTATGTTGGGCTTACACGTCGCTTACAGCATGACATGTTCTAGAATCTATCTTTATCCATTAGAATTCTAGAATACTTCCTTGATGGTTGTTCTCAACTTTCTCACCTTTCGGGAATCGTATAACTTTGTTCCTCTTTTCGTCTGCTAGTATTCCTTGACTACCTTTACCATTATCCAATCATCCTTCTTACCTTTGATGTCATGTCTTACATAACCGTGTTAATTTTCCTTACCAACTCGTCCTTTCTCAATTTCCTTATTGGGTTTTTCCCGGTTTCAATTTCTTGGGTTTCCCGATAACTTATCGACACGCTGGGATTCTTCCCTTCTTACTCAAGGACTTTCCCTTTCCTTAATCCACTCCAACTCTCCCGTGACCATTTCATGATTCTTTATTCCGAGTTGATCCCTTTTTATGGTTTCCTTCTCTACTATGTCCTTCAAAGTAGAGACTTTCACCTTAGGAGCTACATGTTCAACCTTCTTACCATTCCTTGAAGGTTCCTTCCCTTTACCTCCCTACACTCTCTTTATTTTTGGACAACTGCCCGCTTTTAATTCTCCATTGTCTTAAAATCTCCATTTCATCCCTTATTCTCTATATGAGGAACTTCCTATTATCGGGTTTTATTTTGTGTATTCCACACTATGCTCGGTCGTCCACTCTTTAGGCTCCATTAAGCGAGATTGGACCACAACTAGTTTTGATGTCAGTGGTTGTTTCCCTTAATCATTTCTTAATTTTAGGGCTTATTTCTCCAAGGTTTTTCAAATGTGATTTCCTCTATTTCCTTATTATGGGTAGTCCACCCCTTTCTTACTTGTACGACATCTTTTTATGCTAACTTCCTACTTACCCATTCCTTGGGTTTTAACTTACTCCTTGGATTCTGGGTAAACTTCCCTTGTCACTGGTTCCATTACCTCCTAGTTAGAACATGTATCCCTCCCCAAGGTTTCCTTCCTTGGGAGGGTTCTTACTCTTTTCTCCTGGAATTCTCTTTTCATTCGCCCTTGAGGACATCTAACCTTAAGTGATATCCTTTGGTGTCATCCTTTGGTGCCATCCTTTCCTACTTACCTTTACTCTTGAAACCTTGCGACATATCTTCTGTACCCCATCCTCATTCTCACTTGTACCCCAGTACACATCTATTTCTTTTAGGGAAAGCTCACACCCTCCTTGTTTCAAGATCTCTTGACCATCCTACGAGAGGCTTACTTAACCATCTCAGGGTTTTTGGTCGTTAACCTAGTCTTGGCTGTTAATCTCTTTAAGGATTTCCTTCATCCTCCTTTTCCAATATTTTGGCCTTTTCACTTCTCCTTTCTTTGTCGGCGCTTAAATCCATGGTTCTCCCGAAGGTCAGTTCGTTAACTGCCTTGCCCCTACTATTTTCTTGTCCAACTGTCTGGGGCAGCTGACACTAGAATTTACTCATCCTTGATGCCCATCCTATTGCCCTTCTTACAATGTAATATTTACTACTTCTCGATCCTTCTTAGGGCATCATTTATTCTCCTTGACCATCACGTTGTTACTCGTTGTTTCCTTCTGCTAGGTTCATCTAAAATACCTATTTGGCTCCTTTGCTCTTCTAAAGCATGTCACACTTGGCCATCCTGATACACCTTAACCACTTATGCCCCTTTATGAGGTTCCTTATTTCAGGTTAAGCCTCTTATGATCCATCTGTCGGTTCCTTAGCTTGGGAATTTCCCTTTTATAGTCTCACTTCCTACCTTTATCCTTCTACCTAGGGACTTTTGTCCTGGTAGTTTCACGTTCAACCTCCCTAATGCTCCTTGAAGGCTTTTTCTTCTTTCCTTTCTTACACCCTTCTAATATTGGTATGGTTGTTCGTTCTTTATCCTTCCTTATCCTCCATCTCCCTTTTTGTTCCTTATCCTCCCTTCGAGGGACTCTTGATTATAGATTGGTTCCTAGCACACTGTTTTATATCATGTCGTCCATCAATGGTCCTTTCGAGGGGTAGTTAGTCACCCCTCTAAAGTTCCATTCTTCACTCTTACCATGCCCTACCCTAGAGTTACTGGAGGATGCTTTATGTGTTTTCCCTTTTTGAGGTGTTCTAGGTGTACTTCCCATGTATCTTACTTCCTCTCTAGTTGACCTTCTTAAGAAAAAGTTTGAATATTTCTCTTTACCTTGATATTTCTTGACTTCTTTGCGAACATCTTACTTGACCCTCTCCTTAAGGAAAAATCTACATTTGGCTCCGTTTGGGTTTTCTTAAGGTCCTACCCTTGGTCTTCTTCCCGTGATGCTTCCTCATGTCATTGAGGCACACAATCGCATCATTGAGAGACAAAAAAAAATTTTAGGAACTTAAAATTTTCTTTATTCACCTTTGAAGTAGGAATATGGTTTGGGGTTTTAACTTATCTTAAGGGAGATTGTTACAATGACGGGTTAGGAAGTAGTCACTACTATGCTAGGGTCTAGAAGAATTTCCTCCTAGATGAGGTTGAAATCCCTAGCTGAAATCATGGTTCTTGTGGTGTTATCCCTTTAATCTTCGATAGGTGATGAGGTGTCCTTATTGGAAAGTATCGCTTTGATTACTTGCGGTGTGGGACAGTCCTTTGCTATATGTCTAACTTTTCTACACTCATAACAAGTTCTCTTGGGACCTATCCTCCGTAATGTTGGGCAACGTCTCCTATAGTGTCCCCATTGTCCACATCTATAATAGTTCATCTCCTTGTATGAACCTTTGTGGTTCCTCCTATACTTCGAGCATTGTGGGGCCTTTCTAAGGGATTGCTGGTGGTTCAGTGCTTCACCGTCCTTGAGCTCGATCACCTTGAAGGTTTTCTTGTCGAGTCTTCTTCTACCATGGGTTACACCAAGGGTCCTCCTATACTCTTTAGTTCCCTGGTTCATTTCCTCCTTTGGGATAGGATTCTTTCTAGTTTTCGGGGTGGCTAGGGTAGCACAGATTTGTTTGGCTACTTTTCTTAGGGCTATTTCCCTATCATCTTACTATTCCAAACTAAGAGGGTCTTTCCTTGGTTACCTGAAAGGGGTAAAAAGGAAGGGGGTGAGTTCTACAACTTAGTGAGCTGGTGATGGGTGTGAGATTTAAAGAAAACAACTTTAATCAAAGTGTTCCAAAATCATTATTTCTTTTAAGAAGCATCTCTCCTCAAATTCAAGTTTTTCAAAACCTCTTTACATTTGCCATTAGGTGTGTTTAGCATACAACACACGTCCTTAATTAGGAAGGGTACACACATTTGCAGGTGCAGCTCATCCAGTTATGGCTCGAAGCATCTTTACTGACCACCAAGATAGAAGCCCATCCACTTCTACCCTGTTTTTGAGTGAATGTTCTTGACATTTGACCCTCAAACCCAAATACCACTTCATGTCCGTATGAGGACAGAGACCTCATCCCGACCCCACCCTAGTCTCATGCCCAAGAAGCTACTCTAAGCTTCCCGACTGACTAGCACAATTTATCGATTAAATGCACTTAGGTCCCTAAAGTTCATTTTCCTTAACTTTAGGTCCCTAATGCCAACTCTTTCCCCAAATTGAGTCCCAAGGTTTCCATTCCCTTTGAGTCCTCAATTTACTCAAAATTGTATAGGGGCTCAAGTTTTCCCCAAATTTCCCATTTGGTCCCCAACTTTTCCAAAATTACAAATTTGCTCATACTTTCCAAAAATGGCAATTTGTCCCCAATTGTTCAAAAATCAATCAATTGGTCCCTCAACATCTTTCTCATGGCCAATTGGCCTCCATTTTTGGGAAATTGCAAAAAGGTCCCTCAATTTTACGAAATCCCTAATTTTCCCCAGACTTTTCCCCTAATTTCTCTCCTTTAAAGTGACTAAATTTGATTTCTTCAAATTTCCCATTCAATCAAGGTTAATTGCTCCAATTGAATATATGGATCAGTTCCTACACTTCCATACGATTCAATTGAGCTTTGAACCGTGTCATTTGTGTCCGAATTGAGCTTCAACGGAGGTTCGCTGGAAAATTGTAAGTAGAGAGAGAAAGCTTCGAAAGCTTACCATCGGAGGTGCGGTGGTCCGAGCTCTCTATCGGGGAAGGTAGCTCTCATCCTAAGGTTTCTCCTAGGATCAAGAATTGCTACAATTGACATCGAATTGAGGGAGATTTCTATTAGTGAAGTTTCGCATTTTCTCTCTCTAGCTCCAACCTACAACGACTGAGGAGGGTCAAATTGGCTTCATCTTTCAGCTTTGTTAAGGTCGTATGAGGGCTATAAAGCCCGTCCCTTTATAAATAATAAAATTGGTAAAAAAAAAACTGGTCATTTCAAAAATGAAAATTGAGCCGATTCATGAACCTTAACCAATAGAGGAAGAGCAAAATGAGAAATTTACAAATCCCGAGTGACCCAAAGAGTCATAAAAACCATGAAAAGGAACCTTGGGATGAATTGGAAGAGAACACCAGACTGGCTCAAATGAATCGGATTGAACCTATTTGAACCGGTTTCAACCATCATTGAACCGGTTTCTAAATTCATTTTTCTAGGTGGCTTAAAATATTCAAATTGGGGAATTAAAGCCACCATTGGATAGAGAATTAATTTAGATTAATTTAGAAAATTTTAATTTTGAGGAAATCGGTCGAACCGGGCCTGAACCAGCCAGTTTAAGCATTAAACCCGGTCGGACCGGTCCGGTTTGATTCGAAATAGTGTGGTCTTCTTCCTTTAGACGACAACATTGTTCAGTCTAGTTCACCTTGAACCAATCTGGTTTTTCCTTCCCAATTGTCCTAAGGTTCTTTTTCATTCTTTTTATGACTCTTTAAGTCACTTGGGATTTGTCAATTTACCATTTTCTTATCGGGTATGGTAAATGAACCGGCTTAGTTTTCTCTCTTGAGTTGACTAGTTCTTTTCCCAGTTTTCTTACCTTTAAAGGACGGGGTTTATAGGTTGTAAGTAGGAATAACTGAACATCATACCCAGTTGATATGATGAGCTTTCTTGAGGAAAGTGGAAACTTGTCTACCGGTTGTAAGCGATGATATCAACACACCTATTTGGTGTGATGAGTTAAAAATGAATTTTATCAAAAGTGTTCTCCCTTGACTATGTGCCAATGCTTAAAACATTTGGGAGACCTTTTTTACGGGAGCTAGAACCGCTCAAATAGGCCAGGGGCCTCAGTTTTTGAACTCATGGGGCTAAATGCCCTGTTTTGAAAAAAAACACGTGTAGTGGGCACGGGCAAAAGCTCGTAAACAAACTTGATTAATAAGAGCAATGTAATTTTCTAATGAAATTAGTTGTGTGATTTTGCCACGATACCGAGTCAGGACCGACAGTGCTCGATGGACTGGCGGCAGTGCATCAGGGCCAAGGGGACGGACCAGCCTAGACAAATAGCTGCAAGTCAGGTTGAGCGTCGGGGCCATTAGACTGTTGGCACCCAAGATGATGGCTATTATGAGAAAAACTCTTATTTGTGCATGCACTTGTGGTACAGGACCATCAAGATGCCCTAGGGTGTAGTGATGGGTCCTAAGGGCTATTGGACAGCATGGTGAAGATAAGGGCAGTTCGTTATTCCAATCAGTCTTGAATCTCTGTAAGCTTCTAGCAATGAGACCGGGGTGGGGTCAGGATGAGGTCTCCATCCTCATACGGACAAGAAGTGGCATTTGGGTCCAAGGTCAAACATCTAGGACGTTAACTCAGACCCAGAGTAGAAGTGGACGGGATTCTATCTTGGTGGACGGTAAAAATGCTCCTATCCACAAGTGGGTGCAGTGGACGGAATGCACCTGCAAATGTGTGTACCCTTCCTGATGAAGGGAGTATGTTTCTTTGCTAAACGCCTCCCGAGGCAAGGGGATGGACTAAGAGAGCTAAACACACCTAATATGAAAATGGAAAAGGTTTGGAAACCTGAATTTGATAACCTTGGCATGATTTGGATAAACTAAAGCTATTTTGAAAATTCACTCCCAACGCCCGCACACTGAGTTGTAGAACTCACCCCCTTCCTTGTACCCCTTTCAGGTAACCAAGGAAAAACTAACCTTAAAGACCCTCCTCTATTGGAACTATAAGAAAGGTTTGTCTATTTTAAAATATTTAGTTTTGTATAATGCTATTCCAGGAAAGACAGGAAAAATGACACCATACTTCTCGCGGTTTAAAAAGGGTGAAACCCTTCATGGACCAAAGGGAGTGGCGAGTTGCTCAAGGGATCCGACCAAACCGATTCAAGGCATGACACGAATGATGTACGGGTACCATCCTAGTACATCGTTGTAACGAGATGACAGTGGAATTGAGTCGCATGTGTTTGGGCAAGGGACGACAAGAGGTGGTTAAACGACCATGACCACACTCGCTGAGACACCTAGCTGTGAGATGACACATGAGAGTGTCGGTTATGGTAGAGGGTTTGCGACGCCCACACACCAATTTCTCGGTGCAGTATCATCTAAGTGGGGTAGCACATTCAAGGGTGATATATGCATTGGGGCCCAAGTCTGCCATTTGTGTGCGGTTCTGAGTGCCCATCTTGTGCGGGAGAGCGACTGCAAGATGCCACGAGTGATGTGCCAGTTCTGGTAAGAGTGCCTTGGGTCTCCCACACACCAGTTCCTGGTCTGGTGTCACCCAAGTGGCAATACATTTTGGGTGTGTGATTGTTTGTTATAGGGCCATGAGTTACCGATGTTTTGTTAAAGGCCTAAGTTGCCAAGTCAAGTCACTAGTTGTAAGTAACCCAAAAGTGTCACCCGAGCGTATGACATAATCGTGTATGAGGCTAAGTCCATATGTTTTCATTTACTACGCTAATGGACGAAAAATGGGAAGACCGAGGATAACCCAGCTATAGCTTAGTCTACAGCTGGATGGCCCAACACTCTTTTCTCGATGGGGAAAGTAAACCACGAGACTCGTAGAGGCATTACGAGTAAAGGATAGAGAATTAGGTGGATTATGGGAAGGATCGGGATCATGAGCCATGTAGTGGCACGACGTGAGTGTTCCACTCATTAAGCTATGAACTCACCACACCCCTATACATATGTGCAAATAAGCTAAGGAAGCGCAACTAGAAGGTGAAGGTTATACCCGAGGCACACCCTTGGTTGAGGTTACCTCACTCCCTATGTACGAAGGTTCAATTTCCTTATCATGCTACAACCATTCCCATGATTTTTTAGAAAACATTTCAGGGGCTCCCACGAGAAACTTTGAAATAAATTTTCGAAATTTCTATTGCATTTTTAATAAGTGTTCCATAGTTTTGAGTTTTGGTCCCATTGGTGTTACCTTAGTGAAGGTACCCGCTATTGTATCATCGGGGGGATTGGCGAGATGTACGAGTACCCAGCCAAAGAAATTGGGTTGGGGCATGATAGCTTCAAGTTGTATTAGAGCCCAAGTTTTCAACAGTTAGGGACTTAAAAACTAAATTGTTTCGAAGTGGATAGAATAAAAGAAATTATAATGATAGGGTTTGATAATATTAAAGAGGAGAAGATGCTTCTTTACCAATACAAACCTTACCATCTTTCCATAGAAATAGAGCAAACCAACGAGTCAGTGGGAGGACCCAACCAAGTTGTTTTCTCAAGGATTAGCATGCGCTCCAATGGGGAACTCACATGCAGAGGTGGCAACTCCGGCGTATGTCTAGGCATTCCGGGACTTTATAGGAGAGTACGACACAAATGTAGCATCGACAAAAGTCACTCTCCCTGCAGCAACTACAGTTGTGGAGGTACCGGAGTTAGCACCACCTCTAGAGGGAGCATTAGCACCAACAAGAGAACCCTAGGGGTTTGATGTTCCCTGTAACCTTAAGGCCCTAAGGCAGCTAGGGTGCAAGGCTTTTATGGTAGAAAAAAGATGTTGTCGCAACCATAGACTGTCTTAGGTCAACGAAAAATTTCATGGCAATGGCCAAGGTCTAGAAGGGTTGGACACCAACGCCTATTGCTGCATGGAAAGTGTGGAGCACTTGACCAAGCTGGCCAAAGTGGTTAGCTCCACTTGCGAATGCAAGCAAGTATTGTGCACTCGCCAGCTCCAAAAAGGCATTAGGGGAAAGTGCAATGAAATGTACAATCTGACTTATAAACCCCGTCCCTTAAAGATAAGAAAATCAAGGAAAGAACCAATCAACTCAAGAGAGAAAATCGAACCGGTTCATGAATCTTAACCAATAAAGAGAAAACTAGATTGGTTCAAGTGAACCGCATTGAATCAGTTTGAACCATTAATGAACTAGTTACTAAATTCATTTTTCTATGTGGCTTAAAATATTCAAATTGGAGAATTTAAACCATCATTTGATGAAGAATGAATTTAGATCAATTTAGAAAATTTTAATTTTGAGAAAATCGGTTGAATCGGGCTTGAACCGGCTGGTTTAAGAATTGAACCCGGTCGGACTGGTCCGGTCTGATTCAAAACACTATCGTCTTCTTCCTTCAGATGATGACACTATTCATTCAATGCAAGAATGGTTAGCACCGACAAAGAGAAAACGCCTCTGTTTAGGGCGTTTCAGGTCATGAATGAGCTTGACCAAGATGCTAAATGGTCAGGTAGAGAGTCCCCGAGCTCCCTATATAAAGAGCTAATCTTCATTCATCCTCCTCACACCTGAAATCTCCATTCTCTCTCAACTACTCCATTTTCAGGCGAAGCTCAAACCAGAGCTATAACATTGGCATTTTTCTAAGACTTAGTAGGCGAGGTTGAGTTCTTTAGATTCCAAGGGAAGTTAGCTACCAGACAACAACTTCCGTGCGACCTGAGGACCATTGCAGAAGTGCCGGCGAAATCAAACAGTGAAGCAGCTCCGAAGGACTGAAGTTACCCTATTTCGGCCAAGCTGAAATCGGCCAAATTCAGCCCTCCTCCAACCAAACCAAACCCTCCCGACATCCTCACAGCCCTCATACGACCTCAATTGAGCTGAAAGGTAAGCCAATTCAGCCCCCCTCTCTCATTTCCAATTGGCACAAGAGAGAGAAACTGTGAAAATTTCACTGACAGAAATCTCCCTTGATTCAATATGAATTGTAGTGGTTCTTGATCCTAGGTGAAACCTCAGGACAAGAGCTACCTGCCTAGATAGAGAGCTCGAATCGCCATAGCTCCAATAGTAAACTTTTGAAGCTTTCCCTCTCTACGCACAATTTTTCAGCGAAGCTCTATTTGAGCTCGTTCCGACATCAATTCATGCGATTCAAAGCTCAATTGAATCATATGGGTGTGTAGGAGTTGATTTACACCTCCAATTGAAGCAATTAACCCCGATTGAATAATAAATTTGGTGAAATCAAATTCGACCAATTTGAAAGGGGGATATTTTCGGGATTTCATAAAATTGAGGGACTTCTTTAAAATTTCCCAAAATTGAGGGCCAATTGGTCATGAAAAAATGTTGGAGGACCAATTGGTCAATTTTTGAAATAATTGGGGTCAAATTGCCATTTTTGGAAAGTAGGGGCAAAATGGTAATTTTTAAAAAGTTGGGGACCAAATTGGAAATTTGGAAAACTTGAGTCCCTTAAACAATTTTGAGTAAATTGAGGGCCCAAATTAAATTTTTGGAAGTTTCAGGACTATAATTGGGGAGAAGTTAGCACTAGGGACCTAAAGTCAAGGAAAATGAAATTTAGGGACCTAAGTACAATTAACTAACAATTTTGAGCATAGTCGCTCATATGTGAGAAAGGAAGGCTATTATGCCAAAACTTAATAGATAATGGTTCCCAAATTGTGTAGGAACATGAGAGACCAGAATGCCAGCGAGGATAAGCTAGCCTGGAAGCGAAAACAGACCGGAGAAGGATACACTTCAGTTATGGGGTGAGTGGGTTTATTTACATCATACCCAATTGGGATGATGAGCACTTTAGAGAAGAAAAACCACTTGGAATTTTGAAATCATACCTAGTTGGGGTGATGGGAAAATGAAGATAAAACCTACTTACTTGTTGTAAGTAGAGGAAATCATATATGGTTGGTATGATGGACTTCCTTGAATGAAGGAGAAACCCGTTTGTCGGTTGTAAGCAGAGGTATCATCACACCTGGTTGGTGTGATGTAGTGAAAAATATATTTTTGTTAGAAGTGTTCTCCCGTGATTGTGTGCCAGTGCATAAACCTTTTGGGAGACCTTCTTGACAGGAGCTAGATTAGCTCAAATAGGGCAGAGGCCTCGGTTTTGAACTTGTGGGGCTAAATGCCCAGTTTTGTAAAATCACGTACATTGGGCCCAAGGCCAGTGGGCACGAGTAGGAGCTCGTAAACAAAAATGAGATATGAAAGCCATGAAAACTCTTAATGAAATGGTTATGTGATTTTGCCATGGTACCAAGACATGACCAACATACTTGATGGACTAGCGGCAGTGCGTCAGGGCCAGGTCGACGGACCGGCCTAGACAAACAGTTGCAGGTTGGGTTGAGGGTCGGGGCCGTTGGACCAGTGACATCAAAAATAAATGGCTATGTGAAAATTGTTGTTTGTGCATGCACTTGAGGTTTAGGACCATCAAGACGCCCAAGAGGGGTAGTGATGCGTCTTAAGGGCTATTGGACGATATGGTGGAGATAAGGGCAGTTTGTCGTGCCAACAGTTGGGAAGCTCGACGTAGCTTCTTATGCATGAGACCAGGGTGGAGTCGGGATGAGGTCTCTGTCCTCATATGAACACAAAGTTAATTTTAGGTCTAAGGGTCGGATATCACGAACATCCACTCAGACCCAAGGTAGAAGTGGACGTGCTTCTATCTTGGTGGCCGGTAAAGACGCTCTGAGCCACAAGTGGGTGCAGTGGATGGGCTTCCCTGCGAATATGTTTTACCTTCATGATAAAGGGCGTGTGTTGTCTGCTAAACACACTAAATGTGGAATTGATGAAAAAGGTTTTGACAAACCGAAATTTGATGAAAGATTATTCTTAAATGAAATAAGAAGTTTTGGCACACTTTTATTAAAGTTGTTTATGAAAAACTCACTCCCAACACCCATTCACTGAGTTGTAGAACTCACCCCCTCCCTTTACCCCTTTTCAGGTAAGCAAGGGAAATCAACCCTAAAGACCTTTCTATAGTCGAACCTAAAGACAAGTATGAAAAATTTAATACATTCAATTCTGCATAATGTTATTCCAGGAAAAACATGAAAAAGGACGTCTTACTCCTCGCAGTTTAGAAAAGGGTGAAACTCTTCATAAACCGTGAGAGTGGCGAGTTGTTCACAGGGATCCGACCAAACTAGGTTAGAGCGTAACATGACTACTCCTCCCTAGAAGAATGCTTGGACCATAGCATCCTACTCTAGGGATCCTACTCCAAGCATCAATAGTCGCTACTTGAGATGTGACAAGAGGGGATAGATTGTGGGAAGATTCCTTGTGGACAATGTTGGACCCTTCCAAGCCAATAGTGTCAGGACTAACACGGGCAGCACAAGGCGTGCAGCCTTACACTACAGCCAATGTGAAAGGTCCCACCAAGGACCTTGTCAGCAAATGTGATGCTTCCAATGTGGGAGGATTGGGCACAAGTCAAGTGTGTGTCGGATTGACAAAAGTAGGGTAGCACCAAGGGGAATCACTCATGGATGACCTCCACCCTACCCGGTAGTGCAAGGCCGACCAAGTGGCACTCAAGGCTCTAGGTAGAAAGGCACAAGGACCAGGGTTGGGTTCTCACAAGGGTATATAACCTAACCTAGGAGGAGGCTAGGGCAGACCCGATCATCATTGCAGTTACCTCCAACAACCTTTGAACTCCTTTTATTGTATTTCGTTTTGGAAAATGGCGCTAGGAAGACAACATGTAAATAGAGGGAACATGAGCCCTAGATGGATATGGTACTTAATTGTGTAATACAGTTCTAATGATAAAAAAATCTTTGGGTATTATCTCAAGACTTGAACATGTAAATGAAATCGAGGCCTTCTCTCTTATAGACTCATGAGTAGATAGGTCGTATGTGTGGGGAAGGACGAGAGCCCAAGATTCCACGAGTGCCATCCCCACTAAAGCCAAAACTGGTGGTGTATATGTTGTGGGGCGAAGTAATCCTTAGGGATATGGTCCTGCGGTGATGTGAAGTTTCCATGGAAGGGAAAGTCCTTATTGCCGATTTAATAAACCTAGGTGTGACTGAAGTGGACCTTATTTCTTGTGATGGATTGGCTATCCACCCACCAAGCCAAGCTAGATTGTAAGAACAAGATAGTGATGTTTTGAGTTGGGAATGCCAAGGAGGTGGTATTCCAAGGAGAGAAAAGCCCGACTAAGTCATATCTCATATCCAGTCTCAAGGCCTAGAGGATTATGCGAAAAGGGTGTGAAGTGTTCCTAGTACAAATCACAAGTGCCAAGAAGGAAGAAACCACACCTAGTGACAGTCCAGTGGCGTGGGAATACCTGGACGTATTTCTCGAGGACTTGCCTAGATTGCCCCCGGATAGACAGTTTGACTTTGTGATCGACATCATCCTAGGAACAAGTCTGATATCACAAGTGCCATATCGCATGGCACTAGCATAACTCAAGGGATGGGATCATGAGGCTGTGTATCGACTACCATCGATTGAACTAAACAACGATAAAAAAAATTGTTATCATCTCTCCATGATCGGCAACTTGTTCAATCAATTGCCAGGGGTGTCAGATTTCTCCAAGATCAACCTCACGTTTGGGTATCGCTAGTAGAAAGTCAAGGAGGAGGATATTTAAAAGACTACAATTAGGATGAGATGCGGGCATTTTGAGTTCAAGGTCATGCCCTTCAGACAAACGAATGCCCCCAACGGTATTCATGGACTTAATGAATCATATATTCCAACCCTTCCTTGATTGATTTTTAATCATCTTCATTGATGACATCATGATGTACTACCCGATAGAAGCAGGCCATGAGGTACACCTCCAACTAGTGCTAGACGTGCTATAAAAGGAATAGTTATATGCCAAATTCTTGAAGTGTGAATTCTAACTAAGAGAAGTGTTGTTTGTGGGGCATGTGGTATCAAGAAAGGGGATCTAAGTAGACCCCGCCAAGATAGAGGCAATGTCCAATTGGAAAGTACCCAAGAATCCCAGTGAGGTGAGGAACCTTCTAGGGTTGGTTGGATACTACCGAAGATTCATGGAGGATTTCTCCATAATAGCAGCCTCGATGATGCAGCTGATGTGAAAGGGTGTAAAGTACAAGTAGAGCCCAAGATGTGAAGCAACATTTCAAAAGCTAAAGAAATAGCTCACAATTGCTTATGTACTAGATCTTCTGAATATGAACATGGGGGAATACACCTTGTACAACGAAGTGCCAAGACACGGGTTGGGGTGTGTGCTGATGCAACAAAGAAGAGTAATTTTCTATGCATAAAGGTAATTAAAGAAACATGAAATGAACTACCCAACTCATGACCTAGAGTTGACAGACATTGTGTTCGCACTAATGATATGGAAGCATTACCTCTATGGGGTAATGTGTTGGATCTTCACAAATCACAAAAGGCTTAAGTATTTGTTGACGTAAAAGGAGCTCAACCTAAGGCAGCGGCAATGGCTGGAGTTAATAAAACACTATGACCTGATCATAGAATACCACCCGGGGAAGGCAAATGTGGTAGCTGACACCCCAAGAAGGAAGCACAAGATGAGCCTAGCTCATGTGAGGTCAGTATACCTCCTTGTGAGGCACACGACTTCATGTACCTGATGCATACCGACAACACAATGATGTACTAGACCTTAAATGAAGGGTATTGGTGGTCAGTCATGAAGAGGGAGATCACGAAGTATGTAGCTTGGTGTCTCTCTTAATAGCAAATTAAGGTTGGACATCAAAAGCCGACAGTACTTCTCCAACTGCTTCCCATTCTAGAGTGGAAATAGGAGAAGGTCACCAGGGATTTCGTGATAGGATTACCCCTGTTGGCCCAAGTACATGACTTCATATGGGTCATAGTGGACTGACTCACTAAAGTTACCCACTTCCTGCCAATGAAGTTGACTGGCCCGATAGAGAAGCTAGCTAGGCTATACATCTATGAGATAGTACGTCTGCACGGGGTTCCATATTCAATAGTATTGAATAGAGATGTGAGGTTCATCGCAAGATTTTGGCCAAGTCTACAGGAGGTACTTAGAACGAAGCTATACATGAGCATCATGTTCCATCCCCAGATGGATGGGCAGTTCGAAAGGACGATCCAAATGTTGGATAACATGCTCAGAGTGTTCCTGCTAAACTTTTGGAAAAGGTGGGAAGACTACCTTTTCCTCATGGAGTTCGCCTACAATAATCAATGCCAAGCCAACATCCATATGGCTCTATATGAAGCGTTATACGGGAAGAAATGTTGAACTCCATTATAATGGGATGAAGTGGGAGAATGCAAGTTGGAGAGGGTAGAATTGATCAAAGATGCAATGGACAAGATCTGAATCATCCGTGATCGGCTCAAGACAGTGCAGGATTGGCTAAAAAGTTATGACAATAACTGGCGTCAGGAGCTAAGTTTTGAGGTAGGAGACTGGGTATTTTTAAAGATGTTCCCATGGAAGTGGATCATCAGATTCCAAAATAGGGGGAAAATAAACCAACAATATATCGACCCCTACCAAATCACAAAGAAGATTGGATCGGTGGCGTACAAACTTCATCTTCTGCCAAAACTAGATTGGATCAACGATGTCTTCCACGTGTCAGTGCTAAGAAAGTACGAACTAGATCTTAGACACGTGCTAGACTGCCCTCCTCCAGAGTTAGAGGAAAGTTTGTCCAATCCTATGGAACCTGTATGCCTATTAGACCTCTAGGAGAAGAGTCTTCACAACAAGAAGATCCCGATGGTGAAGGTCCTATGATGAAATAGTGAGGTAGAGTAGGAGACTTGGGAACCCGAGGCAAGGATGAGGGAAAAGTATCTGAGGTTATTCGGACTCCTCCTTGACCTAGGAATGTAAATAAGAGATTATTGTAAATTGAATGCTAGTGAAATAAATACAATCAGTTTTGAGGACAAAACTCCTAAAAAGGAGGGAATGGTTGTAAGACCAAAAAATCCCAACTTAGTAATCGGGCTAAGTCGAACCGGGAAGTAGGACCGAACCCTAAAATAATGTTGAACTAGAGAGAAGAAGGAATCAAATGAAATGCTAAGAGGGTGAGAAAGGGTCATGAGAAACCCTTAGTAGAGTCTCGGGATACACAATCATGGCTTGGGAGAAAATTGGGAGAGACCCGGTTTGATCCGAGTTTGAGCTTGGTGGAGTCACAAAAGCCTCTCGAATTTTTAAGGGGTCAAAAAAAATTCAAATTGAGTGGTTCTTGATTCTATTCAATAGGAAATTGAATATAGAATTTTTAGTTAAATTGAGTATTTTTGGTTCCAATTAATTAAATTCCCAGATGTTTTATCGACATGCAGGGTTTTGTCATTTCTTAGATCCATCATCATTCCCAATGATATCCTCTACTCAAGGGTTTTTCTTTGGCCTTAATCCCCTCTGATTTGTTTGCAACCATTTCACAATTCTTTATTTTTCTAGTCCAATCGTCTGGGCAGCTATTGTCCATCATAGAGTGTAGTCTTTACTACATCTCATTCCTTCTTAAGGTTTTGTTTATTCTATTTGGTTGTTTGTCATTATTAGTTTTCCTCTTTCTACTTGGTTCTCATGTTCCCTCCAAACATGTCAGCCTGGGCCATAACGATACTTCCTTCCTTGGAAACATTTCCTAATTAAGGGTTGGTTCCTTTCACCCCACATTGTGTCCATCCGCCCATCAATAATTCCTTTAGTTTAATTTCCTTCTTATAACCTCATTTTTCCTTGGTACTCGACTTTTCCATCTCAAACAACATTTCATTTGTGAGCTTATCGTTCCTTCTATTTCAATTGGTTCCATTTCCTCTCAATTGGTATACACATGTCTTTTCGGGGCTTCCTTCCTTTGTAGAATTCTTTCCCTTTCTCCGGACATTCCTTTTTACATTTGCTCTAGGGGATTTCTACTCTTGATGTTGTCTTCTCCTGTTTACCTTTACTCCTCAGGTCTTGCAAGACATCTTTTATACTCTATCTACATCCTCATTCATACCCAATACCTATCTATTTCCTTAGGGAGCGTACAAATCTTCCTTTTTTCAAGATTTCTTGATCATTATGTGAGAAGCTTGCCTATTTCTTTCTTGGCTTGAGTATGGTTGTTAATTTGGCATTTTGGTCCATTTAAGGATTTCTTTCATCCTTCTCTTTCAGAGTATTTGACCTTTCTGCCTCTCTTCCTTGTCGGAACTTACATCATGGTTCTTTCGCGTATTATCTGGTTAACAATCCCGCCTCCACCAGTCCCTTGGTTTAGGTCTTCTTAGGGTAGTTGTCTTCTCGAGTACTCCTATCCTTAACATCATCTCATTGACCTTTTTAGGGTGTAGTCCTTTCTACTTCCCGATCTTCCTTTAGGTATGTTGGTCAGAGACTTAGATTTTTTACTTTTTTGCTTTTCCCAAAAGAGGTAGTACTTTAAAATTATATCACTTTTCCAAAGCAGGTTAGTCTTATCCTCTGATACTTACTTCCTTCAAGTAGTTTCTAATGAGGGGTTGGCTCCTTGCACATCCGCCAACCAATGATTCCTTTTCATAGTGTATTCCTTCTCTTCTTCACTCTCACTATGTCATTCCCTAGAGTTTTGGGGGACGTTTTTCTGTGTTTGCCCCTTATGAGAGGGTTCTAAGTATGCTTCTCATGTACCTTATCCCTATTCATGAGGTATCCTTCTCGGTTTGACCTTCTTAAGAAGTTTTTGTATTCACCTCGTCTTTTCTTGACATCTTTTTGAATCGTTTATGTAACCCGCTCCATGGTATCGGTCTCCAATCCTTCATGTCCTTCGTGACCTTTGAGGAGGTATTGCCTTGAATCTATGAGGTGTTGAACACCCCTTCTTTCCTTACACCTATAATAATTCAACTTGGTACTTGTCCTTTAGTAGGGTTGGGCATCTCTTCAGGTAATGTCCCATCGTTATTCCCTCACATGGATTGTTGTGGTTCTTTCTTTCCTTCGAGTGGGGCTTTTTCCTAGGGTTACTATTGGTTTGGTGCTTTACCATTCTTGAGTCTAATCACTTTGACAGTTTTCTAGCTGAATCACCTTTGCTAAGGGTCATGGTAAGAGTCCACCTAGGTTTCCTAATTCATCTTCCATCACCGGGATGCGACTCTTCCTTAGTTTCTAGGATAGTGTGGGTTTGTTTTATTTTCCTTAGGCCATATTCCTAGTAAGATCACATCCACAGAAGATAGAGTTTTGGGGAATTTGAATCTTTTATTAATATGGGGATACAAAAGGTTGGGCTCTCGGTCCTATCACAAAAAATGGTCACTAGTGAGCTATGGAATTCTTGATAAGCATCCTCCTTTATACTTAGGGTTGTGCCATCAATAGATCCTAGCACCATTCTCTAGGATGCTTCCCCATTTGGTCTTTTGATATTTCTGCCAGGTCTCAGGCATTTGGGAAGCTTCTAGGATTGTCTTCCTACGTAGGTAGGGTTTTGAGTAGAGCCCTTCCAAGTTTTCTTGGTTCCTCTCCTGGGAGCCATCTTAAAATTTTAGGATAAATCCTATTAGTTACTATATTTTCTAGTCTCGATTATGTATTAAAGGAAATAGGCTCTGATACCACTCTAGTTGTCACCCCCCGACCCGATTTGGTCGGATCCCCGTGATCAACCCGCCACTCTCCCGGTTTATTAAAGGGTTTCCCCTTATTATAAACCATAAAGAGTAAGGCGTCCTTTAACCTGCACCTTTTTCCTAGAATAGCATAATCAAAATTGCATGAAATTTTAAACTTTACATACCTGTCTTATAGACATCTTAGTTGACGGTCTTTAAGGGTAGGCTTTCCGGGATTTCCTGAAAGGGATATAAGGGAGGGGGTGAGTACGACTACTCAGTGAATGGGTTTTTAAAAACTTTTGACTTTTAAGAAAATAATTATTATTGGAGTGTGCCAGACTCCTTTCTTTTTCAAAAATCCATTCATTTAAAAATTTAGGTCTTTCCACCATTTCTTAGTTATTGATGTGTTATCACCCAATACACATCCTTCATCATGAAGGTTACATATATTTTCAAGTTTGTATCACTACTGAACCCGCTAGTTGCTTCGTAGCGACTTTTCCTGCCACCCAGATAGAAGTACGACCGCTTTTACCCTAGAAATGAGTGGATGTACACTACATCTGACCCACAATCCCAAAATCACTTCTTTGTGTCCGTATGAGGACAGAGACCTCATCCTGTCCCCACCCCGGTCTCATGCGCTTGGTGTTACTCCAGATTTCGCACAGACACCTAGAACGACGAACTGTCCTTATAGCCACCAGGTCCTTCAGTGCCCTTAGGTCATCACTACCCCTCATGGGCTCTTGATGATCCTGTACTCACAGTGCATGCACAAACAATGTTTTCTCATATTGCTATGGTGTCACTGGTCCAACGACCCTAACTCTCAACTCAACTCGCAGTTGTTTGTCTTGACTGGTCCATCGACCTAAAATGTCGCACTACCGCTAGTTGACTGAGCATGTCAGTCCTATCTTGGTACCATGGCCAAAAAATTCACTTATTAAGTTTTATGGCACATATATCATGTTCGTTTATGAGCTCCTGCTCGTGCCAACTAACCTTGGGCCCACTGTACGAGATTTTCAAAATCGGGCATTTAGCCCCCAAGTTCCAAAACCGAGGCCCCCGGCCTATCAGAGCTATTCGAGCTCCTGTCGAGAAGGTCTCTCAAATTGTTTAAGCATTGGCACACAGTCAGGGGAGAGCACTTCTGACAAAACATATGTTTTCTCTATCCATTATACCGTTCGGTATACGAACACCTTCATTCATAACCGATGAACAGGTCTTCAACTTCCTTCGATGAAGTCTCATCATACCAACTGGGTATGATCTACTTACAACCGGTAAGTAGTTTTTTCGCATGATTTTCACAACACTTCTTCTAAGTAGTGATGTTTAAAATACCACTAAATAGTGGGTTTTCATACCGAGATACTTATCATTCCCAATCGGGTATGATATAAAATTTCCACTCACAACCGGTAAGTGGTTTTAAAATTTTAAGTTGTGCTCATCATCCCAACTGGGTATGATGTTAGTAAACCCACTCACAACCGGTAAGTGGTTTTTAACTTTAAGTTGTGCTCATCATCCCAACCGAGTATGATGTTAGTAAACCCACTCACCCATTAATGCTGTGAATTCCACTAGACTGGTTCTTGGTATTCACGCGAGCTTGTCCTTGCTGGCGTGCCCGGTACTTTGTCTTCCTACACGATATGAACATTTTGGTTCATTATCCTTCGGCCTAATTGCCTTCATTCATTCTAAATGAATGAAAAAGTCAAACTTTCATTTATTTGCACTTAGGTCCCTAAAGTTATTTCTCTTTAACTTTAAGTCCCAAATGCTGGTTTTTCCTCAAATTGAATCCTGAAACTTCTAAAATTTATCATAGGACCTCAATTTATTCCATTTCACAAAAAAGGGTTTAATTTCCCAAATTTCCAATTTGGTCCCCTAACTTTTCCAAAATTACCATTTTCCCCTTCCTTTACAAAAATGGTAAATTTTGCCCCAAAAATTTCAAAATTCCTCAATTGGTCCTCCAACATTATTTTCATGCCCAATTGACCCTCAAGTTCATAAAATTTCATTTTGGTCCTTTTAATTTTGAAAATCCCCAATTTTTCCCCAATTCCAACTTCTTAACACAACCGAATTTGATATCATCAAATTGACCCATCAAACATTTCCAATTGTTGAAATTGAAGTTGAAATTTAGTTTCTACATGTTCATACGATTCTTTAAAAATGTGAATCACAAGTTTTAACACCGGGACGAGCTCAAACGAAGCTTCACTGGAAAATGAACTATAGAGAGAGAAAGCTTCGATCTGGGAAGATAGCTCTCATCCTGAGGTTTATCCTAGAATCAAGAATTGCATCAATTGATGCGGAATTTGATTAGAATTTCTTCATTGAAATTCGGTCGACTCTCTCTCTAGCACCGATCAAAAATTGTAAAGGGGAGCCAAATTGGCTTACCTTTCGATCCTAATTCAGCCGTGGAAAAGCAGAGAAAGTGTTGGAAGGGCTTGGTTTGGCCTGAGGAGGGCTTGAAATGGCCAATTTTAGCTTGGCCGAAATAGGGTAGCTTCGGTCCGCCGGAGCTGCTTCACTATTCCATCATGTCGGCACTTCTCCAACAATTCTCAGATTGATTGGAGTTTGCTATCAGATAGTTGTCTTCTCCCCGGTTCTAAAGAGCTTGACCTCTCCTTCCGAGGTTAAGAAAAATGTTTAAGTCGAAACTCTGGTTCGAGCTTCACCGGGAAATGGAGCAGTAGAGAGAGAGAGAAGTGTTCAGGTGTGAGGAGAATGAATGGGGATGACCTCTAATCGTGTATTAAATGGGAGAGATTTATTACTAGTATTAATATTGACATAAATTATTGGTATTAATTTCAATAATTTAATTTCGGTATTAAATTATTGGTATTAATTACAATAATTAAATATATATTAATTTATGACCATTTATGATAAGGCGTACCTTCGCATAAAAATTTTTGATCAAAATTTCGGGTTACAAAAAAAATAATACTTCCTAGGAGGTCACCCATCCTCACACTACTCTCGAGCAAGTACGCTTAACTTCAAAGTTCTTATGGAATCTCGTTCACCTGAACCAATTTGGTTTTTGTCTTTTATTTTGTCTTAAGTTTCTTTTCCATGGTTTAATGAACCCTTTAGATCACCCGAAAGTTGTAAATTTCCAAATTGCTTGTTCCCATATGATCGGGTTTGTAAATCGACTCAGTTTTCTTACTCGGTTTGACTGGTTCTTTTCCCGGTTTTCCTTAACTCAAAAGTGTGGGGTTTACAATGCAAGTCTAGAACACGACCATATAAATTGGGGCTGCTCACTCACCAGAATTTGCTCAGAATCCTCTCCCAACCACTGAGTGCTCCCAACTTCGATGACTCGAATACCAGAGAGAACATCTTCGTTGTTTGATCACCTCTAACGATGTTCTTAGTACCCCTAGAAAGCTAAGCACCTCAGCTTTCCATTACCACCTCTCTCGACCTCAACTTCATCTCTGTCATTGTCGGTAAGATCGTAGAGTGCATGATCTCTAGTGATAAAAAATATAACAATTGTTTCAAAGGCCAATTCTAACGGTCACGATGGTCCTCGTGAGCTGGAAAAATTCGGTGAGTTCCTTGTTCTACCAGCTTTCCATAGTTTTAGGCCTTGTCCAATTTGAGAAAGAATTATATTTGAATTAAATTATCTAAGTCTTAGATCATGAGCAAAGTGGTTGAGCTGACTAAAATGCTATTTGCATAAGCTACATACCATGATTTTAGCTGATTCAAGTGGCTACGGACTCCTAAGAAAGTCAGCTATCTAGTCCCACCAACTTTGATGTCGATGTGCCACATCATATGAGTTTTCGGCTTTGACCTGACTTGAATCAGACTATGTCTATGTTTCTAATCAAGCTTGATCGAAGCAATTCTACCCAAACCAAGTTTACGACCGGCTAGAGAGAGGCTAGGGGGACCTCTCCACTTGATTTCTTAATTTTTAGAGACACTTTAGTTATGGATCAAATGTCGGGGGGCCAAAATGAAAAGATTTGAAAGTTAGTGGACCCAAATGGGATTGGGCTTTTTGTGGAGTCTTCCTAATGGTCAAATTAAATTTTTGGAGCCAATTGGGAAGTTTGATAAAGTTTAGGGAATGGGTTTGCCTATTGTGGAAGGTATATGACCTATTTGCAATAAAGGTAAAATTAAGGACTAAAGTACAAATATGAGTATTTGCACAACAAAAAGGAAACTTTTGTGTAGTTCAAGGGCCTAAACTTAGTTAAAGTAAGTTTAGTGACCCATGTGAGAAAAGTAGGGGTCAAATGGATCCTGAAGCATAAGTCCTCAAGAAAAGGGGTAAAATGGTAATTTTGCCAAAACTTAGCAGTTTCAGTAAATTGTAAGAAATAGAGCTTGGAATGGTTTCAATGCCTATTTGGGACCAAAATGGAACTCAATGAAACTTGAGTGACAAAATTGAATGACTTTAGGAAGTCTAAGGTCGAAAAAGAGGAAATTTATAGTATAAGGGCAAAAGGGAAAATTTACACAAACTAACGACCAAATGGTAATTTGGGAAAAATAGAATCACTAGATGGTGAGTCAAGAAAATATGGGCATTTCATTAAGTGCTAGGTAAAAAGAGAATGGGTTTAGGGTCGAGTTACCAACTAATGAGTCAGGAAACCGGAATCTGAGAGGGTTAGATAATAAAGTCGTAAAGAGAGTACGGTCAGGTAAACTATGAATGGTCAGTATAGAGAGACTAGTCGTAATATTGTTATACCTTGTAGAGAATGCAAGAAACACTCACTTGGAATTAAGAACAGGATTTTCAGGCATCTTGAGTGACGAACAAGTTCCATGAATTTGAGGTGAGTGGGTTAGAAGATGAGTCCAATTTGACTCATATGGCCTTAAATTAACATGTTGTGTGACTAGTGATTCTAAGTAGCAAGATGGCCTTAAAAGTTCATATCAGTAGTGCAAATTAATACAATCATGCCCATTAAAACAAATTTGATTTAGAAAGGATAAATAATAACTGGTCATAAGACCGGAGCATGTGATGTGAAAACCAATTCCGAGAAACTAGGAAAAAGTGGCTTAAAGCATTTGTGTGAATTGGGCAGATGGTCGTTGAAGGTTCGGGCTCTTAGTATGCTTAATTTGTTAATTTAGTGATCGGGTTTAAGAGCATGTCATGAGACTTGAGTCTAGGATCGGATGGCCCTATTGTGCTATATGATGAGACGGTCCCATGACGGGTTGGACTCCCAATATTTGTTTTCCATGATTGTGGGGAGTTAGCCAATGAGGGCCTAGACTCTCAGGTATCTCTATGTTTAACATGTTGATTTGATTTATAATTGTTTATATGTAATTTGAGGGAAAGTCATGAGAGAAATGTGTTGAGCTCCTGACAACGAGATGCGTTAAGCACCATTATGAGAGTGGCTATAAGTGCCACGATTATAACCACAAGTCATTTTATTTATTTTTGTAAATATTGGTATAGGAGTGGGCAATGGATGGACACCTTAGTGGTTGTTCCATCTCTCAACCACTTGGGGTCAGATACTGTGCAGGCTCCCCAATGCAGCCAGGGTGGCCATTATTGCAAGTCGTTGGTGTGGGGGGAAGATGACCTCTAGCTCAGGACACCAAAATGTCGAAGGTTGGTGATCCAAGGGGGTAAATTTAGTCTTAAAAGACTTTGGAGGTAGAGATCTATCAAAAAGTTTCTCTCTACATTTATATTGAAATTCAACCATGTGAGGCAATAAATTTCAAATTCATTTTATGGAGAGTTAGAGGAGAGACTTATCATCTCAATTATATTTTTTATTGAATGGGATTTGATTTAAAACTAAGCTCTCTAAGATATTGTGTTTCCCGTGTTACAAGAGAAATTATGACAATGGTGGGTGAAGGGGAGGGGATACCAATCTGGATCGTTTAGTCGGGTCACAAACCCTTGGTCATACGGGGAAGATGACGCATGTGGTACATGTGCGACTCATGCACCACACGACTGATATGCAATGTGCTGGATCGGTTTCTTATAATTAAATTACTCGGTTCAACTAATGTTTGACATTCTCTTAGTTATTTTATTTCTAATTCAATTGGTTCTTTATCCAATTTATTTTATAAAAATTATTTAGTCAATTTTCTATGATCTAAAGCAAAAAATGTTTATTTCCCTATTTTTTAGATATTTCAAAATAAATTTAGCACGGATTGAGCCGATTTGATCCTTATCACATTCTCACAACATGGATCGAATCAACTTTAATTTTAATTTAATTTTTCTCGAGTTTGGCTTCTATCGACGGTTCCAATTTTGATCCACTTTTTAATTGAGTTAAAGATCACTTTTATAATTCTAATATTATCATTTCTCCCATACTTTTAAAAATTTTTACTGAAAACATTTTTGTCTTATCGAAAAATAATTTATATTCCCTCGCAATAATCTAGTTGATCGTTTCCCTCCATTCCATAATGGCTCGATCGTCCCCAGGGCATTTCTTCCTGCACATGCTCCACGTATTATTAATTCTAGAGGATCTTTTTCAACATACCACATTGATCACGACACGCATGCCACACACTACATAAAAGCCACAAAAAAAATGTGTACAATCGACGAATCTTGTACCAACTGGGCTAACTCAAAATTAACCCTTAGACGCATAAGTGTTAGCCACATCATCAACACGTTATAAGAATCAAGTGGACTAAGCCACACAAGTTGAATATGATTCATAATCATTACATATGATCTAGTGCTATTGTGAATCCAAAATCCTTGTTTGTGATCCAATGCATAACCATAAATCAAAACGAGTGTTGGTAATTTTAGCCAACGGGATTAGAAAACTTGCATGCAAGTTAGCTCACGAACCACAAAACACAACACAACAACACGAGATTCAACTCAAGAATTAAATCGCTCAATCACTTAGTGAGCCAAACTCACTTAAAACATCATAAGCTAAGTCCACAAGCCCAGACCAAGTGAAGTACCCAAGTGTACCATCAGTCCAGCTGATGGAGTCCCGTAACCAAATGAAGTACCAAGTGTACCAGTCCAGCTGACGGAGTCCGATAAGGCTCACCTTCGGCCTCTACACTTACTAATGAGCATTGCACGACTCTAAAATCCCCATATGTGGAGCGAGGGGATATATCAAATCCCCATATGGCTCAAGATTGAGCACTAAGCCTGAGCTCAAGATTGAGCACATCCAATCTTAATCAATCCTTTCCAAACCTCTAGCTAATTCTTATAAATCTAAAAATCCACTTGTTTCCACTATTCCCTCCGCGACCACCTAGGCTTACCAAGTTTAATAGAGAGAACTCAGCACCATCACTGTGTCCAAATCCAACGTCCAACTATAAGCACGTGAAACTTGGATAAATGTTTTTGTTCTACTCTTTGGATATGTTTGACAATAATATGTTGTTACCGTGCAAATTATACATGATTTTTGGCATAAACTATGAGAAAATCAAAACTCAAAAGGTTCTGTTGGCTCAAGCCTGATTGAGTTCTTGCTCGTAATAGTAGGAATGAGCTCGAAAACAGAATTTGAAGAGGGCAAATCTCTTAAAGCTTCCGAATTTAAAATCTAGGTTCACCTCAGATCTTGAAGTTCTTGTACCCGTCTTCTGAATCAATCAATCCTTCTTCCCAATCACCGATTCGCCTACCACCAAAAACTATCTGTTGAATGCCCAAGTATCTGTCTCACCAAAAAGATCAGTTAGAAAAAGTGGATTTTATACTATAACATTTTACCAAGATAAGATATTCTCTTTTTTGTTCTTTTTTCCTTGATTTGATATTAAAGTTAAATCTTTATTTGGATTGATGAGTTTTGTTCTTTTTTCTTGATTTGATATTAAAGCTAAATCTTTATTTGGATTGATGGGTTTGAAGGGAAGATGAGAGGGATTTGGATGGAAGATGAAGTTAAGGGTTTATAGCCTTAATTAAATAATATAACATATAAATATTTATATTATATTATATATACTATATGATAAAATAAATTATTAATATAAAATTTAAAATATAATATATATATATGTGTGTATTATATATACATATCACATTTTATGTGATAATCAAATCATATAATATAATTAAATTATTATTACAATAAAAGAAATAAATTAGTATTAATTATATAATAGTAGTTCTATATAAATATTGTATAATTATAAACAGAAAATAATATATATTCATATAATACACTATTATATATACATAATATATATTTTTATGAATAATACAATTAGATAATTATATCATATAACTTTATATGAAATATTATTAATATATAAATTTATTTAAATTATATAATAATAAAAATAAATTAAAATAAAGAAAAAAAATAACACAAATATATATAAAAAAAGTATTAAAATCATTTAAATAAAAAACAGTGAGTAGAGTGTTTGTGTAAAAGGACTTCAAATCACTCCAAATCCCATGAATACAAACATGGTGTAAAACTTACTCGGAACTCAACATTGTCATGCAGTTGAGCAGCACATCAATAGCCATGTAGTCTGATGTCCCCAAGTCCACCCTATCATCCACATTAAAGAGACATGATCAATAAAATATCTACAGACTGAAAGACAAGAAAAATGGATTTTGATATGTCCAAAGGAATACGATTAGGATCACCAAAATCGCCCCCAGTTATCTTGAAACTCAATGTCGCCAATATCGTGAAATGATGATGGCATTACTTTCATGCCCTTATCCGCATCATAAAGAGGGTCATATTCTGTGGACATGCTTGTCAGCTGCACATATATGCAATTATACTTTTAGAAGAATAAAAAACAAAATTATTATTAGAGAGGTTTGAAGAAACCTGTTCCAATTAAGTGGTACTACTAATACACAATAGGACACAATAAATAACATGACTATATTCCTTTAAATTAATAGCAGAAAGTAAACCAATAAGAAAGGAAGGATATGTAATTAATAACACCTTTCTTCATACTTTTCAAAAAAAAAATTCATTCTTTACTTTTATGGGTATATTATGGATGATAGTTTTCTGCAGTTTAGCATCTAATTCACCTCATGGTTTTTCTTTTTTTTAGAACCAAAAAGACTCATTTTTTGAGCCAAACATAAGGGGCAGGTACTTGTCCATAACTTTTTTTTTTCTTTTTGTCAAAAAGGAACTTGATTGCTAATTAGAAAGCATGAGCATATATATTGTTGCTCCACTGATTTTTCAATAATTATTTTGTAGAGTGCTATGGAATACAAGAATTCTAACCTGCAAATTAGTAGAGTTAAAAGCACCTAGGCGTCCCATAACGTACCATGATTGAATAGCCTGTACATTCAGCTCTGGCACGTGAAAAACAGACAACATGTATAGGCAGATATACTGAAGGCAAACAATTATGCTTCTCCAATCAATAGCATTTATCAACGTATTGAAGACAAGGATGAAGAAAAGGAATATTTCATAAATTTACTTACACTTCCGATGAGATTAACATCTCGATCTGTGGGTGATCCATATAATTCAAACCATATATAGGAACCAGCAGGATTGAAGCTGTCAGATGATAAAAAAGATCAGTGTATTGAAATAGCACAAATATATCAATACAGATTACATGAATAAATAGTCAAAGAAAGATGTGCCTTGAACAATCTGCAAGCATAACATGGATAGTGTCTACAGCACAACGTGCTACAAAATGTATCATCTGCTAGTGATATGCAGTTTGAAATGTTGCAGGGCATATAGGAGAGGGAAAGTACTCTCTAAAGCTAACTTTGAAGGCGAGAACAGAACCAGTTTTTGACTTGCGGAAATCTCGACCCTTTGTTCGAACTCTTTCTTCGATCTGAGATAGGTCATGAAATATACTGCTACCATGAAACTCTTATAACAACAATAATGAAAAACACTTTTAAAACAAAGTGAAGCAGTCCATTTTTATTTCTTAATTATTTTCTATCCTATCTGTGAATGGTCATCTCAACCATTCCAGCACCTGCACCATTTAAAAGAATGCTGAGTAACTATCTTACATCTCAGTGGATTCATGGAATCATCATGACCATCATATTTTGAATAATTGAACTGTCTCCTGTAAGTAATATATGAAAGACTGGATACACAAATGCCTGAAGGACGCCAAGTGCAAGAAATACCCTTTTCCTCATTAGCTCAGGGTTCCCAATGCTATCACTGAGAACTGCTCGGAGCTCAGCATCATCCTTACATGCATCTTGGAGGACCCTGCACCCATTATAGAATGCACAGATATTTCAACGAAAATTGAGACTTAGAAAACGAAGAAACACGACGTACCTTCAACGTAACAAACCGAGACCAGAAAACAAAGAAGATAAACGAATAGACATAAAATCAAACGCCTGGTGGACACGCGACCTACTTGGCCCAGGCAGGGTAGTTGTTGAGCCGATCGTGCTCGCGCTTACGCTTCTCCTCCCGTACCTTAAGCAGCCTCCGCCCTCTCGCGGTCGTCCCGGACCCTTTAGTCTGAAGTGCCGCTTCTTTACCCATAGACCTGTCCTCGTGCGAACACAAAATTGATATTGGTGCAGGCACGGCTAACCTCGGAGTCTTCAACCCTGTAACAATAACGGTAAAATTATTTGGGCAGTAAGAGCTTGAGCAGCGCGGGTACTTGGTTCCAGCAGCTGCAAACATGTTAGGAGATTCTTGTGCATTCAGTGCCGTGGTTTGGACAGGCGAAGATTTCTTTTGGGGAAATGAATAAATTTATGCTAGGAGCTTCAAAGATTATCCAAACAATAAAAATCTCAAAAAGTGATATAAACTTCTTTGTTTTTTTGGCACAAATAGGCATTAAAAAAACTTTTTTTTGCCTATATCGTGCTGAAGAGAAGCATACTGCAAGGACTATAAAACACACACAAGTTAGAAAAGAGTAGAATTTTTTTCATGCCTCAAACCATCAGGTTCATTTTTTTTGCTTTTGCTGCCAATAATGCGAAATGACATCATCATCTGAGGAGGACCGATCTCTCTCTTGCCCAACAATACTGCAATCTTATTTCATCATCTAATGGGCAATTCCAAATTAGAGAAAGTGAAATTGTGCCGATGATGCAGATAATTATAGAATTAATAAACTACCCCAATTTCAGGTCAAAAACAGATATGTTGAGGAAACGAGATCATTGAGTAGGCACTTTGAGCTCTAATGTTAAATTTAGGTTTTGCCTTTTTAACTCCCATATTCTAAATATCGAATAAAACGAAAGTTAAAATTAAAATAATATTGTTAATTAAATTGGATCACATATTTTAAATATCGAATAAAAGGATATTTAAAATTAAAATGATATTGTAAATTAAATTGGATAAAAAATTGATTTAAATTGATAACTTAATATAATTAATTTAAATTTAATTTAAAAGTATCCCATCCAATATAAAATTAGCTATAGAAAATTCTCAAATTTAAATTTAGTTTAAAAAATAAAAAAAACATGATAAAAATATAATGTAAATAAATTGTGAATTTAAAGGGAACAAAAATGGAAAAAAATGATAATTTTGGGTTCAAACAACAAATAAATAAATTAGAAAATTGGTATGATCAACCTTGAACAAGTTGAATTTAAATTTAATCGATGAACCAACCGGTCAACATTCAAGGAGGGGAAGAAACACATGTGAACAATATCACACACACTTAAGTTCACTTGAAAGATAGGTGATCTTCCTCTACAAGTGGTTGGAATTAAGCCAAAATAGCGGAGCTCTGGTTCGAGATTTACTGGAAAATGAAGCAGTAAAGGGAGAATGGAGTTTTCAGATGTGAAGAGTATGAATGGAAATGAACTCTTTATATAGGGAGCTCGGGTACTCTCTGCCCGATCGTTTGGCACATTTATGGTGCTCATTCATTGCTTGAAACATCCTGAACGGAGGCGATTCATCTTTGTCAGCGTTGTCTGTTCTTCTGGCGAGTGAACAATGTCGTCATCTGAAGGAAGAAGATGACATTGTTCCGAACTGGACCGGACTGGTTTAAACCGGGTTCAATGCTTAAGCCGTCCTATTTAGGCCTGATTCGACCGAGTTTTTCAAAATTCATTCTCTATCTAATGGTGGCTTCAATTCACCAATTTGAATATTTTAAGCCGCCTAGAAAAATGAATTTAGCAACCAGTTCAATGATGGTTCAAACCGGTCCAAACCAGTTCAATCTGGTTCACCTGAACCGATCTGGTTTTCTCTTCCAATTTGTCCCAAAGTCCCTTTCCATGGTTTTTATGATTCTTTGGGTCACTCAGGATTTTAAATTTCCCAATTTTCCATTTCTCTAACGGTTGGGGTTCGTGAACCGGTTCGATTCTCTCTCTTGGGTTAACTGGTTCTTTCCCCAGTTTTCTTATCATGAAGGGGTGAGGTTTACGATTGGTGTCAAGACCAGTCGGAATTGCTCAAGGAAATTTAGTAATTTCTCTCTCTAGAACTGAATTGCATCGATGGAGGAGAACCGAATTGGCATACCTTTTTCGCCTAAAGCGGTTGTGTGATGGTCATAGGGACTAAGGAAGGACTCAATTCAACCATAGAAGGTCTAAATTGGCCGAATTCAAATCGACCAAAACAGAGTAGCTTCGGACCAATGGAGATGCTTCATTGTTTGGGCTCGTCGACTCTTCTCCGATGATCCTCGGGTTGGTTGGAAGTGGGTGTTAGGTAGTTGACTTCCTCCTGAGTCTGTAGGACCTGAATTCATCTTCTAAGGATGAAGGAAGTGCCCAAGTTGGAGTTGTGGTTTGAGCTTCACCGAAAAATTGAGCACTTCAAAGTAAGAGGAGAATTGAGGTGTATCGAGGATGAACAGATGAGAGCTTTTTATATAGGGAGCTCGGGGACCCTCTACCCTACCAATTTCCATATTGTTCATGCTCATCCTGGTCAGAAATTGCCCAAATCGGAGAAATGTTCCTTCGTTGGAAAAGAAAAGAAAAATCTTTCCCCAATGAACAGTGTCATCAAACAGAGGAGAAAGATGACACTATTCCACACGTGCGAGCTTTGCTCGTGTAGACCGGCCACGTGGCAACACGTGATTGGCGTTGACCAGACATGTGGCAGCCTCCCATTGGATGCTCATGTCTACATGGGTGCTAACCGGGCATCCGCTGTGTCACACCCCGACCCGGTTTGGTCAGATCCCCGTGAACAACCCGCCACTCTCCCAGTTTATTAAAGGGTTTTCCCTTATTATAAACTGTAAAGAGTAAGGTGTCTTTTAACCTGCACCTTTTCCTAGAATAACATAAATCAAAACTGCATATTAATTTAGATTTATCGTACTTGTCTCACATGTGTCTTAGTTGATAGTCTTTAAGGGTAGGCTTTCCAAAATCTTCTGAAAGGGATATAAGGGAGGAGGTGAGTACGACTACTCAGTGAATGAGTTTTCAAAACTTTTTATCTTTAGGAAAAAGATTTGTATTAGAGTGTGCCAGACTCCTTTCTTTCAAAACCATTTCATTTGAAATCTTGGGTTTATCACCATTTCTTTATTTAATCACGGTGTGTCATCACCCAACATACATCTTTCATCATGAAGGTTAAACACACATTCGCAGGTCAGTACGTCCACTGAACCCACTTATGGCTTCGGAGCGACTTTACCGACCACCCAAATAGAAGTACGTCCATTCTACCCTGAGAATGAGTGGATGTTCGCGACATCCGACCCTCAATCCCGAAATCAATTCTTCGTGTCCATGTGAGGACAGAGACCTCATCCCGTCCCCACCCCGATCTCATGCGCTTAGTGCTACTCCAAATTTCGCACGGTCACCTGGTACGACGAACTGTCCTTATACTCACCAGGTCGTCCAGTGCCCTTAGAACGCATCACTACCCCTCTTGGGCATCTTGATAGTCTCGTACTCAAAGTGCATGCACAATCAATATTTTCTCATTATGCCATATAATCTATAGTGCCACTGGTTCAACAGCTCCGACTATCAACTCAACCCGCAGTTATTTGTCTTGACTGGTCCATCAACCCATCATGTCGCACTACCGTTAGTTGACTGAGTATGTCAGTCCAGTTTTGGTACCATGGCCAAACAATTCCTTTATTTAAAGTTTTATGGCATATAATTCATGTTTGTTTACGAGCTCCTGCTCGTGCCAACTGGCCTTGGGCCCACTGTATGAGATTTTCAAAATTGGGCATATTAGCCCCCAAGTTCTAAAACCGAAGCCCCCGGCCTATAAGAGCCATTCGAGCTCCCGTCAAAAAGGTTTCCCAAATAGTTTAAGCATTGGTACACAGTCAGGGGAGAGCACTTCTGACAAAATATATTTTCAACTGTCAATTATACCGACTGGGTATAAGGACATCTCCGCTCATAATCGATGAACAGGTTTTTAACTTCCTTTGAGAAAGTTTCATCATACCAATTGGGTATGATCTACTTACAACCGGTAAGTAGTTTTTCCGTATGATTTTCACATCACTCTTCTAAGTTGTAATGTTTAAAATACCACATAATAGTGGGTTTTCATTTCGATGAGCTTATCATCCCCAATCGGGTATGACATAAAATCCCACTCACAACCGGTAAGTGGTTTTTAAATTTAAGTTGTGTTCATCATCCCAACCGGGTATGACGTTAGTAAACCCACTCACCCGTTAATGTCGTGAATTCCACTAGACCGATTCTTTGTATTCATGTGAGCTTGTCCTTGTTGGCATTCCCGGTACTTCGTGTTCCTACACGATATTAACATCTCGGTTCATTTTTCTTTGGCCTAATAGCCTTAATTCATTCCAAATGAATGAGAAAGTCAAACTTTCATTTATTTACAATTAGGTCCCTAAAGTTATTTCTCTTTAACTTTAAGTCCCTAATGCCGGTTTTTCTTCAAATTGAGTCTCGAAACTTTTAAAATTTATCATAGGACCTCAATTTATTCAAATTCACAAAAGGGGTTTAATTTCCCAAATTTCCAATTTGGTCCCACAACTTTTCCAAAATTACCATTTTGCCCTTCCTTTACAAAAATGGTGTTTCACCCCAAAAATTCTAAAATCCCTCAATTGGCCCCTCTAACATTTTTATCATGCCCAATTGACCCTCAATTTTATAAAATTGCATCTTGGTCCTTCGAATTTTTGAAAATCCCTAATTTTTCCTCCAATTTAAACTCCTTAACATAACACAATTTGATTTCATCAAATTGACTAATCAAACACATCTAATTATTGAAATGGAAGTTAAAATTGAGATACTACATCTTCATACAATTCAATAGCACTTTGAATTGCCAGTTTTGACACCGGAGCAAGCTCAAACGGAGCTTCACCGAAAAATAGACTATAGAGAGAGAAAGCTTCGATTTCTCACCGATGAGGGTGTGTCGGTCTAAGCTTTCTATCTGGGCATGTATCTCTCATCCTGAGGTTCATCCTAGAATCAAGAATTGCATCAATTGATGCCGAATTGAGTTAGAATTTCATCATCGAAATTCTGTCTGTTCTCTCTCTAGCACCGGTCGAAAATTGTAGAGGGGAGCCGAATTGGCTTACCTTTCTGTTCTAATTCGGCCCTGGGAGGGCTGAGAAAGTGTTGGGAGGGCTTGGTTTGGCTTGAAGAGGGCTCGAATTGGCCGATTTCAGCTCGGCCGAAACAAGGTAGTTTCGGTCAAACGGAGCTGATTCACTGTTCCAGGAACACCAGTTAGGGCTTATAACCTTACCATGGAGGATGCTTAGCACACACCTCATAGTCCTCTACCTATTTCATGACCACCTCTTTGTAATATGGTTAAGACCCTAACATATTGTACTCCTTCTCCATTAATGAAGAATTACAAGTTTCTAAAACCATGTCTCTAAACAAGGATGTAAGCCTATGTCTCAACTGTAGGAAGATTGCCTCAAGAAAAGTAACCAAACAAACCCCGGGGACCGAGGAGAATCCCATCCCAAATAAGGAAATAAACCAAAAGACTAAAGAGTTTAGGAGAACTCTTAGGGGAAAATTAGTAGGTAGAGAAGGCTCGCTAAGAAAATCGACAAGGAGACGAAAGAGTGAGAACTCTGATAGTGACTACTAGGCAAGGAAATGACATGTTACGAGGTGAGAACAATAGGAATGCTACTCGAGAAAGTGCTCAACACTATTAAGGACAAGTACCAAGACGGACTAGTATAAGTATAAGGAAAGAAGGGGTGTTCCACACCTCATGGATTCAAGGCAATACCTCCTCAAGGGTCATGAAGGACATGAAGGATTGGAAATTGATACCATGGAGTGGTTACGTAAACGGTTCACCAAGAGGTCAAGAAATGACGAGGTGGATGCAAAAACTTCTTAAGAAGGTTAAACCGAGAAGGATACCTCATGAATAGGGATAGGGTACATGAGAAGCATACTTAGAACCCTCCCATAAGGGGCAAACACAGAAAAACGTCCCCCAGAACTCTAGGGAATGACACGGTTAGAGTGAAGAAGAGAAGGAATACGCTATGAAAGGGAACTCTGGAGGGATGCATACAACCAAGTGCCTTGAAGGAATTATTGGTTGGCAGATGGACATAACGTGGAGTGCAAGGAGCCAACCTTTCAATAGAAAATACTTGAAGGAAGGATGTACCAGAGGCCAAGACTAACCTACTTTGGAAAGGTGATAGAATGTTAGGTACAACTTCCTTTGGAAAATATAGAGAAGTCAAGATTGAGATTAGGAACAACATAACAGAAGTAAGCAAACCATGACAATGAGATGGTCAAAGAAAATGAACGACATCCTAAGGAGGACCGGGAAGTAGTAAGGAATATACCCTAAAAAGGGACACTCGAAGGATCATTAAGGACAAGGAGACTAGAGAGACAACTACCTCAAGAAAACTAAATAAGGTGAAATGTAGGGGCAAGCCAAGTAACAAACTACTCTTGTGAGGATCATAGAGTAAACTCCAGCAAAGAAGGAAGAGGTGGAAAGGCCAAATATTGGAGAAAAGAAGGATGAAAGAAATCCTTAAAAGGACCAAGGGCCAATTAACGACTAAAACTCAAGCAAAGAAAGGAATAGGCAAGCCTCTCACATAACGGTCAAGAAAACTTGAAACAAGAAAGATTTGTATGCTCCCTAAAGAAGTAGACATGTACTGGGTTCGAATGAAGATGCGGATAGAATATACAAGATGTGCCTGCAAAAATTGTGGAGTAAAGGTAAACAGGAGAAGACGACATCAAGGGATGTCATTTAAGGTAAAAATCCCCTTGAGCAAATGTAAAAAGGAAAGAATCCTACCAAGGAAGTATCATGATGTCCCAGTATGATCCGTTTGGAGAAAGAGCAGAAGTATCAAGAAATAATTCCAAAAGAATCGAGTAGAAAGAAGAAACTAGTAATGGTGGACAGCCAAAGAGAATGAACAAAACCCTAAGAAAGGATGAGATGTATTAAAGACTACACTCTCTGAAGGACAATGGGATGGGCATGAAGAACGAGTGATATAGCTACCCAGGAAATTGGACCAGAAAAATAAAGAGAAAAAGACATTTAAAGAACTGGTTTTCGAGAGAACCATGGATTTAAACCACAACAAGGAAGGGAGGAGTGAAAAGGCCAAAATGTAGGAAGAGAAGAATGAAGGGAAATCCTAAAAGAAATTGATGGTCAAAACCAGATTTATAATTTAAAGTCTTGGAACAGTTAAGTGAGCCTCAAGAAGGGCGAACAAGAGATTTTGAAATAAGGAGGATGTGAACCCTCCTTAACAGAAATTATTTAACGGATTAGCATCAAAAGATGTTGTGATAAGTATGAATAATTGGACAACCCATACTCGGGTAACAGAGGAAAAATGTTCAAGAAGATGTTGGGAAAGTAAGTCCCCTAATAAGGTGTAGCTAAGAAGGAATAACCACAATTGGTAAGACGGGTCATAGCCCACACACGCATACGAAGCTTAAAGAGTGGACAACCAAGCATAGTGTAGAATGCATAGAATAAAACCAATAATCGGAAGTGTCCTATGTAAGGAACAAGGGATAAAACAAAAGTTGTGGATAGAGAAGGATCCAAAGCAAAATAGATACCCTAACACATATAAGGGTACGAAGAAAGGGAGAAAAGGGAACCTTCAAGCAATGGTAAGAAGGTTGAACATGTAGCTCCTATAATAAAAGCCTCTACCTTGAGGGACACATTAGTGAATGAAAACGTAAAAAGGGAACTCCCCGAAATAAAACAATAGACTAAAAAGGGTCAAATGGGAATAACGAACTATGAAGTGGTTACAAACAAGTAAGAGCGAATTAAGGCCAAAGGAAATCCTTGAGTAAAGGATGTTATTAGGAGTGATGATGAACCTAAGAATGGACGAGTAGAAGCATGTCAGTAAAACATCTGGAGATCAAATAATTGGAACCGAAAATACTCAATAAAAAAGTAAAAAAGGGATGAGTGGGTAAAGAGAACCGACACAGTTGTGTAAATTGAGTTAATAACGATAAAGGTAGTCGAGGAATACTACCAGATGAAAAGAGGGATGAAGTTATGCAATCCCTAAGAGGTTGAAAAATAACCCTAAAGGAGGTGTTTTGGAGATCTAATGGATATAGAGATAAGATCTAGAAAATTTCATGCTATAAGGGACAAGAAACCCAACGATCCCGATGCAAACATGACTCAAAATAAGGAAGAGTCGGTTCATAAGCATGACAAAGTCAAACATAATTTGGACCGATTTGTAATGAACAAAGAATGAAGGAAGAGTCGAAATGGGAGGAAAAGGTGATGATAAAGAAATCCGTGGAAATAAGTATGAAATGCTCTATAGGACGACGAGCTAAGGGTTTCAATGATCAAGCAGTTAACTAGACACGGAAATGGTTAGTTATTTTGGAATTTTCAATCTTGAGTATAGGACCTCAAGGGGAAGAATGTTGCTCTAAGCAAAGAGAGAGATAAAATCTAAGAACATACCCTGAGGTAAGGTATGTCTAGTTATGACAAACTCCATGGAGGGAGTAAATAATATAAAGGAAAATGAATTCCTTAAGTGAAGGTTGTAAAAGGGACTAATTGCAAGGATGAGAGAAAAGTTTGCATCTTAAGCAAACACCAAAGGGGCATCAAAGGAAATGATTGCTCATGCAAGGTAGATAACTAAGTTTTGGGGACAAAACTCCTAAAAGGAGGGGAGAGTTGTAAACCCCGCCCTTTTGAGCTAAGGAAAACCGGGAAGGGAACTGGTCAAACTGAGTGAGAAAACCGAACTGATTCACAAACTCGATCAATTGTGAATGGGAAATTTAGGAATTTACAACTCCCAGGTGATCCAAAGGGTTCAAAATATTATGGAAAAGAACCTTAAGATGAATTGGAAGAGGAAAATAAGATCGATTTGGAAGAACCGGGTCCAACAGGATTGAACCGATTTATGAACCAAGTCGGTTCATGAATCGGAACTGATAGAGATCGGGCAAAAAAAAGGAATTCAACTCTATTGTACTCCAAGGAAATTCATAAACCTTGGAAAGAAACCTTAGAACAAAGTGGAAGAGAAAAACTAGACCGGTTCGGGTGAACTGAACCCGAACTAGATTGAACCGATTTAAGGATCGACTTGATTTATGAAACGGAATAGATAAAAAGATCGTAAACCAGGAATTTTATGGACCTTAAGTGACCCAAGGAGTCACAAAAGACATAGAAATGGACTTGTGAAGGAATTGGGAATGAAAACCAAACCGGTTCAGGTAAATCGAATCCGAATCAGTTCTGACCGGTTTGAACCACTGTTGAATCGAATTCTAAGTCCATTTTTCCAGGTGGCTTAAATAATTCAAATTAGAGATTTGAGGCCACCATTGGATAGAGAATTAATTTAGAAATTTTTAGATTTGAAAAAGTCGGTCGAATGGGGGGTGAACCGGCCGGGTTAAGCTTTTAACTCAGTTCGGAATAGTGTCATCTTCTTCCTCATGATGACAGCACTGTTCACTCATTGGGAAACTGAAGAAACATCGGTGAAGAAGAAATGCTTTTGTTCAGGGAGTTTCAGGTCATCAATGTTAGTTATAACAGTGCTAAACGGACGGCTAACGGGTCCCTGAGCTCCCTATATAAAGAGCCCCTCCCCATTTATGCTCTCCACACCTGAAAACTCCATTCTCTCTCAACTACTCCATTTTCTGGCGAAGCTCGAACCAGAAATCAAATTCGGTTGTGTTAATGAGTTGGAATTGGAGGAAAATTTGGGGGAAATTAGGGATTTTCGAAATTCAAAGGACCAAAATATAATTTTATGAAATTGAGGGTCAATTGGGCATGAAACTAATGTTTGAGGACCAATTGAGGAATTTTGGAATTTTTGGGGCAAAACTTACCATTTTTGTAAAGGGCAAAATGGTAATTTTGGATAAGTTGGAGGACCAAATTGGAAATTTGGGAAATTAATCCTCTTTTTGTGAAATGGAATAAATTGAGGTCCTATGATAAATTTTAGAAGTTTCATGACTCAATTTGAGGAAAAACCAGTATTAGGGACATAATGTTAAAGAGAAATAACTTTAGGGACCTAATTGGAAATAAATGAAAGTTTGACATTCTCATTCATTTGGAATGAATGAAGGCGATTAGGTCGAAGGATAATGAACCAAGATGTTCATATCGTGTAGGAACACGAAGTACCGGGGACGCCAGCAAGGACAAGCTCGCATGAATACAAAGAACCGGTCTAGTGGAATTCACAGCATTAACTGGTGAGTGGGTTTACTAACATCATACCCGATTGGGATGATGAGCACAACTTAAAATTAAAAACCACTTACCGGTTGTGAGTGAAAATTCTAAATCATACCCGGTTGGGAATGATAAGTACCTCGGTATGAAAACCCACTATTAAGTGGTATTTTAAACATCACTACTTAGAGGAAGTGATGTGAAAATCACGAGGAAAAACTACTTACCGATTGTAAGTAGATCATACCCGGTTGGTATGGTGAGACTTCCTCGAAGGAAGTTGAAAACCCATTCATCGGTTATGAACGGAGGTGTCCTTATACCCAGGCGGTATAATGGATAGAGAAAACATATGTTTTGTCGGAAGTGCTCTCCCCTGACTGTGTGCCAATGCTTAAACAATTTGGGAGACCTTCTCGATAGGAGCTCTAATAGCTCTGATAGGCCGGGGGCCTAGGTTTTGGAACTTGGGGGCTAAATGCCCGATTTTGAAAATCTCGTACAGTGGGCCCAAGGCCAGTTGGTACGAGCAGGAGCTCGTCAATGAACATGATATATGTGCCATAAAACTTAATAAATGAATTGTTTGGCCATGGTACCAAGATAGGACCGACATGCTCAGTCAACTAGCGGCAGTACGACATGACCGGTCGACGGACCAGTCAAGACAAACAACTGCGGTTTGAGTTGAGAGTCATGGCCGTTGGACCAGTGGCATCACAGATTACATGGCAATATGAGAAAACATTGTTTGTGCATGCACTGTGAGTACGGGAACATCAAGACGCCCATGAGGGGTAGTGATACATCCTAAGGGCACTGGACGACCTGGTGGCTATAAAGGCAGTTCGTCGTTCCAACTATCTATGTGAAATTTGGAGTAGCACCAAGCGCATGATACCAGGTTGGGGACAGGATGATGTCTCTATCCTCATACGAACACGAAGAAGTGATTTCAGGATTGTGGGTCCGATGTCGCGTACATCCACTTATTTCTAAGGTAGAAGTGGTCGTGCTTCTATTTGGTTGGCAAGAAAAGTCGCTCTAAAGCCACTAGCGGGTTCAGTAGTGATACTGACTTGTGAATGTGTGTAACCTTCATGATGAAGGATGTATGTTGGGTAATGACACACTGTGGTAACTAAGAAATGATGGAAAAACCCGAATTTTTAAATGAAGGGATTTTTGAAAAATAAAGGAGACTAGCACACTCCATATAAATATTTCTTTCTTAAAAGTTAAAAGTAGACCTTTGAAAACCCATTCACTGAGTAGTCGTACTCTCCCCCTCCCTTATATCCCTTTCAAAAAATCCTGGAAAGCCTACCCTTAAAGACCATCAACTAAGACACCTGTAAGACAGGTATGTAAAGTTTAAAATTTCATGTAGTTTTTATTATGTTATTCCAGGAAAAGGTGCAGGTTAAAGGACGCATTACTTTTTACGGTTTACAATAAGGGGAAACCCTTTAATAAATCGGGAGAGTGGCAGGTTGATCACGAGGATCCGACCAAACTGAATCAGGGTGTGACAAGTTCTTTATATAGGAAGCTCGGGGACTTCTTGGTCATCCAATTGGAACCTTAATGGTGGTCATTCATTGTTTGAAACTCCCTTGCTAGAGACTTTTTAGCTTCGCTGGTGCTGCACAATTTTCCTGCGAGTGAACAGTGCTGTCATCTGAAGGAAGAAGACGACAATGTTCCGGACCGGTCTGAACTAGGTTCAAAGCTTAAACTGGTCGGTTCACCCCCCATTCGACCGAATTTTTCAAATATAAAAATTTCTAAATTCACCTAAATTCATTTTCTATCCAATGGTCACCTCAAATCTCAAATTTAAATTTTTTAAGCCACCTAGAAAAATAAATTTAGAATCCGGTTCAATAGTGATTCAAACCGATTAAATCCGGTTCGGATCCGATTCACCTCAATTGGTTTGGTTTTCATCTCCAATTCATTCTTGAGTCTATTTCCATGACTTTTGGGACTCTTCGGGTCACTCGAAATCCATAAATTTCCCGGTTTGCCTTTTCTCTATCGGTTTCGTTTCATAAACCGGTTCAATCTAGTTGGATCTGGTTCATCTAAACCAGTTTGGTTTTTCTCTTCCAATTTGTCCTAAGGTTCTTTTCCAAGGTTTTATGAATCATTTGGGTCACCCGAAAGTTGTAAATTTCCAAATTGCCCGTTCCCAAATGATCAGTTTTGCGAACCGGTTCGGTTTTCTTACTCGGTTTGACTAGTTCTTTTCCCGATTTTCCTTAACTAAAAAGGGCACGGTTTACAGGTTCATTGGCCGGTCGGACCATTGATCGGTCCGGTCTGATCAGGTTAGGTGACCCGAATTCGAAAATCAACCGATTCACACCCAATTCGACCAGTTTTCTTAAATTTAAAATATTCTAAATTCATTTTCTATCCAATGGTGGCTTCAATTCTCCAAATTGATATTTTTAATCCACCTAGAAAAATGAATCATTGAACTAGTTCACTTTGGTTCATCTTGGTTCAGTCCGGTTCACCCTGAATCAATCTGGTTCTCTCATCAAATCCACTTTCCAATTCTTCCGTACAATTTTTGTGAATTTTTTGTCACTTGGGATTTTCCAATTTCCCTTGTTAACCCTTCTTTGTTATTTTCTATTGATTAAATTGGCCTAGTTTTCAAAAATAGTGTAGGTTCTCCTCCCAATTTCCTTGGTCTGAGGGGACAGGTTCCACAACACGTATCATTGGTCAACGATTGGACGAATAAGAAGATCTCGAGGGGCATGATAAACCACAAAAATAGAAAATGATAAGTTAAATTTAAGAGAAAGGAAATGATGTTAGGTGGTAATATGGGGAACAAGTAAGTAGTAAGCCATGAAGTAGTCTGACGTTACTGCCCCATTCACTAAGCTGTTGAGCTAATTTCCCTCCCCTAACTGGAGAGAAGTTAGCTACACACCTATAGTCTCTGTTTGCTCGGAGGGTCACCGGAGAAACACCGACGTGATAAAATAGTGAAGCAGCTCCGACGGACCGAAGCTGTCCTTTTTCGACCGAGTTAAAATTGGCCATTTCGAGCCATCCTCAGGCCAAACCAAGCCTTCCCAACACTTTCTCAACCCTCCCATGGCCGAATTAGGACTGAAAGGTAAGAAAATTCGGCTCCCCTCTACAATTTTCGGCCAGTGCTAGAGAGAGAACTCGCAGAATTTCAATGATGAAATTCTAACTCCATTCAGTATCAATTGATGTAATTCTTGATTATAGGATAAACCTTAGGATGAGAACTATCTGCCCAGATCAAAAGCTCGAACCGTCGTGCCCTCACCAGTGAGTAATCGAAGCTTTCTCTCTCTACAGTTCGTTTTACGGCGAAGCTCCGTTTGAGCTCGTTCCCGCGTCAAAACTTGCGATTCAAAGTGCTATTGAATCGTAAGAAGATGGAGAAACTCAATTTTAACTTCAATTTCAACAATTAGAGGTGTTTGATTGGTCAATTTGATGAAATCAAATTCGGTTGTGCTAAGGAGTTGAAATTGGGGGAAAATTGGGGGTTTTCGAAATTCAATGGACCAAAATGCAATTTTATGAAATTGAGGGTCAATTGGGCATGAAAATAATGTTGGAGGACCAATTGAGGAATTTTGGAATTTTTGGGGTAAGACTTACCATTTTTGTAAAGGAATGGCAAAATGGTAATTCTGGAAAAGTTGGGAGACCAAATTGAAAATTTGGGAAAACCCGAATTTTTAAATGAAGGGATTTAAAAAAAAAAAAGAGTTCGGCAGACTACATATAAATATTTTTCTTGAAAGTCAAAAGATTTAAATCTCATTCACTGAGTGGTTGTACTCACCCCTCCCTTATATCCCTTTCAGGAGATTTCGAAAAGTCTACCCTCAAAGACTATCAATTAAGACGCTTGTAAGACAAGTATAATAAACCTAAATTATTATACAGTTTTGATTTATGTTATTCTAAGAAAAGATGCAGGTTAAAGGACGCCTTACTCTTTACGGTTTACAATAAGGAGAAACCCTTTAATAAACAGGGAGAGTGGCGGGTTGATCACGGGGATCCGTCCAAACTGGGTCGGGGCGTGACACTACTTCCCCCGGAGTTAGTAGGACCTGACATTGCCTTCTGAGGTGAGAAAAAGGCCTATATCGGAGCTCTGGTTCAAGATTTTCTAGTAAATGGAGCGGTTGAGAGAGAATTGAGATTTCAGGTGTGTGGAGGATGAATGGGGAGGAACTCTTTATATAGGGAGCTTGGGTACCCTCTGCCCGACAACTTTCCTTTTTGGTTGACCTTATCCTCTCTCTAAAACGGCCTGACTGAAGCTATTTTTCCTTCATCGGCGTTATCCGTCTCTACATTGAATGAACAGTGTTGTCATATGAAGGAATAAGATGACACTGTTCTGAATTGAACCAGACCAGTCTGATCAGGTTCAATGCGTAAATCAATCCGTTCATGCCCAATTTGATTGATTTTCTAAAAATTAAAATTTTCTAAATTCATTCTCTATCTAATGGTGGCTTCAATTCCCCAATTTGAATATTTAAGCCACCTAGAAAATTGAATTTAGAAACCGGTTCAAACCAGTTCACCTTGAACCGAACTGGTTTTCCCTTCCCAATTATCCCAAGGTTCTTTTCCAGTCTTTTTATGACTCTTTAAGTCACTTGGGATTTTTCAATTTCCCGATTTACCCTTTTCTTATCGATTATAGTTTCTGAACTGGCTCAGTTTTCTCTTTTGGAATGACTAGTTCTTTTCCCGATTTTCTTTTCTATAAAGGGACGGAGTTTACAACTGTGTATTGGAGGGAGTCAGTGGAAAACTCTCATGTAGTTAGCGCACGCCTCCCAGAAATTCCTCTCGGTCTCCTCTCGAATCTAGGCATGATCTGATTCTCTAGGTGGCGAAGTCTTGTCTTCCATTGAGTAGGGTGGGGTTCTCTCTCGAGGTACATCCTATGGGGTAGGTTCCTCTAACACCTCTAGCCTTTGTTCCATGGCATTTACCAAAGGGATATATCATTCATTGGCATTTTCATTCATCTTTTCTGCAAGGGTTATCGAGAATCAAGAATTAGGATGGGTGGGGGACTTATTAGGAAAGTTATGCTCTAATACCACTCAAGTTGTCATGGCCCGACCCGGTTTGGTCGAGGTCCTGTGATCAACCCACCACCCTTCCATGCATCATCCGGGTATCCCTACCTTAATGATACAAGGAAGGTAAAGGCATTCCTATGTTCATTCCCTCACTATAAGTCGAGGGTGAGGAATGTACCTTGAGGGTCGGAGCTTGTCCTGGAACTTTCCGTCTTTATCTAGACCTGAAAGGGTGAGAGGAGGGGAGTGAGTATATAGGTATATATACTCAGTGAGGGAAACTAATACAACAATTGATTTGTTTTATTTTTTCATCTCATAGTCATTCATTTGTTGCCTTTCGCATATCATTCATTTGTCATTTTTCGCATATCATTCACACATCAACCACCCTCCTATCATAGGAGGGATCACACGTTCGTAAAATGGTCATGACCGTTCCACTTGTGGATCGGAGCGCCTTTACCGTCCATCCGGATAGAGGTTAACTGCATATACCCTAAGTTTGAGTGTACATCAATAATCTGACCCTCAAACCCTGATCGATTCATGAGGTCCACTTTGTGGGACGAGACCTCCTTTCCCCTACTGCCTTGATCTTAGTGCGCAGGAAGCTCCCTGAGCTTCTCGACCTACTGGACATCATACCAATCTTATGCACCCTGGGTCATTCAACTGCCTTTACCGTCCATCCGGATAGAGGTTAACTACATATACCCTAAGTTTGAGTGTACATCAATAATCTGACCCTCAAACCCTGATCGCTTCATGAGGTCCACTTTGTGGGACGAGACCTCCTTTCCCCTACTGCCTTGATCTCAGTGCACAGGAAGCTCCCTGAGCTTCTCGACCTACTGGACATCATACCAATCTTATGCACCCTGGGTCATTCAACAGTCCTTAGGATCCATCACTGCCTCATATCAGGTGTCCTGATGGCCTGAATCTCAAAGTGCATGCACAATCAAGAGTCTTTTAAGTTATAACCATTATCTTTGGCCCTCTAGAGCAATGGTCTGTTGGTTTAGCTTCGGCCCACGCATACTGGCCCAACAGGTTCGATGACTTGGCTTCAGCTTAGCAACGATTTGGCCCAACAATCCCAACATCTCAGACATGGCTCGGTAGGTATCACACACAATTTCCCTGTTAATTGGATCTTTTAGCATTACTCATCACATGCTGGTTCTAGACGAGTCCTTACCCGTGTCCATTGGCCTTGGGCCCACTGGCATACCGAGTCTAAGCCCTAGAATTAGCTTTCAAATGTTTTAAGCATATTCACCCAGTCAAGGGAGGCAAATTCTGAGAAAATTATTTTCAAAACGAACTGTCATTCCAACTAGAATAGACGTTATAGAATTCCCACTCACCCAGTAATCTTGACGGGGTGGTCCCGATGGAGTTTGGCTTCATGGCGTACTTCTGGGAGCTGGCGTTTGAGCAGTTTACTCCTACATGGCACGAATACCCATATTAGGATCTTTTGACTAAGAGGCCATATCTTTCTAGGTATTTGCACATAGGCCCTCATATTATACCATAATTGTATTTTGGTCCCTAAAGTTTGTACTTTTACCTTAGGTCCTTATTTGCCCCTTAGTTTCAATTGAGCCCCTAGGATTTCCAGTTAGCCTTCTTTGGTCCTTAGTTTTATCGAAATCACCCATTTGGGCTTAATTTTTCAAAATTTCCATTTTGTCCCTAATTTCCCCAAAATTGCAATTTGACCCCAAACTTCTCAAAATTGCTAATTGGTCCTCCATTTTGCCTAATTGGCCCTCAATTAGGAGTGAATTTCATGAAAATGCCTTTAATTTCATCAATTTGCCCTTCGACCCTCCAATTTTCGAATAATTGCACAAAAGCCTCAAAATCTCCAAATTTGCCTTCTTCTTCCCCCCAATTTGAGCATATGAACATCTGAACCTTACCTCATCCAATTGACGGCCTGTGAGTCCTTGATTTCTTCTATTCTTGCTATAATTTGCCTCCTCTAGCTCTCCCAATCGTCCTACCCTTCGAATTTTTTAATTTGGTTGAGTTTTGAGCTCCATCGGAGCTTCGTCAAAAAATTTACAGTAGAGAGAGAAAGCTTGCTTAGCTTGCTGGTGGAGGGGCGATGGTTAGAGCTTGAGGTGGGAGCAACTAGTGCTCATTGAGAGGAACCTACCAGGATTGAATCCCATTACAATTCGCCGCAGCACTATGGGAATTTGAAGAGAGAAGTTATGGGGAGGTGAAGTTTTGAAACTCAAAAAATTCAAGGAAGAGAGGCAAAATTGAGCTTACTAGGGGTTTGTCATGGGTCGGGGAGGGTCTTAGGCGGATGGAGGTGGTCAATTCTAGTGGCGAGAGGGCTATAGGAGTCGGGGTTGTGTCGGTCGGGAGCTCGCTGTTTCGGGGGTCCAGAGCAGCTTCATTGTGTTATCACCCCGTCACTTCTTCGGCTGTCCTCCGATCGCTTTGAGGGCTTCTTGAGCTCGAGAACTCCTCCCTAGTTCTAATGCCACCCTTTGGAGCTTCTTTGGTAATGAATTTGCCCATCGTCAAAGCCTCGATCGAAGTTTCGTCAGAAAGTGGACTGTTAGTCTTCAAATAGCACCTAAGAGGTGAGGAGGATGAGTGGAAAGGTACTCTTTATATAGGGAGCTCGACAATTATTTAGGTTACCGGCCGGCATGAGACTCGGCCCCCGCCTAGCTCGTCAACGACCTGACCGGAGAGATTTTGGAGTCGCTAAAGACTCCACCTTTCCTAGCCTCTCAATCCTTTCTATTAGTGGACTGAGGTTGAAGACGATGACATGGCAGGCTTCCCACGTGGCACGTTGTGATTGGCTGGTTTTTCTAATGTGGAGGTCCAACTCAGTTGTCGTGTCAGTCGTTGACTTGTTGACCCGACACATGGCAACATCTCATTGGCTGCTCGTGTCTGCATGGTAGGATGATGGGTCGCCCGTTGACCATTGACCGGACATGTGGCAGCCTCCCATTGGTTGCACATTGCTATTGACTGGGCACCGTTGACCATTGACCGGTATGGTATGTTGACCAGTTCGGTTCATTGGCCGATCGGATCGTTGACCGATCCAGTCTGATCGGGTTCGGTGACCCGAATTCGAAAATCGGCCGGTTCAGGCTCGATTCGACCAGTTTTCTGAAATTTAAAATTTTCTAAATTTATTTTCTATCTAATGGTGACTTCAATTCCCCAAATTAATATTTTTAAGCCACCTAGAAAAATGAATCATTGAACTAGTTCACTAAGGTTCATCTTGGTTCAGTTCGGTTCAGGTCTAGTTCACCCCGAATCAATCCGGTTCTTCCTTACAATTTTTGTGAATTTTTGGTCACTTGGGATTTTCTAATTTCCCTTGTTAACTCTTGTTTGCTATTTTCTGTTGATTAAATTGGCATGGTTTTCAAAAATAGTGTAGGTTCTCCTCCCAGTTTCCTTGGTCCGAGGGGATGGGTTCCACAACATGTGTCATTGGTCAACGGTCGGACGAATAAGAAGATCTCAAGGGGCACGATAAACCATGAAAACAGAAAATGATAAGTTAAATTTAAGAGAAAGGAAATGATGTTAGGTGGTAATACAGGGAACGAGTAAGTCGTAAGCCATGAAGTGGTCTGACATTACTGCCCCATTCACTAAGCTGTTGAGCTTATTCCCCCCCCCCCCCCCCCCTAAACTAATTGTAGGTTTAAAACTGAAGAGGCGCAAGGCAACAAGTGGAAGAAAGTTCTGGAGGCATTCATCGCATATTGTAGCTACTTAACCTGCTCACAAAGGTGCTATAAATTCTTATCATTTTGATATTTCTCTCGTTGTATTTTAGAAAAATATTTTGGTGGGCTCTAAAGGAAACATTAAAAGAAAATTTTTAAATTTCTGCTATATTTTATATAACATTTTTACCGGAAGCCCAAATTTCTTCAGTTTTCATCATGGTAAAGATACCCACCATTGTGGTTTCGATGAGGATGGACGAAGGGGTTCAAGGGTCTCTGGCCGATAGAATCGGGCCGAAGTATAACACATACCACAATTTAAAAATTAGAGCAAATAAACATAAAAATAAAATAGATTTGGTAAAGATGATGGGACCACCTGAGAGGTGACTCTATCAAGTATAAAGTATCAAGAAATAATCGGGAATCAATAGAATCAAATAGAGATTGACTAGCTTAAGTCAATAACTCTACAATTTTTCCAAGTGTCACAAAAATGGAAAAAAAATCAAAAGTTTGACTCCAAATCATATAAAATTGACCAAATAAATATATAAAGGCCAATTTTTTTATGAAATAAATGTAAGTTGACTATTTATAAAATGGAGTATGGCATGTTGTTAATCAAGATGAGTTAAGACTCAACATTTATGAAAAATGGCATAGTCCACTATTTATGAAAATGGGCTAAAGTCCTTGTGGAAAAATAATAACTAAAATCTCTGGAACTAAAGATAATGGTAGTTTAATATAATTTGAATTGTGATTGTATTAGATAGGTTAGTCAGATATCAAGTCAGTCAATCATTGATATTTATATGAATTATTGTGAATGGGGAATATGTTGCACCATAACCAATAGATACCTACTATTAGAGTTTGTGATGGTTACTTAGGGATTATTAAGATGAGAGTCAATAATTGGAGTCATGTGTTATTCCATTATCTAGAACCCAAAAAGTTATATGGTGGTGGTACAAACTAGGAGTAGAATGTATATTATCGAATACGTTGATGGACCAATGATTTCACAAATACACTTCAATGACATTAAAAGTAGAAGTTTTGAGAATCACAAAAATGAATATTCAAGAATTATAAATAAATATGTTCAAAAATCACAAAAATGAAAAGTTTGTAGCTATAAAATTGCACAACAAGGAAGAGTTTTAAAATGTTGTCTACCATTCTAGATAATTCTAAAATAATATAAAATGATATAGAGTGGCATATAATCATCTATAATAATCTATTATTATATAAGCTATTAAAAAATTATATAGAAATATAATATCATAATGAATAAGTATCACTAGCAACTCAACTATAATAAATATTTTAGTATAACTCAACAAATTTTTATTAGTTTCCTTTCTTATTTTTTTTATTTTATCAAATAATAATTCAAATATTACTTAATACTCAATCTATTTCATTCCTATATTATCTAAAAGATTTCAACAATGGTATTAAAGTATAAAATATTTCAACCATTACAATTTATTATAAATGTGAAACTTTTAAATTGTTAAAGTCATCCTTCAAACTTTGTATATGCAATTACTCGTTAAATAGGATACCTACTTGAATAGTCATTATGTTATTTTACTAAAAAAAACTGTCATCTTGCCAGACACGTATTTTGATATACTAGGATATCAAAGCTCATAGTTGAACCAAATATTATATATAATCAACGGTCATTAAATATGATGACGTAAAACCATACTAGTACATTTTTAAAAATTCAATATTGTTGGTGCCTTAACATGTCAACATAAGAAATATTATAATAATACATTTTTATCAACTTCTAAAATATATGTGCATGTGTATATTTTATAAGAAGTAAAAAAAAAAAACTATGAGAAACAAAAAAGGAGTCCTTAATCGGATATTCTGCATTGAAAAGGGAAGAATGCCCGATCACTGCAAGTGCGATCAGAGACAGCTCCTGGGGATGAGAACACCAGAGCTTGACCCTCCTACGTTGGTGCATGAGGAAGAGGAGGCTTTGTTCATGTACGTTAACTTTATGTCCTGCAGCCTTATTCCGCTGCAAGGTTTGCTCTTGCTGCACTCGAATATCACAGCGTTTTGGGTCGCCGATGTGCCTTGTATGTTCTTATACGTCACGCCACTGATCTTCACACCCGAGCTCTCCGAGAAAATAAAATAAAATAAAATAAAAATCATTTGTACAGATCAGCTGATGCATGTAGGAAGATCAATCTCAGACTTAATGTCTGTTAAAAGGAAAACTTTTGCGAACATTTAGAAAAGCATGTCAGCTGGGGTGGAGAATATTAATTACCTGGTTGGGGCAACCTGCGTTGTTGGGGCAGTAGTCCTGGTCGATGATGATGGGATTCTTGACGTTGCTCATGATCAGATTCGCGAAGAGTACGTTCTTCACGAAGGAATTGGACGGCCTCGCCCACGTCTTTATGCGAACGCCATTGTCCGATCCGATAAAGACGGAGTTGGTAAGTGTGAGATTCTGGACGCCGACTTCAGTCATGGTCCACCCCAGGCTTCCGATGCTTTAGAAAACGACGGAGAAAGTTGAATAATTTAAGTGACGGTTAAGTAACTACCAACGGAAAATGACAATGGAACCCTTTTAAGGTAGAAAAAGATACCTCACGCCATGGCCAGGGCCACACTTGATGTTGGTCATGAACAAGTTCTTGGTCCCAGGACCGATCGAGATGCAGTCGTCTCCGGTCTGGAGGGTGCTCCCGGAGATGGTCACTCCCGTCGATCCCTGGATGTGGATGCCATCCGTGTTGGGGCTCTGGTCGGGAGCATATGTCTTCACATTCTTCACGAGAACGTTGTTGCAGCTGTTGATCACGATGTGACTCAGCTGGCTGTTGATCGATGTCAACCCACTTATCGTAATATCGTTGGCCCAGTTAAAAGTGATAGACTGCGATCATATTCATACGATGTGACAGTGTTAGGATATTCAGAATGCTCGTGTTTCAATGAAATGGAAATTTTCTATTACTGGTTTGGTGTAATGGTACCCTAGCGCCTGGAGGGCAGCTCTGGCCGGAATTTCGACAAGCCCAGAATTTTGCGGCACGGGCATCCAAACTACCGCCTAGCAATGTGACATTGTTAACTTGGATAAAGAGGATCCAGTACCCAGAATTGCCCAGCGCCCAGTAATCTAACGGAGCCACCAGGGTGCCGTCAACTTTGACGGTGATGCTGCTCTTGCAGGGGCCCCGGAACACCACCGCCTTGAGGAGGAACCGCCCCTTTGGGACGTAAATGGTGGCGGCAGCAGTGGAGCCGCAGGCGGCCGCCCATGCTTTCAGGAAGGGACTGGTCGAGTCCGTAGCTCCATCGGTCTTGGCGCCGTAGTTTAACACATTGAAGACTGCCTTGGTCGAACTCATGAGCATGAAGGCCATCGACATGATCACAAAAAAAGTAATGTTACTGCTACGAGCTGACATAGCTGTTCCTACCAAGAACTAGAGCGAGACAGGTGGAGGCCGTTGGGATGGGGAAAGAGGCAGTTGGTGGTGTAATTTATTCGGGGGGAGGGGGCTGCCCGGGGCGCAAGTGGGCTAGTCATGTGAACTCATTGAGATACAGGTCATTTTTTCAGCAAAATAGACAGATAAAATTCTTGTGATGGCTGAATTTTCTTTTATTTATAATTTTTTTGAAAATATTATATATATAATATTAAATTTAGAGATTTATTACATTAATTAGTTAGGGCACGACAATCTATTGTTTATTATAATCTCAAGCTATTGTAATGGCTATGATTCCTCACAACTGCACATGACACACAGTGCGCTCCTAAAAAGTCTTTGGTTTCGTATCAATGTATATATCGAATAATATTATATGTGTTCATCATGTAAACCCTTCTAAATGGTGATTTTCTAAATGGCAAGTTGACATAAGCCAACATCCACTGAGATGATAATCAAATTTAATTATTGGTTAGGGTTTCTTCCCTTCTTGATTGTACCCATGGATTAAAAAATTTAATATACATTGTTTTTTTTATTAAATAATAGTTTGTAGTTGATTTATAATTCAATTCAATCGGTGTGTACAATCTTATCCTGAAGAACGGCATAGTATAATTCAATGGGTGCACATGCATTTCTTAAGTGGCCTTTATTGTAAATCATAATACTTTGTTAGCAATTAAGGTTGAAAAGTGACTGAGTGAAAGTACAAAGGGGTTGACCAAAAAAAAGAAGGTACAAAGAGGTGTTACGTGGGAGATGATGTAAAGTACAAGTTGGGCGAGCATTTCCTTTTGGGCATGTGACACGTGGAGTTGGTGTTATCCAAGAGAATAACCTGCCGCTATCTTCGGCAAGTCCTTGACTAATATAAGAGGAAGTTAATTCCACTACGCTATATTATTTATATAACTTGATATATTATTTTTATTTTATATTTATAAATATTTAGGCTTTATTTAATTTTCTATTTTTTTCTTAATTTTAATTTTGATAAATGCATGATTAGTTAAATAGTAATCGCTTGCTTTCCGTAATGGACAATAAATTTAATCAAAACAAGCATATTTGGATTATGAGGGGCTCTATCATTAAATAGTTATGGTATAACAATGGATGAAAAAAATAAAGTCTAAGGAATAAATGATGAGCACCTATCAACTCAAATTTGAATAATACATTTTATTATATTTTTAATTAATTTTAAATATTTCAGATTTTTAGCCACATTTCAGAAAATCACTTAACCTTAAAAGGATTAAATCACATTTTATGAGAAGATTAAATCATTATTAATAATAAAAGATAAGTTAATTTTGAAGAGAGAGCTTAATTCTAATAACATTATATTAAATCATTGTACGGTAAGTTCTCTCTAAAATAAATATAGCTCAATTTTATGACAACCTTAAAACCAGAGCTCGACAATAGCTTTTTCGATTACCTAAAAACTCATTACTAGTGTCGCTTGATTTCTCTTAATCTCATCTATATTCTTGCACTGACGGTTGATACTTACGATAGTGGAGCAGATGAGATACAATATTGAACCTGTCCATAATCTAAAAAACATACCATTTGCTCTCAACCATTTTTCAATGCGTTCGATGATAAAAAATGAATGGTCAAACTTCAACAAACTCTCTTGATGTGCTTGAGGCTTCTTTGCAACCTCGCCTATCATAAGACGAGTGACCAACAACCACCATAAAAGATTATTTTTCATTTCAGTTTTATACGGCCTTAGTCAAGCACGATTTTCAAGGTATCTCCGTTCACTATTTGAAGCACCACCTGATTCATGGAGAAGCCTAATAAGTGAACTCCATCTCTAAATCCTTAGCTAGGTCGACTCCCATGATTTTTGTTCATTTTATCAAATTGTGCAGTTTTGCAATTACTTTGGAAATTAAGTAAAAAAAAAATATTATTCCATCGGGCTAAAAAATGACCATTATGAAAATATTTAAAATTATTGGCACACCAAACTCAATTTTCGGTTAAAGCTACATACTTCCAATACTAAAAAAATGTAATTATATCATTATAATGCTGATATGATTTAAGTGTTAGAACATAAATTTTAACATTAACATCATTTCAAAATATAGCATGAAAAAAATAATAACAATAACATATATATTAAATCTTCATAAATATAAATGATTACCACTTTAACTAGGTGATCATGGATTCACTTTTTACTCAATATTCTTCTATTCTTCAATTTATTGAAATAGATATTAGAGGGGAGAAGGGGAATTGAGCTTAACGTTTTATGAGTAATATCGGTGTTAGTTGATATTAACACCGATATGTTATATTCTCTAGTTATAGCATACTCAAAATATTTATACATAATCTTTTCACACATTTCATAAAATAAGTCCATCATTTTACATTTAGATGGAGCTAGGCCAGTGTTATATGAAAGATTCTCAAAACCTATCTCCATATAGGTTTGCTTGGCCGAAGGCCTAACATATGATCCAAGAACACATTGAGAAGTTAAACCACGAAAAAAGTGGGTTTGAAGGACACCTCATCCAAGGAAATTGGACTTGAAGCCATGATCCCATGAACTCCTATGATAATACTCCATGTTAAGATATTGAAGGCACTTCTGGATGGACCTGCAACACAATTACCATTAAGTGAAAACTAATTTTAGAACAATGTTAAAAATTCAATGATCATTCAATTGCATGCCAATCTCTAATAGACTAAAAATTTAAACCTGAATTAAAAATCAAGCAAAGCAACTTCTTACTCGATTTATCAAGGAGTTGGGTGCATGCTAGATCTACATAGATATTAAGGAGAGCCCATCAATATGTTCCTATAACAATCGATATGAATTGGGCTTGATAGGGGCTAACTTGTTGGGCCAGGATAAGAATTACCTAATTCTAATTAGTTTCATGTGGACCTTTGAGGAAGAAGTCCAATGAAATCCCAAACCTTTTTCCTTGCCATATATGTGGGAACTAGAACCCTACAAATTACACATAGGTTAGAATCCCAAAAGCATAATTTAATGGGGAATAAATGTATAAATAAAATAAATTTAAACAATTTTCAAACCAATAAATCCTTTCCAATTTTATTAAGAGAATGAATGAAAGAAATTTTGTTATGATAATCAGGAATAATCAAAATGTCCTAAGGATTCACCTAGGCCCTATTCCCATGAAATGCATATTTGAATACATTTCAATCCTATCATCTTGCATAATTTCCTCATGCAAATAAATGGAAGGAAATTAATGAGTTTCTAAATTACTAAGCTAGTAACAAACCATTCATCCCCTATAAAAAGGGTCTTGCAATAAACATGTAAAGACACACAACAATCTCCTCTAGTAAACAAGAATTAATTGGATGCAAAGCATATAGAAAATCAATCATAGTAGGATTGTGAAATCCCAAGATGAAGCTTAGGGGTTCCTAAATAGGAACCTGCATGGGTAAGTTGAGGTAGGAACCTGCATGGGTAAGTTGAGGTGCGAGCAAGAAGCTCTCCCAAGTATGAGCATCAGAAAATGTCGACAACGAGAATGTCGATGACAAAAGGAGTCATCGACGATTGGGATTCTAGCTTAGGCTTAGGGGAGGGGGTTGGGGTTTAGAGGATATTAGGTAGAGGCGAAGGGGAGTGTTGTGTCGACATACTTCAGGAGCTCATTGGTGAGCTCGAGTTTAAGGTGGAGAGCCTAAATTCACTAGATAGAGCTTCAAGAGGTTTCATCAGGTGAGGTTGAGCAAAGGGATGAGACGTGAGCTAAAGATTTTTTCGGATGAACGGGAACTCAAGCTTTGAGAGGAAAAATTGATAAAAATGAGCCATAAGAGTGAAGAATCGAAGGGTTTTTTATCAGCCAAGGGCAAGGATTCAAATGACCAAATTACCCCTAAGGGGTCATTTGCCAGGAAGGGATAAACACGTAGTTAAGGCCACATTTAGAAATTTGTATAATTCCTTTAAGGCCATGTCTGGTCGAGTGATCATATGGACAAAACACTTGATGTTGTGTTGGAAAATGATGACAAAACTCATGATTTCAAGTACCAAACTCAGACTTTGAATGTAAGGGATTTAGAGTTACTAAATTTTGAATTCTTAAGTTGTATTTAACTTCAAAATTGGGTACAAAGATAAAGCATAATTTTGGAATTATTATGGTACACTATATTATTAGATACCATATTAACCAACCCAAAGAATAAATATAAATTTAAATATGATGTGTAGTGAACAAATCATACTCGATCATTCTAGATGGACATAGAGACTCGCAAATCCATCCGGGACAAACATATCTTGAGGTAAGGTGAGTGAGTTTTAATTTTGGTGTCAGGTCCAATTGGACCGATTTATGTTTTCTACATTTTTTTAAAATATATGATTTATGTATTTCTAAACTATAATGATGAAATTGAAAAACCATGCATGTATTCAAAATATTTTTTAATAGGTCTTCCACCCATATTTTTTGAAAGGGGGATTTAGTCCAACTATTTTGGAAGTGTGACTCCGACCCGTATTTTATGAAAGAAAGATTTTGGTCCATATTTTGGAAAGTGGGGATTTGACCCATATTTTATGAAATTTGGACTTCGGTCCATATTTTGAGAAGTGGGGGCTTCAACTCATATTTATGAAGGAAGAAATTCAGTCCATATTTTAGGAAGTAGGACTTTAGCCCATATTTTATGAAAGAAGGATTTCGGTCCATATTTTAAGAAGTGTGGCTTCAAGCAATAATTTATGAAGGAAGAACTTTAGTCCATATTTTGGGAAGTGCAGCTTCAACCCATATTTTATGAAGGATGTTTTATCCATATTATTTGGAAATGGGACTTCGACCCATATTTTATGAAGGAAGAACTTCGGTATTTTGGGAAGTGTGGCTCCGACCCATATTTTATGAAAGGACTCTTGTCCATATTTTGCGAAGGGAACTTCGATCTATATTTATAAATGAATAAGCATGATATTGACATTAAAATAAAATAATGCATCCATGACAATATGAACCTTGATTGTCCATAAATAAATGTTTATAGCCTCAGAGGGGTTGGGCAGATAGCAAGCCAACCGATCTTGCTATTGTTGAGATTATGATGCCTTGAGCCTTAGAGAGGTTGGCTAGATAACAAGCCAACCTTTGTAGCTATTGTTGAGATTTTAATGTATTGATTGTAATTGAGGCGGATGATGTACAATATCAGTAGGTGCCTACTCAAAGAGGTTGTGTCACTTTCCAAGGGATAGATGAGAAGTCGAGGTATTAAGGGATGAGTTGATTATTGTTCATATATATATATATACATGACAAGTGAGCCATAAGATAGTGTCCATGTAATGACCAGATGACGATGTGATATGGTCAATGTATTCCTAAGGAGCCGATGGTCCAGACCATATAGTATACAATAAGGCACTCTCCTTGAAAAAAAAAATCAAAGTAGGATAGTGGAGAGAGGCTAAGCTCGCTAGTAGGTACCAACAGAGAGGTGAGTAACCCTCTGCTAGGTTGTGATCTTAGTACGTGAATATTGTGAGTAATTTCATAATATTGTGTTATGTCAATAGTAATGCTTGAGTACATTATTGTTGTGTGTGAAATATGCTTGATGGGGATTAATTCTCTCGTTAAGTTTGCCTATTAATTACATGCTTTGAAAGTATAAATTTTGGAAAGATTCTACTATTCCATGCCATCATTTTTGTAGAGGTTGTACTCGTGGACATGATATCTTGATGTCAGTACCCTATATATTGAGCCTTATTGCTCACCCCTCTACCTAACTCCTTTTAGGTGTTCGTGAGAAAGTTTTCGAGTGTAGGAAGACTTTAGAGGTAAACTATCTAGATCATAACTACAATAGTTTTCCAAGCAACACATATTTTGGGACTTTAGAATTTTGTAAAATGATTTTTGGTATGATGTATTATTTATGAAACAGGTTTAAATTATTTTTGAAAATAGAATGATTGTGTTATCTCTACTTTACGACGTGCCAATCCTATAATGGTATGAGCCCCACTATTGTAGTATCAGGTGGGTGTGATAGTTGTGACGCTAGTCCAACCTGAGAATCGGGTCAAGGTGTTACACTTGTAACCTTCTTTAGCATACTATCTCTGATTGCATATTAGGAACTCAAAACCTATGTCTGTCCTGAATCTCAACATAGTGGACATAGTAGGTCAGACTTTTTTCCATCACTGACTCCTCCAACATCATGATGATTCCTGCCTGGCATCATCCATAGCCGCGACCTCCACTACCCTGTTTTTCCCAATAGAACCTTTAGAACATGAAATTGTTCTTGAGACTTGCCTCATCAGAGGGTAGGCATATCTATCTGTCTTCATCATAACCATCTCTAGAAATTGTCAACTCGAGAGAACTTCTCTCACTTCCTAAACCATAAGCACCCCAAGGTTACAACAACTTTTAAGTTTCTAGAATGGTATAACTCATGGAGCATCCTTGAAGGTAAATTGATCGCAACCTATTCCCCACACCATTTTATCATCAATATATAACTTTACATATTTTATTGATGACGTGATGCTCTTAAATTTCCAGTTTGGAAGGCTACCCATTGTGAATCAATTTTTGCATTATATCGAATGGAAAAATCAACTAAGGCTAATAGAGAGGGGGTTTAGTTAGCAAAAGATTAAAATTTAATTTTACCATATATAAAGCTTTGCTATGTGTTGCCACTAATCTTAAGTCGACACAAAGCCATCATGAAGATTAATTCCCGAATCTAGCTCAAGGAATAAGGTATGAGAATGTTTATTTGTTTAAGCTACTTCAGATCTCTAAGGAATCAAATATGTTGTTGTGGTTGGATATTCTCAATTGTAGAGTTAATTTAGTGTGGTACATAGATGATCTCTTTACAATTGTTCTTTGCAATAGGTTTGTCTTTGGTCTCTTCTTGAAAGCGATACCCTGCTTTTCCCACTAGCATACGATGAGCATCCCGTTCTCTTGATAATTGAAAAAGGGAGGTAAAATTTGAGAATAAGAAGATGTTAAGGCTTAGATATAGAAAAATGAGATTTGTCAATGAATAAATTGCACAAATCTTATCTTAGGGGCAAACTAGTAATTATTGAAAAATTATGGTACGAAATTGAGATATGCCATTTCGAGTAAACCCAAAATTATTCATGAGGAATGTGTACATGTTGTAGGGCTTATTCTCAATTGATCGTATGTAGAGGAATGCAACGATTCAAAATCTCTCTCAAATGAACAAATTGTGAATAACTATTTTAAATTTGATTGGGTTGATGACTTGAATTGCTCATATTTTTAAATTACGAGTATTATTTTATAAAATATTAAAAATTATATGGAAATATATTTTTATTCTTTCTGAAAATACGAGGATAGTCCTCAGTTTTTCTTCAAAAGTTTTTGAAGATCAAGTCAACCTGTCTCCATGCCCACTAGGAAGGCATCTATCAAAGCCTAACTTTAGTTTCTTATTTCCTTGTGAGGGGCCCAATGCTCGTGTGCCTTTTTGTTTTGCCATGTGGTTAGCCCAACCACTCTCAAGGTCGCACCTCTCATTTTGCAAGGTTGACTGACTTATTAGAGTATACCATGATGATTTGTTAATTTACCGGGATTCGTTGACCTAACTCTTTATTTATACATTTATAGTTTTATTTGAAACTTATGGATTAAATAGCCAAACTATCTATTTTAAATTCCTCGAAATAAATAAAGCTCCATTTGACATAATTCAATTAATTTAATTTTCAAAATGGCTTTATCTAATTTAAATCAATTTCCCTATTTGATTCCCAATAGAAAATATTAATATGATTTCTAAATAAAAAAGGTTCATTTTGATCTAAAAATACTTAGATACTTATCTCTAATTCAACAATAAATCGATCCTATATTCGATTCATTTTCTTTTCTATTTTAATTTGTGTTCCAAAATATACAATGTTACACATAGTGTTCCGCCCTAACCTAGTTTGGTCGAATCACCGTGAGCAACACACCACTTCCTTTGGTCTATGAGGGGTTTCACCCCTTTATAAACTGCGAGAAGTTAGACATGATTCTTCCTATTTTTCCTAGAATAACATTATGCAAAACTGAATGTATATTAAAATTTTCGTACCTGTCTTTATGAATTAACTACATGGGTTCTTTAGGGTTGATTTTCCTCTTTTTCCTGAAAAGGGATAAAGGGAGGGGTGAGTTTCTACAACTTAGTGAGTGGGTGTTTGGAGTGAGTTTTCAAAACATCTTTAGTTATCAAAACCATGTCAAGGTTAACATTTCCTTTTTAAAGGATTTCCTCAAACTCAAATTTTCAAAACCTCTTTCCATTTCCATATTAGGTGTGTTTAGCTTCTTAGCAAATCTCCTTGCCTCAGGAGACATTTAGCAAACAAACACACCCCTTCATCAGGAAGGGTACACACATTTGCAGGTGCAGCACACCCACTACATCCACTTGTGGATCATAGCATTTTTATCGTCCACTATGATAGAAGCCCATCCACTTCTACCTCAAGTCCGAGTAGACGTCCCAGACATCTGACTCTCAGACCCGAATGCCACTTCGTCTCCGTATGAGGATGGAGACCTCATCCTGACCCCACCCTAGTCTTATGTGCAAGAATCTCCCAAAGCTTCATGACTGACTGGCATGACAATCTGCCCTTATCACCCCCATATCGTCCAATAGCCCTTGGGACCCATCACTACCCCCTAGGGTGTCTTGATGGTCCCGTACCACTAGTGCATGCACAAATAATAGTTTTCATATAGGTATCCATCCTCTTTGGTGTCAATGGTCCAATGACCCCGACGCTCAACCCGACTTGCAGCTGTTTGTCTAGGACGGTTCGTTGACTTGGCCTTGATGCACTGTCGCCAGTCCATCAAGCATTGTCAGTCCTGACTCAATACCGTAGAGCATCACATAAACAATTCCATTTTAATTAGGAGTTTCTATCATGCCTTGACCCGGTTTGGTCGAAACCCCGTGATTAACCCGCCGCTCCCTTGTTTTAAGAGGGGTTTCCCCCTTTCTTTAATCGAGAGGAGCCAGGCACAATTTAAACCTCGTTCCCTGGAACAACATAATTCAACAAAATGCAAGCTTAAAAAAACTTTTAAGCATACCCGACAAATGGTAGATACTAGTGTTTTCTTTTGTCATATTTTCCCTAATCCTAAAAAGTGATATAAAAGAGGGGTGAGTTTCTACAACTTAGTGAGTGGGGGTTAGAAGTGAATTTTCAAAAGATGTAGTTTTAACTAAGCATGCCAAGGTTATTGTTTTTGTTCAAAATGAGGTTCTCCTCAAAATTTAGTTTTTAAAACCCTTTTTTCTCAATTCCACATTAGGTGTGTTTAGTAAACAACACACACCCTTTATCAAGAAGGGAACACACATTCGCAGATGCAGCCCATCCACTACACCCACTTTTGGCTCGGAGCGTCTTTACCGACCACCAAGATAGAAGTCCATTCACTTCTACCCTGGATCTGAGTGGATGTTCACGACATTCGACCCTTAGACCCAAAAATAACTCCATGACAGTATGAGGATAGAGACCTCATTTCGACCCCACCTCGGTCTCATGCGCAAGAAGCTACGTCGAGCTTTCCAACTATTGGCGCGTTGAACCGCCCTTTTCTTTACCAGGTCGTCCAATAGCCCTTATGACGTATCACTACCCCTCTTGGACGTCTTTATGGTCTTGAACCTCAAGTGCATGCACAAACAATAGTTTTCATAAAGCCATTATCTTTGGTGCCACTGGTCCAACGGCTTCGACCCTCAACCTGACCTACAACTGTTTGTCTAGGCCGGTCCATCGACCTAGCCCTAATGCATTGCCGTTAGGCCATTAAGTATCTCGGTCCTATATTGGTACCATAGCGAAATCACATAACCATTTCATTAAGAGTTTTCATAGCTTTCATATCTCATATTTGTTTACAAGCTCCTGCTCGTGCCCACTGGCCTTGGGCCCACTGTACGTAATTTTGTAAAACTAGGAATTTAGTCCCACAAGTTCAAACATCGAGGCCTCTATCCTTTCTGAGCTGTTCTACCTCCCATTAGGAAGGTCTCCCAAAGAGTTTAAGCATTGGCACATAGTTAGGGGAGAACACTTCTAAAAAAAATATGTTTTCACTTCATCACACCAACTAAGTGTGATGATATCTCAGCTTACAACCGACAAATGTGTTTCTCCTTCCTTCAAGTAAGTCCATCATACCAACCGGATATGATTTTTCTCTACTTACAATCAGTAAGTAGGTTTTGGCTTAGTTCGCACATCACTCTAACCAGGTGTGATGTTAAAATTCCAATTACAAGTGGTCTTTTGTTTCTAAAGTGCTCATCATCCCAACCGGGTATGATGTAAATAAGCTCACTCACCCATTAACTATGGTGTATTCCTTTCCAGTTGGTTTTCGCCTCCACGCTAGGTTATCCTTGCTGGCATTCAGGTCTCTTGTGTTCCTACATGATTTGGGCATCCGTATTTATTAAAATTTGTCAAACAGCTTTAATTTATCACATATGAACGACTAGGCTAAAATTTGTTAGTTAATTACACTTAGGTCCCTTAAGTTCATTTTCCTGGACTTTAGGTCCCTAATGCTAACTTTTCTCCAAATTGAGTCTCAAAACTTTTAAAAATTCTCTTTGGGTCCTCAATTTACTCAAAATTGTTTAAGTGGATCAAGTTTTCTAAATTTCAAATTTGGTTCCCAACTTTTTAAAAATTACCATTTTACCCTTACTTTCTAAAAATGGCAAATTGACCCCAATTATTTCAAAAATTAATCAATTAGTCCTCCAACATCTTTTTCATGGCCAATTGACCCTCAATTTTGGTAAATTACAAATAGGTCCCTCAATTTTACGAAATTCCCAATTTCCACAAAATTTCCCCCAATTTTCCCCTTTAAAACTAGCCGAATTTGATTTCTCCAAATTGACCATTCAATTGAGATTAATTGCTTCAATTGGTGGTGTAATTCAATTCCTACACTTCCATATGATTCAATTAAGCTTTGAATCGCATTAATTGAGGCCGAAACGAGCTCAAACGTAGCTTCCTTGAAAAACTGTGCATAGAGAGAGAGAGAGAGAGAGAGAGAGAGAGAGAGAGAGAGAGAGCTTTAAAAGATTACCGTCGAAGGTGCGACGGTCCGAGCTTTCTATTGGGGAAGGTAGCTCTCTACCCGAGGTACTTTCTAGGATAAAAAAATTCCTAGAATTGACCTCGAATTGAGGGAGAATTTTGTTAGTGAAATCTCGTAGTTTCTCTCTTTAACTCCGATCGAGAATGATAGAGGGGGCTGAATTGGCTTTCCTTTCAGCTTAGTTGAAGCCATATGAGGGCTGTGGGGATGTTGGTAGGGCTTGGTTTGGCCGAAGTAGTGTTGGATTTAGTCGATTTCAGCTCAGCAGAAGTAGGGTAGCTTTGGTTCTTCGGATCTACTTCACTGTTCGATTCTGTCGGCGCTTCTCCGGCGGTCCTCGAATCGAACAGAGGTTACTATCAGGTAGCTAATTTTCCATGGAGTTTAAAGAACCTGACCTCACCTTCTGAGGCTAAGAAAAACACCTATGTCAAAGCTCTGGTTCGACCTTCGACGGAAAATGGAGCAGTTGAGAGAGAATGGAGATTTCCCAACTAGTGGCTTCATCTAAATTCATCTAAATCTTCTAAATTCATTCTCTATCCAATGGTGGCTTCAATTCCCCAATTTTAATATTTTAAACCATTTAGAAAAATAAATTTAGCATACTGTTCAATGATGGTTCAAACTGGTTGAAACCGGTTCAATCCCGTTCAGGTCTGGTTCACCTAAACCGGTCTAGTTTTCTCTTCGAATTTGTCCCAAATTCCTTTTCCATGATTTTTATGACTCTTTGAGATACTTGGGATTTGTTGATTTCCCATTTTGCCCTTTCTCTACCGGTTATGGTACATGAACCAGTTTGGTTTTCTCTCTTGAGTTGTTCGATTCTTTCCCTAATTTTATTATCTTTAAGGGATGGGGTTTACAACTCTCCCCTCCTTTTAGGTGTTTTGCTCCCAAAAATAAGTCAACCATCATTGGCGTTCAAAGTTGCTTCTCTTGATATCCTCCTGGGGTTTGCTTGGAGTGTTATCCCTTTATCTACTCCTTTCATCTAGTCCTTTAGCCACACCCTAGAGAAGTTTCTCTTTCTTTATATCTTCCACTCATTCCACAGAGTGTATCCTAATTAGTCATGTTCAAATTACTTATCCCAAGGTAATTCCTTAGATCTCTTTCTTATTCCACTTAGGGTACGACTTCTTTTCTTAAGGGTTCTTATTCGTGTCATTGGGTTGGGTATTCCTTACACATCCGATCATCTGTGATTCCCTTTCATTTCCTAGATTTAGTACCCTTTCTGACTCTTCATCATGTGGATTTGGACATACTTTCTTCCTTATCTAATTTTGGTCCTTCATTTTTGGTTTAACATTATTCCGGTTCCATTTCTTGGGTTGGCCATTGGACTCGGTCCTACTTTGGTCACCTTCTGTCACACCCCGACCCGGTTTGGTCGGATCCCCGTGATCAACCCGCCACTCTCCCGGTTTATTAAAGGGTTTCCCCTTATCGTAAACCGTAAAGAGTAAGGCGTCCTTTAACTTGCACCTTTTTCCTGGAATAGAATAATCAAAACTGTATGAAATTTAAAACTTTACATACCTGTCTTACAGGCATCTTAGTTGACGGTCCTTAAGGGGAGGCTTTCCGGGATTTCCTGAAAGGGATATAAGGGAGGGGGTGAGTACAACTACTCGGTGAATGGGTTTTTAAAAGCTTTTGACTTTTAAGAAAAACATTTATATGGAGTGTGCCAGACTCCTTTGTTTTCAAAAATCCCATCATTTAAAAATTTGGATTTTTTCCATTATTTCTTAGTTACCACGGTGTGTCATCACCCAACACACATCCTTCATCATGAAGGTTACACACATTCGCAAGTCAGTATCACTACTGAACCCGCTAGTGGCTTCGGAGCGACTTTTCCTGCCACCCGGATAGAAGTACGACCACTTCTACCCTAGGAATGAGTGGATGTACGTGACATCCTACCCACAATCCCGAAATCACTTCTTCATGTCCGTATGAGGACAAAGACCTCATCCTGTCCCCACCCCGGTCTCATGCGCTTCGTGCTAGTCCAAATTTCGCACAGACACCTGGAACGACGAACTGCCCTTATAGCCACCAGGTCGTCCAGTGCCCTTAAGACGCATCACTACCCCTCATGGGCGTCTTGATGATCCCATACTCACAGTGCATGCACAAACAATGTTTTATTATATTGCCATGTAATCTGTGGTGCCATTAGTCCAACGGCCCTGACTCTCAACTCAACCCGCAGCTATTTGTCTTGACTAGTCCGTCGACCTGTCATGTCGCACTGCCGCTAGTTGACTGAGCATGTCGGTCCTATCTTGGTACCATGGCCAAACAATTCACTTATTAAGTTTTATGGTACATATATCATGTTCATTTACGAGCTCCTGCTCGTGCCAACTGGCCTTGGGCCCACTGTACGAGATTTTCAAAATCGGGCATTTAGCCCCAAGTTCCAAAACCGAGGCCCCTAGCCTATCAGAGCTATTCGAGCTCCCGTCGAGAAGGTCTCCCAAATAGTTTAAGCATTGGCACACAGTCAGGGGAGAACACTTCCGACCATTATACCAACCGGTATAAGGACATCTCCGTTCATAACCGATGAACGAGTTTTCAACTTCCTTCGAGTAAGTCTCATCATACCAACTAGGTATGATCTACTTACAACTGGTAAGTAGTTTTTTTTTCGCATAATTTTCACATCACTTTCTCTAAGTGGTGATGATTAAAATACCACTAAACAGTGGGTTTTTATACCGAGATACTTATCATCCCCTATCGGGTATGATATAAAATTTCCACTCACAACCAATAAGTGGTTTTTATCTTTAAGTTGTGCTCATCATCCCAACCGGGTATGATGTTAGTAAACCCACTCACCCATTAATGCCGTGAATTCCACTAGACTGGTTCTTTGTATTCACGCGAGCTTGTCCTTGCTGGCATTCCCGGTATTTCGCGTTCCTACACGATATGAACATCTTGGTTCATTATCCTTCGACCTAATCGCCTTCATTCATTCCAAATGAATGAGAAAGTCGAACTTTCATTTATTTGCAATTAGGTCCCTAAATTTATTTCTCTTTAACTTTAAGTCCCAAACACCGGTTTTTCCTCAAATTGAGTCCCGAAACTTCTAAAATTTATCATAGGATCTCAATTTATTCCATTTCAGAAAAAGGGGTTTAATTTCCCAAATCTCCAATTTGGTCCTCCAATTTTTCCAAAATTACCATTTTGCCCTTCCTTTACAAAAATGGTAAATTTTGCCCCAAAAATTTCAAAATTTCCTCAATTGGTCCTCTAACATTATTTTCAAGCCCAATTGACCCTCAATTTCATAAAATTTCATTTTGGTCCTTTGAATTTCGAAAATCCCCAATTTTCCCCCAATTCCAACTTCTTACACAGCCGAATCTTATTTCATCAAATTGACCCATCAAACGTTTCTAATTATTGAAATTGAAGTTGAAATTGAGTTTCTACATGTTCATACGATTCTTCAGAAATGTGAATCGCAAGTTTTAATGCCGGGACAAGCTCAAACAGAGCTTCGCCGGAAAATGAACTATAGAGAGAGAAAGCTTCGCTTACTCTCCGGTGAAGGCACGACGGTTCGAGCTTTCGATCTGGACAGATAGCTCTCATCCTAAGATTCATCCTAAAATCAAGAATCGCATCAATTGATGCGGAATTGGATTAGAATTTCGTCATTGAAATTCGGTCGACTCTCTCTCTAGCACCAATCGAAAATTATAAAGGGGAGCCCAATTGGCTTACCTTTCGGTCCTAATTCGGCCGTGGAAAGGCTGAGGAAGTGTTGGGAGGGCTTGGTTTGGCCTGAGGAGGGCTTGAAATGGCCGATTTCAGCTTGGACGAAATAGGGCAGCTTCGGTCCGTCGGAGTTGCTTCACTATTCCATCATGTCGGCGCTTCTCCAACGATTCTCGGATTGGTTGGAGTTTGCTATCAGATAGCTGTCTTCTCCCTAGTTCTAAAGAGCCCGACCTTTGTTCAACTCGAAGCTCTCGTTCAAGCTTTACCGGGAAATGGAGCAGTAGAGAGAGAGAGAGAGAAGTGTTCAGGTGTGAGGAGAATGAAATGGGGATGACCTCTTTATATAGGCGTAAAACCCGTGTATTAAATGGGTGAGATTTATTAATAGTATTAATATTGCCATAAATTATTGGTATTAATTCCAATATTTTATTTTCGGTATTAATTCTAATAAATTAAATTTCGGTATTAAATTATTTGTATTAATTCCAATAATTTAATTTAGGTATTAAATTATTGGTATTAATTATAATAATTAAATATATATTAATTTATGATAAGGCGTACATACAAATTTTTGACCAAAAAATGCATACTTCCTAGGAGGTCACCCATCCTCACACTACTCTCGGGCAAGCACACTTTACTTTAAAATTCTTATGGAATCTAGTTCACCTAAACCACTTTGATTTCTGTTTTCTAATTTGTCTTAAGTTTCTTTTAGAAGGTTTAATGAACCCTTTGGATCACTCGAGAGTTGTAAATTCCCAACTTGCCCGTTCAGAAATAATCGAGTTTGTGAACCGGTTCTTAATTCTCACTTGGTTTGACCGGTTTTTTTTTCCTGGTTTTCCTTAGCTCAAAAGGGCGGGTTTTACACCTTCCTTATAACTGTTGGCACTACATGTTTCTTATAGCGTGATCTATTCTGGAATTATCCTTGCTTAGAATGTTCTCTCGAGGGTAGGTTCGTGATAACGGTTTTATGCCCTTCCCATCTGTTCAGGAGTCGTAGGGCTTTGTTCCTTCCCACCACTCAATAGTGTTTCCCATATAATTTTTGTGTGGTTCCAATTGTCCTGTAGTTTTCTTAGTATCTGAATTGTGTTAGTTTCCTTTCTCTACTCATTCTCTTACCAACTTTCCTATGGTTTTTCTCCGGTTCCAACTGTCGATTTCCTAGCTTTTCGACACTTTGAAATCCTTTTTCACTCATGTCTTTCCTCATTACATTGGCGTATTTTTCTTAAGGGATTTCCTTTCCTCCATCCTTTCTTGCTTGCTTATGATCATTCGCCATTTCTCATTTCAGATTTATCCTTTTTTGGTCTATGTATTGATTCCTTATTTTGGGGAGGTCTTCCTTCACCAGGTCTATTGCACACAAGACTCCTAGAGCACTCAACATACTAGACTACTGTTATCTCCCTTTATTCCTACCTTACTATCCAACAATCTTTAAGATCATCACTACCCCATACTGGACTTCTCACGATCCCGTTCACAAAAAAAACACATAATAAGTGTTTTAAGCTTTAATTCACCATCTTTGTATTATCAACCATACGGGACGACACCCACTTCGAGCTCCATTGTGATTTTATTGCATGACCCATTATTCAAAACATATTGTTAAGTCTTATTTTCGAGACTAGGCTCGTTATTCCACTCAAGTGTTATTCACAGTACAAGGTCCGCTCTAGGTTTCAAAACATGGCCGTTAGCCTACGATCACAAGTTTTCAAACATGGTTTTAGACCTACTTCATTTGAAAACACTTGCCTTGGGTCCACTTCCTAATAAACATGGATCTAGCCCACTTCCATCGACCATGGGCTCAACCCACTTCCTATCTTGAAGAATGGATATAGATCCTAACTATTGAAAAGAATTTTTAGGAACATCTAATTTCAAAAGAAAGGTATTAAATAGAGTTCATGCTATCATGCCCCAACCCGATCCATGGGTCGGATAGATTTAGCCACCACTATATCATCTCAACGCTACAGTAATTGGAACCTCACTACAATAGAACTTACGTGCCAAAAATCTCGGATTAAGTACAAAATTTTTAAAATTCACTTAGAATTAAAACTTTTACAAAAGTCCATTTTAGTTTACACATCAGATAAATAAAACAAGTCCCTTTAATTGAGTAGTTGTCGTGGACCACTTGTTAGTAACCCAAATTCTTTATCTCAGATTTTCTTCTTCGCAAGGGTCCTAGTCCCTTGTGATTCACTCCTTTGTATGCCCTTGAAATGTGTTAAGGGGAGGGGTGAACAACACTTAATGAGTGTGAAGGTCACTCATCGGGTTATTCATGACATTGATGTTGTCACAACTAAGAATAATATACACGTGATTTTTCATTTCATTTTTTACAATAGTTCATCTAAACCCACTGTTTAGGCATTAATACATGTTATGTGCTCATACCAAGCATCAAACGTTGGACGAAAACTACCATCCAAACCAACCAACCAAGTGACGTTAATTGACGTACACTCGATATTGTACTAGGAATTCCCTTGGCATAATCATTAATATTTTTAATGGGAACTCACATAATTTCGTTGGATGGGTATTATCATCAAAACCAACAAATCGGGTGACAACCTTTGATGTACACTCGATATTGTGCACAATCATCTCTATTCCCCTCACACAATTATTCATACTCATTGATGGGAATATATTGATTTTTTTAAAGAATTGTCTTAATGCCCCTTGCAAATCTTAAATCATGACACTTATGTGTTCTACGGTGGTTCATCATTAAACCCACAATTTGTATATTCTTATAGGTTATGGGCCTATACTGAGCACCCATCGTTAGATAGGAACTATCATCCGAACCAACTAATCAAGGATGTTGGACGGGTACTATGATCTGAACCAAATATCAGATCGACATCTAATGACAAACACTCAATATTGTGGTAGTGTATTCCCTCAACACAATCTTCTATACCTATGATGGGAACTGATTTAGGGACATTGAAAGAGAACTATCATCTGAACCATCTAATCGAGGATGTTGTACGGAAACTATCACCTGAACCAACTATCCTTTATACAAGTAGTCGTGTATAGAGGATGGCTTGCTAACAGACCACCCCCTATTGATATCATTAGAAATTTGACCCCCAAAGGTCATGAAATATTACCCGGTTATTAATTGCATGTAAAATATTGGGTCATTGCCCTTCTTTCAAGAACACATACTTTTAGCTTATTTCTAAAAGTTGTGTTGTGTTAGTTTATAAACATTGGGTCCTTGCACCTTTTTATAAACATTGAGTCTATGACACTTTCATTACAATTGGCCTTAGCCCCTTTCATAAACAATGGTTCCTAGACCCTTTCGTAAATAATTTGTCGAGTCCCTTTTATAAATAATGGGTCTTATCCATTTACATAAACAATGGGCCTAGGCTCCTTTCATGAATAATGAATCTTAGCCCCTTCATAAATAGTGGGTCTTAGTCGCATTTATAAATTACGGGTCTTAGCCCTTTTTATAAACAATGAGACTTATCCCCTCTAGTTAAAGTGGGTCTAAACCCCTTTTATAAATAATGGGTCTTATCCCTTTTGTAAACAATGGGCCTTGGTCCCTTCCATGAACAATGACTCTTAGCCCCTTTCATAAATAGTGAATCTTAGCCCATTTCATAAATAACAAGTATTAGGCCTTTGTACTTAGACATTGGGCCATTGCCCCTTCATTCCAAACTTTTTTTAAAGGGTTGGGTATAACCTATCTTTAAACCCTTAGCTTTACACACGACTTTTCCAACATCATCGGGACATAACCCATTTCTCACATGGTCTGGGATATCTCCCGCCTTTCAATAAAAGCTTCCGTACAACTTTTCTATGGGTTTATCAAAAGCTTTTCCAAAGCAAATCAACAATTTTCTGTGGATATCTCACCTTTGTAGTTGGGACGTGTTCGTCGTGACAATTTCTTCTTTGTTTCGGGATGCATGATTCCTATATGATTCATTATCAGATTTCTCTACACAAATCTAGCCATAAGTTCGGTGTCAGATTTGAACTTTTTTGGAGACCTGTATGCTACCCTGTAATTTTTCCTAAAATTACAGTTTGCTCTTTTGGGTCCAGTTCACTCTATTCCCATGCATCGACAAACTTATTTTGACTAACTCCTTCCTATAATTTATTCCACATTTTATTGGTTAAATACACATTTGGCCACATTTATCGAAATGCCTAAAAGTTCTAAGTTCCCCACTTAGATAACTCAACTTTTCTAAGTTTGTATTTTGGTTCTTAAGTTGGGAAAAATTATTATTTTGCCCCTAGTTTTCAAAACTTTCTCATTTGGGACCCTAGACTTCCTAAGTCCCTCATTTGGGTGCTTAAATTTCCTTTACACTCATTTGGGTCTCTAAGTTCCCAATAATTACATAGGTGACCCCCAAAGTTCATTGATTTACATTTTGGACCATAAAATGTGCAAAATTACCATTTTCCCTCCATAGTTCTAAATAAACCATTTGATCTCCATTTATGCATAAATGACCATTTTGCTCCTATTTGAGCAAAATTTTCATTTTACCCCTTATTTACAAAAAAAATTGGTTTTACCCCCGAATTCCTGAAAATGACTTTTGACATCTCCATTTGTCTCAAAATCACTTCTGATCCCCTTCAACAACTCTTTAGAAACATTTTCCACAAATTTACCATATTTGCAAATTGACCCCAAAACTTTTCATAACTTTAATTTACTCCCTAAATTTTGAAACTTAATCAAATAAACTTCCAAATTCACAAATCTCTCCTAAATTCTATCCTTATACTCCTAATGGCTCGTGGAAGGAGTGGAGGGTCTTATCCCCACCAAACCCTACCAAATTTGGTTGTTTTCCAATACTGGCTGAAATAGAGCTATTTCAAGAGTTGTTGGAAATTCTCACCGGAGGTGGCTAGAGATGTTGTCGGAGGATAGGAGTTTTGTATCAAAGGTCCAAGCAAAAGTTTTTGTCGTAGTGGTCAGCCAAGTGTTCACCAGAGTTGGGAGAATTTGGTCTTCAACTGGTCATGATCATGTAGAAAATGATAGACCCACTAGTAGCTATCGACTCAGGTTGGTCGATTTTCCCCTTGCTGGAGATCAACCATTGCTATCGAGAGGTAGAGGGTAGTAATGCAGTCACTTTGGCACAGGTGGCCATCATAGTGGTGGTTGAAGGTGGCTAAATTTAACCACATAAGGATGTTATTGAAAGACAAAATTTTCATCCTAGATCTAGGTCAGCTAAAACGACCCCCGTGCGACATTTTTTGGCCACTAATAAGTTGGAAGTAGTGAGTTCGTGAACAACTTTTTAGAATTTCAATGTAAAAATCAATTTGATGGAGCAGAGATAGGCCAATTAGATTTGAGTGTAGATCGTTAGGGAGGTTTTCAAGTCAATCATAGGTTTTGAGTTGTGCAATTTAGCCAAAAATTAGGTTGATTTGATCGAAATCCTCAAGTAGCACACTACATGATTATGTTAGGAAGGAGGGGAAAAGTAGTAGTTGTCTATCGGGTGAGGGAGTCGAGTTGAATCCAACAACCTGACTCGATACCCCTTATATTTTTCTCTTTTTTTTTAATTCTTCAATTCCAATCTTCCATAACTTTTTTTCCTTTTTGGCCCCCTCGGTAATTTAACTCGACATCCCGATCCTAATCTATCAGAATTTGACTTTTTCCCTAAATCCCGATTTTTTACTAATGAAATCAATCTCTAACTCGGTTGGATCTTCATTCCTGACTTAGGTTTCCATTACAATTTTCAACCTCGATTTTTTGATCAAGTTTGACTACCAGTCTCATTTTAAGTTTACAACCCTAGCTCGGGATTCCATTCCTAGTTCAAATAAAGTTTCCAATCCTAATAGCTTACATTCGAGTTTTAGATATCTCAGTGTTACACTTACTATCACTAGGAGCATCTTATCTTCCTAAAATGGGTTTTCAAATAAGGTTCATTATATCATGAGGAATATATTCCAAAAAGGGTTTTCTAGCAGGGTTCATGCTATCATGAGGTACGGGTAATAACGCATCATTGGCCCAATCAAACTCGATACAAGAAATCACACTCACCTTAACTAGGAACGTGCTCATCCCAAGAAATTTCCAGGTTTGAGTGTCCCTCATGCATGATTGGGTGGATTTGTCTCCTATAAATCATACACAAATTTTCTAGTATTTATTCTTTGAGCTCAATTATTTAATATTTCAGACGTCTGACAAAAAATCCTAAATTTTTTGTTTTACCCCATATACCCTAAATTCAAAAGTAAGAAATTTACCAATATTAATGTCTCACCTCTAAAAATTGGTTCAATCAAACATACAACCTTATAAAAATGCCCATTTGTTATTCCCCAAACACAACCTTATTCATGCATTTTTCTGTCTGCCAAAGATACCCATGGTGGCATTTTTGTAATTCTACTAAGGGTGGGGTATTATCATCATTTTATTGTCCCCCATGCCTCATCTCGGAGACACCCCTATCATTCCCAGCGTGTAGAGTCTAAATCTCATTTGCTTCACAAGATTCTCTCGATGTCGGTGATTCCCATAAATGCCATAGCTTGATCTCGTTACACCTACTCACCTGAGCGGCTGCTCGGAGGTCATCAACTCCCTTTTTTGGTGATGAAACTAACAACTTCGTATGTCCAAGGCATTGAGGTGGCATGATCGTTGGCATCAGTGTTGACCGCAATGTTCAACAGTGTTGGAAGGTATGCCTTCTTCTATTACATGGTTCTTTTCTTTCTCTTCTCCCTAACGCCCTTCACTAGAACCCTTGTTCATTCATTCAAGGAAATCTTCTATTTTCGCCCCTTGGATGTCTAAAACTCTCAATTTTCTCTTGCTCATTAGATAGTTCATCGATTCCTAGTTCTCGATGCCAAGGTATGAATCCAAGGTCTGCCATTTGAAGATCGAATCCTTCCCATCTACAATCAAGTTTCCTTCAACTCGGGACCTAGAGAATTTCCCGATTCACAACTCTACCATATCTTATCTTGAGGTTTGTTTAAGGATTTTTATCCTTCGATTTCTACGAGAACATCAAGAGTTTTATCCGCCGAGAGGGTCCTAAGCAGTGTGATGGCCAAGCGTTGATGCCCCTACTCTTGGCGAATGTAAACCCAAGCAACCTCCCTAAACTCTTTGATTCCTTAATCTTTCAGTATTGCTTGTTCCTGTTGTAATAGCGATCAAGTTCTCATGTATGGCCGAGAGTGATTAGACAAAATTACTATTTTACCCTTTATGACTAATCCATCCTTTTTGGATCCTATATTTTTCCAAGTCTTTCATTTTGGTCCTCGAGTTTCCTTGAGTCCCATTCTGGTCCCCAAAATACCATAAAATATTTTTTGTCTTATTTCACACTATTTGCAAAATAGTCCTTAAGTTGGGGAAAATTACCAATATGCCCTTACTCTTTAAAACTCATATTTTCGAGACCTTAGACTATCTAAATCTTCCATTTGGGTTTTTAGATTTTATTTGGTCTCATTTAGGTCCTTAAATTTACCAAAAATACTTTTTGGCATACAAACATCTTTATTTACCCTTTAATCCCTAAACGTTCTCCTTTGTTACCTTTAGGTCCTTAAGGATTCCAAACATACCCTCATAGTTTCAAAACTTCAATAATCTTTCCAAATAGTCCTAAAACTTCATTTAGACCCTTAAAAAGACTCCAAAGAAAACTTATACTCAAATGGGTCCTCTAACTTATCCATATTTAGATTTTAGACTCCCATATTTGCTCCATAACAAAATAATCCACAAAAATTCACAACCTTAGATACGGGGTCCCTCTGGCTATCCCCTAGGCCTTCATAATCTCTGCTCTGCTGAGGTTGGCTGAAATAGTGACGATCAAGCTTAATTCTAAACTGATAGTTTATCGAGCAAAAGTTGAGTCAAGGTTGGAATCGCACCGGAGATGGTGACTCGGTCAGTTGCACTAGTGTGGTTTGAAATCTAGTTGTGTAAGGAGTCTATGGCCATTTGAAGCACCTCAAGCGGAGGTCTGAGCAATCTGCAATTTCTATTTTACTAAAATCTATTACAACTACATCTAACTATCATTTCTCGTAATGTGGATGTTAAAAAAAAAGGTACTTAAGTCAAACTTTCAAGTTAAGAAGATGGAATATAGTCTAGAAGAGTAATTGGGGGACTAGACCATGATGGGATGGTTGTGTCAAAAGGAGTCAAGGTCATTTTTTCAGACATTGAGATAAATTATATGCCATTATAATCCATAAGGTGGATTAGTCCTTGAGGAAGAATAACGAGATTCACAAATGGTGAGTGCAATAAATTAAAGGAATTAAGTTGGTAAAAGAGAAGGTCTTGGGAAAGACCACTATCACTCATTAATTACTGTTGCGTGATGTCAACACAAGTAGAAGAAGATGTTTTAAAAGAGTAAATATCTAAGAGATGGTGCAACTATGGACTTGTACAAACTGATGACCAAGGGACAAAGAAAAGAAGAGAACACCCAAAGTGGTTGTGTATTGGACAACACTTATATGGGTAAGTTGAAAGGTTATGCAATTGCCCAAATAGTATATTTTCATTGCATCTATCGATATGAGGATATCATCAATGAGAGAGGACAGATAACCAGGAAATGATCTACAATCTAGGATGATTGGAAAGAACCGTTGATGATAATGACTCTAGAAGAAGGCTTATAGGGAATGGAATGATGTTCCCAAGGGATGTATTGTTAAAAGGAAACCCCGTGCTTGAGATAAATCATGAGGGAGATGTGGAATAAAGAAGGTTTGTATAAGAAGGTAGCTTAGGACAATAGGAATACTCAATGGTACTACAATAGTGAGGATCAAAGAAAAGAGGAAGACCAAGTGAGATAGCAGTGGAAATCCTCCTTAACAAACTATTCAAGTTTCAAGGAGAAAACTCCTAAAAGTAGAGGAGTAGATGTATCACTAAGAATCTTAAACCAGAAACCAACCCAAACCAAACTGGGAACTTAAGACAAGCTGAGAGGAAAAACCAGAATTAAGAATTTGGAAATCGGACTAGTTTTGGAATATGGTTCGGAACTAAGACAATGATAATATTCATAAAATACCCCTGGAAGACATTCCATAATCGAAAACCGAGGATCGAGGAAGGATTGAAGAAGAATCAATTCATACCAAATTTGAAATGGCTAAGGTCACAAAACCTTCCTATTTTTATAAAGGTCTAAGAAAGTCATAATTTAATAATTCTTGAGTAGATTCAATAGGAAATTGAACAAAACTTTTTAGAAATTTTTATTGGTTCAAGAACTGATCAAATTGGGGTTGAACTGAGAAACAGTCGAACCGGTTGAAAAAATTGTTGAAAACCCATTCGAAATATTATTGAATCGGCTGAACTGACCGAGGGGTCAGGACACACGCCTTGTTCCCTCCACCCAAAAGACCATCTGAACCCGTATAAAACCCATAATTTTCCCTATATAATTACAAAGCCCATTAATTATTTCAAAGAGTCACATGCTATGAAATGACAAATGGAAATTATGGTTAGGTAGCCAACTAAGTCTAAAATTCAGCCATAAAACCTTAAATGTTCCTCTATCGAATTAAGATCAAAATTCTCTCTAAAACACTCACACCTCCGTTTTCCGGTGTGCTCATTTGTAGAGAGCACCACTTCCTCTTCTGGCCACCAAATTTGGAGTTCTTGGTTTCCCTAGAAAGCTACGCTAATACCACCTCTCTTGATCCCCATCGTTGGATCTACCAGTGTCAGCAAGATCAAATAGTATCGAACCCTCTCCATCCATAAACAGAGCATTTGTTTGCATGGTCATTTTCGACGACCTCAATGGCCAACAAATGCTACAAAAATTTTAACGTTCCTTATCACAAAAGGGTAATTTTCTTTATGTTTTCCTCAATTCTAAGTCTTAGATACCATGAGGTCTCACTTAGGCATTGTCTCGATGGTATTTTTATCAATCGGTTTTCAATACCGAGTCACTCATCATAATTTTCCGGTACTCATCATTAGGTGGAGCCTTTCATTCAACCTATCATTTGTCAATATCCAGTTTCCATAAGAACAATTTAAATTTTGAGGTCTACTAACAACATCTCTTTCCTTATCATGCCCCATCCATCCATGTGGGGTTATGTCCCATCTTCTCATTTCATGACTCATGTGCCTTAACTTATTGGGTACCATAGAGTTTCTACTCGAGTTATGCCACTGGAGGTATAAACCCTCTTTTGACCCCTTTTCAAGGATTGAGAAATAATCCTCCTTATTTATTTAAAATACTTTGTCAGGATTTTCTTAGTAGTACGCTGATTTCTAGGATGATACCTTACATCCTTCCCTAACCATATGTATTTCATTCCATCATGGTTAAAATAATCCAATCTAGTTTCTTCTAGATTTATGGCACACTTCTCCCTTCTTACATCCTTTTGCAAGTCTAAACTATGATTAGTACTAGTTACCATAGGTTCTAACTTATTCCTTTCAAGCTATTGAAATGCAATGCCACCTATTACTTGTACGCCCCTTAGCAACTACCTCATTATCTTGACTATGTCATCAATGATACTTGACCTATTTTGGACCCTCGAGGAGCTAGGTCCCCATTTCATATTTTATTCCATAATGACATGTATGTTCCAAAATCCTAGGGTGCTTAGCCCAAACACACTGACATGTAGCCACTATATCACATTATCCTTAATACCTCACCTTTACATTTCGATTAACAATACCTATTCGAGGTCTTAAATCCAAAGTGAGGCCTCCTTACAGACCTTCATGTTTTCATCAATACATTAACTTGCTTTAACAAATCCTAATTTGCGGTTACCCATGTCTCATGCCTAGAGTTACTCATCATTCCTTACTCATTAATTTGAGTCTTACTTCTTGAGATCTCGCCTAGAGTTACTCATCATTCCTTACTCATTAATTTGAGTCTTACTTCTTGAGATCTCATGTGACGCATGCATTACCCCATTTTCCTTAGAACATACTTCATATAAACCTCTCTTGGGTTTTAAAGAAATTATCCTTACATCCTCTCTATTGATTTTCTTGGCGCCTTAAGAACCCATTCTATTTTCAAAGTGATAAAAGTGTGGGGTTCACACTGGGTACTTCCTTCTTCATTCACCCCTAATAACCGTGGGCAATTTATCCTTATTGCCTATTTGACTTTTGGTGAATCCTTTGCGATAATTTAGTTAAAGGACCTCAATTTCCATATCTATATCATTTTTGGATACTCTAGTTGGCTTCCTAATTATTCCCCGTCTTCAATGACCACCTTAACCTCCACTTGACTTAATCAATCCCTATTACCTAGAAATGGGTTAGTATGTATTTCTAAAGAACCACCTTAGTTAATTCCACTTATGGAAGTGTATTTTTCTTACAGAAGGTGTGTTACTCATTTTACCTGCGTGGCATGTACTTTCCACGGCAAAAGTGCCATATTCACTTGTATACTTTCGTTGTGATTCATGGCATTCCCACCAACATTGCTCCCGTCCGTTAGAAGTGCCCATCCTTCATTTCTTTTATACAAGGATTTTAGATCTTTTCTTATCACCTTCCAAGTCCACCTTGACTAGTTCTGATCATGTCGAGTCCCCTTTCTCACAGTCATATGCCTTCCTACATTTTCTTACTCATCCTCATTCATACTAATAGGGTTATTCCTAAGCGCTTTTCGGGTAAGTCCATTTGAATGACTTACTCCCAACATTCGTAACCTAAGCCTCATGCTCCTTTCTCTAAGCGCTTTACTACCTCTTCCTCTTGTATAGTGTATTGCCAAAACCCATTTCACTATACTAGACGGATCTCATTTGCTGTCACGCCCCGACCCGATTTGGTCGGATCCCCGTGATCAACCCATTGCTCCCTTGGTCAAAGAGGGGTTCCCCCTTCTTTTATTCAAGAGGAGCTATGTGTAAATTTGAACTTGTTCCCTAGAATAACATAAATCAATTCAATGCAAGCTTAAAAGGAACTTTAAGCATACTTGATGGAGGATACATCTTTGCACTCTCTTTCATTTTATCTCCTTACTCCTGAAAAGGGTTAAAAGGGAGGGGTGAGTTCTACAACTTAGTGAGCGAGTGTTGAGAGTGAGTTTTCAAAATAGCTTTTAAAGGTTATCATTTCCTTTAAAAGGGATTTTCCTCGATTTTTTTTTATTTTCAAAACCTTTTTCCTTTCCATATTAGGTGTGTTTAACTCTCTTAGCCCATCCCCTTGCCTCATGAGGCATTTAGCAAACAACACACGCCCTTCATCAAGAAGAGTACACACATTCGCAGGTGCAGCCCATCAACTGCACCCACTTGTGGATCGGAGTGTCTTTACCATACACCAAGATAGAAGTCCATCCACTTCTACCCTGAGTCTGAGTGAATGTCCAAGACATTTGACCCTCATACCCGATGCCACTCCGTGTCCGTATGAGAACATATACCTCATCCCAACACCACCCCGGTCTCATGCTCAAGAAGCTCCTAGAGCTTCATGATTGACTGGCACGGAAAACTGCCCTTATCTCCCCCATATCGTCCAACAGCCCTTGGGACCCATTACTACCCCCTAGGACGTCTTGATGGTCTCGTACTGCAAGTGCATGCACAAACAAGAGTTTTTCAAATCATAGCCATCATCTTTGGTGCCAATGGTCCAACTACCCTGATGCTCAACCTGACTTGCAACTGTTTGTCTAGGCCAGTCTGTCGACCTAGCCCTAATGCACTGCCGCTAGTCCATTGAGCACTATCGGTCCTGACTCGGTACCGTGGCAAAATCACATAATCAATTTCATTAGAAAATTTTTCATGGCTTTTCTTAATCAAATTTGTTTATGAGCTCCTGCTTATGCCCATTGGCCTTTGGCCCACTGCACGTGTTTTTCCAAAATTGGGCATTTAGCCCCATGAGTTAAAAAACCGAGGCCTCTGGCCTATATGAGCTGTTCGAGCTCCCATCAAGAAGGTCTCCAAAATGTTTTAAGCATTGGCACATAGTCAGGGGAGAACACTTCTGACAAAAATTCATTTTCAACTCATCACACCAATCGAGTGTGACGATATCTATAAACCTCGTCGCTTTATAGATAAGAAAAACTAGGAAAATAACCAGTCAATTCAAAGAGAAAACTAAGTCGATTCATGAACCTTGATCGATAGAGAAAGGGTAAAATGAGAAATCGACAATCCCAAGTGACCCAAAAAGTCATAAAAAGCATGGAAAAGAACCTTGCGACAATTGGGAAGAGAAAACTAGACCCATTCAGGGCAAACCGGACATGAAGCATATTGAACTAGTTTGAACCATACTTGAATTGGTTTCTAAATTCATTTTTCTTGGTGGCTTAAAATGATCAAATTGGGGAATTGAAGCCACCATTAGATAGAGAATGAATTTAGATGAATTTATAAATTTTTAATTTTGAGAAAATCGGTCGAATCGGGCTTGAACTGGCTAATTTACACATTGTACCCGGTCGGACCGGTCCAGTCCGGTTCAAAATAGTGTCATCTTCTTCCTTAGGGAGACAACACTATTCATTCAATGCAGAAAACGGATAACAATGGTGAAGGAAAAATGGCTTCGATTAGGCCGTTTCAAGGTGAGGATAAGCTTGACCAAAATAAAAAGTTGTCGGGCAGAGGGTCCCCGAGCTCCCTATATAAACAACTACTCTCTATTCATCCTCCACATATCTCAAATCTCCATTCTCTCTCAACCTCTCCATTTTTTCGGTGAAACTTGAACCAGAGCTCTAATATAGGCCTTTTTCTTAGCCTCACAAGGCAAGGTCGGGTCATATAGAATACGGGTGAAGTTAGATACCTGATAGCATCTCCCTTTCGACCCGAGAACCGTCGGAGAAGCGCCGACGGAATCAAATAGTGAAGCAGCCAACGGACCGAAGCTGCCCTATTTTGGTCGAGCTGAATTCAGCCAAATTCAACCCTCCTCCGCCCAAACCAAGCCTCCCCAACACCCCTACAGCCCTCACACGATCTCAACAGAGCTGAAAGGTAAGCCAATTCGACCCTTCTCATTCATTGTATATCGAAGTTACAAAGAGAAAGTGCTAAATTTTACTGACAAAATTCTCCATTCATTCGATATCAATTATAGCAATTCTTTATCCTAGAAATAACCTCAAAACAAGAGCTACCTTCCCCAATCAAGAGCTCGGACCGCCACACCTCCAATGGTAAGCTTTCGAAGCTCTTTCTCTATGAGTAGTTTTCCGACAAAGTTTCGTTTGAGCTCAATTTGAACCCAAATGTTACGCTTCAAAGCTCAACTGAATCATGTGGAAGTGTAGTAATTAATCTATACCTTCAATTAAATTAATTAACCTCGATTGAATGATCAATTTAAATAAATCAAATTCGTTCAATTTGAAAGGGAAAAATTTGGAGATAATTTTGGGGAAAATTGAGAATTTTGAAAAATTTTAAAAATTTTTTTTTACAATTTTTCAAAATTAAAAGCCAATTAACCATTAGAAAGATGTTAAATGTTGCTTTAGAATGCGGATGACTTGGTAATATGTAGGAGCATGGAGATACTTCCAGATGTGGAGCATTGGTAGAAAACTCAATTATTAGGGATTTTATTCTCCCTTTCTTCCAATTTTTTTTTGTATAAAACATTTTAATTTAATATATTTCGAATTAAATATTTCCAATAATATCTGTTACCATTAAAAATTTTATAAAATATTTATTTTATTAAAAATTTTAATTTTTGTTAAATTATAATTATACCAGTATCTGTAGTGAAAATTAAAAATTTTACATTATAATAAATCTACCATAATATATATATATAAATAAAGATTTTAATTAAGTTTAACTTATAATAATTATAATGTTTTCCATATTACCACACATTGTATTAAAACTTAAATATATTTTTTTAATTTGTAATATTTTATTTTATTTAAATTATATATATTTAAAATAACATAATAAAATTATAATTAAAAATTATATATAATTAATATCATGTTTAATTAATTAAAAAATAAATTAAATATATTCCATAAATAATTTTCTTATTTTTTTATAATAATATAATTAGTTAATAAATTATATAATTTTAGTATTACTAAAATGTTAAATTTAATTAGTTTATTTTTTATATAAAGTATAACATTATATAAATATATAAATTAAAATTAACATTTTAGTAATACTAAAATTATATAATTTATTATCAAAATTTTATTATTATAAATAATTATATATATATTTGTTTAATATATTTAATTTATTATTTTAAATTAATTAAATAAAATAGTAATTATATATAACTTGTACTTATATTTTTATTAAATAAATATATTAATTTAATTTATATTTATTTTAAATATATGCATAATTTAAGTTTAATAAGATATTACAAATTTTATAAAATCTATTTTTTTAATATAATTTATATTGACAATGAAAATTAGTATATTTTAAATAAAACTTATTCTTATAGTACATTTGTTAATTAAATTAGTATATTCTAAACTTAATTAAAATGTTCAAATACATTTCTGATAGTACATTTGTTATTATTTTAAGAAAAGATAAGTTTAATATTTTAAATTATTATTTTTATATTAAAATTATTATAAACTTAGGAAAAAGTAGGAGGTAATAGAAGAAATAGTAAACAGTTAAATAAATATAAGTATAATTTAACAAAAGTTAAAATTATTAATAAAATAACAAATTTATAAAAATTTTGACAATAAATTATAACTTTCCAAATATATAATACAAAATTAATATTAATTTGAAAGATTTTATGAAAAAGGATAAAAAGGAAGGGTTACAATTGAAATACTGTTTACTCATAGGAAGCAGTGTATGACAACCTCTGCACCTGGTTTGGAGGTAACAAGCTTATATTGTTAAATATCTTGTAAGAAAGCTCCAATAGTAACCTTAGTTAAAGATAGATGGTTCCTGCACTCTCATCCATCTCATATTGAACAATACGTAATTGCTTTTCACCTCAACATAGGGAAGCAAGTTTCTTCCTACAAAACCAATCTCAGTCTCATGGAAACAAACCAAGGTGGAGGTAGAGAATGGAATCCGGCAATAAATACCACATACAGTAGTGGAAGGATTCTTGGGCGGGTGGGCGGGCGCTCGGTTGCTGCACCCATGTACACATCATTGCAACCGGCAAAATAATATTAGGGTAGGATACACTACCAGAATATACTCATCACATTTTCATTATTACCCATCAGTCGCCCCATGTGTCTTCCATGGCCTAAAGCTCAACAATGCCAAGGCTGCACAATTTGATCCCCTGTGGATAGCTACATCATTGCAAAATCAGAGACGTGAAGACGTACCACATCAACTGGCTATTCTGGGGACAGGGAGCACCTTTCAGTTCCAAAACCAAAGCCCAATTATTGCCATAAGACTATCCTAGTCCGATCTTGGAACCAAATGCTAGCTTCTTATAACCAAAGCACATCCTGTAATAAGGTAATCACAATACTATACATATATATAGGTTTGAGGCAGTTCTGTCAAAACCATCATTGCCTGCAGTAAAACCTTAAACAGCATACATCCTCTTTTTCCCACTGTTGAGTATGTCAGCTTCAGAAGCCATTGACATGGAGTAAGAACGGGAACCACTTTCCGCTCTTCTGATATTCCTCAGCTTCTTTTCCTCCAACCTGTGCATAATAACACAGTAACACATTGATCCAATTGTGGTTAGCATGATAGACCCACCTATGATGGTAGCCGAGATGGCAAGCCATCTATATTGGCGTCCAACCACAATGTAGGTCAAAGATATGAAAGAGATGGAGATGAAGAGGCAAGCAAGCCACATGAGTTTGTTGATTACAAACACGAGTTGCCTCTTGGCCTTCTCCTCAATCACAACAACTGAAGTCTGCACCACCACGACTGCCAGCGAGATAAACAATGCAAGGCTATCGAATACAAAGAAGATCAGAAATGGGGCCTTCTTTGCAATATGGGCCTGACCCAATGAAGTACCTGCTTCCGCATCCTCCACATACTGGCCCGGGACAGTGAAGATGGCTGCAAAGGCAACTGTGGCTATCAGAACAGCAACCACAGTGGCAGAGTTTATTGCATTGTTAAGTCCACTGATATGAAGTTTCTTGAGATTCTTTGCGATTTTCTGAACTTTAACACCGGTCTGGTGAGTTTGTTGGAGTTGAGATTCCACATCATGCTTGATGTCACTCACAGTCTGCTTTAGCTGCTTAGCAGGATTTGCAGGCTTTCCATGGTCTTTGGAGTGGGCAGCACCAGCCTCCTTCAAGATGGAGACAAGCTCAACATTCCCAAGTTTCTCAGCAATATCCAATGGGGTCTCTCCAGCCTTGTTCACTGTGTTTGTATTAATGCCGTCAACTGACAGCAAGCACTGCACCATCTGCAGGCATAACATGGAGAAAAGAACGATATTTTTAGCACATAAGGATTTGTTTACAGTAATGGTAATATACCATAATATTGAGCCGATGATATTTATCACAACTTTAATTGAAATAGGAATTCCTAACCTAGACATTGTTTTTTGAAAATTGATTCTTAACCTATAAATTTGATTGAACCATAGAGGACTGTCATCAGCAGCCCAATTTCAAAGGCTCAAGATGTCACTGTATTTAATGTACAAGAGATAAAAAGGAAAAAAAAATATCACTTCCATGAATCAATTAGCTCAACGTAATTCTCAAGTATCAGTCCCATTATAACATTTGGAGGTTGCATAAGTGGAAGATACAATGATATGGAGAATGCACCCTCAGTAATTAATATGGTAAGGGAGAAGAAAAAGAAACTGAAGAACTTTAGCTAGATTTGTGTTTAATTCAGGAGGTGGGGATAGATGAATTAGCATGTTGAAACAAAGAACCCAGAGAGGATAGTTCTCAATTAACAGATCAATGTATGAAGCAAATGGAATTTATACATCCTTACATAGGTAAGTACTAAATAGCAAATATGGAATTGAATGCAGTCTGAGAGAATGAAAATTGTATTTTACAAGTAATGCAAATAATTGAAATGTGCATTAAAATTTTAGAAACCAATTACAAAGAGGTGTACCTGGAGGCGTGCCTTCCTTGTGGCAATATGCAGGGATGTGCTCCCCTTATTATCCTCCACAGTCAGAAGTGAAGGATCTGGCTTCAGCAACTCAAGAACGATATTCACACTCGGCCCTTTGACAGCCATGTGAAGGGCCGTTTGGCCTTTCCTGTCTGTTCTAAATGCGCTGCTTGGGTCTATGCTAAGAAGGGACTGCACAACTTCTAAGCGACCCATTCTTGCAGCTGAATGAAGCACGGTTTTCCCATTATTGCGGGCTATCTTGGCAAGGTTTGCATGTGTTTCCAACAGAAAATCGACTACCTTTATATGTCCCTGAGCAGCAGCTGTGTGTAGGGCAGTCGAGCAGGCAGAGTCCGTTGTCATATCCAAGTTGGGAAACTTGTATAGCAGCTCCTTTAACACCTCTACAACAAAATGCATCCATTAAGTAAAAATATAGTCCATAAAAACATTTAATTTTTCACTTTTAATAGGATATTATTCCCAGAGACAGGTGTGAGAGAAAGTAGGAATCACTTAAATAGACTTGGAGCCCCCATGTGCTGTGCATATAGAGTTTCCATTTTGCAGATAAGCATCCAATTGAAATGGAACAGGAGTACAAAGACTAAAAGAATAGGAACATAGATTATCTTCCCAACAAAAGTTCTGTTCTATGACAATGTTAAGTACTGACTAGAAGAAGCTAAAATTATGTAGCAATATGAAAATAAACATATTTATCAAACATCAAAATAACAATTTCCACATCCCTTTTAGAGTATTCCTAAAGTGACCTTGTCTTGAAACCCAAAACTCTGGTTTTCCATTCTTGTTAGCAATTATTCAACGTCAGTGTTGCCAGGCCTTTTCAGTGAAAAATTCAATCCCAAATCATAAATTCAGAATCTAACGCCTGCAAAACTTTTCACTTATAGGCTTAAAATCAGATACAATCCTCACCGAGATGACCCTGCTTGGCTGCAGCATGGAAAGGATCCAATCCATTCCGAGCGGTAACAGAGGCACTGTCCAGGTCAGAATGTTTTAAAATTTCTATCACGGCCCCAACATGGCCATTCTCAGCTGCAGTGTAAAGAGGAGTCTCTCCTTCCAAGTTCAAATTTGCTAGCAATGCTTTCGTGTCACCACAATTGTGGAGAATCTCACTCACTTTGTTTGAATTACCAGCTCGGGCTGCCAAGTGGAGCAGTGAGTCACCCCTTTTTCCTGGAGATTCTTTGCTCTTCCTCCTATCGCCGCCGCCACCGCCACCACCACCACCACCACCAAGGAAGCTCAGCTGCCTTTCCAGTACTATGCGGAAACTCTTCTGCTTCTCCATTATGCCCCGAAAACTCTTCTGCTTTTCCATTTCTATGCCATGAAAGCTCGGATGTTTCTCCATGTTTGCTGGCCTGGAATGGTTCTGCTTCTCCATCATTAAGAACCCAACCCTCCTAAAATCGCAGCCAAATTAATTACACAAGAAACAACGCTTCTACAGCTTGGACCTTGGATTCTTACAATCAAATATGGAACAACTTACTGTTTCCTGGGAAATTAGAAACGACTGTCCTCTATATCAGCCTATTTGGCAGCAATCTGATTCTTGACTAGCTCAATTTCCCAATTTTCTCAAATTACAGAGCCAAGAAAAAAAATTCCCTTAGTCAACAGATAATTATGGCTAAAATCAATCAACACCATCACAAAGAGATATACCCATCTTCTACTGAAGCTGATACTGAAAGAATATAGCTTCAAGATCCTGCCAAACTCCAATTCTTTCGCAGAAATTGAACCCAATATAAGATAAAGTACACCACCAATAAGCCTACTCAAATTTCCATGAACCAGACAAAGCAGAGATGGCAACTCAGCCACTCGAATTCAGTCTTCAGAGGGTAGCTATGATTCCCAGAGAGACAGGTAGGGAAACCCAGATGAGTAAATATTTCAAAAAGAGCTGAGGAACACAAATTCACCGATCAGGCAAGAACAGCCGAGCACACGGCAGAAATCCCAACTACAGATTCATGGAGCATCAACAAGGAATCCAAGGAAGCGATCTGCTTAGCGTTCACTAAATGCCCCAATGGGTCTGCAAATAAGATGGTTGAAGATTTTTTAGGAGTGGAAAAGACAAACAAGTACACATTAAAATGGTGATTTCTGCTTTTAACTGCTGTTCATGGTCACTCAAAAAATGGGGTGAGCATCTCTTTTGTTTAAAGAAAAATCATTTTTATGCTAATAAAAAGCATGGCAACATCAACGATAATTTCAAAAACATAGTTTTTTTTTATATAAAAGATGGAACCACGGCATGGTTCCATGGCTTCTAGAATCCATTCGCTTCTCAACCACCCATTACTTACACGTGGTCATAACTGCAGTCCTCGTCTCTTTGGAGCCGAAGGGTTAGTATGTGCTCCACTTGTTGAAGAAGCTTAATTAATGACATTGGGTGTATATAACATACTTTTAATATCGAATCTAGCATGCGGATAAATATATGGTTATGGGTCAAACTTCCTATATTTGATAAATAATATTTATAATATAATAGATGTAAAAAATTGTTTAATAATAATTTTTAATATAAAATATTCAATTGCATTATTATTTTATTTAAATTTAATATAAACATAATAAGTCTATTAAAATAATATATAGACTATTTAAGTAAAAAGATGTTACAATTTTTTTTCCATTTAAATCACCTTTTATTAGATTAATAAAAATATATATAATTGTTTTACAATACGGACCCTTCAAGTAGATAATTGGAAAAAATATAATAGGTAAAACATTAGTGCAATATTAATAAAATAGTAATTTGTAAATAGTTTAAATATATTACATATATTTAATATAATTTATTATATACAATATTTTATTTTCAATAGTATAAAATATATTATTTTATGGTATTTTTAAATTTTGGCGAATATAAAGTATGGGTGAGGTAAAAAAGAATCGAGATGCAAAATAGTTGAATTGTTGAATAATACGGAAATATATCTATAATATTTGTTGTTGTCGAGTAAGTGTGACCAAGATAATTAGAAGTTATAATAGATTTGATAGAGATAAAAATATGAATAGTAAATATTTTATTATATTAAATAATAATGAGATTAATTATGATAATTAGGTACAAACATTTGAATCTTAAAGTATTATGTAAACATATACATATTGATTTTAGTGATTCAAGATATATAACACGATAATTATAAGAGTTTTATATATATTCTCAAATTTATAAGTGTGTTTTTCCTACAATAAATAGAATAGTACAATTTATCAAGATAAATAGCTCTATTAGATATATTGATTTTATTACATTATCGTATGTTTTACATTTTTATTATTTTCCAGTTAATATATTGTTAGTTAGTAGTATCATGGATCAATTGAACTGTTAAGTAATTTTTTATCGGGACACTTATTTATTTCAAGTGAGTAACACTTGATAAAATATTTAGAACTGACAGTAAGCGTAGAGAATTGTTGTATATTAATAGCAGAGTTATTAATAAAAGTTTGATTGTTGCACTAAATAGTAAAGAAAAAGATTAAACAATGTTAGAACATTTTCGGTTGAGATATCTATATTTTGAGAATCTTAAAAGGCTGATACTAGAAGCTAATTAATAAAATAGAACACAATAAACTTATTTGTGTTGTTTGTGAGTTTGAAAAGCACAAAAAATAAGTTATAATTCTATTGGATTAAAAAATATTGAATAATTTTTATTGATCAATTCGCATGTTTGGGGGTCGTATCTCATTATCTCTACTAGTGGATTTAGATAGTTTATTACTTTTATTGATTATCACTCTCGGATGTGGATATATTTGATGAATTATAATGTAGAACCACTATTATTTTTCAAGAATTTTTTCACTCTTGTTTAAACTTAATTTAATACCAAAGTTTGTACTCTTAGAATAGACAATGATACTAAGTATGTGAATTAGAAATTCTCGTCTGATCTATCTAATAAGTGAATAAATCATCAGTATACATGTTTAGATACACCCAAACAAAATGGTGTGGCAAAGAGGAAAAATCGTTATTTGTTGGAAGTTGATTGTTCTCTTCTCTTAAAGATGAATGTACCATAATATTTATGGAGTGAAACTGTACTAATGAAAACATATTTGATTAATAAGAAGCCCTCTCAAGTGTTGGGTTTTAGATCATATTGTGAAGTATTGAAAGGAAAAAACACATACATAGTCCTTTCTCATGTGTTTGGATGCGTATGTTTTGTGAGAGATCATTAATCTTTGGCAAACAAGCTCGATCCTTATGCATTAAAATGTATTTATATGGGTTATTCCAATACTCAAAAGAGATACATGTGTTGGAGTCCAAGTGAGAAAAGATTATTTGTGAGCATGAATATGACTTTTCATAAGAATGAACCATTCTATAAGGAATCATCGTAGTCTTCAACAATATTACAATAATTGTCAATCCCTAATATACGACAAAAAATGAATAAATTGTCAATGATTAGAGTGGTGAAAATATTATTGTAGGAGTGACTTGGTGTCCTAGAATTTGGATAACCAAAGATGAAAAAAAGGATGAGCCACAATTGAAGGCATATAATAGGAGGATAAAGGATTGTGCGAAGGGAGAGAAAGATGGGTCAGATGATGGTGAGATACAAGGATAAATACTTATACCACAATCCATTACCATATATGTATCGGGTATCTATCAAACCTTTGGCGGTTCCTCAACGTTACTAGAAGGTAATAACTTTATATAAGAACAAATACTTATTCCACAATCCATACCTCTAGATTTCTCGGGTACTCATCAACACTCTGATGATTCATCGATGTAATCAGATGATAATGTTTATTTATCTATTGCTGTTAGTATAGAACATGTAGCTAATGTAGGGAAACCTCCAATTAGGTATAATTTTGAGAATGATATATTTACTTTTGTCACATATGCATCTATTCCACGTGGATACAAGACGTTTATTGCGTCACTATAGTCAGTGCACATACCAAACAATTGGAAAGAGACTAAACAAGATCCGAAGTGGCTTGGAGCAATGCAGGGGAAGATGAAAGCACTAGAGAAAAATAAAACATGGAAACTTGCCTAACTCTCAAATGAGAAAAAAATTGTAGGATGTAAGTTGGTATTCAATGTGAAATAGAATGGCGAAAGAAAAGTTATGAGATACAAAGAAAGGTTGGTAGAAAAAGGTTATATTCAAACATATGAATTAGACTTTGATGAGACTTTTGCAATAGTAGCTAAGATGAGTACTGTCAGAATGCTTATTTCATGTGTTGCTAAAACTTCATGTGCACATTACATCAAATGGATATAAAGAATGAATTTTTGCATGGAGACCTACAAGAGAAAGTATATATAAGGATTCTACCTTGATTTGGTAAGATGAAGACTGTGGAGAAAGTATGTATGTTGAAAAAATCTCTATATGGACTCAAACAGTCACCAAGAGTATGGTTTGACCAATTTTGACATGCAGTGGTCAAAATGGGTTATCGACAGTGTAAGAGAGACCATACGTTTTTATATCAACACTCTAATGATTGAGTTGCTATTATCGCAATATATGTGGATGATATTATCATCATTGATGATGATGGTGTTGAGATATTGCAGCTGAAAAAGCAAGCAAAAAATTTGAGGTGAAAGACTTGGGCCTTGAAACGCATAGTACTTTCTCAAAGAAAGTATACATTGAATTTACTCACTAAGGCATGTATGTTAAGTCGTAGGACAACTTTGACACCAATAGAATCGAATCATAAGTTATGTGTTGAGTCAAGTGACCCGGTGGATAAAGTATGATATTAGAGAATTATGGGATGATTGATCTATCTATGTCATACAAGGCCTGATATCACATGTCATGCCCCGACCCGGTTTGGTCGGATCCCCGTGAACAACCCGCCACTCTCCCAGTTTATTAAAGGGCTTCCCCTTATTATAATCCGTAAAGAGTAAGGCGTCCTTCAAACCTGCACCATTTCCTAGAATAGCATAATCAAAACTGCATGAAATTTAAAACTTTACATACCTGTCTTACAGGCATCTTAGTTGATGGTCTTTCAAGGTAGGCTTTCTAGGATTTCCTGAAAGGGATATAAGGGAGGGGGTGAGTACGACTACTCAGTGAATGGGTTTTTAAAAGCTTTTGACTTTTAAGAAAATATTTATATGGAGTGTACCAGACTCCTTTGTTTTAAAAAATCCCTTCATTTAAAAATTCGGGTTTTTCCATTATTTCTTAGTTACCACGGTGTGTCATCACCCAACACACATCCTTCATCATGAAGGTTACACACATTCGCAAGTCAGTATCACTATTGAACCCGCTAGTGGCTTCGGAGCGACTTTTCCTACCACCCGGATAGAAGTACGGACACTTCTACCCTGGGAATGAGTGGATGTACGTGACATCCGACCCACAATCCCGAAATCACTTCTTCGTGTCCGTATGAGGACAGAGACCTCATCCTGTCCCCACCCCGGTCTCATGCGCTTGGTGCTACTCTAGATTTCGCACAGACACTTGGAACGACGAACTGCCCTTATAGCCACCAGGTCGTCCAGTGCCCTTAGGACGCATCACTACCCCTCATGGGCGTCTTGATGATCCCGTACTCACAGTGCATGCACAAACAATGTTTTCTTATATTCCCATGTAATCTGTAGTGCCATTAGTCCAACGGCCCCGACTCTCAACTCAACCCGCAGCTGTTTGTCTTGACTAGTCCGTCTACTTGTCATGTCGCACTGCCGCTAGTTGACTGAGTATGTCGGTCCTATCTTGGTACCATGGTCAAACAATTCACTTATTAAGTTTTATGGCACATATATCATGTTCGTTTACGAGCTCCTGCTCGTGCCAACTGGCCTTGGGCCTACTGTACGAGATTTTCAAAATCGGGCATTTAGCCTCCAAGTTCCAAAATCGAGGCCCCTAGCCTATCAGAGCTATTCGAGCTCCCGTCGAGAAGGTCTCCCAAATAGTTTAACCATTGGCACACAGTTAGGGGAGAACACTTCCGACAAAATAGGTTTTCACTGTCCATTATACCAACCGGTATAAGGACATCTCCGTTCATAACCGATGAACGGGTTTTCAACTTCCTTCGAGGAAGTCTCATCATACCAACCGGGTATGATGTACTTACAATCGGTAAGTAGTTTTTTTCGCATAATTTTCACATCACTTTCTCTAAGTGGTGATGATTAAAATACCACTAAACAGTGGGTTTTTTTTTATACCGAGGTACTTATCATCCCCTACCGGGTATGATATAAAATTTTCACTCACAACCAGTAAGTGGTTTTTATCTTTAAGTTGTGCTCATCATCCCGACCGGGTATGATGTTAGTAAACCCACTCACAACTAGTAAGTGGTTTTTATTTTTAAGTTATGTTCATCATCCCAACCGGGTATGATGTTAGTAAACCCACTCACAACTGGTAAGTGGTTTTTAACTTTAAACTGTGCTCATCATCCCAACCGGGTATGATGTAAATAACCTACTCACAACCGGTAAGTGATTTTTAACTTTTAAGTTGTGCTCATCATCCCAACCGGGTATGATGTCAGTAAACCCACTCACCCGTTAATGTCGTGAATTCCACTAGACCGGTTCTTGGTATTCACGCGAGCTTGTCCTTGCTGGCGTTCCCGGTACTTCGTGTTCCTACATGATATGAACAACCTTGTTCATTATTACTCGGCATAACAGCCTTCATTCATTTCCAATGAATGAGAAAACCCAAACTTTTAGTTATTTGCAATTAGGTCCCTAAAGTTATTTCTCTTTAACTTTAAGTCCCTAATGTCAATTTTTCCTCAAATTGAGTCCCGTAACTTTTAAAATTTATCCCTGGACCTCAATTTATTCAATTTCACCAAAAAGGGGTTCAATTTCCCAAATTTCCAATTTGGTCCCCCAATTTTTCCAAAATTACCATTTTGCCCTTCTTTTACAAAAATGGTAAGTTTTGCCCCAAAAATTCCAAAATTCCTCAAATTAGTCCTCCAACATTATTTTCATGCCCAATTGACCCTCAATTTCATAAAATTGTATTTTGGTCCTTTGAATTTCGAAAATCCTCAATTTTCCCCAATTTCAACTCTTCAACACTACCGAGTTTGATTTTATCAAATTGACTGATCAAACACTTCTAATTATTGAAATTGGAGTTGAAATTGAGTTTCTACATGTTCATACGATTCTAAGATACTTTGAATCACAGATTTTAACGCCGGAATGAGCTCAAACGAAGCTTCGCCGAAAAATAGACTATAGAGAGAAAGCTTTGATTTCTCATCGATGAAGGCACGGCGGTCCGAGCTTTTTGCATACTTCCCAAGAGGTCACCCATCCTCACACTACTCTCAAGTAAGCACGCTTAACTTTAAAGTTCTTATGGAATCTAGTTCACCTGAACCACTTTGATTTTTGTTTTCTAATTTGTCTTAAGTTTCTTTTAGAAGGTTTAATGAACCCTTTGGATCACCCGAGAGTTGTAAATTCCCAACTTGCCCATTCAGAAATGATCGGGTTTGTGAACCGGTTCTGAATCCTCACTTGGTTTGACCGGTTTTTTTTCCTGGTTTTCCTTAGCTCAAAAGGGCGGATTCTACATCACATATGCAGTTAATATTATGAGTAGATATATGGATGATCTTAGAACAAATTATTGGGAGACTACAATGAGGATATTGAGATATTTAAAAAAGAGTTTGGGTAAGGGTCTTTTGTTAAAGGCTTGGAGTCACACCAAAATGAAAGATTTTTGTGATTCAGATTGGGTTAGCTATACATATGATAAAAGATCTACATATGTCTATTGTGTGTTTGTTAGAGGTAATCTTGTGAAACCCATCCCCCTGGACCAAGTGAACTAGGAAAAAAACCAGCGGTTTTGAGAAAATCAAGATAAAAAAGGGACAAAAATGATAAATGAGGGTTAAAATGGGAAATTGAAAAATTCTAAGTGACAAAAAATTCACAAAAATCATGGGAAAGAACCATGAGGTGAATTGGATGGAACCAGACTGGTTCGGGGTGAACCGAATCTGAACCGGACTGAATCGAGATGAAACATAGTGAACCAGTTCAATAATTCATTTTTCTAGGTGGTTTTAAAATATTAATTTGGGAAATTGAGGCAACCATTAGATAGAAAATGAATTTAGATAAATTTAGAAAATTTTAAATTTCAGAAAACTAGTCGAATCGGGTTCGAACCAGCCGATTTTCAAATTCGGGTCACCGAACCCGGTCGGATCGGACCGGTCAATGGTCAACGGAGCCCAATCAGCAGCCACACAACCACGGGTAGCCAATGGGAGGCAGCCACGTGTCAGGTCAACGGTCAGCAAATGACTAGTCAGCCTGCCACACAGACACGGGCAGCCAATGGGAGGTTGCCACATATCCGGTCAACGGTTAACGCGGCGGCTAAGTTAGAATGCCACGTTAGAAAAATTGACCAATCACAATGCGCCACATGACATGTCCACCATGTCATCGTCTTCAACCTCTAACCGCTAATAGAGAGAACAAAGAGGAGAGAGAGGCCGAAAAAGCTGGAGTCTCCGGTGACTAAAAAATCTCTCTGGTTAGGTCACTGACGGTCGAGTCTCACACCAGCGGTAGCCTGAACAGTTGCCGAGCTCCTTATATAAAGAACGCCCCTCCATTTGTTCTCAACATCCCACAATCGACCAAAGAAGTTGAATTGCTCAGTTTTCTGGTGAGCAGCAAACTAGAGCTCTGACATAGAGGCTTTTCTCCACCTCTGAAGTTGCATTCGATACCATTAGAATCAGGAGGAAGTCCTCTACACAGCTGCACCCTCCCTTCAGCTCGAGGACCACCGTGGAAGAGCGAGGAAGCTCAAACAGTAACGCCGTTCCTCGGCTATCAACAGCATGAGCTGCTCGAGCTCAAGTTGAGCTGTCCTCAAGCCAATTCCAGCCAAACCAAGCCCTCTAAACGCCAGCTAGAGGTGCCCCGACCTTCCTCCAAACTAATACGGTAAGCTCCTCCACCAGAAAACAGTTTTCACGGTGCATTTCTATGAAAATTGAAACTAAGAATTTCACACTACTCAGGCCACCAATTGAGGCGCAGTTTGATCTAGGGAGGATCCTCGAGAGGAGAGAAATTCAGAGAAAGTAAGAGCTCCAATCACCGGACCTTCACCAATAAGATATTGAATCTTTCTCTCTCTTGACTGAATTTTTTTAACGAAGTTCTGTTTGAGCTCATTTTCGAGCCAAATCGAGCAATTCAATGCTTAAAATGACGATGGAGACATAGGAAAGATGATTCATATCACTAATTGTGATAATTAGCCAAGTTTTAGGGATCAATTGAACAAAATTGAGATACTAAGACCAAATTGCAATTTTGAGAAAATTTGGCAATATAGGGATTTTTGGTAAATTGGGGTTCGAATTGTAATTTAAGGAAATTAGGGGCATTTTCATGAAATTAACTTCCAATTGGGGCCCAATTGGGTAATTGGATGAAATTGAAGGCCAATAGGCAATTTTTGAAAGTTTAAGGATCAATTGGTAATTTTTGGAAAGTTAAGGATCAATTGGTAATTTTTGAAAAGTTAAGGATCAATTGGTAATTTTAGGAAAATTAAGGACCAATTGGTAATTTTGGAAAAGTTAGGGACCCATGAAGGATAATTGGAAGTCCTAGGGAATAAATGGATATTAAATGAAAATTGGGGATCCAAATGTAAGGTTATAAATTTTGAGGGACCTAAATGCAATTAAGGCATAGTGTGAGGACCTATGTGCAAATATCCAAAACTATGAGGTCTCTTATATCGATTCTCCTGATAAGGGTACTCGAAATATGTAGGAGCTGATTATTCAAGTACCAGTGCAAGGAAGCACACCACAAATTAAGATCTCACCGGGACGATCAAGTCACCATTACCGTGTGAGTGGAATTTTCAGCATCATACCCGGTTGAGGGTGATGATAACCATTTTTAAGTTTGAAAATCATTTTCTAGGAATAGTCCCCCCCTCCCCCTGACTGCTTAAAATTGCTTAAACATTTTGACGTTCCTGATGAGAGCCAAAATTGCTCCAACAGGCTTGAGGCCTCTGATTTGAAAAGGATAGGGTTAGGAGCCCAATTTTGGAAAACTCATGAAGTGGGCCTAAGGCTAGTGTGCACGGGTTGGACCCGTATATAAACGTGAATTATAAGAACCATAAAAACTCTCATGAAATTGGAAAATGTTGCATGACTTGCCATGAGGCCAAAATAGGACTGACAAGGCTTGATGGGCTAGTGGAAGTACGCCCATACCAAGTCGACGGGCTGGTCAAGGCAAATAGCTACAGTCCAGGTCAAGTGTCGGGGTCGTTGGACCGTTGACACCAAAGAGCATGGTTAATGGATCAAAACTGTTGTATGCATGCATGAGGAATCTGGGAGCATCTAGATGCCCAAAAGGGGTAGTCGATGGGTACCAAGGACTATTGGACAACCCAAGGGTGCATAAGGGTGGTTTGGCGTCTAGTATGCCGAGAAAATCTGATAGCTTCATGCGCACTAAGATCGAGGCCGAAGGGGAAATGAGATCTCGTCCCACAAAGTAGACATGATGAAGTACTAAAGTCGAGGCCGGAGGAGAAATGAGGTCTCGTCTCACCATGCAGACATAATTAGGGTTTGAGGGTCGGACTATTGATGTTCACTCAAACTCAGGGTAGAGGCAGTGTACCTCTATCAGGATGGATGATAAAGGAGCTCTGGTTCACAAGTGGAACAGTCGGGGACTATTCTACAAAGATGTGATCCCTTTCTATGATACAAAGGGCATGTGAATACTTGCTAAAATGCCTCTCGAGTAAGGGGAAGAGCTCAAGAAGAGATAAACTCATATTACAATAAACTAAAAGTATAAAATGTTTTAATCGACCTGATTGTTTTGAAAACTCACTACCCAACCCCCACTCACTGAGTTGTAGAAACTCACCCCTCCCATTAAACCTTTTTGTCAGGAGAAACACCTTGCAACGATAAGCTAAGGCTAGATGAGAAATCCAAGGATACCGCAAACAGGTAACTTTTACTTAGATGTTTTGTAAACTTTATCATGAAAAACAGGTACTTTGACACATTTACCTTCCTTAGACTATTTGGTAGAAATACTAGATTAGTACGAGAATGGGTGGCGGGTTGATCATCGGACTCCTAATGTCATTCTCGACATATATAAGACATGAAAGGGGTAAGGGAGGGGTGAGTCTACAATTAAGTGAGAGGGTTAGCTCACAATGTGACGTCATATCCACAATTCAACAAGTACACCAAAGGTTTACGAATTGCATTTTCCTTAATTCCATCAGGTTTGGAAAAATAAACAACCTTCAACTTGTTATATCATTGAAAAATAAGTTTCATGATTTAACTCACTACTTGTATTTCACAAGCTAAAACTTAGTTCTTTTCCCTTTGGAAGAACTTTCATGGTTTATAAGGTTTATATCAGACAACCAATAATGGCCCTTTCTCATTAAAGGGGTTTAAATGATTTGTGTCTCACAAGCTAAAACTTGGTTCCTTCTTCTTGGAAGAACCTTTCACGATTATTATGGTTTGATTTCCATCACTTTGTATCACACAAACTCACAAACACCCTTTTCTCATTAAACGGATCAAAGAATCGTATAATAGACTCTCAAATGTTACAACCTTGATCTGTTCCACTACATGCCCATAGTGTATTTACCGTCCACCCTAGTGAGAGGCCACAACCTCTACAACATCGTTTGTGTGAGCACCTTGGCCCAACCCCCAAACTTATCGATACTTCGATCCTCATATGAAAGGGTGAGACCTCACTCTTCTATCCTCTCATTCTTAGTGCGCACGAAGCTCCTAGAGCTTTATGACATACCTGAGCATCACATCTTCACTTGTACCAACCTTGATGTCCAATAACTCTTAGAACTAACACTACCCCATACTAGATGTCCCTTTGTTTCTGAACGATTTCAATCACATACATAAGTCTTTTGATTTAATACCTTTATCTTTGCTACAAAGAATAAGTCCAAATGCAACAACGGAATGATCATAGGCAAATATACTTGAAACAAAAAGGTGTAAGTATATGAGGGAAGGAAATCCTCAAGGAGTGACAAGAAGGTGGGACATAAAGTATAAAGGTGTCTAATTCGAGAGACAAGTGTAAATAATGGGATAAACAAGGAGAACTCTTAAAGAAAAAACCAAGGATGTAAGTACTTACCAAAAGGGACCCCTCATAAGTAAAAAAGGGAATAACAATGAAATGGTCATGAACAAGCACAAGTAGACAAAGGAATAGAAACCCTTGAGCAAGGATATCTCCAACCAAATGGAGAAATATGATGCGAATTAGAAGGAGGATAACCATGAGTATGCCACTAGGCAAGTTGAGAAATGATCAAGAAACCCGATAGTTGGAATAGAGTATGACCAATAAGGAAGTTTGTAAATGATAAGAAAGATAAGGAATGCCTAAAGTACTTGAAGGAAACATTGATACATAACCAAAGACCCCCGTCGAAAGAGAAAGGTTTAAACAAAGTTCTAAAGAAAGGAACTAATGCAACTCGCTAGGAGGAACCAACGACTAGTGAGATGGAAGCTTACCATCCTCTAGACAACCTCGGGAAAACCATTAACCGCCATTTAGGCCATAATTCTCTAATAAAGTGTCATAACGAAACTATTTTGTGTAAAGATATAAATAGTAAGTAAAGAAGTATGATCTTATGTTAGACTAAAAAACCAACACAAAATTTTATGGGGAAATATTAACCACGCAGAAACAAAAATGACAAGTCCACATGGCAAGTGAATACTCGAAGAGAAGGTGGAACTTCTTGAGAAATTTCACAAAATGATAAAGGAGAAGAGTACTTATTATCACATCTTTCCAAAGTAGAGAAATGAGTGAAGGAACGCTCAAAGAAAATGAAATAGGAGGCCAAATCACTAAAGATCCTCACTTCGAGCTCAAATCTCGATCACGCCATTAGAAATGGAAATAAGATAATCGGTGGATAACATACACCCTAAGATAGGAGAGCGAAGGATCGAAAGCCCAAAAAGGGAAGTGGCACTGTTATACTCCCTGAAGAGGTACTGAGACATGAAGTGTAGTAACAAGTATCAATTGAAAATGGTACAAAGTATTGACTTGCTCAATCAACATGGTCATATAGAAGTCGTTGTAACCACCTAAGATGCATGGTGTGGTAGTATGAGTAAGAGGGTAATGAGGAAGTCTTCAAGTAATCTTGTCGTTCAATGTAAATGATGACCTCACAGGAGGATGAGCTTAAGTACGAAGGAGGTAAGAAGAAAAGAAGTAAATATCTACCTGAGTAATGCCTTGACAAAAAGTGAGTGATGGAATGATGTAATTAGATCAGGAAAAGAGATAGGGAGGGCAAACATGAAGGCTTAGACAAGCTCTGTAGAGGTACCATTTAATGGGTTAAATGGTGAGAATTTAGTACTAAGAAAAATTGAAGAAATAAATGGAGATTTTTAAGCAAGTTAGAAAGGACTAATACGAGAAATAATTATTGAGAATTTAGGTAATGTTCACGATATATAGGGTAATAAGGAGGGACGGAGTTCCATGGTTCCCTATGGATTTAAAATTTGACACTTGACAGAAAAATGTTCCTGAAAGATATCTTGCCAAAGCAGCCAATTGTGCTAAGGACACATAAGTCCGGACAAAGGAATTGATATGACCCATGAGAGGAAGGGTTGCTTGTTCGAACATGATAATTCCAAATAGGTCTTAGGAAGAGTCAAATAATATGAGTAAGATAAGATGCCTCGAAGCTAGGAACCAATAAATAGGCAAATATTACAAATTTTGAGTTTTCGAAAGAAGGGCACTTGAATAAAAAGGGATTTTTAAATATGAATGATTTGAGATGGATAACCCAAGCCTTAAGAGTGGATAAGGCATTGAGGTCGATAGTAAACAAGATAATACTCACATAAAGTGAGTGAAAACAAAAGGGAAAGAATCCCAAACATTTATCAAGGATCACGCCATCATGATGACGATACAAGCTAATGCAATGCGACTCACATAGACTTGAGTAGCATATTACACATATGGAAATACTGATCAAGTCGGAAGGTAGGATTCTAACTCAACTGTGAGATAAGGAAAGTACAAAAAATCCTAGGAGGGATCTCACAAATTATAAAATCTTAGATGAACTTATGAGTGAAGGGGATAACGAAGATTCCCAAGGGAAAGATGAGGAGTTGGGGAGGAACTAAGAGCCAAAGAGATGGTATTGGGATAAAAATCCATCATATAAAGAGGAACTTGTTCGAATCATAGGTCAACAGGAAAAGAATCTTAAGTATGAAAAGATTCCAATGGTAAAAGTATTCTAGTGCGGTGGCCATAATGGAGGAAGAAACGAGGAGACACAAATATGGCTGAAAGAGGAAAGCATTCCCCATCTAATCAAGGGAAATGGTCTAGTTCTAACCATCAATGTAGGAAATGGGTGAGGTCCATGGCTGACAGAAGGTTGACTAAATCTAGTTTTGTGAAGGTGGGTCCATAGCCACAATTTTGAAAAGTGAAGTGGGCCCAAGGCCAATGGAAACGAATCAAACCCGTAAAAAAAGTTTTGATTTAAGAGCCTAATAAAATTATCACAAATTGATAATGTTTGTTGATGTTGTTGAGCTAGAGTCAGTTTGGAGCCCGCTGGGATAGTAAACAGCGGTAACATCCATTCGCTCCGAGAGTTGCCGGAGAAGTGTCGACGTGATCGAACAGTGAAGCAGCTCCGGTGGACCGAAGCTACCCTATTTTGGCCAAGCTGAAATTGACCAATTTGAGCCCTCCTTAGACCAAACCAAACTCTCCCAACACCTTCTCAGCCCTCCCACAGCCGAATTAGGACTGAAAGGTAAGCCTATCCATCTCCCCTCTGCAATTTTATACTAGTGTTAGAGAGAGAGCCGACAGAATTTCAATGACAAAATTCTACCCAATTTGGCATCAATTGATGTCATTCTTGCTCCTAAGAGGAACCTCAGAAGGATAGCTATCTGCCCAAATAGAAAGCTCAGACCGTCACGTCCTCATTGGTGAGCAATTAAAACTTTCTCTCTCTAGAGTCTATTTTCCAGCGAAGCTCCATTTGAGCTCGTTGCAACGTTAAAACTTACGATTTAGAGTGCTATGGAATTGTATGAAGATGTAGAAACTCAATTTTAACTTCAATTTCAACAATTAGAAGTGTTTGATTAGTCAATTTGATGAAATCAAATTCGTCTATGTACGAGAGTTGAAATTGGGGATTTTTTAAAATTCGAAATACCAAAATACACTTTTATAAAATTGAGGGTCAATTGGGCATGATATGAATGTTAGTAGGCCAATTGAGCAATTTTAGAATTTTTGGGATAAGACTTACCATTTTTGTAAAGGAATGGCAAAATGGTAATTTTGGAAAATTTGGAGGCCAAATTTAGAATTTGGGAAACTTGAACCTCTTTTTATGAAATTGAGTAAATTAAGGTCCTAAGAGGAATTTTAAAAGTTTCGAGACTTAATTTGGGGAAAATCGGCAATTGGGGCCTAAAGTAAGATGAAAAATAACTTTAGTTACCAATTTTCAAATATTGGAAAAGTTGTGAATTTAGTCATTCAAACTGAATGAGGTGATAGAGCCAAATGATAATGAACAATGATGTTCATTTTGTGTAGGGACATGAGACATCGGGAAACTCCAGTTGATGTTAAGCTTTGTAAGGACAGAAACCGAATAGGTGGAATTTCACTACACGATCGGGTGAGTGAGATTTTATATCATACCTGGTTGGGATGAAAAGTACCTTGGAAATGAAAACTCACTACTTAGTGGTATTTTAAATATCACAACTTATAGTAGTGGTGTAAAAATGACACGGAAATACTACTTACTAGTTGTAAGTAGATCATACCTAGTTAGTATGATGAAACTTCCTCGGATGAAGTGGAAAACCCATTCATTAGTTATGAGTGGAGATATCCTCATACTCAGTTGGTATGATAGATAGTTGAAAATATATTTTTTGTTAGAAGTGCTCTCCCCTAACTGTGTGCCATGCTTAAACAATTTGGGAGACCTTCTTGATGGGAGCTCAAATAGCTCTATTAGGTCGAAGGCTTCTATTTTGGAACTTGAGGGCTAATATGCCCAATTTTAAAAATCTCAAATAGTGGGTCATAGGCCAATTGGCACGAGCGAGAGCTCGTAAACAAACATGAGTTATATGCCATAAAACTTTAAATAAATGAATTGTTTGGCCATGGTACCAAGACAGGATCGACATATTCAGTCAACTAGTGGCAGTGTGACATGATAAGTCTCTAGACTAGTCAAGACAAACAGCTGCAGGTTGAGTTAAATGTCGGGGTCGTTGAACCAGTGGCACCACAAATTATATGGCATGATGTGATAATACTAATTGTGCATGCATTGTGTTTATGAGACCTTCAAGACACCCAAGAGTGGTAGTGATGTGTCCTAGGGCCTTGGACGACCGAGTGGGTATAAGGGCAGTTCATCGTATTAGGTGACCTTGTGAAGCTCGACGTAGCTTCAAGCGTACGAGACCGGGGTGGGGATGGGATGAGGTCTCTATCCTCATACAGACATGGAGAATTGCTATGGGATTGAGGGTCGGATGTCATGAACATCCACTCATTCTAAGGGTAGAAGTGGATGTACTTCTATCTAGGTGGTCGGTAAAGTCGCTCCGACGTCACAAGTGGGTTCAGTGGATGTACTAGCCTGCGATTGTGTGATTGACCTTCATGATGAAGGATGTGATTTTGAAAAATTGAGATTTTATAGTGGAGAAAATTTTAAGGGAATTAAGGAGTCTGGCACACTCCAATTTGAAAACATTTTTTAAAATTTTCCATCTCTAAAGTACCCTTTCACGGAGTTGTAAAAACCCACCCCTCTTTTCTATCCCTTTTCAGGAAAAATAAAATTACTAGGAATAACACCAAGCTTTACCCTCTGTCAAGTATGCTTAATTTCTTTCAAGCTTACATTTTATTTGATATATATATTTCCAAGGAACAAGGTTAAAAATACGCCTGGCTCCTCTCAAGTAAAAGAAGGGGGAAGCTCCTCTTAAACCGAGGGAGCGGTGGGTTGTTCATGAGGATTCGACCAAATAGGGTTGGGGCGTGACAACTAGAGTGGTATCAAAGCCTAGTTCCCTTGAAACATTATCATTGTTATTCCATGACATTAACCCAACTCTAAACTATCATGTAGGAAGGAGAGTTCCTAGAAAATTCGTGGTGAAATCTAGTCCTCCACCTATAACCTTGAAAAAGACATCCAACCTAAGGAATGAACCATACAAATGTTTCTAAAGGGCAAGAAAAGGGTGCCTAATGACATGGTGGAAGACTATCTGAAACTAGTAAGAGCATTACTGGAACCAGAAGGCATCATATACCCTCCTCTCAAACAAGAGGAACCAACATCACCTCCTAGAAGTCCAACCCCTCCTCCTCCGGTCCCACAACAACCAAAAGGGAATCCCACCAAGAAAGAGGCATGGGATAACTATTGGGATGCATATGCCACCTTTGTGAAGGTCCACCAAGTACCTCCACCCACTCAACCTAGCTTCAATCCCTCCCAATAGGTGAAGTGGACCTATGAGTGTGAGGTTGAGGTACTAAGATAGTACGGATTGGAGGCCATACATGAAATTCGTCCTATATGGAAGCGCTAATGGACATTAATCAGTCACTCAGAGCCTTCTAATCAAGAGTCCCATAATCGTTCTAGGGTTAACTCTAGTTCTATGACCCCAAAGGATTAAGGGGTAGAGAATTCTGTAAAAAGCCAAATTTTGTCTAGAAAATATTTCTTGATTAAATAAAAGTAAAAGTTCAATTAAAACTTATGAGTTCTTTGATGACATTTAAAAGTATGTAAAAAAATAGAAATTTACCCAAGGAAGAAAGGATGGGTTATTTATAGGTAAACTCAACCCTTAAAACTTACCCTTGGAAATACGATAAGGAATCATTTAGGAGATAGTAGGAAAAGGAAAAAGAAATTGGGGAAGCGACCCTCCAAGAGTACAGATTTTGGATAGTCCAAAGAAGTTAAAACTAAGGTCTGAGAATAAAGGATAAGGAAAAACTAGGAGAAGTAGAACATGTCAATGAGAACCACAAGAATAAAAGCTGATCAAGAAGAGGGTAATAAGTATAAAGCCACCATGGAAGATGGAGAGAAAGCAAAGTAACAGGAAGGTCAGGTGTAACTAAGATACAATTCCTTAGGAACTCCAAAGGATAAGGAGATATCTGAGAGGCAAAGATGTGAATCAAAAGAAGAAGGGAAATAGGAGTAGATAAGTCATATAAACCCTTGAGTTAGGAGAAGATTTAAGGGAATAAATTCCTAAAGAGCGGTAAGATGATTAAACAAAAAGGGAATCCCAGAATGGAAGATACAAGAAGGAGGATAAAAATAGGAAGTTGGGGCGAGGGAGGAGGAAGCTTTATGTAAAGACCAGAGAAGAAATACGATCCTTAGTAAGGAGTATGAGTGGCTAAGTGAAAATATTGGGAGGTTGAGTGTGATCTACTACAAGAAGATCTGGAAACTCAAAATGGAAACTTTAGAAGAATCCGATATGAGAAAATAACCTAGATGGACCAAATCATTCGGAGGAGTATATGAAGTCTAACAAGAGATGGGGAGTAGTAAAAGATTACACCCTAATCAAGACAAAAGGGAAATACCAAGGATACGAAGGTACGAAAGGTTTGGACACAATGAGGATGAGAGGTCCACCTCAAAGGAATAAAAAAATACTAAAGAAAGTGGGAATGAAGTAGGACCAACATAAGGTACTCATGAAAAAAAAAAGTAAGAGTAGGTTGGTGAAAATATCGACAAAAGGATACTCAAGAATTTAAGGATTTCAATGGTAGAACTAGAAGGAAATACCGAGGGAAAGAGAATGTGAAGCTCACCGGAGAAAGAAATCTTGGCAAGACATGGGTGTACCAAAGATAGAAAATGGAACCAATGGAATAAGAAAGAGAATAAACTCCTCAAGAACAAAATGCTAGAAAAGAAAGGATCATGTTCAAGGAGAAGGAAATTGTAAAGAATCAAGGGATAAGTCAAACCCATGAAATGTATAAGTAGGAAGATGACATCAAAAGATGTCATACGAGTAAGAAAGGAACTAAACTCAAAAGAAATAATAGTAGGGATTTAGGAAGAGAAGAGATCTTAAGGGGGAAGGACACTAGTGGAAATGAAGAATGAAGTAAAAGATCAGAAATTTTAATATGTCATTAAGTATCAGGAAATTTAAGGATTTGAAGACGAAATGACTGAATAAAGAAATTTGGAAAAGACGAGAAGTACGGAAACCAATACTGTTTTATGGACGTAAAGTTAAGACATCACGAAGAATCCCATGCGGTAAGGGTGTAAATCCAACCGACACAAAGAAATATGACTTAGGCAAGGAATGGTCTATGAGTAAGACATAATGAAGTCAAGCATAAAGGTGATAACCAAAGAATGGGGATGAAATCCATGTAGGATGAAAAGACAATAAATGCTAGAATCCGTGGAAGAAAAATAATTGGAAATTATAGTTTTGAAATTTTGGGTAAAAGAAACTTGGGATGTGAAATGGTGCCTTGGGACAGAAGGACGAAACAGAAGGAAATGATCATGGGATTTTAAGGAAAATACTCCAGGCTAAGGTAAGTTAAATGGAATGAGGAAAGGATGAGAATCTTACATACGTGATGAAAGGGATGAATGAAAATAACCGAGAAGGTTGTAGGACGATAGAATAGGAAGTTGTATAACAACAAAAAGTTAAGCCAACACGCGAATAATGTGAAATAAGTTTTGGGGACAAAATTCCTAAAAGGAAAGGAGAGTTGTAAACCCCGCTTTTTGGAGTTAAGGAAAACTAGGAAAAGAACAGGTCATACTAAGTGAGAAAATCAAACCGGTTTACAAACCCTTTATTGGGGAACAGACAAATTGGAGAAATTTTAATAGCCAAGTGACCCAAAAAGGTTCATAAACCTTGGAAAAGAACTTTTGGACAAATGGAGAAAGAGAAACCAGACCGGTTCGAATAAACTGAACTTGAACCGGATTGAACCGGTTTAAGAACCAAGTCGGTTTATGAACTAGAACCGATAGAGAGAGGGTAAACCGAGAAGTTTATGGACCCTAAGTGACCTAAGGAGTCATAAAAGCCATGAAAAAGGACTTTAGGGTGAATTGGAGATGAAAACCAAACCAGTTCACATGAACCGAGGGAGCAGCGGGTTGTTCACAGGGATTCGACCAAACAGGGTCAGGGCGTGACATTTGTAGTTGTTTGCCCGACTGGTCCATCGACCTGGCCCTAGCGCACTACCACTAGTATTGAGTTTTGTCGGTCTAGGTTCGACACCATGGCAATTCACACAAAATTAGCTAGTTATGAAATTTTTCTTGGCTCTTATAATCATGTTTGTCTATGGACTCCAGCCTGTGCCCACTTGCCTTGGGCCTACTTCACGAGTTTTTTCAAAATTGGGCCTTAGGCCTTATAAGTTAAAAATCGAGGTCTTTGGCATGTTGGAGCTGTCCCAGCTCTCATAAAAAAATCTCCCAAAACTTTTAAGCAGTTGCACACACTCAGGGAAGATCATTTCTAGAAAAATAGTTTTAAATTTTTAAAGAGGGCATCTATCCCCTTAACCGTGTATGATGCCCAAAACCTCCACTCATAGTAGATTTTCAATTTAAAATGTGGATGTCATCCCAATTGTTTATGACATTAAAAATCCCACTCACCCGATAGCTGTGACGTGTTCGTCCCCACCAATTGTCCAAGTCTTGAATGTGCTCCTTTGCACAAGTACTCACGCAACCAAATCCTACATGGTCCCAACATTCCCAAAGTACAATTTGGCAAAAAGGCCCTTTATTTATACCTTATTGCAATTAGGTCCCAAAAGTTTAAAATATTTGACTTTAGGTCCTTAATGCTCAATTACTTTTAATTAAGTCCTTAGGGTCTCCAAAATCCCTCTTAGGTCCTTTATTTTCCAAAATCACCAATTGGTCCATAAATTTTCCTAAATTACCAATTGGTCTTTGATTTATCCAAAATTGACAATTGGTCCTTAAATTTCTAAATATTATCAATTGGCCCTCAATTTCATCCAATTGCCCAATTGGACCTCAATTGGGAGTTAATTTCATGAAAATCCTCCAATTTTCTTTAAATTACAATTTGGCCTCCAATTTTCCCAAAATGCCCAATTTTTCCAAAAATTGCCATTTTACCTTTGAAAACTTGTTTCATTCAATTGACCAACCAAACTTGGGCAATTGTCCCCATTCATGATCGTAATCATCTTCCCTATGCTCACTTGTCATTTCATGCTTTGAAACACCTCATTTGTCTAAAAAATAAGCTTAAACGAATCTTCGCCAGAAAATAGCTCTTAGAGAGAGAAAACTTTGATTACTCACCGATGGAGGACCAATAATCGGAGCTTTCAATTCCAAGGGATTGCTCTCTTTTCGGTGATCCTTCCTAGATCAATCCACGTCTCAATTGATGATCTGAGCAATTAAAATTTCATAATTTAAAATTTATTATAAGTACATTGTGAACAGTATTTTTTGGTAGAAGGGGGTAAAGGGGACTTACCAACTTAGTATAGGGAAGGTCAAGTGTAACACCAGGATTTTTGTACCATAAATTTTTAATGGGATATTTAAAATGAACTAAAGCTAATTTGAAACTAAATTTATTTGATTAATGAATTAATATAAATTGGAACGAAACTAATTGAGTTATTTGTTAATAACCAATTAGATAGTAATAACTAACTTGTAGGGTCCAAGTTAGATATTTGATATTGAGTTTATTTAAATATTTTATAAATGAATATTTAAATATGTATATGGGTATATATAAAAAAATTAACAAATATTTATTTTAAGCAATTCTTATAATAGTTGGGCTAAAAAGTTATAAATGTAAATTAAGTGAAAAATTAATTCAAATCGAATTCAAGATTTAATGTCGAATAAAGACACAAGGGAAAACAGGTAAATATAGTTTAATAATAATAATAATAATAATAATAATAATAATAATAAATTAACAATATTTATTTTAAGCAATTCTTATAATAGTTGGGCTTAAAAGTTATAAATGTAAATTAAGTGGAAAATTAATTCAACTCGAATTCAGGATTTAATGTCGAATAAAGATAAAGGGAAAATAGGTAGATATAGTTTAATAATAATAATAATAATTATTATTATATGTCAGTTGTGGTTTACGACCCGACTCAGATCGGCCCAGCCAATAATACAAAATTGGAATCCATATAAAAGTTTTATTTATTTAGAAACCCTAAAGAGAGTAATTCATTGCTTTCATAAAATTCTCTCTAAATTCTCAACCTCTCCAAAGCTTTTAGGTGCCCCTTCTATGCCGCCTCCCCTTCACCACTAAACATCCAACAACCGAGAATGAGTGAAGAAGGTTGTCTCACCCCCGAAGAATAATGGGCAACATCCTGCTTCGGTGCTTCAACTCAGTCGAACCTTCTCAAGGCGATTCCACCACCAAATTTGATGGCGGTGACTCTAGATGGGTGTTCCTATGGTTGATTGGGCAAATACCAAGTCTTCCCTTGTCCATGCATGCATTAAATCTAAGAAAAGAAGCATTTGATGCTCCATCGTCGTTTTCCTCATCTTAGACCAATCTTCTTCCCGTGTTTGAGCCACATATCTAAAGAGAGAACCCTCATAGAGGTAGTTTGGTCTTTTCTTTAACATTCCCTAAACCGTATCTGAATAGGGTGACACTAAACGTGCCTAGAAAGTGTTTGGAAAAAAAAATGCTCCAAGAGGGATTCAGTCACTTGGAATTTATTGATAAGTGGTCTTGTTGAGTTTGTGATTGTCCATAAATTGTTTGAAAGGAATGCGATTTCATGCAATATCCTAATATAGTGCTACTTAGGAGGAGAGAATCCTAGTGTTGGGTTAAAGTGATTTAGAGAAATGGCTAAGGTGAGTTTATATTACACATGTTATAGTAGACCAAATATAATGGAGTTGGACCTTCACGATGGATTTTGAGTTCCCGGTATCAGACATGAGTTTTTAAGCCCTGACATAGGAGTTGGACAACCCCAACTGAGATCATCAAAGAGGATTATTGTGTGAACCAACACGATATTATGTGGGGACCGTGCTTCCTTAGACAATTGAAAAATATATCGGGATGAATAAGTCCCAAACAATAAGGTGAGTAGGATTTCTAACATCGGGACCGATTGGACCGATCATGCACACAAGTAGGATAATACTTTACTTTGAAAAATGATTTCCATAAATATAATCCCCTGACTATGTGAAACCTCTTAAACATTTTGAGATCATACTTCTAATGAAAGCACGAAACATGTTATTAGGACACCATAGGGATGGTGTATGGATACATCTCAAGGGTATGGTCTAGTCCAACTGTCGATGCAGTATTTGGGTGTGGCTCATGATAGACAATGGAGGGCTAGACCTAATCTTGTGCAAAGTAGGCCCAAGGCCCTGATTTTATAATAGTAAAGTGGGCCCAAGGCCATATTTTGAAATCTCATACAAAAACTTTCATAAATGGCTAAATTGTATGATATAGCTACTAAGCCGAATCTGAGTCGTCGAACTCGTTGTGCTGGTAGCTACTAAGTCAAAGCCAGGTTGTCGAACTCGTTGGGCTAGTAGTTACCGAGTCGGAGCTAGGTCATCGAATCCGTTGGCTGGTAGTACCAAAAATGATGATTATAAATAATAAAAATATTGATTGTGCATGCTATGAGTTCAGAACCATCGAGGTGTCCGGTATGAGGTAGTGGTGGTTCTAAGGGCTATTGAACAACCAATGGAGAATAAGGGAAGTTCTATCATTCAGTATGCTAGGAAGCTAGGGGAGCTTTATGCGCATTGAGACCGAGGTCGGAGGGGGAGAGGTCTCATCCCACATTTTCGTACACGAAGTATGATGCCGGTCTGAGGGTCAGTTAATTGATGCCCACTTAGACTCTTGGTAGAAGTCCATGACTTTTACCAGGGTGGACGATAAAGGTGCTACGGTACACAAGTAGAACCGTCGAGGACTGTTCTGCGAAAGTATGATCACTTTGATGATAAAGGGCGTATGATTGTGTGTGTGCTAAACTTAAAACGTAAGGTAAAATATTATCTCAAGATCGTGTGAAATGATTTTCAATGATAAACAAGTGGTGACTTGTTAAGTGGAATCCCAACTAATAGGGATTTAAGGAAAAGTATTATGTATGAACATTCTAGTGTATGACTTGTTGCTCGTGGTAAATACAAGTAAACCTTCAAGACTCGTTATGATGGACCCGAGTATAACTTCCTTCTGATGAAAGGAATGGATTTCAAACTTGTCAAATACAAGTAAATTTTTAAAATCTTTATAATCTTACCTATGGTAACCCATGTTTTACCTAGCCTCCTTGAAATCCTATTTGGAGTATGTGTTGAATCATGGACACGAAGTCACGGTGTCAGCTAATCCCTCTCACTAAGTTGTTGAACTCATTTCCCTCTTATTACTAGGCTAATGTTGTAGCAGATGCCATGTGTCACAAGCATAGTGTAGGTTTTTCACATATCACATCGACCTACATACCCTTATTGGAACAACTAGGGCGACTAAGGGTCACGTTGAACATGGAAGAAGGGTCAACCTGCTTGTTGGAAAATGTAACTATATGACAGACTCTAGTGGACGAAATTAAGGAAAATAAAAGATCGGATATTGGAATGAAGAAGTATCTATACAAAATGATGCATGACATAACTACGGAGTTTTCTATAAGAAAGAACAAGGTATTAACTTGCAAGGGTCAAGTCGTGGTACCAAATGATGTGTTCTTAAAGAACACTATATTGGAGAAAAACACATGACTCGATATATGCGATGCATCCTGACAACACCAAGGTGTTTTGTACCCTAAAGGAGGGATACTAGTGATCGGGAATGAAGTGGGAAATAGCCAAGTACATAGCATGCTACCTATCATGCCAAATGATCATGGCATAACATCAGAAGTCAACTCGAATGCTTTAATCGCTTCTCATCTGTGAATGAAAGTGGGAAAAGATAATGATGAACTTCGTGACCAGATTACCCCCATCAATAAAAGGACATGTAGCAATATAGGTGATTGTTGATCGACTCACCAAGACTGCCCACTTTTTAGCCATCAAATTGACAGACCTAGTAGAAACATTGGCTAAGATGATAATTGTAGAGATTGTAAGACTACAAGGGGTGCCAATATCAATCATGTTAGATAGGGTCCCAAGGTTTACATTCCGATTCTATCCAAGTGTACAAGTGTCACACCCCAACCTTGGTTGGTCGGAACCCTGTGAACAACCCACCACTCTCTACAATTTCCACTGAGGCACCAGTAGGAGTGAGGCGTAACTTACCTTTCCAACATTTTCCTAAAACAATATTATCAAAACTATTCTATAATCGCTAACGAGATAGTAACCTCAATTTATATGATGTGTTCTAGACCTCCCTAGCAATCTATCCATAACTTACTTTCATTAATTCATAGCATATGGTACTAGCAATGAATTAATTTTCCTAAGCGGTGGAGTTGGTGGGCCAACAGATGATGTGTCGGGTAAAATAGGAGAATCCGGGTTGGGAGTCGAGCGAAGAAGATGACCCGTGTGTGCAGTGCGTGCATGCACCTAACTTCCCTGATGACAAGTTTGACACTGTAGCGGACCGGTTTCCAGTGAATTTCTTAGCCGGTTCAACAATTTTTGGCATGTTTAAACCTCTGCCCTACCGGTTCTTGAGAAAATAAAAATACCTAAAAATTCTACATTTAATTTTCTATTGGATGGACTCAAGAACAACTTAATTTGGATTTATTTTGACTACTTAAAAATTCAGGGGGTTTTGTGACTCCATCTAACTTGAATCTAGTTCAAATCGATTTTCTCCTAGTTTTCTCCAAATCCTTGATTCTGAGTCCCATAGTTCTCCTAAGGGTTTCTCCTAACCCTTTTTTCATCCTCATGGACTCTCATTGACCTCTTTCCTCCATCTAGTTCAATCTACTCCCCGGTTACCCATTGATTCCAATTTAATCACACTTCCCAATTCGGTTTGGTTCGACCCAATTATGAAGTCGTGATTTTCCTTGGTTTTACACTCGTAATTTCCCAAAATTATAGTTTTTCCATTTGGGTCCGGTTTGCTCAAATCTCATTTTTGAAGCTCGTTTATCTGACTATCACTTGTAGATCCCAAGTCCCCAATATTATTTTCTTATTTCCATGTCACTTTCTCCCTATTTCTTTAAGCCTTTTCCACCTTTTTAATTAAGGTCCTCATTGTAAACCCCGCCCTTTGGAGTTAAGGAAAACTGGGACAAGAGCTAGTCAAACCGAGCGAGAAAACCAAATCGGTTCACAAACCAGATTACCAGAGAACGGGCAATTTGGGAAATTTATAACTACCGAGTGACCCAAAGGGTTCATAAAACATTGGAAAGGAACCTTAGAACAAATTGGAAGAGAAAAATTAGACCGGATCAGGTGAACCAAATCCAACTGGATTGAACCGGTTTATGAACCGAGTCATTTCATGAACCGGAACCGATAGAGAAAGGGCAAACCGGGAAATTTATGGATGTCGAGTGACCTAAAGAGTCACAAAAGTCAAGAAAAAGGACTTTAGGATGAATTGGAGATAAAAACCAAAACCGGTTCAGGTGAACCGGATCCAAATTGGATTGAACCGGTTTGGACCGGTTTCAACCCCTATTGAACAGGATGTTAAATTCATTTTTCTAGGTAGCTTAGAGAATCCAAATTTGAGATTTGAGGCCACCATTGGATAGAAAATGAATATAGATGAATTTAAAAATTTTTAATTTTGAAAAATTCGGTTGAATTGGGCCTGAACCAGCCGATTTATGCTTTGAACCCGGTTCGGTCCGGTTTGGAAGAGTGTCGTCTTCTTCCTTTAGATGACATCACTATTCACTCGCCGGAAAATCGCGTAGTGCCGACAAAGCTAAAAAGTCTCTGGCCAAGGAGTTTCAAGTAATGAATGATCGCCATTAAGGCACTAATCGGATGGCCAAGAATTCCCCGAGTTTCCTATATAAATAGCCCCTCCTCATTCATCTTCTCGACACTTGAAAACTTTATTCTCTTTCAACTACTCCAATTTCTAGCGAGGCTAAAACCAGAGCTCCGATATAGGGTCTTTTCTAAGCCAAAGAAGGCGTGGTTGGGTTCTTTAGAACCGGGGAGAAGTCAGCTACCTGATGGTTGTCTCCATTTGCTCTAAGGGTCGTGAGAGAGACGCTGGTGTGATAGAACAGTGAAGTAGCTCCAGCGGACCGAAGCTGCCCTATTTTGGTCGAGCTAAAAATGGCCAATTTAAGCCCTCCTTAGGCTAAACCAAACCCTCCCAACATCCCTACAGCCCTTAGACAACCTCAATTGAGATGAAAGATAAGCCAATTCGGCCCTTCTCAATCGTTGCAGGTCGGAGTTAGAGAGAGAAACTATAGAAATTTACTGATGAAATTCTCACTCAATTCGGGATCAATTGCAGAAATACTTGATCCTAGAATATACCCCAGGAAGAGAGCTAGCTTGCCCGATAGAGAGATCGGACCGCCACACCTCTGACGGTAAGATTTCGAAGCTTTCTCTCTTTAAGTTCAATTTTTGTGCGAAGCTCCATTTGAGCTCATTCCGGCATCAAATCGTGCGATTCAAAGTGCAATTGAATTGTATGAAGGTGTAGGAACTCTAATCTAACTTCAATTTCAACAATTAAACTCTTTTGATTGGTCAATTTGATGAAATCAAATTTGGTTGAGTTAGAAGGTTGAAATTGGGGAAAAATTGGGATGTTCGAAAATTCGAGAGACTAAAGTGTAATTTCATAAAATTGAGGACCAATTGGGCATGATAAAGATGTTGGAGGACCAATTGGAGAATTTTTGGAATTTGTAGGGCAAAACTTACCATTTTTGTAAAGTAGGGGCAAAATGGTAATTTTGGAAAAGTTGGGAGACCAAATTGGAAATTTGGGAAATTGAACCCCTTTTTGTGAAATTGAATAAATTGAGGTCTCAAGGTGAATTTTAAAAGTTTTAGGACTCAAATTGAGGAAAAACTGGCATTAGGGACTTAAAGTTAAAGAAAAATAACATCAGGGACCTAATTGCAAATAAATGAAAAGTATGATTTTCTCATTCATTTGGAATGAATGAAGGCTATTAGGTCGAGTGATAATGAACAAGGATGTTCATATCGTGTAGGAACATAAAGTACTGGGAACGCCAGCAAGGACAAACTCGCGTGAATACAAAGAACCGGTCGAGAGGAATTCACTGCATTAACAGGTAAGTAGGAATTTAATATCATACCCAATTGGGATGATAAGCACCTCGAAAATGAAAACCCACTGCTAAGTGGTATTTTAATCATCACACCTGATAGGGGTGGTATGGAAATCATACGGAAAAACTACTTAACAATTATAAGTAGATCATACCCGGTTGGTATGTTGAAACTTCCTCGAAGGAAGTGGAAAACCCACTTATCGGTTATAGACGGAGATGTCCTTATACTCGGTTTGTATGATGGACAGTAGAAAAGTTTATTTTGTTGGAAGTGCTCTCCCCTGACTGTGTGCCACTGCTTAAAACTTTTGGAAGACCTTATTGATGGGAGCTCGAATAGCTCATAAAGGCCAGAGACCTCAGTTTTGGAACTTGAGGGCTAATATGCCCGATTTTGAAAATCTCGAGCAGTGGGCCCTAGGCCAATTGGCACGAGCAGGAGCTCGTAAACAAACATGATTATTATGCCAAGAAAACTTAAGTAAATAAGTTGTTTGGCCATGGTACCGAGATAGGATCGACATACTTAGTCGACTAGTGGCAGTGCTACATGACAAGTCTTTAGACTAATCAAGACAAATAGCTATAGGTCTAGTTGAGGGTCGAGGCCGTCAGACCAATGACACCACATATTATATGGAATTATGTGAAAAACTGTTGATTGTACATGCACTATGTTATGGGACCTTCAAGACGCCCAAGAGGGATTGTGATGCGTCCTATGGCTCTGGACGGACCTGGTGGATATAAGGGTAGTTTTTTGTACCAGAAGTCTTGCGAAGCTCGAAGTAGCTTCAACCGCATGAGACTGGGGTGAGGACAGGATGAGGTCTCTGTCCACATACGAACATGGAGATTTGTTACAAGATTGATGGTTGGATATCGCGAACATCCACTCATTCTTAGGGTAGAAGTGGATATGCTTCTACCTAGGTGGTTGGTAAAGTCGCTCCGATTCCACAAGTGGGTTCAGTGGACGGGCTGGCCTACGATTATGTGTTTTACCTTCGTGATGAAGGATGTGTGTTGGGTGATGACACACTGTGGTAATAAGAAATGGTTATAAAAACCGAAATGGAAAATGAAAGGTTTTTAGAAGGAAATAAGGAGTCTAGCACACTCTAAATCAAACATTTTTCCTAAAAGTTAAATTTTAAAACCCATTCATTGAGTCATTTTACTCACCCCCTCCCTTATATCCCTTTCTGGAACTCGGAAAACTTACCTGAAAGACCACCAGCTAACACACCTGTAAGGCAGGTATGATAAGTTCAAAATTTTGTGCAGTTTTGATTTATATTATTCCAAGAACGGTACATGTTTAAAGAACGCCTTACTCCTCACGGTTTATAAACAATGGGCAACCCTTAGTAAATCAGAAGAGTGGCCAGTTGATCACGGGGATCCGACCAAACCAGGTCGGGGCGTGACACTCATACTTTTCATTTATTATATATTAGTCCCTAACTTTTCCAAAATTACATTTTTATCCCCTTACTTTTTCTTTACTCCTTTTGAACTTAGATTTTAGTAAAACCTCCTTTCTTAAGGTCCTCTAACTTTTCTTGGCTTCATAAATGGTCCCTAACTTCTCACATATTTTATTTTAGTGCTCTAAATCTTTAAATTACACTTTAGTCCCTTAAACTTTTCCAAAAGTTACACTTGGGTCCTTATCCTATTTTAAGCAACCATTCAGATCTCTAAACTTTTCCAACTTTCTTTTAGGTCAATATACATCTACTAAAACTCATTCGAGTCCATATTTTTATTAAAATTATAGTTAGGTCCCTAAACTTTCTAAAATTTACATTTTAGTCCCTAAATGTTCATCTCTTTCAAAACAACTCTAATAACTCTTCAAAAATCCTATTTAGGTCCCTCGTCATTTTCCCTAGCTCCTTACGGTCACTCTCCAACCAAACTTGGTTGGAACAGTGATATTTTGGTCCCAATCATCCATTCTCTATAATAAAAAAATATATAATCGAGTTTTTTATTGGAAACTCACCAGCGAGGAAGTAACTATGGTCGAGGGTAATATGGTTGTGTAGCTAACTCTCCCACGAATCTGTGGACACCTAGATCTCATTTTGTAGTGATCGGAGTTGCTTGTAAGATTCGATTTATAGAGAGGTGTTAACAATGGAGAGCTAACAAAGCTTCTTAAATTTTTCATGATTAGAAGGATTACATATAGCTTGAGAGACCATTGTGGTTAGCAAGAGGTGACTGAGAGAGTTCTCGAAAAAAAGTTTTAATTATAGTTGGTCGTCTGAGAGGTTAGGGTGAGCCCCAAAAACATCTGCCCTATTTTTTGGCTGATGGAGCAATATTACTATGTCACGCCCCAACCCGGTTTGGTCGGATCCCCGTGATCAACCTGCCACTCTCCCAGTTTATTAAAGGGTTTCCCCTTATTGTAAACCGTAAAGAGTAAGGCATCCTTTAACCTGCACATTTTTCCTGGAATAGCATAATCAAAACTGTATGAAATTTAAAACTTTACATACCTATCTTACAGACATCTTAGTTGACGGTCTTTAAGGGTAGGCTTTCTGAAATCTTCTTAAAGGGATATAAGGGAGGGGTTGAGTACAACTACTCAGTGAATGGGTTTTTAAAGATCTACTTTTAACTTTAAAGAAAAAATATTTATATGTAGTGTGCCAAACTCCTTTCTTTTCAAAAAATCCCTTTATTTAAAAATTTGGGTTTTTCCATTTTTCTTAGTTACCGGTGTGTCATCACCCAACACACATCCTTCATCATGAAGGTTACACACATTCGCAAGTCAATATCACTACTGAACCCGTTAGTGGCTTCGGAGCGACTTTTCCTACCATCCGGATAGAAGTACGACCACTTCTACCCTGGGAATGAGTGGATGTACGCGACATCCAACCCACAATCCCGTAATAACTTATTCGTGTCCGTATGAGGACAGAGACCTCATCCCGTCCCCACCCCGGTCTCATGCGCTTGGTGCTACTCCAAATTTCGCATAGACACCTGGAACGACGAACTGCCCTTATAGCCACCAGGTCGTCCAGTGCCCTTATGACTCATCACTACCCCTCATGGGCGTCTTGATGATCCCATACTCACAATGCATGCACAAACAATGTTTTCTTATGTTGCCATGTAATATGTGGTGCCACTGGTCCAACGGCCCCGACTCTCAACTCAACCTGTAGTTATTTGTCTTGACTGGTCCATCGACCTGTCATGTCGCACTACCGCTAGTTGACTGAGCATGTCGGTCCTATCTTGGTACCATGGCCAAACAATTCACTTATTAAGTTTTATGGTACATATATCATGTTTGTTTATGAGCTCCTGCTCGTGCCAACTGGCCTTGGGCCCACTGTACGAGATTTTCAAAGAAAATTAGGCATTCTAGCCCTCAAGTTTTAAAATCGAGGCCCCCGGCCTATAAGAGCTATTCGAGCTCCCGTCAAGAAGGTCTCGCAAATAGTTTAAGCATTGGCACACATTTAGGGGAGAACACTTCCAACAAAATAGGTTTTCATTGTCCATTATACCAACCGGTATAAGGACATCTCCGTTCATAACCAATGAACGGGTTTTCAACTTCCTTTGAGGAAGTCTTATCATACCAACCGGGTATGATCTACTTACAACCGGAAAGTAGTTTTTCCGCATAATTTTCACATCACTTTCTCTAAGTGGTGATGATTAAAATACCACTAAACAGCAGGTTTTTATATCGAGGTACTTTTCATCCCCTACCGGGTATGATATAAAATTTCTACCCACAACTGGTAAGTGGTTTTTATCTTTAAGTTGTGCTCATCATCCCAACCGGGTATGATGTTAGTAAACCCACTCACGACCGGTAAGTGGTTTTTAAATTATAAGGTGTGCTCATCATCCCAACCGGGTATGATATTAGTAAACCCACTCACAACCGGTAAGTGATTTTTAATTTTAAGTTGTGCTCATCATCTCAACCGGGTATGATGTTAGTAAACCCCTTTTTGGTGAAATTGATTAAATAGACTGTAGAGAGAGAAAGCTTCGATTACTCATCGGTGAAGGCACGACGGTCCGAGCTTTCAATCTGGGTAGATAGGTCTTGTCCTGAGGTTCATCCTAGAATCAAGAATTGCATCAATTGATGTGGAATTGGATTAGAATTTCGTCATTGAAATTCGGTCGACTCTCAATCTCGCACCGATCGAAAATTGTAAAGGGGAGCCGAATTGGCTTACTTTTCGGTCCTAATTCAGCCGTGGAAAGGCTGAGGAAGTGTTGGGAGGGCTTGGTTTGGCCTGAGGAGGGCTTGAAATGGCCGATTTTAGCTTGGCCGAAATAGGGCAGCTTCGGTCCGCCAAAGTTGCTTCACTATTCCATCATATCGGCGCTTCTCCAACGATTCTCAGATTGACTGTAGCTTGCTATCAGATAGCTGTCTTCTTCCCGGTTCTAAAGAGCCCGACCTTTGTTCAAGTCGAAGCTCTGGTTCGAGCTTTACTGGGAAATGGAGCAGTAGAGAGAGAGAGAAGTGTTCAGGTATGAGGAGAATGAAATGGGGATGATCTCTTTATATAGGCGTAAAATCTATGTAATAAATGGGCGAGATTTATTACTAGTATTAATATTGCCATAAATTATTGGTATTAATTCCAATAATTTAATTTCGATATTAATTCCAATAATTTAATTTCGGTATTAAATTATTTGTATTAATTCTAATAATTTAATTTATGTATTAAATTATTGGTATTAATTACAATAATTAAATATATATTAATTTATGGTCATTTATGATAAGGCGTACATAAAAATTTTTTACTGAAATTTCGGGTTACACAAAAAAAAATTCATACTTCCTAGAAGGTCACCCATCCTCACAGTACTTTTAGGCAAGTACACTTAACTTTAAAGTTCTTATGAAATCTAGTTCACCTGAACCAATTTAGTTTTTGTTTTCTAAAGTTTCTTAAATTTTTTTTCCAAAGTTTAATGAACCCTTTAGATCATCCGGAAGTTATAAATTTCCATATTGCGTGTTCTCAAATGTAAATCGGCTTGGTTTTCTTACTCAGTTTGACCGGTTCTTTTCCCGATTTTCTTAACTCAAAAGTGCGGGGTTTACATACTATTTCGTCAATTTTCGACTGGTAGAAGGCACGTTAGTGGTCAAGATGGTGGGGTGAGTCTCTCCTGGTTGTAGCGATGCCTATTGGGCGAAGCTTATTGGTTGAAAAAGGAAATGAGAAAATTTGGTTCGAAGGTCACTGGAAAGTGGAGGTGTCTGTCTACCTTCTAGAGAGAATTCTGGTGATCCTCTTGTGAGAGGAGGGCTAACAGTTATATAGACGGCTTGAGGGACAAGTTCTCTATTAGGCCATGTCTATAGTTGAACTGATCGAACTTTCTAGTCTCTTCTTTTCATTTAATTTTCTTAGGAATTTTAATATAGAAAATCTTGTTGACAATCGGGTTATTTCTAGGTTTGGGTCAGGTATTTGTATCCTGAGTTGGCTGAAGAGGGCAACACATGTGTGAACACATGCACGTTTGTGCATTCGCGCATTTAACGCGTGTGTGGGCCCGACATGGTGCGCCACCTGATTTGCACTATAGCGAATCATTTTTCGACAAATTAATCGGATGGTTCAACCAATTTGGGCCTTTTCTTAGTCTGTTCACCCCTAATTCAGTCGGTTCTTGGTCCAATTATTTTTAAAAAATTTCATCCAATTTGCTATCCTTTGGGCAAAACAACCACCATTTTCCAATTTATATTATCCCTTCTAAAAATTGGAGGTTTTACTCATATAAGTTAGTTCGGTTGGTTTTGGTCTTCATTTAGTCGGTTCACTTCCGATCAGACCAGTTCTTGGTCCAATTCTTTTTCTAAAATCGTTCATCAAATTTCAAGATTATTGAGCTCAATAATTGTCATTTTCTAATTTATTTAGTCTTTTTTAAAAATCGGAGATTTTTTGTCTTAAATCTGGTCGATCCCGATTTGAACCCATTTTCATCTAAACTTCTCATAATATTTGATTTTCGGGGGTACCAAGGGGAAACTTTTATGATCTTTTATATTATCTAAATTTTGGGTTTGAACTGGTTACCAAACTATTTTGAGTTCAATTCTCGGTTCTCGGGTCCTTATTCCCAGTTCATCATCGAATTCTTAGTTTCAAAATTTTTATAGTGTTACACCCTAAGCTTACTCACATTTCCATTTATGGTCTCTATATTTTCTATTGAGTTTCACTCGAGTCCTCTATTTTCTTAAAATTATATTTTGACCCTCATTCTTTACAAAAATTATATTTTAGTCCCTAAACTTTTCGTTTTGCCAAAATATGTTAACAATCTTAGTGAAAACTACTAATATAGTCTTAAACATATTGCCCAAGTCTCCACAGTCCTGTTTCGATCGATCGCGACCAAAACATTGCCATTTTAGATGTGTTTGATCTTTCGTAGGAAAATAACACAAAGTTAGGTTTTAAGTTATAGCACACAATACACAGGTAACAATAGTCAACACAGGTGTAGATAAAAAGTTGACTTTCTCACAAGTGGTTTGTAACCTTTAGTGATCAAAGTTATTTACAATATACAATTTACATATCTCATTTTAAAATAGAGTACTGTCCGAGTTTTCATGTCGAAGTATGAACACAATACTTACTTTGTATGAGGGGGCTATATGATTTTGTAGCATGAATTGAGAGCAAGGCTGTGGGAATTTTTTTAGCTATTTAAAGTCGTTAGGTGGTGACAAATTTAACCCTGAAAGGCATCGACCACTTCTCTATATAAATTCGTCAATGCTGATAGAAGAGTTGTCAGTGTCGGATAAGGGTGGAAAATAAAAGGCAACCTTTGTACGTGAACAAGGACAATATAATCACTCACCTTGATGATTGGAGTTGAGAGAATTTCTTTTCCAAAGACTCTGGTGTTTAAAGGTTATCAGAAAAAAAATTTTCTCAACTTTTAAAGTAAAATTCGACTAAATCCATGAAACTCAAATTGCTCATATGAAAAAGGTAAAATATGAGTTATTATCTTAATAAAAAATTTTATTAAGTTAAATTTAGTTAAAATTTGATTTTCTTAACAATTGTTTTATGAGTATGGCAAAGGAAAATTTTGTTAAAAAGTGGGTGAATGTGGTGAACAATGTTGTGTCTAGAATGGCAAATCATGCGGGAGAGTAAAATGACTTCAATGGGTTTATACTACATTGAATTGAATCGGACAGATTTTTATTCCTAATTTATTTTTTTTAAAATCACTTGACCAATTTTTCCAACAGAACATTAAAAAGTAATAAACTTACCGGCACCTGTTAGTTCAATCCCATTTCTATCCAACTAACTCCATATAGTATAATTCTATACTATCATTTAATATCACCTGATATAGAAGTACCATTCTTTTTGCTAAATTTATTATTTCTATTTTACTTATTTTTATATCTTTACATATCTACTTTTGATCCACATTAAATAACGACCTTATCACCATGGAGATTAATTCAATTTTCAAAAACCTCTAATCATGAAGAATATAGCCGCTAGTGTCCCTCAATTGATTGAAACAACGGCCAATGTTTGATTGATTAATTGAATTACATAATTTTTAGCAAAAAAAATAACTACTAAACTAATGCGGGATAGAAAAACATAAAACATTTGCACCAAACTCTACCAATAACTTGTTACATAAAGTATTAGAGGTACCATTTGACAATTTACACTGTCATTTCACCTTTATGGTCAAGATATAAACAACATGAAGACAAGAACAAGATTGAAATTACAATTTGAAAGGCACTATCATTTCACCTTTCATCATCACATACGAATTGGATGAGAAATAGAAATAAACACAATGCCTTATTAAAAACATTGGATTTTTTACTTATAACAGCAGATCAGAAAATAAGGAAAACAAGATGGATGTTAATCTCTGGATCACATTAGAGATGAAGAAAGAACAACCCTTAACTAAGAATCAAAATAAATTAACAATTCACCTATATTCTTAGTTGGCAACACTCACAAGTAAGGATGGTGAATTAAAGTTTGTACCATGGCAAGAAGCCATAAGCAACTTCATTATGAGTTGGTGACTCTCCCGCAAATGGTCTTGGAGATAAATACAAGATCATTTAGACCACATGCTGAGCCCGAAACTCAGGGGAATTCATTTTACCTCTTCAAACCTATCTTATGGTTACGAACTTGTTTGTCCCATGTTTCGCCCAATGGGCCCTAAGGTCGATAGGATTAGCAAAATTGTACCCTTCTGCAGCAAGCTTCTCCAACACTTTCTTGAAAGCTCCCTGGCTCATCTTCCTCCCAGCAATCCTAGCTCCTTTCCGCTTTGTGCTCATTGGCAAGGGATACGTGGACATCTGAGTCGTGCAGCAGGCTGACTGCCAGCCCCCACACCCCCATCGATAGCATTGTTGGGGAGTGCCTGTGCATGAGCAAACAGGGATTGGAATTCCTGAGATATCCATATCAATTCCATTAATCACGAAATCCATGCTCTTCTTTGGCTGTTTTGAGCGATGAATGATTGAAGGTTTCTCACTGGTGTCCTTGGGTTTCCTGGCCTTTTTTGGTTTTGGGGTCTTGAGGGCATCCCCACCACTAGTTCGCTTCTTCTTATGGATGCTCTCCTTAACAACTTGTTGCTCTTTGGGTTCATCCATTTTGTAATCATCCCTCAATTGCTCTTGTATCTGAAGCATATGCAGGCTTTGGGGAGCAGGGGTTTCAGGGAGAACAACATAATTTGTAGGATTGGAAGGCATCATGCTATAGAACTTATCCCCTTGGCTCACCCAATCATCTCTTGGATAACCACCATTATAGGGTATTGGTACATCAGAAACAAAGGATTCCCGGGGATGGTAGGCTCTGTTGGCATTGATGAGAACTGAGGGGTCTGCATGCCCAGACAAAAAGGGCTTTGTGTCTCTCTCAGCAGCCATGCTGGTCATGAGTTGGAGATTCAGGTGCCCTTTGAAGGATGGCTCATAATAGCCCCAATTGCGCATGTTTAGCGCATCATCATCCATGGCGATTGAACTACAAAATAAGCACAAAATATCTCGTCATTTCTCATATGCAATCAATAAAACTGAAATGAGTCTAAACCTCATAATCTTACACATTGAGATAGAAGACGGCTGTAAAACTCCAGAAACCAAGCCAACAAATAGTCAAATGCCTAACCCTGATTATATATCTGTTGCCTTTATTACACTGCTACGAATAGGATGCATTAATCTTCTCAAGTTTCTGGAGAATCTAATCCATTAACTAGTCAACCAGCTCCCAGCTAGGGGGTAACCAAGTGTGCAGGTCCCTACATAGGCCTTACAAGGGGAAGATCACCGCAACTGTGACTAAAGGTCCAATAACTTCAGTCCGTCCTTTGCATTTTGATGAATGTGAGAGTTAACAAAACTCGTACATATAATCAGAACTAAAAACGTAGTATCTGAAGTTTAATTTCTGGACAACTAATAGTCAATTCTATAGTGCAACCCAGAGGCAATCGGATCCGGCAGAGAGATATCAAGAATAAACCAACCAGTCAGTAGGACTGGAACCCAGGTTTTTTTTATCAGATGACTAGAATCCAGGTTACATCACAACAAAAATACATAAAACTTCGCAATTCCTAAAAACTCGTGATGAACGCCAGTTCTCTGAGCTCAGAGGTCTCGAAGAACAGCTCGTCCACCAAATTAGAAACAACCCAGATCTGATTCAATTCATATACTTTTCAAACAACAAAAAATATAGGATGCATGTGAAGACGAAAAAGAAAACGAGAGCAGCAGATCTCGGCATGCCGACGAAGGAAAGAGTCACGATTTGAACGCCAGGCATATCCTGAGTCAGATCTGCATAAATTGATAGAGAATCGACAGACTCCAAACAGAGAGTAGAACCGTTGATGGTTTTTGGGTGTGGTGCAAGCGCGTATGCATTGCTAAGAAACAAGAAGCAATAGCACAGGGCTAGCATCGCCCATATATTCAAACTTAAAGAGAGAGAGAAAACGCAGATAGAGATGGATGAGAGAGGAGAGAGATGAGACTTACTTTGGGTGGGGCTGTTTAGGGTTTTTGCCTTCTGGAGAGAGATAAAGAGAGAGAGGCGAAGACTGAGGAAGGAAGGAGAGCCCTAAAATTGTCGAATATAAATGTCCAGAGAAATCTTTTGTCCCATATAGGGGAAGGAATTAAAATAAGAAAGTAGATAAATAAACTAATTAAAAAAAACAAAACAAAACCGATCTTATAAGCTATGTGCAATCCTCTGTCACGTGGGGCACGTGGCATATGACAGCTAAGGCTCTAATCGCTTACACTAATGGAAGAAACTCACGGGTGTGCACGATATGGGATATTTTGGGTAAATATTATTAAGATTTGGGTATTTCTTTGAAAAATATTTATTAAACGGTTATTATTAGTTTTGATTCATATTTCAAGTATAACATACCCTTTTTAGGAGACGTCATTTTTTTTTCCAATGATATGCTGCATTCTTATTTAAAAAAAATCCCAAAAAGCTATGAACCCAAGTCAGCCGAGAACGAATGAGCAAAAAATAAGTCTACCGAATAAGCTACCAATATTAGAAGTTGGGTTAAAAGCATAGAGAAGGATTTGAACTAAGTGGAATTAAATTGAGTTTTGCTCCTCAAAAGTTTCTAGCAACCATTTGATGTGGTCAATCACTATACTCACACCATGTTATACTAAATATGTAAAAATTCTCAAAACTTGAGTAAAACGAATTAAATATATTTTATTTGAAGAGAACAAGACACTTATAAATCTATATATATTACACCCAAATTTTCTAACCCTTCTTAAATTTAAATCTATGATAATAAGTTTAATTAATTGAAGTAAATATAACTTAAAAAAATTTCTGAATATAAAAATAAAACAAAAAAATCACAAATTTATTTAATCGTCTACGCTGAAAAAAATTTTATAAGTATATATAAATGTTAAATATTCTAAAAAATAATATGTTATAATTAACAAAATCACTTGTTCATCTATAAAAAAAAATATCTAAGAAAATTATAATATTATTTTATAAATATTTTAAATTTGATAAATTAATTCATAAATAATGAATGTTATTTTTTATATTTTATAAATTTTATTATGCAAATAAACATTTCTTATAAATTTAAATTTGTACCGTTACTTGAACTCTTGATTAAACTTTTATTTATTTTTTCTTTAAATATAATACTTATTTGAATCTTTTAACTTTTAACATTATAATTGGATCATTTTACAAACTCAAATAATCTTTAAAGTCATTTCAGTGCTAGTTTCCATTTAAGCCTCTTTGTTGTTGGGAATTTGCAACATGCTCACTTGGATTTAGATGATTCCCGACTTTTAAAAATGATATGTTCTAAAATATTTATTTTTCTTATCAACTAGATTAAAATGCATTGAGTAAAAAATATTGAAACTTATACTAATACCATAATTACTAGATAACTCTAGTTTATATGTATTATTAATATATTTCAACACTTGAAATTGTAAATCTCTTTTATGAAGAAAATTTTATTGCACTTGCTCTAAAAATTAGTTTTTCTTATATATGACAAATTTCAATCCCCTAAATAAAAAACTATTTATTTAAAAACCCTTGTTGGCTGGATAAAAAAAATGAACTTATGGTGGATTTATTTCACAAACCATCTTTTTTATTTCCATCTAAATTTATATTAGTTTTATGTTGTGAAATGAGTTGTGTCATTGTAAAATGTAGGGGTGAGTTCTACAACTCACTGAGCGAGTGATTGGAGTGAGTTTTCAAAACTCATTTTTAGTTCATCCAAATCATGTTAAGGTTATCATTTTCTTTAAAAATGATTATTTCTTCGATTCGGGTTTTAAAAACTTTTTCTATTTCTATATTAGGTGTGTTTAGCTCTCTTAGCCCATCCCCTTACCTCGAGAGGTGTTTAGTAAACAAACACATGCCTTTTATCAGGAAGGGTACAAACATTCGCAGGTGCAACCCGTCCACTTCTACCCTGGGTCTAAGTGAATGTCCTAAACATCCGACCCTCAGACCTAAATGTCATTTCGAAAATTATGATTTTGCCCATACTTTCAAAAAATAGCAATTTGGCCCTAAATATTTCAAAAATTGACCACTATCATTTTTCTCATTGCCAATTGTCCTTCAATTTTGGGAAATTACATAGAGGCCCCTCAAATTTTTGAAATCTCCAGTTTTCCCCAATTCCTCCCCTTCAAACTAACTAAATTTGATTTCTTTAAATTGACCATCCAATCGGGGTTAATTGCTCTAATTAATGGTATGGTTCAGTTCCTACACTTTCATACTATTCAATTGAGCTTTGAACTATATCATTTGGGTCCGAATTGAGCTCAAACGAAGCTTCATCGGAAAAATGTTTGTAAAGAGAGAAAGCTTCAAAAATTTACCGTCAGAGGTGCGACGGTCTGAGCTCTCGATCGAGAGAAGTAGCTCTTGTCTTGAGGTTCATTCTAGGATAAAAAATCACTACAATTGAAGTCTAATTGAGGGTGAATTTAATCAGTGAAATTCAGCACTTTCTCACTCTAACACCAATATGAAACGATTGAGTAGGGTCAGATTAGCTTACCTTTCAACTCTGTTGATGCCATGTGAGGGTTGTGGAGGTGTGGGGAAGGCTTGGTTCAGCCAGAGGAGGGCTGAATTTGGTCGAATTCAGTGAGCTGGTGTTGGGAGTCAGTTTTCAAAACTCATTTTTAGCTTATCCAAACCATGCCAGGGTTATCATTTTCTTTAAAAAGGATTCTTCCTCCAATTCGGGTTTTCAAAACCTTTTTCCATTTCCATATTAGGTGTGTTTTGCTCTCTTAGCCCATCCCCTTACCTTGGGAGGCATTTAGCAAACAAACACAAGCTCTTCATTAGGAAGAGTACACACATTTGCAAGTGTAACCCATCCATTGCACCCACTTGTGGATCGAAGCATCTTTACCGTCCACCAAGATAGAAGCTCGTCCACTTCTACCCTAGGTCTGAGTGGATGTCCTAGACATCCGACTCTCAGACTCGAATGCCACTTCATATCCATATGAGGATGACGACCTCACCCCGACCCTACCCCGATCTCATGCGCAAGAGGCTTACATAGCTTCAAGACTGACTGCACAACGATCTGCCTTTATGTTCACCATGTCGTCCAATAGCCCTTATGACCCATCACTACCCCCTAGGGCATCTTGATGGTCCCGTACAACAAGTGCATGCACAAACAAGAGTTTTTCACGTATAGCCATCCTCTTTGGTGCCAACGGTCTAACGGCCCTAACGCTCAACCTGACTTGTAGCTGTTTGCCTAGGCTGGTCCGTCGACCTGACCCTAACGTACTGCTGCCAATCCATCAAGCACTGTTAGTCCTGACTTGGTAGCATGGCAAAATCACACAACCAATTTTATTAGAAATTTTCATGGCTCTTCTTAATCAATTTTGTTTACAAGCTTCTGTCAGTGCCCACTAGCCTTGGGCCCACTACACATGTTTTTCCAAAACTGGGCATTTGGCCCCATGAGTTCAAAAATCAAGGCCCCTAGCCTATCTAATCTATTCTATTTTAGCTTCCTTCAAGAAGGTCTCCCAAATGTTTTAAGCATTGGCACACAGTTAGGGGAGAACACTTTTGACAAAAATTCATTTTTAACTCATCACACCAACCAGGTGTGATGATATCTCTGCTTATAACTGGTAGGCGAGTTTCTCTTTTCCTCAAGGAAACTCATCATACCAACTAAGTATGATGTGAAATAATCCCACTCACAAGTGGTTTTTCATTTCTAAAGTACTCACCATTCTAACCGGGTATGATGTATAATTAATCCCACTCACGGTGGTCTTTCTTTTCAATTAAAACATGCTCATCACCCCAATCGTGTATGACGCTAATACGCCCACTCACCCGATTACTATGACGTGTTCGTCCCTAGTCGGTTTTCCAAGTCCACGCTAGTTAGCTTGCTTGCGTTTTGGTCCCAAGTGTCCCTATACGGTTTAGGTATCATTATCAGGAAAGATTCGGCATGACAACCCTTCTTTTTCTCACGTATGGGTGACTAGGCCCAAATCTTAGTTTATTGCACTTAGGTCCTTAAAGTTTATTTTCATTAACTTTAGGTCCCTAATGGTAACTTTTCCCCAAATTGAGTACCAAGGCTTCAAAAATTCCCTTTTGATCCTCATTTTACTCAAAATTGTGTAAGGTGCTCAAGTTTTTCCAAATTTTCAATTTGGTCCCCAATTTTCCAATTTGGTCTCCATTTTTCAAAAATTACTATTTTGACCCTACTTTCCAAAATAGCAATTTGTCCAAAATGTTTCAAAAATTGACCAATTGGTCCCCCAACATCTATTTCATTACCAATTGGTCCTCAATTTTAAGAAATTGAATGGAGATCCCTCAATTTTTCGAAACCCCCAATTTTTCCCTAAAATTTCCCCAAATTTCTCCCCTTCAAACTAACCGAATTTGATTTCTTCAAATTGGCCATTCAAGCGGGGTTAATTACTCCAATTGATGGTATGGATCAGTTTCTACACTTTTATACAATTCAATTAAGCTTTAAATTGCATGATTTGAGTCTGAAACGAGCTCAAGCAGAGATTCATAGGAAAATTGTTCGTAGAGAGAGAAAGCTTACCGTCGGAAGGGTGACGGTCCGAGCTTTCAATTAGAGGAGGTAGCTCTCGTCCTAGGGTTATTTCTAGGATCAAGAATCGCTACAATTGAAGACTAAATAAGGGTGAATTTAATTAGTGAAATTCAACACCTTCTCTCTCTAACACCAATCTACAACGACAGAGGAGGGTCAATTTGACTTACCTTTCAGCTCTGTTGAGGTCGTGTGAGGGTCGTGCAGTTGTCGGGGAGGCATGGTTTAGCCGGAGGAGGTCTGAATTTGGCCAAATTCAGGTCAGCCAAAATAGGGTAGTTTCAGCCCGTCGAAACTACTTCACTATTTGATTCTGTCGACGCTTCTCCGGCGGTCCTCATATTGAAAGGAGGTTGCTATTAGGTAGTTGACTTCCCGAGAAGTCTATGGGACCCAACCTTGCCTTCTAAGGTTGAGAAAAATGCCTAAGTCGGAGCTCTTTTTCGAGCTTCACCAAAAAATGGAGCAGTTGAGAGAGAATGGCAATTTGAGGTATGCCGAGGATGAATGGAGAGGAGCTCTTTATATAGAGAGCTTGGGGACCCTCTGCTCGACCACTTTCCATTTTGGTCAAGCTTATCCTCGACCGAAAATGCCTTGATCAGAGTGAATATTCCTTCACCGGACAAGGAAGGTTTATGCATTGATGAATAGTGCTGTCATCTCGAGGAAGAAGATGACACTGTTCTGAATCGGACCGGACTGGTCCGACCGGGTTCAATGGTGAAAATCAGCCGATTCAGGCTAGATTTGACCAGCTTTCTCAAAATTAAAAATTTATAAATTCATTTTCTAACTAATGGTGGCTTCAATTTCCCAATTTAAACATTTTAAGCCACCAAGAAAAACAAATTTAGAAACTAGTTCATGTATGGTTCAAAACGGTTCAAGTCTAGTTCACCATGAACCGGTCTAGTTTTCTCTTCCCATTTGTTCCAAGGTTCCTTTCCATGATTTTTATGACTCTTTGAGTCACTTGGGATTTGCCAATTTTCCATTTTACCCTTTCTTTATCGGTTATGGTTCGTTAACCGGCTCGATTTTCTCTTTTGGATTAACATATTCTTTTCCCGATTTTGTTATCTTTAAAGGATAGCATTTACAACTCCCCCCCTCCTTTTAGGGGTTTTGCCCCCAAAACTAAGTCAATAATCCTTTGCATCGGGAGTAACTTCCCTTGATGTCCTCTTGGGGTTTGCTCGGCAAGCTATCACTTTGGTTGTTTCCTTCACTAAGTCCTTTAGCCACGCACTTAAGAAATCTTTCTTCCTTTTCATTTTCCACTCACTCCATGGAGTGTATTACGATCAGTCATGTCCTATCCACTAATCCCAAGTTACAACCTTAGGTCGACTTCTTACTCTACTTAGGGTAAGATTTTTTTTCCTCTTGGGGCTTCTTATCCAAATCACTTGGTTGGGTGTTCCATCCGATCGTCTCCATTTCCAATCATTACCTTGGTTGCTGATGCTCTTAGCTTAGCATCCTTTCAAAGTTTTCGTCCTTAATTCCATGGTTTTGATATAATTTCCTTCTTGTCTTATTTTGGTCCTTCCTCCATCTATGGTTTACTACGACTCTGGTTCCAGTTCTTAGGTTTAACTAACAGACTCTACCTTACTTGAGTCACCTTTTCTTTGGACTGTTGGAACTACATGTCCTTTATAACATGACATGTTCTAAAATGTCTTTGTCCGTCATAGTTCTAGAATATGTGTCCTTGATGGCGTTTCATGCCTTTCCAACCATTTAGGAGTCATGTGATTTCGTTCCTTCTTATTATCCGGTAGTGTTCCCCAACTACCTTCGGTGTTGTCCAATTGTCCTTTAAAGTTTTGACATCAGAATCATGTCAGTTTTTCCTTATATGCTCATTCCTTACCAACTTCATTATTGGTTTTTCCCTCAGTTCCAATCATCAGGTTTCGCGATAACTTACCGACACATTGAGATTATTTCTCTCTTATGTCCTTCCTCATTTCCAATGATGTCCTTTTCTCAAGAACTTTCCTTTCTTCCATCCACTCATACTCGCTCGTGACCATTTCACAATTCCTTATCTTAGGTTGACCCTTTTTGGTCTACTTGTTGATTTCCTTGTTTGGGGAGGTCTCCCTTTTATGGTTTTTATTCTCTACTATGTCCTTCAAAGTAGAGACTTCCATCTTAGGGCTATACCCTCGACCTTCTTATCATTCCTTGAAGGTTTCCTTCCCTCACATTCTTACACCCTTTTGAATTCGAGCTTTTGCCCACCTTTAATCCTTCACCGACCCTAATTGTTTTCTAGCTCACCCCTTTTTCTTCCTATTCAAGGTATTTCTGATTGTCGAGTCTTATTTTGTGTCCTTTACATTAGGCCTTAACAATCAGTTTTAAGCTCCTTGGGTGTGGACTGGAATTTGTCCTAGTGTCCATCGTGACTCCCTTAAATCATGTTTTGACTAGAGTATATCCTTTCCCAAGGTTGTACTTTCTTCGGAATTCCTTCCCTTATTCCTTCATTTGGGGTTTACCGCCCACTCCCACTTATTACTACATTGTTTGATGCTATTTTACTACTTATTCTTTCCTTGGTTTAACTTACCCCTTGGGTCCTCATGAGTACGTTTCCTTTGTACTTGATCTTTTTGCATCACCCTGCAATGTAATTGCGAGCTTATCTTCTCTTCCCAATTTAATTTGATACATTGCCTCTTCGTAGGGGCATATACTTCCCTGAGACTTCTTCCTTGCTTGACTTCTTCCTTTCTCCGCCCTTACAAGTACCTAACCTTAGAGCAACTTTATGCCATCCATTGATGTCAGAGCACGTCATTTGTACCCTATCATCATTCTAACGTGCATCCTAGTACCAATTTATTTCTTTAGGGAGGGTTCAAATCCTCCTTGTTTCAAGGTCTCTTGATCACCTTGCGTGAGGCTTACTTAATTATTCTCATGGCTTGAGTTTGGTCGTTAATCCATTTTCGTACATTGATTCTTTAAGTATTTCCTCCAACCTTCTTTTCCAACGTTTGGCCTATTCACTTCTCCCTTCTTCATCGAGGTTTAAATCCATGGTTCTTCCGAGGGTTAGTTCTTTAACTACCTCATCCCTACTATTTTTCTTTTCCTACTGTCTGAGGCAGCTATCTCTAGAATTCACTTGTCCTTGATGCCCATCTTGTCGCCCTTTATATGGTTTAGTCGACAATATTTCTCGGTCTTTCATAGGGCATTGTTTATTCTCCTTGATCATTTTATTGTTACTAGTTGCTTCCTATATGGCTACTCTCATTTTCCAAAGTAGGTCATACTTGCCATCCCAAGACATCCTTAACCACTTATGTCACTTTTGTTGTTCCTTATTTTGGGTTAAGCCTCTTATGATCCACTTGTCGGTTCCTTAGCTTGGGAATTTCCCTTTTATGGTCTCACTTCCTACCTTTATCTTTCTACCTAGGGACTTTTGTCCTGAGAGTTTCTCGTTTAACTCCCCTAACACTTCTTGAAGGCTCTTCCTTCTTTCCTTTCTTATACCCTCCTAATATCGGAATGGTTATCCACCCTTAATCCTTCACTGTCCTCCAACTCCCTTTTTTTGTTCTTTATCCTTCCTTCGAGGAGCTCCTAGTTATGGGTTGATTACTTGCACTCCACGTTATGTCCAATCGCCCATCAATGGTCCCTTCGAGGGGTCCTTAGTCGTATACATCCTTCTAGAGTTCCCTTTCCTATCACATTTCTTCTCCTCCTCCCTCTCACCATGTCCTATCCTAGAGTTACGGGAGGACGTTTTTCGCATTTTCCCTTTTTGAGGGGGTTCTAGGTGTACTTCCCCTTATAACTTACCTCTATTATTTGTAGTCTTTCTTTCAACTTGTCACTCTTAGAGGCAAACTCAGTTCCTCTTTGTTATGTAATTTCTTGCCTCCTTTATGAGGGCTTGCTTAATCTCTTGTCAATCCTTAGATTTTATTTCTAGTACTAATCCTTCCACTCCTACTACATCTCTTGATGTCGTCTTCTCCTTTTCCCTTTCCCCAAGTTTATCTTATTCTTTGACCCCGTAGAACTAAAAGGTAAGTCAATTTTCGACTGATGCTAGAAAGAGAACTGGTAGAACTTCGATGATGAAATTCTCACTTAATTCAACATCAATTGATGCAATTCTAGATCTTAGGAGGAACCTCAGGACACGATCTATCTACCCAGAGCGAAAGCTCGGACCGCCGCACCCCCGATTGTAAACTTTCAAAACTTTCTCTCTCTAAGTCTAGTTTTCTGGTGAAGCTCCGTTTGAGCTCATTCCAACACCAAATCATGCAATTCAAAGTGCAATTGAATCGTATAAAGGTGTAAAAACTCCAATGTAACTTCAATTTCAAAAATTAAACTCATTTGATCAGTCAATTTGACGAAATCAAATTCGACAGAGTTAGAAGGTTGAAATTGGGGGGAAAATTGGGAGACATTTGGGAATTTCAAAAATTAGAGGTATTAATTGAAATTTCATAAATTTTGAGGACCAATTGGGCATGATATAGATGTTAGAGGACTAATTGGGCAATTTTTAGTGCAAAACTTACCATTTTTGTAAAGTAGGGGCAAAATGGAAATTTTGGAAAAGTTGGGGGACCAAATTGGAAATTTGGGAGATTCAACCCATTTTTATGAATTTGAATAAATTGAGGTCCTAAGATGAATTTTAAAAGTTTCGGGTCACAATTTGAGGAAAAATCGACATTTGGGGACTTAAAGGTAAAGAAAAATAACTTTAGGGATCTAATTGCAAATAAAGGAAAAGTTTGGTTTTCTCATTCATTTGGGATGAATGAGGGCAATTAGGCCAAAGAATAATGAACAAGAAGTATAGGAACACGAAGTATCGAGAACGCCAGCTAAGACGAGTTTGATCATACCCAGTTAGGATGATAAGCACCTCAGAAATGGAAACCCACTACTAAATGGTATTTTAAACATCACACCTGAGAGGAGTGATGTGAAAATTAAGCAAAAAAACTACTTACTGGTGTAAGTAGATCACACCCAGTTGGTATGATGAAACTTACTCGGAGGAAGTGGAAAACTCGTTCATCTGTTATGAGCGGAGATGTCCTCAAACTCGGTTGGTATGATGGATAGTTGAAAAGTATTTTATCAGAAGTGTTCTCCCCTGACTATGTGCCACTACTTAAACATTTTGAAAGACTTCTTGATAGGAGCTTGAATAGCTCATAAAGGCTGGAGGCCTCAATTTTGGAACTTGGGGGCTAATATGCCCGATTTTGAAAATCTTGAACAGTGGGCCCTAGGCCAGTTGGTACGAGTAAGAGCTCGTAAACAAACATGATTTATATGCCATGAAAACTTAAGTAAATAAATTGTTTGGCCATGGTACCAATACCAGACCAACATATTTAGTCAACTAGCGGCAGTGCAACATGATAGGTCTCTAGACTAGTTAAGACAAACAGTTGCAGGTCGAGTTGAGGGTCGGGGTCGTTGGACCAGTGGCACCACAGATTATATGGTATCATGTGAAAAATGTTGATTTTGCATGCACTATATTTACTGGACCTTCAATATTCCCAAGAGGGGTAGTGATGCGTCCTAGGGCTCTAGATGACCAGGTGGATATAAGGGTAGTATGTCGTACCGGAAGTCTTGCGAAGCTCAGAGTAGCTTCAAGTGCATGGGACTCGGGTGAGGTCAGGATGAGGTCTCTGTCCTCATACGGACACGGAAATTTATTACAGGATTAAGGGTCAGATGTCGCAAACATCCACTCATTCTCAGGGTAGAAGTGGACGTGCTTCTATTTAGGTGGACGGTAAAGTCGCTCCGACACCACAAGTAGGTTCAGTGGATGGGCTGGCCTGTGATTGTATCTTTTACCTTGATGGTGAAGGATGTGTGTTGAGTGATGACACATCGTGGTAATAAGAAATGATTTTGAAAACCAAGATTTGAAGATTAGAAAATTTAAAGGAATTAAGGAGTCTAGCACATTCCAACTTAAAAACTATTTTTATAGAAACTTCATTTTTTTAAAAATACTCATTCATTGAGTTGTAGAAACTCATCCATCTTTTTATCCCTTTTCAGGAAAAAGAGAAAATGACTAGGAATAACACTGAGCCTTACCCTCTATGAGGTATGTTTAAATTTTTTTAAGCTTGCATTTTATTTGATATATGTCTTTCGAGGGAACAAGGTTGAAATTACGCCTGGCTCCTCTTGAGTTAAAGAAAGGGGAAACTCCTCTTGAACTGGGAGAGCGGCGGGTTGTTCACGGGGATCCAACCAAATCGGGTCGGGGCGTGACACTGGCATGATGAATGACCCTTATCTTCACCATGTCATCGAGTAGTCCATAGGACCCATCACTACCCTCTAGGGCGTATTGATGGTCTCGTACCACAAGTACCTGCACAAACAAGAGTTTTCCACATATAGTCATTATCTTTGGTGCCAATGGCCTTGACGCTCAACCCAACTTGCATCTGTTTTTCTAGGCCAGTCCGTCGACCTAGCCCTGACATACTACCACTAGTCCATCGAACACTGTCGGTCCTGACTCGGTACCATGGCGAAATCATACAACCAATTTCATTAGAAATTTTCATGACTCTTTCTTAATCAAGTTTGTTTACGAGCTTCTGCTTGTGCCCACTAGCCTAGGGCCCACTGCCTGTGTTTTTCCAAAACTAGGCATTTAGCCCCATGAGTTCAAAAATCGAGGCCCTTGGCCTATCTAAGTTATTCTAGCTCCCATCAAGAATGTATGCCAAATGTTTTAAGCATTTGAACATAGTAAGAGGAGAATGCTTCTAACAAAAATTCAATTTCAACTCATCACACCAACCGGGTGTGATGATATATCTGCTTACAACATGTAGGAGGGTTTCTCTGTTTCTCAAGGAAACTCATCATACCAACCGGGTATGATTATCTCTACTCACATCGAGTAAGTAGGTTTTATTCATTAAATGTAGTGCTCATCATCCAAACCGGGTATGAAGTTAGATAATCCCACTCACAAGTGGTTTTTCATTTCAAAAGTGCCCACCATCCCAACCGGGTATGATGTGTAATTAAGCACACTCAGGATGGCTTTCAACTTAGAAAAGTTTCTCATTATCCTAACCAAGAATTACATTTAAAGTGTCCCACTCACTCGATGACCGTGATGTGTTCGTCCCCAGTCAGTTTTCCAAGTCTAGGCTAGCTTTTCCTTGCTAGCATTTCGGTCTCTCGTGTCCCTACATGATTTTGGGCATCCTTATCAATTAAGGTTTGGCATGACAGCCATCATTTTCTCACATATAAACGACAAGGCTGGAAATTATTTGGTTATTGTACTTACATCCCTAAAGATCATTTTCCTTGACTTTAGGTCTCTAATGATAACTTTTTCACAAATTGAGTCCCAAGGCTTCTAAAATTCCCTTTGGGTCCTCAATTTACTCAAAATTGTGTAAGGGTCTAATGTTTTCCAAATTTCCAATTTGGTCCCCAAATTTTTGAAAATTATGATTTTGCCCCTACTTTCCAAAAATAGAAATTTGGCCCCAAATATTTATATAATTGACTAATTGGTTCCCCATCATCTTTCTCATTGCCAATTGGCCTTCAATTTTTGGAAATTGCATAGAGGTCCCTCAAATTTTCAAAATCCCCAATTTGTCCCCCTTCAAACTAACTGAATTTGATTTCTTCAAATTGGCCATTCAATCAGGGTTAATTGCTCCAATTGATGGTATGGATCAGTTTCTACACTTTCATATGATTCAATTAAGCTTTGAACCGCGACATTCGGGTCTAAATTGAGCTTTGTCAAAAAAATGTTTGTAGAGAGGAAAAGCTTCGAAAGCTTACCGTCGGACGTGCGATAGTCCGAGATCTTGATCGAGAGAGTTAGCTCTTGTCCTGAAGTTCCTTTTAGGATCAAGAATCGCTACAATTGAAGTCCAATTAAGGGTGAATTTAATTAGGGAAATTCGACACATTCTCACTCTAACACCAATTTGCAATGATTGAGTAGGGCCGAATTAGCTTACCTTTCAGCTCTGTTGAGGCCATGTGAGGGCCATGCGACTATGGGCGAGGCTTGGTTCGGCCGGAGGAGGGCTGAATTTGGTCAAATTTAGCTCGGTCAAAATAGGGCAACTTCTGTTCTTTGGTGGTCCTCGGGTAGAAAGGAGGTTGCTATCAAGCATGTGACTTCCCCTGTAGTCTATGGGACCCAACCTTTCCTTCTTAGGCTAAGAAAAATGCCCAAGTCGGATCTCTGGTTTGAGCTTCACTAGAAAATGGAGCAGTTGAGAGAGAGTGGCGAATTGAGGTGTGAGGAGGATGAATGGAGATGAGCCCTTTATATAGGGAGCTCGAGGACCCTCTGCCCGACCACTTTTCATTTTGGTTGAGCTTATCCTTGTTGAAAATGCCTTGATCAGAGCAAATATTCCTTCACTGGAGAAGGAAGTTTTTTCTTTGATGAACAGTGTTGTCATCATGAGGAAGAAGACGACATTGTTCCGAATCGGACCGGACCAGTCTAACTTGGTTTAATGGACAAAATCGACCGGTTCAGGCACAATTCGATCGGTTTTCTCAAAATTAAAATTTTCTAAATTAATTTAAATTTATTTTCTATCTAATTGTGGCTTCAATTTTCCAATTTGAAATTTTCAAGCCACTAAGAAAAATAAATTTAGAAACTAGTTCATGTATCATTCAAAATAGGTTTAGGTCTGGTTCACCCTGAACCGGTTTGGTTTTCTCTTCCCATTTGTTCCAAGGTTTTTTTCATAATTTTTATAACTCTTTGAGTCACTTGGGATTTGCCAATTTGCAATTTTACCCTTTCTTTATCGGTTATGGTTCGTTAACCGACTCTGTTTTCTCTTTTGAATTGACCAATTCTTTTCCTGGTTTTCTTATCTTTAAAGGACGGGGTTTATAACTCTCCCCTCCTTTTAGGAGTTTTGTCCCCAAAACTAAGTCAGTAATCCTTTGCATCGAGAGTAACTTCCCTTGAAGTCCTCTTGGGGTTTGCTCGGCAAGCTATCATTTTGGTTGTTTCCTTCACTTACCCTTTAGTCATGCACTTAGGAAATCTTTCTTCCTTTTCATTTTCCACTCACTCCATGGAGTGTATTACGATCAGTCATGTCCTATCCACCAATCCCAAGGTACAACCTTAGGTCCACTTCTTACTCTACTTAGGGTAAGATTTTTTCCTCTTGGGAGTTACCATCCAAATCACTCGGTTGGGTGTTCCATCTGATCGCCCCTGTTTCCAATCATTCCCTTGGTTGTTGATGCTATTAGCTTATTATCCTTTCGAACTTTTCGTCCTTAAACTCGTGGGTTTTGATATAATTTCCTCCTTATGTTATTTTGGTCCTTCCTCCATCTTTGTTTTACTACAACTCCGGTTCCAGTTCTTAGGTTTGACTAACGGACTTTGCCTTACTTGAGTCACCTTTTCTTGGTATTGTTGGAACTACATGTCCTTTACAACATGACATGTTCTAAAATGTCTTTGTCCATTATAGTTCTAGAATATGTGTCCTTGATGGCGGTTAATGCCTTTCCAACTGTTTAGGAGTCATGTGGCTTTGTTCCTTCTTATTACTTGATAGTATTCCCCAACGACCTTCAGTGTTGTCCAATTGTCCTTTAAAATTTTGACATCAGGTTCGTGTCGGTTTTTCCTTATCTACTCATTCCTTACCAACTTCCTTAATCAAGTTTGTTTACGAGTTTCTACTCGTGCCCACTGGCCTTGGGCCCACTGCACGCGTTTTTCCAAAACTGGACATTTGGCCCCATGAGTTAAAAAACCGAGGCCCCTAGCCTATCTGAGCTATTCTAGCTCCCATTAAGAAGGTCTCCCAAATGTTTTAAGCATTGACACACAGTTAGGGGAGAACACTTCTAACAAAAATTCATTTTTAACTAATCACACCAACTGTGTGTGATGATATCTCTGCTTATAATCGGTAGGTGGGTTTCTCCTTTTTCAAGGAAACTTATCATACCAACTGGGTATGATGTGAAATAATCCCACTCACAAAGTGGTTTTTCATTTCTAAATTACTCACCATCACAACCGGGTATGATGTATAATCAAGCCCACTCACGGTGGTCTTTCTTCTCAATTAAAACGTGCTCCTCACCCCAACTGAGTATGACATTAGTAAGCCCACTCACCCGATGACTTTGATGTGTTCGTCCTTGGTCGATTTTCCAAGTCCACACTAGCTCTCTTACTGACGTTCCGGTCCCAAGTGTCCCCATACAGTTTGGGTATCATTATCAGGAAAGGTTCGGCATGACATCCCTTCTTTTTCTAACGTATGAGTAACTAGACTCAAATCTTGGTTTATTGTACTTAGGTCCCTAAAGTTCATTTTTCTTAACTTTAGGTCCCTAATGCTAACTTTTCCCCAAATTGAGTCCTAAGGCTTCAAAAATTCCCTTTTGATCCTTAATTTACTCAAAATTGTGTAAGGGACTCAAGTTTTTCCAAATTTCCAATTTGGTCCCCAATTTTTCAAAAATTACCATTTTGCCCATACTTTCCAAAAATAGCAATTTTACCCCAAATATTTCAAAAATTGACCAATTGGTCCCCCAACATCTTTCTCATTGCCAATTGATACTCAATTTTGTGAAATTGCATGGAGGTCTATCAAAATTTTTAAATCCTCAATTTCTCCCCTCCAAACTGACCAAACTTTATTTCTTCAAATTGGCAATTCAATCGGGGTTAATTGCTCCAATTGATGGTATGGATCAGTTTCTAAACTTCCATACAATTTAATTGACTTTGAATTGCATGATTTGAGTCTGAAACGAGCTCAAACGGAGCTTCACCGGAAAACTATTTGTATAGAGAGAAAGCTTCGAAAGCTTACTGTCGGAGGGGCGACGATCCGAGCTTTCAATTGGGGAAGATAGCTCTCGTCCTGGTATTCCTTCTAGGATCAAGAATCATTACAATTGAAGTCCAAATGAGGGTGAATTTAATCAGTGAAAGTCGACACTTTCTCTCTCTAACACCGATCTACAACGACGGAAGAGGACCGAATTGGCTTACCTTTCAGCTCTATTGAGGTCGTGGGGGTGTTGGGGAGGCTTGGTTTAGCTAGAAAAGGTCTGAATTTGGACAAATTTAGCTCGGCCAAAATAGGGTAGCTTCGGTCCGTTAGAGTTGCTTCACTATTTGATTCCACTGGCGCTTCTCCGATGGTCCTCAAGTCGAAAGAAGGTTGCTATCAGGTAGCTAACTTCCCATGAAGTCTATGGGACTCAACCTTGCCTTCTGAGGGTGATAAAAATGCCTAAGTCGGAGCTATGGTTCGAGCTTCACCAAAAAATGGAGCAGTTGAGAGAGAATGGCGATTTGAGGTGTGTGAAGGATAAATGGAGAGAAGCTCTTTATATAGGGAGCTTAGGGACCCTCTACCCGACCACTTTCCATTTTGGTTGAACTTATCTTGGCCCGAAAATGCCCTGACCGAAGAAGGGAGGTTTATGCATTGATGAACAGTGTTGTCATCTTGAGGAAGAAGATGACACTGTTTCGAACCGGACCAGATCGGTCCAACCGAGTTCAATGGCAAAAATCGATCGGTTCAGGCTCGATTCGACAAGTTTTCTCAAAATTAAAAGTTTCTAAATTAATCTAAATTCATTTTCTATCTAATGGTGGCTTCAATTTCCCAATTTGAACATTTTAAGCCACCAAGAAAAATGAATTTAGAAATTGGTTAATGTATAGTTCAAACTGGTTCAATTTGGTTTAGTTCTGGTTCACCTTGAACCGGTCTAGTTTTCTCTTCCCATTTGTTCCAAAGTTCTTTTCCATGATTTTTATAACTCTTTGAGTCACTTGCGATTTGCAAATTTCCCATTTTATCATTTCTTTATCAGTTGTGGTTCGTTAACTAGATCAATTTTATCTTTTGAATTGACCGGTTCTTTTCCCGATTTTCTTATCTTTAAAGGACGATGTTTACACAAACTAAACTGAGAATTGAGGTAAACTTGAGAAGGAAAATTTGAATTAAGATTAGAAATTGAATCTAATTTAAAATTAGTTTAAACCATAACTATCACGCCCCAAGCCGGTTTGGTTAGATCCTCGTGAGCAACACGCCGCTCACTTGGTTCAAGAGGGGTTTTCCCCTTTTTATTGACAAGAGGAGCCATGCGTAATTTCAAATCTTATTTTCTAGAAAAACATTAATCAAACTAACCAACCTGACGTAGGATTCATCTTCTCAAGCTCTCTTGGTTGATCTCCTTTTTCCTGAAAAGGGATAAAGGGAGGGGGTGAGTTTCTAGAGCTTAGTGAGCGGGTGTTGGGAGTGAGTTTAAAAAAAATTTAGTTTATTAGAAATCCTTTTTAACGAATCTTTCTTTGAAGCATTGGTGTGTCTATCTCTATTTGCACATCCTCTTGCCTGGGGAGGCGCTTACCAAACAAACACACACCCTTTATTATAAATGGTACAAACGTCGCAGGGCAGTCCCAAACTGCACCCAGTTATGGATCAACATGCCTTTGTCATTTACACTGATAAAAGTCTCAGACTTCTACCTTGAGTCTGAGTGGACGTCCTAGACGTCTGACCCTCAGACCCGAAATTCACTTCGTGTCCATATGAGTATGGACACCTCATCCTGACCCCACCTCGGTCTCGTGTGCAAGAAGCTACCATAGCTTTATGACTAACTGGTACGACGAACTGCCCTTATCTCCACCATGTCGTTAGCAGCCATTGGAACCCATCACTACCCCTAGGGCAATTTGATGGTCCCAAATTCATAAGTGCATGCTCTTTGGTGTACACGATCCAATGACCCCAACACTCAACCCAACATATAGTTGTTTGTCTTACACAATCCGTCAACCTAGCCTGATGCATTGTTGCAAACCCATCGAGCATTGTTGGTCCTTACTTGGTATCGTGGCAAATCACACAATAACTTTCCATTTTAAATATGAGTTTTCATGGCTATTCTTATTCATGTTTGTTTACGAGCTTAAGTCCGTGTCCATTGGCCTTGGGCCCACTACACATGTTTTTCAAAACTGAGCACTAAGCCCTATGAGTTCAAAACTAAGGCCTTTGGCTTGTTAGAGCTATTTTAGCTCTTGTAAGTAAACTTTCCCAAATTGTTTAAGTTATGACACACAGTTAGAGGAGAACACTTCCGACAAAATCTTCATTTTTAACTCACCACACTAACTGGGTGTGATGATAGTTCCTCTTAAAACTGGTATGTGGGTTTTTCCTTTCGGTAAGTCCCTACATGGTTTGACAACTCTTATACGTTAGGGTTTGGCGTAAAAGTTTTCTATTTTTTCAGTATTGGCTACTAGGTCCAAATTTATGATTTAGTACACTTAGGTCCCTAAAATTTATAATTCTTAACTTTAGGTCCCTAGTTTTAAATTATTCCCAAATCAAGTCCCAATAAACTTTTAATATTCTCATTTGCTCCTTAATTTACTTAAAATTATGAACATCGGTGAAGTTTTCCAAATTTTCAAATATTAATTTTTCTAAAATAAAAATTTTAAAAAGTATTGCAAGAGTTAATGAAAACAATGCAAACTTAAAATTCCCTTAACCATGCATTATGGGCAACCTTCAACCTAATTCATGGCCCATGAGCAATATTATCAAAAGGGAAGTCGGGCTTTCGGGCCTCAAAATTTGGTTCTCCAACCCCACCATGAGGAAGGATTAGCTGAGTTATTTTAGTATGAATAGATAAAATATATATTCTAATTCCTTTTTCCCTTATTTATTAGTTTTATTTCGTGGTTTTTATTCAAGAAATTTCTTCACTTCCACAGCATTTTTTTCCGACTCGACTTCTCCCAGAGTGTCAGCTCTCGGCTATTGCTGTGCCCGTCAAAATTGAGCTGCACGGAAGCCTTTAATCCTGCCGATTTTTAGTTCGTTCACGTTCTCAGATATTCAATCTGTCGCATAAGTTCGAATTCCTCTATTGTTGGATTCGTGTTCTCGTCAAGATGGAGTCTTCATCAGGTTTTTTTTATTTGGTTTGTGAGATTCTCTTCTACAAATTAGGTAGTTTTTTTTTCTATATGTATGTGTCATCCGGACATTCATTTGTTTTGAAGTTCGGAATCTCCCCTGTTCTGAGTGATGCCTTGAAGAGGAATCATTAAATGGTTATTTCACATTAGTGGGCTTCCAGCACTTCTATAGAATAGGTTTGTTGTTGCATTATCGAAGCGTTAGTATATTGGGATGGTGACATGATGCTTGTTTTTTTATACCCTCGGAGATCATAAGCATGGATTTCTTGTCTTTGTTAAAAACTGAGAAGAAAACTTTCAATATCTGGAATTTTGCTTGGTTCTATCTCATGTATGGCTAGTGAGGACTCGAATAGTCTATCTAGATTTGTAGATGAAGTCCAAAATTCATACGTGAATGTTGCTTTAAACATGGCACTTCCATGTCAAATGCCCAAACACTTCCAGAATAAGGCTGTCTTAGCTTCTACCATTTCCATAAAGAGAGAGTAAATAAAGCAACATACCAACTAATTAGCAGTTTCTTTCTGTGCTATGTGGCATTTTAAGTATTTGCAGTGTTTCAAATTCACATATATGCCTGCTCATGGGGTTGAAGATAGTAGATGTGAAGGTCTTGGATGAGCTTATCTATGGTTTCACTTCCCTGACATTATGATTCCTAATGTGTCAAAGGCAAAAGCTAAACGGCTTACATAAATGACCAATACTTAATTTACGAGCTGCTAGCTAGTACATATTCTCACAAGTGAAACAAAATTAGTAAATATTTTCAGCCTTACATATAGGTTCTTATTAGTCTCGCATTAATAGAAACTGAACTTTTTTGCTTTTTGTTTTGCATGTATTGGTAGAATTTAACTATTTTTTAATATGATTTTTTCTTTGGTGAAATGATACTCATTTTTATCAATTTTAAATTTCTACAAAATCTCTATGTTCTCTTTTCGAAGGATTCACGAATTCCCTTCTTAATTTAGGTGAATTCTGCAGGGTGACTACTGCAACATCCTGAGAAGTAGAGCAAGCATGAGGCATGAATTGTAGCATGCCCAGGAGGTGCAGTACTTCCGAAGGGGATGATCTCATAAGGATGGAGGCTGAAGTAGTAGATACAGATGGGGGTGGAGGGGAGTCTCAGGAAAGTAAAAATGATGGCTCTGACCAGACAGAACTGCTGGTGGTAACTGAAAATGCTTATGATAGGGAAATATCTGCTCTCGAAAATGACTCAAGTTCAAAACCTTCAGTTGGCATGAAATTTGAATCAGAAGATGCTGCCAAAAATTTTTATGATGCTTATTCTAGGCATGTTGGTTTTAGCACCCACGTTGGCAAATTCAGCCGCTCCAAGCCTGATGGACCGATTGTTAGCTGGGATTTTGCATGTTCCAGAGAGGTATTCAAGCGAAAAAATATTGAGAGCTGCAATGCAATGATTAGGGTAGAAAGGAATGACACAGAGTATTGGATCGTGACAAAATTCGTTGAAGAGCATAATCACTCCATTATTACTCCCACTAGATTCCATCATCTCCGACCTCGGAGGCATTTTGCTGGTACTGCAAAGAGTGGGAATGAATCCTTGTATGTTGCAAATGATGCGCATGTTCCTCCTGATAGTAATCTTGCCCCACACGAACCAAATAGAATAATGAGCATGGACTCTCATTTTGGAATTAATCATCCAATATTGACATTTGGTCCACTTTTCCCTCCTATTAACTACGCTATACCTGGTAGTCAGCGGAGAACTCTTGGGCATGATGCTCAAAATCTCCTTAATTACTTTCAGAAAATGCAAGCAGAAAATCCTGGTTTTTTCTATGCTATTCAACTAGATAATGACAACTGTATGACCAATGTGTTTTGGGCAGATGCAAGATCAAGGGCAGCATATGCTCACTTTGGGGATGCTGTGATCTTTGATACAACTTACAGGCCAAATCACTATCAAGTTCCATTTGCTCCTTTTACAGGTATTAATCATCATGGACAGATGATTTTGTTTGGTTGTGCATTGCTTCTAGATGAGTCCGAGGCTTCCTTTACTTGGCTGTTCAGGACATGGTTATCAGCAATGAATGGTAAGCCTCCAGTTTCAATAACAACTGACCAAGATAGAGCTATAAAAGCAGCTGTTACCAAGGTTCTTCCAAAAACTAGGCATTGTATATGCAAGTGGCATATCTTGAGGGAGGGTCAGGAAAGATTAGCTCAAATTTACCTTGCTCATCCTTCCTTCTATGGGGATCTATACAGCTGCATAAATTTCTCGGAAACTATTGAAGATTTTGAAACATCATGGAGCTCTATTCTTGATAAATATGATGCCCACAACAATGAGTGGCTCCAAGCTGTATATACTGCCCGGATGCAGTGGGCCCCAGTATATTTTCATGGTACTTTCTTTGCTGCAATTTCCTCCAACCACGGGGTCGGTTCATTCTTTGATGGTTATGTGAATCAGCAGACAACAGTTCCAATGTTCTTCAAGCAGTATGAAAGGGCTCTGGAACAGTCATTAGAAAAGGAAATAGAAGCTGATTATGATACACTCTACACTACTCCTGTTTTGAAGACACCATCTCCAATGGAGCAACAGGCAGCTAACATATACTCAAAGAAGATCTTTGGAAAGTTTCAGGAGGAACTGGTTGAGACTTTTGTGTACACGGCAAACAAAATTGAGGGGGCTGGTGTTGTCAGTAAATTCAGGGTTGCTAAATATGAACATGATGACAAAGCTTTTGTAGTCACTTTGGATGTCTCAGAGATGAAAGCTAGTTGCAGCTGTCAGATGTTTGAATACTCAGGCATACTCTGCAGACATATATTAACAGTCTTCACTGTAACAAATGTTCTTACACTTCCTGCTCAGTATTTATTAAAGAGATGGTCACAGAATGCCAAGTGCGGGCCAGGATTCGAAGAACAAACGGCAGATGCTCATTCTATAGGGACTCTCACCAAACGCTTTAATAGTCTTTGCCAGGGAGTTATTAAGTATGCTGAGGAAGGGTCAGTTGCATTGGAAACTTATAATGTTGCTTTTAATTCTCTCAAAGAGGGTCTTAAAAATATCATGGCATCAAAGAAAAATATTTTGAAATTTGTTCCTCCGGGGGATTGCCACCATAAAAGCTTCTCATCAGTTACAGAGGCTGTCCCCCCTGCACTCTGGCCCTGGCAAGAAACTGCAGTCCCTCGCTTTAACCTCAATGATGCTGGACTTCCAGTAACTGATCTGAATCAACCTAGCATGTCCCCTGTATCTTTTCACTGTGATAACCCTGTAAGAAGAGATAATCCATCCTTTATTTGGAAATTCTCTACCAACTCATTTTGTTGGGGAAAAATAAACATTTGTCCAGCTCTCTCAGAATGATGACATTCTAATAATATTCTCTACCTCCCTTTCAAACTAGGTGGTCCTGACTTGTTTGAAGTCAATGACCTGGGATTTTGAGGCAAATAGTTCAACACCAGCTAGCAAAGTTGCTCTAATTAGATTGAAGGCAAGTCATTGTATCCTTTGTCTTTGCATGGTATAAAAATATTTACATACATATATATATCTGTCCTTAGTTGTTGGTGTCTCCTATTAATATTCTTGTTTTCTTTTCCACATCTATAGCTCCAAGACTACAGCAAGAATCCCCCAGGAGTCACAGAGGTGCAATTCAGGTTGACAAGAGTGACTTTGGAACCTATGCTAAAGTCCATGGCCTATATCAGTCAGCAGCTTTCTGTGCCAGCCAATCGAGTTGCTGTCATCAATTTGAAGGTATGCAGATCTATGGTCGGATTCTTCATCTTAGGCTCTTAATTCTTCCTTTCCTGGTGTATGTTTTGGACAATGTTATCCATGGAAGTATCAAAGGTGGAGCTTCATATGGATATAATTGATTTACTTTTAGTGAAGAAAGAGGAATCTGCTATGAATTTTAAAGGTGCATAAGGTGCTAGGGAGAGATCATTTGCACTGAAAAGTCTTGATCCCTTCTAAATTTCTCCTACTACTTGCACTCTTGAACTCATCTTTTCTGAAGAAATGTCAGTTATTCATTTGATTCTAATAAAAGGTGATCATTTGCTGATACAGCTTCAAGATACAAAAACATCTTCTGGGGAAACAGAGGTAAAATTTCAGGTTTCAAGAGAAACCTTGGCTCAAATGCTTAGTTCAATGGCTTGCATACGGGGGCAGCTGTAGAAATTGTGAGTACCCATTTCCTCTTCCTTGTTTAGTGGGATTTTGGCTATATTCCTGGAGTTTTTCAGCTGAGAAGCACTTTTGATTAGGGATGGTATCAACTGTCCTTGTTCCTCAAATTTTTGGTTATATATATGTTAGTGAAAAGCTTCATGTTTCATTTCATTCATGTGAAATATTTCTTCTTTCTAAATGGACAATAAAAAAGAAATGTATTTCCTATGCAGCACTTTTATTTCTTTGACTCCTCTCTTTCTCAGATGTAGCAACAAGGAGGCAAAATTTCACCTGGAACTAAACCTACTATCTAGCCTCTTTGGATTTGTGTACAGAAGGCAATTAACTTTCCAGTTTTTAGTATCCATAGGAGGTTGATATTGTAGAAGGTCAAGCTTTGTTTTCGTTCTTATCTTAGACGGTGTATGAAAGCTGAGACTGATCCAAGCCATGAAGGCACGGCGCCAGATCGGAAACGAGTTTATATGTTAGGTAACAGTGTGTACAATGTAATTTGCTTGTAGGAAGTTCTAGTGACATGTAGTTTTTGTTTCTTTTCAATTCATACCAATCTCTTTATTTGCCAATGATGTTCAGTTTTTTTTATATTAATTTGTAATGAGGTAGACGTGACCATAGGTGCTCACTAGAGTATCCGATTGCAGATATTCTTTAGGCGAGGGCAAATCATCTAAAAATTCATTAACTTTGGTCATTTCCTTTATTTTACTTATTTTAGCACAATTTTTTAGTTGTTTCATTTGAGTCTTTGACATAAAATTCAAAATTTCTTCAAAAATAAAAGGGGTTAATTTTTATTTTACGTTTTAAACACTTTATGTGACATAAATGTAGTTTCCCATGAGATGAAAATCTTTATTCCGTTAGATTTTTTAAATAATTCTTAAATTATATCATTTAGAAGAGTTGCATTATTCTTAACGGGAGGTGCACCAATATGTTCTTTCTAGTACTCCTAAAATGGCATTTTCCACTTTTAACTTTCCTTCCATAAAAATTTTGAGAATATTCTCCTTCACCCTTAATCGCATGACTTGGTCGTGCATGGCCCTGCGTGTCCGCTGGTGGCCATGGATGCTCAACAATCACTTCTTAATTTTTTTCTTATTTTATTTATTTTTAAATAGGTGCCCAAGGAAAATTGACTGAAGTGGCGAAGGATCTCAACGATCAATTGGGCTTGAGAGCAAAAAAAATCAATTGGCTCGTTGGAGGACAAGAAAGTAATAAAAAAAGAAAGTGAATGAGTTCTTTCTTATTTTAATCCCATAGTAGTCGTTCATTCAAACTATAATTCACATCAACATCACGTGTCGAGTTCTTTTCAGATCAAACTACAATTTATTTTTCTAAATTATTTATCAACAAATCATCATGAATTTTCTTATATTCCTATGCATTTGGCTTACTATTACAATCAAACTTGACAATGAGAATTACAATTTATGGCATCACAATATAATTTATCACCTAGAAGACTAGGAGATTATTTGGCTATGTTGACAGTTCAATTTCAGCTGCCAGCAACATTACCAATTCAAGTTGATGATAGTAGTGTAATTGATCATGAATCAAATATTATATTCAAAATATGATATTGATGTACCTTCGACAAGTTAACTCTTACAATAATTATGATGTAACTTTTCAAATACGTGAATCTATTAGTTATAAAAGTTTGATATTTATGAGAACTATAGCCTAATATAATATTTTCAAGTTAAATTTGTACAAAACTTGAGTTTCTTGAACAAAAATGGAGAAAGTAGCAAAAATGATATCAATAAACGGATCAATATTTAATAGAGACGACCACAGAAGCTTGAATGTATACCCAAATGGGCTGTGCAAAAGCTAAGGCGGAAGTAAAAGACAGAATTCTTGCTGGTCTCGGTCAGGATTAACATCCCTTATCCCTCTCACTGGCTTCGACATTAGATGGAACGTCTTTTCACGACTTGAAGGCAATGCTAATCAATCAAGAGGCAAAGTGTAATTACTAGAGAAGTCAGGAATCTGTTATTCTGATCACACTTAATCTTTTGTCTAGCATTCTAGGGGCACCTCCTCGAACTTGAGTCCATCCATATGGTGATTCCATCCTATCAATTTCAAAATGTATTTATCATATGCTACATTTTGGAGCATTCATGTTTGCTATCCTATTTTAGTTTATTTATAGCATTAATGGGTTATAGTACTTCTCATATTGTTTATGTGTTACGTAGTTTCATTCAATAAAATAGTATTCTCCTTATTTACCTTTTTGTATTCATGTGCATTTGGAAATATTTGTGAGAATTCTTTTCCTAATTAATATATGTAATACCATATTTTAGAAACAAAAAATATCAATCAAAATTAGAGTTGAACAAGAAATAATAGTATAATTATAACAAAGAAGTACCGTTTAAAATAAAAAAATTATTATATATATACATGCTTATAATTGATACAGTAAGTTACACATTGTGAAATTCACAATAAAAAGTCCAATACTACTCGTTTAGTTCTCAACTCACTTCCCTTCATTGCTCATTTCAGAAAACTAAAGTGTTTAAATAGCAAGTTAATGTATAGGAAGTCTACAATAAATTGAAAGCACTTTTTATATTCCCTACTTAATCTTAATTTTATTTATTAAATTTATTTTAAACAGATAGAATGTAACAAGTTGTCTATAGCTCCGACTGGTTCACCAGTCGAAGTATTATAATTTAAACGATATTAGAACCCAATATTTTTCAAACTTGGTTTTGAATGTGAAAATATTTTCAAAAAATAAAGTACTAAGAAAAAGTATTATATAAGGCTATTACCTAATAAATCTAATATTTAAAACCCCAATTTGATACCAAATTTTTTAAAAGAAAATTTCTTTTCCTTCCAAAATTGCCTAATAAAGTAAGGTAACAAGTGATTATAGAGATGGGAAAGTACTAAATGAATAATCTTGACCTATAAGCTTAGAATTGAGTGATAAATATAGTAAACCCTACTAGTATTCTCGACAAAAAAGTCTACGAATGGAAAGATAGGAGAGAATACACAACCCTTACCTTGAGAACAATCTTGCAAATGGAATATAAGTGGAACATAACTTTTTGGAATAAAGAAAAAAAGTGTACACCTATGAAACCCAAAGGAAATATTGCCTCAAATAATGGGAAACTTGCATAAAAAATCAAATGATGTCATAAAAAGATTAAAGGGATATAAACTCAACGGTAGACTTAAGAAAACATCTGAAAATTTAATTAAAGAATAAAGAAAATTAAGTCATAGTATAAAGATCAACACACAAAAAAACATAAATAAGGTTTGATACATGATTCTAAAGTAGAGACTAATGAAAGATAAGACTCATGATAAGACTCAAGATGATGAGAAATAATTGTATAAAATACTAAGAAGGGTAACCCCAAGAATTCATACCTTTACACTAAGATAGGAAACTAGACCCAATAAATTAATAATAGAGATGAAAAATGATGAACACTAGAGGAATCTTGAAAAATATCATCCCAAAAGGGACATTAAAAAATTAGTCACATTTTACCATACCTTAAGTGATTCAAGTTGAATGACTAAGCAATTATGAAAATACAAAGTAAGACCCCATTAACATAAAGTGTTTAAGATAAGGAATGTCATATATGGGAATAAATCAAGAGATAACCATGAAATGGTCATGAACAAATACATTGAGATGAAACGTATAAGCATTTGGGAAATTGGGACTACTGAAAGAGAATATTCTGGCCAAACATATCATAAAGAAGGGTATGGGGGTCAGCAAAAGCACAACATGAAAAAACCTTAAAACAAAAAGGGAGTATGGTTAAGTAAACCCACTAGATGGTACCTTATCTATGAAAAAAGAACTCATGGATGCATCAACCAATTGAAAGATATTCACTAAGATCTTTTATGGTCCTTGGTTGGTTAAGAAGGTATAAAAAAATTCCCAAGGGAAACAAACAACTATAACTCATTAGAAGGGACAATTGAACCCATAATAAAGCGTGAAAATATACTATAAGAGGATTGCAAGAATAAACAAGTGATGAAGCTTGATGTATAACTACGAAAGAGATAACCAACAATCATGAGGGTCGTGGCACATAAGCCTAAAGGGTGGAAAACTCTAGGTAAGAAAGTTGGTATCTTCATAAAGAACTACTATAAACCTATAATGCCCAAAACACAAATGATTGTTTAAGATAACACAAGGGCTACACAAGGAGAGCAAAGGTCAAGAAGATAGAACACAACGTGAAGCCCACAAAAGTTACAAATGGTAATAGTGATATGAATCTATGAATAAAAATTTTCAAAATAATGGAGTGAAAATGAGGGAATAAATATGCAATGTAAAGCCTCATGCACACTCCATCTTGATACCCAAGAGGGGATTTACGAGAAGATAATGAAGGATGCCATCAAAAGGAGCTTAGAGGAGAAAAACAATGTGATCATATAGAGAAATACAAACCTTTGTCTTGAATCAAGACCGCAAATAATGATTTCAAGGAAAAATTCTAACGCAAGTATCGCTAGTTAAGAGACCTACATACATTAAATCACTAGAGATGAAAAGTGGAATTTAAGGAAGAAAATCAACCCCATAGGAAGTGGCGTAAGTCGGTACTCCAATGGAGTCAAGAGGAGTAGCTTGATAAAATCTTTAATGAAGGTCATTTACGGTCAAATGGTAAAAACTTGGTAATAAGGAATAACTAAGGAGAAAGAGAAAAGAAGGAAATTTAGTCAAGAATAATTGATGTATGAAAATAGTGCTTATAGACCACATGGACAATCCTTAAAACAATAAGGAGTTCATGTTTTATACCAAGAGCTAATGTAATGACCCTTACTGATAGATGTTAGGATGAATTGTCATGCCCCGACCCGGTTTGGTCGGAATCCCGTGAGCAACCCGCCACCTTTCCTTATCCTAACTAGGTATTCCTACCAATTAGAGTCAGGAAAGTAAAGGCATTTGTTGAACCGGTCTTTCCAAAGTAAAAGTATCAAAATAACTCAAGGGTGAGCTCGTACCTAATAGGGTGAAGTTTGCCTCGCTCTTTGTTCTTTATCATCACAATCTGTGTGCCTCCCTGAAAAAGGGTTAAGGGAGGGGTTGAGTCACATAACTCAGTGAGGGGCTAGCTATCACGATATTTTAACTTTTACATTTGAGTTTAAGCAATTAGTGTGGTTTAACACACAATTCAATCACCCTTTATCATAAAGGCTTCATACATTCGTAAAGCAGTCCTCGACTACTCCACTTGTGGACCGAAGCACCTTTATCGTCCACTTTGATAGAAGGTCATGACTTCTACCCTGAGTCTGAGTGGACATCAATTGTCCAACCCTCAATCCCGTAACATACTCCGTGTCCGCAGTGTGGGATGAGACCTCTCCTCCTTCGACCTCGGTCTTATTGTGCATGTAGCTCCTTGAGCTTCTTGACATGCTAAAGCTCCCCAATTTGGTCGGATCCCCGTGAGCAATCTGCCACTCACCCAGTTTATTAAGGGGTTTTCCCTTCTTTAAACAGTGAGGAGTAGGACGTCATTTAAATCTGTACCTTTCCTAGAATAACATTTATCAAAACTGCATAAAATTTGAACTTACATACCTATCTTGCAGGTTTAGCTAACTGAAGGTCTTTAGGTCAATTTTTCACTCGGTTTCCTGTAAAGGGGTAAGGGGAGGGGGTGAGTTTGACAAATCAATGAATGAGTGTTTGAAATATGAGTTTTAGAAAAATAGTTTGAATTGGAGTGTGCCAAACTCCTTATTTTCTTTAAAACCATTTCTTCCTCAGTTTCTCGATTTTCAAAACCATTATTCCTCATTAACCACAGTCGATGTATTTAACACTCAACACACGCCTTTTATCATGAAGGGATCATACATTCATAGGGTAGCCCGTCTACTGCACCCACTTGTGGCGTCGGAGCGACTTTACCGGCCATCTAGATAGAAGCCCATCCACTTCTACCCTGGGAATGAGTGGATGTACATGACACCCAACCCTTAAACCTGACAAGAAAACTCTGTGTCCGTATGAAGACAGAGACCTCATCCTGACCTCACTCCGGCCTCATGCGCATGAAGCTACGTCGAGCTTCCTTGACTGCTGATACGATAAACTGCCATTATCTCAACCATGTCGTCTAGTAGCCCCTAGGACGCATTACTACCCCTCTTGGGCATCTTGATAGTCTCGAACCTTAGGTTATGCACAAAAAAATAAATTTCCATATAAACCATTTAATCTTTGGTGCCACTGGTCCAACGGCCACAACCCTCAACTTGACTTACAGTTGTTTGTCTAGACTGGTCTGTTGACCTGTTTTGTCGCACTGCCGCTAATCCATCGAGTATGTCGGTCCTGTCTTGGTACCATGGCCAAATCACATCATTCATTTAAAATTTTCATGGCTTAATATCATGTTTGTTTATGAGCTCATGCTCGTGCCAATTGGCCTTGGGCCCACTGTAAGAGATTTTCAAAATCGGGCATTTTATTCCTCAAGTTCCAAAACCGAGGCCTCCAGCCTATCTAAGCTACTATCAAGAAGGTCTCCCAAAATGTTTAAGCAGTCGCACATAGTCAGGGGAGAGCACTTCCGAAAAAATAATCTTTTATTCGTCTATCTCACCAATCGGGTGTGATGACATCTCCGATTACAACCGGTAAACGGGTTTTCCACTTCCTTCTATTAAGTCCATCAAACCAATTAGGTATGATCTACTTACAACTGTTAAGTAGTTTTTTCGTGTAGTTTTCACATCACACCATCCAGGTGTGATGTTTAAAATTTCACTTAGTAGTGGTTTTTCATTTTGAGGTACTCATCATCCCAACCGAGTATAATGTGAAATTTTCCACTCACCCGATGATGTAGTGAATTCCTCTTAACCGACTCTTTGCCTTCAAGCGAGCTAATCCTTGTTGGCATTCCCGATACTTCGTGTTCCTACATGATATGAACATCATTGTTCATTATCCTTTGGCCTAATAGCCTTCATTCATCATGAATGAATAAAAAGATAAAACTTTTAATTATTTTCATTTAGGTCCCTAAATTTCTTTTTCATTAACTTTTAGTCCCCAATGTTAGAATTTCCCCAAATTGAGTCCTGAAACTTCTAAAATTCACTTTGGGACCTCAATTTATTCAAAATTACAAAAAGGGGTTCAAGTTTCCCAAATTTTTAATTTGGTCCCAACTTTTCAAAAATTGCCATTTTGCCCCTACTTTACAAAAATGGTAAATTTGACCCCAATAATTCCAAAAATTGACCAATTGGCCCTCCAACATCTTTTCCATTCCTAATTGGCCCTTAATTTTGGAAAATTGCACTTTAGTCCCTCAAATTTTTGAAATCCCCAATTTCCCCCTTTCATACTGGCCAAATTTGATTTCATCAGATTGACTAATCAATCTAGGGTAATTGTTGAAATTGAAGGTAAAATTGAGTTCCTACACTTCCACATGATTCAATGGAACTTTGAATCACATCATTTGGATCCAAATTGAGATCAAACAGAGCTTCGTTGTAAAACTAGACTTAGAGAGAGAAAGCTTCGAAAGCTTACCGTCGGGGGTGCGGTAGTCCGAGATTTTGATCTGGGCAAATAGCTCTTGTCCTTAGGTTCTTCCTAGGATCAAGAATCACATTAATTCATGCTGAATTGAGTGAGTGTTTGGTTAGTGAACTTTCATCAGTTATCTTTCTAACAATGATCGAAATTTATAGAGGGGAGCCAAATTGGCTTACCTTTCCGCTCTAATTCAGTTGTATGAGGGCTGTGGAAGTGTTGGGAGAGCTCGGTTTGGCTTGATAAGGGCTCGAATTGGCCATTTTTAGCTCGACCGAAATAGGGTAGCTTCAGTCCGCCGTAGCTGCTTCACTGTTCGATCACGCCGACGTTTCTTCGGTGACCCTCAGAGCAAATGAAGACTACTGTTGCATAGCTGACTTCTTTTCGAATCTAATAAACCTGACCTCGCCTTCTTTGGCTTAGAAAAATGCCCAAGTAGAAGCTCTGTTTCGAGCTTCACCAGTAAATGAAGTAGTAGGGAGAGAGAGGAGTTTTCAGGTGTGAGGAGGATGAATGAGGAGGGGCTCTTTATATAGGAAGCTCGGGGACTTCATTGTCGTCCGATTGATGCATTTAAGGTGGTCATTCATTGCCTGAAACTCCCTAGCCGGAGACTTTTCATCTTTGCCAGTGCTGCTCGATTTTTCGATGAGTGAATAGTATTGTCATCTGAAGGAAGAAGATGACACTATTCCGAACCAGACCGGACTGATCCGAATCAAGTTCAATGCTTAAATTGGCTAGTTTAGGCTCGATTCGATCAAGTTTTTTAAAATTAAAAAATTTTAAATTCATCTAAATTCATTATCTATCCAATGATGGCTTCAATTCTCCAATTTGAACCTTTTAAGCCCCTAAAAAATGAATTTAAAAACTTGTTCAATAGTTGTTCAAACCGGTTCAATCCAATTCATGTCCGGTTCACCTGAACCAGTTTGATTTTCTCTTCTAATTCATCCCAATGTCCTTTTCCATAACTTTTGTAACTCTTTAGGTCACTTGGGATTTGTAAATTTCCCGATTTGCCCTTTCTCTCTTGGTTAGGGTTCATGAACCGGTCCGGTTTTCTCACCCGGGTTGACCGATTCTTTCCCCAGTTTCCTTGTATTTAAGGGACTGGCTTTACAACTCTCCCCTCCCTTTAGGAGTTTTGTCCCCAAAACATAATTAGCAACCTTTGCATCAGTAATAATTTTCTTTAGTGTCAACCTAGGGTTTGCTTGACATGCTAACTCTTCAGTTGTTCTTTTAGTTAGCCCTTTTTATATCATTCACTTAAGGAATTTCTTTTCCTTTCCATTGTTTACTCTTTACATGCAGTTTATCATAACTAGACATACCTCACTTAAGGGCATATCCTTAGATTCACATCTTTCTTTTCTTAGAGCAACATTTTTTCCCCTTGAGGTCCTGTTACTCAGGATTGGGAATTCCAAGATACTCAACCATCCTCGTGTCTAGTTATTCTCTTGGTCATTGAAACCCTTAGCTCGATGTTCTTTCGAGCATTACCTACTTGTCTTCATGGGTTTCTTTGTTATCACCTTTTTGTCCTATTTCAACTCTTCCTTCATACGTTGTTTATTAAAACTTCGGTCCAATTTTATGTTTCACCTTGTCATGCTTACTAACTGACTCTTCCTTACTTTGAGTAATATTTTCCTCGGGACTGTTGGGTTTGCATGCTCCTTACAGCATGACATTTTCTAGAACCTGTCTCTACCCATTAGATTTCTAGAACACCTCCTTGAGGGTCGTTCTCAGCTTTCCATCCTTTCATGGATTGTATAACTTTATCCCTCTTTTCGTTTGGTAGTATTCCTCGACTACCTTTTCCATTATCCTCTCATCCATCTTGCCTTTGGCATCATGTCTCACATAACTGTATTGATTTTTGTTACCTACTCATCATTTCCCAACTTCTTTATTGGGTCTTTCTGATTCCAATCATTGGGTTTTCTGATAATTTACTAACATGTGAGGATTCTTCCCTTCTTATGTCCTTCCTCTTCTTTAGTGGCATCCATTATTCAAGGACTTTCCTTTTTTCCTTAATCCACTCGTACTCGCTTGTGACCATTTCACAACTCTTTATTTTGAGTTGAGTTGATCCATTTTTTGTCTCTGTGTCGATTGCTTTGTTTGGGGAGTTATACTCTTACGGTTTCATTCACTACTAGGTCCCTCAAAGTAGAGATTTTAACCTTAAGAGCAACATGCTCAACCTTCTTACCATTACTTGAAGATTTCTTCCTTCCTTTCCTTACACCTCCCTTTATGTTGAGATATTTGTCCACTTTGAATCCTTACTCGTCTTAAAATTCCATTTCATCCCTTATTCCTTATTTGAGAAATTTCTGATTATTATTCTTATTTCGTGTACTTCACCCTATGCCTAGCTGCTACTCTTTAGGCTCCATTATGCGCATGTGAACTGTGACCCATCTTACTATTTGTGGTTAGTCTCCCTTAACCACTTCTTATTTAGAGGGCTTACTTTCCCAACGTTTCTCGGATGTTCTTTCCTTTATTTCCTTATTATGGGTAGTCCACTCATTCTTACTTGACACAACATCATTTCAATGCTAACTTCCTACTTACCCGTTCCTTGGGTTTAACTTATTCCTTGGACCCTCCTAGTATGCTTCCCTAGTTTTTTCACCTCAGCATGCACTTCATTTGTGAGTTTATCTCCTCATCCCTTTCACTTGGTCCCATTACCTCTCAGTTGGGATAAATATGCCTTTCTAGGGTTTCCTTCCTTGGTAGGACTCTTCCCTTTTTCTCCCGGAATTCCTTTTTCATTTGTTATAGGGAATATCTACCCTTAAATGACATCCTTTGATGTCGTCATCTCTTGTTTACCTCTTGAAATCTTGTGGCCACATCTTTTGTACCCTATCCTCATCCTCACTTGTACCCCAATACACGTCTATTTCTTTTAGGGAGAGTTCAAATCCTCCTTGTTTCAAGATCTCTTGATTATCATGTGAGAGGCTTGCCTACCCCTCTCTTGGCTTGAGTTTAGTCATTAATTTGGCCATTGGTCTTTCATCCTTCTTTTTCCCAATATTCGGCCTTTCCACCTCTCCCTTCTTTGTTGGAGCTTAAATTATGACCTTCACGAGTATCAGTTCATTAACTGCCTCATCCTTACCATTCCCTTGGTCTAATTATCTTAGGGCAGTTATTTCTCGAGTCTTCATGTCCTTAATATCCAACATACTGCCCTTTTTAGAGTGTAGTCCTATCTACTTTCCTGTCTTCCTTAGGGTATCGTTTATTCTCATTGACTATCTTATTGTTACAACTTACTTCCTTCTGCTATATTGGTCTGAAACTCCTATTTGGTTTCATTGCTTTCTCCAAAGTGAGTTGTACTTGCAATTCCAAGACATTCCATTTGTCATCAAATGCTCGACTTGTCTTCTCTTATGGAAGCACTCCCTTCATTGCTCCTAAATGGCTGGAAATTTCTTCTTAAGGGAGAATTCTCTTCGGCTACCTTTTGTTCTATTTGTGGTTTATCAAGGTCCTAAAAAGTCCTTTTTCCTTCCTGCCACTACACTAGAATCTTGAAGAGCTTCCTCCTGATTGTGGTTGAAATTACGAGCATGAGTCATGTTTCTTAGGATAGTATCCTTTTGAATTCCTATAGCTATGGGGGCGTTATTCTTGGAAAGTATTGTTTTAAATCCTTGTGGTGTGAGACAGTCCTTCACTTCATGTTCCATTTCCTTTACACCTTGTAATAGGTCGTTTCCTTGCCAAGTTGTTACTCCAAGAGTTCTCCTAAACTCCTTACCTTGATGATTTTCTTGTCATGCCTTCTTTGCCCAATAATTTCCTTGATTTATTCCTTTATTCGAGATGGGAATCTCCTTCATCTCAGTGGTGTCTAAGGTAACGCGGATTTGTTTGGTTACTTTTCTTGGGCAATCCTCCTACAGTTGAGGTGCAAGGTCATATCATTTTTGAGAGATATAATTTTAGGAACTTGGAGTTCTTTATTAATGGAGAAATAGTACAATGTATTGGGGTCTTAGCCCTATTACAAAAAGTGGTTATGAAATAGATGGAGAGCTATGGGTTCTTGACAAGCATCCTCCTTGACAAGGTTATAAGCCCTTGATGGTGCTCCTGGCCTTAGGATTGGCTCCCTTCGTACTCAGGATTGTGACCTCAACATGTCCTAACATAATCTTCCCGGATACTTCCCACTAACGTTTCTTGGTTCTTTGGGACTTCTCGGGTATGGAAGAGCTTTTTAGGGTGATCTTCCTATGGGGACAGAGTGTTGGGTGGTGTTGGTAATGTCAATCCTAGTTTTCTTGGTTCTTCTCTTGGGAGCCATCTGAAAATTTTAAAATTTTCTCTTAGTTACTATGTTATATAGTCTTGATAATATATTTGATGAAACAAACTCCGATACTACTCAAGTTGAAATGCCCCGACTCTATTTGGTCGGATCCCTGGGAGCAACCTGCCACTCACTCGATTTATTAAGGGTTTTTTCCTTATTTAAACCGTGAGGAGTAAGGCATTCTCTAAACCTGTACCTTTCCTGGAATAACATTAATCAAAACAGCATAAAATTTGAACTTACATACATGTTTTGCAGGTTTAGCTAGCTGAAAGACTTTAGGTCAATTTTTCACTCGTTTTCCTGTAAAGGGGTAAAGAGAGGGGGTGAGTTCGACAATTTAGTGAATGGGTGTTTGAAATATGAATTTTAGAAAAATAGTTTGAATTGGAGTGTGTCAGACTCCTTATTTTCTTTAAAACCATTTCTTACTCAGTTTCTCAGTTTTCAAAACCATTATTCCTCATTAACCATAGTTGGTGTGTTTAACACTCAACACACGCCCTTCATCATGAAGGGATCACACATTCGCAGGGCAGCCCATCCACTGCACCCACTTGTGGCATTAGAGCGATTTTACCGGCCACCTATATAGAAATCCATCCACTTCTACCCTAGAAATGAGTGGATGTATGCGACATCCAACCCTCAATACTGAAAAGAAAAATTCATGTCCGTATGAGGACAGAGACCTCATCCTGACCCCATCCCGGCCTCATGCGCATGAAGCTGCATTGAGCTTCTCTAATTACTAGCACGACAAAATTCCCTTTATCTCTACCATGTCGTCCAATAGCCCTTATGATGCATCACTACCCCTCTTGGGCATCTTGATGGTAGTGAACCTCAGTGCATGCACAAAATAATAAATTTCCATATAAGCCATTTAATCTTTGGTGCCACTGGTCCAACGGCCATGACCCTCAACTCGACCTACAGCTGTTTGTCAAGACTGGTCCGTGGACCTGTCTTGTCGCACTACTGCTAGTCCATCGAGTATGTCAGTCCTGTCTTGGTACCATAGCCAAATCACATCATTCATTTAAAATTTTCATGGCTTAATCTCATGTTTGTTTATGATCTGCTGCTCATGCCAACTGGCTTTGGGCCCACTATACGAGATTTTCAAAACCGGGCATTTTAGCTCTTAAGTTCCAAAACCAAGGCCTCCGAACTATCTCAACTATTCTAGCTCCCATTAAGAAGGTCTCCCAAAATGTTTAAGTAGTGGAACACAGTCAGGAGAGAGCACTTCTGATAAAATAATCTTTTTATTCATCTATCTCACCAACCGGGTGTGATGATATCTCCACTTATAACTGGTAAACGGGTTTTCCACTTCCTTCGAGGAAGTCCATCATACCAATCAGGTATGATCTACTTACAACTGCTAAATAATTTTTCCGCATAGTTTTCACATCACCCCATCCACATGTGATGTTTAAAATTCCACTAAGTAGTGGTTTTTCATTTCCAGGTACTCATCATCCCAACCAGGTATGATGTGAAATTTCCCACTCACTCGATAATGTAGTAAATTCCTCTTAACCAGCTCTTTGCCTTCACGAGAGCTTATCCTTGCTAGCGTTCTCGGTACTTCGTCTTCCTACACGATATGAACATCATCGTTTATTATCCTTTAGCCTAATAGCATTCACTCATCACAAATGAATAAAATGCCCAAACTTTTAATTATTTGCATTTAGATCCCTAAAGTTCTTCTTTAACTTTAGGTCTCCAATGCCAATTTTTCCCCAAATTGAGTCCCAAAACTTCTAAAATTCACTTTGGGACCTCAATTTATTCAAAATTACAAAAAGGGGTTCAAGTTTCCCAAATTTTCAATTTGGTCCCCAACTTTTCAAAAATTACCATTTTGCCCCTACTTTACAAAAATGGCAAATTTGATACCAATAATTCCAAAAATCGACCAATTGGTCCTCCAACATCTTTTCCATGCCCAATTGGCCCTCAATTTTGGAAAATTGCACTTTAGTCCCTTGAATTTTTGAAATCCCCAATTTCCCCCAAAATTTCCCTTTTCATAATGGCCGAATTTGATTTTATCAAATTGACCAATCAAGCAAGGTTAATTATTAAAATTGAAGGTAAAATTGAGTTCTTACACTTCCACATGATTCAATGGAATTTTGAATCGGGTCATTTGGATCCGAATTGAGCTCAAACAGAGATTCGTTTGAAAACTAGACTTGGAGAGATAAAGCTTCGAAAGCTTATCGTCGTGGGTGCGGCGGTTCGAGCTTTCAATCTTGGCAGATAGATCTCATCTTCGGGTTCTTCCTAGGATAAAGAATCATATCAATTCATGCCGAATTGAGGGAGAATTTGGTCAGTGAAGTTTTGTTAGTTCTCTTTCTAACATTGATCGGAATTTACAAAGGGGAGCTAAATTGGCTTACTTTTCCGCTCTAATTCAGTTTTAGGAGGGCTGTGGAAGTGTTGGGAGAGCTTGGTTTGGCTTGAGAAGGGCTCTAATTGGCCATTTTTAGCTCGGCTAAAATAGGACAGCTTCGGTCCACTGGAGATGCTTCATTGTTCGATCACGCCGACATTTCTCCGATGACCCTTGAAGCAAATGAAGACTACCGTTGGGTAGCTAATTTCTCCCCAAATCTGATGAACCCAACCTCACTTCTTTGGCTAAGAAAAATGCCCAAGTCAGAGCTCTGGTTCGAGCTTCACCGAAAAATGGAGCAGTTGGGAGAGAGAGGAGTTTTGAGGTGTGAGGATGATTAATGAGGTGGGGCTCTTTATATATGAAGCTCGGGGACTTCTTGGCCGTCTGATTGGTGCCTTTATGGTGGTCATTCATTGCCTAAAACTCCCTGGCCGAAGACTTTTTATCTTCGCTGGCGCTACTCAATTTTTCGGTGAGTGAACAATGTTGTCGTATGAAGGAAGAAAATGACACTATTTCAAACTGGATTGAACCGGTCCAAACCGAGTTCAATGCTTAAACCAACCAGTTCATGCCCGATTTGACCAAGTTTTTCAAAATTAAAAATTTGAAAATTCATTTAAATTCATTGTCTATCCAATGATGGCTTCAATTCTCCAATTTGAATTTTCTAAGCCACCTAGAAAAAAGAATTTAGAAACAAGTTCAATAGTGGTTCAAACAAGTTCTCCCCTGACTGTGTGCAATTGCTTAAACTATTTGGGAGACCTTCTTGACGGGAGCTCGAATAGCTCTTATAGGCTGGGGGCCTCGGTTTTGGAACTTGAGGGCTAAAATGCCAAGTTTTTGAAAAATTCGAACAGTGGGCCATAGGCCAATGGACACGGGCAAGAGCTCGTAAAAGAACATGATATATATATATATATATATATATATGTGTGTGCCATTAAAACTTAATAAGTGAATTGTTTGGCCATGGTACCAAGGCAGGTCCGACATACTCAATCAACTAGTAGCAGTGCGGCATTACCGGTCTTCGGACCAATCAAGACAAATAGCTACAGGTTGAGTTGGAGGTCAGGACCGTTGGGACAAATGGAACCACATATTACATGGTAATTTAAGAAAACTTTGTTTGTGCATGCACATGAGTACGGGATCATCAAGACGCCCATGAGGGGTAGTGATGTGTCCTAAGGGCCATGGACGACCCGGTGAGTATAAGGGCAGATTGTCATTCCAGGTGTCTGTGCGAAATTTGGAGTAGCACAAAGCGCATGAGACCGGGGTGGGGACAAGATGAGGTCTCTGTCCTCATATGGACACGAAGAAGCGATTTCGGGATTGTGGGTCGGATGTCGCGTACATCCACTCATTCCCAGGGTAGAAGTGGTCGTACTTCTATCCGGGTGGCAGGAAAAGTCGCTCTGAAGCCACTAGCGGGTTCAGTAGTGATACTAACTTGCGAATGTGTGTAACCTTCATGATGAAGGATGTGTGTTGGGTGATGACACACCGATAACTAAGAAATAATGGAAAAATACGAATTTTTAAATTAAATGATTTTTGAAAACAAAGGAGTCCGGCACACTCCATATAAATGTTTTTCTTGAAAGTTAAAAGATTTGAATCCCATTCACTGAGTAGTTGTACTCACCCCCTCCCTTATACCCCTTTCAGGAAATCCCGGAAAGTCGAACCTTAAAGGACTTGTGCAATTAAACGCCTGCAAGATAGGTACAACTAATTTAAATTACTATACAGTTTTGATTTATGATATTCCTGGAAAAAGGTGCAGGTTAACGCCTTACTCTTTACGATTTATAATATAAGGGAAAACCCTTTAGTAAATCGGGAGAGTGGCGGGTTGATCACGGGGATCCGACCAAACTAGGTCGGAGCGTAACATCACCACCAGTATGAGCTAATACTCTTATGTACGATTGATTACCTTAAGGGCAAATACTTAACACCTCACAAGTAATAGAACTAGAGGATGAGAGCTTTGACATAAGAATGTGTACATAGAAAAATGTACAAATACCCATTTGATTGAAGGACTATGAAGATATCTTGTGGAAAGGATCAAATAATGTATGGTACGAGAGACAGTTCCCCAAGTAAATAAAAAAAGGTATAATGTGGAGGAGTATAGTAAATGTCTTCAAATAGTTAAGCATTAGTTGGAAATGATAGATTTTATATACCATTGGATAAATAGCATGATGAGTCGTGGTCATAAGGCAGAGGAACATCGTGAAACTATAAAGTATAATTTTTAGAGGGACGAATAAGAAAGACTTAATATTGGTACCAATAGAATAGGGAAGTACCAATGAAGAGGTGAACTACCTACTAAGGAAGGTAACATGAACATGTTATAATTAAATACGAGTGAACGACATCTAGCCTAAGGCTGCGGTGAGCATACTTGAAGAGGAAAATGATAACACAAACCATTGTGAATATTGGAAAATCCATCGGAGAGCAACCCAAGATGAGACACAATGGGGGAAACCCCATATACAACAAAGGTGCCCATAGTAGGGCATAACCTAATGCATGAGGAAGTCAAGTAGATTAAGGAATGTATGCAATTAAAATGACAAACCATTCACTAGGATTATGGATGTTTAATTAGTAAGGAAACTTTGGGACTTAAGTGTATAGATAAGGTCCGCCAAATATTTTTTAAATGAATTTTGGGAACAAACTACACTAGAGGGAGGATTTAGTAAAATATATGAAGTAAAGAGCGTGTGACTCAGTTTCTAATGTTAGAAATAAAGATTCGAATAACTTGCCCCAAAGGATGGAAGAAACCTATGATGTACGATTATAAGAAAATATTGAAATACATATGATTGTCAGAAACAAAACTCAACACACTCGACACGGGTCGATGTGATATCTTATAGAAGAAAAGTATGGTATAAAATCCTTATATAAGATGAAGAAGAATGTATAAAACTAATGGACAAAAGTAAGGATCATGGAAAGGTAAGTCCTAAGTTACAATGGAAATAGGACAAAGAGAGTGAATATGAAGTTTTTAGCATGTGTAGGTATATGCCATATCAATATAAGGCGAGAAATATTTTTAAAAAATTTTGAAATTATAAGTTTGATGAACTAAGTTAATTTCATAGAAATAAAAACTAACTCATTTGGAAATAATGGGGGATTGATTGAGTTTGAGTAGATAGGTATAATATACAACAAGGGATATGATGGAATAGTTGGAAACTTGACTAATATACCAAAGTATGGTAGGTAAAGAGTAAAAAATGTTCTTATGCTAATATATAATGTGAAATTGCCAAAAAAAAGAATATTCAATAAATGATAAATTGACAAAATATTGTTAAGAATGGGTAAAAAATAAATATATAATGTGAAGATAATTTTTCTAAAACACAAGAGATACAAATGAACAATGTTATAAGTAAAACAAGATGCCAAACAAATTTAAAAGAGTTTGAGCATTAAGGCTCACACATAATATAACACTATATTTTTTAATAGAAAATTTTGAATTAAAAATTAAATTAGAAATTAAATAATTATGTTAGATAATTTATTTTTATTTTTAAATTTTAAAATAATTCAAACAAAAATCTAATATTAATTATGAGGTAAATTAATTATTAACAAATGATTGGTTTTTATATAATAATAGAGTTTATATTGAATAATTTATAATATCTATTCATTAGAGTTATATAATAAACTTGTTCAAATGAAATGAAATGAACTATAAAATATGAATTATATAAACTAACCCAGAAATGAGTGGGTTGGATATTAAATAGACTAAATTCAATAAAGCCTAAGACTTAAACAAGAATTCCACTATGTACAAAATACTATGTGAAGTAAGCGGAGGCATAGTCTACCTTCAGCCACCAACAAATATACCGTAGATTCAATTCTACTAAGAGATATTTGCGACCGTTTATTTTACTTAGATTCATATATCTCATCTACAACTACAACTCAAAAGAAAGAGAGAACCCAAGATTGACTCGACCCGGAAGTCTGAACAATATGACGAGCCTAAGTTGCATATAAATAACAGGCCTACCACAGTAACTTACCATATATCTATTTACTTTCAGGTTCATGAAATTTATTTGGGAGAATGTAGTGTTATACTAGTTAATGCATATAAATATACATTAATAAGTATATAATATAGTGTTATAACCCTTCACCCAACCACTAAAATATTGTATATTTTAATATGATAATTTATTGCCAAATTTAATTTTATATTCATCATATTTCTCATATTTCTTTTCGATAGTGCAACTCTACTGTAATAAAAATAATATTTCATTTAAAATATATGATTAATTTTGAAATATTGAAAAATAATTAACCATAACACTAATATGTCCCATATGGCCAATATTTTTTATCACTTCCGGACACAAAGAAGGGATTTTTGGAGATATCAACCAAAGGCGGAGGCCCCGCGGCAGAAGCACTGTTGTTTTGTAAGATTCGGTGAACTGATGAGAAAAATCATGTATGTCTGGCATTTTGACACCTTTATTTTGCTTTATTTTATATTAGGCTCTAAACTTAACTATGTTACATTGATTTTCATAGATAAACAAGGAAAGAAAATTTTCAAAGATATTTCAGCAGTTTCTTCATTGCACAGCTTCCATTATTATACACAGGACACGTCCATTAAAGTGACAAATTGAAAAGGAATTGCAGAAACACGGACAAGGCATACCCATCATTTATTGGAAGTACATAGAGTACCTCAACACACACAACGTAGAAGATATGGAAATTGGGAACAGCATCCATCCATATTCACAGGACGAACTTCTTTCATGTTGATGATGCAACAGCGTAGGAGTCGATATCTTGGGTCATATTGACGAAGATATCCATGTAGTTGTTGGGAATTGGCATATCCTCTTTTACCCGCTCGTACTCTATGGCTAGCTTGGCGACGCAGCCCTTGGTCTTAGGGACGAGCTTACATACGGGTCTGTACACCTTGTACTCATCATAAATATCTCCCTCTATGCCATGGATGGTAAAAGTCATGTTCTCGTCATCGAACTCCACCTTCTCCTTCAGAACTCCCGATTTCCCGTCTATATCATAAATATAATTGTGCAATAATTGTTGCATGATTATAATTCATTTTTTAAGATTGATATCCCCAATTTTCGAGAAAATGAAAAAATATATTGATATTTGCATCACCATGGACTATTTACTAATCTAACATGCTTTTAAAGAAACTTCTTGAGAGCCTATAATAGTTTAGGAAGCCATGCGTACCGATAGTGTAGTTCCATATCTTGATGGCGCCATTGGTGTCCCAGTCACCTTCGTGAAGGGCAATGGCCTGGATGTTTTGGGATGTAGCCGTAGGGATCTGATGGGAGTTGGTCCTCCACATCTTGTAATACTGCTCTGCACTGGATTTCAAGTCAATATCCTTCTGCAACTTCCCATATAGTGCCTCAGGAGATGCCATCGTTGATCGTCCACTCAAACACTTAGATATGATCTTACTACTTACTAATATGGAGCTCCCATTTATACAACTTTGTAATTGATTTTTCATATATTTATTGCAGGTGGCCCCACCATAAAGAACCCTAGTAATAGCTGAATAATTTATAGTTTCTTGTGCCTACATTTCAAATTAAACTTTAAACCACCAAACTTTTGTATGACTTAACCTATATTCAATGCTAAATGTAACTTGAGCAAAAAAAATGCTAAATGTAACCGCGATTAAAAATTCAATGACCTTGCATGGCAACTCTAATCATCATTTTTTTTATTGTACTTACTTATTATATATTGAATTTACCTTCTATTTTAGTGTAATAATTGATTATATATTCAATAAAAGGAAAATGATTATGCATATAAGATTTACATCTATTTACATCTTAAAAATTATTAATTTTAATTAAATATAAATATAATCTTTTATTATATTTATATTATTTAATATAATATTCCCTATTTATTAATTATCGAAATTCAACTTTTATTATGATAAAAGCGGAATTCGATTTGAGATATTAACCATAATAATCGTAAATTTTTAGAAATAATCTAATATAATATTAAAAATTATAAGTATCAAATAGAATAATACCACTTGTGTTATTAACCAGAATAATTATAAATTTTTAGAAATAGTTTAATATGATATTAAAAATTATAAGTATAAAGTATATAAATGTGAGAATAAAGATGAATATATATAAATTAATTAAAATAAAGAATTATTATAATTATATAAAATTAATAAATTTATATATATTACTAATAATAATTTTAAAATTAAAATACTAAGGGAGATGGTAGTTGAGATGTTAGTGTCCTACCTACATATAAAGTGAGGGAGGAAGTTATAGACCTTCTCACCTAATTCTCAGTGCCACACCTCATCTTCTCACGTAGGAATATGGGTTGTAATTCTCAGTGCGACACCTTATCTTCTCACGTAGGAATATGGGTTGTAATGAAATTAATATTAAACAAGCTCTCAATATCTTATTCATGAGAAATGAAAATGAGGAAATTTACAAGTGAGAAATATAAATAATTAGATCAAATCAGTTCATGCCATAAATTTAAAAAGAAATTAAAAGAGATATGTAAATAATAAAAAGAGGATTATTAGCTCTAAACTCAAGTAAATTTGATAAAATATTTTTGAAAAATTAAATTAGATAAAAAAATTAGTTGAATTAAAAATGAATTCATAAAAAAAAGTAAAAAAATTGGTCGAATTGACAAAAAAAACTTACTAAAAACCGATCTGACACATTTTTTAACTAGGCCGACGAGTGTGACATATGCACGAGTGTCATTCACTCTGCCGGAGAGACAACCTAACTTCCTTAGTTAACACAAGTTTCCCCAACCGAAAAATTGTAACCAGAGCTCCGAGAAAAATAAATACATGCATGACTATATGACCTAAGTCGACATGGAATAGATTTAAGTGAAAAGATCCGATTTTTAAGAGTAACTAAAATAATAAAAAAGGAAAAATTTTAAATTAAATCAATAGTAAATGAGAAATTGAAATTAAAAAAAATGATTGAGTAAATAAAAGTAAACTAGTTAATTGAGATCAAAACGATGGAATCAACTAATAAAAATAAAATTTTTCAATTTTTAAAAGTAACAAATTTAGTTAGGATATGGATATTTTTTATGTCAAATTATAGAAATTTGAATAAATAAATTTTAAAAATTTGAATTCAGCTGAAAAAGATTAAATTTGTCGAATAGCTGAGAAATTTACTAGAAACCAGTTCACTAAAGTTTGAATCGTTGACATGCCACGTCAGACGCACACACGCATGTTGTCTCCTTCACCTGTTTTTAACTCGACTCGCGATCAGAATCCGTGAAAAAACTCATAAATAACCCAATTGTGGGGCAATTTCCACACAAAGTTTCCCGTAAGAAATGTGAAGTCTTATATTGTCTTCCATGGACATGGATGAATAAACAACTCAGTCCCTAACCTCCCTATATATATGTTGGTCATATTCTTATCGGAAAATCATCATAATTCTTTCAGAAATTTCGAAGGGTCAGTTTTATCATCTGATCACCAAGCTTAAATCTGTTCGTTCACCATTTTATAGAGATTTTCATTTTATCATTTGACCACTAAGCTTAACCAAATAGGTGTAATTAGAACCGAGAGAGAGTAAACTTTCAATCTCCATCCACTTTTAATCCCCATCACTCTCGACTATCGACTTTATCATGCCCAACCCAATTTCCCAGGCCGGGGAATAATGACAATCTACCACGTCCCCTCGATGATACAATGGTGAGCTTCATAATAAATACTTAAAAATCAGTAAAAAATATTTTTTTTATAAAACAAGTTGTGTCCCTAAAACTTTACATGATATCCATTGAATATAGTAACTAGTAATTATACAAATTAGTCTTACGTGTGGGTGAGGTTATAACTTAGAGACACAACATAGCTTACTATATGGTCTTTACACGATTTCGTTATTAAGGCCTAATCACATTTTTACTTATTCACAAGTAATTAGTTCATTGTTTTTAATATATTATCATGCATTAATTTAAAATAATCATCCATAGAGTTCACACACATGTGACTCTAGGGCATGAGCGGTAATGTGTGTACGTATTTCACACTCGTGGGGTCATCCCAGATAACCTTCTCCTATACACCGTCATTGATAGAACTCATACCATCACGACATCACACATGGTGACCTTGTCATCGTATCTATTGAGATCTCACACATGAGTATATTAGGGCTATGAGAGGTAATGTGTGTTGTATAACCACACTCACTTGGAATATTCATAATGAATCATCCCCCTCATACGAATGTCGATGATGTGTCACTAACATCCTAGATCATAAATGATACATGAACCCCCACCATAAACATCCCTCAGCTATCTCTATTCCCTTATATTGTCGCTTCTAGTCCTCCCTATACACTCGAGATCACCTCTATATAAGGTGTCATGTCAGTCTCATAACATGTCCACCAAATCATAATGCACCTATGATCTTATAATAAAATAATCATTCCTATATAGGCGTACGATATCCTATATGCCCAACATCAATACTCATGTTCTTTAGCAATATATATTAATGTAGACAAATAATAATGTTTCTTAATATTCCTAGGGTTCAATACATTAGCTGATTGACCCTCATTTGTTGTTTTCACATTTAGAAATCCATATCATGCAAGTATCCATTTGGAATTCAACGTTCTAATATTAGGTCCACTTATCTATTTTCGGCTAGTTCGCCCTACTCGTGAGATCTAGTCCCATTCTTATATCTATGAAACTTGTATAAAACCATGATCGAGTCCAATTGGACTCGCCGTCTATAAACCCACTCACCCAAGTATTAGGACATGTGTTCATTCCAATTTAGTTCCTCGAGTCTCTGACCGATGTCTCCCATGTGACCAAATGCCGAAGTATAATCTACAATTACTTAAGTAGGTAACACATGATCATATTTGATTCTAAATGGTTTTTCATGATACCGTCCTGTAATTTCCCAAAATTACGATTTTGTCCCTTGGGTCGGTTTTACTCAAATCTCATGCTTGAAACATGTTTATCTGACTCTCACCAAGTCCCTAACATTTTCCTTCTATTTATAGATTTTCTTCATCCCATGGTCCTAAGCCCTTTTCCACTTTTTTAGACGAAGGTCTTCATACTCTCTATTCATTGCATTTTAATCCCTAACTTTTCTAAAATTACATTTTAGTCCTCCCACTTTCTATTTACTCTTTTTAGACATAGATTTCGGTAAAACCTATTTTTCTTAGGTCCTCAAACATTTCTTAGCTTCGTAAGTGCTCACTAACATCTCACATATTTCATTTTAGTCCTCTAATTCTTACAATTACACTTTAGTCCTTTAAACTTTCCAAAGAGTTACACTTTGGTCCTTATCTTATTTTAAGTTATCATTTCATATTTATAAACTTTTCCATCTTTCTTGTAGATTCATATAATTCTATTACACCACATTTGGGTCCATATTTTTATGAAAATTAGAGTTAGGTCCATAAACATTCCAAAAATTTCATTTGATCCTCATCATCTTCCCTAAGTCCCCACGGTCACTCATTAGCCATTCGCCATCAGAAAAGTGCAATTTTGGCCACGATCTGATGCTCTATTTAACATAATCACAAAATCAAGTTTTGCCTAAAAACTCACCAGAGTGGAAGCAACAAGGATTGAGGGATGTAGGGTTATGTAGCCGACTCTCCCAAAATCAGATGTTCGATCCGACCTCCCTATATAAGGATATGGATATGGCAAGAGGATCTTCATCAAACTAGCTTAGAGAATAAACCACCCCCATCCCGATCTTTATAAGGGCTAATTAAATTCAAATGGAGTCGTTCTTGAGCTCAAATGAAGGAAATTCAACAAGGAATTTTTAGAAATTTACTTTAGGCTAAGAACCAGTTGAATTAGAGGTAAACCAACCAAGTAAATACCAAAATTGGTTGAATCGGTTAACTACACTGTAAACCCCGTCCCTTGAAGTTAAGGAAAACTAAAAAGAACTGATCAACCCAAGTGAGAAAACCAAACTAGTTCACGAATCCTAACCGTTAGAGAAAGGGTAAATTGGGAAATTTACAACTTCTAAGTGATCCAAAGAGTCATGAAAATCTTGGAAAAGGACTTTGGAATAATTTGGAAGAGAATCAGAGCGATTCAGGTGAACCAGATCTGAACTAGATTGAACTAGTTTGGACTAGTGTGAACCATCATTGAACCGAATGTTAAATTCATTTTTCTAGGTGGCTTAAAATACTCAAATTGGAGAATTGAAGCCACCATTGGATAGAGAATGAATTTAGAAATTTTTAATTATGAAAAACTCGGTCGAATCGGGCCTGAACTGGTCAATTTAAGCATTGAATCTAGTTCGGACTGGTCCGGTACGGTTCAGAATAGTGTTGTCTTCTTCCTTGAGACGACGGCATTGTTCACTCGCTAGAAAAATGAACAGCGTCAGTGAAAAGGAAACGTTTCCATTCAGGACATTTCAGGCCATCAATGAGCACCATTAAGTTGCCAAATAGACAACCGGAGAGTCCCCAAGCTCCCTATATAAAGAGCTCATCAGCATTCACTCTCCTCACACATGAAAACTCCACTCTCTCTCAACTACTCCATTTTTTGTCGAAGCTTGAACTAGAGCTCTGACATCAAGGCTTTTTTGAACCTTAGAAGGCGAGGTCAGTTTCCTTAGATTCGGGGAGAAGTCAGCTACACGATGGTAGTCTGCATTTAATCCAAGGACTGCCGGAGAAGCGCCTACGTAATCAAATAATGAAGTAGTTCCGACGGACCGAAGCTGGCCTGTTTTAGCCGAGCTGAAATTGGCCGAATTCAGTCCTCCTTAGGCTAAACCAAGCTCTTCCAACACTCCCATAACCCTCACAAGATCGAATTAGAGTAAAAAGATAAGCCAATTCGGCTCCTCTCTATAATTTTTTGATTAACATTATAGAGAGAAATAGTGAAACTTCACTAACCAAATTCTCACTTAATTCAACATGAATTGTTGTAATTCTTGATCCTAGGAGAAACCTCAAGATGAGAGCTACCTACACCGATCAAAATCTCGGACCGTCGCACCTCCAACGGAAAGCTTTCAAAGTTTTCTATCTCTACGCCCAGTTTTCCGGTAAAGCTCCGTTTGAGCTCATTTCGGTGTCAATTCTTGCGATTCAAAGCTCAATTGAATCTTATGGATGTGTAGGAACTCAATTATATCTTCAATCTCAAAACTTAACCTCGATTGAATGGTTAATTTGATGAAATCAAATTCGACCAATTTAAAAGGGGGAAATTGGAGGAAATACTTGGAGGAAATTGGGGATTTTGAAAATTTAAGGAACTAAATTGCAATTTCCTAAAATTGAGGGCCAATTGGCCATGAAAAGATGTTGGAGGATCAATTGGTTAATTTTTTAAAAATAATTTGGGTCAAATTGCCATTTTTGTAAAGTAGGGGCAAAATGGTAATTTTTGAAAATTTGGGGGACCAAATTAGAAATTTAGAAAACTAGAACCCCTTAAATGATTTTGAATAAATTGAGGACCCAAAGTAAATTTTTAGACATTTTGGGACTCAATTTGGGGAAAAGTTAGCATTAGGGACCTAAACTCAAGGAAAAATAACTTTAGGGACCTAAATGCAATTAACTAAAAAGTTTGGGCATTTTCTTTCATACGTGAGAAATAAAGGCTATCATGCAAATATTAATAGATAAGGATGTCCTAATCGTATATGGACATGAAAGACCGGAACGCCAGCAAGGATAAGATAGCGTGGATGCAAAACCCAACTAAGAAGGAATACACTGCGAATATCGGGTGAGTGGGTTAATTTACATCATACCCGGTTGGGATAATGAGCACATCGAAAATGAAAAACCACTACTATGTGAAATTTTGACATCACACCTGGTTGGAGTGATGTGAGGAATACACAAAAAAACTATTTATCGGTTGTAAGTAGATCATACCCGGTTGATATGATGATCTTCCTAGAAGGAAGAAGAAAACTCGCTTGTCAATTGTAAGCGGAGATATCATCACACTCGGTTAGTGTGATGAGTGGAAATATTATTTTGTCATAAGTGTTCTCCCTTGACTGTGTGCCAATGCTTAAAAATATTGGGAGACCTTCTTAACAAGATCTAGAATAGCTTAGATAGGCCAGATGCCTCGGTTTTGGAACTTAAGGGCTAAAATGTCCAGTTTTGGAAAATCACATGTAGTGGGCCCAAGGCCAGTTGGCACGAGCAAAAGCTCGTAAACAAATATGAAGGATATAGGAGTGCAAAAGAAGTTAAGTCAATTTGGGATAAGACAAAGAGGAAGGAAAGAGGAAATAAGTATGGTAGAAAGTAAACCCACAGGAATAATACAAGTGCCTGGAAGGAGTCGGTTAGAGGTAGGACACAAATTATGAGAAACTCAACAATGACCATGAGACTTCATGAAGGAAGGATGCAGAATGAAATGGAATAGAGGATAAGGAAGAATCTAGGGTATATAACCATACTGATGTCAGAAAAGTATAAGAAAATAATAGAGGAAAAACTTTCAAGAAGCATTAGGGAGGTTGAACGTGAAACTCCCAAGATAGGAAATCCTTGGAAAGAAGGATAAAAATAGTAAGAGCGACTACAAAAGTAGAAAATCCCCAGCTAAGGTAACCAATAGATGAACCATAAAAAATAGAATTGGAATAAGAACCTCATTAAAAGACATAGGTGGATAAAGATGTACCGGGATGGCCAAGGGTGACCTTGATGCGAACCCCGCCAATATACTAACGACACCCTACACCAAATATGGAATAGACCCCAAGACTTTCACGACGCAAGTAAAAAGAATGGAATATACCTTGTTTGGTTGAGAAAACAAGGTATGGATAGAAGTAGACGCCACACCAAATACCTCTAAGAAGAGCTCCTAGAAAACCCTGGTGATAAGTCTGATTGCTTAAATGCCACAAGTAAAAACCTGATAAGTTCAAAAGTTCTCTCAAAAGAGAAACAAGACATAAGCCTCATAATAAAATTGAAATCAAAGATCTGTTAACAATTGTATAAATTTAGCTTTTTATAGGCACTTGAGAATATTAGTAATTATCTAAATAAGGAAATAAAATATTGGGGTTGACATGCCAACCATATAGAAAATATTGCTAATATAGAAATATATTGTTTCTTAATTTAATCTTCTAGAAGATTTATGATAAATCTCTCACTTTAAATTCAAATTTGAAATTCAAATCTGAATTATCTTCTTGAGATCTTATTGGGGTTTTCTTTTGGGCTTGAGATCTTATTAGGCTCTTCTTTTGGGCTTGAGATCTTATTGGGCTCTTTCTTCGGGCTTTAGATCTTATTGGACTCTTCCTTTGGGCTTCCACTTGGGTTTCTTCAATTGCTCCAATTAGTCCATTTAATGCTTCTTCAAATCTTTGGGCCCTTAACTTGTGAATCACAGCGTGCCCAATTTGATTCATATCAGACCTACTCTCAAAGAGCAGAGAAACCAAATAAGGATTTCAGATGAACCCAATTGAAGGAAATAACTCGTAACAACAAGATAATGCGAGAGAATAAACGACACCCTAAGATGGACAGGGAAGTAGTGAGACTATGCCCTAAAAAAGGGAAATGAACTAGACATTAAGTACAAGAAGACTCAAGAGACGACGACCTCAGGATCACTTGATAGAGAGAATGATAGGATTGAGGCAGTTAATGAACGAACCCTTGTGAAGGTCAATACTCTAGTTAAGAAGGGAGAGGTGGAAATGCTAAAAATATTTGGGGAAGAGAGGATGAAGGAAAACCTTAAAGGGATTAATGGCTGTGACGGAAGTAACGATCAAAAGCCATGAGAATGCTAAGCAAAGTCTCCTGTAGGATGATCAAAAGATCGTAAAACCATGAAAATGTGAAATACACCTAAAATAAATAGATGGATACTGTGAACAAGTGAGAAGGAAGATAAGGTAAACAAGAGGTACATGTAAGATTTCAAGAGCAATGGGAAGCAAGATCAAATGTCATCAAAGAAGGTCATTTTAATGTTAGATGTTTTCAATGGCAAAATTTGAAGAGAATTTAGGGATAAAGGAGTATAAATCCTACCAAGGAAGGAAGCATTTGAAGGAAATACTTGTCCCAACCAAGAAGTAATGAAACCAACAGAAGTGGAAAAGAAGATAAGATCATGAATAATTTGCCGATGGAGGTAGAAAGATCAAGTACAAAGGAAAGTTACTCAAGAGGACCCAAGGAGTAAGATAAGTCCAAGTAACATGTTAGTAGGAAAACAACATCAAAAGTTGTCGTGCGAGTATGAAAGGGGTGGACTACCTGTAAAAGAGGAAACAAAGGAAAGCACACCTAAGAACCCTTGGAAAAGTAAACCCTTCAATTAAGAAGTGATTAAAGTAAAAGATCACTAACATCAAAACTGGTGGTGGTCAACACTCAATTGATAGAGCATAAAGAGAGGACGACTAGACATAGTGTGGAGTACACGGAATGAGACCGATAATCGGAAGTGTCTTAAGTAAAGAATAAGGGAAGATACTAAAATTTTAGTTAGATAATGATTTAAAAGGGCAAATACCCTAATATAGAAAGGGGTATGAAGAAAGGAAGGAATGAAACCTTCAAAGAAATTATAAGAAGGTTGAGCATATAGTTCCTAAGGTGAACATCTCTACTGTGAGGGACATAGTAAATAACAGAAACCATAATAAGATGACATTTCCAAACAAGTAATCGACACTTAGACTGAAGGAAACTAACTTGAAAACATGAATCGTGAAATGATCACGTACTAGTAAGAGTGGATTAAGAGAAAGGAAAGTCCTTGAGAAAAGGATGACACTGAAAATGAGGAAGGACATAAGAAGGGTAAAAAACTCGATAAAATGAGCTGACACGAAAACTTATGAAAGCAAGTACATAGCATCCGAAAGGACACCGAGCTAAGGGTTTTAACGAGAAAGGAAGTGACTACACACATGAACGATTGGAGATCTTGGAACTCCCAATCCTAAAATCCTGAGTAAAGAACCTAAGGGAAATAATTTTACTTTAAGTAAAGAAAGATATGAATATAAGGATATACCCCTAACTTCCAAGTAAGGTATACTTAGCTAGGATAAGCTCCATGGAATGAGTAAGCAATGGAAAGGAAAAGAAAATCCTTAAAGTGTGTGTTATAAAAGGGGTTAAGTGAAAATAACCAAAATGGTTGTATGTCAATAAACTTCAAGTTGACATCAAGGGAAGTTATTTCCAATGCAAAGGATGTTGAATAAGTTTTGGGGACAAAACTCCTAAAAGGAGGGGAGAGTTGTAAACCCCGTCCCTTGAAGTTAAGGAAAATCGGGAAAGAACTGATCAACCCAAGTGAGAAAACGGAACTAGTTCACGGATCCCAACCATTAGAGAAAGGGCAAATTGGAAAATTTATAACTTCCAAGTGACCCAAAGACTCATGAAAACCTTGGAAAAGGACTTTGGAATAATTTGGGAGAGAAATCCAAATCGGTTCAGGTGAACCGGATTGAACCATCATTGAACCAGATGCTAAATTTATTTTTCTAAGTGGCTTAAAATATTCAAATTGGAGAATTGAATCCACCATTGGACAAAGAATGAATTTAGAAAATTTTAATTTTGAAAAACTCGGCCGAATCGGGCCTGAACTAGTCGGTTTAAGCATTAAACCCGGTTCAAAACAGTGTCATCTTCTTCCTTCATACGACGACACTATTCACTCGCCGGAAAAATAAATAGCATCGGTGGAAAGGAAACGTTTCCATTCAAGACATTTCATTCCATCAATGAGCACCATTAAGGTGCCAAACGGATGGCCAGAGAGTCCCCGAGCTCCCTATATAAAGATCTACTCTCCATTCATTCTCCTCACACATGAAAACTCCACTCTCTCTCAACTACTTCATTTTTTGTCGAAGCTTGAACCATTGCTCAAACATCAAGGTTTTTCTGAGCCTTAAAAGGTGAGGTCGAGTTCCTTAGATTCGAGGAGAAGTCAGCTACCTGACAGTAGTCTGCATTTGATTCGAGGACCGCCGGAGAAGCGCTTACGTAATCAAATAGTGAAGCAGCTCCGACGGACCGAAGCTGCCCTATTTCGGCCGATATGAAATCGGCCAAATTCAACCCTCCTCAGGCCAAACCAAGCTCTCCCAACACTCTCATAGCCCTCACACGACTGAATTAGAGCGGAAATGTAAGCCAATTCGGCTCCCCTTTGTAATTTCCAATCAGCGTTAGACAGAGAAACAATGAAATTTCACTAACCAAATTCTAACTCAATTCGACATGAATTGTTGCAATTCTTTATCCTAGGAGGAACTTCATGATGAGAGCTACTTGCCTCGATCAAAAGCTCGGACCGCTGCACCTCCAACGATACGCTTTCAAAGCTTTCTCTCTCTACTCCCAGTTTTCCGGAGAAGCTCTATTTGAGCTAGTTTCGGCTTCAATTCATGCGATTAAAAGCTCCATTGGATCGTATGGATGTGTAGGAACTCAATTAAACCTTCAAGAAGAAAGAGATACCATCTATACCCAAATAAAAATGGATGTTTTCATAAGGAAGCCATGGAAAGCTTTCCACAAATTTAGATTTGGTAGTAGAAGGATCGAATTGTATCCGAGGAACAAGGGGTACAAAAAAGTAATAAGAGAGGTGCACATACCAATCAATTGTATCTGTCGTATTCTTGAATTTGGAATGAAAAGAAGAGTAATGCTTCCTAGCACAATTAACCTCGATTGAATGGTTAATTTGATGAAATCAAATTCAGCCAATTTGAAAGGGGAAAATTGGGGATTTTGAAAAATTGAGGGACCAAATTGTAATTTCCAAAAATTGAGTTTCAATTGGCCATGAAAAGGATGTTGGAGGACTAATTGGTCATTTTTTAAAAATAATTGGGGTCAAATTGCCATTTTTGTAAAGTATGGGCAAAATGGTAATTTTTTGAAAAGTTGTGGACCAAATTGGAAATTTGGAAAACTTGAACCCTTAAATGATTTTGAGTAAATTGAGGACCCAAATTAAAGTTTTAAAAGTTTTGGGATAAATTTTGGTTAAAATTTAGCATTATAGACCTAAACTTAAGGAAAAAGAACTTTAGGGACCTAAATACAATTAACTGAAAAGTTTGGGCATTTTCTTTCATACATGAGAAATGAAGGCTATCATGCCAAATATTAATAAATAAGGAGGTCCAAATCGTGTAGGGACTCGAAGGACTGGAATGCCAGCAATGATAAGCTAGCGTGAAAGCAAAACCCGACTAAGAAGGAATACACTACGAATATCGGGTGATTGAGTTAATTCACATCATACCCGATTGGGATGATGAGCACATCGGAAATGAAAAACCATTACTATGTGGAATTTTGACATCACACCTGGTAGGAGTGATGTGAGGACTACGCTAAAAAACTACTTAGTAGTTGTAAGTAGAATATACTCGATTGGTATGATGATTTTCCTAGAAGGAAGAAGAAAACCTGCTTGTCGGTTGTAAGTGAAGATGTTATCACACCCGGTTGGTGTGATGAGTGAAAGATTATTTTGTTAGAAGTGTTCTCCCATGACTGTGTGCCAATGCTCAAAAATTTTGGGAGACCTTCTTGATGAGAGCTAGAATAACTCAAATAGGCCAGAGGCCTCAGTTTTGGAACTTGAGGGCTAAAATGCCCGGTTTTGGAAAATCATGTACAGTGGGGCCCAAGGCCAATTGGCACAAGCAGGATCTTGTAAGCAAATATGATTTTTAAAACATGAAAATTCTTAATGAATGAATTGTGTGATCTCGCCATGGTACCAAGACAGGACCGACATACTCGATGGGCTGGCAGTAGTGCGATAGGACCAGGTCGATGTACCGATCTAGACAAATAGCTATAGGTCGAGTTGAGGGTCGGGGCCATTGGACCAGTGGCACCAAAGATAAATGGCTTTGTGGAAAACTTTTGTTTGTGCATGCACTTGAGGTTCAGAACCATCAAGATGCCCAAGATAGGATGCGTCCTAGGGGTTACTATATGACATGGTGGAGACAAGGGCAGTTTGTTGTGTCAGTAATCAGGGAATCTCAACATAGCTTCATGCGCATGAGACCGGGGTGGGGTCGGGATGAGGTCGCTATCCTCATACGAACATGGAGTTGATTTCGGGTTTGAGGGTCGGATGTTGTGAACATCTACTCATTCCCAAGGTAGGTGTGGATGGACTTCTATCTATGCAGCCGGTAAAGTTGCTCTGATGCCACAAATGGGTGCAATGGACGGGCTACCCTATGAATGTGTGATCCTCTTCCTGATGAAGGGTGTGTGTTGATTGTTAAACACACTTGATGTGGAAAAGAGGAAAATGGTTTGAAAAATCGAGAATTTAAGGAAAGAATATTTTTGAAAGAAATAAGGAGACTGACACACTCCAAATTAAAACTATTCTTTTATGAAAATACATTACCAACATCCATTGACTGAATTGTAGAAACTTACCCCTCTTTTCTATCCCTTTTCAAGATTAAGGAAAATGACAGAAAAACACCTGGACCTACCTTTTGTTAAGTATGCTTAAAAGTTTTTGAAGCTTGCATTATTATTGATTTATGTTATTCCAGGGAACAAGGTTAAATTACGCCTCGCTCCTCTTGATTCAAAGAAAGAGTATACCCCTCTTAAACCACGGGAGCGGCGGGTTGATCACGGGGATCCGACCGAACCAGATCGGTGCGCGGCATACACGGTGAACTGGTCAGCCACCACATTAGGTACATGTACGCGCAGGGCACGAGGCATGGTGATGAGTGGAGCATGCGACGTAGAGATCCACGTGTTTGTCATCTTCTCCACCTGAACTCCTAACCCAAATCAAATAAATACTCAATAATAACTAGGTTGTCAGAAAATTTTCTGTAGAGTGTTTCCCCCAAGAAAATTAAATAAAAAGTAGGGTTTACGGAGTCCCACATGTCAGCTATTGATATGGCCAAGTAGACAATTTTGTCCTCGACCTCCCTATATAAGGGTCGACCCTCCTTTCACCAGAGAATCACCAAAAATCTCTCTTAAAGCAAGGCACCTCCAGTTTTCAGTGACCATCAAACTAGACATTCTCGTTTTCACTTCCAGTCGCCAAGTTTAGTAATCTAGGTGTCCTTATAATTGGAAAAAAAATCCGCTTTCGAGCATACCCCTCTCGGCCACCAATGCTCCCTCTCCCGACGATAAACTAATGGAATAGAAACCTTCCTCTGTCAACCAAAAATAATGCAAGAGCTTTTAGGGCCCATCATGACCTCTTAGATGACCAACTACAACTAAATCATTTATTCTTGAGAACACTCTCAGTCCCCTCTAGACAACCCCATCGGTCGTTTGGGCGAAAGGTGTGCCTTGTGACCATGAAAATTCTGAGAAACTCTGTTGATCCACTATTTTTGGCATTGCTATGAAAATCAGACATTTTAGGTAGCTCTGACCATTGGAGAACTAGATCCAGGTGTCCAAAGACTCATGGTAGAGTTAATTATATGACCCTAGTGGCCTCAAACATTGCCACATCATCTTCGATGAATTTCCTGCAAAAACTCGATTATGTGTTTAAGTTGCAGAGAACGTCTGATTAGGGCCAAGATGACATTATTCCAGCCACGACAGGTCAAAGAGTGACCGTGGGGACTTAGGGAACATGATGAAGGATATAAATATGATTTTTGAAAAGTCATTAAAGTCTAAAGAAATAAAAGTTTAGGGATCAAAATGAAATTTTGGAATGTTTAGGGACCCACTTGTAATTTTCATAAAAATAGGAACCCAAATGAGATTCAGTAGAAGTATATGGACTTAGAGGAAAGTTGGAAAGGTTTACAGATTTGACATAATTGCTTAAAATGAGCTAAGGACCAAAGTGTAACTCTTTGAAAAGTTTAAGGGGCTAAAGTGGAACTTTTAAGAGTTAGAGGACTAAAATGATATATTTGAGAGCTTATAGACCAATTATGAAGTTAACAAATATTTGAGGACCTAAGGAAATTAGGTTTTACTGAAATTCAAGTAAAAAATGGGTAAATAGAAACTAGGAGGACAAAAATGTAAGTTTAGAAAAGTTAGGAACTAATATGCAATAAATGGAAAATATGAGGACCTTAGTGGAAAAGGCATCAAAAAGCTTAGGACTATGGGAAGAAAAGACCTAGAAATAGAACTAAAATATTGGAGACTTAGGACATACGAGTGAGTTTCGGATAAATGAGTTTCAAACATGAGATTTGAGCAAACCCAACCCAAAGTGAAAAACCATAAATTTAGAAAATTATAGGATGATGCCATGGAATACCATTTAGAACCAAACATAATCATAAGTTACCTACTTATGTAATTGTAGCCTATAATTCTGCACTTGTTCACATGAGAGACATTTGTTAGAGACTCTAGGAACTAAACTAGAATGAACACATACCTAAATACCTGGATGAGTGGATTTATAGATGATGAGCACTATTGAACCGATCGTGGTACTTTACCAAGTTTTTCTTAAGTTAATAATAATAATAGAAGAGTGATGTAACACTGGGATATTTGGACCGTAAATTTCAATGAAAAAATGTAAAATAAATTAGAGTTAAGTTGAAACTCAATTTAGTTGATTAATAAATTCACTATAAATTGGATTAAAACTATTTGATTTATTTTTTAATATCCAATTGAACCAGAATAACTAAATTGGGGGTCGAGTTAGATTTTTGGATATTGAATTAATTTAAATAATTTATAAATAAATATTTAAATAAATAAATATATGTGGGCTTATTTGCATTTTTACAAATGCTTATATTAATTAAGCCTTAAACATCAAGCCCAAATAAGTGGGTTGAATATATGTCTCATACAAGGGTGGACTTTCCCTTTAAAGGACCCAAATTAAGAAAACCCATTGAACCTAAAGACAAATGGAGCACGACCTTACATTAGGTTTACTCAAACTAAAAGTAAAACCTTACAATATGAGTTTGCAGCATGACATAAGGACGCTAGAACATGCTATAGGACACATGGTCCCTAAATGAGAAGTTCAATGCCGTAAAAGTTAAAATTCAAAGTCAAGTAAAGGGAACCCCACCCATCCCACCCATTGCATTCTATCCTGCCATCAACCACATTCAAAACGTCCATTAGTTGTATATGATTGTATTATCATTATACAATCTAAGGAAAACCATGCATACAACTTAGAAAGGAATCTAAACAAAAGCACAATAAGAAAAATTTTAAAAAAGCTGTAAGAAAGGCCTTACACATGAGACGGACATGTGTGAAGGGCAGGATGTAAACTCCATTTCCAATAATAAGGAATCCAGAATTGGAAACTGAAAAATTTATAGTAAAAACAAGTTTATAAAGAACCAAAATTTGTAATTAAAAGTAAAAACATAGATTTGAAAATTTTCAAGTGGTTAATAAAGACAAAAAAATTATGGAAAAAAACCATAAAATGAATTGAGTGAGGAAACCGAACTAGTTAAGGGTGAATCGAATCTGAACCAGATTAAACCAGATTCAACCATAAAGAACTCGTTCAAAGATTTATTTTTATAGGTGGCATAAAAATATCAATTTGGGAAATTAGAGCCACCATTGGATAGATAATGAATTTAGACAAATTTAGAAAATTTTAAAATTTAGAAAATCGATCAAATATGGCCTAAACAAGCTGATTTTGGATTTTGCGCCACCGAACATGGTCTAACCGAACCGAAGAAAGGTCCAGTTGGTCAACAGACCTCCTGCTAGGTTAGTGATCAGTCAGCGCATGTGACCAATCAGCGTGCGACGCATGGAGAAGCACACCCGGTTAGCACATGGAAGCATTAACCAATCAGAGCGTGACACATGTCCTTGATCAACGGTCAACAAAAGAAAATTCACGCCATCGACGACCGACAAATAGGAGAGCAACACATGTCCTTAGTCAACGATCAACTAGGGAGAAGCCTCATCAGTCTGGTTGACCAATGAGGAGCTAACACGTGGCAACGATGTCATGTCAGCGGTAGACTAGGATGTTATGGAAACAGTCAACTAATTAGAGGTTGACCCGTGGAAGAACCACGTTGGATGGTCCTAACCAATCAAGTGCTAACACGTGGCAGTGGCATAGTGATCAAGAGGGAAACCTAACTCATTTAAATCATCCAATTAAAGTACACCACATGTCACAGTCAACAACTAATTGAATATGCTCAACGGCCATGTTAGAATGAGTGATCAATGGGAGGTCACCACGTGGTCTGTCAACGCGTCAAAGGATGACTTGGATGCTGAGTGGGAAGCTACATCAGCAAAGCTGGCCAATCACAATGCACCACATGGCAGCTTGCTTGTGCGAAACTCTCACACATGCACACAATGTCATTTTCAACCTCTAAATTGGGTAGATAAGGATGACGTATTGGTTGCTCTATCTCTGTCGACCAAAAAACCCTCCCTATATGACTGTGAATGAGAGAGATTTGGACTGAGGGATGGACAAATGGAAAGCCTTGTCCGTTGAGGACTCGATTGCAAGTAAAATGATTTTTGGAGAATTTATTTTCAATTAAAAGATATAAAAATGTTTTATTGTAATTTCTTGGTAATTTTATATTAAATAAATTATTTGAGTAGAAATTTCAAATGAAATAAAGTGAAGAAGTTGTGGAAAATAATTGGAGCTAATTTGTTACGCCCCAACCTAGTTTGGTCGGAACCTCTTGATCATCTTGCCACTACTCTCAATATAGAAGGATAATCTCCTCTAAAATACCGTTAATAGTTTGGTGTAACTTACTTCTCCATGGTTTTCCTAAAATAAAATTATAAAAACTATTTCAAAAGAAGGAATCTATATGAGTTGTACCCTATTTGTTGAGCTAGCTTGTGTTTTTTCTCGACAAGGTTGAAAAGTTTCTTTCTAAAAATGGAAAAAGTGGAGGGGTGTGTTCTACAACTTAGTGAGTGGGTATAATATGGAATAGGGGTAAGGAAATATTTTTTTATATCTCCATCCTCATTATTGGCTATCTTAACCCCCACATTCCTTTTTATCATTAAAAGGGGTAATTCTGCATTTCTCCTTTATGCATTTGGTTTGATAATCAAGCATACACCAATTATCATCAAAGGGATCATACATTCGTAGAATAGTTCCTGACTGTTCGACTTTTGGTCTAAAGTGACTTTATGGACCACCCTAGTAGGAGGTTACTCCTTCTACCACAAGTCTGGGTGAGCTCCACCGCCCAACCCCCACACTTAAATTGAGCCTTCGTGTCCTTAGTGGTGAGACGAGACTTCTCCCCCTTCTTCCTCTGTCTCGATGTGCATGAAGCTTCAGGAGCTTCTTGACATATTGGCACAACAAATCTTCCTTTATGGTCCCCAAGCCATCTAGTAGCCCTTAGAACCAACACTTCCCCATATCGGTCATTTGATGGTTTTGAATCTCAGCATGCACAAACAATAGTCTTTTAATTTAGACATTTATCTTTGGTGCTTCCAGCCCAATGAGTCCGATTAACCAACTTTGACTTGATAACTACCAGCCCAATAAGTTGGACGCCCCAACTTCGGCTCTATAACTATATCACAAAAATAACCATTTTATGAATGTTTTCCACAGGCTTATAAATATTAACTTGTCAACGAATTTAAGCTAGTTCCCATGCCTTAGGCAACTTCATGAATTTTTCCAAAACTTGGCCTTGGGCCATATTAGTTTCCAAAAATTGATGCCTTGGGCCTACTAGAGCAATTCTAGCTCTAAGTAATACATGCTTCATGCCCTCATAAAAAATAGCTCCCAAAAAGTTTAAGTAGGTTCACACAGTCAGTGGGGACTATTTTTGTAAAACGGTTTCCTAACTTTTGGGTAATACGAAAGTACGTTCATCACCCCAAATGGGTGTGATGTCGGAAATCCCACTGACCTGATGTCTATGACTAGTTCATCCCGGATGGATTTCTAATGTCTATGAGCTGTGATTTAGTTGTAGCTAGAATCTCATTATCGTGCCTACATTATCACGAATAATGATTTATTCAATAACTAAAACATTTCACTAAGTTTCCTAGGTTTTCTCCTAATTACATAGAAGCCCATAGGTTCATTTTGTTGGAAATTAATTACCAAAAATACCTAAATTCATTTTATTTGCAATTTTACCCTTTATATAATTTTATCAAAATAAAATTATTTAAATTACAAATAAATCCTTGTAAATCTTTTTAATTGCAATTAAATTCCCAAAATTATTTTTTAAGTAGAAAAATTAGCCTTCAATTGATGTTAATTTCACAAAATACTTAATTTTTTCAAAAATCCCCAATTTGCCCAATTTTCGTCAAAATTGCACTTTAGCCCCCCGAATCTTTAATTTATCAAATAATATGCTTAAAGCTTGTTATTTCCCTCTTAACATGCTAATAATCATCTCCCCATCTTCATGTGAGCATCCTAAGCTTTGAATGACATCAATTGACCCAAAATTGAGCTCAAATAGAGCTTTGTCAGAAAAGTTTCCTAGAGAAGGAAAGCTCTATTTACTTACCAGCAAAGGGATGATTGCTAGAGCTCTGACTGTGGGCAGCTAGTGTTCATCGAGGGGACCTTCTTATGATGAAGTTGCGCGTTAGTTGGTAGCCTGAGCAATGGAAATTTCATGAGAAATGTTTTTCATGTTCCATGTTCTCTAATTCTACAATTCTGAAAAATGTTTGCTGAACAAATCCTTAGAGGCTAAACGACCTCGGTAAAGTACAAACCAGATCTCAGACACGTGCTAGACTTCCTTCCTCCAGAGTTAGAGGAAACTCCATCCTACCTTGTGGAACATGTACGTATGTTGAACTGTTAGGAGGAGTGTTTTCGCAACAAGAAGATCCATATGGTGAAGGTCATATAGCGAAATAGTCAAGTAGAGGAGAAGACCTTGGAACTCGAGATTGAGAGAGATGTATCCGAGGTTGTTTGAACTCTCCCTTGACCCGAGAATGTAAATAAGAAACTTTTGAAGAGTGAATATTAAAGAAATAAATACAATCAATTTTGAGGATGAAACTCCTAAAAATGAGGGGATGGTTTTAAGACCTCGAAATCCCAATTTAATAACTGGATTGAGTCGAACCGAGAAGTGGGATCGAACCAGGAAAATAAGGTTGAAGTGTAAAGTTGGATGAATTGAATGAGAGACCAAGAGGGGTGAAAATGGTCATGAGAAACCCTTAGTAGTGTCTTGGGACACAAAGCCATGATTTGGAAGAAAATTGGGAGAGAACTAGATTCAAGCTAGGTGGAGTCACAAAAACCCCTGAATTTTTAAATGGTCAAAACAAATCCAAATTGAGATATTTTTGAGTCCATTCAATAGGAAATTGCATGTAGAATTTTTAGGTATTTTTATTTTCTCAAGAACCAATCGTTAAAGGGGTGAATCATGCCAAAAATTGTTGAATCAATCGAAAAATTCAACAAAAACTGGTTTGCTACAATGCCAAATATGTCTTCGAGTCGTCGGGCACACACATGCGTGACCATGAGTGTGAGTGTCATCTTCCCCACCCGATTGCAGACCTGAATTTGCCCTATTTTACTTGACAGATTATTGTTGATCCACCGACTCGACTGCTTGGGAAAATTAATTCATTGTTAGCACCACATGCTATGAATTAATGAAAGGAGGTAATGAATAGATTGCCACGGAGGTCTAGATCACCTCCATATAAATTGGGGTTTCTCCATCACCAGAATTTGCTCAAAATCCTCTCCCAACCACTAACTACTCCCAACTCTGATGACCCGAATAATAGAAAGAAATTCTCCATCGTCAGACCACCTGTGGTGACCACCTCTAGAAAGCTGGAGACCTCAGCTTTCCATCACCACCTCTCTCGACCCTAAACTCCATCTCTATCATCACCGATGAGATTGCACAGTACTCGATCTCTGACAACCCAAAATAGAGCAACTATTGTTGAGCTCAATTATGTTGGCCACGACGACCCTTGTGAGCTAAGAAAATTTTGGTGAGTTCCTTGCACCACCAGCTCTCCAAAGCCTCTTTCCTTGCCCGATTTTAGCAAGAATTTAATTTGAATTAAATCATCCAAATCTTAGATCATGATAAAAGTGGCCTAGCTGACTAAAACGGTAATTGCAGGAGCTATAAACCACCATTTGAGTTGATTCAAGTGGCTACAGACTCCCCCAAAGAGTTAGTTATCCAACCCCACCAGCCTCGATGGCCGACGTGCCACCTCCGGTGAGTTTTTAGCTTTGACCCGACTTACATCGTACTATGTTGATGTTTATGATTGAGCTTGATTGGAGCAATTCCAACCAACTTTGATCAAACCAAGTTTACAACAGGTAGAGGGAGGGTAGTGGGACATCCCAACTTAATTTAATAATGTTTAGAGACACTTTAGTTATGGTTCATAGGTGAAGGGCCAAAATGAAAAGATTTGAAAGTTAGGAGATCTAAATGCAATTAAGCTCTATGTAGCTTCTTCCTAAGGAGCAAAATAAAGTTTTGGAGATGTTTGGGATGTTTGGTAAAGTTGGAGGACTGGTTTTGCCTATTAGGAAATGTCTAGGGACCTTTTTGCAAAAAAAGGTAAATTTAGGGACTAAAGTGGAAATATGGGTATTTGCATGGCCAAAGGAAGACATTTGGGTAGTCCAATGATCTAAACTTAAATTTAAGAAGTTTAGGGACCCAAAAGAGAAGTTTGGAGATCAAATGAATCCTGAAGCCTAAGTCCTCCCGATGAGGGGCAAAATTATAATTTTTCCAAAACTTAGGGGCTTGCCGAGAATTCATGGGAAGTAAAGCTTGGAATTCTTCCAATGCCTATTTGGGACCATATTGTGGCTCAAGAAAACTTGAGGAGCCCAATTGGAATACTTTAGAAAGTTTTAGGTCCAAAAAAAAGAGATATTAAAGTATAAGGGTAAAATGGTAATTTTGCCTAAATTGGGGACCCAATGGTAATTTGGGAAATTGAACCCAAGGTAGTGGGTAAGTGAGATATTAGGCACTTCAGTAAGTCCTAAGTGAAAAGAGAAGGAGTGTAGGCCCGGGAGGTTAAGATTAAAGAAGGTTAGACCAAGGGTCGAGTTACCGCTTAATGAGTAAGGTAATCGGGACCCGAAAGGGATAGACAATAGAGTTGTAAAGAGAATATGTTTGGATAAACTATTAATGGTCAGTAGAAATATTGAGGGTAGTGTTGTTATACCATGCAAATAATGCAAGGAGTAGTTGCAAAGAATCAAGAACGGGATTTTCGAACATCTCATGGGACTAGCAAGTTTCGTGGAAAAGAGGTAAGTGGGTTTTTTTACGGTGAGTCCTATTGGACCGACTGTGGCATTAAATAAAGTGCTTGTGTGATTGTGTGATTCCAAGTAGTAAGATAACCTTATAACCCATATAAAATGTCCCGCCCCAACCCAGTTTGGTCGAATTCCCATGAGCAACCAGCCACTCTCCCGGTTTATTAAGGGTTTTCCCTTCTTTAACCCAAGATGAGTAAGGTGTTCTTTAAACCTGTACCTTTCCTGGAATAACATAAATCAAAGCTGAACGAAATTTTAACTTTACATACATGTTTTGTAGGTGTGACTAACAGGAGGTCATTGTGTAGGTTTCCCTTGGTTACCTGAAAAGGGATATAAGGGAGGGGGTGAGTTCAACGACTCACTGAATGGGTGAATAAAGTTTGAATTTTAGAGAAAATATTTGAATTGAAGTGTGTCAGACTCCTAATTTTCTTTTAAAATAATTTATTCTCAAAATCTTAGTTTTTATAGCCATTTATCAATCATCAATCATAACCGGTGTGTTTATCAACCAACACGTGCGCTTCATCATGAAGGAAACACACATTTGCAAGGCAGCACGTCCACTACACCCACTGGTGGCATCGAAGTGACTTTGGTTGATTGAGAATGAGTGGATGTATGCAACATTCGACCATCAATCCTGTAAACAAAACTCCATGTTCGTATGAGGACAGAGACCATATCTCGGTCTCATGCACATGAAACTCAAACTCAGTAGCTTCAGGAAGCCCCAAACATAGTAGCCTCGTGGAGTTCAAACATAGTAGCCTCATGGAGTTCAAACACAGTAGCTTTGTGTAGTCCAAACACAGTAGCTTCATGACTAACTGGTACGATGAGAAACTCAAACACAATAGCTTTTCTTTCCCTTATCGCAACCATGTCATCCAACAGTCCTTAGTGTGCATCACTACCCATCTTGGGCGTCTTAACGGTCCTGAACCTCAAGTGTATGTACAAACAAAGTTTTCCTCAAAAGCCATTTAATCTTTGGTGCCACTGGTCCAATGACCCCGACCCTCAACTCGACCTGCAGCTATTTGTCTCGACTGGTCTATCGCCCTATCATGTCGCACTACCACTAGTTCGTCGAGCATGTCGGTCATGTCTTGGTACCATGGCCAAACATATCATTTAGTTAATGTTTTAATGGCTTAAACTCATGTTTTTTTACTAGCTCTTGCTCGTGCCAACAGACCTAAGGCCCACTGTACGAGATTTTCAAAATCGGACATATTAGCCCCTAATTTCCAAAATCGAGGCATCCAGCCTATCTGAGCTATTCAAGCTCCCGTAAAGAAGGTCTCCCAAAAATTTTAAGCTGTGGAACATAGTCTGAGGAGAGCACTTTCGACAAAAATAATCTTTTGATCGTCCATCACACCAACTATGAACGAATTTTCTACTTCCTTACAGGAAGTTCATCATACCAACTTGGTATGATTTACTTACAATCGGTAAGTAGTTTTTCCATGTAATTTCAACATCAATCCTTACATGTGTGATGGTTAAAATACTACTTAGTAGTGGATTTTCGTTTCTGAGGTACTTATCATCCCAACTGGGTATGAAGTGTAAATTAGCCCACTCACCCGATAATGCACTAATCTCCTCTTGACCAGATTATTTGTCTTCACGCGAGCTTATCTTTGTTGGCATTCCTAGTATTTCATATTCCTACACGATACGAACATCCTTTTTCATTATCATTTGGCATAATAGCCTTCATTCATCATGAATAGATGAATTAATCAAACTTTTCGATTAATTGTAATTAGGTCCCTAAAGTTCTTTTTCTTTAACTTTGGGTTTCTAATACTGATTTTCCCCAAATTGAGTCTTGGAACTTCTAAATTTTACCTTAGGACCTCAATTTATTCAAAATCACAAAAGGGTTTCAATTTTCCCAAATTTCAAATTTGGGCCCCAATTTTTCCAAAATTACCATTTTGCCCCTACTTTACAAAAATGGTAAGTTTTACCTGAAAATTTCCAAAAGTTGCTCAATTGGCCCTCCAACATCTTTATCATGCCCAATTGGCCCTCAATTTTATGAAATTACACTTTAGTTCCTCGAAGTTTTGAAATTCCCAAAATTTCCCCTAATTTCAACTCTCTCACCCAGCCGAATTTGATTTCATCAAATTGACCAATCAAATGAGTTTAATTGTTGAAATTGAAGTTAGATTGGAGTTCCTACATCTTCATACAATTCAATTTCACTTTGAATTGCATGATTTGACACCAGAATGAGATCAAACAAAGCTTTGCCCAAAAATTGAACGCAAAGAGAGAAAGCTTTGAATGCTTAACAGGGGGCGTGGCGGTTCGAGTTTTCGATCTGGGCAGATAGGTCTTGTCCTAAGGTTCCTCCTAGGTTCAAGAATTGCATCAATTGATGCTAAATTGAGTGAGAATTTACTCATTGAATATTTTCCATTCCTCTCTCTACAACCGATTAGAATTTATAGAGAGGAGCCAAGTTGGATTAATTTCCACTCTAATTCAGTTGTAGGAGGGTTGTGGAGCTGCTGAGAGGGCTTGGTTTGGCTTGGCCTAAGTAAGAAGGGCTTGAATTGGTCATTTTTAGCTCGGCCAAAATAGGGCAGCTTGGGTTCGTTGGGCCATTCTATCACACCGGCGTTTCTCTAACAACCCTCGGAGCAAATGGAGACTACAAGCGTGTAGCTGACTTCTCCCTGAATCCAAAGAACTTGACCTCGCCTTATTTGGCTTAGAAAAGTGCCCATGTCGAAGCTCTAGTTCGAGCTTCATTGGAAAATGGAGCAATTGAGAGAGAGTGGAATTTTCAGGTGTGAGGAGGATGAATGAAGAGGGGCTCTTTATATAGGAAGCACATGGACTTTTTGGCCGTGCAACTGGAACCTTAATGGCAGTCACTCATTGCCTGAAACTCCCTGGCTGGAAACTTTTCATCTTCGTTGGCGCTGCTCAATTTTCCAATGAGTGAACAGTGCTGTCATCTGAAGGAAGTAGACGACACTATTCTGAACCGAACGAGAGAGTCTGAACCGAGTTCAACGCTTAAACTAGCCGGTTCAAGCTCGATTCGACTGAGTTTTTTAAAACTAAAAATTTCTAAATTCATTTTCTATTCAATGGTAGCTTCAATTCTCCAATTTGAATTTTCTAAACCACCTAGAAAAATGAATTTAGCATCTAGTTCAATAGTGTTTCAAATCAGTCCAAACCTATTCAATCCGATTCGGATCTGGTTCACCTGAACCGGTTTGGTTTTCATCTCCAATTCATCCTAAAGTCCTTTTCATAACTTTTGTGACTCTTTAAGTCACTCGAGATCCATAAATTTCCCAGTTTTCCCTTTGTCTATCGGTTCCGGTTCATAAACCGGTTCAATTTGGCTCGAATCTGGTTCTCCTGAACCAATCTGGTTTTCTCTTCCAAACTTTCTTAATGTCCTTTTCCAAGGTTTTATGAACCCTTTGGGTCACTCGGAGGTTGTAAATTTCTCAAATTGCCCATTCTCTAATTATCGAGTTTGTGAACTAGTTCGGTGTTTCTCACTTGGTTTGACCGGTTCTTTCCCCGGTTTTCCTTAAATCCAAGGGGCAAAGTTTACAACTCTCTCCTCCTTTTAGGAGTTGTGTCATCAAAACTTAATTAGAAACCTTTGCATCAGGAATAATTTCCTTTGGTGTCAACTTGGGGTTTACCCAACATTCTAACATTTTGGTCATTTTCACTTAGCCTCTTTCTAACACACACTTTATGGAATTTCTTTTCCTTTCCACTACTTACTCATTCCATGGAGATTATCCTAGATAAGCGTATCTTACTTGAGAGTTCAGGGGTATACTTTAAATTCTCATCCTCTTTGCTTAGAGCAAAATTCTTCCCCTTGAGGTTCTTTACCCAGGATTTTAGGATTGGGATTTCCAAAATTACCCAATTGTTCCTGTGTCTAGTTATCCTTTTTTATCTTTGAAACGCTTAGCTCGATGTTCTTTCAATTATGCCCACTAAATCAAATGTGAGTTTTCTAAAGGATAAATAAGATTTGGTCATAACACCAGAGCATGTGATATGAAAACTGGTTCTGAGAAATCGCGGAAAAATGTGCGGTTTTGAATGATCGGGTTCCGGGATATGCCGTGACACCCGAGTCTAAGGACGAATGGCCAAATTGTGTGATATAGTGAGATTGACCCATGTTAGGCCGGACTCTCGGGTTTATTTTCATGGCATGGGGGAGTCAGCGAGTGAGGGTTTGGACTCCTGAGCATCTCCATGTATAACATATTTGAATTGGAGCATTATTGTCTGTGTGTGTGATTTGGGATAGTCAGGCGAGATACGTGTCGAGCTCCCGATAAGGATATGCATTTTGCACCATTATGAGAGTGGTCACGGGTGCCACAGTTATGACAATGGATCATGTTGTTTAATTTTTTGAATACCAGTATAGGAGAATGGGGGCAATGGATGGACGCCTAAGGAGTTGTGTCATCGCCCTATGGTAGAATGGAAAGGAGATCGTGGAGAAATGGTGTAATCTTCTATGTTTTCTAGGGACACTCAGATGATGTATGAGTATCGTCCAAGTACACTATTGCAATGAGACAATGATGGAATTGAGTCACATGTGTAAGGGGCATGGACCAGCTAGAGGCAGTTAAGTGGCCATGACCCAGGGTGCTAAGACACCCAATTGTGAGACAACACATGAGGGTGTCGGTTGTGGTTAAAGAGTTCGCAACCCCCGCACTTTAGTTTCCCTGTCTGATATCGTACTAAAAGGGTAGTACATTCTAAGGATGTGATATATATATATATATATATATAGGGCCCGAGTAGCCCATTTGTGTGCATGTCTGAGTGCCTAAAGTATGCGGGAGAGCGGCATGAGACCACGAGGACTCGGGATGCTGAGACACCAAACTGCTAAATGGCACGAGTGAACTGGCGGTTGTGAGATGAGTGCCTTGGGCCTCCCACACTTCAATTCCCAATCTGGTATTTCCCGAGTGGCAATACATTTAGGGTGTGTGATTGTTTACTTTATGGTTGTGAGTTGCCCCTACTTTTACTAAGGCCTAAGTTGTCAAGTCTAGGCATGGGTTGTGAATAATCCAAACGTGCTGCCCAAACATAGGCTATGATTGTGTGGGGGACTAAGTCTCGATGCTTGCATATAACATGCTAGATGCGTGAGATTGAAAGGGAAGACCGAGAATAACCTAGCCTTAGCTTGGACTGTGAGTCAGATGGCCTGAGACTCTAGTCTCCAAGGGTGAAAGTAAGCCATGGGACTTGTAGGGGCATTACGAATAAATGATATCATATTTCATGCCATGTGGCTTATGAGAAATGTCTAGGTCATGAGTTATGCAGTGGTACGACGTTAGTATCCTACACACTAAGCTATGAGCTCACTCGCTTCCCTAAGCATATGTGTAGATAAGCCGAGGAAGCATTACAGGAAGGGAAAAGTTATACTCGTAGCACACCCCCTGCTCGAGGTAGCCTCACTTCATGTTTACAAAGGTTTGATTCTCCCTATAATACTATAACTATTCCCATAATTTTTGAGAAAGTATTTTCAGGAGCTCTTACGAGGGAATTTGAAATAAAAGTTTAAAATTTTTGTTGCATTTTAACAAGTGTTTCACAATTCTGAGTTTTGGTCCCACTAGAGTTATCTTGATGAAAGTATCTGCTACTGTAATATCGGGGGGATTGGCGGGTTGCACAGGACCACCGATCGATTAATTGGATCGGGACGTGACATGGAAGTTTCCTATCATTTTAGTGGTCTTACTCTAAAATAGGCAAAGTATATTATGGATCTTTTGGTATCTACTTATATGCTTGATTATTGTCCTCTTACCACACCAATTGTTATTGGTCCTCATTTATCGTCTCTGATGGCATACCCCTTGTCCCTCCTAGTGAATATGGTCGTGTTATGGGATCTTTGCAATATCTTACTCTCATTCATTATATTTCTTATGTTGTTTACTCATGTATGTCAATTTATGCTTAATCCCACAATAAATTATTGGGTTCTTGTCAAGCATATTCTACGATACTTCAAGGCACTTCATATATTGGCCTTGCAATTAACCATGACTCTAATCTTCAACTTCATTGATATTCTAATGTTGACTGAGTAGACAATCCTGATTATCATTAGTTTGTTGGCAATTTTGATATTTTTCTTGGCAATAATCTCATCTCTTAGAGTTCAAATAAACTAGCTCATTCTAGCAAAAAAACTAAATATAAGAGCTTAGCAAATGCGACAACAAAGCTTATATGGGTTGAATATCTTCTTCATGAATTTTATGTATCTCTCTACCATGCCGACTCGGTACAATAATTTTTCTGCTATATATGTTATAGATAATCTTATTTTTTATACAGACATTAAATATATTGAGATTGATTATCATTTCGTTCGATAAATAGTATAATAATATCAATTACAAATTAAATTTATTGGAAATGTCCAACATGCTGATAACTTTACCAAAGGTTTTTAGTTTGCTCGATTCACTTTTGTATACTACAAGCTCAAAGTTCATCATTTTCTCATGATCATACAGGGGAATAATAATGATATCTATAGTCTAACCGTCCGATTTTCACTATTATCACTCCTAGGTCGAGCTTTTAGTAATATGTTCCACATATTTAGGATATTGTTTCAATTTTATCTTCACAACTTAGATCTATAATAAATATTTTCTTAGTGTATTTATTGTACACTAATTATTATAAAAATAACAACAAAAAATATAAATAATTCATTTGCCGTTGAATTAACTTATTATCTTTTCTTTTATCCTAGTCTATTTATTATCTGTAAACTTGTAATTTTAACAATTTGGAGCAATGGTCAAAGAAGACAAGAGTAACCAATTGTGGTCAAAATAGGTAAATTTGAAACAAGGAAGGCGATCAAGGATCAGAAAGACTATTTGTTGATGAGGGCTACCATCTTGGGCCAAGGGAGGTTCGGTTGGGAGTGAGGAGGCAATTAATGCCAAATTAGATCAAATGGAGTTGAAGGGTGTTAGAAGATAAACTTGGGTGAACAAAAATTTGGGGGCAAATATGGACTCGACTGAATGGGGACTAGTGCCAAGGTCAATTGGAGATAGGTAGACCATTGTGCATAGATAAGCTAGCTAGGGTTAGGGAGGCCGACTTAGTTGAAGTAGACCATTTGAGAATGAAGGAGAAGGCGGACACGGGCCGGAACAGGAAGGGAAAGCCCAATGCAAACAGGGGACTTAACCGGTTAGTGCTTTATTTTGAATTAATTATCAAGTATAAAGAACATGGACGCCGCGGTGGTACCGGAATTAATTACCGCCGTGTTGGGGCCAAAAGAAAATTGGCACCGGAGTTCTCTTCACTCCTCTGGCGGGTTTTATTGTCTCAACCGGAGAGATAGCACTGCTGAGGTTCCAGAGCTTCCGGAGGCAGTAGTCCTCAACGCCGAGTATGTGGAGAAGAGCAGCAACCGCCGCCACCGCGGCTGTTTCTGGGGCTATCGGCCGTCGCCCTTGCTTGCCGATGTCGTTCTCCGCCGGCGCCATGAAGTCAATCTCTGCATCTTCCGCCGTTAATTCCATGCTGCTCCGCTCCCTCAAGGAACACTACCTTGAGGTCTCCAGAATGACTCCTCCCCCTGTAAGACTCTCCTTTACTCTCTCCCACTCAAATTTTCCTCTTATACCCTCAAATTAGGGGTTTTTCCTCATTCAAGCTAGAACTTGATGCTCGTCCGATCGATTCTATCGCTTCTAATGATCTATGTTGAACCGAAAATCTCTTTAGCGGTGTGCTAGGTGTATTAGTAAAACCATGAGATTTTGGAATCGTCTATGAAGTCATATTTGAATTTCTTTGATTCTATTCAGCTACAGAGATGCATAGTTGAACTTGTGGCGAAATTTACTTTATATTTTCTGCAGAAGGTGAATCCCCCATCTCCCTTCACCGTCATGAAGGGATCTATGGGTACCGATGGTCCTGTCCTTAGTCGGACCTTCAATGATGAGGATATCACCATTTACGTAACTCGTTTGGCAACAATACTTCCTGGTGGAACTGGTGAGGATGAGGGCACGGACGATGACATTAATCAGTTGTTCCTGCACGTGAGTGTGTGGAAACCCCAGCAGTACGATTCTCTGCATTTCCTATGTGGATTGTATCCCGATGCAGTGGGGATCCACTCCGTGTCGTTGAGGTCCAACTCTGAGGCTTCAGGTCTTGTGGTAGCATCCAAATACAGCGGCCCTGTTTTCGAGTAAGTATATAACATCATGTTGCTCGCCTTTAGGCCGATTTTTCTCTTGATTAGGGTTGACCCAAGTGAACAAGTTCTTTCTATATGATAAATCTGGTTGGGTATTTGATGGAATTATGCCGACTTAGATACTATCCTTCTGGATATGATCCACATGGCCTATTACATACCCAATAGAAGGGCAGCCTCCCCTTCAGATTTTTTTACACAATTAATTTTGATTGCAGGGAACTCAGTGAGAAGGTGAGGGATAGGCTTCACAGCTACATCGACGAACGAGGAATTAATGAGAGCCTTTTCCCGTTCCTTCAGGCATGGCTATATGTGAAGGACCACAGAAATCTTGCCCGTTGGTTCAAATCAGTCGGCACATTCATCAGCCAAGAGAAGTCCCTGAAGAATCCTTCAGGTTCTTGATAAAAGTTTTCCGCTATATGATTGTGATAAAAGTTTTCCACATTTGTATCAGGTTGTCCATCACTTTAGATGAGCACTAAGTTGGCATCATATTCATGCTGCCGTGACCTGAGGTTGCCTATAGTAGATTGGATCGTTCTTGGATATGAATCATGGGTTTTAATGTCTGGAATGACTTGTTTAAGCCTTATCTGAATAGATCAATGCAAGGTCTCTGTCTCGTATCATAAAGAAGAGTGGTAAAACAGTTTTTTTATGTCCAAGCATCTTTATTTTTTTTCTTGATATCCAAGCATCATTCTTGACATGGCGTGATTGTAATACTGCATGGACAAATGGGGAAGTATTTTTTAATCACTTACCATTTATCTTCTCCATGGCCATAGTCTCTTCCATCCATGCTCCAGCTCTTCAATCTCCGGATGAAGCAGAGCTCGAGTAAATCTACCCATTGGGATTTAAAGATTTAGCTTGTGAATATGACCAATTTGATTCTACCCTAATATTAACACATTTCTGGAGAATCTCAAACCATCATATGACAAAAGTTCCTTTATTTCCAAAACCTCAATGAGGTTGTATGAAGAGGTAGTTAAAATTTAAACGTATGGGATTTAACCAACTCTATAAAAATGCTACTCACATGAAAAAATTAATGACTATTCCCAAGTAATGAGGGCATGAGACCCATTGTGTCTATCTACAACATCCATTGAAAGTCAAACAATCATGTTTTACTTTTAAGTCATCACCAGTTCACCACTCTCAACATCCTTTGATGGACCTCAAACAGCGAAATGGTGTAATGATCGGAGATAGCCTGGATAAAGTTGGAAGATACGAAGGTCACCACTGTTGCAAGGGTGTGTGCTTTGGCGTAAGAGATGGAGGGTTGAAGGGTTGAGGGGAGTGATGGCGTGCAAGTCGTGCATATGAGACAATAATGAGTGGGTTCTGAGTGTAAAATCGGAATTTTTGAAAATGAGAATAAAATTTAATTGGACAAAAAAAATAATATTTAATTTGAAACAAAAAATTCTAAAAAATTCTAAAAAATATGATAATAGAGATTTAAAATTTAAACCGGATTAGGATCGATTTAGAATTTAAACTTAAAAATTATGAAATATTCCAAAATTTTCTTTTAAGACTGATTTGATCGTAAATTAAATAACGTGAGACATTAATATAAAAAATATTTTTAATCTGAATTGAACTGATATTTTAAGAAAAAAAGTACCTAATTTTTAAAATAAATAAATAAATGATAATTTTTAAACCCAATTAATATTTAATATGATAAAAAAATTTTAAAATTTGGATTAATAATCAATTAAATCAAGAATAAATTGACCAAAATAAGATCAAAACTGATGGAATCGGCCAATGGGCTATATATATTGGAAAATGGACTTTATTATATTAAAATGATGAGAAATTTTTTAAAAAATAAATTGGGACAAGAACCGGTTGAATTAATTGGTAATCTTCATTAAACAAGCCAATAAAATGTCAAAATTGGCATAATGGATCAATTAATTCACTGGAAATTATTTTGCTACACTATGAACACGGCAGTCCGCCACGCTTGACGCACGCGTGGGCATTGGGTGCACCCATACGCGCACATGTCATCTACTTCATCCAACTTAGAATAAAAAATCCTACCCGAACTTATTAGAGGTCAGAGAGTTTTATCTAGTCAATTATGGACATGGCTTGATAGAGAATTTATCACCCGAGCTGTTTTTATAAATGTCAATCTTACTCTTGCGGGAAGATTACTAGAATTCTCTCTAGAAGTTAGTTTGCTCAACTTTGTCATGACCTTTGAACCATATGTTCTCATTTTCTCCTTCGAACACCAAGTTTAGCCAAAGAGGTATCATTACAACAAGGGAAAATTCAGCTTTTGAGTTCCACCCCTCTCAGCCACCCACATGCCCTCCATCGATGGTAGTTGTCACGCTCTGACCCGGTTTAGTAAGATCTTCATGATCAATCCGCCGCTCCCTAGGTTTAAGAGGGTTTCCCCCTTTCTTTAATCAAGAGTAGCCATACATAATTTAACCTTGTTCCCTAGAATAGCATAGATCAGTAAAAATGCAAGCTTAAAAGAATAATTTTTAAGCATACCTGATAATGGGTAGAACCGAGTGTTTTCCTTAGTCATTTTCTCTACCCCTGAAAAAAAATATAAAATAGGGATGAGTTTCTACAACTACGTGAATGGGCGTTGGGAATGAATTTAAAAAAAATAGCTTTTAATCAGAGTGTGCCACACTCCTTATTTTCTTTGAAAATATTTTTTCCTCAAGTTCCGGTTTTCAAAACCCTTTTTCCTCAATTTCCACATTAGGTGTGTTTAACAGTCAACACAGGCCCTTCATCAGGAAGGGATCACATATTTGCTAGGAAGCCCATCCACTATACCCAATTGTGGCGTTAGAAAGACTTTATCGGCCACCTAGATAGAAGCCCATCACTTCTACCCTGGGTCTGAGTGGATGTTCGCGACATCTAACCCTCAAACATGAAATCAATTCTGTGTCCGTATTAGGACAGAGACCTCATCCCGACCCCACCCCGACCTCATGTACATGAAGCTACGTTGAGCTTCCCTAACTACTAGCATGACAAACCGCCCTTATCTCCACCATGTTGTCTAGTAGCCCTTAGGATGCATCACTACCCCTCTTGGGCGTCTAAATGGTCCTAAACATCAAGTGCATGCACAAACATTAGTTTTCCACAAAGCCATTTATCTTTGGTGCCATTGGTCCAATGGCCTCGACCCTCAACTCGACCTGCAGTTCTTTGTCTAGGCCCGTTCGTCGACTTGGCCCCGACACACTACCGCTAGTCCATCGAGCATGTCAGTCCTGACTTGGTACCATGGCGAAATCACATAATCCATTCATTAAACATTTTCATGGCTTTAACATATCATGTTTGTTTACGAGCTCCTGCTCGTGTCAACTGGCCTTGGGCCCACTGTACGTGATTTTCCAAAATCAAGCATTTTAGCCCCACAAGTTCCAAAATTGAGGCCTCTAGCCTATGTGAACTGTTTTAGTTCTCGTCAATAAGGTCTCCCAAAAATTTTAAGCATTGGCACACAGTTAGCGAAATTTTTAAATTTCTCTCTCTAATGCCAATCAGAAATGATAGAGGGAGCCGAATTGGCTTACATTTTAGCTCTATTACGGTCATATGAGGGCTGTGGGGGTGTTGGAAGGGCTTGAACGGAAATGTTTAATCTTCGATGGTGCTGTCCATTCTTTTGGTAAATGAACAGTGTCATCATCTGGAGGAAGAAAATGACACTGTTCCAAACTGAACCGGTCCGAACTGGGTTCAATGCTTAAACCTACCGCTTCAGGCTCGATTCGACCGAGTTTTTCAAAATTAAAAATTTCTAAATTCATTATCTATTCAATGGTGACTTCAATTTCCTAATTTGAATATTTTAGGTCACCTAGAAAAATGAATTTAACAACTGGTTCAATAATAGTTCAAATCGGTTCAATCTAGTTCAGATCCGGTTCACCTGAACCGGTATGGTTTTCTCTTCCAATTTGTCCCAAAGTCCCTTTCTATAGTTTTTATAACTCTTTAGGTCACTTAGGATTTGTAAATTTCCCATTTTACCCATTCTCTAATGGTTGGGGTTCGTGAACCGGTTCGATTTTTCTCACTTGGGTTGACCGGTTCTTTCCCCGGTTTCCTTATCTTTAAGGGACGGGGTTTACAACTCTCCCCTCCTTTTAGTAGTTTTGTCCCCAAAACTTATTCAGCATCCTTTGCATAGGAAATAACTTCCCTTGATGTCAACTTGGAGGTTGTTTGACATTCTAATACTTTGGTTATTTTCACTTAGCCCCTTTATAATACACACTTAAGGAATTTCTTTTCCTTTACATTGCTTACTCATTCCATGGAGCTTATCCTAGCTAAGCATGTCTTACCTGTGAGTTCAAGGGTATATCCTTAGGTTCACATCTTCATTTGTTGAGGGCAAGATTCTTCCCTTTGAGGTTCTTACTCAGGATTTTAGGATTGAGAGTTCCAAGATGCCCAATCATTCTTGTGTCTAGTCATTCTCTTTATCATTGAAACCCTTAGCACTACATACTTGCTTTCATAGGTTTTGGTGTTAGCTCCTTTTTTTGTCCCGTTTTGACACTTTTGATGTCCTTCCTCATTTTTAGTGGCGTCCTTTCCTCAAGGACTTTCCCTTTTCTTAATCCACTCTTACTTGCTCGTGATCATTTCATGATTCCTTATTCTGAGTTAATCTCCTTTGATCTATGTGTCAATTACTTTGTTTGGGGAAGTTCCCTTCTTACGGTTTTTGTTCTCTACTATGTCCCTCATATTAGAGACTTTCACATTAGGAGCTACATGCTCAACTTTCTTATCATTTCTTGAAGATTTCTTTCCTTCCTCTCTTCATACCCCTTTCTATATTAGGGCATTTGCCTGCTTTGAATCCTTCTCTAACTGAAATTTCAATTTCATCCCTTATTCTTTACTTGAGCCACTTTCGATTCTTGGTCTTATTCCGTGTACTCCACACTATGTCCAGTCGTCCTCTCTTTAGACTCCATCATTTGAGCGTAGACCACCACCAGTCTTGATGTTAGTGATCACTTCTTAACTGGAGGGTTTACTTTTCCAAGGGTTCTTAGATGTGCTTTCCTCTGTTCCTTTTTATGGTAGTCCACCCCTTTCTTACTCGTATGACATTCTTTTGATGTTATTTTCCTAGTTACCTGTTACTTGGATTTAACTTACTCCTTGGGTCCTCCTGAGTACTTTTCCTTTGTACTTGATCTTTCCATCTCAACCAGCATATCTTTGCTGAGCTTATCTTCTTTCCACTTCTATCGGTCCCATTACCTCTTAATTAGGACACTTATGTCCTTCCATGGTTTCCTTCCTTGGTAGTTTATACTCTTTTTTCCCGAGGTTCTCTTCTAGTTTTTCCATTGAGGACATCTAGCCTTAAATGGCATTCTCTAATTACATCCTCTCCTACTTAACTTTACTCTTGAAAACTTACATGTACTTCTTTTATACCTCATTTTTCTTTCTCACTTGTTCCTAGTACCCATCTATTTCTTTTAGGTAGAATTCACATCTTCTTTGTTTCAAGATCACTTGATCATCCTGCAGGAGGCTTTGCTTAACCTTCTCATGGCTTTTTTATCGTTACTCCGGTCTCAGCCATTGATCTTTTTAAGGCTTTCCTTCATCCTTACTTCCCAAATGTTTTTGGTCCTTCCACCTCTCCCTTCTTTATTGGAGTTTTGACCTTCACAAGGGTTAGTTCGTTAACTGCCTCGTTCCTATTACCCCCCTTCATTTAATTATTTTGAGATAGTTGTCTCTCGAGTCTCCTTTGTCCTTAATGTCCATCATCTTGTTCTATTTAGGGTGTAGCCCTTACTACTTCCCAATCCTTCTTAGGGCATAGTTTATTCTCTCTAACTATCATGTTGTTATTAGTTACTTCCTTTAACTAGGTCTGTTTGAAATCCCTATTTGGTTGCTCTGCTCTTCTAGAGTAGGTCATACTTGGCCATTTCGATACGTCTTTAACCCCATATCCCTTTTTAATGTGGTTCTTTATTTTGGTTCAATCCTCTTATGGTTCATCTATCAGTTACTTAGCTGGGAATTTCTCTTCCCATGGTCTCACTTCCTATCTTTATCCTTCTTCCTAGAGACTTCCATCCTGGGAGTTTCATGTTCAACCTCCCTAACGCTTCTTGAAAGTTTTTCCTTCATTCTTTTCTTACACCTTTTTTACATTAGTATGGTTATTCACCCTTGATTTATCCTTGTGCTCCAATTCTTTTTTATTCCTTATCCTTCCTTCGAGGAGCTCCTGATTGTTGGTGAGTTCCTAATAATTTGTGTCCTGCCTATCACTAACTCTTTCAAGGGTACTTGTATTATTCATCTGGGCTTTCTTCCTATCATACTTCTTTTTCCTATTTCCTCCCTCCGTGTCTTATCCTAAAGTGGCTTAGCACCTTCTGTGCTCTTACTTCTTCCTTACTTTCCTCTTGGTCAACTTCCATTCCATTGGTTTCCCTTAGGGCAGCCCAATTCTTCTTGGTTTCCTAACTTTTCTATATAGGGGCTCCTCCTTAACTCCTTATGGTCCTTAGACTTTTACTACTCCTACACCTTTTTTATGCTTACTTTTCACTAGACTTCACACTCTTCTTCTTTCTTCCCTTAGTTAAGCTATGTCCTCCTTGGTGAACTCTAGGCAGACTCTTATGGAATTTCTTTCCAAGTCTTGTTGTCTTGTTTTCTCCATTCTCCGGGTAGGGAAAACTTTTTTGACTATCTTTAAGGTTTTGGGATGACTAGAGGTAGTTTTCTTCCTTAGGTGATTATTTCTCTATCTACTACCTCGATCATTATTGGTATACTTTCATTTTTGTTAGTTATACTTATCATTATCAAAGAGATAAAATTTTTAATCAAGAAAAACTAAACTTTCATTCATTCAGGAGATAGTTTCTCACTGCACTCGACTTATTACAAAAAGTTTCTACTTCCTAGTCCATTGGGGTCATAGGCCGGGAGTTAGCCTCTTAACGGTTGTGGGATTCATAGTTTGAAGGCTTTGAGGAATTGGTTGAAGTCCATCCATATTCCCTTTGGATTTCCCTTATAGGATGAACTTCATGTATGGCCTCAAGTTCGTACCTCCTTAACACCTCTACCTCGCACTCATATGTCCACTTCATCCATTGAGAAGGATTGAACCTGGATTGTGCAAGTGGGGGTACTTGATGGACTTTCATGAAGGTGGCGTAGGCATCTCTATAGTTGTCCCAAGCCTCTTTCTTAGTAGGAGTCCTCATTGGTTGTTGTGGGGCTGGAGGAGGTGTTGGGCTCCTTGGAGGAGGGACAGGTTCTTCTTGTCTTGGAGGAGAATATGTAATGCCCTCTGGTTCTAGTAGGTCTCCAACGAGTTTCCTATAATCCTCAATCATATCCTTGGGCACTCTCTTCTCGCCCTCCAAAAACCATTGAACGGCTGCCTCTCTAGGGGTAGAAGTCTTTTTCACGATCAAGTGTGAAGTATTGGATTTCATGGCAAATTTTCTAGGGACTCTCCTTCTTACACAGTAATTAAGTTTTCATTGGTGTCAGGGCATAGTATTAATAATGCTTCAAGGGAACTAGGCTCTGATACCACTCAAGTTGTCATGCCCTGACCTGGTTTGGTCGGATCCCCATGATCAACTCGCTGCTCCCTTGGTTTAAGAGGGTTTCCCCCTTTCTTTAATCAAGAGAAGCCAGGTGTAATTTAACCTTATTCCTTGGAAGAGCATTGATCAATAAAAGTGCAAGTTTAAAAGAATAACTTTTAAGTATAACTGACAGAGGGTAGAATCGAATGTTTTTCTTAGTCATTTTCTCTACTCCTGAAAAGGGATATAAAAGAGTGATGACTTTCTAAAACTCAATGAATGGGTGTTGGAAATGAGTTTTCATAAAACAACTTTTAATCGGAGTGTGATAGACTCCTTATTTCCTTTAAAAACATTCTATCCTCAAGTTCCAGTTTTCAAAACCCTTTTCCCTCAATTTCCACATTAGGTGTGTTTAACATTCAACACACACCCTTCATCAGGAAGGGATCACACATTCACACGACAGCCCATCCACTGCACCCACTTGTGGCGTCGGAGCAACTTAACCGGCCATGTAGATAGAAGCCCATCCACTTTTACCCTAGGTCTACATGAGGACAAAGACCTCAAACCCAAAATTAACTTTGTGTCTATATGAGGACAAAGACCTCATCCTGGCCCTACCCCGACCTCATGCGCATGATGCTACGTCGAGCTTCCTGACTACTAGCACAACAAACTGCCCTTATCTCCACCATGTCATCTAGTAGCCCTTAGGACACATCACTACCCCTCTTGGGCGTCTTAATGGTCTCGAACCTCAAGTGCATGCACAAACATTAGTTTTACACAAAGCAATTTATATTTGGTGCCACTGGTCCAACGGCCCCGACCCTCAACTCGACCTATAGTTGTTTATCTAGGTCGGTCCGACGACCTGGCCTTGACACACTGGCGCTAGTCCATCGAGCATGTCAGTCCTGACTTTGTACCATGGTGAAATCACATAATTCATTCATTAAAAAATTTCATGGCTTTAACATATCATGTTTGTTTATGAGCTCCTACTCATGCTAAGTGGCTTTGGGCTCACTGGCCTTGGACTACCGGTGGTCCCAAGATCAAATGGAGATTGTCATCAGGTAGCTGACTTCTCCTCGAATCTAAAGAATCCGACCTTGCCTTCTAAGGCTTAGAAAAACCTCAATGTCGAAGCTCTGGTTCGAGCTTCAACGAAAAACTTAGTAGTTGATAGAAAATGGAGTTTTTAGGTGTGAGGAGGATGAATGGAGAGGATCTCTTTATATAGGGAGCTCGGGGACTCTCTGCCCGACCATTTGGCACCTTAATATCGCTCATTCATGACCTGAAATGCCCTAAACAAAAATGTTTCATCTTTGTTAGCGCTGTCTGTTCTTCCGGCCAATGAACAGTGTCGTCATCTAGAGGAAGAAGACGACACTGTTCTTAACCGGGCCGTACCAGTCCTAACCGAATTCAATGCTTAAACCGGCTAGTTTAGGCCCTATTCGACCGATTTTTTCAAAATTAAAAATTTCTAAATTCATTCCCCAATTTGAATATTTTAAGCCACCTGGAAAATGAATTTAGCAACCGGTTCAATGATGGTTCAAACCGGTCCAAACTGGTTCAATCCAATTCACCTGAACCGGTCTGGTTTTCTCTTCCAATTTGTCCCAAAGTCCCTTTCCATGGTTTTTATGACTATTTAGGTCACTCAAAATTTGTAAATTTCTCAATTTTCCCATTCTCTAAAAGTTGGGGTTCATGAACTGGTTCGGTTTTTCTCACTTGGGTTGACCGATTCTTTCCACGGTTTCCTTATCTTTAAGGGACGAGGTTTACAGTAGTCCAATAGATCAGTAACACCACATTATTGGATGAAAAGAGAGCAAAGATTTTTGAAGCTCCCTTCGACCACCTAGATGGCCAACTATGACCCAACACATTTTTTGGAGAATCCTCTTAGTCCCCTCTTACTAGACGGTGGCCTTTCGAGCTATAGGTAATCCTACTAATCATGAATAATTTGAGAAGCTCCATTTTCTCTCTATTATTGATACCCCTCGGTAAATCGGACCTTACACGTGGCAAGGATACCACGTCAATATTTAACAAGGGTGTCGGAGAAACGACTGACCAATTAGTGGTTGACACGTGGCACACTACGTCAGATGGCTTCAGCCAATCAGAGGCTAACACGTGGTTGTGGCACTGTGCATCAGGTGGGAAAACTTATATATTTAAATCAACCAATCAGAGGGCGCCACGTGTAAAACCCATCCTCTCCGACCAAAGAAATAGGGAAAAGAACCATCACCTTTCATGAGAAAATCGGGTCCACATATGAACTAAAAAAATGGTAAAGAAGGGTTAAAAAGGGAATTTGGAAAATCCCATGTAACCATGAAGTCATAAAAATCACGAGGAAGAACCATTAGTGACTTGGATGAGAAAACCATACCGGTTCAAGGAGAATTGGAACCGGGTTGGATTGAACTGTGATGAATCGATTCAATAATTCATTTTTCTAGGTGGCTTAAAAAGGTCAATTTGGAAAATTAAGATACCATTTGATAGAAAATAAATTTAGATTAATTTAGAAAATTTTAGTTTTTAGAAAATTGGTCAAATTGGGCCTGAACCGACCGAATTTTATTTTTGGGTAATCAAACCTGGTCGAACCGGACTGGTCAATGGTCCAGTCGATCAATGGACTACTGCCAGGTTGGTGCCCAGTTAGCACGCATGACCAATCAGCGTGTGACGCGTGGCAAACCGCGCCCAATCAGCTGCTTGGTCAGCGCCTAGATGCACTAACCAATAAGAAATGGACACATGTCCAGTCAATGGTCAACAAACACCCAGTCAGCAGCCACATAGACGATTGATGAGGCAAGTGAGTAGGAATGCCATGTCAGCTGAGCCAACCAATCCAGTGCCACCACATGGCAGGCAAGTGAGTAGGAATGCCAGGTCTGTAGACGATTGTTCACTCTCCTTCCTTCATTTGATGACACTTTTCATAAAAGCAATGTTCACCTTCCATTTTCGACAAGGGAATATTCCCTTCGATTCTAGCATTTTCTGATGAGGATATGCTCGACCAATATGGAAACTCGTAGAGCACAGGTCCTTGAGCTCATTATATAAAGAGCTCCCCTCCATTCATCATCCTCACACCTCAAACCTCTGAAGAAGAAGAAGTGATCGGTTTCCCAATGAAGGTCGAACCAGAGCTCCGACTTGGGAATTTCTTTCAACCTTAGAAGGCAAATTCAAGTCCTATAGACTCCGGTGGAAGACAACTACCTAACGGCACCCTCCATCTGACTTGAGGATCATCGGAAAAGTGCCGACGGGCCCGAATAGTGAAGCTGCTCCATAGGACTTGAGGCTGCCATGTTCTGTCCAGTTCAAATTCAACCAATTCAGACCTCCTACGACCAAACTAAGCCTCCCCCTAACCTCTCTAGCCTGCACTCGACCTCCCTAAAGAAACGTGTAAGTCAATTCGACCCTCCCTCGTCGGAATAGTTCGATTATAGAGAGAGAAAGTGCCTGAATTTTACTAACCAAATTCCTACTGCTCATGACACAAATTGTAGTGGCTCTTGATCCAAGAAATGCCCTGTGGATGAGAGCTTTCCTCCCAGATCGAAAGTTGAGACCACCACACCTCCAACAATAAGTTCTCAAAGCTTTCTCTCTCTAGGTTTAGTTTTTTCGGCAAAGCTCCGTTTGAACTCGTTTTGAACCGAAAGCAACGATTCAAAGCTCGATCAGATTGTACAAAAGTGAAGAGACCGATTAGCACCATAAAAAGGAACAATTAACCCTATTTGAAAGGCCAATTTGAAGAGATCAGATTTGATCAATACAATGGGGGTGAAATTGGGGATTTTAAAAATTTAGGGACCTAAGGTCAATTGGAAAAGTAGAAGAATTTGGAGGACCAATTGGTCATATTTGGAAGAAATGGGACCAATTGGTCATTTTTGGAAAATGTAGGGATGATCGGTAATTTTGGAAAGTTAAGGGACTAATTGGAAATTTTGGAAAATTTGAGTTCCAATTGCAATTTTGAGAAAATTAAGAACCCAAGGAGGATGTTGGAAATTCTAGGGACTTAATTGAGGATAATTGAGTATTAGGGACCTAAAGTCAAAGATTATGAACTTTAGGGACCTAAGTGCAATAAGAAAAAAAACCAAGGACTAATTTCCAATACATGAGAATATGAGGCCTTTCATGCCGAACCTTTCCTTATAAGGATACTCAAACCATGTAGGGACAAACTTGGACAAGAACGCGAGCAAGGGAGCATGACAAAGACGGGAAGTCCGACTTGGATGAACAAGTCACATTCATCGGGTGAGTGGAACTTTTTAACATTATACCCAGTTGGGGTGATTAGCACCTCTTTGAAAATGAAAAACTACTATAAGTGGGATTTTCCATCATCAATCCTGGTTGGGATTATGAGTACATTTTAAGCTTAAAAATATTTTTCTAGAAATGATCTCCCCTAACTGTGTGCAAATACTTAAAATATTTGGAAGACTTTTCTGATGAGAGCTGGGACAACTCCAATAGGCTGGAGGCCTCGATTTTAAACTTATAGGTCCTAAAGCCTAGTTTTGAAAAACTCGTGAAGTGGGTCTAAGGCCAGTGGCATGGGTTGGAGCCCATAGACAAGCATAATGATGAGAGCCATGAAAACTCTCATAATTGACAATTTTTGTGTGTGATTAACCACGGTACCAAATCTAGACCGACAATGCTCGATGGGCTAATGGTAGTGCGCAGAAACTAGGTTGACAAACCGGTCAGGCAAACAACTATGAAGCCCAAGTCGAGTGTCGGGGCCGTTGGACTGTTGGCACCGAAGATAATGACTAATGATTCTTATAGTATTATTTGTGCATGCACTATGATATGGGACCATTGATACGCCCAAGAGGGGTAGTGTAGGTTCCAAGGGCTACTGGACGACCTAGATGCAATAAGGGCAAATTGGTTGTGCTAATGAGTCATGAAGCTCGGAGTAGCTTCGTGCACACCGAGACCAAGTCGAGGTCAGGATGAGGTCTCTGTCCTCATATCACAAATATAAAGTACTTTTAGGTCTGAGGGTTGGGTCTGTAAAGGTCCACTTTAACTCAGGGTAGAAGTGGTCGGACTTCTACTAGTGTGAACGGTAAAGGCACACTGATCCCCAAGTGGGTGCAATCAGAGTACTGCATCAGTGAATGCTTGTACCCTTTATGATAAAGGGAATGTGAATGCTTGCTAAATGCCTCCTGAGCAAGGGGAAGCATTGGAATATTTTTCTAATATAAAGAAAAACCCACAATCATGTGAAGAAAGAAAGATTTGATAAATTGTTTTTTTTAAACTAACCCCAACACCCGCTCACTAAGTTGTAGAAACTCATCATGCGAAACCCGTCCTCTCGAACCAAGGAAATCGAAAAAAGAATAGGTGATTTTCATAAGAAAATCAAGCTATTAAGTGAACTAAAATTGGTAAATAAGGGTTAAATTGGGAGATCCTAAGTAGCCAATAAATCACAAAAGTCATGAAGAAAAAACCAAAGGTTGATAGGATGTGAAAACCGAATCGGTTCAAGGCGAACCGGATTAAACCAAAATGAATTGGGTTGAACCGCGAAGAACCGATTCAAAGATTTATTTTTCTAGGTGGCTTAAAAATATTAAATTAGAAAATTGAAGCCACCATTAGGCAGAAAATGAATTTATATGGATTTAGAAATTTTTAATTTTTAGAAAACTGGTCAAATCGAGCTTGAACCGGCCAAATTTTGAATTCGGGTCATCGAACCCGGTCGGACCAAACCGGTCAATGGTCTAACCAGTCAACAGACCACCGACAGGTTAGCGTCCAGTTAGGAGGCACGACCAATCAGCACCTGACGCGTGGCGAGGCATGCCTAGTCAACCACTCAGTCTACGCTTGGAAGCGCTAACCAATTAGAGGGAGACACATGTCCGATCAACAATCAGCGGACACCCGGTCCACAACCATGCAAACACGAGCAACTAATGGGAAGCAGTGTCACACCCCAACCCGGTTTGGTCAGATCCCCGTGATCAACCCACTGCTCCCTTGGTTTAAGAGGGGTTTCCCCCTTCTTTTAATCAAGAGGAGATAGATGTAATTCAAACCTTGTTCCCTAGAATAGCATAAATCCATTAATATGCAAGCTTAAAAGTGACATTAAGCATACCGGATGAAGGGCATATTGTCGTATTTTCTTTTGTCATGTTTCCTTACTCTTGAAAAGGGGTATAAGAGAGAGGATGAGTTCTACAACTCAGTGAGCAAGTGTTGGGCGTGAGTTTTAAAGAAAGATAGCTTCATTTAAATTGTGCTAAGGTATATCGTTTCTTTTAAAAGAAGTTTTCCTCAAAATTCGGTTTTCAAAAGTCTTTTTCTCATTTCCATATTTGGTATGTCTAACAGACAACACATACCCTTCATTAGGAAGGGAACACACATTTGCAGGTGCAACCTGTCCACTGCACCCACTTGTGGCTCGGAGCATCTTTACCTGCCACCAAGATAGAAGTCCGTCTACTTCTACCTAAGTGGATGTTCTTGACATCCGACCATCAGACCCGAATACCACTCCATGTCCATATGAGGATAGAGACCTCAGCCCGACCCCACCTCAGTCTCATGCACAAAAAGATACTCCGAGCTTCCCGACTGATTGACATGACAAACTACCCTTATCTCTACCATGTCGCCAGTAGCCCTTAGGACCCATCACTACCCCTCTTGGGGGTCTTGATGGTCTTGTACTACAAATGCATGCACAAATCAATAGTTTTCACATGTAACCATTATCTTTGATGCCAATGGTCCAACGACCCCAACCTGCAGCTATTTGTCTAGGTCGGTCCATTGATCTGGCCCTAACGCAATGTCACTTGCCTATCGAGTATTGTCTGTCCTAACTCGGTACCATGGCAAAATCACATACACAATTTCATTTAGAAATTTCATGGCTTTCCTTTATTCAAGTATTTTTATGAGCTCCTGCTTGTGCCCACTTGCCTTGGGCTCACTACACGTGATTTTCCAAAATCGAGCATTTAGTCCCATGAGTTCAAAAACCGAGGCCTCTAGCCTATTTGATCTATTCTAACTCCCATCAAGAAGGTCTCCCAAATAGTTTAAGAATTGGCACATAGTCAGGGGAGAACACTTTTGACAAAAAAATATTTTTTCAGTTCAACCCACCAACCGGGTGTGATGATATCTCCGCTTACAACCAACAAGCTGGTTTCCTCTTCCTTCAAGGAAGTTAGTCAAACCAACCGGGTATTATTTCCTCTACTTACAACTGATAAATAGGTTTTAGCTTAAATCACACATCACCCCAACCGGGTATAATGTTAAAGTCCCATTCACAAGTGGTTTTTCATTCTAAAGTACTCACCATCTATAACTGTGACGTGTTCGTCCTCGGTCGGTTTTCCAAGTCTACACGAGCTTTCTCTTGATTGCGTTTTGGTCACACTTGTCCCTACATAATTTGGGCAATCATATCAATTACAGTTTGACATAAAATCCTAGGCTCACAAATTATCGATAAATTGCACTAGTCCAACGGCCCCGACTCTCAACTCAACCCGCAGCTATTTGTCTTGACTAGTCCGTCGACCTGTCATGTCGCACTGCCGCTAGTTGACTGAGCATGTCGGTCCTATCTTGGTACCATGGCCAAAAAATTCACTTATTAAGTTTTATGGCACATATATCATGTTCGTTTACGAGCTCCTACTCGTGCCAACTGGCCTTGGGCCCACTGTACAAGATTTTCAAAATCGGGCATTTAGCCCCCAAGTTCCAAAACCGAGGCCCTTGGCTTATCAGAGCTATTCGAGCTCCTGTCGAGAAGGTCTCCCAAATAGTTTAAGCATTGGCACACAGTCAGGAGAGAACACTTCCGACAAAATAGGTTTTCACTGTCCATTATACCAACCGGTATAAGGACATCTCCGTTCATAACCGATGAACGGGTTTTTAACTTCCTTCGAGGAAGTCTCATCATACCAACCGGGTATGATCTACTTACAACTGGTAAGTAGTTTTTTTCACATAATTTTCACATCACTTTCTCTAAGTGGTGATGATTAAAATACTACTAAATAGTGGGTTTTTATACCGAGGTACTTATCCATCCCCTACCGGGTATGATATAAAATTTTCACTCACAATCGGTAAGTGGTTTTTATCTTTAAATTGTGCTCATCATCCCAACTGGGTATGATGTTAGTAAACCCACTCACAACCGGTAAGTAGTTTTTAACTCTAAGTTGTGCTCATCATCCCAACCGGGTATGATGTTAGTAAACCCACTCACAACCGATAAATGGTTTTTAAATTATAAGGCCTGCTCATCATCCCAACTGGGTATGATGTTAGTAAACCCACTCATAACCGGTAAGTGGTTTTTAAATTATAAGGTGTGCTCATCATCCCAATCGGGTATGATGTTAGTAAACCCACTCACAACCGGTAAATGGTTTTTAAATTATAAGGTGTGCTCATCATCCCAATCAGGTATGATGTTTGTAAACCCACTCACCCGTTAATGTCATGAATTCCACTAGATCGGTTCTTTTTATTCACGCGAGTTTGTCCTTGCTGGCATTCCCAGTATTTCACTTTCCTACACAATATGAACAACCTTGTTCATTATTACTTGACATAACAACCTTCATTCATTCCAATGAATGAGAAAACCCAAACTTTTAGTTATTTGCAATTAGGTCCCTAAAGTTATTTCTCTTTAAGTCCCTAATGTCGATTTTTCCTCAAATTGAGTCCCGTAACTTTTAAAATTTATCATGGGACCTCAATTTATTCAATTTGATCAAAAAGGTGTTTAATTTCCCAAATTTCCAATTTGGTCCCCTAGTTTTACCAAAATTACCATTTTGCCCTTCTTTTACAAAAATGGTAAGTTTTGCCCCAAAAATTCCAAAATTCCTCAATTGGTCCTCCAACATTATTTTCATACCCAATTGACCTTGAATTTCATAAAATTGCATTTTGGCCCTTTGAATTTCGAAAATCTCCAATTTTTCCCCCAATTTCAACTCTTCAATACTACTGAATTTGATTTTATCAAATTGACCGATCAAGCACTTCTAATTATTGAAATTGGAGTTGAAATTAAGTTCTTGCAAGTTCATACGATTCTAAGAAACTTTGAATTGTAGATTTTAACGCTGGAACGAGCTCAAACGGAGCTTCGCTGGAAAATAGATTGTAGAGAGAGAAAGTTTCAATTTCTCACCGGTGAGGGCACGATGGTCTGAGATTTCAATCTAAGCAGATAACTCTCATCTTGAGGTTCATCCTAGAATCAAGAATCACATCAATTGATGCAGAATTGAGTTAGAATTTCATTATTAAAATTCAGCTGGTTCTCTCTCTAACACCGATCGGAAATTGTAGAGGGGAGCCGAATTGACTTACCTTTAAGTCGTAATTCGGCCGTGGGAGGGCTGAAGAAGTGTTGGGAAGGCTTGGTTTGGCCTGAGGAGGGCTCGAAATGGCCAATTTCAACTTGGCCAAAATAGGGCAGCTCCGGTCCACCGGATCTGCTTCACTATTCCATCATGTCAGCGCTTCTCTAGTGATTCTCGGATTGACTGGAGTTTGCTATCTGATAGCTGACTTCTCCCTGGTTCTAAAGAGCCCGACCTTTGTTCAACTTGAAGCTCTAGTTTGAGCTTTACCAGGAAATGGAGCAGTAGAGAGAGAGAGAAATGTTCAGGTGTGAGGAGAATGAAATGGGGATGACCTCTTTATATAGGCCTAAAACCCGTGCATTAAATGGGCTAGATTTATTACTAGTATTAATATTACCATAAGTTATTGGTATTAATTCCAATAATTTAATTTAGGTATTAAATTATTGGTATTAATTACAATAATTAAATATATATTAATTTATTGTTATTTATGATAAGGCGTACATACAAATTTTTGACCGAATTTTCGGGTTACAAAAAAATTCATACTTCCTAGGAGGTCACCCATCCTCACACTACTCTCAGGCAAGCACGCTTAACTTTAAAGTTCTTATGGAATCTAGTTCTTTTCCAAGGTTTAATGAACCCTTTGGATCACCCGAGAGTTGTAAATTCCCAACTTGCCCGTTCATAAATAATCGGGTTTGTGAACCGGTTTTGAATCCTCACTTGGTTTGACCGGTTCTTTTCTTGGTTTTCCTTAGCTCAAAAGGGCGGGTTTTACACCACATGTCATCTCCTCATATGTCAACTTGCTGACTCGGCCTTTCGAACATTGACCCTTGACCGGGACACGTGTCACTCTCCTATTGCTTAGTCATCATGGAAGTGGGTTTTCTTCCTTTGATCATTGACCAAGGACACATGTCCCCTCCTATTTGGCCAATGTTGATTGAGTAGCTAATTGGGCATGCTTCGTCATGCGTCGCGTCCTAATTGGTCATGCCTACTGACAGAGCGTTAACCTAGCAGCGGTCCGTTGATCGGCTGGACCGTTTACCAGTCCGATCAGAACGGGTTCGGTGACCCAAAATTGAAAATCGGTCGGTTTAGGCCTGATTCGACCAGTTTTATAAAAATTAAAAATTTATAAATTTATCTAAATTCATTTTCTATCTAATGATGTCCTCAATTTTCCAAATTAAAATTTTAAGCCACCTTAAAAAATGAATTATTGAACCGGTTCTTCACGGTTTAATTTGGTTCAATCCGGTTCAAGTTTGGTTCACCCTGAGCCGGTCTTGTTTTCACATCAAATCTCTTCTTTTTAATTTTGAAAAACTCGGTCAAATCAGGCCTGAAACAGCCGGTTTAAGCTTTGAACCTGATTCGAACCAATCCGATCCGGTTCGGAATAGTGTCATCTTCTTCCTTCAGATGACAGCATTGTTCACTCGCTGGAAAATCGCGCAGCGCCGATGAAGATGAAAAGTCTATGGATAGGGAGTTTCAAGCAATAAATGACTGCCATTAAGGTGCCAATCGGACGACCAAGAAGTCCCTGAGCTTCATATATAAAGAGCCCCTCCTCATTCATCCTCTCCACACCTGAAAACTTCATTCTCCCTCAACTGTTCCATTTTTCAGTGAAGCTCGAGCCAGAGCTCTGACTTGGGCATTTTTCTGAGCCAAATAAGGCGAGGTTGGGTTCTTTGGATTCGGGGAGAAGTCAACTATACGCATGTAGTCTCCATTTGCTCCGAGGATTGCCGGAGAAGCGCCAGTGTGACCGAACAGTGAAGCAGCTCCGGCGGACCGAACTGCCCTATTGAGGCCGAGCTAAAATTGGCTAATTCGAGCCCTTCTCAGGCCAAACCAAGCCCTCCCAACATCTCCACAATCTTCCTACAGCTGAAAGGTAAGCCAATTTGGCTCCCCTCGATAAATTCTAGTCAGTGCTAGAGAGAGAACTGACAAAACTTCAATGACTAAATTCTCACTCAATTCGGCATCAATTGATGCAATTCTTGATCCTATGAAGAACCTCAGGATAAGAGCTAACTGCCTAGATTGAAAGCTTGGACCGTCACAAAGTTTTCGAAGCTTTCTCCCTCTAAGTTCAGTTTTCCGGCGAAGCTCCGTTTGAGCTCATTCTGGCATCAAATTGTGTGATTCAAAGTGCAATTGAATCATATGAAGGTGTAGGAACTCCAATCTGACTTCAATTTCAACAATTAAACGCATTTGATTAGTCAATTTGATGAAATCAAATTCAGCTGAGTTAGAAGGTTAAAATTAGGGGAAATTTTAGGGATTTTGAATATTTGAGGGACTAAAGTACAATTTCATAAAATTGAGGGCCAATTGGGCATGATAAAGATGTTGGAGGACCAAGGGCAATATTGAAATTTTTGGGGCAAAACTTACATTTTTGTAAAGTAGGGGCAAAATGGTAATTTTGGAAAAGTTGAGGACCAAATTGGAAATTTTGGAAAATTGAATGCCTTTATGTGATTTTGAATAAATTGAGGTCCCAAGGTGAATTTTAGAAATTTCAGGCCTCAATTTGAGGGAAAACGGCATTAGGGACCTAAAGTTAAAGAAAAAGAACTTTAGGGACCTAATTACAATAAATCAAAAAGTTTGAATATTTCATCCATGCACAATGAATGAAGGCTATTACGCCAAGGGATAATGAACGAGGATGTTCATATCATGTAGGAACACGAAGTACCGGGAATGCTAGCAAGGACAAGTTCGTGTGAAGACAAAGAATCAGTCGAGAGGAATTCACTGCATTAATGAGTGATATGGATTTTTTATATCATACCCGATTGGGATGATAAGCACATCGAAAATGAAAACCCACTACTAAGTGGAATTTTAAACATCACACTCGAATGGAGTGATGTGAAAATTATGCGAAAAAACTACTTACCAATTGTAAGTAGAATAAAACCTGGTTGGTATGATGAACTTCCTGTAAGAAAATAGAAAACCTGCTTATCGGTTATAAGTGGAGATGTCCTCACACCCGATTGGTATGTTAGACAGCTGAAAGGTTATTTTTGTCGGAAGTGTTCTCCCCTGACTGTGTGCCACTACTTAAAAATTTTGGGAGACCTTCTCGACGGGAGATCGAATAGTTCAGATAGGTCGGAGGCCTCGGTTTTGGAACTTGGGGGTTAATATGCCCGATTTTGAAAATCTCGAATAGTTGGCCCTAGGCTAGTTGGCACAAGCAAGAGCTCGTAAAAAAACATGAATTTGAGCCATAAAACTTAAATGAATGAACTGATTGGCCATGGTACCAAGACAGGACCGACATACTCAATGGATTGGCGGCAATGCGACATGATAAGTTGATGGACAAGTAGAGACAAACAGCTGCAGGTCGAGTTAAGGGTCGGGGCCATTGGACCAGTGGCACCAAAGATTAAATGGCTTTTGAAGAAATCTTTGTTTGTGCATGCACTTGAGGTTCGGGACCATTAAGATGCCCAAGAGGGGTAGTCATGCGTCCTAAGGGTTGATGGATGACATGGTGGCGATAAGAGAAAAGAGAAGCTACTAGGTTTGTGTTTCTCGTCATACCAGTTAGTCATGTAGGTTTGTGTTTGTACTCCATGAAGTTCTGTGTTTGAACTCCATGGAGTTTTTGTGTTTGGACTCCACAAAGCTTCTGTGTTTGAGTTTCATGCGCACGAGATTGAGATATGGTCTCTGTACTCATACGAACATGGAGTTTTATTCATGGGATTGAGGGTCGGATGTCGCGTACATCCACTCATTCTCGGGGTAGAAGTGGATGTGCTTTTATATATGTGGCCGGTAAAGTCGCTTTGACGCCACAAGTGGGTACAGTGGACGGGCTGGCCTGCGAATGTGTGTTCCCTTCATGATGAAGGGCGTGTGTTGGTTCATAAGCACATCGGTTATGGTTGGGGAGTGAGTAATGGCTATGAAATCGAGATTTTGAGAATGAATTATTTTAAAAGAAAATAAGGAGTCTAGCACACTACAATTCAAATATTTTCCCTAAAAGTCAAACTGAGTCATTGAATTCACCCCCTCCCTTATATCTCTTTTCAGGTAACCAAGGGCAACCTACCCAAAGACCTCCTATTAATCACACCTGCAAGACAGGTATGTAAGTTAAAAAGTTTATACAGTTTTGATTTATGTATTTTAGGAAAGTTACATGTTTAAAGGATGCCTTATTCCTCCCAGGTTAAAAAAGGGGAAAACCCTTAATAAACTGGGAGAGTGGTAAGTTGCTCACAGGGATCCGACCAAACCGGATCGGAGCATGACAACTTGAGTGGTATCAGAGCCTATTTCCTCAAATACATTAACAAGACTAGAGAACATAGTAACTAATAGGAATAATTTGAAATTTTTCAGATGGCTCCAAAGAGAGGAACCAAGAGAACTAAAGACGTAGTCTCCGACACTGCCCAACCAACCCTCCCTATGGAAACTTCCTGAGGAGCCTAGACAACCCCACCCGGATTAAGCTCGGAACATCAGAGATTGTACAAAGAGTTTATCCGGGTGTTTGCAAAGCCTAATCTCACTCCTGAGGTGGACATCAACCCTCGAGTTGAGCTTAAGGAAGTACAATCCCATCCCCCTTCTGCTAACATTCCTCCTCTAGTGGACATTCCCAAATACCTCAAAACCCTCCGACAGTTAGGATGTAAACCATTCCTATGAGAAAAGGATGCGAGGACTTCTATGGACTGGCTAGCTAGCATCAAGAAACTCTTGGGGATAGTTAGGATTTCACTAGAGGATATGGTGATCTTGGTAGAGTTTTTCCTAGAAGCTAGTGCGAAGAGGTGGTGGGATAACGTCACAAGCTTGCATGCCACCACCCCCACATGGGAGCAATTCGAGGAAAGATATACGGAGGAATACCTAGCTCCACATCTAATCAATGAGAAGTAACAAGACTTCCTTCAACTCCGACAAGGGCTTAAATCTATCTTGGAGTATGAAACCAAGTTTAACGAGTTAAGACCCTTTGCCCCCAACCTAGCTAGACCTACGAATGTTTGCCAATGATTTATGGATGGTCTTAATATGGACATACGTGACCGAATGGGAGTACTAGGACGCCTCATAGATTTAGCTGTTTTCATTAGCATGGCCCATGAATGTGAGCGTTTGGTACAACCAAGACACCGCTAGGTAGAACAGACCGGTAGGAAAGAGGAAGGAGGCCAGGACAACCAAGGAAGACTAAAGGAGCTAGGTGGACAGAAATGAAGAACAAGAATGGGGTTCTCTAGGACAATGGAAGGTTATCATACACAAAGGGAGACAAATACAGTTTCGCTAAGGAGAAGCCCCTATTGTTGCAAGTGTCAGAAAAACCATGAAGGACCATGCCAAATATGCTACGAATGTAGACAGCTTGGCCATTTTACGAAGAACTGCCCAGCCCTTCAGGGCAATACACAACAAAGTACCCACCTATCACTTCAAGGAAACCCAAGGTCACTAGATGGAGGGCAAGACATCGCCACTACATCAAGGGTCCCAACCAGAGTAGACAACCTCACCCAAGAAGAAACACAGGAAGACCCTAGCACCGTAGTTAGTACTTACAAAAATTCTCTTGAATAAATATAGCTAAAAAACTACAATTTGTTATCATCATAATGAAAGTTATATTTCTTACAAAGATAAAATTGTGATACAAATAAGAGAAAATACAAAAAACATACCCACAAAATTTCAAGGAGGAAATGGGAAAGGATGGCATCTAAGTATGTCACTTTGAGGATAGATACACTCAAGGACACTTAGAATTTCAAAAAAAAGGGGGAAGAATACTACCAAGGAAGGAAATCCTTAGGAATCATACATATCCTAACTAAGAGGTAATGGAACCAAGTGACGAGGCATAAGGAGATGAGTTTGCAAAGGAAGTTCATGCTGAGGTGAAAGAATTAAAGAAGGCATGCTAGGATGATCCAAGAAAGTAAATTAAACCCAAGGGAGCGATTGGACAGCTTGGAACTCTCAATCTTGAAATTTGAGCAAAAACCCTCAAGAGGAAGAATCCTGCCCTAAGTAGAGAAGGAAGTGAATCTAAGGATATCCTTTTGGACTTGTGGGTAAGACATGCCTAGATTGATAAACTCCAGGAAGTGAGTAAACAACAGAAAGGAAAAGACATTCCTTAAGTGCATGATTCAAAAGGGCTAAGTGAAAGAACAACCAAAGTGTTGGCATATCAAGCAAATCCCAAGTTAACATTAAGGGAAATTATTCCCGATGCAAGGGATGTTGAGTTAGTTTTGGGGACAAAACTCCTAAAAGGAGGGGAAAGTTGTAAACCCCGCCCTTTGGAGTTAAGGAAAACCAGGGAAAGAACCGATTAACCTGAGTGAAAAAAACCGAACGAGATCACAAACCTGATCATCAAGAGAACTAGCAATTTGGGAAAGTTGTAACTCCTAAGTGACCCAAAGGGTTGATAAAATCTTGGAAAAGAACCTTAGAATAAATTGGAAGAGAAAAACTAGAATACTTAAGGTGAACCTGATCTAAGCTGGATTGAACCGGTTTATGAACCCAGCTAGTTTATGAACTGAAACTGATAGAAAGAGAGTAAACCAGGAGATTTATGGATTCCGAGTGACCTAAGGAGTCACAAAAGTCATGAAAAAGGACTTTAGGATGATTTGGAGATGAAAATCAAACCGGTTCAAGTGAACCAAATCCGAACCGTGTTGAACCAGTTTGGACCGATTTGAACCACTATTGAACCGGATGCTAAATTCATTTTTCTAGGTGGCTTAGAAAATTCAAATTAGAGATTTAAGGCCACCATTAGATAGAGAATGAATTTAGATGAATTTAGAAATTTTTAATTTTGAAAAACTCGGTCGAATTGGGCCTAAACCGGCCGGTTTAAGCTTTGAACCCGGTTCGGACCAGTATGGTCCGGTTTGGAACAGTGTCATCTTCTTCCTTCAGATGACAGCACTGTTCACTTGCCGAAAAATCACGTAGTGCCGACGAAGATGAAAAGTCTCCGGCCAGGGAGTTTCAGACAATGAATAACCGCCATTAAGGCACCAATCGGATGGCCAAGAAGTCCTCGAGCTTCCTATATAAAGAGCCCCTGCTCATTCATCCTCTCAATCCTCTCAACACCTGAAACCCCCGTTTTCTCTCAACTGCTCCATTTTCCAGTGAAACTCAAATTAGAGCTCCAACGTGGGCACTTTTTTGAGCCAATTAAGGTGAGATCATGTTCTTTGGATTCGGGGAGAAGTCAGCTACACGCTTGTAGTCTCCATTTGTTCTGAGGATCATCGAAAAAGCGCCGGCGTGATCGAACAGTGAAGCAGCTCCGGTAGATTAAAGCTGCTCTATTTCAACTGAGCTGAAATTGGCCAATTCGAGCCCTTATCAGGCCAAACCAAGCCCTCCCAATACCTCTACAGTCCTCTTACAGGTAAATTAGAGCTAAAAGGTAAGCCAATTTGGCTCCCCTTTGTAAATTCCGATTGGTGCTAGAGAGGACCAACAGAACTTCGATTACTAAATTTGGGAAACTTGTACCCCCTTTATGTGATTTTGAATAAATTGAGGTCCCAAGGTAAATTTTAGAAATTTGGGGCCTTAATTTGAGGGAAAATGGCATTAGGAACCTAGAGTTAAAGAAAAAGAACGTTAGGGATCTAATTTCAATAAATCGAAAAGTTTGAATATTTCATCCATGCACGATGAATGAAGGATAATAGGCAAAGGGATAATGAACAAGGATGTTCATATCATGTGGAAACACGAAGTACCAGGAACACCAGCAAGGACAAGCTCGCATGAAGACAAAGAACCAGTCGAGAGAAATTCACTACATTAATGAGTGAGTGGGATTTTTGATATCATACACGATTGGGATTATAAGCACCTCGAAAATAAAAACCCACTACTAAGTGGAATTTTAAACATCACACCCGAATGGAGTGATGTGGAAATTATGCAGCAAAACTATTTACCGGTTGTAAGTAGATCATACTCGGTTGGTATAATGAACTTCCTATAAGGAAGTAGAAAACCCGCTTATCAGTTATAAGCGGAGATGTCCTCACACCCAATTGGTATGATGGACAGCTGAAAGGTTATTTTTGTTGGAAGTGCTCTCCCCTAACTGTGTTCCACTACTTAAACATTTTGAGAGACCTTCTTGATTGCAGCTCGGATAGCTTAGATAGGTCGGAGGCCTCAATTTTGGAACTTGGGGGCTAATATGCCTAATTTTAAAATCTCGAATAGTGGACCCTAGGCTAGTTGGCATGAGCTAGAGCTCGTAAACAAACATGAATTTGAGCCATAAAATTTAAATGAATGAATTGATTGGCCATGGTACCAAGACAACACCGATATACTCGATGGACTGGCAGTAATGCAATGTGATAGGTCGACGGACCAATCGAGACAAACAGCTGCAGGTCGAGTTGAGGATCGGTGTTGTTGGACTAGTGGCACCAAAGATTAAATGGCTTTTGAGGAAAACTTTGTTTGTGCATGCAATTGAGGTTCTAGCCCATTAAGACACCCAAAAGGGGTAGTGATGCATCCTAAGGCCTGTTGGATGACATGGTGGCGATAATGGAATAGAGAAGCTACACGATTTGTGTTTCTCATCATACTAGTTAGTCATGGAGTTCTGTATTTGTACTTGTAAACCCCGCACATTTGAGTTAAGGAAAACCGGGAAAAGAACCGGTCAAACTGAATAAGAAAACCAAACTGGTTTACATTTGGGAATAAGCAATATCGAAATTTACAACTTTTGGGTGATCCAAAGAGTTCATTAAACATTGGAAAAGAAACTTAAAACAAAATAAAAAAACAAAAACCAAATTGGTTCAGGTGAACTAGATCGAAAGCTCGAACCGTCATGCCTTCACCGGTGAGTAAGCGAAGCTCCGTTTGAGCTTGTCCCAGCATTAAAACTTGTGATTCACATTTTTGAAGAATCGTATGAACATGTAGAAACTCAATTTCAACTTCAATTTCAACAATTAGAAACGTTTGATGGGTCAATTTGATAAAATAAAATTCGACTGTGTTAAGAAGTTGGAAGTGGGGGAAAATTGGGGATTTTCGAAATTCAAAGGACCAAAATAAAATTTTATGAAATTGAGGGTCAATTGGGCATGAAAATAATGTTAGAGGACCAATTGAGGAATTTTGAAATTTTTGGGGCAAAATGGTAATTTTGGAAAAGTTGGAGGACCAAATTGGAGATTTGGGAAATTAAACCCCTTTTTGTGAAATGGAATAAATTGAGATCCTGTGATAAATTTTAGAAATTTCGGGACTCAATTTGAGGAAAAACCGGTATTTGGGACTTAAAGTTAAAGAGAAATAACTTTAGGGACCTAATTGCAAATAAATGAAAGTTTGACTTTCTCATTCATTTGGAATGAATGAAGGCGATTAGGTCGAAGGATAATGAACCAAGATATTCATATCGTGTAGGAACGCGAAATACCGGGAACGCCAGCAAGGACAAGCTCGCGTGAATACAAAGAACCAGTCTAGTGGAATTCACGGCATTAACGGGTGAGTGGGTTTACTAACATCATACCCGGTTGGGATGATGAGCACAACTTAAAGATAAAAACCACTTACCGGTTGTGAGTGGAAATTTTATATCATACCCGGTAGGGGATGATAAGTACCTCGATATAAAAACCCACTGTTTAGTGGTATTTTAATCATCACCACTTAGAGAAAGTGATGTGAAAATTATGCGAAAAAAAAACTACTTACCGGTTGTAAGTAGATCATACCCGGTTGGTATGATGATACTTCCTCGAAGGAAGTTGAAAACCCGTTCATCGGTTATGAACGGAGATGTCCTTTTACAGGTTGGTATAATGGACAGTGAAAACCTATTTTGTCGGAAGTGTTCTCCCCTGACTGTGTGCCAATGCTTAAACTATTTGGGAGACCTTCTCGACGGGAGCTCGAATAGCTCTGATAGACTAGGGGCCTCGGTTTTGGAACTTGGGGGCTAAATGCTCAATTTTGAAAATCTCGTACAGTGGGCCCAAGGCCAGTTGGCACGAGCAGGGGCTCGTAAAAGAACATGATATATGTGCCATAAAACTTAATAAGTGAATTGTTTGGCCATGGTACCAAGATAGGACCGACATGCTCAGTCAACCAGTGGCAGTGCGACATGACAGGTCGACGGACTAGTCAAGACAAACAGTTGCGGGTTGAGTTGAGAGTCGGGGCCATTGGACTAATGGCACCACAGATTACATGGCAATATAAGAAAACATTGTTTGTGCATGCACTGTGAGTACGGGATCATCAAGACGCCCATGAGGGGTAGTGATGCGTCCTTAGGGCACTGGACGACCTGGTGGCTATAAGGGCAGTTCGTCGTTCCAGGTGTTTGTGCGAAATCTGGAGTAGCACGAAGCGCATGAGACCAGGGTGGGGACAGGATGAGGTCTCTATCCTCATACGGACATGAAGAAGTGATTTCAGGATTGTGGGTAGGATGTTACGTACATCCACTCATTCCCAAGGTAGAAGTGGTCGTACTTCTATCCGGGTGGCAGGAAAAGTCGCTCTGAAGCCACTAGCGGGTTCAGTAGTGATACTGACTTGCGAATGTGTGTAACCTTCATGATGAAGGATGTGTGTTGGGTGATGACACACCGTGGTAACTAAGAAATAATGGAAAAATCCAAAATTTTAAATGATGGGATTTTTGAAAACAAAGGAGTCTAGCACACTCCATATAAATGTTTTTCTTAAAAGTCAAAAGCTTTTAAAAAAAACCCATTCACTGAGTAGTCGTACTCACCCCCTCCCTTATATCCCTTTCAGGAAATCCTGAAAAGCCTCCCCTTAAAGACCGTCAACTAAGATGCCTGTAAGACAGGTATGTAAAGTTTTAAATTTCATGCAGTTTTGATTATGCTATTCTAGGAAAAAGGTGCAGGTTAAAGGATGTCTTACTCTTTACGGTTTACAATAAGGGGAAAACCCTTTAATAAACCGGGAGAGTGGCAGGTTGATCACTGGGATCCGACCAAACCGGGTCAGGGCGTGACAGTACTCCATGGAGTTTCTGTGTTTGGACTCCACGAAACTTCTATGTTTGGGGCTTCATGAATCTTCTGTGTCTGAGTTTCATGCGCACGAGACCGAGATATAGTCTCTATCCTCATATGAACACTGAGTTTTATTCACGGGATAGAGGTTCAGATGTCACGTACATCCCCTCATTTTCAGGGTAGAAGTGGACGTGCATCTATCTAGGTGGCCGGTAAAGTTGCTTCAATGTCACAAGTGGGTACAGTGGATGGGCTAGCCTACGAATGTGTGTTCCCTTCATGATTAAGGGCGTGTGTTGGTTGTTAAGCACACCGGTTATGGTTGGGGAGTGAGTAATAGCTATGAAACCAAGATTTTGAGGATGAATTATTTTAAAAGAAAATAAGGAGTTTAGCACACTCCATTTGAAATATTTTCCCTAAAAGTCAAAATTTAAACACCTATTCAATGATTCGTTGAACTCACCCCCTTCCTTATATCCCTTTTCTGGTAACCAAGGACAACCTACCCAAAGACCTCCTGTTAATCACACCTGCAAGATAGGTATGTAAGTTAAAAAGTTTATGCAGTTTTGATTTATGTATTCCAGGAAAGGTACAGGTTTAAAGTACGCCTTACTCCTCGTGGGTTAAAGGAGGGGAAAACACTTAATAAACCGGGAGAGTGGCGGGTTGCTCACAGGGATCTGACCAAACTGGGTCGGGGCGTGACACGCTCCGATCCACAAGTGGGTGCAATTGGTGTACTGCATTGGTGAACGTTTGTACCCTTTATGATAAAGGGCATGGATTGTTTGATAAATACCTACCGAGAAAGGGGAAGTGTTAAAAGAGATGAACTCACATACTAGTGAACTATAATGATAATATAAAAATTATTTTTTTAATACTCACCCTAACACCCGCTCACTGAGTTGTAGACACTCACTCATCCCTTTAAATCTTTTTTAGGAAAGGACACAACCCATAAAGAAATCTCAAGGACAAACCTTTAAGTCAGGTATAAAATTTTTAAGTTATTAAGTTTTGTATACTGCTATTCTAAGGAACAAGGTCAGATGATACGCCTCACGCTTCGCGATCTTGGAAAGTGGTGACTCTTCCTAGATCAAAAAGAGTGGTGTGTTGCTCACGGGATTCCGACCAAACTAGGTCAGGGCATGACAAATCCGGTTCGACCGGGTTCAATGACCCGAAATTGAAAATCAAATTGTTTAGGCCCGATTCAAATGATTTTCTAAATTTTAAAATTTTTTTAATTCTTTTAAATTAATTTCCTATCAAATGGTGGCTTCAATTTTTCAAATTGATGTTTTTTTGCCACCTAGAAAAAATGAATCTTTGAATCAGTTCCATATGGTTCATCTTGGTACAACCCGGTTCATGTCCGGTTCGAACTGAACCGGTCTGGTTCTCACACCCACTTTCACCCATAGTTGCTTCCCATAGTTTTTGGGTGTTTATCGGCCACTTGGAATTTTAAACTTTCCCGTTTTGACCCTCGGTTATTGATTTCTGGTTAATTTCAACCTCAGTTCTTACTCAAAATTTCCCGGTCCTTCAACTTGGCTTTCTCATTATGTGGAAATGAGGTTTACAACTTCCACAATAGGCAACCTAATCCCCAACCTTCCTTAAACTTTCCAATCAGCCCCAATACTTTATTTAGTCCCTTAGGATGATCTCGGAGAAAGCTTAATTGCACTTGAGTCCCCTAACTTTCAAATCTTTGCATTTTAGTCACCCACCTTTGACCCATAACAAATTATCTCTAAAAATCATCAAACTAAGTGGAGAGATGTAAACCTCATCCCTTTATAGTTAATAAAATCAGGAAAAGAACCAATTGTTTCAAAAGAGAAAATCGAGTCAGTTCGCAAACCATAACTGATAAGGAAAGGGTAAATTGGGGAATTGACAAATCCCGAGTGATTCAAAGAGTCATACAAATCATGGAAAAGAACATTGGGACAAATGGGAAGAGAAAATAAGACCGGTTCAGGGTGAACCAGACCTTAACCAGTTTAAACCATACTTGAACCAGTTTCTAAATTTATTTTTCTTAGTGGCATAAAATGATCAAATTGGGGAATTGAAGCCACCATTAGATAGAGAATTAATAAAGATAAATTTAGAAAATTTTTAATTTTGAGAAAATTGGTCGAATTGGGCCTGAACTGGCCAATTTACGCATTGAACCTAGTCGGACTGGTTCGGTCCAATTTGGAACAGTGTCATCTTTTTCCTCTAGATAACAGTACTATTCATTAATGTAGAAAATGGATAACGCCGATGAAGGAAAAATGGCTCCGATCAGGCCATTTCAAGATGAGGATAAGCTCGACCAAAATGGAAAGTTGTCGGGCAGAGGGTCTCTAAGCTCCCTATATAAAGAGCTCCTCCCCATTCGTCCTCCACACACCTCAAATCTCCATTCTCTCTCAACTGCTCCATTTTCTGGTGAAGCTCGAACCAGAGCTTCGATATGGGCAATTTTCTCAGCCTCAAAAGGCAAGGTCGTGTCCTACAAACTCTAGGGAAGTTAGTTACCTGACATCAATCTCTTTTCGACTTGAGGACCGTTGGAGAAGCACCGACGGAATCAACCAGTGAAGCAGCTCCGACACACCGAAGCTGCCTTATTTTGGTCGAGCTGAATTCAACCAAATTCAGCCCTCCTCCGGCAAAACCAAGCCTCCCCAACACCCCCACGACCCTTAAATGGACTCATCATAGCTGAAAGGTAAACCAATTCGGCCCTCCTTAGTCGTTGCAAATAGGGGTCAGAGAGAGAAAGTGTCAAAATTCACTTATTAAATTTACCCTCAATTTGACTTCAATTATAGCGATTCTTTATCGTAGAAGAAACCTCAGGAAAAGAGATACCTCCCCCGATCGAGAGCTCGGACCGCCGCACCTCCAACGGTAAGCTTCCAAAGCTTTCTCTCTCTACAAACAGTTTTTCGGCGAATCTTAGTTCGAGCTCGTTTCAGACCCAAATCATGTAATTCAAAGCACAATTGATCATATGGAAGTGTAGGAACTAATCCATATCACTAATTGGAGCAATTAACCCCAATTGAATGGTCAATTTGAAGAAATCAAATTCAGTCTAATTGAAGTAGAGAAATTGGGGAAATTTTTGGGAAAATTGGGAATTTCGAAAAATTGAGGGGTCTCTTTGCAATTTTCAAAAATTGAAAGCCAATTGGCCATGAGAAAGATGTTGAGTGACCAATTGGTCAATTTTTGGAACATTTGGGGTCAAATTGCCATTTTTGGAAAGTAGGGGCATAATTGTAATTTTTGAAAAGTTGGGGACCAAATTAGAAATTTGGAAAACTTGAGCCCCATATACAATTTTGAGTAAATTGAGGACTCAAAGGGAATTTTGGAAGGTTTGGGACTCAATTTGGGGAAAAGTTGGCATTAGGGACCTAAAGTTAAGGAAAGTGAACTTTAGGGACCTAAGTGCAATTAATTAACAATGTTGAGCCTAATCGCTCATACATGAGAAAACGGTGGTTGTTATGCCAAAACTTAATTGATAAAGATGTCCAAATCATGTAGGAACACGAGAGACCAGAATGCCAGCAAGGAAAAGCTAGCGTGGAATCGGGAACTGATAGACACAAATATATCATGATCATTGGGTGAGTGGGCATACTTACATCATACCCGGTTGGGATGGTGAGCACTTTAGAAATGAAAAACCACTTGTAAGTGGGACTTTAACATCATACTTGGTTGGGGTAATGAGCGATTTAAGCTAAAACCTACTTACCGGTCTTAAGTAGAGGCAATCATACCCGATTGGTATGAGGAAATTTCTTGAGGAAAGAAGAAATTCGCTTACAGGTTGTAAGCAAGGATATCATCACACTCTGTTGGTGTGATGAAGTTGAAAACATACTTTTTTTTAGAAGTTTTATCCCCTGATTGTGTGCCATTGCTTAAATTATTTGGGATACCTTCTTGACGGGAGTTAGAACAAATCAGATAGGCTAGAGGCCTCAGTTTTTTAACTCATGGGAGCTAAATACCCAGTTTTGGAAAATTACGTGTAGTGGGCCCAAGGCCAATGGGCACGAGCAGGAGTTCATAAACAAACTTGATTAAGAAAGCCATGAAATTTCTAATGAAATGGTTTTGTGATTCCACTATGGTACCAAGTTAGTACTGACAGTACTTGATGGACTAGCAGCAGTGCGTCAGGGTCAGGTTGACGGACCGGCCTTGACAAATAACTGCAGGTCGAGTTGAGGATTGCGGTCGTTGGACCAATGGCACCAAAGATAATGGTCATATGTGAAAAATTATTTTTTGTGCATGCACTTGTGGTACATGACCATCAAGACGTCCAAGAGGGTAGTGATGGGTCCTAAGGGCTACTGGACGACATGATGGAGATAAGGGCAGTTCATCATGCCAGTTAGTCGGGAAGCTCGAAGTAGCTTCTTGCGCATGACACGGGGTGTGGGCGAGATGAGGACTCTGTCCTCATATGGACATGGAGTGGCATTCAGGTCTAAGGGTCGGATATCAAGAACATTCACTCAGACCCAAAGTAGAAGTGGACGGGCTTCTATCTTGGTGGCTGATAAAGACGCTTCGAGCCACAAGTGGGTGTAGTGGACGGGTTGCACCTGCGAATATGTGTACCCTTCCTGATGAAGGGTGTGTGTTGTTTGCTAAACACACCTAATGGCAATGGAAAAGGTTTTTGAAAAACCAAAATTTGAGAAAAGATCCTTCTTAAAGGAAATGATAACCTTGGCATTGTTTGAATAAAGTTATTTTCTTGAAAACTCACTCCCGACACCCGCTCACTGAGTTGTGGAACTCACCCCCTCCCTTTTACCCCTTTTAGGTAACCAAGGAAAGACCCTTCTTAAAGCCCCTCCTAAATTGAACAGTGAGAAGACATGTATGTTTGTTTTAAAATATTCAATTTTGTATAATGTAATTCCTAGAAAAACAGGTAAAAGAATGCCTTACTCCTCGCGCTTTATAAAGGGTAAAACCCTTGATGGACCAAAAGGAGTGGCAGGTTGCTCACGGGGATCCGACCAAATCGGGTTAGGGCATGACAACTTGAGTGGTATTAGAACATTTTTCCTCGAATGCATTATCAAAACTATATAACAAAGTAACTAAAAGGAATAAATCTTAAAATTTCATATGGTTCCCAAGAGAGGAACCAAGAGAACAAGAGTTGTAGTTTCTGACACTGCCCAACAACCCCTCCATTTGGAAACTCCTCGAGGAGCCCAGACAATTCCACCTGGACTAAGCTCGGAACATCAAAGATTGTACGAGGAGTTCACCCAAGTGTTTGGGTGGCCTAACCTCACCCTTGAGGTAGACACCAACTCTCGAGCTAAGCCTGAGGAAGTACAATCTAATCCCCCTCCTAGTAACATCCCTCCTCGATTTGACATCCTTAAATACCTCAAAACTCTTCGTCAACTGGGATATAAGTCTTTCCTAAGAGAGAAGGATGTTGGAGCTACTATGGACTAGTTGGTCAACATCAAGAAGCTCATGGGGATAGTCAAGATTTCACCAGAGGACATAGTGATCCTAGCAGAATGTTTCCTAGAACTAGTGCGAAAAGGTGGTGGGATAATGTCAGAAGCTTGCATACCACCACCCCCACCTAGGAACAATTCGAGGAGAGGTACATAGAGGAGTACCTAGCTCCATATTTGATTAATGAGATGAAGCAAGATTTTTGCTGACTCCGACAAGGGCTTAACTCTATCTCGGAATATGAAACTAAGTTTAATGAGTTAAGACCCTTTGCCCCTGATCTAGCTGGACTTGTGGATATATGCCAATGATTCGTGGATAGTCTCAACATGGACATACGAGACTGGATGGGAGTGTTAGGATGCCCTATAGAACTGGCAGTTGTAATCAGCATGGCCCACGAATGTGAGCGTCTAGTGCAAACCCGATGTCGCCGATTGGAGCAGGCTAATTGGAAGGAGGACAAGGGTCAAGGTCGTCATGGAGGACAGAAAGAGCAAAATGGTCCAAGATGGAGAATAGGGTGGGTTTCCAAAAGAGGAAGGACGTGCCACCACCACTACAAAGAGTGATCCCCACCTTAACACAAGGAAACCCTTGCTATCCTAGATGCCAAAGATACCGTGAAGGAGCCTGTTTATCCTGTTTCAAATGTGGGCAGGTGGGGCACTTTGCAAAAGAATGCCCCACTCTTAGAGAGAATAAGCAATAGAACACGCTTGGACCACCCCAAGGGAACCCAAGGACTTCAAGGCAGGACGCCATGACAAGGGTACTAGCTAGGGTATACAACCTCACCTAGGAAGAGGCTAGAAAAGACCCTAGTACCATAGCAGGTACTTCCCAAACCTCCCTAACTTACATTGAGACAAAACCTATAATTTTATTTTTATTCAATAAAGAAATATTTCCTTCTAAAACATGTGTTTCTTGAATTAGGGTACATGCACTTGTGGTGATGAAAAGTCTACGCCCTCTTTGACTCAGGAGCAAAGAGATCCTTTGTAAAACCCGCCCTTTTGAGCTAAGGAAAACCAGGAAAAGAACCGGTCAAACCAAGTGAGGATTCAGAACCGGTTCACAAACCGGATTATTTCTGAACGGGCAAGTTGGGAATTTACAACTCTCGGGTGATCCAAAGGGTTCATTAAACCTTGGAAAAGAAACTTAAGACAAATTAAAAAACAAAAACCAAATTGGTTCAGGTGAACTAGATTCCATAAAAACTTTAAAGTTAAGCGTGCTTACCTGAGAGTAAAGTGAGGATGGGTGACCTCCTGGTAAGTATGAATATTTTTTGTAACCCGAAATTTCGGTCAAAAATTTGTATGTACGCCTTATCATAAATTAATACCAATAATTTAATACCTAAATTAAATTATTGGAATTAATACAAATAATTAAATATCAAAATTAAATTATTGAAATTAATACTGAAATTTAATTTATTAGAATTAATACCGAAATTAAATTATTGGAATTAATACAAAAAATTTATGGTCATATTAATACCAGTAATAAATCTCGCCTATTTAATACACGGGTTTTACGACTATATAAAGAGGTCATCCCCATTTCATTCTCCTCACACCTGGTGGCTATAAGGGCAGTTCGTCGTTCCAGGTGTCTGTGCAAAATCTGGAGTAGCACGAAGCGCATGAGACCGGGGTGGGGACAGGATGAGGTCTCTGTCCTCATACGGACACGAAGAAGTGATTTCAGGATTGTGGGTCAGATGTCACGTATATCCACTCATTCCCAGGGTAGAAGTGGTCGTACTTCTATCCGGGTGGCAGGAAAAGTCGCTCCGAAGCCACTAGCGGGTTCAGTAGTGATACTGACTTGCGAATGTGTGTAACCTTCATGATGAAGGATGTGTGTTGGGTGATGACACACCGTGGTAACTAAGAAATAATGGAAAAACCCGAATTTTTAAATGAAGGGATCTTTGAAAACAAAGGAGTCTGGCACACTCCATATAAATATTTTTCTTAAAAGTCAAAAACTTTTAAAAACCCATTCACTGAGTAGTCGTACTCACCCCCTCCCTTATATCCCTTTCAGGAAATCCCGGAAAGCCTACCTTGAAAGACCATCAACTAAGATGCCTGTAAGACAGGTATGTAAAGTTTAAAATTTCATACAGTTTTGATTATGCTATTCCAGGAAATGGTGCAGGTTTAAAGGACGCCTTACTCTTTACGGATTATAATAAGGGGAAACCCTTTAATAAACCGGGAGAGTGGCAGGTTGTTCACGGGGATCTGACCAAACCTGGTCGGGGCGTGAAAACTAAAGTGGTATCAGAGCATGTTTCCTCGAATACATAATCAAGACTATAAAATATTGTAACTAATAGGATTTATCCTAAAATTTTCAGATAGTTCCCAGGAGAGAAACCAAGAAAACTAGGAATGACTCTACTCAACACCTTATCTTCGTTGGAATACAACCCTAGAAGCTTCCCAAATGCCTAAAGCATGGCAGGAATCTCAAAAGAGCAAATGAGAAAGTATCCTAGAGAATGGTGACAGGACCTATTGAGGTCACAACTCTAAGTATAAAGGAAGCCAAGCGTGAAGCCATAAAATGAGGCATATAACCTTATATAGAAGGATGCTAATCAAGAATCTCGTAGCTCCCTAGTTATTTGGTGACCATTTTCAGTAATAGGGACAAAATCCCCAACATACTGTACTACTCTATTAATGAAGTACTCCAAATTCCTAAAAACCCTGTCCCTCAAATAATGTGATCTTCAAGACTTAAAAAAAAAAAAAACTCTCGCAGTATCCAGACTTAAGGATGAAGGAGCACTAAAATTAACAATTTCTAAGAAAACGCCAAGAGGAACCACTTATGTTCATGTAATTACAAGCATGAATGATAGGGACACTGCATGGAGAAGTGCCCAACCCTACAAAGGATAGGAATCAAGTTAACCTAGAGGGGAATAGGACACGAAGTGAAAAATTGTCCCACATCGCCAGGAGTTAGGACAATATTTTCCAAGAATAAACACCCCACAACTATAGGAAATTCGAAAGGATACCATCCCAAGAAACGTGACTCCATTTGCAACCACAAATGAGAGGAAACTCTTCAAAATCTTAGCAAAGTGGTAAGAAGGAAAAAGGGGTAAAGGTAGGACCTCAATAAAACCACAAACGGAACAAAAGATAGCTGAAGAGAATTCCCCCGTTAAGAAGAAAATGCAAACCATTTAGGAGCAAAGAAAGGAGTGCATCCACAAGAGAAGACAAGACGAACATTTGTTGACAAACGGGACGTATTGGGATTACAGGAATAAATCACCTTGGAAAAAGCAACTATGTCAAATAGGAAGTTTGGACCAATAGGACAAGAGAAAGCAAGTCGTTACAACAAGATAGTCAGAGGGAACAAATGACACCCTAAGGAAGACCAGGAAGTAGAAGGGACTACACCCTAAAAAGGTCGGTGAGATGGATGTTAAGGATAGGAGGACTCGAGAAACTACTGCTAAGAAACTTAGACCAAACAAATGGTGGAGGCAAAGCAGTTAACGAACAAATACTCGGGAAAGCCATAATGTAAGTTCCGACAAAGAGAGAAGCAGAAAGGTCAAATACTCGGGAAAAGAAGGATACAAGAAATCCTAAAAAGGACCAAGGGCCAATTAACGACTAAACTCAAGCCAAGAAAGGAATAGGCAAGCCTCTCCCACAATGATCCTGAAACAAGGAAGATTTGTATGCTCCCTAAAGAAATAGACAAGTACTGGGTACGAATAAGGATGCAAATAAAGCATAAAAGATATGCCTAAAAGATTTGAGGAGTAAAGGTAAATAGGAGAAGACGACATCAAGGGATGTCATTTAAGGGTACAAATCCCCTAGAGCAAATGTAAGAAAAGAATGTCAGGGGAAAGACAAAGAATCCTACCAAGGAAGGAAGCCTCGGAAAGACATGTGTATTCCAATTAAGAGGAAATGGAACCAACCCTTATTTAGGAAATGTTTTCCAAGGAAGGAAGTATTGTAATGGTCCATTATGACCTGTTTGGAAAGAATAGGAGAACCATGTAGAAAGAGGAATACTAGTAACGGCAGACAGCCAAAGATAATGAACAAAACTTAATGGACTGAACCTTCCCAAGCAAAGTAATCGACACATAGATTGAAAGCAATTATTGTAGAATGAAGAATCATGAAGTGATTTATGAGCAAGTAAAAGAGGATTAAGGAAAAAGGAAGTCATTGAATAAGGGATGTCACTAAAGAAGAGAAAGGACATAAGAAGGAAAAAAAAATCCTCGTATGTCAATAATCATCAGGAAACCCAACGATTGGAATTGAAAGGACCCAATAAAAATGTTTTGAAAAGATGAGTAGGTAAGAGAAATCCATGTGGTTATGTGAAACATAACTTCAAAAGCATGATGGATGAGAGGATAACGGTAAAAAGGATAGTTGAGGAATGCCATCAAAAGAAAAGAGGGATAAAGTTATATGATCCCTGAAAGGTCAAAAAAAAAAAGCTAAGAGAGACCCTCAAAGAGATGTTCTAAAAATCTAATGGACAAAGACAGGTCCTAGAAAATGCCATGCTGTAAGGGGTATGTAAACCCAACAATCCCGATGAGAATATGACTCAAAGTAAGGAAGAGTCAGCTAATAAGCATAACGAGGTCTAATATAAAAATTTGGACTGAAGTTATAATAGACAACGAATGGAGGAAGGGTCAAAATGAGATGAAAAATTGAGAATAAAGAAAACTATGGCAACTAGTATGTAACACCCGAAAGAACATTGAGCTAAAGGTTTCAACGACCAAGTGGTTAACTAGACATGGGAATGGTTAGGTATCTTGGAATTTCTAATCTTGAGTACAAAACCTCAAAGGGAAGAATGTGCTCTAAGCAAAGAAAGATATAAATCTAAAAATATACCCTGAAGTAAGGTATGTCTCATTATGATAAACTCCATGGAGGGAGTAAATAATATAAAGGAAAAGAAATTCCTTAAGTGAAGGATGTAAAAGGACTAATTAAAAGAACAAGAGCAGACTTTGCATCTTAAGCAAACACCAAAGGGGCATCAAAGGAAATGATTGCTCATGCAAGGATGTTAACTAAGTTTTGGGGACAAAACTCCTAAAAGGAGGGGAGAGTTGTAAAACCCGCCCTTTTGAGCTAAGGAAAACCAGGAAAAGAACCGGTCAAACCAAGTGAGGATTCAGAACCGGTTCACAAACCCGATTATTTCTGAACGGGCAAGTTGGGAATTTACAACTCTCGGGTGATCCAAAGGGTTCATTAAACCTTGGAAAAGAAACATAAGACAAATTAGAAAACAAAAACCAAAGTGGTTCAGGTGAACTAGATTCCATAAAAACTTTAAAGTTAAGCGTGCTTACCTGAGAGTAAAGTGAGGATGGGTGACCTCCTAGGAAGTATGAATTTTTTTGTAACCCGAAATTTCGGTCAAAAATTTGTATGTACGCCTTGTCATAAATTAATACCAATAATTTAATACCTAAATTAAATTATTGGAATTAATACAAATAATTAAATATCAAAATTAAATTATTGAAATTAATACTGAAATTTAATTTATTAGAATTAATACCGAAATTAAATTATTGGAATTAATACAAAAAATTTATGGTCATATTAATACCAGTAATAAATCTCGCCTATTTAATACACGGGTTTTACGACTATATAAAGAGGTCATCCCCATTTCATTCTCCTCACACCTGAACACTTCTCTCTCTCTCTCTACTGCTCCATTTCCCGGTAAAGCTTAAACGAGAGCTTCGACTTGAACAAAGGTCGAGCTCTTTAGAACCGGGGAGAAGACAGCTATCTGATAGCAAACTCCAATCAATCCGAGAATCGGTGGAGAAGCGCCGACATGATGGAATAGTGAAGCAACTCCGACGGACCGAAGCTGCCCTATTTCGGCCAAGCTGAAATCGGCCATTTCAAGCCCTCCTCAGGCCAAACCAAGCCCTCCCAACACTTTCTCAGCCTTTCCACGGTCGAATTAGGAACGAAAGGATGAACCTCAGGATGAGACCTATCTGCCCAGATCGAAAGCTCAGACCGCCGTGCCTTCACCGGAACACGAAGTACCGGGAATGCCAGCAAGGACAAGCTCGCGTGAATACCAAGAACCGGTCTAGTGGAATTCATGGCATTAACAGGTGAGTGGGTTATTCACATCATACCCAGTTGGGATGATGAGCACAGTTTAAAGTTAAAAACCACTTACCGGTTGTGAGTGGGTTTACTAACATCATACCCGGTTGGGGATGATAAGTGCCTCGATATAAAAAACCCACTGTTTAGTGGTATTTTAATCATCACTACTTAGAGAAAGTGATGTGAAAGTTATGCGAAAAAAAAACTACTTACGAGTTGTAAGTAGATCATACCCGGTTGGTATGATGAGACTTCCTCGAAGGAAGTTGAAAACCCGTTCATCGGTTATGAACGGAGATGTCCTTGTACCGGTCGGTATGATGGACAGTAAAAACCTATTTTTGTCAGAAGTGCTCTCCCCTGACTGTGTGCTAATGCTTAAACAATTTGGGAGACCTTCTCGACGGGAGCTCGAATAGCTCTAATAGGCCGGGGGGCTCGATTTTGGAACTTGGGGGCTAAATGCCCGATTTTGAAAATCTCGTACAGTGGGCCCAAGGCCAGTTGGCATGAGCAGGAGCTCGTAAATGAACCTGATATATGTGCCATAAAACTTAATAAGTGAATTGTTTGGCCATGGTACCAAGATAGGACCGACATGCTCAGTCAACTAGCAGCAGTGCGACATGACAGGTCGACGGACTAGTCAAGACAAACAGCTGCGGGTTGAGTTGAGAGTCGGGGCCGTTGGACTAGTGGCACCACAGATTACATGGCAATATAAGAAAACATTGTTTGTGCATGCACTGTGAGTACGGGATCATCAAGACGCCCATGAGGGGTAGTGATGCATCCTAGGGGCACTGGACGACCTGGTGGCTATAAGGGCAGTTCGTCGTTCCAGGTGTCTGTGCGAAATCTGGAGTAGCACGAAGCGCATGAGACCGGGGTGGGGACAGGATGAGGTCTCTGTCCTCATACGGACACGAAGAAGTGATTTCGGGATTGTGGGTCGGATGTCACGTACATCCACTCATTCCCAGGGTAGAAGTGGTCGTACTTCTATCCGGGTGGCAGGAAAAGTCGCTCCGAAGCCACTAGCGGGTTCAGTAGTGATACTGACTTGCAAATGTGTGTAACCTTCATGATGAAGGATGTGTGTTGGGTGATGACACACCGTGGTAACTAAGAAATAATGAAAAAACCCGAATTTTTAAATGAAGGGATTTTTGAAAACAAAGGAGTCTGGCACACTCCATATAAATATTTTTCTTAAAAGTCAAAAGCTTTTAAAAACCCATTCACTGAGTAGTCGTACTCACCCCCTCCCTTATATCCCTTTCAGGAAATCCCGGAAAGCCTACCTTAAAAGACCATCAACTAAGATGCCTGTAAGACAGGTATGTAAAGTTTAAAATTTCATACAATTTTGATTATGCTATTCTAGGAAATGGTGCAGGTTTAAATGACGCCTTACTCTTTACGGATTATAATAAGGGGAAACCCTTTAATAAACCGGGAGAGTGGCGGGTTGTTCACGGGGATCTGACCAAACCGGGTCGGGGCGTGACATCCTTCATCAAGGAAGATCTAATCTTAGGTCTTCCCCTAGAACTTACCTCCTTAGAATAAAGCCTCAACATCCTCACACCCTTAGGAGAAGGACTGAATAGGGACAAACAGTTAAAGGGATGTGAGATCATGATTGAAGAAATTAAACTAGAGGCAGGTTTGATCCCATTACCTCTAAGGAAGGTAGAAATAATATTAGGAATGGATTGGTTAAGTACCCATCAAGCCAATATGGACTGTGGGAAGAGGGTAATAACTTTCCACACTCCTAAAACACTCGGACTGCGTTTCCAAGGAGACAGGAGGAAGGGAGAAGTAAAAATAGTATCTCATATAAGGGATCAAAAGATGATACAGAAAGGTTGTAAAGCTTTTCTAGCAATGATCATCAACGGGAAGTTAGAGGAGAAGGGATCAGAAGGCATCTCGGTAGTTGAACACTACCTGGACGTATTTCCAAAAGAATTACCCGGATTACCCCTAAGCTGACAACTAGAATTTACCATAGAGGTAATCCTCGGAACACATCCCATATCCTAAGCTCCTTACCGCATGGCTCCTACAGAGTTAAAAGAATTAAAGGAGCAGCTAGACGAGCTATTGGAGAATGGTTTCATACACCCTAGTCACTCTCCATTGGGTGTACCAATCATATTCGTAAAGAAAAAGGATGGGAGCATGAGGTTGTGCATAGACTATCGAAAATCGAACCAGGTCACCATAAAGAATAAGGATCTACTTCCACGGATCGATGACATGTTTGACTAACTATAAGGAGCAGCCAACTTCTCTAAGATTGAACTTTGGTCAGGATACCACCAACACAGGATCTGAGAGGAAGATATCCCTAAGACTACCTTTTGGTCTCGATATAGACACTATGAGTTTAGGGTGATGCCTTTTGGCCTGATAAATGCCCCTACAACATTCATTGATTTGATGAATCGAGTGTTACAGCCACACTTGGACAAGTTCATGATAGTGTTTATAGATGACATACTTATATACTCATGGACTGGGCTAGAGCGCGAAGAACATTTGGTTATCACCTTGGAGACACTACGAAATAATCGCTTATATGTGAAATTCTCCAAGTGTGAGTTCTGGTTATAGGAGGTAGCATTCTTAGGGCACATAGTGTCCAAAGATGGAGTCAAGGTAGACCTAACAAAGGTGGAAGGCATATCTGATTGGAAAGCACCCAAGAATCCCTCTAAGATACACAGTTTCTTAGACTTGGCAGGATACTATAGACGATTTGTGCAAAATTTCTCTAAGATAGCCGCCCCTTTGACTTGTCTCACAAGGAAAGGAGTGGAATATAAGTGGGATGAAAGATGAGAGAAATCCTTTCAGGAGTTGAAGACCCGTTTAACCATGGCACCCATACTCTCTCTACCTGACCCAAGTGCAGGGGAGTATACCGTCTACAGTGACGCATCCAGATAGGGACTCAGATGTGTATTAATGCAACAAGGAAAGGTTATCACCTACGCCTCGTGATAACTATAGGTACATGAGAGGAACTACCCTACCCATGACTTGGAGTTAGTTGCAATAGTATTCAGCGACACTACCTATACGAGGTTAAGTGTAGGATATATATCGATCACAAGAGTCTTAAATACTTCCTGACTTAGAAGGAGTTGAACCTTCACCAGAGGAGATGGCTGGAGTTAGTAAAAGATTATGACCTTGTGATAGAATATCACCCCGGTAAGGCTAATGTGGTTGCAGACGCTCTAAGTCGCAAGTATCAAATCGAGGTGGCGTAGAAAAAGACAAGCTACTTACCCTTGTTGCAGCAACTGGGAAGAATGGAAGTGGACCTTAAGATGGACAAGAGGGAAAATGCTTATTGGTTGGCGTAGTGGTAAGACCTAGCCTAATGGAGCAAATAAAGGTCCAACAAAAAGGGGATAAGGAACTCTAGCCCTATTTGAACCCAGTCAATGAAGGGATGAACTCGGACTACAACCTCTGAGGCGATGAAGTGCTAACCTATAAGGGTAGAGTGTGTGTACCTCAAGATAAGGAACTAAAGAGATTAATCTTGGAAGAGGCACATGACTCTGTCTACGCGATGCATCCAGGCAGTACCAAGATGTATCGCACCCTCAAATAAGGTTATTGGTGGAAAGGGATGAAAAGGGATATTGTGAAATATGTAGCTCGATGCTTGTCCTATCATCAAATTAAAGTTGAGCACCAAAAACCTTTAGGACTACTACAATCCTTACCAATCCCCGAATGGAAATGGGAACACATTACTATGAATTTTGTCAATGGACTACCTGTGACTAGGAAGGGACGAGATGCCATTTGGGTCATTGTGGATAAATTGACCAATTCCGCCCACTTCTTACCAATAAGAGTGATAGATTCGGTGGAACAATTAGCGGTGTTATACATGAGGGAAATTATAAGACTCCATGGTGTCCCGGTAAGCATAGTGTCAGATAAAGACCCTAGATTTACCCATGTTGGGGAATACTCAAGTTTCAACAATGGGGGAATTTGAAACCTAGGTACAACAGTCCCTACACTATAGTCCAAAGGATAGGCCTAGTGGCCTATAAATTATAACTACCTCCAAACTTACAAAGAATACATGATGTATTTCATATCTCGGTGCTTCAGAAGTATTAGTCCAATCCCAGTCATGTGCTGGACCGACTTCCACCCAAACTAGAAGGGAACCTGACCTATTAGGTAGAACCGATCCAAATCATCAACCAGAGAGAGAAGAACTTAAGGAACAAGAGGATTTCGATGGTCAAGGTCCTTGGGCAAAACGGACCAGTGCAGGAGGAGACATGGGAAACTGAGAGTGTTATGAGGGATGGGTTCCCTCATTTATTCGAGATGTAAATTGTTTTGGGGACAAAACCCCTAAAAGGAGGGGAGAGTTGTAAACCCCATCCCTTTATAGTTAATAAAACCAGGAAAAGAACTGGTTGTTTCAAATGAGAAAATCGAGTCGATTCACAAACCATAACCGATAAGGAAAGGGTAAATTGGGGAATTGACAAATCTCGAGTGACTCAAAGAGTCATACAAATCTTGGAAAAGAACATTGGGACAAATGGGAAGAGAAAACCAGACCGGTTCAGGGTGAACCGAACTTGAACTAGTTTAAACCATACTTGAATTGGTTTCTAAATTCATTTTTTTGGTGGATTAAAATAATTAAATTGGGAAATTGAAGCCACCATTAGATAGAGAATTAATTTAGATTAATTTAGAAATTTTTAATTTTGAGAAAACCGGTCGAATTGGGCCTAAACCGGCCTATTTATACATTGAACCCGGTCAGACCGGTCCGGTCCGGTTCGGAAGAGTGTCATCAGTCCTTTGGATGACAGTTCTATTTATTAATGCAGAAAATGGATAACATTGGTGAAGGAAAACGAATATGATCATGCTGTTTTAGGACGAGGATAAGCTCGACCAAAATGGACATTTGTCGGGCAGAGGGTCCCCGAGCTCCCTATAAAAAGAGATCCTCTCCATTCATTCTCCACACACCTCAAATCTACATTCTCTCTCAAATGCTCTATTTTTCGATGAAGCTCGAACTAGAGCTCCGATATAGGCATTTTTCTCAGCCTCAGAAGGCAAGGTCGGGTCCAATAGACTCCGAGGGAAGTTAGCTACCTAACAGCAACCTCCTTTCGACCCGAGGACTGTTGGACAAGTGCCGGCATAATCAAATGATGAAGCAGCTCCAATAGATCAAAGCTGCCCTATTTTGGCCGAGCTGAATTCGGCCAAATTCAGCCCTCCTCCGGCCAAACCAAGCCTCCCCAACACCCCCACGACCCTCACACATGGGTCGAGAGCTCAATTTGACTTCAATTATAGCGATTCTTGATCCTAAAAGAAACCTCGGGACAAGATCTACCTCTCCTGATTGAGAGCTCGAACTGCCGCACCTCTAACGGTAAGCTTTTGAAGCTTTCTCTCTTTACGAACAATTTTCCAACAAAGTTCCATTTGAGCTCATTTCGGACCCAAATCATACAATTCAAAGCTCAATTGAATTATATGGAAGTGTAGGAACTAATCCATATCATCAATTGGAGCAATTAACCCCAGTTGAAAGGTCAATTTGAAGAAATCAAATTCGGTCAGTTTGAAGGGAAGAAATTGGGGGAAATTGGGAATTTTGTAAAATTGAGGGACTTCTTTGCAATTTCCCAAAATTAAAGGCCAATTGGCCATGAGAAAGATGCTGACGGACCAATTGGTCAATTTTTGGAACATTTGGGGTCAAATTGCCATTTTTGAAAAGTAGGGGCAAAATTGTAATTTTTGAAAAGTTGGGGAGCAAATTGGAAATTTGGAAAAATTTAGCCCCTTATACAATTTTGAGTAAATTGAGGACTCAAAGGGAATTTGGGGAGATTTGGAACTCAATTTGGAGAAAAGTTGGCATTAGGGACCTAAAGTTGAGGAAAATGAACTTTGGGGATGTCACACCCCGACCCGGTTTGGTCATATCCCCATGAGCAACCCGCCACTCTCCCGGTTTATTAAAGGGTTTCCCCTTATTATAAACTGTAAAGAGTAAGGCGTCCTTTAAACCTGCACCTTTTCCTCGAATAACTTAAATCAAAATTGTATAATAATTTAAATTTATCATACATGTATCACAAGCATCTTAGTTGATGGTTTTTAAGGGTAGGCTTTCCGGAATTTCCGGAAAGGGGTATAAGGGAAGGGGTGAGTACGACTACTCAATGAATGGGTTTTCAAAACTTTTAACTTTTAGGAAAAAGATTTGTATTGGAGTGTGCCAGACTCCTTTCTTTCAAAAATCCTTTCATTTCAAATTTTCATTTTTACCACCATTTCTTATTAATCACGTTGTGTCATCACCCAACATACATCCTTCATCATGAAGGTCAAACACACATTCGCAGGCCAGTATGTCTACTGAACCCACTTGTGGCGTCGGAGCAACTTTACTGGCCCCCTAGATAGAAGCACGTCCACTTCTACCCTGAGAATGAGTGGATGTACGCGACATCTGACCCTCGATCCCGAAATCAATTCTCCATATGAGCACAAAGACCTCATCCCGTCCCCACCCCAGTCTCATGCGCTTGGTGCTACTCCAAATTTCGCATGGTCACCTGGTACGACGAACTACCCATATACTCACCAGGTCGTCCAGGGCCCTTATGACGCATCACTACCCCTCTTGGGCATCTTGATGGTCCCGTAATCACAGTGCATGCACAATCAATATTTTCTTATCATGCCATGTAATCTATGGTGCCGTTAGTCCAACGGCACCGACCTTCAACTCAACCTACAATTGTTTGTCTTGATTGGTCCGGAGACCTGTCATGTAGCACTGCCACTAGTTGACTGAATATGTTGGTCCAGCCTTGGTACCATAGCCAAACAATTCATTTATTAAAGTTTTATGGCACATATCTCATGTTTGTATATGAGCTCCTGCTCGTGCCCACTGGCCTATGGCCCACTATTCGAGATTTTCAAAACCGAGCATAGTAGCACCCAAGTTCCAAAACCGAGGCCCCCGGCCTATAAGAACTATTCGAGCTCCCATCAAGAAGGTCTCCCAAATCGTTTAAGCACTGGCACACAGTCAAGGGAGAGAACTTCCGACAAGATATGTTTTCAACTGTCCATCTTACCAACCGAGTATGAGCACATCTCTGCTCATATCCGATGAACGGATTTTCCACTTCCTTCAAGAAAGTTTCATCATACCAACCGAGTATGATCTACTTACTACCAGTAAGTAATTTTTAAGCATGATTTTCACATCACTTCTCTAAGTTGTGATGTTTAAAAGACCACTAAATAGTGGGTTTTTCATTTTGAGGTACTTATCATCCCCAACCGGGTATGATATAAAATCCAACTCACTACCGGTAAGTGGTTTTTAACTTTAAATTGTGCTCATCGTCCCAACCGGGTATGACGTTAGTAAGCCCACTCACCCGTTAATTCTATGAATTCCACTAGACCGGTTCTTTGTATTCACACGAGCTTGTCTGTGCTGGTGTTCCCAGTACTTCGTGTTCCTACACAATATGAACATCTTGGTTCATTATCCTTCGGCCTAATAGCCTTCATTCATTCCAAATAAATGAGAAAGTCAAACTTTCATTAATTTGTAATTAGGTCCCTAAAGTTATTTCTCTTAAACTTTAGGTCCCTAATACCAGTTTTTCCTCAAATTGAGTCCCAAAACTTTTAAATTTTATCAAAGTACCTCAATTTATTCCATTTCACAAAAAGGGGATTAATTTCCCAAATTTCCAATTTGGTCCCCCCAACTTTTCCAAAATTACCATTTTGCCCATCCTTTATAAGAATGGTAAATTTCACCCCAAAAATTCTAAAATTCCTCAATTGGCCCTCTAACATTTTTATCATGCCCAATTGACACTCAATTTTAGGAAATTGCATTTCGGTCCTTCGAATTTTTGAAAATCCCCAATTTTCCCTAATTTTTCCCCCAATTACAACTTTTTAACACAGCTGAATTTGATTTCATCAAATTAACCGATCAAACATTTCCAATTGTTGAAATTGAAGTTGAAATTGAGTTTCTACATGTTCATACAATTCTTTAGCAATTGGAATTGTAAGTTTTAACGTCGGAACGAGCTCAAATGGAGCTTCGCCGGAAAATGAACTGTAGAGAGAGAAAGCTTCGATTACTCACCGATGAAGGCATGGCGGTCCAATCTTTTAATCTGGGCAAATAGCTCTCGTCCTGAGGTTCATCCTAGAATCAAGAATCGCATCAATTGATGTCGAATTGAGTTAGAATTTCATCATCAAAATTCTGTCGATTCTCTTTCTAGCACCGGTCGAAAATTGCAGAGGGGAGCCGAATTGGCTTACCTTTCAATCCTAATTTGGTCGTGGGAAGGCTAAGGAAGTGTTGTAAGGACTTGGTTTGGCCTGGGGAGGGCTCAAAATGGTCGATTTCAACTCGGCCGAAATAGGGCAGCTTCGGTTTGCCGAAGCTGCTTCACTGTTCCATCACACCGGCGCTTCTCCAACGACCCTCGGAGCAAATGGAGACTACAGACATGTAGTTGAATTCTCCCCGGTTCTAAAGAACCCGACCTCACCTTCTTTGGCTCAAAAAAGACCCTATATCGGAGCTCTGGTTCAAGCTTCGCCAAAAAACTAAGCAACTGAGAGAGAGTGAGCTTTTTAGGCGTAGAGAGGATGAATGGAAAGGGGCTCTTTATATAGGGAGCTCGGGGACTCATTGGTCGTTCGTTTGGCACCTTTATGACAGACATTGATGGCCTGAAACGTATCGAACGGAAACGTTTCTTCTCCGCTGGTGCTGCTTCAATTTTTACACGAGTGAACAGTGCTGTCATCTGAAGGAAGAAGATGACACTGTTCCAAACTGGACCGGTACAAACCGGGTTCGAAGCTTAAACTAGACGGTTCACCCCTCATTCGACCAAGTTTTTCAAATCTAAAAATTCCTAAATTCATTTTCTATCCAATGGTGGCCTCAAATCTCAAATTTGAATTATTTAAGCTAGCTAGAAAAATGAATTTAGAATTCGGTTCAATAGTGGTTCAAACTGGTCGAAACCAGTTCGGATCCAGTTCACCTGAACTGGTTTGGTTTTCATCTCCAATTCCTTTACAAGTCCATTTCCATGACTTTTGTGACTCCTTAGGTCATTTAGGGTCCATAAATTTCCCAATTTACCATCTCTCTATCGGTTCCAATTCATAAACTGGCTTGGTTCTTAAACCGGTTTAATCTGGTTCGGGTCCGGTTCACACGAACCAGTCTAGTTTTTCTCTCAAAATTTGTTCCAAGGTTCCTTCCCAAGGTTTATAAATCTCTTTGGGTCACAAGCGATCCATAAATTTCCTTGTTTTCCCTTTCTCTATCGGTTCTGAATCATGAACTGACTTAGATCATAAACCGGTTCAATCCAATTGGATCCGGTTCATCTAAACCGGTCTAATTTTTCTCTTACAATTTGTCCTAAGGTTCTTTTCCAAGGTTTTATGAACCCTTTGATTCACCTGAGAGTTGTAATTTTCCAAATTGCCCATTTTCTGATAATAGGGTTTATGAACCAGTTCGGTTTTCTCACTTGGTTTGACCGGTTCTTTTCCCGGTGTTCCTTAGCTTAAAAGGGCGGGGTTTACAAGGGACCTAAGTGCAATTAATTAATAATTTTGAGTCTAGTATCTTATACGTGAGAAAACAATGGTTGTTATGCTAAACTCTAATTGATAAAGATGCCTAAATCATGTAGGAACATGAGAGACCAGAACATCAGCAAGGAAAAGCTAGCGTGGAATCAGGAACCAACGAGAGACGAATACGTCATGATCATCGGGTTAGTGGGCATACTTACATCATACCCAATTGGGATGGTAAGCATTTTAGAAATGAAAAACCACTTGTAAGTGGGACTTTAACATCGTACCTAATTGGGGTGATGAGTGGTTTAAGCTAAAACCTACTTATTGGTCGTAAGTAGAGGTAATCATACCCGGTTGGCATGAGGAAATTCCTTGAGGAAATAAGAAATCTGCTTACATGTTGTAAGCAGGGATATCCTCACACCCGGTTGATGTGATAAAGTTGAAAACATATTTTTTGTCAGAAGTGTTCTCCCCTAACTATGTGCCACTACTTAAACTATTTGGGAAACCTTCTTGATGAGAGCTAGAACAGCTCAGATAGGCCAGAGGCCTCGGTTTTTAACTCATTGGGGCTAAATTCCCGGTTTTTGAAAATCATGTGAAGTGGGCCCAAGGCTAGTGGGTACGAGCAGGAGCTCGTAAACAAACTTGATTAAGAAAGCCATGAAATTTCTGATGAAATGGTTATGTGATTTCGCCATGGTACCAAGTCAAGACTGACAGTACTCAATGGACTGGCGGTAGTGCATCAAGGTCAGGCTGAGTGACCGACCTAGACAAACAGCTACAGATCGGGTTGAGGGTCGGGGTCATTGAACTAGTGGCACCAAAGAAAATGGCAATATGTGAAAAATTATTGTTTGTGCATGCACTTGTGGTGCATGACCATCAAGACGCCCAAAAGGGGTAGTGATGGGTCCTAAGGGCTACTAGACAACACGGTGGAGATAAGGGTAGTTCATCGTGCTAGTCAGTCGGGAAGCTCGGAGTAGCTTCTTACACATGAAACCGGGGTGGGTTCGGGATGAGGTCTCTATCCTCATATGGACACGGAGTGGCATTCGGGTCTGAGGGTCGAATGTTGAGAACATTCACTCTGACCTAGGGTAGAAGTGGATAGGCTTCTATCTTGATGGTCGGTAAAGATGCTCCGAGCCACAAGTGGGTGCAGTGGACGGGCTGCACGTGTGAATGTGTGTGTACCCTTCCTGATGAAGGGCGTGTGTTGTTTTCTAAACACACCTAATGGCAATGGAAAAGGTTTTTGAAAAATTGAAATTTGAGGAAAGATCCTTCTTAAAGGAAATGATAACCTTGGCACGGTTTGAATAAAGTTGTTTTTTTGAAATCACACTCCCAACACCCGCTCATTAAGTTGTAGAACTCACCCCCTCCCTTTTACCCCTTTCAAGTAACTAAGGAAAGACCCTTCTTAAAGACCCTCCTAAATTGAACAGTGAGAAGACAGGTATGTCTGTTTTAAAATATTCAGTTTTGTATAGTGTTATTCTAGGAAAGACAGGTAAAAGGATGCCTTACTACTCATGGTTTAGAAAGGGTGAAACCCTTGATTGACCAAAAGGAGTGGCGGATTGCTCACGTGGTTTTGACCAAACCGGGTTGGTGTATGACAAGAGATCTCCCTCGCCTCCCCTCTAGGCTATTGTAAACTTAGTTTGGCTTGAGTTGGTCAGAATTGCTCCAATCAGGCTTGAGCAGTAACATGCATGTAAACGAGTAAAAGTCGGGAACTCACTAGAGATGCCAGGTCGACCATAAATTTGCCTATAGCCACTTGAATTGCCTCAATTGGTGGTATGTAGTTTATACAATTTGTATTTTATTCTACTTGGTCACTTAACCCAAATATGAGATTTAAATTATTTAATTCATATATAAATCCTACTCAAATTGGGCAAGGCCACAGATATGGAAAGCTGATGATACAAGGGGCTTGCCAAATTTTTATCAGCTTATAAGGGTTGTCAAAGCCAATGGAATTGGCCTCTAAAACAAAGGCCCAATTTTTTGTCATCGGAGATCACATATTGTGCGACCTCACCAGAGACTATATAGGTAGAGTTGAGGGTTGAGAGATGTTGTAATGGAAAGAGAGGACCTCATCTTTCCAAGGGTATTAGGCTGGTCATTGAAGATGGTCAAACGGATGAGTTATGCTCACTAGTAGTCGTGTAGATGATGTTAGGGGCAGTGTGAGGTTTAGAGATAATTCTGAGCAAAATTCTATAAGGGAACAACCCTAATTTATATGGTTGTGATCTAGACTTGCGTGGCTATCTATCCATAACCTTATTTCATTAATCCATAGCCTGCAATGCTGGCAATGAATTAATTTCCCCAAGCAATGGAGCTAGTTTGTCTGTTGTGTTGTCGAGTAAAATAAGGGATCCAGGTTTGATTATCGAACGAGGAAGATGACACGCGCACCCGTGACTGCATGAGTGTGTGCTTGATGTTACACGTCGGTCGATCTACACTGTATAGAACTAGTTTCCAATGAATTTCTCAGTTGATTTAGTGATTTTTAGCTTGGTTCACCGCTTTTTTCGATCAATTATTGGGAAATAAAAATACTAAAAAATTCTATATTCAATTTCCTATTGAATTGACCCAAGAACCACTTAATTTGAATTTGTTCTGTACTCTTAAAAATTCGGGGGGTTTTGTGACTCCCCCTAGTGCAAACTCGGTTCAAACCGGTTCTCTCTTGGTTTTTCTCCTAATCCTCGACCTCGTATTTTGAGACACTCCTAAGGGTTTCTCATTACCCTTCTCACCTCCTCATGGCCTCTCCATTGATCCATTCTCTCATTCTGATTTGATTTCATTTCTTGGATTATCTTTACTCTCTTGGTTTGATTCCACTTTTCGTTTCAACTCTACCTGGTTATTGATTTGGTATTTCCCGGTCTTACATTCCTTCTCCAGTGATCTGAATTAAGTTAATTCCTCGACCATGTAACATATACTTCCCCATCAAAAGATACCAAAAGGATGCCAATTATCATTTTCTAGAAACATTTTCCATAAAGATACAAGGGTTCTTCAATGAGAATTGTTGAGCTAATTCTAGGAAACAAATGAGAGACATGCTTTATTCTGACTTGAGCTCGTAAGGATCAATTAGGAAGATTTAGAATCGAACCTTGGTTGGAGGTCATTGGAAACCCAAATGTATGGACAGTGTGTCACACCCTAACCCGGTTTTGTTAGATCCCTGTGAGCAACTCGTCACTCCCTTTGGTGAGGGTTTCACCCGCTTTTCTAAACCACGAGGAGTCAAGCATCCTTTTTCCCTATTTTTCCTGGAATAACATTATACAAAACTCAATATGTTAATAATTTACATACTTCTATTAGGGTTCAACTGCGGAGGTGTCTTTAAGTTTGGCCTTCCTTTTTCCTAAAAAGGGTTAAAGGGAGAGGGTAAGTTTCTACAACTCAGTGAGTGGGTGTTGGGAATGAGTTTTCAAAATCATGTTTAGTTCATCATAACCATTGCCAAGGTTTATCATTCCTTTTTCAAGGATTTTTCTCAAATCTAAAATCTCATGACTTTTTTTTTCATTTTCATATTAGGTGTGTTTAGCTCTCTTAGTCCATCCCTTTGCCTCGGGAAGCGCTTAGCAAACAAACACACACCCTTCATTAGGAAGGGTAAAAACATTTGCAGGGCAGCCTAGACTGCACCCACTTGGGGATTAGCACAACTTTGTTGTCCACCCAGATAGAAGTCTCAAACTTCTACTCTAAGTCTGAGTGGACGTCCCAAACGTCTGACCCAAATTCCACTTCGTGTTCGTATGAGGATGGAGACCTCATCCTGACCCCACCCCGGTCTCATGCGCAAGAAGCTCCCAGAGCTGCATGACTAATTGGCACGATGATATTCCCTTATCTCCACCATATCTTCTAGCAATCCTTAGCACCCATCACTACCCCCTAGGGCATCTTGATGGTCCTGTACCATAAGTGCATGCACAAATAATAGTTTTTCATGATTAAATCATTCTCTTTGGTGTCGACGGTCCAACGGCCCCGACATTCAACCCAATTTGCAACTGTTTATTTAGGCCGGTCCGTCGACCTGGCCCTGACGCACTACCGATAACCCATCGAGTATTGTCAGTCCTGACTTGATACCATGGTGAATCACACAATAATTTTCCATTTTAAATAGAAGTTTTCATGATTCTTCCTAATCATGTTTGTTTACGGGCTCCAACCCATACCCACTAGCCTCGGGCCCACTACACATGTTTTTCCAAAACTAGGCCTTGAGCCCTATTAGTTTAAAAATTGAGGCATGTGGCCTGATTGAGCTGCTCTAGCTCTCGTCAGAATGTCTCCCAAATTTTTTAAGTAGTTGTCACACAATAAAGGGAGAACACTACTGACAAAAATCCCTTTTAATTCATCACACCAACCAGGTGTGATGATGGATCCGCTTATAACCAGTATGTGGGTTTTTCCTTTTCTTAAGGAAGCATATCATACCAACCAGGTACGATGGTTATTCAATCATACTCACAACCGATAAGTAGGTTTTTAGATTTCAAAACATGCTCATCATCCTAACTGGGTATGACATTAGAAAATTTTCACTCACAAATGGTTTTTTTTCTTTTCAATTAAAATGTGCTCATCACCCCAATCGGGTATGACTTAATAATCCTACTCATCCATCGATTATGACGTGTTCGTCCTCAGTTAGTTTCCAGTTCACGCTAGCTCTCTCTTGCTTGTGTTTCAGTCTCTCGTGTCCCTACACGATTTGGGTATCATTATCAATAACAATTTGGCATAACAGCCTTCGTTTTCTCACGTATGAGCGACTAGGCCCAAATTCTCGGTTTATTGCACTTAGGTCCCTAAAGTTTACTTTTCTCGCTTTAGGTCCCTAATTGAATCCCAAAGTTTGCAATATTCTCTTTGGATCCTCAATTTACTTAAAATTGTGTAAGGAACTCAAGTTTTCCAAATTTCCAATTTTAAAAAATTTGTCATTTTGCCCCTATTTTCCAAAAATAGCCAATTGACACCAATTCTTTCAAAAATTGACCAATTGGTCCCCCCAACATCTTTCTCATTGTCAATTGACCTTCAATTTTGATAAATTGCATGGAGGTCACTCAAGTTTTCGAAATCCCCAATTTTCCTCTAATTTCTTCCCCCTTTATTGACTGAATTTGATTTCTTCAAATTGGCTTTCAATTGGGGTTAATTTCTCCAATTGATGGCATAGATCAGTTTCTACACTTCAATACTATCAAATGGAGCTTTGAATGGTAGAATTTGAGTCTAAAACAAGCTCAAACGAAGTTTCGCGAGAAAACTGTTCATACATAAAGAAATTTTTGAAAGCTTACCGTCGGAGGTGCGGCGATCCGAGCTCTTGATCTGGAGATGTAGCTCTCATCCTTAGGATCCTCCTAAGATCAAGAATCGCTACAATTAAAGTCCATATGAAGAGGAATTTCGTTAGTGAAATTCGGCACTTTCTCTCTATAGCACCGATCTGCAACGACTGTGGAGGTCGCGTGAGGGCTGTGAGGACCTTGGGGAGGCTTGGTTTGGCTTGAGGAGGTCTGAATTTGGCCGAATTCAGCTCGGCCAAAATAGGGCAGCTTCGAACCGTCAGAGCTACTTCATTCTTTAATTTCACCGGTGCTTCTCCAGCAATCCTCGGATCGAAGGAAGGTTGCTGTCAGGTATCTAACTTCCCCTGGAATCTGTAGGACCCAACCTTTCCTTTTGAGGCTAAGAAAAGTGTCCAAATTGGAGCTTTGGTTTGAGATTCACTGGAAAATCGAGCACTTTGGAGAGGAGGGCGATTTGAGGTGTATTGAGGAAGAATAGAGGGGAGCTCTTTATATAAGGAGCTCGGGAACCCTCTGGCCGACTAGTTTCCATTCTGGTCGAGGTTATCCTCGCCCGAAAATGCCCTGGTCAGTGGAATATTCCTCTTGTTAGAAATGGAAAGTTTTTGATCCAATGAACAGTGATGTCATCCAAAGGAAGAAGACGACATTGTTCCGAACTGAACCGGTCCGGTCCAACTGGGTTCAATGGTGAAAATTGGCCGGTTCAAACCCGGTTTTTTCAAATCTAAAAATTTATAAATTCATTTCTTATCCAATTGTGGCTTCAATTTCCCAATTTTATCATTTTAAGCCAACAAGAAAAATGAATTTAAAGACCCATTCATGTATAGTTCAAATCGATTCAATATAGTCGGTTCAGGTCTGGTTCACCCTGAACCATTCCGGTTTTCTCTTTCAATTGGTTTTATAGTTCTTCCCCAGGATTTCTATTACTTTTTTAGTCACTTGTGATTTTCAAATTTCTCATTTTACCATTTTTTTACTGATTTCGGTTCGTTGAATGGCTCGATTTTTTTCTTTTTTTAATCGATCGATTTTTTTTCCGGATTTTTTATCCCTAAATGAATGGAGTTTAGACGGTGGGCATGGTGAGAAGACAATATGCCCTATAGTTAGAGTTGGGGCTAATGCAAACGCTGACCTCGAACTCTATGAGTGCTACCGATGATAGAGATGTGAGTGTTGCATGAATAGGTCACAAGAATCGATTAATATAGACCCGTCTAAGAAGAGAGGAAGAGAATGGGGAAGAATCAGAAACTCACCCAAGTGTTCAAAATGATCAAAGAACAACATTTCTAGGCCACTAGAGGTGAAAGCATATCATCGATAGAGAGGGAGGAAAGTCCCTCCATGCAAGAACGGTCGTGGAGTGGTAGAAACTCAAGTTCGTACTTGGGGACGAACAAATAAACATGGAGATTTTGGGGACGGGAATTAGGGACAAGTATCTTCAAACGCCGTTTCCATAAGAGTCGTCGCTAATGTCCGACCATCATGTTGCTTGGAAGCCTCTGAACAGATAAAAATTCTAGTTGTGTCGCCAGAAGCGGGAGGCCTACGACACTCGGGCGACCACTCGGGACTAAACGCATGATTGAATCGAACGAGGAACGTCAAGTTAGATCTTATCGTTGGAAGCCTTGAGTCGAGAGGGTTTCTTGGAACAAATGAGCTAAAGCGATGGTGTAAGGACTATGATGCCATTCGATGAGGTCTGAAGAAATAAAATGATAAGAATGCCCTCAACTTGGAAGGGAAATATCGGAATTGCCCTTAAGGGGGCGTTTGGATGAAGGATTAAATCCCTCCTAACGTCAGGTGTGGCTAGATAAAATAATATATCAATAATGGTATGTTTGGTAGATGCAGAAAAACCAACAAAAATGGCATGTTTGGCCAGAGAGCCCACAGGGACAAAATGAAGAAAATAACGTTAAAGCCACGTACGGGGACCCGAGATTTCCTCGGGCGAGAGGAAAAATAATGACCAGACGTCTGATTCCAAGTATGAGCTCGCATTTGGAAAGTAAGATATTTAAAGCCATTAGCCTTGAAAATTCCTTAATTTTTTTATTTGAATATAAGGGATAAAATTATAAATTTGAAAATTTAATATATAGGGTGTTAAATAACATATGAGTAAATATAATAGTAAATATAAATTCGTCCATTAGTTATAGTTGATAAATCATAATCAATATTATTAGAGTAATTCGATACTTTGAAATTTCTTAGGTAAACTTGTTACTATATTTAATGTGAGTGTAATTATTATTCATACATTAGGTTATATTGGATTCCAATACACTTTCTACACATTTGTGGTATAATTTTTATTTATAACTATTTTGTTGAATTAAAATTAGAATGTGGTATTTAATTGTGACTTATAAAATTAATACGAACGTACTAATAAAATTTACAACTATCTAATTAATATATGTATATTGTATTTATTCTTAAAATGGCTTTAAAATTTAGTAAACAACATTCAAATCTTATATAACATGCGAATTAAAAATTATATCATAAATATAAAGTTGATAATTTATTTTTTAGCTAAAAATACTCAAAGCTTAATAAAATATTTTTTCTAGAAATAAAGCAAGATTGGTATGAAAATATAATTTATCCATATATAATATTCTTTAAAAAAAACTTACTTTTAAATTTTTACATTTTTAATAAAATTTATTTTCGGGCGGGATTCGACCAACATCATATTTTTTTGGCTCCATTTTTTAATGCCGTGAGCTGATGATTAAAAAGGCAATTTTTTATTAAGTACAACTTAATAAGAATATTCAAATGGCTTGTCCTAATTACATATTAATTATAACTTAAAAATATTCATATCATGTGGTTGAATTTTTATTAATATAATAACTATAACTAAATTATTAATTAATAATATTTCTTTATATTTGTAAAATTAATAACATTGATTAATAAAATTGGTAAAAATAGAGTAACCCAATTTGAAAATTTTTATAGTGAATAAATCTTGAAAAATCTTAAAATTCATATTTATATATTACTTTTTGAATTTATTAATATAATTTCATATTTTTATCTTTTTAATTGTGATTATTCATGAATTAGTTGAAATTTTTTGAAGAATTTAATTGAATTATAATTATTGTTTAAGAAAACTTTGACTTAGTAATGGTAAAAATATTTCATTATAATTGCATTTACCTCTAAAATGTAAATTATAAATATTTAGTTATATAATTAATTTTTCATAATAAATATATTTATTGAGAATATAATATTAAATTAGATAAAATAAATAAATATGATGAATTTATAATATTATAAATGTTACACTTACACGTTATAACTTTTAAGCAAAAATTAAAACGAACCATTATTGATAAATAATAATTTTTCACATTTTATAACTTTTGAATAGATAGTGGTTCATCACTTATTCGTTAACAATATATTTTTACATGGGATGGGAGAGCTCACACTTGTACTCGATCCAAAACTAGAAATCCGGCTAGTTTTCTATACGAGTAATGTTATTGTTTACTATTCTTTTATATTATAAGAATAATATCTGGTTAGTATATAATATTTAAGAGTTTAAAATTATATATATAAAATATATGCATATTACACAGTAAAAATGGAGGTTATTATTTTGATTATAAATTAAATAAAATAGAGAAATTTTATTAGGTTATAAGTTTGGAAATTATTACTTTACAAATAATAACATTTAGTTTATAATACAATTTTAAATAAAATACAAAATTTAATATGTTGTGTTAAATAATAAAGCACAAGTATTTTACTAAAGGAAAGAATATTTTTTCAATTTATATCAATACTTTCTTTTAAATTATGTTCTCATATATATATTTATAAGTAACAATACTTATATATTATCTAAATATTAAAATGTATATATTAAAAAATCACTATTAAATGTATCTTAAAAATGGTACTTTGAAAGTAAAAATATGCACTTGAATATTTTTCAATCTAAGACATTTACCTCCAAAAATATTTTATCCATATTAGAATTTCTATCAATGATTAAATATTTTTTTATATAAAATTTGTTCATTCAGGAAATTCAAATTTAATTCTTATTCAAAATTAATAAACATTTATCCATTTTAACCAAATCATAATTATAATTCAAATTTAAATAATAATTATAACTTGAAAATGTGTGAATTTTTTATTAAATTATTTATTTATAATATTTGCTAATATTTATAAAGTTTGTACCTTTAATATATTTTGAAAATTTTTAATAAATATAGTAATTACATTTGCGATAATTATAATACTTCATATTATTATAATTACATGTTAAAAATATGCAAATTAATTATATCTTCAAAATTCTCATATTCAAATGTAATGAATTATTTCCTTTGTATTATTATAATTTTATTTACCTCAATTAGAAGTAGGAATATTACTAGTGGACAATTTTTTATTCACAAAGTTATCACTGAATTTTTTAATTTTATATATCATTTGACATAAAATTTATTTGATGATAAAAAATTGACAAATAAGTTGATTACTTCCAAAAACTCTTGAAATTTCTTCAAATTATCCCAACATGGAGATGATGACATATTAGTTAATTATAATGTAATTGTAACACAATTGCATTATAATTATTAATAAATTAAGTCAAATTATCATTATTTTTAAACTCTAATGAAAAATAAAATGTGTCTTAAAGAAAAAAATAAAATAAAATGTTTGTTGTTATTTGAGTCAATTAAAAACATTTTGCTAAAAAAGTAACCTAATTTGAAAACTTTTAAAGTGAATATATATTTAAAAAATTAAAACCCATACCTGATATTTTTCAATTTAATTTTATCTTGACATTTTTTAAATCCATTAAATGAATTTTTTTATTTTGTATTATCATAAATACTATTTTAAAATTATTCTTTAAATATATCTTTAAAATCCCAATACATAGTAAATTAATTATTATTTGAAACTAAGTTAATTACATATATATATATATTAATTATATCATGAAACATGAAAATTGTACATTTCCCTAAAAAAGTTGTGCATTGACTATATATTAAAAATATACATTAATTGTATATTGAAAATGTACAAATATTATTGTGACTCAATGATTTGTTACATATTACTATAATTAGTGGTATTAAACTATCAACTATATATATAATTTAAAACAATATGCTGTAATTATAGACTCAACATCTAAACATCAATATATAATATATGCCTTTGAAAAGCCGTGTAGAGAAGGAAAAATAAAGCAGGTATTGAAATTTCGGAGTGTATATTTTCTCATTCAATTGTATTATATGTATATATTTTACTATAGCTATAAGCTAAAAATATATAAGATAAATGGTACAAAATAAATATATTATTATATACAATATGCACTATGCAATATGCACTATGCAATATGCAAGAACGTGTCTCTAGTCTCAATTCTAATATTCTGAACAATATGAAAAGTAGGTGAAGTCATTGCACAATTTGTATATAGTCCAAATTGGTGGAACTAAGGTCATTTTGGCTACTAGACTTAAACACTTGAAAGGTATAAATTGATTCACATCAATAACATCTTGAAAATGTTCAAATCATGTAACTAGTTTTTTTTCTTAATTATTTAAATTTTGTATTATTACAATTAAAAGTATTGAATTATTGATTATATAAATTTTGAAAATCTCAATCGGTGTAAATTAAATATTATTCAATATATCTTACTACATCAATCACACTTTCTCAAAATCTCACAAACCTCTAATAATAATAATTAATAATAATAAATAATATAGTCCATTAAAAATATAATATCTTGCCCAATAAATCATTTAATTTAATAAGAAATGATACATTTAATTAGTTAAACAACAAATTAATTGATGAAATATGCAAATAACTCACAAAATTTTAGATAAATAAAATTGGAAACTCAAATAACATAATTTTTAATAATATATGTCATATATATTAATCCATTATTAATCCAGGTACACATTAAGTATGACATAATATATTTCTATTTTAGTATTCATTTATTATTTAATTTTATCATTGGGTCCCATAAGTCTTAAAAATTAGAATTTTGGTTTTAAATGCATCCATACCTTCAATAAAATTATATTTAGTTCACTATTTTTTTTATTTTCAATAATAATAAAAGTAAGAAGATAATTTTCTTTATATCTAATAAATTTATTATGCCTTCAAATTTCAATATTTGTACATGTACAAATATTTGTCTTTATTATATTTTTAAAATCACATTATATTAATTTATTATCTTGTTTATTCTTCAAATATATATTGTTTATCTATGGAAAAATAAATACAAAATACAAAATTACAATTTTTATAAAATATTTTAATCTCATGTTATTTTCGCATTAAAGTTTTGAAATATAAAATTTTATAATGAAAAACTATAAAATATTTATTTTTATCAACAATTTTCATTAATATTAAATTACAGTATAATTGATTTATGTGATAATTTTAAAATAATTCTAAATAAAATACATAATTATAAAAATGTTTATATGGATAATCCAACATTGGTCTTGTGCATCATCACAAATGTATAATAATATAGATATAATTAAAATTTTAATTCATTTTAGATGTATATTAAAAAATACATTATTTTTTTATATTTGTAATGATCTTTAAATTAAATTACTTATATATTTAAAACAAATATAAATTTTACTTAAACAGTTATATATAATTAATATTTTATTTAATTATGTTGAAATAATAAATTAAATAATTTACAAACACATCTCTCATTTTCTATAATAATAAAATTTTAATAGTAAATTATATAATTTTAGTATAATTAAAATATCAAATTTAAGTTATATATTTATACAATATCATATTTTATATAAAAATAATTTAATTAATTTAAATTATGTTTAATTATTACTATTAACTTAATATATAATATTTTAAAATATTTTATTAAGTTTAAATTATATGTAGTTAAAATGTGTATAATCACACATCAATATATATTCTAGTTATACAATTTTGGAAATAAATGATATAATTTTAGTACCACAAATTATATATATATATATATTAATATCTATTTATCATAAAATAGGAATACATTTTATTATTAACTCAAAATAGATATTATTTTTATAAAGTTTAAATAGCTTATTAAGTGAAATTTATATATAATTAAAGTTTATTTATTTATTTTAATAGTTTCTAATAATTATATAATAAAATAATACATATTGGTATGTGATTATATAAAAAATTAATTATATATAATATATACTTCATAAATTATTGATATATATATTAAGCTACTAGTAATAATTATATAAAATTTAAGTTAAATAATATTTTTATATATAAATTATGACATTGTATAAATACATAACTTAAATAAAAATGGTAGTGATGCAAAAATTTTATAATTTGCTATAAAATTTTGTTAATGTAGAGAATGTGATGTATTTATTCAATATATTTAATTAATTATTTTAAAATAATTAAATAAAATATTAATAAGCAAAAATTATATTTAATTATATTTATTTTAAATAGATGTGCAATTTAAGTTAGATAAAAAATTATAAATTTTATATAATATAATTTATTTTTTAATATAAGTTCGGTTGATAGCGGAATTATTATAAGTTAAAGTAAATTAAATGTTTTTTTTGCACATGAGTAAATAAAAAATTTCAAGTAAATATGTTATTATACATTAGTTATTATGTTAATCTTCCGAGCAGGTGTAAACTAACATTAAAATTAAATATTTTATATAAAACTATAATTTAATTTTTAAAATGTAGATACTATTAATAAAAAAATAGCAAAATAATTAAGAAAACATAAATTACTTAACATATAAAACATATGATAAATATCTTTCTTTAATTATTTATTCTCCAAATATGATTGGAAGCCAATAGCTAATTCAATGACTTGAATTTTGACACTATAAATATCATCAATTCTAATATTTCTTTTAACCATTTACAATTAATATAAACACATTATACTTATACAAATTCTAAGTGTAACAACGATGGTGCACTTTTCTACCAAGTTGAAGCTCTTCCTTTTAGTTGTTACACTATCATGTAAGTGAATCTTTTGTTGAATGAGGCTTACTAGAACTGTTCAAAGTATTCGCAAGAGTAAGATATTTATAAGATTTATGATGCAAAAAGTAAATATGCGTGTAGGTATGATCATTCTGGTAGCTGGAACCTGCAGGAAGAACTCTGACTGTAACTCCGAGTGCCCGTCTCTTCCTTGCATTCCAATTTGCCTGAAGAAAAAAGGAAAATGCATCTGCCTAATCTTTGACAGCCAACAAACATCCTACTGAATCGACCAAGATGCATAAAGTGGAGTCGAATCGACAAAGATTTTAAGGGATTTGCGTTAATAAATATGCTTCCAAGGGAGTTGTTAATAAAACATGATATTCTCAACATATAGTAGAGAAACAAATACAACTTTTCGCAATAAATTTTATCATTTATGCATATCTTCTCAAAATTTTGGATTTCCACATAATAGATATTATATATTACCTACAATAGATGCTACTAGTTTTAACTAGTGGTGTTAAATAGAGAAAAAACATAAATTAATGAGATATTCAATTGCTCTAATGATATCACCATTTGATCAAACTCTCACAATTTTTTTTTTGCTTTGCTCATTCTTTCAAATTTTTTAAGACTTGATTTTGATTTAGAACTTTTCAGGTAGAAGTTGACCGAATTCCAACAATTCACCAATTAATCCCACAATATTCCAAGTACATGATAAGAAATGGTTAACATGTGGCTACTATATCATATCATGGAAGAAGTTTGGCTCTCCAGCAGTAGGAAACAACAAAAATAATTATATTGAAATTAGATGATCGAATTATTAAATAACAATATAATAGCTTCCATGCGTATCTAGTATTTGCATAATATCTTAAGTAATGCATTCACTCGATTTGTATATATTTCACGTATATTTATTGACTAACAAAATATGATACATCGTAAATATTTTACATGCACGGTATTTGGTTGTGTGTTAAGTTGAGTTTAAAATGTTAATTCTCTCTTTTATGCACAATAATTGACACTTTTTTAAAGAATAAGATCATATTTGAGTTAAAAATATTAGTTTTATATTTAAAATTTAAAATATTATCATCCAACCTGGGACGTGATAACATTCTAATTAAATTAAATTGTAAGATCGACATTTTTTGGAAATATTAATGTGTAAAAAAATAAAATTAAATTAAAGGATTGTCTAAGGGTAAAAAAGAAAATATTTAAAATTCTTATGATTAAAATATTGATAGGAGAAATTTAGTGATCTAAATAAAATATTGTAATGTTTAGGGATTAAATTATAAATAAATAAAATTTTAGAATTCATAAAAGTTATGATCAAAACATAAAAATGAAATAATTGAGAATTTATTTCAGAATTAAGTGTAGGGTACATAAAAGTTAAGATATAATATAAAAAATACTAATAAAATCTAACAGAAAAATAAGTTAAGTCCAAACAATTTATAAAATATAGTTTGAACTCTTACAATTAATTAATTAACAATTTATTAAAACAGCTGTCAAGTTTAAAAAATTTGAAAAATACGAATTGAGTCCTAGCAGTTTATAAAATACAGGCTTAGTACCAAGCCTGTACCCGATTTACAAGTTAGATAGTGATATATTTATAATAAGAATTTTAGTAATGGTGGGTTATATATATATATATATATGAATGAAAATTTTATTTTGAATGTTAAAAGAATGTTTTGAAAAGTATTTTTTAAAAAATAAATGTTTTAAAAGAAAGTGGAAAATTGAATTGTGCATTAAGTTGTGAATGTCTCAATTTTGTTTAAATGTTTTCGTTATTTTTTGAGGTTATAATAAAATCGAGTACATAAACAAACAATGTAATATAATGACCCCTAAATTGAATCAAATCATAAATTATAGCTCAACTGGGATTAGAAATTGAATAGAATTAGTAATTCATTACAAACAGGGTCTTAGAAATTGGTGAAATTAAGTTGGACGGACCGGAAATTAATGACAAAATATTTGATTTAAAATTAGATTGAAAATTAGAAACCAAATAAAATAATTTGATCCAACAAGACATTTGATCGAATATGGGATAAAAAATTAGATCGAACCAAATAGAAAATCATATCAAACTAAATTTAAAATCAAGAAAAACCAGAACAGACCAAATCGATCACCCATCTTCTTCCTTGAGGTGACCCTTATTTCACTGTCTATATCTGTCCAATAATTCCTTCAAAGGTAGTTAGTCGTATGCATCCCTCCAAATTTTACTTTCATAGTGTATTTCTTTACGGAGCGTTCAAATCTTCCTTATTTCAAGATTTCTTGACAATTATGTGAGAGGCTTGCCTATTCCTTTCTTGGCTTGAGTTTAGTTGTTAATTTGGCATTTAGTCCTTTTAAGGATTTTTTTCATCCTTCATTTCCTAAGTATTTGGCCTTTCTGCTTCTCACTTCTTTGTTGGAACTCAAATTATGGCTTTCCCGCGTATTAGTTCGTTAACTGCCTCGCCTCCACCATTGCTTGGGTCTAAGTTTCTTAGGGCAGTTGTTTCTCGAGTCCTCCTATTCTTAACGTCCATCTCGTTGACCTTTTTAGGGTGTAGTCCTTTCTACCTCCCGGTCTTCCTTAGGGTGTCATTTATTCTCTTTGACCATCTTGTTGTAACGACTTACTTTCTTTTGTCATGTTGGTTCGAAATTCCTATTTGGCTTCATTGCTTTTTCCAAGGTGATTCATTCCTATAATCCCAATACATTCCGTTTATCATCAAATGTTTGTCTTGTCTTCTCTTGTGGATGCTCTCCCTTCTTTGCTCCTAATATTTAGAATTTTCTTTTTTCAAGGGAGAGTTCTCTTTGTTCTATTTGTGGTTTATCAAGATCCTACCTTTAGTCCATTTTCTTTTTCTTCCTACCATTATACTAGAATCTTGAAGAGCTTACTCTTAGATGTAATTGAAGTTCCGAGCAGGAGTTGTATTTCTAAGGATGGTATCCTTTCGGGTTTCCTATAGCTGTGGGGGCCTTATTCTTGGAAAATATTGTCCTGACTCCCGGCGGTGTGGGACAGTTTTTCACTTCATTTCCTATTCCCCTATAGGTTAACTTGATTCCTGTCCTTAGTAGGGTTGGACACTTCTCCAAGCAGTGTCCCTATTGTTCATACTTGTAATTACGTGAACATAAGTGGTTCCTCCTGGCATTCTTCTAGGAAATTGTTAGTTTTGGTGCACCTTTGTCCTTGAGTCTAGATACCTTGAGAGTTTTTCTTGTAGAGTCTTCTTGTCAATTGATCACTCTAAGAGTCCTCCTAGATTTCTTGATTCCCTAATTCAATTTCCTTAACTTGAATGGGATTCTCTATGGTAGTACATACTTATTTGGTCACTTTCTTTGGGGCCATCCATCTTCCTTGAAGATCACATCCTTTGAGGGACATGGTTTTTAGGAATTTGAAGTACTTCATTAATAGAGGAGTACAATATGTTGGGTGTTTTGGCCCTATTACAGAAAATGATCACAAAATAACTAGGGAGCTACGAGATTCTTGATAAGCATCCTCCTATGTAAGGTTATATGCCCTTTGCTGGCATTTATGGCTTCATGCTTGGCTTCCTTCATACTTTGAGCTGTAACCTCAATAGGTCCTAGCACCATCCTCTTGTATACTTCCTCATTTGGCTTATGAGACTTCTACCATACCTCAGGCATTGGGAAGCTTCTAGGGTTGTCTTCCTACGAGGACAAGGTATTGAATAGAGTCATTCCTAGTTTTCTTGGTTACTCTCCTAGTAGCCATCTGAAAATTTTAAGATAAATCCTATTAGTCACTATATTTTCTACTCTTGATTATGTATTCGAGGAAACAGGCACTAATACCACTCTAGTTGTCACGCCCCGAACTAGTTTGGTCAGATCCCCGTAATCAACCCGCTACTCTCCTGGTTTATTAAAGAGTAAAGCATCCTTTAAACATGCACATTTTCTTGGAATAACATAAATCAAAACTGCATAATATTTTAAATTTATCATACCTGTCTCACAGGCATCTTAGTTGATGGTCTTTAAGGGTAGGCTTTTCAAAATTTCCTGAAAGGGATGTAAGGGAGGGGTGAGTACGACTACTCAATGAATGGGTTTTCAAAACTTCTAACTTCTAGGAAAATGATTTGTATTAGAGTGTGCTAGACTCCTTTCTTTCAAAAGTTCTTTCATTTCAAATCTTGGTTTTTACCACCATTTCTTATTAATCACGGTGTGTTATCACCCAACACACATCCTTCATCATGAAGGTCATACACACATTCGTAGGCCAGTATGTCCACTGAACCCACTTGTGGCATCGGAGCGACTTTACCGGTCACCTAGATAGAAGTACGTCCACTTCTACCCTAAGAATGAGTGGATGTTCGTGACATTCGACCCTTAATCCCGAAATCAATTCTCCGTGTCCGTATGAGGACAAAGACCTCATCCCGTCCCCACCTTGGTCTCATGTGCTTGGTGCTACTCCAAATTTCGCATGGTCAATTGGTACGACGAACTACCCTTATACTCACCAGGTCGTCTAGGGCCCTTAGAATGCATCACTACCCCTCTTGGCGTCTTCATGGACCCGTAATCACAGTGCATGCACAAATAGTATTTTTTATCATGCTATATAATATGTCGTGCCACTGGTCCAACGGCCCCGACCCTAAACTCAACCTGCAGCTATTTGTCTTGACTGATCCAGAGACCTGTCATATTGCACTGCCACTATTTAACTGAATATGTTAGTCCTGGCTTGGTACCATAGCCAAACAATTCATTTATTAGAGTTTTATTGCACATATTTCATGTTTGTTTATGAGCTCCTGCTCGTGCCCACAGGCCTATGGCCCACTTGTTCGAGATTTTTAAAACTGGGCATAATAGCCCCCAAGTTCCAAAACTGAGACCCCAGGCCTATAAAAGCTATTCGAGCTCCCGTCAAGAAGGTCTCCCAAATCGTTTAAGCATTGGAACACAGTCAGGGGAGAGCACTTCTAACAAAAATATGTTTTCAACTGTCCATTATACCGACCGAGTATAAGGACATCTCCGCTTATAACCGATGAACGGGTTTTCAACTTCCTTCAAGGAAGTTTCATCATACCAACCCGGTATGATCTACTTATAACTGGGAAGTAGTTTTTCTACATGATTTTCACATCACTCCTCTAAGTTACGATGTTTAAAATACCACTTAATAGTGGGTTTTCATTTCGAGGTACTTATCATCCCCAATCGGGTATGATATAAAATCTCACTTACAACCGGTAAGTGGTTTTTAACTTTAAGTTGTGTTCATCATCCCAATCGGGTATGACGTTAGTAATCCCACTCACCTGTTAATGTAGTGAATTCCACTAGACTGGTTACTTGTATTCATGTGAGCTTGTCCTTGCTCACGTTCCCGATACTTCATGTTCCTACACGATATGAACATCTCGATTCATTATCTCTCAACCTAATAGTCTTCATTCATTCCAAATGAATGAGAAAATCAAACTTTTATTTATTTGCAATTAGGTCACTAAAGTTATTTTTCTTTAACTTTAAGCTGCTTCACTATTTGATTATGTCGGCGCTTCTCTGGCAATCCTCAGATCGAATGGAGGTTGCTATCAGATAGCTAATTTCCCCCGGAGTCTAAAGAGCCCGACCTCACCTTCTGAGGTTTAGAAAATGCCCAAGTCAGAGCTCTGGTTCAAGCTTCACCGAAAAATGGAGCATCTATAAAAATTATTTTTTAAATGGGAAAGAGTTTGATGTGTAACAGTTTTGAGGACAAAACTCCGAAAAGGAGGGGATAGTTATAAAACCTGTACAATTGGACCCAAGGAAATCGAAAAAAGAATCGATATAGGTTTTTACATGAAGAACCGATTCGTTTAATGAACGAAAAAGAGCTAACGTGGGAAATTGGAAAATCCCAACTGACCCAAATTTCACAAAAACTTTTAGGAAGAACCGAGAAGTGGAATTGAACAGAAAACCAAATAGGTTCGAGGTGAATCGGACCCGAAGCGGACCGAACCAGCATGAACCATAGTGAACCGATCCACAAATTAATTTTTCTAGGTGGCTTAAAAATGTCAAATTGAAAATTTAGACCACCATTAAATAGAAAATGAATTTAGAAAATTTTAAATTTGAGAAAATTAGTTGAACCGGGTCTAAACCAACCAATTTTCGAATTTCGGACCGCGAAATCAGTTGGATTGGACAGGTCAATGGTCAATGGTCAATGGTCAATGGCTAGCTGGTGCCACGTCAGCTGCCACATAGACACGGTCAACCAATGGGAGACTTCCACGTGTCTGATCAACGAGTAGCTGATGCCTTGTCAGCATGCCACATAGACACAGCAACCAATGAGAGGCTGCCACGTGTCTGGTCAATGGGTCAATGGCTGATGCGGTGGCTGAGCTGGTGTTCCAGGCAAGAAAAACTGACCATCACAGTGTGTCATGTGGCATGATCATCACATCATCATCTTCAACCTTCAGATGCTGATTGAGAAGAGAGAGAGAGAGAGATGGAGTCGTTGGAAAAGCTGGAGTCTTCGACGACTCAAAAAATGCTCTTATCAGGTGTCCGACCTCCGAGTGGTTGCCGACCTCCCTATATAAAGAGCACCTACTCATTCATTCTTAGCATCCCACAAACGAGTAAAGAAGAAGAAGAAGAGTGATTTTTCTGGTGAGATGTGAACCAAAGCTCCGGTGACGGGACTTTTTTTCGACCTTCGAAGCCACGTTGGGTGTCTTTGGAATTAGGAGTAAGTCCTCTACCCACCCACACCTTCCATTCAGCTTGAGAGCCACCGAGGAGGAGCGAGGAAGCTCGAGCAGTGCTACCACTCCTTAGTAGGAAACCAGCTAGCCCCCTACCACCCACTTCGAGCCTTCCCTCGGCCAATTGCAGCTAAGCCAAACTCCCTACGCCCCCACCTGGAGGTTCCCTGACCTCCCCCCCTAAGCTAAGAAGGTAAGCTCCTTACGCCCCCTTCTCCGTAAAACACTGTGCATGGCCAAATTCTACAAAACTTTTTACACTAAAATTCTCATTGCTCAGGTCATCAATTGAAGTGCGGTTTGATCTAGGAAGGATCCCCGCGATGAAAGGAACATGGTGGTAACCCAAGCTCTGACCACTGGACCCTCACCAGTAAGATATCAAATCTCTCTCTCTAGACTATATTTTCCGGTGAAACTCCTTTTGAGCTCATTTATGAGCCAAATTGAGTGATTCAAAGCTTTAAATGAAGAGAAAAAATATAGATGAGATGATTTAAATCAAGAATGAGGATAATTAACCAAGTTTTGGGGGTTAATTGAACAAAATTGTGATTCGGGACCAAAATGCAATTTTTGAAAAGATTGGGAAAATTGGGGATTTTTTAAAAATTGAGGACCAAATGGTAATTTGACAAAATCGCAGGTGTTTTTATGTAATTCCCTTCCAATTGAGGGTCCATTGGATAAATTGGATCAAATGGAGGACCAATTTAAAAATTTTGAAAAGTTGGGGTCAAATTACAATTTTGGGGAAGTTTGGGGATAAATGGCAATTTCGAAAAATAAAGGAACCATAAGGCAGTATTGATAAAATTTAAGGACCCGAAGGGATAATTAGAAAATCTAGGGCCGAATTAAGGAAAAGGGGGGAAATTGAGGGCATAAAGATAAAAGCATAAACCTTAGGGACTAAGTGCAATTAAGGCCAAATATGAAGGCCTATACGCAAATACGCCAAGAAGTGTGATTCTTTAGTTCAATACCCTAATGAGGACATATATTCCATGTAGGGACCGACTATTCGATCGCATGCTTCTTGAAGAGAGACTGTGAGGCCAGACTTCGCTAGTGCGACCTTGCCAGAATCACCAGTGAGTGGGAATCGCTATTATGATGTCCATTCTAGTTGGAATGACGGTTTAAGCTTTGAAAAATTGTTTTCTCAGAATTAGCATCCCCTGATTGGGTGACTCTACTTAAAACATTTGGGAGCTAATTCCGGGCTTAGGCTTGAGATGCTAGTGGGCCCAAGGCCGGTGGATATGGGCATGGACTCGCCCAAAATAGACATGTGATACATGAGGCTAAAAGACCTGAATAATGGGAACTTGTGTGATACCCATCGAGCCAAGCTGAGTTGTCAAGCTTGTTGGGCCAACATGTGATACATGAAGTTGGGTCGTCGAACTTGTTGGGTCAACACACGTGGTGGGGCTGAAGCCAAGCTGACAAACCATTGTGCGAGAGGGCAAAAGATAATGGCTATAACTCAAAAAGATTGTTGATTATGCATGCACCATGATGTTCGGGCCATCAAGACACCTAGCATGAGGTAGTGATGGAACCCAAGGACTATTGGATGACCTAGGTAGCATAAGGGCAGTATCGTCATTCAGTAGGTCATGAAGCCGAGTAGTTTCTTGCGCACTGAGACCGAGGCAGTAGGGGGAATGAGGTCTCATCCCGTTGAGCGGACATGGTGGAGGAACTTGGGTTTTGGGTCGAACTATTGATGCACACACAAAGTCCAGCTAGAGGCATCATCCCTCTATTAGGTAGCATAAGGGTAGTATCGTCATTCAGTAGGTCATGAAGCCGAGTAGCTTCTTGCGCACGGAGACTGAGGCAGTAGGGGGAATGAGGTCTCATCCCGTTGAGTGGACATGGTGGAGGAACTTGGGTTTTGGGTCGAACTATTGATGCACACACAAAGTCCAGCTAGAGGCAGCATCCCTCTATTAGGGTAGATGGTAAAGATTCTCCAATCCACAAGTGGCGCGGTCAAGCACCGTTCTGGGAATGTGTGATCCCTCCTATGATAGGAGAGCAGTTGTTGATTTGTGAAACCCAAGAAAAAATAAATTGAATGATCAAATAATTGAAATTGCTAAATTAAGCCTTCAGGAAAGAATTTTCTCTCACTAAATTGTTAAACTCACCCCCTCCCTCTAAACATTTTCAGGAAGGAACACAACTGTGCCAGTTTTTCCCCTCAAACCCAAAACTAGGTACAAAATTTAAAAGTTTTAGTTTTTTAAATGTTATTCAGGGAAAGTATGACAAGTAGTATGCCTGACTCTCTTGACTTGAGGAGCCCTCCTTGAGGCTCGAGAGAGTGGTGGGTTGTCCATCAAACCTTGGCCAAATCAGGCCGGGGCATGACACCGTTCCTTCAAGAATAAGAAAACCGTTAAAAGAACTGGTCGATTCAAAAAGAGAAAACTGAGCCATACAATGAACCGAAACCAGTAAAGAAGGGTAAAATGGGAAATTAGAAAATCCCAAGTGACTAAAAGAGTCATAAAAATCATGGGGAAGAACCCTGGAACCAATTGAAAGGGAAAATCGTACCGGTTCAGGTTCAACTAGACCTAAATCGGATTTAACCAGTTTGAACTATACATGAACCAGTTTCTAAATTCATTTTTCTTGGTGGCTTAAAATGATCAATTTAAGAAATTGGGGCCACTATTGAATAGGGAATGAATTTAGACAAATTTAGAAATTTTTAAATTTGAGAAAACCAGTTGAATCGGGCCTGAATTAGCTAATTTTTACAATTAAATTTGGTCAGACCAGATCGATCCAGTTAGGAACAGTGTCGTCTTATTCCTTGGGATGATAGCACTATTCATCCGTTCAAAAGTTTCCTTTTTTGACAAAAGAAATATTTTTCTAATCAGGGCATTTTCGGGTGAGGATAAGCTCGACCAGAATAGAAACTGGTCGAGCAGAGGGTCCTCAAGCTCCCTATATAAAGAGGTCCCCTCCATTCATGCTCCACACACCTTAAATCGTCCTCCTCTCCTCAATGCTCCATTTTCCGGTGAAGCTCAAACCAGAGCTCCGATTTGGGCACTTTTCTCAGCCTTAGAAGGCAAAGTCGGGTTCCACAGACACCGAGTAAGTCAGCTACCTAACAACAAACTCCCTTCGACCCGAGGATCGCTGGAGAAGCGCCCGCAGAATCAAATAGTGAAGCAGCTCTATTAGTTCGAAGTTGCCCTGTTTTGGCCAAGCTAAATTTGGCCAAATTCAGACCTACTTCAGCCAAAAAAAGCCTCCCCAAAGTCCCCACAGCCCTCACATGACCTCCACAGAGGTGAAAGGTAAACCAATTTGACCCTACTCCGTCGTTATAGATCAATGCTAAAGAGAGAAAGTGCTGGATTTCACTAACGAAATTCCCCTTCATATGGACTTCAATTGTAGCGATTCTTGATCCTAGAAGAACCCTAAGGACGAGAGCTACCTCCCTAGATCAAGAGCTCAGACCGCCGCACCTCCAACGGTAAGCTTTCGAATCTTTCTCTCTCTATGAGCAGTTTTCCGGTTAAGCTCCGTTTGAACTCGTTTTGGACCCAAATTCTACAATTTAAAGCTCCATTTGATCGTATGGAAGTGTAGGAACTGATCCATGCCATAAATTGGAACAATTAACCCCAATTGAATGACTAATTTGAAGAAACCAAATTCTATCAGTAAATGGGGTAGAAATTGGGGAAAATTGGGGATTTCAAAAATTTGAGAAACCTCCATGCAATTTCTCAAACTTGAAGGTCAATGGTAAATGAGAAGGAGTTGGGGAACCAATTGGTCAATTTTTGAAAGATTTGGGGCCAAATCGTTATTTTTGGAAAGTAGGGGCAAATTGTAATTTTTGAAAATTTGGGGACCAAATTGGAAATTTGGAAAATTTGGGGACCAAATTGGAAATTTGGAAAACTTGATCCCCTTACACAATTTTAAGTAAATTGAGGACTCAAGGAGGATATTGGAAGCCTTGGGACTCGATTTGGGGAAAAGTTAGCGTTAGGAACTTAAAGTCAAGAAACATGAACATTAGGGACCTAAATGCAATAAACCAAACAATTAGGCATAGTTGCTCATATGTGAGAAAACGAAGGTTGTCATGTCGAACCCTTACTGATAATGATACCCAAACCATGTAGGGACACTTGGGACCGAAATGCAAGCAAGTGAGAGCTAGCGTGGACTTGAAATTGACTAGGGACGAACACGTCACAATCATCGGGTGAGTAGGATTATTAACGTCATAGTCGGTTGGGGTGATGAACACGTTTTAATTAGAAATAAAAACCACTTGTGAGTGGGAACTTTATACTTCATACCTGGTTAGGATGATGAGCATGTTTTGAAAACTAAAAACCTACTTACCAGTTGTGAGTAGGATTAAATAAACATCATACCCGGTTGGTATGATGAGCTTCCTTAAGGCAAGGAAAAAACCCGCATATCGGTTTTAAGTGGATCTATCATCACACCCGGTTGGTGTGGTGAATTAAAAGAGATTTTGTCAGAAGTGTTCTCCCCTGACTGTGTGACAACTACTTAAACAATTTGGGAGACCTTCTTGACGGGAGCTAGAATAGCTCTAATAGGTTAGGGGGCCTCGATTTTTGAACTCATAGGGCTCAAGGCCTAATTTTGAAAAAAACATGTGTAATGGACCCAAGGCCAATGGGCACAAGATGAAGTCCATAAACAAACATGATGAGGAAGAACCATGAAAACTCCTATTTAAAATGGTATATGATAGTGTGATTTGCAACTATATCAAGTCAGAACCGATAATGCTCAATGGACTGGCGGCAGTGCGTCAGGGTTAGGTCGACAGATCAACCTAGACAAACAGCTGCAGGTCGGGTTAAGTGTCCGAGCCGTTGGACTGTTGGCACCAAAGAGAATGGCTTAATCATGAAAACTCTGGTTTGTGCATGCACTCATGGAATCGAGACCATTAAGATGCCCTAGAGGGTAGTGATGGGTTCCAATGGTTGCTGGACGACATGGTGGAGATAAGGGCAATTCGTCATGCCAGTTAGTCATGACGCTCTGGGAGCTTCTTATGCATGAGACCAGGGTGGGGTAGGAGGAGGTCTCCATCCTCACACGGACACGAAGTGGTATTCGGGTTTGAGGGTTGGACGAGTGGGACGTCCACTCAAACTCAGGCCAGAAGTCTAGGACTTCTATCAGGGTGGACAACAAAGTCACGTTGATCCCCAAGTGGGTGCAGTCTAGGATTGCCATACGAATGTTTGTACCCTCCCTAATGAAGGGCGTGTGTTTGTTTGCTAAACGCCTCCCGAGGTATGGGGATGTGCTAAGAGAGCTAAAAACACCTAATATAAAAATGGAAAAAAGCCCTAAGATTTGGGATTTGAGAAAATCCTTGAAAAGGAAATGGTAAACCTTCCCAATGGTTTTGATTAAACTAAGCATGTTTTTGAAAACTCACTCCCAACACCTGCTCACTAAGTTGTGGGAACTCACCCTCTCCCATTAACCATTTTTAGGAAAAGTCATGTTGATCACCCTGAGACTTGGGATTTGAGAAAATCCTTGAAAAGGAAATGGTAAACCTTGGAAATGGTTTTGATTAAACAAAACATGTTTTTGAAAACTCACTCCTAACACCCACTCAATGAGTTGTAGGAACTCGCTCTCTCCCTTTAACCCTTTTCAGGAAAAAGGAAGACCAACCTTAAAGACACCTCCATAGTTGAACCCTAAGACAGGTATGTAAATTCTTAATATATTGAGTTTTGTATAATGCTATTACAGGAAAAGCAAGGTAAAAGGACGTTTGACTCCTCATGATTTAGAAGGAGGTGAAACCCTCTTGGACTAAAGGGAGTGGTGGGTTGCTCATGGGGATCCGACCAAACCGAGTCGGGGCATGACATATGGTTTGAGGGTTAGATGATTGACGTCCACTCAAACTCAAGGTAGAGGTCAACGACTTCTATTGGGGTGGACGACAAAGGTGTTCTGGTCCACAAGTGGACCAGTCGGTGACTGGTTTGTGATCGTGTGATCCCTTTTTATGATAAAAAGGGTGGTTGATGCATGAACCCTTTATGGATCATGGGAAAGAGGGAAATAAATAAATCTATAAAACTCGATTGTTGTAGAAATATTCCCCTCACTAAGTTGTATATTCATTCCCCTCCTTTCAGCCCTTTTAGGAAAACTAAAAAGGGGTCGGGACCAGCATAATTGAAGTATAAGCGAAGACTCGAACCCTCAAGGTAAGCTCCATACAACAAAACCCAACTATTTTAAATTTTTATGGAAAACTTGTATTGGTACACCTTTACCTTCCCTAAGTCATTAAGGTAGGAATACCAGGATGGTACAAGGAAGGGTGGTGGGTTGATCATTGGATCTCGACCGAGTCAGGTCGGGATGTGACAACTTAAGTGGTATCATAGCATAGTTTTCCTAACAAGTCCTTAAAAACTTTAGGCCCTAACCCCAAAACCTTTTTAGAGGAGCATGAATGGGGACACAAACGAAGAGTACATTCCTTGGAGGAATGTTATCGAACAAAGGATGGAAGATGGGGAGGAATATGTCCCTTGGAGGGAGCCCCAAAGGAGGACCCCTCAACATTCGGTGGAAGGTGAGACCTCTCGACCCCGAGGCCTCGATCAGACACAGGCCCGAGAAGAAATAGAAAGAAACTTTTGGGAGGCTTATGCTAACTAGATAAGAGTCTTTCGTAAGTTGCCCCCGATCCAAGGAGACTCGTGTACGATGAACTACATGCAGCGCGCTTACGCGTACAAGGCCACTATCCTGAACAAGTTCAGGGTCGATGTCGCACACGAAGTGAGGGTTAGAGGAGTAGCAAGCATGTCATCTTCCTCAAAATATGAGGAACCTAGTATGAACCATTGTACTAGGTGTGAGAGGTACCACGGAGGCGCTTGCCCACCAAGGAGAGAGAATAGGCGCATCACGCTAGCTGATGTAAAATCCCGCAACCCACCCATGCTAAACTCTAAGTTAGTTAACATGGGAAACTAGGTAAACTGTGTTAGGTGGGATCTTTTATGTGACTGATGTAATAAGCCATAATTGGGGCACAACCAATTAATGAATAAAAGAACTTTTAATTTCACTCTCGTGCAAAGAAAATTGATCCTCAATAATCCTTAGGAAGTCAAGGATACGAGATAAGAACCGAAAGGTCAAAGTCCCCGAAAGAAAGGGACGAACTTGGCCTACCAAACACTCTTGGAACCCCAGAGTTTATAAGAACACGAGGGTAAAGAGTGAGTAAGGAGTGGTACTCGCAAGACTCGAGGAGGGGCTAACCCCCCAATAAAAAGGGAAAATAAGGAAGTATGGAATGCCAGGAAAAGTAGACAGGTTAGGAAACCCTAAAGAAAAGGAAGAAAAGCATCAAACCCTAGTCCAAAAACAAACGATAGGTTAGCCACCCCGCTTGATAGAGCTTAAGGTGCAATACCGAATACCCCAAGGAAAGATCGCTGAGAACCCCGAGAAGGGGCTCGAAGATATTAAGATGGCACCTTCTAGGAGAAGTGAAAGGATCAAAGATATGAAACTTCATAGATAATGTAAACCCCTCCCTTTGGAGTTAAGGAAAACCGGGAAAAGAACTAGTCAAACCGAGTGAGAAAAAATGAACCGGTTCACAAACCCGATCATTAGAGAACATGCAATTTGAGAAATTTACAACTCTCGAGTAACCCAAAGGGAGCCATAGAACAATTTGGGAGAGAAAACAAAACTGGTTAAGGTGAACTAGATCTGAGCCGGAGTGAACTGGTCCTTTCCAAAGAGAAAATCGAGTTAGTTTATGAACCATAACCGATAGAGAAAGGATAAACCGAGAAATTTATGGATTCCGAGTGACCTAAATAGTCACAAAAGTCATGAAAAAGGACTTTAGGATGAATTGGAGATGAAAACAAACCAGTTCATGTGAACTGGATCCAAAACGGATTGAACCAATTTTGACCATTTTGACCCACTATTGAACCGGATACTAAATTCATTTTTCTAGGTAACTTAGAAAATTCAAATTTGAGAATATATGCCATCATTGGATAGAGAAGAAATTTTAAATTTTGAAAAACTCAGTCGAATCGGGCCTGAACTAGCCGGTTTAAGATTTGAACTCGGTTCGGACCGGTACAGTCCAATTCGGAACAATGTCGTTTTCTTCCTTCAAATGACAGTACTATTCACTCACTAAAAAATTGAACCAGTGTCAGCGAAGAGAAAACATTTTCATTCAGTACATTTCAGGCCATCAATGACTGTAAAAAAGGTGCCAAACGGAAGGCCGATGAGTCCCCAAGCTTCCTATATAAAGTGCCAAACGGAAAACCTCACTCTCTCTCAGCTACTTAGTTTTCTGGCGAATCTTGAACTAGGGCTCCAATATAGGGTCTTTTCTAAGCCAAAGAAGGCATGGTCGGGTTCTTTAGATTCAGGGAGAAGTCAGCTACACAAAGATAGTCTTCATTTGCTCTCGGGATCACTAGAGAAGTTTCGGCGTGATGGAACAGTGAAGCAGCTCCAGCAAACCGAAGCTGCCCTATTTTGGCCGAGCTGAAAATGGCTAATTCGAGCCCTTCTCACTCCAAACAAGCCCTCCCAATAGTTCCACATCCCTCATATAGCTGAATTAGAGTTAAAAGGTAAGCCAATTTGGCTCCCCTCTATAATTTTCGATCAATGCTAGAGAGAACCGATGAAAATTTACTAACCAAATTCTTCCCCAATTCGACATCAATTGATGTGATTCTTGATCCTAGGAGTAACCTCAGGACAAGTGCAATCTGCTTAGATCAAAAGTTCGGACCGTCGCGCCACCAACGGTAAGCTTTCAAATATTTCTCTCTCTACATTTAGTTTTCCGATAAAGCTTTGTTTGAGCTCATTACAGCTTCAAATCATATGATTCAAAGTACAATTGAATCATATGAAGGTGTAGGAACTCCAATCTAACTTCAATTTCAACAATTAAACTCATTTGATCGGTCAATTTAATGAAATTAAATTCCGCTGAGTTAGAAGGTTGAAATTGGGGGAAATTTTGGGCATTTCAAAAATTCGAGGGACTAAAGTGTAATTTCATAAACTTGAGGGCCAATTGGGCATGCTAAATATATTGGCGGACCAATTGGGCAATTTTTTGAAAATTTGGGGCAAAACTTACCATTTTTGTAAAGTAAGGACAAAATGGTAATTTTGGAAAAATTGGGAACCAAATTGGGAATTTGTGAAACTTTAACCCTTTATGTGATCTTGAATAAATTGATGTTCCAAGGTGAATTTTAGAAGTTTTGTGACTCAATTTGGGGAAAAATCGGCATTTGGGACCTAAAGTAAAAGAAAAAGAACTTTAAGGACCAAATTGCAAATATTTGAAAATTTGGATATTTTTATTCATTGATAATGAATGAAGGCTATCAAACCAAAGGATAATGAACAAGGATATTCATACCATGTAGGAACACGAGTTATCGGGAACGCTAGCTAAGACAAAGCTCGCAAGGAGACGAAAACTGGTTAAGAGGAAATCACTGCATTATCAGGTGAGTGGGGTTTTTATATCATAACTGGTTGGGATGATAATCACCTCGAAAATGAAAATCCACTACTAAGTGAAATTTTAACCATCACACTTGAATGGAGTGATGTGGAAATTACACGGAAAAACTACCTACCGATTGTAAATAGATCATACCTGATTTGTATGATGAATTTCCTAGAAGGAAGTAGAAAACTCGTTTATCGGTTATAAGTGTAGATGTCCTCACACCCGGTTAGTGTGATGGACAGATGAAAAGTTTATCTTGTCGGAAGTGCTCTCCTCTAACGATGTGTCATTGCTTTTGGGAGACCTTTTTGACAGGAGCTTGAAATGCTCATATAGGCCAGAGGCCTCGTTTTGGAACTTGGGGACTAATATGCCCGATTTTGAAAATCTCATATAGTGGGCCCAAGGCCAGTTGGCACGAGCAGGAGCTCGTAAACAAACATGAGTTTATGCCATGAAAACTTTAAATGAATGATATGTTTGGCAATGGTACCAAGACAGGACCGACATACTCGATGGATTGGCGACAATACGATATGACAGGTCGAGGGACCAGTAAAGAAAAACTACTGCAGGTCGAGTTGAGGGTCGGGACCGTTGGACCAGTGGCACCACAAATTAAATGGCTTATGTGGAAAAGTATTGTTTTGTGCATGCACTAAGGTACAGGACCTTCAAGTGGCCCAAGAGGGGTAGTGATGAATCCTAGGGGCTACTGGACGACATGGTGGAGATAAGGGCAGTTTGTTGTGCGAGTAGTCAAGGAAGCTCGATGTAGCTTCATGCGCATGAGACCGAGGTGGGGTCGGGATGAGGTCTCTGTCCTCATACTATAAACCCCACATTTTTTAGTTAAGAAAAACTGGGAAAAGAATCAGTCAAACCGAGTAAGAAAACTGAGCTGGTTTACATTTGAGAACACGCAATATGAAAATTTACAACTTCCGGGTGATCTAAAGGGTTCATTAAACTTGGAAAACAAATTTAAGAAACTTCAGAAAACAAAAACCAAATTGGTTCAGGTGAACTAGATTTCACAAGAACTTCAAAGTTAAGTGTGCTTGCCTGAGAGTAGTGTAAGGATGGATGACCTCTTGGGAAGTATGGATTTTTTTTGTAACCCGAAATTTCGGTAAAAAAATTTTATGTAAGCCTTATCATAAATAACCATAAATTAATATATACTTAATTATTGGAATTAATACCAATAATTTAATAACTAAATTAAATTATTGGAATTAATACCAATAATTTATGGCAATATTAATACAATTAATAAATCTCGCCCATTTAATACACGAGTTTTACGCCTATATAAAGAGGTCATCCCCATTTCATTCTCCTCACACCTAAACACTTCTCTCTCTCTCTACTGCTAAATTTCCCGGTAAAGCTCCAACTAGAGCTTCGACTTGAACAAAGGTCGGGCTCTTTAGAACCGGGGAGAAGACAGCTATCTAATAGCAAACTCCAGTCAATCCGAGAATCGTTGGAGAAGCGCCGACATGATGGAATAGTGAAGCAACTCCAGTAGACCAAAGCTGCCCTATTTCGGCCAAGCTGAAATCGGCCATTTCAAGCCCTCCTCAGGCCAAACCAAGCCCTCCCAACACTTCCTCATCCTTTCCACGGCCGAATTAGGACAGAAAGGTAAGCCAATTCGGGTCCCCTTTACAATTTTCGATCAGTGCTAGAGAGAGAGTCGACCGAATTTCAATGACGAAATTCTAATCCAATTTCGCATCAATTGATGCAATTCATGATTCTAGGATAAACCTCAGGACGAGACCTATCTACCTAGATCGAAAGCTTGGACCGCCGTACCTTCACCGATGAGTAATCGAATCTTTCTCTCTCTATAGTCTATTTTCTGGCGAAGCTCCGTTTGAGCTCGTTCCGGTGTTAAAATCTGCGATTCAAAGTTTCTTAGAATCGTATGAACATGCAGGAACTCAATTTCAACTCCTATTTCAATAATTAGAAGTGTTTGATTGGTCAATTTGATGAAATCAAATTCGGTAGTGTTGAAAAGTTGAAATTGGGGGAAATTTTGGGGATTTTCGAAATTCAAAGGGCCAAAATACAATTTTATGAAATTGAGGGTCAATTGGGCATGAAAATAATGTTGGGAACCAATTGAGGAATTTTGGAATTTTGGGGGCAGAACTTACCATTTTGTAAAAGAAGGGCAAAATGGTAATTTTGAAAAAATTGGGAGACCAAATTGGACATTTGGGAAATTAAACCCCCTTTTTGGTGAAATTGAATAAATTGAGGTGCCAGGATAAATTTTAAAAGTTACGGAACTCAATTTGAGGAAAAATCGACATTATGCACTTAAAGTTAAAGAGAAATTACTTTAGGGACCTAATTGCAAATAACTAAAAGTTTGGGTTTTCTCATTCATTGGAAATGAATGAAGGCTGTTATGACGAGTAATAATGAACAAGGTTGTTCATATCGTGTAGGAACGCGAAATACCGGGAATGCCAGCAAGGACAAGCTCGCGTGAATACAAAGAACCAGTCTAGTGGAATTCACGACATTAACGGGTGAGTGGGTTTACTAACATCATACCCGATTGGGATGATGAGCCCAATTTAAAATGAAAAACCACTTATCAGTTGTGAGTGGGAATTTTATATCATACCCGATTGGGGATGATAAGTACCTCGGTATAAAAACCCATTGTTTAGTGGAATTTTAATCATCACCACTTAGAGAAAGTGATGTGAAAATTATGCGATAAAAAAACTACTTACCGGTTGTAAGTAGATCATACCCGGTTGGTATGATGAGACTCTCTCGAAGGAAGTTGAGGAAATCCCGGAAAGCCTACCCTTAAAAACCGTCAACTAAGATGCCTGTAAGACAGGTATGTAAAGTTTTAAGTTTTATGCAGTTTTTATTATGCTATTCCAAGAAAAATGTGCAGGTTAAAGGACGCCTTACTCTTTATGGTTTACAATAAGGAGAAACCCTTTAATAAACCGGGAGAGTGGCGGGTTGATTACGGGTGTAAACCCTGCACATTTGAGTTAAGGAAAACCGGGAAAAGAACCGGTCAAACCGAATAAGAAAAACCAAACCGGTTTACATTTGGAAATAAGTAATATGAAAATTTACAACTTTCGGTTGATCCAAAAAATTTATTAAACATTACAAAAGAAACTTAAAATAAACTAGAAAATAAAAAACTAAATTGGTTCAGGTGAATTAGATTCCATAAGAACTTCAAAGTTAAGCGTGCTTACTTGAGAGTAGTGTGAGGATAGGTGACCTCCTGGGAAGTATTATTTTTTGTAACCCGAAATTTCGGTCAAAAATTTTTATGCGAACATACGGCTTATCATAAATAGCCATCAATTAATATATATATATATATATTTAATTATTGAAGTTAATACCAATAATTTAATACCTAAATTAAATTATTGGAATTAATACCAATAATTTATGGCAATATTAATACTAGTAATAAATCTCGCCCATTTAATACACGGGTTTTACAACTATATAAAGAGGTCATCCCCATTTCATTCTCCTCACAACTAAACACTTCTCTCTCTCTCTCTACTGCTCCATTTCTCGGTAAAGCTCGAACCAGAGCTTCGACTTGAACAAAGGTCGGGCTCTTTAGAACCGGGGAGAAAACAGCTATCTGATAGCAAACTCCAGTCAATCCGAGAATCGTTGGAGAAGCGCCGACATGATGGAATAGTGAAGCAACTCCGGCGGACCGAAGCTGCCCTATTTCGGCCAAGCTGAAATCGGACATTTCAAGCCCTTTTCAGGCCAAACCAAGTCCTCCCAACACTTCCTCAGCCTTTCCACGGCCGAATTAGGACCGAAAGGTAAGCCAATTTGGCTCCCCTTTATAATTTTTGATCGGTGCTAGAGAGAGAGTCGACCAAATTTCAATGACAAAATTCTAATCCAATTCCGCATCAATTGATACAATACTTGATTTTAGGATGAACCTCAGGACGAGACCTATCTGCCCAAATCGAAAGCTCGGACTGTCGTGCCTTCACCGGTGAGTAATCGAAGCTTTCTCTCTCTACAGTCTGTTTTCCGGCAAAGCTCCGTTTGAGCTCGTTCCGACGTTAAAATCTGTGATTCATAGTTTCTTAGAATTGTACGAACATACAGGAACTCAATTTCAACTCCAATTTCAATAATTAGAAGTGTTTGATCGGTTAATTTGATAAAATCAAATACGGTAGTGTTGAAGAGTTGAAATTGGGGGAAAATTTAGGGATTTTCGACATTCAAAGGGGCCAAAATACAATTTTATGAAATTGAGGGTCAATTGGGCATGAAAATAATGTTGGAGAACCAATTGAGGAATTTTGGAAATTTTGGGAAAAACTTACCATTTTTGTGAAAGAAGGGCAAAATGGTAATTTTGGAAAAATTAGGGAACCAAATTGGAAATTTGGAAAATTAAACCCCTTTTTGGTAAAATTGAATAAATTGAGGTCCCACGATAAATTTTAAAAGTTACGGGAATCACTTTGAGGAAAAACCAACATTAGGGACTTAAAGTTAAAGAGAAATAACTTTAGGGACCTAATTGCAAATAACTAAAAGTTTGGGTTTTCTCATTCATTAATGAATGAAGGTTGTTATGCCGAGTAATAATGAACAAGGTTGTTCATATCGTGTAGGAACATTAAATATCGGGAACGCCAGCGCGTGAATACAAAGAACCAGTCTAGTGGAATTCACGGCATTAACGGGTGAGTGGGTTTACTAACATCATACCCGGTTGGGATGATGAGCACAACATAAAGATAAAAACCACTTACCGGTTGTGAGTGGAAATTTTATATCATACCCGGTAGGGGATGATAAGTACCTCGGTATAAAAACCCACTGTTTAGTGGAATTTTAATCATCACCACTTAGAGAAAGTGATGTGAAAATTATGCGATAAAAAAACTACTTACCGGTTGTAAGTAGATCATACCCGGTTGGTATGATGAAACTTCCTCGAAGGAAGTTGAAAACCCGTTCATCGGTTATGAACGGAGATGTCCTTATACCGGTTGGTATAATGGACAGTGAAAACCTATTTTGTCGAAAGTGTTCTCCCCTAAATGTGTGCCAATGCTTAAACTATTTGGGAGACCTTTTCGACGGGAGCTCGAATAGCTCTAATAGGCCAAGGGCCTCGGTTTTGGAACTTGGGGGCTAAATGCCCGATTTTGAAAATCTCGTACAATGGGCCCAAGGCCAGTTGGCAAGAGCAGGAGCTCGTAAACGAACATGATATATGTGCCATAAAACTTAATAAGTGAATTGTTTGGCCATGGTACCAAGATAGGACCGACATGCTCAGTCAACTAGCGGCAGTGCGACATGACAGGTCGACGGACTAGTCAAGACAAACAGCTGCGGGTTGAGTTGAGAGTCAGGGCCGTTGGACTAGTGGCACCACATATTACATGGCAATATAAGAAAACATTGTTTGTGCATGCACTGTGAGTACATGATCATCAAGATGCCCATGAGGGGTAGTGATGCGTCCTAAGGGCACTGGACGACCTGGTGGCTATAAGGGCAGTTCGTCGTTCCAGGTGTCTATGCGAAATCTGGAGTAGCACCAAGCGCATGAGACCGGAGTGGGGACAAGATGAGGTCTCTGTCCTCATACGGACATGAAGAAGTGATTTCGGGATTGTGGGTAGGATGCCACGTACATCCACTCATTCCCAGGGTAGAAGTGGTCGTACTTCTATCCGAGTGGCAGGAAAAGTCGCTCCGAAGCCACTAGCGGGTTCAGTAGTGATACTGACTTGCGAATGTGTGTAACCTTCATGATGAAGGATGTGTGTTGGGTGATGACACACCGTGGTAACTAAGAAATAATGGAAAAATCCAAATTTTTAAATGATGGGATTTTTGAAAACAAAGGAGTTTGGCACACTCCATATAAATGTTTTTCTTAAAAGTCAAAAGCTTTTAAAAACTCATTCACTGAGTAGTCGTACTCACCCCTTCCCTTATATCCCTTTCAGGAAATCCTGGAAAGCCTCCCCTTAAAGACCATCAACTAAGATGCCTGTAAGACAGGTATGTAAAGTTTTAAATTTCATACAGTTTTGATTATGCTATTCCAGGAAAAAGGTGCAAGTTAAAGGACGCCTTACTCTTTAAGATTTACGATAAGGGGAAACCCTTTAATAAATCGGGAGAGTGGCTGGTTGATCATGGGGATCCGACCAAACCGGGTCGGGGCGTGACAACGGGGATCCGACCAAACTGGGTTGGGTGTGTGACACATACAGACATAGAGTTTTCTTTACAAGATTGAGGGTCGGATGTTTCATGCATCCACTAATTTTCTAAGTAGAAGTGGACTTGCTTCTATCTAGGTGGCCGGTAAAGTCGCTCTGACACCGAAAGTGGGTGCAGTAGTTGTGATGCCCTACGAATGTGTGTTCCTTTTATGATAAAGGGTGTGTGTTGGCTGCTAAACACACTATTTGTGGTTGATGATGAAGAAATGGCTTTGAAAACTAAGAAAATAAGGAAGAAAGAAATTTAAAGAAAATAAGGAGTCTGACACACTCCAATTTAAAAACCATTTTATTAAAAGTTTATTTTTTTAAAATAACCATTCACTTAGTTATAGAAACTCACCCACCCTTTTTATCCATTTTCAGAAAATAGAGAAATAACTAGGGATAACACCAAGCCTTACCCTCTATCGGGTATGCTTAATTTTTTTTAAACTTGCATTTTATTTGATATATGTTATTCTAGGGAACAAGGTTGAGATTACACCTAGCTCCTCTTGAATTAAAGAAGAAGGAAACCCCTCATGAACCAAGAGTGCAACGGGTTGTTCACGGGGATCCGACCAAACTGGGTCGGGGCATGACAACTTGAGTGGTATCAAAGCTAAGTTCCCTTGAAACATTATCAATATTATGCCCTGATATTAATCAAACTTTAACTATCGTGTAGAAAGGAGAATTCTTAGGAAGTTCGCTGTGAAATCCAACCCTCCGCCCATAACCCTGAAAAAGACACCTAACCCAAGGGAGGAGGCCGTTCAAAGATTCTTAAAAGGCAAGAAAAGTGTACCTAAGGATATGGTGGAAGACTACCAGAAACTGGTAAGAGCCTTATTGGAACTAGAAGGCATCTCATATCCTCCTCCAAGACAAGAGGAACCTGTACCTCCTCCTAGGAGCCCAACCCCTCCTCCAGCCCTACAACAACTAGAAAGGAATCCAACCAAGAAGGAGGCCTAGGATAACTATTGGGATGTGTATGCCACCTTCATGAAGGTCCACCAAGTACCTCCACCTACTCAACCCGGCTTCAATCCCTCCCAATGGATGAAGTTGACCTATGAGTGTGAGGTCGAGATACTAAGGCGGTACAGATTGGTGGCCATACATGAGATTCGCCCTATAAGGGAATATGAGTGGAACCTAACTAATTCCTTAGAGCCATCTGATCAAGAATCCCACAACCGCTCTAGGGCTAACTCTCGGCCTATGTCCCTAAGGAATTAGGGGGTAGAAAATTTTATAATAAGCAAGTATGGCAAGAAAATTTCATAAATGAATGAAGTGAAATTTTTCTTGATAAAATTTACGAGTTTCCATGATAAATTCAAACAATAAGTGTATGCTAATCAATATCAAAGGATAAAAAAAATTACCCAAAGAAGGAAAACAATTTATTTCTAGTAAACCTTAACCTTTAAAATTTTTCCTCAAACTACAATGAAATTTGGCAAAGAAGAAACTCTTACAGTTCACACAAGGAAGACGAATTCTTATTATAGGAAAGAAGAAGAAAGTTAGAACAAAAATGAAGTAAGCATCTAAGAGCAGAGTATTATGGAGTTAAGGAAGGATTCAAAGAATAAGGGTAAAGAAAACAAATAGACTATTCCAAAGAAAAACCAAAGGAATGGAAGTCGATTGGAAAGAAAGGAAGAAAGTTAAGGAAAGCACAGAAGATGTTGAGACAAGTAAGACAGGACAAGGAAAAGAGAAGAGAAAAGAAGTACGATAGAAAGAAAACTCTGGGAATAATATCAACACTTGGAAAGTGCTAGGATACACACCCTTAGGAACCCGATAGTAATAGGACTTGTTTGGAGATAAGGATTGGAAACAAAAAGGAATAGAAAATAGGGGAGAAAGCTAGAGTGAATCACCATGCAAAGGTCGAGAAGCATAAGAAAGAATGAAGAGAGAACTTTCAAGGAGCAGTAAGGAAAATGAGTGTGAAAATCCCAATATGGAAGTCCCTAAAAGAAGAATGAAGATAGGAAGTGTAATAGTAGAAAAAGTTCAATCAACAAATGAGATATCATAAATTGGGGCATGAACCAAGACCTCATTAAAGAACATAAGTGACCAAGTAAATACTTGGAAGGCCAAACATGATCTGATTCAGGAGAGCAGGGAACCAAATGGGGATTTTAGACAGATCTGATTGAAGGAAATAACTCCCATTAACCAAATTGTACGGAAGAATAAACTAAGCTCTAATAAGAACTAGGGAGTAGTAAGTACTACACCCTAAATGAGGCAAAGGGAGGAATACCAAGGACACGAAGATACGAGAGATTTTGACACAAAAAAGGATGTGAAATTTACCTCAAAGGAATAAACGAGTACTGGGAGCAAGTGAAAATGAGGTGAGATAGACGAAAAGTACATTTAGGATCTCAAGAGTAAAGGTAAGCAGGGGAAGATAGCGTCAAGGAAGGACATTCAAGGTTAAATATTCGCAATGGTAAAACTAGAAGGAAATTTTGCGAGAAAAGAAGTGTAAAACTTAACAAGGAAGGGAAACTTGGAATGACACATGTGTACCAATTAAGAGGAAATGGAACCAACGAAATTGAGAAGAAGATAAGCTCCTCAAGGACAAGCTGCTGGAAATGAAATGATCAAGTGCAAGGGAAAAGTAACTGTGAAGATTCAAGGGATAAGTTAAACCCAAGTAACAGGTAAGTAAGAAGACAATGTAAAAAGATGTCGTACGAGTAAGGAAGGAACTAAATAAAAAAGGAGAATCGTGAAATGATCATGAGTAAGTAAGAATGGATTTAGAAAGAGAAGAGACCTTAAAAGAAAGGATGCCAGCGAGAATGAGGAATGACATAAGAAAGGAAGAGTTTTAGCATGTTAGAAAGTTATCGGAAAACTCAAAGATTTGAAAGTTGAATGACCTAATAAAAGAGTTTGAAAAGATGAGTAAGTGAGGAAACCAATACGATCATAAAGATGTGAAGTTAAAGACAAGTTCCAAATAATGTCGTGTAGTAAAGGATACGTAAGCCCAACTATCCTAGGGAAATATGAATTAGGAAAAGAAGAGTCTATGATTTGAGCATGTCAAGGTCAGACATTAAATGTGGAATGAAGTTGTAATAACCAACGAATGAAGGAAGAATCAATGTAGGAGGAAAAAGGGTGACAACATCAACACCTATGGAAGTAGGCATGTGGTGCTTGAATGGACACTGAGTTGGGGAGATCAACAATAAAGAGAATAACCAAAAGCAGGAAGGATTGGGTATTTCGGAACTCCCAATCCTGAAATATTAAGTAAAGAATCTTGGAATGGAGAAATAAATTTTTAAGGAATGAAGGAAGTGAATCTAAGGATATGACATTAAAACTTCCAACAAGATATGCTTAGATAAAATAAACTCCATGGAATGAGAAAATGATGGAAAAGAAAAGGAGATCTCAAGTGTAAGTTGTATAAGGGAGAGATGGAAATAACTAAAGGGATTATATGTCGAGAACTACAAGTTGATATCACGAGAAGTTCATTCTGGTACAAAAAAAAGTGTGAAATAAAGTTTTGAGGACAAAACTCCTAAAAGGAGGGGAGAGTTGTAAGCCCCACCCTTTGGAGTTAAGGAAATCCGGGAAAAGAACCAATCAAATTGAGTGAGAAAAACCGAACCGGTTCACAAACCCGATCATCAAAGAACAAGCAATTTGAGAAATTTACAACTCCTGAGTGACCCAAAGGAGGGTCATAAAAACCTTGGAAGAGGGCCTTAGGACAATTTGGGTGTCACGCCCCGACCCGGTTTGGTCGGATTCCCGTGATCAACCCGCCACTCTCCCGATTTACTAAAGGGTTTTCCCTTATATTATAAATCGTAAAGAGTAAGGCGTTAACCTGCACCTTTTTCCAGGAATATCATAAATCAAAACTGCATAGTAATTTAAATTAGTTGTACCAATCTTGCAGGCGTTTAATTGCGCAAGTCCTTTAAGGTTCGGCTTTCCGGGACTTCCTGAAAGAGGTATAAGGGAGGGGGTGAGTACAACTACTCAGTGAGTGGGATTCAAATCTTTTAACTTTCAAGAAAAACATTTATATGGAGTGTGCCAGACTCCTTTGTTTTCAAAAAAATCATTTCATTTAAAAATTCATCTTTTTCCATTATTTCTTAGTTATCAAAGTGTCATCACCCAACACACATCCTTCATAATGAAGGTTACACACATTCGCAAGTCAGTATCACTACTGAACCCGCTAGTGGCTTCGGAGCGACTTTTCCTGCCACCCGGATAGAAGTACGACCACTTCTACCCTGGGAATGAGTGGATGTACGAAACATCCGACCCACAATCCCGAAATCACTTCTTCGTGTCCGTATGAGGACAGAGACCTCATCCTGTCCCCACCCCGGTCTCATGCGCTTAGTGCTACTCCAGATTTCGCACAGACACCTGGAACGACGAACTGCCCTTATAGCCACCAGGTCGTCTAGTGCCCTTAGGATGCATCACTACCCCTCATGGGCGTCTTGATGATCCCGTACTCATAGTGCATGCACAAACAATGTTTTCTTATATTGCCATGTAATATGTGGTGCCATTAGTCCAACGGCCCCGACTCTCAACTCAACCCGCAGCTGTTTGTCTTGACTAGTCCGTCGACCTGTCATGTCGCACTGCCGCTAGTTGACTGAGCATGTCGGTCCTATCTTGGTACCATGGCCAAACAATTCACTTATTAAGTTTTATGGCACATATATCATGTTCGTTTACGAACTCCTGCTCGTGCCAACTGGCCTTGGGCCCATTGTACGAGATTTTCAAAATCGGGCATTTCGCCCCCAAGTTCCAAAACCGAGGCCCTTGGCCTATCAGAGCTATTCGAGCTCCCGTCGAGAAGGTCTCCCAAATAGTTTAAGCATTGGCACACAGTCAGGGGAGAACACTTCCGACAAAAATAGGTTTTTACTATCCATCATACCGACCGGTATAAGGACATCTCCGTTCATAACCGATGAACGGGTTTTCAACTTCCTTCCAGGAAGTCTCATCATACCAACCGGGTATGATCTACTTACAACCCGTAAGTAGTTTTTTCCGCATAACTTTCACATCACTTTCTTTAAGTAGTGATGATTAAAATACCACTAAACAGTGGGTTTTTATATCGAGGTACTTATCATCCCCAACCGGGTATGTTGTTAGTAAACCCACTCACAACCGGTAAGTGGTTTTTAACTTTATAAGGTGTGCTCATCATCCCAATCAGGTATGATGTTTGTAAACCCACTCACAACCGGTAAGTGGTTTTTAACTTTATAAGGTGTGCTCATCATCCCAATCAGGTATGATGTTTGTAAACCCACTCACCCGTTAATGCCGTGAATTCCACTAGACTGGTTCTTGGTATTCACGCGAGCTTGTCCTCGTTGGCGTTCCCGGTACTTCGTGTTCCGGTGAAGGCACGGCAGTCCGAGCTTTCGATCTGGGCAGATAGGTCTCATCCTGAGGTTCATCCTTTCGGTCCTAATTCAGTCGTGGAAAGGCTGAGAAAGTGTTGGGAGGGCTTGAAATGGCCGATTTCGGCTTGGCCGAAATAGGGCAGCTTCGGTCCGCCGGAGTTGCTTCACTATTCCATCATGTCGGCATTTCTCCAACGATACTCGGATTGATTGGAGTTTGCTATCAGATAGCTGTCTTCCCCCCGGTTCTAAAGAGCCCGACCTTTGTTCAAGTTGAAGCTCTCGTTCGAGCTTTACCGGGAAATGGAGCAGTAGAGAGAGAGAGAGAGAGAAGTGTTGTGAGGAGAATGAAATGGGGATGAACTCTTTATATAGTTGTAAAACCCGTGTATTAAATGGGCGAGATTTATTACTAGTATTAATATTGCCATAAATTATTGGTATTAATTCCAATAATTTAATTTCGGTATTAATTCTAATAAATTAAATTTGTACATACAAATTTTTGACCGAAATTTCGGGTTACAAAAAAAATTCATACTTCCCAGGAGGTCACCCATCCTCAAGTAAGCACACTTAACTTTAAAGTTCTTATGGAATCTAGTTCACTTGAATCACTTTGGTTTTTGTTTTCTAATTTGTCTTAAGTTTCTTTTCCAAGGTTTAATGAACCCTTTGGATCACCCGAGAGTTGTAAATTCCCAACTTGCCCGTTCAGAAATAATCGGGTTTGTGAACTGGTTCTAAATCCTCACTTGGTTTGACCGGTTCTTTTCCTGGTTTTCCTTAGCTCAAAAGGGCGGGTTTTACATTGGGAGAGAAAATCAAACCAGTTCAGGTGAACCAGATCCAAGCCGGAGTGAACCGGACATTTCCAAATATAAAACCGAGTTGTTTTATAAACTAAAACCGATAGAGAAAGGGCAAACTAGGAAATTTATGGATCCCGAGTGACCTAAATAGTCACAAAAGTCATGAAAACAGACTTTAGGATGAATTGGAGATGAAAACCAAACCGGTTCAGGTGAACCGGATTGAATTGGTTTGGATCGGTTTGAACCACTATTGAACCAAATGCTAAATTCATTTTTCTAGGTGGCTTAGAATATTCAAATTTGAGAATTTAGGCTACCAATGGATAGAGAATGAATTTAGAAACTTTTAATTTTGAAAAACTCGATCGAATCAGTCTTGAATCGGCCGGTTTAAGCTTTTAACCCAGTTTGGACCGGTCTGGTCCAGTTCGGAACATTGTCGTCTTCTTCCTTCAGATGACAGCACTGTTCACTCACCGAAAAATCGAACCAGTGCTGGTGAAGAGGAAACGTTTCCATTCAGTACATTTCACGCCATCAATGATTGTCATAAAGGTGCTAAATGGACGATTGAAGAGTCCCCGAGCTCCCTATATAAAGAGCCCCTCTCCATTTATACTCTCCACACCTGAAACCTCACTCTCTCTCAGCTACTTAGTTTTTTGGCAAATCTCGAACCAGAGCTCCGATATAGGGCCTTTTCTAAGCCAAAGAATGTGTGGTTAGGTTCTTTAGATTTAGGGAGAAGTCAGCTACACAACGGTAGTCTCCATTTCCTCCGAGGATCACCGAAGAAGCTTTGGCGTGATGGAACAGTGAAGCATCTCCAGCGGACCAAAACTACCCTGTTTCGACCGAGCTGAAATCATCCAATTCGAGCCCTTCTCAAACCAAGCCCTCCCAACACTTCTACAACCCTCATACAGTTGAATTAGACCAGAAAGGGACAATTTGGCTCCCCCTGTAATTTTCGATCAGTGCTAGAGAGAGAACTAGTGAAACTTCACTAACCAAATTCTCCCTCAATTCGGCATCAATTGATATGATTCTTGATCCAAGGAGAAACCTCAGGATAAAAGCTATATACCTAGATCAAAAGCTCGGACCGCCGTGCCCTCGACAGTAAGCTTTCGAAGCTTTCTCTCTCTACGTTCACTTTTCCAACAAAGCTCCATTTAAGCTCGATCCGACGTCAAATCGTGCGATTCAAAGTGCAATTGAATCGTATGAAAGTGTAAGAACTCCAATCTAACTTCAATTTCAACAATTAAACTCATTTGATCGATCAATTTGATAAAATCAAATTCGGTTGAGTTAAAAGGTTGAAATTGGGGAAAATTTTGGGGATTTTAAAAATTCAAGGGACTAAAGTGTAATTTCATAAAATTGAGGGCCAATTAGGCATGATAAAGATGTAAGAGGACCAATTGGACAATTTTTGGAAATTTTGGGGTAAAACTTACCATTTTTGTAAAGTAGGGGTAAAATGGTAATTTTGGAAAAATTGGGGACCAAATTGGGAATTTGGGAAACTTGAATCCCTTTATGTGATTTTGAATAAATTGGGATCCCAATGTGAATTTTAGAAGTTTTGGGACTCAATTTGGGGAAAATCGGCATTTAGGACCTAAAGTAAAAAAAAAGAACTTTATAGACAAAATTACAAATATTTAAAATTTTTGATATTTTTATTCATTCATAATGAATGAAGACTATCAAACCAAATGATAATGAATAAGGATGTTCATACCGTGTAGGAACACAAGGTATCGGGAAGCTAAATAAGAAAAAGCTCGCAAGGAGACGAAAACCGGTTAAGAGGAAATTACTGCGTTATTGGGTGAGTGAGATTTTTATATCATACCCGGTTGGGATGATAAGCACGTCAAAAATGAAAACTCACTCCTAAGTGAAATTTTAACCATCACACTTGAATGGAGTGATGTGAAAATTATACGGAAAAACTACTTACTGGTTGTAACTAGATCATACCCGATTGGTATGATAAACTTCTTAAAAGGAAGTAGAATACTCGTTTATCGGTTATAAGGGGAGATGTCCTCACACCTAGTTGGTGTGATGGACAAATGAAAAGTTTATTTTGCCGAAAGTGCTCTCCCCTGACTGTGTGCCACTGCTTAAACTTTTTGGGAGAGCTTCTTGATGGGAGCTCGAAATGCTCATATAGGTCGGAGGCCTTGGTTTTGGAACTTGGGGGCTAATATGCCTGATTTTGAAAATCTCATATAATGGGCCCAAGGTCAGTTGGCACGAGCAGGAGCTCGTAAACAAACATGAGTTTAAGCCATGAAAACTTTAAATGAATGATATGTTTGGCCATGGTACCAAGATATGACCGACATACTCGATGGACTGGTGGTAGTGCGAGATGATATGTCGACGGACCAGTCGAGACAAATAGCTGCATGTCGAGTTGAGGGTCAGGACTGTTGGACTAGTGGCATCATTGGCTTATGTGTAAAACTGTTGTTTGTGCATACACTGAGGTAGGGGACCTTCAAGATGCCCAAGAGGGGTAATGATGCGCCCTAGGGGCTATTGGACGACATGGTGGAAATAAGGGCAGTTTGTCGTGCCAGCAGTAAGGAAAGCTTGACGTAGCTTCATGCACATGAGACTGGGGTGGGGTCAGGATGAGGCCTCTATCCTCATACAGAAACAGAGTTTTCTTTACGAGATTAAGGGTCGGATGTCGCGTACATCCACTTATTCTCAGGATAGAAGTGAACGTACTTCTATTTAGGTGGTCGGTAAAGTCACTCTAACGCCACAAGTGGGTGCAGTGGACATGCTGCCCTATAAATGTGTGTTCCCTTCATGATGAAGGGTGTGTGTTGGCTGCTAAACACACTGTTTGTGGTTGATGATGAAGAAATGGCTTTGAAAATCGAGAAAAATAAGGAAGAAAGAAATTTAAAGAAAATAAGGAGTGTGACACACTCCAATTTAAAACCATTTTATTGAAAGTTTATTTTTTTAAAATACCCATTCACTAAGTTGTAGAAACTCACCCACCATTTTTATTTCTTTTAAGGAAATAGAAAAATGACTAGTGATAACACCAAGCCTTACCCTATGTCAGGTATGCTTAATTTTTCTTAAGCTTACATTTTATTTGATATATGTTATTCCAGGGAACAAGGTTGAGATATGCCTAGCTTCTCTTGAATTAAAGTAGGAGGAAACCCCTCTTGAACCAAGAGAGCGGCGGGTTGTTCACGAGGTTCCAACCAAACCGGGTCGGAGCATGACAGATAAAGACCTCCACACCAGGCTGTGGGAGGGGAGGACAAGGCCAACAAGAAAGAAATTCCTCTAGGTAGGTGTAAGGAGTCGATAAGCAGGCCATTAGGGATTAGTCCGACTAGGGTACCGTGCAATGGTCATAAGCAGGTGAAAATGAATTACGAGACAAAGACCCATAGGTAGGAATGTCATTGAACGTGAGGAAGTGCGTGGGGACGTTGGTAAATCGAATAATGATCGAGAGACCCGATAGCCGAGACTAAGAAGGCTTAAGAGGGAAGTAAGTAGAAGATGGAAACTCGAACGGACAAGAGAGGCCTAACCTACAAGGGGTGGGGAAAATGGTGTGTATGAAGGAGACGCACAATCCGAAAATAAGTAGTAACGTACTCCAACGACACAAGAAGAAGAGTGTGGCACACCTTGTAAGGACGTGAGCGGGGGAGTTTGTATGGGGATACCTGAAAGAATGTCGCAAATAAATAAGAAAAACCCAAATGGTCACAAAGGGCATGACGTTTAAACAGAGGAATGACCAGACACGGGGATGGTCGGACATTTTGAAACCCTAGTCTAGTGATCGATTGGACAAAGACCTCAATGGTAGAAGTCTTACCCTTAAGTGACAAAAATAATGGCAGACCTAAGAAGATACCTTTGGGTAGACGGGTGAGATAAACCCGCCATAATAAATACTATGGAGAAAGGAAAGGAAAACCCCAAGTGTGTTATCTAAAGGATGAAGTAAGAGATTTTTACCTTGAGTTTGAATGTCTAATCATGTCATTGAGGACGATGACAAAATAATTGTTAGGGAATGGATACCCTGGGACCGGAGGACAAATGATTTAAAGTACAAAAGGGTTGTAGGATAAGTTACTTTAAAATTAGTATTTTTTTGCACAAACTTTAAAATTAGTATGGAAAACCAAAATTTATGTATTTTATATCAACTAAAAGTTTAAATTGATATGAAAAAAATAAGTTCAAATTAAAATTGATAATAATATCAAAATTAAGATTTTTTTAGTCATTATTGCAATGGTAAATTAATGCCCAACACTTAATTTTATGTATATTATGTATTTCCAAACTTTAAAATTAGTATGGAAAACCAAAATTTATGTATTTTACATCAACTAAAAGTTTAAATTGATATGAAAAAAATAAGTTCAAATTAAAATTGATAATAATATCAAAATTAAGATTTTTTTAGTCATTATTGCAATGGTAAATTAATGCCCAACACTTAATTTTCAAATTAAAATTGATAATAATATCAAAATTAAGATTTTTTTAGTCATTATTGCAATTGTAAATTAATGCCCAACACTTAATTAGTCATATGTATTAATTTAAAAAACTCGGCCGGCACTGCCTGGCAACTCTCTCCGGTCCCACCTTCCCGATCTCCTCTTAAGTTATCTTCCCTCCGTTCAGTGAAATACCTAAACTACCCCTTCCGTACAAAAACCCGGCCGTCGCCTCTCTCACACTCCTCCCGTCTCACCCTTCTCTCTTGACTCAATCGTGTTCCGTTGTAGAGCTTCTTTTTTTTTTTTCTCTCTTTCTCGTATCCTTTCTCGGAGGAGTTGGAGCTTCGCTCATATTCATTCGATCAGCTGGCACATGACTCTGATGACTCCACCGCCCCTGGATGTAAATGACTACTTCTTCCCTCCCCTAGGGTTTCTGTCAGCAGATCCGATCTCTCACTCTGTTTTTCTCTTTCCTCTCTCTGTTATTTCTGCAGCAGGAGGACGATGAGATGCTGGTTCCACAAAGTGAGTTCCCCGATGGCCCTCAGCCCATGGAAGGTGCTTGCCATTTTCCCTTTTCTCTACCTCTGCCTCCCACCAATCAAAATTCTCCCCTCTGCCTCCCACCAATCAAAATTCTCCCCTCTGCTTTTTTCTCTGGTCAATATAAATTTCGGGGCACGTTGGGCGGTGTCTCAATGCGTCAATGTTCTTACAAACGTTGCTCCTTCAGATATTTTTAAGCGCACGCTGCATTGATAGCTCTTCTTTTAGTACTTTTACATCGAGATGAAGGATCGCCCGTGTTGTTAGTTGAGGCTACCTGAAGCTCGTAGTTGCAGTTCCTTAAATGGGACAACCCATGCTTCATTAGGAGATCCATCTGCTTTCTTTTTCACACTTTTGTTGATTGCATAATTAGTCTGCGGTTGACGTTTACATTTAAGCGAGAAGCCATTATGCTTTTGTTACTACTAATGGAGACTGTGAATTTGCACTGTGTAGCTCAAGCGGAAACTGCAAGTACAGTAGATTCGCCGGCCGCAGCTGATGAGTCCCCTTCTGGGAGGTTCACATGGAAAATCGACAACTTCTCCAGGCTTAATGTCAAGAAGCTGTACTCTGATATTTTTGTTGTTGGAGGTTATAAATGGTATTTCAACAACCCTGACTTTCTTCTATCTTATATACTTATGGAGTTCACGCATCCTTATATTATATCTTTCCTAAATTTTACATGTTGCTTCATGTATGGGCAGGCGGATACTTATATTTCCCAAGGGAAATAATGTGGATCATTTGTCCATATATCTGGATGTTGCAGACTCTGCAGCACTTCCATATGGTTGGAGCAGATACGCTCAATTCAGCTTAGCTGTTATAAATCAGGCACAGAACAGATATTCAGCCAGTAAAGGTACTTATGAGTATCACTTTTCATTTCCAGAGCGAACTTTTTTCTTTCTCTTACCACTGAGTCTATTAAAAACGTGAATCTAATTATGCCAATATTCTGTAGATAAGGCAAGGTTGCACTAGTACCTAGCATGTGTATAATTCCCTAACCAAGAAGAAATTTTGCATCTTTAGTCAAATTGGTTAACATTGTTCAGTAATCTCAGCTGTAATTATCTGATTGTTATGTAGGAGTATTTTGCTTAATAGCTCTAAATATGTGTTTTAGGTTTAACATATTTTTCTACTGGATACATTTTAACTAATTTACTTCACTCATTTTTGTTATATGCTGCTAGAAGATTTGTCTATTAAATACTCAAATTGATAAAAGAATAGGTGCTGTTTTGTGCTTGTAATTAGGAAAATATTCACATGCAAAGTAATTTATAATATATTATTTAACCCTAAAATAGGAGGAAAGCTTTTGTCAATATGTAGAGTAAATTAAGAACATTGGTTACTTGTTGAAATTGATTCCTCGTTTGCTTCTTTCACATGCTGGCATTTTCTATTGAACCATATGCCTTTGACTTAAAATATTTCCCATTTTTACTCCCTTTTGTTTTTTCAGAGACACAGCACCAGTTCAATGCACGAGAGAGTGACTGGGGCTTCACTTCGTTTATGCCTCTTGCTGAATTGTACAACTTAACTAAAGGTTATCTTATGCATGATACATGCATTATTGAAGCTGATGTTGCAGTCCGTAAGATTGTTGATTACTGGTCACATGATTCAAAGAAGGAAACTGGTTATGTTGGTCTGAAGAATCAAGGAGCAACATGTTACATGAATTCTCTTCTTCAGACACTGTACCATATACCTTACTTCAGAAAAGTTAGTATATTTATTTTTTCTTATTTTTGTTGGCATAATTGAACAGGAAGACCCTTATCTAAATTTCTTTTGCAGGCTGTGTATCATATGCCAACAACTGAGAATGATATGCCTACAGGGAGCATCCCTTTGGCTTTACAGAGTTTATTCTATAAACTTCAGTATAGTGAAACTAGTGTTGCAACAAAAGAGTTGACAAAGTCCTTTGGATGGGACACATATGACTCATTTATGCAGCATGATGTACAGGAACTTAATAGGGTTCTTTCTGAGAAGCTTGAAGATAAAATGAAGGTTTGATGCCTTTGAGTGCAAAATCACTTCATTATTTAAATGTTTCTTGGACCAGGGTATGAATGTAAAAGGGAGGCTCAGTGTGGGGATTGCAGAAAATTTTTAAGCATTTTTTAATTCACTTGGTGGATTGTCTGTTGAAAAGCAAATTATAATTGTTTGCATTGCTCTTTTTTTGTTAAATTAGGAAAAGGAAAAAAGGACAAGAGACATTTCACAATAGTTGGGTTTTATCACTCCCTGTCAGATATTAACTAAAATACTGAAGCACAACTTCCTTCTGAATAATGAATTGTTCTTTGATTGTGCAGGGGACAGTTGTGGAGGGTACAATTCAGCAGCTATTTGAAGGGCATCATATGAACTATATTGAGTGCATCAATGTGGATTATAAATCAACTAGGAAGGAATCATTTTATGGTATAATATTTATTTTATTTGGTCATGACAAGAAAAGAAGGATACATTTTGTTTGAAATTGTGTTCTGAGGATGGCATTCTGAGCTTATTTAAATTGTATGTTTAATTAGATCTCCAGCTTGATGTGAAGGGTTGTCGAGATGTGTACTCATCTTTTGACAAATATGTAGAAGTGGAACGGCTGGAAGGTGATAATAAATATCACGCTGAGCAGCATGGCTTACAGGTAAAATAACACTACTACTTGAAGAAGTCCATTTCTATTGTTCACTGAATTTGCCTTTTGTTTTCTTCGTTATTTGTGCATATTGCTTACTATTGAGTCATCCCTTGGGTAGTCAATGCAAAGTCAATTTCTGCTTTATTAAGGTCACCTCTTTCACTGAGTGTATGTTTAAATTTCTATTTGAACCTTCTCAGGATGCTAAAAAGGGTGTATTATTTATTGACTTTCCACCCGTTCTTCAGCTTCAGCTGAAAAGGTTTGAGTATGACTTTATGCGGGACACAATGGTTAAGGTTAGTTTTTGAATGTACCCTATTTATTCTCCTTAGTTAAGCCTTTTTCCCTGTTGAAAGAGAGTTACTTATTTGTAATGGTGATTACTGATTTAGGTGTTGGCTGTTCAGGTATTTACTAACCAAATTGGTGTTCTTTATCCAAATTAAAATAAAAGATGGGTTGGTATTTATGATCATATATTGGCATTTATAAAAATGAAATGTCGTGATGTTTATTGCTTATAAGATACCAGTTCAAGATATTTGAGTTTGGGTTCACCTGGCCTAATGACCCAAATATGTTATGCCATTTCACCCCATGCATTGTCCAGTGGATGTTGTTCTGACCCATTGGTTGTTTTTTGGATGTAACTTCTGTTTATACTCTTAAAAGAGATAGTGTTTCATTCACACAGTGGACTTATTATGGCTTGTGTGAGATATTTTTCCCAGGTCAACTTGATAAAGCTCTACACAGTTGACGGATGCTGATATTTTTTATCAATGATTAACAGATAAATGATCGGTATGAATTCCCTTTGCAACTTGATCTAGATAGAGAGAATGGAAAGTATTTATCACCCGAGGCAGATCGGAGCATCCGCAATCTTTACACCCTTCACAGGTACCATTAGCATCTTGCTTTGTGTGTTGATAACATTCTTTCCTTATATGCCAAATTTATGACTAAGATGGATTTATATAAGCAATCTGCACTGTATATGTAAACTATGGAGAAATATGTCTCAGATACTTGCATTTTATAATTTTTTTCCTTGTGGTCATATCTGTGATTATGGTGAATCATTATATATATATTTTTAATAATGGGTCTTCCATATTTCTACGATTCTTATAAAGTTGTTTGTTGGATAATTTATTTCTATTTGAACAAATATAATATGTATTTCTCAAGTCTTTCTCACTGTTAACTCCAAAATTGTAACTTATTTTCTTGTTTACAGTGTTCTGGTTCACAGTGGTGGTGTACATGGGGGACACTATTATGCTTACATTAGACCTACCCTCTCTGATCAGTGGTTTGCACCTTTCTCTATCAATTTTCCAATCTTATCTAGTTACTTCTATTGTTATTTTGCTATTTACAGCTTCTATTACACACTTCTTTTTCTATGCTAGATATTTATATCCTGTTTTGCACACTTCCCTGTAATGCAAGTATAGCCAATTAAATTTAGATGTACTTTAGGAATATTTGCAGAACTGGGTTTCTCATCCTTGCCTAAAGTCTTTTCTTGTTTATCAAAGACTCAAAAAGAGCGTAATATGCATATCATGTACATTTTCAGATGGTTAAACTTTTTTGCTTTTATTGGATAAACTTTAGTAATTGACATGTGTTCTTAAGATCCAGATGGTTTCCTTTGTGCAGGTTGAAGTTTGATGACGAGAGGGTAACTAAGGAAGATATGAAGAGAGCTCTGGAGGAGCAGTATGGTGGGGAAGAAGAGGTAAGCTATGCATATTCAAAATTGTACAATTTCTCTGTTATCTTGATTTGATGTTGACTTTTTTTCTTCTCCCAACAGCTACCCCTGACAAATCCTGGATTCAACAATTCTCCATTTAAATTTACAAAATATTCCAATGCATATATGCTAGTATACATACGTGAAAGCGATAAGGATAAAATAATTTGCAATGTGGATGAGAAGGACATTGCTGAGCACCTGAGGGTAAGATGGTTGTCACATGTATTTCTTTATCTAATTTGTCACATGTATTTCAAAGGTGTAGCCTTACTTTTTACATCACTAAGTTTTAGTTGAGTTTGCTCAATATTATATTAAGATACTGGAAATGTTTTCTTTTTCTATATTTCAAAGTACTCAGTATACAACTTTAAATTAGAGAAAATGGAAAACAAAATTGGAAATCAAATATAGAGGATTGAAATAGGAAAGCACCAAGTGTCAAATCTCTGTCAATCAATCCTAAAATCTGCCTCAATCAAGAATTGACTAATTATTTTCCTTAATCTCAAGATTTAGCTTTCCTGATTTATCAACATTCTGCAGATAAGATTGAAAAGAGAACAAGAAGAGAAGGAGAAGAAGAGAAAAGAGAAAGCTGAAGCACACCTATACACAATCATTAAAGTTAGTACTTTCATGTTAACTCTATTCATTTCAATCTAATGCATGCTTGCATTTGTAAATGAACTATTGCATCTTTACATTGATCTAGGTTGCACGTGATGAGGACCTATCAGAACAGATTGGCAAGGAAATATACTTTGATCTGGTGGATCATGACAAAGTACGCAATTTCCGAGTTCGAAAGCAGATGCTGTTTATCCAGTTCAAGGTATTTTCTTTTGACGATATGTGGACTAAGTTTCATAATATAGCTTTATGCCCCAGGTTTGTGGATTTTATTTGGTTAATATGCTGTATTAGACCTCTTTGAATTTTATGCTGCAGTATGCTATACTATTTAATACATAATTTAATAAAGCAACATACTGTAATATTTGATATTTTAGTGGTTCCTATTCCCGTATAATACAATTTTTAATCCTAGTTAAGATTTATTTCCAAGGACTACTTTCCTTTTGGTTGAAATATTCCAGAACATTGGGGCTAATGTGAAAGTGAAAAACTTGCCCCTTGTTATAATTGTTTCTATATCGTCAGGAGGAGGTGGCTAAAGAATTTGGAATACCAGTTCAATTTCAGCGCTTTTGGCTTTGGGCAAAGCGCCAAAATCATACCTATCGTCCCAACCGGCCATTGACTCCTTTGGAAGAATCACAATGTGTAAGTATTTCCATGTGTTCAATAGGTTGGTTTGATTGGTATTAGTAGCATCATGGCATTCCTTGATTATGTAATTGTCTTCAGTTGATCTGATAGAGGTTTTCTGCTGCACTTGCATTTTGAAGGATTATTTTTATGCTTTTCTTTATTTATTTTTCTCTTTAGAATTTCCATAAATGATTTATTTCTTCTGTATTTTATCTGGGTTGTATGCTGGTTTCATGTCATGCATCACATGTCCTGATTAGCTTTAATCTTTTTGCAGGTTGGGCAGTTAAGAGAAGTGTCGAATAAGGCGAATACTGCTGAATTGAAATTATTTTTGGAAGTAGAACTTGGAATGGTAGTTTATTTTTCTTAGAATGATTTATCTTTTAGTCACTTATGCAAGATTCTTAGGTCATTTGGGATCAAGACCCTAGAAACTTCTATGCTGAGATTCCTTGTTATGGTTCAGGATCTTCAACCTTTGTCACCTTCGGAGAAGACTAAAGAAGATATTCTTCTTTTTTTCAAGCTTTATGATCCATTGAAAGAGGAACTCCGGTACCTTCATTTCTTATCCCCCTTTTATCTATATTGAAAATTAAATATTTGATGATTCCTCACGATTCTTGTTGATGGTTTAGCTATGTTGGAAGGCTTTTCATAAAGATTAACAGTAAACCAGGGGAAGTCCTTGTCAAACTAAATGAGATGGCTGGTTTTTCTCCTGATGAAGAGATTGATCTTTACGAGGTTAGTTATCATTGGTTATTGGTCACACTCATAATTATTTTTATTGCACTTCTAATCCCTGATGCACCTCACATTCGTACTTCGTGATTAATAAATAGTTTATAAACAGCTTTATGTATGTTCAAAATTTTAATAATTGGCTTCCTGATGCAGGAGATCAAGTTTGAGCCTACTGTCATGTGTGAACCAGTTAACAAGAGGATAACTTTTCATGATAGTCAGGTACTCGTTGCCTCTTTGCTTATGCAAAGGTCTTGGTTGATCTTCTGTTAAATTTAAGCAACTAATTTGTTATCTTCCATTAATTGAAATAATAAGTGGATAGCATTTTTTTTATCAAACATGCTACTGGAGCTTCAGTGTTTTTTTCCTCACTTCCTCAAACCTTTTGAATTTGTCCTCTTTCTCTCTATTTCTAGTTAGAAGATGGGGATATATTATGCTTCCAGAAGTCTGTTCGAATTGATGAGCAGTACCGTTACCCTGATGTTCCAATGTACATGGAGTATGTGCTGAATCGTCAGGTATGCATTAACTGGAAAGTCCCCCCCCCCCCCCCCCCCCCACAGATAGATGTGCATCCACTTAGTGCTAGTGGTTAAAATGGTATATAACTCAAAGAAGAGATCAAAACATAGGGTTTTTTTGACTGGCTATGATTTTCTTTTGATGATCACAGTGGGTCCATCAAGTAAATTTTTTAGTATTATTTGCTATTTTAATACTGCTAATTTAGCATTTATGGGACTTATATTTGAAGAATCTGTCTTTTGGCCAATCTTTGAAGATGTCTCAATTACTGTTGCTTTGTCCCATGCTACATAGGCTATTAAGTGATTTTGTTCTATGGTTGAGTCAATACACATTTGATTACAAGTACATGAATGAGCTCCATGGGTTCATAAGGTATATTTGCTGGATGTTAGACTTGTTAATAATGATGTTAAGTTATAGCTGCTGAATTGTCATTTATGGGGTCTCTATGTGAAGAATCTGTTTTTTTAGCCAATGTTTGAGGAGGCCCCAGTTACAGTTGGTCCATGCTATGTGGGCTATTGAGTGACTTCATTCTATGGTTAGAGTCGGTACTCATTTGATTACTGAAGTACCTGAATGAGCTTCATGTATTCTTCATATAGTAGTATATCGTTTTGATCCTTCAAGATTATCCCTTCACTGACCTTACGATAAATGTAAGAAGTACAAATGATCTTCCCTGCACTTGCTCCATTATGACATGTTTGCTGGATGTTAAACTTGTTAATGATGATGCTGATGATTTAATAATCTGTTGTTACAATCTGTAGATTGTCCGGCTTCGATCTTTGGAGAAGCCCAAAGAAGATGAATTCTCACTTGAGCTGTAAGTTAGGTTACAGATAAAATTTCCTGAACCTGTTATGTGATTGAATCTGTTTTTTATTGAATCTAGTGAAGAAACAAATTGGCAGATTATGATTTGTTTGAATATTTTATGTTGTTTAAGTGACTTTATTTAATGCTGAATGGATTTATAGGTCAAAGACTCACAACTATGATGATGTCATGGAAAGAGTGGCCGAATATTTGCATTTAGATGATCCTTCAAAAATACGGTTAACACAACATAACTGTTATTCCCAGCAACCTAAACCTCAACCAATTAAATACCGTGGAGTGGAACGATTAGCTGATATGCTTACCCACTATAATCAGGTTTTATCCAGTATCACTTTGGCTCCTAACAATTATTTTATGTTAATATATTGCTGCTAATGATAAAAGAGGCAAAAATGTCATTTATTCCCTCGTAATGCTAATTGAGTCATTTTGTTTTCTCTCAAGACTTCTGATATTCTGTATTATGAGGTATTGGACATTCCTCTTCCAGAACTTCAGGGTTTGAAAACCCTGAAAGTTGCTTTACATCTTGTGACAAAGGATGAAGTGAGTCATGTTGATATGTGTCTTTCACATTTATCTTTCTTATCTCACTTTGCTGAGCCAGATCATTTCTCAAGTATTATCTACCTCCATATGATAATTAATTATTTTGGAATGCTCTCAGGTTGATATTCATACTATAAGATTGCCAAAGCACAGTACAGTGGGGGATGTACTTAATGACCTTAAGACAAAGGTAGCATTCCGGTTCTTTTCTTTCCTGTTTTCTTTTTACAAGGAGCAGATTATCTCTTTTTTCTCCTTCCCAGTGAGTAGCTCTCCCTCTCTCTTATGCAAATGGTTTGAATTCTCTTTTTTGTGCATTCAATATCATCTTCTTCTGGAGTGTAATTTTTCCAACAATAAAAGGTATTTCAAAATCACTTCGCAGGTAGAGCTGTCTCATCCAAATGCAGAACTGAGATTGCTGGAAGTTTTCTATCATAAGATTTACAAGGTAATATTCTGATTGAGAGGGTTGTGGGATTGGGGGAATTTCTTTATGGAATAACCTTTAGAAAAAAAAAAGGCTGATTGGAAATTATGTTTACCGTCCACTTTGATTTGCTTAAACTTGGAGTGGGGGAGTTGTTGTTTTCTCTATTTCTTTTGAATTGCTTTTTTTGTGTATGTTTTTGTTTTCACATCTGAAAATAATTGTTTACAGATTTTCTCACCAAATGAAAAGATTGAGAACATTAATGATCAGTACTGGACATTACGAGCAGAGGAGGTTAGTTGTGCTCTCTGCTGGTCAGTTATTTTTCTACATGCACTCTTTTTCATGTGAATTCAACTCAAATCATGTTAAGGAGGGATGAAAGTTTTCCTGTGTGAAGCTACTATCCAGCAGCATTTATTGTCAGTTTGGTTCCACTCCTGTCCTAAGGTTCCTTACATGCATGGTATTATGGTAGTGAAGTCTCCTACTGATCCTGGGCTATTTAGAGTTTCTTGTTTCTGTTGAGAAAATTGTGGTATCATTTGTCAGGTGCATATATGTTAATGTCTTATCAGTTAACCTTTGTTTTCACGGGCTTCATTAAATTTCTAAACAAGCCAAATTGTTTGTACTTGCTGTTTGTGTGTCTTATCTTGGATAAATATTGTGATCATCACTGCAGATCCCAGAAGAGGAGAAAAACCTTGGTTCTCATGATCGTTTGATTCATGTTTATCATTTTGCAAAGGAACCAGCTCAAAACCAGGTGTGAACGACCTTGCTCATGATGTTTGTTGTATCTGTCTGTGTATATTTTCAAGTTCTCAAATTCTTTTTGGTTGATTTGCTTATGTTCAAATCGCATATTTTTTAATTTGCTATAACAGGTTCAGAATTTTGGAGAACCATTTTTCCTGGTAATTCATGAAGGTGAGACATTGGCTGAAATTAAGGTTCGCATACAGAAAAAGCTGCAGGTACCTGATGATGAATTTGCAAAGGTAATGTTGTTGCTGTACTTTTGGTCTTTTTGTGGTTATACATATTCCTCCCTTATCTATTTGTATATGATTGTGTGCATTTTATTGACGTGATGTTAATGAACTTTCTCATTTTCTTTGGCCAATAGAATTTTTTATTTGTTGAATATTAAGAAAAAGTATTTCTCCCTTACAGTCCTCTTATTTTATTTTTTCACTGTTTTCTGTTTGATAGTGGAAGTTTGCATTCATGTCAATGAGCCGCCCAGACTATCTTGAAGACAATGAGATTTTGTCTGCTCGTTTTCAGGTCACTCACTCTTCTATTCTTCTACCCTCGCCAAAAGTGTTGACACTAATTTTAGATCTCTGAAGTTTGTTGCTTGATTCACATTTCTTTTAGCGGAGGGATGTTTATGGGGCTTGGGAGCAGTACCTTGGACTTGAACATGCTGACAGTGCTCCTAAAAGATCACATGCTGTCAATCAGGTATGCTTGTCATTGTGCAAGTCCCAGGCAACATTCTGAATGCTTGCCTATTTTTGGTTTTGTAATGCTGCCTTCTTCGCATTCATCATCTCTTGTAAGTTTCATGGATTCACTTGTCAACTCAACTTTGCAGAACCGACACACATTTGAGAAGCCAGTAAGAATCTACAATTAGGAACATTCACACTCCTCTACCGGTCTAAATCTGATTGATGCACCATGTAGAATCTGCCAGATGCAGAACTTGGAAAAGGGGAAAGCCTGTTCTTTGCAAGATGTTGGAGATGAATTGCGTCAGTGGCCAAGTGTGTACTACCTAGCCGTGATTGGTCTCTTTAATCCACATAGTCAGTTATCTCAAAACCCAAACTTATCTCCTGCCACTGACCTCCTGGGGGGAGGGGTTGAGGTTGTCTCTGTCAAGCAGTGCTTCTCTATATTTGTAATTTGTGAGGAGGGGGGAGGGGTGGGTAATGTATAGGGAGTACAGTTTTCTTTTCCTCTGATTCTTTACGTGTATTAGGAAATATCAATGACTTTACTTTCCCCTTTTGCACCCTATAAAAAGAATGCTCCCCTAGTAAGTATATCATGGCTGAGACTAGTTCAAGTCCTGGGGGATTCTCATCAATCTCCAGCTCAGTGCTGAATCGGAAGGGTTTGCTTGCTTCTGTGCCTCTTTTATAAACATTAGCTGCAGGCTCGTTATTCCCAAGATTTGTCAGTCTGAGACCACGGCAGTTCTTGGTTTGGCACGATGATCTTATTCTAAGAGGAAAAAATAGCTCAACTTTTTCCTGGGACATTGTAGATGACATCGGGGTAATGCATTGGTTTGGTTGTGGATGTTAGTTTTGTTGCAAATTAGCCTTAATTTTTGTAGAGATAATCAGCTAGAGAATTGTCTTTCCCTAATAATGGGGGGTGCAGCTATAAAGTAAATTGTAGAAAAGTTCAATCTTTCCGCCTATTCTACTTGGGTGAAAACTTTTGCGAATCCATGCCAATTTACCGGGCTTGTTATTTTTTTATACACCCCTTGTGTAGGAGGAAGAGCCAAATTATTATAAGTTTATTATACATATTTAAGATAAATGAAGGTACTATAATTAATGTTATATTAAATTAAACTATAATAATATATAATTATTTTCAATTTACGAGTGGAATCAGTTAATGGGAAACTAACTAACAAGTTGTGAGCAATTAATCATTTGAGATAGGATTCCCATATGCTCTTGTACTTTTAAAGTGGATTTTTCATATTATATAATAATCATGCATACAGTAAAACACAGTGAAAATATTGAGGACTAGTTTATAAAACTATGTATAATATATAGTCTATAATAAATTTTACTCTAAACTAAAATTAACAAAACTCCGTTGTTAAACAACCATATTAAAATTAACAAAGATTAAGCTAAAAGTTATCATTACTTAATGATAAACATAGAAATATGGTCAAACAGACGACTGACTACCCCCCAACACGTTTCAAAGAATCAAAGATTCTGTGAGGAAGCCAGATCGAGGGCAATGTGGGTCTCCTAAATTCTCCGAGCATCTCGGAAGCGGATGCTAATGCTGCTCTCGAGGGCTTTCTTGACAAACCCTCCGGTATTTCCCTTCTGCATCATGGCCACAAACTCGTTGTAGTATATGCGTCCATCCTAGAAGAACAGTTAAGGCAATCAATGTCTGATCAGGCAAGGTAACATTTAGAAGCGTATAGAAGGAACAACAACTTACATTGTCTTGATCAATGTCTTGGATCATTTCCTCAAGGCGGGCATCCTCAAATTCGATGCCAAACTCTTCGCAGGCCTGCTGGAGCTCGTCTGCAGTTATAAACCCGCTGCCGTCCTTATCAAAATATGAGAAGGCGATGAAAATATGGTTCCTCTCTCTCAATCTTGTTCAGATGCAGCATTGCCGCGATGAATTCACCATAGTCGGTCGGTCGGTCGGTCGTCCCCCTATTGTTTACATCTATCTGCCTGCAATTTTTGGAGACAATAAATGCTGATGAGAACTTGGGTAGTCTTCTTTAAGAACAGTGGAGAGATTGAAAGCAATTACGTACTGCTTGCATTAAGTTGTAAATTTCAGACTCATTCAGATTGGCTCCCACTTTCTTTAACCCTGTCTTCAGTTCCTCGAAGGTTTTTTGGCCGCTGTTGTCTGCATCTATCATGTTGAACATCTCTCTCAAGCCTGCAACCCCTTCTTCAGACAAGCTCTCGGCAATGGTCTGAAGAGACTAAAGGTGTGTAACGCTGCAGTGCTAGTTAAGCAAAAAAAGGGTGGCCCCGTTTATAGTTAGTTTGGAAAATAATAATGAGATTTACCCGAAGAGCCATTATCTTGAGTTTGTTCATACCAGAAAACTATTTCAGTTGAGAAAGAACAGCAGAATGGAGAGGCTTGTCAGGGGCAACACCGTCAATTTGAATCCAAGGATGGCCTGTGGTGATAATAGGAACTTGGCAAATGATATGACATACCCGTTTCACAAATCAAAGTCCAAATTGTGAAGAAGGAATAAAACAAACTTACACAATACTTCATGTGCACAAGATCCTTTTGCACTTTCAGAGTTACTGGCCAGGGATTGGCAGAAAAGTCGAGCTCACTATGCAAGACTTTCTCTAATATTTCCTGTTCCTTTTCTTCAACATTCAATTCAACATTTGGCCACCCTATCCCTCAATCAATTGCAACCTTAAAGAAAATGTCCATTTCCCAAAGGTAAAGGTGCCTTGCATTTTCCTTATTTTACTCTCAAAGTCCTCAATCAAATAAAACCCCACGATAAAGGTTCTTCAAGCCCTACTTTGGTCCATTGGGGAGGGTCTTTCAACCCAACTTTACTTTACTATTCTTTTTAGCCCATGACCCAACTTAATAAGGCCAATGCTGATTTTGTTTACCCATTTCACAACCCATTTAAAATGTAAGTGTATGAATAGACTTAATTATTTGTTAGGTTGTATTTGATAATTTGTGTGTTTAGAGTTTTTTAATTCCTTTGAACCAATGTACAATACTAATATTTTAATAAACTTGTATTAACAAAACTAAAACATATTTGACAATTTTTATATTAATCGAGTTCTATCCAAATTGTCTCATTTATTGACTCGAGTTGGGTTGATTGACCCGAATAAAGTCAACCATTTTTTCATTATTATCAAATTTACTATATTACCCCTTTTGGGTTATTCAAATTAATATTAAACTTTATTTGGTTCAATCTCTAATCCAATCCAAATCTAATTGCAAACCAATTTTCAATCATATTTCATAAATTTGGAATTCCTTTTCCTCAATTGTAACAACCAAATCTGTTTTGGTCGGATTCCTGTGAGCAACCCGCCACCCTTTCTCGTACTAGGATTGCATTCCTATCAATTTAGGCTAGGAAAGGAAAATGCGTACAATCACAAATATTTTTCATAACAAAGTAAACAAAATAATTTAATAAAGTTAAATCTTAGGTAAATTTCTGGCCTACTTCTCCGGCTTCCCTCTCCTTGGTGTACGAGATTCTCTAAAGGGGATAAGTGAGTGGGTGAGTTCTACAACTTAGTGAGCATGAATATAGGACAACATGACTTCAAGGTTTAGTATGCATTTAAACAACATTTTTCCCTTTTTGTGGAAAATCATGTAATAAGCAAGCCACCACTTATCTTACCTCAAGTAAAAGAATTCTCGTTATTTCTTAGCTTATCTCATTAAGCTTAGGATATGTACCTTCTTAGTCGAAGGGATTTAAATAGTGAACCTACCAATGTTTGTTTAATACCTCAAAAAAAACACACGCACTTTATCCATAAATAGAACAAATGGTCATAGAATAGACTCTTAGAGGCTAAACGACCTCGGTCTATTCTCCTAGTGGCCCAAAGAGCATTTATCGTTTACCCTGGTAAGAGGCCACAACCTCTACCACAAGTCTGCGTGAGCCCTATAGCCCATCCCGCGGACCCATCGTTACTTCGATCCCCAGATACTTTAGGGGTGAGACCTCGCACTTACCCCCGGTCTCGGTGCACATGAAGCTCATTGAGCTTCGAGACATACTAGAACAATGATCACTGACCTTATATCACTGTTGTTGTCTAGTAGCCCTTAGGATCAATATTACCCCGAACTGGATGTTTCTTTGTTCTCGTACGATTGCAATCACAAACAAGAGTTTTGATTTAAAACTTGGCACCAATGGTTCATCAAGTTATAACCTGGCTTCGACACAGTAGTTTCACAAGCATTACTCAATTTTTTTGAAAATTCCATATATGCTCTTAAATCAAGCTTATTTACGAGGCTAGACCCGTGTCCTTTGGCCTTGGACCCACTGGTGCGAGATTTTTAAAAAACACGGCCTTGGGCCCACTTCATTTTTAGAAAAAGAAATTGTGGCCTTGGGCCCACTTGCACCATACTAGATCTAACCCACCCATGTCGATCATGGGCCTCACCCATATCTACATTGACGGTCGTACTAGACCATAACCCTTGAGGTGTATCCATACACTGCTCATGGGTTATTCTAACATCATGATTCATGCTATCCCCATAAATATAACTCCAAATCATTTAAGCGGATTCACATAATCAGGGGATTATGTTTCTGGATAACCGGTTTTCAAAATAGAGCATGATCTTTCAAAAGTTTCAATTGGTCCAATCAGTCCCGATGTTCGAAATCCCACTCACCTGGTAATTATGATGTGTTTGTCCCGGTTGGATCTCGATCGGCTATGTGCTCCTTTGCACGAGTACTCAAACAACTAGTCCTACATAGTTCAAGTATTCACATAAGGAAATTGGCATAAAGGACCTCATTTTCTCATGTATTCGCACATAGCTCCTTAATTTATGCCTTAATTGTAATTAGGTCCCTAAAGTTTATAACTTTATATTTAGGTCCCTAATATCCACTTTATTCTCAATTAGGTCCCTAAGGTTTCCAATATCCCTCTTAGGTCCCTAATGCTCTCTTATTTCCATTTAAGCTCTCAATTTTTCCTTAATTGCAATTCTGCCCCCAATTTTCCAAAAATCCCCAAATTGCCCCCAAAAATTGCACTTTGACCCCCAAATTCTCATTTCATCAAATTAACCGCTTAAACTCGGCTAATTACCCCTTATCATGTTGCTAATAACTCCCACCACCTTCATACGATCATCTTGACCTTTGAATGACTTCATTTGGCCCAAATTTTAGCCCAAATGGAGCTTCGTCGAAAAATTTTTCTAGAGAGAGAGAGCTTGATTTTCTTACCGACGAGGGGGGCGGCGGTTGGAGCTCTGGATAGGGGTGACTAGTGTTCTTCCCGGGGATCCTCCTAGGATCAAAGTGTGAGTCAATTGGTAGTCTAAGCACAAATAATTCGATGAGAGAAGTTTTTGTGCTTTAGTTTCTAAAACTTTGATATTGCGGCAAAACATGGCAGAATTGGCTTACCTCAAAGGTTTCACAGGTCAAGGGTCGGTCGAGGAGGGCTGTGGGAGGTTGACCTAGATGTAGAAGGTCGATGGCAACCAAAATCCATATTTTGAAATCTCATAGAAGTGGGCCCAAGGACAATGGAAACGAGTACATTCCTATAAATAAGTTTGATTTAAGAGCCTATCAATAATTATCACAACTGGATAGTGCTTGTTGAAGCTACTATGTCAAAGCCAGGTTGCAGCCTATTGGGCTAGTAGCACAAAGATACATGTCTTAAATCAAGATACATTTGTATGTGATTGCAATCATACAAAACCAAAGAGACGCCCAATATGAGGTAGTATTGGTTCTAAGGGCTACTGGACAACAAGGGTATTACGAGGGCAGCCAAAACTTGCACTTCGAAAATTTTGTGTAGAGTTGGTTCTCCCATATGGTTTGTAAGGCAATCCTCAAATAAGACTTATAGCCCTCCTTTGTCCGAGAATAGATGAGTATATCATCGATGAAAATTATCATGAACTGCTCTAGGTGGCGTTGGAAGACACAACTGATCAAATCCATACAAATTATGGGGCATTGGTTAGTCCAAAAGGCATAACCCAAAATTCATAATGTCCGTATTGGGTCGTAAAGGTCGTCTTCTCTATATATTCTTATTTTATCCTTAGTTGGTAATAACTTGATCGTAGGTCAATTTTGGATCGGCTTGGGAAATTCGGCTACCTCATGATCGCTAGAGCAGCGGTACTATTTTGCTTAAATCGGCCGGTTCATGCCCGATTCAACTGAGTTTTTTAAAATTAAAAAGTTGTAAATTCATTCTCTATCAAATGGTGGCCTCAATTACCCAATTTGAATTTTCTAAGCCACCTAGAAAAATAAATTTAGAAACTAGTTTAATAGTGGTTCAAACTAGTTCAATGCAGTTCAGGTCCGGTTCACCTGAACCAGTTTGATTTTCACCTCCAATTCACCTTAAAGTCCTTTATCATGACTTTTATGACTCTTTAGGTCACTCAAGATCCATAAATTTCTCGGTTTGTCCTTTCTCTAACGGTTGGGGTTCGTGAACCGATTCGGTTTTCTCACTCGAGTTAACTGGTTTTTTCCCCGGTTTCCTTGTCTTTAAGGGATGGGGTTTACACAGAGTGGCATTCAGGTTTGAGGGTCGAATGTCTAGGACATACACTCAAACCCATGGTAGAAGTGGATGGGCTTCTATCTTGGTGGACGGTAAAGATGCTACTATCCACAAGTGGGTGCAGTGGACGGGCTACACCTACGAATGTGTGTACCCTTCCTAATGAAGGGCATGTGTTTGTTTGCTAAACACCTCCCTTGGCAATGTGATGGGCTAAAAGAGCTAAATGGATCTAATATAAAGGTTTCGAAAACCGAAATTTGAGGAAAAATCCTTTTTAAAGGAAATGATAACTTTGGCATGGTTTGGATAAACTAAAGTTATTTTGAAAACTCACTCCCAACACCAGCTCATTGAGTTGTAGAAACTCACCCACTCTCTTTATACTATTTCAAGAGTAAGGATATAGAATGAAAGAGATGGTGAAGATGCACCCTCCGTCAGGTATGCTTAAAGTTTCTTTTAAGCTTGTATTAGATTGATTTATGCTATTCAAGGGAGCAAGGTTTGAATATACCCCTGGCTCCTCTTGAATAAAAGAATGGGAAACCCCTCTTAAACTAAGGGAGTAGCGGGTTGATCACGGGAATCCAACCAAACCGAGTTGGGGTGTGACCCCCTCTCTTTACCCCATTTTAAGAGTAAGGATATAGAATGAAAGAGATGGTGAAGATGCACCTTCCGTCAGGTATGCTTAAAGTTTCTTTTAATCTTGTATTAGATTGATTTATGCTATTCAAGGGAACAAGGTTTGAATTTACGCCTGGCTCCTCTTGAATAAAAGAAGGGGAAACCCTTCTTAAACCAAGGGAGCAGCGGGTTGATCACAGGAATCCAACCAAATCAGGTCGGGGCATGACAACTTGAGTGGTATCAGAGCTATGTTCCCTTGAAAGAATTATAAATACTATGCCCTAACACTAGCAAAAACTTAACTACCCAGTAGAAAGAAGAATCCCTAGGAAATTCGTTGTACGAGCCAAACCCACGCACGAAATCATGAAAAAGGCTCCTACCTCAAGTAAGATAGTTGTTCAAAGGTTCGTGGAAGTCGAGAAGAGAGTGCCAAAAGACATGGTCGAGGACTATAGGAATCTTATTGGAGCATTATTAGAGCCATACGACATAACGTATTCTCCTCCAAGGAGCCTGACACCTCCTCAAGTCCCACGACAGCCAAAAAGGACCCCAACTCGGAGTGAGGCATGGAACAACTATTGGGATGCCCATGCAACCTTCATGAAAGTTCACCAGGCACCCCCATCGGCTCAATACAAATTTAACCCTTCTCAATGGATTAAGTGGACCTATGAGTGCGAAGTAGAGGTGCTAGGAAGGTACGAACTCGAGGTGATTCATGAAGTCCGTCCTAGCAGGGAAGCCCAACAGGAGTATGGATGGACATCAACCAGTTCATCAGAGCCCTCAGACCATGAATCTCAAAATAATTCGGAAGATAACTCCTAGCCTATGACCCCAATGAACTAGAATAGGAAGTAATGAGAAATTCATGTAATAAGCCGAGTGCAGCAAGAAACTACCTCCTTGAATGAATAAAAACCAATTTTTTCATTTAAAAGTTAGTCTCCCTCTTAATAAAAAAGTACCACTAATATGTTGGAATATACCAATTAGGACCCAGGGAAGATTGTGGAGAAAAGGCCACCTGAGAAGGAAGACTATAGAAGACCTCTGGTTAACACTAACTGACAACCCTAAGATAGCCAACCTAAAGTCAAATAGTACCCCACAAGAACTAAGAAACTCCCAATATAGAGTAACAAGGCAACAAAAGGCTAAGAAGGAAGTTTCTAGGAAGGAACAAAGAGCTTGCCTAGAAAGGGAATCATTAGAAAGGACATACCTTATCCAAGGATAGGGAAAAGGAAAGAGTGTGCTCAAAAGGGGTCTAGTATAAGGGAAGCAATACTTCTACGGAGTCAAAGAATAGGATCAATCTAGGGAAAGGAAAAAGGGAAAGGCAACATTAAAAGATGTAGGAAGAGTGGGAGGACTAGTATTAGAAAGAAAACCTAAGGACCACAAGGGATTAAGTGAGCCCTCGTACAAGAGTTATGAAACAAAGAGAAATTGAGTTACATCTAAGAAGAACAAGTTGAATGAAAGACAACAAAGAATAGAGGTAAGGTACAAGGGAAGTACACCTAAAACCCCTCAGAAAGGGCAAACGTAGAAAACGCCCTCCAGTAACTCTAGGGTAGGACATGGTGAGAGTGAAGAGGAGAAGAAACGTGTTAGAAAAGGGAACTTTGAAGGGATATATATGATTAAGGGCCCCTCGAAGGGACCATTGATGGGAAACTGAACAAAACATGGAGTGCAAGGAACTAACCCATAAGCAGGAACTCCTCGAAGGGAGGATAAGGAACAAAAGGGAAATTCCCAAGCTAAGGAGCCAACAAGTGGATCATAAGAGGCATAACCTGAAATAAGGGAACCTCAAAAAGGGGCATAAGTGGCTAAGGATGTTGTGAAATGACAAGTGTGACTTGCTTTGGAAAAAGGAGAGTGGACAAGTAGGAAGCAACTAGTAACAATCGAATGATCAAGGAGAATAAAAGATGCCCTACGAAGGACAGAGAAATAGTATCGACTACACCCTATAAAGGGCGACGGGATGGACATCAAGAATGAGTGAATCATAGAGATAGCTACCCCCAGAAGGATGGACAAGAAAAATAGAAGAGATAAGGAAGTTAAAAAATGAACCCTTGGGAGAAACATGGATTTAAATCCTGGTAAAGAAGGGAGAAGTGAATAGGCCCAATGTCGGAAAGAAGGATGAAGGAAATCCTTAAAGAATAAATGGTCAAAATGGATTAACGACCAAACTCAAGCCATGAGAAGAATCAAGTAAGCCTCTAGCAAGGTGATCAAGAGGCATTGAAACAAGGAGGATATGAATGCCTCCCCAAAAGAGATAAGATTGGTATTGGGATAAAAGTCAAAATGATGATAGGGTACAAATGAAGTGCCCCCAAGTTTCCCCAAAATAAGGGTAAGCAAGAGAGGATGACATCAAAGGATGTCATGAGGGTAACCTAAAGATAGATACCCAAGAAGACGAAGGAAAGAGGAAATCTAGGAAAGGAGGAGGAAGCCTACCAAGGAAGGGAGCCCTAGAGAAGCATTGTCATGCCCCGACCCAGTTTGGTCGGATCCCCGTGAGCAACCCGCCACTCCCTTTGGTCCATTAAAAATTTCACCCTTTTCTAAACCGCGAGTAGTAAGGCGTTCTTTTACTTGTCTTTCTTGGAATAGCATTATACAAAACTGAGTATTTTAAAACAGACATATCTATCTTCTTATTGCTCCAAATTAGGGGGGTCTTTAAGTATGGTGTTTCCTCGATTACCTGAAAGGGGTAAAAGGGAGGGGGTGAGTTCTACAACTCATTGAGTGGGTGTTGGGAATGAGTTTTCAAAATTGCTTTATCCGAATTTTGCCAAGATTTATCATTTCCTTTAAAAAGGATTTTCCTCAAATTTTGGTTTTTAAAACCTTTTTCCATATCTATATTTGGTGTGTTTAGCTTTCTTAGCCCATCTCCTAGCCTTGGGAGGCATTTAGCAAACAAACACACACCCTTCATCAGGAAGGGTACACACATTCACAGGTGCAACCCATCAACTGCACCCATTTGTGGATCTGAGCGTCTTTACCGTCCACTAAGATAGAAGCCCATCCACTTCTACCATGGGTCTGAGTGAATGTTCTCGACATCTGACCCTTAGACTCGAATGCCACTCTGTGTCCGTATGAGGATAAAGACCTCATTCCGACCCCACCCTAGTCTCATGCGCAAGAAGCTACTCTGAGCTCCCAGACTAACTGGCATGACGAACTACCCTTATCTCCACCATGTTGTCTACTAGTCGTTAGGACCCATCACTACCCCTCTTGGGTGTCTTGATGGTCTTGTACCACAAGTGCATGCACAAACAACAGTTTTCACATATAGCCATAGGATCGCCGGAGAAGCACCGACGGAATCTAACAGTGAAGCAGCTTCAAAGGACCGAAGCTGCCTTATTTTGGCCGAGCTGAATTCAGCCAAATTCAGCCCTCCTTTGGACGAACCAAGCCTCCTCGACACCCCCATGGCCCTCATACGGCCGCAATAGAGGTGAAAGGTAAGCCAATTCTGCCCTCCTCCGTCATTTCCCGTTGGAGATAGAGAGAGAAGTTTAAAACTTGACTGATGAAATTCTCCTTTGATTCGATGTCAATTGTGGCAATTCTTGATCTTAGAAGGAACCTCAAGACGAGAGCTACCTTTTCAGATAGCGAGCTCAGACCGCCGCACCTCCGACAGTAAACATTCGAAGCTTTCGATCTCTATGAACAATTTTTAGGCGAAGCTCCGTTTGAGCTTGTTTCAGACGCAAATCATGCGATTCAAAGCTCACTTTAATCATATGAAAGTGTAGTAACTGATCCATACCTTCAATTTGAGCAATTAACCTGGTATGAATGGCCAATTTGAAGAAATCAAATTCGGTCAGTTTGTAGAGGAGAAATTGGGGAAGATTTTGGGGGGAAATTGGGGATTTAGAAAAGTTGAGGGACTTATTTGCAATTTCCCAAAATTGAAGGCCAATTGGCAATGAGAAAGCTGTTGGAGGACCAATTGGTCAATTTTTGGAAAGTAGGGGCAAAATTGTAATTTTTGAAAAGTTGGGGGCCAAATTAGAAAATTGGAAAACTTGAGCCCCTTATACAATTTTGAGTAAATTGAGGACTCAAAAGGAATTTTGGAAACCTTGGGACTCAATTTGGAGAAAAGTTGGCATTAGGGACCTAAAGTTAAGGAAAATGAACTTTAGGTACCTAAGTGCAATTAATTGATAATTTATGAGCCTAGGCTGTTATGCCCGTAATTACTAAGGCTGCCCAAATCGTGTAGGGATACGTGTGACCAGAACGCAAGCAAGTGAAAGCTCACATAGATTTGGCAAACCGACACGGGACGAACACATCACACTCATCAGGTGAGTGGGCTAATTTACACTTCATACCCGGTTGGGATGATGAGCACATTTTCTAAATTGGAAGCCACTATGAATGGGCTTAATTACAACATACTTGGTTGGGATGGTGAACACTTTAGAAATGAAAAACCACTTGTGAGTGGGACTTTTAACATCATGCTCGAATGGGGTGATGAGCGATTTAAGATAAAAACCTACTTAAAGGTCGTAAGTAGAGATAATCATACCCGGTTGGTGTGATGAAATTCCTTGAGGAAAGAGAAACCCGCTTACCGAATGTAAGAGGAGATATCATCACACCCTATTGGTGTGATGAGGTAGAATATAACTTTTTGTCATAAGTGTTCTCCCCTAACCGTGTGTCAATGCTTAAAAGATTTGGGAGACCTTCTTGACGGGAGCTAGAACAGTTCAGATAGGCCAGAGGCCTTAGTTTTTTAAACTAATAGGCCATAAATGCCTGGTTTTGGAAAAATCACATACAATGGGCCCAAGGCTAGTGGGCACGAGCAGGAGCTCATAAACAAACCATGAAATTATTGTGTGATTTCTCCATGGTACCAAGTCAAGACTGACAGTACTCGATGGACTAGCCGTAGTGCGTCAGGGCTGGGTCGACGAACCCACCTAGACAAACAACTGTAGGTCGGGTTGAGGGTCGGGTCTGTTCGACCATTGACACTAAAGATAATGGCAATATGTGAAAAATTATTGTTTGTGCATGCACTTGTGGTACAGGACCATTAAGACGCCTAATATGAGTAGTGATGGGTCCTAAGGGCTACTGGACTACATGGTGGAGATAAGGGTAGTTCGTCAGGCCAATCAGTCGAGAAGCTCAGAGTAGCTTCTTACGTATTAGACAAGAGTGGGGTTGGGATGAGGTATTTATCCTCATATGCATATGGAGTGGCATTCGGATCTAAGGGTCGGATGTCGAGAACATCCACTCAGACCTAGGGTAGAAGTGGACGGGCTTCTATTTTGGTGGATGGTAAAGACACTCTGATCCACAAGTGGGTGCAGTGAATGGGTTGCACCTACGAATGTGTACCCTTCTTGATGAAGGGTGTGTGTTGTTTGATAAACATACCTTGTATACCATGCTCCTTTAGGATAAGAAAATCGGGGAAATAATCGGTCAACCCGAGTGAGAAAACCAAATCGGTTCACGAACCCCAACCATTAGAGAAAGGATAAATTAGGAAATTTATAAATCCCGAGTGACCCAAAGATTCACAAATGTCATGAGAAATGACTTTAGGATGAATTGGAAGTGAAAACCAAACCGGTTCAGGTGAACCGGACCTGAACCGATTTAAACAACTATTGAACCAATTTCTAAATTAATTTTTCTATGTGGCTTAGAAAATTCAAATTGGGGAATTGAGGCCACCATTTGATAGAGAATGAATTTAGATGAATTTACAAATTTTTAATTTTGAAAAACTTGATCGACTCGGGCCTAAATTGACTGGTTTAAGTGTTGAACCCGATTCGAACTGGTTCGTAATAGTGTTGTCTTCTTCCATCAAATGATTGCACTATTCACTCGCCAGAAAATCGAGCAGCACCGGTGAAGATGAAAAGACTCTGGCCAGGGAGTTTTCAGGCAATGAATAACTGCCATTAAGGCACCAATCAGATGGCCAAGAAGTCCCTGAGCTTCCTATATTAAGAGCCCCTCCTCATTCACCCACTTGACACCTGAAAACTGCACTCTCTCCCTACTGCTCCATTTTCCGGTGAAGCTTGAGCTAGAGCTCCGACTTGGGCATTTTTCTGAGCCAAAGAAGGTGTGGTCATGTTCTTTAGATTCAGGGAGAAGTCAGCTACACGATTGTAGTCTCCATTTGCTCGGAGGATCGCTGAAGAAACGTCGACGTGATAAAACAGTGAAGCAACTCCCGTGAACTAAAGCTGCCCTCTTTCAGCTGAGATGAAAATAGCCAATCTGAGCCCTTCCCATGCTAAACCAAGCCCTCCCAACACTTTCACAGCCCTCCTACAGCTGAATTAGAGTGGAAAGGTAAGCCAATTTGGCTCCCCACTATAAATTCCCATCAATGCTAGAGAGAGAACCAATAAATCTTTCCTAACCAAATTCTCCCTCAATTTGACATGAATTGAGGTGATTCTTGATCTTAGGAGAAACCTCAGGACATGAGCTATCTGCCCAAATTGAAAGCTCGGACCGCTGCGCCCCCGACGGTAAGCTTTCAAAGCTTTCCCTCTCTACATTCAGTTTTCTAGCGAAGCTCCGTTTGAGCTCGTTATGGTGTCAATTCATGGGATACAAAGTGCAATTGAATCATACGAATGTGTAGAAACTTAAATCTACCTTCAATTTCAATAATTAACCTCGTTTGATCGGTTAATTTGATGAAATCAAATTCGTCCAAGTTGAAAGGTTAAAATTGGGGAATTTTTGGGGATTTCAAAAATTAGAGGGACTAAAATGCAATTTCCTAAAATTGAGGGTTAATTGGGCATGGAAAAGATGTTGGAGGACCAATTGGTCAATTTTTGGGGTAAAATTTACCATTTTTGTAAAGAAGGGGCAAAATGGTAATTTTGGAAAAGTTGGGGGCCAAATTAGAAATTTGGGAAACTTGAACCCCTTTTGTGATTTTTAATAAATGGAGGTTCCAAGGTAAATTTTAGAAGTTTTGGGACTCAATTTGGGAGAAAATCGGCATTAGGGACCTAAAGTTAAAGAAATAGAACTTTAGGGACCTAATTACAAATAATTGAAAAGTTTTGGTATCTTATTCATTCATGATGAATGAAGGCTATCAAGCCAAAGAATAATGAACAAGGATATTCATATCATGTAGGAACACGAAATACCGAGAACGCCAGCCAAGAAAAGTTCGCATATAGGCAAAAAGCCGGTTGAGAGGAATTCACTCCATTCACAGGTGAGTGGTATTTTTACATCATACCCAATTGGGATGATGAGCACCTCGGTAATGAAAACTCACTACTAAGTGGAATTTTAACATCACACCTGGAAGGGGTGATATGAGAAAATGCGCGAAAAAACTAATTACCGGTTGTAAGTAGATCATACCCGATTGGTATGATGAACTTACTCGAAGGAAGTAGAAAACCCACTTATCGGTTATAGATAGCTGAAAGATTATTTTTGTCAGAAGTGCTTTCCCCTGACTGTGTGCCACTGCTTAAACTTTTTGGGAGACCTTCTTGACGAGAGCTCGAATAGCTCAGATAGGTCGGAGGCCTCGATTTTTGGAACTTGGAGGATAATATGCTCGATTTTTAAAATCTTGTACAGTGGGTCCAAGGCCAGTTAGCACGAGTAGGAGCTCGTAAACAAACATGGGCTTAAGCCATGAAAATTTTAAATGAATGATGTGTTTGGCCATGGTACCAAGATAGGACCGACATACTCAATGGACTGGTGGTAGTGCGACAAGACAGGTTGACGGACCAGTCGAGACAAACAGCTGTAGGTCGAGTTGAGGATCGGGGTTGTTGGACTATTGTCACCAAAGATTAAACGACTTATGAGAAAAAGTGTTGTTTTGTGCATGCAATGAGGTACGGAACCTTCAAGACACCCAAGAGAGGTTGTGAGGCGTCCTATGGGCTACTGGACGACAAGGTGGAGATAAGGGCAGATTATCATGCTAGTAGTCAGGAAAGCTCGACATAGCTTCATGCGCATGACGCCGGGGTGGGTTGGGATGAGGTCTCTGTCCTCATATGGACACGGAGTTTCTTTAAGGGATTGAGGGTCGGATGTCATGTACATCCACTCATTCTTAGGGTAGAAGTGGACGGGCTTCTATCTATGTGGCTGGTAAAGTCACTCCGACGCCACAAGTGGGTCAGTGGGCGTGCTACCTTGCGAATGTGTTCCCTTCATGATGAAGGGAATGTGTTGATTGTTAAACACACCAACTATGATTAATGAGAAATGATGGTTTTGAAAATCGAGATTTTAAGGATGAAATGTCTTAAAGAAAATAAGGAGTCTAGCACACTCCAATTCAGACTATTTTCTAAAAGTCAATTTTTAAAATACCCATTCACTGAGTCGTTGAACTCACCCCCTCCCTTATGCCTCTTTTCAGGTAACCAAGGGAAAACCTACCCAAAGACCTCTAGTTAATTACACATGTGAGATAGGTATTTAAGTTTAAATTTCATATAATATTGATTAATGTTATTACAGGAAAGGTACATGTTTAAAGAACGCCTTACTCCTTATGGTTTAAAGAAGAGGAAACGCTTAATAAAACGAGAGAGTGGCAGGTTGATCACAGGGATCTGACCAAACCGGGTTATGGCATGACAACTTGAGTGGTATCAGAGCCTGATTACTCGAATACATTATCAAGACTAGATAACATAGCAATTGATAGGAATAATTTTAAAATTTTCAGATGGCCCCAAGAAAAGTAGCCAAACAAACTCGTGCTACCTTAGCCACCCCAGAAGCTAGGGAGAACCCCATCCCAAGAAAGGAAATGAACCAGTAGTATAGAAGGTCCCTTGGACTAACCTTGAGTTAAAGAGGACTCGACAAGAAAGCCTCCAAGGTGTTCAGGCTCAAGGATGGCAAGGCATCGAACCATCAACAATCCCTTAAAAGGCCCTACAATGCTCAAAGTATAGGAGGAACCACAATGGTCCATGCAAGGATATGACCTGTTATAGATTTGGGCAATGGGGACACTACATTAGAAGATGCCCGACATTTCAGAGGATAAGACCCGAGAGGATCTGTTATGAGTGTAGGAGGGTGGGACACATAGTAAACAATTATCCCACACCTCAAGGAATCCAAGCGATGCCTTCCAATAAGGACACCTCAACCCCTATAGAAGTCCGAAGGGATAACATTACAAAAACCACAATTATGGCTAGGGAACCCAATCTCACCCAGGAAGAAATCCTTCTAGACCATAGCTTAGTACTGAGTATTCCCCAAATCATCATTGTAACAATCTCCCTCAAATGATGTTAAAACCCCAAAATTGTATTCTTACTTCAATGAATAAGATTCTGAGTCCTTGAAAATTTCTTTGTCCCTTAATAATATGACTGTATGCCTCAATTACTTGAGGAAGGATCATGGAAAGAAGATCAAGGGTAGGACCTTAAGAAAACCCAAAAATAGCATAATATAGATAAAGGGGAATTTTCCCTTAAGGAGCACTACAAGCCCCCTAAGAGCAAAGAAGGAAACACCTACTCCATAGAAGACAATCCGAACAATGAAAGACAACTAGGATGTCTCAAGATAGAAAGGTATGATCTACTTTGGAAAATCAAAGGAGCCAAGTAGGGTTGTAGACTAACCTAGCGAGGAATGGGGAGGTGGAAAGGCCAGAACAGTGGAAAGGAAGGATGAAGGAAATCCTTGAAGAAATAAATGGTCGAAAATGAAATGATGACCACACTCAAGCCATAAGGAGGATTTAGTAAGTGCCGCACAAAGAGGTCTTGTAGCAAATAGTGCCTAAACCTTTCTCAAGGAAGGAGACCCTAGGAAGACATACACACTCCAACTAAGAAGTAATGGACCAAGTGATGAAGGATGAGGAGATGAAGTGCACGTCAAGGTGAAAGAACTAAGGGAAGCATAATAAGAGGACCCAAGGAGAAAGTTAAGCCTAAGGAACGGGTAAGTAGGAAATAGCATCAAAGGACACTATGACAAGAAAGAATGGGTGGGCTACCCATAATAAGGAAATAAAGGAAAGAACATCCGAAAAACCTTGGAGAAGTAAGCCCTCCAATTCAGAAGTGGGTAAGGAGAAAACAACCAATGACATCAAGACTGGTTGTGGCCCACACGTGTAATAGAGCCTAAGGAGTGGATGGCTGGACATAAAATAGAGTGCTAGGAAGCAATCTATTAGCAAGAGCTCCTTGAAGAGAGGATAAAGAACAAAAAGGAAATGGAGGATAGTGAAGGATAAAGAGCGGGCAACAATACCGATCTTAGAAGGGTGTAAGAAAGGAAAGAAGGAAAAGCCTCCAAGAAGCGTTAAAAAGGTTGAACCAGGACAGGAATCCTTAGGTAGAAGGATAAAAGTAGGAAGTGAGGCCTCAAAATGGGAAGTTCCGAAGCTAAGGAACCACCAGATGGATCCTAAGAGGCTTAACCCGATGTAAAGAACCTCATAAAGAACCATAAGTGGTTAAGGGTATATCGAGATGGCCAAAGTATTACCTAATTTAGAAGAGCAAAGAAGCCAGTTAGAGATTTCTGATGAACCTGGAAAAAGGAAGCAATTAGTAGCAACAGGATGGTCAAGGAGAATAAACGAGACCCTAAGAAGGACCGAAAAGTAGTGCAAACTACACTCTAAAGAATGGTAATAGAGTGGGCATAGTGTTGAGTACACGAAATAAGACCCGACGATCGGAGATACCTTGGGTAGGAAAGTAAAGGGTGAACTAGGAAATTATGGTCGGCAAATGATTAAGGTGGGCAAAAAGCCCTAGTTCAAAAGGGTGTAAGAATACGAATGAAGGAAACCTTCAAGGAGTAGTAAGAAATACGAACGTATAATGCCTAAGGGGGAAATCTCTACTTTGAAGGACATAGTAGAGAATGAAAATCATTAAAAGGAGAACTCCCCAAACAACGGAATCGTGAAATGGTCACAAGTAAATATGAGTGAGTTTAGGGAAAAGGAAAATCATTGAGTAAAGGACCAGAAATGAAGAAAGACATACGAAGGGAAGAACCCCAACGTGTTGGTAAGTCATCAGGAAATCCAATGATTTGCATCGGAAAGACCCAACAAGGAAGTTGGGAAAAGGAAAGCTAACACGGTTGTGTAGGACATTTTGTCAAGGCATGAAGGATGATTGGATAACGGTAAAGGTAGTTGAGGGATATTACTTGATGAAAAGAGCGATGAAGTTATACAATCCCTAAAAGGTTGGAAAGTTGGGAACAACCCTAAAGGAGGTGTCGTAGAAGTCTAATGGACAAAGACATGTCCTGGAATTTGTCATGTCGTAAGGGACATGTAAGCACCAACAGTCCTGAGTAAAATGTGACTCGAGTAAGAAAGAGACAATTAGTAAGCATGACAAGGTCAAACAAAATTTTGACCGAAGTTGTAATTAATGACGGGTAAAGGAAGGGTCAAATTAAGATGAAGGGGTAATAACACCGAAATCTGTGAAAACAAGTACGTAATGCTCAAAAGAACACCGAGCTAAGGGTTTCAACGATGAAGAGAATAACTAGATAAAGGAACGATTGGGCATCTTGGAACTCTCAATCCTCAAATCTTGAGTAAGAACCTCATAGGGAAGAATCTTGCCATATGTAAAGGGAGATGTGAACCTAGAGATATACCTTTGGACTCGCGGGCAAGACAGACTAGTTATGATAAACTCCAAGGAAGGAGTAAACAATGTAAAGGAAAAGAAATTGATTAAGCGCATGATTTAAAGTGGGCTAAGTGAAAGAACGACCAAGGTATTAACATGTCCAAGTTGATATTAAGGGATGTTTATCTCGAAGTGAAAAATGTTGATTAAGTTTTGGGGACAAAACTCCTAAAATGAGGGGAGAATTGTAAACCCCACTCCTTTAGGATAAGAAAACTGGGGAAAGAACCAGTAAACCTGGGTGAGAAAATTGAACCAGTTCACGAACCTCAACCATTAGAGAAAAGGTAAATCGGGAAATTTATAAATCTCGAGTGACCTAAAGAGTCACAAATATCATGAGAAAGGACTTTAGGATGAATTAGAAGTGAAAACCAAACCGGTTCAGGTGAACCAGACCTGAACCGGTTTCTAAATTCATTTTTCTAGGTAGCTTAGAAAATTCAAATTGGGGAATTGAGGCCATCATTTGATAGAGAATGAATTTAGATGAATTTACAAATTTTTAATTTTGAAAAACTCGGTCAAATCGGGCCTGAACTGGCCAGTTTAAGCGTTGAACCCGGTTCGGACCAATCCAGTCTGGTTTGGAACAGTGTCGTCTTCTTCATTCAGATGACAACACTGTTCACTCGTCGAAAAATCGAGCAGCACCAACGGAGTTGAAAAGTCTCTAGCCAGGGAGTTTCAGGCAATGAATGACCACCATTAAGGCACAAATCAGACGGCCAAGAAGTCCCCGAGCTTTCTATATTAAGGGCCCCTCCTCATTCACCCTCCTCACACCTGAAAACTCCACTCTCTCCTTATTGCTCCATTTTTCAGTGAAGCTCGAACTAGAACTCTAACTTGGACATTTTTTTGAGCCAACGAAGGCATGGTTAGGTTCTCTAGATTCAGGGAGAAGTCAGCTACACGACTGTAGTCTCCATTTGCTCCGAGGATCGCTTGAGAAATGCTGGCGTGATAGAACGGTGAAGCAGCTTCGGTGGACCGTAGCTGTCCTATTTAGGCCGAGTTGAAAATGGCCAATTCGAGCCCTTCTCAGGCCAAACCAAGCCCTCCCAACACTTCCATAGCTTTTCTACTACTAAATTAGAGTAGAAAGGTAAGCCAATTTGGCTCCCCACTGTAAATTCTGATCGGTGCTAGAGAAAGAACCGACAGATCTTTACTCACCAAATTCTCCCTCAATTAGACATGAATTAAGGTGATTCTTGATCATAGGAGTAGCCTTAGGACAAGAGCTATTTGCCTAGATTGAAATCTCGGACTGTCGCGCCCCCGATGGTAAGCTTTGTCTCTACATTTAGTTTTTCGGCAAAGCTCCGTTTGAGCTCGTTCCGGTGTCAATTCATGCAATTCAAAGTACAATTGAATCGTATGGATGTGTAAGAACTTAAATCTATCTTCAATTTCAACAATTAACCTCGTTTGATGGGTCAATTTGATGAAATCAAATTCAGCCAAGTTGAAAGGTTGAAATTGGGGGAAATTTTGGGGAATTCAAAATTTTGAGGGGCTAAAGTGCAATTTTCTAAAATTGAGGGTCAATTGGGCATGGAAAAGATGTTGGAGAACCAACTGGTCAATTTTTTGGAATTTTGGGGTAAAATTTACCTTTTTTTTTTGTAAAGTATGGGGCAAAAATGGTAATTTTGGAAAAGTTGGGACCAAATTGGAAATTTGGGAAACTTGAACCCCTTTTTGTAATTTTGAATAAATGGAGATCCTAAGGTGAATTTTAGAAGTTTTGAGACTCAATTTGGGAAAAAAAATCGGCATTAGGGTCCTAAAGTTAAAGAAAAAGAACTTTAGGGACCTAATTGCAAATAATTGAAAAGTTTGGATATGTTTTTCATTCGTGATGAATGAAGGTTATCAAGCCAAAGGATAATGAACAAGGATGTTCATATTGTGTAGGAACATGAAGTACTGAGAACGCCAGCCAAGACAAGCTCGCGTATAGGCAAAAAGCCGGTTGAGATGAATTCACTACATTCATCGGTGAGTAAGATTTTTACATCATATCCGGTTGGGATGATGAGCACCTTGGTAATGAAAACCCACTACTAAGTGGAATTTTTACATCACACCTGGAAGGGGTGATGTGAGAAAACGCACAGAAAAACTACTTAGCGGTTGTAAGTAGATCATACTCGGTTGGTATGAAGATCTCTTGGAAGGAAGTAGAAAACACACTTATCAGTTATGAGCAGAGACGTCCTTACACCCAGTTGGTATGATGGACAACTGGAAGATTATTTTTGTCAGAAGTGCCCTCCCCTGACTATGTGCCACTGCTTAAACTTTTTGGTAAACCTTCTTGACAAGAGCTCAAATAGCTTAGATAGGTCGGAGGTCACAGTTTTTGGAACTTGGGGGCTAATATGCCCGATTTTAAAAATCTCGTACAGTAGGCCTAAGGCCCGTTTGCACGAGCAGGAGCTCATAAACAAATGTGGGTTTAAACCATGAAAATTTTAAATGAATGATGTGTTTGGCCATGTTACCAAGACAGGACCGACATACTCAATGGACTGGTGGCAGTGCGACAAGACAGGTCGATGGACTAGTTGAGATAAACAGCTACAGGTTGAGTTGAGGGTTAGGGCGTTGAACCAATGGCACCAAAGATTAAATGGCTTATGAGGAAAAATATTGTTTTGTGCATGCACTAGGTACAAGACCTTCAAGATGCCCAAGAGGGGTAGTGATGCGTCTTAGGGGCTACTGGATGACATGGTGGAGATAAGGGCAGATTGTCGTGCCAGTAGTCAGGAAAGCTCAACGTAGCTTAATGCGCATGAGACCGGGGTTGGGTCAGGATGAGGTCTTTGTCCTTATACGGACACAGAGTTTCTTTACGGGATTGAGGGTCGAATGTAACGTACATCCACTCATTCTTAGAGTAGAAGTGGATGAGCTTCTATCTAGGTGGCCAGTAAAGTCGCTTAGATGCCACAAGTGGGTGCAATGGACATGCTACCATGCGAATGTGTGTTTCCTTCATGATGAAATGCATGTGTTGATTGTTAAACACACTGGCTATGATTAATGAGAAACGATGGTTTTGAAAATCAAGATTTTAAGGGTGAAATATCTTAAAGAAAATAAGGAGTGTGGCACACTCCAATTCAAACTATTTTTTGAAAGTGAAGTTTTAAAATACCCATTCATTGAGTCGTTGAACTCACCCCCTCCCTTATACCCCTTTTCAGGTAACTAAGGGAAAACTTACCCAAAGACCACTAGTTGATTACACTTGTGAGACAGGTATGTTAAGTTTAAATTTTATACAGTTTTGATTAATGTTATTCCAGGAAAGGTACAGGTTTAAAGAATGCTTTACTTCTCATGATTTAAAGAAGGGGAAAACCCTTAATAAACCAAAAGAGTGGTGGGTTGATCATGGAGATCTAACCAAACCGGGTCGGGGCGTGACATACCTAATATGGTAATGGGAAAAAGGTTTTGAAAGCCAAACTTTGAGGAAACTTTCTTTGAAAGAAAATGAAAACCTTGGCACATTTTAAATGAAACTAATTATCTTGAAAACTCACTCCCAACACCCACTCACTGAATTGTAGAACTCACCCCCTCTCTTTTACCCCTTTTAGGAGTAAGGAGAGTTAACCAAAGAAACCGTGAAGATGTACCCTCCATTAGGTATGCTTAAAATTTACTTTTAAACTAGCATTTTAATTGATTTATTCTATTCCAAGGAACAAGGTTTGAAATTACGCCCGGCTCCTCTTGATTAAAAGAAGGGGAATCCCCTCTTAAACTAAGGGAGCAACGGGTTGATCACAGGGATCCGACCAAAGTGGGTTCAGGCGTGACATTGGGATTGGTTGTTAGAACATAACTGGTTGTGATACACTACATGGAGTGAGTGGAAAATGGAAAGGAAGAGAGATATCCTTAAGTGCGTAGCAAAAGAACTTAAGTGAAGGAAACAACCAAACTGATAGCATGCCGAGCAAACCCCAAGAGGACATCAAGGGAAGTCACTTCTAGTGTAAAGGATTACTGACTTAGTTTTGGGGACAAAATCCCTAAAAGGAGAGGAGAGTTGTAAACCATGCCCCTTCAAAGATAGGAAAACCAGGAAAAGAACCGGCCAATTCAAAAGAGAAAACCGAGCTGGTTAACAAACCCAAACCAGTAAAGAAAGGGTAAAATGGGAAATTGGCAAATCCCAAGTGACTCTAAGAGTCATAAAAATCATGGAAAAGAACCTTGGAACAAATGGGAAGAGAAAACTAGGTCAGTTTAGGGTGAATCGGACCCAAACTGGATTGAACCGGTTTGAACCATACTTGAACCGGTTTCTAAATTCATTTTTCTTTGTGGCTTAAAATATTCAAATTGGGAAATTGAAGCCATCATTAGATAGAGAATGTATTTAGATTAATTTAGAAATTTTTAATTTTGAGAAAACCGATAAAATCGGGCCTGAACCGACTAATTTTCACATTGAACCCGGATAGACCGGTTCAGTCCGGTTTGGAACGGTGTTGTCTTCTTCCTTAGGATGACAACACTTTTCATTAATGTAGAAAACTTCCTTCTTCGGTGAAGGAATATTTGCTCCGATTAGGGCATTTTCGGGCAAGGATAAGCTCGACCAAATTGGAAAGTGGTTGGGGAGAGGGTCCCCAAGCTCCCTATACAAAGAGCTCCTCTCCATTCAACCTCCACACACCTCAAATCACCATTCTCTCTCAAGTGCTCCATTTACCGGTGAAGCTCGAACCAAAGCTCTAACTTGGGAATTTTTCTCAACCTCACAAGGCAAGGTTGGGTCCTACAGACTCTGGGGGAAGTTAGCTACTTAACAGCAACCTCCTTTCGACCCAAAGACCACCAGTGGAATCAAACAGTGAAGCAGCTCCGACAGACCAAAGCTGCCCTGTTTTGGCCTAACTGAATTTGGCCAAATTCAACCCTCCTCTGGCCAAACCAAGCCTCCCCGACACCCCCACGGCCCTCACACGGCTCAGCAGAGGTGAAGGGTAAGCCAATTTGGCACTGCTCCGTCGTTATAGATCGATGTTAGAGAGAGAAAGTGTCAAATTTCACTAACCAAATTCTCTCTCATTTGGACTTCAATTGTAGCAATTCTTAATCCTAGAAGGAACCTCAGAACGAGAGCTACCTCTCTAGATTGAGAGCTCAGACCGCCGCACCTCCAACGGTAAGCTTTTGAATCTTTCTCTCTCTACGAATAGTTTTCCAACGAAGCTCTATTTAAGCTCATTTCGGACCCAAATCATGCAATTCAAAGCTCAGTTGAATCATATGGAAGTATAGGAACTGATCCATACATCAGTTGGAGTAATTAACCTCGATTGAATGGCCAATTTGAAGAAATCAAATTCAATCAGTTTGAAGGATAGAAATTAGGGAAAATTTTGGAAAAATTGGGGATTTTAAAAAATTGAGTGACCTCTATGCAATTTCCCAAAATTGAAGGCCAATTGGCCATGAGAAAGATGTTGGGGGACCAATTGGTTAATTTTTGAAATATTTAGTGTCAAATTGCTATCTTTGGAAAGTAGGGGCAAAATCGTAATTTTGAAAAATTGGGGACCAAATTAGAAATTTGGAAAACTTGAGCCCCTTACACAATTTTGAGTAAATTGACGAGGCAAAGGGAATTTTGGAAGCCTTGGAACTCAATTTGGGGAAAAATTAGCATTAGGGACCTAAAGTTAAGAAAAATTAACTTTAGGAACCTAAGTGCAATAAACCAACAATTTTGAGCCTAGTCGCTCATACGTGAGAAAATGATGGTTGTTATGACAAACCTTAATTGATAAGGATGCCCAAATCGTGTAGGGACATGAGAGACTGGAACGTCATCAAGGAAAAGCTAGCATGGACTTAGAAAACCGACTGGGGACGAACACGTCACGATCATCGGGTGAGTGGGCTAATTTACACATCATACTGGTTGGGATGATGAGCACTATCTTTAATGGATAAAACTTACTTATTGGTTGTAAGTAGAGATAATTATACCCGATTGGTATGATGAATTTTCTTGAGGAAAGGAGAAACCCGCCTACCGGTTGTAAGCGGAGATATCATCACACCCGTTTGGTGTGATGAGTTGAAAATGAAATTTTGTCAGAAGTGTTCTCCCCTGACTGTGTACCAATGCTTAAAACATTTGGGAGACCTTTTTGACAGGAGTTAGAATAGCTCAGATAAGCGAGGGGCCTCATTTTTTTGAATTCATGGAGCTAAATGCCCAGTTTTAGAAAAATGCTTGTAGTGGGCCCAAGGCCAATGGGCACGAGCAGAAGCTCGTAAACAAATTTGATTAAGAAGAGCAATGAAAACTTTCTAATGAAATTGATTGTGTGATTTCACCATGGTACCAAGTCAGGACTTATAGTGCTCGATGGACTAGCGGTAGTGCGTCAGGGCCAGGTCAACGGACCAACCTAAAAAAACAACTGTAGGTCAAGGAGTGTCAGGGTCGTTGGACCATTGGCACCAAAGATGATGGCTATGAAATGAAAAACTCTTGTTTGTGCATGCACTTTTGGTACGTGACCATCAAGATGCTCTAGGGGGTAGTGATGGGTCCCAAGGGCTATTGGACAACATGAGGGGCAAAAATGGCAATTTGCCATGCCAATCAGTCATGAAGCTCTGGGAGCTTCTTGCGCATGAGACCGGGCTGTGGTCATGATGAGGTCTCCGTCCTCATACAGACACGAAGTTGCATTCAGGTTTAACGATCGGACGTCTAGGATGTTCCACTCAGACCTAGGGTAGAAGTGGACGGGCTTCCTTCTTAGTGGATGGTAAAGACGCTCCGATCCATAAGTGGGTGTAGTGGACAAGCTGCACTTGCGAATATGTGTACCGTTCGTGATGAAGAGCGTGTGTTTGTTTGCTAAACGCCTCTCGAGGCAAGGGGATGGGCTAAGAGATTTAAACACACCTAATATGGAAATGGAAAAGGTTTTGAAAACCAAAATTAAGGAAAATCCTTTTTAAAGAAAATAATAACCTTATGGTTTGGATAAAGCTATTTTGAAAACTCAATCCCAACACCCGCTCACTAGGTTATAGAACTCACCCCCTCCTTTTACCCATTTCCAGGAGTAAGGGATAGAATGAAAGAGAGTGTGAAGATGTATCATCTGTCAAGTATGCTTAGAGTTCCTTTTAAGCTTGCATTAGATTGATTTATGTGATTACATGGAACAAGGTTTGAATTTACGCCTGGCTCCTCTTGAATAAAAGAAGGGGAAAACCCTTCTTAAACAAAGGGAGCGGTGGGTTAATCATGGGGACTAACCAAATTGGGTCGGGGCATGACATGCTACTCATGGGGTTCTGACCAAACCGGGTTGGGGCGTGACACTGCGTGCCAAATCGCACATGCGAAGCTCGCATGTGTGGCACATAGTCATCTTCAACCTTGACCAACCCTCGACCCTCAAGAACCTTCGAGGTAAGTCAATTTCGTCTCCACTCGTCGAAATCATGAATTTCTAGAGAGAGAAAGTGATAGAACTGTACTAATCAAATTCTCCTTGCTTAAGGCATCAATTGGAGCAATTCTTGATCCTAGAAGAACACTCTCGACGAGTACTAACTTCCCAAATCAACAGCTACAACAATCGTGCTCCAGTTGGTAAGAATTTGAAGCTTACTCTCTCTAAGAACAGTTTCCGACAAAGCTCAATTTTAGCTTAATTTTAGGCCAATTAGGGTGATTCAAAGCATGAACTAATTAGGGGAAGGTAGGGAAAATGATTAGCAGCATGCTAGGAAATAATTAACGAAGTTTGTATGGCCAATTTGATGAATCAAGGAATCGAGGGTCTAAAATGCAATTTTTGGCAAAAATTGGGCAATTTGGTGATTTTTCTAAATTTGGGGGGTTTTGTGAAATTAACCTCAATTGAGGGCCAATTGGTGATTATGGTGAAATTAAGGACTTAATTGAAATTAAAAATAATTTAGAAATTTAATTGTAATTAGAAGTAATTATGTGGATTTATTTGTAATTTAATGAATTTTATATAGGTGAAATTACAAATAAAAAATGAACTAGGTATCCAAGTGAAGATATTTAGATAATTTAGTGAATTATTCATGATAATATATGTACGTACCAAGAGAGTACGATCTACGACCGCGAGAAGGCCCTGAGACATCGGAAATCTATCGAGGACCGATGAGTCATGACATCCGGGTGAATGGGAATTTCTGACATTACACTCGGTTCGGATGATGAGCATGTTTTCAAGTTGAAAAACTTTTTTCCGAAACTGCTTAAATATTTTGTGAGCTATTTCCGAGAATAGCTAGAGATGCTCTAGTGGGCCCAAGGCCAATAGGCATAGGCTTAAGCCCGTAAACAAATAAACAAGTAATGAGCCTATGAAAAACTCATATAAATGGTAAATTATGTGAGATAGTTATCGAGTCAAGGCCAAGGTTACCAAACTCGTTGGGCTAGTAGTTATCGAGCCGAAGTGGGGCTGTCAAACTCGTTAGGCTAGTAGTTATTGAGCTGAAGTGGGACTGTCGAACTCATTGGGTTGGTAGTTACCGAGTCGAAGCCGGGCCAACAAGCTCATGGGGGCTGGTAGCACCAAAGATAAAGGTATTAATTGAAAAGACTTGTGTTTATACATGCTGAGATACGAAACCATCGAGGCACCCAGTATGGGATAGTGATAATTCTAAGGGCTAGTGGACGACCTAGGGAGTATAAGGGAAGTTTTTCGTCTAGTGAGTCAAAAATCTTAAGGAGCTACATGTGCATTAAGATCGAGGAAGCAGGGGGAGAGGTCTTGTCTCACTATAGTGGGCACGAAGGAAATTAAGGTCTGGGGGATGGGCGGTAAGGCTCACTTAGACTTGTGGTAGAAAGTGTGACCTTCTACTAGGGTGGTCGGTAAAGGCGCTCTGAACCATAAGTGGAGTAGTCGGGGACTGATTTGCGAATGTGTGAAACCCTTTGATGATAAATGGCGATTATTTGTGTGTTGAAACTCTTCAAAAGAAAAAAAAATGGAGGGAGATAAATAATAGAAAATTAGTCAAATATATTTTTGTGATACCCCACTCATTGAGTTATAAAACTTACCCCTTCCTTAAACTCCTTTTTAGGGAGAATTTTTCACACAAATAAGAGTGGAACCTTGAAGGGTGGGGTTGAACTTTCGCTAGAAGGTATCTATAGATTTTATAAATTTGTATTGGTACGACTTTACCTTTCCTGTGGCTATCTTGGTAGAGATACCATTATGTCACAGGAGAGGGTGGTGGGTTGATCACAAGGTTCCAACCAAATCAGAACTGGGCATGACACGGTTGGTGTACAGGTACTGTCCAAGTTACATCACTATGATAGGAAGAGATGAGATTGAGTCGCATGTGCAAGGCTATCGGAGGGAAAGTTGGTCATGACCATGGATGCAAATACATCCTAATGAAAGACACATGTGGGGTATCAGTGGAAAAGTACATGTGGCTTCCACACTCTCAATAGAACTCGATTGGTATTATTATATACCCTTCGGACATGAATAAAAATGAAAGAAAAATGGGGTAATGAGTTAACCATGTGTGTGGATCATGAATGCGGAGTTTATTTTGAATTGTGCATACCATGAATCATATTATGTTAAATCGTTGGGGGGAAATGAGAGTGGGCCCGACCATAAGGTGAGATCACAGTTACGAGCGGCTCGAGATCGGGGTGAGGGGCCGAATGAAACCAATGTGAAATGGAGAATTTGGTAAAATGATAATAAATAGTCATTTTATGAAATTTAATAAGATATCTAAAGTCGTAATCCATAAAATTGTCTGATATCAGTATCTTATTTACTGAATTTTAAACTCACTCCTCCCAAACTATTGCAAAGAAAAGCTGAGTAACAATAAATCTCAAGTGGGGAAGCGTTCCTGAACTAGTACAAGAGTTAGTTCTCTTAACTTACTATACGAATGTTATATTTACTAATTATCACATTCTATATTCCTTAATTATTTATGTAACTATTTTTTAGACATACTATACTTTTAAAAAAATTTAAATTTTCTTTATAAAAAATATTTTTTTATTAAAAATCTTAGTCAATTTTAATGTAGTTAATGTACTCAACATTTATATCAATAGGAGAAATGTCATATTTACTAATTATCACCTTCTATATTTTCGAATTATTTATTTAACTATTTTTTAGGCATACTCTACTTTTAAAAAAATTCAAATTTTCTTTATAAAAAATATATTTTTTTATAAGAAATCTTAGTTAATTTTACTGTAGTTAATATACTCAACAGGTTTATATCAATAGTATTGACGGAGTTGTAGGGAAGGGCCGACCAATAAATCAGATCGGTTCCTAACATTTAGCCCATAAATTTGAACTCAAATTAATATTTATTTATTTCTATTCGCGCGAGGCTATTATATCCTTACCAATTATATAAAAATATTTTTGGCCGTTCATGGACTAGAGGCTCCCTTCTAGGACCGTTGCACCCTTAGCTTTATTAGAAAATTTTAATAATAACATTTTTTTTTTGCTCTATAAAAGAGAACATATTTCGAGTCATGCTTCGACCTTCTCTGTGTTATAATATCTATTTTAGAACACACATAAGAATAACCAACTGGCATATCTTTCGGCTATAATTCTTCCAATAATGACACTTGATGTCTTACGAGTATTAGATCGGATACCATTCCTACAGGTTGACGAGAAGGGTATGGTCATGCCATTAGTAGAGCGTCCTTAATCAGGCTAACTGTCAGAGAGAAAAAATCGTAGAAGCGTGAAGGTAGGATGGGGAATTAAAGTCGGGCACTGAACGCTGATCAAAACGAAGGTCCCGATTGGGGACTCCAAAACTTAAGTTTAATCTCCTATACTATTTCAAAATACCCGATATTACTCAATTTTCTCAACAAATTGAAGTTAGAGTAAGATCTAAATTCCATGTAATAACAAGCCAATCAACGCATCAATTTGGATGGATGAAGTATCCACCTGAATTCCTCTTCTGCCCCGTTCATATATGAATGAACTCCCACGGCCATACTTTCCGTCTTTCGATTAGCAAAAAGGAGATCGGAATCAATCATTCACCTGTCTATGGTACCATCACCTGGTCGCCAGAAGGCCTTAACACCAAGAAGAAACTGTTCCTGATGAAGACTCACTCTCCAGTAGAGTGACACCAAGATCACCCTCATCTTCTTGATGGTGTCCAGGGTACCCTGCACAAGGAGATGCCCGCCGGGCCTCAGTATCCGGTCGATCTCAGCCACTACTTCCACCATGTCACACCTGCAATTATATTTGGAAAGATGGAAAGCATAAGATGATTAAATCTGTTGTACTTCTGGTCTAGATAAGTAGATGATTTACAGGAGTGGCCTATGGAAGGTTGTTCTTACCTTTTAGTGAGATTCTCAAAGAGGAAACTCGTGTGGACCAGATCGAAGGTTCGGGGGTAGGTGCTGAAAGACTCGCACCAGTCGTGGTAGACTCCGATCAGCCCTCTGTCGTATATGACCTGAAGAGTGTCCTGCATATCGATCGGTACCACATTCATCACCCATACTGGCATACTGATTAGAGCTGCCGCAAATCTGTCAAGACAAATATACCATAAGAACGGATTAAGAACTTGTTATCAACAGCAAAAGCCGGTTGTAATATATTTTTGTCTTACCCTCCATAGCCAGCATTCATGTCCATTATATTCCTCACATTAGTCCAGTTTATCCCTATGCCGTTGGAGTATACATCTGAAATAAGTGCAGACCAATGCTTCGTGTCCTCTTGGAAAGTCTCCCAGCTCATTGGTTCATCGTTCAGGCTTGTAGATATTCTTACGAGCCTCTCTGGCCAGGTATTGGGCCATGAATTATTGGCTGGAAGCCTCGAAATGCAGTTATTTAGAGGCATGTACCTTTAAATAGACATCAGAGAGAAGCTCAACTCCTTTTTTTTTTCTGCCATGCAAGTAAAATTCATCTTTGTAAAGTTTATGGAAGTACCATGAACTGTTGGGTTGCCCTTGTTTCCCACATAGAGGAGGTTCACTCTCATGTCGGGTTTCCAAGCACGAAGAGTTTGCAGGCTTCTGAAATATAGCGAGCCCGAACCATGAGGAAGTGATTGCCCTAGCCACCAACTCCCAACACATGGACTTTGTTAAAGAGATTGTTGCTGCAAGAAGCAAGTGCAAAAAAACCACAGTTGTAACACATCTCTCTATGTAAAAAGGGATGGGGAAACTTTGGAGTTTACAAACAATTCCAAATGCCCTGGTGCATCTCATCCTTTCTATAGACCGGAGTGGCTGACCAAACAAAGTATCCTCCTGGCCTAAGAACACGATTGAGCTCTAACAAAGGCTTGCCACCTGCAAATTTTACATAGAGATCATCATCCATCACTGAACTCCAGCCAAATGGTTGGATTTGAATCCCCCTGACTTAACCTTCAATAAACTTTGATGTCCTAGAGAGGATACTATCATATAATATTAGCTAATCTAATCGCTATATGTCAGCTTAACATTTCAGGAATAATATGATTGTAGATTCATTTTCATCTTGGTTCATGGCAATTTGGTACGGTCATACCGTGTGTAAAGGAAAAGATGGCGGCCTTACCATCAGCACCCCAACGGATCCTGCATCTGGCACAGTGAATCATATCATAAACGTTATCGGGAAATATCAATTTCTTGGTCCCGATCACGGAGAGAATAGCGGGAATCCCTCTCTCGAGAGCGAACTGTATCTGAGCTTCGTGTTCATCCTTGGGTGCAAAGGACAATGTAATGACATCCCTATCAAGCAGAGCACCGCCGAAGCTGGCCACCCCACACCCAATATCTAAGGCTACTCTGACATGCTTTCCCCATTGTACTACCGGTAGTATCTGCAAGATGAAACAGCTACAAAACATGACAAGAGGAGAGAAACAATGGAACAGTTTCAAAACATGCTTTTTAAGGGTAAAAGTTCAGTGTACCTTCTCTATTAGTTTAATGTACTTGGAAACACCGTGTTTGAACTGGGTTCCTCCTCCAGGGAACACGAAATGCTCGCCGTCTTTTTGCACCCAATTCTGGTCCTTCTTGTAGTCTACGAGCTTCGGATGAGGAACATTATCAAACCAGATCTGCAGATGAGAGTTGTCGGAGCAATATCTTAACATTTCAATAACGAGAAGTGAATCATAGCAGTTAAAAAGTATTCAGGGGAATATGATATGCAAAGTCATGAATCAATCTTCGATGGATCCATGAAAAGAGAGATGAATCAAAGCATTTAAAACTATTGGGGGGAATACGCTACTGGAAGTCATGAATCAATCACCAGACAGATCCATGAAAGGAGAGGGGGGCAACATAACTCAAATCTTACCAAAAGATCTGATATGTGAAGCTCACCATTTCCCTGCTCTTAGGCCATGGAATGGGAACCTTGTAGCCCTTTGGGATCGGGACGAGGCAGCGAGGGGCCGGATAGGGGCAGTGTCGCTCCCTGTGCTCCATATGTTGGCGGCTCTTTAGTTTCTTGATGGCCCCATGATTGTCCAAGCAGGGGATGTAGTCTATGGCAAGAGGGCCCTTGCATAGTGTCCACTTGAAGGGTCTTTCTTCTTCGGACTGATCAGGCAGTCCCGAAACCGATGATGGGGCAATAACAGGGGTTGGCGTGGAGGAGGACGAATAAATTTTGAGATCAGAGGAGGAGGAGGAGGAGGAGGAGGAGAAGGAGAAGGAGATGAGTGTGAGGAAGATGAGGAGCAGGGTGCCGGTGAGGAAGATAAATGGATACTTACGTTCTCTGAGGAGAGATTGCATTGATGAAGACGATGAAGGGATCGCCATTCTTGTACTCTGTCGAGCTTTCCTCTAGACAGTGATCAACCCACCATTGAAAGGACAGAAGGATTTAATATCACCCAGAGGGAGAAATTCAAGATCCTGTTTTTAATGGCGGATGCGGAAATTTGACCAGTGAGATATTCAAAATGTCGTTATTCATACCATCCACACACACCATACAAGTTGGTTCGGACTCATTGCTATTGCGAGGCCATTGGCGGAGTCATAATAAAGAGGCTCTCCAACTAATTAACCTTATGGTAACCGATTGACTGAATATTTGTTCATGGATCCCTAAGACTCAATCACCGACAACTTAATAGTTAAGGAATATCACCCAACTACACTTTTTATCCAAAAACAAAGATTTATAATATTTATTTTTATTAAATTATATATTATTTTAAATATTTTTTCTCCCGTGAAAGATGCATGCAAAATTCAACTAATACTTTTAAAGGTGCTCCACCACGAAAGCATCATTTATGTTTCTTCTCTTCTTTTTCTCAAAGCAAAGCAAAGATAGCCAACAAAAAGCCGCAAAGCCTTGAAAAAGAGCAAAGCATCGGTTAGTTGACACCAAAAGAGAGCTCCAAATGCGAACTACACACACTAAAGCAAGTCATGCATTCAAACATATTTATGTAAATCTGGTGGAGGGCTTTGTTACATTGGTGGTGACCGCCATGGCCTCCGCCACGAGGGCTCTGGTTTTGGACCTGGCGGAGATGATCAAGTCAGCTGCGAGGACAGCCATCTCCCTTCGCTGGTGCTGCAGGAACTTTGCGGATCACATGGGGCTGGTGGAAACGTTCTTGGAGAGGTTTGTGGTGACGGGCCTGGCCAGGTTGCCAGAGATGATGGCTGAGATAGACGGGCTGGAGGAGGCCCTGAGGAGGGCGGCGGAGCTGGTGGAGAGCTGCAGCCAGAAGAGTTACCTCTACATGGTGGCGGTGGGGTGGGACGCTGTGTATCAGTTCCGGCAACTGCAGACGGAGATTGATGGCCGTGTGAAGACTGTGGGTGTGAATCCGTTAGTGACGGAGTTCCAGATGGAGGTAACTGATGAACCTTTGAACCCAAGCAGTAATAGTTCTAGCTCAGTTCAGCCAAGCCACCATAAGAAAATGAAATGAAAAAAGTAATCTTCTCATATAAATTATGGACAGGACTTGAAGGAGGCGTTGAAGGTGGTACAGGAAGATCACAGAGAGTACTCACTTGAGGAGGAGGAGATTGCCGCACAGGCTGGCATCCTCAAGCCCGATCGGACTGAACAAGATGCAGATGCCATAGAGAATGCACTAACCCGGGCTTATGCGGACCTGAGCTTTCAGGACATTCTAGATGTAGAGAAGTCCAAGCTACAAATTGAGCTAGCGAAGTCAGAAGACGCAGGGCACCTCCGTCTCATCGAGCACTTGATCGGGGTCACAGAGAGCACAAGCAATGACAAGCTGAGTAGGAAGGTTAGGAAGCTCATGGTGAATGAGCCAGCATTCATCATATCAGGGTAAGAGTAGAGAGAGTACTAGCATGAGGATTAAAGCCGACTCATAGATATAGGAGTAGTTGAACCTTGAATTCCCCTTTTTCTTTGGAAGGTATATAAGCAATGCTAGCACCTTGAATCAAAGTATAAGTTGGAAAGTGGTGAAGCCTCAAGGAGGAGATGAGTGGCGGGCCAACCTCTTCGACTGTTGTGCCGAGCCCTGTTTAAGTGAGCTCATTAGGTTTGGTTAAACTACTTAGCTATAAAAACCAATCAAATTTATTAGTATCTACTCTATTACTCGTTGAACAAATTTTGCAAATGCTTGCAGGTTTGAAGGCATTCATTTATCCATGTGGGTTATTCTCTCTAATAGCTAATATTGTATCAAGAGGAAAAATATGTAAGTTGGGTCCATTTACTTAACCAAGCACATGTAGTGACTCTCTGCTAATGCTATACCTTCCTGGGAACAGCTCGAGAGTCTGCAATCAGTGACTTTTTGTCCTACTCCATCTTCTGTGGATGCTGCTGTTACAGCTGCTGCATGAGAAGAAAGCTTAGAGAGCTTTTCAACATCGAGGTACATAAGTCATCAGTGAAGCCATTGAACCATCTCAAGTACTCGTGTGTATAAATGACCAAATGAATAGATAGAGAAGCCCAACTGTCAATTGAGTGAAATAACCTCAACATACTCTCTTTGCAGGGAGGAGCTTGTGATGACTTCACTGCACACCTAATGTGCTTCTGTTGTGCTCTAGTTCAGGAGCATAGAGAACTTCAGCTTAGGGGTTTTGAAGGTACTGGAATATCAACAAGAAGCTCCCTATAGCATATCTCAACTGCTAACTTGAACTTTTATCTGTTGCAGGATGCCAAGGCAGAAAAATGGTTCCCCCGCCATATCAGTCGATGAACCTCTAAATAAACACTTCTAGTGATGTACTAAGTCTAAGCTGAATATCACAGTTACACCGGCATATGAGAAACTAATATAATATGGCAGATGAGTGGAGACTGGAATTGATGTGCATGTAAGAGACTATAAATATCTGCATATTGTGAGAAAGTATTATTTAAAAATAATATCTCGTAAGTTCTTTTTTGTACCATAAATATCTCGTAAGTAGTATTCAAATTTTTACCAAAATTATAAATACACAATAATTTTTTATTTTATATAAAATCATATTTTATATAATTGTGGCATCTAATTTTATACTATAAGGTGTAATTTTGAATACACATTAAATAAATATATACTAGTTGTATTATTATAGTGTAATTTTGAATACCAATTCAATAAATATATACCAGTTGTATATTATTATTAAAGTGGTGAATAAAAATAATTAAGCTTATTAATTTTTTTATTCTACCGTGTAGAATAACACTTACATTCATATTGATACATATTGATGTAATTGATAATTTCTCCATGTATACAGTGATATAATTGCATATATATTATTTCATTCCAATCACTATTCAAAAACACATTACTCATATATTAATTGTATCAAATAACAATTTAAGATAATCCATAAATGTAATAACAATTTTATTGAAACAAACTCCACAATTGGAGAAAAAATTTCTAAATAATATAAGATCATTTTGTTGTGTAAAACATTTTCTAGTAACCTAGCCTTTTATAACGATCTATTATTACATCTGCTCTTAATTTGATCTTATAGCATTTACACCCTATTGTCTTCTTTTTCATTGGTAATGTCTATACTCCATCTATTATTCTTTTCTAATGCATTTATTTATTCTTTTATGACTTTATACCAACTTTCATGTTAGCTAGAAGGTACTGTATTAGTATTCATACTCTTTATATAACCATATTGCTTATCATAAAATATTCTATAAGAAATAATTCAATTCATGGGATAATTCATTACACACTTATAAAGTATTGTAATACTATAATGTTCTAAATCGTTATTTAAACCCAGTTGAACCGTAAAATGATGTTGAATTAAAAATAAAACTCAAAAATCGATATTTGAAATTTAGTCGCATTGGAAACCGATTCATACAATTAACTTAGACAATGGATAAATCTATAAATGACTATAAAAAACTCACTTGACCAAAAATTAAGAATTAAAAAATATATATAAATTTAAAATCGATTCGAATCGGGATCAATTCGACTTTAGGCCAAAAATTCTAAATTTTAATAGTGATTAGACAAATTGAAAAATAGCAATTGTTTAGACCAATAATATGTAATTGGAAAAGAAAGTATTAGAAAAATAAATTAAGCCAAGAAAAGAACGAATTGTAGATGAATCGACCAAAATACAATAAAAATTGATTGAATAAGCATGTAGCGGTAAACTCCTCAATTTTTAGAAAGGGCTAAATAAATAAAAATAGTAATTCTTGAGTTTAATCTATAGGGAATTGAACAATTAATTAAAAAAATAAATTGGGCCAAGTGCCGACCAAATTGGAGGTAAATTGGTCAATTAATAACAAAAATTGGTCAAATCGGTTGATTTATTCACCAGAAACTGGTTTACTACAATGTGAACTGGTCGGCGTATTATGTCAAGTGCGCACACACACCACACACGTGTGCGCGCACGATCATCTCCTTCACCCGACTTAAACTTGAATACCCGACTCGAAACCCATAAACAACCTGATTTTAGCATAATTTTTGGCATCTTGCCCCTTAATAGAATTAAATAAAAAGTGTGGTCCATGAGATCCCATTTGACTAGCTATGCACATAGGATGATAGACCATTAGTCCCTAAGCTGGCCATATAAGGATCGACCCCACTTTGGCTGGTCGGTGGTCGAAATTCACTTTAGCAGTAAGAATATTCAATTTTTCGATAACCTTCATAGTAGGGCATATAACTTTTGTTTCTGACTACCAAACTTGGTCATTACAATAGTACTAGAATCATGTTGAAGTCAACTTTCAAACTTCCTATGGCATAAACCAGGAAGAGATGAATCAGAGAAATGATGGAACCAAGGGGCAGAATGCCAACCGGGGAACAAAATTGAGCAAGAATTAAAAATAGGGATCAATGAAGGAGACAAGAGGGGTGAAACGGGTAAATAAAACTACTGAACCGACTGAGAAATTTGCCAGAAACAGGTTCACTATAGTTCAAAATCAAACATCTAGGACGTGAGACGCACGTGTAGCCACGCACATATGTGTCATCTTCCTTGCCTAACAGCTTACCCAAATTCTCCTGTTTTTACCCGACAGCTCACCCCAACAACCCGAATCCACTACTTGGGGAAATTAATCCATTCCTGAGGCCACAGACTATGAAATGAAGAAAGAAGCCCATGGCTAGATTATCACGAAGGTCTAGATCACTTCCATATAAAATGGGGTCACTCCCTAACTAAAATGAGATCAAAATTCTCTCCCAACCACCCGCTTCTCCCTTTTTCGACAACTTGCATACCACAAAGAATTTCACCATTGTCTAGCCACCTCCGGCGACATTCTTGGTGTCATGCCCTGATCAGTTTGGCCGAGGTTTTGTGAACAACTCGCCACTCTCCTGAACCCCTAAGAGGGACTCCTCTAGAAGGTCAAGAGAGCCAAGCGTAGTACCTGTCATATTTTCCCTGAACAACATTAAACAAAACTGAAACTTTAGATTTGTGTACTTGGGTTGGGGTCTAGGGAGGAAAAGCCGGTGTAATTACGTTCCTTCCTGAAAATGTTTAGAGGAAGGAGGTGAGTTTGACGACTTAGTGAGTGGGGAAAAATCTTTTAGTAAAGTTCAATCGTCAATTTCAATTGTCTAATATTTTAGCAGTTTCTTTAGAGATTTCTCAAATTAACAACCGCCCTCCTATCATAGGAGGGATCACACGTTCACAGAACGGTTCTTGACCGTGCCACTTGTGAATCGGAGCGCCTTTACCGTCCACCCTGATAGAGGTGCACTGCCACTACCCGGAGTTTGAGTGGACATCTCTAGTCCGAAACTCAAACCCTCATTTCCCCTACTTCCTCGGTCTCCATGCATAGGAAGCTACTCGACTTCATGACCTACTGAACGACAAAACCGCCCTTATGCACCCTGGATTGTCCAACAGTCCTTGGGTTCCATCACTACCTCATGCTAGGTATCCTGATGGCCCGAACATCACAGTGCATACACAATTAACAATCTTTTTATATTATAACCTTTATCTTTAGCCCTCCAACATAACGGTCTATCGGCTTGGCTTCGACCCACGCGTACTGGCCCAACAAGTTCGACAACTTGGCTTCGACAGAGTAGCAATTCAACCCAATAAGCTCGACAACTCAGATTTGGCTCGATGGGTATCACGCAAAGTTCCCATTATTTAGGTCTTTTAGCACCATACATCACATATCCGTTATGGATGGGTCCATGCTCGTATCCATCAGCCTTGAGCCCACTAGCATCTCGAGTGTAAGCCCAAAATTAGCTCCCAAATGTTTTAAGCAGAGTTACCCAGTCAAGGGAGGCTAATTCCGAGAAAATAGTTTTTCAAAGTTGAACCATCATTCCAACTGGAATTGACGTTAGAGCGATTCCCACTCACACGGTAATTCGGCAGGGTCGTCCCGACGAATTCTAGCCTCGCGGTCTCTTTCCAGAAGCCGATGCTCGAGCAGTCTGCTCCTACATGGCACGAATATCCTTATTAGGGTATTAAACTAAGGGACTATATTTCTTTGCATATTTTCATGTAGGCCCTCATATTTTGCCTTAATTGCATTTTGGTCCCTAAGGTTTGTGCATTTACCTTTAAGTCCTTAATTGCCCCTTTTTCTTCAATTCGACCCCCGAGTTTTCCATTTATCTTTTCTGGTCCTTAGTTTTATCAAAATTTCCCCTGGGCCCCTCAATTTTCTAAAATTTTCATTGAGCCCCAAATTTTTCCCAAAATTGCAATTTGACTCCAAATTCTCAAATTTTGCAAATTGGTCCTCTATTTGATCTAATTTGCCCAATTAACCTTCAATTGAGAGGGAATTGCATGAAAAAACCCTCAAATTTATTAATTTTTCATTTGGTCCCCAATTTTCAAAAAATCCCCAATTTGCCCAAACTTTTCAAAATTTGCATTTTAGTCCCTAAATCACAATTTTGTGCAATTGACCCCCAAAACTTGGTTAATTGCCCTCATTCTTGATTTGAATCATCTTTTCTATGTTTATCTCGTCATTTCAAGCTTTGAATCGCTCGATTTGGCTTGGAAATGAGCTCAAACAAAGCTTCGCTGAAAAATACAGTCTAGAGAGAGAAAGATTCGATATCTTACCGGTGAGGGTCTGGTGATCAGAGCTTCGGCTACCATCAAACCATGCTTCAATTGATGACCTGAGCAGTGTGAATTTTAGTGTTAAAGTTTCTGCAAAATTCGATCATGCACAGTATTTTTCCGCGAAGGGCGGTGGAGGGAGCTTTCCTTCTTAGCTCAGGGGAAGGTCGAGACACCTCTAGGTGGGGTGTAGGGGGTCTAGCTTGGCCACAATTGGCCGAGGAAAAGTTTGAAGTACGCTGCAGGTGGTTGGTTGTTTTCCGGTCGAGGAGTGGCAGCACTATTTGAGCTTCCTCGTTCCTCCTCGGTGGCTCTCAAGTTGAATGGAAGGTATGATCAGGTAGAGAACTTCCTCCTAATTCTAGAGACATCCAATGTGGCTTCAGAGGCTGAGAAAAGTCCCGTCATTAGAGCTTTTGTTCACAGCTTACCGAAAAATGCACTATTCTTCTTTTGCACTTGATTGTGGGATGCTGAGAACGAATGGGGGGGGGGGGGGGGGGGGAGGGGGGAGGTGCTCTTTATATAGGGAGCTCGACAACTGTTCAAGCTACCCGCTGGCGTAAGACTCGGCCTCTCAACCTTTGACGACCTAACCAGAGAGTTTCTTCCCTCTGTCATCGTCTGAAGATTGAAGATGATGATGTGGTGATCATGCCATGTGGCATGTTATGATTGGTTAGTTTTTCTGACATGGAGTGCCAGCTCAGCCACCGCATCAGTCATTGACCCATTAACTAGACACATGACAGCCTCTCATTGGCTGCTCATGTCTGTGTAGTGTGCTGACGAGGTGCCAACTGACCATTGACCAGACACGTAACAACTTCTCATTGGCTACCCGTGTCTGCGTGACGGCTGACGGAGTGCTAGCTTTCCATTGACCATTGACTGTTTGACCGTTGACTGTTGTCTGTTGTCCATTGACCGATCCGATCCGACCTGGTTTTCTGTCCAAAATTCGAAAATCAGCCGGTTCAAACCCGGTTTGACTGTTTTTCTAAAATTTAAAATTTTATAAATTCATCTAAATTCATTTTCTATCTAATGGTCTCAATTTCCCAAATTAACATTTTTAAGCCACCTAGAAAAATGAATTTGTGAACCGGTTCACTATGGTTCATCCCGGTTCAGTTCAGTTCAGTTCGGGTCCGGTTCACCCTAAACTGGCCTAATTCTATCCTTAATTCCACTTCCCGGTTCCTCCTTGTAATTTTTGTGAATTTTTGGTCACTTGGGATTTTCCAATTTACCACATTAACTATTTTTCGTTCATTAATCAGCTTGTTTCTTCATGTATAAATCTATACCGGTTCTTTTTAAGATTTTCTTTGATCCCAAAGGATGAGTTTTAAAACTCTCCCCTCTTTTTAGGAGTTTTGTCCCCAAAAATTTTACATATTAAATAGTTGCGGATACCTACCCCTTATAGTTAACTCGACCTCTCACGTTTTCTGTTCCAATTGGTCGTTATGCTAGAGTATCCTTACCATGGGAATACTCTTGTTCATGAGGTTTGTCTCACGTCGATCAAGGATTAGGATGGGTTCTACTTCATAGGTCAGATCTTCCTCAATCTTTGATGGGGGTTCATATAGCACATGGTTGGGGTGAGGCTCGTACTTTCGTAGTAGTGACATGTGGAAGACGTCATGAATCCTCTGCAGGTCTGGGGGAAACTCCATTCGGTACGCTACTGGTCCGACCCTCTAAATTATGGCGTACAGACCGAGGTATCTTGGTTTCAACTTCCCTCTTTGTTGAAACTTGAGTATCCCCTTCCATGGTGACACTTTTAGGAATACTCAATCCCCGACCTCGAACTCCAGGTCCCTTCTCTAGTGGCGGGTATAATTTTTCTACCTATCCTACACTGCCTTAAATCGACTCCTTATGATCAAGATCTTCTCTGATGCGTCTTCTATCAACTCGACTTTCTCGAGTTTTCTCTCTCATACCTCCTCCCAAAAGAGGGGTGTGCGGTAAGGTCACCCGTAGAGCACCTCGTAGGGTGCCATCTAAATGCTAGCCTGGTAGCTGTTGTTATACACGAATTCCATGAGACACATGTAATCCTCCAAATTCCTTTTCATCATTAGAACACATGCCCGAGGCATGTCTTCTAGAGTTTAGATGGTCCATTCTGACTATCCATCTGTCTGAGGGTGAAAAGCTATGCTCATGTGGAGTCTAGTTTCCAGGGCAGCTTGTAGGCTAGGCCAAAACCGAGAGATGAACCTTGGGTCTCAATCCAATACTATACTCACCGGGACTCCGTGGAGTCGTATAATCTCCCCCACGTACAGGGTGGCAAGCTTTTCTATCGAGTTTTTTTACCTAGATGGATAAGAAATGTGCAGACTTGGTCAATCAATCCACGATAACCCATATGGCATCCCAACCCTTCTTTGTTAGGGGCAGCTCGATTACGAAATCCATAGTGATGTGCTCCCATTTCCATTCTGGAATCGGGAGAGGTTGTAGTAGTCCGGAGGGTTTCTGGTGTTTGACCTTTTTTTGTTGACACGATAGGCATTTGGCCACATACTCAATGATGTTCTTTTTCATCCCCTTCCACCAGTATCTTGGTTTGAGGGTGCGGTACATCTTGGTACAACCCGGATGCATGGCATCGTGTGCCTCCTCCAATATCTCCCTCTTCAATTCCTAGTTGTTTGGCACCCAGACCGTTCCTTTGAAGGTCATCACTTTGTGACTCCTGACCGTGATGTTTGGTGTTGGGCCATCCTCATTCCATTCCCAATGGGGACGAAGCTCCCCGTCTTCCTTTTGTAGAGCTCGTATTTGGTCCACTAGATCGGGTCGTACTACTAGGTTGGCAGCTAGGTTACCCTGGACCTCATCCACGTAGAGGTCCACCCTTAAGTTGCATAGTTGGCTTAGTAAGGGTAGGTAGCTGGTACTTACTGAGGCCACTCCCATGTGGTACTTGCGGTTGAGTGCGTCTGCCACTACGTTTGCCTTACTAGGGTGATATTCGATCGTCATCGTAGTCCTTTACTAGCTCTAGCCACCTTCTCTGTCATAGGTTAAGCTCCTTTTGGGTTAGAAAGTATTTCAAGCTCTTATGATTGGTGTAGATGCGACACTTTACCCCGTAAAAATAGTAGCGCCATATCTTAAGGGCGAATACTGTTGTCGTCAGCTCAAGGTCGTGGGTGGGTAATTCTTCTCGTGGGGCTTTAACTATCGTGATGCATAGGCAATAACCTTCCCTTGTTGCATCAGGATGCATCCTAACCCTTGTCTAAATGCATCGCTATATACCGTGTATTCCTCAGCATCCACGTCGGGTAAGGCCAGTATTGGAGCTGTCGTTAGTCGAGATTTGAGCTCTTGGAAGGACTCCTCGCACTCGGTGTCCCACTTGTAGTCCGCTCCCTTCCTCGTGAGGCCAATTAAAGGAGTTGCTATTCTAGAGAAGTCCTCCACAAACTTCTGGTAGTATCCGGTGAGGCCGAGGAAGCTACGGATCTCGGTTGGGTTAGTGGGGGATTTCCAATTTGAGATGGTCTCTATTTTGGCTAGATCCACCTTTATTCCATCCTTAGACACTATATGCCCTAGCAAGCCCACTTCTTGAAGCCAAAACTCGTACTTAGAGAACTTGGTGTACAATCGATTTTCTCGTAGGGTACTTAGGGTTATCTCCAAGTGTGCATGATACTCTTCTTTGGTTTGGGAATATATGAGGATATCGTCTATAAACACGATCATGAACTTGTCCAAGTATGGATGAAATACCTGGTTCATCAGGTCCATGAAGGCCGCGAGTGCATTTGTCAGTCCAAAGGGAATCACTCTGAACTCGTAATGCCCATATCGCGATCAGAAGGCGGTTCACTGTTCCATCATGTCGACGCTTCTCCGGCGATTCTCGGATTGATGGAGTTTGCTATCAGATAGCTGACTTTTCCTCGATTCTAAAGAGCCCGACCTCTCCTTCCAAGGTTAAGAAAATGCTCAAGTCGAAGCTTTGGTTCGAAATTCACCGAGAAATGGAGCAGTAGAGAGAGAGAAAAGTGTTCAGCTGTGAGGAGATCGAATGGAGATAAACTCTTTATATAGGTGTAAAATTGTGTATTAAATGGGAGAGATTTATTACTAGTATTAATATTGCCATAAATTATTGGTATTAATTCCAATAATTTAATTTAGGTATTAAATTATTTGTATTAAATCCAATAATTTAATTTATGTATTAAATTATTGGTATTAATTACAATAATTAAATATATATATATATAAATTTATGGCTATTTATGATATGGCATACCTTTGCATAAAAATATTTTACCGAAATTTTGGGCAAGCGTGCTTAACTTTAGAGTTCTGATGGTATCTCGTTCACCTGAACCAATTTGGTTTTTCTCTTCTAATTTATTTTAAGTTTCTTTTCCAAGGTATTATGAACCTTTTGGATCACCCCAAAGTTGTAAATTTCCAAATTGTTTGTTCCCAAATGATCGGGTTTGTAAACCGGCTCAATTTTCTTACTCGGTTTGACCGGTTCTTTTCCCGGTTTTCCTTAACTCAAAAGTGCGGGGTTTACACCCAGCCTATGACCCCAAGGGACTAGGAAGTAGAAAATCTCTGTAATAAGCCAAGTATGGCGAGAAACTATTTCCTGAATGAATGAAAATCCAAATTTTCCTTGATAAATACAACTAATAGAAATGGGAGTATGCCAATAAGGATCGGAGTAACGAGTAGAGAAAAGATCTCCTAAGGAAGGAAAACTACGGGTTACCTCTAGTTAACCCAAACCTTTAAAATAGCCAAGTAAGTTTTCCCTACCCAAAGAATGGGAAATAAGACAATAAGACTTGGAAAGAAATTCTAGAAGAGTCTACCTAAAGTTCACCAAGGAAGACATACCCTAACTACGGGAAGGAAGAAGAAGTCCGTTGCAAAGGAAGTAAGCATCAAAGGGTGCAGGACTAGTGAAAGTCTCAGGAGTTAAGGAAAAAGCCCTATGGACGAAAGTAAGGAAATCAAGAAGAATTGGACTGTTCCAAGGGAAACCAATGGAATGGAAGTTGACCAAAAGGAAAGTAAGAAAGGATATAGGAGCGCAGAAGATGTTAAATCAATTTGGGATAAGACAAGGAGGATGGAAAGAGGAAAAAAGTATGATAGGAAAAAAAACCCACAAGAATAATACAAGTACCTGGAAAGAGTTCGTGATAGGTAGTACACAAATTATTAGAAATTCAACAATAATCAGGAGACTTCTTGAAGGAAGGATATGGAATAAAAAGGAATAGGAGATAGGGAAGAATCCAGGGTGAATAATCATACTAATGTCAGTAAGGTATAAGAAAAGAATAGAGTAAAAACTTTCAAAAAGTGTTAGGGAGGTTGAATGTGAAACTCCCAAGATGGGAATCCCTTGAAAGAAGGATAAAGATAGGAAGATAAACTAGGGAAGGAGAAAATTTCAAGCTAAGGTAACTGGCAGATGAACCATCAGAAATAGAACTGAAATAAGGACCTCATTAAAAGACATAGGTGGGTAAGGACGTACCAGGATGACCAGGTGTGACCCACTCTCAAAGAGCATAGTATCCAAATAAGGATTTCAGACGGACCTAGTTAAAGGAAATAACTAATAATAATAGAATGATTAGGGGGAATAAACGACGCTCTAAGATGGACCGAGAAGTAGTGAGGACTACACCCTAAAAAGGGAAATAAGATGGACATTAAGGATAAAAAGACTCAAGAGACAAGGCCTCAAGATAACTTGACAGAGAGAATAATAGGATCGAGGCAGTTAATGAACGAACCCTTGTGAAGATCAATACTCTAGTAAAGAATGGAGAGGTGGAAAGGCTAAAAATATTTGGGAAATAAGGATGAAGGAAAGCCTTAAAGAGATCAATGACTGAGATGGAAGTAACGACAAAAAAGCCATGAGAATGTTAAGCAAACCTCTTACAAGATGATCAAGAGATCTTGAAACAAGAAGATATGAAACCCACCTAAAAGAATTAGATGAGTATTGAGAATAAGTGAGAATGAAGATGAGGTATAGAAGAAGTACGTGTATGTTTTCAAGAGTAAATGTAAGAAGGAAAGAGTGGCATCAAAAAATGTCCTTTAAGACTAGATGTCCTTAATGGCGAAACTAGAAGAGAATCCCATGAGAAAAGAGTATAAAACTACCCAGGAAGAAAATATTGGAAGGACATAAGTGTCCCAATTAAGAGATAATGGGATCAACAGAAGTGGAGACGAGATGAACTCATCAAAGATATGCTAGTTGAGATGGAAAGATTAAGTACAAAGGAAAGGTACTCAGGAGAACCCAAGGAGTAAGTTAAGTACAAGTAATGTGTAAGTAGGAAAACAACATCAAAAAATGTCGTATGAGTAAGAAAAGGGTGGACTGCCCATAAAAGAGGAAACAGAGGAAAACACATCTAAGAACCCTTGGAAAAGTAAACCTTCTAATTAAGAAGTGATTAAAGTAAATAATCACTAACATCAAGACTAGTAGTGGTCATCGCTCAATTGATGGAGTCTAAAGAGAGGACGACTAGACATAGTGTGGAGTACACAGAATAAGACCCAGAATCAGAAGTGTCTCAAGTAAATAATGATTTAGGACATGACACTTGTTATAGCCAATAATTGCCTTTATCGGTTACATGTTTACACAAATACCCATTCAAGAAATTGAAGATAAAGATACCTTGAGGCTTGAAATTTGCATTTTCTTTAATCTCTATCCAAAGTTTCTCAATTTTTCAACACCACATCAATAAACAAAAAGAAACTTGAGAGAAAACAAACTTGATTTTATCAATGACATTTTGAAAACTTATGACACACTATAGAAAAGTGAGGATTAATTGGTACAATATTGAGCTCATTCTTGACCTACTTGAGAAACTCAAATACGTGGGAGGTGTGTGATTCAAATCATGCCCTCTTTGAAATACAAATGGTAGAGCTATCTTGGTTTTTTTTTGTCTATGGGAATCTTAGGATTGGGAGGTGAGCTATCTTAGTTTGGAGGTGAGGAATGAGAGACTAAGCAACAAGAAGGGAGTGTTCCCAAAGAATAGAAAATGATGAGGGCCCTTGATTTGATACACCAGGGAAGAGAAGTAAACTTGTCGAATTAAGAGAGGCACTTGAGTCACTTGTCTTGTATGCTTGAAATTGGATTATTGGTCTTCTCTTATCACTTTTTTTTTCAACTTAATATTATTTTTACATTAAATATTTTTAAATATTACAATTTAGTATCAAAATTTTCATAAAATAATTACTTTAACAACAATTTTAACTTACGTTAAATTACACTCATATTGATTTAACGATTTTTCATTTAACTTGTCATATCAAATTTTTTTATTTATGTGTAAAGTATTTAGATAGTAATTTTAAATATAAAATAAAATAATAATTATAAAACAAAAAAAATTATATGAAAAATCAAACTTGTATCGTTTGCTTAAAATACTAACATCACAATTATTGTATTATAAAAAATGTACTTAAAATTTTTAATTAACTTTCACTTATAATCTAACCGTTTTATTATCACATAAATTATATTAAAAATAAATTAGGTTTTGTGAAATTTATAACATTTTATTTAAATTAAATTATATATATAATAAATAAATATTAAATATATATTTACTTAATAAAATTATAAATAAAAAGTATATATATTTAAAATTTTATTTAATTAATTTTAAACAATAAATTAAATATATTACACAAATAAATCTCTTACATTTTATAATAATAAAATTTTGATAGCAAATTATATAATTTTAATATCACTAAATTGACAATTTTGAATATATATTTATACAATTTCATAATTTATATATAAATATTTATATAAAAATTATAATATTATATAATTAAAATAACATAAAATTAATATTTTAGTAATATTAACATTATATAATTTTCTATTAAAAATTTATTATTATAAGTAATGAGAAATATATTTATGTAATATATTTAATTTTTTTAAATTAAATAAACAAAATATTAATTATATATAATTTTTATAAAAAATATATATTAATTTATATTTATTTTAAATATATGTATAATTAAATTTAAATAAAATATTACAAATTTTACGTAATATAATTTATATTGATAGTAAAAATTATTATATAATTAACTATAGTTAAATAAAATATTTAAGTACATTTTGATATATTCCATTTTTAACCATCATTTTTATGTTATAATTACTATTTTATTTTATATTTAAATTATCATGTCAGCATACATCTTAATAAAAAATATAATGCAGTAAATAAGACGATAAATGGTTAAATATATATATATATGTAAGTGTAATTTAATTGTTGATAAAATTACTATTTTATGAAAATTTTTATTATAAAATTTAATATAAAAATGAAATTATATCGAAATATTTTATTTAAAAATGTAATTTAACGTTATAGAGGTGAAGTTGGGACAATGGACTTCCATCATCTTTTTGGTTAAATTCCCAATTTAGGCAGTAAACTTTCATTCTCTATTTTTGGGCAAAAATTCTGTATTATCTATTTAATTAATTTAATTTATGAATGTATTAATAATCATTCACGTTAAATATCATATAAAAATATTAAAATTGAGCCATAAATTAAAATTATTTACATAAATTGGACCAGATAAAATTTAGTTATAAAATAGCCAAGTTAATTAAAATATATAACCGTGCAAAAATAGATTATATGATTGATGCAAAAAATTAGACTATGATTAAATCTTGTAGGCGGAGTGGTGTGGGAATGTCTGCTCCTCGCCTCTCTCTTAAATAATTTAGGATATAATAAATTGTTATTTTACCGTAGATGATTAAATCTTCTCAAGTCTCTCTTGCTCATGGAGTTGGCCTTCCCCAATCTTTCCACCGTCCAGGGTAAGTCGATTGCCTGAGTTCGCCGAGCTCCATCTGCTCCCGCGAGATTCGATAGGATTTGCGAAGGAAATGAATTATTGATAACCGCAGTAGTGAGTTTCTTCAAACAATGAAGATCCGCTGTGGTTCCAACCAACGGCTGTTCCTCATTCTTCTCTCTATAACCTTACTCCGTTCCGTGCTGCTTCGATCAGCGACCGCGGTTTGCGATCTCAGTGTCTTCGACAGCAAGAATCTCTACAGCTACAGCTTAGCGTCTCCCATTCCGAAGTTCCCTCACGGCGTTCTCAGCGAGGACGGGTACCGTCTCTCTGTCTCCCCCATTGTTTTCAGCTCACGAGTATGCTTGGCAAGCATTTGTGTTTAACAATATGTAGTTGAAGGAATGTTTTGAAGAAGATTTGATGGTAGCAACTCAATTTTCGAGAAGCGTTCCTATACTCTTTGAAGCTTTTTTTTTTTTTTTTTTTGCTACGTATCCGAATTGCAGCCAACTAGTTTTGAATAGTCTTGTGCTGGGACTTACTGCTAGATACACCGTGGAGAGGTCAGGCTTTGATGTATTTTTCTCATTGTTAGTTGGTACCAACCAGTAGTATGTAAGTCCTTATCTGAAGGAGTTACACGATCAGTATGCTGGTGATATATGTTGCGACATCGTATATAAAGTGGTGGTGCATATTAGATTAGTTATTCGGCAGTAGTTACTACTTCTTGCCACATCTTCTATTGTACGCCTTCAAGTTTATCAGGAAACTGGAAGTTTATACGGTATATGTCTCACTGTTTATGTGGTATTCTGGATATAATGTATAAAAAATTTAGGACCTAATTTATACAATAAAATTTCACCGAATAGTTATGGCTCATAATTGTGCATACATCTTATAATAAAAAGTCTCTGATGCAAGGATAACTCTGAGCTACAACCCTTGGGGTGGGTGGGAAGGTGTTTGATGGCATGTTGAAGTATTAAATAATTTTTATATATTTACAATGCTGTGGATGTGTGAACAAAAGTAATTTCACTTACTCCGTATATGTGATGCAGGTTCTACAGAGTTGAAGTTAACAAGTCTGTGCTTTGGTTTCAGGTTGGCTCCACCAGGTCACATTTTATTGCTTTGTTTGGTTAGAAAATTTAAAATTTTACTGCATGTACAACATTTATTTGTTATGCGGTTCTTTGTTCTTTCTGACTTTCTGTAGAGACCATGTCTACTTTAGCTGAACAATTCCTTTGAATATTTAGTAGATTCACTAGGACTGGCTGAAGGTAGCTGAGGTTAGACTGATGTCACATATAGATTTTCTAGGTACTGGATGGCATAATCAAAACTTTCTACATCCTTCCAGAAACAATAATGCTTATTGTGGATTCTTTTCGTCTTGACATGTCAATGTTGATTGACACATATTTCCTCTTTTTCTTTTGAACAGCTTTGTAATGGAATGATCTTCAATCATGGTCCACCTAGATGTGTTGATTGCACGGTAACTCAACTAGAGCATTCTGAAAATTCATTCTTTCAGCTGGATAGGTTTTTATACTTGTTAAATGTGCTTACATTTTTGGAATTCTTTGTACTGTTCTTTTGATCAAATTTAATTTTTGGAATTTTGATAGCTCCTCAAATTGTTTTGATGGTGATGTGACATAGGTACTCTTTTGGAAGGCTATATATAAACTCGGCTATATTGGGTTTTATTCATAATCTAGTCATGCTAATCTCCTTGGAGAGTACATGATCAGCACATGATTCTATTGTACGGATAAGAAGTTAATAATTTCCTCGATGATCCTGTTACATTCTGGATACAGTGGATATTTATGAGCAATTCAATGTAATATTAGACCTTGAGAATTCCACTGTAATTCAACACAAGTTTCTTCTGCCCCAATTAAACTCTAATCCCTCTATTTTTTTCTCAAGGGGGCAAACTTTGTGAACATATACAGTGGAAAAAGTAATTTTGAGCCCTGCTACCAGCATTAAACATAATATATACTTCCAGAAAGAAACAAAATGTTGTAACTTAGCATTTTTTCAGGTAGGATGTGGGAGCAGCTCACCTGAACTGCTGACCATCTGGCTATAGTTTGGATAAAATACATTTCTGCCAATTTATCTGCACAGGGCAGTTCTGTCTATTCCTCGGAAAAGAGTTACCTGTATATCATCTAAATGTTATAAGAAATTATGGACTCTTTCAAAAGTATAGTTGTTACATATGAAAACAAATGATTTGGCCAGTTTACTGATATTCTTAGGATTGTGGTGGTCCATCAAATTGTGGCATGCAATGCAGTGCCCTTGTGGCCAATGATGTGGGAGGTAAGACCAATGTGGAGTTATTTCGCATCACATATTCCATAATGATCGGACATCTTCACCCTAATTTGATATAGAGAAAGTTATTCATTTTCATGTTTATTTATTTACATGATTCTATCTAATCCCTTCATTTCTTGAAGCAAGTTGGTTATCTTCATCTAATTTGAAGCACAAGTGATAAATGTTGTTCTTATCAAGTCAATATTGTCTTTTTCAGGCTATCCTGTCTGCACTACTGTTGGCCATTTGTCCAGCAGCAACATTAGCATTGCAGGTAAGATAAACAATATATGCAAAAGATTTAAGACAAACATACATATACGTTTAAGTATACACTGCCTCATATTTGGGTTATTTTTCTCATTTGATTGTGGTTATATACTGCTTCCTCTTTTCAAATTGACTATCAGTTAATTATCTTAATGTACTTGGGCTGAAAAGTGTTTGTCTTTCCTCCTCCCACGTCATGATGCTTTCTCTTATACATGGCTTAATTTTCCTATGGTTGTTAATGTTGCAGATGAAACAAATCCTCATAGTGGTGTCATTGTTAAGATGTTCAGTATCAACCAAAATGTTGATGATAAGGTGGTCAACTGCTCACTTTCAGTGACTGTCTTATGTGACTATACTGGAGCTCAAGTAAGAGAATTATTTGGATAAAACACTTTAGCTCCTTTTTCTCAAAGTTCATTTCATCTTTCAAAAAGCATCTCGGATACACATGAATGAATGTTACTTCCATATGCTGATTTAATCTTATTCACTTTCTTTCAGGGCCCACATACATTGAAGAAATCAGGGGCTTGTGACTATGTGAGTAAAGAAGAAAATTTTAATAAGTTCAACCATTTATTTTGCTCAAAATAGTTTAATTAGTTATATGAGATACAGGAATGCATTTGGATGATCTGAAAAAAAATCTATATATATATATATATATATCTATATTTTGATCATAGTACAAGTTTTTTTCATTCCATAAATTTCACCTTAATTTGCCTTTTGATATGACACATCTATTAATGCATCTTTTTTAAATTTTGAATATGGTAAACTGGAATGAGTTTAGAAGTATTTACAGGATTAATATTTTATACAAGTTTGGGAAACATGGTCTATAACCGGGGGCCCACCTAGATTGCCTATATAGCCAGGCAAACTATGCACTTTTATGTTATGAAATACCAAGATATTACATTCTCTCCCTCGCTTTTTGGTTGGGTCAGACATATTCCATACTACTAAATAGATGTGAAGTTCTTTTTCATGGTTATGGGCATTCCTAGCCAGTTTTCTAGTGTAACTGATCAGCTGTTTAATTATTGATAGGATACATTGCTGAAGCATCCCTCTGGATGTGCCAATGTTGTATACATTCATGGGAGGGGGTGGGGGTGGTTCGGTACTTTCTTGATAATGTATAGCTTCTTTAGTATTTTCAATTTGTCAGAAACATGGTAAGACTTCATGATTTTCTTAACTGATACATTTATTTTCTATTTCAGAATGTTGTCTCTCTTAGCAGGGTATCTCCTAGCTGGTGCAGTCTATCGATATTTTGTGCTACGCATTCACAGTATAGATGTATGTTTTTTGTCTTGTTAATTTATGCTCTTAGTAGAGGGGAACTTGGGTTCATTATTATTGGATGAACCTCTGTTCAAATGGTGTATGAAGGTTCAGTAAATTATGGCACATACAAATTATAAGCAAACTTAAAAAAAATGTTTGTTCACTCCACTTTTATTCTCTAGTGTCTGTAGTAGCATGAGTTTGTCATTTCATATTGGATGGTTAAAACAAGAGTTTATGTGAATAGAAGCAATGATTTGAATCCAGAATTCAGTCGCACCTTATGACCAAGTTACTTTGTGGTGGATTGGTTTCGTGAGGTTTACACATAAAAGTCTAGATGTAGTAGTAGTATTCTCTCTTTCATGTCTGGAAATTATTATTTCTCAATGCTACTTACTCTCTTGCCCCCCTTAACTTCCTTTTTTTTCAGGCAATTCCTAATTTGGAGTTTTGGGCTAGCTTACCCCACAGAACTCAGGTACTCTCATGAAGGAGACTCTTTAATAAAATCCTTCTACCAATACGTCCCTTATCTATATTCAAAAGCTTAGAATGCTATGAATTAGCACAAGCAAATTGGGTAAATTAATAAAGCCTTCCACTTTCTGAGTTTACTTTTGATTCATAATGATTTAGTGATAGCTACCCATTCTATTTCACTATATTGTTATCGAATTTGTAAAACAGTATTATCTTATAGATCTTTGGGTTTCCCTCCTTAGGATAGGAATTTTGTTGTCCATAATCAGCGCTACCCTCTTGAGGTTGGGTTTATATTAGTTTTGTACCCACAGTTTCCATCCTAAACCTCAATTCTTTTCTTCTCCCTGTTTACAGAGTTCCCTTGCCTCTCTAGTGCGAAAATTCAGAGGACCATCTGAAGGCTATAGGAGCTCCTATTCTCCTGTAAACTTTTGAGCAATTGCACTGTATTTGAATACTCAACTGGGTAATAAATTATAGCTCCCTCTACTCCATCCACTATGCCTGGTGAGATAAAGTCCTAAAACCCAAGCTGCAGTGGGCACACCTTATGTGTCATCTAGGAAGATTCAGTTTTGTCATATGTTACAATTATGCTGACCAAGAGATGGGAGTATAAATATTTATTCCCCATTTTATTTTAGTGTGAACATTATTTTAGCTAATAAATCTTTTTTTAAAAGATTTTTTTTTGCATATATGTGAGCATTCTCAGAAGGGTGAACTACTAAAAGTTTGAAAGCAGTTTAAGCGTTAAAAATATGTCAAGTGCATAAAAGGTATTTTGTATTGCCTTTTCAAACCAAGCATTGGGTGTATGCCGATACAAGACTCGTGATAAACCAATTGTGAATATAATAATGGCTGTTGGTCCCACGTTGATTTAGAACAACCAGAGCCACTGTTTCATAATTGGGAGTAGCAAGCGAATACATTACTTCTAGGGCTAGCGGTGGACCTGCATACACCGGGTGACATTAATTCTAGGGCTAGTAGTGAACCCAGAGGGATCCCGTTATTTCTAGGGCTAGCAGTGGACCCTGACGGTCTGGTCCAGAGTTAGTCAGATATGATTGGATCTGGTCATACGGAATCTTTAACCATCCCATTAATCGAAAGGAAATGTTTTCAGCCCAAGTAATAAACCATGCCGTTTGATACTTATTAAGAAAAAAAACTATATTATTGAACAATCCGCATTCCTGACCAATTTCCACACCATAGACACGGTAGTTGCAGCACCTTTTTTTATCAGCTAACATTGAGTGTATTAAAGGGAGCAGGTGGACTAGCCGTGGAATGCCAACCCACCTTAAAGCAACACGCCACCAAACACCATCCAAAACGTTTTTTTATCTTAAAATATTGTTTCCTTTTTCCAACCTTTTCTGTTTTGCTTCTTCTTTAGTTTTAGACATAATATGGCTGATCAACGACCCCATCACAAGAAGAGACAGGTTGGCAATTGGCATCTCTCCTTGTTTTCCCCACGACCCCATCACACCCTGCCTCATCTGATCTGGCATTAAGGTACTTAATTTTTCTACCTACTTCTCTGTGGGTCTTGTCTTAGAAGTGAAGCCGTTGATGGCTATTTAGCTTAAATTGCAAGATGGGTAAATATAGCCCCAGTTGTAACTAAGGCATCCGGCACCCCACCCACAAGAAAGTTCTCCAAAAGTCACCTATCCCTTTATAATCGTGTCCCACCATGGATGCCATAAAGTCCTACACGCTCGCATCTAATCATCATAAATTGTTTGTCTTTGATACACTTCAAAGGATGCACAACCTTGTCTGCATCATATGTCCCACATCTACCATATAAACCAACCTGGGTGACACCAAGAGGGTGAGATATCGATTCTGGAGTGTCAATTGGACAATCGATGCTGATAGTGAGTTATAGGCATGTCATGGTCGTGAAACATAAGAACTAGTACTCATGATGTTACAAATCTCCAGATCACTCTTAGCAAAATGTAGAAGCACCTAATTTCCATCACACACTTGTAAGTTTTATTTTTCCTCGTATGGCTCAAGTAATCAAATCGGACGGTTGAGAAAGAGGAAGTGTCCCCCATCAAGTCGGTTGACTATCCACGCTAGCCAATCATATAAGAATGACAAAATTAATTGGCATATTTCACATTTAATTATAAATCTTTGTTTAATTGTATTTTAAAATCCCTTCTGCCGATATGATGGCGTGCTTCTCCCCCCTTTCCTTTTTGAAAGGAAGTCAAGGAGTCACTATCTCTCAGCGCTAAGGCACTTCCCAGTTCTCTGTTTTCGTTACTGCTCGGGAAGCGAGTTTTCATGGTCGTGGAAAGATGAAATTGAAACCATTGGCTTCTTCTTCGTCCACTGCATTAATCAGAAGGTCTCGCCTCTTCATCTACCTCGTTATATTGGTGGTTTTTATCCTGTTCGTTTCCGTCCTTTATGGAGAGGACTTCAGATGCCTCCTCAGCCCGCGGCTGCTTGCCGACACTGCGGAGCTGCCCTTGCCAGCCTTGAGAACTGGTGAGTTAACTCATTCCGCGTCCAGTCTAATTCTATTTTCCCCCAATTAGTTCTTTATGCGGAAGAGAAGAAATTTGAACTATCGATTTGTGGTTGCGGTGTGCTTATCCTGGAATAGATCAGAAGATGGAAGATGACCGAGAAGAGGGGGACGAGGCGGCGGCACTGCCGTTTGCATTGGGGCTGACTGCGGAGAGAGGTTGCGACCTGTTCAACGGGAGATGGGAGAGGGATGAGCTGGCGCGGCCGCTCTACCAGGAGTCCGACTGTCCGTACATACAGCCGCAGCTGACGTGTCAGGAGCACGGCCGCCCCGATCGCGGCTACCAGTTTTGGCGGTGGCAGCCCCACGGCTGCTCCCTCCCTAGGTCCCAACTTCTCTCCCTGTCCTCTTCCCACAATCTATAATCCCTCAAAGAAAAAAATAGAAACTATAATTAGCTTCAGAAAATCATGTTTTTACAATTAAGCCTTAATTGTTATACATTTCATTTATCCTATTGACTTGGATCAAGGTATTGGAGGGTAATGTAGGGGGGCTTTGCCCTTTTATCGGTATATTATGGTGGGCCGGCCGGAGCCGTCCCCGGGAGTCCGATTTTAATGGTGATCATCGGGTGCTGATGGATCTCGCACGAATGTCTGGCGCCTGTGGGCTCCTTGATTTTTTTTTGTTCTAACGTGTCGGCTGCTTGATGAGTTGTCGTTAAGCCTGCCATTATAACGGGCTTTTGTTAATGGGTCCGACCCAATAGATTTTCCGTACGGTATCACAAAGTTTTTCTTTCACACCTCTCCGTTCTTTGTCCCATGTAATGCTAAATTCTTTTCTTTTTCAATAATATTGCCCCACAAGCCATATTTTTAAAAATATCTATACACATGGGAATGTTCTGCAAAAATAATTTGGCACTTTCTGCTGATGAGAGAAAATAAACGTGGGTTTCTTTATTGGGTTACCCAGCACATTGCCTGCTTGTTCAACCTCTCCCATTTAAAAGTTATTTTTCTTTTAGTTTTTCAAGTCTAATAATTTGTTGATGTGATATCCACACTTTGAGATCTAGGGATATTGATGTCCTCCACCTGAAACATACTAACTAATTCATCATATTGTATTTTTTACTGTTCAACTTTACTAGAATCTTGATCCCTCTCAAGGGGTGTTTATGTGCAACGACATGTTATTGGTAAAAACATGGACTTGCAGGTTTAATGCCACACAAATGCTGGAGTCACTTAGAGGGAAGAGGATGATGTATGTGGGAGACTCATTAAACAGGGGGCAATATGTTTCAATGGTCTGCCTTCTCCATTCGATCATTCCTGAAGGCTCCAAATCCATGGAGACCTTTGATTCACTCACAGTTTTCACTGCCAAGGTGTGTGACACTTTTAAGGGAAACCAATGAGCAGAAATAGTTGTTTTTTAACTTATTGTATTTGCTCTATATAGCCATTATTTCAGCATTTTTGCTCACAGTCTATTACATCTGGTGGTTGACGCTTGTAGGATTACAATGCCACTATTGAGTTCTATTGGGCACCATTCCTTCTTGAATCCAACTCAGACAATGCAGTCATCCATAGAGTATCCGATCGCATCATAAGGAAAGGTTCAATAAATAAGCATGGCAGACACTGGAAGGGAGTTGACATTGTGGTGTTCAACACGTACCTTTGGTGGGTTAGCGGAGATACAAATAAGATCTTGTAAGTTCTCTATATAATCAACAGCCCCAATCCAATATCGACAGTCTTCTGGTTTGGTTCCTACATTGTGGAAGATTGGAAACTGGTTTTGTTCCTACCTGAGAATGACAAATTTAAGCGCGCTAAGGATTTTCTTGGTCTCAATTCCTTTGACTGGGTGACATTAGTTATGGATGGGATCTACTTGTAGGAGAGGGTCATTCGAAGATAAGGAGAAAGACATAGTGGAGCTACCCACGGATGATGCATATAGGATGGCTATGAAGAGTCTTGTGCGATGGGTTGAGAAGAACATGGACCCGAAGAAGACTAGGGTATTCTTCACTAGCATGTCTCCAACTCATGGAAAGTACGTTCGCCCTAAATCTCTCTCTCTCTCTCTCTCTCTCTGGTTCTTTATATCTAGCAAGATCAGCATGAAAGCTAATGTCCATTCTAAGATAAGTGGCACATACCACCACCGTAGCCAGTACTTGAACATAAAACACAATCTCGTATGCTGATATTGGAAGTAACAGTGTTTGCATCATTGCAGTGGTGCAGACTGGGGCGATACATCCGGAGGTAACTGCTACAACCAGACAACCCCAATCGAGGACCCAGACTACTGGGGGTCGGGTGCTCGGAAGAGTATGTTGGCGATCCTTGGGGAAGTGTTCAGCAAGTCGAGGGTGCCGATCACGCTGCTCAACATCACCCAGCTTTCTAGCTACCGGAAGGACGCACACACAATGATCTACAAGAAGCAGTGGAGCCCTCTGACTCCCGAGCAGCTGGAGAACCCCGCTAGCTACGCGGACTGCGTCCACTGGTGCCTGCCCGGCCTCCAAGATACCTGGAACGAACTCATGTTCGCCAAGCTCTTCTATCCTTAAGCCACCATCAAAACTGCAAAAGCCACAACTGGTAACTAACGCAAATTAGTTGACAAGGGAATTCTTTGATCTGGTATGGGCCTGGGCCTAGGCTGATGCACTATTCCTTCCATTTATTAGTAGGCCCATGATTCTTGGGCTTGGGAAGGTGGGAGATATGATGGATGGACGAGGAGGTGAAAGGTGCAGATATATTTGTACATTAATTACGATTATTAGTAATTCCTTTCAATGAAAATTGATAGCATATTTGGATTTTCTTATTTATTATCTCGAGATATATATTATGTTAAAAACAAAGTAATTTTAGTGTAATATCTCATTTTCATTCTTCCATCGTATTTTATTTTTATTATTCTAATTAATTAGATATTTGGTTATTAATTATATCGTATATAAAGAATTCGCGGCCTATATATACTCTACCTACCCTCTTTCCACATATTCTTTCTTTCTCTATAAAGAAATATGTATAGTGCACCATATAATATATTATAAATTTGAAATATTTTTTTACTTACCCACTTTTTTCTTAGCTGTATTTATATACAAATCAATTATATTTTAATTATTTATTAAGTTATTTTATTTATCATAAAATTTAATAATTATTCTAAATTAAAATAGCATAATATATTCTTATTTTGATTTTTACTGCTGCTGTCGTATGACTCGGCGGCAGTTGGTCTTTTTTTAATTAATTACTCTTCCCATATCACAATCCACGTTTTCGTGCTAACAAAAAAACGGGGAGTTCTGCATTTGTCCCGTCAACACCATCGATAGTCCCACACCTAGAACACAACAAAAATAGTCTAAACTTAATCGACAAAGGAAATTTAGTAGTTCATTCAAAAGAAAATGCATCCGTTGTTGTCCTAATAATTAATAATTGAGGTAGTTTACTCGTTGCCACATATCAACAGATATCTTCTTGCTTTTATTTTCTACTTTAATTAATTGTATTACTCTTTAAATCATGCACAATCTTCCAATGAACAATTTTGTATTTTTTTATAATCGTTTAATTAATACATTCGACAAACTTTTATATAATATCTTATTCTTTAAACTCACTTTATAATATATCTAAGATAAAAGATAATAAAAAATAAATTTAGAATAATTTAGAACTTTTAAATTTTTAGAAAAATGGTCGAATCGGGTATTAACCAACCGGTTTTCAATTTTAGGTCACTAAACTCGGTCTGACCGGAGCCGTCAACGATCTAGCCAATCAACGGACCACTGTCAGGTCGGTGTCCAGTCAGCAGACACAATCAATCACGTAACACATGGCAATGCATGTCTAGTCAACCGCTCAGTAAACGTATAGAAGCGCTGAACAATTAGAGTATGACACATATCATTAGTAAACAGTAAAAGGAGGAAAATCACGTCAGCAACGACCGACCAATATGAGAGTAACATGTGTAATAGTCCGTCAGCAGCCACGTAGACACGAATAGGCAATAGGAGAGTAACACGTGTTGGTCAATGGGTCAAAGGCTAACTAGGCTATTGAGTAAGAAGTCGTGTCAGTAAAGCCATCTAATCACGAAGTGCCATATGGCACGTCCGCACGTGTGAAGCTCGCACGCGTGGAACAGTGTTGTCTTCAACTTGGCATTTGAGAGGAGAGAGAAGCGACAAGTGGGTCACCGAAAATCCGATGACCAATAAATGCCTCCGATTTCGGCCATAAATGTAACAATTGAGGTCGAGTGATTAGTGAATAGATAAGTCTATCAGATCCCAAGCTCCCTATATAAAAAGCTGCTCTCCATTCATTCTCCTCTTTTTTTTGCATAATTCCATTAATCCTCAAACGTATGGAGTAGAAAAAGTGCTTAGTTTTCTGGAGAAACTTAAACCAGAGCTCCGACTTGGGCACTTTTCTCCACCACAGAAAGTGAATTCAAATTCTTTAGAATCCTGAGAAAGTCAGCTACATGACCACAATCTCCATTCAGCTTGAGGATTGTCGGAGAAGCTCCGACGAGCTCGTACAGTAACATCGCTCCATGACGGTAGGCAACCTGAGCTATTTGAGCTCAAATTGAGCCATTCCCAGACCAATTCTAGCCAAATCGAACTCTACAGACCACCCCCAAGAAGTGCATCGACCTTCCCTGAGTTAAGTTGGTAAGTCCCCTCCGCTGCCCTTTGCTAGAAAATACTATTCACAATGCGTTTGTACTAAAAATTAAATTATGTAATTCACACTGCTCATGTTAACATTTGAGGCATAGTTTGATCTAGGAAGGATCATCAAGAAGAGAGCAATCTGTTGGAATCGAAAGCTCCGATCGTTAGCTCTTCACCAGTGAGTAATCGAATCGTTCTCTCTCTAGAACTATTTTCCGATAAAGTTTCGTTTGAACTCATTTATAGGCCAAATGAAGTGTTTCAAAGCTTGAAATGAGGTACCTTACTGGTGTAGGGGAGCACATTTGAGATTTTGGAAATTTGCTGGGACGAACATGTCACAACTATCGGGTGAGTGGAATTTTTTAACATCATACCTGGTTGGAGTGATGGACACCTTTTCTAAATTAAAAGCCATTGTAAGTGGAGGTTTTCGACATCATACCCGATTAGGGTGATAAATGCCCTCTTTAAACTTTAAAAACCGTTTTCCAAAAATGATCTCCCCTTACTATGTGAAGCTACTTAAACATTTTGGTAGGCTTTTCTAATGAGAGCTAGGATAGCTCAACAGGCCAGAAGCCTTGATTTTTGAACTTATAGAGCCTAAGGTCCAGTTTTTTTGAAAACTCGTGAAGTAGGCCCAAGGCTAGTAGGCACGGGTTGGAGCCCGTAGACAAATATGATTAAAGTGTCATGAAAACTTTCATAATCGACTAATTGTGTGAATTACCACGGTGCCAAATCTAGACCAACAAACTAGATGGGCTAGTAGCGGTCGAGCCAAGGCTAGGTCGACGGATCGGTTGGGCTAACAGCTATGGAGCCAAAGCCAATAGTCAGGGTTGTTCCGCCGTTGTCACCAAAGGTAATGGATCATAATCCTAAGACTGTTGTTTGTGCATGCCTTGTGATACGAGACCATCGAGATGCCCAGTTGGGGTAGTATTAGTTCTAAGGGCCGTTGGACGACCATGATGTGATAAGGGCAGTTTTGTCGTTCCAACGAGTCATGAAGCTCAGAGTAGCTTCCTGCGTATTGTGACTGAGGTGGGGTCAGGATGAGGTCTTGTCTCACATAGCAGACATTAAGTACATTCGGGTCTAAGGGTCGGACGGGTAACATCCACTCAGACTCTGGGTCGAAGTCAAGGACTTCTCTCAAGGTGGACGGTAAACATGCCCTGATCCATAAGTGGGTGCAGTCGGTGTACTGCATCAGCGAACATTTCTACTATTTATGATAAATGGCGTATGATTATTTGATAAACACATCTCGAGCAAGGGGATGTGTTAAAAAGAACTAAACTCACATACCAGTGAACTAAAATGATGATATGAAAGTTATTTTTAAAAACTCACCCCAACACCCTCTCACTTAATTGTAGAAACTCACCCCCTCCCTTTAAATCTTTTTCAGGAAAGGAGACAACCCTTAAATAAATCTTGAGGCCAAGCCTTTAAGTCAGGTTAAATTTTTTTTTAAGCTATTAAGTTGTCTATAATACTATTCCAGGGAACAAGGACATATGATACACTTGACTTCTTGCAGTCTTGGGAAGTGGTGACTCTTCCTAGACCAAAGGGAGTGGTAGGTTTCTCACATGGTTCTGACCAAACCGGGTCGGGGCATGATAGCTACTGTTGAGACCTTTATAGCTCAAGCCCTACTACACCTAAGATTCCAAACAAGGACTAATCTTGCATCAGGTAGTGGGACAAAAAAAGGGAGATTAGAAGCTCACTCAACCTAAACCAAGGATTATACCTAAGAGTCTACAACATGATGCAAGAAAAGGCGTAGCCGACCCGAGTATTGTAGAAAGAACTTCTCAATAAAAGCTAAATAATGATGTTAACACCTTTTCTTTTAGTGTAGTAAGTTGATAAAACACTCTTATATGGTAAGGTGAGAACATTTGCTCAAGTGTCATCTTGTACATCAAAATGAATAGTTGTGTATTAATTTTTGGAACAACAAATTAAATAAATGTGTTTCTGTAACATACTACACAAGAGGGAGGATGTAGTAAGATATTTAGGGTAATGAGCAGGAGGCTCAAATCACGAATGTTGGACTAAAAATGCAACAAGACATGCATGTACCATAGATGACCAAGTCATGGTAAGAATGTATATGCCAAGGGGTGTACTAGCGAGAAGTGTAAAATGTCCCATAAATCTCAAAGGAACTAGATTTGACTAGGGTAACTAACATGGATTGAAATCTAAAGTATTAGAAGGAATGTAAGGAGTCATTCTAGATGTCGGGCTACTACTAGGGAAAATCACACATAGAGTCCTATAAATAAGTAAGGCTAATGAGTTTTTTTTATTAATCCTCGGAAAGAGTAAGAAGGGCAGATGCCTCTAGTGACACGATCCAAATGGAAATGCTATAATTACTTGGCAAGTTAAGGTACAAGAGTCAAAATTATGAGAAAAGGAGATGGAACCCCACGTGGATATATGGGGCAAGATGGAGAGAAGTGTTACAAGTAGACCTCAAGATTGTTAAAATTTTGCCTTTATGGGAAATGGGTAGATGAACATACCAGTGAAACAATGCCTAAGTGAGACTTCATGACATATAAGATTGGAGAATTAAAGAAAATTGGAAGAGAATCTCCTTTGGTAATAAGTAACTTAACATCGTACCCATGATATTACGAGAAATGTATTTTAGTATTATAAAAAATTGGGACAATGAGATAAAGACCAAAAAAGGGTTTGAATTTCTAAGCTGCTATGGGACTGTTATATCAAAGGAAGACGAGATCAAGAATCTCTAACTTGAGACAGGTTATAGATATTTATAACCCATAAGGTGGATTAGACTCTCAGGAAGAGTAAAGGACACCCAAATTTGAAGTGCAAGAAATGAAAGGAATTAAATTAGTAAGAGGAAAGGTCTTGGGAAAGACCACTGTCACTCGGTTACTAGTGTTGGGTGATGTCAATCCAAGGAAAAAAGGGACGCATTAAAAGAGTAAGTAGCTAAGTGTTGGTGGGACGGTATAATCATACTGTCACACCCCGACTCGGTTTGGTCGGATCCCCGTGATCAACCCACCACTCTCTCGGTTTATTAAAGGATTTCCCCTTATTGTAAACCGTAAAGAGTAAGGCATCCTTTAACCTGTACCTTTTCCTGGAATAGCATAATAAAAACTGCATGAAATTTAAAACTTTACATACCTGTCTTACAAGCATCTTAGTTGACGGTCTTTAAGAGGAGGCTTTCTGGGATTTCCTGGAAGGGATATAAGGGAGAGGGTGAGTACGATTACTCAGTGAATGGGTTTTTAAAAGCTTTTGACTTTTAAGAAAAATATTTATATGGAGTGTGCCAGACTCCTTTGTTTTAAAAAAATCCCTTCATTTAAAAATTTGAGTTTTTCCACCGTTTCTTATTTACCACGGTGTGTTATCACCCAACACATATCCTTCATCATGAAGGTTACACACATTTGCAAGTTAGTATAACTACTGAACCCGCTAGTGGCTTTGGAGCGACTTTTCCTACCACCCAGATAGAAGTACGACCACTTCTACCCTAGGAATGAGTAGATGTACGTGACATCCAACCCACAATCCCGAAATCACTTCTTCGTGTTTGTATGAGGATAGAGACCTCATCCTGTCCCCACCCTAGTCTCAAGCGCTTGGTGCTACTCTAGATTTGGCACAGACACCTGGAACGACGAACTGTCCTTATAGCCACAAGGTCGTCCAGTGCCCTTAGGACGCATCACTACCCCTAATGGACGTCTTGATGATCCCGTACTCACAGTGCATGCACAAACAATGTTTTCTCATATTGCCATGTAATCTGTGGTGCCACTGGTCCAACGGCCCCGATTCCCAACTCAACCCGCAGTTGTTTGTCTTGACTGGTCCGTCAACCTATCATGTCGCACTGCCGCTAGTTGACTGAGCATGTTGGTTCTATCTTGGTACCATGGCCAAATAATTCACTTATTAAGTTTTATGGCACATATATCATGTTCGTTTACGAGCTCTTGCTCGTGCCAACTGGCCTTGGGCCTACTGTATGAGATTTTCAAAATCGGGCATTTAGCCCCAAGTTCCAAAATCGAGGCCCCCGACCTATCAGAGCTATTCGAGCTCCCGTCGAGAAGGTCTTGCAAATTGTTTAAGCATTGTCACACAGTTAGGGGAGAGCACTTCCTACAAAACATATGTTTTCTCTATCCATTATACCGCCCGGTATAAGAACACCTCCATTCATAACCGATGAACGGGTTTTCAACTTCCTTCGAGGAAGTCTCATCATACCAACCAGGTATGATCTACTTACAACCGGTAAGTAGTTTTTTCCGCATGATTTTCACATCACTTTCTCTAAGCAGTGATGTTTAAAATACCACTAAATAGTGGGTTTTCATACCGAGGTACTTATCATTCCCAACCGGGTATGATATAAAATTTCCACTTACAACCGGTAAGTGGTTTTAAAATTTTAAGTTGTGCTCATCATCCCAACCGGGTATGATGTTAGTAAACCCACTCACAACCGATAAGTAGTTTTTAACTTTAAGTTGTGCTCATCATCCCAACTGGGTATGATGTTAGTAAACCCACTCACAATCGGTAAGTGATTTTTAAATTATAAGGTGTGCTAATCATCCCAATCGGGTATGATGTTAGTAAACCCACTCACCCGTTCATGCCGTGAATTCCACTAGACCGGTTCTTTGTATTCACACAAACTTGTCCTTACTGGCGTTCCTGGTACTTCGTGTTCCTACATGATATGAACATCTCGGTTCATTATCCTTCGGCCTAATCGCCTTCATTCATTCCAAATGAATGAGAAAGTCAAACTTTTATTTATTTGTAATTAGGTCCCTAAAGTTATTTCTTTTTAACTTTAAGTCCCTAATGCCGGTTTTTCCTCAGATTGAGTCCCGAAACTTCTAAAATTTATCATAGGACCTCAATTTATTCCATTTCACTAAAAGGGGATTAATTTCTCAAACTTCCAATTTGGTCCTCCAATTTTTCCAAAATTACCATTTTGTCCTTCCTTTACAAAAATGGTAAGTTTTGCCCCAAAAATTTCAAAATTTCTCAATTGGTCCTCCAACATTATTTTCATGCCCAATTGGCCCTCAATCTCATAAAATTTCATTTTGGTCCTTCAAATTTCAAAAATCCCCAATTTTCCCCCAATTTCAACTTTTCAACACTACCGAATTTGATTTCATCAAATTGACCGATCAAACACCTCTAATTGTTGAAGTTAGAGTTGAAATTGAGTTCCTACATATTCATACAATTCTAAGAAACTTTGAAATCGCACATTTTAACACCGAAATGAGCTCAAATGAAGTTTCGTCGAAAAACAAATTATAGAGAGAGAAAGCTTCGATTTCTCATCGGTGAGGGCATGGCGGTCCGAGCTTTTGATATGGACAGATAGCTCTCATCTTGAGGATCATCTTAGAATCAAGAATCGCATCAATTGATGCCGAATTGAGTTAGAATTTCATCATTGAAATTCTGCCGGTTCTCTCTCTAGCACTGGCCGAAAATTGTAGAGGGGAGCCGAATTGGCTTACCTTTCAGTCCTAATTTGGCGGTGGGAGGGCTGTGGAAGTGTTGGGAGGGCTTGGTTTGGTCTGAGAAGGGCTCGAAATGACCGATTTCAGATTCGCTAAAATAGGGCAGCTTCGGTCCGTCGGAGCTGCTTCACTGTTCCATCATGCCGGCGCTTCTTCAGCGATTCTCGGATTGACTGGAGTTTGCTATTAGATAGTTGTCTTCTCATCGGTTCTAAAGAACTCGACCTCTCCTTCCAAGGTTAAGAAAAATATTCAAGTCAAAACTCTGGTTCGAGCTTCACTAGGAAATGGAGCAGTAGAGAGAGAGGTGTTCAGATGTGAGGAGAATGAATGGGGATGACCTCTGTATATAGGTGTAAAAATCGTGTATTAATATTGCTATAAATTATTGGTATTAATTCCAATAATTTAATTTAGGTATTAAATTATTGGTATTAATTATAATAATTAAATATATATTAATTTATGACCATTTATTATAAGGTACGTTCGCATAAAAAGTTTAAGGTCACCCATCCTCACACTACTCTCGGGTAAGCACGCTTAACTTCATAGTTTTTATGGATTCTCGTTCACCTAAACCAATTTGATTATTCTCTTCTAATTTGTTTTAAGTTTCTTTTTGAAGGTTTAATGAACTCTTTAGATCACCCGAGAGTTGTAAATTCCTAAATTGCCCGTTCAGAAATGATCGGGTTTGTGAACTGGTTCTGAATCCTCACTTGGTTTGACTGGTTCTTTTCCTGGTTTTCCTTAGCTCAAAAGGGCGGGTTTTACACATACAACCCGATCGGGCTAGGAAGAGTTATATCATTAAGCATGAGATCTCAAACAGACATTTGAGGAACAAGTATTGAGATATACATATGTGACAATGGGACTAGAAAGGTTTGGTAGGAAAATAGAGCATGGGACCTCAAAAGTTGGGGAAAGAACCCAAAGTTTCCCAAAATAAAGTTAGCACCCCATGACCAGGAACTACAAGTCCATAATAGAAATATACACCTAAGACTCTCAGGATCAGGCAAACCAACCTAAGATAATTAAGGTCATGGAGAATCATCGAAGAGCAAGTCGTGGGATAAGGTATACCCTAAAGGGCACACATGTATTAGCCACATGTTGTGAACCAAAAGGGGGCACATGACAAAGATCGGGCACGCCTGAAATTTGGATTTCGAAGCCATGATAGAATAGTAGTGTCCAAAGGACCATATGTCACTATCCATGACCTTGAGGCAGGTTATGGGTCATTATGATCCATGATTTCGATTAGGCCCTAAGGAAAATTTTGATTCCTATAATCCAAGAGGATTGGCATGAACCCCTAATGATAATGACTCAAGGAGAAGTCTTATAGGAAATGGACTGACATCCCCAATGGACGTGTGGGGAAAAGGGATTTCTCCGAGACTAAGAAAAATAACGAGGCTAAGCCAAATAAGAAAATTAGGCCATAAGGATATCAACTTCATAATGTAAGATAATGACAATATGAATAAACATTGGAAGGATTGTCCAGAAGAAAGGATGAGAGGTAGTAAAAACTTGAGTTGATTTGGAGATGAGACTCCTCTCCCATAGTGCATAACAGTTTTGGGGACAAAACACCTAAAAAGGAGTGGTGAAGTTATAATACTGGAAATTTTAGATCTAGGGTTAATCCCAATTAGACCGGAAACTACTATTGAATCAGGAAAGGATACCCCAAAATAAAGGGTTGGAAGTAAAACAAGTTGGAAACTAGTTCAAACCATAAAACTTGAAAAATGGGTAAGTCCACTAGATTACCCTCAAAAGACATCTATGGACAATGAATCAAGGGGCGGGAAATGCTCGAGTGAAAACCGACCTAAATTGAAATCGAAACGATTTAAGAGAAAAGGCCCCTCATTTTTAAGAAGATCTAAATAACTTATGAAAGGGAAGATCTTGAGCCCAATAAAGAGAGAATGGGAAGAAGGATTTTTAGAAAAAATGGATTGGCCCAAGAACCGGTCGAATTGAAGGTGAACCGGCCATAGGATGGACGAAAAACACCCCCTCCCGATTTTTAGAGGGGGCACACCAAATCAGAATTGAGAAATTATTGAGTTCATTAGGCATTTTTATTGGGCCAAGAATCGGATGAAAAAGAGTTGAAACCTGCCATGAAATGACTGAATCGACCATGAAATTTTCCGGAAACTGGTTCACTATAGTGCGAACTGGTCAGTGTGCCATGCCGTGTGCACACTTGCACCACACGAGTAGGGTGCGCGATGCATAGACGCGCGCACATGTCATCTTCCCTATTCGACATCCGACCTCACTAAAGGCTCCAAAACATGAATTTCACCAACTAATTTTCAAAACCCACTACTTGGGGGAATTAATTCATTAAGAGAGTCACATCCTATAGAATAATGAAAGGAAACTATGGCTAGGTAGCCACACAAGTCAAGAATCCAACCATATGAACTTGGATATTCCCCAATCAATTTTGGATCAGAATTCTCTCTGAAATCTGAAGAGTGACGTTTTTTGGTGAGCTTACTTGCAAAGAGCACTATGCCTCCGTTTGACCACCAAACTTGGTGTTCTTGGTGTACCTAGAAAGCTACGAGAGTCAGCTTTCTATCGCCACTCTCTCGACCATCAATGTTCCCTCTACCATCGTCAGCGAATCACATAGTACTAGATCCACACAAACCAGAAATAGAGCATTTTCTTCGGGAGCCAATTTTGATGGCCTTGATGACCAACAAAGGCTAGGAAAAATTCAAGGGACTCCATGAGGCCCCAGCTTTCGAATGCCACTAGTCTTATACGATTTGGGTAAGTGTAGAGGTCGAACTAACTCTATAAATTTCAATTTGGCCTCTATGATAAAAATTTTAGTAAAATGGCATTTTTTTGGTGGCTTAGATTTCTATTGGGGGTGATCCAAATGACCACAGACTCCTCTGGTGATCCAGTATTGATGAACAAGGCATTGTGTCCGATGAGTTCCCGACCTTGACCTGATTTTAGTTTGATAAGTTGTTAGTTAGAAAACAATCATGATTGTCACTATTCCAACGAAGTCCGTCTAGATGGAGATCACGATGGCCTAGGGGAAGACCAGAGAGACCTCATACTTGAGTTTGAGAATTTTTGGAGCTCATTTGTTATGAAGAAATGGTCTATAACTAAAATAAAAATATGGATAAGTTAGAGGACCCTAGTGAGAATAAGTTTTCTTGGGGTTCTTTTTAAGGGGTTTGAATGAAATTTGAGAACACTTTGAGGGGATTGGTTAAATTTGAAAGGCATGTTTAGAAGGTAAAAGAACCTAAATGTAACAAAAGGAAAATTTAGGGATTAAAATGTAAATAAGGGGATTTGTGCACCCAAAATGGAGTTTTGGGAAGTTTAAGGACTTAAACGAGACCAAAGAATCTCTAGAAACTTATATGGAAGATTTAGAAAATCTAAGGTCCAAAAAAGATAAGTGTTAAAGAATAAGGGAAAATAGTAATTTCACCCAACTTGGGGGCTATTTTATAAATAATGGCAAATGTGACTTAGGGATGTCCTAAGGTGTTTTGAGGACTGGAGTAGAACTTAAGGAAACTTGAGGACAAGTAAAAGATTTGGAAAAGTCCGGAGTCCAAAAAGGAAGTATTTTAAGTTATGATGGACAAAATGATAATTTTGCTCATCTTATGGACCATAGTACACTTTTGGAAAAAAAATCAAGTACTTGAGTGGTAGATTATGGATATTTAGACACCTAGACAAGTATAATCTCGAAAGATTATGACCCTAAAATATATATTAACTAACTTTAGAGGAAGGTTAGTTAAATGACGGTTATTCGATAAGTGAGTTGAGTAAATTGAGCCTAAGTGGAAAAATCGTAATTTCTTAGGAAATTTACTGTGTAACATTTGTAGGATTAACTGAGGTACTTGAACTAATCTCTATACACTATTATGACTCTTGTAGATAGGATACAAGATCACTTAAATTGGGATCTCAAGAGCATAATAAAAGGAAACATATCGTAATGAACAAGTTTTGGTGAAAATAATGAATGAGAGTAATGATGGCGAGTATGATTGGACTAATGGAAAGTACCTTACGATTTTGATTTCTTACTCTAAAATACATATGATGCATGATTTTCAAAACTCATATAAGAAGTGAAAAATGACATTGATGCATACTTACTAAAAAATACTGTGTTCAGAATTAAGAAACGAGTTAAGAGTCGTATAGACCGAAATAAATAAATCATAGTCGCATATTAGGACTACGTGAGTTAGGGTGTTGTTCCTGGAATATTACTACTGAATTGATATATACTTGTTGTTTATGAATATAGGCATCTTTAGAACACCTATCGAGGTAGTAACGACGCCTAGTGTAAGACTGGAAGTTGTGTTAAGGAGAGTGTAAGTTGTGCTTACATATTGCCTCGGGTTCCACTTATACCCATATGCGTGGTAACATGGGGACAATCATGGTATATGTATAATTGAGTGCATTATCCGTGGGGACAACCAAAATATAAGTATAGTCAAGTACACATTCTCAACATCCACATAAATCATGTGTGTGGTTTGGAATATGGTGAGATTATGTCAATTCTATTTGGAAACTTGATAAATGATTTATGATTTGTTGGGATAAACTGTGAAACCCTAAGGTCGAGTGATAAGGATAGGGGAAACTAAAAGTTACATAATTATAAAAATCATTAAATAACTGTCATTTTATAGATTTTTTTTGTGAAGTATTAAATTGTAAGTTATGTAGTAGTCCGACGTTAGTACCCCATTTACTGAGTTGTGAGCTCACTCCCCCAACTAATTACACGTGAATGTGAATGTTTCATGAGTCTGGACATTACCTATATAACAAGTACAACTTGAGATAGATCTCCAAGCCTGCATACAAAGATTTTAATTCCTTCTTATGTGGGTAAGCTGCTTTGGGTACAATATACTTTTAAAAAAAATCAAATTTTCATTGAAAAACTGAGTTAGCCTTTTTGGATTATGAGCTTTTGTCCCTATGGGTTTAATTTGTTGAAAGTACCAATAATTGTAATATTAAGTGGATTGGTGAGTTATATAAGACTGTTGATTGGAAATCGAGTTGGGGTGTGAAAATTGGTGCGCTCTCCGTTGAGTATTTCCAATAAACTATAATTTAGCTTATTTTCATTAAATTTTAGAAAACAACCAAATTCGAAAAAATTTGGTCAAAACCTCGACTTTCCCCACAAGGCTTTAGAAGAGAAATAAAAGTATTTGGAGGTGCAATTGTAAAATTTGAAGTTGGTTACAAAGTTCAAATATTAAAATATAATTTTTAAAAAATTTTGGTACAGGAAAAAAATTTGGGAAATAGTTTTAAAAGGGAAATGGGTAAAAGGTGGTTTTCAATGAAAGTTTATAAACCGAATTTGTAAAATGATTATGTTATGAAAATAAATAGTAAAAAGGTAATTTTTGGCAAAAAAAAATGAGTAAAATGACCAATTTATACCATTAGTAGTATAATGGTTAATTTTGATAAATTATTAGTGAAAATAATAATTTTAGAAAATTAAATAGAATAAAAATAAAAATTTTGTAAAAAAATAATAAAATGATAATTTTTGTAAATTTAATTACTATATAGTTTTTAGAAAAAAAAATGACCTAACACTAATTTGGATAATTTTGAGAAAATATTAGTGAAAATGGGTTGATTAAATACAAATACTAAAAATATAATTTTGGCAAATTATTGTACGGAATAAAATTGTGATCTAATACTATAAACTATAAAAAATAGAAGAAATAGGTTAAAAAAAATTGGAGTTGTATTGATTTTCAATATATTTGTATCAAATTTATAGTACATGAATAGATTGTCCTTTGATGGGTGTAGGTTTGCTGGTGACTTTCTTAAGCTTACATGAATACGTTGTCCTTTCACGTGTATAGGTTTGGTTCCCAAGGGCTGCTCAAGTGGTCGAGAGAGATAATCTGTTATTACCAAGTTGTCTCTCGAAGTCACGAGAGAATTCAGTATATGCCTCAAAATCAGAGATGACCCACTGTAAGAAGGATAACGGGGCCTCCACGACCCACATTCTCGGTGTCTCCAAGAAAGCCCATAGACTAAAGAGTATGAACATGTATTTTTTTTCTTGGATGCAGGGCAGGGAGGGCCTTTAGCTAATATGAACCCAAGAAACCAAAATGACGACTCCGAATGATTTTATTGTTCTTTGATTACTACACTACTAGAACTGTGTCAAATGAGCTGCATCAGATATGCCCCTGAACATGGCTTCGCGAGAGAAATCACTAGATACCACTTAAGAACCAATTGACTAAACTGATATATGATCAGTACCTTATTATATAAGCAAAGCTCTCTCTAATAAAATCGAACATATGCAACACAACAGAATTGAGTTCTGATTGTCGAAAATGCATCAAGAGAATCTCGCAAACCTCAGCATAAAAAGGTCGGATCTTTAACATCAGAACCTACTACCAAAAAGTCCTCCAACAGTAGAAAAAGGGTTCAAGGAATCTTCTTTGGGTTATCAGAGAAAACATGTAAAAAAGGATGCATTCCCCGACAGCTCATGGTCTCCATGTACAAACACCCACAACTCTCTCACCCTACCTGAACATCCGCTGAGAATTGAGGGTAATTCTCTAAGGCCTGCAGCAACTGGTCTACATCGAACAGCTCATCCACCGAGTAGTCATTCAGCCAATCGACATCCCCCCCGTTTTGGTGAATATTCTGCTGATGATCTGCATGATCATGTTGTTCATTCTTCTCTTCCACCTTAATGGCTGATATGTCCAAGCAGGTCCCTTTTTTCGATGAAGTCAACTGGTTCAAAGTGTCTACAGAGGAAGCTGTAGTGGTGGTGGCTGAGGAGTCATCCAGCGAGCTTGCAGTGTTGGCAGGGCCGCTAGGAAAGTTCAGCCTCGCAAAAGGACCATACATGGCCCGGGCAGCCTCATCATAAGCACGGGCAGCCTCGGCCGCTGTCGGGAACGTCCCTAGCCACAGCCGACTCCCCCTGTGAGGCTCCCGAATCTCAGTCACCCATTTCCCCCATGTCCTTTGCCTTACACCTCTGTACCGGCAGGTCGAGTTCTCAGGGCCACCCTTGCCCTTCATACAGCCCTTCTTCGAGCCCTTTGCAGGAACCCTCCGGCCGGACTTGATCGCATCTTTCTGAGAGTCGAGCTGCTCGTTATAGTGCTTCCACTTTGCAATCCTCTCGGCTACGGACTCGTCATGTAGGGTTCGAGATCTTCTCTTCCTCGTGGAGTCCAATTGCTGAGAAAACATTTTGATCCCTCTGTAAATGATATAAGGTGAAGCATTACTACAGCGACTCTATAGTTTCGATTGAATGCTTGAAGCGCAAGCGATGGCAAAAAAAGATTGCCAGTGTAACCAACCGAAAATGTTTATCCATCTTTCTATTACGGAAACCATAGAAGCGACACTTTCACAAATTACTTGCAAATCAAGTTAAAAAAAGAAAAGCAACTCAAGTTCACTGATAGAAATCCTATTACAGAAACCCTAGAAAGCAATGTTCTCAGTGGGACAGGAAAGAAAGACGAAACCAGAGAATACTCCTAAATAAACCAAAAGGTGACTTACCGGATCTTTCAAGAACAATTTTAGATCAATCAGACAGATCATGGAGAATCAAATACAAGCAGAAATGCGAAATAGAGAAGGGAGATTACGAACCTTCCGAGTATCTCGGGCCACTTGCGAGAGGATCCTCCCAATAGAAATCCTTTCCTTCACCAAAGGCACCTCTTTTGAGGCTTCTATTCTGTGACCCCCTCTACAGGGTTCTTGAGAGTCCTAGGCAGTATGCACAAATCAGTGAATGTCTGCGGGGTTTCGTGTGAAGAAAGAAGAGACTTCTTGAAAATCTATGGACTCAAAACTTAACAGGTAAGAGATGCACCCCATATTTATAGCCTTCTCTAGATATTTCTGATGCTTATGGGTCCAGATAAATGAATTTGATATTTAAAAATCAAGGAAATAAAATAGTCCGTGTAAGAGTGAGTGCCGTGAGATATATTTGATCACGTGGCAGTCTCTGGGCGGCTAGTGGCATTTCTACCAGCTCATGTTCTTACACGTGTCGCTGGAAGGATCCAGAAACAGGGGATGGTGCCCGTTGTGGCTGGGCGATTTCCAGGTACATTCTTTGACATATTTACCCCTATAGTTCATGTTAACCACGGTTTTGCCCTTGCCAGTTGCTCTGAGCTGTTCCCCGGTGTCCGAGAGGCAGATAGATAGCTTTGGCAAGGACAGCTATGCAGGAAAATATCTGAGACTACGCTACACTAGAAGACTCCAAAGTTGATCTTTGAAGAAAATGACGAAGGATGACAATTGCATTGGTGATCACTTTTGTTCACTCCGGAAGTCATTAACTCGGTGTAGAATGTTACTTGTTTCCATCATCGCATTTTCTCGAAATTTATTGATCATACTCTATATTTATTGAATCTTTAAAATTTATAATATACATTAGTATTGAGTAAATTTTATAAAAATAAAATAGACTATAAAAAATAAATTTTATTACTTTAAATAGAATAAGTATAATATATATTATGTCCTTTCTCAAATTTAGAGTTATAATTAGTTAAAAAATCTGTAATATACATTACGTACTATAATTTTGAATACTTTCTTCATCATCAAAACTTAAATAATTCAGATTAAGGACAATTGGACAGTAAACTGTGTTTAAATTATGAATTTAATCTGATATGAAAATAAAAATCCAAAACCGTGAATAAAATCTTATAACGAACATAAAATTTGAAATTAATAATAAAATTTCAAATTAAATATAAAAACTTAAATCGATAATAGAACCCAAAATTGAAAGGATTTGAAAATTTGAATCAGATAATAAGTGAATGTTGGAAATTAAAAAAATAACTCGATACTGTTAATAGAGATTCAATCGGATTAGTAATTAAATTTTCCTACAAAAATCGAGATTTTTAGACAAAAAACCAATTTTAGCCATAATAATGATAAGATTTCGGATTAAATTACTGAGTGTACCCCAAAAGTGCAAAATTCTAATTTAATTTGTAAAAATAAAGAGAAAAAAGAAGATAAATTAGGTTAGTTGAATCGAGTGGGGTCGACCCGACTCACGGATGAGTTTCCCAAAATGCTCGACAAGAATTACGATTGTAAATTATCACAAATATCTCTATAATTCATTTAATTTTAAATAAAATTATATGCTACAAATTACAAAGATCACCTAACAATTGTGTTACTGGTCACTATATGGAGTTAATTGCATTAATTTCTCCTAAATATATCGAATTTTATATCAAAAGTGAGAAATCCCGACATTAGAACCCCATCACGATTGAATGAACAATTCTCTTTCATCCGATCACCAAATAGAGTGATTTTAGTGTCAAAAAATCTGCATATGTACTCCTATTAAGTTATATGGTTGGGTCTCAACTTGTCAGTGCCCAAAAAATACCGCACGAGTGCTATTTTTGTAAGATCGGAAAATCCCAACTTAATAACTAGGCTAAGTTGAATCGAACAATGGGATCGAACCAGGAGGCAGAACATGAACCGAGAGGTGAAATCAAACCAAAATGAGGAAAGGGATTGATGGAGAGGCCAATAGGGGTAAAAAGTGGCATGAGAGACCCTTAATGGTGTCTTGGAACATGAGGTAAAGCATTGAGAGAAAATTGGGAGAGAAGTGGTTTGGACCGAGTTCGGGCTAAGTGTAGTCACAAAACCCTCCGAATTTTTAAGGGTACAAAACAAATCCAAAATGAGTGGTTCTTGAGTTCATTTAATAGAAATTTGAATATAAATTTTTTAGATATTTTTATTTTCTCAAGAACCGGTCGGGAAAAGAGTGAATCGGGCAAAAAAACACCGAACCGGTTGAAAATTTTACTAGAAACCGGTTTGCTATAGTGTAAATTGGTTGACATATGATATCGGACGCATGAGCACATGTGTCGTATTACTTGCCTGAAAATTCACTTGGATTCCCTTGTTTTTACCCGGTGAGTTAACTAGGCAACCTGAATCCATCACTTGGTAAAAGGCTATGGATAGATAGTCACGTAAGTGTAGAACACGTTCATATAAAGTTTGGGTGTTCCCCCATCGAAAATTGCTTTGAAAATGCTCTGAAAGTGAGATTGCTCCCAACTCCGGTGACCCGATTATCAGAGAGCCTAGCTCCTTTATCCGACCACCTCCAATGATCGACTTGGTTACCTTGGAAAGCTAACAACCTCAACTTTCCATCACCACCTCTCTCGACCCTCAACTCCACCTCTACACTTTTCAGTGAGATCGCACATACGAAATCTCTAGCAACAAAAAATAGAGCAGTTTTTTTGAGGGCATATTCTGATAGCCACGACAGTCTTGGTGAGCTGATAAAAATTTGGTTACTCTCTTGTACCACCAGCTTTCCGTAGCCTTCGACCTTGGTCGATTTTAGGGAGAAATAAATCATCAAAATCTTAGCTTGCGGGCTAAGTGGTCAAACTGACTAAAATGCAAATTCAAATTGCAAGATAAATGAAGGTGATTCAAGCGGTCGTAGACTCCTAGAGAAGTCAACTTTTGAACTGCACTAGGCTCCACAACCGACATGCCACCTCTAGTGAGTCCCCGACTTTGACCTAACATTTACTCGTCTGCATGCATGTTCCTGATCAAGCCTAATAAGAGCAACTCTTATTGACCCTAACCAAACTAATTTTATGATGACCTAGAGGGAGGCAAGGGGGACATCTACACTTAGTTTGGAAATATTTAGAAATATTTTAGTTTTGGGTGAACGGTCGGGGGCTAAAATGCATAGATTTGAAAGTTAGGGAACCTAAATGCAAATAAGCTTTATGTGGGGTCTTACTAAGGGGAAAAATAAAGTTTTGGGATTTATTGGAAAGTTTAGTGAAGGTTGGAGACTGAATTTTCCTATTGTGGAAGGTTTAGGGACCTATTTATAATAAAGATAAAGTTAAGGACTAAAGTGCAAAAATGAGTGTTTGCATGGCCAAAATGCAACTTTTGTACAGTACTAGTACCTAAACGTAATTTGAGAATGTTTTGGGACCTGTAAGAGAAATTTGGGGGTCAAATGGATATTGAAACCTAAGTTCTCAAGAATAGGGGTAAAATGGTAATTTTGCTGAAAATTAGGGGCCTTTCAACAATTTATAAGAAATAAATATTGAAATTGTTCCAATGCCTATTTGGGACAAAAATAGGACTCAAGGGGACTTGAGAGACCAAAATGAAAGACTTGTAAAAGTCTAAGGTCCAAAAAAAGGTAGTAAAGTATATGTGCAAAATGGTAATTTTACCCAAGTTAAAAACCAAATGGTAATTTGGTGAAAATGAAACCACTAGGTGGTCGGTAAATAAAATGAGGATACTTAAATTAGTGCTAAGGGAAAAGAGTATAAGATTAAGCCTGAGAAAAATTAACCTTAGGGAAGGTTAGATCGAGGGTCGGGTTACCGATTAACGAGTCAAGTTATTGGGACCAAAAAGGGCTAAACCGTAGAAAGAATACGGTAGGTTGGTATGTTAATGGTCAGAAGTGAAGCCGACTTTATGATTGCTTATCCTTGCAAAGAACGCAAGAAACACACTAGCGAAATTGAGAACGGATTCCAGGAATCTTGCGAAATGAACAAGTTTCGAGAAAACAGGTGAGTGGGTGTAGATGGCGAGTTCGATTGTACTAACTGGTGCATAAATAAGTATGTTGTTAATTATGCACCATGAGTAGAAAGCTGTACTTATAACTCATATACGAAGTGTAAAATGATTAAGTTCATGCCTGTAAAACCCATTTTTTCAAAATAAGAAAGCTGAAATAGAGAATTCGAAAATTTCAAAAGAAAACCAAGGTTCAAAATAAACCGGAATTGGAAAATTGGTGTTGAAAAATCAAAATGGGCATTTGATTAATCCCAAGTGATCAATTAAGATCCAAAAATCAAGGAAAAGGATTTTATTACAAATTAGAAGTGAGAACTAGACTGGTTTAAGGTAAACCAGAACTGAACCAGGTTGAACGGGGAAGAACTGATTCAAAATTTTATTTTTAGAGGTGATTTAAATATGTCAATTTGGGAAATTGAAGTCTTCCACTATGTAGAAAATGAATTTATAAATTTTTAATTTTGGTAAAACTGGTCAAATCGGGCCTAAGCTGACATATTTTTTATTTTGGGTCATCAAACCCAGTCCAATTGAACCGGTCAAAGCTTCGGTCGAGTCAACAGATCGTCTGCCAGGTCAGCGCCCCATCCGCATGCGTCACGTGCTAAAACACACCTCATTAGCCGCTAGTTCAATGTTTGAAAGTGCCGGCCAATCAGAGCATTACACGAGTCCCTAGTTAATGGCCAGGCAAAGAAAAATTCACATCAACAAAAATTGACCAATGGGAGCATAACAGGTGTACTCAGTAAAAAAATCCCATTAGTAGGGCTGACCAATGAGAGGCCGACACGTGGAAAATGTGTCAGGTCAACGACCAATTAGGATGTTTGAGAAAGGTCGACCAATAAAGAGTTGATGCGTGGCAAGGCCACGGATGGCCACATCCAATTAGAAGAGGTCACGTGGCAATGGCACAGTGCTTTAGGTGGGAAGCTAATGAATTTAAATTAGCTAATTAAGGGACGCCACATGGCATGGACATCAAACAAATAGATTCGATCAACTGCCACATAGGACCGAGCAATAAATGGGAGGTCACCATATGTCCACTCAACAGGTCAATGAATGACTCAGATGCTGAGTAGAACATCGCATCAACAACACCAGCTAATCATAGTGCACTGTGTAGCAGTCCACATGTATGAAGCTCACATGCGTGCACATAGTAGTGTCTTCAAGTTCTAATTAATCGGGAAGAAGAAGGGCCGAACAACTGCCTTAACTCTAATGACCATTAAATCTCTCTGACATGGCCTTAAATCAGAGAGTTAATGGATGACCAATGGATGAATGGATAGACATGTGAGTCCCTGAGCTTCCTATTTAAAGAGCTCCCCTCCATTCATACTCTTCACCACTCGAAAGCTCCAAGAAGATGAACTGCTCCATTTTCCGACCACCTACAAACCAAAGCTTCGACTTGGGCACTTTTCTTTATCTCATAAGGTGAATTTGGATTCTCTAGATTCCTACATAGGTCCTCTACACGACTGCACACTCCATTTGCCTTGAGAATCTCTGGAGAAGCGCCGACAACCTTGTACAGTATCATTACTCATTCGACCGTTTACAACCAGAGAAACCTGAGCCCAATTTGAGATATCATCGAGCCACCCATGACCAAACCAAGCCATCTGGACCTTTACTAGTGGAGTCCACACCTTCCCTGCACCGTCATGGTAAGTCCCCACTGTCGCCCTTTACATGAAATTTATTATTCACAATGCGTTTTACCTGAACATTTAACTTATGAATTCATATGGCTCGGGCCATCAATTGAGGTGTGGTTTAATCCAGGAAGGATCCCCAAGAAGAGAGCAATCGTTCCATATCAAAATCTTCGATCGTCGAGCCCTCACCGATAATTAATTAAAGCTTTCTCTTTTTAGAACAATTTTCAGGCGAAGCTTTGTTTAAGCTCATTTCTAAGCCAAATTGGATGATTTAATGCATGAAATAATCTTTTGACATAGAGAAGATGATTAGAATCATGTTAGGACTCAATTGGGAAGGTTTAAGATCGATTTAAGGTTAATCAAAGTTAGAGGACTAAATTCTAATTTTTGAAAGTTTGAAGACTAAATTGCAATTTTTGAAAATCGAGGATTTAATTACAAATAACAAGGAATTAAGTAACCAATTGGAAATAAGGAGAAATTAAGGACCAAAAGGAAGATTTGGGAATGTTTGGGACCTAATTAGAGATAAGGTATAAATTAAGGATCCAATTGTAATTAACAAAATGTTACGGGTCTTAAGTGTAAATACCTTATTATTTAGGACTTAATCACCCAATTGTTGTAGGAGCCAATCACCTACAAGTACATGCGAAGGAAAGGCATGCAAGGCTTGGAAATCCCTTAGGTTGAACAAGTCTCAAAATACAGATTTGTAAGATTTATGGCATCGAGTTAGGTTGGATCATTAAAGTGTTATTACTCGCAAGATTTGAAAACCTCTTTTCTAAAAATAAAATAGCATGACTGTGTGAAACTATTTAAACTTTTTTTAGATTTATTTCTATTGTGATCATGAATCATGATAGTAGGACTGCTATTGAAAGGTGTATGGATACATTTATAGTGGATAATCTAATTCAAATGTTGATGTAGGATATAGGTGGAACCCATGATCGAAAAATAGTTGATTAAATTTAGTTTTGTGAAAATGGGCCCATTGCCATGATTTTTGAAAGAGAAGTGGACCCAAGGACATGTTTTGAAAACCTGTATAGTGGGTCCAAGGCCAATGAAAATGGGTCAAATCCTGTAAATAAAATCTGATTTAAGAGCATGATAAAAGTTATCATCAATTGATAATGTTTGCTTAAATTGTTGAGCTGAAGCCGGGTTGGAGCTCGTTGGGCTAGCAATGCAAAGAGAAAGGTATTAAATCAAAAGACTCTTGTTTATGATTCCAATCGTGCGACACCAAGAGATGCCTGATATGGGGTAGTTGTGGTCCTATTGGACAGCATGAGTTGTACAAGGGAAACTATGTTGGTCCAGTATGTCTTGGAGCTCTATGAGCTTCATGGACATTAAGATTGAGGAAGAAAGGGGAGTGGTTTCATCCCTAAATAGTGAACAACTTAATTTTTGAAATGTCTGGTGGTTGGGCAACGGTGCTCGCACAAATAAATGGTCAATGTTGTAGCCTCGCACCATTATGGTAGAGGTTGTGGCCTCTCACCATGGTGGACGATAAATGAGCTTCGGGCCACTAGTATGACAGATCGATGTTGTAGCCTCATTGGGTCTGTTCTATGAATGATTGATTCCTTTAATGAGAAATGTTGTTTATTTGTTTGTCTGATACAAACCTATGGAAATTATACCATAACAAATTATAAAAGTTGTACTATGGATGAAGGAAACACATTTTTAGCTTGTGAGACATAAGTTGTGAATACCCCTTTAATGAGAAAGGGTGTTTATTTCTTTGTTTGATACAAGCCAATGGAAAGTTTACCATAAACAAATCATGAAAATTTCTTTTGAGTAGGAAGGAACCTATTTTAAGCTTGCGAGGTACGAGTAGTGGATTTAACCAAGAAATCATGAAAAAGATTTTCAATGATTAAACAAGTATTAGCTTGTTTTTTAAACTCATTCTAGTTAAAGAAGAGAAATCCTTATATTTTTTAGTATGTGCTGAATCATTCATAGGAAGTCACAATGTTAATAAGACCCTACTCAAAAAGTTGTAAGACTCACTCCCTCCCTTATCCCTTTTTGGTCTTAAAATGTAAAGGAGGACATTAGAATATGAACTACCAAATTAATATGTTATTTTATCTTACAGATTTATGTACACTATTATATATTTTGTTATACTTTAAAAATATAAACTGATTCACAGTTTTCTCATTATTTTGAACCTTCCTCCTATTAATACAATAGTAATGGTTATAGCTTATATTATAGTATTGGGTGGAGTGGGGGTTGATCATAGGTTTCCTAGAGACCGACCAGTCTCTTGGGTTTATTCAATTGCACAGGGAGTCAGTCTAGTGAGGGATTAAACTCCCGAATATATCTATGTCATAAACATGATTGATTTGATGCATGATTTTGTTGTGTTATTTGGGGAGCCAAGTGAGTGACGCATCGAGTTCCCGGTAATAAGATGTGGTAAGCACCATTACATGACTTAGACATAACTTCTAGGGGTATGACCACGTGTCATAATATTGTTTGTTGTGAATACCTGTATTGGAGGGGGCAATGGATGGATGCCTAAAAGGTTGTGTCATTGCCCAAGGGAAAATGGAAAGGAGATCGAGGAGTGATTTTGTGTAATCTTCCTTGTTTCCTGGGACATCCGGATGATGTACGGGTACCGTCCCAGTACACCACTGTGACAATATGATGGAGGAATTGAGTTGCATGTGTATGTGGCATGAGCTAGCGAGTGGTGGTAATGTTGCCATGACCCTAGGTGTTGAGAAACACAACTGTGACATGACACCAATGGTAGTTAGGTGTGGTAGAATATTCACCTGACTTCCACATTCTAGTTTCTCGGTTTGGTATCTTCCAAGCGATGATACACTCTGGGGGTGATATATTTTTGGTGCCCAAGTATCCCATTGTTGTGTGAGGGAATGGCGACGAAGCTACCATGACCCCGAGTGCTGAGACATCCAATTGTAAGACGACACACGAGATATGTTGGTTGTGGTAAGAGTGTACTTGTGACTCCCACACTTCAGTTTTCTAGTCTGGTATTGCCCAAGTGGCGGTACATTCTAGGTGTGATGTATGCATAGGGTTGTGTGTAGCCCATGTTATTTTAGGGACAAGTTGCACAACCAGTTTCTCGGTATGACCACGTGTCATAATATTGTTTGTTGTGAATACCTGTATTGGAGGGGGCAATGGATGAATGCCTAAAAGGTTGTGTCATTGCCCAAGGGAAAATGGAAAGGAGACCGAGGAGTGATTTTGTGTAATCTTCCTTGTTTCTTGGGACATCCGGATGATGTACGGGTACCGTCCCAGTACACCACTGTGACAATATGATGGAGGAATTGAGTTGCATGTGTATGTGGCATGAGCTAGCGAGTGGTGGTAATGTTGCCATGACCCTAGGTGTTGAGAAACACAACCGTGACATGACACCAATGGTAGTTAGGTGTGGTAGAATATTCACCTAACTTCCACATTCTAGTTTCTCGGTTTGGTATCTTCCAAGCGATGATACACTCTGGGGGTGATATATTTTTGGTGCCCGAGTATCCCATTATTGTGTGAGGGAATGGTGACGAAGCTACCATGACCCCGAGTGCTGAGACATCCAATTGTAAGACGACACACGAGATATGTTGGTTGTGGTAAGAGTGTACTTGTGACTCCCACACTTCAGTTTTCTAGTCTGGTATTGCCCAAGTGGCGGTACATTCTAGGTGTGATGTATGCATAGGGTTGTGTGTAGCCCATGTTATTTTAGGGCCAAGTTAGCCCATTGTTGTGTGAGAGAATGGCAGTGAGGCTGCCATGACCTCGAGTACTAAGAAACTCACCTATGAGACATCACACGAGGTGTCAGTTGTGGTAAGAGTGCACTTTCAACTCTCACACTCTAGTTTCTCGGTCTGGTATTGCCTAATTAGTGCTACATTTCTAGTGTGCCATCGTACATCTAGGGCCATGAGTAGTCCATATTTTTTGGGGCCTGAGTTGGCCCATTTTAGTGTGCAGGAGTGGCGGCAAGGTTGCCATGACCCTAGGTGCTGAGAAACTCAACTGCGAGATGACACACAAAAGTGCTAGTTGTGGTATGTGTGCCCTAGTGACTCCCATACTCCAGCTTCCCGGTCTCGTACCGTCCAGGAGGCGGTACTTTCCAGTTAGGTTATTGTGTGCATACGACTATGAGTAGCCCATATTTATTTGAGGTTTGAGTAGCCGAGTTGAGGCCTCGGCCGTGAGGAGCCCATAAGTGACGCTCGAGTGTAGGCCATGTTTGTGCCCAGGACGAGGGTTTTCGGTGTTTGCATATATGTATGCGGCTAATTAGATAAAAACTAAAGGAGAGACTGAGGATAATCCAACCGTAGTAGAGACTACAAGTTGGACGGGTTGAGACATATGTCTCCGAAGGTTGTGTAAACAACATGACTCATACTGTTTAGTATGAGTGATGAGTTAGAAAATCATGCTAGGTGGTTTAGGGAAATATTTGGGTCTTGAGTCATGTACTGGCACGATGTCAGTATACCACTCACTGAGCTATGAGCTCATCCCCTCCCCTAAACATGTTGTAGGTTGAGTTGAGGAGGCACGAGGAGTAGAGGGAAGAACATTTCCAAGGGGCACATTCACTTAAGGTAACCTCGTACCCCTACACATGAAGGTTTGATTTATATCATGTTGCAACTATTCTCAGTTGTTGGTATAAACTATTTTATGGGCTACCATAAGAAACATTGAAAGAAAAGTTTCAAATTTCTTCTGCTTTTCATATGGGTTTTTCTGTTATCAGGCTTGGTCCCGTAAGTCTTTCCTTGGTTAAGGATCCTACCACTGTAACACGATGGGATTGGTGAGTTACACGTGTCCCCGACTGCTAGGGTATGGTAGCTTCGAGTGGTATCAGAGCTCGAGTTTTCAAAGCAAACAGTTATAAAAGGAAATGGCTTTGGGTGAATGGAAAAATTGGAAATATCAACGATAAGATCTTCATTTATAATATTAAAGTGAACAAGTTCATATGTTAACTCTACCAACCATTTGCCTAAGCCATGGCCATCACCCGAACCACCAACCGGGTGCATCGAGGATGACGAGGTAGTGAGTACCGAGGGGTAGCAGACCTCAGATCCGAGTAGATCCAAGTGGACTCTAACAACTTGGAGAACACCATCCGAAGTAGCATCGCTAGCCGTGTGTCGAGCCCCGTGAGAGTGGGGTACTATGAGGTCGAGTCCACCAGACCGCCTACCACCCAGGATGCATTTCATAAAAGAGCGATCCTATTGGAAAGCGTGGGCCATTTTTGGGGTGGGGTAGATGTGGTAGGGGCCATGAGTTAGCTCCACAACTTGAGGAAGGGCATGGATGCCTTCAGAATTCACTACATGGATTGCACGCTCGAGGCCACGAGTCTCCTTGCTAGAGAGGCATGGGACTGGTGGAGGATGGTATGACACAACTTTCTTGGGTCGGGTTCCTCCAACTGGCAAGTGTTCAATGAGAGGTTCAATGAGAGATATCTCCCCACTACCGAGGTAGAAGATTAGGCTAGCTATCTGTCCATGATGGAATAAGGGAATGGGAATGTGGCAACTTATGCAGGGTGTTCATGCGACTCCTATATGCTTTACTCCATACGGGATACCTCTGAACACCATCTACCAATAGTTCATCGAAGGGTTGATTTGAGCCATACGCTGCATCTTTAGTGGGCTGGGCTCTCACACCAACATAGGGAACACCATTTACATAGCCTATGAGTATGAGAGGTTGATGGCGAACCCCCGAGCAATGTCAGAGACACCTACATGGAGGACATCGAGGAGGAGGAAGATTGTCTTGCCCCAACCCGATTTGGTTGGATCCCCATGATCAACCTGCCACCCCTTCCGGTACTAAAATTATATTTCTACCAAGATGGATCAGGAAAGGTAAATGCTTATAAATGTATCTGTTTTCCATAACAAAGTAAACAAAATTACTTAATAAAAATACCTCTTCATGGTAACCTTGACTTACTTCTCAAACTTTCACTCTCCTTGATGTAATAGCTTCCTTGAAAGGGGATAAGTGAGGATGCGAGTTCTATAACTCAATGAGTGGATAATAATGTGTCTTCTCAAGGATGAAAAGGGATTTTTCAATTGTTAACATATAACACCATTTTTATTTAAGGGTTTTACATCCTATATCATGAAAGGGTTATTTTATCATTCACCATTTTCAGGTTTCGTTTAGCACACAATCACATACACCATTTTATTATCAAAGGGACCATACTTTCGCAAAACAGTCCTCGACTATTCCACTTGTGGACCGGAACGACTTTACCGTCAACCCTTTGTAAAAGGCTGTAGCCTCTACCAAAAGTCTATGTGAGCACTATTGCCTAATCCCCAGACTTAATTCGGAACTTCACATTTGTTATTGTGGGATGAGACCTCTACCCATTCTTCCTCGGTCTCAATGCGCATGAAACTCCTAGTGCTTCTGGACATACTGGCACGTCAAAACTTCCCTTATGCTCCCCAAGCCATCTAGCAGCCCTTAGAACTAACACTACCCCATATCGAACGCCTTGAATGTTCGGTATCTCAACATGCACAATCAAAAGTCTTTTTATTTTAGACCTTTATCTTTGGTGCTACTAGCCCAACGATTTTGATGACCCGGCTTTGGCTAGTTAACTACCAGCTCAACGAGTTCGATAACCTGACTTCGGCTTTATAGCTACCAGCTCAACCAGTTCGACAACCCGACCTCGACTTGGTAGTTATTTCAAACAAATTAACCATTTGTGAAAGTTTTCCATAGGCTCATAATTATTAATTTATCTATGGGTTTAAGCCCATTCCCATTGGGTTTGGGCCCACTTCACGAGTTTTTCCAAAACTTGGCCTTGTGCCATATTAGTTAAAAAAACTAAGGCCTTGGGCCAACTAGAGTAGTTCTAGCTCTAACTAATACATGTTTCATTCTCTCATCCGAATATCGCCCAAAAAGTTTAAGAATGTTCATGCAGTCAAGGGAGACTATTTCTAGAAAATTGTTTTCCAACTTTAAAAGTACGTTCAACACCCCAAACGAACATAATGCCGAAAAACCCATTCACCCATATTCCGAGACTTGATCGTCCCTGGGAGATTTTCGAGCTTGGCGTACCTTTGCTTTGCACGATCTTGTAAAGAATTCGTTCCTAGGACAAATTGGGCAATTTAGTCCCAATTAATAAGATAATTATATTTAAGACCCATAAATTTCCATAATTATATTTTAGTCCTTATGTTATACCTTAATCCTAATTAAGTCCCTAAGATTTTCAAATTTTCCATTTGGGTCACTAATTTTCTCAAATTTCCAATTGGGTACATAAATTCTCGTTAATTATAGAAAATCCCCAATTTTCTAAAAATTGCAATTAATTCCCTAATTTTTCAAAAATTACAATTTAGTCCTCCAACTTGAATTTCATCAATCCGACCTTATTTCCTCCCAATTGAGTCTTAGAGGGCCTCCCTATCTATGACCATTTCCTCGGGTCGAGCCCGTTTGAGCCTGAAGGTTCCCTCACTACTCCCTTCACTCGGAGTCGAAATCCATACTGGTCTAGAGTTTGGGTGGGTTGGTCTAACTACCTTTCTTGGGGCCATCTTCCTATAGTGTGGGGGATGTTTGTTAGTCGGTGTTTTTAAGCTCTTCTTTTGATACTTACTTGGAAAAACCCAGACTCTAATACCACTAAAGTTGTCATGTCCCGACTAGGTTTGGTCTGAACCCCGTGAGCAACCCGCCATCTTTCCTTATGCTAACCCGGTATTCCTACCCACTTAGAGTAAGAAAAGTAAAGACGTTCATTGAATATGTCTTTCCAAAGATAAAGTATCAAAATAACTTAAGGGTGAGCTCATACCTGATTGGGTGAACTTTGTCTCGCTCTTTTGTTCTTTATCTTCAAGGCTAATGTGCCTCCCTAAAAAAGGTTTAGGGGAGGGGGTGAGTTTCACAACTCAGTGAGTGGATATTAGTGTGAGTTTTTGTAAAGGCAAAAGAAAGTTAAATTTTCAATCCTTTTTGTTCACAAGTTTTGTGGGTTTAACTCCTCAGAAAAATGTTTCAATACTTTCCCTTGCTAGGTATTGGTTTAGCATACAACCACACTCGCCCTTTATCAAAAAGGGGTTCACACATTTGCGGAGCACTCTCCGACTGCTCCACTCGTATACTGGAGCGTCTTTATTGTCCATCATGATGGAAGTCCATGACTTCTACCCTAAGTCTGAGTGGGCATCAATTACCCAACCCTCAGACCCGATTATACTCGGTGTCCGTGATGCGGGACGAGATCTCTCCCCCTCCGACCTTAGTCTCAGTGCGCATGAAGCTACTTCAAGCTTCGAGACTTTCTAGATGACCAAACTTCCCTTATGCATATTTTGTCGTCAGTAGCCCTTTAGAACGAACACTACCCCATGTAGGGCGCCTCGTTGGTTCCATATTTTAGCATGCACAAACAAAAGTTTAAGTATTTATATTCATCATCTTTGGGGCTACCGGCCCAACGAGCCTAACACTTGTCTCCAGCTTCATAATTGCCGATTCATACAATTAATGTCACGCCCCGACCTGGTTTGGTCGGATCCCCGTGAACAACCCGCCGCTCTCCCGGTTCAAGAGGAGTTTCCCCCTTCTTTAACTCAAGAGGAGCCAAGCGTACTTTCGACCTTGTTCTCTGAAAAGACATATATCAAATAAAATGCAAGCTTAAGAGAAATTAAGTATACTTGAGAGAGGGTAAGGCTTGGCGTTATTTCTAGTCATTTTCACTCTTTCCTGAAAAAAGGGATAGAAAAGAGGGGTGAGTTTCTACAACTCAGTCAATGGGTATTTTAAAAATGAAGTTTCTACAAAAAAAAGTTTTCAAGTTGGAGTGTGCTAGACTCCTTAATTCCTTTAAATTTTCTCATCTTCAAATCTCGGTTTAAAAAAAAAACTCATTTCTTATTACCATGGTGTGTCATCACCCAACACACATCCTTCATCATGAAGGTCAAACATACAATCGCAGGCTAGCCTGTTCACTGAACCCACTTGTGGCGCTGGTGCGACTTTACTGGCCACCTAGATAAAAGCACTTCCACTTTTACCCTGAGAATGAATGGATGTTCGCAACATCCAACCCTCAATCCCATAATAAATCTCTGTGTCCATATGAGGACAGAGACCTCATCTTGACCCCACCTCGGTCTTATGCACTTGAAGCTACTCCAAGCTTCACAAGACTTCTGGTACGACAAAAAACCCTTATATCCACTAGGTCGTCCAGAGCCCTAAGACACATCACTACCCCTCTTGAGCGTCTTGAAGGTCCTGTAAACATAGTGCATGCACAATCAACATTTTTCACATGATGCCATATAATCTGTGCTGCCACTGGTCCAACGGCACTGACACTTAACTCGACCTACAGTTGTTTGTCTTGACTAGTCTGGAGACCTGTCATGTCGCATTGCCGCTAGTTGACCGAGTATGCCGGTCCTATCTTGGTACCATGGCCAAATAATTCATTTACTTAAGTTTTCATGGCATATAAATCATGTTTGGATTACTGTCACTGGGATGTTGCGAGAAAAGATACTTAAGTATTACAACAAATTTAGGAGACAAAATAGAGTTCAAAAGAGGATTTGGATTACTAGACCGCGATGGGACGGTTATGTCAAATGGAAATAAGGTAAATATTAGTGACCTTGAGATATGTTACGTTTCGTCATGATTCATAAGGTGGATTAGACCCTAATGAGCAATAGGAGAGACATGAATTGTGAGTATAATAAATGAAAGGATATATGTTGGTAAAAGAGAAGGTCTTGGGAAAGCCCATTGTTACTCATTTATTAGTGTTATGTGAGGCCAACACAAGGAGATAAGATGCATTAGAGGAGTAAGCATCTTAGCACTGGTATAATTGAAGTTTGTTTTATATTTTGAACATTGTTCATGTTGGTACTGCAATAGTGTGAGCTCTATTGTTGAAGCTTCGGGAGTGGTATAGTGGGTTGTTCATGGTCGGACCTAGGAATTGGTGAATATAAACTGAATTATGTGAATTGTTTGTGATTGAGGAGGGTGAATTCGAGTAACCAGTGAACTCCTACTATAGAGGTTGTATTGATTATTATGGATTACGGGAAAGAATGAGTCAATAAGGGGTGTTTGTTATTATTCATGAGTGGCCTAGCCTATGCTCTTGCTTAATATATATTGCTTGCATGATGAGATTGAGTGGCCTAGCTTATGCTCTTCTTTCCATAATTGAGCCCTCCTATTAGAGAAGGTATTGTGGATCAATAAGGGGTCAGACCCATATCTACTTAAAAGTCATTACTTGTAAGTAGTGGTACATTTCCAACTTTATAAACCCACAACACTTCTCTATTTTATCCAATGTGGGATCTTATTCTCAACACCCGCCCTCACATGCAACGTGGATACACTTGCCACGTGCTATTTCTCCTCCATCCAAACTCGAGCAGACCACGAGCTAGGTTTCCAGCCTCGGGTTGGGTATGGGTGCGAGTCCATGACTTTTAAGTAGATATGGGGCCGACCCTTTATCGGTCCACAATACCTTCTCTAACATGGTATCAGAGCCAGTGGGCTCGCACCCGTACCTAACATGAGACTGGAACCCAGCTCATGGTTTGCCCGAGTTGGATGGAGGAGGAAAAAATACTCAACTCAAGGTGATTGTCCCCCCTCGTCCGAGACCGGAAGGGGAATACCCGGCTCGTAGACAGGTATTGAGGGTGGGTGTTGAGAATTGGACGTGGCAAGTGGAACCACGTTGCACGTTAGGGCGGGTGTTAAGAATATGATCCCACATTGGATAAAATAGAGAAGTGTTGTGGGTTTATAAGGTTGGAAGGGTTCAATTACTTACAAGTCATGGTTTTTAAGTAGATATGGGACCGACCCCTTATCGGTCCACAGTATCTTCTCTAACATAGTATTAGAGTTAGTGGGCTCGCACCCGTACCCAACTCGAGACTGGAAACCTAGCTTGTGGTCTGCCCGAGTATGGATGGAGGAGGAAAAATACCCAACTCAAGGCTATTGTCTCCCCTCGTCCAAGATCGGAAGGGTAATACCCAACTCGTAGACAGGTGTTGAGGGCAAGTGTTGAGAATAAGGATCCCAAATTGGATAAAATAGAGAAGTGGAACCACGTTGCATGTGAGGGCGGGTGTTAAGAGTATGATCTCACATTGGATAAAATAGAGAAGTGTTGGGGGTTTATAAGGTTAGAAGGGTTTCACTACTTACAAGTCATGGCTTTTAAGTAGATATGGGTCCGACCTCTTATCGGTCCACAATATCTTCTCTAACATAGTATTAGAGTTAGTGGACTCGCACCCGTACCCAACTCGAGACTGGAAACCTGGCTTGTGGTCTGCCCGAGTATGGATGGAGGAGGAAAAATACCCAACTCGAGGCCATTGTCCCCCTCGTCCAAGATCGGAAGGGTAATACCTAGCTCGTAGACAGGTGTTGAGAATAAGATCCCACATTGGATAAAATAGAGAAGTGTTGTGGATTTATAAGGTTGGAAAGGTACCACTACTTATAAGTCATGGCTTTTAAGTAGACATGGGCTCGACCCCTTATCAGTCCACAATACCTTCTCTAACACCTCCTTATGAAATTGGTTAGATAAAAAGTAAACAACCCTAACTATTTTTGCACAACTTTGTAGAAGTATATGCAGAGGGAGGGATCCCTCTCACCCCACGTACCATCAAAAGATAGACTCATTTGATAAGGGGAGATGACATGTAATGTCATGGTTAAATTAGGAGCACATCACATCACAAGAGGATGATGCTATCAAATGGATCCCTCTCACCCAAGTACCATCAAAAGATAGACTCATTTGATAAGGGGAGATGACATGTAAGGTCATGGTTAAATTAGCTTATGCATTCTTCAAAGCTAGAAGTAATAGGTCCACATAGGTATGTTCATCCACTACTAGTATTCCTAACCAAGTTTGTATAGATATTTGACACATCAATGTATTGCAAAGGTTAGAAATTTTATTTGGATTATTTGTTCAAAAGTTTTGCCAATTAGTGCAAATATGTCCAATAGGAATTTGAGTAATTGTGTTTAATGTTTTTTGTGTTTGAGTTGTTGAGTCTTGAGGCATATGTTGTTTAAGTGTCAATGAACTAGATGGCTTACTTTTTGTTGGTTGCATATAAATGCTAGATCGATATGACTTTTATTAAATTGTTGAATGAAAATATAGGGAACAAATCTATTGACAAGTACTAGAGAGTAGATATAATTAGCAAATTAGATTATACAATTTGGACTACTTGGAAAACTAGAAATAAAATTGTATTTGATGCTGAAATTCCTAGTACAAAATTATGATTAATAATATTTTGGACAACTTGAATAAGTAATAACTTTGTATCAGTAATACTTTGACTACAAACCTAGATGTAGATCAAAATACTAGTTATAATTTGATCAAATATGATGACTTACCTTACAAGTTCTAAGTTTATAGCAATGAGTTGGATAAGGTATGTTATGAGTGACAAAGACATTATATTCAGTTATTAGAAGCTGAGGTCATGAATTGATGGAGTGAGTCTAATTTATAACACAAGACAAGTGGAAACGACCATATATGAAAATGAATTCATAGATGTAGGCACACATTTTCAAAAAAAAATAAGAATATTTTTCCAAGACATATATATATATATATATGAGATATTTATGCTCTAGTACCATCTCTTAAAGTTTTGTATATGTCCTATAGACCTAGACTAGCAAACAGTTGTGTTAACTAATTAATATAGCTACCAAGAGTACTAAGTCTATGTTTAAATTAAGTATTTTGGGGAAATTTGAAGATTAGTTAGTCGGAGTGATAAATTTTGAGATATTAAAAATTTTTAATAATATATCGTTTATATTATTATCTTTTTATTTTTTATTTTTTTGGAGTTAAATGATGAATTTAGAGATTTTAAAATTTTGAATTGAAGTGTTGGAAATGAAAAGGAAGTAATGAATTTTAATATTTTAAATATTATTAAATAAATAATTTAAGTAATAATTCATTAACACTTCAAAACTATTCCCGTCTCAAATTAATACAAACCACTAAATCCAAAAATAATCTAAAATTTAAGTATAATATTTTTTGTAATTTACACATATAATTTATGCATTTTATAGATAGAGATCTAGATTTATTAGGCATACTTAGCAATCAAAACCATTTTGAAATTATTATTAATTTATAATGGAGTTATTCAATATGCAAAAAAAAAAGGTAAAAGTGAAAAAGTAAATGTGGAGAGAGCTAAGATAATGAAAATAGGTTTGGAAAAGATGTGACAATGTTACACAATTAACATGTACCTACTCTATACCAGATATTGCTGGACATATTGGAATTGGGAAGTCTTAAAATTAAGATAATTTAGTAAAATTTTGATGTACTTAAATTACTAACTTAAATCTATAAGCTTTATAATATTATTAGTATATAATTTTATAATATATTAGTACATTCTTCTTTTTTAGGTGAAGAAATTTGTTTAAAAATATAAAAAAAGATAATATTTATTATAATTTACGCAACCACCCTTTTAACATAAAATAAAATATTATATTTATCATTGTAAATATTTAATTTAACCATTATTGATTAATAGAATTAATTTTTTATAGAAAAAAACTTTTGTGTCTCATGAGGATTAGACATGATTCAAAGTAATACTCGAGCATGTGAGAATAGTCATGCTCGAAGAGTCAAACCAGTCTAGTGTAGAGTGTGTGAGGCAACTTGGTGCACACCACGATCGGGCAAATGTATACACAATTGGATATTTCTAGTTTTCTGAACCTCCCTTACTCTATATTAATTTATCTATAAAAAATTCACGGGACCATAATTACGGATATACGAGAAAAAAAAGGCGAACATAACAAATTCTCTCTTTTATATCTAATAATAAGTTAATATTTATTTTTGAATCAATGAAATTCAAATAAATGTGATAAATTATATTATATATTTAAAATATAAATATAATAGTATAAAAATTACTTAAAAAATATAAAAATCTGGACTAAAAATACGGATGTAATATTTAAATTTTACTTCTAAATACTTATTTATTAATATTTTCTAAAAATTTATTTATGTAATAATATTTTTATTTTAAATAAATAATAAAATTAATAATAATTTAATTAATTTATTATTAATACGATTATTAATTTAATTAAGTGTTAATACAAATGTTAATATAATATACATTTTAGTTATGCAGAATTCAACTACTAATACACTAATCTAATAAGATCGAGTCCCACTAGTATTAATGAGATACGTGAATAATTAAAAGTAAATTTAAGATAATTTAAATTATATATATTATTTTATTTATAAAAATTAAAATATATCAAATTAGCCTAAATTTCTAGGTTAATCTACTATTGAAGAGACTATATATATATATATATATATATAGGAATGCATATTAACAAAAAAACAGATACAAGTTTAAGCAAACAAACTACGGTTAGAACCTACTAACTATACAACTCCCCAAATGCTCACTTAGTCTCCATTTTCCAACAAATAACTCACGGGACAGCTATCCGCAATTTCTACCTCCAGCGCTCAATCAAACTTCCCCTATTTAGCGATCATCTTCCCCATCATAACCATAACACAACATCAGAAAATATAAGTACTCGGCTCCTCCGTATACATCTCTCTGAAACATATAATCCTGTTCAGTTCCAGAAGGTTTTCATCGATTCAACAGGTGCCTTTTTTACCAGCTCGTTCGTTGGATGAAGACATTCGCTGGGGTTTATGACTCTGCGGTGATGTGGGCGGCCGGCAATGGGACGCTTCCCCGAAGAGGGCTAGAATTCACGATGAGCTTGAAGGGTCCCATGATCTGTACGATGGATAGTGGTGTCTCTTCACGTGGGATCTTCTACGAGGATAACCCTCTGCAGAAGAGCTCCAACGTTTTCATGCTGCAAATCATTCTGCTTATATTAGCTCACCGTATCGTCTACTTCCTCCTCCGGCCTCTCAAGCAGACCAAATTTGTATGCAGCGTCCTGGTATAATCTGTCTATCCTTTTCTATGCCTTCACTACAATCAAGTTAACAACGCATGCTGTCGTGATTAATGTGTAACTTTCTTTTTCTCCTTCCAACAGGCGGGAATCCTTATAGGCCCTCAGGTGTTGGGAAGGCTCCATGTATTCGGGAAGAAGGGCTTGTTCCCCGAGAAGGAGATGGTTACAACCAGCACGGTCGCTTCCCTCGGCATCGTCTACTTCATCTTCCTCGTAGCCGTCAAGATGGACGTCATGATGCTCCACCACACCGCCAAGCGCGCCATCACCATCGGCAGCCTGAGCGTCATCGTGCCCTTCGCCGCCACTGTCGGCGCCACCTTCCTGCACCCGCTCTCCGGAAATCAAAGCGGCATGTTCCGACTCCTCTTCGCCTCGGGCATGTCCGTCACGCGGTTCGCCAACGCGGCAGACGCCTTCGACGAGCTCGACCTGCTGACGTGTCAGCAGAGCCAGCTGGTCCTGTCGGCGGCCATGCTCAGCGAGGTCTTCACGTGGCTCTCCCTCATCGCGGGGATCTGCTACCGCCACCGCCACATCAGCATGATCCCCGCGTGGATCCTCTTCACGGTGGTGTCCACCTCAGCCGTGGCCTTCGCTCTCAGGGTGTCGGCGGCGAAGGTCATCAGGAAGCTGAACCGGAAAGGGGTGTTGCAGGTGAACGAGATGCTGATAACGTCGATCATGGTGATAGCGCTGTTGACGGCCTTCTTGACCGACCTGATCGGATCGCTCCACTTGGGGATTCTGATCATGGGGCTGATCCTGCCGGACGGGCCGCCGCTGGGGTCGGCGATCACCGGCAGGGCAGAGTACATGGTAAAGGAGTTTCTGATGCCGGTGTTCTATGTCCTTGTCGGCTACTCCACCGACATCTCGTCTGTGCACTGGAAGGACTTCGTGGCGATCGCTGAATTTATTGGCATAGGCTTCTGCGGGAAGTTTCTAGCCGCCATGATTGGGGCCCTCGCGTGCCGGTACGATCTCCCGAACGCCGTGATGATCGGGCTTATGCTAAACGTCAAGGGCCCCATCGATCTCTACCTGTTGATGAGATGGAAAAATCAAAAGGTTAGTCACTTTCTCCCAGGAGAATTTTCACAGTTCCATTATGAGATAAAATAAAGTACTGAGTAATAATAGTTAGTTAAATTTTCAAAATCAGTGCTATAAATTTTAAAAAAATGGGATAAATCAATTAAAATGCAAAAATTAAATATTTTTTTTGCAAATTTAATAATTAAATATCAATTTCTCAGCACTAATTTAATTTAGACATTTTTTATTAAGTTTTTTTTTTGCACAATAATAACAGAGCTGGTGTGATCATGTTACTGGCAGGACGTAACAGAGGCGACTCATGCGATATTGGTTCTGTGGCACATACTAATAACGGCGGCAGTGACGCCGTTAATACAGAAACTGTACGCCGATATTGAGGAGAGAGCCATGTGGAAGAGGAAGAGCATAAGAGCCATTCAGACGAGCTCCAACTACGAGGAGTTTAGGATAATATGCTGCGTTCACGGCATGGACAACGTCCCGGGGATCATATCCCTTCTGGAGGCCTCCAACGGCCGCTCGACGGCGGACTGGATCAGCCCCGTATCGGCCGTGGTGGTCCACCTCAACGACCTCGTGGGGCGGGCGGCGCCCGTGGTAGTCCGGAATGACAAGCAGGAGAGGCGGATCCAGACGAACAAGTCGGACGCGATAGCTCACGAGTTCGAGAGCTACACGAGGCGGTCGGATAATCCAGTGGCGGGTCTGAGGAACTTCACAGTCGTGGCGCCATACAAGACCATGCACGAGAACGTCTGCCACATAGCGCAGGCGGAAGCGGCAACCCTCATCGTGTTGCCGTACTGGAAGAAGATCAACGGAAGCGGCGCCGGAGACGGAGGAGACGCCGGAGAGGCGGCCATCCGCCACTTCAACTGCCACGTGTTGGGTTGCAACCCGTGCGCAGTGGGGATCCTGGTGAACAAGGGGCTGGGGCGATGCATGGGGTCCAACGCGTTCGCGGCGGCCGTCCACGTGGCGGTGATATTCACCGGCGGCCAAGACGACCGAGAGGCGCTGGCCTACGCGGAGAGAATGATGGCCCACCCGATGGTGCACGTGACCCTGCTGAAGCTGCTCGTGCGGTGCCCGAGGGAGTACGTGGAGGACATGCTAGAGAAGAAGCTCGACGATGCGATGGTGCAAGAGTTCAGGGCCAGGGGCATGGATTTCGGCTGCGGAAGGGCCGAGTATTACGAGGACGCGGCAGTGGACCCGATGGGGACGATGGACGCCATCAGGAGGCTAGGGGACCACTACAACCTGGTGATAACGGGGAGGCAAAGCTCGCTGATAACGTCAATGTTTGAGCGGTCGCTGGACACGATGACGAGCTGGGGAGACGATCCGGAGCTGGGAATCATCGGAGACTTCATAGCGTCGGAAGACTACAACGGAGGCAAGACCTCGGCGCTTATAATGCACCGGTACCCTAGCAAGATGACCGAGTCTGGTAAGAGGCTCATCGTTGACTATTATGATGAGTGCCTGCTTGTGAGATCGGTTTGATCATAATTGGATTTTATATTTTAGTTGAATGTAAACTGTTATTTCTTATGGCCATAAGTATAAAACCTTATTGAATAAAGGAATTGCATAGAAAATTCATTGCTTTATAGGTAAATTATAACAATAAATTGAAAATAAGTAAAATCTGAATTAAAACTAGAATATGATACCTCATAACTCGAAGGTTTGTTAGAAATATTAAACCGAATTATAGGCAAGATGCTATCTTGTGAACGGGTCATCATCTGATATTGTGAATAAGACAATATAAGTAGAATCGAAATACCATCAATGAAGTTTCCGAATTCAACCCCAAATGTCGCTACATGCATAGCCTTTTCACTGTCTTCGCAAGTTATCTCGTTGTCATCCTTTTGGAGGCACACAACCCCTCATCGCTTTTATAGACGAGTAAACTCCACGCGATTTCTTTCTGGTTGAGGCACTATATGCAAGAGTCTCCTTCATCAAACACTGGTCAGATAATGGACGTGGTCGTTCCCCTCATGTTGGACAAATGGGTTTCAATACAGCCCACTCATCACCCATTCGCCAAGTGCAACAACCCACTCCAGATAATTTTAATTTGAGCTTTGCAACTCAACGCCACCCATCAGCACTTCACAATCCAAATTTCACTTGCCAATTATTTTGAGATATTGGTCATTTTGCTCCAGCATGTCCAACCTTGCCTCCAAACTATCATGTACATCAAATAACATCGGAATGGGTGATTTGTCTGATGGACATGGAGTCGATTGGCACATCGACTCTTGTGCTACTAATTATGTTACAAACTCAATAACTAACTTGACTTTGTAGGATGGACCAAACACTCTCGACTAATTACTTCTCGGTGATGGATCAAGTTTACCAATACTCAATTTTGGTCATATTAGGATCTCAACTCACACCCATACATTTCATTTACGTAATGTTTTCTTTGTGCTCACTATTTCTGTCACGCCTTGATTTGATTTGGTTGGATCCCCGTGAGCAACCCGCCACTCCCTTTGGTTCATGAAGGGCTTCGCCCTTTTTTAAACCGTAAGGAGCAAGATGTCTTTTTTCCTATATTTCATGGAATAACATTAATCAAAACTGAATAAATTTAATCTTACATACCTGTTCTGCAGGTTCAGCTCCAGGTAGGTCTTTAAGTGGGTTTTCTCTTGGTTACCTGAAAAGGGGTAAAGTGAGGCGGTGAGTTCGACAATTTAGTGAATGGGTGTTGAGAGAAAGTATTCAAAACATCTTTAATTGAAGTGTGTCAGACTCCTTATTTCTTTCAAAAATATTCTTTCCTTAAATTCTCAGCTTTTCAAACCATATTCCTCATTTCCACACTATGTGTGTTTAACAATCAACACACACCCTTTATCGGGAAGGGAATTACACATTCGCAGGGCAGCCCGTCCACTGCACCTATTTGTGGCATCAGAGCGAGTTTATCGGCCATCTAAATAGAAGCCCGTCCACTTCTACCCTGAGAATGAGTGGATGTTCACGACATCCGACCTTCAAAGCCAAAATCAACTCCATGTCTGTATGAGGACAGATATCTCATCCTGACCCCACCTCGGTCTCATGCGCATGCAACTACTTCAAGCTTCCCTGACTGCTGGCACGACAAACTGCCCTTATCTCCAGCATGTCGCCCAGTAGCCCCTACGACACATCACTAACCCTCTTCGGTGTCTTGATGTTCCCGAACCTCAAGTGCATGCAAAAAAAAAAGTTTTCCACAAATCCATTCATCATTGGTGCTACTGGTCCAATGGTCCAGACCCTCAACTCGACTTGCAGTTGTTTGTCTAGACTGGTCCATTGACCTGGTCCTATCGCACTACCGCCAGTCCATTGAGTATGTCGGTCTTGTCTTGATACCATGGACAAATCACAAATATCATTCATTAAGAATTTTCATGGCTTATCATCATGTTTATTTATGAGCTCTTGTCTGTGCCAACTTGGGCCTACTGTACGTGATTTTCCAAAACTGGGCATTTTATCTCCCAAGTTTAAAAACCGAGACCTCTAAACTATTTGAGCTATTCCAACTCTCGTCAAGAAGGTCTCCCAAAAGTTTTAATCATTAACACAAATTCAGGAGAGAATACTTCTGACAAAATAAAATTTTCCATCCATCACACAAACTGGTGTGATAACATCTCCGCTTACAACCGGTAAGTGAGTTTTCTACTTCCTTCCAGTAAGTTCATCATATCAACCCGGTATTATCTACTTACAACCGATAAGTAGTTTTTTTTTCACGTAGTTCTCATATCACTCCAACCAGGTGTGATGTTAAAATTCCACATAGAAGTGGTTGTTCATTTCTGATGTCCTCATCATCCTAACCGGGTATGATTTGAATAAACTCACTCACTCGATATTCATAGTGTATTCCTTCTTAGTAGGCTTTTTGCCTTCACGCGAGCTTATCCTTACTGGCGTTTTGTTCCTTCATGTTCCTACACGATTTGGACAACCTTATCTATTAATACTCGACATAACAGCCTTCGTTCCTCACGTATGAACAACTAAACTTAAAATTTTCAATTAATTGAACTTAGGTCCCTAAAGTTCATTTTCCTTGACTTTAGGCCCCTAATGCAAACTTTTTCCCAAATTGAGTCCCGAAACTTCCAAATTTCCCTTTGGGTCCTCAATTTATTCAAAATCACTTAAGGGGTTCAAGTTTCCCAAATTTTCAATTTGGTCCCCAATTATTCAAAAATTACCATTTTGCCCCTACCTTACAAAAATGGCAATTTGACCCAAATTATTTTAAAAAATTGACCAATTGGTCCTCCAACATTCTTTTCATAGCCAATTGACCCTCAATTTTCGTAAATTGCAATTTGGTTCCTCAATTTTATGAAATCCCCAATTTCCCCCAATTTTCCCTTTTCAAACTAGTCGATTTTGATTTCATCAAATTAACCACTCAATCGAGGTTATTAGCTCAAATTGAAGGTATGGATCAGTTCCTACACTTCCATGGGATTCAATTGAGCTTTGAACCGTGTCATTTGGCTTCGAATTGAACTCAAACGAAGCTTTATTGGAAAACTGAACTTAGAGAGAGAAAGCTTCAAAAACTTACCGTCGGAGGTGCGGCAGTCCGATTTCTCTATTGGGAAAGATAACTCTCTTCTTGAGGTATCTTCTAGTATCAAGAATTCCTACAATTTATCCCGAATTTAGGGAAAGTTTATTAGTGAACTTCTGTAGTTTCTCTCTCTAACTCCGACCTGCAACGACTGAGAAGGGCCGAATTAACTTACCTTTCAGCTAAATTGAGGTCGTCTAAGGGCTGAGGGGACGTTGGGAGAGCTTGGTTTGGTCGGAGGAGGGTTGAATTCGGCCGATTTTAGCTCGACTGAAATAGGGCAGCTTCAGTTCACCAGAGCTGCTTCATTGTTTGATTATGCGAGCATTTCTCCGACGATCCTCGGAGCAAATGGAGACTACCATCGGGTAGCTGACTTCTCCCTGAATCTAAGGAACCTGACCTTACCTTCTAAGGCTTAGAAAAATGCCCAATTCGGAGCTCTAGTTCGAGCTTCACTAGAAATTGGAGTAGTAGAGAGAGAGAGAGAGTAGTTTTCAGGTGTGAGAAGAAGGAATGGGGATTAGCTCTTTATATAGGGAGCTTGAGAACTCCTTGGCCGTTCAATTGGTGCCTTTATGGCACTCATTCTTGGTCTGAAACGCCCTAAATGGAAACTTTTCACCTTCATCGGCGTTGTTCGATTTTCAGGTGAGTGAACGAACAGTGTTGTCATCTGAATGAAGAAGACGACACTGTTTCTAACCGGACTGGACCAGACCATACTAGGTTCAATGATTAAACCAGCTAGTTGAGGCTCGATTCGACCGAGTTTTTCAAAATTAAAATTTTATAAATTGATCTAAATTCATTCTCTATCCAATAGTGGCTTCAATTACTCAATTTGAATAATTTAAGCCACCTAGAAAAATGAATTTAGAAACTGGTTCAATCCGGTTTAGGTCCGGTTCACCTGAACCAGTTTGGTTTTCTCTTCCACCTCATCCCAAATTCCTTTCCCATGACTTTTTAGGTTACTCGAAATTTGTAAATTTCCCTTTTTACCCTTTCCTTATTGGTTGTGTTTGTGAACCAACTCGGTTTTCTCACACAGGTTGACCGATTCTTTCCCCTATTTTCTTACCTTTAAAGGACATGGTTTGCAACTCTCCCCTCCTTTTAGAAGTTTTATCCCCAAAACTAAATTAACATCATTTGCCTTGGGAATAATTTCCCTTGAAGTCCACTTGGGGTTTGCTTGACATACTAACATTTCGTTTATTCTTTCACTTAGCCCCTTTTAAACACACACCTAAGGAACTTCTTTTCCTTTCCACTATTTACTCTTTCCATAGAGTTTATCATAACTAGACGAGTCTTATCCACTTTTCCAAAAGTACATCTTTAGGTCTACTTCTCCCTGTACTTAAGGCAAGATTCTTTCTCATGGGGTTCTTGCCTAGGTCTTCAGGATTGGGAGTTCCAAAATGCCCAATCATTCATGTGTCTAGTTATTCTCTTGATCGTTGAAACCCTTAGCTCGGGGTTCTTTCGAGCATTACGTATTTATTTTCATGGGTTTTGGTGTTATCCCCCCTTCGTCCTATTCCAACCTCTCCTCTATCCATTATTTATTACAACTTCGATCCCACTTAGGTTTGACCTTGTCATGCTTACTAACTGACTCTTCCTTACTTGAGTAAATTTTTTCTCAAGACTGTTGGGCTTACATGTCCCTTAAAGCATGACATGTTCCAACATCTGTCTCTATCCATCAGATTTCTATAGCACCTTCCTTAAGGTTGTTCTCAACTTTCCAACCTTTCAGGGATTGTATATCTTCATCTCTCTTTTCGTCTAGTAGTATTCATCGACTACCTTTACAGTTATCTAATCATCCTTCATACCTTTGACGTAATGCCTTTCATAACCGTGTCAGATTTCTTACTCACTCGTCTTTTCCCAACTTCCTTATTGCATTTTTTTTGTTTACAATCATTTGGGTTCTCCGATGACTTACCAACACGTTGGGATTCTTCCCTTCTTATGTCCTTCCTCTTCTCTAATGGCGTCCTTTATTCAAGGACTTTCTTTTTCCTTAATCCACTTTTACTTACTCATGAACCTTTCATAATTCATTATTCTAGGTTGATCCCTTTTGGTCTATGTGTCTATTGTTTTGTTTGGGGAGTTCCCTTCTTACGGTTTCATTCTCTACTATGTCCCTCAAAATAGAGACTTTCATCTTAGGAGCTTCATGCTCAACCTTCTTACCATTTCTTAAAGATTTCTTCCTTCATTTCCTTACACCTCCTTCTATATTGAGGCATTTGCCCGCTTTGAATCTTTCCTCATCTTAAATTTCATTTCATCCCTTGTTCCTTATCTGAGAAACTTCCAATTATTAGTCTTATTTCGTGTACTCCACCCCATGCCTAGCCGTCCTGTAAAACCCGCCCTTTCGAGTTAAGGAAAATCAGGAAAAGAACCGGTCAAACCAAGTGAGGATACAGAACCGATTCACAAACCTGATCAATTATGAATGGGCAGTTTGGGAATTTACAACTCTTGGGTGATCCAAAGAGTTCATAATACCATGTAAAAGAGCCTTAGGATGAATTGGAAGAGAAATACCAGACCGGTTTAGATGAACCGAATCCAACTGGATTGAACCAGTTTATGAACCGACTCGGTTCATGAACCGGAACCGATAGAGAACGGGCAAAATAGAGAAATTAAACTCCCTTGTGCCCCAAAGAAATTTATAAACCTTGGGAAGGAACCTTAGAACAAAGTGGGAGAGAAAAACCAGATCGGTTCGGGTGAACCGGACCCAAACTAGATCTAATCAGTTTAAGGATCAAGCCAGTTTATGAACCATAATCGATAAAGAGATGGACCCTAAGTAACCCAAGGAGTCACAAAAGACATGGAAATAGACTTGTGAAGGAATTGGGGATGAAAACCTAACCGTTCAGGTGAACTGGATTTGAACCGGTTTGAACCACTAATGAACCGAATCCTAAATTCATTTTTCTAGGTGGTTTAAATAATTCAAATTGGAGATTTGAGGCTACTATTGGATAGAGAATGAATTTAGATGAATTTAGAAATTTTTAGATTTGAAAAACTCGATTGAATGAGGGGTGAACCGATCGGTTTAAGCTTTGAACCCAGTACGGACTGGTCCATTCCGGTTCAGAACAGTGTCATCTTCTTCCTCAGGATGACAACACTTTCACTCGCTGAGAAACTGAAGAAACACCGGCTAAGAAGAAATGCCTCCGTCTAGTACGTTTCAGGTCATCAATTCCTATCATAACAGTGCCAAACGGACGGCCCATGGGTCCCCAAGCTCCCTATATAAAGAGCCCCTCTCCATTCATCCTCTCCACACCTGAAAAGCTCCCTCTCTCTGAGTTTCTTAGTTTTCCGGTGAAGCTTGAACTAGAGCTCCGATATAGGGTCAATTCTAAGCCAAAGAAGGCGAGGTCGGGTTCATTAGAACCGGGGAGAAGTAAGCTACACGGTGGTAGCATCCATTCGTCCCAAGAGTCGCCGAAGAAGCACCGGCGTGATCAAACAGTGAAGCAGCTCCGGCGGACCAAAGCTCCCCTGTTTTGGCCGAGTTGAAATCGACCAATTTGGGCCCTCCTCAAACCAAACCAATCTGTCCCGACACCACCTCAGCCCTTCCACGGCCGAATTAGGACCGAAAGGTAAGTCAATTCGGCTCCCCTTTACAATTTTAGATCGTTGTTAGAGAGAGAATCGACTGAATTTTGATGAAGAAATTCTAATCCAATTCAAAATCAATTGATGTCAATGGAGGAGAGCTACCTTTCTAGATAGAGAGCTCCGACCGTTGCGCCCTCACTGGTGAGAAATCGAAGCTTTCTCTCTCTACAGTCTATTTTCCGGCGAAGCTCCATTTGAGCTCGTTTTGGCATTAAAATCTGTGATTCAAAGTTCCTTAAAATCGTATGAACATGTAGAAACTCAATTTCAACTCCAATTTCAATAATTAGAGGTGTTTGATCGGGCAATTTGATGAAATCATATTCGACAGTGTTGAATAATTGAAATTGGAGGGAAATTTGGGGATTTTCAAAAATTCGAAGGGCCAAAATGTAATTTTCTAAAATTGAGGGTCAATTGGTCATGAAAGAATATTAGAGGGCCAATTGAGAAATTTTAGAATTTTTGGGGCAAAATTTACCATTTTTCTAAAGAAGGGGTAAAATGGTAATTTTGGGAAAATTGAAGGACCAAATTGGAAATTTGGGAAATTAAACCCCTTTGTGTGAAATCAAATGATTTGAGGTCCTAAGATAAATTTTAAAAGTTTCAGGACTCGAATTTAGGAAAAACCCGACAATAGGGACTTAAAGTTAAAGAAAAATAACTTTAGGTACCTAATTGCAAATATATGTAAAGTTGGGTTTTCTTATTCATTTGGAACGAATAAGGGCTATAAGGCTAAATAATAATGAACAATTATGTTCATTTCGTGTAGGAGAACGAGACATCGAGAACGCCAGTCGAGGTCCAGCTTGCTAAGGACGAAACCCGACTAAGTGGAATTTCACTGCACTATCGAGTGAGTGGGATTATATATCATACCCGGTTGGGAATGATAAGTGTCTCGGTATAAAAACTCACTGTTTAGTGGTATTTTACTCATCACCACTTAGAGAAAGTGATTTGAAAATTATGCGGAAAAACTACTTACCGGTTGTAAGTAGATCATACCCAGTTGGTATGATGAGACTTACTCGAAGGAAGTTGAAAACCCGTTCATCGGTTATGAACGAAGATGTCCTTATAGCGGTTGGTATAATGGATAGTGAAAACCTATTTTGTTAGAAGTGTTCTCCCCTAACTGTGTGCAATGCTTAAACTATTTGGGTGACCTTATTGACGAGAGCTCAAATAGCTCTTATAGGTCGGGGGCCTCGGTTTTGGAACTTGAGGGCTAGAATGTCCAGTTTTTTAAAATCTCGTATAGTGGGCCCAAGGCCAGTTGGCACGAGCAGGAGCTCGTAAAAGAATATGATATATGTGCCAAAAAATTTAATAAGTGAATTGTTTGGCCATGGTACTAAGATTGGACCGACATGCTCAGTGCGACATGACAGGTCGACGGACTAGTCAAGACAAACAACTACGGGTTGAGTTGAGAGACGAGGCCGTTGGACCAGTGGCACCACATATTACATGGCTTGATAAGAAAATATTGTTTGTGCATGCACTATGAGTATGAGATCATCAAGACGCCCATGATGCATCCTAAGGGCACTGGACAACCTGGTGACTGGCTATAAGGGCAGTTCGTCGTTCCAGCTGTCTATGCGAAATTTGGAGTAGTACTAAGAGCATGAGACTAGGATGGGGACATGATGATGTCTCTATCCTCATATGGATACGAAGAAGTGATTTTAGGATTGTGGGTCGGATGTCACGTACATCCACTCATTCCCAGGGTAGAAGTGGTCATACTTCTATTCGGGTGATAGGAAAAGTCGCTCCGAAGCCACTAGCGGGTTCAGTAGTGATACTGACTTGCGAATATATGTAACCTTCATGATAAAGGATATGTGTTGGGTGATGACACACCGATTACTAAGAAATAATGGAAAAACCCAAATTTTTAAATGAAGGGATTTTTGAAAAAGAAAGGAGTCTGGCACACTCCATATAAATGTTTTTCTTAAAAGTTAAAAGTAGACCTTTGAAAACCCATTCACTGAGTTGTAGAAACTCACCACTCTTTTCTACCCCTTTTCAAGAAAAGAGAAAATGACTAGAAGTAACACCGAGCCTTACCCTTTATCAAGTATGCTTAAATTTGTCCTTAAGCTTGCATTTTATTTGATATATGTCTTCCAGGGAACAAGGTTGAAATTTTTCCTGGCTCCACTTGACTAAATAAAGGGGGAAACTCCTCTTGAACCGAGAAAGAGTGGCGGGTTGTTCATAGGGATCCAACCAAACCGGGTTGGGGCATGACACGTCCACTCTTTATGCGAGTGTGGACCACAACCCATCTTGATATTAGTAGTTGTTCCCCCCTCAACCACTTCTTATTAGGAGGGCTTACTTCTCCAAGGTTTCTCAGATGTTCTTTTCTCTTTTTCCTTATTTTGGGCAGTCCATCCCTCTCTTACTTGTACTACATTTTTTGATGTTATCTTCATTCTTACCCGCTCCTTGGGTTTAACTTACTCCTTGGGTCCTCCAAATATGCTTCCCTCAGTTCTTCCACTTCAGCATGCACTTCATTTGCAAGTTAATCTCCTCATCCTTCGTCACTTGGTTCCATTACCTCTTAGTTGGATCATGTATCCCTCCCCAGGGTTTCCCACCTTGGGAGGATTCTTACCCTTTTCCCCCAAAATTCCTTTTTCATTCACCCTTGAGGGTACCAAATCTTTAAATGACATCCTTTGATGCCATCCTCTCATGCCTCCCTTTACTCTTGAAATCTTGCTTGCACATCTTTTATACCCTATCATCTTTCTCACTTGTACCCCAGTACCAGTTTATTTCCTCAAGTAGGCTTTCCAATCCCCCTTATTTCAAGGTCTTTTGATCACCTAGAGACATGCTTACTTAACCTTCTCATGACTTGAGTTTGGTCGTTAATCAGTTCTTGGCCATTGACCTTTGTAAGGATTTCCTTCATTCTTCATTCTTCTTGACCATAGTTTCTATGGTAGTGCAGGTTTTTTTGGTTACTTTCCTTGAGGTCATCTTCCTAGTAAGATCACATTATTTGAGAGATAGGATTTTAAGAATTTTGAGTACTTCATTAATAGAGTAGTACAAAATGTTGGGGATTTTAGCCCTATTACAAAAATAATGGTCACAGAATAGATAAGGAGCTATTGGATTCTTGGTAAGCATCCTCCTTGGTAAGGTTATACGCCTTTGTTGGCGTTCTTGGCTTTTGGCTTGGCTTCCTTCATACACAGGACTGTTACCCTAACATATCCTGTCACCATACTCCTTGGTGGTACTGGATAATTCTCCATTTGGTCCTTTGGGGCTTTTACTATGTCTCGGGCATTAGGGAGCTTCTAGGGTTGAATTCTTATGATAACAAAGTGATGAGTAGAGTCAGTCCTACTTTTCTTGGTTCATCTCCTAGGAGCCATCTGAAAATTTTGAAACTTTCTCTTATTTACTATGTTATATAGTTTTGATAATTTATTCAAGGAAATAGGTTCTTATACCACTCTTAGGCATCTTGATGTTCCTGAACCTCAAGTGCATGCATAAACAAAAGTTTTCCACAAAGCCATTCATCATAGGTGCCACCGGTCCAACGACCCAGACCCTCAACTGGACCTGCACCTGTTTGTCTACACCGGTCCGTCGACTTGGTCTTGTCGCACTGCCGCCAATCGAGTATGTCGGTCATGTCTTGATACCATGGCCAAATCACATAAATCATTCATTAAGAATTTTCATGGCTTATCATCATGTTTGTTTATGAGCTCCTACTCGTGCCAACTAGCCCTTGACCCACTCTACGTGATTTTCCAAAATCGGGCATTTTAGACCCTAAGTTCAGAAACTGAGGTCTCTAACCTATCTAAGCTATTCCAACTCTTGTCAAGAAGATCTCTCAAAAGTTTTAAGCATTAGCACACAGTCAAGGGAGAACATTTCTGACAAAATAAAATTTTTCATCCATCACACAAACCGGTGTGATGACATCTCCACTTACAACCGGTAAGTGGGTTTTCTACTTCCTTCCACTAAGTTCATCATACCGACCAGTATGATCTACTTACAACCGGTAAGTAGTTTTTTTTTTCGTGTAGTTCTCACATCACTCTAACTAGGTGTGATGTTAAAATTCTACATAGAAGTGGTTTTTCATTTATGAGGTACTCATCATCCCAACCGGGTATGATGTGAATAAACTCACTCACTCAATATTCTCTATCGGGGAAGATAGCTCTCTTCATGAGTTATCTTCTAGGATCAAGAATTCCTACAATTAATCCCGAATTGAGGGATAATTTTTTCGGCGAAATTTTGTAGTTTCTCTCTCTAACTCTAACCTACAATGACTGAGAATTGCCGAATTAGCTTACCTTTCAGCTCAATTGAGGTCGTTTAAGGGTTGTGGGGATGTTGGGAGAGCTTGGTTTGGCCAGAGGAGGGTTGAATTCGGCCAATTTCAGCTCGGCCGAAATAGAGCAGCTTTGGTCTACCAGAGCTGCTTCACTGTTTGATTACACCGACGATTCTCTAGTGAGAAGTTTTTAGGTTTAAGGAGAAGGAATGGGGAGGAGCTCTATATATAGGGAGCTTAGGGACTCATTGGTCGTTTGATTAGCTCATTTATGTCGCTCATTCATGGTCTGAAATGCCTTGAATAGAGACTTTTCACCTTCGCCAGCACTATTCAATTTTTCAATGAGTGAACACTGCTATCATCTAAAGAAAGAAGACAACATTGTTTCGAACCGGGTTCAATGTATAAACCGGCTAGTTCAGACCCGATTCGACCAAGTTTTTCAAAATTAAAAATTTCTAAATTATCTAACTTCATTCTCTATCCTATGGTGGCTTCAATTCCTGAATTTGAATATTTTAAGCCATCTAGAAAAATGAATTTAGAAATCGGTTCAATGGTGGTTCAAACTGATTCAATCCAGTTCAGGTTCGGTTAACCTAAACAAGTTTGGTTTTCTCTTCCAACCCATCCCAAAGTCCTTTTCTATGACTTTTATGACTCTTTAGGTCACCCAGAATTTGTAAATTTTCCTTTTTACCCTTTCCTTAATGGTTGTGGTTTGTGAACAAACTTGATTTTCTCACCTGGGTTGACCGGTTCTTTCCTCAATTTTCTTACCTTTAAAGGATGGGGTTTACAATTTCCCCCAATCGTTTATCCATGTCTCACTTCACGAGGAGTTAATGCAATTAACTTTATATGAAGATTGGTAGCTCAGCTTTATTGCTGGATCTCTATAATTTGTAGCACTCAATTTGATAAAAAAAAATGAATGAATTATAGCAACATTTGTAATGGTGCAGCAGGAATTCTATCATGCAATGTTTGGTGGCTCATAGGTGAGTCGGGTCAACCCGACTTCCCTTTTTATATTTTTGTTTTTGCAATTTAAATTATCATTTTATTCTTTTTGGGTCCGTTCGATAATTAAATTTGAAATTCCGACCCTATTCAAGCCAAAACCAACTTTTCCCAAAAATCTCGTTTTTCGTGCTTAAGAATCCTATCCCTAATACGATCGAATCTTTAGTCCCGGCATTGGGTTTCATATCTCATTTTCAACATTGGGTTGTGATCCGAATTTGACTTTCCAAATTTTGACTCGGGTTCCATTACTAGTTCAGGTTACATTACTAGTTCAGGATTCAATTCTCGATTTATGTTTTTGTCTCTAGTTCGGGATTTCATTCTTGATTTCAGGTCACATACTTAGTTTAGAATTTAATTTTCAGTTTTGGTTCATATTTTTAATTTGAGATTATATATCCGGTTTAATATTTTTTTCAGATCACTTAGAATTATCAAGTTTAATGTTATAAAAGTATTAGTCAAATATGTAATAAAAGAAAGTAAGAAAATGGTGTGCACCTACACAAAATAATAACATATCTGATGACCATAATTAATTGTCCATGCAACCAAACAAATAGTGTTATACAAAATTTTTATAAATATTCAATTGAGAAAAATATAAGCAAAAACAAGTATTCTACATTTTGTCTTTATTTAAAAGTTCAATAAGAATAAAAGAAGATGGCAAAGGAGGAACTACGGGCTTAAATAATCAATGCATTTTAACAAGTTAAACAATTTATCATTATTTACCTATTATTAAACTTTAGCTGACTTTATCATAAATATATTAATTTTATAGAACATTTAATTTTAAAATATAACATATTAATTTTTTTTAAATGTAACTTGATATAAAAAATTTATAAAATTGTAAATTTAGTATTTAATTTAATTTTAAGTTACTCTAAATATATTTTCTTAAAATAATATAAAATGCTTAAAACTTTCCTCGAGCATGCAATATCAAGATTGGTCATATGAAATGTCCAATTTCAACTGCAATTCTAATCCAAAATAAACACGCTCAACAACCAAAAAAAACCTGTTTTCAAGCTTCCCAAGAAGATGATCCTTCCTTTATCGGTCCTTATGATTTCCTGTTTTTTGCTTCTCTGAGCTTTGTATGAACTTGTTGGTTTTGTGGTTCATCTACCGTTGTTCAAGTGCACTGCCTTCATTTTTCACCTTTTTCCCCATGTTTAGGGTTGTCTAAAATGTGAAACTTGGTCGGTCAGCTCAGCTCTCACAAGAGAGATTTTGCTACCCTATGCCATGCCTTGTTCTGTTGGACTTTAGGCATTTCTAAATGATTATCTTTAATCCAGAGGGCATCTGCAAGTCAAGGGTTGTTGGCCATTGACAAAAGCCCACCTGAATCCAAATATGTGCAGACAGCTTTACGTGTATTCATTTTTTCTCAGATACCATCTTCAGATTAAGCGTCTGCAGCTGGTATTGATCTACGAGCAACATTATTTCATGTTAAGAACAAGGGAATAATGTAAGCATCAGGAGTCATCAACAATGTATATCTATATAGAATCAAATGCAGAAAGAAGGAAAACCTGATAATATGGATCTAATCACATGATTTGAGTACAATTCCTTCAGCATCTATAAGACCATTAAGTCTCAAATGGTGGGGGAATGAAAACAAATCCCTGAATTCAGGAAAAAAAGTAGTAGCGTGTAAATTGAACTCCCATAAAACAAAGTATGCCAACCTACATTGTGGGACACCAAATATCGAATGGAGATCGCCGGTCTCTGCCGTCTGAATACTTTCTAACAAGCAGGAAGATCTGCCGGAGGCGGCTGGATTGACTGTAGCTCCCCGACTCCGTCCTCCACCAGGAAAACCATAGCGAGTCCCCATGTGATATGAACATCTAAGTGACAGTGCATAATCCAAGCACCTGCAGGTTGGAAAATCATTCTTGTCAGCAGTTTTGGTATGAATAATTGATGGAAATACGATTGCCATTTCTCAGGGTGTTTACCTGGGTTATCAGCGACGAATCTAATGACTGCCCATCCATTGACGGGGACTGCCACGGTGTTCCTCATCGGCGGGTCGACGAGATTGAACTTGGAAGGATCGGTATTAGGGTTAAAGTTCCCGAAACCCTCGGCGATGATGTAGAAGTCGTATCCATGGATGTGTATCGGGTGATTTTCGGCCGTCTGGATGTTGGTCCCCTGCAACACGAGCTGCACACTCGAACCGTACTTTATCTTGTAGACCTTGGTCCCACGGATGGGCTGCCACAACGAACGGCTCACGTTGCCCGTGTAATTGAACTGCACAGGCGGTTTGGCCGGAAAGTCTGTGGTGTAGACACCGGAGATGCCTTGCTTGTAGGCCTGGAGGATGGAGTAGCTGGAAGGAAGAACAAAGGAGACATTGTTCATGCTGGCGGTGAAGCGGGTACCGTTTGGGCCCTGGCACCTGCTGGCTTTAAAGTTTGGAGGGCAGTTGAAGAGTCCTAAGCCGACAGTGAAGAAGAGGCTCTCATCGATGTGGGTCGGGACAGGGACCTTTCGGGGGCTCCGCAGGCTGCGGGAGAAGGCTGTGGCGGTGGGGGTGTCGTTGAAGGCCGGTAGGGATGGCATTAGCGGTTTGACCGCAGAGCCTCGTCCCTTGGCAGGGCAAGGGGCCAACTTGTACTCAAGGATGGCGGTGGCGGTGGTATTGTCGAAAGGTACGCCCTGGGCACTTTGGTAGGCTCGGGAAGCCATGTAGTACCGGACCGCGGGCTGATCCCCAGTGATCAGGACGTCCGTGGTCTGCCCCGGGCCCAGCATGATCACCGACGTTGTGAACTGCTTCAGGTACGAGGCATCCGCCCCCACCACTGTCAACTTGTGGTTGGCCACCGTGAAGAAGAGCTCCTGGTTCAGAGCAGCATTAATGACTCGGAGGAGGTTCATCTCGCCGGACTCGATGGGAACGATGACAGTGTCTACATCATATGCATACATCAGTCAACTCGATGGGACTATCCATGGTTAATGTCTTAGCGGCACATATATATATTTTTCACCTTTTGTGGAGCAATTGTAGAGATCACCGGGTTGACCGTTGATCGTGAAAGCGTCGGAGATGTTGGGGGCGCCACCCGTCCTTGTTGCCTCCCTCACCACATCGATGGGGTTCGCATCCCACCATTCCCCTACCCAACATGACATGATGAAAAATCTATTATCTTCATTTCACATTAATAAGCGTCACATCTTCATCTCACATCATAGTTACTATTGTCTACCAAGTAGGATCGGAGTTTCGTGCTTTGGCTTGGGGAAAGGATACGAGGAACCTTCTCTCGGGTAAATGATGAGAGCGCCGTAGACGGTAGCCCTGAGCCACGAGCTGTGCGCGTGCCACCACAAAGTGCCCTCCTGCCCGTCGATGGTGAACCGGTATGTGTAGCTCCCTCCCGGTCGGATCGGGCACTGGGTCACAAACTCCGGACCGTCCGCCCATCCTGTTCGCATCTGCCTCACCCCATGCCTGCATATACGTATCATGGGAAAGACGTACTGTAATATATATTCACATTGCATTAATTCCCATGCAATATCAAAGTGTGTATATATATATATATATACCAGTGGATAGTGACGTTGTATTGGGCACGGTTGACAACCTTGACTACGAGGGTGTCTCCATTGTTGACTTCGAGAGTCGGGCCTGGGTATTGCCCGTTGACCGTGATAGCATTGTGAGTTTTGCACAGCCTCTTCACCTGAGTAGCTTGCACCTGCACGCCGTGCAACAACACCAATAAAACATCACCACAATAATCGAAAAATGGGTGTATCGGATGAGTGACACACGATCCGGCCATGTATATTGGACCAATATCAGGTCAAGGAGTGTACCACGAAATCGTGGTAGTGAGTCTTAGCACTGGCGGAGGGAACTGCGGTGATCGCGATCGAGAAGAAAAGAGTAAGGGCCGAGAGAATGGAAAGTTTGGCGGCGCCATTGATCTTCAACATGTTATGTGCAAGCTAGGAAGGAGTTTTGCTATCTCAGATGTGGCAGGAGAAATAATGCAAGCGAGTTTGATGGATTTTTGGAACAATCGGATGTTCATTTTATAGGATGCAGACAGAGAGAGAGTAGTTTTAGGGTTGGCAGATTAGGTTTTGATTATGTAGATGAATAGAGGAGTTCAGCCAAGTCAAAGTGCAATAGTTGTTGCACCCACTAATCCATGGAAAAAATTACAGTAATTCTCAATCGTTTATTACATTGCATCTTTGAAGTTTTTTTTGTTGGCTTTCTCTCTGTAGATCAGTTCAAATGTATCCCATTCAAGTTCATCTACATGCAACACATTCCTCCTCTTGTCAAAAGTTTCGCTACTTATATTTATCTATTTTTTTATTATTTCAAGATGATTAAAGTTAAAGTGTTATTTAAAAAAAAAGCTAAAATTTAAAATAAGTTAGAAAAGTTTTTAGGATATAAATATTTTATATGTTTTAATCTAAGCATGGAATTTTCATTAATTATTTAAGCAACTAGTAAAAACTTATACGTGAATTACACAAAAAAATTATATAAATTAAGTCATCATACAAAATTTTATATCTTATTTAATATTTTAACATTAAAAAATTGTTTAGCAGTTAAAAATAATAATGAGACTCGACAGAAAGTCAAACTCCCTCTTTGAAGTTTAATATATTAGTGATTTGACCAAAAATGATTATTTCACTTTTGCATAAATGGTGATTAACGGTTAAGAAAATAAAACTTAAATAAATGGAACATATGTAGAAGGACGTGTTGAATAAATTATTATCTATACTTATAAACATCACATTATCAAAAATATGTTTATAATAAAAATATGTTTATATTATAATGTGTAATATTTATTATAAATATTATATAATTATATTATATTTAAGTAATTTAAAATATAAAAATATTATGAGTTTATAATATTAAAAAAATTAGTGTAACCTATTATTATTAAACAATATCTTATCAAATATTATTATAGCTAATATAATCACACTAATAACTTATCAAATACTAAAAATTTGACTCGTAATATTTACAAGTAAAATTTTCTCAAATGATAACAAAAAATAATTCAATTACTTATATACAATTATATACAATTGTTGAGTTTAAATTTAAAAAATATCAAATATATTAATATTTCAAGTTAACGAATATGTTAGGAATATAATTAAATATTATATAAAATAGATAATTATTATAAATTTATAATATTATAAATATTTAATTATAATTTATAAATTTAAAGTAAAAATTAGTACTAAAAATTAACCGTCCATAATAATTTCTCCTATGATTATATTTAAAGTAGTTGTGGATAAGAAAAAATGCTATAGTTAGGTGTTTTGGTCTTTGTGTGGATATATATATTTAAAAATGTAAAATTAATTTTTTTCAGTTATATATATTTAAAAATGACATTTCTAATCATATATATTTAAATATTTTTGTTTATTTATTTTTTTGACCAAAGTCTTACATATTTGATAAAAAGTAATATTTCAGTTTAAAAAGTTCTCATATATGATAAAAAAATTGATTTTTATCAAATATATGGTTATTAAATTATTTTTTAAGATATAAAATTAAAAAGATTATATTAAGAGAGAGAGTTGGGGTTAGGAGGGTTTTGACAGCTTAACAAGAAAACTCTAGGATGTGCAAAACCAATTAATGGTTAGTGGAGTTAGCTATTGACTTCATCAAAGTTTCCTTTTTCCATCAGTTCAGCTGCTGGTAGATGATCACAAAAGCATCCATTGCACCTACAAGGAGCCATTGACTGACCTTCCAACTTACCATTCAGCACCTTAGAATTCAGAATTTAAATCATGACACGGTTTCTTCTATGGAGCCATCATTAAATGGACAGTTCAGTGGGTGGGGTGGCAAACTTCTTACACTTCCATAATTACTACCATAATTGTTTTTCATCTAATTTGAGGATTTTAATGGCAAAAAGTCCAAGGCAAGGCCCCATGCTACTATTCACAATCGTTGAATAGCCTTGCTTACTCTCTTCTCTTGCATTCTTAGGCCACTTTATCTATTCTCGTTCAAATTCAAAGTCGGCAAATTATACCTTGAAGGAGCGTTTACTTCGTTGTAATGTTGGATTACATTGTCAAGTAAATTTATGAGGAAAGTTATTTTTATAGGTCAAATTATAAGACATCTAAGATTGTTGTATTAATATAATAATATATTTTTTCTGTAAAGTTATCTAATGTATAGAAAGGCATATTGGATTGTTAATTAATCTAGATTCGATGTAAATTGAGCAAAAAAACAATCTAGATTCGATATGTGGATGTTCATTAAGGGAGAATACATCTCCGAAATAAGTAATCGAATTCATACTTATATTAAAGGGATTCTTATCCATCTCAATGGGATCAGAATAAGCTATATGAAACTGCACTAGAAAGACCAAAAGCAACGTTGAGACTCAAATTAGCTATACATCCGAAATAACAGGCTGACATACATGGACATGACGATGCTGGATGAACTAGCCTCCTCCGAAAGTTAATTGTTGGTCGTCCACCATGCGTAGACCTCTCCTGCCCTGCACTCGAAGAATCGAAATTACTATGACAATCGTGGATGTAATCATGTCTATCATATTGGACACTGGGTCGAACATGTAGATTGGAATATAATGGAGCTCGATCACGTCTGTTTAAAACAGTTGCACGAACTAAGATTGCCAAGTACCACGACGAAGATATACATGCATGTACTTCCGTGAGTTGCCGTTGAGAAATATTATTTGGCTTAGCTTATAGTACAAAGTTGAAATTTGGATAAGACATATGGAAGTGCTTCGTGCCTTGTACTTGCCAAAGGACGAAGTACAAAAATATAGAAAGCCCTTAATTCTTCAACCGTTAGTTTATCTGCATCTCCGATTCTGCACCTGCCGGGAACCTATCACAAGGGTATGAAAGCAAAATTTCAGCTACCCATAAGAGTGACACGCGGATTTCAGTTTGTGCCTACCAGAAGTTTGATAGAAATCGACCAATCTGTGGTACCCATCATCCAATTTCCACGGTTACCCAGTGAAAGGATTGGGTTGTTGATGGAAATCGACCAATCAACATGCCTTCAAGTTTGGAGTTGCTGAGAATTGGGTTCAAAAGTTGACTAATGTGATTATGGTCATTGTCGAGGAGCTTAACCTCAACCGACTGGAAATAGGGTGGTTATTAGTTGCAAGCTGAACAGGAAGATGGAAGCATGAGATGGAGCTAAGAATCTGGAACTAGCATGTTCAATCTTTGCTCTATCTATCAGTGTTAATTGATTCTAATGAGAAATAAAAAAAAATACTGAAAACTGATATTCATAACTGACATTATTCAGCTTTTTTTCCTCCCATAAATAAGATCTCAAGCTCAAACTGTCATTGGACCATTTTCAGTTTACTCAAGTAATGGGTTTTCAACATGAGAACATTTTGAGTCATATGGAGTAGGAGAACTTACCATAATGGAGAAAGAAGCTTTTCCATGGACATGCTATCTGATAATATTCCAAAATGAGATTTCATTAGTCTATGAAGATTAAATGAAACCTTACAATGACAACAATCATATTGAATATGAGCACACACAACAGTAAGATGAAGGTAGCTCTAGAGGCAATCTGGAATAGAGGTCCATAACTGAAGCATCACTGCCTTACCCGACTAGACAATGGTGCCTTCAGCTACTTCACAAACAAACAATCAAAGCAGGGAAATTCAAAGCAGATGTCAATATGCTATGTAATTGTGTAATAAAGTAGAAATGTTAGGTAATAGAATAATAAAGTAAACTCTGCTCCAAAGCAGACATGTGAAATGATCATCAAACCCACATCACCTTCAAGGACAGATAAATTACACACGGCAAAGGGCTTCATCAGGACCACTAACAGAAAGGATATATCACCAAACAAGGATGCTTGACAGAGGTAACACTGCCAGCTTTCACCCTTCATATAGAAAATTTAGTACCTGCACCCTGGACACTACTGGAACCTGGCATGTTCGACTATATTAACTAGATAACATCTAAAAGTTCTCATAAATCATAATTCAGAAGCCCCAAAAATCATAATTCAGATTAAACAAACGCACAAGCTCAGATAAAGCATTCCATAGCCAAAAGACATAAAAATGCAGAGAGGCAAAAAAGAAAAAAAAAAAAGATAAGAGGAGGCTCTCTCCAGTAGGAGAACACATAAATTCTGTCATGTAAATTAAAATATTAAGTCAGGCAATTAGATCTAGTTATAATACAATCCTAATAAGCCAGGCATTTCTTACTAAACCATTCTCAGTATCCACCTCCAGATTATCAGAATTTTCAAGAAGCTAACTGAACAGATAATATCTGCCCATCGAAAATGACAACCAGCTTCATAGAGGAGAGATCAGGGATGTCTGCTACTATTGTATAATAAAGCACTCTTCAATACGATCTATATAAGTATAACAATACAATGTCAATATTAGATAGAATTTCATCTTTTGAAGGTGAAACTAAGGGAAAATATCTTCAGCTCAGCATTCCAAGAATAAATCAACTGCAGACAGAACCAAACAATGGAATGAAGATTCCCTGAAACCATTGAAAGCACACTGGCAGAAAACTACTCTTTAAGGAAACAACTAACACCTATTGGGATCAGATATACAAACTATTGGGAAGGCTCTGTTCAGCAGTGATATATAAACTTAAAGAAAACATGTAAGGTTTAAAACCAGCCAAGAAATGAGTTTGGAACATATATCAGTATTAATTTTCAGGGAAAGGCAACTCGAATTTATTCCTTTCAAGTAATGTTAACCCCACTAAAGAACCTCTATACTGAACTATCAACCACCCCCAAATAACCCAAACATGGATTTATTCCCCAAAATGCATTAGAGTTACAAATCTGGCGTCTATAGCTGATTCAAAGCACATCTCTTGAAGCCCTAAAGAAGATAAATATTTCTGTCTGGCTACAGAGAAAAGATGATATCAGAATATCCTGATCAGTTACAACTCCCAATGCATTCATGGTACGCGAACTTAGCATCTTATCTACACTCGTGACGGTACGGTTTCTGTTGCAACAGAGGAGGCAGCACCTCCGAGGAAGGAGAGGAATCCACCATTATCAGGCTCTTGTTCGTCCATAAACAGATCCTCTGGAACCCGAAATGCACCATGCAGGCACACCAGCGCCATTCCAATCATCAAAGCAGAGATCAAAAGAGACCCTACGGTGGTCAAGAAAACTACCACGACGGTCATAACCACAAGAAACCCTAGAGTCTCACGATTCGAGAACGTCCGGCCGAAGACAACAATCGGATGATCAGAGGTGCGGAAGATGTACAAGAATAGCCAGGCGGCGAGCAGCAACAAGAGGACAAGGAGGGAGAAAGGATGCGTAACGAGCGATAAGGCGAGGACGAGACCAAGGAAAGCCACGTAATTGACCTTGAAGTATGTGAAGTTGCGGCGGATCCTAGAAGAGACCTCGGTGAGGTTGTTGGGACGGGCCATGGAGGAGCGGTCGATGAGCTCGTACCAGGGGCGGCGCTGCGATAGGCCATGGCGGATGGATGAGGAGAGCCGAGAGAGGAACACGCGGAAGGCTGGGGTGGCGACCGGGACCTGAGACTGAGATCCACCGCCGGAAGGCCTGCTAGAGACCGGGAGGATCGTCGGCGAGGCCATTGATAGTGTGAGCGCTGTGAAATTGCAGCGGCGATGATCCGACGCGCCACGAAGAGACCAACTCTGAAAGGCGATCGCCGAGGAGTGGCCGAGGAGGCGGCGAGTCTGATTAAATGGCCCAATTATGGGGGAGGTGAGGCCACCATGCGACGCCGTTTCCTTAACGGTCTGAAGCCTGAAACTGATTAAACGGTCATCTTCCCAGCCGTTGTGAGCAGCAATACTAATATGTATCAATTTTGCATATTACTTATTTTATATATCAATTAAATCATATGTAAAATGATTCATTCTTTGATTCACCCATATATTACTTAAATTTCATTATATAATTATAATACATTTTTTTTACATATGAGTTATTTATACACATTAATTATGTCTTCATATATTAGTAGTTTTTTAAAATTAAATTATTAAATCCTAAAAAATTAAATTGGAGGGCTAAATTATTAATATTTAAAAAAATGGACAGATCTATTAATACACTAACTTATTAAAAGTATTCATTTTAAAATATTTAAAAATTTTAAAAATCACTTAATATATTTGAAATGATAATTTTTAAAATATAATAAAAAATAAATTGCCTTCAACTTGATGGTCAGCCTGATCTTATCCTTCCATTTACAACAATAGCAATAGTTAGACATTCTTTCATATTTAACCATGACCCATACATCATCCATCCATTGTTTTGAAGTTGAGGCAACTAATCCTACAGGTTGTGACATATAAATTATTGTCTGAGTACAAAAAAAATTTAGCTAGAAAATCATTCTTTCGTTAGAAAAATTGGTCAATTATAGCGCGTCATGTGTTATAACCACCACGTAATCGCCTTTAACTTTTAAACGCTGATAAAGAGAACAGAGGATAAAGAGACGGCAGAAAATCTGGAGTATCCGGCAACTCGAAAAATTCTCCAGTCAGGTCACCGGCGGTCAAATCGGAGGTCGAGTCTTACACTGGTGGGTTGCCTGAGCAGTTATCGAGCTCCCTATATAAAGAGCATCCTCTATTCGTTCTCAACATCCCACAATCGAGTGAAAAAGAAGAAGCGTGTATTTTCTGGCGAGCAGCAAACTAGAGCTCCGATGATGGACGAAATCTCCACCAAAGAAGCTTTGGAGGGCGACATTGGAACCGGGGAAGAACACTCGAGCTCTAGACACTCTCAAAATGAACCAAGACCTATAAGAGAAGTGGGAAGGGGATCGCACAGTGAAGTCACTTCAGAGCTCGAAACAGCGAGCTCCTGACCGACCTAACCTCGACTCTCTCGGCCCTTCCACTGCCTGCATTAGCCATCTTTAACTGTCTAAGACCCTCTACAGGCTCCCTTTAGACCCCGGTAAGCTCAATTTTGCCTCTCCTCGTCGAAATTTCTGAGTTTTAGAGTTGCACCCTCTGAAACTTCTCTATTTAAATTCTTGCAGGACAGAGGCGAATTGCAGCAAGATTCAATCCTAATAGGTTCCACTCGACGAGCACTAGCTACCCTCCCTCTCCTCAAGCTTTGGCCACTGCCCCTCCGTTGGTAAGATACGCGAGCTTTCTCTCTCTACTGTAAATTTTTCGGTGAAACTCTGACAAGGCTTAAAACTCAACCAAAATAAAAATTCAAAGTGTAGGACGACCGAGGGGAGCTGAAGTAGACGAGTTGATGTGAGAATTAGAGGAATTAAGGACGTATAGGCTGCCAATTGGACAAGCTAAAATCTTTCATATACCTAAATTGGGGAAGAAGATGAAGTTCAATTTGGGGATTTTGGGGACTTTCATGCAATTTTTGAAAAATTGAAGGACTGAACGCAAATTCACGAAATTGAAGGTATTTTCATGAAACTCACCCTAATTGAGGGTTAATTGGGCAAAATAGCGGGCAAATTGGAAATTTCAAAAAGTTGGTGACCAAATTATAATTTTTGAAAAAATTAGGGACTAAAGGGCAATTTTGAAAAATTAAGGGCCTGTTTGTGAAATTGAAAGAGTTAAGTACCTAAAAAGAATGATTGGAAACTCAGGGGCTTAATAGAGATAAAAAGGGAAATCAGGGACCTAGGTGCAATTAAAGCAAAGTACGAGGCCTTAAGTGCAAATATGAGAAAGTATGTGTTCTCTTCGTCACCGTGTCTTGATATGAACACTCGTACCCTACAGGAATGGATTACCCGAGCATCGGCCCCTAGAAGCACACCGAGGAGAGAGACTTAGTCGGCGCGACCCCGTTGATATCACCGAGTGAGTGGGAACAGCTATGATGTCACTTTCGGTTAGAATAACGGTTCAACTTTGAAAACCATTTTCTCGAAATTAGGCTCTCCTGACTGGGTAACTCTTCTTAAAATATTTGGGAGCTAATTCCGGGCTTAGGCTGGGTATGCCAATGGGCCCAAGGCTGATGGATATGGGCATGGACCCGTCCAAAACGAGTATATGATAAATGATGCTAAAAGATCTAAATGATGGGAACTTTGTGTAATACCATCGAGCCAAGTCTGAGTTATAGAGCTTGTTGGGTCAAACCGCTACTCTGCTGAAGCCAGGTTGTCGAACCTATTGGGTTAGTACGCGTGGGCTGAAGCCAAGTCGACAGACTGTTGTGCTAGAGGGCCAAAGATAAGTGTTATAATTAAAAAGACTATTAATTGTGCATACACTGTGATGTTCGGGCCATCAGTACACCTGACATGAGATAGTGATGGAGCCTAAGGACTGCTGGATGACCTAGGGTGCATAAGGGCGGTACGTCATTTAGTAGGTCGTGAAGCTCGAGGAAACTTCCTATGCACTAAGACCGAGGTAGTAGCAAAAATGAGGTCTCGTCCCACTATGCAGACATGATGAAGTGATCAATGTTTATGGGTCGAACTATTGATGTTCACACAAACTCCAGATAGAGACAGTGCACCTTTATCAAGGTGGATGGTAAATGCACTCTGGTTCGCAAGTGGAATGGTCGAGTACTGTTCTGCGAACGTGGACGATTGTTCATCATGAGAAATGTGTGAATAACAAAGAAATGAAATGAAATAATATAGTAGTTTCCCTCACTGAGTATTTCATACTCATTCCCCTCCTTCCCCTTTTTCAGGCTAGTACCTAGACAGAAGTTCCCGGATGCGCTTAGACCTTCAAGGTACGTTTCCTACCCCCAACTTAAAGTAAGAGTTTGAACGTAAATACACATTTACCTTCCTTGTCTCATTCAAATAGGAATACCCATATGATGCAAGAAAGGGTGGCAGGTTGATCATGGATCCCGATCAAACTGGGTCGGGGCATGACATGAAGTGTGATTGAGGTTTGAGGGTCGGACGAGCAACGTCCACTCAAACTCGGGTAGAGATTGTTAACCTCTATCAGGGTGGATGGTAAAGGTGCTCTGGTCAACAAGTGGGATGATCGGGGACTATCCTGCGAACGTGTGATCCCCTTCTATGATAGAAGGGCGGTTGATGTGTGAATGCTATGTAAATGATGAATTAAGTAACAAATTAAAGAAATCAATCGTTGTAGAAATTTTCCCTCACTGAGTATATATGTATGTACTTATTCCCCTCCTCTCACCCTTTCAGGAACCTTGAAAAAGATCAAGACAAAAGAGACGTAAAGCTCTACGAAAAAGCTCAAGCCCTCAAGTTACGTTCACTATCCCAAACTTATAATAAGGAAATGAACGTAGGCATGCCTTTACCTTCCTTGCATCATCAAGATAGGAATACTAGGATGATGCATGGAAGGGTGGTGGGTTGATCACAGGATTCCTACCAAACCAGGTCGGGACATGACACGTTGAGTGGGATGTTGCATTAGCAACTCTAGTCAATCATAGTGTGTTGCGTGGCAACTCGCACACGCATTCACAATGTCGTCTTTTACCTTCAGACTTCTGAACGGACGAGAAGAGTGAAGGTCATCTTAACTCCAACAAGCAATAAATCTCCCCAACAAGGCATTAAATTGAGAAGTTAATGGTTTTTCAATGGTGGAACGGATAGAACCGTTAGTTCCCGAGCTCACTATATAAAGAAATCTCCCACATTCATCCTCCTCACCTCCCTCCAAAGCTTAGAGAATCCAACATGCTCCAAATTTCGACCATCCTCGAACCAGAGCTCCGACATCGAACTTTTTCTCCACCTCTTAACGTGAAATCAAGTTCCTTGAAATACTAAGGAAGTCAGCTATTTGTCTACATACTCCTTTTAACTCGAAAATCACTAGAGAAGCATCGAAGGGATTACAAATTACACTTAATCCAATGCCTCAACTTTCATTGAACTAATCAAGCTCATTTTAAGCCACCTTCAGACTTCTTGTGACCGAGCTAACCATCCTTTGATCATTCACAGTCGAGCCTTGTCCTCCTTGAGTCCTAGTGGTAAGCCCTTACCGCCACCCTTCGTCGGAACACTGAATTTACATAACGAATTTTGTTAAATCTTTATAAATCAAAATTTTAATGCTCAAGCCATCAATTGAGGTTCAATTTGATCCAGATAGGATCCACTCGAAAAGAGCTAGCTTCTCATATCAAGAACTCCGACAACTGTACCTTCGTCGGTAAGAAATCGAAGTTTTCTCTCTCTAGAAAATTTTTCGACAAAACCCCATTTAAGCTCATTTCTAAGTCAAATTGGATGATTTAAAGTTTGAAATGCTCATAGGGAGTAAAGAAGATAATTAATTGTTTGATAAAATTTAGAATGTTAATTTGATAATTTAAGAATCATGGACCAAAATGCAATTTTGAAGAATTTTGGTTGAAATTGAAAATTTTGAAAATATGAGGATTTTATTGGAATTATTGTGAATTGAAGGACCCAAAAGAAAGGAAGAGTAATTAAGGAACTAAATAAGAGAATTGAGAGTTTTAGGGACTTAATTGCAGATAAAGTAAACTTAAGAATCTATATGTAAATAAGGGAAAGTATAGGGACTTAAGTGTACATTATGAATAATATGGAACTTAAATGTTCTAAATGATGTAGTGACATGGTGTTACGCCCCGACTCGGTTTGGTCGAATACCCGTGATCAACCCGCCACTCTCTTGGTTTACTAAGGGCTGCCCCTTGTTTATAAAACGTGAAGAGTAAGGCATCCTTTAAACCTGAATCTTTCCTGTAATAAAATAAATCAAAACTGCATAAAAGTTTTAGCTAATCATACATGTCTTACAGCCATATTAGCTAGTGGTTTTTGGGGTAGGCTTTTCGGGGTTACCTAAAAGGGATATAAGGGAGGGGTGACTATAATGACTTAGTGAATGGGTTTTCAAAATTTATCTTTTAGGAAAGATGTTTGATTCGAAGTGTGCCAGACTAATATTCTCTTTAAAAAAAAACTTTAATTTCAAATTCTGGTTTTTATCACCATTTCTTATTAACCACGGTGTGTTATCACTCAACACACATCCTTCATCATGAAGGTAAAACACACAATCACAGGCCAACCCGTCCACTAAACCCACTTGTGGCGTCGAAGCGACTTTACCGGCCACCTATATAGAAGTACGTCCACTTCTACCCTGAGAATGAGTGGATATTCGCGACATCCGACCCTCAATCCCGTAATAAATCTCAGTGTTCGTATGAGGATAGATACCTTATCCCGACCCCACCCCGGTCTCATGCACTTGAAGCTACGTCGAGCTTCGCAAGACTTCTGGTACGACTAATTGCCCTTATATCCACCAAGTCGTCCAGAGCCCTAGGACACATCACTACCCCTCTTGGGCGTCTTGAAGGTCCCATAAACACAGTGCATGCACAATCAACATTTTCACATGATGCCTCTGACTCTCAACTCAACCTACAGTTATTTATCTTGACTAGTCCGTAGACTTGTCATGTCGCACTGCCGCTAGTTAACTGAGTATGCCCAACTTTTCCAAAATTACCATTTTACCCCTACTTTACAAAAATGGTAAGTTTTGCCCCAAAAATTCCAAAATTGTCCAATTGGTCTTTCAACATCTTTATCATGCCCAATTGGTCCTCAATTTTATGAAATTGCACTTTAGTCCCTCTAATTTTTAAAATTCCCAAATTTTCCCAATTTCAACCTTTTAACTCTATCGAATATGATTTCATCAAATTGACCGATCAAATGAGTTTAATTGTTGAAATTGAAGTTACATTGGAGTTCCTACACCTTCATACGATTCAATTGCACTTTGAATAGCACGATTTGGTGCCAGAATGAGCTCGAATGGAGCTCCACCGAAAAACTGGACTTAGAGAGAGAAAGCTTCGAAAGTTTACCGTCGGGGGCGCGGCAGTCCAAGCTTTTGATCTGGGTAGATAGCTCTCGTCCTGAGATTCATCCTAGAATCAAGAATTGCATCAATTGATGCCGAATTGAGTGAGAATTTTATCATCAAAGTTCTACCGGTTTTCTCTCTAGCACCAGTCAGAATTTACAGAGGGGGCTGAATTAGCTTAGCTTTTAGCTCTAATTCAGCTGTAGGAGGGCTATGGAGGTGTTGGGAGGGCTTGTTTTGGCTAGAGAATGGCTTGAATTGGCTGATTTCAGCTCGATCAAAATAGGGTAGCTTCGGTCCATCGGAGGTGCTTCACTGTTCGATCATGCCAATGCTTATCTGGCGACTCTTGGAGCGAATGGAGACTACATGTGTGTAGCTGACTTCTCCCCAATTCTAAAGAACTCGACCTCACCTTGTTTGGCCTAGAAAAGTGCCTAAGTCAGAGCTCTGGTTCGAGCTTCGTCGAAAATTGGAGCAACTGAGAGAGAATGGAGGTTTTAGGTGTGAAGATGATGAATGAGGGGGGCTCTTTATATAGGAAGCTCAAAGACTTCTTGGCCATACGATTGGCACCTTAATGGTGGTCATTTATTGCTTGAAATTCCCTAGCTAGAGACTTTTCAGCTTCGCCGGCATTGCGCGATTTTTCGGCGAGTGAATAGTGCTGTCATATGAAGGAAGAAGATGACACTATTCTGAACTGGACCGGACCGGGTTCAAAGCTTAAACCGGTCGGTTTACCCCCAATTTGAGCGAATTTTTCAAATCTAAAAATTTATAAATTCATTTTCTAACCAATGGTGGCCTTAAATCTTAAATTTGAATTTTTGAAGCCACCTAGAAAAATGAATTTAACATTCAGTTCAATAGTGGTTCAAATTGGTCCAAACCGGTTCAATCCGGTTCACCTAAACCAGTTTGGTTTTCATCCCCCATTCATCCTAAAGTCATTTTTCATGGCTTATGTAACTACTTAGGTCATTTGGGATCCATAATTTTCCTGGTTTGTCCTCTCTCTATTAGTTCTGATTTGGTTCAATCCGTTTCGGATCCGGTTCACCCAAACCGGTCTAGTTTTTCTCTCCCAATTTGTCATAAGGTTCTTTTCCAAGGTCTATGAACCATTTTGAGTCACTTGGGAGTTATAAATTCTCCAATTTGCTAGTTTCTTGATAATCGAGTTTGTGAACCGGTTTGGTTTTCTCACTCGGTTTGACCGGTTCTTCTCCCGGTTTTCCTTAACTCCAAAGAGCGGGGTTTACAACTCTCCCTTCCTTTTAGGAGTTTTGTCCCCAAAACTTAATCCACATATTTCACATCTGGGTTAATTTCCTTTAATGTCCACTTCCTCCTCTACTTAGGGCAAGATTTTTCCTCTTAAGTGTTCTTGCCCAAGATTTCAGGATTGGGAGTTCCAAAATACCCAACCATTCTCGTGTCTAATTATTCTCTTGGTAGTTGAAACGCTTAGCTTGATGTTCTTTCGAGCATTACGTACTTGTTTTCACGGGTTTCTTTGTTAGCACCTTTTCATCCTATTTTGACCCTTCCCTCATTCGTTGTTTATTATAACTTCGGTCCAAATTTTTATATCTGACCTTGTCATGCTTACTAGCTGACTCTTCCTTACTTTGAGTCATATTCTCCTCGGGACTGCTGGGCTTACATGCCCCTTACAACATGACGTTTTCTAGGACCTATCTCTGTCCATTTGATTTTTAGAACATCTTCTTGAGAGTCATTCTTAGCTTTCCGACTTTTCAGGGATCATATAACTTCATCCCTCTTTTCTTTTGATAACATTCCTCAACTACCTTTTACCGTTATCCTCTCATCCATCATGCCTTTAAAGTTATGTCTCACATAACCGTATCGATTTCTCTTATCTACTCATCCTTTCCCAACTTCTTTATTGGATCTTTTCAATTCCAATCATTAGGTTTCCTGATGACTTACCAACATACAAGGACTCTTCCCTTCTTATGTCATTCCTCTTCTTTGGTGGCATCCTTTATTCGAGTACTTTCCTTTTTCCTTAATCCACTCTTACTCGCTCGTGACCATTTTACAATTCATTATTTCGAGTTGACCCCCTTTTGATCTATGTGTCAATTGCTTTGTTTGGGAAGTTTCCTTCTTATGGATTCATTCTCTACTATATCACTCAAAGTAGAGATTTTTAACCTTAAGAGTTACATGCTCAACCTTCTTACTATTCCTTGAATATTTCTTTCTTCCTTTCTTCACACTCCTTTTTATATTGGGTATTTTCCCACCATTAATCCTCCATTGTCTTAAAATTCTCATTTCTTAACTGGTGAACTTACCTCTCCAAGATTTCTTATATGCACTTTACCTCATTTCCTTATTATGGACAGTCCACCCATTTCTTGCTCATACGACATATTTTGATGTTATCTTCCGACTTACCCTTTTCTTGAGTTTAACTTACTCATTAGATTCTCCTAATATGCTTCCTTGGGTTCCTTTCACCTTAGCATGCATTTTATTTGCAAATTCCTCATCTCTCGTCACCTTGTTCCGTTTCCTCTTTATTAAGTCATGTATCCTTTCTTAGGGTTTCCTTATTTGGGAGGATTCTTACCCTTTTCTCCCATAATTTATTTTTCATTCATCTTTGAAGGCACCTAACTTTAAATCATGTCCCTTGATGCCATTCTTAAATGCCTACCTTTACTCTTGAGATCCTATGGGTACGTCCTTTGTACTCCATGCTCATTCTCACTCGTAACCCAGTACATGTCTATTTCTTTATGAGGAGAGCTCACTTCCACCTAGTTTCAAAATCCCTTGATCATCCTTCGGGAGGCTCACTTAACCATCTCATGGCTTTTGATCGTAAATCAGGTCTTGACCATTGATCTATTTAAGGATTTCCTTCATCCATTTTTCCAACGTTTTGGCCTTTTCACTTCTTTCTTCCTTTACATAGTTTAAATCCATGGTTCTCCTGAAGGTCAGTTCATTAACTGCCTCGTTCCTACTATTTTTCTTGTCCAACTATCTGAATAGCTATATCACTTGTCTTTCATGCCCATCCTATTGTTACTAGTTACTTCTTTCTATTAGTTTCTCTTGTAATCATTATTTGGCTCTTTTACTCTTCCAAAGCAGGTCATACTTGGCCTCTGATACATCCTTCCTTCAAGAAGTTTCTAATGATGGGTTGGTTCCTTGCATTCCACGTTATGTCCATCCGCCAACCAATGATCCCTTAAAGAGGGTACTTAATCATATGCATCCCTCCAGAGTTCTTTTTTGTAACTCCTTTCTTCTCTTCTTCATTTTGTTACTATATCCTACCCTAAAATTTCCAGAGGACGTTTTCCCTGTTTGCCCCTTTCTGAAGGGGTTCTAGGCGTACCTCCCATATACCTTACCTCTATTCTCGTAGTATTCCCTTATGTTTGACCTTCTTAAGAAAAAGTTCAAATTTCCTTCATTTACCTCACTATTTCTTGTCCTCCATGTGAATAGCTTACTTAACTCGTTCCACAGTTTTTGGCCTTCGGTCCTACAAGTATTCTATGACCTTGGACTTCGATAGTCGGCGTGGTCCTTAGGTGGCATTGCCCTCAGTCCATGGGGTATGGAACAGTTCTTGACTACCTGTCCAATTCCCTTATACCATATTATGTTATTTCTTGCTTGGACCAATGTAGTTCCTCCTTGACTTCAAGCATTTCCGAGTCTTTCTAGGGTTGTTGGGGGTCTGGTGCTTCGTTGTCCTTGAGTTTGAACACCTTGATAGTTTCCTCGCTGAGTCTCCCTTGCTAAGGGTCATTCTAATAGTTCTTCTAGGTTTTTTAATTCCCTGATTCAATTTCCTTAACTGAAATGGAAAATTTCCCTAGTTTTTATGGTAGTGTGGATTTTTTTGGTTACTTTCCTTGGGGCCATCTTCCTAGCAAGATCGCATCATTGAGGGATACGATTTTAAGAATTTTGAGTACTTCATTAATAGAGGAATACAAAAGGTTGTGGTTTTATCCCTATTACAAAAAGTAGTCATAGAATAGATAGGAATGTATGGTTTGCTTGACAAGTATCCTCTTTGGTAAGATTATACGTCCCTATTGGCATTCCTGGCTTTATACTTGACTCCCTTTGTACACAGGACTGTGACCCTAACATGTCCTGGCACCATACTCCTTGGTGGTACTGGATACTTCCCCATTTTATCCTTTGGGGCTTCTACTATGTCTCGGGCATTAGGGAGCTTCTAGGGTTGCCTTCTTATGAGGACAGGGTGTTGAGTAGAGTCATTCTTAGTTTTCTTGGTTACTCTACTCGGAGCCATCTGAAAATTTTAAGATCAATCCTATTAGTTACTATATTTTCTAGTCTTGATTATGTATTCAAGGAAATAGGCTCTAATACCATTCAAGTTGTCACGCCTTAACCCAGTTTGGTCGAATCCCCGTGATCAACCCGCCACTCTCCCGGTTTACTAAGGGTTGCCCCTTGTTTATAAACCGTGAAGAGTAAGACATCCTTTAAACTTGCACCTTTCCTGTAATAACATAAATCAAAACTGCATAAAATTTTTAGCTAATCATACCTGTCTTACATGCATATTAGTTGGTGGTCTTTGGGGTAGGCTTTCCGGGGTTACCTAAAAGGGATATAAGGGAGTCGGTGAGTACAATGACTCAATGAATGGGTTTTCAAAATTTATCTTTTAGGAAAAATATTTGATTCGGACTATGTTAGACTCCTTATTCTCTTTAAAAAAACCTTTAATTTCAAATTCCAATTTTTATCACCATTTCTTATTAACCATGGTATTTCATCACTCAAAACACATCCTTTATCATGAAGGTAAAACAAACAATTGCAGGCCAGCCTGTCCACTGAACCTACTTGTGGCGTCGGAGCAACTTTACCGGCCACCTAAATAGAAGTACATCCACTTCTACCCTGAGAATGAGTGGATGTTCGCGACATCCAACCCTCAATCCCATAATAAATCTCAATGTTCGTATGAAGACAGATACCACATCCTAACCCCACCTCGGTCTCATGCGCTTGAAGCTACGTTGAGCTTCGCAAGGCTTATAGTACGATTAATTGTCCTTATATCCACTAGGTCGTCCAGGGACCTAGGACACATCACTACCCCTCTTAGGCATCTTGAAGGTCCCATAAACACAGTGTATGCACAATCAACATTTTCCCATGGTGCCATATAATCTGTGGTGCCACTAGTCCAACGGCCCCGACCTTCAACTCAACCTGCAACTGTTTGTCTTGACTAGTCCGAAGACCTGTTATGTCGCAATGTTGCTAGTTGACTTAGTATGTCGGTCCTGTCTTGGTACCATGGCCAAACAATTCAATTACCTAAGTTTTCATGGCATATAAATCATGTTTGTTTACGAGCTCCCGCTCGTGCCAACCAGCCTAGGGCCCACTCTTCGAGATTTTCAAAATTGGGCATAATAGCCCCCAAGTTCCAAAACAGAGGCCTTCGGCCTAGCAGAGCTATTCGAGCTCCTGTCAAGAAGGTCTTCCAAATTATTTAAGCAGTGGCACATAGTCAAGGGAGAGCGCTTCTGACAAAAATATATTTTCAACTATCCATCATACGAACCGAGTATGACATCTCCGCTCATAACCGATGAATGAGTTTTCCACTTCCTTTGAGAAAGTTTCATCATACCAACTGGGTATGATCTACTTACAATCGGTAAATAGTTTTTTTGCGTGATTCTTACATCACTGATTTTAGCTCGAATTGGCCGATTTTACCTCCGTTGAAATAGGGTAGCTTCGGTCCGCTAGAGCTGTTTCACTGTTCGATCATGTTGGCGCTTCTCCGATGACTCTCGGAGCAAATGGAGACTACAGGCGTGTAGCTGACTTCTTCTCAGTTGTAAAGAACTCGATCTCGCCTTGTTTGGCTCAGAAAAGTGCCTAAGTTAGAGCTCTGGTTCAAGCTTCGCCAGAAATTGGAGCAACTGAGAGAGAATGGAGTTTTCAGGTGTGGAGAGGATGAATGAGGAGTGGCTCTTTATATAGAAAGCTCGAGGACTTCTTAGCCGTCTGATTGGCACCTTAATGGCGGTTATTCATTGCCTGAAACTACATGTCGGAGACTTTTCAGCTTCGTCGGCGTTGCACAATTTTTCGGCGAGTGAACAATGCTGTCATCTGAAGGAAGAAGACGACACTGTTTCAAACCGGACCGGACCGAGTTCAAAGCTTAAACCAGCCAGTTCATCCCCAATTCGACTGAATTTTTCAAATCTAAAAATTTCTAAATTCGTCTAAATTTATTTTCTATCAAATGGTGGCCTCAAATCTCAAATTAAAAAATTTTAAGCTACCTAGAAAAATGAATTTAGCATTCGGTTTAATAGTGGTTCAAATCGGTTCAATCCAGATCGGATCCAGTTCACCTGAACCGATTTGGTTTTCATTCCCCATTCATTCTAAAGTCCTTTTTCATGGCTTATGTGACTATTTAAGTCACTTGGGATCCATAATTTTCACGGTTTATCCTCTCTCTATCGGTTTCGGTTTATAAATCGGTTCAATTCGTTTCGAATCTGATTCACTTAAACCGGTCTGATTTTTCTCTCCCAATTTATCCTAAGGTTTTTTTTTCCAAGGTTTATAAACTATTTTGAGTCACTTGGGAGTTATAAATTCTCCAATTTGCTTGTTTCTTGATAATCGGGTTTGTGAACCAGTTCGATTTTCTCACTCGATTTGAACGGTTATTTTTCTGGTTTTTATTAACTCCAAATAGCGAGGTTTACATATGGCATCTTACATATGTGAGTCAATACAAGCCCAAGATATTGGAAATTCATACAAGACAAACAAGTTAAGACCCGTGCGAGTGAGATTTCTAGTATGAAATTTGGTTGGGCTAATGAAGATAAATTTCCTATTTATAATATTAACATGAGAAAATTAATTTTTTTTTAGAAATACTCTCCCTTTACTATATCAAACTACTTAAAACTAATTTTTAAAGATATTTCTTATTGAAGTATATAGTACAAATCCTATAGACCGATTATAAATAATATTGATCTCGCCTAAATTTTAAAAGAGAATTAGGTCGTAGTTCATAAGTTTTGAAAACTCAAAACATAATAAGAACGAATTTTATTTTATATATAATGTTATCTATGTTGTTTGAATAAATTATTGTTAAGAAGTAAATTTTATTTTGTAAAACTGGTAGTACAAAATAATTAATTGATTGATTATAAGAGACTTGTTTATGTTTGTATATATATACATGAAGGAAGATTGATTATATATAGGTCTCGTCATTTTATCCCGAGAGTCTTGGAAGTTGCTACATAAAGGTGGAGAGAAAGTATCTGATTCCATGTAGACATTGAAAGAATTGCATGGAGCAGTGTTGACAATGGAGAAGAGAAGAGCAGGTCTTCTACTTCTACTGAATGGTGAGTCATTAAATAATAGAGATTACTGGAGAACAGAAACATTTCTTAATGATGCAAGAGAGGTATTTGGCCTGGGACATGGATCTCCAGGAGGAAGCATTTCGTTTTGAGAAGATCTATTCAACGAAATGCTTCCTTCTTGAGATCAAACAAAACTAGTTAATTTATACAAATTAAATAATTTAAAATAATTATATATCATATTATAATTTAATAACTAACTAACAAATTATTTACAATGCATATTTTTTATAATTAAAAAAATTCTAAATTTATATATAATAAATAATTTAATATAATTATATAAATATATCAACTTAATATATAAATAGAAAATTATAATTATATATATTTATTTACAATAATATTAATGTATATATTGCTAATAATTTACTATAATTAATTTTTTAAAAATTATTTTAGTGAAGTAAATTATTTTATTTAAATTAAATAATTATATATTGTGTATGATATATTATAGTACATATTTTATATAGTTATAAAATTTTAATATTATATACAAGTTATTTTATTTTATCAGTAATAATTTAGTATAATTATTTTTTAAAATTATATATAATAACGATTCTATGTAAATAAATTAATTAATGTAAATCAAAATATTTAATATAATTATATATAATATATTAACTTATAGTATAATAAATATTTTTATATGTAAAATTTTTTTAATTTTATATAGAAACTATGTTATAAACAAAAAAAATAATTTAATATAATTAAATATTTTAATTTTATGGATAGTAAAATTTAATATGAATATAAAATTTGACTTTTTTTTATAGCCAACCAAAAAATGACTCAGTTTTTGATAAAAAAATTTAACCAATTTCATCTTGCATCCGAACCATAGACCGGTACCTAATATCAGGTATAATAATGTGCATTTTACTCAGAAGAAGAAGAAGAAGAAAGAAAGGATACAACGAATTGAGTAATTTAAGACCGTGCAGGGCTCCTCCTCCCGATCATCATTGCCAAAAGAGAGAAAGAGCTTTGCAATCTCTGTTCGATTTCTCGTGCCTCTATTTATCGTCCCTGCAGCCATTTTCATATTGTTGGAGCTCGGAGAGAGTGGAAGCAACTGATGGATTTGGATGCGTGGATATCGAAGGTGAAAGAAGGGAATCATCTCCTCGAGAACGAGCTTCAGCTGCTCTGCGAATACGTACGACTACTCTTTTCCTCCATATATATTCACGTGCATCCACTGCGGATGCGGATCTACCTTGTGTATCGTTGAGCTGCTCTAGGGTTTAGTCGGGAAAGGTTCCAGTTGATTGCGCTTAGTGGAGGATACAAGATGTGGGATGTGATATTAGTGGAGTTCCTGCTGGTTACTGCTATCCCTTTTTTCCTTGTTTCATTTAAGTTATTTGATGATAATTGTTGCTGTTCTATACTTGGTAAGAATCAGCAAATATTAATTTGAATCTCATTTTTAGGCGTTCATTCTTTATTCAAAGTGTAAAATATCTAATGGCTAGCATTACAGTTAACTGAGAGGCCCAGAACCCTAACTGCTATCTAGGAAAACTGTGAAGTTGTCTATCCATATCCACAATATAAGATGGACTGAGCATCCTCTCATCATAGTGTGACCTGAATGCTCTGTATATCTCAGCTTCTCCCATGCCACATGGACAACGACTGGAAACAATTTTTTTTATCATGGAATTTGAAGTTCTTCTGCCTTTAAGGAAAAGCCAATTGCACTTGGACTACAGAAAGACCATAAGCATGCTAATACCTAGCACAAACAGCTCTATCAGCAACTTCTGGATTAACCTTGATCAATTCTTTTGAAATCATCCGGTCCTTTTCCACGTTGCTGTGGTCTGATTTTTGTGGTGGATGACCATTTCTGGTCTTCTGTTCTGTTCTGATATTCATTTTGGATGTTGGAACTTTTCAAGAAGGAAATGTTTTGTTTCATATGTGGAATCACATATTGTATATATCTTTTAGCTATTGGCTTGTTGCACTTGATTCACTAGGTTTGAACTGACAACAGGTTAAAGATATTCTCATTGAGGAGTCAAATGTGCAACCTGTTAATAGCCCAGTTACAGTTTGTGGTGACATTCATGGTCAGTTTCATGATCTTATGAAACTTTTCCAGACAGGGGGTCATGTACCAGAAACTAATTACATATTTATGGTATGTATTCTCTAGAATATGAGTTCTTACCATCAGATGGCCATGTTTTAATGTAAAATAGTGACCATCTTTTAACATATGCTCTTAACTTGTTTGGTGCTTGTAGGGTGACTTTGTTGATCGAGGTTACAACAGTCTCGAAGTTTTTACCATTCTACTGGTTCTTAAGGCTAGGTTTGCATCTTTAATAATCCCTATGTGCAATTATTTGGTTCTAGTCGGAATTAGGTGACTTTGTTGATCGAGGTTACAACAGTCTCGAAGTTTTTACCATTCTACTGCTTCTTAAGGCTAGGTTTGCATCTTTAATAATCCCTATGTGCAATTATTTGGTTCTAGTCGGAATTAGGTGACTTTGTTGATCGAGGTTACAACAGTCTCGAAGTTTTTACCATTCTACTGCTTCTTAAGGCTAGGTTTGCATCTTTAATAATCCCTATGTGCAATTATTTGGTTCTAGTCGGAATTAGGTGACTTTGTTGATCGAGGTTACAACAGTCTCGAAGTTTTTACCATTCTACTGCTTCTTAAGGCTAGGTTTGCATCTTTAATAATCCCTATGTGCAATTATTTGGTTCTAGTCGGAATTAACTTTATTAGGGAATTGTATTTGCCATTAGTAGTTGTGGGTGTTGCCTCTTTGTGTAGCATTTGAGTATTCACAAATCTAGCTTTGTCCTTTCAGCTCCTTTCTTCCCCAGTTCTTGTATAATACATTCAGTACTATAAAAAGGAATAGCTAGTAGTCAAACTTTCTAGACATGATCAAGAACTTGAGGCATCTTGTAGATTTGTGAGGTCTTAAGCTAACACTTGAGAACTATTATAGAAATAGGAATAGAAAAATTAATTTATATTCTTAATTGTCTTCACCAGATACAGGTAGAAACTAAAAATAGGCAATTTGTTTGTCTGATGTCTCTATTTGATTATTTTTAAAATTCTATTCGTTCTTACTACTGGACGGTTCTTGTTTTGGTATAAGAAGACATTGGAATTGTTTACTTTTTGTTGTTTTGTAGTGTTTATGAAGTTCTTCGTCCCATAGTTGCTAGATCTAGCATGCACTTACTCTATCTGTGGTGTATTATTTTGTTGTGTGTGGTTGTAGATACCCTGCTAACATTACCCTATTACGTGGAAATCATGAAAGCAGGCAACTTACCCAGGTAGACTTCTTTGATGAGCATGCAATCTCTTAGGAGTTTTTCACTTACTATTTTTATGATGCCACTTTAAAATTTTCAGCAGTTGGATATTCATTTTTCTTTCCCAAAAATTAAAGAATCATTAATTTCTTTGCATTTAGATGCTTAATTTTTAATTATTCTTATAGCCAAGGCTGGGTATTGTAGGAAATTACTAAGAAATTTTCTCAGAGAGATTTGATGACATCAGATATTTCTTTTATTTGATTTACTGTCGCACGAAAAAAGTTTATGAAGAACAATGCTATTGTTCAATGGTTGAAATCTCAAATTGGACATTTTCTTTTTAGTGAAATCTGAAATTCGGCCCTAACTATTCTTTTGGCTCAAGTAGGGTCATGTTCTTTTAGTGAAACCTCAAATAAGGCATTAACCTTTCATTTGGCTCAAATAGGAACCTAATCTTTTTTATCTATCTCAAATAAGGCCGTAATGTTTTTTATACATCTTAGGTAGGACCCTAACCTATGCCACATGTCCATCTTCCATCAGCCCATGCATGCATGTATAGTAGGCAATGTTAAATCAATGGAGGGCCTTAGTTGAGCGATTGTGTGGTCTTTAAGGCCTTATTTGAGCCATAAATACGAAAATGGTCTTATCTTACATGAATAATAAATTTAGGGCCTTATTTGAGATATCAGTCAATTCTATTGTGTGTGTACTTAATTTATGCAGACATTTTTAGTGAATATGAACTACTTTTGGATGTTTCTGTTTGGCATACAGAGTTTCTTTAATATATGCATATTGCTTATTGGTGGTCTCATCTTTGCTAGGTGTATGGGTTTTATGATGAGTGTCAGAGGAAGTATGGGAATGCTAATGCTTGGCGATACTGTACTGATGTATTTGACTATTTAACACTTTCAGCAATCATTGATGGGACGGTCTGCATCTGTCTCTCCCTCTTTGGCATGCCCATTATACTCTCCCTTTATCTGCTGCTGTTACTTCATAATATTTATCCTTATATAAGTTGTCAGGACATATAACACATTCTTTGGTCTGTTTTATAGGTGCTTTGTGTCCATGGTGGTCTTTCCCCTGATATACGGACTATTGATCAGGTAATTCCTTTTCAGAAATATTCTATTGATCACTGATTTCTATTTGCCACCTAGTACAAGAATGCTTGGTAATTTTGTTGAGATAAATGATGATAACAATGAAGTTCTTTTACTCCCATCATTACATAAACACTGTTGTTCAAAAGATAATGTCCATTCTGAAATGAAAGTTAAACCTATGATCCTTGTATATCTGGGGCTTAAAGATGAGATAAGTCTAGAAAAAATAAATGTTTACTTCAAAAGATAATGGCCATTCTGAAATGAAAGGTAAACATATGGTCCTTGTATATGTGGGGCTTAAAGATGAGATAGATCTAGATAAAAAAATGTTTGACGTATCTTTAAATAGCAATCTACTATGTGAATATCTGCCTACTTAATATTATATAGTTGCCTAATTCTTGGTTGAATATAAACAACACTCAGTATCTTCTATTGGTGAAAATCTCATTTAAATCTAATTTAAACTATTCCACATGCTGAACATCATATAGTAGTTTCTCTTTCATTTATGTTTCAGTTTAATACTATATGTTCTCCTTACCTTTGAAAAGAGAATCATCTCTAACTAATCAAATTTTTGCAGATACGACTCATTGAACGGAATTATGAAATTCCGCATGAGGGCCCATTCTGTGATCTTATGTGGAGTGATCCTGAAGATATTGAAACTTGGGCTGTCAGTCCGCGTGGTGCAGGCTGGCTTTTTGGGTCCAGAGTTACTTCTGAGGTAATAATAATCAACGAAGGTAACTTTGAATAGTATATAATATACTTGGTTTATTTCCTTTGATATGTTTATTGAAAATATGTTCATTTTTGGCAGTTCAATCACATCAACAATCTTGATCTAGTTTGTCGAGCTCATCAACTTGTTCAAGAAGGTCTCAAATATATGTTTCAAGATAAGGGCCTTGTAACAGTGAGTACCTCAACAACTTTTTCATATCATGCACTAGAAATTCTGTATTGTAGATGCCTACCTATATTCTTTGACTGCTGCAGGTATGGTCGGCTCCAAATTACTGTTACCGTTGTGGGAATGTAGCATCAATATTGAGCTTCAATGAGAACATGGTGAGTTCTTACAAGCTTTCTACCTATTCCTTGGTTATTTTTGACTAGTTAAACAAGTCACATTTAGGAGAAGAAATGCATTTGAATATATACCCTTGCAGAGGGAATGGTGAATCCACTAACAGTTAGTTAGCTAGGAGGTGAGATTGCCTGATTCTGGATGCATCACTAATCCCCCTTGCTTATGAACATCTGCAGCTATTATTAGTATTTTCTTATATAGATTGAGACTTGGGCATTCTCCATATAGGAATTGTTTGAAAGAAAGATAATAGTAGCTTCTAAAAGATGTCCGCCAGTTCGGTGGAACTTGTGGTACACTGGTACTTGTGTTATTTGGCATTATAGGTTCTTTTTCATCACATACTCTAATTCATTACAGGAGAGAGAGGTCAAGTTCTTTACAGAAACTGAAGAGAATAATCAAATGAGAGGTCCCAGAACAGGTGTACCTTATTTCTTGTAATGTGGTTCCTCTTCTCCTGTAATCTTCCCTATTCCGTTTGTTTGGTTATCAGAGAATCACCGTCTGTAATGAAACCATCCCCCAATATAAGTTGTTCCCTAGTTCATGAATTGATTTCTGCTTGAAAAGCAAGCACGCTTCTTCTCCATTAACTCGTACTGCTTCCACATGTTATCTAGATTTTCAATTTTAGTATTGCATGAGATTGACATTTTCTTAGTATAGATTTTGCTGTTACTAGACAATTTCACATTCATATAATTGTTTCTCTGAATTGCTCTTGGTTCTGTGAATATGATTTATTTATATATACCTGCGTTTGTGATCTGTGTAGGTAGTTTATTTTCATCTTTTTTGGTTGATCACACAGTCCGTACATAAACTATCAGTAATAATTTAAATTGGTTGATAATCCTTGGTGATACAACATATCTCCAAGTTTCCTTTTAGTAAAATATGCCAAGTTGTTTCAATCCTGATAATTTATATGCATATACGGTTTAATTTGTATTACCATTTTTTTATAAAGACTGTCAACTAAGATGATGTAAGATAGGTATGTAAAGTTTTAAATTTCATACAGTTTTGATTATGCTATTCCAAGAAAAAGGTATAAGTTAAAGGACGCCTTACTCTTTACGGTTTACGATAAGGGGAAACCCTTTAATAAACCGGGAGAGTGGCGGGTTGATCACAGGGATCCGACCAAATCGGGTCGGGGCGTGACAAAGGTACTGGTAAAAAGGACGCCTTACTCCTCATGGTTTAGAGAAGGGGAAAACATTTAATAATTTGGGCGAGTGGCGGGTTGTTCACGGGGATCTGACCAAAACGGGTCGGGTCGTGACAAAACCAGATCTGAACCGGTTTGAACAATACTTGAATCTGTTTCTAAATTCATTTTTCTTGGTGGCTTAAAATATTCAAATTGGGAAATTGAAGCCATCATTTGATAGAGAATGAATTTAGATTAATTTAGAAAATTTTAATTTTGAGAAAACCGGTCGAATCGGGCTTAAACCGACCGACTTTCGCCCTTGAACCCAGTCAGACCAGTACGGTCCTGTCATGCCCCGACCCGGTTTGGTCGGATCCCTGTGAATAACTTGTCGCTCTCTTGGTTCAAGAGGAGTTTCCCCCTTCTTTAACTCAAGATAAGCCATGCATAACTTCAAACTTGTTCCCTGTAATAACATATGTAAAAAAAATGTAAGTTTAAGAGAAATTAAGCATACCTGACAAATAGTAAGGCTTGGTGTTATTCGTAGTCATCTTTCTATTTCCTGAAAATGGATAAAAAGGGTGGGTGAGTTTCTACCACTCAGTGAATGGGTATTTGCAAAAATGGAGTTTCGATAAAAAATAGTTTTTAAATTAGAGTGTGTCAGACTACTTAATTTCTTTAAAATATCTCATTCTTGAAATCTCAGTTTTTCATAGTCATTTCTCAATCCTCAATCAATACCGGTGTGTTTATCAACCAACACACGCCCTTCGTTATGAAGGAAACACACATTCACAGGCCAGCACATCCACTGTACCCACTTGTGGTGTAAGAGTGACTTTACCGGCCACCTATATAGAAGCACGTCCACTCCTACCCAAAGAATGAGTAAAAATCCCAGAGCAAAAATCCGTGTCCATATGAGGACAGAAACCTCATCCCGTCCCTACCCCGGTCTCATGCACATGAAGTTACGTTGAGCTTCTCAAGACTACTAGTACGACTATCTACCCTTATCTTCACCATGTTGTCCAGAGCCATTAGACTTAATACCACCCCTCTTGGGTGTCTTGAAGGTCCCATAAACTCAGTGCATGCAAAAATTTATAATTTTTCACATAATCCATATAATCTATTGTGCCACTGGTCAATAACCCCAACCCTCAACTCGATCCGTAGTTGTTTGTCTTGACTGGTCCGTAGACCTGTCATGTCGCACTACCACCAGTCCATCGAGCATGTCGGTCCTATCTTAGTACCATGGCCAAAAAATTCATTCACTAAAGTTTTTATGGCTTAAAATCATGTTTGTTTACGAGCTTCTACTCATGCCAACTAGCATAGGACCCACTATTCGAGATTTTTAAAATCGAGCATATTAGCCCCCAAGTTCCAAAACCGAGGCCTCTGGCCTAATTGAGCTATTCGAGCTCCCGTCAAGAAGGTCTCCCAAAAATTTTAAGTAGTGGCACACAGTTAGGGGAGAGCACTTTCGACAAAATAAACTTTTCAGTCGTCCATCACACTAACTGAGTATGAGAACATCTCCACTTATAACCGATTAGCAGATTTTTCACTTCCTTCTAGGAAGTTTCATCATACCAACCAAGTATGATCTACTCACAATCGGTAAGTAGTTTTTTCTCGTGAATTCCACATCACTGCTCTCAGGTGTGATGTTTAAAATACCACTTAGCAGTGGGTTTTCATTTTCGTGGTGCTTATCATCCCAACTGGATATGATATTAAATCTCATGCACCCGATAGTGCAGCGAATTTCCTCTTAACCGGCTTGTTGCCTTCACGCAAACTTGTCTTAGCTGGCGTTCCCATTACTTCGTGTTCCTACACAATATGAACATAATTGTTCATTATCCTTTGGCCTAATAGCCTTTATTTATCTCGAATGAATGAGAAAACTAAACTTTTCAATTATTTAAAATTAGGTCCCCCAAGTTATTTTTCTTTAACTTTAAGTCCCCAAATGCTAGTTTTCCCCCAAATTGAGTCCCAAAACTCTAAAATTCACCTTAGGACCTCAATTTATTCAAAATCACAAAAAGGAGTTCAAGTTTCCCAAATTTCCAATTTGGTCCCCAACTTTTCCAAAATTACCATTTTCCCCCTACTTTACAAAAATGGTAAGTTTTGCCCCAAAAATTCTAAAATTTATCCAATTGGTCCTCCAAGATCTTTATCATGCCTAATTGGACCTCAATTTTATGAAATTGCACTTTAGCCCCTCGAATTTTCGAAATCCCCAAATTCCCCCCCCCATTGTCCTCCAATTTCAACCTTCTAACTTTGACAAATTTGATTTTATCAAATTGACCGATCAAATGAGTTTAATTGTTGTAATTGAAGTTAGATTGGAGTTTATTTATACAATTCGATTGCACTTTGAATCGCACAATTTGATGCCGGAATGAGCTCAAACAAAGCTTCGTCAGAAAACTGGACTTAGAGAGAGAAATCTTCGAAAGCTTACCGTCGGGTATGCGACAGTTCGAGCTTTTGTATCAATTGATACAAAATTGAGTGAGAATTCAGTCATGGAATATCTGTCAGTTCTCTCTCTAGCACTTATCAGAATTTACAGAGGGGAGCCAAATTGACTTACCTTTCCGTTCTAATTCGGTCGTAGGAGGGTTGATGAGGTGTTGGGAGAGCTTGGTTTGGCTTGAGGGGGGCTCAAATTGGTTGATTTCAGCTCGACCGAAACAGGGCAGCTTCGGTCTGTCGGAGCTGCTTCACTGTTCGATCATGCCGGCGCTTCTCTGACGACCCTCGGAGCAATTGGAGACTACCACCGTGTATCCGACTTCTCCCCGATTCTAAGGAACCCAGCCACGCCTTCTTTGTCTTAGAAAAGACCCTATATCGGAGCTCTCGTTCGAGCTTTGCTGGAAAATTGAGTAGCTAAGAGAGAGAGAGTGAGGTTTTCAGGTGTGAAGAGGATGAATGGAGAGGGGCTCTTTATATAGGGATCTCGGGAACTCGTCGCCCGTCCGTTTGGCACTTTTATGACAGTCATTGATGGCCTGTAACGTATTGAATGAAAATGTTTCCTCTTCACCGGTGTTGGTTCGATTTTCCGATAAGTGAATAGTGTTATCATCTAGAAGAAGAAGATGACACTATTCTGAACCAGACCGAACATGTCCGAATTGGGTTCAAAGCTTAAACCAGCCGATTCAGGCTCGATTCGACCGAGTTTTTTAAAATTAAAAATTTATAAATTTATTTAAATTCATTCTCTATCAAATGATGGCCTCAATTCTCCTATTGGAATTTTCTAAGCTACCTAGAAAAATAAATTTAGCATCCGGTTCAATAGTAGTTCAAACTAGTTCAATCCGGTTTACCTAAATCGGTTTGGTTTTCATCCCCCATTCATCCTAAAGTCCTTTTTCATGAATTTTGTGTCTATTTAGGTCACTCGAGATCCATAAATTTCTCGGTTTGCCCTCTCTCTATCGGTTCTGGTTCATAAACCGGCTCAGTTCATAAACCGGTTTAATCTAGCTTGGATTCGGTTCATCTAAACTGGTATGGTTTTTCTCTTCCAATTTGTTCTAAGATTCTTTTCTAAGGTTTTATGAACCCTTTGGGTCAATTGGGAGTTGTAAATTTCCCAAATTGTACGTTCTCTAATGTTCGAATTTGAGAACCGGTTCGATTTTCTTACTCGATTTAACCAGTTCTTTTCCCAGTTTTCCTTAACTCCAAAGAGCGGGGTTTACAGGTCTGGTTTGACACATTGTCATCTTTTGCCTCAGGATTACAACACTATTTATAAATGCATAAAACTTCCTTATCTGATGAAGATGTAACCCCTCCGATCAGACCATTTTCTGGCAAGGATAAATTCAACCAAAATGGAAAGTGGTCGGGTAAAGGGTCCCCAAGCTTCTTATACAAAAAGAGCTACTCTCCATTCATCCTCTACACACCTCAAATTGCCATTTTCTCTCAATTTCTCCATTTTTTGGCGAAGCTCAAACCAAAGCTCTGACTTGGGGGCAGTTTTCTTAGACTTAAAAGTAAGGTCAGGTCCTATAGACTCTGGGGGAAGTTAGGTACCTAACAACAACTTCCTTTCGACATGAGGACCATCAAAGAAGTGCCGGCGGAATCAAATAGTGAAACAACTCTGACAAACTGAAGCTTCCCTATATTGGTCGAGCTGAATTCAGCCAAATTCAACCCTCATTCAACTAAACCAATCCTTTCTAACACCCCCACAGTCCTCACACAGCCTCAATAGAGCTAAAAGATAAGCAAATTTAGCCCTCCTCTGCCGTTGCCGGTCGGAGTTAGAAAGAGAAAGTGCTGAATTTTACTAATAAAATTTACCCTCAACTGAAAATCAATTGTAGTGATTCTTGATCCTAGAAGGAACCTTAGGACAAGAGCTACGTAAACCCCATTTCTTAAAAATGAGAAGATTGGAGGAAGAACCGGTCAACACAAGAGAGAAAACCAAACCGATTCATGAACCTTAACCAATAGAGAAAGGGTGAAATGGGAAATCAACAAACCCCAAGTGACTCAAAGAGTCATAACAATCTTGGAAAAGGACCTTGTGACAAATTGGAAAAGAAAACCAGACCGGTTAAGGTGAACCAGACCTGAACCAGATTGAACCGGTTGTTAAATTCATTTTTCTAGGTGGATTAAAATATTCAAATTGGGGAATTGAAGCCACCATTGGATGAATTTAGAAAATTTTAATTTTGAGAAAATTTGTTGAATTGGGCCTGAACTGGCCGATTTAAGCATTGAACCAGGTCGGACTGGTCCGGTTCGGAATAGTGTCGTCTTCTTCCTTTAGATGACAACACTATTCATTCAATGCAAAAAATGGATAGCGCCAACGAAGGAAAAATGTCTCTGTTCAGGTCGTTTTAGGGTGAGGATAAGCTTGACCAAGATGTGAAATGGTCGGGCAAAGAGTCCCTGAGCTCCCTATATAAAGAGCTCCTCTATATTCATCCTCTTCACACCTAAAATCTCCATTCTCTCTCAACTGCTCCATTTTCTGGTGAAGCTCAAACCAGAGCTCCAACTTGGGTAGTTTTCTCAGCCTCAGAAGGCGAGGTTGAGTTCTTTAGATTTCGGAGGAAGTTAGCTACCTAATAGCAACCTCCGTTCGATCTGAGGACCGTCGGAGAAGCGCTGGTGGAATCAAACAATGAAGCAACTTCGAAGGACCGAAGTTGTCCTATTTTGGTCGAGCTGAGTTCGGCCAAATTCAGGCCTCCTCCGGCCAAACCAAGCCCTCCCGACATTCCCACGGCCCTCACATGATTGCAACAGAGCTGAAATATAAGCCAATTCAGCCCCCCTCTGTCATTTCCGGTCGGAGTTAGAGATAGAAACTACGAAATTTCACTAACGAAATTCTCCCTAGATTCAAAGTCAATTGTAGAAATTCTTGATCCTAGAAGTTACCTTAGGAAGAGAATTACCTTCCCCGATAGAGAGATCGGACCGCCGCACCTTCGATAGTAAGCTTTCGTAAAATCACATACAATTAATTGAGGGTCGATTAGCCATTGAAAAGATGTTGGAGGATCAATTGGTCAATTTTTTTAACATTTGGGGCCAAATTTTCATTTTTGGAAAGTAGAGGCAAAATAGTAATTTTTGAAAAGTTGGGGGACCAATTTAGAAATTTGGAAAAATTAAACACCTTATATAATTTTGAGTAAAATGAGGACTCAAAAGGAATTGTGGAAATTTTGGGACTCAAATTGGGCAAATGTTGGCACTGGGGACCTAAAATTTAAACTTTAGGGACCTAAATGCAATTTATTAATAATTGGTAAGCCTAGGATTTTATACCAAACTGCTAGAGATAAGGCTGCACAAATCATGTAGGGACAAGTGTGACCGGAATGCAAGCAAGAGAAAACTCACGTCGATGGGGAAAACCAATCGAGGACGAACACGTCTTGGTTATCAGGTGAGTGGGCTTATTTACATCATACCCGGTTGGGATGATGAGTACTCTAGAAATGAAAAACCACTTGTAATTGGAATTTTAACATCACACCCGGTTGGAGTGATGAGCTAACTAAGCTAAAAACCTACTTACTGGTTGTAAGTAGAGGAAATCATGCACGATTTGTATGATGGACTTCCTTGAAGGAAGGAGAAATCTGCTTGCCAATTGTAAGAGGATGTATCATCACAGCCGGTTAGTGGGATGAAGTTAAAATACATTTTTGTTAGAAGTGTTCTCCCTTGACTATGTGCCAATGCTTAAACTCTTTGGGAGACTTTCTTGACAGGAGCTAGAACAGCTCAGATGATCTAGATGCCTCATTTTTTTAACTTGTAGGGCTAAATGCCCAATTTTGAAAAATCACGTGCAGTGGACCCAAGGCCAGTGGGCACGAGTAGGAGCTCATAAACAAACTTGAATTGAGAAAGCCATGAAAACTCTAATCAAATTGATGTGTGATTTCACCATGGTACAAAGTCAGGACCGACAGTACTCGATGGACTAGCGGCAGTGCGTCAGAGCCAGGTCGACGGACCGGCCTAGACAAACAGCTACAAGTCGGGGTAGTTCGACTATTGGCACTAAAGGTAAATGGCTATGTGAAAACTATTTTTTGTGTGCATGAACTTGAGGTACATGACCATCAAGACGCCCAAGAGGGGTAGTGATGCATCCTAAGGGCTACATGATGACATGGTAAAGATAAGGGCAGTTCATCGTGCCAGTAGTCGAGAAGCTTAGAGTAGCTTCTTGCGCAAGAGACCGAGGTGGGGCCGAGATGAGGTTTCTGTCCTCATACGGACATAGAGTGATATTCAGGTCCAAGGGTCAAATGTCGCGATCATCCACTCACATCCAGGGTAGAAGTGGACGGGCTTATATCTTGGTGGCTGGTAAAGATGCTATGAGCCACAAGTGGGTGTAGTGGACGGGCTGCACTTGCGAATGTGTGTTCCCTTCCTGATGAAGGGTGTGTGATATCTGTTAAACACACCCAATGTGGAAATGAGGAAAAATGTTTTGAAAACTAGAACATGAGAAAAACTTTCTTTGAAAGAAAACAACCCTGGCACAATCTAGTTAAAACTATTTGTTTAAAAATTCACTTTCAATACTCACTCACTGAGTTGTAGAACTCACCTCTCTTTTATATCTCTTTTTAGGAGTAGGGAAAACATGACTAAGGAAAACACCAGGATCTACACTCTGTCAGATATGCTTAAAAGTTCTTTTAAGCTTACATTTTATTGACTTATGTTATTTCAGGGAATAAGGTTTAAATTATGCCTAACTCCTCTTGATTAAAGGAAGGAGGAAACCCCTCTTAAACCAAGGGAGCGACGGGTTAATCATGGGGATACGACCAAACCGGGTCAAGGTGTGATAACTTGAATGGTATCAGAGCCATGTTCCCTTGAAAGCATTATCAATACTATGCCCTGACACTAATGAAAACTTAATTACCCTGTAAGAATAAGAGTCTCTAGGAAGTTCGCCGTGTGAAAAAGACGCCTACCTCTAGAGAGGCAGTTGTTTAAAGATTTCTAGAGGGCGAGAAGTGAGTGCCCAACGACATTGTCGAGGACTATAGGAAACTTGTTGGAGCCCTATTAGAGACAAAAGGCATCATATATCCTCCTCCAAGGCAGGAAGAACCTATCCCTCCTCCAAGGAGCCCAACACCTCCTGCAGCCACACAACAACCAAAGGGGACTCCAACTAAGGAGGCATGAGACAACTATTGGGATGCCCACACCACCTTTATGAAAGTCCAGCAAGTACCCCACCAACTCAATCCAACTTCAACCCTTCCCAATGGATGAGGTGGACCTACGAGTGTGAGGTTGAGTTGTTAAGGAGGTACGAACTCGAGGCAATTCATCAAGTTCGTCCTATTAGGGATGCTCGACGGGAGTATGGATGGACATTAACGAGTTCATTAGAGCCTTCAGACCATGAATCTCGAAACCATTCAGAGGCTAACTCCTGGTCTATGACCCCAAGGGATTAGGAATTAGTAAATTCCTGTAATAAGCCAAATGCAACAAGAAACTACTTCTTTGAATGAATAAAAGTTCATTTTCCTTAATTAAAAGTTAATTTTGCTAATAATGACAAGTACAACTATCAAGATTGGAGTATACCAATCATGACCGGGGAAATAGATGGAGAGAAGGCCACTTAAGAAAACCACCAGTCACTTCTAGTTAACACTAACCCCAAGATAATCAACTTAGATAGTTCCCCCACAAGAACTAGGAAATTCTGAGTAATAAGACAACAAGACAAAGGATTAGGAAGGAAAGTTCCAAGAGCCTACATGAAAAAAAGAGTCACCGAAAAAGGACATACCCTAAACCAAGGGTAAAAAAAAGGGAAAGAGAGTGTTCATATGGGTTCCCAAGAAAGGGAAGAGTGGAGAAAAGCCAAAAGACCATAATGGATTGAGAGAGCCCTCATACAAGAGTTAGGAAACCAAGAGGAATTGGGATGCCTCTAAGAAGAACTAGTTGAATGAAAGAAAACCAGGGGGAGAAGTGAAATACAAGAACCCCCTCAAAAAGGGAGAATGAGGAAAACCACTTCAAGTAACTCTAAGATAAGACACAGTAAGAGGGAAGAGGGAAAGAAGTGTGCTAGGGAGAGAACTCTAGGGGAATGCATAAGTACCATTGAAAGAGTTATTGATAGGAAAATGGAAAAAAATGATGAGTGCTAGAAACCCACTCCAATCAAGAACTCCTCAAAGGAAGGATAAAGAACAAGATGGGAATTTGAAGATGGAGAAGGATTAAGGGCAGATAACAATACCGATGTCATAAGGGTGTAAGAAAGGAAAGAAGGAAAAACATTCAAGAAGCGTTAGGAAGGTGAACATGGAAATCCCAGTAAGGAAGTCCCTAATAAAAATGTAAAGGTAGGAAATAAGACCGTGGAAAAGAAACTCCCAAGCTAAGGAACCAAGAGGAGGATCATAAGAGACTTAACCCGAAATAAGGAACCTAAAAAAAGGGCAGAAGTGGTTAAGGATGTCTGGGGATGGCAAGTGTGACCTGTTTTGGAAATAGGAGAGTGGTCAAGTAGGAAACAACTAGAAACAACAAAATGATCAAAGAGAATAAACGACGCCCGATGAGGAACCAAAAACATAGTAAGGATTACACCCTAAAAAGGACAATTGTTCCAAGACAAGTGACCAAGGGGAACAGTAGGGGCGAGGCAGTTAACGAATCGATCCTCTAGAAGACCATAAATTGGACACCAGCAAGGAAGTAAAGGGTGTAAAGGTCAAAACATTGGAAAGGAGGAATGAAGAAACTTTCAAAGAAATAAATGACCAGAAATGAATCGACAACCAAACCCAAGCCACGAAAGAGATTAAGTAAGCTCTCAGAAGGGAATGAAACAACTTCGAAAGGAAAAAGATCAAGAACCTTTCACCAATAAGAATAAAAATCTTAGTGAATAACAAGTTAGGATAAAGACATGGATAGGGGATGTACTATCAAAACTCCCCAAGGTAAGGATAAGTCAGATAGGATGACATTAAGGATGTCATGAGGTCAACTTAAAGATAGATAATCAAGAAGACAAAGGAAAGAGGAAATCCGGGGGAAGAATAGGAAGCCTACCAAGGAAGGGAGCCTAGAAGAGGCATACATATTCCAATGGAAAAGTAATGGACCCAACTAAAGTAGAAGAGAGGAGAAAAGTTTCAAATGGAATGCGAGTTGGGAATAAAGGACTAGTACAAGGGTAGATTTCCCAGAACCCAAGGAACAAGTTAAAACCCGAGGAAAGGGTAGATAAGAAGATAGAAAGTAGTACCAGTTGGTACTACATAGAAAGTAGATGGGAAACACTATTGAGTAGTAGGAAGGAACGAAGCCCTAAGACTCTTGAACAGATGGAAAGGGGCATAAACCATTATCAAGGATATACACTCCGAAGACCAATCTAACAAGGATAATTACATAATAGATCACATTGTAAGAAAACATGTAGTACCAACATTTCCAAGAAAGGTGGCCCCAGCTAGGACCGAGTACGATGGTCAAACCAAGAAATGGAACCATAAATTATGCTAAACCAAAATGGAGGAAGAACCATAATAAGATAAGGAAGAAAGAATATCAAAACACATGGGATTAAGGATGAAGAGTCAGAAAGGATGCAAAATTGAGAGCGTCAACAATTTAGAAAATAAAGGGAAATCAGGGACGATTGCCACAGTATGATTATGAAGAGCCATGAAAATTGGGGGAACATTTTGGGGCAATTAACCCCGATTGAATGACTAATTTAAAAAAAATCATATGGAAGTGTAGGAACTAATCCATAACTTAAATTGGAGCAATTAACCCTGATTGAATGTCCAATTTGAAGAAATCAAATTTGGTTAGTTTGAAAGGGAGAAATTGGAGGAAAAGTTTGGGGAAAATTAGGGATTTCGAAAAGTTGAGGGGACCTCTATGCAATTTCTCAAAATTGAAAGCCAATTGGTAATGTGAAAGATGTTGGGGGACCAATTGGTCAATTTTTGAAATATTTGGGGGTCAAATTGCTATTTTTGGAAAGTAGAGGCAAAATTATAATTTTTGGAAAATTGAGGACCAAATTAGAAATTTGGGAAACTTAAGCCCCTTACACAATCTAAAGTAAATTAAGGGCCCAATGAGGATATTGGAACTTCTCCGAATTTAATTTGAGGAAAATTTAGCATTAGGGACCTAAGTGCAATAAACCAACCATTTTGAGCCTAGTCACTCATACATGAGAAAACGATGGATGTCATGCCAAAGCTCAATTGATAAGGATGCCCAAATCGTGTAGGGACACGGGAGACTAGAATGCCAACAAGGAAAAGGTAGCGTGGACTTGGGAAATCGACTGGGGATGAACACCTTACAATCATCGGGTGAGTGGGATTAATTATATATCATACCCGGTTGGGATGGTGAGCACTTTAGAAATGAAAAACCACTTGTGAATGGAATTATCTATTTTCATAACTGGTTGGCATGATGAGCATTTTCTTTAACGGATAAAACCTACTTACTAGTTATAAGTAGAGATAATCATACTCGGTTGGTATGATGAGTTTCCTTGAGAAAAGAAGAAACACGCCTACCAGTTGTAAGCAGAGATATCACCACACCCGATGGGTATGATTAAGTTAAAAATAAATTTTTTTGTCAAAAGTGTTCTCCCCTAACTATGTGTCAATGCTTAAAACATTTGTGTAATATTATTGACGGGAGCTAAAATAACTCAGATAGGCCAGGGGCCTCGAGTTTCGAACTCATTGGGCTAAATGCCCAAATTTTGGAAAAATGTGTGTCGTGGGCCCAAGGCAAGTGGGCACGAGCAGTAGCTCATAAATAAATCTGATTATGAAGAGCCATGAAAATTTCTAATAAAATTGACTGTGTGAATTCACCAAGGTACAAGTCAAGACCGATTGTACTCGATGGACTAGTTGCAGTGTGTTAGGGACTAATCGACAGACCATCCTATATAAACAGCTGCAGGTCGAGTTGAGCATCGAGGCCATTGGACCGTTGGCACCAAAGATAATGGCTATATGTGGACATCTCTTGTTTGTGTATGCACCTTTGGTACGTGACCATCAAGACGCCCTTGGGGGTAGTGATGGGTCCCAAGGGCTGTTGGACAACATGGGAGGCGATAAGGGTAGTTTGTCATGCCAGTTAGTCATGAAGCTCTGGGAGCTTCTTGCACATGAGACCAGGGCGGGGACAAGATGAGGTCTCCATCCTCATACGGACACGAAGTGGCATTCGGGTCTAAGGGTCGGACGTTTGGGACATTCTACTCAGACCCAGAGTAGAAGCAGACGGGCTTCTATCTTAGTGGACGGTAAAGACGCTCCGATCCACAAGTGGGTGTAGTGGGCGGGCTGCACCTGCGAATGTGTGTACCCTTCCCGATGAAGGACGTGTGTTTATTTGATAAACGTCTCCTGAGGTAAAGGGATGGGCTAAAAGAGCTAAAAACACCTAATATGGTAATGGAAAAAAGTTTTGAAAAACTAGAATTTGAGGAAATTCTTTTTTAAGGAAATGATAACATTGGCACCATTTGGATTAAGCTATATTTTTAAAAATTTACTCCCAACACCCGCTCACTAAGTTGTAGAACTCACCCCCTCCCTTTACCCCTTTCAAGTAACCAAGGAAAAAACATTCAACCAAAAGTCTCTCCTGTGTTGGAAATATATGAAGGTACAACTATTTTAAAATATTCAGTTTTTTATAATGTTATTCTAGGAATAACAGGTAAAAATGACGCCTTACTCCTCGCGGTTCAGGAATGGGTGAAAGCCCTTCATGGACCAAGGGAGTAGCGGGTTTCTCATGGGGATTCAATCAAACTGGGTTGGGGCGTGACAAGTTAAATACTTGAAAAACTTTGAGGCCTTATATTTAATATGGTCTAATAATTGAAGAAAATATAGAAGTATTGAACAATGTAGAAAGGAGTCATATAAAGGGGTTTGTCGAGATGCGAATCCAACCCGAGGGGCATACTGTAATTTTTGGAAAATTATGGGACAACACTAAAGTTACCCACATAACCCAAATATGATATGGTTTCATATGAAATGATTATGTAGTGAAAACTGTCACACAAACTATACGGGAAAAATACAAATCTCGAGACATTCGGAAATCCTCCAAGACAAAACAATCCCGGATAAAATAGTGAGTAAGATTTACTAACGGCGAGTTTTATTAGATCGACCGTAGTTATTTATAGTTTTTAATAATTGAGTATGCATGTGTATTGTTGAAAAGTATTACAAAAAGGCAGTGAAGACAAAGTAAATAAAATTAACCCATCTTTCTCCTATCTCTGTAAACACCTCCCTTCAGACTTTGGGGATTAGAATGTTATTGTCTTATACTAACAGTTAACTCTTGCATGGTGTAGGGATAACCGGTCCATTCCTAGGATCATTTCAACCTCATTCAATGGTAGAGGGATTAAGTCCACTTCTAAAAATTTTTTCCATGATTTCCACTTTATATCCTTTGAATACTTTATCTCTAACCAATTTTTCTCCTAGGGTGTGAGGATGGTTATGGCTGGATCTAGTGAGACATGATATTTAGGAATTCCTTAGGTCTGTGATTCCTTGATAAAGGATCATTCAGCACCGGAGTCGATGAGGGCAAAGATTTTTCTACTAAATATTTGGGTGTATCTTGATTAGAAGACAAAAGTCTGTTAAATGGGAAAATTATAAATTATACATTTCTCTTAGGGATTATACCCCATCTATAGAAAGATATCTTATTAGATAAGGGGTCTAGAGGTATCCATTACAACATTAGAGTCCTTCTGAGCTTCCTCTTGTGTAAAGTTTTAGTATTGTATTGGTTCCTCTTCCTCCACTTTCTTGTCCTCTTACAGTCAGTGGAGCAATGTTTCCAGGTGTTGTTACCACATTCCTCGGTGGTACTGGACAACTCTTTGCATAATGCCCTAATTGTCCAAATATGTAGTAGGTTACTTCCTTGCATGCGCCTTCATGGTTTCTTTTGCATCATGGGCATTAAGGAAAATTTCTCTAGGAATTCTTATGACCTCGTACTTTATTTGGCCTAGGGAGTTCCATCCATTCCTCCACTCTTGGCTTAAGCCCCTTGTGGGTCCCTTTTTGAAATTTAGAAAATTTTCTAATTTCTCAATGATGGTTACTCTGATCCTCCTTGCTGCCTGGATCATCCATCCTTCGACGTCGAGCTTTGACGTCAAGCCATGACGTCGAGCCATGACTAATCGCTCGCACTCATGTGGCATGCTAATGATGGAAGCCAAGTCAATGGGTCTCCCAAGTACCTCCATTATGTCTCGTATATCCAAGTTAATACGATCTATAAATCTTTGGCAAATGTGAGCAGGTCCAGCCAAATCTCGGGCAAAAGGACTCAACTCGTTGGAGTGAGTGTCGTACTCGGATATGGTACTTGAGACTTGATGGAGTTGGAATAATTCTGTACTTGAGACTTGATGGAGTTGGAAGAATTCTTACTTATTCTCGTTTAGTAAATGAGAAGCCAAATATTCATCTATAAATCTCCTCTCAAACACCTCCCGTGAGGGTATAGTAGTGGTGAGGTTTCTCACGTTCTCCCACTATCTCTTGGCACTTCACTCTAGGAAACATTCTGTCATGGTCACCATCTCATCTATAGGGATTCTTATTAATCCCATAAACTTCTTGTTGTTGGCAAACCAGTCCATAGCAGCTCCAACATCCTTTTCTCCCTTGAAGGTTTTACACTCCAATTGTCGGAGTGTCTTTAGGTGCCTAGGGATATAAAAAAGGAGTGGGGGTCAAATTGGTAGTATTTTGGAATTGTACCTCATCTTACTTGAGGTGTGAATTTCCCGCAGGGCAAGGGCTTTCTCTTTGAGGAAGGTTAGGTTCCCCAAAAACCTTGACAAACTCCTCATAGAGTTTCTTCTGTTCGAGATTTACCCTAGGTGTAATGGTTTGAGTCCCTCTAGACTCAAGTGCTCCCGAGCTAATTCCCTCGTTGGAAAAAGAAGTTTTCCACTGATTCGGTGGAGATTTGGATGTGGTAGCATGGATTCATTTGGTTTCACTCTAAGGAGCTATATCTACAAAACGAAGGTTATTATTTGCTGTGTTTCAAAAATTTTAGTTTTGTAAACTTTGTTTGGAAAACTTGGCTTTGATACCACTAAAATTATCACGCCACAACCCAGTTTGGTTGGAATCTTGTGATCAACCTGCCATCCTTCCTTGTAATATTTCCACCACTACAATTCAAGAAGGTAAAGTCTTAACGACCTGAGTGTTTTACACAACAAAATTATAAAACAAAGATAAAGGTACCTTTCTTATTTAAGGATTGTTCTGCTCATGGAATTATCTACTCTTCTGAAGTGACGACTTCCCTGAAAGGGGTTTAGGGAGAGCTCGTGAGTTTATAAATTAGTGAGCAGGGTTAAGTGACATTGTGACTTTCTGTCCATGGTTTAGCATATACTCAAACAAATCTTTTCCCTTTCGTTTAAAACAACAATAGAATATCTTATGATAAACAAGGCACAACTTATCTTATATCTCATATATAAAGTTTGTTGTCCAGTAGGCCTTATAACCAACACTACCCCGTACTGGGCGTCTCTTTGGTTCCGAACTATTGCAATCACACACATAAGTCTTTTGATTTAAGACCTTTATCTTTCTGATGCTTGCCCAACGGACTCCAACCCGACTCTAGCTCAACAGCATCAGCCAACATTATTAATTTGTGATAATTTTATCAGTCTCTTAAATCATAACTTATTTACGAGTTTGACCCATTTCCATTGGCCTTGGGCCCACTCATACGAGTTTTCAAAATACAACCTTAGGCCCACTTCACTTTTTAAAAACCGTGGTCTTCAGCCCACTTTCACAAAACTAGATCTAGCCAACATTCTGTCAACCATGGGCCTTACCCATTTCCTTAATCAACAGTCAGAACTAGACCATGTTCCTTCAAGTGTATCCATAGATTTTCCATGGGTTGTCTTATTATCATACTTCATATTATCTTCAAAGGTATAATCCAAAAAGTTTTAAGCGGTTTCACACAGTTATGTGATTATACTTCTAGAAAACTGATTTCAAAATAAAGCATGTTTCCAAGTATGTGTAATCGGTCCAATCGAACTTTATGCCAGTAATCTCACTCACCCGAGATTCGTGACTCGTTCATCCCGTACAGATTTTCGATGCCTTAGGTTGGACTTAGGATTGTAGGTAAAGGTTTTCCTTTCAAACCTACATGATCATAGATAATTAATCTATCAATTATCCGATAATTGCACATAGATCCTTATGTTTTCTTTAATTAACATAAGAGTTCCTAAATTAAGTTTATTGACAAATAAATTCATAATTATTTGTCGTAATTTCCTTAATATTGTTTTATTTAATATTTCATCCCCAAATGATTTTATTAAATATAAAATTATTCAAAATTACAAATAAAGCATATTATTCACTTTTAATTGTAATTAATTCCACAAAAATCATTTTAATTGCAATTAATCCTCCAATTTCATTTTATTCGTCAATTGACACTCAATTTATGTTAATTGAATAGAAACCCCCACATTTCCAAAAATCCCCAAATCACCAAATTTCTCTAAAATTACATTCCCCCCCCCCCCCCCCCGAAATCTCAATTCATCAAATTGACTTATTAAACTTAGTTTATTGTCTCTTATCATGCTGCTAATCATCACCCCTACCTCTCCACAATCATTCCAAGCTTTGAATTATTCAATTGAAGCTTCGCTGAAAAATATTTCTAGAGAGAAAGCTTTGATTTCTTACCGGCAAGGACTTGATTGCCGGAGCTCTTGATTTAAGGAGTTAGCTCTTGTCGAGAGTATCCTCTCAGGATCAAATTTCACCTTAATTGTGCACTGAATAGGGAGAATTCAATCAATAAAACTTTCATAGTTTTCTCTTTGTAAATTCACTATTACAGCAAAGGGCGGTGGCAATTGCTTACCTTGAAGGCTCATGATGGACTAGACACGGTCATGGAGAGTTGTTGGAGGATCAGCCTGGCCTTAGAAGGTATGATGGTGGCCTGAATTTAGCTCAAAAGTACATGCTCAACGTTGATAGATGGAGTGACTGTAATATGCAGACTCACTGATGCTTCTCCGATGATTCTCGAGCTGAAGGGAGTATGCAACAAGGTAGAGAACTTCCTCCCAGTTCCAGGGAACCCGAATTCACGTTCGGAGGAGGAGAAATGGATTAATGTCAAAGCTCTATTTTAGGGATAGTAAAAACGAGAGTAGTTCATCTCTTTAAATCTTTCGAGGGGTGATGAGGATGAATGGAGGGGAGCTCTTTATATTGTCAACTTGAGACTTCCATTCCTATCCATCCATCCTTCCATTGGTTGGCCATTAACTCTTTGAGTTACTCCTTTGCCAGAGAGGTTTAAATGTCACCAGAGTTATGGCGATTTTCGGCCTCCCTCACTATTCAGCTCTCTAAAGGAACAAGACGACATTATTCGTGCGTGTGCGAGCTTCGCATGTGCAAGTTACCATGTGGTACATCATGATTGGCTAGCTTCACTGACACGACGTCTTACTCAGCGTCTGAGTCGTCTGTTGACTCATTTAATGGATACGTGGCGACCTCTCATTGGTCATCTTGTCTGACGTGGCACTTGACCAAATCTAACTGTTAATTGATTGTGACACGTGGCATTCTCTAATTAGCTTATTTAAATTCACTAGTTATCCCACCTGACACACTTTTCCATTGCCACGTGTCAGCCTTTGACTAGTTATAGCCATCCGACATGGCCTTGCCATGTGTCGACTTCTAATTGGTCAACCTTTCTTGAGCATCCTTGTCGGCACCTTTGCCACGTGTTGACCTCTCATTGGTTAGCTTAGATGACGAGGATTCTCCTCAGCTAACTAATGACACATGTCATGCTCCCATTAGTTAGTTTCCAATGATGTGGCTTTTTCTTCGTTTGGTCATAGACAAGGGACCCGTGTCATGCCCTTATTGGCCAACACCTTGAGACGTTGACCAAGCGGCTGACTAGGCGCACTTCACCACTTTCCAAACAATCCCAAAACTTTATTTTTTTTCCCTTAGAAAGACCCCATAAAAACAACAATCACTTTTTGGACTTTCATATCTTTGCATTTTGGTCTCCAACTGTTGACCCATAACTAAACTCTTTCAAAAATTTCCAAACTAAGTGTGGAGGTCCCACTAGCCACCCTCTAGGCCATCGTAAACTTAGTTTGGATGGGGTTGGCTGGAGGTGCTCCGATCGGGCATGATCAAAAACTTGCATGCATATGAGTTAGAGTTGGGTCAGAGCTGGGATCTTACCAAAGATAGCATGTCAGTCATTGAGGCCAGTATGGTTGGAAAGCTGACTCTCCTAGGAACCTCTAGCAACTAAAATGACCTCAAATGGTGGTCTGTAGCTACTGAAATTCAAGTTTTAGTCAGCTCGACCAATGGAACCATGATTTGAAACTTGAATGATTTAATTCATCCTCAAATTGGGAAAACTCGGAGGCTACAGAAAGTTGGAGGTACTCACCTAATTTTTCTCAACTCACTAGGGCCATCGTGGCCGTCGAAATTAGCTCCAAAAATAGCTACTCCATTTCAAGTTGATAGATATCATGTATTGTGCAATCTCGTCGACAATGGTAGAGGAAAAGTTGAGGGTCGATAGGGATGGCGACTCAACTTTTTAGAGATACCAAGAACATCATTGGAGGTGGCCGAGTAGTAGAGAAATTTTCTCTAGTAGTTGGGTCTCTAGAAAAGGGAGTAGTCAGTGGTTGGAAGAGGATTCTAAGCAAATTCCGATGAGAGAGCGGCCCCAATTTATATGGAGGCGATCTAGACCTCCATGGCAATCTTTCCATAGGCTCCTTTCTTGATTTCATAGCATGAGACCTCAAGAATAGATTAATTTCCCTAAGTGATGGATTTAAATTGTCTAGGTGAGTCATCGGGTAAAAATAGGGGAATTCGTGTAATCTGTATGGCGAGGAAGACGACAATGTGTGTCCAACATCCCAACTGACCATTTCGGCATTGTAGCAAACCAATTTCCAACGAATTTCTTGGTTGTTTTAGTAGTTTTTGGCTCGGTTCACCCCTTTTTGTGCCATTTCTTGAGAAAATAAAAATATCTAAAATTTCTATATTCAATTTCCTATTGAATGCACTCATGAACCACTCCATTTGGACTTGTTTAGCACCCTAAAAAATTCAAAGGGTTTTAGATGTAAACTCCATTCCTTTAAACATAAGAAAAATCGGGAAAAGAATCGGTCGATTCAAAAGATGAAATCAAGCTGGTTAAAGAACCCAAACCTCAACAAAAATGGAAAGTGGTCAGGCAGAGGTCCTCGAGCTCCCTATATAATGAGCTCCTCTCCATTCATCATCCACACACCTCAAATCTCCATTCTCTCTCAAATGCTACATTTTTCGGTAAAGCTCGAACTAGAGCTCCGACTTTGGCACTTTTCTTAACCTCAAAAGGCAAGGTCGGGTCCTACAAACTCTAGGGGAAGTCAGCTACCTGACAGCAACCTCCTTTCGACCCAAGGACCGTGGGAGAAGCGTCAGCGGAATCAAACATTGAAGTAGCTCTGACAGACCGAAGCTGCCTTATTTTGACTGAGCTGAATTTAGCTAAATTCATACCTCCTCCGGCCAAACTAAGCCTCCCCAACACCCCCACAACCCACACACGACCTCCACAGAGGTAAAAGGTAAGCCAATTTGGCCCTCCTCTATCATTGCATATCAGTGTTAGAGAGAGAAAGTGTTGAATTTCATTGATAAAATTCACCCTCATCTGAACTTCAATTATAGCAATTCGTCATCCCAGGAGTAACCTAAGGATGAGAGCTACCTCCCTAGATCGAGAGCCCGGACCGTCGCCCCTCCAACAGTAAGCTTTCGAAGCTTTCGAAGCTATACGAATAGTTTTCCGGCGAAGCTTCGTTTAAGCTCGTTTCAGACCCAAATGCTGCAATTCAAAGCTCAATTAAATCGTATGGAAGTGTAGGAACTGATTCATACCATCGATTGAAGCAATTAACCCCGATTAAATGGCCAGTTTGAAGAAATCATATTCAGACTGTATAAAGAGAAGAAATTGGGGGAAACATTTCGGAAAAATTGGGGATTTCGAAAAATTGAAGGACCTCCATGCAATTTCTCAAATGGTAATGAGAAAGATGATGGGGGACCAATTGGTAAATTTTTAAAATATTTGGGGCAAAATTGCTATTTTTGAAAAGTAGGGGCAAACCCATAATTTTTAAAAAATTAGGGACCAAATTGGAGATTTGGAAAACTTGAACCCCTTTCACAATTTTGAGTAAATTGAGGATCCAAATAGGATACTGGAAACCTTGGGACTCTATTTGGGAAAAAGTTAGCATTAGGGACCAAAAGTTAAGAAAAAATGAACTTTAGGGACAGTGCAATAAACCAAGAGTTTTGAGCCTATTCGCTCATACGTGAGAAAATGAAGGCTTTCATGCCAAACCTTAATTGATAAAAATACCCAAATTATGTAGGGACACGAGAGACTGGAATGCTAGCAAGGAAAAGCTAGCGTGGACTTGGAAGCTCACTGTGAGACGAATGCGTCACCATCACCGGGTGAGTGGGAAATTTATACATCAAACCGGATGGGATGATGAGCACTATTTTTAACGGATAAAACCTACTTACCGGTTGTAAGTAGGAATACATGAACATCATACCCGGTTGGTATAATGAGTTTCCTTGAGAAAGGAGAAACCCGTCTATCGGTTGTAAGCGGAGTTATCATCACACCCGATTGGTGTGATGAGTAAAAAGTGAATTTTGTTAGAAGTGTTCTCCCCTTACTGTGTGTCAATACTTAAAATATTTGGGAGACCTTCTTAACGGGAGCTAGAATAGCTCAAATAGGCCAAGGGTCTCAGTTTTTTAACTCAGGAAGCTTAATATCCAGTTTTGGAAAACACGTATAGTGGGCCCAAGACCAGTTGGCACGGGTAGAAGCTCATAAACAAAATTGATTAGGAAGAGCCATAAAAACTCCTAATTAATGGAATTGGTTGTGTGTTGTGCAACAGTACCAAGTCAAGACCAATAGTGCTCGATAGACTGGCGGCAGTGCGTCACGACTAGGTCGACGGACCGGCCTAGACAAACAAATGCAGGTCAAGTTGAGCGTCGGTGTCATTAGACCATTGACACCAAAGAGGATGGATAATTATATGAAAACTCTTGTTTGTGCATGCACTTGTGGTAGGGACAATCAAGACGCCCTAAGGGGTAGTGATGGGTCATAAGGGCTGTTGGACGACATGGTGGAGATAAGGGTAGTTCATCATGCCAGTCAGTCTTGAAGTTCCGGAAGCTTGTTGGGCATGAGATCGGGGTGGGGTCGGGATGAGGTCTCCATCTTGATACAGACACGAAGTGACATTCAGGTCTAATGGTCAGACGTTTGGGACGTCCACTCAGACCTAGGGTAGAAGTAGACGGGCTTCTATCTTGTTGGACAGTTAAGACACTTCGGTCCACAAGTGGGTGCATTGGATGTTTGCACCTGCGAATGTGTGTACCCTTCCCAATGAAAGGCGTGTGTTTGTTTGCTAAATGCCTCCCGAGGCAAGGGGACGGGCTAAGAAAGCTAAACACACCTACTATGAAAAGAAAAAAAGGTTTTGGAAAAATTGAATTTGAGGAAACCCTTTTAAAAAGGGATTTGTTAACCTTGGCCTCATTTTGGAGCAACTAAATTTATTTTGAAACTCAATCCCAACACCCACTCACTGAGTTGTAGAAACTCAGCCCCTCTCTTTACCCATTTTTAGAAGTAAGGAGATAAATTAAAAGAGAGTGTGAAGATGTACCCTCTGTCAAGTATGCTTAAAAATTTTTTAAGCTTGCTTTAGTTTGATGTATGCAATTCAAGGGAGCAAGGTTTGAATTTAGGTCTAGCTCCTCTTGAATAAAGAAGGGGAAACCCCTCTTAAAACCAAGGGAGTGATAGGTTGATCACGGGGATCCAACCAAACCGGGTTGGGGTGTGACATTAGGGCTCCCCCTAGCCTGAACCCAGTTTGAACCAATTTTCTTCTGGTTTCCTCCCAATCCTCATCACGTATTTCGAGGCACTCCCAAACATCTCCCTAGCTCAATTGGGGCCTGCGTTGGTTATTTATCGTCGGGGCCTAATCCTATCTCTAATTCTATACACTCTTCATGTATTTGGTTCCTTTAGCCCTTATTAATAGTCTCATTCATCTGAGATTGATAGTCTTCTTGTTGCGGGTAATTCCGCAGTGGGGGCTTCCTAGAAGATCGATCAGGTTTTCTATAGTGACTAAGGCAAGGTTTCTTTTTGGTGTCTCCTCCTATCGAATGTTAATTCTCCTATAGGTGTATGGATGCTCAATTTTATTGGTAATTCCCTCCCTTCCATATGTTTTCTTTTCTAACACTTCTTGGCATATTGACTCATTTCTAATTGGATTGGAGAAATAATTTAGCTAAGAATGTTTCACTTCCATAACTAACCAATAATGCAATCCTTGCATCCAACCAAGTTAGTATTCCAAGTTCACTTAATTGGTTCTCTATGGTAAAATTTAGCTTTCCTTTTTTGCTTGATCCTCCAAATCTTTCCTTGAGTAGTTGTGCCCCACTAGGATGTGTATGGCCTTACCTTGCTTGTATGTTCTTTCCATGCTCCTTAGTTATTTTTGGGATATGCTAGGGTCCATACTATGAATAGTTAGAATTTGTTTTAGATAGCATCATACATGCTAGTGCACCTTATTTTCATGGCTGGGAATTTAAGTGTGGTTGGTCCAGATTGGGCAATCCCTTCCTAGGTTAATATACAAGGGGTTTGTTTTGTACACATGCCTTAATTGTGTCAATGTTGGAATGTCATTAATTCATCGTGTCAATGTTTGTTGGCTTTAACCTGTAAATGTGCCCATATTAAGATCGTCTCAGAGAGATCCTCTTCCAACCACTCCATTTGGGTGTCCTCCCATTCATCTACATAAATGAAATGGTCAGCTTATCCTAAGTGGGTTGGCCTTTGTGGTTTATGCGGATTTGTCTTTCTATAGGATTATTAGAGGCCTTTGTCTCTAGGTTGTTTATTGAGGTTTCTTTCCTTACGTTTATAGTAGGAGACATATCATAGCCCGCTAACTTCTAAGGGCCTTTAGCATTTGATGTATTTGTTTCATTTATGGGTCTTATTTGTAATTATATTTAGTTGGTTTGTAGTTTAAGATTCCTTGTATGGGATTTGGGCCCCTCTTAATGTAATCTCATATTTGTTTAAATTAATAAAATTGTCTAGCCCGATACTTTGGCTTTTATTTTTGTATATCAAAGTTACTTGCATAATTTCAATTACATATATAAAAATATTAAATCTCATTATTTTAAAGCAAACTCTTCTGGTTTGCTTTACTTAAACCGATTTAATCATATTTTTATATAAATTCTAATCAAAATTTCTGAGTACATAATGTGTGATCTTACATTACATGGGCCCAAGTACATGGAGTTAAATTTCAGGGTCACATTTGACTCACCAAGGTGGAAAGGTATTTAGACGTCAGCTTTTGTGGTAATGGACTTTGGTTATTTTGATAACTTGATATAACTTGGTGGAAAGGTATTTAGACGTCAGCTTTTGTGGTAATCGACTTTGGTTATTTTGATAACTTGATATAACTTACTAAATGATAAGGAATTTTGAACCAGGTATGGAATTTAGTACCTTATTTTTGTGTAGTCCTGACACAAGAACTAGATGACGCCAATTAGAATAAATGAAGAGGAATGAGGAACCTACACACAATAAGCATTAGAATCACTATACACCGTGATAAATAGGTCTTAGATATAACTAAGTGGGTTTTAATTTTGATGTTAAATTTGATTGGATTGGCATATTTTCATGCCCCAACCCGGTTTGGTCGGATCCCCACGAGCAACCAACCACTCCTTTTCGTCTATTAATGATTTCACTTCCTTTTAAACTGTGAGTAGTCATGCATCATTTTTACCTGATTTTCCTAAAATAACATTATACAAAACTTAATATGTTAAAAACTTTTCATACCTGTCTTTATCTTAAGGGTTTGGTTTCTAGATATTCCTTGAGCTTATGTTTGGATTGAGGGTTTGGGAGGAATTTGGAGGTGAAGTGTTCAGAAGGAAAATGAAGTGATAAATTTGGAGATGTTACAAATTTTTTATAATCAATCATTTTGGATGGAGGTGAAGTGAGGGGAATGATTATTAATGATAAAATTAGAAAGATCAATTTACTCTTTTAATTAAATTAAATAATTTATTAGCTATTATATATAACTAAATTATACTAAAAATATTTTGTACAATAATTTTTTATTTATAATATTTTTATTATATATTTATATTATATAACTTTATATAAAATGTTATTAATATATAAATTTATTTAAAGTATATAAGAATAAAAATAAATAAATAAATAAATAATATAAACAATAAATAAGGGTATTAAAGTAATTTAAGCAATAAATGACAAAATCCCTCAAAATACCTCCACTTTTGAAGGGATTGTGTCCTAGTGTAAATGGAGGGGTTGGAGGGGTTTGGAGGTGATTCTCCGCCCCCTCTAAATCCCTCCATTTTTTTACCAAATGATGGATTTCTCCACCCCTCTAAATCCTTCTAAACCCCTCAATCCAAACATAGCGTAAGGGTTTGTCTTCTTTCCTGAAAAGAAGTTAAAGGGAGGGGTGAGTTTCTACAACTCAGTTAGCGGGTGTTGGGGAAATGAGTTTAAAAAATAAATAGTTTTTATGCTTGTTCTTTAAAAACATTGTATCCCTTTTTAAGCCTTTATTTGTTTTAGCTCTTTTTAGCACATCCCCTTACCTTAGGAGGCATTTAGCAAATAAACACACATTCTTTATCATAAAGGGTACACACGTTCGTCGGTGCAATACACCTACTGCACCTACTTGTGGATCAGAGCGTCTTTATTGTCCACCATGATAGAAGTCCCTGAATTCTACCTTGAGTCTAAGCAACACCCAGGCGCAAGGCCCTCTGACTCCACATAACTCCATGTCCATATGAGGACGAGACCTCATCCTGCACCTTCCCCGGTTTCAATGCGCAAGAAGCTCTTGAAGCTTCATGACTAACTGGCCTGATAAATTGCCCTTATCACCACCATGTCGTCCAACAGCCCTTGGAACCCATCACTATCCCCCTTGGGTGTCTTGATGGTCCCGAATCCAAAAGTGCATGCACAAAAAATAGTTTTCATATATTTAGCCATTCTCTTTGATGCCAACGGTCCAATGGCCCCAACACTCAACCCGGCCTGCAGCTATTTGTCAGGTCGGTCCGTCGACTTGGCTTTGACGTAGTGCCGCCAGCCCATCGAGCCTTATCGGTCCTAACTTGGTACCGTGGAGAATCACACAATTATTTAAATTTTAAATGAGATTTTTCATGGCACTTCCTATTCATGTTTGTTTATGGGTTTTAGCCCGTACCCACTGGCCTTGGGCCCACTACACGCATTTTTCAAAAACTGGGCCTTAAGCCCTATGAGTTCAAATTCAAGCCCCTGGCCTTTTAGAGTTGTTCTAGCTCTCATCAAGAAAGTCTCTCAAATAGTTTAAGCAATGGCACACAGATAGGGGAGAACATTTCTGACAAAAATCTCTTTTTAGCTTAAGGTACTCATCACACCAACCGAGTGTGATGATAGAGGCAGGTCAGCTTACAATCGGTAAGCAGGTTTTTCCTTTCTTAAAAGTGCCCATAATCCCCATTGGGCATGATGTATAAAAAGTCCTACTTACAACCGGTAAGTAGGTATTCAGTTAATAAAAGTGCTCATTACCCCAACCGATTATGACGTTTAAACTAACCCACTCACTTGGTGACTGTGACATATTCCTCTCTAGTCAGCCTTCCAAGTCCCGTTCAAACTCCTTTGCTCACGTCCTTATCCAAATTCGTTACTACATGGTTTTTCCTTTCTTAAAAGTGCCCATAATCCCCATTGGGCATGATGTATAAAAAGTCCTACTTACAACCGGTAAGTAGGTATTCAGTTAATAAAAGTGCCCATTACCCCAACCGAGTATGACGTTTAAACTATCCCACTCACCTGGTGACTGTGACATATTCCTCTCTAGTCAGCCTTCCATGTCCCGTTCAAACTCCTTTGCTAATGGTATATGGGGCTCAATTTTCCCAAATTTCTAATTTGGTCCCCCAACTTTTACAAAATTACCATTTTGCCTCTAAGTTCCAAAAATGGTAATTGGCCCCAATTCTTTCCAAATTTGACCAATTAGTCCTACAACATCTTTCTCATTGCCAATTGACCTTCAATTTTGAGAAATTTCATTTAGATCCTTCAATTTTTTGAAATTCCTAATTTTCCCCAATTTCACCCCTTTACATTGAAAATTCAAATGGGGTTAGTTGCTCAAATTGATGGTATGGATCGGTTTCTACACTTCCATACAATCCAATGGAGCTTCGAATTGCAGAATTTGGGTCCGAAACGAGCTCAAATGGAGCTTTGCTAGAAAATTGTATGTAGAGAGAGAAATCTACAAAGCTTACCGTCGGAGGTGCGGTGGTTTGAGCTCTCACTCTAGGAAGGTAGCTCTCATCCTTAGGGTCCTTCTATAATCAAGAATTACTACAATTAATGTCAAGATCAATATGAATTTGGTTAGTTAGGTTCAAAACTTTCTCTCTCTAGAACCGATCTGCAACGATGGAGGAGGGCTGAATTGGCTTACCTTTCGCCTGTGTGGAGGTTGTGTGATGGCTTTGGAAGCTGATGGAAGGCTTGGTTTGGCCGCAAGAATGAATTGGCTGAATTTAGGTCAGCCAAAATAGGGCAGCCTCGAACCCACGGAACTATTTCACTATTCGATCCAATCAGCACTTCTCCGACAATCCATGGGTCGATGGGAGGTTTCTGTTTGGAAGTTGACTTCCCCCGGAGTCTATAAAACCCAAAATTGTCTTCTAAGGCTAATAAAAGTGCCCAAGTCGGAGCTCTCGATTGAGATTCGCTAGAAAACTATGCACTTCAAAGAGGATTTGAGGTGTGTAGAGGATGAATGGAGGGGAGCTCTTTATATAGAGAGCTTAGGGACCCTCTGCTCTACCAGTTTCCATATTGGCCAAGATTATCCTCTTCAAAAAATGCCCAAATCGGAGGGAATATTCCCTCACTAGAAAAGGAAGGTTTTTCTGCCATATGAACAGTGTTGTCATCCCAAGGAAGAAAACAACACTATTTTGGACCGGTCCAACCAGGTTTGATGGGGAAAATTGGTCGGTTCAAGCCCAATTTGATTGGTTTTCTCGAAATTAAAATTTTTTAAATTAGTCTAAATTCATTTTCTATCTAATGGTGGCCTCAATTTTTCAATTTTAAATTTCCAAGCTACTTAGAAAAATAAATTTTCCAATCTAGTTTATTATAGTTCAATATGGTTTAGGTTCAGTTCACCCTCAATCAGTTTGGTTTTCCCATCCAATTAACTTCATAGTTCTTCCCCATTATTTTCATGACTTTTTGGTCACTTGAAATTTTCCAATTTCCCATTTTTACCCTTCTTTATCATTCTAAGTTCCTTAAGTGGTTCGATTTTCCTCATTAAATTGATCGGTTCTTTCCCGGTTTTTACTTGATCTGAGGTGATGAGTGTCACAACTCTCCCCTCATTTTAAGAGTTTTGTCCCCAAAACTAAATTATGTATCCTTTACATTGGGAATAATTTCCTTTAATGTCAACTTGGGGTTTGCTTTGACATGCTACCGCTTTGGTTACCCCTTTCACTTAGTCCCGCATGCAACATACTTGAGGACTTTCTTTCCCTTTCGATCAGTCATTTACTCCTTTGAAATAAGTCCCTTTGGTTTGTCTGCTTCTTGTTGTTTAGGGCTAAGATCATTACTCTTGAGGGTTTTTGTCCAAAATTCCAGGATTGGGAGTTCCAAAATGCCCAATCGTTCTCGTATCTAATTGTTCTCTTGATCGTTGAAACCCTTAACTCGGTGTTCTTTTGAGCGTTTCGTACTTGTTTTTCACAAGTTTCAGTGTTATCCACTCTTCGTCCTATATTTTTCTTTCTCCATCCTTTGTTTATTACAACTCAAGTCCAAGTGTTATGTTTAACCTTATCATGCTTAACTAACTGACTCTTTCTTACTTGAGTCACATTTTCCTAGGACTATTGGACCTACATATCCCTTACAACATGACATGTTCTAGAACGTATATTTGTCTATTATAATTCTAGAACATTTCCTTGATGGTTGTTCTTGACTTTCCAACCTTTCGGGGATCGTATAATTTTGTCCTTTCTTTTCATCTAGTGGTATTCCTCGACTACATTCACCATTATCCAATCATCTTTTCTGCCTTTGACGTCATGTCTTTCATAATCGTGTCAGTTTTCCTTATCTACTAGTCCCTTACCAACTTCCTTATTGGGTTTTCCCGGTTCCAACCATAGGGTTCCCGACTTCTTCTTGACTTTTCGACATGCTTGGGATTTTGCCTTCCTTATGTCCTGCCACATCTCCAACGGTGTCCCTTACTAAAGGATTCCCTTTCTTCATTCCTTCCTTACTCACTCGTGACCATTTCATGGTTCATTATTCCAAGTTGATCCCTTTCAGTCTACATGTCAATTCTTTTGTTTGGGGAGTTCCCTTTTGATGGTTTCATTCTCTACTATGTCCTTCAAAGTAGAAACTTCCACATTAGGAGCTACAAGTTCAACCTTCTTGTCATTTCTTGAAGGTTTCTTTCCTTTACGTCCTTACACTCTTTTTATATTGGGGCATTTACCCGCTTTTAATCCTTCATTGTCTTAAAATTCCCATTTCGTCCCTTATTCCCTATCCGAGGAACTTTCGATTATCGGGCCTTATTTCGTGTACTTCCCCAATCTTTAGGCCCCATTAAGTGAGCGTAGACCTCGATCAGTCTTGATGCCCACAATTGTTTCCTTTACTCCTCTTGATTGAAGAGCGTACTCTTCTAGGGTTTTTCAGATATCTTTCCCTTTATTTTCTTATTATGGGTACTCCTCACATTCTCACATGTTACGACATCATTTGATGCTATCTTACTACTTCATGTTCCTTAAGTTTAACTTACTCCTTGGGTCCTTCTAGTACGATTTTCTTGGTCTTTTCACCTTAACATGTACTTCATTTGCAAGCTTATCTTGTTATCCATGTTCCATTAGGTCTATCGCCTCTTCATTAGGACATATACTTCCTCGAGACTTCTTTCCTTGATAGGCTTCTTCCTTTCTTCACCCTTACGGGTATCCAACCTTAGAGCAACTTTATGACATCCTTTATTGTCATCCTTCCTATGCACCCTTCCTTGGAAATCTTGCGGTACATCCTTGTACCCTTTCCTTAATCCTACTTGTATCCCGTACAAGTTTTCTTCCTTAGGAAGGGTTCATACACTATTTGTTCCAAGATTTGTTGACCTCTTTGTGCGAGGCTTACTTAATCCTCCTCATGGCTTGAGTGTGGTCACCAATTCATTTTCGGCCATTGATTTCTTTAAGGATTTCCTTCATCCTTCTTTTCCAACATTTGGCATTTCCAATTCTCCCATCTTCGTTGGGGTTTGAGTTCATGATGGCTAGTTCATTAACTATCCCGTCCCTACTACTCTCATTGTCTAATCGTCTTGAGATAGTTGTCTCTCGAGTCTACTTGTCCTTAATGCCCATCCTATTGCCCTTTTTAGGGTATAGTCTTTACTACTTCCCGGTCCTCCTTAAGACGTCTCCTTGATCATCCTATAGTTACTAGTTGCTTCTTTCCGCTAGGTTCATCTGTAACCCTACTTAGCTCCTCTACTTTTCCAAAGCATGTCATGCTTTACTATCCTAAGACATACCATTTGTCTTTCAACGTTCAGGGCTTGTCTTCTCTGGTGGAGATGCTTCCTTCTTTGTTCCTAGAGGGCTTGTAGCTCTCCTTAAGGGAACATTCCCTTCATCTATATTGTGCTACCTTCGGCCCTTCTTGCTTTCTATGACTCCTTCTCATATAGTTGAAGCACAAGACTATATCATTATTTGAGAGGCAAGGTTTTAGAAATAGGAGTCCTTTATTAGTTGATAAGGAGTACAATCTGTTTGGGCTCTGTCTCTAGAGAGGGAGATAGTTACAATGAACGGTAAGTACTCTTTACTATACTAGTGTCACACACCGAGCCGATTTGATTAGATCCCCGTGAGCAACCCGCCGCTCCATTGGTTCAAGAGGGGTTTCCCTTCTTTTAGACAAGAGGGGTTAGGCAAAATTTCAAATCTTGTTCCCTAGAATATCATTAATCAAACTAAAGCAAGCTAAAAAGAACTTTAAGCAAACCTGACTTAGGGTTCATCTTCTCAAGCTCTCTAGTTGATCTCCTTTTTCCTAAAAAAGGAATAAAGGGAGGGGGTGAGTTTTTATAACTCATTGAGCGAGTGTTGGGAATGAGTTTTAAGAAAAAGATACTTAGTTTATTAAAACCCATTTTATAATATTTTATTAAATCCTTGGTGTGCCTAGCTCTATTAAAACATCCCCTTAACTCAGGAAGCGTTTATCAAACAAATACATGCCCTTTATCATAAAGGCTACAAACGTTTACAGGGTAGTCCTAGACTACACCCACTTGGGGATTAGCGCGACTTTGTCATCCACCCTAAAAAAAGTCCTGAACTTCTACCCTCAACCTGAATAGACATCCCAGATGTCCGACCCTTAGACACAAAATCCACTTTGTGTCCATTTAAGGACGTAGACCTCATCCTGACCCCACCCCGGTCTCATGCACAAGAAGCTCCCAGAGCTTCATGACTAACTAGCACAACGAATTGCCCTTATCTCCACCATGTCATCCAGCAGCCCTTGGAACCCATCACTACCCCAAGGGAGTCTTGATGGTCCCGAATCCATGAGTGCATGTACAAACAATAATTTTTCATCATTTAGCCATTTTCTTTGGTGTTGATAGTCAACCGGCCCCGACACTCAACCCGACTTGCAACTGTTTGTCTAGGCCGGTCTATTGATCTGGCCCTGATGCACTGCTGCTAACCCATCGAGCATTATTGGTCCTAACTTGGTACTATGGTGAAATTTGTCGACCTGGCCTTAGCACACTCCCACTAGCCCATCAAATCTTGTTGGTCTAGGTTCAACACCATGGCAATTCACATAATTAGCCAATTATGAATGGTTTTCATGGATCATTTAATCATCTTTTGTCTACGAGCTCCAACCCGTGCCCACTAGCCTTGGGCCCACTTCACGAGTTTTTCCTTAAATTACAATTCAGCCCCCAATTTTTCCAAATTCCCCAAATTTCCCAATTTTTCCAAAAATTATAATTTGACCATGAAAGCTTGTTTCATTCAATTGGCCACCCAAACATGGGCAATTGTTCCAATTCATGATCGAAATCATCTTCCCTATGTCTCCCTCATTATTTCAAGCTTTTAAACACCTCATTTGGCTAAAAAAAAAAAGCTCAAACGAAGCTTCGCTGGAAAATTGTACTAGAGAGAGAAAGTTTTGATTTCTTATCGGTGAGGATCCGGCCATCAGAGCTCTTGCTTTCTTTGAATTGCTCTCTTCCTGAGGATCCTTCCAAGATCAAACCGTACCTCAATTGGTGGCTTGAGAATTGTGAATTTATTAGTTTAACTTTTAGCAAAACGCACTGTGAATAGTACTTTCCAGCAAAAGGCAACAAAAGAGACTTACCAACTTAGCTCAAGGAAGGTCGGAGCACCTCTAGAGGTGGTCCGGAGAGCTCGGCTTGGCCAAAATTGGTATGGGGATGGCTCGAATTGTGCTCCAGCAACTCGGGTTGCCGACCATTGTGGAGAAGTGGTACTATGCGAGCTCACCGATGCTTCTGCGGCGATCCTCGGGCTTAATGGAGGCTGTCATTGTGTAGCTAACTTCCTCATGATTTTAAAAAACCTGAATTCACCTTCTAAGATGAAGAAAAATGCCTATGTTGGAGCTCTGGTTTGAGCTTTACTGGAAAATTGAGCACTTATTCTTCTCTAGACGTTTGAGGGGTGAGGAAGATGAATAGAGAGTAGCTCTTTATATAGGGAGCTCAGGGGTTGGCCACATTATCCATTCACCAATCACTCTGCCTCAATTGCTCCATTTTGGCCAAAATCGGAGGCATTTATTGGTCACCGGATTTCCGGTAGCCAACCTATCTTTTCTCTCTCCTCTCAACTGCTAAGTTGAAGACCACACTATTCCGCACATGCATAGCCAAACGTGCGGAAGTGCCATGTGGTGCCTCTTGGTTGGTTGTCTTTACAGATGTGGCTTATGACTCAGCAGCCTAGTCAATTGTTAACTCGTTGACCAAATACGTGGCAACCTCCCATTGGTTGTTAGTGTCAACGTGGTTGTTGATCGTTGATCGGGACATGTGTCATTCTCCTATTGGTCGGTCATTGATGAGGTGCATTTTCTCCCTCTAACCGTTGACCGAGGACATGTGTTGGTCAGCACTTCCATGCACTGATTGAGTGGCTCACTAGGTATGCTTTGCCATGTGTCGCGTGCTGGTTGGTCGCACCTACTGATTGGGCGTTGACCTGGCAGTAGGTCATTGATTAGCTGGACAATTGACCGGTCCGGTCTGACCATGTTCGGTGACCTAAATTGTAAATTGGTCGGTTTAGGCCCGATTCGATCGGTTTTCTAAAAATTAAAATTTTCTAAATTAATCTAAATTTATTTTCTATTTAATTGTAGTCTCAATCTTTCAAATTAACATTTTTAAGCCATCTAGAAAAAATGAATTATTGAACTTGTCACACCATGGTTTTAGTAACCCAAAATTTCGATTGGAAATTTTTTCTGGAATCGTATAATAAGTTTAAAATTAATTGATATAATTGGAATAAATTTGATTTAAAATAAAATGAAAAGTGTTGTTTTGACCGAAATAAATAACTCAATTGAATGGATAGGGTAAATACCAAGTAAATTTATTTATGTGAAAATAATGAGATAATTATTTGAATTTAGATTAGTACCAAACTATTAGTAATTTGTAATATTAGTCATATGCCCCTACCATAATAAATACCCATAAATTAATACCTACATTCAACTATTGGAATTAATACCTACATTGGAATTAATACCCATGAGAATAACTTACAACATTAATACCCATATTATAGTAATAAATCTTCATCATTTAACAAACAATTTTAAGCTATATAAGGAGCTTAGAACAAACAACAACTGAGCTAAGAGAGCAATTCGAGTAGAAGAAAGCTACTTAGTCCACTAGTCCTTATTCACACCTCAAATATCATTTTTACCATGATCACATTAGATCTATTAGATTAATACTCACTACCTATGAAATTATCAATCTCGACATCCGCCATGCAATAACCAAATTTAAGGAAAATGGGGAAGTATTAGAGCAGAAAAACACCAATAAGACCAATCAGGGACGGGTACCTAGGAATCCCTCCAAGATGAACATATCTATGGTTAAAAAGTGAGTGGGCTTATTTATATCATACTCGGTTGGGATGATGAGCACTTTAGAAATGAAAAATCACTTATATGTAGGATTTTAACATCACACTAGGTTGGAGTGATGTGCAAATTAAACTAAAAACCTACTTACCGATTGTAAGTATAGGAAATCATGCCCGGTTTGTATGATGGACTTCCTTGAAGGAAGTAGAAATCCGCTTGGCAGTTGTAAGTGGAGATATCATCACACTCAATTGGTGTGATGAAGTGAAAAGATGTTTTTGTCTGAAGTGTTCTCCCCTGACTGTGTGCCAATGCTTAAAATTTATGGGAGACCTTATTGACGGGAGCTAGAATAGCTCAAATAGGCCAGAGGCCTTGGTTTTGGAACTTGTTGTGCTAAATGCCTAGTTTTGGAAAATCACGTATAGTTGGCCTAAGGCCAGTTGGCATGAGCAAGAGCTCGTAAACAATCATGATATGTTAAGGCCATGAAAATTCTTAATGAATGGATTATGTGATTTCTCCATGGTACCAAATCAGGACCGACATACTCGATGGACTAGCGGCAGTGCGTCAGGGCTAGGTCGACGGACCGGCCTAGACAAACAACTATAGGTCGAGTTAAGGGTCGGGGCCATCAAACCAAGGGCACCAAAGATAAATGGCTTTGTGAAAAATTATTGTTTATGCACGCACTTGAGGTTCGGGACCATCAAGACACCCAAGAGGGGTAGTAATGCGTCCTACAGGGCTACTCAACGACATGGTGGAGATAAGGGTAGTTTTTCGTGCCAACTATCAGGGAAGCTCAACATAGCTTCATGCGCATGAGGCCGGGGTGGGGTCGGGGTGTTGTCGGGATGAGGTCTCTATCCTCATACGGATACGAGGTTGATTTCGGTTTGAGGGTCAGCTATCATGAACATCCACTCATACCCACGGTAGAAGTGGACGGGCTTCTATCTAGGTGGCCGGTAAAGTCACTCCGACGCCACAAGTGGGTGCAGTGGACGGGCTATCCTACGAATGTGTGTACCCTTCCTTATGAAGGGCGTGTGTTTGTTTGTTAAACGCCTCCCGAGGCAAGGGGATGGGCTAAGAAAGCTAAACACACCTAATATGAAAATCGGAAAAAGGTTTTGAGACTTGAGAATCCTTGGAAAATGAATGGTAAACTTTGGAAAAAGTTTTTGGAAAGGAAATTAAATTTGAGAAAAATCTTTTTAAAAGAAAATGTTACCCTTGGCAGGGTAAATGTTTTGAAAACCAAATTTTCGGAATAAATCTTTTTTAAAGGAAATGATAACCTTGGCGTGGTTTGGATGAACTAAGCATATTTTAAAAACTCACTCCTAGCACCCGCTCACTGAGTTGTATAGCTCACCCCTCCCTTTTACCCCTTTCAGGTAATTAAGAGAAAAATCAAACTTAAAGACCTTCTTGTATGGGAACTGTAAAGACAGGTATATTTGTTTAAAAATTTTTCAATTTTGTATAATGTTATTACAAGAAAAACAATAAAAAAGAACACATTACTACTCGCGCTTTATAAAAGGGCGAAACTCTTCATGAACCAAAAAGAGTAGCGGGTTGCTCATGGGTATCCGATCAAACCGGGTCAGGGCGTGACATAACCGGTTCATTCCGATTTGATTTAGTTCAGGTCTAGTTCACCCCAAACCAGTTCGGTTTTCACATTCAATCCACTTCATGATTCTTCTCTATAATTTTTGTGATATCTTGATTACTTGAGATTTTCCAAATTCTCATTTTAACCATTATTTAACAATTTCGGTTCACTTAGGTTTTCAATTTCCTTTCCCGATTTTCCTTGGTCTGAGATGATGAATTTTAGAAGTTGTGATCGTAAACTTGATGTCCCAATACCAGTACCTCATTCATTGAGTCTTACAACTCACCACTGTCACAAACATATTTCAAATCTTGTACAAACAGAAGTTAATAGCAAGAAAAGCTCTCGAGATAAATATCTTAATTATAATTAAATGGGTTTTCAAGGAGCCTATAATTTGATAAATATTTGTACAAATTTTATATACTGTGAATTTAAAATTTTAATTACTTGTGAAATTTAAAATTTTTTTGTGTTATCTAAGCATTATCACTTATTGCTGCTACAATGATATATGCTCTATTATTGTAGTATTAATAGGGTGGACCATTGTAATATTGATTTGACCTGATAATTGATTCATGCATTATAATGTCCCTCCTTTCTTTATAAATTCCTAAATGAATGTTTGTTAATAAACTCATTTTCTATGTTGATTTGAATGTTGTAGAGTGGTTGAAATTATAGCAGGTCAACCGTAAGTCACAATTAATATGTATAGATGGCTATGCCTACTATTTATCATATAACACAAAAAATAACTAACATCATTAGAATTGATTTACTTGGATGGTCGTCATTGGTTATAATAATACTAGGAAATCCTATTGTATAGTTATGATCGCACAAAAATTGGTTCAAATAAAAGGTTGAGTTAATAAAAATAAATGTAAAATTTTAATTATATAAAAAATAAAAAAAAATTGTTTAATCTCCCTCTTGCTTGTATATATTATGTATATGAGTTCCAAATCCATTATTTGTTTAAAGGTAAATGTCATAAATTGTTGTAAATAAGTGAGTTTAAACTTATAATTAAAAATATAAAAAAATCATCATTTTAACTATTTGACCTCCATATGTGACAAATATGAATCTTGTCATGCCTCCCCGTGGATTGAGTGAGGGCCTGCATTAGTTTTTTTTCTTTTGGCATTCTCCATAGCATTTAATTTTGAGATAATTTGTTTTGTTTCCAATTTTTTATTATTTTATTAATAAATAATAATTAAAAATTAGAGAAAATATTTTAAAATTAATTATCAACAACGATTTTCAGATCAATTATATTTTTTTCGGTTTCGAATAAATAGTATATTTTTCATCTATTATCATAAATTGGATTTTTTATCTTAAATAAGTGGTTTATATAATATATAATTAAAAAATATAATTTATAAGTAATATAACTTCTTTTACTTAATAAACAAGTAATATTCTTTATTTTATTTAATATTATATAATATTCTAATAAAAATAAAAATTCTCTAACACATTAATTAATTTTATACGGATAGCGTGATTATGTGAATAATGAACAATATTGATTTGGCTCCCATATGGAGCGAACCAGAAATTATTATGAAGGTAAGGAATTATCAAAACTTTTTTCCCTCACATTCTACTAAACTAGTGCTAATCTTTATCCATCCATAATAGTGAATATTGTAAAACCGAATCATCTTCAAATTTCACATTAAAAAATTATAATGTAACTTTGTTAAATCAGCATTACGATTATATTTGAATGAAAAATGAATATAAAATTAACAAATTGGTGTTAAGTAAATTAATTGAAAAAGTGTATGTGAAAATAAAAAAAAATAAACAAATTTAGTATATTTTAAAGAAATTAGACCAAAAATATGGCTACCCTTCTATATGACCGTAAATTTTGTTATTTTATTCAATTTTAAACATTTTCAATAAATTTAGTTGGCATCAAGATTTTAATTTTGTTTATCATTTAGCACGTGACTTAATTTTTCATGTGACCGTAAGGACACTATTATTTTGAAGCCCTATAATTAGTTAGAGCGCCCGAATGGTTTTGTTACTGTCTGCCCTACATGATGCATGTGAATGGAAGAGTTGGCTGGGTCCTGCACCGACAAATAGCCGTTAGAAGGGTTTCAAACGTTAACCTGCAGGCCCGTTAGGAGGGAACGGATCTATCAACTTCTATCTTCTCTCATCTTAAATTTGACTGTAGTTAATGAAATTCATTATATAAGTTCTTCCACTTCCTCTTCCTCCTCTCATACAAGGAAGCACAAATTCCCTCTATCTCTCTCTATCTATCTGATTGCCTGCCTGAGCTTCCGAAGAATACAAGGAAGAGAAGATGGGGATGGTAGTGGTGTTGTCTCTGCCGCTAATCCTCTTCAGCGTTGCGCTTGGGTTTGGCTGCTACTTCTTGGGAAGGGCCAGGGGTAGGCAGGACATAAGAACCAACCCTCAGATCTACGGAGTCCCTACTCCTCCTCCAGACGTAGCAGCGTCACCTTCTTCTTATCCTCCCCCACATTATACAAAGAGCCCTTCTCCGTCAAAAGGTCACTTACCTGTTTGAGCAAGTAAAGGAGACTAGCTAGCTACCACCATACTTATCATCCTGATGATGCGCTACGACATTATTGTACTCAAAGCTGAATAAGACCCAGCCTGAGAATTCAATCTTGGGGATCCTCAGTCTTCAGCCATGTGAGAATACATAATAGGTGTGTTTGTCTTGTACTGTGGTTGATTGATGATGGAACTGTTGTGCTTTCTCCTATTTCACTTGTTTTAATACTTCTTCATGTAAAGTGGGCGCTATTATTTGTTTAAGAGAAATTAATTGTAATTCATGACCAATTTTATATTCATGTTAAAGTTATATCCCCTTTAGCTACTGTTGAATTATGATCACTAGAATCAAGTGAATTAATTTGGTTGTTTGGACACTGGAACCATACCCTCTGATGTTAGAATCATTATGACCTGGAGCTGGAGCTATGGAGAGCGGATTAATGTCTGCCTTGAACTGGAGCTGTCTCATGGGTATCTGCATATTTTGCAAAGGTTGGACTTTTTGCAAGAACCTTCACCGATTTCCAATTATGAGCACGAAAGGGTCAGACACCACAACCCCATCAAAGGTATATTTACTTATCTTTGTTGGGGAATGACAATTTACGCCAAAGATGATAGATTAGAACTAATAGAGATATCAATTACATAAAATGACAATTTATCCAAAATAATGCACAATGAAGAATCCAAAATGTTGTATCAGTCACGGTATTGTGATACAACATAGTGAAATGGCGGTTGTGCTCTACATGCAGAAAAATGCGTTGGTCTCCCACAAAAGTGGGAAATTAGAGCAAAATAGCGATTGCAGCTCGAGTCTCCCGCAAAATCTCCGTTTGGGCCAAGGCTAAGGGGTGATTGTGTTTGGAGTCGGTTCAGACGCTGTCAAACCGGACGGATTCAATTTTCTTATAAAGAAGAGTTGTATTCTATAAGAAATTGTCGAGCCTCTGGTTGAGCTGATCATAATGCAGAATATAAGGATGCTCCTCTAGGCTTGAAGGAAGAGCCGACTGTTTGATCTGAAACTTCAAATGTGTCTTCCTCCTGTCAGTTGTACGACGTGGGACTCTCTCATTTTGATACAGCGCCGGAGAAAGGGCTCTTACCCGTTTGGTGCCGACGGTATGCCTTTTTTCATAACTTTGCTACATGTGATCTTCCATTTCGTACTTCTGCTATTCTGATGTCCTTTACCGAGTATGGGATTGTTTGGGTTAGTTTTGAACGAAATTTTGCTTAAGGTTCTGAATTTTTTTCTTGCTGAAGTATTACTTGTCACCATATATATATATATATGAGAAGATTCATGTGTAAGACTCGTGCTAATTTTCCTTTTTTATAACATATGGAATAATTAAAATCTAGAACAATAAATGATATGAGTAATGATCCTGAAAGTTTTGAAAATTTGACACTCTGCAAGATATGAAACTCACAAGAGAATGGATGAACAATATAACTGAATAAAAAAATATATAGCAATATAACTGAACAACAATAGCACACTATTTGTTGATTTCCCTTCTTAGTCATTTTGAAACAAATTATTCTTCAATGAATTGAAGTTTTTAGCCGTATCTTCAATATTACACTGGTTATTTTAGTCTATATCAATGTCACCGTCTTTCTCTGTGCAGTTACCATTCTCATTGAACAACTCTAGAAGATATAGCTGTTGTAGGTCGCACTTTTAACGTGAGTAATTGCTTCGTATTTCCTTTTCCCACTTTATGTATTTTTGCATATGCAGGGATAGTCCCTTATTATTTTCATCCCTTGTTATTCTAAAATGAGAGATATTATTTAGTATATTTGTATATTTATTAATTATTGGAAAATGAATAATCTATTAAACAAATTATATTGATATATATTTACACTATTTATAAATTTATTCTAAACTTATTAATATTGACGATATTTATTATTCATTACTTATAATGAATGTTTACTATGTTACGTTGTTACAAATATTATTCATTATTTATACACTAAATATTTAGTTAAATAATTTGATTGGTGTTCACTAGTTAACTCCACCATATATGTTAATTTTTCTATTTAACAAAAAATTAATAAATTTTCACATATTTATATAATGTTGAATTAAATTATTAACAATATTAATAATATACTTCATATCACTACAAAACTTAATTAATTTTTCTATAAGAGGAGTAGAAATAATTACAATCCTCATTCCACCAATAATCCTAAGAATTCTTTGATAATTAGAATAAATTAGTTGGCCAGATTTACTAATCAGTTTTAAATTTAAAATAGTTCTTCTTAAAATAAAGAAATATTTATTATTTTTCTGATATTTTCTCACATTTTCAATAAAACCTTCTTGTAAAAATATTTTAACAAATAAAACTTAATTAATAAACCTTATATACAAATTAACTCACCCAGGACTTTATTGATTATAAGACTTCATTTTATTAGTTCATTATACAATATTAAGTTTAATAAACACATAACAGCTTTACATATATTTTTTTATTATTTACACAACTAACTCAACTTAAATTATAAAAATATTTTAATATATTAAATCTTAAACAAAAGTGTATTAGTGGTATTACTTTTTAAATATATTAATATTTTAATAAAATAATAATATATTATTAAATTTATGCATATATCTACTCAAAATATTAAAGGTATATATAATATATAGATTAATCATTTCATAATTTTCTAATATTATTTTTATCACCCTAGTTATCTAATTGAACATATAACTAATGATAATCTAATATCAATAAAATACTTTGAAAATAACTAATTCTTTTACCCCAAATTATTTGTTTAATTATTTTTTTATCATTTCTAATGATGTAATTTTGGTGAAAATTGGACAATTTGGGAATTTTTTGAAAATATTAGTGATTATAATGAAATTAAGAACTTAATTGGAATTAGAGGTATTTATGTATATTTATTTACAATTTAATGGATTTATAAGGGAATTGCAAATAAAAATGAACTAGGGATACAAGTGAAAATATTCAAATAATTTATTGAATTATTTGTGATAAAGTGGTATGTATCGAGTGACTACGATCTATGACCGTAGTGATTCTATTTAAAAACCGTTTTCTAGAAATAGTCTCCCTTATCTGTTTGACATTACTTAAACTATTTCCGAGAAAAGTTAGAGTTGCTCTAATGTGTCAAATGCCAATGGCACGAGCTTAAACCTGTAGACAAGTAATGAGCCTATGAAAATCTCATATAAATGATAAATTGTGTGATATGATTACCAAGTCAATGCTAGAGTTGTCAAACTCATTGGGCTAGTGGCTACCAAGTCGAAACCGGGTTATCGAACTTGCTAAATGGGTTGTCGAGCCAAACTCGGGTGAACAAGACTTCGAGGCTTGTAATACCAAAAATAAAAGTTTTAACTAAAAAATTTATGTTTGTAAATGCTGAGATATGGAACTATCGAGGCATCCGGTATGGAGTAATATTGACGGACCCGATGAAAATTAAAGTATAAGAATGGACGGTAAGGCTTATTCAAACTAAAGGTAGAGGATGTTACATTCTATTAGGTTGGTCAGTAAAAAAAATAAATGATAATTATTTGCTTGTTAAAACTCTTTAATTAAAATAAAAATAAATAAAGAAAGAAAACCTAATAGAGTTTATTTTTGGGATACCTCACTGGTTGAATTATAAAAATCACTACTCAAATTACTTTTTTTGGAAAAAAAATTTAGAGTGGAAACTTAAACTACATATATCTCTGGTTTTAATTTTTATTTACCTATTACTATTCAATTTAAACTATAATTTTCTTTCAAAAATTTTCTATTATAATTTCTTATTTTCGATTTTACACGTAGATGAACATGGTACAATATTATATTATATTTATTTGTACATTTTTGTATTATTAGACTTTATCTTTATAATACAAGAGTGGTATAAATATAAACAAATTCAATTAAATGATGAGTGCAAAGAATTACATTAGTTTTTATCTTTTCCATTTTTGCATCTCCATCATCAATTTCCAATTATGCATTTTTCAAGGAATCAAATTTATGGGAGAATAGGTGATATGGCAAGGTGTTGCCATAATATTGAGATTGCCATATAAAGTGAATAACTAAATAAAATAGGATATCTAATTCGATTTGATCATTATTACTAGTTACCAGCTTACTTGATGGTATAAAATCATTCTTTGCTAAAAATATTTTTAAAAAATAAAATTAATATAAAAACTCTATAGAGACATTAATTTTATTTTAAAATTGATATATTCCATTTAAATAGTATTAGGTTAATTGTAATTGTTGAATTCGATAAAAGTTTAAATTGGTCTTTATATACCATTGGGATCATAATTCAAGTTTGTTTAACTTAAATCTTTTTTATAGGATTTTTTGTATTCTTGGCAATTTATTAAATCGGGTTAGGTTTTATATTAATCGAATCTAACCCGAACTTAGGTCGGCCGAGTAGAATTGAATCTCACAAAAATTTGAGTTCACAATACTCAAACCTAAACAAACTTGAACTTCTAGTATGCGTAGTGGCTTCGTACCTGACCCCAATTCAAGTACACGAAATCCTAAGTACATGTACCCGAAGTTTACCCGAACATATATGATTAAAAAAAATAAATTTTAGTTAAGTTCAAATGGTACTCGAACTCAAATAGACACGAGATCAAATACACCTGAATCTGAACACAAAAAAAATTCGAGTTTGAGTATGTGCAAACTGACTTGAATATGAGCCGAACTTTGTTGGGTTCGGATCTCACTTGAACTAAAGTCAAGTTTAGATCAAATACGAGTGTAATTTTGGGTATTAAATACAATTGAAATCTTTAATTTTTCCTAATTTTGAAAAAATGTATTACACTTATTTTTGTTTAAAATTGAGTTTATACGACATATGATAAATTAAAAATTTTAAAAGAGAGCTATGGAAGGAATTAGAAAAGTTTGTAATAATAAGTAATTATTAATTTAGTACAATAAAATAAATTAATTTTAGTTGTTGAATAACTATTACCTAAAAACCACTTTAAACCCTATATTTATAATAAAAAGATATAATATACAATTTTGAGTGATTGTGAAGTTGTTATATAATTTATTATTTAAATTATTTTAATAACTACTTTTTTTGTATTTATGTTATTATTTGTTTTATTTTATTTATTTTTATTATTATATATTTTAAATAAATTTATATATTAATAATATTTTATATAAATTTATATAATAAAAATATTATATATACAAAAATAACATATGAAATATATATAATATAATTTATTATATACATTATATTATTTTTATTATAATTATTATATAATTAATATGAATTTATTATTATAATAATAAGTAATTTATTTTACGTAGTTTAATTATATAATAAAATTTTATAAGTATATTATATATAAATATATAATATAATATGATTATACATAATTATTTAATATTATATTTTAATATATTATATAATATAATTTAATCATATATAATATCTAATAAATTATTTAATTTAATAAAAATAATAAATTTATATTTAAAATATTTATTAACAATATTGTAGCTGGTATTTTCAAATCTATTATTTTAGTTACACTCCAAATAACTACAAAAACCTTTTTTTAAACCATTACAAACATCACAATTCAAACAAAAGCTAAAAAAATACTTTTTTTTTACTTTCAAAATAGTTAACCAGTAAAATAATATCATAATTCAATCTTTCAAAATAAATTTCATTATAATATAACATTAAGCTGATAAATAGTATAGTAGGTTAGTAAAATATTATTTTAAATAATTAAATATTTAATAAATTATTAATTTATTAAAATTATATTATAAATTACGATTATATTTATATTTATTTTAATATTATTATAAATATTTAAATATATACTAGTTTTATATAATTACTTAAATTATTTATAAATAAAAATCATGTTATACAACAGGCTATCTTTTTCATTCATATCAATCCTATTTTAAATTTATCTCACGAAAAAACAAACACACCCAATGCACTCCCACTGTAAGTTTGTGCATCATCAAACTCACCCAATGCACACCACTGGGGTCTACTGCCACTGCAACCCATCTCCTACAAGTGACCAGGAGCTATACTCCTCTGTCTTCAGCTTCATGAATGAAGCCAATCCATCTTTGGAACAAGTCACTGCCTTTTTAGTTATTTTCGCCATGTATTGCGTAGAAATGGCAAATTTGGTGCAAATTTGGTCGGATTCTTTATAGGGTGCTTGCTCCCGTACTACTATGTGTGGTTTATAATTTGCTTCTTCCGTTCAAGACACGTCATTGAATTGTCCCTTCTGATCGGACGGTTAAGGAAAGTCTCTTCGATTACATAAATTGTTTCCTACTATGTGAATCTTCCTTTTGACCCAGGATTCCCCTTTTCCTTTTGGGAACCTATCCCAAGTTCTTATCTTGAATCTTCAATCCTACAGACCTGAAATGGGCTCAATTGCTGACGAAGACCGATCACGCCTCGAAGACGGCCTCTTGCAGGTTCTTCATCGTCCCTGAATTTTACGATTTTGCTTCAATTTGATAAATCCGTGGTGTTTTCTCCTTTCTGGCGAAGTCTGATATAGGCTGGTGGGGCTTCGAAGAGTACCGTGGCTACTTAAAGCTGTTGGATCGAGCAGTCAGCTCATGCTGCTGCTGCTGAAGCTTCATTAGTTGACTGTGGGATGTTTGGTTATATTTTGATGTCCTGAGATATCCCATTTTGATGAATTGTTCAAGCAAGGGAATGAAAACTGTCCGTTTGATCAGCTTGGTCAGAAAAAAATCTGTTTTTGAGAAACAATAAACTCCTGTATATGCTGTTGGATAGGATCGTTTTCCCAGGATTTAGCTTATTTAAACTCTAGGATAAGTGAGGTATCTTTTACTGAATCAGAATGAGATAGGTGCTGATAAAGGAATCTATACCAATTATAGGCAGGAATCTGGATGAATTTACTAGGTTGCTACTTGAACTTGAGAAAATCTAGAAAATTGTATAATATATATACACTTTATATATTTTTCTTTAATTTATCATTTTTATCTGATCTTTTGCACTTTTAGTGAGCCTCGCTCTGATTAGAAAGCTTGTTGCTTGTAATTGATTATTATATGATTTTTCTTAGTTAATCTATTTTGCTATTGGGCAGCATTGTCAGCAAAGTATCTGCAGCAGCTCTATGTAAAACAGTTATGAATTGGTTTGCCAATGATTTTTCTTTACAAATTCTTGGGTCATTGTTCACTATTTCAAGTAATATTCTTTGTGGGGTTTGGTTAAAAATCCAGTTCACTGACTGATAGTTTTGATGGATCTTTTCCTTGAGCAAGTTTGTTCAGGATGCCTGATGGTATTATGCACATGATGTTTTTAAATACTACACGTGTATCCATCTCCTGTTATACCATTTATAATATCTGATTGATAATATGCATCAGAAGAGAGATCGTAAGCAGTACACTGGTGATGGTTCTGTTGACATCCATGGAAACCCTGTTTCGAAGAGCAACACCGGAAATTGGAGAGCTTGTCCCTTCATACTAAGTAAATGAACTGTTCTTTCTTCTTGTTTTGTCCATTTTGGTTCTCTATATATTCGTGATTGGATACTAGTAATCAGTGTAACAAATTATACAGGCACCGAGTGCTGTGAGCGTCTGGCCTACTATGGTATAGCAACGAATCTTGTCAGTTATCTCACCCACAAACTGCATGAAGGAAATGTTTCAGCGGCTAGAAATGTTACTACTTGGCAAGGCACTTGCTATCTTACACCTCTCATTGGGGCCATACTAGCTGATGCTTATTGGGGAAGATATTGGACAATTGCTGTGTTCTCCACTATTTACTTTATAGTAAGTTCAATCATTCTCTCTTTCTGAGATCCGACTTCAAAATTATTGCAGTATTCATCCGGTGAGCTAGGCTAATGTTAGGAGCTCTCATTTAGCTCCAAATGAAATCCTCAAAGATATTAATGTTGAGTAATACGTAATCAAACTTTTTTATGTTTCTAGAAACTTCAGAAAATATGCTTTATTAGTTCCACAGAGAGTGTAATTTTTACTGTAAACATCTCTAGAATATCCTTCTTACTTCATGGTATATATTGCAAAATTTCTTTAGGAGCAATCATTCAAGATGATACTAGATTTCTCGGTGATTCCCCTTGCATTTGACTATTTATAAGTGAAAAAGACATTCCATGAGCTTATTGTTATTTACTTATCCAGTTCCTTTTTTTTTCTTTTATCTTCTTATTTACGCAAGTGTAGCTAATTTAATTCATGATACCATTTTCTTGCTGTGTGTAGGGGATGTGTACTCTGACCCTATCTGCATCTATCCCTACCCTGAAGCCTGGAGAGTGTATGGGCTATGTTTGCCCTTCTGCTACAGGTGCACAGTATGCTGTATTCTTCCTTGGGCTTTACCTGATTGCTCTTGGCACTGGTGGAATCAAACCATGTGTCTCATCATTTGGAGCGGACCAATTTGATGATACTGATCCTCGAGAAAGAATGAAGAAAGGATCCTTCTTTAATTGGTTTTATTTCTCTATAAACATTGGAGCTTTAATCTCTAGTAGTTTGTTGGTGTGGATTCAGGATAATGCAGGATGGGGGTTAGGGTTTGGTATCCCTGCATTATTTATGGCTCTTGCTATTGGGAGTTTCTTCTCAGGTACGCCTCTCTATAGGTTTCAGAAGCCTGGTGGGAGCCCCATTACGCGAGTATGTCAGGTTGTGGTTGCATCATTCAGAAAGTGGAATGTGCAGTTGCCTGAAGACAGTAACCTTTTGTATGAAGTTGGAGAGAGCAACTCTGCTATTGAAGGGAGTCGGAAGTTAGAACACACAAATGAACTGAAGTGAGATTCCTACCATCAATTCTTTTTGCTAGACTGGACAATCAAACTCCTAAATTGCTCTTTATCCTGCTTCTTGACAATATGAAAAACTGAGTTGGTTCTTCCACGTTCTATAGAATATTAGAAGTATTCCATTTAATAGTGAGCAAAACACTAATACAAAACAACAGAAACTGGGCAAAAGAGTTTTAATGAGAGAAATATGTCAGAAAAAAGAGATCAGGAGAAATTTTCCCTTCTCTGGAGAACTTGTTTTATTTTTTATATTAATCTTGCAATTCAGCACAATAGTTTTATTAACCATGTAAACAAAGAAAATAAATGTATCTGAATACTTAATTATGGTGTTGCTTTTAGGTGTCTTGATAAAGCCGCAGTTCTCTCTGAAGCGGAGATGAAAAATGGAGGGCATTACAACCCATGGAGACTTTGCACAGTAACCCAAGTAGAAGAACTGAAGATCTTGATTCGAATGGTCCCAATCTGGGCCACTGGAATTGTATTCTCTGCAGTGTATGCTCAGATGTCCACTATGTTTGTTGAGCAGGGTATGATGATGGACACAACGATTGGTTCCTTCACCATACCACCAGCCTCACTCTCCACCTTTGACGTGATAAGTGTTATATTCTGGGTTCCAGTTTATGACCGTATTATTGTTCCACTAGCAAGGCATTTGACAGGCAAAGAGAGGGGCTTCTCCGAGCTTCAGCGTATGGGCATTGGTCTGTTCATCTCAGTCCTATGCATGTCTGCTGCTGCGACTGTGGAGATTGTCCGGCTCCAAATGGCACGTGATCTTGGACTGGAAGACAAGGAGGTAGCCATCCCGCTTTCCATACTTTGGCAAATCCCCCAGTATTTCCTCCTCGGTGCTGCTGAGGTTTGCACCTTTATAGGACAGATTGAATTCTTCTATGACCAATCACCCGATGCCATGCGGAGCTTCTGCAGTGCCTTCTCTCTCCTCACCACCGCGCTCGGGAACTATTTGAGCTCTTTGATCCTCACCCTCGTGACTTACTTCACAACCCGTGGAGGGAATCCGGGTTGGATCCCCAATAACTTGAATGGGGGTCATCTCGACTACTTCTTCTGGCTTCTTGCAGGCCTCAGCTTCTCCAACATGTTGGTGTATATTGTCTGTTCCAAAAAATACAAGCAGAAGAAGGCCTCCTGAATCCTGCTCTTATTCATGGGAAGAAATGATACGACCGACCTCATTGGTAAGCCTTAATTTGAAGGGTCTTGTTGCCTGTGAGATACTAAATGACTAATGTACATAATGTCATATTTCCTTGTAACTTTTGATGGATTTAGACTCTATCGCTTTCCCTTTCCAATGTAAATTGAACATTATAACACGGAATAAATTGATTCCTTTTATCATAAGCTGCTGCTGGTCATTCTTGTTGGTCTTTCTTGGTGAAAACTTAGATATTATGGAAGTTTTGTGAGTTGGACGAGATTCTTGTTCTGATTCTGCTTTAGTGACCGACTGTTTGGAGGGCTGAAAGCCTCTGCTCAAGATCCCCAAGAGCCGGCAGGTTTAATAGAAAATTAAAAGGTTCTGATATGAAATCAGATCCTATCAGAATCTTCTAATTTTATTGGTTATGGCCAAAAAAAGAAACCAGCATTGGTTGACCATGTTCTCAAATAATGTAACTAGCACTCAATTAGCACTTACAGAATCTTCTCAATTAATGTAACTAAGTAGGCTTCAATCATTCTCAAATATTGTAACTACTAGCACTTACACGAGCAAATATACCATTTGAGATTTTTCCTTGAGCAATGAGGTTAGCACATGAGCTGAATAATTTGTTCACATCATTCAACGAAACATTTTAAAACATATTTTTAGTGCACTTCAAAGCGAATAATCACCCGTAACACTGTCTCAGGGTTGATTAGGATATTGCTAGTAATGTATAGTCGATCTCTACAATTATTTTTTGGAACTTATACGCTATTATTCGCATTATAAGCGGGCATACTGTGCGTACTGCTCCCTGAGCCTGCTTGATGGTTATATCGATTTCTTTCCTTTCATATTTTTCAGTAGGTCCCACAATTCTGATAAGTAGTTAGCATATTTTATCCCTTAGACAAACTTGTATTGTAAACCAGTTGTTTGAGCCAAGTTGAGAATTTTCTTGTTTTAAGTCCTGTTATATTCAGTCCGTAGCATGGAGTCCCTACCATCACAAAAAGAGCACTTTACTATCCATGGTCACATCAACCTATTATCTATCCTTACGATACGTACAAAAATTATTTATATAGTAGTTTTTTCTACCTACTAATATGTTCAGCTATATTATCTAATTGCCACTAATCAACTCATCTAGTAACAAACTTACCCGCATGTTTCTAGTTTCTTCAAATGGAGAGACTGAGCTAAGACAACCATGTTTCAATGGATCCACACCTTAACAATTGTATCATCCCTAACTTGTCATAAACAACTTCTTTTAGTTAGATACTTGAATGTAAGATCTGCAAATGCTAGGAGAGCCTAGTTCCCAACTTGATAAACAAAAAGGTTTATTAAAATACCTATTTTTCATTAGTTATTGATACGAGCAAAATTAACCTTATACTCTAAAATTATTATTTTTTGTAACTAGACTTTTCAAGTTTTTCTTTTAAATAATTAGTCGTCATTTAGTCTAATTTGAGTTATTAAGTTTTTAATAATAACTTGAGTCCCCAACTTTTATTATTTACACTTTTGCTCCAAATTTTTTTAAGATTTCATTTAGGTTTTTAAACTTTAAAAACTCACCATTTTTAAATATTTTCTATTATTTACCATTGATCCCTAGATGTGGTGCGTCGACCAATTCGCAATGTAGCAAATTGATTTTTGACAAATTAATCGGCTGGTTCAACAAATTTCAATTTTTTTTGTTAATTCACCTCTAATTCGAACGGTTTTTGGCCCATATTAAAATTCTAAAAATTATTAATTCAATTCCCTATTATTTGAGCACAAGAACGTACATATTCCAATTTGATTTGCCCCTTTTAAAAATGGGGAGGGGGCTTATTGCTATGAGTCGTTTCAATCAGCTTTGACCATCTTTTGGCCCGTTCACCCTTGATTTGTCCGATTATTAGCCTCATCCAATTTTTTAAAAATCCTTACTCACATTTCCAATTGATTGGCTCAAGATTCTCCTTTTTCTTGATTTGTCTATATCGTCTAAAAATTTGGGGGCTGTTTTACTTAAATGCCCCTAATCTCGATTCGGCCCGGTTCCCACTTGGGAATTGTCTAATCATTAATTACTAATAGGAGAGGGTTTCCTTGGGGTGGTTTGGGTGGACTTTCCAATTTTCGAGTTTGAGGTCTATAGGGTTTTCCTCACCTTGTTTGATTTCAAATCTTCGGATCTCATGTTTTCATTCCTGGTTAAACCTGAATTTTCTCGGTCTACTCGGTTTAAATTCCTTGTTTGAATCTCTCGGTGTTACGACTACTCCATTTATTTTTAGGAGTTTTGTCTCCAAAACTCTCATTCATTTGTCATATCGATGTCAACACATTTTCAGCTAAAACATGTAAGAGTAATTTTCCTTCATAACTTTCTCAGGTTTCCATAACACCTTCACCATCTGAATCTTCTTATTATGCAAATGTTCTCCTAACAGTTCGTAATGCCTACTGGTTCTACTATGTATGACAAGTCTCTTCCAGTTTGAGTGGAGGTTAGTCTAACATGTGCTTTGGCTCTAGTTCGTACTTCCTTAGCACCAACACGTGGAAAACATTGTGGATCCTTTCTAATTCGAGTGGAAGCTACAATTTGTAGGTCACTGCACCACTAGGTAAGGTCCGATATATCGCGGGTTTAACTTTTCTTTGTGTTGGAACTGTAATACACCCTTCCACAAGGATATGTTTAGGAATACATTTTCCCCTATTTCAAAGTTCAGCTCTCACCGTTGGTTATCCACATTTCTTCATATCATGGACAACCTTGAGTCTATCATTTATGACATTTATCTTTTCGGTTGCGTCATTGATTAATTCAAGCATCTCTAGTCTTCGCTCCTAAACTTCATTCCAATTCAGGGGAGTCCTACACTTCCTTCCATATAATACCTTGTAGGGGGCCATCTGTATGTTGACTTGATAGTTTTTATTATAAGCAAATTTCATCAAGCACATATAGTCCTCCCATTTCCTGCCAAAATTCATCAAACGAGCTCGAAGCATATCTTCTATGGTCTATATGATCCATTCTGATTGTTCGTCTGTGTGAGAGTGGAAGGCAGTACCGTTGCCCCGACCCAATTTCCCTCGGCCGAGGACCCGTGAAACCCCCACCGATTCCTTCGATGTTACAAAGGCGGGATCATTCGGCTAGGTAAAACCAATGAAATCTAGGCTTAAACCCGTAAACTTCTTTTAGAAAACAACGAAAATTTTACACTTTTTATATATAAGATACAACGTGAGACCATTAGCTCTTTTACCATTAAAAACCTCGGGAACATTAGCAAAATGATAATTATGTACTTCGTATGCAAGTTATGAGATTACTTGGGGTAGTAGGGTGCCTCAGTTGTAAGTTCCTCCGTCCTTGCCTCGAGTCACTTGGACTTACCTACAACATGGTTTGGGGGAGCGGTGAGCTCATAACTTAGTGAGTGGGATAATGACGTCATGCCATTACATGGCTTACGACCCTGACATTTTCCATAAACCACCTAGAACACAAGGTCCACTCTAATCGCTTGCATCCCCCTACAAGCCCCATGGTTTATTTTGCCATGCCCTAACCTAGTTTAATTGGAACCATGTGATCAACCTCCCAACCTTCCCTATGGTATTTCCAGCACCATAATCCAAGAAGGTAAATGCTTAACAACCTGAGTGTTTTCCATAGCAAAATTTACAAAACATACATAATGGTACCTTTATTCTTGAAAGATTATTCTGCTCATGGGGTTCTCCTCTTCTGAAATGAAAGCCTCCCTGAAAGGGGTTAAGGGAGAGTGGATGACTTTTCAACCTAGTGAGTAGTGTTAAGTGACATGGTGACTTTTTGTCCACGATCTAACAAGTATTTAAACAAAACTCTTCCCTTTTCTTTAAAAATCATCGAAATAACATGATAAATAAGATACTATTTGTCTTATCTTTTAGAAAAGGGTTGTTTTAAGTTTCACTGCTTGTTCCTACAAGCTTAGGGTAGTTACCTTCCTAGTTGGAAGGATTTAATTATGTACACGTACCACGATTTGTTCCACATAAACACACAAACACCCTTTTTAGTAAGGGATCAAACAGTCACAACAAATCACCAGAGGTTACAACTTCAATCTATTCCACTAATGTCCTAGAGCGTCTTTACTGTCTAACCTAGTGAAAGGCCATAACCTCTACCACATTGTCTGTGTGAGTACCGTTGCCCAACCCCCATACATTATCGATTCTTCTGTTCACTATTGAGGGACGATGTAAACCCCATTCTTTGGATTTAAGGAAAATCGGGAAAACCAAATGAGAAAACTGAATCGGTTCACGAAACCCAACCGTTAGAGAACGGGAAATTTTGGAAATTTACAACTTATGAGTGACCCCAAAGAGTTATAAAAACCTTGGAAAAGGGCCTTGGAACAATTTGGGAGAGAAAACCAGACTGGTTCAGGTGAATTGGATCCGAACTGGATTGAACCGGTTTGGACCGGTTTAAACCGGTTTGAACCATCATTGATCTAGATGCTAAATTTATTTTTCTAAGTGGCTTAAAATATTCAAATTAGAGAATTGAAGCCACCATTGGATAGATAATGAATTTAGAAATTTGTAATTTTGAAAAACTCGGTCGAATCATGCATGAACAGATTGGTTTAAGCATTGAACCCGGTTTGGACCGATCCAGTCCAGTTCGGAACAGTGTCATCTTCTTCCTTCAGATGACAACACTGTTCACTCACTGAAAAAATGAACAACGCCAGTGGAAAGGAAACGTTTCCGTTCAGGATGTTTCAGGTCATCAATGAGCGTTATTAAGGTGCCAAACGGATGGTCGGAGAGTCCCCGAGCTCCCTATATAAATAGTTCATCTCCATTCATTCTCCTTACACCTAAAAACTCCACTCTCTCTCAACTACTTAGTTTTCTAACAAAACTCGAACCAGAGCTCCGACATAGTGGTTTTTCTAAGCCAAAGAAGGTGAGGTCGTGTTCCTTAGACTTGGGGAGAAGTCAGCTACCCGACGATGGTCACCATTTGATCCGAGGATCGCCGAAGAAGCACTAGCATAATTGAAGAGTGAAGCAGCTCTGGCAGACCAAAGCTACCCTGTTTCGCCCGAGCAAAAAATGGCCAATTTGAGCCTTAATCAGGCCAAAACAGCTCCCCTCTTTAATTTCCGATCAACATTAGAGAGAGAAACGATGAAACTTTACAGACTAAATTATCACTAAATTCAATGTCAATTATTTCAATTCTTGATCCTAGGAGTAACCCTAGGACGAGAGCTATCTACCCCAATTGAAAGCTCGGATCATTGCACCTCCGACGGAAAGCTTTTGAAGCTTTCTCTCTTTACGCCTAGTTTTCCAGCAAAGCTCCATTTGAGCTTGTTATTGCCTAAATTCATGCAATTTAAAGCTCAATTGAATTGTATGTATGTGTAGGAACTCAATTATACCTTCAATTTAAACAATTAACCTCGATTGAATGGTCAATTTGATAAAACCAAATTCGGCTAGTTTGAAAGGGGAAAATTTTTGGGGGAAATTGGGGATTTCGTAAAATTGAGGGACCAAAGTACAATTTCCCAAAATTAAGGGCCAATTGGCCATGAAAAAGATGTTTGAGGACTAATTGGTTGATTTTTGAAATTTATTGGGGGTCAAATTGCCATTTTTGTAAAGTATGAGCAAAATGGTATTTTTTGAAAAGTTGGGGACCAAATTAGAAATTTAGGAAACTTGGACCCCTTTTTATGATTTTGAATAAATTGAGGAACCAAAGTGAATTTTAGAAGTTTCAGGACTCAATTTGGGGAAAAAAATTAGCATTAGGGACCTAAAGTTAAGTAAAAAGAACTTTAGGGACCTAAATACAAATAATTAAAAATTTAGGCATTTTGTTCATACATGAGGAATGAAGGCTATTATGCCAAATATTAATAAATAAAGATGTCCCAAATTGTGTAGGAACACGAAGGACCGGAACGCCAGCAAGGATAAGCTCGTGTTGAGACAAAAAGCCGATTAAGAGGAAATATACTACGAATATCGAGTGAGTGTGATTATTCACATCATAGTCGGTTAGGATGATAAGCACCTCGAAAATAAAAAACCACTCACACTTGGTTGGGGTGATGTGAGAACTACGTAAAAAAAAATAATTACCGGTTGTAAGTAGATCATACTCGGTTAGTATGATGAACTTTCTAAAAGGAAGTAGAAAATTCGCTTAACGGTTGTAAGCGGAGATGTCATCACACCTGTTTGTTGTGATGGACGAGTTGAAAATTTATTTTGTCAGAAGTGTTCTCCCCTTACTGTGTGCCAATGCTTAAAAATTTTGGAAGACCTTGATGAGAGCTCAAATAGCTTAGATAGGCTAGGGGCCTCAATTTTGGAACTTGGGGGCTAAAATTCTCGGTTTTGGAAAATCACGTACAGTGGGCCCAATGCCAGTTGGCATGAGTAGGAGCTAGTAAACAAACATGATAATAAGCCATGAAAATTCTTAATGAATGATTTATGTGATTGGCCATGGTATAAAGACAGGACCGACATACTCGATGTACTGGTGGCAATGCGACAGGACCAAGTCGACGGACCGGTTTAGACAAACAACTGCAAGTCGAGTTGAGGGTCGAGGCCGTTGGACTAGTGGCACCAAAGATAAATAGATTTATGAAAAACTTTGTTTGTGCATGCACTTGAGGTTCGGAACCATCAAAATACCCAAGAGGGGTAGTGATGTGTCCTAGGGGCTACTAGACAACATGGTGGAGATAAAGGCACTTTGTCGTGCCAACAGTCAGGGAAGCTCGATGTAGCTTGATGCGTATGAGATCGGGGTGGGGTCGGGATGAGGTCTCTGTCCTCACACGGACACTGAGTTGATTTTTGGGTTTGAGGGTCGGATGTCATAAACATCCACTCATTCCTTGGGTAGAAGTGGACGGACTTCTATCTAGGTGGCTGATAAAGTCGCTCCGACGCCACAAGTGAGTGCAATGGACGAACTACCTTGCGAATGTGTGATCCCTTCATGATGAAGTGCGTGTGTTGATTGTTAAACACATTGATTATGGATAATGATGAAAGTGTTTGAAAACCAAAATTTGAGTAAGGAATAATCTTAAAGGAAATAAGGAGTTTGACATTGTCACACCCCGACCCGGTTTGGTCAGATCCCCGTGATCAACCTACTACTCTCTTGGTTCAAGAGGGGTTTCCCCCTTCTCTAATTCAAGAGGAGCCAGGCGAAATCTCAACGTTGTTCCCTAGAATAACATATATCAATAAAAATGTAAACTCAAGATAATTAAGCATACCTGACAAAGGGTAAGGCCTCGTTCTATCCCTAGTCATTTCTCTATTTCCTAAAAATAGATAAAAATGGTGGGTGAGTTTCTACAACTCAGTGAATGAGAAATTTTTAAAAATAAAGTTTCAATAAAATAGTTTTTGAATTGGAGTGTGTCAGACTCCTTATTTTCTTTAAGATATTTCATACTCAAAATCATGGTTTTCATAGCCATTTCTCATCATTAACCACAAACGGTATGTTTATCAACCAACACACACCCTTCATCATGAAGGGAACACACATTCATAGGGCAACACGTCCACTGCACCCATTTGTGGTGTCAGAGCAACTTTATCGGCCACATAAATAGAAGCCCGTCCAAGGATAGAGACCTCATCCTGACCCCATCTCGGTCTCATGTGCATGAAGCTACGTCAAGCTTTCCTGACTGCTGGCATGACAAACTACCCTTATCTCCACCATGTCGTCCAGTAGCCCTTAGGATGCATCACTACTCCTCTTGGGCGTCTTGAAGGTCCTGAACCTTAGTGTATGCATAAAACATTAGTTTTCCTCATAAGCCATTTAGTCTTTGGTGTCACTAGTCTAACGGCCCCGACCCTCAACTCGACCTGCAGTTGTTTGTCTCGACTGATCCGTCGACCTGTCTTGTCGCACTACCACTAGTTCATCGAGTATGTCGGTCCTGTCTTGGTACCATGGCCAAACACATAATTCATTTAAATTTTTCATGGCTTAGTCTCATGTTTGTTTACGAGTTCTTGCTCGTGCCAACTGGCCTTGGGCCCAACTGTATGAGATTTTCAAAATCCGGCATATTAGCCCCCAAGTTCCAAATTTGATGCCTCCGACCTATTTGAGCTCTCATCAAGAAGTTCTCCCAAAAACTTTAAGTAGTGGCACACAGTCAGGGGAGAGCACTTCCGACAAAATAATCTTTTCATCTATGCATCACACTAACCGAGTGTGAGGACATCTCCGCTCATAACTGATGAACATGTTTTCTACTCCCTTCTAGAAAGTTCATCATACCAAACAAGTATGATTTACTTACAACCGGTAAATAGTTTTTCCACATCACTCCATCCAGGTATGATGTTTAAAATTTTACTTAGGAGTGAGTTTTCATTTCTGAGGTGCTCATCATCCCAACCGGGTATGATGTGAAAATTCCCACTCACCCATAAATGCCGTGAATCTTTCTTAACCGACTTTTTGTCTCCTCATGAGCTTTTCATAGTTGGCATTCCTAGTACTTCGCGTTCCTATATGATATAAATATCTTTGTTCATTATACTTTGGCTTGATAGCCTTCATTCATCGCGAATGAATAAAATATCCAACTTTTTCATTAATTGCAATAAGGTCCCTAAAGTTATTTTTCTTTAACTTTAGGTCCCTAATGTCTATTTTTCCCCAAATTGAGTCCCAAAACTTTAAAATTTTACTTTGTGACCTCAATTTATTCAAATTTATAAAAAGGGGTTCAAGTTTCCCAAATTCCCAATTTGGTCCCCAACTTTTCCAAAATTACCATTTGCCCCAACTTTACAAAATGGTAAATTTCACCCCCAAAATTCCAAAAATTGATCAATTGGTCCTCCAACATCTTTTCCATGCCCAATTGGCCCTCAATTTTAGGAAATTGCACTTTAGTCCTTCGAATTTTTGAAATCCCCAAAATTTTCCCCAATTTCAACCTTTCAACCTAACCGAATTTGATTTTATCAAATTAATCGATCAAATGAGGTTAATTGTTGAAATTGAAGGTAGATTTAAGTTCCTACATATCCATACGATTCAATTGCACTTTGAATTGCATGAATTGATGTTGGAACGAGCTCAACCGGAGTTTCGCCAGAAAACTAAACGTAGAGAGAGAAAGATTCGAAAGCTTACTGTCGGGGGTGCGACGGACTGAGCTTTTCGATCTAGCAGATAGCTTTTGTCCTGAGGTTACTCCTAGAATCAAGAATCACCTCAATTCATGTCAAATTGAGTGAGAATTTTGTCAGTAAAAATTTGTCGGTTCTCTCTTTAGCACCGATCAGAATTCATAGAGTGGAGCCAAATTGGCTTACCTTTCCTCTCTTTTTTGGTCGTAAAAGGGCTGATGGAGTGTTGGAAGAGCTTGGTTTGGCCTGAAAAAGGCTCGAATTGGCTAATTTTAGCTCGACAGAAGTAGGACAGCTTTAGTCCGCCGGAGCTGCTTCATTGTTCGATCATGCTGGCGCTTCTCCAGTGATCCTCGAAGCAACTGGAGATAATTATCGTGTAGCTGACTTCTCCCCGAGTCTAAGGAACCCGATCACACCTTCTTTGGCTTAAAAAAGACCCTATATCAGAGCTGAGGGAGAGTGAAGTTTTCAGGTGTGTGGAGGATGAATGGAGAGTGGATCTTTATATAGGGAGCTCAGGGACTCTTCGACAGTTCGTTCAGCACCTTAATCATAGTCATTGATGACCTCAAATGTACTGAACGGAAAGAAGACGACACTATTTCGAACCAAACCGGGTTCAATGCTTAAACCGGCTAGTTCAAGCCCAATTCGACTGAGTTTTTCAAGATTAAAAATTTGTAGATTCATCTAAATTCGTTCTTTATCAAATTGTGGTCTCAATTATTCAATTTAAATTTTCTAAGCCACCTAGAAAAATGAATTTAGTATCTGGTTCAATAGTGGTTCAAACTAGTTCAATCCGGTTCACCTGAACTGATCTGATTTTCTTTCCCAAATTATCCTAAGGTCCCTTTCCAAGATATTTATGACTCTTTAGGTTACTCGGGAGTTATCAATTTTCCCTTTCTCTAATGATCGAGGTTTGTGAACCGGTTCAATTTTTTCACTTAGTTTGACAGGTTATTTCCCCGATTTTCTTTAACTCAAAAGGGCGGGGTTCACATGCACACTCCAATTAAAAAACTATTTTTCATAAGAACTCTTTTTCAAACACCCATTCACTAAGTTGTGGAAACTCACCCACCTTTTCTATCTATTTTTAGGATTTAAGGAAAATGACTAAGGATAACACCTAGACCTACCTTTTGTTAGGTATGCTTAAAAATTTATTTTTAAGCTTGCATTATTATTGATTTATGTTATTTCAGGGAATAAGGTTAAAATTTATGCCTGGCTCCTCTTGATTAAAGAAAAGGGGAAAACCCCTCTTAAACCAAGGGAGCGGCGGGTTGATCACAGGATCTGACCAAACCGGGTCGGGGCATGATAGACGAGACCTCTCCCCCATTCTTCCTCAGTCTTATTGCGCACGAAGCTCCCTGAACTTCAAGACATACTGGAACAATATAACTGTCATGGTGCCAATCTTGTTGTCCAATAGCCCTTATAACCAACACTACCCCGTAACAGGTGTCGCTTTGGTTCTGCACAATTGCAATCACATACAATAGTCTTTTAATTTACGACCTTTATTTTTGTGTTGCTAGTCCAACAAGATGCGACCTGACTTCGACTTTGCAGCTTCAACAAGCATTATCAAATTGTGATAAATTTTGACAAGTTCTTAAATAAGAACTTATTATGGGACTGAACCCATTTTCCATTTATAAAAATATGAAAATTTTACCATAAATAAATCATGAGAAGTTATTCGTGGTAGGAAGGAGTATCTCTTTAGCTTGAAAGATACAAACGGTGGGTTTAACCTTGAAATCATGAGAAAGATTTTTCAATGATAAAACAAGTAAAAGCTTGTTTAATTTGATTTCTCAAACCCTTTGATTTAAGGAATATAAATCCTTATGCTTTTGAGTATGTGTTGAATTGTGGACAATAAGTCACGATGTTAATAGTACCCCTAACTGAGTTATAGACTCAGCCCATCCCTTATCACATCCATGTCCTAAAAATGTCAAGAAGGATTTTAGAAAACGAACTACCTAATCGATATGTTAATCTCTTTTACAAATTTATGTACAACATTATTTATATTCTGACATACTTAGAAAACATGAACCGATGCACTATTTTCTGTTGTTTTGAGTCTTGCTCCTCTCAATATTGTGATGATGGTTATGGTTTTTATTATAGTATTGAGAGGGGGTAACAGTTGTTTATAGGGTTCCGAACAAACCAGATCGGGGTGTGACATTGTCAATCGAGCGGAGGAGACAACGCATGTACGACATGTGGCCATATCATGTGTCGGCGCATGCGATACGTGTCTCTATTCGTTCGACTAGTTTGACACTGTTCTCAACCAATTTTTAACGAATTTCTCGACCATTTTGGCTAAATTTTGTTATTTATTGGTCGATTTGCTTCTACTTCGACTAGTTTTTTGCCCAATTTAATTTTTCTAAAATTTTCTTGGCCAATTTTATATTATTTGGATACAAGAATTTGCATTTTCTAATTTTGCAAGCTACTTGGAAAAATCATGGAGATTTTTTGTTCAAGTTGATTTGATCCACATTCAAAATGATTCTCAATCAAACTTTTATTCGATCCTTAATTTAGGATCAATAGAGGTTCTATGAGATTAATCTATATCACTTTATCAATTATCTAAAATTATGGTCCAAACCAATTTTCAATCTGGTTTAACTTATAATTCTTGTTTGAGTTTTCATTCCAGGTTCAAACTTAGTTTCTAGTCTAATTAGGTTTAAACTTCATTTACAGAAATTCTGGTGTTGCATAGTCTCTACCTTAAATTAAACTCTTTCTAAGCTCTAGACCATTTCATAAACCTCAGGACTTAGCCCTTTCTCATACATGTCGAGTTTTAGCCCATTTTATAAATATCATGTCTTAGTCCCTTTTATAAACCATCGGGCTCTAGTCCATTTTATTAATATCGGGCTCTAACACATTTCATAAAATATTGGGATCTATCCCATTTCATATGTGTTGGAGGCTCTAACCCATTTCATAAACATAGAATTTTAAAGGGTTTGGTTATTACCAATTTTCAAAATCTCATGTTTACACCCATATTTTAAGGTTATCAAGTCTTGTCCCGATTTTTAAAATTTCTCGAGATATTTTCCATCTATTGATAAAAGCTTTGGTACACATTTTCTATGGATTTTCTCAAAAGATTTTCTAAAGCATTCCTACCAGCATTTTATAAGACGGTAATCATCGAATAGATATTCTAATTAGACACAAAGTTAGAAATTTCACTCACATGTTATTCAGGGTGTGTTTGTCTAAAAGTACTCCAAATCTTCATTTTACACTTGCATGATTGTTCAGTATGTATATGTATTCCTCTATAAAATATACATACATCAATATAATATCCCAAAACTATTTGGTGTTAGTTTATATTGGTATATGTTATAAAATCTCATAATTTACTATAATTAAAACTTTTCCCTTAAGGCACGATTCACCCGATTTGTGCATTGGTAAACCTATTTATACCACTTTTTGCTTGATCTCATCAAAATCATGAAGTTTTCCCAAAAATTATCAAATTGACTCTTAAGCCCTCATTCTAATAAAAAATCACATAAAACTCTTATATTGACAAAACTACAAAATTTTCCCTTATTTGCAAAATTTTCCATTTTGTCAATTTATGTTACAAAATTATCATTCTGCCATATATAAATAAAAATTATCATTTTATCCCTAAACTTTCCAAAATTAGTTTTGACATATCCATTTGTCCCAAAAATCATTTCTTAGCCCCATAGGCTGCTTCCCTTAAGAACTATTTCCATAATTTTTCTCATTTTTGCAAATCAACCCCAAATTTTAAAAATCTTGCCCTTTAGTCCCCAAACTTTGGGAATCACTCAACCAACTTTAATTTTTACAAATCCCTCCCAAATACTTTAATTTATCTTCTCAAGGCTCGTGGGAGGATTTGGGGGGTCTTACCCTAGCTAAATTTGGTCATTTTCCAAAAAAAAAGTTGAAATAGAAGTATCGGTGGTATGGTAGGAAATTTTCATAGGAGACGACACCATCGGTGGCAGGAGAGTAGGCAAAATGAAGATATGGACCAGACGACTTGTTTATATAGTGGTAGTTGTTGAGAATAAGATCACACATTGGATAAAATAGAGAATTGTTGTGGGTTTATAATGTTGGAAAGGTTACACTACTTACAAGTCATGACTTTTAAGTAGACATGATCTCGACCCCTTATCGATCCACAATACCTTCTCACATGGTATCAGAGCCAGTGGAATCACACCCATACCTGACCTGAGATTGGAAACCCGGCTTGTGGTCTACCCGAGTATGGAGAAAAAAATACTCAACTCGAGGTCATTGTTCCCTCTCATCCAAGATCGCAAGAATCATACTCGACTCATATATAGTTGTTGAGGGCGGGTTTAAAAATTGCACGTGGCAAAGTGCATCCACGTTGCATGTGAGGGAGGTTGTTGAGAATAAGACCCCACATTGGATAAAATAGAGAATTGTTATGAGTTTATAAGGTTGGAAATGTTACATTATTCATAAGTTATGACTTTTAAGTAGACATGGGTCCGACCCCTTATCGATCCACAATACCTTCTTACAGTGGCCAACCAAGTGGTCGTCGTAATTGGGCAAATGTTGGCCCCGAGTGGCCACAACTAAGAGAAGAAATTGACTCGGGCACAAATTAGAGTGGTGGTTAAATTTAGTCCCATAAGGGCAACGACAACTCATAGATTTTCCATCCCATAAACATAGTAGGAAAAATAGACTTCATGTGGTATTTTTTTACTACTTACAAGTCAGACATGACTCAAGATAGTCACTCAGCAGCACTTTAACATAAAAATCATCTCATTTGGCGGATGAGTGAGGGAGATTTGCTCGGTTAATCACTAAGGTGTCATGGGAGGTTTCGGTAACATGTTTCCCGACTTTGGATGAGAAGTTCCATCTATTGAGAGAGAGATAATGCAATTAATCTTATATGGAGACTAGTATGAGAGTTTTTTGTTTGTCCTTACATTTTGTGACATGAAATTTGTTCAAATTTTAGATCAATTTGACTGATGTTTATTATAGTGTGTAGTCACAATCTTAATGGGAGAGAAGGGGAAAGAGGGGTGTTGACTTACAGATTTCAAGTTGGGTAAACTCAACTCTAATTTATTTACTCAACACCTCTTTTTTAAATTAAATTACATTTTACCCTTCTTAGATCCCCTAATTTTTTATCGTTACATCTTGATCCCAATCGGTCAAAAACGTGTTTTTTCCAAATATTTCAATTTTTTTGCTCGAGAAATTAATATATAATATGATTGTATCTCTATTTTCGGTTCGGGTTCCTATTCCCGTTTTCAACCTTAATTTTCAGTCTGATTTCATATCAAATATTAGTACGAGTTTCCATTTTTGGTTCGGGTTTTCATTTTTGATATTTGATTTCATTCTTGGTTCAAGTTTGATTTTCAATCTAATTGAACTTAAATTTCAACTCTGAAAATTTCAGTGTTATAGTATCGATCATAAATTAGTGTCGAAGGTGTTCTATTTGATAGAGAGTGTTCATATTACTAATCTACTATCGTCTTTAATACGGTACACATCCCATTTTCAGGAATGGTATCATGAACACGCTTATAAAATTCTCATAAATCTTAAATTGTTCTAGGTTTAAATTCGAGAATATTACTTGAGGTATACCTTTTAATTACCTAAAATGAGTTATTTTTATCCAAGTGTTATAATCTGCTATGGTGCACTCCCCGTATTCAATGATGGTATCATGAAGACGCTTATGAAATTCTTGTAAATTTTAAATTATTCTAGATTCACTTAAATTAGGAAAAATTACTTGAGGTATACATCTTAAATACCCAACATAAGTTATTTTTATACAGTGTTATAATCCGCTATGTGCACTTCCCTTAATGTGAATATGCTTATAAAATTCTAGTAAATTTTAAATTGTTTTAAGTTCATTTAAATTCGGGGAAATTACTTTAAACATACCTCCAATATTAGTTATTTTTATTAAAGGTTATAAATTCTTTAAATTTTCTTTAAATATATATTTTGTAAATAATATATTATTTTAAATAATTAAAGTAAATGTACAAATTTTATATTTTTAGCATTTAATTTTACTTTTACCAAAAACTTGAGCATATTTAATTTTATAATAGAAAGGTAATGTCGAGATTGTTACTTCCATTCTAACCGAGAAAATAGTTTTGGGCGTAACATATATTTATAAGAAGTATTTTTATTAAATTAATAAATAAAATTATAATTTTACCCCTCACTCTCTCCTATTATCATCAATAGTAGGGAAATGACAAATGTTTTCAACTTTTCTTTTTTACTAAAATTTAAATAGAAGAAATATCTCTATATCTCTTTAACTACAGTGAATCCTCAAATTCATTTTTTTGCTCAAAACTCTAAATCCTTAATTAAATAAAAATAATATTGGTATATGTTATTCAAATACAACAATCCAATTAGTAAAACACAGATAAATTTTTATTAATTTATAAGCAACAAATTTAATTTATTGGATCAAATATGAGTGGATATGTTCCAATTTATATAATATAACCATGGATAAATGAGTTAATACTAAATGTGAAATAATGAATGGGTAAAAAAGTACACTGAAATACTATCAACCCGCATTAGTCAGGCACTAATATTTTGACCTCCATTTCATAGAATTTATTTTGAACTTAGGTAGTTTATAGAAGGTTTAAAACTTTAAATTACTATTCGGCATCATACCTTATGGAAAATTATTTTAATTAAAATTTTGTAAAAGAAAAAAAAACTCATGCTTCCAATTTTTTTAGCTTATCCAAAGATTTTTTCCTCATCTTCATTTCTTCTTATTATTTTTTTATTTAATATTATTTTTCTAATTTATATAATTATATTCATTTATTTTTTTCACAATTAAATTATAAATTTAAATTTATTATTCAATTTGATAAGTTAATCCGTACAGAAAGATAAAAATAAAGTAAAATATTATATTTTTATAATAATTTTACAAATAAATTAAATATTAATAATCTATTTCATTTTCAGCTAATATAATTTTTTTTGCCGAATTAAGGCTTGATTTAACGTGCAGGAGCGGGGATGGAATGGTTCTCGTCCGGCGATTAACTGAGGCAAAGAGGGTCTGCTGCATCTGCATGCATTTCCATGGCTCTATCTGGTCTAACGGCGAGCTCCCGACCGTCTTCTCTTCCTCTTTCCTCTCGTCTACCATGTCCTCCTCCCCCTTCCCCAGCTCTACTCTTTCTGTCTTCCCGTGGTTTAAGCGGTGTCTGCAGAGCATCCATTACCTATAATGGCGACCTCAAGACGAGGCCGCTTCTCCTTGCTCGGGCTGCGTCCGCTGACGCGCATCAGTATGAAGAGGACTTCGGTGGTTCTGTTTCTCAGTTCATCGACGTAATTGCCATTGGTAGTAGAAAGGACGCTGTGCTTGATTTCTGCGTGGATTCTCCTTTGTCATCCAAGAAATATCTCCGTTTCTGGTAAATTCTCCACTTTATCTCGGATATTATTGTATGCCTATGTAATTTCATTACTCTTTGAAGAAACTATCTTCTTAGGTGGTGTAGTTTGTATCATTAGTGGTGATAGGTGGTACCATGTTAGGCAACAAACGATGCTGCAGACTAATTCATGTGCTAGTTAGAAACTATACATGCTGCTTGAATTATTACTGCATTGAGATGAACATGGAGGATACTGCAAATTAGTAAAGTACTAGAATGGTATGAACTGCTTCTCTCTTTTAAATTCAGATATCTGTCTTCTGATTAACAAAGAGAATCTGATTCTGATAATTGCTGTGAAGTTATTACTTGGACATATTTAATCGCTTACTGAGATGTTGCTTCAGATTGATCTCATGTTATAATATCTCACGCATGTGCTCGCTGAATAACTAACCACTACCATAACATACAATTAAGCACCTTTGCTTCGTTTTTAAATTAAATCAGTTCCAATACTAGGAAATCTACAAAAGGCAAGCAATTTCCAATTAAAATTAGCAAAGCCAAATGCACAAGCCTGTTCAGAAGAGGGATCAAGAGATGAACTCTACTAACTGAGAGTTCAGTCATTTTCACCATGTCACTTAAACCTACTCCTTTGCAGAAATGTCCACTTGTGTCTGGATCATTGTTTCTTTATTTTTTTATACTAGCATACTCTCTTGTGTTACACACCTAGCTTAAAGTAGATAGCCCTCATAATGTTTCTGGGGACAACCACATAAAAACTTTATTTCATCCAAGTTCTCTTATGTCTTTGCAGCCATATTGGAGGAATGGGGTTGACAGATATTAAGACCATAAGTTGATATTCAAATTTAATTTTCCTTTATTATACCAAAAATTATTGGTAGATTCTATGTTTGGCAGGAGCTTTACAACGAATTCAGCGAAGGTGTATCTACAGCAAAGGTTGCTTAATAAAGGTTGTAACTCAAAATATTCATTTACTGTAAAATTGATGATGGTATTTATCTTATTATCACATTGCCTTAGCAAAAGCTATGCCTAAATTTGACTTTATGACATGAATGCTTTAATTTTTACAAAGACCTTATACAAATACTTATATATTATATTGAAGTGACCTGTTTGTGTATTATTATTATTTATTATCATCATCATTTGGCCATTCCTCAATTGAGAAACTGACCAGGTGCTTATCATTAGCTTTATAGAATCTGAAAATAATCATGTCTTTGCAAAATGGACACTCAATTTTTCACTCAGAGAACAATCAACTTTATCTTTGATTGTTGGGTTATTGATGATTTTAAGCTCACCTGTGCAACCGAATGAGTAGGGTTCCTTTAATTTTGCATTGTACTATACACTTGTTGAAGTAGGTTTGTCTATTTTGATGAGCAAAACAAGTAAAAGTGATTTTATGGAGAATAGTTATTTCTAGATCAAATGTTATGTTTTATTGGTTTTCAAATATTTAATTTAGTATTGCTGATTGTAACTCATTTATATGCTTCAGATGTTTCTACCCTCAGAAAAATCGAAGCCATACCCTATTTACAGTCTCATTCCAAGGCAACAGTACTTGTGTGTACATTTTCTTTTCTATACTCTTATTCCTTTTTATTTCATGATTATCACTTTTTGCCATTTTCTAGAGGAATCTAGTAAAGCTAACAACAGAGGCAATATATACTCATATATATACACATGAAATTGTTAAACTCTGAATGCACTGACATTTGTCGTGGATTAACTGATTTTTAAATGTCAGTACATTCACTAAGAAACTCCATATTTGATTTTCTTTTGCATTTCAAATGTAGTCGCACATGGGACTCGTTGAAATGTAACCACGTATCTAAAGGAAAATAGATATGCTATCCCAGATGGCTATGAGATAGCCATAAAAATGATCTCTTTAATAAAATCTGTCTCTAAAACATTAGAACTTATGATTCCTGATGATGCAATCAGTGGTGTAGCTATCTTTTGCGACAGTGAATACACATCCTATCCTCCAGAAGAAAATGTTGTGGTTAGTGTTGCATTCAAGCTTAAATCTTGCTACTATCAGGCATCCTACATGGAATCTTTATGATGATTCATCTCTCTTATGTTATTGAACAAAAAAAGGATGTTGTGACTATCTTTAATTAACATGAGCTATATACTCTAAGACAACAAATAATCTTCATTCACATATTGAACTTAATATATTCCACTCTCTCCTTCCCATTTCCTCTGCTTCTTCCTAAGTAAGCCACAAATTGTCTTCCAGTATTTTTATCATTTTCTAATGTTTACTTTCTCTGATATGGCCGAAAATCTTTGTTATTATTTTCTTTTGCATGTTCTCTCTTTTAATATCATAAGTTGTAATAAAATTATGATAGGGATATCTGTATTTAAATGTTGTTTGATAACCAGCATGTCTCAGCTGTTGGTATTTTTCAATATTTCCATCTTGCTCTTTACCTTGGGACTGGATCCTTTGAAATATATTTATCAGGCTGTGTTTATATGTTGATGTAGGTGGCTAGTGCAGGATATGGTTTGGATGACAGCAAAGCTATTGATATACTTAAGTCAGTAAGATATGTGAATGGATACACCACTGCTATCATTCTGAGGCCTTTCAGCTTTGAAGGGCAGAGGCGTAAAAATGAGGTTAATGTTTTCTTTTATGTTTAAAAAATTTCAGTTCCTTTAAATGGCTAAGGATCTTCTTGTTGAATTTATATCAACATTATGTGAATCTTACGCCATTTAAGCAGATGCCATGTTTTTAATTAGCTCATTAAGGGTTTCACTTAGGTGGAAGAAAAGGCATTTCATGGGAGTTCATCTGGAGTGAATTTGGAATGTGGTTTTTGTTGAGAACTAGAAAATACTGTCTTTTTTTTCCGGGAGTTCACCATGGAATATAAGCAAGTAGCACCAGTCATTTCAAGTTTTGTCTAGTTTTGAGTTCATTGGATATTTCCATCTTGGTCAGGCATTCAATTGAGTTGGAATTAAAATTTTCTTGTATGCTCACTTCTGAATTGTGGATATCTAAATTGAAAATTTCTAATAATTAACATTTTAAAGATTTTCAGGTCAATAATTTGGTTGGAACACTTCTGGAGCATACACATTGTTGCATTGGTGAGTGCCTATTTAATTCATCGCAAGACGTAGTGTTTGAATGTCATAAATTATGTATACCAAGAGTTACAATGCCACGGGATACAATTTTGTTTTATAACTGAAATTTGAACCAACAGAAGATTAACATTGAAGGGATTCATCCTTTATCCTTATTTGCATCTTCCACGGGAAATTTGATACTGCAATTCCCTGATAATGTCATCCACTATTATTTGTTACATTTTCTAAGCCTTTTTGCACTGTGCAACTGAATTTGCAACATTAATGTGGAGTGAATCTCTCTCTCTCTCTGTCTCTATTGCAGATATCAATACTGATGTGCTGCTTGAGAAGGATGTTGTCACCCTGGATGAGGCTCTAAAGACTGCAAATAATGCAGTTTTATTGGCGATAAATGCCATCTCTGTTCTAACATCTGTAAGTTTCATGGTAAATTTGTAATGCCTGAATTTTCTTTCACTTATGTATCCCATCTTTTCAGGACTATAGTGAAGCCTATTTAGCTGTTCCACAAAGAAAGATGAGAAAACTTACCATTGCAGAGGTTTTTCAAGTAAGTATATATTGCTACCATCATAAGGTCCAATCACTAATTTTAAACTTGTATTTAATGTGGATTTAGCAATCCATAGATAATTGGTTTATGTACTTCTTCCCAACTTTGTCTTGTAAAAGTCAGCATTGGAAAAGTGGGATTTTCAATACATGCAAATGAAAAATGATCAGTTGAAATATTGCAAATTTCTAAAATTTTCTGTTTTATTTAGAGTTTGCTAATGAGCCTATCATGCATTCAGGTTTTACAATGCTATAAAGAAGCAAACATTGGATTTGGAAGTGGTTATAACATCAGAACATCAATTGGGAAAGCCATATTTCAGTGCCCTTTTCTTAGTTATGGCATAAAGGTATTATCTGACTTTCTTACAAACTTGAGTACTTTATCTTAGTGAGAGCTTTCACTTTTAGCATCACCTGAAGGTGGACAATTGATATAGCATGACAGGAAGGATCCTAGTTATAGTTTGATTCAAATCTCATGTCTTCTATGATATCTATTCTAAAGTCAAGCCTTGGAATGTACTCCATCACAATTACTTTTCAATATTTGGACCTAATATTACGTGCTTACAGTGAAATATTCCACGTGCAACACCCTGCAATGAAGATTCTGTATAGTTTTGATCTATAGATCTTTCCATTTCAATTCTCCATGTTTTGCCAACTGCTTTTATGAACAGGATTTGAATGGAGTACTATTATGCATCCTTGCAAGCTCAGAGGTGAATGAAAGCATCAACTCACATACTTTTTTGGATAATTTCCGTCAAGTAACCGGATATGAAGGGGAAGTTATTCTTTATATAGTTGATGAACCTAATTTTGAGGCCAACTTGCTGGTTACAACTGTTGTTGCCCTAGGGTAAGAAGTTTTTCACGGAATTAATCCTCCATATCTTTTTTCCATGGTTTGCATAATATGTTTTCCTTTTTTATCTTTCAACTTATTTCACTAGAAGTAACTTCTTATCTATTAGTGATGCCATAATCAGACTTCCTCATTTGTGAAGGAAGTCATTTTCCTGATAGATGCTCTAGTAATTGTTGTCTAAGAGGCATCTGATATGGAAGAATGAACAACTCACACTTGTATGTGTTGACTATGTTGACTTCACATTTTTTTTGCATTTCTGTTACAAAAATATGACAATTTCTGTTAAAATATATGCTATTTTAACCATTTAATTATATGCATTTGATGCTTTGACTTATTGATGAAAAACATAGAAGTGCGGCTTTGCTTTAACTTATGCACAGTTAGAAATATTATGGCCTAGAAAAAGTTCAGGTTCCAAAACTAGAAATTATTAAATTGTTGACTTTCTATATCATACTCAAGTATTATATGCACTATCTCTTTTTTAATATCCTAGAACATTTCTACTGCACTAATGAATGATTATTGTGTTTTGCAGTTCTATTGAATCTCTGACTCCTCAAAAGAGCAACTTGCTTTCTAGACTTGCTCAACATTTTCCCTTTCTGTTTAATTTTTTGAGAAAAGAGAGACAAATAAACAGTATTCAATCAAAAGATTCTCTTGGAAATGCAAATTTGGAGGATATGCATTCAGGAGATACTGGTAAAAATGACAAGCATGCTGACGTTGCTTTGGTTGGTAAATGTGAATCCTTTGATATCAATCATGGACAGATGCTGGCATTCTCTCAGAGAAATCTGACTGAAGTCACCCTCTCTAGGTAATAATAGGCTATATACTTTTTTTTTGTAATTCTATTGTCTTTTCCTTGCAATCCACTAATTGTCTTAAGTATGTCCTTGCTGCTGTATCAAGTACAGCCAAGATGAGCGAATCAATGAAGGACAATGGATGAGTGATATTGAATCAACCAGCTTTGGTGCTCCTGAAGGTAGTTATATCTCTAGCTCTTGGTTTTATGCTAAATAGAAACTTCAATCAGTGTAGCCATGAGTGTTTCTTATGTTGCTGATTGCAAAGAATTACTAAGTCTTCCAGTTCATTGTCTATTAGCTCCTGCTTTTCAAAGAGAGCCATTACACACTTGGGACTTTGGGCCGGGGTATGTGGATGCTCAGGAGTGGGCTAAAGAAAGAACAAAAAATGCTGCTGCTTCGTCAACTCTTAATAACCTAAGTATCTTTCACCTTCCTGTGGGTGTAAGGCCTTCGGGAGAGTCTAAAGAATTTATGAGCATTTCAAATGTTAATAATAACCTTGTGAAGGAAGAAATGGTGAATAATGTCAAAGCAAGCATACATGCTGATTCAAGCATGCCTTCTTGGAGTGGTTTGACTGATGTGAGTTTTGGAGCAATGAAGGATGTCTATAATGCAGCTTCTACAGTACTAAAGAGAAAAGAAGCTGACGTTCCTAAAAAGCAAGGGATCCTTTCTGTTCGTGCAGCATCTATGTTGGTAACTGCTTTCAGATATTTAAACCATTGTACAATTTTACTCTTCTAGATACTTTCTTACTCTCTATTGGCATAAAGTTTCCTGCCTTGGTGCATATGGAATAAAGAGAAAATCTACTTTCCTGAAAAATACTAGTTGACTACTGACCATGCTCAGTTTTTTGTAGTTCTGTACAAATTTATTACAAAATTTTTATAATCCAAGTCAAACTGAATATGAATAGACATTTTAAAGCCCAAATCTTGCTGCCCATCTACAGGTAGTTTAAACTTATGGAAATAGTTATTTAATCTTTGGGAAATCTCTCACTGCAAAGATGTCATATGGATTTATAATTGTGGTCTACTAGAAATGGCTACAGCACCCTCTTAACTACACAGACATTCAACAAAACAATATCAAAAAGAAAATTTACAGTTTCATCCTAATGCAGGAAGCTGAACGGGATTCCCCAAAAAAGTGGAATCCCATTGTTGAGATGCAATACAGAGGTGGTTTTTATAAAGGGCGATGCCAGGGTGGTCTTCCTGAAGGGAAGGTATTGTCCATTTAAAATTTCTCAGACATGTTCTTTCAACTGTATAAAGAATGGGAAGTTTCAATTCTTGATGTATATCCACAGGGTCATCTAGCTCTTGGGGATGGAAGCAGATATGATGGAATGTGGCGATATGGTAAGAGGTCGGGAGCCGGTACCTTTTACTTCAGCAATGGTGATGTGTTCCAGGGATCATGGAGAGATGATGTCATGCATGGAAAGGTCTGGTATTTTGATTACTTCATGATAAATTTCAGAATTTGGCTGTTTTACTTTTTGCTCTTGTAATTTGTTATTATATGATATAAAATTTGAGGTACTATTCAGATATTCCCAAAAAAAATGGCGTACTATTCAGAGGTTTTCCTTATTACTTTTTAAGCTCATAACATTTTCAAAATACTTGTGCCCGGATGATTCTTGTTACTTTGTCTTACATTTCATCATTTTTTCGGAAGACATTCACAGGAGTGTAAATCCTTGGCACAATTGCAATATATGTCTATATATATGCAGTGTATGCAAGGAAAATATGGCCATGGTAGCTCCAGTGGTGGCAGGGTTTTGGTTGAACAAGAACTTCTATGTTGGAATTATGGGACTATGGAGCCTGCATTGTGCTTCTGTTTCCCTCTTCCTCAGATCCCCTGTCTAATTTTCTTCTATTTCTGTTTTCTTAAATATAAAATATTCATCCCAATGTGGTACATTTCCTTGAGCGGACTTTGACACCATGACTCATTATTCAGGGCTGGTTTTATTTCCACACGGGTGATCGCTGGTTCGCAAACTTCTGGAAGGGAAAGGCGAATGGGGAGGGTCGGTTCTATACAAAGTCTGGTGAAGTTCTCTTCGGTCAGTTTAAAGATGGGTGGCGGCATGGTCAATTCCTCTCCATCAAAGTGGATGGACGAAGGTAGTTTATGAATTCATTTGCCCTACTATGTTGATAAACAAGGAAGCTCATGTCTCCCTGGTATGATGGGTCAGTCACATTGATAAATGGTGATTGTGGAGCATTAGATATTTTATTGGTCTGTCCCACCACATGGCATATATTCAAGGGACATGTGAGATACTTACTATTAAATATATCTCAAAATATCTTACTTAGGTGATGATGTGAGCCCTCAGGTCAAAAGATAATTCTTTCCACTGTGGTCTACAAGAAAAATAATATTAAATTAGATCCATTGATTGGTGTGGCAGCTTCTTTGTGTCACGGAGATGAAATAAGATCAAACTGAAGTAGCCATAACCGACCAGGCCAGGACATTCTTTTCTGGCCAATGAGCTGCCGGTGATTAGGTCCAACTGCAAACCAAGTGCTAACTGTGCTAGTGCGGTGAAGAAAAATACAGATATTTTACATTAAAATAACAGGCTAAACAAGTGTGTGCATGAGTTAGCTAGTTATTACTTTTCATTCTTATAATTCTGATGATCCTTGTTGCCTCATCTCTTGATTTGTATCTTTTGCATTTGTTCTTATAGGCATGTTGAGATATGGGATGAAGGTGTTCTGATCAGCAGTGAGCAACTTGACTCGGACATGTAATGCTTACAATCCAATCCCTACCTGCGTTGGTTGTATCTCCACTTGGTCACATCTAGGAGGTTATTTTGGAATGCAAATGATGACCACAGCTAAGTCTGGCTTCTCCTGATAATTTATTTTTGTTAATATGGTCACTGGTTGTTGTATAGTTATATACTATACATATGGATGCCATCTTTGATTAGTTGGATAACTTAGGAAAGAAGTATCTCTTAGCCTAGAATCTTTGGAAAGGACCTGTAATTCTGTCCTGGATCAGAGATCATATTGCCAGTTAATGTCTGTCTGAGCTGGCATTGGCTACTTGTATTTTGGGTCTCCATTATACATACTATGGCTTCGCAATAATCTAGTTCATGATAAGAGGAGAGTGTCTGGTTCTATTTAGTTAGTTCAAAAAGTTCTGATGTAGACCAAGGCAGCTGGGAGGTTCCTAGTGTCAGTGGCAAAGACTTACAATGAAGTTAAGTCAGTTTGCAATGGCTCAGAGATTTGAGATAGGACATGAGAGTATTGAGGGTTTGGAAAATGAGAGAGCGTACCTTGACTTGGGATTCTTATATTGGTTTGCCACATGAGTGTCACGTGGTTAGTAGCTGGGTGAGGCATGTCAACATGTTATTGGTTTGAGTTACTTAACTAGTTAACCAGTGAACCAATCAAGGTGTTAGTCAGAGCTAGCTTATCACTTGACCCGTGTTTTTAGCATGTCATTAAGGGCTCGAGAAATAAATGTGTGGATTTTGTTAAGGTTCTCCTTAGGTAGTTCTCTTTGGTGGGTGGGCTCATCCCTTCATGATCAACAGGATTGTTGTTGATCTGATGGGATGAGAAGTCCGTGGAGGTGTGTGTTCATCAACCTTTTTTTATTTTTGGGGAACTGTCGTGGGGTCTTTGCATCAGCCTCCAAGGATGGCTGGTGGATGTGGGAGGAAGTATGATAGTCATCTGGTAGGCCTACTGTGTGAGGGTAGAATGGAGGTGATGCTCAAATCTGTCATCATGTCTGTCTTTGGTCGGCTGATTTATCCTTAGCGTAAAGATTGCATTAACGAGGAAGCTGCCGGTCATTAATGTTGATAGCAATTGGGATTGAATTTTATTTTTGAAGCTATACCTATAAATATCTCCTCTCTTATTCTAATCTTAGAGGCTAGGAAGGAAGAGCTATCCTCTCACTTAATTTGGGAGTCAATTTGAGATATTTATAATTTGAGAGTGTCTGGAGGCTTGGAAGAGCTATCCTTTGACTTGAGATCAAGAATTTCCCAGGTACAAAACCTCTAAGATGTATTATAAATATTGACCAGGTGAAAAGCCCAACAAATATCGAGGCTAGGAAATGCTATCCTCGGAGTTAAGATCAAGACTGGATGGGTTAAAAACTGACAATTTCAGATTTCGTGGTTGTCAATAGGACCGACCAGAACGGTGTAACATTCCAAGGAACTAAAAAACATGTTATTTGATTATCAAAAATTTGTATATTAAAACTTTGGTGTGAGTTCTCTCGAAAAAAGAAGAGGTACAAATTTATATAGAAATTCAAAAAGTTTAGAATATTCCTTCTTACCTTTGTACATTCATAAATTTGACCAATTTACTCACTACATTTAATTAGTTGTGGTCTAAAATTTTATTATATTCTTAACTTCTATTTTTTTTTATCTTCAAATAATTTTCGTGGTTGTTAATAGGAGTGATCACACATTCATATAACAGTTCTCAACCGTATCACTTGTTTATCAGAGCGCCTTTACCGTCCACCCTTATAAAGGGATATTGCCTCTGCCTGGAGTTTTGAGTGTAAATCAATATCAAACTTCTCATTACTTCTCCATGTCCGTTTAGTGGGACGAGACCTCATTTTCCCTTCTGCCTCGGTCTCCATGTGTAGAAAGCTCATCGGCTTCACAACCTAATGAACGACAAAACCACCCTTATACTCCCTAGGTCGTCCAACAATACTTAGGCTCAATCACTAACTCATAACAGGTGTCCTGATGGCCCGAACATTACAGTACATGCACAATCAACAATTTTTTTGAATTATAGCCTTTATTTTTTACCCTCTTGCACAACGGTTTGTTAGCTTGGCTTCGACCCACCATGCGTATTGACCCAACAAGTTCGACGACATGGTTTCGATAGAGCAGTGGTTTGGCCCAACAAATTTGACAACTCAGCTTGGCTCGATGGGTATCACACATGGTTCCATTATCCAGGTCTTTTAACAATCATATATCACATGTCTGTTCTGGATGGGTCAACACCCGTATCCATTGGCCTTGGACCCACTAGCACCTTGAGCTTAAGCTCGGAATTAGCTCCTAAATATTTTAAGTAGAGTTACCCAATCAGGGGATGTTAATTCCGAGAAAATAGTTTTCAAAACTGAATCGTCATTCCAACTGGAATGAACGTTATAGCGGTTTCTACTCACCCGGTGATTTTGGCGGGGTCGTGTCGGTGTAGTCTGGTCTCGCGGTCTCTCTCTCGGAAGCCGACGCTCGAGTAGTCTGCTCCTACATGGTACGAATGTCCTTGTTAGTGCATTAAATTCAGGAATCGCACCTCTTGGCGTATTTACATATATGCCTTCATATTTTGTCTTAATTGCACTTTATTTTATGAGGTTTGTGCATTTATCTTTACGTCCTTAATTTCCCCCTTTCCTCTAATTCGGCCCTCAGATTTTTCCAATTATCCTTCAAGTCCTTAATTTTATCAACTTTGCTCTTGGATCCCTCTATTTTCTAAAACTGTCATTTAGCCTCAAGCTTTCCCAAAATTACAATTTGATACCAAATTCTCAATTTTTTATAAATTAGTCCTCCATTTAATCTAATTTACCCAATTAACCCTCAATTGGAAGGGAATTGCATAAAAAGACCCTCAACTTTGTCAATTTGCCATTTGGTCCCTAATTTTCGAAAAATCCCCAATTTGACCGAACTTTTCAAAAATTACATTTTGGTCCCGAATCACAATTTCGTTCAATTAACCCCCGAAACTTGGTTAATTACCCTCATTCTTAATTTAAATAATCTTCTTTATATTTTTCTCATCATTTCAAGCTTTGAATCGTTCGATTTGGCTCATAAATGAGCTCAAATGGAGCTTTATTAAAAAATACAGTCTAGAGAGAGAAAGATTTGATATTCTACTAGTGAGGGTTCGATGATCAGAGCTTTAGCTACCACCGTGTTGCTCTCGTCGCGGAGATTCTTCCTGGATCAAACCACGCTTCAATTGATGACTTGAGTAGTGCGAATTTTTGTGTTAAAGTTTTTGTAGAATTTGGTCGTGCATAGTATTTTCCGGTGAATGGTGGCGGAGGGAGCTTACCTTCTTAGCTCAGTGGAAGATCGGGACACCTCTAGGTGGGGCTGAGGGGGTCTAGCTTGGTCGCAATTGGCCAGGGGAGGGCTCGAAGTGGGCGATAGAAGAATGGCTATTTTCTGACCGAGGAGTGGCAGCATTGTTTGAGATTCCTCGTTCCTCCTCAGTGGCTCTTAAGCTAAATGGAAGGTGTGGTTGGGTAGAGGGCTTTCTCCTGATTCCAAAGACACCCAATGTGGCTTCGTAGGTTGATAAAAATCTCATTGTGGGAGCTCTAGTTCGTAGCTTGCCGAAAAACTCACTCTTCTTCTTCGCTCGATTGTGGGATGCTGAGAACGAACGAGTGGGTGTTTTTTATATAGGGAGCTCAACAACTGTTCAGGCTACCTGCCAGCGTAAGACTCGACCTCCAATTCGGCCGTCGGCGACCTGACCGGAACATTTTTTGAGTCGCCGAAGACTCTAGCTTTTCTAGCGACCCCCTCTCTATCTTCTCTGTTAGCGTTTGAAGGTTGAAGACGATGATGTGGCAGTCAAGCCATGTGGCGCGCTATGATTAGTTAGTTTTTCTGACGTGGAGTGCGAGCTCAGCTACTGCGTCAGTTGTTGACTCGTTGACTAGATATGTGGCACCTCCTCATTGGCTGCTTGTGTTTGTGTGGCGTGCTAATGGGGCGCCAATTGTCCATTGACCAGACACGTGGCAATCTCCAAATGGCTGACCGTGTCTGCGTGGCAAATGACGTGGTGCCAGTTGCCCTTGATCGGTACAGTCTGACCGGGTTCGCTGCCCAAAATTTGAAAATCGGCCGGTTCGGATCCGGTTCGATCATTTTTCTCAAATTTAAAAATTTTTAAATTCATCTAAATTCATTTTCTATATAATGGTGATCTCAATTTTCCAAATTGACATTTTTAATCTACATAGAAAAATGAATTTATGAACCGATTCACTTTGGTTCATGCCGGTTTGGTCTGGTTCGAGTCTGTTTCAACTCGAACCAGTTCGGTTCTCTCCTTAATTCTACTACTCGATTCTTCCTTGTAATTTTTGTGAATTTTTTGTTACTTGGGATTTTCCAATTTCTCACTTTAGTTATTTTTCGTTCATTAAACGACTTGTTTCTTCATTTATAAATATATATCGGTTCTTTTTCCCGATTTTTTTTGTCTCAAAGGATGAGTTTTACAAGTATTGTGCATTTATAAGATTAGAAATGTTTCACTACTTACATATAATGAATTTTAAATACAGATAAACTCGATCACTTATCAGTTCACAATACCTTTTCACACCAGCAAATCTTCGTTCTCGACCAATTTCGAGCCAAATCAATTAGTTTATTGGTTAAAATGATCCTATTAACATAGTGCAAATGATTATAATCATGTTATATAAAATTATAAGTTTTTTTTTGTGAATTGATGGAAAGAAAATACAGGGGCTTAAGTGCAAAAATTCTATAAATTTTGAGAGAAATTGCAATTAATAAAAATATGGGACTTAAAAGTGATAAAATAGGTTTAGCTATATAAAAATAAAGGATTATAAAATATTTAGAGAATTTTATTAATTAAAAGAGATTTAAGGATTTTAATTGAAATTCATTAGATACTTAATAATAAATATAAAAAAAATAATTTAAATTAAATTAGAGTTAATATATTTAAGGATAATTAATAGAAAATTAATTAAAATAAAGAGATGAATGGATATAAAATTTATTAAATAAATTAATATTAGTTAGATATTTAGTACAAAATTAATAAAATATTAATAATAAGAGATTTATGGGTGTCATGCGAGTTCAATAACAACCCACCACATCCGTTCAATACTACAATAATGAGTAATTTCACCAAATTGGTACCGATAATACCAAAACTAAGAATATAATGAATAAGTAAAGTATATAAAATTTCGTGCCTGAACTTCAAGAACCATACCTCTATTCGCGCATGAGAGTTGTGGGGAGTGGGTGAACTCACAATTTAGTGAATGAATTTATCGACCACGGGTCACTACATAATTTACAATATTTACCTCTATTTAAAATATTTAACTTAAGTTTTTAACTTAACAATCCACATATCGTACAGTGTTTACCCGGGTGAATCAATTTTTCAATCTTTTAATATGTCAATTATCACGAATAACTCACTTCCCCTCTCTTATGTCTTAATTTGGTAAGCATACAACATCACACAAGACCACACTTGGGAGTATATTCATTGCCATGCCGGTTGAAATCTCACACACAGATACTTAGAGCCACAAGTGATAGGTACATTATATTCTACACTCACAAAGTAAATCCTATGATAAATGTCCTACTCATAGTGATATTTATAATGTATTATCTGATATCCTATATACATTGATCATTTTAATCACTCTTGATCTTAGGTACGCTTGAACCCCTGCCATACACCTCCATAGAAAAGATATAGAAGTAATCACTCTCCCTCTTATATCCCTACTACCCGTCTTCCCTAGAACTAGGTGTCATGTCAACGCAATACTCATCCACCTAAAATACAATTGGATCAATACACATGATCAACAAAAATAATGGTCATTCATTTAAGGAAGTCTTGTTTACTATCTAGCCGACCCTGTAACTCGTACCCCTAAACATATTTCACATTTCATCATATTTCCTCATTCTTAATTACTCGGGGCTTGATTTTTCTATATGACAGACTCATTATAGTGTTCTTAAAACACTTTTTAAATCAACATATGCATATATCAGAAATTCACAAGGTTCAGTTTACTAATCAATGGATCCCAAAGTTCACTTAATAAAGCATACAGTATCATAGCCTCATTTTTATTTCAATAGTCATGGCCTCAACCCTACATCCACTTTCTATTTAGGCCTTAACTCAGTTTGCTCATGTAACTCAATAATAGGTTCTTAGTCCATTTCTTTATTTCCAAAAATTATTCCACATGTATTACCACTTTTTAACATATTTAAAAATATTACTTATCACGCTTTTTAAGTTAAGCTAAACCTAGTAAAAATTATAAGCTCACTCAAGTTGTATCTGAGACTTGTTCATATTGGGATTTTTCAAATATCTTGGATCGATGAATCCACTAGTATCATAGCAAGTATACTACAAAAATCACATGATATGGAATATGTGAGATTTTGTTCTAAATAATAAATTCTAGTACAATCCCATAATTTCTAAAAAAATATAATTTTGCATTAATATCAATGGGACTTGACAGATTGTAATTGGACCTCGACCTAGAAAATCGGGTCGGAGTGCCACAATTATATTACCAATAGGATACAAGGATAAAAATATGAACTTTCTCCACATTTCGTATAAAAATTCGAACTTTTAAAAAACGATACAACAATTTTACAAACCACATTAATAAATCCCAAGAATGACAAAAATCACTAATAAGATATATTTTTGTATAGTTTTTTTTTTTCAGAATCTTATATCTTAATTTGCACAACTACTATCAAGGTTGAATCATTTTACTTTCTATACTTTCTATCTTCACCTAAAAGGGACTTATTGAGGGTATGAGCTTCACAATCTCAATGAGTGCAAATACTAACAATAATACATCATGTCTTACTAAAATGCACTACAAATGAGTATTGATAAAATTATTAAATTTTACTAAAATATACCTGAGTTATTCCTTCATAACTTTTAGTTCATGAATTTATTCGTAATAACACCTCTTTTCAAAAAAAATATAAGAAATTTTTTTAGAAAATTATTTATAATAACTTCTTTTTCTAAGAAAATATAAGAAATTAGATTATTAAACCATAAACTTTAACACAAATATAAGTCATATCTAAAAATAGTTTACTGGTCGGAAATCCATGAATTAATATGTGCACAATGCTAAAATTTATTTTTTCAATTTAAATAGTTCATTATTCAGAAGTTTCTCACTGATACTAATGAACGAAAACTAAGTTTTATTTAACTTAAGTGAAAAATAGTTTCGATAATTGGACGTTAGTCACCGATACTATATGAAATAATTAAAATTGTTAGTCAACTAATATCTTGTCTAAAAGTAAACATACTCACGTAAATGATTATGAGTAAAATACCACTTCCGAGTAAAAATACCTGACTCCACTGGCCATCACAATACCACTCCACCTCTAAGTATAGGTGACTATGATATTATCTCATTTTTATATCATGCATAAAAAAAATGTTTGTATGCATTACATAATTAATGTGAGCTTTAATGACATAATCATGTCATTTTTGTGAAAGAGAATTCGGGATCTCGCACGTCAACTCAAGAATTCGAACACTACCCACATGGTAAAAAGATATCTATTTGTGAGTTGGAAATCTACCCACATCACATTTAAAAACCATTTCATAATTCATAAAATAGTGAAAGATCAATCTGTTTTTTTTAAATTTAAATCAGACTTTATTATTATTTTCAAAGGTTAGCACAATAACTCATTTTCTAAAAATATCTGGTTGTGTCATTCCTTTCATAATATTAGTACAATATTTCATTTCCTAAAAAATATCAAGGGAAACATTTATTTATGTATTTTATTGGCTATATTTTTTAAGTTGTTAAATTTGGAAATGATAATTTATTTTGTATTATAAAATTTATGTATTTACAATACTATGGGACGTAGTATCCTAGAGCTTCATTGAAATAACTAGTCTCGTATGAACCATTTAATATATTATTTTCTTGCAAAAAAAAAGCTTAATATACCTCGTGTGATTTAATTTAAAAAATGACATTAATAAACTTTACTTCTTAGATATGAAGATTATTGACCTAATTCACTATATAATTGAATATAACCTAAGAATCATCATAAAACTCTATATGTTAACTAAAAGTAGTGGAGGTATGACCTCTTCTATTTTGATTATGTTGACATGATGTCCTTAGGTGTGGAATGAGGTGTGGTGTCATGGTTTGATTGGCTCCCTTGTTCATTCGTCTTGCCACTCAAAAGATAGATTTTTGAATTTCTCATATTTTGTTGAGTATCCCTCCATAGTGCTTCTTGTGTTGTGAATTCACCACTTGTGCAATTTGTCTATTTAAATTTCAATATTTCATCTAGTCAATTCACATGAGATAAGATATGCCAGTGGGAAATATTCAATCCAAATAAATATTTTATCTCACAATAAAAAAAGAACATAATGACATAAGAAGATAGTCCAATATACTCCCTCTTCATTAAAAAAAAAGTCACGAATACTGGTGAAGCTGACATGCCATTGTTGATGCTTGGTTTTAACCTGGATTTAAAGTATAGGAGTTAGATGACCAAGTGGTTTGTCTTAGTGGAAGTTTGAAGTTGCTTCAGTGGTCATAAAGTTGGTTGTAGAGGGGCCCTTTAGTGGCTGGGTGCAGGTGCAGTGTTGTTTGTGTGTGCGATCCTTGAGTCAATCTAATCCTTGCGAGAAGATGATCAATTAGTGATGTGAGAATGGTATAATCTTCATTTATTGATAAAGATAATATCAAGTTGTGTTTAGATTAAATGGATAGTAGAAATTTGGAGAATAATAGTTTAAAATAGTAAACTAATTATTTGTTTAGTAAAATAAAATAAAATATTTTTGAGCAGTCAAAAAATACTTCAAAACTTCTGGATTTAAATTAAATCGTAATTTTTCGTGGGTTTAAAGTGATTGTATAATTTATTATTTAAATTATTTAAATTATTTAAATTATTTAAATTATTTTAATATATTTATTTATATTTATTTATATTTATTATTATTATATACTTATTAACAATATTTTATACAAATTTATATAATAAAAATATTATAATGTACCATATATATAATATAATTTATTATATATATTTATATTATTTTTTATTATAATAATTTAATTAAATTAAATATTATATTATTTTAGTGTATAATATATTTAATAAAATATAATTATATATAATATTTAATTTAATTAAAAAATTAAATTTATATTTCTAATTTTTTTATTAACAATATAGTTAAAAAAATTTAACAATTACATATCCATAATTTTATTTTCACTGAAAACTTTATTTTCAAATTTATATAAACCACTAAATCCAAACGTAATATAATAAAACGAAATGATATACTATAGATTAAGATTGAAGTCGCATAATTTTTTTTCTTTTGCTCAATGAAGTCGCATAATTGAAATGATTCAATCATCTTTCATTTCTCAATTACCAACTTACTAATTCCATGGGAGCAAGAAATTCCATGAACATATTGAACATCTCGGGCAGCATATCCGTTTTTCCTTAATACTTGGATCAGGGATACCATTCCACCCCCTTTGAACAAAGAGTTATTTATAAAACTACCCACACGCCAACCACAAAGTAGATCATTATCCACTTCATATATGTATACTCTACTGGACCGACCGGCTTGTCAACTGCAGGGATTGGACATAGAGATCAAGATAAGATAGACGGAAGAAATAACAAAAATGAACTAATCGCCATCACTGAACTGGATGGGTAACCCAGCAGTCAACCAAGAGCTTTGACGCCAGCTATTAACATGTACGTAGTTCAGCAACTGACCAGAAAGAAAATGACATAATCAAATGTCAAGGAACCACAAGTACTGCATGCTTCTTCAGGTAGCCTCTGTGTCATCTTCCATCTCATGCACAGCTTGGAGAGGCCCTCCCCCAATCAAGAAGCTGCTGTCTAACTGGTTATTTATGGGACCATTCCCATACAGGCATAGCTGAGGCTCAATCTTGTTCAGACGGTTCAGCTCTTCCCCAGACAGAGACCAGCTGAATATGTCAATGTTCTTCCTGATACGATCTGGGTTTAGACTACAGGGCAGGACGCTCGTTCCCCTTTGCAATCCCCATCGCAAGATAACCTTTACCAATACATATGTAAGATTGTCATAAATACAAGAGCTTAATTTGGGATTTTTAAGAATCCAACCATAGAAATAAAATAGCAATAACTGACAATAATAAAAGTGAAACAAAATGTGAGAAGACAAGGAAAAGTAATACTGAATTGGTAAATATCCAGTCAAGGATTTCATAATTTAATGTCAAATAAGTGATACCGAGAGTGCAAGGCATTTTAGGCTTTCAATTTATTCTGTTTCTCGTGTAAAACTCTTCATGCAATCTTGCCAATTTGGAAACATTTGAGGTTGGAGCTTAATTTCCACTAGAGTTGGAGATAGGCAGTGATTATTTATGCACATTGAATAAAACCAGTCTTTGAAACACTATATTTTCTCTTAATTGAATATTATACTTGATGGTAGTCATTGGCTAAAAATGGAGCAAGAAAGATCAATTTCTTGGTAACCTATAAGTATTGAGTTTTTATATCAGTAACCTCTGCTGAAGGATGGAGATTTCCTATGCCAGCAAATAAGAAGCTAAGACCACACGAAATTATTACAGTGAGGGATGGTAAATAATTGGCTGTGAATTACAGCCACCTTGAATTAAAGTACCTGTTCTGGAGTTTTTCCGTGTCTATTTGCAATTTCTGAAACAACCGAAAGCTTTAGCATGGGTCCATGAACTGATCGAGACCTTCGAAATGATATGCGGGGAGTACCAGGTTCATCTTCCCCACCTGATCCACTGTCTGATTGTGCCGGGCTTGAATTAGGTACACCTAATGGTGTATGGGCAGACACATGAATACCTCTCATCTGACAGAACTTCACAAGTTCATCTTGCCTCCAGAACGGGTGCAGTTCCACCTAACAAAAGCAAATGCTCTTATCAATTTCTAGGCTGTACATGTGATTCTGCTACAAGATCACAGGCAGGTAAGGATGTCGGAAGCTTCAATAATCCAATAAAACTTACCTATAAACTAACAGAATAGCAATAAGAAATGCAACCTTTTCAAATATAAGTCTATAACAATACCTACCTGATGAGAAGTATAGAGCAGAAAGGGCAAAAAATGGAAATTCTTACAACATTGTAGCATGTGATATGGATCCTCGAAAGCTCAACCAATGAAGTGCATAATAATACCTCAAATTATTAATGTGTAAGAATAAAAAAAATACTTATCTACAAAGAACAAAGAAATATATTTGATACAGGAGCTGTGGCTCAATTTTTATGCTAAAGAGAGGAGTGGTCACTGCGATGATCATATCTAGTAAACTATATGCCCTTCTCCTCAATATCATAAAAACATGTTTGTAGATGAAATTTAATTTTCTTCTATTCCACTCATATACATTCAGAATAATATAATCTTCCTATAAAAATTAACCAGAAATACAAAGAGCAAGCTCTATTAAACACCCAATACTGCATTGAACTCTCAAGAGAAACCAATTCGCATGGTACAAGCAATGATACCATCTAACAAATCTTTGTAGTCCAGAGCACTAATTATTCATCAAGTTGCAACATATAACTGCACATCTAAAGACAAAAGTACCTTTAACACAAAATTCAATAATATGCATCTCACTCCATAATACTATTAATTGCAAAGCATTTGGTAACTAAAAGAGAGAAGGAAATTTTGTACAAGCAACTCATCCATATATTGCTAATTATAAACTACACACCTGACCAAGGAAAAATCACAAAGTTCTACCATTTTTATTTAAAAAATCCTTGAGGTATCTTATTATGCAAAATGGTATTCATGTGAACCTGATTGACCGCAGGAACAATCTTTGCAAACTTCAGGAGCTCCTTAATTTGGTGAACGTTGAAATTGCCAACTCCAATTGACCGAACCAGACCTAACTCAACCAACCCCTCCATCGCCTTCCACGCCTTTTTCAGTTTACTCAGAAATTGCTTACTCTCACTTCCTGATTTCAATGGAGGGTCACTTGCATCACCAAACCCAGTGGTCTCTGGCCAATACATGAGATACAGATCCAAATACTGCACTCCTAGATTCTTGAGTGATACTCTGACAGAGTTCTCAATTTTATTGGTAGAGTTCATGTTACAATAGAGCTTAGAGGTGAGAAATAGATCTTCTCTTCTAAGTGTGCCGAACTTAAATGCATAAGCTAGAGCCTCCCCTACTTCGATCTCATTACCATATAGATGGGCACAATCTATGTGGCGATAACCGACAGAGAGGGCAACCTTAACGGCCTCAACACAGAGATCACCACCATTCTGCCATGTCCCAAGTCCAATAGCTGGGATCTTGGCCCCTGTCTTCAGAACGAAATACCAGCCTGTACCGTCTTCCTTGGCTTTCATTTCCACGTGTTTTTACAGAATAAACAGAGTTAGATTTTGGAAGAAGAAAGATCAAAGAGAAATCAGTCTCAAATTTCTTTTGGATTCGAACGAGTCTCCAGCTTGTGCACCGTGATCACCACCGGTATACAATCCTGTAAGATTCAAGATAGAACTCAATTAAAATTATCTAAGAAAATGAAAAATTTCAGTGGAATTTCATCACATTTCGAACAATTAAAGAAGCTTGAAAACGCAAAAAACGATAAGAACAAAAGCTCAACACAGATTTATCGAGTGCCGGATGAACAGCCTTTCACAAAATTCTTCACCGGCCACTTTAATTACCTTGCTACAAACACCACATCGGCCAGAAAAAAAATAGAGCCATATAACATAGGGATAAAAGTTCGAACCTTCGATCTCAAAATAAACCCCGTCTTCCTGCGTAGGGCGGAATAACGCTCGAACAGAAAGGACAGATCAACACGGAGTGAAATGCGCGAAATACGAAGAAGTCGAGCTCCAATCCTGCCGGAAGCAGTTCAGCTTGGCGTAGCGAAGAAGAATCCGGTAAGCTTGTAAATGGAAATCCAAGCACGAAGAGTCAAATGGTCAATAATAGCGACCAGAAGCAAGAAAAGTGCAATGAAGAGAAGAAAGCGCCGAGAGAGACTGCGGGTGCCTTGCTGTTTATAGATCAGTTTCCCATGAAATTAAATATTGAGTTTATGGGTGCTTACTGTTAATTCCCCCAATAATACCATTATGATTATTATATTAGTCCTTGGTTCATTATTGAGTCTTATAATAATACTTATAGTGTGAGACGTGTTGAATATATGATCCAAATCGTCCATTTTTCTAGCCTCAAATATATGATTATAAATGAGATGTGAGACACATGCTATAGTCATGGCCATAGTAATATTTCTTTGAGCTACAGGTAGAAGATTTTTTGCAGAATGCTACAGGTGGAAGATAAAATGGGGATTTGCAAGATAAGAAAGGATATATTTATAAGTATACTATATTTATCTTTTCGATAATAGTGTGGAGGGTACGTGAGTAGAAATTTTTTTAAAATTACTATATTTTTAATATTAAATGGAATAATTGAATCATAATTTTAATAAATCAGTATTAATTCATCACTATTCCCATTTTTAAAGGTATTAAAGAAATAAACTGATGGTAAATTTTGGAGTAACCCTAAATTAAGTGTGTAAAGATGAATTTGGGGCTTAAGTTGTTATGAACATGAAGCTAAATAACATCACACACAATTGAAGCCCTTTTTCCTAATAAAAATAAAAAAAAGGAAAATATGCTCAAACCCTTTTTCCTAATGAAAATAAAAAATAAGAAAAATATACTCAAACCACAACGGTTAACATTGCTCCAATGGGCATTAGTGCATGTTTATCAACAATGATCAAATAGAGTTACTCCTTGTAGACCCTTTCATGATGGATACCCGTAGTGTGTTATAGTCAAGCACATTTTTGTTAACTTAATATATAATAATGTGAATTTGAAGAAAGTTAATTTTAATGGGAGATAATTTGTAAAATTGGAGAATTCATAATTGAACATACCTCCCAAAAAAGGGAAATCAAGAGTAGGAGCTAAGGATATCCCAAGTATGGCTAGTTTTTACACTCTCCTACAAGATACCCATACCCAACTAATATATGCATGTTTAAGGGTTAACCTAATACATACTCAAATAAGAGAGTATCACCACACATTTTGTTGTTGGAAAGGCTGGATCGATCACTCTACTCGACCCATTAGTGGTCTTCTTTACCTTATACATAAGTCGTCCACGTAGAGTGGTACCCATCACCATTGAATGCATTAAGAGCACTTATATATTATTATGTTTGGAGAAATCAAATCATGCCGTAAATAGTAATAACAATGTATTTGACTAGATCATAAATTAATTTTTCGAGAGTATCAAAAAAATAATAAAAAAGCTAATTTTGAGTTAAAAGTAAAAATAAATAAATTTATAAATAATAGAAAAAGATAAAACAATTCAAAAATTAATCGAATCATCAAAAATAGTCGAACTGATGTTGAAAGTGACCTAGGAAATCGAACTAACCTGTCGAGAAAATCAGTAAAATGGGTCAAACCATACTCGGACAAGAGATCATGTGCAACACTCAAATCACATGTTGTACACTTGATCTTCTCCTTCATCACATGGCTTCTAGAGAACATGGGGTTGCCCTATTTACGTGGACGCCAAATCTCCATGGGAAATTAATGCAAATATTCTAATTTTGGGCGATGGGAGGCCCATGACGTAAGCTAGCCACCCCTGTTTACTAAACCTGCATATAAAAGGGTATAGCCACTCTCACCGGTAGTAAGCTAATATTCACTATGAAAGCCAATAGTTATGATTTTCTAGCGATGAATCGAGAATTACACACGAAAGGAATGGAAAAGGTCGAGATTGATACAAGGAAACTAACAACCAAATGAAGAATTCGAATAAAATTCTAAACTTGAGAGTGAAAAGTGAATACAAACAATAGTAATAAAATATTGCATGAAAATAGATAAATGATTGGAGAAGCTCAAATGAAAATAGGATAAAAAAGAGGTAACTTAGAATTTAGTAAAAATACTCCTAATTTTTATGAATGACTAAACAAATTCAAAAATAGTAATTATTGAGCCTAATCTACTTAGATAAGTATGTAGGATTTTTAGAAAAATAATTAGGTAAAAAATTGTTGAATTGATAGTGAATCAACCAAATTAAGACCAAAATCGATAAAACCAATTAAGAGCAGTAAAACTCCCATATTTTTAGAATAGACAATTTAAATTCAAAAAGGGTTGTTATTAAGCTCAAATAATAGGGAATTCAATGAAGAATTTTTATAAATTTAGTTTTGAGATAAGAACCGAATAAATTAGGGGTGAACCGACCAAGAAAATACCTAAATTAATCGAACCGGTACATAATGGTACAAACTAGTCGACACACCACACCAGGCGCATGCGCGTGCCGCACGAGTGCATGTCGTCTTCTTCACCCAACTACGCCGACCTAGATCCGGATAATACTCTAAAATAACTCGAGTGTTAGGTAAGATCAACTGACTTTTTCTAACAAGAAAATTAAATGTAAATGAGGGTCTATGGAGTCCCATCTGCTCAACTACACACATGGCCGACTAGATAACTCAATCCTTGACATCTCTATATAAGGTTTGACCCTTCTCTTGTCGAAGAATCATCGGATTTCTATTTGAAAGCCAAACACCTTCAGTTTCTAGTGACCTTTGAACAATAGATTTCCATTTTCACTTCCAACTACCAAGCTTAGTGCTCTGTGTCCTTAGAACCAAGTGAGATTAAGCTTTCGAACACCACCCCTCTAGGCCACCGGCGCCCCCTCTCTCGACCAAAATCCAATGGAACAGTAACCTTACTCCATCAGCCAAAAATAGAGCAAGAGCTTTCAGGACCCTCCCAACCTTTCAAACAACCAATTATGACCCAATCTTTTTCTGGAGAACCCTCTTAGTCTCTTCTTGCCAACTATGGTAGCCATTCGAGATATTGGTAAGCCTAATAACCATGAAAAATTAAGAATCTCTGTTAAACCGTCACTATTAACACCTCTTTGAAAATTAGATATTCTAGGTAGCTTTGAGCATCGTAGATCGAGATCCATATATCCACAGACTCGTGGGAGAGTCAGCTACACGACCCTACTACTCTCGAACCTCGTCGTTACCTCTTCGGTGACTTTCTGACCAAAACCTAATCCTGTGTTTAAATTATAGTTAGCTTATCATCAAGCTTGGATCGACATTGTTCCCCCAAGACTGGCCGAAGAGTGATCGTGGAGACTTAATGAAGATTATGAGGGACCTAGATGTGATTTTTGGAAGAGTAG